>JAPCYP010000075.1:0-2572019 GCA_035048595.1 Echinosophora koreensis | reverse complement strand
CCTATATCACTAACCCTACTTCTTCCCAAGTGCAGGATACCCCAAAACCTAAACCCTCCCTTCAAACCCATGATGGTCTACAGGGTTCATAACTACCTCTTACTACAGGACCTACCTAGCCCAACATTTAGATCCGGCTCTAACCCAAACCCTAACCCCAAACCCACTTGAACTATTGCTGAGCAGGATATCAAACGGACCTCCCAGAAGGTAATTTAATGTGGCCGACCCCAACAGTTTCGCTAAGACCTGCCTCTAAAACCCCTTTCCGAGTGATTTCTAAACCCGTGCCCTAAGGGCATATCGGTTGAAAGATTCTTCTTTTGATCAATAAAACCCCTTCCCAAACTGTACAACCCCAAAGCCTACGGCTTTCTGGATGTAGATGATGATATCTATACAATGGATCTATATATATCGTAGGATTCTTATAAATATATATATCGCTAATGAAGTACCTAATATAGGAACCAATCTGCCGAATCCTAATGATCTTCTACATCCGGGATAAACACCCACGGGATTACAACTGAAAACTAACATAACACAATTAACCCTACTATGAGTGGCGGCTCCTTAGAGTCACCCTCTCCCTGCTCGTCAAACCTCTGCAAGGTGCCAACCCAAAACAAACAACAAACAAAATGGAGTAAGAATCGTAAAACATAACTAAAGGCAGTAAAATAAACAGCAAGCATAAACACATAAAACACCATCAAAAGCTAACCATGCAAACCTAACCCGAAAACCCCCCGAACCCTAACCAACCCCATAGATCAAACCTAATTCACTTGACACCCCTCCCTAAACCCTAAAACCCATGCAAAAGAAACCCTAAAAATAGAATAACCCTAACCGAAACCCCAACCCCATAAACCCAAAACCCAACTATTCCTAACCCGACCCAAAGAAGAGTTCGACCCAACCACTGTCCTAAACCCTAATTAGAAGTAAACCCTAACCCCGAATACCCTAAACTGCAAACCCATAAACCCTAACCCCTAACCCTAAACCCATAATGATTTGGAATAACCAACCCCAAAAAACAACCCTAACAAAAACCCCTCTAAACCCATCTAATCCTAAAACCCTAAATCAGAAACCCTAAAAGAACAAAACCCCGATCGGAACTAAAGAAAAGAAAAACCCTAACCCCAAGATAAAAACAAAAACCCTAACCCTAATCACCTAACCCAAAACTGGAACCTAAACCCTAAACAAAACCCTAAACCTAATGACCTAAACTAACACGTTACACCCTAATCAGAAGAAACAAGAAAAAAAACCCTATCAATAACCCCAAAATCATAAACCCCTAAACCCTATCAAAAACCCTAATGAGGCAACTCCAAAACGAAAAATAAACCCCCCTAAACCCTAAACCCTAAACCCTAAACCCCAAACCCCAAACCCCAAAACCCCAAACCACCAACTGCGCGATATAAAACCCCAAAACCCCCCAAAACAAACCCCAAACCCAAACTCCACAAACTCCCACACCCCAAACCCAAAAACCCAAACCCAACCCAAAAACCCAAAACCCAACACCAAAACCCCTACAAACCCGAAACCCTCAACCCGAACCCCTGAACCCCGACCGCCTGAACCCCGAACCCTGAACCCACGACCCCATACCCCCGAACTCCCTGAAACCCCCGAACCCCAGATCCCCCACCAGACCCCGGACCCCAGCCCCGGACCACCAGACCACCGACCCTCCGAACCCCGGACACCCAGACCCCGGAACCCCAGACCCGGAACCCCAGAGCCCGGACCCCAACCCCGGACCCCAGACCCCGGAACCCCAGACCCACCAAACCCCGGAACCCCAGACCCCGGACCCCAGACCCGCGGAACCCCAGAGCACACCCGCCCCCTAGACCCCGAGCCCCCGAACCCCTAACCCATCGACCCTAATCCCCGTAACCCCCGAACCAAAACCCCGACCCCAACCCAAAACCCCAACCCTACATCTGAAACCCCGAGACCGGAACCCCGAGAAGCATCCCCCACCCCCTAACCCCTAAACACCTAACCCCTAACCCTACCCCCATAACCCCTAACCCAAACCCGCCGACCCACCCGCAGACACCGTAACCCCCGAGACCCTACACCCGTATCGGCCCTAAAACCCCTAACCCCTAACCCTAACCCCTAACCCCTAAACCCAGCCCCCGACCCCCTACCCTCGACCCCTGAAACCCAGACCACCCGACCCCAGAACCCAACTAGACCCGACCACCCGACCCCGAACCACCCGAAGAACTTCTAACCCTAAACCCCCAACCCTAACCACAAACCCAAACCCCAAAACCCCCAACCCCAACCCCCCACCCCAACCCCCACCCCCAACCGCCACCTCCAACCCCCAACCCCGAACCCTAAACCCTAGCCCCTAGCCCCCTAGCCCCAAGCCCCAAACCCCGAAACCCCAAACCCCCAACCACCCAACCCACCAAAACCCCAAAACCCCAAACCTTTGCCCCCGAGCCCCGACCCCCGGAGCCCGTTGCCCCGAGCCCCGAGCCCTGAACCCCGACCCCGAACCCTGAACCCCGAACCCGAAACCCCGAAAAACCCTAACCCCTAACCCGAGACCCTAGACCCCCCGAGACCCAAGACCCCATGCCCCCTGGCCCCAGCCCCCCATGGTGCCCTAACCCTACCCCAAACCCTGCGTTAAACCCTAAACCCAAACCCCCTAACCCAAACCCCCAAACCCCGGACCCCCCGAACCCCGGAAAACCCCCAACCCCGCCCCACAACCCCCCGACCCACCTACACCGCCCCGTAACTCCAGACCCCAGACCCCAGACCCCAGACACCAGACCCCTAGACCCTACCGCCACGACCCGACCCCCGAACACCCAAACCCCTAAACCCTAAACCCAAACCCCAAACCCCAAACGGCCATGTGACACCCTTCTAAACCCCGGCATTAGTTAAAAGCCATTGTAAATTAAAAACATTTAAAGGAAAACATGCAATTACTGAAATAAATAATAACAATTGTCCATGGGTAGAAAAGTTCCCACTTGAACCGTTTACAACGCGGAAAATGAAAAGAGTTTAAAACAATAAAAACATAACAACTAATACCAATATCCGAACCCCGATAGTCACCTACAATAGCTGGTATAAACCATTGTCCGGGATAAACACGCCACTGAATTACAACTGAAACCTATAACATAACACAATTAACCCTACTCTGAAGTGGCGGCTGCCTTAGAGAGTCACTCCTCTCCGGGGCTGCTCGTCATACCTCTGCAAGGTGCCAATCGGGCCACACTCTACAAAACACAAACATATATAGGGAGTCTTAAGAATCGTATACACATATTACAGCATCGGAGATAGGCAGTAAAGTAAACAGCCAGCACTAGCAGCATCACATCACAACATCCAACATCATCATTTATGCTATGCATTGCAATGCAGTCCTACGCCGCTAAACCATCAATGCATGTGGATCCACTTACTTCGGGATGATAAACGACTTCGACAGTCTACATATCCACTATTGAGAATCTAGCGTCAACGCCGCATAATCTACTCCTTGGGTACTAGCCAACGCATCAAACAAACCTCATTGCCTTCATCCACGGGGGCGCTAGGCAGACAATCTACTCCTAGACCGTGTGGTATGTGCCGGATCGCCGTACTCTATGACGATCTCCCCTATGATCGAACATATCCCTAAACCACATCTCCGATGCACATGCGTTATGCAACACAACAACAACGGCACACACCACCTCCATACCCTCCAACGGAATCAACCGAATGGTCACACAGCGGAAATCAACCGGCACCATACTTGCCTCGCGGAATCTACCTGAGGATGCTTAAGCCATAATCAACCGCAGTAACCTGGGGCAAACTCTCGGCCACCACGGTACGTAACAACAACATAACACCTTAGGCGAGACCCAAACCGTGGGGTCAGAAGCCGATCTTCGGCCAAAAAGCACCAAGGCACAACTCATCAGCTTGCGGCACCCCAAAAGGGGGTAGTCGGCACGTAACATCTCACCCTCTCATCATCTTTTATTTATCTTTAGTAAACATTTACCCACACTTTGGTCTAATCAGTTTATCAGCATAGGGGTCGAGTCGGGGCTAAACCCCTTAAGTCCTTTATATCTATTTCTGTGGTCACAGTGGGTTTGGCACGGGTCGTTGTGGGCTCGTAACCCGAGCACGGTCGTGGCGTTAGCACGTGAGGGGCGGTGGCTCGCCCTGTAGATGAAGCACGGTCGTGCTTCTTAACGTCCGAGCACAGTCCGATTGCTTCGAGGGCAGCTACGTTCCGTTGCTCTTTAGTCCTGTACGGCCGTGCTCAACAGCGCGGCCATCTCCCCAGAATTTAACTGGGACGTGCACTCAGTTTCGGACTCGCTGTGTCAGCACGGTCGTGGCTCATCGCGCGACAGTGCAGTTCTGGGCAGGAACAGAGGACTAAGTCTTTGGTACCAATTTAACCTAGTTGTTTTACACCTTAATGTTAATTCTAAGTCCATTAACAGTAGTGCGTTTTTAAAGGAGTGATGCGTGTGTGCGCTTGCAAATAACTCCAAAATTATCATCAACCAAGTCAACAACAGTCACAACCATTAGCATCAGTGCATATCAAAGTCCTCATAGGACAGCTATCTTATATTTATTCATGAATCACATCAACATAGTTCACATATAATGTATAGCAACACATAACAGAATTTATCAGATTATCATACAAAACATTTAGACACTAATACATAGGTAACATGCGCAACCGGGGTTATGGGAACCCCTTTACTTTACCCTAAAACCCAAACCTACGTAAATACTACCCTTACTCCCCATACCTGCGAATTGAAGGTAGCTCTTGTCGGTGATCCCTTTAACCACTGGACCGGTTTCCCTCCCTTTACCGCAGACTCACACCAAAACGAACCTTGGATCAACAGAAAAACCAAAGGTTAGTTTCCCTATTTCACAATAACGGAAAAGGAAACCAAGAGAGGGGAAGGAACTTTACCTAAACCCACTACCAATGCTGCACTAACAGTCTCCCAAACGCCTTCTTTAAACTGTCCAAGACAGGAAGTAATACCAGAAAAAGGCTCCTTCCTGGTTCGCACTGTGGCTGCCCTGAGTTTCACCAAAAATAGGGTTACAACGTTGAAAACCCTCGAGTCCTGTTTACGTATATAACGTTCGGACCTGAGCACGGTTCGGTGCTCCAGCTTAGCGTGTCACGGAGTACCGCGGCCACGCTCATTGAGCACGGGGCGTGCTCCCTGTTGAGCACGGTCGTTGCTCAACTTAAAAAATCAGATAATCACGCTTCTGACTCTTAAAGCACTGGGGCTTGCTGGCTTGCATTGTGGAAGCCACGGAGTGTGCTCGATGTAACCAGAAAGGGACTTTTAGCCGAAAAATCCCACTAAGCCCTCAAAACAATAAATCCCAAAAATTAATACAACCAGCTTAAACAAATAAATTCTGGAAAAACAGGGGTTGTTACAATTCCACCGCCCTTATAAAATCATTTCTGTCCTCGAAATTTTACACGTACCCATCAAGGGAAAAGATGCGGGTACGGCTTCCATCATCTTGCTCTCCAGATCCGGAGGTCAGCACTTTCCTCAGTTCGCCCCACTTCCAAAAACCCCTACTTTAACCAAACAGGAATTTCCTTGCCTCTTAGCTACCTACTTCTCTCCTCTCTATCCGTCGACTCGAAGACGGTAAACACCTCAAACGTCAGGTTTCTCTCTTTTCAATTGTTTATAGCATCGTGTCGGGTCGTTACTATCACTGTGTGTCTACCTAGGGGCATGAAACATAACCTTTCCTGAGGTTGGATTGACACACATGAAAAACATGTGTTGGAGATTTGACAAGAACATGGGGTGTAAGGCTATCTGGGTAGGGGTGGAATCGCACTATTCGCCGACTCTTTTGGTGAGACTTTGGTAAGGAACAATGAAACTACTCGGGAGTAAGTTTCCTCGCCTTTCATTACCACTCTATCCACTCTACCCAACCCCATTCGTCGGGAGTAACTCTCAAGGAATACATGATCGCCTTCCTGGAATTCGAGCGCCTTTCCTCCTTTTTTATCATGGTGTCAGCTCTATCTGCCCTACTCTGTGGCAACTCTACATCTTTTCCTGAACTAACTTAATCTTTTCTGTTGTTTCCTGGACTTATCCTCTAGCCCTAGCACCACAACTATCACTTAGGTTCACTCCAACCACAAGGGTGTTCTCTAGACAATCTCCTCCCATGACAGAGCTTCGTACAGGTTTGCCATCCCAATGCCTGGGAATTGGAAACTGGTTGTTAGTAACGGTGAACTCTATCAGGGGCAAAAACTTGTCCCAACTTCCTGACTGTTCTAAACACACAAGCATGCAAACAAATCCTCTAAGGACCTGGATGGTCCGCCCGTCAGGACTGTCGTCCATTAGTCTGTGGGTGGTAAAGCTGAAACTAAAGCTCTATGAGCTTTGTCCCTAAAGCCTCTTGCCAAACTATTCCAAAAACCTAGAGGTAAAACCTCGGGTCTCTATCTGAAACTATGCTAGAGGGTACACCATGAAGCCTAACTATCTCCTTGATGTACAACTTAGCCCAACTTCTCTAAAGGATACTCCATGTTCATCGGAATGAAGTGGGCAGACGTTAGTCAGATCCTAATCCACAACAACCCAAATTGGCCTCAAAACCAGCTGGAGTCCTAGGGAGTCCAGACACAAAATCCATGGAGATGCTATCCCATTTCCCTAAACCCTAAAACCCCAAACCCAAACCCCAAACCCCAAACCCCAAACCCCAAACCCCAAACCCCAAACCCCCAAACCCCAAAACCCCACCCGAACAAACCCCGAACCGACCCTAGAACCCGAACCCGAAACCCGAACCCGAACCCCGAAAACCCGAACCCCGAACCCCAACAACCCGAACCCCGAACAGAACCACGAACCCGAACCCGAACGCCCCGAACCCCAAACTCAAAATCAAACCCCAAACCCCAAACCCAAACCCCAAACCCCAAACCCCAAACCCAAAACCCAAAACCCTAAAACTAAACCCTAAACCCTAAACCCTAAACCCGACCCCTACCCCGACCCACTGAAACCCGACCCCTGACCCCGACCCCTGGACCCCCGAGCCCCTCAGACCCCAGACCCCGAACCCCAGACCCCCGACCTCAACCCAGACCCCATACCCCAGACCCCAACACCCCAACCCCAAAACCCCAGACCGGACCCTAGACCCCGGACCCCGAACCCCGAACCCCGAACCCCGAACCCGAACCCCGAAACCGAAACCCCGAAACCCAACCCCAACTACCCCTAACCCTAACCCTAACCCTACTAACCCCTAAACCCCTAACCCTACACCCTTAAACCTAAAAACTAAACCCCCTAACCCCTAACCCCTAACCCCCTAACCCCTAACCCCTAAACCCTTAAACCCAACCCCTAAAACCCAACCCTAAACCCCCAAACCCAAAACCCCAAACCCCAAAACCCCCAAACCCAAACCCCAAACCCAAAACCCCAAACCCAAAACCCCAACACCAAAACCCAAACCCAAACCCAAACCCCAACCCAAAACCCCAAAACCCCAAACCCTTAAACCAAACAACCCTAAACCCCAAAACCTCACCTAAACCTAAACCTAAACCCTAAACCCTAACCCCTAACCCATAACCCTAAAAACCTGAACCCTGAACCCATGAACCCTGAACCTGAACCCGAAGAACCCGAACCCGAACCCCGAACCCCGAACCCGAACCCCGAACCCGAACCCCGAACGAACCCCGAACCCCGAACACCGAACCCGAACCCGAACCCCAAACCCCGAACCCCGAAACCCCGAACCCGAACCCCGAACCCCGAACCCCGAACCCCGGACCCCGGACCCCGGAGACCCGACCCCGGACCCCGGACCCCCGGACCCCGGACCCGGACCCGGACCCGGACCCGGACCCGGACCCCGACCGACCCCCAGGGACCCCGGACCCCGGACCCGGACCCGGACCGGACCCCGACCCCGACCCGGACCCCGGACCCCGGACCCGGGACCCCGGACCCCGGACCCGGACCCCGGCACCCCCGACCCCGGACCGACACGGACCCGGACCCACCGGACCCGGACCCCCGGCCCCCGAACCCCGGACCCCGAACCCCGACCCCCGAACCCCGACCCCGAACCCGAACCCGAACCCCGAACCCGGAACCCGAACCCGAACCCGAACCGGAAAACCCCGAAAACCGGAACCCGAACCCGGAACCCCGAACCCGGAACCCCGAACCCGAACCCCGAACCCCGAACCCGAACCCCGAACCGAACCCCGAACACGAACCCCCAACCCCCCGAACCCAACCCCCGAACCCCAAACCCCCCGAACCCCAAACCCCCCGAACCCAAAAACCAAACCCCAAAAACCCCCGAACCCCTAAACCCCTAAACCCCCAAAACCCCTAACCCTAAACAACCCTAAACTAAACCTAAACCCCTAACCCTAAACCCCTAACCCTAAACCTAACAAACCCTAACCCCTAAACCCTAAACCCCTAACCCTAAACCCTAACCCCATAAACCCTAACCCTAAACCCCTAACCCTAAACCCCTAACCCTAACCCCTAACCCTAAACCCCTAACCCTAAACCCCTAACCATAACCTAAACCTAAACCCTAACCGAAACCCTAAACGACCCCTGAACCCCGAACCCCCGACCCCGACCCCGACCCTGCAGACCCCGGACCACCCCGAGACCCCAGACCCGGACCCCAGACCCGGAACCCAGACCCCGGACCCAGACCCGGACCCCAGACCCCGACCCCAGACCCGGACCGACCCGAACCCGAACCCCGAACCCGAACCCCGCACCCCAACCCCAAAACCCAACCTACATCGAACCCGAGACCGTAACCCCGAGAACCCTAACCCTAACCCCTAAACCCCTAACCCTAACCCCTAACCCTAACCCCTAACCCCTAACCCAACCCCCGACCCCGAGACCGTAACCCCGAGACCCTAACCCGTATCCCTAAACCCCTAACCCCTAACCCTAACCCCTAACCCCTAAACCCAACCCCCGACCCCGACCCTCGACCCCTGAACCCAGACCCCCGACCCCAGAACACAGACTAGACCGACCCCCGACCCGACCCCCGAACCCCTAAACCCCAACCCTAACCACAAACCCAAACCCAAACCCCCAACCCCAACCCCCACCCCCAACCCCCACCCCAAACCCCAACCTCCAACCCCCAACCCGAACCCTAAACCCTAGCACCTAGCCCAAGCCCCAACCCCGAAACCCCAAACCCCCAAACCCCAAACCCCCAAAACCCCAAAACCCCAAACCTGACCCCCGAGCCCCGACCCCGGAGCCCGGTGCCCCGAGCCCCGAGCCCTGAACCCCGAACCCCGAACCCCCGAAACCCGAACCGAACCCTAACCCTAACCTAGACCCGAGACCCAAGACCCCAGGCCCCTGGCCCCTGGCCCAAGGCCCCCAGGCCCTAACCCTAACCCCCAAACCCTAAACCCAAACCCCCTAACCCAAAACCCCCAAACCCAAACCCAAACCCATAAACCCTAACCCAAACCCCCAACCCGGACCCCCGACCCCGGAACGAACCCCCACAACCACCCGACAAACACCCTACCCGGACTCCCAGACCCCAGACCCCAGACCCCAGACCAGACCCCAGACCCGACCCCCGAACCTAAACCCTAAACCCAAACCCCAAACCCCAAAACGCCATGTGACACCCTTCTACCCCGCATGTTAAAAGCCATTTAAATTAAAAAACATTTAAAGGAAAACATGCAATTACTGAAATAAATAATACAATTGTCCATGGGTAGAAAAGTCCCACATGAACCGTTTACAACGCGGAAAATGAAAAGAGTTTTAAACAATAAAAACATAACAACTAATAACAATATCCGAACCCCGATGTCACCTACAGAGCTGGTATAACCATTCCGGGATAAACACCCACGGGATTACAACTGAAAAACTAACATAACACAATTAACCCTACTATGAGTGGCGGCTCTTCAGAGTCACTCCTCTCCGGGCTGCTCGTCATCCTCTGCAAGGTGCCAATCGGGCCCAACACAAACAACAAACATATATAGGGAGTAAGAATCGTATAAACATATTAGCATGGAGATAGGCAGTAAAGTAAACAGAAAGCATAGCAGCATCACATCAAACATCAACATCATCATTATGCTATGCAGTGCAATGCAGTCCTACTCCGCTAAACCATCAATGCATGTGGATCCACTAAACTCGGGATGAACGACTTCGAAGTTACATATCCACATTGAGACTCTACTCAACGCCGCAGAATCTACTCCTTGGGTAGCCAACGCATCAAACCAACGAATGCCTCATCACGGGGGCGCTAGGAGAATCTACTCCCACCGTGGATGGCCGGATCGCCGTACTCTAGGACGATCTCCCCTATGTCGAACATCCCTAAACAACATCTCCGATGCAATGCGTTTGCAACACAACAACAACGGCAACACCACCTCCATAACTCCAACGGAATCAACCGAAGGTAACAGCGGAATCAACCGCACCAACTTGCCTCGCGGAATCTACCTGAGGACTTAAGCGGAATCAACCGCAGTACCTGGGGCAAACTCTCGGCCACCAAGGTACGTAACAACAACACCTTAGACCCAAACCGTGGGGTCAAGGCCTCCTTGGCCAAAAAGCACCAAGGCACAACTCATCAGCTTGCGGCACCCAAAAGGGGTATCGACTTAACATCTCACCCTCTCATCATCTTTATTTATCTTTAGTAACATTTACCAAGTTGTCTAATCAGTTATCATCATAGGGAAGTGGGGTTTAAAACCCCTTAAGTCCTTTAATCTTATTCTGTCACAGTGGGTTGAGCACGGTCGTGCTCGTAACCCAGCACGGTCGTGCTTAAGCACGTGAGGGGCGTGCTCCCCTGTAAGTGAAGCACGGTCGTGCTTCTTAATGAGCACAGTCGTGCTCAGCAGCACGATCGTGCTCTTTGTCCTGTACGGCCGTGCTCAACAGCGCGGCCATCTCCCCAGAATTTAACTGGGAGCACGGTCGTGCTCCCTGTTCAGCACGGTCGTGCTCATCGCGCGACAGTGCAGTTCTGGGCAGGAACAGAGACTAAGTCTTTGTCCAATTTATAGGTTTTTACACCTATTAATCCTAAGTCCATTAACAGTGCGTGTAAGGATTGATATACATTAATAACTCCAAAATTACATCAACCAATCAACAACATAATCAACAACCATTAGCATCATCATATCAAACTCATAGGACAGCTATCATATTATTCATGAATACATCAACATATTCACATATATGTATACAACACATAACAGAATTTATCAGATTATCATACAAAACATTTAGACACTAATACATACGTAACATGCATCAACCGGGGTTATGGGAACCCCTTTACTTTACCCTAAAACCAAAACCTACGTAAATACTACCCTTCTCCCCATACCTGGAATGAAGGTAGCTCTTTCGGTGTCCTTAACCACGAACGGTTCCTCCCTTTACCGCGACTCACACCAAAACGAACCTTGGATCAACAGAAAACCAAAGGTTAGTTCCCTATTCACAATAACGGGAAAAGGAAACCAAGAGAGGGGAAGGAAACTTTACCTAAACCACTACCAATGCTGCACTAACCGTCTCCCAACGCCTCTAAACTGTCCAAGACAGAATAAACCAGAAAAAGGCTCTTCCTGGTCGCACTGTGGCTGCTGAGTCACCAAAAATAGGGTTACACGTTGAACCCTCGAGTCCTGTTTATGTATATAACGTTCGGACCTGAGCACGGTCGTGCTCCACTTAGCGTCACGAGACGCGGTCCACGCATTGAGCACGGGCGTGCTCCCTGTTGAGCACGGTAGTGCTCAACTTAAAATTCAGAATCACGCTTCTGACTTTAAGCACGGGCTTGCTGGCTGATGAGCACGGGTGTGCTCATGTACCAGAAAGGGACTTTAGCCAAAAAATCCCAATAAGCCCTCAAACAATAAATCCAACTTAATACAACCAGCTTAAACAAATAAATTCTGAAAAACAGGGTGTTACAATTCCACCCCCCTTATAAAAATTTCGTCCTCGAAATTTACACGTACCTCAAGGGAAAAGATGCGGGTACGCTTCCATCATCTTGCTCTCCAGATCCCAGGTAGCACTTTCCTCAGTCGCCCACTCCAAACCACTTTAACCAAAGGAATTTCCTTGCCTCTTAGCTGCTTCACCATCCTATCCTCGACTCGAAGAGGTAACACCTCAAACGTCAGGTTCTCTTTCAATTGTATAGCGTCGGGTACTATCACGTGACTAGGGTCATGAACATACTTCCTGAGTTGTGACACATGAAAAACATTGTGGAGATTTGACAAGAATGGGGGTAAGGCTATCTGGTAGGCGACTTCGCCGACTCTTTTGAGAATTTGGTAAGGAACAATGAACCTCGGAGTAAGTTTCCTCGGCTTCATCACTCTACCAACCCCAGTCGTCGGGGTAACTCTCAAGAATACATGATCGCCTTCCTGGAATTCGAGCGCCTTCCTCCTTTATCATGGTAGCTCTTCTGCCTACTCTGTGCAACTCTCATCTTTTTCTGAAACTAACTTAATCTTTTCTGTTGTTTCCTGGACTATCTCTAGCCCTAGCACCACACTATCACTAGTTTCACTCCAACACAAGGGTGTCCTACATCTCCTCCCATACAGAGCTTCGTAAGGTGCCATCCCAATGCTGGAATGGAAACTGTTGTTGTAGGTGAACTCTATCAGGGGCAAAAACTTGTCCCAACTTCCTGACTGTTCTAACACACAAGCCCTCAACAAATCCTCTAAGGACTGGATGGTCCGCTCAGACTGTCCATTAGTCTGTGGTTGGTAAGCTGAACTAAGCCTAAGCTTTGTCCCTAAAGCCTCTTGCAAACTATTCAAAACCTAGAGGTAAACCTCGGGTCTCTATCTGAAACTATGCTAGAGGGTACACCATGAAGCCTAACTATCTCCTTGATGTACAACTTAGCCAACTTCTCTAAAGGATACTCCCTGTTCATCGGAATGAAGTGGGCAGACTTAGTCAGTCTATCCACAACAACCCAAATTGCCTCAAAACCAGCTGGAGTCCTAGGGAGTCCAGACACAAAATCCATGGAGATGCTATCCCATTTCCCTAAACCCTAAACCCTAAACCCCAAACCCCAAACCCCAAACCCCCAAACCCCAAACCCCCAAACCCAAACCCGAACCCCAAACCCCGAACCCCAAACCCCGAACCCCAAACCCCGAACCCCAAACCCCGAACCCCGAACCCCGAACCCCGAACCCCCGAACCCCGAACCCGAACTTCGAACCCGAACCCCGAGACCCCGAACCCCAAACCCCGAACCCCAAAACCCCGAACCCCAAACCCCAAACCCCAAACCCCAAACCCCAAACCCCAAAAACCCAAACCCCAAACCCCAAACCCAAAAACCCAAAACCCAAAACCCAAAACCCTAAACCCTAAACCCTAAACCCTCAACCCGACCCCTGAACCCCGACCCTGAACCCCGACCCCTGAAACCCCGACCCTGACCCCCGACCCCTGACCCCCGACCCCTGACCCCGACCCTGACCCCCGACCCCAGACCCCAGACCCCAGACCACAGACCCCAGACCCCAGACCCAGACCCCAGACCCCAACACCCTAGGACCCGGACCCTAGACCCGGACCCTAGACCCCGGACCCCCGAACCCGAACCCGAACCCCGAACCCCGAAACCCGAAACCCCCGACCCCAAACCCCAAACCAACCCTACATCGAACCCCGAGACCGTAACCACGAGACCCTAACCCTAAACCCCTAAACCCCTAAAACCCCTAACCCCTAACCTAAACCCCTAACCCTAACCCAACCCCCGACCCCCGAGACCGTAAACCCGAGACCCTAAACCCGTATCCCTAAAACCCCCTAAACCCCTAAACCCTAACCCCTAAACCCCTAACCCAACCCCCGACCCCCGACCTCGACCCCTGAACCCAGACCCCCCCCCCAGAACCCAGACTAGAACCCGAACCCCGAACCGACCCCCGAACCACTAAACCCCAAACCCTAACCACAAACCAAACCCCAAAACCCCCAACCCCAATCCCCACCCCAACCCCAACCTCCAAACCCCCAACCCCGAACCCTAAACCCTAGCCCCTAGCCCCAAGCCCCAAACCCCGAAAACCCCAAACCCAAACCCCAAACCCCCAAAACCCCAAAACCCCAAACCCTGACCCCCGAGCCCCGACCCCCGGAAACCGGTGCCCCGAGCCCGAGCCCTGCAACCCCGACCCGAACCCTGAACCCCGAACCCGAAACCCCGAACCCTAAACCCTAAACCCTAGACCCCGAGACCCAAGACCCCAGCCCCCTGGCCCTGGCCCCAGGCCCCCAGGCCCTAACCCTAACCCCCAAACCCTAAACCCAAACCCCCTAACCCAAAACCCCCAAACCCAAACCCAAACCCATAAACCCTAACCCAACCCCCAAACCCTAACGACCCGGACCCCCGGAAACCCCCCCCTAACCCCCTAAACCCCCCGCGACCCCCTACCCCCCGCCTCCCAGGACCCCCGACCCCAGACCCCCGACCCCCGACCAGGACCCGAACCCCAGACCCCAGACCCCGACCCTGACCCCTGAACCCAGACCCCAGACCACCAGACCCCAAACCAGACCCTAGACCCCCGACCCGACCCCCGACCCGACCCCGAAACCCCGAACCCTAAACCCCTAAACCCAAAACCCCAAACCCCAAACCCAAACCCTAGACCCTACACCCCGCATGTTAAAAGCCTTAAAATTAAAAAACATTTAAAGTAAAACATGCCAACTGAAACTAAATAATACAATTGTCCATGGGTAGAAAAGTCCCACATGAACCGTTTACAACGCGGAAATTCCAAAAAGAGTTTTAAACAATAAAAACATAACAACTAATAAACAATATCCGAACCCCGATTCACCTACAGAGCTGGTATAACCATCCCGGGATAAACACCACGGGATTACAACTGAAAACTAACATACACAATTAAACCCTACTATGAGTCGGCCGGCTCCTTAGAAGTCACTCCTATCTCGGGCTAAACTGCTCGTCCATCCTCTGCACAGGTGCCAATCGGGGCCCAAAACACAAACAACAAACATAGAGAGGGAGTAAGAATCGTATAAACATATTAGCATGGAGAATAAGGCAGTAAAAGTAAACAAGCAAGCAATCGCAGCATCACATTCAAAACATCAACATCATCATTATGCTATGCAGTGCAATGCAGGTTCCTACTCCGATAAATAACACACCACAGGCATTACGGCCTTTACCACAACGAATGCTGTCCATTGGATCAAATTTTTTCGTGGATTGGATTTCACTTGGACACGGCTCCATTGCGTTGTGCTCGGGGTAGAAGTTTTGGTATAAATGTATCGCATGCTGCATATTAAGTATTTTGATTTAAGTCTTCGTTTCCTTTCTAAGAGGTGGAACTAGAATAAACCCGGTTTGAAGCGTAATGATCATACGTCTGTAATGCATGTATGTCCCATAATAGGTCGCATATCTTCTACCCTTTTACCGGGCCACCTAGTCGATGACTATTCATAGCTATTACCTTGACACCAAAGAACGAGTTCGACCCAATGCTTTATTTCTGTCCTAGTTGATCCCGATTCGACATTAGAAGTATATGATTTTCACCAATAACCGGAATAACTTTTGTCTGTAAATAATTGCAATATTTTATTCCCATTCATAAATCTATTTTCTTCCACGATGAGTTCTAGTCCTCAATAAGACTACTAGTTTTTTTACTGTTCATATGTTATGATTTGAATATACCACACCAATTCGTTATGTATCGGATGACGGAGATTCCATTGAACAGGAGCCAATCGTTCTTTTTTCGCTGACAGATGGTCTTCATTCTGGTGTTCGAATCCTACTGAAGAGGTCCACTAGAGATCAGAAATTGTTGAAGAAAGAACAAGATGTTCTTTTGTTTATGTTCTTGGTCTTCAGGGCGATCGGAAAATAAAGATAAAAGAAATAGTTAATATATTAAAGATTATTAATGTATTTACAAAATACCGTCTCAATTCATCCTATTTCATCAGATCCGGGACCCGATGTGATATGGTTCCGAGGGATGAACTGGACAGTTCCAATAAGATTTCATTCTTGAACAAAAACTCCATTTTTGGTTTATTTCATCTATTCCATGACAGGAACATGGGGGGATACACGTTACACCACGATTTTGAATCAGAAGAGAGATTTCAAGAAAATGGCAGATCTATTCACTCTATCAATTAACGAGCCGAATCTGGTGTATCATAAGGGATTTTCCTTTTCTATGATTCCTCCGGATTGGATCAAAAACTATTCTTGACTGAGGTATTCAACTCCAGGGATGAATCGAAAAAATAAATCTTTATTGGTTCTACCTAAACCCTAAACCCTAAACCCTAAACCCTAAACCCCAAACCCCAAAAACCCCAAACCCCAAACCCCAAACCCCAAACCCCAAACCCCAAAACCCAAAACCCAAAACCCAAAAACCCAAAACCCAAAACCGAAACCCTAAACCCGAAACCCTAAACCCGACCCCTGAACCCGACCCCTGAACCCCGACCCATGACCCCCGACCCCCGACCCCCGACCCCCGACCCCCGACCCCACCGACCCCCGACCCCGACCCCGACCCCGACCCCCGACCCCCGACCCCCGACCCGGGGACCCCGGACCCCAGACCCGGACCCCAGACCCCGGACCCCAGACCCCGGACCCCAGACCCCGGACCCCAGACCCCGGACCCCAGACCCCGGACCCCAGACCCCGGACCCCAGACCCCGGACCCCGAACCCCGAACCCCGAACCCCGAACCCCGAACCCCCGAACCCCGAACCCCAACCCAAACCCCAACCCTACATCGAACCCCGAGACCGTAAACCCGAGGACCCTAACCCCTAACCCCGTAAACCCCTAACCCCTACCCTAACCCCTAACCCCTAACCCAACCCCCGACCCCCGAGACCGTAACCCCGAGACCCTAACCCGTATCCCCTAAACCCCTAACCCCTAACCCTAACCCCTAACCCCTAACCCAACCCCCGACCCCGACCCTCGACCCCTGAACCCAGACCCCCGACCCCAGAACCCAGACTAGACCCGACCCCCGACCCGACCCCCGAACCCCTAAACCCCAACCCTAACCACAAACCAAACCCCAAACCCCCAACCCCAACCCCCACCCCCAACCCCCACCCCAACCCCAACCTCCAACCCCCAACCCCGAACCCTAAACCCTAGCCCCTAGCCCCAAGCCCCAACCCCGAAACCCCAAACCCCCAAACCCCAAACCCCCAAAACCCCAAAACCCCAAACCCTGACCCCCGAGCCCCGACCCCCGGAGCCCGGTGCCCCGAGCCCCGATGCCCTGAACCCCGACCCCGAACCCTGAACCCCGAACCCGAACCCCGAACCCTAACCCCTAACCCTAGACCCCGAGACCCAAGACCCCAGGCCCCTGGCCCCTGGCCCCAGGCCCCCAGGCCCTAACCCATAACCCCCAAACCCTAAACCCAAACCCCCTAACCCAAAACCCCCAAACCCAAACCCAAACCCATAAACCCTAACCCAAAACCCCCAAACCCCGGACCCCCGACCCCGGACCCCCGAACCCCCCCTACACCCCCCGACACCCCTACCCCCCGACTCAAGACCCCCGACCCCAGACCCCCGACCCCCCGACCCCCAGGACCCCGACCCCAGACCCCAGACCCCCGACCCCTGACCCCTGAACCCAGACCCCAGACCCCAGACCCCAGACCAGACCCCAGGACCCGACCCCCGACCCGACCCCCGAACCCCGAACCCCTAAACCCTAAACCCAAACCCCAAACCCCAAACGCCATGTGACACCCTTCTACCCCGCATGTTAAAAGCCATTTAAATTAAAAACATTTAAAGGAAAACATGCAATTACTGAAATAAAATAATACAATTGTCCATGGGTAGAAAAGTCCCACATGAACCGTTTACAACGCGGAAAATGAAAAGAGTTTTAAACAATAAAAACATAACAACTAATAACAATATCCGAACCCCGATGTCACCTACAGAGCTGGTATAACCATTCCGGGATAAACACCCACGGGATTACAACTGAAATAACTAACATAACACAATTAACCCTACTATGAGTGGCGGCTCCTTAGAGTCACTCCTCTCCGGGCTGCTCGTCATCCTCTGCAAGGTTGCCAATCGGGCCAAACACAAACAACAAACATATATAGGGAGTAAGAATAGTTATAAACATATTAGCATGGAGATAGGCAGTAAAGTAAACAGCAAGCATAGCAGCATCACATCAAACATCAACATCATCATTATGCTATGCAGTGCAATGCAGTCCTACTCCGCTAAACCATCAATGCATGTGGATCCACTAAACTCGGGATGAACGACTTCGAAGTTACATATCCACATTGAGAATCTACTCAACGCCGCAGAATCTACTCCTTGGGTAGCCAACGCATCAAACCAAACGAATGCCTCATCACGGGGGCGCTAGGAGAATCTACTCCAACCGTGGATGGCCGGATCGCCGTACTCTAGGACGATCTCCCCTATGTCGAAAACATCCCTAAACAACATCTCCGATGCAATGCGTTTGCAACACAACAACAACGGCAACACCACCTCCATAACTCCAACGGAATCAACCGAAGGTAACAGCGGAATCAACCGCACCAACTTGCCTCGCGGAATCTACCTGAGGACTTAAGCGGAATCAACCGCAGTACCTGGGGCAAACTCTCGGCCACCAAGGTACGTAACAACAACACCTTAGACCCAAACCGTGGGGTCAAGGCCTCCTTGGCCAAAAAAGCACCAAGGCACAACTCATCAGCTTGCGGCACCCAAAAGGGGTATCGACTTAACATCTCACCCTCTCATCATCTTTATTTATCTTTAGTAACATTTACCAAGTTGTCTAATCAGTTATCATCATAGGGAAGTGGGGTTTAAAACCCCTTAAGTCCTTTAATCTTATTCTGTCACAGTGGGTTGAGCACGGTCGTGCTCGTAACCCAGCACGGTCGTGCTTAAGCACGTGAGGGGCGTGCTCCCCTGTAAGTGAAGCACGGTCGTGCTTACTTAATGAGCACAGGTCGTGCTCAGCAGCACGATCGTGCTCTTTGTCCTGTACGGCCGTGCTCAACAGCGCGGCCATCTCCCCAGAATTTAACTGGGAGCACGGTCGTGCTCCCTGTTCAGCACGGTCGTGCTCATCGCGCGACAGTGCAGTTCTGGGCAGGAACAGAGACTAAGTCTTTGTCCAATTTATAGGTTTTTACACCTATTAATCCTAAGTCCATTAACAGTGCGTTTTAAGGATTGATATACATTAATAACTCCAAAATTACATCAACCAATCAACAACAGTCAACAACCATTAGCATCATCATATCAAACTCATAGGGACAGCTATCATATTATTCATGAATACATCAAACATATTCACATATATGTATACAACACATAACAGAATTTATCAGATTATCATACAAAAACATTTAGACACTAATACATACGTAACATGCATCAACCGGGGTTATGGGAACCCCTTTACTTTACCCTAAAACCCAAACCTACGTAAATACTACCCTTCTCCCCATACCTGGAATGAAGGTAGCTCTTTCGGTGTCCTTAACCACGAACCGGTTCCTCCCTTTACCGCGACTCACACCAAAAACGAACCTTGGATCAACAGAAAACCAAAGGTTAGTTCCCTATTCACAATAACGGAAAAGGAAACCAAGAGAGGGGAAGGAACTTTACCTAAACCACTACCAATGCTGCACTAACAGTCTCCCAACGCCTCTAAACTGTCCAAGACAGAATAAACCAGAAAAAGGCTCTTCCTGGTCGCACTGTGGCTGCTGAGTTCACCAAAAATAGGGTTACACGTTGAACCCTCGAGTCCTGTTTACGTATATAACGTTCGGACCTGAGCACGGTCGTGCTCCACTTAGCGTCACGAGACGCGGTCCACGCATTGAGCACGGGCGTGCTCCCTGTTGAGCACGGTCGTGCTCAACTTAAAAATCAGAATCACGCTTCTGACTTTAAGCACGGGCTTGCTGGCTGATGAGCACGGGTGTGCTCATGTACCAGAAAGGGACTTTTAGCCAAAAATCCCACTAAGCCCTCAAACAATAAATCCAACTTAATACAACCAGCTTAAACAAATAAATTCTGAAAAACAGGGTGTTACAATTCCACCCCCCTTATAAAAATTTCGTCCTCGAAATTTACACGTACCTCAAGGGAAAAGATGCGGGTACGCTTCCATCATCTTGCTCTCCAGATCCCAGGTAGCACTTTCCTCAGTCGCCCCACTCCAAACCACTTTAACCAAAGGAATTTCCTGCCTCTTAGCTGCTTCACCCTCTATCCTCGACTCGAAGAGGTAACACCTCAAACGTCAGGTTCTCTTTCAATTGTATAGCGTCGGGTACTATCACGTGACTAGGGTCATGAACATACTTCCTGAGTTGTGACACATGAAAAACATTGTGGAGATTTGACAAGAATGGGGGTAAGGCTATCTGGTAGGCGACTTCGCCGACTCTTTTGAGAATTTGGTAAGGAACAATGAACCTCGGAGTAAGTTTCCTCGCCTTCATCACTCTACCAACCCCAGTCGTCGGGGTAACTCTCAAGAATACATGATCGCCTTCCTGGAATTCGAGCGCCTTCCTCCTTTTATCATGGTAGCTCTTCTGCCTACTCTGTGCAACTCTCATCTTTTCCTGAACTAACTTAATCTTTTCTGTTGTTTCCTGGACTATCTCTAGCCCTAGCACCACACTATCACTAGGTTCACTCCAACACAAGGGTGTCCTACATCTCCTCCCATACAGAGCTTCGTAAGGTGCCATCCCAATGCTGGAATGGAAACTGTTGTTGTAGGTGAACTCTATCAGGGGCAAAAACTTGTCCCAACTTCCTGACTGTTCTAACACACAAGCCCTCAACAAATCCTCTAAGGACTGGATGGTCCGCTCAGACTGTCCATTAGTCTGTGGGTGGTAAGCTGAACTAAGCCTAAGCTTTGTCCCTAAAGCCTCTTGCAAACTATTCCAAAACCTAGAGGTAAACCTCGGGTCTCTATCTGAAACTATGCTAGAGGGTACACCATGAAGCCTAACTATCTCCTTGATGTACAACTTAGCCAACTTCTCTAAAGGATACTCCATGTTCATCGGAATGAAGTGGCAGACTTAGTCAGTCTATCCACAACAACCCAAATTGCCTCAAAACCAGCTGGAGTCCTAGGGAGTCCAGACACAAAATCCATGGAGATGCTATCCCATTTCCCTAAACCCTAAACCCTAAACCCCAAACCCCAAACCCCAAACCCCAAACCCTAAACCCTAAACCCCTAAACCCAAACCCCTAACCCCTAACCCCGAACCCCAAACCCCGAACCCCAAACCCAAACCCCGAACCCCGAACCCCGAACCCCGAACCCCGAACCCGAACCCCGAACCCCGAACCCCGAACCCCGAACCCCGAACCCCGAACCCCGAACCCCGAACCCCGAACCCCGAACCCCGAACCCCGAACCCCGAACCCCGAACCCCGAACCCCGAACCCCGAACCCCGAACCCCGAACCCGAACCCGATACCCGAACCCCGAACCCCGATACCCCGAACCCGATACCCCGAACCCCGATACCCCGAACCCCGATACCCCGAACCCCGAACCCCGAACCCCGAACCCGAACCCCGAACCCCGAACCCCGAAACCCCGAACCCCGAACCCCGAACCCCGAACCCCGAACCCCGAACCCCGAACCCCGAACCCCGAACCCCGAACCCCGAACCCCGAACCCCGAACCCCGAACCCGAACCCCGAACCCCGAACCCCGAACCCGAACCCCGAACCCCGAAACCCGAACCCCGAACCCCGAACCCCGAACCCCGAACCCCGAACCCCGAACCCGAACCCCGAACCCCGAACCCCGAACCCCGAACCCCGAACCCCGAACCCCGAACCCCGAACCCCGAACCCCGAACCCCGAACCCCGAACCCCGAAACCCGAAACCCGAAAACCCGAAACCCGAACCCCGAAACCCGAACCCCGAACCCCGAACCCCGAACCCCGAACCCCGAACCCCGAACCCCCGAACCCCGAACCCCCGAACCCCGAACCCCGAACCCCTAAACCCTAAACCTTAAACCCCAACCCCTAACCCGAAACCCGAAACTCCGAACCCCGAACCCCGAACCTGAAACCCCCAACCCCCAACCCCTAACCCCTAAACCCCCAACCCCCAACCCCTAACCCCTAAACCCTAATCTCCTCATCCCTAACCCCTAAACCCTAACCCCTAAACCCTAACCCCTAAACCCTAACCCTAACCCCCTAACCCCTAAACCCTAAACCCTAAACCCTAACCCTAAACCCGAAACCCGAAACCAGAAACCCCTCAACCCCAAACCCCCGACCCCAGACCCCAGACCCCTAAACCCTGGACCCTAGACCCTAGACCCCTAAACCCCTAACCCCTAAACCCTAAACCCTAAACCCTAACCCCCAACCCCAAACCCAAACTCCAAACCCTAAACACTAAACTCAGACTTGTTCCGGAGTCTTCCAGCCTTGGGTAATAAAGAATGCGTCAATAGAAGAGGGCGTGCACGTCATAGGCTTTTTCGGGAACATCCTACACTACCAGAAAACACGTAGTGTCTAGTCGAGTATGTCGGTGCATTGCAAGATCACCACACCACAGAGGAGCTACCAACTGGGCCTCTGTGAGTATTTCATTCCCTGACATCCCCTATGAATAAGCAGGATTCGCCACTACGAAATTCGCACCCGCATTGAAGTGTTAGCTCTTCTCCTAGGCACAACGGCCTTACAGAACATAGTTTCACTATGTGTTTAGGCAAAATTGCCGGAAAATGCGTTCTTTTTGTCTATCCATCGGATGACATCTGGATTCCATCGGAATTCTTTCAACGTGCTTTCTCAGATGATAGATGTTCTCACATCGAGCTGAAGTTCTCAAGTAACCTCTCATCTTTGTATAAAGATATCTTAAAACACTTGATTAGAAGACCTAACACATTATGAGATTGGAACACAAGTACAATTATTTATTTCTCTATACTTTTCTAATTGAGCCTTTTTCTTTGGCTTCCAAGAAAACAAATCATTCTAAGTCCATTAAATTTAATGGAATATGAATAATGAATTATCCATACTTTATGACATAAGGTCTTGCTTCACCATAAGTCATAAATCATTAAGTTCATATTTTCACTAAGTCATTCATGACTTAGGTTTTGCTCTTTAATGTAAATATTTGTCTTTGAAGACTAAAACCCTTTTGATCTTAAAACCAAAATCTTTAAATGAAATCAAATCATTCTTTAAAAACCATTTCCATCCAAGATACACAAGTATCAATTTCTCAAAACCTTTCTCTCGAAAAATCTTTAAAAACGCTTAACAACGGTTCCGCCGCTTTTTACTTAATTTAGGCCCAAAAGCCATACTTTTGAAAACATGGTTCTTCACCTCAAATATATTACTCTCCTAGGTTATATTACTCACATGAAAATGTTAAAGCACTGCTTTTTCATCAAAAGCTCCATTATACAAAATTTCTAAAAATTTGACCGAACGTCGTTAATTTTGTAAATCGCGTAAATGCTTTTTCAACGATTTTACACTCTAATAGTCCAAAACTCATTTGAGAGTTTTAGAACAGTTTAATAGATATTAAAAATAGTATCTCACTGTCCAGTTAAATATATTTTCGAAAATTGCAATTTAACCCCGAAACTTTTATTAATTTGCAAAAAGATCCTTATTCACTTAAAACCTTATAACTTTTTATGTATAACTTCAAATCACGCCAAACCAACTTCTTTAGAAATATTTTTCAGTTGCCCTCAAATTTTCAGAAATTTCGTTTCTGCCCAAATACTTTTATATAATTGCAAAAAGGTCCTTTTTCACAAAAAAGCTTATAACTTTTTATGTATTAATCCAATTAACACCAAACCAATTTCTATGGTTTTGTCTCATCAAGGACTACAATCTTAACGCACAAGAACATGAATTTCAGTGGCAGTGCAGCCACTGAAATTCTCAGAAATTGCATTTTAGTCCCTAAGGACTCATAAAATCATATCTTTCACTATACACATCCAAATCAATCCAAACCAATTTCTATATTCTTATATGTTCCTCATAAAAATTATTCAAACAATTTAACACATCATAGAACCCATGAAAACAGTCATGGCCGAATGGCCTTAAATAATCATGTTAAGCATTTATCTTAACAAATCAATCATACAACAATCATGGTTTCAACTTAAGGTCATTGGAACCAAAACAATCATATGACATATCATACCACAACCAAGAATCAAATCAAATCCTCCAAGACAATCACACAACCATAAACAATAATATATAATCCTAACACTTAGGATTTACAAGACAACATACAAGTACTTTAAACCACATACATATCTACATTATGGTAGGATAGTAGTAATCTCCCCCCTTACCTCTTGTAGATCACTTGAAGATCAAACAAACACAAGCTAAACCAAGCAAGGTAGGCCATGGTTTTGTCCACCAAAACCTAGCCATGAACAACCAACATAAAAAACAAGTTAAAGAATGAAGGAAATCACCTAAACCCATTTGAGCATAGGTTCGGCCAAGTCAAGAAGAAATAGCTAGGGATCTCTAAATTTTTCAAGCTCTTGGATGATGAAAATAGAGATCATAACTAGATCATAGAGATTGGTTTCACGTTTTTATGATTTTTCTACAATTTTCTAGAGTTATTTGAAGTTCTAGATCTAGAAATAGGAGTTTGTGAAATAGTTGATGAAAATGGAGTTTGATGGATGATTAATGAAGCTAAAATGACTAGGAAGAGATTTCTCACCTTAGAATGAGGAAGTTTGTTGAGGAACTTGAGAAGAAATGAAGAACTTATCAAGAACACAAAGGGTGTTCTTGGTGTTTTAGTGAAGAACAAGCAAGAACAAGCTTGAATGAAGAAAATGAAACTTTGGTTAAGTGTAGGAGAGGGCAGCCACGAAAATGAGAGTGTGAGGGAGTGAAAATGCCTTTGTTTAATGTTAAAATGAACCAAGGTTAAGTTAATTTGACATAGGTTAAATTTAGAAAATAATATAATGACATAACTATGGTTATAATAACCTAACTAGAGTTAATTTGTAATCATGATTAAATTAAAAGATGTGGTGGAGAATGAAGGGAGGTGTGGCTGATTTTGGGCCACATATCATGAGTCATCCATGACTCATTGATCCCATCCATTAGCGGTTCCCGAAAATCTCGTACTCAGCTCCGTCATTCACCCGATTTCGGTTTTTGAGAAGAAAATGATGAAATGAAATCAAAATGAAATAAGTTTGGTTAAGTGGAGGGGCTGCACGAAATTTAGTAGTTTTAGAGAGTATTTTCGTCAAAATTCACTTAGGGACACTCTTGGAATTTCACTTAAAAATCAAGGGCATTTTGGTCTTTTTATTAGAATAAATATCATGATATTTTGGTGTCATCATTAGGCTTCATAAATGCTAGGTGAGTCACCCATGTGACTCACCACCCTAGGTGGCAAGATGTCCCATCATCTAGAGTCCAGTTTTGTCTTTGCACGTCCGTTCTCGACTCCGTCGATCACTCGATTGTTGATGATGCGCCCGAATAAAGTATAATAACTTATTTATTTTGAAAATTTTCAAAATAACCACTATGGTTGGAAATAAAATAAAAATCTAAACGGTTTCGTTCACGGGTCAAAATTAGGTTTTCTGATCAGTAAACTTTTACTGTCAGTGAAAAACACAGACCGGGTTTCGCCTGAATTTTAAACCTAAAATTTCACCGTAACTTCCTTCGATATAGAAGGTCTAAGCTATGATTTTGTTTTCCTAAAAATTATTTTCTAAATCCCCGGTAAAAGCATAAAATATAATTATCGGTCAAGGTGCGAGAAAACGGGGTGTTACACCAAACCCACAACCCCAAACCCCAAACCCCCAAACCCCAACCCCAAACCCCCAAACCCAAACCCCAATTCCCAAACCCAAACCCTCAACCCTCAACCCCCAACCCCCCAACCCAAACCCCAACCCAAACCCTAAAACCTGAACCATAAACCCTAAATTAGAAACCCTAAACCTAAACCTGAATCCCCGAACCCTGAACCCGAAATTCCAAACACGAACACTAAACCCCGAAGCCTCTAACCCCGAAACCCCAAACCCCCAACCCCCAACACCCAAACCCCAAACTCATAACCCAAACCCTAAACCCTACCCCAGCCCCGAGTCCCAAACCCCGAGCCCCGAACCCGGAACCCTAAACCCCAATCCCAAACCCTAAACCCCAACTTTGGAACCTGAAACCCCAGACCATAAACCCCAAACCCTAAACCACAAACCCCAAACCAGAAACCCGAAACCCGAAACTCGAAACCATAATCCCCAAACGCTAACCCCTAAACACTTACCTCTAAACCCTAACCCCCAAACCCCCAACCCCCAAAATCCAAAATCCTAAACCCTACGAGCGCTTGAATATTTTCTGCATGAAGTCACTCTCCTCATTACACTTCCTTCCAAAAGGATATTCTTGAGTTAAACTTTATCTCTTAGTGGATACTTCAGAATAGTCGCCTTGTTTTATTCTGACGCTTCTTAATAAACTTCCCTTTGGCTGATTACTGACATGTTTTTTAGAAGCTTATTATTCTTGAAAGAATTTGTCAAATATTCAAACGCTCTCCTTAACTAGTTCTTCAAAGATGAATTCAGATGAATTGATTTTTCTTGATTTACCATCAATTCTCGAGAGCCTTCTTTATACTAAACATAGAACATTTGATACCAATTTTGATGTTGACTTAGTATCTTCATATACATGTAGACTGATCTTGGGTTTTGATTTTGTCTTCAATTATTCTCCAAATCTTGCTGACATATAAGTCATTTGATTTGCTTCTTTAAGAGTCATCAAATAAACTTTAACAGAAGTTCTTTCAAATTTATTTGGAAGCTTTTATATTCTTTGCTGGAGGTTGTGAGATCTTGTGTTGCACAACTTCTAATTCTTCTCTGGTGGAAGCTTCAGAATAATTCTTTAGATGAGAGGAAATTATTCTTCATGTAATTCTTCAGACAGAAGCTTGCTTTGATGTATTCTGGTCTTCGTTCTTCATATTCTTCACTAGGAAAAACATCTTCGGTTTCTTTTGAGAGGTCTTAAAACGGTTCTTGATTCCTTAGTGGTAGTAGCTTATGACCTTCAGACGCATGTCATCTCTTGGAATTTCTGACGCAGTCTCCAGACCCTTTCAGCTTTATGACTTGATTTCAAACATAAGATGCTTTAAAGGGTCACGGAGCCTTTCTTCAATCTTCTTGTTATCATTAAGAAAACTCTTAGTTGAGTTTTCCATTAGATAACTTGAGCTGAGCTTTAATTTGGTTGATATTTTGTTCAGACGCTTGGTTCATACGATCTTGAGTTAACGTTCAGAAGCATAAAGTCCTTTCCAGAATTTCATGTTTAACTTGTACTAAAGAGTATATCTTGCACATCTCAAGTAGAATATTAGCATTACTTAGACACTTCATTAAAATCATTTTCCTAATGTTTGGATTCATCAAAAGACAAGGGTCGGATGCTTAGCACGAAGCCAGACGCTTGGATACCTAACAGTGCCAACATCCATGTCTCTATCCATAACAATTTTATATTGTCTCAGCACAAATTAATTATACAATAACATTTGCTCTAAAATGCTATCATTTGAAGAATTTCTCCTCCATAATGGTTGTTAGGAAGATAGTCATCATCACTGTCTTAAAAGTGATTTTTAGACCTTCTGTGTAATTTGAGTATCTGGTTGCTCTTCAAATTGATACAACAAAATCTTGACTTTGTGCACTGAGGTCAAGAGCAATCAAGTTTATACAATTCAATTGCATAAACAATAAGATCATGTAAACAAAGAATATTGATATGCAGTTATATTCCATCTTCTTATGTTAAACAAACCACATTTTTATATGTATCAGGCATACTTAGGATTAAGTCATTGATTGTAACGTCCTGATATTTATATATGCATTAATTTAATATTTAAACTATTAATTAGTTGAATGTTTATTCTTATTAGTTTTATGATATTTGACTTTATTGATTTTATTTTTATTTAATTATTTTTATCGGGCGTGTTGACACTGCATTATTGCAGTGTATGTATGCTCGCAAGACAATAATAATAATATTAATATTATTATTATTATTATTATATTATTATTATCATTGATTATTATTATTATTTAGAAAAATGTTATTTTAAATAATATGGTTGAAGACTTTAGTTTGTTTAATTTTAGATTTAAAAAATTTATTTTAAAATTAATCTTATCATTGATTCCCTTGATTGACTAATGCAACAATCAATCTCTACTTTAATTTGAATATTGAAACTTTATTTTTCCTCTCCTTGCTAGATCCAAAGGCCAAAAATCTATCCATTTTTCTAAATCCAATCTCAACCACTCAAATTTCACAGTTACTAATCAAAAAGAAAAATGAAATAAAAACAAACAAAAGAAAAAGTTCCCCTCACTCTCTGGTTTAGCAACGTCCACGTGAGGTGGATCATTTCACTTGCGTAATGATATTTTCATTCCTTTTTGCAGGTCATATGGCTCCTAAACACCTTTGGACCACTAATGTCGTTGCCTCCAGCCATAGTTGCAACAATATTGATGTGAGAAATTCGTAAGTGTACGATTTTTGTCGTCAAGTAATAAAAAATCGAATCCACAAGGATTGTGTCTATGACTACCCATTAATTATAATAATTTGATTAATTAAACGAGAATAATTAATTTGGTGAAAAGGATTGTTGTCAAAATAGTAAGGTAAAGAAATAGCAAAGAAAGAAATCGAGAACCCAATAGCAAGAATCCAAGAAAGGTTTATAAGATTGGGGTTACCACAATGACAAATTATGAATCCTAATTGACTATCCTTTTATTAATATCAAACTCTTTTGAAGGTGAATTATCCTAAAATAGTTAGTGTTAATTAAACCAATTCATACTCTCGTGGTAATTGAATCCATTACAATTTGTGATGATTCAATGGAATCCTCGAAAGACCAAACATACTCTCGTGATTTAAGTCTTGATTCAATTCCTATATTTTCAATATCCAGGTTCACCTCTCGGTACCTCCCAAAACATCTACGGCATGCAAATAGGTGATCAACTAATTCACATGAATAACACAATAGGAACCAAATCAAAGAGGTTAACATTAATAAGAAGGGTAAAAATCAAATAGTCATCATAATTGTATCAAAGGGCATAACCCAATCATAGAAATTAAGAGACCTACTCAGCCATAATGGAAATTTAAAAATTCAAAGTGACAGGAAACACCATGGATCCAAGAGAGAAGAGAGGATAAGAAGAGGGAAGGGAGAAAGCAATCCAAATTGTAACATCCCAAAAATTGGCTCATAGGTAGTTTGGAAAGGCAATAAATTTGTAGAATGCTTCTTTTAGAAATTTATGAGCATTTAGAGGTCCCTAAGTGACTTAAAAAAAGACAAAATAAGTAACTTTTAAGTAATTTAGACCCGACTTCACATAAGAGACCTCCTATGACCTGTCACCCAACTTCAAATGGATATTTCATAGTCAAAACAAACTTGTTTGAACTCGATGTATTCATATGAAATGTGGTTCTATCTCTTAGATTTCCATAGAAATGAAATCCATCTATATTGGATTCCTATAGCTCGAGTTATGGCTAGTATCAACCCAGTTTTGACCCTCAAAAAGCCAGTTTCAGATTTTGTTATCTTCATTAAAATTGTATGTGTTTCTTTTAACTTTCCAACTATATAAAGATATGTGCGAAATACAGTGTTGTGCTTTGGGTAAATGGGCCCTGACGTGATTTGACGCGTTTTGGGCTTTAGGAAGCCTATAAATAGGAACCTAATACACATTAGGGATGTTCTGGAACCCTAATACCTAAGAAACTCATAAAAACTCTTGAGAAAGAGAAATTCAAGATTTAGATAAAGAAATCAAAGAAGGAGAATAGAAAAGGAAGAAGGAGGTCATGGACATGAAGAAGGGGAATTCAAGGTGGTTGTCGTAGATATTTTGGAACACGAAATTAGAGGCCTTCAAGAAGTGAATAAACCATTATCTTTCTCACACCTCCATGGTACTTTGAAAAGGGTTCTGGGTTCTTAAAACTAATAATGTTTTTGGAGATTGATATGGAAAAAATTGGGTTTTCTATGTTATTGTTCAAGAACTCCAAAATTGAATCCAGTGTTTTACAATAAATAAAGAATTAATGTGTTATCAGTTGTCAGTGTTGCTGTGACATGCTTTTTTATGTTATATGATGTTATAGTGTTGTTGTGATGTGCTCTTTATGTTATATGATGTTATAGTGTTGTCGTGTCATGTTGTCGTGTCATGCTCTTTTATATTATATATATGTTATAGTGTTGTCGTGATATGCTCTTTTATATTATATGATGTTATAGTGTTGCATTAGTATGATATTATACCATTGTTATTGATATTTGGAGTTTGAAAACCAATTTTTGGTAGTCATCCAGGATGGTAAATATTGCATTATGCGTGATTTGGTCATCACCTTTTGGTAAGGGATGACGATATATATGGATATGAGCTCATAAACCTTTGTAGATTTGGGATTTGCACAAGTGTTAGGAACCAAATAGTTGAGTCAAGTGATTCTGGGAATCACAGTGTTACATTCACGGAGTTGCATTGCAAGGAAAGTTATTGTTTTACAAGATTGAATGTATTGAGATGATGATTTATTTGAGTTATTGTAATGCGTAGACTGTCCTTATTATATTTGACAAGTTATATGTTTTTTTCGAAATGAATATTATTTTTGATTGGTTGATTTTTCGGTTACAATGCCGACTGAGAACAACATCTTTTCGAAAACTTTTTTATAAAATTGGTGTTTATTCACTGGGATTTCTAATCACATTAGTGGTGTTATTTTCAGAGCTTGAAGAAGATGCTACTCTTAATGAGGAGTCTTGAGGAGATGCCAACCTAGTTTTTTTTTTTTTTTTTTGCTTTATGGATGTAAAGCTTATGCTCAGAGAGACCATTAATCAGTTGTTGCTTTTTTTTTTTTTTTATCTTTCTATGTGTTGGGGTATTGTTAGTAGACTCCCTGTTTTTCAGGCATGAAGCATTATTTTATGTAATGGTTTTACTGACATTAAATATTATTAATTTTGTCAAGGTATTTTCATATTTATTATATATTGTGAAAAATCTATTTGAAGGATTCTTATTATATTAAATATTTTAAAAGATTTCATATCATTTTGGTTTCCAAGACAAGACTCCAAAAACAAGATGAAGAACCCTTTCTAAAACTCAGAATAACCCTTTTATACTCTAGGGTTTTAAAAGCCCAAAAAAAGAAATAAAATGGGGAAAAAAAAAATATGTATCAAAATGTGCAACACGGTCATGCCAATTTACACGACCCACCTATGGTTCCTCTTGCCTTATGCATGTGCCCCTTTATGGCACACCCCACTCGTGTTCCGTCTGATTTGCCAGTTTGCATCCAATTTGCCTCCAAATTGATACCAGCTCTAAATCATGTGATTCCCACCATTTTCCACGCCTCAAAAGCACAATTCCAACACAATAAACCAAAAGACACCACAATTATTTGATCTAAGGGGAAAACAAGCAAAGAAACAAGCAAATATGGCTAAATGAACTAAAAATACATGCAAAACAAGGACAACATGTGATGTTGTTTCACAAACATAAGATATTCACCATTTATCGACTCGGTTCGAAAGAGATACATGGTTACAGTTAGAGGTCCTTACCTATTTTGAACTTCAGCACGATGTGGATACATATATTAAGCACAATGGGTGGGAGCGGATTGCATCTCTTCATTGTCCTAATTACATAAAGCCAACCCTCAATTTCCTCACTACTTGTATAGAGCTAGCACCTACTGATGAGTAGCACGAGTTGAGTGTCCGATCTATGTTGCTTGGGCAGTGGTGACAACTTACCTTACTCCGATTTAACATTGCACTGGGATTCGAGATAGATGATAGATGAGTCAGTAAAGATGGAGGTCAACCATTTGGCTTTAGATGATCACCCAAGGGAGTTTATTGATATCGTTTGTTGTCTTTCGCTCATTGAAGACCTTCATTATAACCCCGATCGAATAGTCGATCGAAGGCTAGCCGATTGTGAGGATTGACACTTATAACGGTACATCAATGCTTAGCCCATTTAGAAAATGGGCGTGATAGGAGTGAAGGAGTGGTCACGAAGAATGACCTATTCCAGGCCATGACAATCACGTCTCTCCATCATCGACTTCCTCAACCACGACAACATTGTTCGCTCCAATCGAGACCTCAACGTCGTTCCTTCCATTGTCGACCTCCTCCATTGCCACAAATGTTGTTCAATTGCTCCATGGCGCCATTCTTTCCTCTAGCAGGAGAGAGGGCAAAGGATGATGCAGAAGTCATCGTTCCTTCCTTCGAAAGGCTATGGTTCTAGACAGCAAGGCATGATTTAGGGATTGCATGGGTAGTTAGAATTTTTATCAAGTCAAATATAATAAATAACTAATATTAGAATAATAAAACCATTTTAATATTTATAAATAATAAATAATAAGTCATATTAATAATATTATTTAAAGTCACGTGACATAAAAATAATATTTTAAATCAACTTGACCACATTATCACTTAAATGCATTCTTGACAATAAAGACCTTAATGTTTATACATTTCAGAGATTAAAATCTAAAAAAATGAAGGAAAAAAATAGGAACCAAATCGAATGGAATCCTGTCTACACTGATTGAAAATTTATTATTTATTTATTGGGTTGGACTGAAAATTTATTTAGATTCGTTTGTTACATATTTAAAAAAGGTAATTTTTATTGGATAAAGTATAAATTAATTTATATTTATTTACCATCATAAAAATTATTCTTTATGGAGAAAATAATCTTTAGAGTAAAGACTCGTTTTAGAGGGTATTTATTATAGATTATTTGATCAGAAAATCACCTTTTTAAGTAAAAAAATCATTTTTAAGAGTTTGGTTGTGCTTGTTTCAACTTTTCTTAAAAATGATTTTTTTAAAAAAATCATTTTTAAGGTTAAAATGAAAAACTACTTTCATTAGCTTTTGAAAAAAATCATTTTTTTTATCACTACACATCTTAAAATAAAATGATTTTTATGATTGTAAACAAACATAATTCTGTTTTTTTTAAAAGTCTCTAAAAATAATCTCTAAATTATTCATTGTTAGAATCACTTATTTTTTAATCTATAACAAACAGGCTCTTAGTCCCTGACAATTTTTTAGGTATCACTTTTCGTCCCTAAGAAGAAAAAAACTTATCAAATAACCTTTGAGAATGATAAAAGAGTAACACTTTAATGATACCTCAAAAATTGTCGGGACTAAAATGATAATTTACTCTAATTTTTAATTTAGAAAAGTCATACATACATATATAATATAATAGAAGGTTTTTTTTTTGTTCCTGGGTTTACTCGCACGCGTTGTGGTCCATGTTTGGTTAGCTAGACGATGCCTGATTTACGCAAACGAAGGTTCAGGAGCCAGAGGTTCTCAGCCAGCAAATGACGAAGTTATGATTATATTGTGCTTCAAGCAGCTAATTCGGATTTCAGCTCCATTCCTCGTTCACATAGATCAGTGAATGCGAGCAAATTCTATGATCCCATCTCTTTTGTTGTATTTTTCATCACGGACAGAAAATGACCGCGTCGCAATCCCTTGGAGGTCCTTCACGCTGCGGCCGGGTCCTGGGTCCATCACTCGACAAGATAATCAAGAACGCCGCTTGGCGTAAGCACTCCCACCTTGTATCCGCCTGCAAATCCACCCTCGACAAGCTCGAATCCCTGTCTGAGTCCGAATCGTCTTCAAGCGATACCCAATCCCCTCTTTCAGGTCTCTCCTCGTCAGATGCCGAATATGTCCTTCAACCCCTCTATCTTGCGCTTGACTCCGCCTACGCCAAGGTTGTTGAGCCTGCTCTTGAATGCACCTTTAAATTGTTCTCTCTCGGCCTTGTGCGCGGCGAGATTGATCGCCCTGATAGTTCGACTGCTTCACAGTCCGGCGTTGTCTTCAAAATGATCGATGCAATCTGTAAGTCGGCAGGTCTTGGAGAGGAGACAATTGAGTTGGGCGTGCTCAGAGTCTTGCTTTCAGCTGTACGATCCCCCTGCATTTTGATCCGGGCAGATTGTTTGATTCAAATTGTGAGAACTTGTTATAACGTGTACCTCGGGGGAATGAACGGCACCAATCAGATCTGTGCTAAGTCAGTTCTTGCCCAGATCATGACCATTGTTTTCACCAGAGTCGAGGAAGACTCCATGGATGTCTCTGTTAAAAGGGTTTCTGTTAGTGAACTTTTGGAATTCACGGATAAGAATTTGAACGAGGGCAATTCCATAAGTTTTTGCCAAAATTTTATCAACGACGTAATGGAGGCCAGTGAGGGTGTTCCCCTCAAGCCATTGTCTGTATCACCACCTCCACCAGAAGTGCAGGATGTCTGTGCACCATTGTCCAAAACAGCGGATGAAACAGGTAACGACAATTTCGATAATGAAGCTGGAGCTGGTGGAAGTAAAATAAGGGAGGATGGTTATCTTCTTTTTAAAAATTTGTGCAAATTGTCCATGAAATTTTCATCTCAGCAGCACCCTGACGATCGTATCCTTTTGAGAGGGAAAATTTTGTCCTTGGAGCTCCTTAAGGTAGTCATGGATAATGCCGGCTCAATATGGCGCGTGAATGAGAGGCAAGTGGTGTCTTACTTAACTACTCATTTACAACCACTATTTATTGTTATTATATCAACTCTATACTTTGAATGATGTACAGTTTCACAATCACACATAATGAACTTCCATTCTAGGCTAAACTAACTTCGAACTTTGTTTCACTAACTAATAAAAGTTCCATCTCCAACTTGTAGAAGATAGTCCATGTTTGTCCTCCCAGGCAACTCCATTATAATAGTGTTAGATTCTCATCCTTAATTCCTGAAATTTCACTGCAATCTTGCCACTAGAAGTGTAGAAATGGAGAGAAAAGAGAAGAATATAATCTGATATTATTGATTCTAAAGAATTACAGAGAGCTATCACTTTATATAGTGATATGAAAATGGTTATGATGCTAACTGCATCTGACAGAAATAACAGTAAGATACAGCTGTTTAACAGCTAAGAGAAATGGGCCTTAAGCCCAATTACTACAAACTAGACTATCTCTAACATTCCCTCGCATAAGCTCAGGGTGTTTGAGCAAGTGAAAGCTTGTCAAACACTCTGAGTTTATCTCTAAGAGTGTAGAATCGTGTGGCTGATAAAGGCTTGGTGAGCACATCAGCCCACTGATCATGAGCTGGGACATGAGCCACACCTAGACTATGATTTAGCACTTTTTCACGAACAAAGAAAATGTCCAGCTCCATGTGCTTGGTCCGGGAGTGTAGAACAGGGTTATGAGCCAAGGAAACAGTGCTGAGGTTGTCACACAGAACTCTAGGGACTTGAGTTTTAACTCGCAGTTCTGACAACAGAGACTGAACCCATAATATTTTTGCACAGAGGGCTGCCATACTTCTATACTCTGCCTCGGCACTCGACCTTGCTACCAGGGTTTGCTTCTTTGACCACCAGGAGATCAAATTGGGGCCAAGATACACACATGCACCAGATGTAGAACGCCTATCATCTGGATCCGATGCCCAATCAGCATCACAAAATCCTATTATAGTTAGAGGGGTGTGGATGGCAGCAGGCTGAATCAAGAGCCCATGATGAATGGTACCTGTAAGGTACCTAGGGATGCGCTTGACAGCTTTCCAATGGTCCTCCAAGGGCTGATACAAAAACTGACATACTTTGTTAACCGAATAGGAGATTTCAGGCCAAGTGAGGGTTGCATACTGCAAGGCTCCAACTATAGAACGAAACAAAGATGGATCAGGAACATAATCAGCACCTATCTTAGAGAGTTTGAGATTGGCAACCATGGGAGTATTGATGCCATTTGCTGAATCCATCTTAGCTTTGGCCAGTAAATCTCTAAGGTATTTAGTTTGGGAAAGAAGTAGAGCACCATTGTGCAAATGAGTTACCTCGATTCCCAAAAAATAATCTAGATTACCTAGCTGTTTGAGGGTAAATTATGTGTTCAGAGCTTCAATGAGACTCTGAATGTGTGTCAGTGAACTTCCAGTGACAAGTATGTCATCTACATAGACCAAGATCATTATGCAAAGTGAAAAGAGAAGGGTCACATTTGCTTGCCATAAAGCCTCGGAGCAGTAGAGCAGTATTGAGTCTCTCAAACCAGGCCCTGGGCGCCTATTTGAGACCATACAAGGCCTTCTGCAGTTTACAAACCAGCCTCTTATCTTCCACCTCAAAGCCCAGGGGTTGTTGCATATATACTACTTCATGAAGATAGCCATTGAGAAAAGCATTATTGACGTCCAGCTGCCTTATAGGCCACTTGCAAGACACTGCAATGGTCAAAACTGTTCTGACAGTAACAGGTTTTACCACTGGAGAAAACGTTTCAGTGTAGTCACAACCAGCCTGTTGGTGAAACCCCTTGGCAACCAATCGAGCCTTATAGTTGTTTATGGTTCCATCTGGGTTTTCCTTAACCCGGAACACCCATTTGCAACCAATTGGGGTTCTGTTTGGTGGAAGATGGACCAATGTCTAGGTGTTGTTCTTCAATAGTGCATCAAACTCATCTTGCATAGCTACAGCCCATTGGGGGGCAGCCAAGGCTTGTTTAACAGAAGTTGGCTCCATTTGGGTTAGAAGAAGGGTGGGGTTAAGTCTAAGCATGACGATCCCTGATTTGGATCTTGTTTGCATTGGATGAGTGCTTTGAGGGATAGGTGGAGGAGGAGGAGAGGTCTCGGGTGAGGGTGGTGATGGGCTGGGAGAGGTCACAGGTTGAGTGAGAGGTTGTGTTGGTGAAGAGGAACTAGAGGAGGAAGGTGAATGATTAGATGGTGATGTGGGTGAAGGAGACTGATATTGAAACTGGACAGAATGAGTTGGAGAGTGAATGGACATTGCAAGACTAGGAGTGGCAAGAGGGAAAGGGGAGGCAGGTGGTGCAGGAACAATACTAGGAAACAGAGGAGGTATTGATGAGACTGGAGGCAATGAGGGCCTCAGGTGTGAAGTTATGGAGGTGGGAAACAGTTCACTGTAGGGAAACCGAAGTTCATTGAAAATGACATCTTTGGAAATATAAATGCGACCACTAGAGCTAAGGCATTTGTAGCCTTTGTGTGAGGACGAATAACCAAGGAAAACACACTCTTGGGAGCGAAAGGACAGTTTATGTTGCTGGTAAGGACGGAGAAAGGGATAGCATGCACACCCAAAGACTCTCAGGAACTTAAGATTTGGTTCCTGATGAAGAAGGATAGAATATGGGGACTTGTTTTGAAGTATAGGGGAGGGAATTATGTTGATGAGGTAAGTGGCCGTGAGGAAGGCATGGTCCCAGTACTTGAAGGGAAGGGAGGCATGGGCCAAAAGAGTGAGGCCAGTTTCCACAATGTGCCTGTGTTTACGCTCAACAAGGCCATTTTGGTGATGGGTGTAGGGACAGGCTAAACGATGGACAATCCCAAGAGTGGAAAGATACTGAGAAAAGGGTCGGAACTCACCACCCCAGTCACTTTGTACAATTTTGATTTTGGTGTTAAATTGTAACTCAACCATGGCACGAAATTGAATGAATTGAGACAGGGTATCTGACTTTCGTTTTAGAGGGAAAACCCAAGTGAAACGACTAAAGGCATCCACACAAGTCAAAAAATAGGTGCACCCACAAGAGGACTGAATTGGGGCAGGTCTCCATAGGTCACAGACAACAAGTTCAAAGGGAGAAGTGTAAATAGTTGTGGAGGAGGGTGCTGGGAGGCGATGTGCCTTGCCCAAGCAACAAGCAGAACAAAAGTCCAGTGTGAGGAACAGTAACATTGCACAACTTAAGTGCCTCTCTAAGAGCATCATGGTGTGGGTGGCCTAAGCGAATGTGCCACAATTTAGAAGTAAAATTGGGAGACAAGTTTGAACTAGAAGTAATGTCATTCATATTATTGGATGAATCATTTACATCAATATTTGAAACAGAAACCGAGTTACAGCTAGGAACACTAGATATAGTGACTGAATTACAACTAGAAACAGTAGGAAATGAGTTACAACTTGAAGTATTATTTGCAGTGACTGAATTACAACTAGAAACAGTAGGAGAGACATTGTCAAACTTGTACAGGCCATCTACACCCACATGACCACGGAGAAGAACTTCAGAAGAAGCCTGTGATTTAACAAGACAAAAGGAGGGGTGAAATTCAAAGACAACATGATTATCATGGGCAAATTGGCTAACACTAATCAGGTTCTTGGTAATGGAAAGGACAAGAAGTAAATTGTGGAGTGTGAATTTGGTGTGGGGTTGGGAAGGTGTAGTAAAGGACATGGAACCAATTCTATTAATAGACAAACCTTGACCATTGCCCAAGTAGACTTGCTCAGACCCTGGCAAAGAGGTAGTCTCAGTCAGGTTGGAAGGGTCCGGAGTAACATGATGTGAAGCACCCGAACCTGGGTACCAAGAACTGCTGAACTGAGACTCAGTGCCAGTAAGAAAGGCTTGTGGCTGCTGTGGCCTAGGTGGTGGTGCAAAGTTCTGAGAGAAATGAGGAGTTCTAGTAGCATTTGCAAACATAGGTGGTGGAGTCCTCTGATGCATGAAAGAGGATTGCCAATTGTTGAACAATGGACAAGAGAGAATCGGAAAGAGCACGAACATGAACAATGAACTCAGAAACCGAGCAATTACCTTTGGTTAAGGATCGCAAATCAGATCGAAGTTGGCGCGCCTTCGTGCTTAAGAGATTGTGAAAGTATTTGTGAATCTTGTCCCAAATCTGCCATGAATGTAGACAATTCACCACGCACGAAAGCAGAGAATCGGAAATTGAAGCAAGAAGCCAAGTCGAAATGAGCGCATCTTGCTGCTCCCAATCACTGTAAGCAGGATTCACTTCATCGTTTTCATGATCGGAATCGGTGAGAAACCTAGGTGGAATTCGTGGATCAATGATGTATTTCTGAAGTTTGTGACCGTGAATTACTCCCTCAATCTGTTGCTTCCATTGCCGAAAATTGTTATCATCCAACTTCAACGAGATTGGATGTGAAGGTGTGAATTGTGGTGCGCTAGGGTTTCCAAAAGGATTAACAGAAGGCTTCAGGATCTAGAAGCTCTAGATACCATATTAGAAGTGTAGAAATGGAGAGAAAAGAGAAGAATAGAATCTAATATCATTGATTCTAAAGAATTACAGAGAGCTATCACTTTATATAGTGATAGGAAAACGGTTATGATGCTAACTGCATCTGACAGAAATAACAGTAAGATACAGTTGTTTAACTGCTAAGAGAAACGGGCCTTAAGCTCAATTACTACAAACTAGACTATCTCTAACACCCGAGAACAGTGTCACCTTGCTGGAATCTTGCCCTATATCAGATTTGCAGTTGCAGGGATGATTGGAAGGAATTTCAAACATTCAACCCTTCATAATCTTAAACAGTATCATATCTGACATACTGCAGCTTCTCGCAATTAATATAACTATCCCCAGATGCCATGAGCCAGAAAGCCCTCTTCCACACTCCTCACTGGAAAAATTTTGAAACCTTTCAAATATTTGAAATGAAAAATTTCAAATGAAGAAGGATCCTTTTCTCGTCATTGTTTCCTATATTTTTTCCCATCACATAGTTACTGGGTTCTCTCATTCACCCTATGTAACACTGCCGAATTCGTCGTACTGCATACTGCGTACTTATTCACCTTAAAGATAGCCTTGTAATTGTAATAATAATATAAAAAGTGAGAAACCCCCTAACAAATGACATGTGTAACACGTATCCAGTAACTAGATTCCTCATCTGGGTCTTCCATTTCCTGCCCAAAGTTGCTACCTTTGGTCAAATCCATGGCCTCTGGTCTCCACAAAATGAGTGTTTCACAAGGTGACATTGTTTTGCTTTTACTTCCAAATTCCATTTACTACCCCATTGTGTTATTGGGTGTTAAGTATCTAGGTTCTGTGGTTACACCATTGAACAAGTTAAGGGCTTTTTTTTAGGGTTCCTGTGGCTGGTAAGGCAATGGATGAAGGCGGTGTAGTCTACGACATCATTGTGGGAGTGGGGAATTTGGTTAATAGTTGGTGGGCGTAGGGAAGAGATGCACAAGAAACGTAGAGGTGGAGGAGGGTGTTAAGGAGGAACTGGTTGGGGAGAGAAAGGAGGCCAGTGACGGTGGCGGTGACATGGGTTGCTTGCTGGGGTGGAGGAGGCTGCATCATCAACTGTACAAATATTGGGGGCAGGAGTTGGTGGGGTTGTGTGGTGGTGGAGGGGAGGGGGGGCGTGAAAAGAGAGAAGAGGAAGGAGGGTTCTAGATTCTGACAAAGTTTTGAGCACTGACGGCAAAAATATAGCACCATTATAATAAAGTTGGCGTCAAGGACACGTGAAGTAAGATTTTGAAGTTAGAAGACCAAAATGGAAGGTTCATTAATTAGAAGTCTAACTTGAAACCTAAAAACAAGTTAGAGGACCAAAACTTTATTTTAACCTTTATTCTATTCGAGGACATTTTTAAATTGAGACTTTCACTTTTGTAGATATTGACGACGGAGAAACCAGTGAATTACAACCTCTTGTGCTATTACTTGGATTTGAACTTCAAATTCTTCTGGCTTGTTTTCTTGTAAATCCTTTCTCACAAACCCATTTGAATGTCAAAAGTTCATTCCAAGTGTCCAAAATTTCCTTCTTAACAGTATTAAGAGTTAAGACAACTGACTTGCTAGTTGCTACAGATTCATAACCCTTACATTGTAACGAGACTACTTTTCTTTGGAAGAATCTCTTTGAGGTTCTCCTAGAGTGATTGGTTTGTCCTTTTACTTTGTTGCAAACTTTGAAAAGTTTTGGTAAAATCAAGGATGATAAAATTTTGTTCAAATGTGCTGGTTATGTAGTCCTTTGGCGCATTTGGTTGGAGCGGAATGCCCATATCTCTCAGAAACTCTGTTTACCTTTTAACTTGTTACAAGATGGGCTTATGTTTTAATTGTTTATGGCTTCTGTTTGGTATTCATGTCTGCTTTAGGGGAATAGCTATTTGCCTTTTTCTTATGTAAAGAGAGTCTGTGCAGCCGTGCTACAGTTTTGAATCTTTAATGTTCCTTGTTGTATCTAGAATTTCCTGTTCCAGAAGTATCTTTTCCTATCCTACTTTTATTTTCCAACTTTTATTCTCTAATAAATTTTGTTTTTCGTTGTCTAATATGCAACATTTTTTTTATTATAAGGAGGTCGTAATTTAATTAAAGTGTATAATGCAATAATGCACAGCTGTGCATGTATGAATTTACCTGTAAGTATGCAAAGAATTTCATGATTTTTACTTTCATTTTTCTTAATTTCCTTGTAGTTTAAAAAAGTTTTTACCAAATCAGTTTTCAGCAATGTGTTGATTAAATTTAAAACACAAGAATTTTTGGATGGGACTTGTTTCAGCTACAGGTTTATAAATCTTTATATAATGGCTTCTTTGTGATCATGCGATGAGAGGTGTTTTAAAGAGTATTTGTTGTTTATGATCTTTATTTTGTTTGTATGTTTATCTGCCCTTTTTAATTTTCAGAAATATTATAGCTTATGTGGTGTGCTTATCTCTTTACTGATATAAATAAGACTAAAGGTGCAAAGTGACATTCACTTACACATTCACCCTAGCTTGATATTAAAAATGCTTTTCTTAATGGAGTGCTTACTAAAGAAGCATATATAGAGCAACCACTTGGTTTTGTTGCTTACGGAGAGTATGGATTAGTTTGTCACCTTTGTTGCTCTCTCTCTGGCTTGAAACAACCCTGCAAATGTGATTTGGGAGATTTAGTATTGTGGTTCAACTATTTGGTATGGCTTGCATGAGGCAGATCTTTCTTTTTTTTATCACCATTCTTTACAAAATCAAAGCATTTATCGACTAGTGTGTGTAGACAATATTGTCATCACAATTCACAATTAATGATGAAGATGGTATCTATCAATTTAAGGCACACATGTTTCATCATTTTTAGACCAAAGGTTTGGGCCACCTTAAATATTTTCTAGGTAATGCTGCAGCTTAGGCTTCCACTATTATTCCAATTTCTTAGAGGAAGTATTTTCTTGCTATTCTAGAATAAAAGTAGCATTTTAGACTGCCAACTTGAGGACACACCCATGGGTCCAATTTTTAAGTTTTATCAAAGGCAACTGTTACTAGACCCTAGGTGATACCAGAAACTTTTTAGGAAACTAAACTATCTCACTAACTAGGCATCTCTTTTGCTGTAAGTGTGGTTTGTCATTTTCCACAAGATTCATGTGAAAATCATTGGGACGTCGTGACTTAGATCCTCAGGTAAAGCAAAGGAGTACTAGCCCAAGGACTTCTTTACGAAGATAAAGTTATATTCAGCTATTTAGGTCATTGGTTTCACAGATGCACTCCCGGACAACCATCGAGTCCCCCTCAAACAGTCATTTTGCTTCATGATACTGTATTCTTATTGGAGGAAGCATAGTATCATCAAAAAGTAATATAGTAATAAGCATGATGTTGTTCCCATGTCAAGTGCAGAAGCAAAGTGTTGAGCCATGGCATTGGTAACCCATGAACTCATATGGTTGAAACATTTGTTTCAAGAATTTAGATTTGGAAAAATAAAGCAGATGCAATGCAACTAATATGTGACAATCAATCAGCCTTGAAGTTGCCTCCAATCCCGTTTTCCATGAAAGAACCAAATGCATAGACATGTACTGCCACTTCAATGGAGAGAAGATTTTGTCTAGTTGTCTTGCCACTAGCTTTGTCAATTTGAATAATCAACCAACACATGTTTATTAAGTCTTTCAGGGGTCATCGGGTTCGCTACATTTACAATAGCTTGGTGCATGACATTTATATGCTCCAATTTGAGGGGGAGTGGGAAGTAGTAGCTTGTATACTGTACTTATCTTTTCATTAATTAAGTAACAATATAGCTGTACGATGTCATTCACTTACACATTCACAAAAAGGGTTCTCTCTCCTAAGATCTTTCTCTTTCTTCATTATTGTTAGTAATTCGTCATGACACTCAATTTGTTTTTACATGGTGCAGGTTTCTCAATGCTATCAAGCAGTATCTTTGCTTGTCATTATTAAAGAACAGTGCCCTTTCAGCAATGACCATTTTCCAGCTTCAGTGTTCCATTTTCATGAACTTGTTATCAAAATTCAGAGCAGCGTTGAAAAAGGAAATTGGCATGTTTTTTCCCATGCTTATCCTTCGGGTTCTTGAGAATGTTCTTCAGCCTAGTTTTCTGCAGAAAATGACTGTCCTCAGTTTATTGGAAAAAATATCACAAGATCCTCACATTATCATTGACATTTTTGTCAACTATGATTGTGATGTGGATGCTTCAAACATATTTGAAAGGTATCATGCTTATAATATTTTGCTGTTGTTATACCTTGACACTGATCACTTTTCAAGAATAGACAACGGCTAATACTTTGCAAAGTTGAGATGATAGTTAAACTTGATGACCAAACACAAAATTGATAAATGGCCTTGTTAATACAGATTCTTTGTATTTTTCCATTTAGTTTTAGGAAAATGGATGCCTTCTATGGGGAGTGGATAGTAGCTGACTAAGTTCAATGAATATCCCAAGGAATTGTATGAAGAATAAATTTTCAAATTGGTCTTCCAAAGCTACACAGGACATCAAGTTGGTCCTTTAAATATTTGAACATCAATTTGGTCTATCATAGTGTCAACTAAGGATCAATTTCAGGATCAAATTGAAAGATACATTGGGGGATTAAGTTGGTGTCCATTTTAAGCATTGAGGGACAAAATTGATATCTAAAGTCTTTGAAGGACCAACTTGACGTCCTATTGGGGTACCAATTTGTGTAGTCTTGTATGAAATTTAGATCTTTGTAGTTTGAGTGGGTGGGATTTTTTTTTTGGTGTAAGTATACATAGTATACATACTTGTATTAGAAGAATAGATATCTGCACACTCATAACTGAATGTATTCATTCAGTTATGACAGCTGTAATATGTAGCCAGCTGTAGGAAAGTGTACCAAAGGCTATATAAAGCCTTCCTCTGTAAATCAGTTACATATAGAAAATCAATAACAGAAAGGAAGTGACACATTTCTCTCTTTCTCTCTCTTTGCTCTATGCTCTCTCTCTGCTTGATGATATTCAACAAAGATTAGGTTTGTTGAAACACTTTTCTTTTTCACGGTTAGAAAGATTAGAAATTAGTTCTGGTAGGAACTTGTATTACTGAGAAAGAAACAATGATCTAGCTCCTTTAAATAGGGAAAATTCCTCTCGATTACACTGAAGAAAAAAAGGTAGAAACACCTGCAGACAAAGTGCCCCAAAATCTTCACTCAATTTCTGCCTGCTCTCGTCCCAGATCCTTCCCTCCTTTTATCCCTGCTCCTAACAGATTCCCCCTGCTTGTTGCAGACTTACAGCCCAAATTCCCCTTCTGCCTCTTATTCACACTGTCCTCAAAGTCCTCAAGGTAGTAGACTTGTGAGGCTTAACAAGTTCAGGTCGAAATTTTTGTGTTATTTGTAGAAGGAGAACGTCATTGTTGGAAGCCATAGCATAGGTCTTAGGGTGAAATAAGTTTCCTTGCATGTTTGTTGGGAAGTTTGCTTACATGTTATGTTTGAAGCACTGTCTCTTATAGAGCTAATAATGTCTATTCAGGGTCTGCTGTATGAATCTAGTAAATTATTTTATTAATTTATATTCATTTGATTTCTGCATCTTGTTTAGTATTTAAACCCGTATAATTCCATCAGATATTTGCAGGATTGTCAATGGCCTTCTGAAAACTGCTTTGGGGCCACCTACTGGCTCAACCACATCTTTGACTCCAGCACAGGATATTACTTTCCGACATGAGTCTGTGAAGTGCTTGGTCAGCATCATTAAATCAATGGGAGCATGGATGGACCAGCAAATAAGGATAGGAGATTTATATATAGTGAAGAACTCTGAAAGCAGTTGCCTGGCAGAGAATCATCTAACACTAAATGGAGAAGAAGGAAATGCTTCAGATCATGAGCTACATTGTGAAGTAAATTCTGAATTTTCGGATGCTGCTACACTAGAGCAGCGTCGGGCATATAAAATCGAACTCCAGGTTGATATTATTTGGCTCAGAGGAAGACAAATTGTTATATGGTCATCATGCTAAAATATCATCTCATACTCACATAGCAGAGTAACTGCTTGATTTTACATACAAACTAACTTGTATTATGTCTGTAAAATTCTCTTTTCTATCTCCCTTCCTGCTCTCATGATTTCAATTTATAGTTTTATACATAATTTTGTCTTCCTGATCTTCAAATTTTCATGTTCTGTTTTGATGTTTTTTCTGGGTTAAATGCAGAAAGGTATATCACTTTTTAATAGAAAACCTTCCAAGGGTATTGAATTTTTGACAAGCAACAAAAAAATTGGTAGCTCTCCAGAAGAAGTGGCTCTTTTCCTGAAGAATACTGCTGGCCTTAATGAAATCAAGATTGGTGATTATTTGGGGGAAAGGGAGGAGTTTTCTCTAAAAGTTATGCATGCTTATGTAGATTCCTTTAACTTCAAAGGCATAGATTTTGGTGAAGCTATAAGGTTTTTTCTTCGGGGCTTCAGGCTGCCTGGTGAGGCACAGAAAATTGATCGCATTATGGAGAAGTTTGCTGAGCGCTATTGTAAATGCAACCCTAGTTCTTTTAGCAGTGCAGATACTGCCTACGTTCTTGCTTATTCTGTGATTATGCTTAATACGGATGCTCACAATAATATGGTGAAAGATAAGGTTTGCCCTTGCTGAATCTTTTATTTATGCCTTAGACTCAACAGTTGGAGTATCGGCTTTGTGACATTTCTTGGTGTCCCACTCTGGCTTTAATTTCATTTCTATTGAACTTAATTGAATTTTGAGCGATAGGTCCATCTTTTTCCAAATTATTTTATTGATGAAAAGTGAATATAATAATTTTTATCATTGAAAGTTATCCTACCAAGGCAATCTGATTTTTATATATTTATTCTGAATTCTGAATACAACTTCAAAAATATCAATTATTTTCTTATTTAGGTGGGTGGTAATTTTTGTAAATTATAGCAGTTGTGTTGAGGAAACTTATTGAACATTGCAAGCTTTATGTGTAATATCATTTTGCGGATGACTTTTGCAAAATTTTATTGTTTTTAATTCTACTACACAATTCACATTGTAAATTATATCTTATTTGTGATTCTACAATGCTGAATATGGGCTTGACCTGGACTTTGTGGTGTATATTATGTGGTAATGGCCTTCCAGATGACAAAGGCTGATTTTATCCGAAACAACCGAGGGATAGACGATGGAAAGGATTTACCAGAAGAATATCTTGGGGCCCTTTATGACCAAATTGTTAAAAATGAAATTAAGATGAATGCTGATTCTTCTGCACCTCAGAGTAAACAAGCAAATAGCTTTAATAGATTGCTGGGATTGGATGGTATACTCAATCTTGTGAACTGGAAGCAGAATGAAGAAAAGGCAGTGGGTGCAAACAGCCTTCTCATTCAGCACATTCAGGAGCAATTTAAATCAAATTCAGGAAAATCAGAGTAAGTTAAGACGTTGCTCAGTGTTCGGACTTTGATTTTTTTTTTTTTTTTTTTGTGAAAGTGTACTCGGTTGCAAAGCTAGACCTACTAAACTTTTTCTCTTTTTAGAATGTATGCTGCTTTTTTTATTTATGCATATTTCTATTTGGCTACGCTACCTTGGCATCTAAGTGAATGCTTTTTGTATCAAACCAAAATATTTATTTGTGTGCTGGCTCTGTATGTTACATAATTTTCATATATGTATCTTTCTTTTCTTTTAAGCCATCTGCTGGATTATTAGTAATGTGACATGTATTCATGCATTTCCATTGTTAGACATTCTTATTTACCTGTTATTGCAGATCTGCTTATCATGTTGTCACAGATGTAGCTATACTGAGGTTTATGGTGGAAGTCTGCTGGGGACCTATTCTGGCTGCATTCAGTGTAACTCTTGACCAGAGTGACGACAGGCTAGCTACTTCTCAATGCTTACAGGGATTTCGACATGCAGTGCATGTAACTGCAGTGATGGGCATGCAGACTCAAAGGGATGCTTTTGTTACATCTGTTGCCAAATTTACCTATCTGCACTGTGCTGCAGATATGAAGCAGAAAAACGTTGATGCTGTCAAGGTAAATGTATTTTAATTTGTCAGTCATTGAAAATTCTCAAATTGGATTCCCCAGAGGTTCTCGAAGGTAGAACTGATTTAAGAATGAATCTAATCGTTTGCATGTTTATTCTCCTTCTGCATGTACACTAATGATCGCTTATTGCACATCATATATCAACGCCATTCTAGCCATGTTGTGCTTATATCGTAACGGCAGTAATGATTGAGTCACTTTGATTTGACTAATCTTTGGTGCACAAATAGAATGTGATTAATACATCATTTTTTGCATTTACTATGTGAGTGACTCATTTACTTTGATGCATATGTTGTGGTAATATCTCCTGCATAATTTTCTACAGGCAATAATATCAATTGCCATTGAAGATGGGGATTATCTGCATGAAGCCTGGGAACACATACTAACATGCCTCTCCCGAATTGAGCATTTGCAACTGTTAGGTGAGGGTGCCCCAAATGATTCGACCTTCTTCACTTCATCTAATTTTGAAACAGAGGAAAAAGCACCGAAAACATTAGGTTTCTCTTCATTTAAGAAAGGAACTCTCCAGAATCCCGCCATGGTGGCTGTTGTTCGTGGTGGTTCGTATGACAGCACAAGTGTTGGGGTCAATGCTTCAGCACTAGTAACACCAGAACAGATTAATAATTTCATTTCAAACTTGAATCTACTGGATCAGATTGGGAACTTTGAATTGAACCATGTGTTTGCTCATAGTCAACGGTTGAATGGTGAAGCAATAGTAGCTTTTGTGAAAGCACTTTGTAAAGTTTCCATCTCAGAGTTGCAGTCTCCAACAGACCCCCGTGTATTTGGCCTCACTAAAATAGTAGAAATTGCGTAAGTTTCTTTCTCCTTAAATAAGATAGACATTTTTTTTGCAACATCAAGTCATCCTAAGTGTAAGAATATCTTTCTTGATATATATATATATATATATATATATATATATATGACAAAATCAGTTAGGATCAATTAAGAGCAATCTTAGGATTTATTCCTTTATTAGATTAGGATTATACATCATTGTAATTAATGCCGAGTTTATTATTTAATGAATAGTCATGTGATCAGTTGAAGACACACAATTCAACCCATTTGCCTTATTTTCAAGTTGATATCAGAGCAAGTTTCAACCTAATCTCTGTAAACACCCAAATCCGCCACGCCCGCTCAATGGCAAATTTCTCAGGCCGTGTTTCAATTCTGGCTACCTCTTCCTCCCTGTGTTTCAATTCCAGCGGGCCTCTGCTGCCGCTTCTCTTTCCAACAACATTTCAATTCAAGTGTCAATCGTTTTTCTGGCGAACTCCAAACATTCAGATCAGGTCTCAAAAACCTTATTCTGAATCACAGCCCTTAGATCGTCCAGAACCTGAAACTGTGCCGCCTGAAGCCTTCATTTCAAATTCTTGTGCCAATTGTTTCTTTAACTGCTGAATTTCTTTTAAATCATCCCCTGTTACGATTATATCATCCACATAGACAATAAGTAATGCAATCTTACCATCCTTATGCTTATACCCTTCTCTTTTAACAGCTTTGGTGAATCGATCGAACCATGCTCTTGGAGACTGCTTTAATCCATATAATGCCTTTCTTAGTTGACAAACCTTTCCACCTTTCTTTTCTTCATCAAACCCGGGTGGCAAATCCATATAAACCTCTTCTGTAAGATCACCATTTAAGAACGCATTTTTTACATCCAATTGATGTAGAGGCCATTCCAAGTTAGCTGCTAAAGACGAGAACTCGAACTGTATTGATTTTCGCAACTGGAGCAAAAGTCTCGTGATAATCAATGCCATATGTCTGCGTATATCCCTCAGCAACCAACCTGGCCTTGTAACGGTCTACGAATCCATCTACCTTGTATTTGACGGTAAAGACCCATTTGCACCCAACAGGAGTATGTTCCATAGGTCGTTGTACAATCTCCCATGTCTGATTTTTTTCAAGAGCCTGCATCTCTTCCATAATAGCTTGTCTCCATTCGTCTTGTTGCCAAGCTTCCTCCACCTTGTTTGGTATTTTCAGTTCAGCCAAATTTGCAACTAGAGCCTTAACTGAACTGGAAAGATAACCATATTGCACAAAGTTTGAAATTGGATGAGCTGTACATGATCTATTTCCTTTTCCCAAGGCAATGGGAACATCCAAAACAGCCAAAGCGATATCAGTACCTGAATCCGAGGTTGAAGATTGAGGTTGACAAGTCAGAACCGGATTAATCTCTTGAGAATTTTGTTCTGCAGTTAATGGAGAATTCTTCTTCACGTTTTTAAACCTCTTTCGAAAATAGGGAACCAGAGGCGCTTTATTCTCTCCCCCTACCGAATGGACATTCTGAATTAAAGGACCAAGTACATCCAAAGATTTTGAATTTGAATGAGGAGGATTATTAGAGGTTAAATCAGGAAGATGGTTGAGTGTAGTTATTTGTGGAGGGTTAAGAGACAAATCAGATAGAGGCTGATGTGGCAAATCCAAATTTAAGTTGAATTTTGGATTCCCAACAGAAGACATTACTGACTCGGGATTTGAGGAATCAGCAGGAAACAAAAGAAGGGGCACATTCGGTGGATTTGGAGGGTTAGGTGGTTTAGAGAAAATATGTCGAGATGAATCCGGAAATGAGGTAAGAGATAGATTTGGATTTGGTGGATTTGAAATTGGATGAGTCAGTTTCGGTGGATTTGAAATTGGAGGAGGATTTGAAATTGGATGAGTCAGTTTGGGTGGATTTGAAATTGGAGGAGGCTGTTTCGGTGGATTTGAAATTGGGGATCGTTGTTTTGGTTGATTTGAAATGGGGTCAGGCTGTTTCGGTGGGTTTGGTGGATGGGAGGCAAAATTTGGAATTGTAGTCGGTGGAAGCAGAGATAATTTCGGTGGAAGATTTGAAGGAGTGGCTGAATTATCAGTTTGAGTGGGTTGAGGATTAAATCCCAAAAGATCGGTAGGAGGATAATCCCAAAAAAATTCCCAATTGGAAAAAGTGGCCGACTGTTTAGGAGATTGAAACATACAATCCTTCGATGAAACTAACCCAGTATTTTCATAAAAGAATTGATGTTCAAAAAAATTGACATCCCGAGATACAAAATATTTTCTCTTTTCTGGTGAATAGCAGCGATATCCTTTTTGGGTAGAAGAATAACCTAAGAAAATACATTTGTATGCTCTAGGATCCAAGTTACTGTGATTTGAATCAGAATTATGCACAAAAGAGGTACAACCAAAAATTTTCAACTCCAATTCTGAAAAAAATCGGTAACTTGGACAAGACATAGAAAGAACTTCCAGAGGAGTTTGGAAGTTCAAAATTTTACTGGGCATACGGTTGATTAAGAAACAAGCCGTGAGAACAGCATCTCCCCAAAAAACATTTCGGAACATTGGATTGAAACATAAGAGAACGAGCAACTTCTAAAAGATGGCGAATTCTTACGTTCTAAAATACCATTCTGTTTAGGTGTATTAACACAAGAACTTTGGTGAATAATACCATTTTGATTAATAAAATTACCAAGAACAAAGTTAAAATTTTCGGTTCCATTATCACTATGCAAAATTTTAACAGTGGCATTAAATTGCGTCTTGATCATGGAGTAGAAGTTTTGAGAAATTTGTTCTATCTCAGATTTTTCTTTGAGTAAATACACCCAAGAGACACGAGTATGATCGTCGATGAACGTAATAAACCATTTTTTATTAGTTAAGCTTGTGATATGAGATTGACCCCAAATGTCACTATGAATTAAAAGAAATGGTTGAGATGGTTTATAAGAAACAGGTGGAAGAAAAGATCTTTTATGTTTGGCTAACTGACAAATTTCACATTGAAAGTCATCTTTATTGTGGAATAAATGAGGAAACAAACGTTTCAAATACAAAAAATTTGGGTGTCCTAGCCTAAAATGTAGAACCATTATTTGTTGTCCTCGAGTCATGGAGGAGAGACTAGCATCAGCATGAACATGACAACTGACAAAACAATTATTCTCAAAGAAATATAACCTAGAGTCTTCCTTAGCACTCCCAATCATCTTCCCCGAAGACAGGTCCTGAAACACACAAGTAGATGGCATAAATTTAACTTCACACTTCAAGTCATTTGTAAGTTTACTCATAGAAAGAAGATTGCAAGCTAAGTCGGGGACATGTAAAACAGAATGAAGTGTAATAGTAGGACTTGAGCATATAGATCCAATGCCAGCAACTTTTGAAAAAGACCCATCAGGAATCTTAACTTTATGATTACCAAAACTAGGAAGATAGGAAGAAAACAATTGTCTACAACCAGTCATATGATCGGAAGCTCCGGAATCAATAATCCACAACTCACCTTTTTTAGGTAAATTGCTAGCGGCAGACAAAGAAGTACCTTTTTGTGTCACTACCGAATTACCAGAAATGTTGTTACTGGCTAGAAATTTACAGATTTGATCCATCTGTTCCTTCGAAAAAGAAACTGGAGAGGAGGATTTCGTAGAGTCTGACTCACTTGTAGCATGAAAACCTTTTCCTTCTTTCCCTCTTGCTCCCCGAGGCACCCAATTTGCTGGCTTACCATGAAGTTTCCAGCAGGTTTCCTTAGTATGATAAGGACGTTGACAATGATCACACCAAGATTGAGACTTCTTTTTATTGTCATTGTTCCAAACAACATGAGCTGAGGTCTCTACATGAGGCAAAGAGGGGCTTCCAAGCATGACACGTTTTCGACTCTCTTCTCGACGAACCTTCGAAAAAACTGCATCAATACTTGGTAAAGGTTTTGTTGCAAAGATACGACCACGAACATCATCGAGCTCACGGTTCAAACCAACAAGAAAATCATAGATTCGGTCCTCTGTCAATATCTTATTATACTGGGTGCCATCAGCAGTATCATTCCAGTTACAAATGCAAAAGGAGGCAAGTTCTTGCCATACCTTCTTTAAAGCAATGAAATACTGGGTTACAAACATCTCCCCCTGTCGCAAATTATGAGCACGATCCCGTAGTTCAAAAATTTGTGATGAATCTTGCGAATCAGAATATGCCAATGTGACTGCATCCCAGATCTCCTTTGCAGTGGTATAAAATAAGTAAGTATCGCCGATGCTGTCCTCCATTGAATGAATCAGCCAGGTCATAACCATAGAGTTTTGAATCTCTTTGAAAACGTTGGATCCTTAGCATCACGTTTCTTGATGGAACCATCCAAGTATCCAAACTTTCCTTTGCCACGAATCACTAATTGAACCGAGCAAGACCATTGGACAAAATTCTTTTTAGAGAATTTATGAGTAGTAATCTGAAGAGACATACCATTAGAGTGTTGTGCAGCGGGTACACAATTGTGGGGGTTGATTGTGAGATTTGACTCTCAAAACCATCGCCCCCGCTTGTACCAGAATCGGCCATAGTAGCCAAAGTTTCTCTCAACTCACAATTAACCTTTTAAATCTGATACCATAAAAGTTAAAGGGAGGAAAGAAACCATATACAAACGCTGTTTTCAATTAATCTCTGAAACAATTTTACATTTACACTTAAACAATTCTGCTATATATACAGAAGATAAAAGATAAGAGATAAAACAAAAAAATAGAAAATGTTATCCTAAACTATAGGATACTAAGATAAGAAGAAGCTAACAAACTACACAGCTTAACATTCTCTAACTATCGTACTAACAATTACCCTAAATAAAAAATGAACTAAAACAAGGAGGCATGGATTAAAAAGGTGTTAACGGTGGCTTTTTTTAAAGGAGTGTAAGAAATGTTGCTTGCTTTGTTCAATTTATCATCTTATTTTTAAAAACTGATGTGCTTGTCAAGGATCAACTGTGCAAAAGTGCAAGGTATTAGGTGGAGGCTTAAGAATGGTTTAATATCTCCAACATGCCCCTAAGAGTCCGTTGGGATTGAAGTGTGGATAATGCATAGGCTTATTTTACCTTGTGCACATATTCAACTTTAAAATGAGGGCGACAAGAATTGAATATGATAATTGATAGAGTCCACATTGGCTAAATACTCTGTGTGGATGGTGTTTAAGTCCTTTGGCTCTCCCACTTTAATAGCTAGCTGTTGGGGTGTGGTTCTTCTCCCTTGGGCTCGAGTACCCTGTCATTGGTATCAGAGCAGTCTGTTGACCTCCACGAAAAGGGCTACCTTTCTGGGGCTAACTAAGGGCCAAGAAGAAGGCCCACCGGACCTGCCAGGCAGAGTGCAGCTGCCAAGGATGTCGCCTCTTCTGGGGCAATGCTATGATAGAGTCCCACGTTGGCTAAATACCAATGTGTGGAATGGTATTTAAGTCTTTGGGCTCTCCCACCTTAATAGCTAGCTTTTAGGGTGTGATTCTTCTCCCTTGAGCTTGAGTACCCTATCAGAATCTTGACTGTTTGGCCATAGAAGCTTTGATGCCATGTCAAGGAATTATCCCAAAAGCTTAAGCTATTAGGTGGAGGCTCATGCATTTTTTTTTTTTTAAAAATAAAAGCTCAAGAATGATTTTATATCTCTGACAATACATATTTATGTTCATTATTAAATCTGTTATTGTGGAATGAGGGGAATGTCATTTGCCTAAAAAGGGGCTCTTTTGTTGATTTTGGACCCCGAGAAAGGGATTGCGATTTAATCAAGGCCATATTCTAGGGGAACTTTTGGCTTTAATTTATTTGTTGATTGCAATTGGTTTTTCTTCGTTGTACTCTTCTCTTACATACTTGTGATCAAAATTCTGATGTCAATCCAATTTACTCTAGAAGTCATGAATGAAACATGGTTACATTTGCAGGCACTATAATATGAACCGCATCAGATTAGTATGGTCTCGCATATGGAATGTTCTGTCAGATTTCTTTGTGTCAGTTGGATTGTCAGAAAACTTATCTGTTGCAATCTTTGCAATGGACTCACTGCGACAACTTGCGATGAAATTTTTGGAGCGTGAGGAGCTGGCTAATTATAACTTCCAGAATGAATTTCTGAGACCATTTGTGATTGTTATGCAGAAAAGCAACTCTACAGAAATTAGAGAATTAATAGTTCGTTGTATTTCACAGATGGTCCTTAGCCGTGTCAGTAATGTGAAATCTGGCTGGAAAAGCGTTTTTATGGTATGTTGAAGTTGCCTTGATCTTCTTCTTTCCTTTGGTCATGGTTTCACATTAATTGGTAGAAACCCAAAATCTGAAATTGTCTGGAATTGCTCAATTGGTTTTATTTATTGACAAAAGCAAAGTAAATTGAGACGGCAAACTTGTTATTATTTATTATTCATTTCAAGAAGAAAAAAAATCACATTTGATTACTTGCATGTAAGCTTCTTTTTTTGTTTTGTTTTTATTTGGCCATGTATTGAAGGTAAAATTACTCATAATTTTTTTGGCTCTTAATTCACAAAATGGAATATCTCGTATCCATTTTTTGTTGGCAAATTAGAAAGTCAAACCCATACCCTTGATCTCTCAGGTGTGAATCTTAATGCTCAAATTATTAATCCAGCCTATACCCTTAATAGAAACAGAGAGAAGAGAGAGAAAGAGAAAGAGAGGAAGAAGAAGAGAGATAGAATATGAAACTGTAATCTATTATTGTTGAGAAACTGAATACAAGGAGGAGCTATTTATAGTAGCTCATGCCAGCTCATGCTGACTCAGCAGTGTAACTGAATTACAATCAGTGTAACAGATTCTTAATCTAACTAACCATACTCACTAACATACCCCCTTATAAACCTAGGGGTGTGTTGTGTTTACAAAGACAAACCTATCAACAATACCAAGATTCCTTCTTAACTCTTCAAATCTGGTCTGTGTTAAAGGCTTAGTTAGCAAATCAGCAACTTGGTCCAATCCTGGAATATGACAGACTGCTAGAGTCTTGGCTAGCACCTTTTCTCTCACAAAGAAAAGATCTAGCTCCATGTGCTTAGTTCTGGAGTGAAGAACAGGATTGTGAGCAAGAGAGACTGTACTCAAGTTGTCACAATAGATGACTGGACTAAGTACAGACACTTGAAGCTCTTTGAGAAGTGATTGCAGCCAAATCACTTCAGCTGTTGTTGCAGCAAGGCTTCTATACTCTGCCTCTGTGCTTGACCGAGCTACAAGGGTTTGTTTTCTTGACCACCACGAGACTAGATTTGGCCCAAGGTACACACAAGAACCAGAGACAGACCTTCTATCATCAGTATCAGCTGCCCAGTCAGCATCACAGAAGGCCTGCACAGTGAGAGGACTGTTTCTGGTGGCTGGTCTGAGCAGCAGGCCATACGAAAGTGTGCCCTGCAGATATCTTAAGATACGCTTGACAGCTTTCCAGTGTTCTTCTAAGGGTTGGGAAAGGAATTGACACACTTTCCCAACACTGTAACAAATTTCTGGTCTGGTAATAGTAGCATATTGAAGTGCACCAACTATAGATCTGTATTGGGATGGGTCTGGGAGGTAATTGGCACCATACTTAGTCAATTTACAGTTGCTGATCATGGGAGTTGGAAGAGGCTTTGCCTCAGCCATGTGAGCCTTATGTAGAAGGTCTTTGATGTACTTGGTTTGGGACAACAAGAGACCCCCAGTGGATAACTTTTTGACCTCAACACCCAGAAAGTAATCCAATTCCCCTAGCTGTTTGAGTGCAAACTCTGCACTGAGTTTAGAGATAAGCTGAGAGATGTGGCTAGGAGAAGAACCAGTCACAATGATATCATCAACATAGATCAAAACGTATGTGCAGTGACCACCACGGGTGTGAATGAACAGAGAGGGATCACACCTTGAAGACCTGAATCCAAACCTTATGAGAGCTTTAGTGAGTCTCTCGAACCAGGCCCTGGGTGCCTGTTTAAGACCATAGATAGCCTTATTCAACCTGCAAACTTGGCTAGGATTGGAGCTCATGAACCCAACTGGTTGCTCCATGTACACTTCTTCAGTGAGCACACCATTAAGAAAGGCATTATTAACATCAAGCTGTTGAATATCCCATCCATGAGTGACTGCCAAAGTGAGTATCACCCTCACTGTTACAGGTTTGACTACAGGGGAAAAGGTTTAGGTGTAGTCAAAGCCATGTTTTTGATGAAAACCTTTGGCCACCAACCGAGCCTTATACTTGTTAATGGATCCATCCGGATTCTCCTTAATGCGAAACACCCATTTGCAACCAATTGCTTGTCTATGGGGTGGCAAATCAACCAAGGTCCAGGTGTCATTGTGCACCAAAGCTTCATATTCCAGTCTCATAGCCTCCTTCCAATGGGGTAAGGACAGGGCCTCTTTAGGTGAATGAGGTTCAACCTGGGTAAGTAAAACAGTGGACACTCTAGCTTTTGATCTAGTAACCATATGATGAGTGTTATGAGAATCAGTGGGCAGTATAGTGGGTGAAGAGGGACTGAGAGAAGAGGTGGAGGGATTAGAAGAAGAAGCTGGTGTGGGGGGAAATTGAGGAGTGAGGCCTGAATGCAAAGAAGGTAATGAAGAAGGACTAGAGATGGGAGAGTTAGGAGACTCACTGGTTGGAATTAAAGGAGAAAGAGTGGGTGAAGGGGTAGGAGCGCTCTCAGGTGTAGGACTGTGGGCAGGTTGAGTATACACAGGAGGACAAGAACCAAAGGGAAAGGGAACAACAGTGAGAGGTGTGGGACAAACAGACTCAACAGAAACTTCAGGTGCAGAAGTTGAGTTGGAAGGAGTTGAAAAGGGGAACCTGTACTCATTGAATTGGACATCTTTTGAGATATACAATCTGCCATCTTTGGATAGACACCTGTAGCCCTTATGGGAAGGAGAGTATCCCAAGAAAGTGCATTCACAAGACCTAAACTGCAACTTATTTTTGTTGTATGGTCTTAAGCAAGGAAAACAAGCACAACCAAAAACCCTTAAGAAAGAGTAATCAGGATTTTTGTTGTATAAAACAGTGAAAGGGCTTTTGTTAGAAAGAGTTGGGGTGGGTAGTCTATTAATGAGATATGTGGCAGTAGAGAATGCAAAATCCCAAAATTTCATGGGAAGGGAGGCTTGAGCAAGAAGAGCAAGCCCTGTTTCAACTATATGTCTATGCTTTCTCTCAACACTCCCATTTTGATGGTGAGTGTGAGGGCAAATAACCCGGTGGACAATGCCCAAGTCAGCAAGAAACTTAGTAAAGGGGCGAAATTCACCTCCCCAGTCTGTTTGGACAGATTTGACCACTGTGTGAAACTGAGTTTTGACAAACTCCAAAAACTGTTTGAAAATATTGAGTGTTTCTGATTTTTGTTTTAAGAGAAATAACCAAGTGAATTTGGAGTGAGCATCAACAATGGACAAATAATAGGAGTGTCCAGAATATGAATGAACAGGGGATGGTCCCCAAAGATCAAGAAACAACAGTTCAAAGGGCTTGTTATACACAGTAGTGGAAGAATGAGATGGCAATCTGTGTGATTTACCAAAACAGCAAGCTGTACAGAAATCAAGAACACCTTTATTCATATAGGAGATATTACAATGCTGTAAAACAACTTTCAAGGCAGCATCATTGGCATGCCCCAATCTACAGTGCCAAATGTAATGGGAGTGAGGCACATTACTACTGGTATGATTGCTAGAAGTAGCATTACAAGAAATGTGTTGATTGACATATGGAGTAAAGGAATTACAAAACGTAGGACTTGGCCTAGAAACACTAAGACACTGTGGTGACACTGAGGGAGTCTTGGCAGCAGCTTGAAGACTTGGAAAGACATAGAGACCCTGAGAGTTGACTTGTCCAACAAGAAGAGTTTGCTTAGTGACCTGAGAAATGACACAACACTCATGAGGAAAGAATTGAAAGAACACATTGTTATCTTGTGAGAACTTACTGACACTTAGGAGATTTTTAGTGATTTTAGGCACATATAGGATATCTTTGAGTGTCAATGTGGTTGTGGCATCAAAAGGTGAAACAAAACAAGTTGAACCTAAGTTTTCTGACAATCCAACTGACACAAAGAAATGAATACAAAAAAAAAAAATAAGTTTTCTGACAATCCAACTGACACAAAGAAATCTGACAGAACATTCCATATGCGAGACCATACTAATCTGATGCGGTTCATATTATAGTGCCTGCAAATGTAACCATGTTTCATTCATGACTTCTAGAGTAAATTGGATTGACATCAGAATTTTGATCACAAGTATGTAAGAGAAGAGTACAACGAAGAAACAGAAAATAACTTGTTAAAAAGAAATGAATACAAAAAAAAAAAAAGAAATGAGAAAGGCCATCAAGGATGATATCTAGTCAAACTAATAAGGGTTTTAAAAAGTCTGAAGAGTACATAAGTTTAGTATCCCAGTAAATTGTTAATATAATGATATGTAGTAAGTTACTCTCTTATACCATGTTCAAATGTGGGCTTCATGAATGCCCCCCCTTCACCCCCCTTCTGTCCTAAAGAAAACCAAAAAAAAGGAGACGAGATATCTTATTTTAGCATTTGAGAATTGAGATCACGGAAAAAATCTTTGCCTTCTCATGCAGTGTTTTTGGCTCCCAGGTTTTTACAGCTGCGGCAGCAGATGAGCGGAAGAATATCGTATTGTTAGCATTTGAGACTATGGAGAAAATAGTGCGTGAATTTTTCCCTTATATTACTGAGACCGAAACAATGACTTTCACTGATTGTGTTCGATGCCTTTTGACATTTACAAATAGCCGATTCAATAGTGATGTTAGCCTCAATGCAATTGCATTTCTTCGTTTCTGTGCGGTCAGACTTGCTGATGGAGGACTCGTTTGCAATAAGAAGAGCGGTGTTGATGGCTCATCAGTTGTAGCAGCAAATGGTGTTTCAGATGTACAAGCTTGTACTGATAAAGATGATCATGTATCCTTTTGGAATCCTTTGCTATCAGGTAATATGCATTCAGATGCTATGTCCTTAAGATATTTAGTACAATGGCCACACCACCATGCATGGTGGAGTGGCAAAGGAAATCAATGTATCTTTAGCTCCTAGTCATTGTCAAAAAAGCAAAAATGATAGTGATTTCACCACAATTTTGCAGCAGTGAGATAACCTAAACATTCCTGCATTAGGATAAGTAAGGCCTCTTTTTTTAAAAAAATCTTGTTCATTCTTTCGGTTCTGAAGTTAATATTTTCATTGCAGGGTTATCAAAACTAACATCTGATCCAAGATCAGCTATCAGAAAGAGTTCTTTGGAAGTGCTTTTTAACATTCTGAAGGATCATGGTCATCTCTTCTCACACACATTTTGGAATAGCATTTTCTGCTCTGTTATTTTCCCTTTGTATAACTCAGTATCTGGAAAGCGAGATATGAGTCTACAAGAGGGCCATTGTTCACCTGCTTCAGTATCTGTGTATCCTGAAGGAATCACTTGGGATTCTGAGACTTCTTCAGTAGCAGCAGAATGTTTAATAGATTTATTTGTCACCTTTTTTGATATGGTGAGGTCTCAGCTGCCAGGTGTGGTGTCAGTGCTGACAGGGTTCATTAGAAGTCCTGTTCAGGGTCCAGCTAGTACGGGAGTTGCTGGATTAGTGCGTCTCACAGGTGACCTAGGTAGCAGGCTTTCAGAAGAAGAATGGAAAGAAATTTTCCTATGTTTGAAAGATGCAGTTACATCAACAGTGCCTGGATTCATGAAGGTTTTTAGAACCATGAATAATATTGAGGTGCCCAAAATTTCACAGTCTTCTGATCATGAAGTGACAATGGATGAGTTTGATGATGACAATCTGCAAACAGCCATATACGTTGTGTCAAGAACAAAGAATCATATTGCTTTGCAGCTACTTATTTTACAGGTTTATTTCTTGTTCTTCCTGTACTAAACACAAAAGCATGATAAGAGTTAATATCTAAAACGTAAGCACCAAATTTCCTATAATTTGGATTTCTATGCATCCACTGATTTGGTCCTTTTCTTTTCTTTTCCCAGTTTTGCTTTATTTTTCCTTTTCTTTTTTCTTTTTTGGACTTTCATATAAAGTATGCTGGCTACTTCATCTAGTTATCATAGGAACTAAGGGGGCACTTGAGTCTGCTGCCGCTGCATAGGTGGGGAGCTTGTTGCGTCTTGAACCCTATCCAATATTTGGGCCAATTCGCTGTCTTTTTAATTGCTACCCCATTGATTCTCTCTCTTGATCTCTCTCCCCCTTCTTCAATTAATGTCATGGTGATTTATGCAAATTACCATGTCATATTTGATCAATGGTATGATAGTAAAAGCGACTGATCCATGGCTTAGTTTTTAAATTGAATTTTTAGATCTAGGTTAAGGAGATTATTTCTGGTTGCCTTTCAATTACCACTTTATCTGTGTTTGTGAAAGGAAAACCTAAAGTTGTGGCTTTCAGGTCAGAGGTAAATTAAACAAGGAGGCTGGACAGTCTTTCCTCCTTTTTGTTTGCTTTAGCTGTGGATGTTCTTTGTTTGATTATTTCTGGAACAGTTGATAGAATTGTTAAAAGGTTTAGGGGTAGGCTCAGAGGAAGCTGTGGTCTCTTTCTTGCAGTTTGCTGACATGATGATTTTCTTTATATGGAAAGGAAATACTCTCTCTCCTTCATATTTTTTACGTTGTCTCAAGCCTTAAATTTGACTTGGCAAAGAGTGGTCTGGATGGCGTTACCTTGGAGCATCACACTCTTTCTTCATAGCATAAATTGGCGGGTTGCCAGATTTTGCAGTAGCCCATAACATATTTGGGTGTTTTTCTCGGAAGTAAATATTAGGCTGTCTCCTCTTCGGATACTATGGTTCAAAAGGCTTTTATGCACATGGATAGCTAGAAGGTTCTTTGGGTTGTTGTGCGACTCTTGTACAATATTGTTTATCAAGATCCCCTCTTTATCATTTATCTCTTCTTAAGCAACAGAAAGAAGGATCTCTTGGTTTGTTGGGGCCACCTTATATTGGCCTACGAGCGAGGTTTAGTTTTCAGTAATTGGGTGTCCAAAAATATTGCTTTGGCTGGTAAATGGATATAACGAAGTATGGTTTGCTAAAGAATGGATGGGATGCCAACTCCATCTTTTTTTCCTTCCACAATTCTCCTATCCACAATTTTTATAGTGTTCAACACCTGTTTTTTTCATGGAGAATTCACTGAATTGGAGTTCCTTGACTCCATTCTTTTGTCCTCTTAGTGCAGACTCCTGATAAAAGGATTTGATCTCTTAATCCTTTTAAAGGTGTTTATGTGCTGTTGAAAAGCCGCCTTAATTGTGGTCCCCCCTTGCCGCCTTAACTGCGGCAACTTTGAGCTGCCTTTATTGCAGCCTCCAGCGCCTTCATTGTGCTGGTTGTGAGGGTGTGTTAGCCCCATATCGCCTAGAGATATGGCCTAAGTAGTGCTTATAAAGCTTGGGCAATCCTTACCTTACAAGCCGGTTTTGTGGGGTTGAGTTAGACCCAAAATCTAAGATGGTATCAAAGCCTATCCTAGATCTGTTGTTGGGCCGCCCATGTTGTCCATGCCAGTGTTGTCGAATAGCGGCCATGGCGGCGCCATGGCGGAAAATGGTGGCAGGATTTGAAGGAACCGCCATACGGAGGCGGTGGCATGGCGGATTTCCCGTGGCTAGTCATGGTGGAAACAGCTGGCATGGCAGAAATGGCGGGTTTTTTGAGAAAAAACCTGACTCATCCCTCTGGGTAAGTTGGGTTGTGCGACCCGGCCCTGCCCAAAATGGGTGAAAAACCCTAATATCACTGCATCAGGCTTCCCTCCCTTCATTTCATCTTCCAAACAGAAACAGAGCAGAACCCCTCTTCCTCCCATTCCACACTTTCTTCTCTGACTACCCACTCTCCGGCGAAACCCACTGTCGGGCCACCACCGTCCGGCGACCACCCATTGACCGGCGACCATTCTCTTCTTTTCTCCTTTTTTCAGTCATTTTCGAATATGGCAGGTACTTTATGTTGTGTGTACTTTCTGTTCAAAACTCCGTTGTGTGTACTGTCTATTCAAAACTCCGTTGAACCTTGTTATTTTATCAACCTTGTTAGTAATCTATGATAGGTATTATGAGACTTATATGATATTTTCTGTCAATTTAGTTTATGGTTCTTGACATATGTTGTCCACCATGGCATCAGCCATATGGCCGCATCGTCATCCGCTATAATGTATGGCGGATTTTTGGCCGGCCGCCATAGGCCGCCATCCGCCATCGATAACACTGGTCCACACTCCAGGTGCATAGACCTGGGCATGAGCGGGTGTGTTGAAAAGCCGCCTTAATTGCGGTCCCCCCTTGCCGCCTTAATTGCGGCAACTTTGAGCTGCCTTCATTGCAGCCTCCAGTGCCTTCATTGTGATGGTGTGTTAATCCCACATCGCCTAGAGATATGGCCTAAGTAGTGCTTATAAAACTTGGGCAATCCTTACCTAATAGACCGGTTTTGTGGGGTTGAGTTAGGCCCAAAATCCAAGATGTGCAAATCTTTTTCCCAATCCCTAGCTCATTCTATGATTGGAGCTATATTCCATTGTGATAAACCTCTTTGGAAGTCCAAAACTCCCTCCAAGGTCTTTTCTTTGCACTGCACTGCTTAATAGAATTAATAATAACAAATTAACAATGACATGTTGCAGGTTCGTGGGCTGCATAAAGCTATTTCTTGTGAAATGCGTGTTACTTGCGTGGTGCAACCTGAGTATCAGTCTTACATCTGTTATTATATTTGTTCTACTGCTGTTTCTGAATGGAAGTCTGTTTGGCATTCACTCTTTACAAACAAGCTCATCTAGAGGAGTTTTTTTATGTTTGGAGGATGTTGACCGTGTCCTAGATCCTTGGAACATTTTTTTATGACTAGCTAAATTTTTGTGGCAATTTGCTATATTTGCTACACAGTGGTGCATTTGGATGGAGAATAACCCTTGCATATTTATGGAGATTTCTTCAGATCAGCATCTGATTTGGGATGAGATTAGGCGATCGGCTCTTCTATTTGGTTTGGCACATGGTCCTTGGGGATATAGATATGTTGAGGGATTGGGTAGCCTTGCTTCGTTAACATTTTCTTTGTTGTTTGTTGTTTGTGTTCCCCTTGTCTTAATGAATGTCTTTTTTATAAAAACGAAAACTCTTTTATACCATCTCTCAACTTGGATGGAAGAATTTGGACTCGATTCTTCTCATGTTTACTCATGCAAGTCTTTCTTCTACTTACTTACCTACCAATTATTGCTTAGGTCCAGAATTTCATGTCCACATATACTTTCTCATACCTGAAAGTCTTCCTGTAAAATAACTCGGTTACTCTTTTAAGTTTCACCTCTGAATGAGTTCATCTTGATGATATCTTTTCATGCTCTAATTGCAGGTTGCAACTGACCTGTATAAAATGCACCAGCAGTCCTTATCGGCAGCCAACATCAAAGTCCTCATTGAATTATATTCATCTATTGCTTTGCATGCTCGTCAGCTGAACAGGGAGTCCGTCCTGCTGAAGAAGATGCAGAAAGCTTGCTCCATCCTGGAACTATCTGGCCCGCCTATGGTTCATTTTGAAAATGAGTCCTTCCAGAATCATCTCAACTTTCTTCAAAATTTACTTGTCCATGATCGTTTTGTGTATGATGAGATAGACATAGAACCAGAGTTTGTTGCAGTATGTGAAAATGTATTGGACATATACCTAAATTGTGCCGGTTCTTTATCCTCTTCTCACAAGTTAGACACCCAGCCAGTGCGGCATCTAAAACTTCCTCTGAGCTCCGCAAAGAAGGAGGAAATAGCTGCTAGGACATCTCTAGTCATCTCAGCCTTGCAAGGGTTGGGTGGTCTGAAAAAGAATTCATTCAGGAGGTATATTCCACGGTTCTTTCATTTATTGGTGGATCTCGTGAGGAGTGAACATACCTCTGGAGAAGTTCAACTCGCCCTCAGTAATATGTTCCGCTCATCTATAGGTCCAATTATCATGGAATGAGTTTTTAGTTGTGGCATAATTTGAATTAAAGAAGTCACTGAATATCAGCAAGCATTTTCTTTATAAGCTGAAGCGCGAGCCTTTGCATAGCCATATCTTATTTCACTCACCGGTGCTGCTGTAGAGTGTATAGTCTTGGTTTTTTGTTATTGTATGTGACATAATGTAAATGAGAAATTTATTTGAAGAACAGAAGCAGCACCGTGAGATATCGAGTATTTTTGCTGGGTCGAGGAGTTCAGAAGAAGGGGTAGGTCTTTATTTCTGAATTGAGAAAACTTCAAAATATTTATAATAATAAATTAAAAGAAAACAAGTTTGAAACGATATTTTATAAAGTTGTATTGTCGGTGTAAAATTGTTTATATTGTTATTGTTAATCAATAATAAATCATGATATGAATATTTTAAAAGTAATTAGGATAAGAATCAAAGATCTTTAATAATGTGACAATTTATAATTAGTTAAAAATGTAAAAATTCTTTTCATTGACGTATATATTAATTAAATATTATTTTGTAACCTTTTATTTTATTCTCTTTCATTTTGAAAAATTCTCAATAAGGTAAGTGTTATTTAAAATGGAAAATCGTCCTTCATTTCTCTGTCCCTCTAAATTTTTCTATTGAGACATACTGGTAGTCTGCAAATTTAAGTGGTGGAGCTCCTTTGGACGATGTCCCTGAAATGGCGTTTGGTACAAGTTTTATTTTAACATTCCCAGAAATGTAGACATGGGAATAAAAATAAAGCTAAGGGATACAGGGGAAAATTTTCATATAGCCTCATATGTTGTTTAAAAAGTTGTATTCTGGAATTGTCATGTTTTAGAAAAATAGTAATGTAAATTGTACATATGAAATTCGACACCTTGCGATATTTGATTAATAAAGTTCAACATTGTGGTTAATGATGTGTTGAATTTGATTAATGAATATATTCATATGGATAACTCATTGACCATCCATTGATTTTCATTAAACAAGATTTTGTACATCATTAATAGAGATATTGGTTAACAAGTTATTCATGTAGTATAGGTATGCTCATTAATTAAGTTCAACACGATATTAATCATGATTTTGAAGATCATTAACCAGTTGTTGCAAGGTGTCAGATTTAATATGTAGAAATTACATTATCATTTGAAAAATATGTAGTTTAAAAATTATTTGTGAAGTCTAAAATAACGAAATATTTGTGAAGTTTAAAAATATGTTGTTTTATCTATAAGAGGTGAGTAAGTGTGTCCAATTTTGAACTCAGTCGATCATAGAGAGTGATGATTTTACCACGGCCATGATATAGAAGAAAAAAAAAAGACACGTGGTTTAAAATTATACCTTACTACAATGGTGGATTCTACGGTGAGGCTATTAATTAGAAGCCTCATAGGTGAGGCAGTATTTTAACTCATTGTAGTAGGTTTTTTAGGTTTTATTTTTTTTTAGTTTGAAAATCTCATTTTACCCCTTTTTCACCACCACTTCCATCCCCACCCTTTTGCCATCTTCCACCTCTCAGCCTCCATCTCACTTCCTCATCCCCACCTAACCCCATCGTCCAATGGAGTGAAGTTTGATAGCTTATTCTACCCATTCCAAATTCCTTTTTTTGCTAATAATAACTACTATGATGTTAATTATCCCAAAAAAAATTAATAAAAAATTCAACAAATTGAAACTTCCAATTAAATTTTCTCATTCTTGAATTCATTGAGCTTGGAAGAAGACATTTCAGCAATTGCTAATTCACTTTCTTCATCAAAAGACCTGTTAGCAACCATAACATTCCATCAAGAATAATCATGCTTGACAATCCAAGCAAATCTCACCATAACAAAAATTGGTAAATTAAATTATTAAGAGAGAAAATATTAAGCTTAAATAAAAAAAAATGTGCAAGTCAACACATAAATTATACAAAGCACCTCACAATTTCTTATTCATGAATTATATCATCCTGGTGTTTTTATTGCTCACTTAAACATCTCACTTTATCAGGATTCACTTTGGGACATTCCTATGATCCACCTATAGGTTCTATCATGGTACAAAGCATCAAGTATCTTTATGTCAGAATCCTGAAATGATCAGTGACACTATAAATAAATAATAAACAATAAAATGTATTTCTTCTTTTCATGTATATACTTGTTTCTTCCTGTGTCAATAACTCAATTAGTTCAAAAGTTTAATCATTCACGGAAATATATAAATTTTTCATAAAAAAAAAAGGTTGACATTCTAGAATTGATAGACTAGCAATATTTGGCTTGATCGCACTTTGCAACCTCTTCGAAAATGCGAAATTCTAAATCTAAAGTCATTTTTTTCACTACCCTCAAATAAGCAAGGATAAGGAAGTATCAACTAATCCAAACATCAGTTAATTTCTTTGTAATTAACTAATTTAGTAGGCTTTGCCCCTTCCATTTACCAAAAATAATAATTATTATATACATGTTAAATTTTTAATGTAATAACCTAAATATTTTTTCGCAGTTGATTTAAAAAAACAAAAACAAAAATTTAACAATGACTCAAACTCCATGAGGCTGAGGCGGATGTCTTGTGATTGTGAAAATCATCGGGGTGCCCTTTGTCGCCAGTTTTCACTTTTCAGCTTCAAAAATCGCCCCAGGCTAAAATTCTTCATTAGACATTAGTGATAGTGGTAACTGATAACATAAACTCCTAATTGTTTATGTTGAAGATTTCTATAATTGTATGATTTCTTGTTCGTTAGCATATTCCCTTGTGTTGTCGCTAGAGCTCTTGAACGAACCTGATAGGGTGCAATTGCTGTCACTTGACGGTCAGTTCTTTCCTTTTCCATATCTCCTTGCCTAATTTGTAGAGTAGTTCCTCTGCTTTCATTCATATGAATTCCGTATATTTCCAATTCTGATCTCACGAGCACGACTGGTAATTGAGATATTTATTATCATGGATAACGAGGTGTTAGAATTTGACATTGGGCTGGGAGGAGGCGAGGGAGAATACGAGGATGATGGAGGGGACATTGAACACCCTCTTGATGAGGATGAATTGGCTTATAGCAGTGGTGGTGCTGCTGGTGCCACTGGTGGTGGTGAAATATATATTCCTGAGGGGGACCTCTTAGATCTTGAACCTTATGAGGGCATGGAATTCGAGTCCGAGGAGGCTGCCAAGGCCTTTTATAATTCGTATGCACGTCGTGTTGGGTTCAGTACTCGTGTCAGCTCATCCCGTCGTTCCAGGCGCGATGGAGCTATCATACAGAGGCAATTTGTTTGCGCAAAGGAAGGGTTCCGCAACTTGAATGAGAAACGCACCAAGGATAGAGAGATCAAGCGCCCACGAACTATTACCAGAGTGGGATGCAAAGCATCTTTATCTGTCAAAATGCAAGATTCTGGCAAGTGGGTCGTTTCTGGGTTTGTTAGAGAACATAATCATGAACTGGTTCCACCAGATCAGGTGCATTGCCTTCGCTCTCACAGGCAAATATCAGGAGCTGCCAAGACCCTGATCGATACTTTACAGGCTGCTGGAATGGGTCCTCGTAGAATTATGTCAGCACTCATTAAAGAGTATGGTGGGATTAGCAAAGTCGGGTTTACAGAGGTTGACTGCAGGAATTACATGAGGAATAATCGGCAGAGAAGTTTAGAAGGGGACATTCAACTTGTTCTGGATTATTTGAGACAAATGCATGCCGAAAACCCTAATTTCTTCTATGCTGTACAAGGTGATGAGGATCAATCCATGAACAATGTTTTTTGGGCTGATCCCAAGGCAAGGATGAACTATACATATTTTGGTGATACTGTAACTTTTGATACTACTTACAGATCCAATAGGTATCGGTTACCCTTTGCTCCCTTTACTGGTGTAAACCATCATGGACAACCTGTTCTCTTTGGTTGTGCTTTCCTAATAAATGAATCTGAAGCATCATTTGTGTGGCTTTTCAAGACATGGCTTATGGCCATGTCTGGACACCCTCCAGTGTCAATAACCACCGATCATGATTCTATAATTCGATCAGCCATAATACAAGTATTCCCTGAGACCCGCCACCGTTTCTGCAAGTGGCACATCTTTAAAAAGTGCCAGGAGAAGTTATCTCACGTTTTCCTCAAATATCCAAATTTCGAAGCTGAATTTCATAAATGTGTTAACTTGACTGAGTCAATTGAGGAATTTGAGTCTTGCTGGTCAACACTTGTCGATAGGTATGGTCTCAGGGACCATGAATGGCTTCAAGCAATATATTATGCTTGCAAGCAGTGGGTACCTGTATATTTGCGGGATACATTCTTTGCAGAAATGTCCATCACTCAGCGAAGTGATAGCATGAACTCATACTTTGATGGATATGTAAATGCTTCAACCAATTTAAATCAGTTCTTTAAGCTGTATGAGAAAGCACTGGGAAGTCGCAATGAGAAAGAAGTGAGAGCAGATTATGAGACAATGAATACTTTACCTGTACTGAGGACTCCATCTCCAATGGAGAAGCAAGCATCTGAGCTTTATACTAGAAAAATTTTCATGAGATTCCAAGAGGAGTTAGTTGGGACACTAACATTCATGGCATCCAAAGCTGAGGATGATGGGGAGGTCATTACATATCATGTAGCAAAATTTGGAGAGGACCATAAAGCATACTATGTCAAATTCAACGTTTTGGAGATGAAAGCTACTTGTAGCTGCCAAATGTTTGAATTCTCTGGCCTTCTTTGTAGACATGTTTTGGCAGTCTTTAGAGTAACCAATGTGCTTACTCTCCCATCTCATTACATATTGAAACGTTGGACAAGAAATGCGAAGAGCAATGTAATATTACAAGAACATTCTTGTGATGTATATACTTACTATTTAGAATCTCATACAGTCAGATATAATACCCTCCGACACAAGGCCTTTAAATTTGTTGATGAAGGAGCAAAATCTCCAGAAACTCATGATGTTGCAATGGAAGCTTTACAAGAAGCTGCAAAAAGAGTTGCTCAGGCAATGCAAAATGAGGGAAGAATTCCCATCAACAATGGAAAAGTTAGGAGTCACTTGCTGAATGATCAAAGTCATGCTAATTACACAAGTGGACGCCAGGAAGAAAGCTTGGGTCAGCATCTGTCAGAGGTTAGATTTTTATTTCATAGTTGTTTTTAGCCCATTTATGATGGCAGTGTTGACTGTGTTTTATCCTTTCATCTACTCCGCCAGAGATATTTTTTTATAATAAAAGAAATATTATTTGATGAGAAGAGAGAACTAAACGAAGAGGATAAGACATCCTCACTAAAATAAAAAAGAAACACCTAAGCGTGTGTTTGGATTAACCGTGGAAAATAAATTATTTCAATCATCAATTATATATATAATCGATTATTCTTATAATCGATTATAATAGAATCAATTTTATGCATGGATATGTTTGTTGAAAAATAATTTTAATATAATCTATTTCGTTTGGATGGTATAAAAAGAATTACTTTTATGTATTAGGCTTAATTGCATTTTTAGTCCCCCAACTTTAGTTCATGTGCGATTTTAGTCCCTCGATTTTTTTTGGAGCACATCTGGTCCTCCAATTTTTTAAAAGTTGCAATGTTAATCCCAACCTCCATTAGCCATCAATTATCTAACAGAATATTCCTATGTGACCAAATTTTTGCCGGGTTACATGCTTAGTTAGCATTCATTTAATTAAAAACTTAAAAAGAAATAGAAATTACACCCTGGCTCCTGTAAATCGAAAACTATGTCTCTTGATTCTACCGCATCCCCACCCCCGCCGCCAACTGCGCTGACGAATGTACTGATGAGTACCTCGGTCTCCCTCCCATCGCCGCCAAAAAGCCCATCCTTTGCCTAATTTGGGAACAAGGGACCAGCTTGACGTTGCCGCCTCCTTACTGTCCTTCACCTTGGGAAGTTGGTCATTGATGAAGGCAGTATTTGTCCCTTGTTGAAGTTAATCAAGGAGGGTAAGTTGGAAGGTCAAGATAATGTTGCAAGGGTCATCGGTCTTTTAGGGCGTGACCCAGAAAGCGTTGAGCACTGTTGTGTTTGTTCTGTGTTTGTGAAAAATCCTCAAAGAAGGTCCAACGAAAGTGCAAGGTACTATAGCTTGGGCTGTGTCTGAGCTTGCTGCTAATGACCCCAACTGTCAATACGTCTTTGCTCAGCACAATATTATAAGGTTTTTAGCCACCTTGCATTTGCAACCGTTAAAGAACATAGTAAGTATGCTATTGTTTGCAACAAACCCACTTCAATCCATGTTGTTGCGACTGGTCAGGGGTATGAAGACGAGGAGAGGCAAGTCCATGGCAGGTCCTCACCAGCACTAACCCATCTAGCAACTAAACCATTAATTAGACATTTCATCGAACATTTTGAGGGCATCTACAATTCGACCATATTTGGATGAGCATAGCGATCCAACAGGTGCCTTCCTTCTGGCATCCTCTTAGTGTAGAAAAGGAAACTAGGCATGTAACCAGGCAAAAGTTTGGTCACGGAGAAATATTCCGTTAGATAATTGACGGCTAATGGAGGTAGGGACTAACATTGCAACTTTTTAAAAATTGGAGGATCAAATGTGCTCCAAAAAAAATTGAGGGACTAAAATCGCACATGAGCTAAAATTGGGGGACTAAAAATGCAATTAAGCCTATGTATTAAATGAACTTTTAGATATGAAATAATTGAAAAACTTATTTGATTAAGGGTAAAGTGGTATTTATATCCCAAACTTTTAAAATAAGCTGAAATAATTTGTTTCAGCTATATATAATCATAATGCCCAAAACTTCAGCTTATTCCCACATGGCATCTTTGCATCTTGGTTTGCAGTGACTGGGAGTTTTTCTGTTTCTTCATAGATGATGATATTCACATCACATGGCCCAGGTTCTGCGAATCTTGGGTCTCCACTGGTGCTGAATATCCAAAATCCTCATGTAACCCCATCTTTTCATTATGCTTTGAACTTCTGTTTTCTAACTCCACTAGTTCTTTTCTTGTTTCTTCATCTCCCAAACCAAAGCTTGTACCTCCCAGAGCATTTCTATGGCTGGATTCCCGAAGATTTAAATCTCCTTGTCCCTTTCAGCTCGTCACCTTTCTTTCTTCCTCCAACGCGCAATGTCCTTCCGCAGAGTGCAATTTCTCTCCGCATCTCTTCAAGAATCTCAACTTTCTGCAATTTTGCTCCCATCCTTGATCAACGATGGACTGCTCCCAGGATTTTTGTGAGCTCTGACACCAGTTGATAGATACTTTTTCAGAAACAGTAAACCTGTGATATTATTGATATCGAACAATGAATTCCTAGGTATTCGAGAGCCTGGTCTCTCCCTCACTCTGAGTATTCGAGAGACCCAATTCTCTCCTCACTATTATTCTTCCAAAATACAATGTAACCCCAGATTCCTACTTCCATCTCCTCTTGAAGCTATATCTAACTCATGAACTAACACTCTAACTGTAAAGATACTAACTGTTATGTATTATTATTTGGTACCTAACAATCACCTTCAGTTTTGTTGAGTGTTATTGCATATTTTCTTTATTTATTATTTGTACTCCTCATATATAATCATCAGATGCGTTTGGGTCCTTCTACATGTTTATGACTTTGGTACTAGAATCTTCCGACTATTAGCATATATGTGATTATTCTCTCCTCACTATTATTCTCCCAAAATACAAGGTAACCCCAGATTCCTACTTCCATCTCCTCTTGAAGCTATATCTAACTCATTAACTAACACTCTAACCGTAAAGATACTAACTGATATGTATTATTATTCGGTACCTAACAATCACCTTCAGTTTTGTTGAGTGTTGTTGCATATTTTCTTTATTTATTATTTGTACTACTCATATATAATCATCAGATGCGTTTGGGTCCTTCTACATGTCTATGACTTTGGTACTAGAATCTTCCGACTATTAACATATATGTGATTATATGCTCATCTTCACCCTTATTCTATGTAATTCATTGTCTAAATGATGAACACCTTAGTCATATTGATTTATTCGTGTTATAGTGAAGTTAAAACTTAAACATGTTAAATAGATTTTTTACATTGAACTATCTATTTGGTCCCTGAAAATTACATTTTGCAACAAATTTAGTTCACCAAAGAATATTTACTTCAATTGGGTACAAGTACATCAATCTTGAAGGACGTTCATTCAGTCCTCCAAATATTGGGTTTACATTTAGGACTTAATTGAGTCAAATCTTGAATTGATGTAAATAATCTTTTGAAGCTAAATTGTTGCAACTCATCTTTCAAGAACCAAAATGGTAGTTCACTCCGATTTTTAGTGAAGAAAAGTAATATCTTGATTGATTGAGCAAAGTGGGCCTTTCCATAAATAAATCCCTTGAGCTTTTCCCCTGTTTGATATCTCATCTGACCAAGCACTTAACAGCTTTGGTGCTGTTTATCCTTACACTTTAGAGTCCACATGAAACGATCTACTTATCAGTTTTCCTTTTTCCTCCGGGATTGGAATTTTGCCTGTCTGATTACTGCGCTCAGTTGTCTGATGTGCATTCTCTTTCCCCTAACTTATTCGTTTGAGAGAATTATGTTAATTGTGGCTGAATTTTATTTTTTCCACCAAGTGTGCATATCGTGTTGGGTCTAGTTTTTATCTGCATTGTTTTTCTCCTCAGGGCAAATAAAAAAAATACTTGCACCACATATCATATCCTAATCTTTCAAGAGTTTAGTCTTGAGTGAGAATCTTTTTTAAGGGCATATTTTGTGGTCTTATTTGTGTGGTTTATGCAATTAATGTTGATTACATTGGGCTGTAGATGCTGTATATTGTGGATTTTGGTATTATGAGGTTATGTTTGCTGCATTGGGGAGCATACAAATGCACAGGATTTTGGATTTTGGTGGTACTGTTGGTGTGATGTGAAGACTTGAAAAATATAGGAGAATGTCAATACCCGTCATTACAAAACATCATTAAGAAAAATACAACAATAACAATGATTACAAAGCATTTTATCACTAGGTGGAGTCAGCTACAAATACTTGAAATAAGCATTTAAACTTCCAAAGTATACATTTACAAAGTTACACAAAGATATGCAGAAACATAAATCTTCCTTGCGATGCTATCACCTTTATCGTGTGGTTATTGAGTCAGCATGATATATTTAATGTGATCTCATAGTTACATACCGATTTACTGGATATCGGCTGATATTGACTTCAGCTCAAAATTTCGTAAACTTTCCTCTCTTGCTTCCACCAAGTGTTGGAAGAGCACCATACGATATTGGGGTACTTCCTTGTGAAATTTGTCAGATAGTGCTTTCAGGTCCATTTTGTTATTGCATGCATTTGGTTGAGGAAGGTTAAATATTAATGACATAGTAAGACCGTATGAGATTAAAGAACTTTGTTACATTTTTACATTGTGTTTCTTTTCATTTTTCTATTTAGGAGGATTTATTATTCTCCCCCTACAAGTACTTTCTCTCATTTCATTCAAATATATTTAAAAAAAAAAAAAAACCACTTCTTGTTTAATGGGGTTTACCATATCACTGGTTTTAAATATATTCATGCTAAAAAATACTTTTGTTTATTGTAACTTCATTACTTTATATCTTGCAGGATGATATGGACAAGAATATTAGAGAACTTGTGAATGAGCTTGACTGCGCAAACCGGAAATGTGAAATTTACCGGTCCAACCTGCTCTCCGTTTTGAAAGCTGTTGAGGATCATAAGTTAGAGTTGTCAGTTAAGGTGGAAAACATCAAGATAAGCATGAAAGATGGCCTCTAAGAACTGTGGAGAATAACATAGAAACAGATAGGAAAACAAATTAAAAATATACTTTTGTATTTTCTTTTTGGTCAATCCAGTCGCGCTTCAATAATGCTCCCATGAATAGGCATTTTTTGTTGAAATTGTTAGTCGTTTAAACCTTTGTCTTCTCACCCTCTGTGATGGAGATGGTTTGCGGTGTTTATTATATGGCAGATAACTTTTATATTGGAAGTTGCTTATAAGTTGTTTAGCATCTTTTACTGGAAGTCCTTTTTTCAAACCCAACTAGATGGGGACTGGAGCCTAGGAAATGTTATATATGAAGAAACTTTTGGTTACTTGTACGAGAACCTACAAGCACAATGATATCGGGTAAACAATGCTGCAACTATGCGAAGGTCATAATGTATAAACACTGTAGCCAGACACAGAGATTGGCGTGAACTCTAGAAACCCCAATAGTAACTGGACATAGGTAAGCGTTCTTAATGAAAATCAATTCATGTTTTACCTTTCATAATTTGTACTTATATTTCTACTTGTAGGATGAGAAATTATGATATGTTCATCCTCGCTATGTACGATCCATGTTTTACCTTTCAGGATTAGTAATCAACACATGATGTTTTTAAATCAAAGTATTATATAAATAAATAATGACTTCAACATAAAAAAAAGTGAAGATAGTTAGACCCAAGTCATGCCTTGTTTACAAAGATCAAATGGTAGCATTTTGGAAAAAGATATTAAGATCATATTTCGTACTCATGAGTATCACACGGACTTCAATTCTAGTCGTTCACATCTCTTATAGTTTGTGCAAGTATTTTCTCCCTCACAAACATTTGAGGATTCAACAGGTTCGTTCAGCCACATAACTTGAGGGAGGTACATGATGAGCAAATTATGATCCTCCCTGAACTTAGTAGATGTTTCTATCATAGAAGGTGCCACATGGCACAACCACCTTGACTACATTATCTGCAAGGCAGCTAATTAAACGAATCCCTGGGATCTGCAAAATTTCGAATGTCAACAAAGCAGAGTTGGAGCCAATCTCTTTTTTTTTTTTTTCAGGAAGCGATATTCCACTAGGTGTCATTTGCATCCAGGCTTGCACATTTTACAGCTTAAGAGTATCCAAGTTTTTCACCATAAATTGGCACATGCATTCCATTGGAAACAAGGGCAATAAATCCATGCTTGAAAGTTGCTATCCTTTACTCTATATGACGACACTTCTATAATTCCCAAGCAAATCTTTTCCAAATCTGCATAGAATTCATTTGATTGCAATAAATCCTTAACGAATGTGCTTAGTGCACTCGTTAGCAAGACCCTTCCTGAGAAACTAAAAACAATTCCTCTACCAAATGCCCCCTAAAGGGTTAAACTACTACTCACTTTACATTTACTGGTAAAATAAACTCCCTGGTAAGAGAGAGCAACCTTTCATTTCCCTTCCTTTTCTCCCATTTTCCTCCATCCTAAATTGTCACATTATATTGTAGATGAAGTTGATTCCATTCCAGGCATCCTTCTTTTTATTAGTTATCCAATAAAAAAAAAATTTGAACAAAAGAACTCTACTTATAGAGGATAGGGAAGAGATAACAAGACCAATGTCAAAGAGATTCTCCTAAGATAACATGAAAGGACTAAAGAGAGAGGGCTTAATTGCTTAAACGTCAAATTAGTCGCATGCCAGTGACCTTGTGAAGATTGTCAATAACAGTCAACATATATGATGTACACCGAGATTGGGCCAGTGAAACCAGGCCACATAGAATACCCAGCAATAGATACAGTGGGAGCTCTGAAAATAAGTTGAATACTCTCATAGTAAAACTTACCCACCGGATTGAAAATAACAAGAAATGCTCCCAAGAATTCAGCTTTCGTTTTCTTGAAATTCAAAATCATCACCTCAATAGAATATATTATGCCAAACCTGAACTACAATACTAATATTTTAGAAATAAAATCACATTAAATTACAACAGTATAGTTTTCTATCTTAACTAAGGATAAAATTATTTATCCAATTATACAATATATAAATAGCTTATAAAATATTGATAATAATGTGATCACTACTTTTTAACTTTTGTTCATTCTGCAAATGTTAATGGAGTTGGATCTTCTCCAGCTCTTTTTCCAGTCTTTCTTCAGCCTCCCCATCTTTCTCTTAATTTCATTCTCTCTCTTCATTATTTGCCTATTTTTTTTCTTCGTTATTTCTGTCCTCCCACCTTTACCTTTTCTGCTACACCAAAGTTGATATGGACATTAATATTAGATGGGGCACAAACAAGGCTTGCGCGGCATGCAGATATCAAAGAAGGAGGTGCCCAAAGGATTGCCCTCTAGCTCCATATTTCCCTTCTGACAAACCCAAAACTTTTAGCAACGCTCATCGTTTGTTTGGCGTAAGCAACATAATGAAGATATTGGAGAAGGTACAACCGGATGAAAGGGAAGAGGCCATGAAATCAATTATTTGAGTCAGATATGCGTGCAAAATACCCAATTGATGGTTGTTATGGCATTATCAGGCACTATCGTTGGAAGGAACATCATGCCATGGAAGAGCTACATTATGTACAAAGGTTACTTGCATTATATAAGGAACAGTCCCAAATGCCTCTCATTCCAATGGATCAAAGCTCCTTGCAGCCTACAAGTAGTGATCAACTTTATTTCTGATTAATTTTTTTTTTATCTTTCTGTACCCTCTTTCTTCTCTCTTTCTTTATCAACGCAGGGTGCTTATGGTGAGGGTTTTTATACAAGAACTTATACAAGAACTTGGAGAGAAAAGTTCTTGTAATAAAAAGTGGGTTCTTTTCATTTTTTAATAATAAAGTAGTTGTAAAATAAAATACTCAAATATAGGGTGCTGAATTTATGGATGCTCTAATTGATTTCTCCATTTTTTGATTGAATTTTGATGATTCAGTTTATGCATCGTGTGCTGTGGTTTGCACCGCCACTTGAATGTTTCATCAATGGTCGTCTTTGGATGATGATGCTACATGTTTTAATGTTTATAGTGAAATTATGGGTATACTTATTAGTCAGATGTAGCGTGGCTTTGATAATTGAGAAATTCTTAGGTGCTCCAGGGGAAATAAATTGTACCGAGCACCACTATAATTATTGCATTAAAAATGAACTTAAAGATTTCCTCCACGGCTGGAACGGTGCACATTCAAAAGAAATATACTTATTGTGCTCCAGGAGCACCGAGTTTTCTCTGGTGATAGACTTTGTTTGTGTTGTGGGTTTGGATTTGGATTATTGTGTTTGTTGCTTGAGATTTCAGTAATAAAGCAATTAATCAAGGCTCAAACAATTGTTACATTGTAAAAGTTAAAAATATATTGTGTTATCTTGTATTATTTAATATTCACTCATCACTTTACTTTCTAATCCACACACAAGAATAAATCATTTGTGGCCTGATTTTACAATTGATCATCTTACCATGGGTGTCCTTGTTATTGCATTAAAAATGAACTTAAAGATTTCCTCCACAGCTGGAACGGTGCACATTCAACATAAATATACTTATTGTGCTCCAGGAGCACCGAGTTTTCTCTGGTGATAGACTTTGTTTGTGTTGTGGGTTTGGATTTGGATTATTGTTTGTTACTTGAGATTTCAGTAATAAAGCAATTAATCAAAGCTCAAACAATTGTTACATTGTAAAAGTTAAAAATATATTGTGTTGTCTTGTATTATTTAATATTCACTCATCACTTTACTTTTTAATCCACACACAAGAATAAATCATTTGTGGCCTCAAGATTTTACAATTGATCATCTTACCATGGGTGTCCTTGGGTACTAATCTACTTACTGTCAACAAAAATAACCAAACAATACAACTTTTTCCGGGTACAATCATGGAACCACTGTATCTGTCTCCGACAATTAACACCCCAAAAAAATCTCTCTCCGACTTCAGCTGCATGGCCATAATACAATTCATGTATGTGTTTTGAGTGCTGTAATTACATCCCCATAATGGCATATGGCCATTGATGTTGCTTCAGCAGTTAAAATAAAATGCTCCTCCCATACTGCACGCACAACCTCAAGTCGAACTGAGTTTCCAAATTTTGAATATATATAGGAGTCCACTTCCTCTCCAATTACTAGAATTGTTCGGTAGAAGAGAGAAATACTCGTGTACTAAACAAAAATTTCAAATTACATAAATTTTTCTCTCTCCTATTGAAAAATTCCAATAACGATCCCATTCCACACGTGATTTATTTGATGTGGGAAAGACTCATAATAGAAAACCAATAAATATCAGGTGAGAGCAGACTCTTTATCCTCCTAATCGTGATTATGTGCTAGCGTCGAATATTAGGTGAGGATCTGTCTGGTGGCCAAAGCACTGCATTTAACAAAAACAAATAATTACGTAGGGCCATAACATACAGATACAAAGCATGAAAGAGAAAATAGTGCTGGCAATTAAAATTTGCCTTGCTAAAAGAATATGGATATAAAAATAGAACACTCAATGAAACAATATGAACTCACAAAAATTTTAGTCACTAAAAAAGCTTGGCCTTTGTTAATGACCAAACACAACTCATGCAGAAGGAACTCGCTGGAGCTTCCCTATTACAATTTTCTAAAACTCTCTCACAAGTACAATACAACACACTAAATCAAGTTCTCCTATTTGTGGAACTATTTCTTAGGTGGCACTGCCAACTCTTCTTCACGCCCATTTGGGGATGCCATATTAGATGGCATAGATTTTGGCATAACTGAAACTTCAGTGCACTTGGAGGACCTTGCACGTAACCTCAAGTCACACAGCACAGCAACAAAAAAATGTGTACTTATCTGCAGCACCTCAGTGCCCATTTCCTGATGCTGCAATGAGTACTACCCTTGATACAGGGCTATTTGATTATGTCTGGGTACAATTTTTCAACAATCCTCCATGTGATTATACCAAAGGTAATATCGACAAGACGACAACATGGTGAAAGCATGGAACCAATGGACAACGTCAATTAAAGGAGGGAAAATATTTATGGGGTTAGTAGCAGCTCCAGAAGCAGCTGCAACCGGTTATGTTTCAGTTGATGTGTTAATATCTAAGGTCTTACCTGTGATAAAGAAGTCACCTAAATATGGAGGTTATGTGCTAGCGTCGAATATTAGGTGAGGATCTGTCTGGTGGCCAAAGCACTGCATTTAACAAAAACAAATAATTACGTAGGGGCATAACATACAAACACAAAGCATGAAAGAGAAAATAGTGCTGGCAATTAAAATTTGCCTTGCTAGAAGAATATATATATAAAAATAGAACACTCAATGAAACAATATGAACTCACAAATTTTATTCACTAAAAAAGCTTGGCCTTTGTTAATGACCAAACACAACTTATACAGAGGGAACTCGCTGGAGCTTCCCTATTACAATTTTCTAAAACCCTCTCACAAGTACAATACAACACACTAAATCAAGTTCTACTACAAGATGTCTTCTTTATACACCTCATGGTCAATTCCTTGTTTAAACTGACAACCATTGAAGAGAAGTTCAAATTGAATTAAAACTCTTAAGCATGAGTTGGCATGGATAAACATTGAATTAGTCAAAAACAATTAAGCATAAGGTGTCTAACTCCTTAATAGCTAAGATTTTGATTCTTCAAACTTCCAACACATTCTGAAATTTGACAGCAAAACAAGTTTAACTTCTAACATCCTCCCTTAAACTTGGTTTGACCATTCCGACCATATTCTTTAATTTTAAGAACAAATTGATCTTGAGTAGCTTCGTAAAGATATCTGCAATTTGATTTTCTGATGAACAATGTTCAACCACAATCTTTTTATCTCTAACCAAATCTCTAATGTAGTGATGCTTGATGCTGATGTGTTTGCTGCGTCCATGAAAAACTGGATTTCTTGACAAAGCAATTGTTGATTTATTATCACAAAATATTCTTGTAAGACCATCTTGTTTATGTTGTAGCTCACTTAGCATTTTCCGTAACCAAACTGCTTGAGTTGCATAGTTTGTGCTTGCTATATATTCTGCCTCTGCTGTTGAAAGGGCAACTATTTGTTTCTTGGATGACCAAGAAAACACACCTGACCCTAGATAAAAGGCATAACCTGAAGTACTTTTCCGCGTTTCAGTATCACCTCCCCAATCACTATCTGTGTATCCAACCAGTTCTATCTTGTTAGCATTTGAATAATCGTCAATTGTACCTTTAATATATCTTAAAATTCGCTTTGCTGCTTGCCAATAAGATTGTCGTGGTGAATCCATGAATCTGCTTATGAGTCCAACTCCATAAACTATGTCAGGTCTTGTTGCTGTTAGGTACCTCAAACTTCCGACTAATCTTTTGAAATTAGCTGGATTGACAAGGTCACCACCACTTTCTTTTTCAAGCTTTAATCTTTCTTCAACCGGTGTCAACATTGGTTTGCAAGCTTCCATCTTAAACTTCTTCAGAACATTTGTTTAACCTCAATGCCTAGGAAGTAAGACATCAGGCCCATATCAATCATTTCAAATTGCATAGTCATACTCTCCTTGAAATCAGCTAACCATTTGGAGTTGTTGCCGGTGAAGATTAAGTCATCTACGTACAAGCAAACTATAATAATGTATCCATCCTTGTTGTTTTTGACATATAAAGTGTGCTCGTATGGACTCCTATGAAAACCATTGTTAATAAAATTTGTGTCTATGTGAGTATATCATGCTCTGGGTGCTTGCTTCAATCCATACAGTGCTTTCTTCAACCTGTACACCTTATCTTCTTCTCCTTGTTTTAGATAACCTGGTGGTTGCTCAACATAAACTTCTTCATTAAGTATTGACATCCATTTGGAATATTTTCCATTGAATAGAAATAATCATACGTACTGTATCCATTCTGGCAACTGGAGCACATACTTCAAAATAATCAATTCCATATTTTTGTTTGTACCATTTTGCCACTAATCGTGCCTTGAAACGTTCTATCTCTCCATTTGGTTGAAACTTTGTCTTGTACACCCACTTAACACCAATAGGCTTCTTTCCTTCGGGAAGAGTAGCTAACTCCCATGTCTTATTCTTTTCAATTGCTTGAATTTCTTCATCCATTGCTTTTATCCAACGATCATCATTGGCTGCTTCCTCATATGTCACAAGATCACAATTAGCAAACAAAGCATAATAAGTACCATCTTCCTCCCTATCATCAGGATCATCATCTCTACCAACTTCATAATCTTGTAAGTGAGCAGGTGGATGTCGTTTTCGTCGTGGACGAAGTGCCGGATCATCAAGACTTGTAGTACTTGCTGGTGGCTCAACATTTTCTGCATTTACTTCTTCATTTATGGTTACTGGTATAGGCAACAATTCTTTTTCTTTTTCTGACCAATCCCACACTCCATTTTCATCAAAGGTACATCACGACTAATTATTACCTTTTGAGAATTAGGATTGTATAATTTGTAGTCTTTAGTTTCTTCACTGTACCGAACAAAGATGCCTTTTTCTACTTTGTCATCAAGTTTCTTCCTTAGTTCATTGGGTACATGTGCATAAGTTCATTGGGTACATGTGCATAAGCAATGCAACCAAAAACTTTCAAGTGACCAAGATTGGGCTTTTGTCCACTCCAGGCTTCTTGTGGGGTTTTATCTCGTACACTTTTGACAGGACATCTATTCAAGATGTAGTCTGCACAAGCCACTGCTTCTGCCCAAAAACTCTTTGGCAACTTCTTGCCATGTAGCATGCTTCTTACCATGTCCATTATAGTCTTATTCTTCCTTTCTGCCATTCCATTTTGCTATGGAGTGTACCATTCTTTCTCAAGAAATCATCACAAACTATGTACTCAGTTCCCCTATTAGTTCTCAATGTTTTAAGAGTATAGCCACTACTCCTTTCAACATACGCCATAAAATTCTTGAGTGTATCACAAGCATCAGATTTGTTTTTCAAGAAGTAAACACATGTCTTCCTACTAAAGTCATCAATGAATATAATAAAATATTTGTTACCTCCGTTAGATGGAACATCCACATAACATAATCTGAGTGCACCAGCTCAAGTGGTTTTGTAGCTCTCGATGCACGCCCTTTAGGAAAAGGATCACGATGCTTTTTACCCACTACACATGTTTCGCATAGCTGATCAGGAACTTTGATAACCGGTAATCCTGCAACCCACTTTTTATTTGCAAGAAACTTGATGATTTCAAAGTTGAAGTGTCCAAGCCGCATGTGCCAAACCCAATTATTATCAACAATTGTAGCATTGCAACACAAGGAATCATGCTACTTAATATTCATAGGGAACAATCGGTTGTTTGACATGCTTGTCTTTGCTATCAAGCCCATCTCCAGATCATTTATAGTGCAGCCTATTTTGTTAAACCGCAAGTCATAGCCTTTCTCAGCTAGTTATCCCACACTCAAAAGATTTTGACATATATCAGGTGCATAAAATACATCACAAATATAATTTAAAGATCCATCCTTCAATCTGATGGTGATCTTCCCTTTTCCTAAGACTGCAAGTCTTGAATTATCACCAACCTTGACAATGATTTGGAAGTTTTCATCTAAGTCAGAAAATAGTTCTTTTTTCCCACTCAGATGATTGTTGCAGCCTGTATCTAACAACCATTGATTATCATCTTTATCAGCAACAACATTACTGGTCATTAGCACCGTCTTCATATTATCTTCATTTTCTGCAACATTTTCTGCTACTCGAGCATGGCCCTCTCTAATACTTGAAGCTTTAGCACGACATTCTCGACTATAGTGACCATACTTATTACAGTTATGGCACTGAATATGAGACTTGCACTTAGATTGAAAATGCCCATACTTCTTGCATTTGTGACATTGAATATTGGATTTATTTTGGAAATTACATCTGGTTCCGTGGCTTGAGTCAGTTCTAGGAAACCTTCATCTACCTCTGAAATTTTGTCCTCTTTGGTTGTAGTCCACCCTTCTTTGCATTGATCCTTCACTTCTGAGATTCGCTTGAGCTTTTAATGCTAGCTCAGTTGTGTCATTTGTCCTTTCACTCATTCGCATTTCACGTGACTCCAAGGACGCTTGCAAATCATTCAAGGTCATTTTGCTTAGATCTTTTGATTCTTCAATTACCACTACCACGTAATCAAATCGACTTGGGAGTGTGCGCATAATTTTCTCCATGAACTCTTTCTCTGTGATGTCATCCCCGTTATTCTTCATATCATTGACCAACTTATCCATTCGTGAAAAATAATCACGAATACTTTCATCTTTGCGTTGTTCCATCAGCTCAAACTGTTGTTTTAAGCCTTGCAACCTTGTCCGTTTAACTGGGTGCTCCTTCATATGTTTTGAGCAAAAACTTCCCAAGCCACCTTTGCTGTTTTAGCATGGAAAATTTTCTCAAGAACAGGCAGCTCCACCGATTGACATATTAAAAACAAAGCTTTTTCATTGAGTTGACAATCTTTGTCTACCTGCTTCTTATCAACCTTCGATTTTTCTTCTTCTGTTGGTTTAGCAAAACCTTTCTCCAAAATTTCTCCATAACCATTCGTTTTAAACATAGCTCCATCAACTGTTTCCACATAGAAAAATTTGATCTTCCATCAAATTTGAAAATTGTTGATTGCACTTGTTGAAGTTGGGTTGCTCCCGTGCTTGAACTTGCTACCATCTTGTTTCAATCTGGCTCTGATACCAGATGTTGACAATTAAAATTTGCCTTACTAGAAGAATATGGATATAAAAATAGAACACTCAATGAAACAATATGAACTCACAAAAATTTTGTTCACTCAAAATACTTGGCCTTTGTTAATGACCAAATACAACTTATGTAGAGGGAACTCGCTGGAGCTTCCCTATTACAATTTTCTAAAACTCTCTCACAAGTACAATACAACACACTAAATCAAGTTCTACTACAAGATGTCTTATTTATACACCCCATGGTCAATTCCTTGTTTTGACCGACAACCATTGAAGAGAAGTTCAAATTGAATTAAAACTCTTAAGCATGAGTTGGCATGGATAAGCATTGAATTAGTCAAAAACAATTAAGCATGGGGTGTCTAACACCTTAATAGCTAAAATTTTGATTCTTCAAACTTCCAACACATTCTGAAACTTTGACAGCAAAACAAGTTTAACTTCTAACAAATAGCAATCCCTCCTTTTCCACAAAACGTTGCTCATATTCCCCCGAAGCTTCTACACCTATTACTGTCCTTTTAATTTCCCCCACGCCATCCTAGATTTTCCTTTCAGATGAATTAGATCCATCCGCTAGTATTTCTCGTCTTTAAGAAATTTGCATCTCTGTATTCCACATCCAAATTACATAGTATCTAGCCTACAAACCACACCTTAGCATTAATCTGTTGAACATTTGGGGCATGTTTGCTTTGTTTCAGTTTTCTGTTTTCATTTCCTGATTTAAGAAATAATTACAAAATTGCTACCACCTTGTTTTCATTCTGTTTCCTATTTCTGAAGATTTGTACAGGAAACAATGAAAACAGAAAAAAAAATTTGTGTTCGCTGTTTCCTGTACAAATTTCTGAATTATTTCTGAAAACAAAATGACGGTTTTGTAATTATTTCTGAAGCATAGTACGGAAAATGAAATGAAATTGACCCTTCAACCTCCAAGATGTTCAAATCACGAAACGCCAAATGTACTCCAAATCATTAAACCAGCTATTACTAGGATAAACATCCAGTTGAATCTACCTGTCTTGTGGCAACTGACATCTCTATAAGCATTCGACTATTCTACACTTTCCACTGACATTTTACGATTAAATGCAACACTGAGATAACAAGGTATATATATTCAGAATTTAAATTTAATCCTTTACTGTTTTAAATTTAATCCTTTCAGAATAAGAAATGAATGTGAATTTAAATATTCATTTTCTGTTTGAAGCGAGATTCGTTTTCCTGGATGAAAAACAAAATTTATTAAAGGGGAAATAAAAGGGATATAAATAAATCATTGGAAGAAAGGTTATGGCTAAAGTTGTAATCAATTTTACAATGGTTAACTTGGGTGTTGTTCCATAGATACTTTTGGTGCTGTTTTTAGTAAAAAAGAATATATATGTATTCTTTATTTCTTTTCATTGATGAATTGTTACACGTGTATTTTTCTAATTGAAAAACAGCACCAAAAATACTTAAGAAACTGCACCTAAGTTTTATTTTATCACAATTAAGTTTTATTGATGTTATGAAAGTTATTCTTGAGCCCTTGCTTGAAAAAGCTTTTATTTCATTCGGTTCTTTGAAACAGATTTTGTGATTTCCAACGTAAACTAGATATGATGGCAATGATGGCAGAGTAACAAAACCTGCATGTCAGACTGATACTATCAGGGTCTAATATGCCAACTGGATATGATCTTTCATTGATATTCCTCACAACTGGAACTTGATCGATTCCATGTTTCTTCATAGTCATCTGAGCATAATGAAGTTCCATATCAGGCGTAGCGGTCCATGGTACACTCCATATTCCTCCATTTAAAAGGCATAATTCAGAAACTAAAAGTTCCTGTAAGAGGAAGAACCAAATAGTCAAATTTATGAAGTCACAACAAATTAGTTTGATTCAGCACTTGTTTTAGCAGTATCTATTGATTTAATCAAAGGCACCACCAGCTCCACCAGAAGCATTTTTCTGACTTATTTGACCTGAATCAAAACAATGATAAAGTGACCAAATTCTCACTTAACACAAATATCGGATAGATAGCCATATTTTTCATGGATTTTTGGCAACATTACCAAATCTCTACACATAAATATATAACATCAAAATATATATATATATATATATATATATATATATATATTTTTTTTTTTTTTTTTTTTTTTTCTTCTAGCAATAGATCCACAAGGCACATTTTAAACTTGTATTCGTGCATCCCAGGTTACATTACATGTATAGAGTACCTAATTTGCTATTTCAACACTAGTGTAAAGAAGATGCTGGTTTTCAATCAAGTTTGGCTAAATGTGTAGTATCAGAACTTAGTTCCACTGTTCTGTATTATCAGAAGTGTCCATACTCTGAAACCTGGTATGAAAATGCAAGTTCATATATAATTTGGACTCAAATTTAAACAGCACATTTATCATCTATTATCCTAGGGTTCTTAGATTCAATAAAGTTTCTACTACTGGTTTTTTATTCTTCAGCTTAAATTTAGCTTATAATTGTAGATAATCTAGGTTGCCATAAAGCATGAGACATCACATCCAGTTAAGATTAAACTCGGATTCTTGTACCTTAGGTTTTTTGCTTCTTGCTTTTGCAAATTTTCCATACTCTTGAATGTCTCTAAGTGTCAATAAACCAATCAAACTATCATCAGTATCAACAATTACTGCACAAGACTGTTTTTCGGCAAGCATGAGATCTATTACTTCAATAAGTAGTGTGCACATTGAAACTGTGACATATCTCGTCTTCATGGCTTCCGAAACAAATGTTCTCCTTACAAAATATGCTGTTTCAATATTATCATCCTCTACACAAAGCGAACTTTCCACTTGACACAAACTGCTCAAATATGGCACGCCTTCAGCAAGAATATTACCCGTAGATGTTTTTGAAGGTATAGCAGAATTTGAGTTTTCTAGCTGGACCTTTTTTGTTCCCCAGGCTTCTCCTCTTTTTGCCTGTACAGATGAAATCCATGAAGACAAGCCTACTGCTCCAAGTAGTGGTAGAACAATCCGATAATCCTGTGTCAATTCAAACAGAAGCAAAACTGCAGTAAGAGGCACTTGACAAACTCCTGCAAGAGTTGCAGCCATTCCAACCTGCAAAAGGAACTTCAATATGATCATCCATGCCATGGCGGCATCTTTTCTTGAACATTCACATTAGATAGATGAAATAATTAAACAGGGCTTTCAGTCCCTAACCCTTTCTGTGTCTTATTTGAAGCAGTATCTATTCATACAAGACCCAGTCCTACTCAACAAATCAAAGTGATGTAGCATTCCTGTATAAACAATCATATGCTCATAATAAAGCAACTTAAAGACCAAAAGATTTTCCAAAATTTGCTGTGATTTTCAAACTGGACTGGGGAGCAACTTGGGACATCCAAAATCTAGTCCCATAAAACAACAACAACAAAAAGCCTTTTCCCACTAGTCCCCTAAATTGCCAAGTTATATTGCAAATGAAATTGATTGCACTCCAGGCATCCTTCTTGTTATTAGTTATCCAATAATTTGTTTTAAAACAAAAGAACTCTAATGACAGAGAGAATAGGGAAGAGATAACAAGACCAATGTGAAAGAGATTCTCCTAAGATAACATGAAAAAACTAAAGAGAGAGGGCTTAAACGTCAAATTAGTAAACATCACGGTCCATCTCAAGATTTAAAATTTCTGAAATATTAAAGAATCACGATCAGATATACTCAGAAAAGAGAGTTCCTCTAGGAAAAAGGTTCATTTTATCCATCCATGGAATGGAAGTCATCTAGGAAAGATAAAATCAACCACCCATCTCAAAGAGGGGGAAAAAATCTTGCCAAACATAAAAATACCTGAAGGTAAAAATTATATGGCCAAAAAGGAAAGAATGGTACCAGGCCATAAGCTTGCGGTGATGCCACTTCTAACAACGAGAGATTAATCATAGGATTGAACTCAGCAACGGCCAAACCAATGAATTTTCCATAAGCCATCCCGGTTGCCGCACCAATAAAGAGAGATGGGGCATAATACCCTCCCACTAATCCAGAAGCCCGACACAGAGAAGTCGCAACTATCTTGACAGCTATTAGCTGAAGCAATAGGTCAGTGGAAAGGCCTTTCACAAATGGCCTAGATTCTAACAAAATGTCAACATTCTCAAAACCCCAGTAGAGGATTTCAGGATATAACAATGCTATTAACCCAACTGATAAGCCTCCCAATACAGGAAATGAAGCTCTTGGCATGCCAGTGGCCTTGTGAAGATTGTCAATAACAGTCAACATATATGATGTACACCAAGATAGGGCCAATGAAACCAGGCCACATAGAATACCCAACAATAGATACAGTGGGAGCTCTGAAAACAAGTTGAATACTCTCACAGTAAAACTTAACCACCGGATTGAAAATAGCAAGAAATGCTCCCAAGAAATCGGCTTTTGTTTTCTTGAAATTCAAAATCATCACCTCAATAGAATATATTACCCCGTTTATTTTTCACAAAGATTGAAATGACTGTACATGACTTTGCCACATACAATGCCAAACCGGAACTACTATTAGTAATATTTTAGAAATAAAACCACATTGAATTACAACAAAATAGTTTTCTATTTGGAAGTTTAAAATATTGCAAAAAAGTTGGACAATGTCATTAATTTATTGCTATGCTTCTGATGGTCAGGCCAAAAGATTCAGCAGTAGTGATGCTGTGCACCAGTAACTATTGTAGATTTAGAAGCAGTCAAAGAGTTTGTTTGCCAGCAGTACGAACAACTCTTGAAGCAATTAGAACAACAATAAGCCAATAACAGTAGTAGCAGCAATGTTGTCAATAAAGGATAACTTTCAGCAGTACACACACACACATACTTTTATTGATAATTGACAGGGCAGAAAGGAGTAAATTAATGAGTAAGAGGGAGAGAATGAAACATTACAAACAGCAACACTCAATGTATGAAAATATATATCATCCTAAAGAAAAATCTTTTGATGGCTTACCACCAGGAGAACGGAAGTCATATTCTGGAACTTTAAAGGCTGGTTCAGAGCCAAGGCCAATCTCCGAAACTACTGAAGCTATGACAGCACTAAGTATTACCATAGAAGTAGTATTTGTAAGTGGCAAGGATGCATCTTCAGGTGACGGCCACAAGACAGACTCTACAGCAAAAAAACAACCAGCAACAGCAGCATTGAAACCTGATAAGAAATATAAATTGGATGAGAGAAGAATAATCCAAAGGCGGCATGTCATAAATTTGCTAATACTAATAGTAAGTAAGATGTAGATACCGGAAGAGAGGCCAGCGGCAGATCCAGCTGCCAGAAGAGAGAGCATTTTACCGGTACTCTTGTCAAAGAAAGAACCAACACCTTTGGCAATGGAAGTACCAATCTCGACGCTAGGACCCTCAGGACCCAAGGAATTACCGGTGCCTAAAGTAACAGAAGCTGCCATAGCCTTCAAGAAAGGGCGGGAAGCAGACTTGAGGTAAGCAGATGGAGTTTGTTGCTCGACGACAGCAGAATCAAGACGTTCAATAATGAGGTTCAACGCAGCCACAATTACACCTCCAAACGCCGGAACTAGTATCACTCTTGTCCACGTTGAATGAATAGGCGCTTCTCTTAACCACGACGCGCCTCGAGAGGGTATCCCGTCCCACAGCAAATCACGAATTTCATGGACCTAATTAATTACTCAAATTTATTCATTCTAGTCCTATCTTTATGTATTGTTTACTTCTTACTCATTTTAGACTAGACGAGATATATCAATTCAGATATAGGAATATATGAACTAATTATGCTTGTGTGGCATTTGCATATAATTAGTTGATGCTTGTGTTTACTTACAACATTATTGAAGAGCACCACAGCGACGCCGGTGAGGAGACCCACCACGCATGAGGATACTATTCCTGAATTTCGAAACTTTCTAGTGAGGAGCTTCCATTCTAGTTCTACTTCTTCTGAACCAGAAGCGCCTTCCTCATCTTCTGTGTTTTCGCTATTTTCAGGCATAGATGACGGAGGACGCCTCGGCATAACTCGCCCATTCGTATAGCTCCGACGATTAATCTTGTTAGTAGAAGAAGCAGTAGCAGGGAACAATGACCATGACCGTGTTAGTGTTACAGCGTGCTCAGATTTAATACAGCGAGAGGCAACGATCGAATTATGATACCAGCTGGGGGGAACTCCCACTACTACCACTAGGCATCCTAAGCCTACCATTTCTCACGATATTCCAACTTCTTCCCACGCCAGACTAAAACTGAAAAAACATCCCGTCAAAAAAAAAAGCCAAAAATGCGATGCACGTTTCGGTCCCTTATAAAAAAAATATACCCCATTAATCTCTGATAATTACTAATGTGCGACAAATTAGTTTAGTTGGCGCCAGTTACTAAAATATTTCACGATACTAATATCCCAGGACTAATTAGTCTCACTTTAAATATTGCTGGGGACTATAATATCCCATAGTAATTGTCAAGGACTAATTTGTCCAATGTTAGTAATTATCAGAGATTAACAAGGTAGTTTTTTTTTTGTCAGGGACTGAAATGGACACCGTATTTTTTGTCGGAAACCAAAACGAGCCTTTATTAAAAAAAAAATTGAAAAAACAAAAAATAATGATGAATTCTCTGAACCTCCCATAAATTTTGGATAAATTTTACATTTTAGGTGACCCAATTATATAATGTCAACTCAAGTATAATATGACATTTCATTCATGACTTTAACAATTGAATATTATTCATTTAAAAAAAATTTCAGTTATCTTATTTAATTTTATATCTAAAAAGACTTATTTGCCTCTTCTACCATTTTCATTCCCCATCCACCATATGATCATTCATCTTCAACACCACCACTTTTCAAGAGTAACCACCATGGGCACTTTCATTCACCGTCCACCATGATAGGCCATCCACCATACGTCGTGCATCGTCTGTCCACTTAAACAACATCTACCATCAACTACCAACAATCGAGAATAAAGCCTAGAAGAAAACCAAACCACCCATCATTTTTAACCCCACTCCCTCATTCTCCATTTTCCCTTTGTTTCAGAAAAGCAATAACAGATAGACCAACTCAAACATCACCCAACAAACAAACAAAAAACCAGCTTCCACCGCTTGGTTGGGTTAGATCAGATCTGTGTGACTTAGATCTGTCCCCATAGCCACCCCGCGAACCAAATCTATCCCCACCGCTGCTCCTACGCCTGGGACCACCACGAACCAAAAAGCATCGTCGATGTTGCGCCTCGGACGGCCACCACCAGTCCGACCGGACCCAACTGTCGCACACAACAACAGCAGCGCCCAGACCACAGTAGTGAGAGAGACGATGATGGAGGGATTAAGGTTCACCCATAACCACAGTAGCGAAGAAGAAGAAGACAAACACCCCTGGCACCTTTGGCGCTTTGAGATTTTGCGTAACAAAAAATGGGTGCATCCAGAACTAAAATTAATCTTTTAGAAAAAATTCAAAGAGCCTTAAAATTTACTGGTGGCAGTGGCGGATGGTGGACGGCTGGTGCACGACGGTGGTCTAGTCCAGTGATCTGATGGAGCTTGGTTGGGTTGACTGCCATTCGTAGTGCAAGAGATGAAAGGATCAAAAGGGGTAAATAGGTCTTCAGAATCTAAAAATAAATGAAAAGATTTAAAAGATTCAAAAATAAATTAATAATGAGGTGTCACTTATGTGTCTATTTTAATTGAGGTGTCAACATATAATTAGTCTAAGTAAGTAGTATAACTTTTACCCAAAAATTATGGGAGGTTCCATAGAATTCAAAAAAAATAATGGTGAATTCTCTGGAACCTTCCAAAAAAAAACTATAAACATTCTCATACAAGACGTTTGATTACATTTATGAGTTTTTATAACCTGTGTAGTTTTGCACATGTTAAGGATTTTAAAAAAATAAATTTTCGTAGGAACTTATATATTTTATATTTTTAAAATTGAAATGTTTAGTTTTCCAATAAATAACTGCTTCTCTTAAGTTCTTAACCCGTGCAAAGTTGCACATGATAGAAAAACCCTACATTTATTAATGCCTAACGTTCTCTCATTTATTTCTATTTTTTTAAAATAATAATAATTTTACAACATTATCAGTATAAAAAATTCATATGATATCAATCATACATCATTACATTTATTACTTTAAAGATAGTTATTATAAAAATCAACAATGACTCCATTTATTATAAGAGTAAATTTAAAAGACTAATTTCAAATCTCCACCTTTTAATTTATTCTAATTTAATGACTTATAAAATTATTAGAAAATCACTTTCTAACTTCATTTCTTTTTTTCTTTTTTTAAAAACTTTATCTCTCTTTTGGAAATTTAGTTTTAAATAATTTTTAAGTTAATAAAGTCAACAAATCACATGACAAATGTTTTTCATTCGATTAATACTTAATTAAGGTGAACTAGGATCATAAAATTTATTAAATTTAACTTTATTCATCCATTCCATTTATAGTTAAACTAATCCAATTCAATTAATTAATATTATGTATTTTTTTTTATAAGCTTAATATTATGTATTGTTTGCGTCAAAAAAAATTTATGTGTCGCTGTGGATTGGATCTATTAAATTATTTTTTAAATGAACCCATTTAATAACTCAAAAACTTGTCATTTTATGAAAACTCCAAAACTCACGCGAGTCGAATCTCTTCCTCGCTATTGTCACTGCCAAGGTCAACTTGCTCCCTAAAACTAAACTTTAATTTCCTTCCTTTTCCATTATTTCCTCCGTTGCCAAATATCGAGACAACAACTCTTCAAACGTTCCTTTATCTATTAATTTATACGACAAACATACCCACCTGACTCACAAGGCCGACCCCAGACAAAGCAAATCTTATATGTACATTTTTTGTTAGGTATCATACAATTTTTGTTAATGAACTATATAAGAGGCTAAATGAGGTGGGCTAAGAGCCTAAAGCATGAGCTTGTCTGATTTTACAATTAGACCAGCCCTTACTCGCACCTACCATCCACAACCTTTTGTCATTGTCTATGTATTTGATTAAAAATATTGTATTTTGGGTTACATAAGCACTTCAATGGATGACTTACCACTCATGCAGTATTGTTTGTTTAGAGCGATTTTGGAGAGAAAGAAGTGTGGGAGAGAATGAACTTTTCATTTGTTTGGGAAGGGAGAGAAGTGGGAAAAGAGAGGAAAGTTTAGTGAGACTCACAATGAAAAGAAATCTCGCCTAAAATGAGGAGATTTTGGTGGGAGAAGTGAAAAAATTTGGTGGGGCCCATTAAAAAAATTGAAATGATGTATTTACCCTTCTATTTTGGATTACACAAATATGTAATTAGGGATAAATACATCTTTTCATGGCAACTCAACTTTTCTTTCTCTTCTAATTCGCTTGATCCAAATAATCTAAAAATCTACTCATTCTCTCTTCTCTCATACTTCTTTCTACCCTACTTTTCCTCCCAAACTCTTTCATCATCCAAACAAAGCAGAAAGGACCCGGACTTGGATGCTCTAAGTTTGTGGCATTCATTCGGACCTGGATGCTCACGCTGATATTAGTTCACATGAAAAAGCACCTCAAGTTTGTAGAGGGTCAAAGATGGAAATAGACGAACTTATTAATCGCAACGCTCAAACCAGTATTCTTTCTGGTGCATAAATTTCAGATGGGGGGAGGATGAATTATCCCATTTCAAGGTCACAGGCTCACAACGATGGCAGAAACTACAACAATCCTTTATAGTGGAACTTACGTATCACCTACAAGAGAGAATTGTGGTAGCTATGAAAATGTGACCAAAGCCTTACGCGTAGAGTGGTTTGATCCACATTGAGATATATTTCCGAAGAGACAGATTTCAAAGTATACATACACTAAAGATATTGAACTAATAGTTTCAAAAAGAAATATATTCGTTCGAAATGAGGCTAAACAACAATAAATAAATAAAAATCCTGTGTCCGAAAACTAGTAGGCAGTCATATCTATCTTTGCATCTTCCCAGCAGAGTGCAGATAAATTGCAACAGAGACGACACTGTAAACACATTTAACAAATTTTAATTCTAGAGGAGAGAGAAAAGGGTTACAGCGTTTTGTGCAAGACTCCAGCTTAAAAGCTATAGTCCCATGGCATGCACATCAAAATATAGCATTTCAAAATTTAACATAAGTTAAGAGCCAAAGCCATTAGAACTCTGTAAAAGTTTTAACATCTTAAATTTAGTAATTGATATAATGTGATAGATTGATGTTCTCTGTTAATACCTATTTCATCTAGGTGCAATACTTGGTGATGGGAAGAAAAATACAACCATAGGACATGGCAAGCACATTCATGATATAATAAACAGCAACTTACATTGTGCCAAGGAAGAAGGCGAGGGAGAGATGGAAGCCAAAAAGGAACACAGAAACAATTGCTGTAAGAAGCATTGCCACCGAAGTAGAATAAACCTGTGTAAATTGGGAAGTTAATCACAACTTCGAATGTCACTTCAAAGGCTTTTTCTTTCTAGGGCTAATAAATGTGTTGCAAAGTTCAAATAATCTAAGAAAAACAATTTTAAGAACACATAGTAGATTGCATTGTAAAATATTCAACATAAAACAGCTCTAAACAATAAGTAAAAAATGTATAAAATTTAGGTGCAATTCACTAGGTGAACCCAAATATTCTACAAACATTACATGACACACATGTTAAGATTTCCAACTCATTATTGTGTCCCGTTAGTTTTTTTTATAATAAAAGAAATATTATTATATGAGAAGGGAAGAGTACAAAGGAAGAGGATACGGCATCCTCACAAAAAACTAACAGAAACAACTAAAACCTAAGTGACATTTTCATGCAACAAATCATGTCAATCCCTCCACATATTTAACAAAGGAACACCACTAAAAAAACCATGGGCAGAGGCAGAGAACCAAAGGGAAGCCAATAGAGTAACCCTATCCCAAATGAAATCTAGGGTCGAAAAGGAGTCATTGAAAATTCTATTGTTCCTTTCCAACCATAAACACAAAGAACAGCAAAAACAGAAAACACTGCCAGATTTTTGGAATCTTTAAGACTTTAACAGAGCCAAAACCTCTAAATTTATTAAGGATAAAATTATGCAAATCCATAAGGCAAATCCAGGACTCTTCAAAGATCCCTAATTAACCTATTCCATAGAAATTTCATCGCTGAGCAATGCAAATTATGATGAGGCAGGGTTTGGGATTCTGAATCATACACTATACACATATCAAGAGCAAAAGCAATAAGAGGTCTGCGCTTCAGGAGCATGTCGTTAGTGTTAATCATGTTAACAACTGCAATCCAGACAAAAGCTTTAACCTTTGAGGGAGCTTTGGAGTTCCAGATTGATTTATCCAAAAGAAATCTATCTGTGTTGTGAGAGCAAGTCAGGAACTAAAAAAAAAGGATTTACAAGTAAACACCCTAAGACATTGAGGACCCAAGTTCTTGACTGCTTACCGTCCTAACTCTGTAATCTTCTCTTCATCCTAATGAATTTCTTCTTTTATCAAAAAAGACAATTCATTTTTATTCCCTTTTGTATTTTTTTATAGAGGGGAAAAAAATTAAAAAGCTCATGATGTCATGTTAAATAAACGATAAATTTGAAAACCGTAAATGTCGGCGCAGGTCATGTATTTATGTACTACAAATTGACTAGTAGGACAATGTAGTACAGAATAGTTGCAAAGACATAACTACCCATAAACACATTAAACATGTGCTTAATATGCTACTTCTTAATAATAAGAAATCCCATAATCTTAGTTAAACTCATGGGTATGTCAAGTTCCACAGATGCATGTAACTATTAAGTGGTAGAAACATCGTAATACACAATCATAAACACACGCTTACCTTCACGATATTGTCAGCATACTTCATTACCATTGATACAGCAATTCCACTATAAAAAGAACCAACCATGTAAACAAGTTATATTAATGCACAATAGGAAAGTGAAAACTTCAGATAACAAAATAATAAGAAATTACGCTTGTATTCACTTCATAAGAGATGTTCACATTTTTTGTATGAAGTGAAACTGTGAAAATTTAAAGACAGACACAGACAGAGGCAAAGACAGACAGAGAACGGTAGAGAAGAATGCCATGGATAACAGCAAAATAGCCTAAAATTGGCAACAGTTGAAAATTGAAAACACTAAAGATACAATTGAAATAAGGTTTGTTTACGTAGTTGACACTTGGCCCTTTCTGATATTTGCTTGTACACAGTCTCATCAACCATCAAAACTCATTGTGGTTTCATCACTTTGCCTCCCATACTCCACATCAAGAGTAACCTTCACAATAGGAAGAAATAGAAGGCACCCAAACAAAGGCAAAAAAAAAAAAAAAAAAAAAAAACTAAACTTGTCACAATACAGATTTTCAATCACATGTCAAACTTTAATAGTTCCCATTACCACATGTAGGTGGACTGGATCCCAATAACTAGATACAAAATTATGAATGGTAATTAAGGAAAACCACCCAGCACTCAAAAAAACAAATCAACATATTTTACCTGAGTGCATGGTTGACAATCATGAGAACAGTAATAAACGAATATCCATGGAAGAATCCCCTGAATGTAGACAATTTAAGGTGTAAGGCATATACTATTATTGATGGGGCAATTTAGGCCTTATACTTACAGTAGCAACAAGTCTAGCCTGTTTATAATATTTGGTGTGGTGATGACTTATATGATCAGACATATAAGTATGTTTAGTTCATTTTGATGAGAAGAAAAGATTTTATATAGATACGAACTCCAGAAAAATTCAAAATAAACTGCAAAACCAAAATATGAAAGAAGAGCTCAAATTACTTGTTCATCACTGCATCAAAATCTTGAACCAATATTGCAACAACATTGAAGCCCATGCCAAAGACATACAACCAAAAGTTCTGAACATTAATGTCTCGTGAAGGACGCTTTTTAATAATAGCCTGTCAAAATCAATTAAAAAAAATACTAAACCATGCTAGTAATAGAGCTCAGAAACCTTATTCTATGCAGACAGACATATCCATTGACTAATCAAATTTAGCTCAAGCATTAATAAATTAATATAGACTGTGAATAATTTGAACTTGATACAGAAGGGTTTCAATTTTTAAAAATTTTAAGCAGAATATTCTATCACATTTTGACAAATACCATCAGTCAAGAGAGGTCAATGGGATAGAGTACAAATTTGGCCGTAAATTGGAATGTCATTTCATCAAACCTCGAGGGGGTTAATGTAATTTGCTCAAAATTACCTCAGTATAGACACCTGCAAAACCACTCAAGAGGGCCATGACCTGAAAAGGAAAAGCTCGTGATCATTTTCAAGCCATGATTTTAGACTTTATCACTTTATATTTCCATATATTTCCAATGTGAGAGCACAACAAATGTTGACAACTCACAATTGCCATAACCCAACCTTGAAAGGGAGTTTGGAGAACACGATCAGAACTGAAAAAACAATGTAACTTTTCAGACAAATTTAACAAATAATTATCAGTTTTATATGAAACTTCAGTGATATATTTTTTTTTCTGTAAAAAGAAGAATCCGTTAAAAGATAGAAGGGACATATAGAAAAGGAGAATAATATATCCTCCCAAGGCAACCATAAAAAAACCAAAAAATAAGAAATAAAAATTGTCCCAATCCCTCGGTAGATTTTCAATAGAAACCTTCTTACATAAATTGTGTTGAAAGCCATAAGTAAGAAAACAAACAGATGGGAATGAATAAACCACTGGTTCTCAATTCACCCATTACACCCCAACCATAAGCAGCACAACTCTTCAGATATACCACAATGCCAAACAATTTTGGCTTTTCGCTGTCCTTCCAGCCAAAGTCTCTAAAACGAATTGACAGAAAGCCATAAAAATAAAAATAAAAATAAAAAAAAGGAAAAGAAATTGGATAAACCCAGTGCTCCACAAATTGTCAAATAGGTGATTCCAAAGCAACCAAGCAACTTCACAATGCAAAAAATAAAAGGATGAATATTGATCTCTGAACTACCAAAAAAAAAAAAAAAAAACTTCACATAAAAATCAATAGAAATAGTCTTGTGAGGCACATTAGCTACAAGTATGTAAACAGATCATTAGCATTAATTTTATCCAGTACCAACAGTCCCAACAAAAGCATTAACCTTTGTGGGAACTGTAACCATTTTCACTGCTGTAGGAGCCTTATATATTAGTAGTGCTAAATTAATCAACGAGGCATATACTAGTCATTCATAGCACATTAGCATTTACCTAATATGAGTATAAATATGAGCATTACGTTAGTATTTTGTATACATCATATCATCAGATTCATAATATCATTCACAAATACAAGTGTTAGGTAGTGGAGGCAAGGATTAAAAATACACATAAAATATATATTTCAAATTGTTTAAACTTTCATTCTAATTTGTACTGGGGAGAAATTTCTTCAAATTGTTAAAACAAGAACAAAAATTCCTATATATAATTCTAACATTTTTTCAAATCAGTGGGGGCATGTGTCCCCAGACCTATAAATGTAGGTCCATCACTGCATTCAGGGTTCTATTTCACCCTCTCTCTTCTGCACCTCTTCCCTGTAATTCCAAAAGTAACATTCTAAAAAGACTCTGAAATTGATTAACAGTGGGGTTCCAAATCAGAAACTGGAGAAAAGGTTTGCAACTTGCAAGTATACTATAAAGATCATATCCTTCTATCTGGCAGAGTGGAAAAGCAAAAGGAATTACAACTTCCCAATACCAAAGCAAGGTCTGCATCCTCTCAATAACTAAGATTTCTATGGAAGAGAAAAACTCTAATGGAAGTTAGAACCTTGAAGAGTGTAAAGTTAGATATTGGAGCCTGATGCAAAGTGAAAAAAATGATGGAGACGAGGAAATATCAGAAAACGAAAATGCCCCTATTCAACAGCCTTCCCAAAACTAAAAGCAAGAACTATAAAATGTGACAAAAATATACAAACAAAAGGGCCAGGAATATGCTTTGATCCCCATAATTTATGCATGGTACATGCAATGTGCTGTTATCACATCACACTTTTCTTGTGCTTTTGCTTATTCAATTACTAACCTATCATTTATGATCCATTTGTTTGTTACAACACAGCTTGTAAAGAACATTTTATTAACACGTATATTAATAGAAAAAATCTATAAAACAGCCATACTAACATAATAAGGTCAATATACTAGACAATTCAGGCTTGTATTAGTCATACTTTGAATTCAACTGAGCTGTGGTGCACCCAGCAGTGAGTAGAATAAAAGCAGCCCACTGAATCTCACTTAACCTGAAATTTAAATAAGAACACAATTCCGAACGGCCTAAGGAACCATGAACTTTGATGATATAATAGAACATATTAAAATATTATATTAGTTATTAGGCTTAAAATAATAAGCATGGCATACAAAAGATATGACATTGTGTTGATCCTTCACCAATAGTTACTAACTTTCTATGATGAAACGAGAACTGACAACAATTTTATTTTAAGAAAAAAGAAACAACAAAAGACCTACCTTTTCTTGAGTATAATTCTGTATAGGACTCCTGTACTAACAATATTTAAGTTCTTTAATATCTGATACCCTGGAGCATCTACATATGCAAAGATGTAATACTGCCATAAAGAAGGGTAAAAACAATCAGATGTCAGAAAACACTAACATATATGTTGCAACAAAGAAGTTGTAGAATAATCCCATTGTCACCATAACAAACATAACCATCCATCACCAACCTGAAGCAAATTTTTGACAAGGTAAAGCGCTGCTGGAATAGGATACACTATAACTTCATCTAATGTTGTAGTCAACCTAGGTTCAGGGTACAATATGTGATAAGTTATCAAAATTCATGCTCCATTAACAAACAAGAAGGAAAAAGATATAGCTCCAATAAGAAGATGAAGTTGCAAATATCTGAATAACACCAACTGGACAATTTAAGTGAACCCACTGGTCTGCTAAAAGAAAAACTACTGAAGATATAGACTCTAGCCTCAGGAGTTCCATTGTTCGGATCCCCTCCCCTTACACCAGGCAAAATAATTTCCATTTAGTTTTTCAAATATCAAAAAATAATAATGGAGGAGTCATGGTGAATACAGTCCAAAATCCCATTAATATGGTTTATTGCCCTCAAAAGTTACCTTGTCAGGTCATATAACCATATGCTTTGATTACTTTGTGCAGTTGTGCTCGCTTGTATATGGCGAAGAAGTAAGTAATCATTCATATTCACAAGCTAAACAACTGCATTATTCCTCCTATGAATTAGCCATCCGGGTTTTTCTTTTTCTTTTTCTTTTTCTTTTTCTTTTGAGAGGTAATAAGGAAGCCCAAGAGTTTGTAAATGCAATTACAGTCAAATCAATCTAGTTCCATAAATAAAGATACAATGCACTGCTAATGTATTCTCAGTCTTGTTCCTCATTGTTGTACAGTAGTTAAGACATACTGTGAGAGAAGTTTAAACAATTAAAAATAAAAAATAAACAATATTAATTTAAAAAACAAAAACAAAAACAAAAAGAAAAGAAAAGAAAAGATAAAGATCTACCTGTTGTCCTCCGTGACACCTTCTTTTTTCCATAATCTTCCCAAGGCCACCAGGGATATAGCACATTTTAAAGTCTCCACCTAAAGCCAAAAGAGTAAGAATTTTAAGGATTATCACTATAAGTTATCAAAGATAAGAATGTTCAAATAAGTAGAAAAGAGTGCATCGTTTCATCCTCACCAAAAAGTTTGCAGTAGTGACACTATACTCATACTTGCCAGCTCTCTTGGACCAAACAATTAGAATGGCTTGCGAACTAGTAAGAATAGTCAATGCAAGTGTAACGACCGACCTATATCAGCAGGGATAAGAATTAAGAAATCAAACAAGGATTTCATTGATGGACAGTGCCTGGGTCATACATACTTGCGCTTCCACTTTGCTTTCGTCCTGTGGCTGTCAATTTTGGTTTCTCCCACCGAGGCCAAATTGTTATCTGGGACTGGAAGAGTAGAAAGAAGGAAAAGGCTTATTTGAGATGAGATTAGACATGATGGAATTTAACGCAACTGGAACGGATATAAGAGATTAAAAGCATATCGGCACCTGACAGCAAAAATGATTTTTCAACGTCCTCAACGACCGCATCCCTATCATCATCCTACAACGATGCATCAAAAGCAACACTATTTATTATAATTACAAGATCGGTGACAGAAATGCGATTACTAATTCCTCCTAACACAACACAAGTGAAAAACACCTCGTCTTTGATTTTCCTGTACTCCATTTCTTTGGTCTTTATCACACAGATCTGAGCATATCCAAGAAAAAGAGCTCAAACTCTAGAAACTTTATGCACTGTAACAGAATAGATCTCAGCAGTGCAGCCAGCAAGTAACTATCCAATCTGGTTATTCCCCATTCGCATTTGTCTAATTGTGTTGTGTCTTTCAGAATATTTTTCTTTTTTGGACTACGAATTTATTATCATCACGTTGGGGCCAGATTCAACATGGGTGCACCCTTTTGATTCTTGATGGTGCTCTAAGTCCAGGCCCATTATCGAGACGGGTAAAGTCTCAGTCGTTGGGTCGTACCATGGCCCAACTAAATAAATAAATAAATTAGAGCCTTTTTAATTTATCCACTCATAGCTTAGCATGTCCCTATAAAAATAAATAAATCATGATGCTTTAAGCCAAATACTCTTATGGATCTAATAATATTGCATTTTGCATACAATACAATTATGCAAAATTGTGATTGAGAAAATGGTGATTGACCCCACAAAAGGAATAAAACAGGCTGTGATAGAGCTGTGAAGGCTACATTTCACCACTCTTGTCTTAAGACTCCACTCATCAAAGCTTGGCTGGCTTAATTTCAATTTTCGCAAAAACGTTGGGTTGGGTTCCCTTTGCTAAGATCATTGATCATGAGCTCCATCTCTCAGAAGCGGAGCTTCTTTCCCATTCCCAGCATTCCTGCTACTACATCGCTCCCAGTGTCCCATAAACAACAGGGGGAGGGAGGCCTTCGCAGACGCCTTTCTTCCATGTCACTCCAGATCCAAGGCAACCCTGCAGTATCCTCTTGGTCACTTCCCAGATCCAAGTCCCTCTCCTCCATGGGTGACTATGCAGGCACCTCTATAAGGAAATGGTGGGAATGGGGCTGGGCTTGGATCCTCTCCAGGAAGCCCATCTTTGCCACAGATCTCGAAATGAACGAGCTCCTTGGTTCCCACAACAGAGGCAGTTGGAGACATGTTTTCTGTAAGGTGCGCTCTGAGATCAGAAGACTCGTCAATTCTGATCGTGCTGTCCTTCCTCAAACCCACAGGTTCCATGATGTTCCAAGGAGCTCATAACAAATTATTCAATTTCAAACAAATTAGTCTTTTAATTAAGATTCCGCCAATCCTAGCCTCCATGGAATTACTTGTATGGCTAGCGCATCTACAATTCGTTTAATTGTTCCTTATTACTATTATTTACTTAATGTACAATTCGATCTGTATGTCTCTAGATCTCTCACCAACGCTGCTGTACGTACGTAATTACATGCAATTGTTTGACATTCTATAATCTGTGTATGTGTGGATTGCGATAAAATCTTTGCTGCAATAAAGCTTCACGACCTGTTGCACATTGAAAGTTTCTGCCATTAAAAGTTCATTTTGCTCACGAGGGTTTAGTTATACATGGAAGTACCAGAAGAAAACTGCAGAATCTCGTCATGGAGTTTTTGTTGCATATTATCCACTTCTACTGTAATGTGTGTGTACTATGAAATTACCTCTAGCATCAACCTACAAGATTTTTTTTAATTCCATCCGAGATACGAGATGGTAATAATTCTAAAGAATGTGCAAATTTGTATTGATACCACTTTTGAGTTTTTTTTTTTGTCTCTTCCTTTTATTTGGTATGAGGTTAAAAATAAGAGTAAAAATTTTATCAGTTCTATTTGTAAAATTATATTAAAAATTTATTTATTAATTTGTTTACCTTTATTTTTAAAATAAGAGTAAAAATTTTATCAGTTCTATTTGTAAAATTATATTAAAAATTTATTTATTAATTTGTTTACCTTTATTTTTATCCTAATATCATATTGATCTATTCATAACAAAATACTTCTACTACCGTATAATTTTTAATTGAGAAAATTTTCTTATCCAATAAGATATCTCGTGTAAGCATATTAATATAATGTGAATAGTAATTATGAGAATTTAATTAATATGCACAGATAGTGTAAAGATTTTTTACACAGTCAAACAATCAGAAATTAACATATCATTAGAAATGTTTGATTCTCACCATAACTACCTTAAAAGTCAACATATCATGAATTTTAATTGGTTGACCGTATAAAAAACTTTACACTGACAGTTAGGGATGGGAATAGACTAGGCCGAGCTAGGCCCTGATAAGCCTGAGCTTGGCCTGCATTCCTATCTCAAAGCCTGGGCCTGACCTATTGGTCTGATCTAGGCCAATTTATAAGGCCTGAGCCTGGCCTACTTTAAAGAATGGGCTGACCTGCAAGCCTACTTACAAGCCTACTTATCAACAAGACCTTTAAATATGGTTCAATCTATAAATAGGTAATAGGTCTTCACTTGTAAATAGGCTCATAGGCCTCTAATGATAAAAAAGTTGGTAGATCTATACTAATAAATAGGTCACTAGACATTCACAAATAAATAGGCAAGAAGCTCACTACATGGCAACAGGCCTTTATTTTCAAATAATATGAATAATGTAAATAATATATTATAGTATTATAATATATAGTATTCCCTTTACTACATGGCAATAGGCCTTCACTTTCAATTATCGTGTTAATGTATTTTTTTTTAAATCGTAATTCCAATTTTAGAGAGAGAAAAGAAGATAAACACAACACTGTCGCGATCAGCATTCCACCACCGTGTCGGAGCATTGTTGCCATTGTCATGACTTTCTTCTTCTTTTGTGAGTGTTCTCACTCCTTTTTACCATTCCTTCCAACTGCGTTTTCTCCAACTGTCACAAGCTGAAAAATCGAAGGTTAAAGGGTGAGAGGGTTGCAGACATCAAAATTTGTTGTTAGTATATTTTTGTCTTTGGCTATTTGGGTAGAGAATGCACTTGGGTCCTCTGAATTTATTACTTCTTTCACTATCACTAATTGGAGCTTGCTTGGCTACTTGGTTTTGTTGTTCTCAACATTTCCTGTTTCTTATCACTAATTGGAGGTTGGTTACTTGGTTTTGTTGGGTACCAGAGTGAGGGAATAATAACACGCAGCTAAAATAAGAGATAAGGAAAGAGGAACTGAACACACAATATTTACGTGGAAAACCCTCAACAAATAAGGGAAAAACCATGGGGGCAATAGTAAAGGATTTTCACTAAGTGGAAGAATTTACAGCACCTCTCTCTAGATACAAGGAGAGAACAATAACACCCACTCTTGAATATAGGAGAATATGCACAAGGAGAAACCTCACACGAGAAACTATCTCTCTCTGAATTTTTCTCTCTGGAATGGGATGCATATTACATTGGAGGAAGTCCCTATTTATAGGCGAACCTCTCCTCTTCAACTTCACGGTGAAAGGAAAAAATAATTTTCCTCCCAACCACTTGCATTTAATCACCATCCAACTACATTTATATCCAGCCATAAATTTTGACTTGTGAAGCCAAAAGTGGCTTTACCCTATACTACACGTTCACAATCTCCCACTTAAAGTCACTTTTGGTGAGCTTTCAAAATCTCTCTACATTGTCGGCTCCTTGTTGCTTACGTTTCTGATAGGTCATAGGAGGATCGGCACCATGTAAACTTGTCAGCATTGACTGGCTTTGTCATACATCTGCTAGGTTGTCTTTGGTGTGAATCTTCTGCATATCCACACTCTCTTCCTTTGCTACTTCTCGAACAAAGTGATATTGTACACCTATGATCTTTGTCCTAGAATGAAAGGCTGGATTCCTTGCAATGTGCAAGGCACTCTGACTGTCACAATACAAAGTAATTTGTTGCTGTTTGTGCCCGAGTTCTTCCATTAACCTTTGAATCCATATAGCTTCCTTGCAAGCTTGCGTAGCTGCCATGTACTTAGCTTCTGTAGTAGACAAAGCTACAATAGTCTGTAACTTGGATAACCAGCTTACCGCTCCTCCTGCAAGTGTGAACACATATATAGCCAGTAGTAGACTTTTTTTTGTCAAGATTGCCAGCAAAATCTGAATCAACATAACCCCTGACAATGAACTCTAATCCTCCAAAACATAATGCAACATCCGAGATTCCTTTGATGTATCTCAGGATCCCCTTGACAACATTCAAATGCTCTATACCAGGATCAGCCATAATTTGACTAACAGCTCCCACTGCTTGCACAATGTCTGGTCTTGTACATATCATGGCATACATAAGGCTTCCCACCGTCGACGCATACGGTACTCGAGACATTTCCATCCTCTCCGCTTCACTGTTAGGGCTCATACCTGAGGATAATTTACAACTGATAGGAAGTGGGGTAGAAATTGGCTTACAATCTTGCATGTTGAAGCGCCGCAAGACCTTCCTTAGATAATTCTTTTGAGAAAGCCAAATCTTCCTATATTTTCTGTGTCGGTGAATTTGCATCCCTAAAATCTTGTTTGCGGGTCCCCAAGCCCTTCATATCAAACTCCCTAGTCAACTGTGCCTTCAATTCTTGGACTCGATCTTTGTTGGGGCCTACCACCAACATGTCATCCACATACAACAACAAAATGATGAAATCATTATCATCAAACCTTTTGTATTATGTACAATGGTCTGAACTTAGTCTGTTGTATCCAAGGCTAATAATGAAGGAATCAAATCTCTTGTACCAATATTTGGGCGCCTGCTTTAGACCGTACAGAGATTTGGTCAACCTGCATACCAAGTTTTCTTTTCCTTGTCCTTTAAAGTCTTCCGGCTGGAGCATATAAATTTCTTCTTCAAGTTCTCCATGAAGAAAAGCAGTCTTTACATCCAACTATTCAAGATGTAAATCAAATGCAGCACACATAGCCAACACTACTCTGATAGTAGTAAGTCTGACAACTAGAGAAAATATCTCGTTGAAGTTTAAACTTTTCTTTCTGAGCATATCCTTTGACCACCAGTCTAGCACAATACCTTTCCACTTGATCATTGCTATCTCGTTTGATCTTATAGACCCATTTGTTCCCGATGGCTTTCCGACCCTTTTAAGTTCAACAAGTTCCCACGTTTTGTTTCTATGTAGGGCCTCCATTTCTTCTTGCATTGCTGTCATCCATTGAGAAACATCTGAACTGCTCAAAGCCTCCTGAAAGGTTGACGGTTCTTCTTCTTCAGTTAGAAGACAGTATGCATCATGGCTTGCCATAACATAGTCTGAGTGACATGATGGTGTTCTTGTTTCGCGTGATGATCGCCGAACTTCTGTATCATCGGCCTCATCTGGTACTCGTTCCTCATGCCCTGGTTCTGCCACAGAAGAATCATCTTCTCCAGACTTTCTTTCAATCTCAACTGCAATAGTTTCTTTGGTAGTGCTTTCATTTTTCTGCTCACTTTGCAGTTCATTTTCTGCAAAGATTACATCCCTGCTGACAACAACCTTGCTGGCAGTGGGATCCCACAGGCGATACCCCTTAACATTGTTAGCATATCCTAAGAATATACATTTCCTGGATTTTGGATCCAACTTTGTTCTTTCTTGGGAGTTGTACATCACGTACACAGGACATCCGAACACATGTAGAGAAGAATAATCAGCTGGTTTTCCTTTCCACATCTCCATTGGTGTCTTCAAACCAATCGCTGTTGATGGTGAATGATTTATCACGTAACAGACAGTTTTAACTGCTTTTGCCCAGAAAGATTTGACCACTGCCGCTGTTCTCAGCATGGCTCTTGTTCTATCTAGGAGACTTCTGTTCATCCACTCTGCTACACCATTCTGCTGAGGTGTATGTGCAACTGTGAATTGTCTTATACCCTCTTGTTTGCAAAATGCCAGAAAATTGCCATCTACATATTATGCTCCATTGTCTGTCCTCAAGCACTTAATTCTTTTCCCAGTTTCAAGCTCTACTTGTGCTTTGAATTCCTTGAATACTGGAAACACATCTGACTTCTTCTTGATCAGGTACACCCATAATCTTCTGGAATAATCATCAATGAATGACACAAAATATTTTGCTCCTCCCGGAGATATTTCCGGTGATTCCCATACATGGATCAAGTTCAGTATGTGTTTGCTTTTAGTAGTTACTCTAGCAAACTTCAATCTACGCTGCTTACTCATCACATAGTGCTCACATAAAGGTAAATACACTGTCTTGAGCCCGGGCAGGATATTGCGTTCTGCAAGGACTTTCAAGCCACGTTTCGACATATGGCCTAGTCTGCGATGCCACATCATTTTTGTTTCTTATTGGCTCGATGCTGCAACTGATGCATCTGCCTCTTGCAACATATCTCCCAAAAAGCACGTATAGATTACTTGTGATCTTCTCAACTTTCATCATCACAAGATTGCCTTTCACTATTTTTAATATCCCATATTCAGTATAGATCTTACGCTCGAGGTCATCCAATTGCCCAATGGACAATAAGTTCTTCTTCAATCCCTTCACATGTCGTACCCTTTGTATTTTGCGAACAGTACCATCATGCATCTTTAATCTATCAGTACTAACTCCAGCAATTTCTAAGGCATGATCATTTCCCATGAACACAGATCCTTCTGAGACAGGCTCGTAAGTGCAAAAGCAATCTCGATGTGGAGTCATGTGCCATGTCGCACCCGAATCCATTATCCAGACATCATTGAGTTGTTTTCCGCTTTTAGAACCGGTTGTTGCTTCGCTATATAGGATTTCTCCATCATTCGAGGTACTTGCAACATATACTTGAGATGTTGCTGCTTCAGAAGTTTTTTCTCCATTCTTCTTCAACACTCCTTCTTCACGTGCCCTCTCATGCAACAATTGTAGCATTTAAGATTCTTCCTTCTTCGAGATTTTGATCTACCATGATCTTGACTCCCACTGGAGCCACGTTTTGTTGATCTGCCTCTCGTCACCGTTAACGCCTCTGCTTACTTTGAACTTTCTGACATTTCTTCCTTATTGTTGCACCTAGACTCTTCTTCAAGAATAGCACCTGCAACATCATCAAAGCGTAGAGATTCAGTAACATTATTATTTGTGACGTTGATGGTGAGTTGATCATACGAATCTGGTAAACTCTGAAGTAGAAGTTCCGCACGTTCATTTTCCACTATTTTGAAATCTGACACTGTGAGCTGAGCAAATAGCATATTTAGAGTGTTGATGTGATTCATCACCGATATGGATTCACTCATTCGAAGAGTATAGAGCCTTCTCTTTAAGAGTATTCTGGTGTGAAAAGATTTGACCTCATACAATTTAATAAAAGTATCACAAATCTCCTTTGCAGTCTTCTTTTCTGTAATACTTGACAATACTAAGTCGGTCATTGCAAGGTGCAAATTGGCAACAGTGTTGTCATCCATCTCTTTCCACTTTTGATCAGGGATATCTGAGAGTCTACCTTCAATTGCGTCTAGGCAATTATCCTTCCTCAGAACTGCCCTTATCTTCAAGACGTTGATGATGAGTTGATCATACGAATATAGTAAACTCTGAAGTAGAAGTTCTGCACGTTCATTTTTCGCTATTTTGAAATCTGATGCTGTGAGCTGAGCAAATAGCGTATTTAAAGTGTTGATGTGATTCGTCACCGACGTGGACTCACTCATTCGAAGAGTGTAGAGCCTTCTCTTTAAGAATATTCTGGTGTGAAAAGATTTGACCTTATACAATTTAATAAGAGTATCACAGATCTGCTTTGCAGTCTTATTTTCTGCAATATTTGACAATACCGAGTCAGCCATTGTAAGGTGCAAATTGGCAACAAAGTTGTCATCCATCTCTTTCCACTTTTGATCAGTGATATATGAGGGTCTACCGTCAATTGTGTCTAGGCAATTATCCTTCCTCAGAACTGCCCTTATCTTCAATTTCCACAGCGAGAAATTACTCCCGTTGAACATCTCAATTTCAAATTTTGCTGCCATGGTTTTACACCTAATTACTCCCGTGAACAGTACCGAATACTGAAACAGTGACCGTAGTCCGTAAATAGTACACCAGTTAAGTTCCCAGAAAAAAAAGGTAAGTCACTAATAGACACACTTAAATACCAAGTATTTCCTAGCCAGAACTTTCCTAGACATGCACTATCACACTACCACACTTCATTTCTAGCAACAAGAATAATTCTTTTCTGATGTGGAAGATCAGATGATACTGGAACCACAGAGCATACTTAGAATTTTCTTATGAACCCAACATCTTATCAGTTTACTGCTGCAGAATAGCGACTACGAACCAATGGCTCTGATACCACTGTTGGGTACCAGAGTGACGGAATAATATCACGCAGCTAAAATAAGAAATGAGGAAAGAGGAACTGAGCACACAATATTTACGTGGAAAACCCTCAACAAATAAGGGAAAAACCACGCGGGCAATAGTAAAGGATTTTCACTAAGTGGAAGAAATTACAGCACCTCTCTCTAGATACAAGGAGAGAACAATAACACACTCCCTTGAATATAGGAGAATACACGCAAGGACAAACCTCACAGAAGAAACTCTCTCTCTCTCTGAATTTTTCTCTCTGAAATGGGATGCATATTACACTGGAGGAGGTCCCTATTTATAGGTGAACCCCTCCTCTTCAACTTCACGGTGAAAGGGAAAAAAAATTTCCTCCCAACCACGCCATAATTTTTGACTTGTGAAGCCAAAAATGGCTTTACCCTCTACTACACGTTCACAGGTTTTCCTTTTGTCTGAGTTGTTTGCTTCAGTTAATCAAAAGATGGGGGATTGTTAGAGTGTAAAATATATGGTAAGACTTTAAGTTGCCCCCAATACATGCCATTTATAATTTTTATGCTTTGTGATCTTTCAAATGACTTCTTCTATCTCACTAAACATTGTGTACGACAAATTCTCTGGAAAACTAAAAGTAGTTCTCCCACGATATATATTTGAATGTTGAATCAAATGTTTCTATTTTTTTTTGTATCCATACCGGAGATTGGTTTGCAATTCGATAAGAAATTTGGCTGGCAGTGCTACTAAAGTCTTGAAAAGTTCTAATTATTTATGCTGATCTTTTACTTATTTTGGTTGGGACTTCAGGTTTAATGCTTTTCTAGCCGCCATTGATATTGGTCAGCATGTGGCTGTTGTTCAATTTGCTAAGCTTAAAATATTAAAGGGTGTTTTACTAATTACATGTTCCTGACCCTTTTTGTACCACTGTTTACTGTAAAATTATCTGTACTTTTGTGGACATTGATCTCATATCACATTGCAGGGAAGCCTATGATTCAAACTGTGTTTCATTTTCATGCTACCTGATTGTTGTTTAATCCCAATATTTTTGAAGCATTTCACTTCAGGAACACATGTGGTTACTATGGCACTCTTAAACTATTTTGATTTAGTCATATACTTTGGTTGCTTATTCTAATAGACTGCCATTTTTGTGCAGTATTGCGGATATTGGGTTGCTTAGATTCAAAATGATCTCTATTATTATGATTCATGTGATTGTCATGTACTCAATGTGTCTCTGAAATTGGTTTACAATCAATGAAATCAATTTTTGACACATTTTTCCTAAATTATAATTTTGTGTATCTTTTTAGAATAAAGTCATGATGGTTTTACTATATCATGTGACCAGATATAGTATAGAAATTGAGGTTGTGGACCATTTTGATGTGGCTGTCTTTATTGTTTTTTACAGTGATGCCCAGCAGTTGCTGCAAAAGAGTTGTGTTTTCTTAAAAATGAGTTGGATAGAGTTTAGTGTTGATTTATTTTATTTTAAATTTTACTATCTGAATTAGTCATATGCATTCCATTGGGTTGTCCTCCAATTTAAACAATAAATTCATCCCCACTAATGTATCAAGCACAAGGTAGAGGTTATTTTTTTCTTTCTATAATTTATATAATTGGAATCCTTAGATTTTTTATTTTGAAGATGAATCCTTAAGTTGATATATTTTTTTAGGTTATTAGTTTATTTTTAAAGTTCAGGCAAAGAACTCTGCTTTTAATTTTGGAGGTCCACCAAAACGTGGAAAATGATTGTGACTTGGGTAATGAATGAGGTTTGTTTTTTTTTTTTTTTTTGCCTGAAATGAGGTTTGCTTTTAGAGCATTGGATAAGGGTGAAAATAATGAACAATCCTTAGAATCCCTCAACGGTGATTGTATGTGAACTTTTAAGTAGAAGAGATGCACCAGAGAGTATGTAGTGGCAATTTTTTTGGTATTTAATCATCTTAGAAGTCAGACTTCTTAAGTTTTTTGTTTTCCCTTTTGGAAAACATAGTAATCTATTTTTGAATTTAAGTTTGAGGAAAGCAATCCATGTCAAGTGCATTCCATGATAGCTAATATGGGATATTCTTATTTTCTTAGCAAAAGAGAAAATTATAGATGTTTTAATTTTCACATTGCAAAGATATAAGACACGTTACCTAAATTTCATGGCATACTTTTACAACGGACAAAACTTATATGTTGTTCCATAGGTAAATTTAAGTTGTCTTTTAACAAATTTCATATTCCTGAAATTTTTTCCACCCTAAAAATCATAATTTTCCTTTTCCTTTTCCTTTTCCTTTTCGGTCATTTAATTTCTATGTCTATCTATATAATTTATTGTAACAAAATTAATTGATCATAAGCCTAAAATTTGTATTAAAATATAGAATTATGTAATATTTAAATATTTATATTTATTTTATATTTATATTATATTATATGTGGTCCAGAATTTTACGTGAGCATGTTTAAACTTTTAACAAGTGTCACCGTCAAACATTATGTAAACACACATAACTCTTGGTTGGAAGTACATTATGTAAATTTGGGAAAATGAGAAGATTTATATATTGATTTTGCTGTCATTGCATGTACATGTCTAACTATACTATTTATTTTAAATGAAGTAACTGATCAGATGCTTAAATATTTTATTATCTAAATATTTTTAAATTAAATATTGTACATTCACATTTTTATTATATGTAATTCTTAATACATCAACTTATTATAATTTTATAATCATTTCAAAATATAATTCACATGAGCTTTTTACAAGGAATTACATATGTTACGATTTTTCTTTTGTCAGACAAAAATAAGGGGAAATAACTTCCCGAAATAGGATGAGTTAATTTCTATCATGTACTTTAAAGAAATATGATTTAATGCACTAGGTTGATGTTGCTTAAATTGTAATTTTACAATGAGTTAAATATGTTACGATTTTCCTTTTACAAATTGGGGGGGGGGGGGGGGGGGAGGGGGATAACTTTCCGAACAAGAATGAGTTGATTTCTATCATGTATTTTAAAGAAACGCAATTTAATACACCAAGTTGATGTTGTTTAAAGTGCAATTTCTTAACACGTTCAATTATTATAAGCTTATATTAAGTTAATATAATCTTATAATCATTTCCTAATCTAATCCAAACGAAATTTTTACAATGAATTACATTTATGTTAATTTAAGTAATTTTCATTTTCTTTTCAAAGAAAAATATTTGGAAAATTAATCAATACTTGTTTGGAAAATTAATCAATATTTTTCCAAACAAAAATATTTTATATAAAGATGATTTAACACACTTAGCTGATGTTGCTTACAGTGTAATTTCTTAACACATCAAATAATTATAATATTATAATCATTCCTTATTCTAACCCAGATGAGTTTTTTACATTGAATTACAGATGTTACAATTTTCCTTTCACAAACAAGAATAAGGGGTAAATAATAATTTCCCGAACAAGGATGAGTTAATTTCTGTCATGTATTTTAAAGAAATGTGATTTAATACACTAGGATGATGTTGCTTAAAGTGCAATTTCTTAGTGCATTAAATTATTATAATCTTATATCAAATTGTTATAATTTTATAATTATTTTCTAATCTAATCCAACCATATATTTTCTATAATGTTTTTAACGGATAAATTTTTATCTTCTAAAATATTCTGGAACTTTATGTGTTCACGAGTAACAAATGTCACGGGTGCAACGTACGGGTAAAAATACTAGTGTTATATATTTTGATGTGAATATATTATATACATGTAAGTATAAACCTAGTCTAACCTGCATATTTTTTTTCCTTTTTCAATTTTGTCTAGTTTTTCAATTCATACACATTAAGTGAATAATTATCCTACCTATCATGAGTAATTTTTATGGGTACCCATTGAGTAAATAGTCATTGTCATTCCTAATTTAATGTTGAAATTATAACAACTGAGTATTAAATCTGCAATTAAATAATTAAGACTTTGCTGGAAAGTTGGAATTGAAATTTGACCTTTTGATTATTTTTTTTGAGGAATGATATTTGAGCACATTTTCAGACATCAACACCGTATATTTATACTATCCCCCATTTATTTATCATATTTTCTCTCTTCCAAACCTTTCAAAAGCTGTCAAAAGTTGTATAATATACGATATCAAGAGTTGTGGTGTCTGAAAATCTATTCAAATATCATTTCTTTTTTTTATTAATCTGTATTTGTAATTAAATAATTATACCCTGATTTGATCATTAATTAAACTGGTTTAAGTGAAAAGGAGAACCACATCATGCGAGGTTGTTTTTACGAATGTTTGCTCTACCTTTTTCGTTCAGAAGAAGAATTTTCGTTCAGAGCCCGCAGAAAGTGAACGAACTGGGACTAGAGTTGGCGGGACCAAATCCTTGAAGATTGTGGTGGTTGTGGAGGCGCCGTCACTGTGTGAATATGCTGTGTCATCTGAATCAGAGGTGAGTGGATTTTTGGTCGAGACTTGGGTTTGAATTGGGTTGGAAAATTTGGTTGTGATAGATGAGTGATTCTCTGTTGTGAAGTCCGGAAATTTTCCCGTGTATACTTCTCCTGTCTCTGTTGGCTCGAATGGCAGTGGCATAGATTCACGGGTTTGGAGTTGGGATTTTAGAAGTTGGACAACCTGAAGGATAGATTCATTGTAATGTTCAAAAGAAGCTTTGAATCTATTGATGGATTCCTCTAGGTGAAGGAAATCAGAACGGAGAAGTGTCAATTGTCTCTGAGCATACTGGTTAGTGGGGTGGAATGCTGGTGGTTGGTAGCCATAGCTGAAATAAGGGGTGGGGGAAGGTGTGGTAATGGTGGTGAAGTTGGTAGTGAAGGTGGGGGAAAATGGAGGCATGAGCAAGTCAATGAAAGCACCAATGTAAGATATAATGAATTATACCAAACAGAAACTAATAGAAAGAGTAAAGGAAAATAAAAACACTCCTTCGAGGGAAGCAACCTCTAAAAGCAAATGCTTTTCCTTCAATATTCTTCTTGTTTTCATTCATTCCATAATTGGTTACATATATAGCAAACCATTAACCAACTAGCTAACAACAACTTCTATGACTAATCCTTACTAAATGATGTGACTCATCATTATTCTAGATTCTTCAAATCTAAGTTCCTTATCACACCTAGGGGTAGTCATAATAATTGGGTTTAATGATTGAAGAATTGGATCCATTGTCAAGTCTATTTTGGGTCATAACAGTCTCCTATGGTGAGGGAATAAACAAGTCCCTAACTCATGAAGCATCGACACCGATTAACAGGTAACAATTGGTTTTTCTTCTTCTTCTTCTTCTTATTCTTCTTCTTCTTCTTCTTTCTTTTTTTTTTTTAATTTCCAAAACCCATCTTTATCCCTGCCCTCTACCACTCCCACCCCACCCCCACCCCATCTTTTCCCCAGGAAGCAGTGTGACGGCACCAACATGGTGGAGTCGGAGTTGCGATAGGAGATGTTAAGGGAGGATAAGTTGGTGGGGATGGTGCCCAAGAAAAACAAGTCAATCGATGGTCTTGTCGGCAGACTGGTGGCCAAGCTCCTGTGTCAGCTGGAATACCGTGGTGGCACAGGCGGCCAGCATACGGGTCCCGTGGCCACAACCGTCGACCTTGGTGTGTCTATCCTTGTTGATTCAACAAACCCACTACTCCATAACCAAGGCAAAAGGTTGTTGGCTTTAACTTGCTTTCTTTATTGTTGAGTTCCCTTCACTTTTTAAGTTTTTATAATTTTAATATTGAAGTTGGATTTGGATTTTCTGATGTGCTCCAATATGCGTCCAAGTTTCTTTCATTTTTTTTTTCTCTTTTTATTCTAATTAAAGAATTCAAAATCTTTCTTCTCTTTTGCTTTTTATGGACTTTTAGACGTACAACACAAAGTTTGTAACTTTGAATGGGTTTGGTTTTGGGAAATGTGTTATGTACTTCAGTTACATGATGATCTGTTTTTTTTTTTTTTTAAGGATTGAAATCTATGAAATCTTGTTGGCTAAAATACCTTTTTGGTCCTTTATCTTTTGGGTAAAATTCATTTTCATCCTTTATCTTTAAAAAGATTAATTTTAGTCCTTTATGTTTCAAAAGTGACCTAAAATTGTCCTTTCCGTCATCTCCCATCCAACTCCGTTAGTGAAACCCTCTCTCCTCCTCCTCCTTCAATCTCTTCATCATCACACTCATAACGACACTCTTATCCTTCAACAACGCCCCAAGTCCCTCTCTCTCTCTCACACACAGATCTATTTACACCTGAATATTTGTTCATTGTTTTTTACAATCAGATTTTACCCTCTTTTTTCATGTGACTCTATAAGGACACAGACATCACAAGCAGAACGTGAGGCAGCAAAAAAGGAAAGAACAAAGAGTCCCTTAACCCTTCACCTGAGCATAACGAAGCAGAGGAAAAACGCAGGGGAATCGCGCGCGTCTGACAAAGGTGACCGGCGGTGAGCGAGGGCGGACGGTGACGCGGTTGCGGAGGAGGCGGTAGCGGCTTCGCGACATTCTAAGGTGCTCGGACGAGGAGTGACGGCGGAAGAGAGTTGGATCCGTGCTAAAGGATGTGAGGCGATGCTGCACGGCGGGTCTGAGGTGCTGCACTGTGGGGCGGTTCCGGTTCGGCGGCGAAAGGGGTGGCGGCACGTGGTGGTCACAAAGGAGAGGCGCCTCCCTCTGTGTATTTGTAATTTTTTATGTTTTTTCTCTCATCTCTCTGTTTCTTGATCTCAGTCAGTATTGCTCCAGAAACATTTTGTTTGAAATTTTTCTTGTTACTCTCACCATTGCTCTGAGTCAATATTCCTTAATTTGCACATCTGGCCTAGGGTTTCATTTTGGGGAAGAAGGCTTAGTTGGGGGAAGAAGAAGAAGAAGAAGAAGAAGAGTGTTACGTCACTGGTTTCTAACGGAGTTGGATGGGAGATGACAGAAAGGACCATTTTGGGTCACTTTTAAAACATAAAAGACTAAAATGAATATTTTTAAAGATAAAGAACTAAGATGAATTTTACCCAAAATACAAAGGACCAAAAATGTATTTTAGCCAATTTTGTTATTGGAAGAAAACTTTGCTAGTGTTTCCGGTGGGGGAGATGGGATGTTGTGGTAGGGATAGGGATAAAAGTGCCATTTTTTTTTACTTAATTGCAGTTTTGGTCCCCTTACTATTGATCATGTTCGATTTTAGTCCCTAAGGTTTTTTTGAGCACATTTGGTCTCCTATTTTTTCAATATTACAAATTTGGTCCTTATGTCCAATGTTTGTCAATGTTTTCAATTACCAACATAGAGGAACCACTCCTTTAAGAACACAGAATCTCTGGTTAAGGTTCTATCTTCTCTTCATCTCCGATTTAACATGATTCGTTGGTTCCTTTCTATTATTTACTGGTTTTGCCTCTCATTTCGAGGACCTTTTTTGGTCCCACCGCATTGTCCTTTATAACAAAAGCTCCACAAGAGGTTTTATGCGTTTAGAGCGGTGATTCCTCTCTATTAATCATTGAAAAATTGACGACATTGGACACAAGGATCGAATTTGTAACATCTAAAAAAAAAAAAAAATTTGGGGGGGGGGGGCACAAATGTATGCGAAAAAAAATTTAGGAACCAAAATCGCACATGACCAATAATATTATCAAGTTTCAATCTCAACCATTATTTTATTAAGGAGAATGCTAATAAGTGCCCTTAGTACATTGTTTAAAGATCCAAAAAAAGGAAAATTTGTATTGAAAATGATGTATTTAGTATTTCGAAGAGTGTAAAACTTAGTTTTTTAATACAAATTATTTTTGTGGGTTACTCAACCAATGCTCTTGGGACACTCGTCAGTAAAATTAACATATCAAAGGTTAAAAAAAAAAAAGCTAAAATACCATTTTGGTCCTTTATCTTTTGGGTAAAATTCATTTTGGTCCTTTATCTTTAAAAAGATTTATTTTAGTCCTTTATGTTTCAAGAGTGACCCAAAATGGTCCTTTCCGTCATCTCTCATTTAAACTCCGTTAGAAATCGGTGACGCTGTTAAAAAGATTCATTTTAGTCCTTTATATGTTTCAAAAGTAACCCAAAATAGTCCTTTTACGTAGGCTATGATTAACAGAAAAAGTAAAAGAACTTACGAAAAGGACCATTTTGAATCACTTTTGAAATATAAAGGACTAAAATGAATCTTTTTAAAAATAAAAGACCAAAATAAATTTTACTCAAAAGATAAAGGAACAAAAAGATATTTTAACCTAAAAAATGGTTCTTGCTTGCTCTTTACGTCAAACGAGGAAAAATTAAAAAAAGCTGCCTTCCTCGTTTCCACCGCCAAACATTGTGTCGGTGCATTTCCCTGTTCTTTTTTGTAAGTTTTTTCTTTTTAAGTTTCTACTTCCTCCGGACCTAAATATAAGCAAAAAAGTAGCTATATTATTTGGACTTAAATATAAGCAAAAATCAATTAAGTCAACACTATTAAATGTTAGTATTGAAAAAATCAAGAAAATTAACCAATCAAACCAATTCTCCATTTACTTTTCCAGGAGTATTGCATATTCCCTAGACAATTAACTCTCTTTTTTACACAAATCAAGATAATTAAACTAACTTAACTAACTTTCTTAATATGTGTGAATTTAGTTTTTTTTGCTTATAATTAGGTCCGGAGGTAGTATTAAATAAAAATATTAAATAGAAAAACACATCTAATATAAAAAGTATTCAAGATTTTTTTTAATAAATTAAAATATTATTAAAAGAAATAAGTAGTAGCATCCAGTATCTTTCCTTTTCTTGCACCAAAAAACAGAAGTGATGCACCAAAAAAATATCTTTCCTTTCCTGTTTAGCTTATAGACAAGGGCATCAAATGATGTGGTTGATTTGAATTTTGAAGTTTTGAGCATCATAGCTTCCAATGAGGCACATGGATCCCATCACTGTCGCCGACGGTGGTTATATAATGGTTAAATCACTAATTTTTTAATATCACGTTGCTATGAAGTATTCGCCATCGTAAAATTGTAAACAATAGCTAATCTTTGTCAAAAGATCCGGATGATATTTAAGAATTGCTCCTTCCAAACCAAGTTTTCACCATATACAAGTGAAGAGTTAAGAATAGAATTCCTGACTACTTATTTAAAGAATCCAAACCTATTACTGCTCGAATCATCCACATATTTTGTGGTATGTTTAAATCACTATTTGATATTATATATAAAAATATGAAACTGAATCATCTCTTTTGACTTTTCATATGAGAAGAGTAGTTTTTATAATATCAATTAAATATATACAGACTCTATCAAAAAATACAGACGCATTATTAAGATTTTTCACTATTATAATAACTACATTAAAAAACTTACATGCAAACTTTACTCAAGATTTTATTAGTAAAATTGAGTTAGATTTATGAAATTTATTTTATAATTTTTATGTCTATCTCTTTTTCCACTTGACAATGTTAAGAAGAGAAACATAAACACAAATAGATTTTATCAGTAAAATTCAATTAAACTTTGTGAATTTTCTTAAATATGTACGTCTATCTCCTAAAAACATAACATTGTTATATGAAAAAACATGTGAGAGGAAGAGGATCACATCATCCGTTCCCATGAAATTGGAAATGAATCCTTTTATTTTTCTTCTTTTTATCAATAAATTACATTGATATAAAGTCACATTGCCTTAAAAAAAAGTGTAATAATAATATACACTTCTTGAAAAATAGATTAATAAGACATTATAAGAATTAGACTTCTTTAAAGTGACCAAAAGTGTAACATGAGAAAATAAGAATTTTCTTTTAGATTCTAAACCTAGTGTATCCCAATATTATCAACGAATGATTAATCACTATTCACGGGATGTAACTTTATTCAACCTCGATTAGTTAAAGTAAACTACGATCTTAACTTTAACTAATTAAGGATAAATACATCCTTACTTTCTCACAATCTTATTTTACACTTTTGCTAACTTTAGAAAAGATTTATCCACAAGATAGATGCTAGATATAATTAACTAAATCTCATGAGAGGCTAGCATAATTTCCCGTTATAAACTATAATTATTTTGTTTTTGTCTTTTAGTGCTTAAACTGTAACTAATTAACTATTATTAAAATCAAAAGTTAATTAAAACCAAAGCCAGCTGGGGTATATTATGCTTCCACAGTCACTTAAACACGCAATGCACGTGCTCCTACATCATTGAAACAGGCTCTAGTTCGCCCAAGACATGGATCCACGCGTGTGAAACTTTACATCCGTAAGATCAGAACCTGAAAGATCAAAATCCTTCTACTTCAACTATAAACAGAACGCCCCTACATGAAAGCACAGAAAAATAACTGATCAACTTGGAATGCGTAACACTTCACAGTTCACACTAAAGTTTACAAAGATTGAAAGAATTTTTGCCATCATATAGCACATAAATGCAACACTTGATGAGTGCTGATGCGAGAGCATCCACAGTCCTGATTTTTCTTCATGCGATACGAACCCTCGGCAGTAATAAGAACCATTTTTACGTAAAGATTTATACTTAATTTTTCTCTTTCTGGCTTTGCTGTACAACCTGTCAAAATTACATGTCAGAATGCAGGATCAGCGCGTTAACATCCCAAGAACAATACAAAGTCAACATCTGAAACTTATTTTGGCAAACTGCCAGCATATAAACTGGTTCTGGAACTTTAACAAGAAACACAAACAAGATTTATCAATGGAATGTAGTTTATTTACTATTATATGGAATCCCACTCTGACCCCAAGTTTGAGCCTTGAAGATATGTCCTTTTTATGTACTTCCTTTTACCATATAAAGAATTGCAAGAGGTTCGTTATATACTTGAATGCTAATGTCTTCCATATATCATGCCATAAGTCAAGCCTACCCAAAACAGCAAAGTAATTTTAATTTCTGTTTTCAACAGGAAATGGTACACCAACGTATTCCAATGTGTTCTAGACATGGAAGCTCTAGAGTACTGCTTCCACATTATAGATAAAAATATCTCTTATTCCTAAAATTTAGGAGTTATCACTCATCCCTAAAACTTAGGCATTGTCTCTCATACCTAAAACTTAGACATCAGAATTGTAATTAGATTTGAATTATAATCCTACACTATACAATCATAGAGGATGAGAGGAATTCTGTCAAGCAAATCCAAATATTGAGATCAAGTTGGTATCAGATCAACCTTCTAAGAGTTCAAGTCAAATATATCACCTCTTTCAGGTGTCACCTCTTTCAGGTGAAAAACTTACCAGAGACAGAATCATGTGTACTTTTTCATTTCTCTAGTAAAATCAATGAGCAATAACTATTTCATTAGTATTTCACTCATAAGATAGTAAATTCTAAATTTTTTCTTCCTCCTCCCTTCTCATTCTATTCCCTGCATATAATCTAAATTTTTTCTTTCGAAAATCAATAACCTTTCATTCTCTGACAACATCTCTAAACTAGAAGGCGCTCATAATTAATGGTAGCAAGAACACTGGCCAGTGGCCACTGCGGAAGGTTTAACTGAAAGGAGAAGAGCCATCAAGTGTCGAATTGGAACTGAAGAAATCAAAGCAGTAGGATCTAACGAGGGATGATAGGGGAAATTTTGTTATCCATTATGTTTAAGGGCATCGACTAACCAGAGAAGCTTGTGAAACAGTGATAATGATAAGGCTAATAAGAGAAGTACTTGTTTTATAAATAATGGGCCATTAAGATAATTACAAGAACCTCTGTAAGGACAAATGCAGACAAACAGTTAGTAACAAAGGTATCGTCCAATCTATATTTGCCTTGGGATGATGATGTTACCCTTTAACAGTGCTCTTTGGTGATCAAACACTGTCTAAACCACTGTTTCCGTGTAGAGGACTACTGTTCTGTGAGCTAATATTACAATTTTAACAAGTATTCTAAAGAATGACCCATTTTTTAAATATATTTAATTAATATTTAATGGACCTTCATTAGATGAATAAAACCAAAAGTATAGAAGAATCTTCCAAAGAATAGGCAGAGACAATAAATTCTGGGAATTTCAATTTCACCATTGAAAACATCAAAGTTCAATTCAAGACGCCATCTCAACAATGCCTTTGCCTTATGAATATTAAGTAATAATAGCATGGCAGTTCGAGTTTGATATGCAATTTTGTTTTTTTTTTTAAAAAAAAACCATTTGATTATGTATCGAAAGAGTAGAGGATTTTTTTTTGAAGGCAGAGTATAGGATTTTTACAAGGCATGATACTAAATCGTGAGCAGATCAGAAGAAAATATTAGGTAGATAGGCAAATCAAATCCATATAAACTTGGGCATGAGGTGTGAAAGGTCCTGAAGTAGTAACTGAACTTCACTCGAATATTTCTGGTTCTTAGGTTGATGATGACTTCTTGGGTATCAAGGTATGTGAGATGTAGAAAAATATATGGAGTATTATTAATCATATATCTGAGTACAAACACTAAGAAGATTATATAGGCAACGCTAAACCTAATGGGCCAGACTAATGGGCCTAATACAAAATTTACAATATTTACAACACTCCCCCTCAAGCTGGTGAATGGATATCTATCATTCCCAGCTTGCAAGTAAGTTGACTGAATCGTTCTGTTGGTAAGCCCTTTGTTAACACATCTGCCAGTTGATGCCCAGAAGGAATGTAAGTCGTAGTTATCAGTCCGCTATCCAGCTTCTCCTTGATAAAGTGTCGGTCTATCTCAATGTGTTTTGTCCTGTCATGCTGAACAGGATTATGAGCAATACTAATAGCCGATTTGTTGTCACAAAGCAACCTCATAGGGCCTTCACACTTTATCTTCAAGTCATCAAGCACAATCTTCATCCACAATAGCTCACAGATTCCCTGTGCCATAGCTCTAAATTCTGCCTCAGCACTTGATCGAGCCACTACACTTTGTTTCTTACTTCTCCAAGCGACAAGGTTTCCACACAGAAATGTACAATAGCCTGAAGTGGACCTTCTATCACTCACTGAACCTACATAATCAGCATCTGTATAGGCTTCCATAGTTAGGCTTCCACCTCTTTTGAACAAGAGCCCTCTCCCTGGAGTGGCTTTGAGATACTGCAGAACACGCTCTACAGCCTGCAAGTGTCTCACCCTCGGATCATGCATGAATTGGCTCACAACACTAACCGCATATGCTAAATCTGGTCTAGTGTGTGCCAAGTAAATCAACTTCCCCACTAATCTCTGATATTGGACCTTGTCAACTTTAGCACTCTCCTCTTCGATGCTCAATTTGTGATTTTGCTCTATGGGAACACCTGCAGGTTTACATCCAAGTTTGCCTGTCTCCTTCAAAAGATCAAGGACATACTTTCTTTGAGAAATGAAAATGCCTTGTTTTGAGTAGGCCACCTCAATTCCTAAGAAATACTTAAGTTTCCCAAGGTCCTTCATCTCAAACTCTGCAGATAATTTCTCCTTGAGTAGTTGTCTTTCAACCAAATCATCTCCTGTAATAATGATATCATCAACATAAACAAGAAGTACAGTTAGTTTTCCTCCCTGTGAATGTTTGAAGAAGAGTGTATGATCTCCTTGACTCTGCTTGTAACCCAGGCAAACCATTGCTTTTGTGAATCTCCCGAACCACGCCCGGGGAGACTGTTTAAGCCCATATAAAGCCTTCCTCAATCTACACACTCTATTTGTTCCACCAGTGGGTCCAAATCCTGGAGGAATCTCCATATACACCTCCTCTTCTAAGTCTCCATGCAAAAAACGCATTTTTAACATCAAACTGGTGAAGGTCCCACCCTGAGTGAGCAGCAAGAGAGAGTAAAATACGAACAGTATTCATCTTTGCCACTGGAGCAAATGTCTCCTCATAATCAATGCCATAGGTCTGAGTATATCCCTTTGCTACCAGTCTTGCTTTGTATCGATCAAGAGTGCCATCTGATTTATGTTTGACTGTATAAATCCACCTGCAACCAACTGGTTTCTTGCCCCCTGGCCTATCAACAATTTCCCAAGTTCCATTCCTTTCAAGTGCTTTCATCTCCTCATCCATAGCTTGGACCCAATTTGCATCCTTTAGTGCCTCTTGAACAGATGCTGGGATTCTCACAGAGTCAACTGCTGCAATAAAACTCTGATGCTGCAGGGAAAGATGTTTAGAGGAGACAAATTGAGAAATAGGGTATTTGGCACAAGACCTTTTCCCTTTTCTCAAAGCAATTGGTAAGTCATCAGGATCAGGGTCAAGAGTATCAAAACACTGAGAATCAAAAGTGGGTGAAATATTTTCAGCACTTACCTCCGGTTCGGACAATTGAGGTTGTTTCTGGACCAGGTTGGGTTTTACTCTCCTCTGATACACCAATATTGGCTCATTAGTTTTGTTCTTCGCTGGAGCTGAAGGTGCAGATTCCTGTAAAACAGAAGACAAAGGAAAAACAGGAGCAGAAACAGGAGGCTCATAAACAAGTGACTCAGGAGCAGGTGACTGAGGAACAGGTGACTCAGGAGCAGGTGACTGGTGCAGACGAGGACCAAGGAGGAGAAACTCGGACTCAGATGCCAAATTATTGCTCTCCCCCTGAAGCTGAGGGCGAGTGAAGAATGACACATGTTCATGGAAGGTAACATCCATAGAGACAAAGTATTTACGACTGGAAGGATGATAGCATTTGTACCCCCTTTTGTTAGGTGCATAACCCAGAAAGACACACCTGACTGCACGAGAATCCAACTTAGTCCGATGTTGCTTATGAACATGAACAAAGGCAACACATCCAAATACCCGAGACTCAAGACTCTGCATGATAGGGACAGAAGGAAAGTGTGAGATCATAAACTGAACTGGACTAACATTACCTAGAACACGAGATGGTATCCTATTAATCAGATAGGCAGCAGTTAGAACTGCTTCTCCCCAGTATGAGTTTGGGACAGACATTTGGAAGAGAAGGGCTCGAGCAACTTCAAGTAAGTGGCGATTTTTCCTTTCTGCAACCCCATTTTGTTGTGGGGTGTCAACACATGTAAATTCATGGATGATGCCCTGTTTACTATTAAAATCGGAAAGGCTATGATTGACATATTCTTTTCCATTGTCCGAGCGTAATCTTTTAATGCCTTTCCCAAATTGTGTCTGCACCATATGATAAAATTGAATAAAAAGTTGGGGTACTTCTGATTTATCCTTCACCAAGAAAAGCCAAGTTACTCGAGTACAATCATCAATAAAGGAAACAAACCATCTCGCACCAGAAATATTAGAAATAGGGGCTGGTCCCCAAACATCAGAATGTATAAGATCAAATGGTTCAGCACTTTTCTTATAACTAGAAGGAAAAGTAGCACGATGATGTTTAGCAAACTGACAAATGTCACACTTGAAGGACTCACCAGACTGTTGTAAAAACAAAGACGGAAACATAGACTTAATTAGAGAAAAAGGAGGATGTCCAAGACGCTTGTGCTGAAGCCAGACCTGTGATGCAGGAGAGTGAGACTCAGACTGTAAGCAGGAAGACTGCACCTTCTGACCATATCTTCCATCAGACAGATAGTACAACCCTCCCTGTTCCTTAGCAACTCCAATCGTCCTCCCCGTGGCAAGATCCTGAAAAACACAATGAGAAGGGAAAAATGTTACTGCACAGTTCTGGTCCTGAGTAAGCTTACGAATAGAAATTAGGTTGTTGGAAAGTTCGGGAACATAAAGCACATTTTTCAATTTAAATGAGGGTTGAATGTCAATATTCCCAGAACCGACAACACGGGTACGAGAACCATCAGCAACAGTAATATAATGAATACTGGAAGGTGAGGTATAAGAGGAAAACAATTTGGAATGGAATGTCATATGATCAGTGGCACCAGAGTCAATAATCCATGCATTCTTAGGGATAATTCCAGAGGCACTAAAGGTGCGGGAGCAAAAACTCTTACCAGCCATATCCATGGAACAAGATTCAAAAAATCTTACTAAAAGAGTCGAGACTCGGTTCTGAAACAGTAGAAGGCAGCAGCAACAAAGAAGCACCGAGGCTTCAAAAATACCCACGAAAAAAGGTTCTCCGATCCAGATTTCAACCCCTCAAACGGACTGAGAACGTGCTGGCGAAGCTACAGTGAAATTCGTGCGGCGAGACGGTGGTTGGAGGGCGGTGCGTGGGTTACACGCGCCGGGAGGTGAGCTGCGCTGTGGCGGCGCGTGAGGGCGCGTCCGGCCTCCGTTGGCCGAGATTTTCTGGGTTCCGGTCGATCTTGAGGAGGCGATCCTCTGGGTGTTGTCGCCGGAGTGATATCAGCGGTGGACGGCGGTCAACGGTGGTGAACAGTGACGGATGGTGGGCGACGGCAAAAAACGGGCACGATGAAGGTGCCAAACGCTGCTACGAAGACAGCCAAGAGAGCCGCAATGAAGGCGGCTAGGGTTTATGTGCGGAAGCAAGACCCCCAAGACCGGGAGCTCTTGATACCATGTAGAAAAATATATTGAGTATTATTAATCATATATCTGAGTACAAACACTAAGAAGATTATATAGGCAACGCTAAACCTAATGGGCCAGACTAATGGGCCTAATACAAAATTTACAATATTTACAACATGAGATACAGAACTTTATTTAACTTCTGAGTGGCTCACAACTATAGGCTATATGCCTATTGCAGACAGTTAGAGATAGTTTACTGCACAATATTAGTGAGACGTATGTTGATGATTACAAGGCATGCCATTCAGGGTGTTTTCTGACCTAGAACTTCATGTCTTCTTCAATATTCAGAAGTATATAAAGTGGGCACAGAATATTTTATAAAAGCCAAAATTACCAGTACATAATGAGCCCAATCGGAAACTAATGAGCACTTGGGGCATCTCTCATGCTCAAATTCAAACTGTTGCGCATAGTCCTCCTTCCGATTCCAGCATTGCCTTTTTGCATCATGGCAGCAAATTCACCATAATCGATCCTTCCATCCTAAAACAGATGATATAAACAAAACCTTGAAGCATAGTTCTACTACAAGAGGGTGCAGAAACTAAATTCAATTAAATATTGATATACAACAAAAAAATGCTTTTCAAATCATTAGAATTCAGGTATTTGATATTTCAAGTGTATTTAAAGCACGATAGATTAGTCATTGGCGAAGCCGGTGGATACTTCGCACCTATGTCATGGTAACCAAAAAAGATTAATTTGTTGTTCTCACAAATATAACATCTCTTATCACAAAAAGTTTAATGATAGATCAACCATAGGTCCTAGCTGTGCATAGCGCCTAATATCATCCCATAGGATTTATAAAAGGAAAACAGCCAAAAATTCCTTATCCACTGCTGATATCAAGAAGACATCAGTCTCAGATGGGGATTTGTACAAGAACAGGGAAGAAACCTCTCAGAAAAAAGAAAAAGAAATGTAGAGCCACTGCAAGCACTTCATGGAGCTTGCTTCCTCCCTTCTCAAACTTCAGTCACAATTTGTCTATCCTTCCCCTCTCCTCTCGTCTCCTTTTGTCCCATTCCCACTACCCAAATATGTTTCCAGCCCCACCAGCCACGAGGATAGGCTGTTACAATGCACCCGCACCATGTGCTGATCATACTTCCCTTGCCCACTACTTCTAACAGCCTCTCCTGCTGCTATTCCCTTCCTTGCTATTATACAACTTAGTAATAGGTGGGTTTCCAAACACATCCACATCTAGTGATAGATGTAAACGTATGGTTAAAACAAAAACCAGAAGACCAGATGCTATCACAAGTGCTTTCCTTCAATAATAGTTTACATGAAAAATGTGATAATCAATTAGTATAACCACATAGTTCTCATAGTAAATATTATAACAAATTAGTAGAACAGAATAGTTTGGAAAAAGTAAATAAATAAATAAAAGATGATGCCAAGCATTACTTTAGTTAGTATACATATTGCAGTAATATTTGCAAGGTCAGTCAGTTGTAATAGCTAAGTAATTTTGGCGATAATGCCATCATAGATGTAAGCATTCTTTCTCCATATAAAATTAAAAGTAGATTTCAAAATAAAAATCAATTTATGGTGAATAAGTATATCCTCAGTCTTTTCAGGAGGATATATATATATATATATATAGTATTAAACTGTAAGATCTTCTAGCAGTAACTTCTAAGAGCCAATAGGGATTTCCTGTGTTGGTGTATAGCACAAGTCTAAATGACTTACATTATCTTGATCAACTTCCCTAATAATATCTTCAAGAAAAACATCAGTCATGTTATGTTCCGCACAAGCTTGTTGAAGTTCATCAACTGTAATATAACCACTCCCGTCCTTGTCAAAATATTGGAATGCTGCAATGAGATGTTCCTCACGCTCTAGTTTGTTGAGATGAACTGTTGCTGCAATAAACTCCCCATAATCTATAGTTCCACTGTTGTCCACATCAGCCTGAAACAGCTCGAACACAATCCAATATTATTTAACATGAATACATGATGCAGTTTAGACAGGAAAATGGAATAAGTATTCAAAGGGTGACCAATCGGTCCCCTGGTTTTCTACAGTAACATGTTTAATCATGCTTCACTAATGTCAAATGTCAATCCCACCGCCAAAATAGCAAAGTTCCCAGAAAACAACGAACCCTTGTAACCCACATAAGCTAGCCATGAGTCAACAACATCTTTTGACAAACCAATTCAACGTGTAATGAAGATAGAAGAAGAATCATGCAACAGAGTGAAAGACAGAGAATGCAAAATAAAGTAAGAGGAAATTTATAGGAAGAATTAAAAGATTATTTTCCATAAAGTATAGGAAAAATAATAATAGGAGTATATACACAAATACAGAGGTATTTTCCACAGAACTAACACCCTACCGCTTCCATAAGATCACGTATTTCTGTATCCTTAAGGGTAGACCCATATCTTCTCAGACCAGCTTTGAGTTCATCAAAAGTGATTGCACCACTGTTATCAGTATCCATAGTCTGAAACATTTCTCTCAAACCAGCAATCTCCTCTTCGGAGAGACTTTCAGCAATTACCTAAGAAAACAGTATAACAAGCAATTAATGGCACTGTATGTCATGCTTAAAGACAGCATTGCATATCAGAGCTAAGATGTAGAAACTGAAAGAGAGGAGAAACATTTATAATATGAACTAGTTATCTAGTTTCAATCAATGGATTATTGACAAAAGAGCATTGAAAGTGAAGAGTAAGCACAGAAGCCTAACAAGGTGGAGTTAATATGGCATCCAGGCAACATATTCTGTTGATTCAACAAGCCAACGACAACAATTCATATATGATGTATGAGAATTCATTTTCTATGAGCGTATATTCACACCAATATCCAATCATCAATTCGCTTCACTTACCCGCAAAGCCATCTTCTTTAGCTTATTCATTGCAGAGAACTGTTTGAGACGAGAAAGAACGGCTGGGTCCAGTGATCTGTCAGGGGCGACTCCATTTTCACATATCCAAGGATGACCTAAACAGGCACAACAATAAACATCCTTTGGTCTACAAATCAGATTAAATTATATGTAATAACACAGAAAAACACATTGAAACAATATTCTGAATATTTGCAAAATTTGATCTGTTCCTTTGTTTTATAAAGATGGGGAAAAAAAAATACTAAGCTCATATTGTAAAATTGAAGTTTGTTTTCAATGAAACAACAACTTCCATGTATCTAATAGTTTAAAAAGGTGGGCCAGTCCTTCCTATGAAGGACTGCTATAGATGAGGCAATGCCAGCGACACATTAATTTTGAATAGCACGAGGAAGAACCAATTTCCAATGCTCAGCCCTCTACGCAATCTACTATGTAATAACATCCACCAAGCAACTATATTGACTAGTACAAAAGGAAACAACATCTATTCTACTCATATAAAAATGGCCCTTGTTTATAGTAAGTTCGGTAGAGAAAAGGATGAACATACATAATACTTCATGAGCAGTCAATCGTTCTGAAGGCCGGGAACACAGCATCTTTCGAATCAGATCTTTTGCACTATCAGATATTAGAGGCCATGGATCTGAGTCAAAATCTATATGCCCCTTCAATACTGCATCGAATATACCCTGCTGGGTTTCTGGACTCCAAAAGGAAGAAATTTTCAGTGATGTCACAGATGGAGAGGAAATCAAAAGAGTGTCTGCTGTGACATATACCTGCCCAAAACGGGGGCACTCCACTAAGCAATATGTACAGTATGACGCCCGCTGTCCAAACATCTGCTTCAGGTCCATAATGCTTGAGGAGAACCTCAGGAGCAACATAGTATGGGCTGCCAACTACATCAGTGAAAACTTGACCTGAGGCAGTAAGATTGAATGAAGATTTAAACAAACACTAATAGGTATGGAATGGACAAATGGTGTTCTCTGATTGGTGATTAATAACTAGTAAGAATCCTGAATGTGAAAGAGTGAAACTCAAGAAACGAGAGGGTAGGATATTTGCAAATTCAGAAGATATAAAAAAGGCATGCATTTATGACATATAAATGTGCCACAGTACAAACATATGCAATAAAATAAAAGTATATTAAAAGGTAAGCAGAAGCACAAGAAGGATAATAATGGAGTATGATATTTTAAAGGGAAAAGCAGGATTTTTACCTGGTTTGAAGAAAACAGAGAGGCCGAAGTCAATTGCTTTGAGAGAGAAATCATCATCTTTATTGACCAACAAAAAGTTTTCAGGCTTGAGATCTCTATGCATAACCCCGAGAGAATGACAGGCCTCAACAACTCCGACAATAATTTTGGTCAATTCTGCAGCCTTCCTCTCGGTGTAGTGACCCCTCTGGATGATGCGATCGAACAACTCACCCCCAGAGCAAAGCTCCATGACAATATGAACATAGAGTGGATCCTCATAAGCACCCTTGATGGTGACAATGTTCTTGTGACCAGCCAAATGGTGCATTATCTGAATTTCCCTCCGAACATCCTCCACATCCTCCTTGGAAATCAGCTTCCTCTTGGAGATGGATTTGCATGCATATTCAATGGAGGTGGAATTCTCAGTGCATAAATAAGTGGTTCCAAATTGTCCCTGACCCAATTTACGGCCAAGAGTGTATAGATCACGAATGTTGGGGGTCTTATGACCCAAGACATAATAAGATTGGTTGTCGAGGCCTCGGCGCATGATGATGTCTTTCTTGAAGGGTGGATTGTTGTTAATGTTTTCTGCAGCAGGATTGGTTGTTTGTTGTTTGATTAGGTCTGAGTCGGAGGAGCGATCAGAAGAAGGAGTGTTTCGCCTGGAATGGTCTTCGGGCTGGGTGAAGCCCTGAGTGTATTTTCCTTTCAAAGATCCGCGGCATGTGTTGCCCATGAATATCTCACTTACGCCCTTTTCCTCATCCAACGATCTCTCATCAGTTTCAGTTTCCCTTGTGCTGTCATGTGCTCATAATAGTAACAGCAATAGCAATCATCATAATCATCACAAAACAAATCAAACATCATTCATTTCATTTCATTTCACATGAACATACATAATAAATCATCTTATCTTCTTTTTAAACCTACAGGGCAACTAAAAAGAAAAGGAAAATAATAATTGATAATTGACAATAATCGTACCGGACGGAACCAGAAGGTGAAAATAGAAAGAGGAGGGATGGAGAATCTCAACCACACCTACTTGGTTTCCTTTCAATTCATTCTTCTCCGACAGATCTCCAGAAAATATAGCTTCAGAGAAAAAAAAAAGGTTTTATATTTACTTGTTAATTTTAGGATGGATGGATGGAGATGGTATTGTAATTGTATTTTTGTATTTGTATTGGTTCCTGCCAAGAAACATCGGAGGGTCAGTGCTGACCACCTACGCCCACTTCTCTCTTTGAATTTTCAATTAAATATCACGCGGCTTCCTTTACTAAAATAATTTTAAAACATGTAGATCAAAAAAAAAAAAAAACTTTAAAACATTATTATCTTTCTAAATTATTATTTTAATGCTTATTAAGTATTTGGTCAATGAACACCATGTTATTTTTTTGTTACAAATGAGAAATAAACACCGTGTTATACTCCATTCTTTATCTTCTTTTTTTTCGTCTATTCAATATAGTATAAAGATTTTTACAGTGACAACTAATTAAAAATCATGGAATTGATGACTTTTAAAGTAGTTAGGATAAGAGTCAAATATTTTTTAAATAGTGTGTCATTTTTTTTTTGGTTGATAATATAAAAAAATTATTGCTATAATCTATATCTATATCTATATCTATATCTATATCTAATACATTTGTGAATAATCTCAAAGTGGAAACCTCCATATGTCATTCATAGGAGCCTTCACTCTTCTCAAATTTTCACATGTGGCATAACCACAAACCTTCCCTCCATTTTTTGCTTATGTGTCGCGCTCTGGTTGATTTTCAGACAATTATAGTAATGGCTAGAATTTGAGGTATTAAAAAATTAATTAATAATTTAAATTATAAAATCTAATATAATCTAATCAATTAATACAATTATAACCTTCCCATAAATGACATTAATGAAATCAGTTTTTGTTGGGTGGGAAAATTCAAAATTCAAAATAATAATAATAATAATAATAATAGATTAAACAATTTTAGAAAGTATAAACACCATGGAATCAATTTCGAAAATAATAATAATAATAATAATAATAATAATAATAATAAATTCGAATTTTAGAATCAATTTCGAATTTCAAATAATAATAATAATTATTGCAGAATCATAATAATTATAATAAAGTAAATAATTTTATAAAGTATAAATACTAAGCATATGCAGAAAGCAGAATCAACTTTTGAGAGGAAACAATTCAAAATAAAAGTTAAATATCATTAATTGTCTTAAATGGAAGAATATTGACTTTCATTTTTTATTACCACTAAATGTCAATAATGAAATCATTTTTTATAAGGAAATAATTCAAAACAATCATAATAATGAAAAATAAAAGACAACATGTAAAATAAGTGAAAAGTCACGCTGCTGAATTTGAGAAGTCTCCTTCTCTCCCATTTTTAGGATTTATGGGTGAGAGGGTTCAAGACAACATAGACTTTGTTAAGACATTTTTTTTTAATTTTTTTCAAGACATTTTATTAAGAGTTTAATTGTTCATATTAATTGCTCATCTAATTCAAATACAAACTTTGTAGATTCTCATATATAGATTTCTCCTTTCAAAACATGATCAATTATCTTTCACCCCACCCCATGACTCTTCCTTTTCATTCTTTTATTTTAAATTTTCAATTTTAATTCAAATTTTATTTGAAATTTTGAATTTTAATTGTTTCCTAGACATATTTAGATATATTTATTATAATTAATATGTGTATTAATTAATTTATGTCTTGGAATATGTAAGTGTGTCAATTCTCTTTCTTTCCAGGTTATTTCCCAAAAGTGTAACTAATGACAAGTAAAATTCTAATATTTCTTATTCTAATATTTCTTTTATTTTAACTTTTATTTTGAAATTCGAATTTTTAACTCTATATATATATATATATATATATATATATATATATATATATATATATATATATACAACTCATTCTAGAGTGTTTGAATTGAGGATTTTAATCTTGACAATGTCTTGCATATGATGCATGACCTTTTTCTAAATTGTATTTTTTTTTGGAAAATGTCTTGCCTCATTTTCATTTTTTTTTTCCAATTTACTACTCCCTCCGATCCACAATATAAGAAACAACAGCCTAAAACGCATATACCAAGGAAATGTATTGGAATAAGTAAATTGTAATTAATACTCATATAAAATTCCAAAAGCACCCTTTTAATTTTAATTAATATTCTGATGGCCTATAATTAATGAAAATAATTAATAAGAGCAATATTGGAAATTAGTGTTTAATATGTGTGAAAATTAATGCATATTTCTTATACTTTAGACCAAGAAAAATGACTCATTTGTTTCTTATATTGTGGACTGGAGGGAGTATATTACTATCATTGTGTGATTCGGAGGAGACTACTTATCAAATTTAACTTTGACTTTGGGAATGATTATGCCTTTTTTTTAGAGAAATAATTGATGAATGATAAATTCGTAATTAATATTGATAAGCATTGATAAGTGTTTATATTCAATCAATGAATTTCCTGTTTCGATTTGGAAATATTCAATGAATCAATTTTAAATAATAATGGTAAATGATAAACAATTTAAATTAGATAATAGTAATAATTTGCTTTATTTTCCAATATTTTCGTTTTTCAAAAAAATTATTGACACCACCGCCCAATTCAACTTATTCATTTTTGATTCTCTACTTCTTGCCTTTTCTTCTTAGTTGTTTCCAAGGCATATTTATTATAATTAAAATGTGTATCTATTAATTTATGTCTTGGAATGTGTAAGTGTGTCATTTCTCTTTCTTTCCAGGTTACTTCCCAAGAGTATAATTAATGGCAAGTAGAATTTCAATATTTCTTATTCCAATAAATTTTTTATTTTAATTTTGAATTCTTTCAAAACATGGTTAATTATCTTTCATCCCACCCCACGACTCTTCCTTTTATTCTTTTATTTTTAATTTTTAATTTTAATTCAAAATTTATTTCAAATTTTGAATTTTAGTTGTTTCCAAGACATATTTATTATAATTAAAATATGTATTTATTAATTTATATCTTGGAATGTGTAAGTGTGTCATTTCTCTTTCTTTCTTTCTTTCTTTTTTTTTGATAACAAAGGATTAGATTAAATAACTAATAAGGGTAGGAGGACAGACCTCTCCCAAGTTTTTGCTCAATAACAAGCTCTAGTGAATACTTGGAGAATCAATAAAACTAATAGAAAAGGAAGAGGAGTGCCCTCTATTTGTAAGAAAGTCAGCAATAGAATTTGCCTCTCTATTTACTACTGAAAGGGATGTTTGCCAGCAAGGGGCTCTTAGGAGAGAAATTGCCTCTTCAAGTAGAGGTTTGATGTAGGGGATAGAGGAGAAGCCTTTCGAGACCATTTCAAATACAACCAAGGAATCCACTTTAAAAGCAACTCTTGTGGCATTTATAGATCTTGCCATTTTGATACCATACAAAAGCCCCACTAATTCGGCCAGTAGGGCATTATAGGGGTTTAGTTTGCAATAGAAACCCTTAACTAGGTTTCCAACTTCATCTCTTAAGATCCCTCCACAAGAGGAGCTTCTCCCTAGATGCAAGAATGGGATATTTGAGTTGCATTTTAACCATCCAGGGGCTGGTTTCTGCCAAGTCATAAGTGGAGAGATGGCTTGGGGCTTTACAAGATTGCTTGGGTTTTCAATTTCCTTCTGCAAAATGTGGACTTGAGAATACACTTCCATCCATAAATCCGAGTTCATCGAGGATATAGAGGAGAAGACTAATGAGTTTTTGTCTTTCCAAATGGACCACACTGCCACACCAAAGAAAAGTTGCCAAATCCAAGGGGAAGGACCCATCTGCTTAGTGGATAGATTCCTGTCCAGCCATTGGTGAAGTCCAATATTGAAAAATTTACTCCATATGGCAGGGTCGATGCATTTATTCCAGAAAACTTGAACAGCATTGCAATCTCTCATCATATGCATGAGTGTCTCAGGGGCAGACGAGCATCTTAGGCAGAGGTTGTCTTGAGCCATCCCTCTCCTACATCTTTCCTCATTTGAAACAAGCAACCATGAACCAGTTTCCATAAGTGAGCTCGAACTGGTCCCTTCCATTGGGAGACCTTATCAAAGAGGGGATTTGGTAGAGCATTTGCCTGAGGGTCTTCAGAAAGAATAGCATAGGCTGACTTGATGGAGAACAAACTATCTGTTTTAGGAGTCCAGTTAACAAAATCATCCTGGGGGGAAGAGGGAGCTTGGACAGCTTCAATCTTTTCACAAAGGAATTCTGGTGCAATTTGCTGAATTCCATTCCATCTCCAGCCTGTGTGATCAGCATAATGAGCCACTTTAAAATTCTTCTCTGCATCAGGAATTGAGTCTAGTAAGTAGTGGTCTAGGCTCTGACAGCTAGGAATCCATCTATCATACCAGAATCTAGTATCATAACCACTTCTCACACTCCAATGGATGTTGTCTTCAACCTTTTCCCAGCTTCTAGCTATAGCATTCCATAAGCTTGAGGAACTTGATTTCATATTTACTTTAGGCAGTAGAAGAGAGCCACACTGATATTTAGCCCTCATGATCTGCACCCATAATTTGTCCCTTTCATTAACCAATTGCCAACGTAGTTTCAGTATATAGGCTTGGTTTAAGGTCCTCATGCTTCTGACCCCGAGACCACCAGCTTCTTTTGGCTTGCACATTTTGTCCCATGAGACAATATGACATTTCCTCTTATCCACAATGCTTCCCCAAATGAAATCTCTGCATATCTTCTCTGCCTCTTCACAAACATAGATAGGAATTGCTGATGTTTGCATTATATAGTCGGGCATGCTCTCCAAGGAAGATTGTGCTAATGTGACTCTTCCAGCAAATGACAGTGGGTTGGCCTTCCAAGTTGAGAGCTTCTTTCTCATCTTCTCTAGAACATAGGCATAAGTTTGTCTTGATGATCTTTGATGAAGTAAGGGTGCACCTAGGTAGATTCCCAACTCTTGAGTTTTCTCAATACCTAGGATCCTACTTAGGTCAGTAGCCAGAACAGGATCAGTGTTGCTAGAGAAGAACACTTTGGATTTGGAAAGATTCACTTTCTGACCTGAGCTACTGCAAAATTCTTCTAGGACATTTAACATCATCTGAGCCTGATTCAAATTATCTTTCCATGTTACTTCTCAAGAGTGTAATTAATGACAAGTAGAATTCTAATACTTCTTATTCCAATATATCTTTTATTTTAATTTTTATTTCGAATTTCGAATTTTTAACTATATATATCTACAACTCATTCTGGAGGAATGTTTTGACAGCTAATAACAACTCATTCTTTTATTTTAAATTTTAAATTTTAATTAATATAGAAATAATTTGATTGGATGTCATGGTAGATTGGAATTAAATTAGATTTATGATTTTTTGGAAGTTGGAATAAGTCAATCAAAACATTTTCAAAGAAATAAATTAAGAAAATCAATGTATTGAAAATAGTCATAATTTGAATTTGAACAATAAAACAATTTGAAATTGAACATTTAAATCAAAAAAAGATATTTTAGACATTTAAATACAGGGGTTTCTGTTCTATGCAGCTTTAAAAATTAGATATTTTAGATAAACAAAAAAAGATTGGTAGTAAATATAGAAATAAAATAAATTATTTTTGTACCATCTGTTTATTGAGAGGTTGCTGCTACCCATCGTGGAGTTTGAAAGAGGGAGAGGGAGAGGGAGAGGGAGAGAGGAAGGTGATATGGGGAGAAAGAGGAATGAGAAGTCAAAAGTGATTTTATTTAAAAAATAATAAGGGGATTAAAGCTTGATGAGTTCTCACTTTATTATTGGATAAGCCTAAGAAGAGGTGTTGGATTTGTGTCTGCCCAAGACTTTCTCTCGGAAGACCCATCTAAGGCAAAACTTAACTGAAATGAGTCCTACAGAAATGGAAAAATAGTAATGCATAAAGTTATATATAAATTCATTTAAGCATGGCACTTCCATTAAATTTTAAAATTTCTTCTAATATAAAAAGATATAAGATGCACTTGTTAAAGTTTTACTTAAATAACCATTAGCATTTTTTTCTTAAGAACTTAGAAATACTTTGTTGCTAGAAAAAGATAATATTATTTGCACTACAAAATGTGATTCACATTCTTTATTAATTAATTACAAGTTTAATTTTTTTACTTTTATAAAGTTATTATTAATTATTAATTAATGAGAAGTGTGAATAGTCAACAAAAGTGACAATAACTTCTTCTTATTTAAAAAAATATTGTATTTTTTTGACCAATATTCGCTAACGAATGGTGTTATCGAAACTCAAAAGTCAAAACGTAAATAGTAAATACGGCTTACCACACAAGTGAAATAATAAATTAAATGAATTTAATGAAACGACTAAAATAAGTGGCCTTTTAAAAAATAAACTTCGAAAAAGGTGACCAACAATTAGGGGTGTTAAAATGGCTTCGATTGATGAGCTGATCAGACTAACCTTATATAGAATATAGGTTGATTTAAAAAAAGGCAGATACTATTTTGTCTCAACCTAACCCAATTTGAAAATAGTTGGCTTCGTGTGGACTATCCCGACTTTCATCTTTTTTTACCCTTTTTTAATTCCTATTACCTTGACGTTGTCTTGACATGTGTTGTACTATAACATTTTATAGTTTCATGAGGTTATTGACTAAGAACAACATATGAATATGATCATAGCTATCAAACTTATTTTATATTAAAAGGAATTGAAGATTTTAAATAAGTAATCAATGTATAATATAATTTCTATTATAACATTGGTGCATATGGATAATGGCTTATTGACAACGGTCTGGGCTTGGATCAGCATTGGTGCATAACATGGGAAACTTTTATTCACATGCTTATATTTTTCGGAAATATTAAAATAAAATTTATACCAAACGCTAGCTAAAAAAGTTAGAAAAGGCGCATGTAATGTGAGTATATGGGAAAATGATGATTGTACATTATTTGTGTATATAATTTAATTAATAGTCCTGCTAATCAAATAATAAACGCCATATATCATTACATACGTGTTACATAAGATATAAAAATTAAAAACGGGGATGCATACAAGATAGCTTGAGTATATATTGTACTGACAAATTTTTAATTTTTTTTTACTTAATTGCACTTTTAGTCCTCCCATTTTGATGTCCGGACGATTTTGGTCCCCTAATTATTTTTCTCTTAATTTTAGTCCACACATTTTAAAAATATACATTTTTGGTTCATTTGTCAAGTTAACTTCCAATAATTAACATTCCAAATCAACATTCACTTATGGCATCACTTGTTAGAAAGTAGAAGTCAAGTCATAATATCGTAAGTCATGTTGGATACACGGATAACTATTGGATGTTAACATAATGGATGGACCAAAACTGCACATTTTTAAAATGTGACAAAAAGCGAGTGGAAAAAAAAAATTTGGAGCATCAAAATCGTCCAAACACTAAAATAGAGGGACAAAAGTGCAATTAAGCCATTTTTTTTAGTATAAACTGATTTTAAACTAAAACATAAAAGAGTTTAAATTAAATTTTAATTTTTTTTGCTAGAAAAGGATATTTATTCGTTATATAATCAAACGATGGGTTGCAAACCCATTACAATCATTTAAGACAAACAAATTCAGCAGTGATTAAACTGAATAAATCGTTTGCAAACTCCTAGAAGCATCAAAACCATACTTTGTTAAATGGTCAACACACTTATTGAACTCTCTAGGGATATGCAGAATGGCCATTTGCCGAGAACTTGAAAGAAAGTGCAACTTAATTTCTTCCAATAACGAATTGAATTAAGGGGATAAAGAAGAACCATCAGATATCAAATTAACTGTCATCAAAGAATCAGTTTCAAAAATCACTTTCTTTGAGAGATAGCTTTTGAGAAACTTTCATGCCATGGAGCAGAGCTTGTAATCCTGGTACCAAGGAGGAGGATCTACCTATGTTGACTAATAAAAGAGTTTAATTTTTGATACATTGTAAAGTTTTTTTATTTTTACAATATCAACTAATCATTAATCATCAATATGCGACTTGTAAGATAATTATAATAAGAATTATATTTTTAATGATGTGACAATTTATGAATTGATTAATTGTCATAGTTAAAAAAAAATCTTTACACCGAGTACATGCCTCTTTGTTTGTAACGATGGGGGGTGTTGAGAAGAACGGAAAAATAATTCGAATATAAAAAAATCATCAAAACTTTCTATTTGTAGTAATCTAAAATTAGCTATAGTTGGGAACTTCAGGCTGCTTTGCCCCGACAGAGAAGAACTCAATGATCACTTCTAATGGCATGCCCTTGGTTTCTGGAACTTTCAAGAAGACAAACACCCAAGCTATGATGTACACCACTGCATACATACCAAAAACACCACCGAGGCCTACAGAATTAAGCATAATTGGGAGTGTGTATGTGACAATGATGTCACCAATCCAGAAGGTAAGAGCACATATGGCAATGCAGAGACCACGAACTCGAGTAGGGAATATCTCTGCACAAAGGATATTAGGAATAGGCCCAAATCCCATGACAAAGCAACAAAAATAGACAACAACGCTAATGGTTGAGATAGATGCATTCACAGTACTGCCCAAATCTACAAGACTCCCTAGGACTAATATGAGAAGATACACTATCAACACGGGGATAGTACTGAGCAACAAAGTCCTGCAGCAAGAACGAACCAGAGAATATCACCAAGGAGTGCTGCAAACTGAATGAAAGCAAACAAGAAATGTGGAAATACAAATAATTATATGGGGTTAATGAAACTCCATAAAGGGGAAATAACTCCGCAAATATTAAGTATTTAAGTTGTTCTGAATCATCGAGCACCTCCCAAATTATACAGATGAAGTGGCACTTTCAAGAATTATCTCTAATGATTGATCCCCTTGCAGCACCGATGCCACCAGAGCACCCGCTTGACTACAATTCCACACATGGTGGGGCATCCCGATCTCCGCAGGCAGTGCTGCTTGCATCTTCTTGGTGGGGGCCTCAAACTCAGGAGTCACCAACACAAAAAACAACTCTCTGTTGGTGGGGAACTTCAGCTGGATCAAATCCAACGGCTCGTAGCTCCGAATCAACACGAATCCACCCATGATGGCGGGTGCCACGTTGTCCGCGTGATAACCAGAAACCTTATCTTCCGATTTTAAGGAAGCGATGACAAGCTCCTCAACACCCAATTTGGCGCCAAAAATCTCGTTGACGGCAACAGCGGCAGTAGCTGCGCTGGCAGCACTGGATCCGAGCCCGCTTCCTAAAGGTAAGCCCTTTTCGAGAGAGAGAGAGAGACCAACGGATCGAATGCCGAGCATCTTCATGACTTCTATGGCGGCGATCCCAGCGCAGTTCCAGAGAGGGTTTTTGTTGAGCTTGTTGGCGTTGTCGCCGAAGATATCGGAGATGGAGATCTCGCCGGGGTGAACATGTGGGACCACTGTGAGGGAGACAGTGTCGCCAAGGCCGTCGACGACGCAGCCAAGGAAGTCGAAGCCGGGACCAAGATTGGCGATAGTGGTGGGAGCAAAGGCTTTAAACGGAGGTGTAAATGGGTTGGGGTTCCGTTTTGGTAACGGAGGGGACAGAGAAGTTGCATTTGACGCTGAAGAGGGGTGTTCGCGGTGGGACCGTGCCTTTCAAACTCAAATTCAATTTCAATGGAGAAGGATAGAGGAAGCATATTGCCATCTCGTGTTACTTGATACGACTGTTTGTCTGTCTGTCTGTCTGTATCCCCTCCACTCTCTCTACTTTTGATACAACAGATTCAACATTCAACAACCCTAGTCGTTGAGTTGAGAGCTGAGACCCATGATTCGTGCAGTTCGAGGAAGCGGAACCCATTAATTAACAATTATTTTTCCCATGTTCGTAAGTGTTGTCAAAGCCAGATCGGACTGGCCGGTAGGACCGGTAACTGGCCTGTCATCCGGTCCGGACCATCTCAATAACCGACCTGCAGATGAACCGGACCAGAAACCGCCGAACCTGCACGATACTGGAGAAACCGAGAAAAACCGGCGGTTCACCGGGTTTTGCCTGTCCGGAAAAATGTGAGCTCCTCCGGTCCAGAAAAACGTCTCTGCTACATTCGGCAACTTATGCGTCTTCGCTTTGTCTGATTTAAGGCAAGATGAGAGGGCGAGAGAAAGCAAGAAGAAGAAGAAGAGTGGGAGGGGCAGTGATGAAAGAAGAACACGAGGAAGAAGAATGGGCATTAAAGGAGGGGTGGCGGCTTTGATGGCTATAGTCTATAGGGAATACTGAAACAAATAAAAGCTAGGGTTATTTCTTTTGTTCTTGCATAATAAATGGGGCTAGGGTCCTCCAGATTCATTTTTTGTTCTTTTTAATTGTGAATGGGCTTATTCCAGCCCAAATATTTTTTTTTTAATCTTTTTCCCTAATGGTTGGATGAAAAATCATATAAAGGAAATTTCGGCTAATGGACCCTTAAAATAATTTATTTTGTTACACTTTTTGGAGCAAATGTCAGAATTATGTTTATAAATTTATTATAAATATATAAGAATTTAAAAGTTATGTTAATATTAGTTAATTAGTTAATATATTATATTAAAAATTAAAAAAATATTATTTAATTATTACTGGTTCAACCGTGGTCAGACCATTGAACATTGAATCGGTGCCTTTACCTTGTTAAATGACTGGTCCGATTTTAAAAACATATGATTCTACTCTTTATTTTTCACGTGTTGGCTTTTGTTCGTGAAATTATTTATTTTCTGTTTGAATTTTGGTCGACTTCGAAAATAAAGTATACTTTATTGAGCAAATTCATTAATTTATATTTAGATATTTTACTGTTAAAAATAATTTTGGTAGAATGAATATTGTTTAAGGTGGCTTCTAAGGTGATGAAGTAATTAACTCTCTCACCCATGAGGGAGTAAATTAACAATTAGATGTAATATTAAAATAATTAAACGGTCAAGATTTGATCAAGTTAACATGTATTACAGGTCATTTTCTTCACCCTTCATTCTCTCTAGTCTCTTTTCTGTATCATGAACCAGAAACTCAAGAGTCAACACCTCTTCTCAGTTCTCATTGATTCACAGTGATGTCCATCTTTCTTTGTTTTAAGAAGTGAGAAAAACTCACAAAGATGACAATATATGCAAGATATGGAAATGACCATTGTTAATCAACACCAGAAAATGGACAAAATGGAAAATTCAGGCCGGAAAAGAACATTTCAAAAATAATGATATACAGGACATAAATAAAAGCACTCCTATAAGGAAGATTGCTTCGGTTCTTCAAAAATGCTAAACCAGATTTTGTTGTTTGAGTGAAGAAGACGACATTGCCGTGGCTCCACTGCGTGAACGCAGATCTGGGAAGACCCAAATGCGAGCTTTGCCATGACTCCGCCACACGTACCCAGATCTAGGAAGAATGCGCGTCGGTGGCAGATCTGGGTACGTGTGGCGGCTGGCTGGAGTTCTTCTGGATGCCATTAGTTCTTCGTCTTCTGGTACCGTTTAGTCTCCTTCGTTGGTGCCTCTCCGACCAGTTGGGATCCAATTTTTTTTACCTGCTACCGGCTATTTTTGCTCCCTCATGGGTGAGGGACTTGTATGCTCCTTCACCCTAAAAGCAACTATAGTTTAAATTGTATTTTAAAGATAGGGAGGGGAGTGCTACAATACGCCCACTAATTTTTAAGAAGGAACACTTTAGCAGCGTGCACTTTTTTATTTGGACAAAAATATTCAATATCTCTTTATATAAACGACGTAAAGTGATGGTTAATTATGTAATTTACATTTAATTATTTAAATTTTTTTTGTCTCTTTCCATCTTTTTGACTCTTGGGTTTCCCATTTGTTACAATTCCCGTGCGTTCTCTCTTTTACTATTCTTGCATTCTCTCTTTCACTAGGTTGGCATATTCTCTCTTTCAAGTGCTTCTATTGTAGCAGAGTGATGCAGAGGCTTATTGAATGATAATATTGACTAAGTTTCGTTTGTTTATTTTTTTTATTTTTGATGAAATGAACAAGTTTATCAGCCAAAATATATTAGGAAAAAAAATACTTGAAGCTTTTATTTATAAATCAATAAATTAAGATGCAACGGTACAGCATTCACTTTCAAGATGAAATATATATTTTGTGGACTCACGTATAAGCAAAATTCAACTAACTCAACTCTATTTAATGTCACTATTCCAAAAATCAAGAAAATTAATCAATCCAACTAATTCTCCTTTTATTTTTTCAAGAACATTGCTAGGGATGGAAATTTTATCCGTACCGGTGGATACCCGTGGATAATATCTGCAACGGATAGAAAATAGGCACCTTAATGGATATCCATGGATAAAATAAACGGATATTTTCTCTACCAGATTTTTAATAGGGCGGGGACGGGTAGTATACTATCCATACCCACGGGTACCCGCTAAGGTAAAATAAATAAAATATCCCTTTATATATATAAATCAAACACCCTAATTTTTTAAGTATCTTTATTTTGTTTATGAAATTTGACTTCTGCAACGCCTAAACCCTATCATTCCCAAGCCCCTTTCCACTTTCATCACTATTTCACGACATGTATGATTATACTGTTTACATATCATATTGTTTAGTATATTTACTATAATACTTTCCAAACACATAAGAATTTCTTGTAGCAGCAAGGAACTCAAATCAAGTTTGATTGACAGAATTAGTCTGAATTTCATGTTTGAATTAAAAAAAGCTGAGGTGTTTGAATATCCATGGATATCCGTAAATACCCACAAATATTAATAAATTTGTTTGATTTGTTTAAAACCCGCAAAATGGATACCCGCAAGGATATGGGGTGGGGACGGGGACAAAATTCATCCAATGGGACGGGTAGTAGGGGACTACTACCCGTACCCACCCCGCCCCATTTACATCCCTAAGCATTGCATACTCCAAAAACAATTAAAGGGTAGTTTAGTAATTATGACCTTTTTTTTTTTTTTTTTTTACATAAATCAAGACAATTAAACTAAATTAACTGACTTCCTCAATAAATGTGAAATTAATTAATTTTGCTTATAATTGAGTCCGGAGGAAGTAATATACAGGAGTAGCCTTTTATAGGCTTTAAAGTGAAATAAAGTACTCCATCCGGTCAACAATATAAGCAAAAGTTTCCAAATGTTTTGGTCCAAAATATAAGCAAATTTCAACTGCTTTCATCATATTTAATGAAGTTATTCTCAAAATATCATTCATTTAATACAAATTGTGTTTTCGAATGACTCCTTTTATTCTCAACAACACAAGCTTAATAAATAAGAGGAAGGATAATTTAGGTAATAAATTTAATTTTTTTTATTCCCAATGATTATTTTAAATGAGATTAACTAATCACCTTAATATGTGTTAGTTAATCTCATAATAGTGACTGGTGGTAGTATCGTAAAAAAAAAAAAAAAAAAGAACGATGAATATGTTTATTGGGAACGTGGATGACAGGCTGGAGAGAGAGAAAAATTTGTGAAATTTGTTTTTAAAAATAATAATTAAATATCCTTTCAAAAAAAAAGAGCCTAAATGTAAAGTTCATAACTATCCATCATTTTAAGTTGTTTATACAAAGAGAAACATGATATTTTTGTCCAAATAAAAAAGTACTCGCTGCTAAAGTGTTCCTTCTAAAAAACTAGTGGGTGTATTGTTGTATTTCCTTTTAAAAATATACTCCATCCGGACTCGATTATAAGTAAAAAAGTGCATATATTTTTTGGACTCAAATATAAGCAAAAGCTAACTAATTTAACTCTATTTAATGTCGGTATTCCAAAAGTCAACATAATAAACAAATCCAATAAATTCTCCTTTTACTTTTACAAGAACATTGCACACTCCTGAGACAATTAAATGATAGTTTAGTAATTGTAACTCATTTTTTTACATCAATCAAGACAATTAAACTAATGGCTAAAATACCATTTGGTCCCTTAACTTATCTTTTAGATTCATATTGGTCATTTAACTTTTAAGATGTTCAATTTGGCCCCTTAAGTTATTTTTTAGATTTAGTTTGGTCCCTTAACTTTTAAAAGGTTCCATTTGGTCCCTTAATTTGTATCTGTTGACCTAAGTTAGTCCTCTCCGTCAATGAGTCAGTAATGGTGCTAACTTTTTGAGCATCGGGTTGAAACTTGCTAACAATTTAAAGGACCAATTTGAATCTCATTAACAATCAAAAGAACCAATTTGAAACAAGTTAACAATTTAAAGGACTAATTTGAAACTCATTTAAAACAAAATGGGCCAAATTGAAACTCATTTAATACTGTTACTTGCTTTATTGACAGAGGGGAGTAACTTGGGTCAACAAAGACAAATCAAGGGACCAAATTGAACCTTTTAAAAGTTAAGAGACCAAACTGAATCTAAAAAATAAGTTAAGAGACCAAAATAGTATTTTAGCCTTAAACTAAATTAACTAACTTCCTTAATAAGTGTGAAGTTAGTTAATTTTGCTTATAATGAGGTAGTAGTTACCAAATTATACTTTAATTTTTAGATGAGTATGAAAAAAGAGTTTAATTGATATATACTGTCAGTGTGAAGGTTTTTTATTCTGTCAACCAACAATAAATCGCCACATCATTGAAAATCTTTGATTCTTATCCAGAACACCTTAAAAGTCATTCATTTCATGATTTGTGATTGGTTGACAGTGCAAAAAACTTTACACTGTTAGTACGTATGAATTAAACTCATGACAAAATATTAATTTTTTTTTTTAAACAAAAGAGAAACAACAAAAAACAAAAGAAACAAGAAGAAAGGAGGCTTATTGCCTCAAGAACGAGATGCCAACAGCATCAGCAAGAATCAAAGAGTCCATCCCTGGTGGAGCTTTGTCCAATATGGTCATGCTAGAACTGCTTCTGGCTCCCATCTTAGCAAGATAATCGGCACATTGGTTGCCTTCTCTTAGGGTATGATGAACCCTTATATCCCGGTTTCTTTGGAGTAAGCTTATGATAATCGCCACTTCATTCCCAAATCTGTGGAAGTCTTGGTCGCCCTCGTGGATCAAGTTAAGGGTGTTTAGGGAATTTGTGTAGCATATAACTTTCTTAAACCCCTCGTCCCAGCAAAGAGATATCCCATGGAGGAGAGCCATCAACTCAACATGCATGATGTCTGAATGACCCACTGACCCGAAGAAGACTTTCTTAAATTCGTCTGTATAGTCTCTAATAAGACCACCAAAACCAGTCAAACCAGGGTTAGTGATTGCACTGCCATCTACGTTGAGAGCAACACAATCTTGCTCTGGTTTCCTCCACATGACCGTTATAGCTTCAGTATTAGCTTGACTTCCTCCTCCAGTCTGATCATAAGCTTGAAGGATTTGCTAATAGAGAGCCCAACTCCCAGCCACGATGCTATGAATGGAAGTGTTTGAGTTATCAAAGACCAATCTGTTTCTTGCACACCACACCTTCCAGCCCACCACCAATATGATAATACCATATTTTAACACTACTCCCTGAATCCAAGAGAAGGGATCAAAATCTTCTTCTGCCATTTGCCACTGTTGATGAAAACAACTTTGCCAAACTTTCGTTGAATGGCTGTAGCTAAACAAACAGTGGTGAATTGTTTTCTGCATGGGCATTGCACGAAATACAAATAGGGTTCACGTGAATTCCTCTACTAGCAAGGACAGCACGAGTAGGAAGAGCCATATGACACAGTTGCCAAGTGAAGAATTGAATGTTAGCTGGAATACTCAATTTCCATAACCATTTCCAGCTCCTGGCTCCTTGGTCTTGCACATTCTCATTCGACAACCACTGGTAAGCTGATTTTGTTGAGTACAACCCTGATGAGTCCGGATCCCACACCCATCTGTCATTGACACCTTCAACCAACCTAGGATTCATATTTAGGATTAGGTCTCTGATGTCATGAGGCAAGTCAGTATAAAGTGTTTGAAGCTGCCACTCACCCCCTATGTAAATATCCTTGACTTTAAGAGTCGTGTCATGGATATCAACTATTAACACCTGATTGCAAAGAGGCTCTTTAGTAACCCAGGGATCATACCAAAGCCGAGAGTTTCCCTCACCGATCTTCATGCAAAGCCCATCTTTGATAGCCTCCAAGGTCTTCTAGATGGAGTTCCAAGAACTAGAACCTCCTGACCTAGATGCCCCAAGGAGATTACCATTGCTGTTATACTTAGCTTGGAGCATCGAGACCCAGAGTTTTTAAGGAGAATGAAGCATGTCCCAAACCAACTTTCCCAACAGAGCAGTATTATATCTTCTAGCCACCCGCACACCTAAGCCACCCAACTTCCTTGGTTTCGTAACTGTTTTCCCAGTTGATCATGTGCATGCCTCTGTCATTATGCCCTTTCCTTAAGAAGTTTCGAACCGTTTTATCCAAATGGTTGCAAATAGATTGAGGGAACCACTGGATTTGCATGCCATAAGAAGGAATGGAGGTCAAAACTACATTGAAAAGAATGAGTCTACCGGGCTTATTCAATAGCCTGCCCTTCCAAGATGCGAGTTTTGAGTTTACTCTATCCAAAACATCAGCAAAATCTTCTTTCTTAATTCTACCATGAAAAATTTTAAACCCCAAATACTTTTCCAAATTATTAGTTAAAAGAATCTGAGTTATTTGTTTGATCCTTTCTTTCTTAGTTTGTGGAACACCAGCAGAAGCAAAGACCTTGGACTTCTCAACACTGACCTTTAACCCCGACATAGAGCAGAAGGATTCTAGCACATTTTTTATCACCTTAGCTTGGGATAACTTGGCCTTAGCAAATAAAAGTACATCATCCGCGAAAAACAAGTGGGAGATTTTTGGCCCATTTCTAGAGACTTGAATTGGTTGCCACTTGTTTTCCCTTACCTCCATCGAAATCGTCTCTCCCAATCTCTCCATGCACAACACAAATAAATATAGAGATAAGGGATCTCCTTGGCGGAGCCCTCTCTTAGGCATAAAGGCTTCCATTCCAAAGCAGCGAAATGGAAGAAGTAGTGATGCCATGCAGAATCAAGGAGATTATTACCTCAGGGAACCCATACATAATCAAGGTCTTCTTTAAGAAGTTCCAGTCGACTCTATCGTAAGCTTTTTTTAAAGTCGAGTTTGAAAACCAAGTCTCCCATTCTACTTTTCTTCTTGTTTAAGTGATGAATGATTTCCTATAGTACAATAGCATTGTCCTTAGTATCGCGACCAGGTATGAAACTGCTTTGCAAAGGGCTTACAATATTATCCAGAAAAGGCCTCATTCTATTCACAAGTACTTTGGAGATCAGCTTATGAATTACATTACATAAAGTAATCGGCCTGAAATCTTTGAAGGATGACTGATGATCCCCCTTAGGAATTAAAACTAGAAGTGTTTCAGCTGCACGACTGTCGAAGCTACCCCTTTCAAACGCATTCTTCACAAAATGCCAAGTATCATTACCCACTTCCTCCCAAAACATCTTGAAGAAGTTAGGTTGGAAACCATCAGGCCTTAGATCTTTGTATGATTTCATACTCATCAATGCTTTGTGAACTTCCTCTTTAGTAACAGGTTTAGTGAGGTTCCTCCTACCCTCCTTATCAAGAACAGAATGGATACCACCATACTCCTCCCCACTAATATTCTTAGTAGAACAAAAGAGCTGTTGGAAGAAGTTTTTTGCTTCATCTTTTAGCCTACTTGGATCTGTACACCATTCCCCAGAAGGCAAGTTAAGACCATGGATCTTATTCCTCTTCCTTCTTATCACAGTTTGAGTATGAAAGAAAGAGGTATTATGGCTTCCCAACTTGATCCATTTCTCACGCGACTTCTGGAACCAGTATGTTTCTTCCTGGAAAAGGATAGACTCATACTCTTGCAACAAATCTTTCTGAAGCACCACTAGACGGGCTGAATCAATATCTTCTAAGGCTCGTTGAATCCTTCTCAATCTTGTTTCAAGGTCCTTCTTCTTCACAAAAATATTACCAAATACTTCTTTATTGAAGACCAAAGAGTCAGTAGGCACGTTAGGAAGGGATTGCACAACATCATCAGCATCTTTCTTCCAAGCCTCCTTCACAACTTTATGATAATCATTATGTGTACACCAAGCGGCTTGGAACCTGAAGGGTCGGTCTTGTCTAGATGTCCCTTCGTAACTGCACCTCATCAACAAGGGATTATGGTCAGAATGACGCTTAACCAAGTGCTCCACAGTGGCTTCTGGAAACATTAACCTCCAACTGCAATCACAAACCCCTCTTTCCAGTCTTTTAGCAATGATACGGTTACCCCTATAATGCCCCTGCCAAGTGAACTGGGTTCCGAAAAATTCCATATCTAACATGTCACAACTGTTGAGAGTTTGAGCAAAACGATCCGCTCTCATGTGGGAGAAACTCTACCCTTCTGCTCTGATGGAGTAACAATCTCATTGAAGTCTCCTATCATAGTCCATGGCATAGAAACTTGGCTCCTCAAATTGCCTAAGTAATACCAAAGGTTGCACCTGATAGCATAATTCGGGCTTGCATACACACCCGAACATGCCCAAGAAGTATTTCCCTTAGTCACTGACAAAGTAATACATTGATGCATCTTGTCGATGACCCCAAACAAAGCATTACTATCTTGTCTCGCCATGGCCCAAATCCCACCTGAATGTCCTTGAGTTTCTTCCACAGCAATCATGTTAAATCTTCCCTGTCCCAAAATCTTTTCGAGTTAGAGAAGCTAGTGTGAGTCTCAAACACGAAGATAATCTCTGGCTTATGTCTCCTAATCAATTCCCTCATATGTTGATTGCTTCTTTAGCTAGCAAAGCCGTGCACATTCCAAGCCAAAATACACATATCTTTAAAACTAATCATGGATAACAAGTAAAGAAAAAGAAAAGGACCAATGACCTTTTATCCTATGGTGGATGCGGAGCTAGGCTGAGGCATGAGGAACCCCACCTTCAACAATGGCCATCTCCATATCAACAATAGATACTTGCTTAACATGGGTGTCTTCTTCCATCATGATTACCCCACCATTGGGGTCAGGTGGTTTTTTAACCAATTCTGGTAGGTTACGTTCCATTCCTAACGTTATAGTCCCTGCATGGTGCGCTACCGTGTTACGAGGAGTATGCATGGCAAAAATGTCAACTGGCTCTCCTGACGCAGCCCTAGCATGCATGTCTTTTTGGAGACGTTGCATGATCCTTAACACTTCCTTCTCCATATCTGGATTGGTGACTTTGGGCCTGGCTTCATGCTTGGAGGAAATATTAGTCTTCTCTAAAGGACTGGGCTGGTTTTTGTCTTGCTTGGGGTTAGCATTCTTCTGTGTCGTGGTTTTTCCGCGTTGCTGGGCCTTTGGAGCAGGTTTCGGGTCTCTCTTCGCTCCTCTATTATGATTAACTGGGCGGGTATTTTTCGGCCCATGATCACTTGGAGTATTATTCCCTTCATTACGTAGCTCTTGCTGATGCTGCATGTTTTGCATGTCCTCTTTATCGAGGATCTCAAATCTTGATCCCAATGCATTTAATTCTCCCGGCTCATTAACGATATCATGATCCAAATCCTTGACTTTTGGATTGGATCCCCCATTCTTCGCCCCTACTTTGTTACGCCTGATTGGCTTCTTCGCAATCATCCAGGGGCCAAAAACACTGCCTACCACCTCGCCACCAATTTCGGGATTCTGAGCCATGTTCTGCTGATTTTGCGCTGGACCCTTTTGCAAACCCTGGCTCTCCACTGAGGGCTCCGCCGCCGCTGCCATCTCCGGTTGAACTTGTTTGTCATCTTTTCCAACTATCCCTGTGCTACTCTGAGCCAAGACCTCTGTACAGTTATTAACTCGATGGCCATATTTTCCACAACCAAAGCATATGAGGTGAAGCCCTTCATACTCCAAATTAAAATCTCGTCCCAAGGCAGAGAAAGTAGGAGCCAGTTTCCTGTGTAAATCCACCTCGACACAGATGCGAGCAAATTGCCCTCGAGTTAGCACTGACGTGCAATCATCAATCTTTAGCATTGTTCCCAGATTAGAGCCTACTCTCCATAGGAAGTGGCTATTAAAAAGTTCCATAGGGAGATTAGGTACCCTAATCCAAACATCAATCTTTTGCACCTTGTGATCAGATGTGTCAAACAACGGATGCCATCTTTGAACCAGCAGATAGTGATCAAACATGCGCCAAGGGCCCTCATATAAGGCATGTTTGTAGTCACCTTCATCCGAAAACCTGACCATATAGAACTCATTATTCATATCCAGAACCTGGATCGTTCCTTGCTTGCTCCAAATCTGTTGGAGCTTGTTTGCCATGAATCTCAGGGTCGTTCTTTTCCCTAACAATCTCACAATTAGGGTATTTTTCCACGGTCGGCACCATTGTTCATACTCCTCTACCGAGACTTTCACATGGGGTTTAGGGTTGAATTCCCACGCCACTGTTTCTTTTTCATCATTAGAGTTTAATTCCGGGAAGACTTCCTCTGTGACATATTGCACTATTTCTTCTAGCTTCAACACTTCCTCCACTTGGGCCTCTCCAACTAGAGACATAACCTTCTCCTTATAGGTAGTTTTGGGAGGAGATGGAGTCTGTCCCTGGCCAACCTCCTCTTCTGCAACACTCACCATCACCGTATCACCTTTCCCCCCCAAAGCTGGTTTCCTCACCCACCTTAACCTTCTTGGTGGTACGTTCAAGCAAGTCGCATTCTTCCTTCGAGAGAGTAATAATTGCAAAACTAAGAGGGGTGTATTGGATTGAGATTTCAAAAGATTTTAATGGACTTTTTTATGATAAAAAAGTCTTGTGGTATTCAATCAAGACTTTTAAGTAATTTAAATAAGTTTGGTGGTATTCAATCAAGACTATCAGGATTTTTTAAAGAGAGAATCTAAATCTATTCAAAAACTTCCAGATTTCGATGGATTATTTTTTAAGATAGATTTCGTGGGACTTTGTGTGACTTTTTAGTGATTTTTTAGTAACAAAAAGTCACACCTCAACACATGAGATTTCTCAGGATTCTTTATTCTTATTTCTCTTCACCATATGCCTTCACCTCTCTCCTCCCTCCCTCCCTCCATTTCTCTTCTTTCTCCCACTCTCTCTTCCCTCTCTCCTTTCCTCCCTCCATCTCTCTCCTCCCTCCCTCCCTCCCTCCCTCCCTCTCTCCCATCTCCACCCACGGTTGTCGTTCAACCCAACATAAGTTACCAAACAACTTTTGGAGTGTGTTTATTACAGATTATTTGACGAAAGAAAACACTTTTTTAAATTGAAAAAAACAATCATTTGTAACGAATTTGGTTGTATTTGTTTAAGCTTTTCATTAAAATCATTTTTTTTATAAATAAATCATTTTTAAGGTTAAAATCAGAAGCTACAAGATTTTGCAGGTAATGGTAATGACCCTCAAAATGGAAATGAATTGTTCAATCTTCGCCATGCATCCTTGAGGAATGTGATCGAGAAGATATTTGATATTTTTAAAACGCGGTTCACAATTTTTAAGTTAGCGCCATTTCTATTTATAACACAAGCAGAGCTTGTATTAGCATGTGTAGCACTATATAAGTTCCTTTGTAAAGAATGTCGTTCTGATGAACTTATAATTGAACCAATAGACAAATCTTTATCTTCAATATCACCAGCTAATGTAGATAATAATTTTGAACCTATTGTTCAAACCCAAGAGCGGGAATGAGAAGAAGTTAATGCTCAGAGGGCTAGCATAGAAAAATTATATTGGGTTTTACTTTTTATTTATTTATTATATTATTAATTTCTTTATTATTTTTTTCATTGGCTCTTATAACTTTGAATGTTTGCTAAAAATTCATGTTTTCCTTTCAAATCTTATAAACTCATATAGTCCATTCAAATCTTATAAAGTCTGATGATATAAATCCTTTAAAATCCACACATGAAAATCCTGGTTATAACAATCTTTAAAAAAAAGTCTTTTAAAATCTTATAAGTCATTACATTTCTACGTAATCTTTTAAAATCCGCAAGACTTTTTTTAGGCCAAAATAATCTTTTATAATCCCAATCCAATACACCCCCCTAAGACTGAATTTGGGGAACTTAAATTGGCTTCTACTCACTGAAACTCAAGCTTGAACTAAAAATAACTCAATTTAAAGGTAAATCAAACATTGTATAAGGAAATGCCAAAAACAAGTTTGGATTTCTCACCCACATTTGTCAAACTGAAATCCTAACGCACACCACACACAAAGCTTTGCCTCAACAGTCAACACGAGGTCACTTACGTTACGATATCCATTTCGAAAACAGAAGTACAGCTGAAACACTTATAAGAAAATCTCTACAAAAAGGTAAATTAACGAAGTCAAGTTTAACCAGAATGACCCTCTTGGGAAATGTCTATTTGTATTCTCTTGGATATGCTCCTTAAATAATTTTCTTTGGAATAAGTATTTGATGAAATATCCTCAAGTTTTCTTTTGAACTTCTTGTGTGATGTGTCTTCTTTTTCATCAACAAAACTTAGAAATGTCTGGATGCGACGATTAGAAGGCTCAGCTTTTCCAGTGGATTTTTGACTGAATTGGCGTAGCATTGTCAAAAAGTAGATAAGGAGAGCCAGGAAGCATGCTATCCCACAGATTAGAAACAGGCCCCGGAAGCTATTTAATTGAAGCTGCTCATTCTCGGTACTATGTTGTAAACCACAAGCCTTCTCTGAAAGCCACTTCTCATGGATCTTCCGAAGTTCCCCATTCTCAGATAGAGTCAAAATGGCAGTTGACATATCAATGGATAAAGGAGAATCCCTCGGGAATGCCTGCCAGTTAGTGTATGCAACAAAGACATCAATTAATATACATTACTAATACCCTGAAACTGAAATATTCCAGGCTTGCCCAAAATTCAATACTCACAAATCCCCATCCACTTTTGGTGAACTCTTGGCCCCTAATTGAGAATTTGCAGTAGTCTGACAGGAAGAGTTCTACATATGGTCGTTCATCTACCACTGCTGCAACAGTTCCCTTCTCAAGGGCAATAGCATATTCTTGTGGCGAGCCAAGAGGAACAAGTCTATGTTTTGGAATGTTGAGTTCCTCGGTCAGATAGTTTTCAGCAAATGACCCTACTTGGAATCCTATACGTTCGTTGCTGGCTATTAAGGTATCAATTCCAGTTATGGGAGAGGACAGCTGCTGCACGGTTAGAATTGATGTCAAGCTTGCAGTGTAGCTTGAGTTGATTATCAGAACCACAAAAAGCCAGATTATCAGCACAATACGACCAAGTGGACTCACTGTGTTTTCTCCTGAGAAACAATAAAGAAGCTGCCTTATTTCTGGTTGCAAAGATACACTCTTGAATATGAATAGTGAAAAAGGGTGAACTTACTGTGCGCAAAGAACATGGTTGAGAAACTAAACCTGTGACAGCATACAAAGATGAGGAGTTAAGCTATGTATGCAAGCTGCCACTTAACAGATTCAGAAGGGAAGTAAATTGACTTCATATCTTCTGGATGGAAAATAAGAGCGAATGTAAAGCAGATTCTAGTGTTCTACCATTAGCAATTAATTGCGTTGCACAAAGAATACAGAGGACACGTTTTCTTTAATAGTTTTTACATGACATGACACTTATAAGGTCTTAGAATATCTAACACTCTGTCCAGTCGGTATTATCATGAATTCAACCCTTAAACATGGAAAATTTAGTAATCAAATGAGATGGCTAAATACTGAAACAAGAAGATTAAGTGGAACTCCAATCCAGCAGTAAGGAAATAATTAGCTTGCAATAACAAAAGAAATGTAAGAGAATGAATGTTTTGCTTTTGTTTGAAAGGGGTTGAGCCACACGATTTTCATCGAGGAGGAAAAAAAAAAAGGAATACTTTATTAGGAGGGTCAAGTTAAAGAATATGTTTTTAAAAAAAAAAAGAAAAGTACATGTACAAAATTTGACTTTTAAAAATTTTCGTGCAGTCATACTCATACATACTTCATCACAACACAAGGTGCCACCCCTCAGACTAGAAGTCTAGAAGTAAAGACCAGAAAAGTGTGTAGAAGCAAGCATACTTATAAATGACTACACCAATTTGACAGTTCATCTACGATTTATTGTCAGATCAAATAACATGTTTATGGATCCTTTTGTTATTGATTGGCATCAATAATAATGTTTTAACTCTAAACATTCTAAAGATTTTAAACTAAACTTGTACTTTTTTTTTTTTTTTAGGTCAATGAGTTTTAGAGGTAAAAGTGTTGGGAAGCAAGTATTTCCGGTCTCTGACATTGACTATTTTTTTTTTTTTTTAAATAATATGATAAGGGATTTCTGGCTGATGACTAGAAATGTATATATATTCAAGTCAATCCAATAATAAGAAAGTACATACCAAAGAATTGTGACTAACTGTTTCTTTGGAGGCCCCCGAAACTCATCATTGATTCTATGTTCAAGAATCCACACCACTGCTCCAACAATAAGGAAAAAAAGTGCAGTGACACCCCACATCTGGGGAGTAAATGGTCGCAAGAAAGCCCAAGCACTTGATTTCAATTTTTTAACTGGGGCAACCACAACTAGCCCTGACTCTATATATGGTTGAGTAAAATCCACAATCTTTGTTCGGTCAGTGACAATTGCAATGTCACCTACAGCAGCATCAAAAACCTGTAGATGCAAGCACAATAAAAACAAGGTAATTTATGACATCTGTCAGTAAAAGGATTGTGTTACTCACGTCGGAAGTAATCATATTGACAAGGTCATAGTAGCTTGGATTCTTATGCCCGTCTCCAAACAGAATGAACCTATATTGAACTGCATATGGAAGCAATTTTATGGCAGCCAGGAATATATCTATGCAGTATCCTTGAACTTGAGTGGTACCATTTATTTGTGAGACCATGTCCCGATAACTAACTCTGTTGGGAACTCCAATCCTCAGTCGTCTTCCATTATTTGGGAAAACCCATCCACGAGGCTTTTCGGTTGTATTTCCAGGCCATGTGACATTGTATAGATACTGGTTTGAGATGGAACGATTGGCAGGCTTTGTGTAAAGTTTCTCAGGGGTGATTACGGAGAGGCCAGAATAATTGGACCAATATCCAATACTCTTATAACCACTAGCAATTACATTAAGGATCTCATATGATGGACGTAAAGGGGATCTATCTAAACCAAATTGAATAGGCCCTGTCAATCCAGTCATATTGATGCGCAATATGTTATCAAGTAACCGTTTCCCTCCATCAAAAATGCTCAAAGCACCAAGGTCCAGAGTCTCTCCCTTTAACTTTGTATTACTAGAGAATGAAATGGTACCATTCTGATCAAGAAATGATTTTAATGCATGAGCAATCATCCAAACAGAATCGTAGGCATAGAGTCCATATGGATTTAACCCGACCGAGCCATTACTAATCTGATTCCACCTTGAGATAAATGCCTGTTTTCTTCTTGATTGAGGGGTGTGGGGGCGAAGTGTAAGAACTCCTTGGATTGTGTCACAAGTATTTGAAGTTGAATCTAAAACAGTAGATAGCCAAGCAGTAGCTATCCAGACATAGCCTTTGCTCATCATCCCAAGTTCTCGAGCCACATCAAAAACTAAGAGACCTGTTTGGGCGAAGGTGTGTAAAACGATTATTCGAGCTTCCATACTTCGAATCTTCACCAACTCGGCAGTAACATCACTTGGACTGGCTTTTGGATCAGGGGGCAGTGCTGCTTTGTAAGACAACTTACGGCGTCTCTCTGCAAGTTTATCCCCTAACACAGTTACACCATTTCGACTCTGATCATCATCACTAAAAACTGCAATCACCTCTCTCCAACCAAAATAACTAATTATGTCCGTCACCGCAGTCATCTGGAACTGATCACTGGGTGCTGTTTGGACAAAGTAAGGATACTGAAGAGGTGTTAGGGTGGGATCCAGTGCCGTGAAGGACAGTAGAGGAACATGGAGCTCATTTGCAAGATGAGAAAGCACATGGGCCATTACTGAATTTTGTGGACCAATTATGGCTACAGTGTCAGTCACCAACAACTTGAGGGCTGTCATCACAAATATATAGGTGCAGAGGTGCTACTGCTATTTTAGTTAACACAACATAAAAATAAGATAAATTCTTAAAATCTTTATTATTATGTGACTGAATACATCATTTGATTTAATAGCCAGCCACACAGAAAATTCATCTAAGAGTACGTTAACTACAAGAATATTTTATTAAGTTTACACTTTACAAGAATGAGATAGAATTAGTAAATGAATGAATATCAAACTAAGGATAATATTATCAGCACAATTTTAGTTTGTACTTTATAAAATTATGATGAATTGACAAGAGTGTGAATAAGCAATTAGGAGTTGTAAAAAATGATGTACCAGTTCTAGAAGGTTCTATATATATACCTATATAGCATAATCCAAGTGATGATAATTGTCTAGAATGTTCTAGCATTTAGCAAATTAAACATATAACTATAAGTTGTAAAAGAACTATGATGAATTCTCTAGAAATTTCTAGCCACCTCATCATTGGTGTTGATCTATGCCTATAAATAGACAATATGCAACCATTTGTAAGTGTAGAGGAACATGTAATGAAAGCTTTTCCTATGTTTATTCTTTTCAAGCCTCCTCCATGTATGTACCAAATTATATTCCTTTACCATATGATTCATGCTCCCAACTATTCTCATTTTTATTATCGACCGTAAAATCCAACAGGAGGAATAGTTTTTTGAAACAAAGGAGTACAAGTTAAACTACAAGTAATAGTGATAAATAAAATTATAATCATGCAAACTAATGAGGGGTAAGATTATAAGGAAGTGATACCCCCGATGAAGCCAAGAAAACCACTGAAATTGGAATCATGGATGGTTATGGACAATTTACGTCCACCTAGAATGCGAGGATCGGAATTGACATCTTTCTCAGCAGCTTGGATGGCAATTTTGGAAACTCGTCCGTTTATAGTTTTTAATGTGAAAATGGCACCAATTTTGACGACATCAGATCTGGAAGCTCGTTGCGTTGATGCTCCATGGCCATGCAATAGAATCAATATTGTTAATGCAAGGCAGAACCCATGACAGGCAAACTGCATGGTGGAGGAAAAGGTACTACTACTAAATGGTTGATGGAGATGAAGAAGCTGTGTGCATTACTTTAAATGGAAATTAATTAAGTTATATATAGAGATGTCGTGAGAACAGTTCCTTGAACGGAAGAGAAGATACTGTAGTTGATAGCTAGATATAGTAGGCTTTTAGCGGGAGACAATGAAAGCAGAAACCGTGGAAGTGGAGTACAGTAGTGGAGTGAGTGAGTATTCATGACAATAACTATAAGAGGTTAGATTAGAGTTAGAGGACCACCAGCACCACGGTAAGTGCAAGTGCAAGTGCTGCGTGGGACTGGCAGCACTTTGGACTGTCTAATGTCTATGAGCGCAGAGCCATGAACACTCCAAAAAGTAAGGCATGCGCATCAGATTGTGATGCTTCATTTATCTTAATTTCAACGTGTGTGTCTGGTGACTGGATGATGGGATTGGACTGGATGAGAACCTCGGAATGTATCAGTGAAGTAAATTATAATACTCTTACATAGTGTTTGATTGGAGGGGTTTGGAGGGGAGGAGAGGGGAGGGAAGGGATTTTTTTAAAACTTGTGTGTTTGGTTCAATTTTAAGGTATTGTTTGGTTGGAGGGGAATGGAGGGGAGGGGAGGAGAGGGGAGGGGATATTTTAAAATTTAAATCTTTTGTGTTTGGTTCAAATTTTAGGAGGGGAGGGGTGCGGAGGGGAGCAAAATCCCTCCTGAGTCCATTTTAGCTCCCCTCCAATATTGGGGGGATTTGGAGGGGAGGGGAGGGATTTTAAAACTTTTCATGTGTATTGACTAAAATATCCCCACTTTTCTATTTTTAAATAAATAATTATAAGGTTTAAAAGTAAAGTTGTTTTAAAATCCCTCCCCTCCCCTCCTGAACCAAACATGAAAGTGCTATTTCCCCTCCCCTCCCCTCCTCTCAACCAAACACAATGTCTAACCAAAATCCCTCCCCTCCCTTCCCTTCCCCTCCCCTCCCCTCCCCTCCATTAAAATCCCTCCCCTCCCCTCCCCTCCCTTGAACCAAACACACCCTAAGAGGGGAGGGGAGAAGAGGGGAGGGAAGCAAAATCCCTCCTTAAGTGAGTTTTGCCTCCCCTCCAATAATGGGGGGATTTGGAGGGGAGGGGAGGGATTTTAAAATATAACCTATGGATTGATTAAAATATCCCTACTTATGTATTTTAAAATAAATAATTATAAGGGTTTAAGAGTAAATTTGTTTTAAAATCCCTCCCCTCCCCTCCTGAACCAAACATGAAAGTGTTGCCTCCCCTCCCCTCCTCCCAACCAAACACAATAGCTAGTTAAAACCCCTCCCCTCCCCTCCCTTCCATTAAAATCCCTCCCCTCCCCTCCTTTGAACCAAACACACCCTTATAAAAGAATGGGAAACTTTTCTCAATCGAATGTTTTTCTATATATATATATTTTTTGAAATGTGTGTAAAACTAATAAAAATAGAAATAAAATATATGCAGTCAACATTAAAAATTAAGATAACAGAATCTACAAGAATATCACATTTTCTATTTTAACTAAAAATAAAAATAGAAAATGACAAGAAATGGCTAAAGCAAACTGGCTTCCCAGTTGACGTATTTGTAGGATGGGTACGACTGCGATCGGTGCACTGAAGAAAATTTTGAGTTTCCTTTGCCTTTTACGATCTTGTTTTTCATGTGATGCCTGCATTGGTTTAAGCTCATTACTCATTAGACCGTAGTAATCGGGAGTGTCAAAATAATCAATAAATTTATTATTCATATAATTTATCTGTGTAAATTTAATAAAAATCTTCCATCTGTATCCATGGTTCCAGAAGATTGGGTAAGTTGAACTGATATAACTTTTGTATGGTTAATGAAATGTATGAAGAACCACCTCCTGCCTCTGCTGTTGAACCCAACAACTCCAACGCAAAACCTAGGGGTGAGCATCGGGCGGGTTCGGGCGGGTTCGGGCTGGGATTGTCGGGTTCGGGCGGATTTGATGTAAGAAAACTGTAATCCATTTCCGCCCGATACATGCAGCGGGTTGGTCGGGTGACGGGTTGGCGGGTTGGCGGTTTGGCCGGGTGGTTTGCAACGGGTCAATGAATTTTTTTTAAAGAGAGAAAAAAGAGGCGAATTGAACCCAACGAGAGAGAAACTTTACAAGCAAAAAAAGAAAAAAAACACAGACTGGTCGCGGTTTAAGATCTGGAAGCTTCTCCACCATGGCACCATGTGTACAAAGCTGGAACGGCGAGGGGTGGAGCGTCTGGACTCGGGTGGCGTGGATCGTGCGGCGGGCGGCGTGTCTAAAGGCCTGGTCGCGGCGGCTTGCTGAGAAGGCAGGAGAGGACGAGATCTGGGAGAGAGGAAATGGTGGTCGGAGCTCGGAGGAGATATGGAAGAGGAAAGGGTGGTCGGAGCTCGGAGATCTGCAAGAGAGGACATGGTTGTCGCGGTTTGCAGAGAGAAGACGAGATTTGCAAGAGAGGGAAGGTGGCCGGAGGAGCGGATGAGGCGGCGGTGGAGGGTTGCCGGATTATCCCTGGTTCGTGACTGTGGGTTCACCACCACCAGATCTGGGGGAAGGAGAAGATCACCGACGCCTCGCTCCCGGTAGCCTCCGTCTGCCAGGCCACCTTCGTTTCGGACTCCCTCGCTCCTGTGACGGTGGTTCTGAACGGTGGATGGTGACGGCTCGACGGTGGACGGTGGCTCACCTTCGTTCAGCTTTTCTGAGAGAGATATTGGAGACTTTAGGGAGATATGTGGGTCGTGGCTGAAGAGAATATAAGAGACGGGAGAACTAAAACAAGAGAAAGAGTACTAGGCGGTCGGGTTCGGTTATCGTTGGGTGAAATTTTGCGGAACCGAACCCGTCCGATGTTATCCGTATTAATCCATTTTCTTCACCCGTTGGACCCGTTGACCCGACCGAATCCGCCCATTTCACAAAAATTTAAAACGGTTAGCTCGGGTTCGGGTGGGTCACTGGTTCATGATCACCCCTAGCAAAACCAACACAAAATCAATAAGGCTGGGTGTTTTTCCCGGGATTTTATTTACCAGCGGAAAACAAACAGCGACCTTACTCGCTAGATATAAATTATCGCCATAGAAAATGAATAGCCCAGAGCAAACGTATATTTTTTTTTAAATATATTAGAGATTCTGACGGAAGGGTGCAGAGAGAGAGAGAGAGAGAGTAAAGGCCGTGAAAGAGTTGGTGTGATGAGGTGAAAATAAAAATAATAAAACTTGTTTAACAGGTTACAGGTTCAAGCTGCATGGGTGCACCTCTTTCATCAAGGTGCATCACAGACGGCACCTTATGGTTCAAGTTATATACTTGCACAATATAAATAAAGAAGAATCATTATAAAACTCCGCTCGTTAAACACTCAGTCAGATAGTCATCAATACCACAATCTCTTCAGGTGGATATCTCTTCAACGGGACTCTGGAAAAATTATCAACCAACAAGCCAAAAAACAAGCAGACCTTCATTTTCAATTTAAGAAAGGAAGTAGGATTGCTGGGTTGGACACAACCCCGCGCCCCTCCCCAAAGAAAAGTGAGGAACACGGAATACACAAGATTAAATACAAAGAATACATTACAAATAAGAGGTTCCAAACAACAAGACAACCCACTCAAACAGAGGCATCAGTCGGAAGGCCTGAAGACAAAAATAATGCACGTATTGGTAGAAATACTAAACTAAAAAGCACTCCAATTATCAGATCCTCTTCTTGGAGTTTGACTTTCTGACGAAGTCCTAAACGGCCCAGTGCCAAAGGGATCCGAGTCATCAAAAGCTGGAAAACCATGAACATGATCAAAATCCGAACTGCTGTGGACTGAATCAAATCGTTGTGGTGTCTCCCAAGTAGATGAAAATGCACTATCATGTGTTCTGAAAGAATCAAATCTTGAGAAGCTGTCAAAAGCGGTTTCTGACCACTCTTTGGGCCTTTGTGGGGAGCTGCTTGAGCTGAAAAGCGGAGTGTTTGGAACAGAATCATCAAAACTGAATCCACTGCTCTTCTGGAAGAGATCCCCAGCCAGTGGTGAACCTGTTTTAATGGGGTTGAGACCCAGTTCCCCAGAAACAGAGAAATAGTTGTCTCCAGCTCTGTCAGGATCTCTCTCCTGTAAAACAATTGTCCAAAAGTGATCAGTAGGCTTCTAGAGTATAAATACCCATTGATCAAACATACAATATACTGGAAAAGTTAAATTTAGCAAGTACCAAGTACAACAACAGATGGTGAGGATTCAATAGCTGTCATGTGATATTTTCATTATCCTTAGAATATGTTCATTTTACCTACCTTTGGACGACAGATCTAAGCTCATTCAGATTACACCATGTTTTATGCTCTGACTCCTTAAATTACCATGACAAACTTCGATTGGTCGGTAGAAAACATCTAAGCAACAAACATCGATAGTTTTTTCTCAACCAGCAATCCTTTTCAAACTGGTTTCCATATTTTAGCAGAGATTGACACATCTATTCCTTTGATTTTAAGATGCAGTCATAAAATCTTCTACAAGGTCTAAATCCCTCACGACCAAATCATCATGACAGACTGTTTTTATAAAAAGAAGCATTATCAGATGAGAAGAGAAAATATTAGAGGAAGAGGATAAGGCATCCCCACAAAAACGGGAGAGGAAAAAAACAACTACTAAAGCCTAAGAGACCTAGCGATGCAACAAAGTATGCCAATCACACTGCATGTCTAACAAAGAAACACCACTAGAAAGCCCATGGGAGGAGCATCAAAGGGATGCCAAAAGGGTAATCTATCCAAAACAAAGTCTAGGGTTGAAAAGGAGTCATCGAATATTCTACTGTTTCTTTCCAACCATATATACACCAAAGTACGGCAAAAATAGAGCACTGACACAAAATTGTCATCTCTACGAGAGCCAAAACCTCTAAATTTAGTAAGTTGAAAATGATGCAAATCCAAAGGGCAGACCCAAGACCCTCGAATGATTCCAAACAACCTATTCCAAAGAAAATTCGCTGCCAATCCATTGAAGAAAATGATGCCTGGTTTCCAAATCTGAACCACACATTATGCACATATCAGTAGACAAAGCAATAAGAGGTATGCGCTTTTGGGGGCATGTCGGTACTTGTTAGCGCTATCCAGTTAGGAACGGCCCAAACAAAAGCTTTAATCTTTGAGGGAGTTTTGGACTTCCAAATCGGTTCGTTCACAAGAAATCTATCTATATGTGAGAGTCAAGAACTGGGAAAAAAAAAATTAAAATTACAAGTGAATACTTATGAGGAATCAAGGACCCAAGTTCTTGAGCAAGGAACAAAAGAAAGATGAATAGAATCAATTAAAAACAGAAGAGACTCTAACTCATTAACCTCTCTATCGTGCAAGTTTCTAAAAAAATGGAGGTTCCAAGAGGAGTTATCTTAAGAGTAGAATTGAAAAACATAGGCATTACGTAAAGAAGATAGATGAAAAAACCTTGGAGAAAGACTTGGAAAGAGGATTAGTATGAACTCAAATATCTTCCCAAAATTTAATACGAGAGCCATCACCCAACTTCAAGGACAAGAAAGAGTTAAAAGAAGGTAAACCCAGCGAAATAAATTTTCAAGGACTAGCACGAGTGATTCTTTTTGCAATTGGTGTCTGTAAGAAAGAGAGAATTGCATGAAGAGAGGGAGAGAGAGAGAGAGAGAGAATCTGAAACTTGAGATTCTGAATTGTGTATTGATTAAAGTCTAGGTACATAGGGTTCATCTATTTATAGTAGATGAGAGGTGTAACCACCTCTAACTAACTGTGCTGACTCAGCACTGCTAACTAACTAATCACTTGCACATACTCACTAACATACCCCCTTAGAAACATAGGGTGTATGTTTTACAATCGCTAACATACCTTCCTAGAATGAGAGGGAGTGTTTACAACAGCTAACTTACCAACTACTCCAAGATTGGTTCTCAGCTCTTCAAATATGTTCTGTGTAAGTGGCTTTGTTAACAAATCAGCTACCTGATCAACTCCTGGAATGTGATAGACAACCAGAGACATCTCTAGGACCTTCTCCCGACCAAAAAACAGGTCCAATTCTATGTGTTTGGTCCTGAAGTGTAGCACTGGATTGTGTGACAAAGAGACTGCTCAATTATCACAGTAGACAATAGGTTTAAGTGTGGGAACCTGCAGCTCCTTGAGCAAGGACTGGAGCCACAAAACTTCAGCTATGGTGGCTGCAAGGCTTCGGTACTCAGCCTCTGTGCTCGACCTTGCCACTAGGGTTTGTTTCCTAGACCACCAAAATAAACACGAGCCAGAAATTGACCTTCTATCATCTGTGTCTGCTGCCCAATATTAGTGTATATGAGTGAGTTAGCCTATAGTGAGTCAATAGAATGGAAAGCTAGGTAGTTGTATCTGACTGATGAGTCAGCAACAGATTCAGTTATGAATCTGTTTCTATTAGTGCCCTGTATCATTCATTCTAACCAATCAATGAAAATAAGAATCAGGTTACACAGTTACAATCTTTCTCTCTCTTTCTTTCTTTCTAATATGGTATCAGAGCTTAGGTTCTAGGCCATGACTTCCGCTTCCGATCACGATCCTCCGCCGCCGCCGGCGCAATCACAGAGTTCAATGTCCAATTCTCTTCTCTCGTTAGCAATTTTCTTCACTGGAAGCAAGATGTTGATGTTGTGATTCATGCGAATGAGACGGAATTTGGGTCTTAGGGAGGAAAATCCGAAAGATCCAATACTCACAAGCAGAGAAATCAATGAGTTGAATGATTTCTGATGCAAAATGAGTAAATAAATGCTGAGATAATATTCTGAGTTTTAAGGAGAAGAAGAGTTTGTTTGAAATGATGATTCATTCTTTCATTCAAGCTGCAGCATGCTAAATAGCAGCTGATCGTTACACACACTCAAGAGAGAGGAAATCATAACAAACTTCCCCAATACAAGGACACCTCAGCAGTACATTTGCTGACTCAAATACTTCTAGAACATTCCTAACAGAAGATAAAAACAAGCAAATGGCAAGGAAAATAAACATATAATGGAAATGAAACATAGGATAAACTTGGAATTAATATTACAGCATAATAATGCTGTAACAATACCCTCCCCTTCAAGCACATCCTTGTCCTCAAGGATGAAAGGGAAAAAACTTCTTGAAAGGATCATGGTGAAACTCCCAAGAGACATGCTCAAGAGGTAAATCCCTCCTAGTGACCAAACCCTTAGAAGTAGTAGCCATCCTCTCTTAATCATTTTCCTATGCAAAATAGCCACATGTTCAACTCGTTTAAAAACTGACTGAGATCTACTAGATGGAAGGTGGGTAGTAGCAGAATTAACTTCTTGGTATAGCTTCAGCTGTGACACATGGAAAATGTTGTGAATCTCAGAATTGGGAAAATAAGTAGTGGAGTTGATCATCGAGGTTCCTTGTTTACTGAATAGGCATTCCATTACCCCAAGCTTCTGTTCCAATTTTAATTTATCAGAGTTTAGCAAAGACAACCCCAAGTCCAAGGTATATTTAAGATGCTTTTCAGCCATGGTATCACTTTCAAGTGACAAAATGTAATTCTTCAAGTAGGCCCTATAGATTGGTACAATGCCTTCGACCAAATGCTGGCCTACATTTTCCCTCAATATCTCATCACAGATTACCCAATTAGATTGCTCTTTGTGCCTTTCACAGTGGCTTCCACTGAATTCCACAGTATAGTTAAAAGTCCAACTCTGATATTGGAATTTGAAAATCAACTGTGATGTCTCTTTTTCTTCAAGTTAAGAATTCTCACTACGATCAATAGTTCCGGAGCAATAGTCTCTCATTGGTTTTGCCTTCGGCTATCTACCCTTAGACTCAATTTGATTACTGGCATGTGAAAGAGTATCAACAAGTGCCCCAGAAGTTGCAGAATCATCAAAAGACACAGAAATTTCTGCTAAAGCCGTCTCAGAACTTGACTGAATTTGATGATTGTCCTGGGAAAATTTAGAGGAACAATTTGGGGCCCGTGCTTCAGTGTTATAAAATCTTATGATGAATGTGGTGAAGATCCAGAACAGAGTTTGCATAAGCTTAGAAAGAAAGAACCAAGGATAACCTGAGAAAAGATCTCTCTTTCGATGAAAAACATCCCAGTATATTCTATTAGGAAGAGTCCCCACAAACTTAACCAAACTCTCACTATCACAACACAAACCAAACCAGTTCTTAGAGTTACTCTTCCACCCATCATTTGTCAACTGGGAAATAAAACCCATAAATTTGCTATGCTCAAGAGTGGACAAAGACACAAAACCACAACACTCATAGAACCAATCAACAAGCAAATCCAAGGCATAATGCATATAAACTTCTACATACCAAGGGTTGTGAGAGAGATAAATCATGACAGAAGCATAAGCTTCTTGGAAGTGCTCCTCACCTCTAAAAAATAGATAAACCATCTGTGATATAAAACCAACTCTAATGTCATCAACTCTAAGCAACCCCTCAAGAGCAAATGGAGCAGGATAAGGCACCAAAGAAAAATTGGCTGACTGTAATAAATTGGCACTTTCGGTGAGACCCTTCGTGATGGTCACCGACAGATGTAGCCTGAGTGATGGTGCCGGAACGACGCCCCTGTCTGGTGGTTCTGGTGGCGGAGAAGGTGTGTGCTCCTTCATGCTGCTCGGAGGCCGGACAAACTGCCTTCTTGAAGACCCATCTCGCTTCGCAGAAGGAACAGAGCTCGATAAGCATTTAATGTTTGGCATTAACGGCGACGGCGCTGCGGGGAACAATGGACCGCTAGCAATTTCGCAACAAGGAAATGAAATTTCAGAGCGAGCCAGTGCCGCCATGGGCGGTGGAGCCATCTCCACCTGTTCGTCAACAATTTCAGGGGCTGGATCTGCAATGGGTTTGTCTTCAATCTGCGATTCCTTTGTGCCGCCGTCACCGGTCATTGACAGATCGAAGAGAAATGGAGATGAATCACTGGAGAATGGGATTTTGGCCGGAGCTGTGGATGAAGCTGTGATTGGGAAGCCAAGTTTAAGCTGCTGACCTTCATCTTCCTGTTCCCCTGTGTAATCCTTCAACCCATCCATTCTTGTGAAACGAATTTCTGGAACCCTTGTTACATTGTGGTTCTGGGTTGAGGTTGGTGTTTTCTGGTTACAAATGGATGAACCCCCTTGCTGATGATGACCCCATCGTGCTCTGACCAAAGCTTTGATCTCATCTAAGCTTGTCACGAGTTGATCGAGCTTGGTCAGAGTTTCTTTGTTGTATTTTGTGATCTTCCATGACAGTCGCTCCATCGCTTCAAGTTCTGTTTGATCGTAAATTTTATCCTCCATGAGTAAGTATCAGGTAGCACCAGGTCGATGCTTTGATACCAATTGAGACGGAATTTGGGTCTTAGGGAGGAAAATCCGAAAGATCCAATACTCACAAGCAGAGAAATCAATGAGTTGAATGATTTCTGATGCAAAATGAGTAAATAAATGCTGAGATAATATTCTGAGTTTTAAGGAGAAGAAGAGTTTGTTTGAAATGATGATTCATTCTTTCATTCAAGCTGCAGCATGCTAAATAGCAGCTGATCGTTACACACACTCAAGAGAGAGGAAATCATAACAAACTTCCCCAATACAAGGACACCTCAGCAGTACATTTGCTGACTCAAATACTTCTAGAACATTCCTAACAGAAGATAAAAACAAGCAAATGGCAAGGAAAATAAACATATAATGGAAATGAAACATAGGATAAACTTGGAATTAATATTACAGCATAATAATGCTGTAACAGCGAATAGGCTCGAAAAGTTCGTTGCATGCCCTAGGATTCCTCCGCAATACCTCAGTGATGACGATTGCATCGCTGATCGTACCAATTCTGGTTTTCTTGCGTGGGAGGCACAAGATCAGCACCACCTGTTTGATAAAATGCCTCAGACACAGCATTCACAATTCTCTGCTCATTATGTACCTATGACCTACACCTCATTTCAGCAAGCACCTAATGCATCCAATCCTTCCAAGAATCAATCAAGTGGACCTTTGGCTTTGATGGCTGCACCTCACAATCCTATGTCTATGATGGCTTCTAGCTCTAACTCAGATTCAGGGATGTGGCATGCAGACAGTGGTGCAACCCATCATGTAACCTCAGATATGGCCATTTTGCAACAACAAACCACCAATTGTGGCCTAGACCAAGTGTATATGGGTAATGGCCTTGGACTCCCTATACTTTCAGTAGGTTCTGCATGCATTATGTCTCCTCTAAATTCTAATACCAGTCTTATTCTTAAAGATATTCTTTATGTGCCCAAAATTACCAAAAATCTTCTAAGTGTGAGCAAGTTCTCTCAGGACAATCATGTTACCTTTGAATTTCATGCTAAAGTCTGTTATGTCATCTCTCAAGTCAATAAACAGATCATTCTAACTGGAAAACTCAACTCCCAAGGTCTTTATGTGTTCCCTAATCTCACTGTGGCAAGCAAGTCTGCTCAACCCTCTCCCACTTGTCTAAGTGTTTCTGTTTGTAATAATGTTGTAAACAACAATGGTTCTGATTCTGTTTCTATTCCCAATTGTAATTCTGTTGATAAAATGCCAAGTTCATTTTACACTTGGCATTGTAGGCTTGGCCATGCCAATGATGTAGCTGTCAGACAAATTCTTCAACAATGTAATGTTCCTCTCATGAATAAAACATTTACAGATTTCTGGATTGCCTGTTGTTATGGAAAATCTCATAGATTACCTTCTCATAGTTCAACTACAATCTATAGTAAGCCCTTTGAACTACTGTTTTTGGATTTGTGGGGCCCAGCCCCCATGCAATCTGCCTCTGGCCACTCTTATTACTTTTCCATTGTTGATGCTCAAACTAAATTCACTTGGCTATTTCTATTAAAACAAAAATCAGAAACCATAACAATATTCAAACAGTTTCTTGAACTAGTCAAAGTTCAATTTCAAACCATTGTAAAGTCTGTCCAAACTGATTGGGGGGGAGAATTTCGCCCATTCACTGCTGATCTTGGGATAGTTCATAGAGTCATATGCCCTCACACTCACCACCAAAATGGGAGTGTTGAGAGGAAGCATAGGCATATTGTTGAGACTGGTTTGGCACTTCTTGCCCAAGCTTCCCTGCCCATGAGGTTTTGGGACCATGCTTTCACCACTGCAGCCTACTTAATAAATAGGATGCCTACTCCTGTTCTGTCTCAAAAGACACCTTTTGCCATGTTATACAACAAAGAACCTGATTACTCATTCTTAAGGGTCTTTGGGTGTGCTTGCTATCCTTGTTTAAGACCATACAACAAGAATAAGCTTCAATTTCGGTCTTGTGAGTGTACTTCTCTAGGATATTCATCCTCTCACAAAGGATACAAATGCCTCTCTAATGATGGCAGACTCTAATCTCAAAAGATGTACAATTTAATGAGACCAAGTTTCCTTTTGCAATCAAGGACAGCACTGTCCCTCCCATTTCAGTCCCTCAATCTGTCAGTACAGCACCTACTCCTCTCACTGTTCTACCATCTATTCCCTTTCCTTCTAGTCCAGCTCCTGAGTCTATTCCTCCACCTTCTCTACATTTGTCTCCTTTACCTTCTAGTCCTCAAGGTCCTCTCAACTCTCCTAATGTTCCAACTAGTTCCAGCTCTCATTCTTCCTCTCTACCTTCCCTACACTCAGGTTTAATACCTCAGTATCCAGTATCCTCAGGTTCTTTCCCAAGTTCTCCTAACTCCACTTCCCTTTCCTCTCAGGGTCCTCCTATACAGCCACCCTGCAATCAGCATTCTATGATCACTAGATCAAAATCTAGAGTCTCTCAAGTCTTAGTTGCACATGCAGAACCACACTCACCTAAAGAGGCACTAAATCAACCTCATTGGAAGGAGGCTATGCAGGCTGAGTTTGATGCCTTGGTCAGAAATAACACATGGACCTTAGTTGATTTGCCTCCCCATAGGCAAGCCAGTGGATGCAAGTGGGTGTTCCGTGTGAAGGAGAACCCAGATGGCTCAATTAATAAGGCTCGGTTAGTGGCAAAGGGTTTTCACCAAAAACAAGGGTTTGACTATACTGAAACATTCTCCCCAATAGTCAAACCAATAACTGTCAGAGTGGTACTTACTCTTGCTATCACTAATCAGTGGGCAATCAAGCAGTTGGATGTAAACAATGCTTTCCTCAATGGATTGCTGACTGAGGAAGTCTACATGGAGCAGCCTATTGGGTTCAAAAGTTCAAACCAGTTGCAGGTCTGCAAACTGAACAAAGCCATCTATGGCTTGAAACAAGCCCCTCGGGCTTGGTTTGAGAGGCTCACACAAGCCTTGGTTCACTTTGGCTTCAAGTCAAGCAAGTGTGATCCATCCCTATTTGTGCATTTCTCAGGTGGTACAGCACTTACATCCTAATCTATGTGGATGATATAATAGTAACAGGCTCCTCATCCTCTCGGGTTGCTCAGATTATCAACAAGTTGAAGACAGAATTTGCACTCAAGGAACTTGGTGACTTAGATTACTTCCTGGGTGTGGAAGTCAAGAAACTGTCCAATGGAGCACTCCTGTTATCTCAATCTAAGTACATTAAAGACTTACTAGCTAAAGCTAATATGACAGAAGCAAAGGCACTTCCCACACCAATGACTGGCAACTGCAAACTCACCAAACATGGGGGAAATTATCTGCCTGATCCCTCTCACTACAGGTCAATAGTTGGGGCATTGCAATATGCCATTATCACTCGGCCAGAGCTGTGCTATAGTGTTGGGAAAGTTTGCCAATTCCTTTCCCAACCTTTGGAGGAACATTGGAAGGCAGTAAAGCGTATTCTCAGGTATCTTAGAGGTACTCTCTCTCTTGGCCTATTACTAAAACCTGCTACAAAAGGAAAACCATTCAGCCTTCAAGCCTTCAGTGATGCAGACTGGGCTGCAGATACTGATGATAGAAGGTCAGTTTCTGGGTCATGTGTCTTCCTTGGTCCTAATTTGGTTTCTTGGTGGTCACGCAAACAAACTCTAGTGGCAAGATCAAGTACAGAAGCTAAGTATAGGAGCCTAGTTGCCACTACAGCAGAGGTGCTATGGTTGAAATCCCTGCTGCAAGAACTACAAGTTCCAATTATGGCACCAGTGATCTACTGTGATAATTTGAGCACAGTATCACTGTCCCACAATCCAGTGTTGCACTCAAGGACCAAGCATATGGAGCTAGATCTATTCTTTGTTAGAGAAAGAGTCATTGACAAATCAATCTCAGTACAGCATCTACCAGGACAAGACCAAGTAGCTGATTTACTTACTAAAGCCCTGACACAGACCAGATTTGAGACACTCAGGAGTAACCTTGGCATAGTAGATAGGTTCTCCTATGTAACCCCACCTTATGATTATAAGGGGGTATATTAGTGTATATGAGTGAGTTAGCCTATAGTGAGTCAATAGAATGGAAAGCTAGGCAGCTGTATCTGATTGATGAGTCAGCAACAGATTCAGTTATGAATCTGTTTCTATAAGTGCCCTGTATCATTCATTCTAACCAATCAATGAAAATAAGAATCAGGTTATATAGTTACAATCTTTCTCTCTCTTTCTTTCTAATACCCAATCAGCATCACTAAAGGCTTGGATGCTGAATGGGAGGTTCTGTGAGGCTGGTTTGAGTAGTAGGCCATGACTGAGTGTGCCTCTCAAGTATTTTAGAATACGTTTGACACATTTCCAATGCTCTTCCAAGGGCTGAGAAAGGAACTGACACACTTTTCCCACACTGTAACAAATTTCAGGCCTTGTAATAGTAGCATACTGCAAGACTCCTACTATAGAACTATAGTGGCTAGGATCAGGTAAGTAGTTTCCCCCATGCTTAGTAAGTTTGCAGCCACTAGACATAGGTGTAGGAACGGATTTAGCTTCTGCCATATTGGCTTTAGCAAGCAAATCTCTGATGTACTTTGTCTAAGACAGTAGGAGAGCACCACAAGCTAGCCTTTTAACCTCTACTCCCAAGAAGTAGTCCAACTCTCCAAGTTGCTTTAGAGCAAATTCAGAATTCAGCTTGACAATCAACTTTGAAATTCTGTTTGGTAGGGAGCCTGTGACAATTATGTCATCCACATACACCAACACATAGGTATAGTGCCCTCCAAAGGTGTGAATGAACAATGAGGGGTCACATTTACTTGACTTAAACCCGAACGGAAGCAATGCCTTTGTCAATCTCTCAAACCAGGCCCTAGGTGCCTGTTTTAGGCCATATATGGCCTTGTTTAGCTTGCAGACTTGTTGAGGATTAGAATCAACAAAACCATAGGGTTGTTCCATATATATTTCTTCAACTAGCTGCCCATTAAGGAACGCGTTGTTCACATCCAATTGCTGAATTGTCCACCCTCGGGTAATGGCCAAAGTCAGAACAACCCAGACTGTGACAGGTTTTACTACAGGAGAGAAAGTCTCAGTGTTGTAAATATTGTAAATTTTGTATTAGGCCCATTAGTCTGGCCCATTAGGTTTAGCGTTGCCTATATAATCTTCTTAGTGTTTGTACTCAAAAATATGATTAATAATACTCAATATATTTTTCTAAGATGGTATCAGAGCCTATTCTAGATCCGTTGTTGGGTTGCCCACATCATCCACGCTCCAAGCCCATTGGGCTTGGGCGTGAGGGGGTGTGTTGGAAAGCCGCCTTAATTGCGGTTCGCCCCCAGCCGCCTTAATTGCGGCAAGTTTGGGTTGCCTTCATTGCAACCTCCAGCACCTTCATTGTGCTGAGTTTGAGGGGTGTGTTTAGTCCTACATCGCCTAGAGGTATGGCCAAAGTAGTGCTTATAAAGCTTGGGCAATCCTCACCTTACAAGCTAGCTTTTGGGGTTGAGTTAGGCCCAAGCCCAAAAATCTAAGACTCAGTGTAGTCAAAACCAAGTTTCTGATGGAAACCCTTGGCTACCAGCCGAGCCTTGTACCTGTTAATTGTCCCATCAGGGTTTTCCTTGACAAACCCATTTGCATCCAATGGCTTGTCGATGAGGTGGAAGATCAACCAATGTCCATGTGTTATTCTTGACTAAGGCATCATACTCCAGCTGCATAGCCTCCTTCCAATGGGGCAATGTAAGAGCCTCTGTAGGTGTGTTAGGTTCTACATGAGTTAGAAGGACAGTAGACATTCTAGACTTGGCCCTAGTGACCATAGGATGAGCATTACAAGGCTGTGGAGAGGGACTTGGAGACTCTAGCTGAGAGGAAGAAGAGGCAGGGTATTGTGGGGTAAGCCCTGAATGTAGGGAAGGGAAAGATGGGGAACTAGGAGAGGAATGAGGAGAGTTGGGACTAGTGGAAAGAGTTGGACAGTGATGAGGAGGAGACAGTGAAGGAGAAGGCACAGGGACATGCTCAGGTGGAGGACTAAAAGTAGTACAGGTAGGATATGGAGGCAAGACAGTAAGAGGAACAGGGCAAATGGGGGTGGACTGATCTGAACTAGGTGAGGGAGACTGATTGGATATTGTGGCAAAAGGAAAATTATGTTCATTAAACTGTATTAGTGTATATGAGTGAGTTAGCCTATAGTGAGTCAATAGAATGGAAAGCTAGGCAGTTGTATCTGACTGATGAGTCAGCAACAGATTCAGTTATGAATCTGTTTCTATAAGTACCCTGTATCATTCATTCTAACCAATCAATGAAAATCAGAATCAGTTTATAAAGTTACAAACTTTCTCTCTCTTTCTCTCTTTCTAATAAACTGAACATCTTTGGAGAGGTAAAGTCTGCCATCCTTAGAAAGGCATTTGTAGCCTTTGTAAGAAGAGGAATACCCCAAAAAGGTACACTCACAAGACCTGTATTCCAACCTGTCCTTGTTGTAGGGTCTAAGACAAAGGTAACAGGCACACCCAAATACCCTTAGAAAACTGTAATCAGGTTGAGTGTTGTATAGAACAGCAAAGGGTGACTTTGAGAAAGTATGGGTGTGCGCATTCTATTGATTAGATAGGTGGCAGTAGTAAAGGCATGATCCCAAAACCTCATGGGCAAAGAGGCTTGGGTAAGGAGAGCTAAACCAATCTCCACTATATATGCTTTTTCTCAACACTCCCATTTTGGTGGTGAGTGTGAGGGCAAATGACTCTATGAATCACTCCTAGGTCAGTGAGATACTTGGCAAAGGGTCTAAACTCCCCACCCCAATCTGACTGGGCAGCTTTAATAACAGTGTTGAACTGCACTTTGACTAGTTCAAAGAATTGTTTAAAGATGGTTAAGGTCTCAGATTTTTGCTTAAGTAGGAAAATCCAAGTAAACTTAGAATGAGCATCAACAATAGAGAAATAATATGAGTATCCGGTGGTAGATTTGATGGGAGCTGGTCCCCAAAGATCAAGAAATATAAGTTCAAGAAACTAAAGATTCTCTCTATCTTCTGTATCTTCTACACTTTATCTTAGTTAACATTTCCAATCATATACACCAAGGAACAGCAAAAATCCAAAAACCGAGCAGTGCCAAAGAGTTTTGGCAACTATATGAGAACCAAATCCTCTAAATTTTGTAAGGAGAAAATACTGCAAGACCATAGGGCAGATCCAAGCCAAACAATCTATTCTAGAGAAAATTCGCCATCGGGCAATGCAAAAAAAGATGACACCCAATTTAAGAATCCCACACATTATACACATATTAGGAGACAAAGTGATCAGAAGTCTGCGCTTCTACAGGATGCCGTTAGTGTTAATCCTGTTAAGATTTAAGAACAGTCTAGACAAAAGCTTCAACCTTTAAGGGAGCTTTGGACTTCCATATGGATTTATTCACAAGAAAACTATTTGTATTGTTAGAAAAAGGATTTACATGTGAACACTCCTGAAGGATCAAGGACCCAAGTTCTTGAGTCAGGAATATTAAAACCAAAAGACACTCTAGCTCTTTAACCTCTATCATGCAAATTTCTGAAAATTTGAAGGTTCCAAGAGGAAGGATCTTAGAGAAAACTGACAAATAGAGGCATTATGCAAAGAAGATAGACGAAAAGCCTTGGAAAAGACTCAAAGAGAGGGACAAAATCAACCCAAACATCTTCCCAAAATTTAATACGGGAGCCATCACCCAACTTAAAGGGCAAGACAGAGTTAAAAGAAGATAAACCTAGAGAAATAAACTTCCAAGGACTAGCATGAGAGACTCCTCTCGCCGAATTGGTATCCCACCTATTCAGATGCAAACCATACTTTGAATGACTTGATGTCATAAAAAGGACGGTTGTGAAGGAAATCACCAAAGCCACTTAGCTGCCAATGACTTACTCTTAGGCACTAAATTACCAAGGCCCAAGCCCCCTCCTTTGATTTACAGTAAACCTCCCAACTAGCGATGTAGTCTCGCCTAGAACCATCTGCCCCTGACCAAAGGAAATCTGGGAAAACTTTCTCTATTTTCTTAGCCACCAGGATACGAAAAAGGGAGAGGAATTATAAAGGGATACTAGCTAAAGTGCTAAACAAGACTGGATTAGAGTAATCCAACCACCCAGAGAGAAAAAACCACCCTTCCAACTGTTTCGAGATCTTACAAACCACCGAATCCCAAAAGGACAAAATCACAAAACACAAGGGTTACCTCACGAAGGGATACTTATTGGGCACAATGAAGAGCCAATACCTCAATGAATACTTTCTATGGATAATATAGTCCTAGTTGATGAGTTCGGCGAAGGAATAAATTCTAAACTTGAGTTGTGGAGAAGAACCATGAATGAAATTAAACTGATAGAACTGGACGAGATTGAATGAGAAATATGGTGTTTTATTGATATTAAAATTGTGATTACAAGTGTAGAACACTAAGTACAGAACTCTCTTCCTCTCCACGTCAGGTATTCGAGAGACCTAGAACTCTCCCTCACTTCCCTCTCCTTTCCAATAAAATCGATGAATGCCCTCGCCCCTCCCCTCTCACTGTCTTATAAACTCTCAACTTGTCAAGTAACTAACTCCAGCTGTCCTCCCTAACAGTTACTACTGTTATTTCTGAACATTAATAATTATGACTAACAGAATATGTCCTAATCCCTATGACATGCTATACTCAAGTATCTAACAGAAACATGATCAAGGTTTTTGGGTCTCTAGAAATTCAAATTTGAAGTAATTTTTTCAGTTCAAAGCTTCACAGTAATTTTTCTTTTTTCTTTTTATGATTTAGGAAAAGTTTGGTGTATTTGAGCCTTGATGTGTATAATCACGAGCCAAGAATCTCTTTCCCACTATGCATACTTTTAATGGTGACTTTTTACTACTGTGTTGACTGTTCCCAGTGGTGACCTTTTAGCATTGTCTTTTCTGCCTTGGCTATGCAACATTTCGACTAATTACTCTAGTTGTGCATCATTGCAACCATCTAGTAAGTGTGTTGTCTCTCATTGGTTGGGAACTATAGAACATTTTGTGCTTTGTTAAGCCTATCAAGTTTGAAGTCATTATGTTTAAAATTGTTTTCTGTTAAGTCGATTTATTTGCAACTATCAGAGATATAGTTAGCTTGTAGGCTTATAGTTAGTCAGTTACTAAATTGTAATGGTTAAGCACAGCTGTCACAGCTTGCATAACAAAATCAGTTAGGCCGTTAGGATCTGTTGTAATCTGTTGTTCAAGCTGTAGCCTGTATAAATACAGTGCCAATTGTAAACTTCAACTCAATCAATAAATCACAATTCTCAGTTCTCATTTCTACTCTTAGTTTCTCTCTGTTTATCTCTGTATTCAGTTTCTATGATGGTATCGTGAGCTTTCTCGATCCATCCATGGCTTCCGTGGCAAACCCTAACCTTTCTCAAGCTCCTTTTTCGCATTCTATTTCCATCAAACTTGATGAGAAAAATTCCAGACAATGGAAACAACAGATCGAAGGCATTGTTCGTGGCCATAAACTTGATCGTTTTGTTACGCGCCCTAGAATTCCTCTTCGTTTCGTCACTGATGCAGATCGAGATGCTGATCGCGTGAATCCTCTTTACACTGAGTGGGAGCAGCAAGATGCTCTCATCGCGACATGGTTGCTTTCCTCCATTTCCGATTCTCTTCTCTCTCGAGTGGTGGAATGCACCTTTTCGTGGCAGATCTGGGATGAGATTCACAAGTATTTTCATAATCTTTTGAGTACTCGAGCTCGACAACTTAGATCGGAGCTGCGATCTCTAACTAAGGGCGATCGCAAGGTCGAAGAATTTATGCTTAAGGTTAGAGCAATTTCTGATTCGCTTCTCTCTCTTGGAGATCCTATTCCCCATCGGAACCTACTCGAAGTGACATTGGAGGCACTTCCTGAAGAATACGACTCGATCGTCGCAGCGGTGAACAGTAGAACCGAACTCTGCTCTCTCGATGAACTCGAGTCACTCCTTCTAGTTCATGAAGCGAGGCTTGAAAAGAACAAGAAATCGATTCTTGCTGAACCAATGGCATCGGTAAACCTTGCACAAGCTCCACGCACTCAAGATTCTGAATCCTACTCGAACCCTAGTTCGCAGGGTTCTTCATTTCCTGAAGGGACCTTGCACACCGTCGCTGGACACTACAACAATCGTGGACAAGTTGATTACAACAACAACTGGAATGGCAACAACCGCAATGGAAACTACAATGGTGGTTATCGTGGTGGCCGTGACGGTGGTTATCGCGGCGGTGGTGGTCGCAACGGTGGTTATCGCGGCCGAGGTGGGCGCTCCGGTGGCCGATCCTCAGTTCAATGCCAAATCTGCAAGAAGTATGGTCATGAGGCAAACATCTGCTATCATCGCAACTCCTACCAAGACTACTCCTCTCGTTCCAATCCCAATTCCAATTTTGGCTATTGGCAACCTTCCACTTTTCAGACTCAGCAGAGGCCATTTGCTCCCATGCGCCCTCCACTACCACACTTTCCCTATCCTGGTCCTTCACGTCCACCTGCTCATGCACTCCTCACTGGAACAGATCACTCCTTCAATTTTCAGCCGTGGTATCCGGACTCTGGAGCTACTCATCATGTGACACCTGACCCTGCCAATCTCTCAGATTGCCATTCTTTGCAAGGTTCAGACCAAGTGTACATGGGTAATGGTCAAGGTTTGTCCATTAACTCTATTGGTTCCTTAAAATTTACCTCTCCTTTCCAACCTCACACCACTCTCACATTGTCTAAACTTCTTCTTGTTCCATCAATTACTAAGAATCTTATGAGTGTCAGTAAGTTTGCTAAAGATAATAGTGTTTTCTTTGAATTTCACCCTTCCTTTTGTCTTGTGAAATCACAGGATTCCTCTAAGGTTTTGCTAAGAGGAACTGTTGGTGAAGATGGACTTTACAGATTTGATTCCCTTTTCCCTTTCTCTCCCACTTGTAATAAACATGTTGATAGGCATAGACTACAGTGTAATTCTGTCTCATATGTTGATTCTTCTCCCTGTATATCCCATTGTAGTGATATGTGTCAGTCTACTTGTAATTCACAGTGTAAACATTCAAACAGTACTTTGTTTTCCACTAATGAATGTATTCCCTTGGTTAATTCAATAAAATCCAATGTTGATACTTCTAGTATTAATTCTCTTACTCCCTTATCCTTTAAATTGTGGCACTATCGTTTGGGACACCCTCACTATGATGTTCTTAAAACTGTACTGCAGAATTTACACATAAGATTACTTTCTAGGTCTCAGACTGAACTTTGTGCAGCTTGCTGCATGGGCAAGGCACATCGCCTTCATGCCCCTGCTTCTAATACTAAATATGACAAACCTTTTGAACTTGTAGTTTGTGACTTGTGGGGCCCTGCCCCTATTCAATCCAACTGCGGTTACAAGTATTTTCTCACGTGTGTTGATGCTTGCACTCGATTCACTTGGGTCTTTCCCTTAAAACTAAAATCAGACACTCTATCTCAGTTTACTCAATTTAAGTCCATGGTTGAATTACAATTCTCCACCAAAATCAAATCTGTCCAAAGTGATTGGGGAGGTGAATTCCGCCCCTTCACAAAGTTCCTAAGTGATTTAGGCATTGTTCATCGTCTCATCTATCCTCACACTCATCACCAAAATGGTTTGGTTGAGCGTAAGCATAGACACATAGTAGAGACAGGTCTCACACTCTAAGCTCATGCTGGAATCCCACTAAATTTTTGGGACCATGCCTTTGTCACAGCTGCCTATCTCATAAATAGACTCCCAACTTCCACTCTCAACAACCAATCTCCCTACTTTCTGCTCCTTCACAAAAATCCAGATTATCAGTTTCTCAAATCATTTGGATGCGCCTGTTTTCCCTTCCTAAGGCCATATCAGCCAAACAAAATGTCCTACAGGTCTCAATAGTGTGTTTTTCTTGGCTACTCTTTAGCTCACAAGGGTTACAAGTGTCTTAGTACTAATGGACACATATTTATTTCCAAGGATGTCTTGTTCAATGAAACAAGATTCCCTTATGCTGAATTGTTCCCTTCTCCTTCCTCTGTCACTACTCCAGTACCATCTTCCTTGCCTATTCCAACTCCTTCTATTCCACCTCTCATTCCTAGCTCTAATCTTCCTGCTGCAGCATCTCCTTCCACTTCCACTTCCCATTCCACTTCTGCATCCACTCCTCTTAACCATACTCAATCACCACTTACCTCTTCCAACTCCTCTTCACCACACCCTGCTCATTCTCCTTTGTTGTCCACATCATCCTTCAACTCCTCTTCTGCCCAACCTATACAATCCACCTCCCATCCACATTCTCAATCACCACAGTCTTTTTCTTCTCTTGCACATCCCATCTCTCCTCCTGCACACCCATCCACTTCCTCCCGCTCCCCTTCCGCTTCCTCCTCTGCTACTGCACAGCCCTCTTTAGTCAATCCTCTTAATTGCCATTCCATGCAAACCAGAGCAAAGTCTGGAATTGTGCAACCTAGACTTCACCCTACACTTTTGCTCACTCATTTGGAGCCAACAACTGTGAAACAGGCCTTAGCAGCCCCTAATTGGCTTGCAGCCATGAAAGAGGAGTATCATGCCCTGCTGAAAAACAATACATGGACTTTGGTTTCCCTTCCACCAAATAGAACCCCTATTGGGTGCAAGTGGGTTTTCCGGGTCAAGGAGAACCCAGATGGCAGCATTAACAAGTATAAAGCCCGCCTTGTGGCTAAAGGGTTTCATCAACAACTCGGTTGTGATTTTAATGAGACATTCTCTCCGGTGGTCAAACCCACTACGGTTAGGACAGTTCTAACCCTTGTTGTGTCCCACAAATGGCCCATCCGTCAACTTGATGTCAATAATGCATTTCTGAATGGTGTGTTAGATGAGGAGGTTTACATGGTGCAACCTCCTGGTTTCGAAGCAAATGACAAGGCACTGGTCTGCAGATTGAATAAGGCCCTGTATGGGCTCAAACAAGCACCCCGGGCTTGGTTTGATCGTCTCAAACAAGCCCTCCTCAAGTGTGGTTTTACCTCCAGCAGGTGTGACCCCTCTCTGTTCCTTTTCCAAAAACAGAATGTGCATATCATGCTCCTTGTGTATGTAGATGACATCATTGTCACCGGAAACTCACTTCATCACATTCAAACCCTCATTGACCAACTTCACTCTGAATTTGCTCTTAAGCAATTGGGTTCCCTTGATTATTTCCTTGGCATTGAGGTTTCTCACCTTCCAAATGGCTCACTTCTTTTATCCCAGTCCAAATATATAAGGGATCTCCTAGCAAAAGTTCACATGGAATCAGCCAACCCTATAGCTACACCTATGGTGACTAATGCCAAATTAACAAAGGAAGGTTCTAACTATGTTGAAGACCCATCTTTATACAGGTCCATTGTCGGGGCTTTGCAATATGCAACCTTGACAAGGCCTGAAATATCATTTTCAGTCAACAAAGTTTGTCAATTCCTCTCCCAACCGCTTGAGGAACACTGGAAGGCAGTTAAAAGGATCCTTAGGTACCTCAAAGGTACCATGAATCATGGTTTACTCATTCAGCCAGCCCCTCTACACAGGCCCCTGCAGCTCACTGGTTTCTGTGATGCAGACTGGGCATCAGATCCTGATGACCGAAGGTCCACTTCTGGTGCTTGTGTCTATTTAGGACCAAACTTGATTGCTTGGTGGTCAAAGAAACAGACTTTGGTAGCTCGCTCCAGTGCAGAAGCCGAATATCGTAGTCTAGCTAACCTGACAGCAGAGCTTTTATGGGTTCAGTCACTGCTCTCTGAACTGAAAGTCAGTTTTCAAACACCTAAGGTGCTGTGTGACAACCTCAGTGCAGTGGCCTTAACCCATAACCTAGTGTTGCACTCAAGGACCAAGCATATGGAGCTGGACATCTTCTTTGTCCGGGAAAAAGTGATGAACAAAAGCCTAATAGTGTCCCATGTTCCAGCCTATGATCAATGGGCTGATGCCCTCACAAAACCTCTGTCTGCAACCAGATTCAGCTTGCTGCGTGACAAACTCAGGGTGTTTGATAAGGTGACACTCAGTCACCCACCCTAAGTTTGAAGGGGGAATATCAGAGATATAGTTAGCTTGTAGGCTTATAGTTAGTCAGTTACTAAATTGTAATGGTTAAGCATAGCTGTCACAGCTTGCATAACAAAATCAGTTAGGCCGTTAGGATCGGTTGTAATCTGTTGTTCAAGCTGTAGCCTGTATAAATACAGTGCCAATTGTAAACTTCAACTCAATCAATAAATCACAATTCTCAGTTCTCATTTCTACTCTTAGTTTCTCTCTGTTTATCTCTGTATTCAGTTTCTATGAGCAACAAGCTGAGAGCTCAGTAAGCTTCAACTTGAGAGGGGAGTGTAAGAATATTAGGATTTTTAGTGTTAGGAGCCTCACCATGTTAGGAGTGTTAGTACTAGTCATACATTTTTACGTCCCAGAATATTAATATAAATAGGTGTAATGGACTATTAGGTTAGTTTTCCATAGCATTACAAGTTGACAACAACATCACAATCTAGTTAGTTAAATATACTACGTATATTTCCTCTCTTTTCATTCAATCCCTATAATTTCAACAACCACCTCTGGTCACAACAAGGTAGAATAAAGCAGGGGAAAATTAAGCAACATATGTACAAAATGCATGTTTTCAAATAAGAAAGAATTTAGCTGAGACAATACTTTTAAGGTGCGCAAGTTTGCATACCTCCTTAGTGATGCTACTGGCATTGAATCCCCAAATGGAGTCAACATCATCATTAGAGTCAAAGGTTCCCCAATTTGGTTCATCAAAAATTTTGTCCCCAGAAAACACAGACTTGACATCACTATGATCACTGCATATGCAAGATTATACTTGAACAATTATTCTGCAAGATCATACGATCTTATCATGCGAAAAAAAAAGATATGAAATTAAGTGTATAAGTATCAGTCAACACTGGTGTATATCAAAGTCATTTTTAAACCAATAAATAACCTTTTAAACCGACAGTTGATTGAAAGTCCATATCATGCACAACATGCTAATAAAATTCCCATTAATCAAACACTGTTTTCTACTCCATCAAAATGTCTTAAAGTATACTGTAACCATTTCATGTTATATTTCTTGGTAATGCAAATTTTCTAAAATTTGGCAAGAATAACCTATATTAAAATTAGACGTGTTGTGACAAGGTCAAATGCAGATTGAGGCAGCAAACCCCAAAACCACAAGCATGCCTCATGAAGGTTAATGCCAAATCAATCATTAGACTCATTGTGAAGTCTTAGCATCATAGAAGGGTTCATTAAAACATTAGAGATAACATGGCCAAAAGCAAGTCTTGAAAAGCAAAGAACTACTTATAGACATAAGTAGCATAACATAACAAGTCTGAATATTATCAGAAAGTTTACATGGGGATTTTAGGGTATATCTGTGTGTCTTAATTTTCAACAGATTCTCTCTCTCCTTTTCTTCCTGAATCCTTGAACTGGTATGGTGTATATACCACTTTTATTAAGTTCTATTACCTGTTTTTGAAGAAGTGCAATTAATTTTCCTTTATTTATGAATTTTCAGAAAAGCCAGCATTCTTTGCCCGCTAGATTGAGTCAGAATGAAATACTAATCTGACAAAAGCCAAATGCATCCTTTCAAGTTGCAAATATCACTAGGAGTGAATAATGGGTGAAGGAAAGAAAACATAAGATTGTATTTAGGGAATGGTAGAATAATTATCTGGATGAAGATAAGAAGCTAGCCTCAACTCAGATATGAGGAGGTGAGCATACTCAATTTTTACTTGGACAAATGGGTTATTTGTCAAGTTGGAAAAATAGGTGTTTTGTCCCAAGTTTTTGTGGACGACAGTAACCACCACACAGAGGAGAGGTCCTCTCTCTCTCTCTCTCTCTCTCTCTCTCTCTCTCTCTCTGTGTCTGTCGTGGTATTACTATTCACTATTCAGTTATGACTTGCATAAAAAAATCGATGGTCCAAAACCTTTTAAGTAATAACATTACAATGAGGTGGTCTCTAACAGACACCCCCATACAAAAAGGCCTATTGAAGCCTGGATAATGTATAGGCTCACTTTACCGTGAGCTGAAGTTATAATATGAATAGAAGAGTAGGGCAGCAAGGACCAAACTCCTAACCATTAACAGAGGCTTTAAACCATGTCAAGAACAAACTGACCCAAAAGCTTGAGTTGTCAGATGGAGGCCTAGGAGTCTCTAACAACAATGAACAGCATCTTTACATAATAATAATAATAAATAAATAAATAAATAATAACAACAGCAGCAACAACAAGATTCTACTGACAAAAGGATGGTAGAATCTCGCCTTTGACGGTTTAGCCATGTGAGGAAAAGACCATTAGAAGATCCGGTGGGAAGAGTATACCATATAGGGGATAGCCAATAGTTAGACATAGAAGGAGACCAAGAAAAACCATTGGGAACACAATTAAAAAGGATTTAGAACGAAATGGACTTTTTGAGGGCATGATTTACGATAGAAAACAATGGCGTCGTTTGATCCATGTAGCCAACCCCTGCTTAGTGGGAAAAGGCTTTGGTTGTTGTTGTAATAATAAAATAACAACAATAACAATAATAGTAATAAAATAACATAATAATAATAAATAAATAAAAAATAACAATAATAATAATAACAAATTGCAACAATATCTCTTGACTCTTTGGGTGTTTTCTCATGTAAATCTTTCTTAGAAACAGAGAATAGAGAGAGAATCGAGTAGAGAGAGAGGGAGAGAAGATTAGAAACTGAACTGTGAAACTATCATTGATTGAGTCTAGATACATGAGTGTCATCTATTTATAATAGATGAATGGTAACTGCCCCTAACAGACTCGGTTGAGTCAGCAACTGATCCTAACTGATCCTAACCACTTTACAGCTTACACACACCCACTAACATACCCCCTTGTAAACACAGGGTATATGTTTTACATACACTAACATACCCCCTTGTAATTAGAGGGAGTGGTTTCAACAGAGAACCTATCAACTACTAGGTTTATTAGAAGGAGAGAGAGAGAGAGAGAGAATGAAATATTGTAAACTGAATCTATATTCCTTGATTGTGTAATGTGTGAGTACAAGACTATTTATAGTGTATGACTCATAACTGAATCAGTTGCTGCTGACTCAGCAACACTAACAGAATGCTAACTGATTAACTATAAGCTAAACTAACATAGCTGAATTCTATTCTACACATACACTCTAATATACCCCCTTATAATCATAAGGTGGGTTTACATAGGAGAACTTATCTGCTATTCCAAGGTAACTTCTAAGTGTCTCAAATCTGGTCTGTGTCAAAGCTTTAGTTAGTAGATCAGCCACTTGGTCATGTCCAGGTAGATGCTGAACAGAGATAGATTTGTCTATGACTCTTTCTTGAACAAAGAATAGGTCCAGTTCCATGTGCTTGGTCCTTGCATGAAGAACTGGATTGTGAGATAGGGATACTGTGCTCAAGTTATCACAATATATGACTGGAGCCATAATTGGAACTTGCAGTTCCTGTAGCAGAGATTTCAACCATAGGACCTCTGCTGTAGTGGCAGCCAGGCTTCTATATTCAGCCTCAGTGCTGGACCTTGCCACTAAAGTCTGCTTTCTAGAGATTTTGGGGACATGCTTTCTAGACCACCATGAGACCAAGTTAGGTCCAAGGAAGATGCAAGAACCTGATACAGACCTTCTGTCATCAGTATCTGCAGCCCAGTCTGCATCACAGAAGGCTTGGAGACTGAATGGGCTACCTTTTGCTGCTGGTTTCAGTAATAGACCATGAGAAATGGTGCCCTTTAAGTACCTGAGAATCCGTTTTACTGCCTTCCAATGTTCCTCTAGGGGTTGAGAGAGAAATTGGCATACCTTGCCAACACTATAGCATAATTCAGGCCTAGTAATGGTGGCATACTGTAATGCACCAACTATAGACCTGTAGTGGGATGGATCAGGTAGATAGTTGCCCCCATGCTTGGTGAGCTTGCAATTACTGGTCATAGGTGTAGGTAGTGGCTTTGCTTCTATCATGTTTGCCTTGCCTAGGAGATCCCTGATGTATTTGGACTGAGAGAGGAGGAGAAGAGCCCCATTGGATAACCGTTTAACCTCAACTCCTAGAAAGTAATCTAGATCACCCAATTCTTTGAGTGCAAACTCTAGCTTTAGCTTGTTAATAATCTGAGAAATTCGAGTGGGAGAGGAACCTGTGACAATGATGTCATCCACATAGATGAGAATGTAGGTATTGTGACCACCTAAGGCATGAACAAACAGGGAGGGATCACATTTGCTAGACTTGAAACCAAGGTGCACCAGAGCTTGTGTAAGCCTTTCAAACCAAGCCCGGGGGGCCTGCTTCAAGCCATAGATGGCCTTGTTCAGTTTGCACACCTGAAACTGATTCTCACTTTTGAACCCAGTAGGCTGCTCCATGTAGACTTCTTCAGTGAGCAAACCATTTAGGAAGGCATTATTAACATCTAGCTGTTTAATAGCCCACTGGTTTGTGACAGCAAGAGTAAGAACCACCCTGACAGTGACTGGTTTCACCACAGGGGAGAATGTCTCAGTGTAATCAAACCCTTGCTTTTGATTAAACCCCTTTGCTACCAACCTAGCTTTATACTTGTCGATTGATCCATCTGGGTTCTCCTTCACTCTAAACACCCATTTGCACCCAATGGCTTGCCTATGAGGAGGCAAATCCACTAAAGTCCAGGTGTTATTTCTGACAAGAGCATCATATTCATCTTGCATAGCATTCTTCCAGTGTGGTTGATTGAGGGCCTCTTTGGGAGAATGTGGTTCTGCATGTACCATTAGGACTTGTGACATTCTAGATTTTGCCCTTATAGTCATAGGGTGAAGATTACAGGGAGGCTGCACGAGTGAAGAAACCTGCTGGACTGGTGAAGTTGACTGAGTGGAATTAGAGACAAGACAGGGAGAACCAGGTGAATCTAGAATGGGCATCTACAATTGAAAAGTAGTAAGAATGCCCTGAGACTGATTGCACAGGGACTGGGCCCCACAAGTCTAGGAATAGTAATTCAAAAGGTGCAGTATAGACAGTAGTTGAGTCACTAGCTGGTAATCTATGTGATTTGCCAAAACAGCAATCAGTACACAAATCTAGAAATCTTTTATTGATAATAGGAACATTACATTGTTGAAGAATGTGCCTAATAGCAACATCATTGGCATGACCAAGTCTACAATGCCAAACATAGAAAGGACTAGGACTATTATCAACAGAATTACAGCTAGGCACCATTGTTTTTGAATTACAATCTGTAGTACAATTGGGAATTGAATTTACAACATCATTGAAATGAGAAACACTAGTGACACTAAGGCAAGTAGGAGAGACTTGAGGGAACTTTCTTGCCACACTGAGTTTAGGAAAGACATAGAGGCCTTGAGAAGTCACTTGACCAGTCAATAGCACCTGGTTATTGACCTGAGAAACAACATAACAGACATGAGGATAAAACTCAAAGATGACATGATTATCCTGAGAGAATTTACTTACACTCAACAAATTTTTGGTGATTTTAGGGACATAGAGAATATCACTTAGAATAAGGCTAACATTAGAATCATGTGGAGAATGGAAACATGCAGAACCTACTGAGAGAATGGAAAGGCCAGAACCATTACCCATGTACACTTGATCTAGGCCACAATGAGTTGTCTGCTGTTGGAGATTACCCAAATCTGAAGTGACATGGTGAGTAGCACCACTGTCAGCATACCAAAGTCCTGAATCAGATCCTGAGCCTGAGGTAGCCATAGCTAATGGACCAGGAGTAGATGCAACCATGGCCATAGGACCAGTAGCCTGAGAGGCTAGGCTTGAGGAGTAGTGTTTGTGAGCTGCCAAGGTAGAGGCAAAAGTGGTGGATTGCTTGGATTCTGAGTCTGCTGAACTGAGGTGTAGGCCATAGGAGCATAGTGAGCAGAAAATTGAGGTGGCTGATTCTGAGGCTGGCTTAGAGAGTAATGCCTCGGCTGAAACTGCTGTTGAAACTGATTGGAAGGCTGAGTGGCAAAGTGAGCAGAGTGCTGATTCTGATTTGGTGGTGTTGTGTATGCTTGATCAAAGCGATAGTAACAAGTGGAAGCATCATGATTTGTGCGATGACAGATCTGACATTCTACACCACCACGATAGTACCTTCCACCTCTGCCTCGTCCACGGCCACCATAACGACCACCACGACCACCTCGATAACCATTTCCAGAGTAGGAATTAGATTGTTGATACTGATTATTTTGAGGAAATGAATTGGAAGATGGAGGTGGAAGATTTGAGGACGGAACCTGATTAGGAGGTGGAGGATTTGAAGTGTGAGCAAGATTCACCGAGAAGGCATCCACTGCGGTTTTGGCTTTGAGCCTTTCCAATCGCGACTCATGCGAGAGCAAGAGTGCTTCAATTTCAGCCACAGAGTGAGGATCCACTCGACTTTCGATAGTGGGAAAGAGTATGTGATATTCTTCTGGAAGTCCTTCCAAGATCGCATCCACATGTTCTTGAAGCGTAATCGGATTTCCAATAGAGGCTAGTGCATCGACTAGAGCCTTGATGCGAAGGAGATATTCATTGATCTTGCGATCTGCCTTAGTGATGTGCCTCAATTCTGACCTCAATTGTGCACTTCTTGCCTTGGTTAATGCGTTGAAATGGTTATGGAACTCGTCCCAGAGCTCCCACGCGTGTGCACATCCAATGACTCTGGCGTGAATCAAGTCAGAAAGCGAGTTGAGAAGCCAGATGAAGAGGTGTTGGTCCTGCGCTTCCCACGCAAGATACTCCGGATTCGCACGATCTGCAAGACGATCGTCATCAGTAAGGTAACGAGGTGGAATTTGCACACATGCAACATACTTTTCGAGCCGATTCGCACGAATTACGGCTTCAACGACTTGCTTCCAATGAAGAAAGTTACCGTCTGAGAGTTTCACAGTGACGATCGAAGAGAAATTGTTGTTGTTTGGTGCGGCCGGCGGCGGCGGAGGTGGCGGACGAGGATCAAGATTGGAATCGGAAGCCATGGCCCTAGAACTTAAGTTCTAGATACCATATTAGAAGAAGAGAGAGAGAGAGAGAACGAAATATTGTAAACTGAATCTATATTCCTTGATTGTGTAATGTGTGAGTACAAGACTATTTATAGTGTATGACTCATAACTGAATCAGTTGCTGCTGACTCAGCAACACTAACAGAATGCTAACTGATTAACTATAAGCTAAACTAACATAGCTGAATTCTATTCTACACATACACTCTAATAAGGTTGGTTCTGAGTTCCTCAAATCTGGACTGTGTGAGTGGCTTGGTGAGCACATCTGCCACTTGATCTTGTCCAGGAATGTGGCATACAGCAAGTGACTTGTCTAGGACCCTTTCTCGAACAAAGAACAAGTCCAATTCCATGTGCTTGGTTCTGGAATGCAGCACTGGATTGTGTGATAGAGAGACTGTGCTTAAATTGTCACAGTAGATGACAGGGCAAGGAGTAGGAACCTGAAGCTCCTTGAGCAGAGATTGGAGCCAAAGAACCTCTGCAGTAATGGCAGCTAGACTTGGGTACTCAGCCTATATGCTGGACCGAGCCACAAGGGTCCGTTTCCTAGACCACCAGGATACCAAATTGGGTCCAAAATACACACAGGAGCCTGAAATGGATCTTCTGTCATCTGTATCAGCAGCCCAATCAGCATCACTGAATGCGTGAATGCTGAATGGTTGGCCCTGTGAAGCTGGTTTAGCAATAGGCCATGACTGAGTGTTCCCCTTAGATATCTTAGGATGCGTTTGACCGCTTTCCAATGTTCTTCCAAGGGTTGGGAAAGGAATTGACAAACTTTCCCAACACTGTAACACATCTCTGGCCTTGTAATTGTTGCATATTGTAAGGCCCCTACAATAGACCTGTATTGTGAAGGATGGGGTAGATAGTTGCCTCCATGTTTAGTAAGCTTGCAGCTGTTTGTCATAGGTGTAGGGAGTGATTTGGCTTCAGCCATATGAGCTTTAGCAAGTAAATCGCTGATGTGTTTAGTTTGTGACAGTAGGAGAGTACCATTGGACAGCCTCGACTTCTACCCCCAATAAATAGTCTAACTCCCCTAATTGTTTGAGAGCAAATTCTGAATTTTAGCTTAACAGTTAGGTATGTAATTCTCTTGGACAGGGAGCCAGTGACAATTGTCATCAACATATACTAGTATATAGGTGCAGTTGCCTCCAAAGTTGTAGATGAACAGTGATGGGCCACACTTGCTTGACTTGAACCCAAACTATAGTAGAGCCTTTGTTAGTCTCTCAAACCAAGCCCTCGGGGCCTGTTTTAGGCCATAGATAGCTTTATTCAATTTGCACACTTGCCCAGGATTAGAACTAACAAACCCAATGGGTTGTTCCATGTAAACTTTTTCAGCCAGCGGCCCATTAAGAAAGGCGTTGTTGACATCCAATTGTTGGATTGTCCAGCCACGAGTAATAGCTAAAGTTAGGACTACCCGAACTATTACTGGTTTAACCATTGGGGAGAAAGTCTCAGTGTAATCACAGCCTTGCTTTTGATGAAAGCCCTTAGCCATTAACCGGGCTTTATACTTGTTTACTGACCCATCAGGGTTTTCCTTGACCTGGAAAACCCATTTACATCCAATGAGGCCTATGAGGTGGCAGGTCTACCAAAGTCCAAGTGTTATTTTTGACCAAAGCATCATATTCCAGCTGCATGGCCTCCTTTCAATGAGGTAAGGTCAGGGCCTCCTTAGAAGTGTTAGGTTCTACATGAGTTAGAAGTGCAGCAAACATTCTAGACTTAGCCCGAGTTATCATGGGATGAACATTGCAGGGCTGTGGGGAGGGATTTGCAGACTCTAGAAAAGGTTCTGGATGAGAAGGAGATGCTGGATACTGTGGAGTGAGACTCTAATGCAGGGAAGGCAAAGAGGCCGAACTAGGAGAGGAATGGATTGAGTGATTAGTAGTGTGATAGAGTACATGGTAAGGTGATACAGTGCAGCACACTGTATCCCTACCAGGTTAGTTAGTGGTTAGTTAGCTACATGTGCAACTGCCCTCACCGGTTCTCTACTGTGACAACATGAGCACAGTTGCACTATCTCATAATCCTGTCCTGCATGCGCGTACAAAACACATGGAGCTTGATTTATTTTTTGTTCGAGAGAGAGTCACCAGCAAACAGCTGCAAGTACTGCACATTCCATCCGAAGAGCAATGTGCAGATCTGCTAACCAAGGCCCTGTCTCCTACCAGATTTCAGTACTTGAGGGACAAGCTCAAGGTGCTTGGTCCCTCTTCTATAGATCAGCCACCTTGAGCCTGCGGGGGGTGTGATAGAGTACATGGTAAGGTGATACAGTGCAGCACATTGTATCCATACCAGGTTAGTTAGCGGTTAGTTAGTTGTAACTGACTTAGTCATTCAGTTACTTGAGATGCAAGTCACTAGACTTGTATATATACTAGAATCCTGTAATCAGAATATTCAGTGAATGAAATATGAAATTCAGTTTCCCATTCTTTCTGTTTTCTCTCTCTGTATGAGTGTTATCAAGTAGTAGGATGAGGAGGAGACAGAGAAGGAGAGGGTGCAGGTACTGACTCGGGAGGAGGACTAGGAGGAGGATACAAAACAGTAAGAGGAAGAGGACTCGTGGTATTGGACTGAACTGAATTAGAAGAGGAAGTGCTGGACATATGGGCAAAGGGGAACCTATGCTCATCAAACTGTACATCTTTTGAGATGAATAATCTGCCATCCTTGGAGAGGCACTTGTAACCTTTGTGGGAAGAGGAGTAACCCAAAAAGGTATATTCACAAGACCTGGATTCTAGCTTACTTTTGTCGTAAGATCTAAGACAAGGGTAACAAGCACACCCAAACACCCTTAGAAAACTGTAATCTGGTTCTGTTTTGTATAAAACAGCAAATGGGGATTTGTGGGAGAGTGTAGGAGTGGGTAAACGATTGATGAGATAAGTTGCTGTAGTGAAAGCATGATCCCAAAACCTCATAGGCAAAGAGGCTTGAGCTGGGAGAGCCAAACCAGTCTCCACTATGTGTCTGTGTTTCCTCTCAACACTCCCATTGTGGTGGTGAGTGTGAGGACAAATGACCCTATGGACAATACCTAGATCAGTGAGATATTTGGCAAAGGGGCGAAATTCACCACCCCAATCAGACTGAACAGACTTGATAACAGTGTTGAATTGAACCTAAACAAGTTCATAGAACTGTTTAAAGATATTTAAAGTCTCTGATTTTTGTTTGAGTAGAAAAATCCAAGTGAATCTTGAGCAGGCATCCACCATAGGGAGATAATAAGAATATCTTTGAGGACCAAGATCGGACAAGGAAGCCATGGCTAGAACTTCAAGCTCTGATACTATCTTAGAAACAGAGCATAGAGAGAGAATTGAGTGGAGAGAGAGAGAGGGAGAGAAGATTAGAAACTCAATTGTGAATCTATCATTGATTAAGTCTAGATACATGAGCGTCATCTATTTATAATAGATGAAAGGTAACTGCCCCTAACAGACTCGGCTGAGTCAGCAACTGATCCTAACCACTTTACAGCTTACACACACTCACTAACAATCATCATTGAATCACCTAATAGAAAAAGATTTTTTGGACAAACCCATCTAGAAATCCAAAGCTCTCCCCATATGGTCAATTTTTTTGTCAAGACGGCTATTCTTAACAGGATTAACACTAATAACATGCTACAAAAGTGCAAGTCTCTCGCTGCTTTGTCTTCTGATATGCTTGTAATGTGTTATTTTAGTTCAAAAATCGAGACTCGTCTTCGTTTGCATTGTTCTGTTACGGTTTTTGTTTTGGAATAACCTTTTCAGGAATCTCAGGAATCGGGATCATTGTAGAGAATTGGGTCTGCCCTAAGGATCTACGTCAGTTCCTCCTTATTAAATTTAGGTTTATTTTTTAAGCTTGTTAGTGGTGTTCTTCTAGTCATGGTCTATTTAGAGATGCTCCTGTGTTAGACATACATAGATATTGACATGCTTTGTTTTGTGACTCAGTCTCTTAGCTTCTAGGTGTTTCTTTTGTTTTCTTCTGGTGGGGATATCTTATCCTATCTCTCTTTGTACTCTTCTCTTCTTCCATAATAAATTTTATGATTATATAAAAAGAATAATAAGATAATAATAAACACTATGACCTTCAAGGCACAAAGCATATTTACAATCAGCAAAATAAGAGTATCCTTCCACTAATCTATGATCAAATAAGCAACTGACCAACATTTGGAAAACTGGTGTGCAAATCTTAAAAACCCTACCTTTGAATTTCTCGTGTGGTATCTTGGTTGCGGGGTGAACTATCTTCACCTACAGTCTTTCTAATGTCAGAATCAGCAAAGTCCCTATGGGGGCTTGCAATAGCACTCCTTGCAAATGGACTATTAGGAGCACTTTTTGCATACCCATCTTCACTTTTATTATCAACAGATCCATTGCCAACTTCCTGTTCATCTATAGTCTGGGGCTTTTCCGACTTTTCATCATTCTTAGGTGAAGCTGCAGATGTTGGACTGTCAATGTTTGAAGCTTTCCTGTTCACAGCCGATGGCAATTTTTGTTTTGGAGGAGCTATGATGTTTTGCACATCAAGAGTGAATTCTTTGACGAAAGCAAACTCTGCTTGAGAAAAGTATAGTAAATAACGAAGTAGTTTATTGAGCCCTTTTCAACATTCTCCAAAAGAGAACAGAAGCAGATCACAAAACAAAGAACTAACCATACATTTAATTCCACCAATAGCATAAATTATTCTAAAAGATATGCCTATTTTGGATTGTCCTGTCTCCTGAACTATATAACTGTACAAAATTAATCATCACATTTAGACAAACAGCTACCAAGTAACATAACATAGTACAACTATATATTATTTATCAGCTAAAAAGTACCAAATATAAAATAAATACATATATATGATATATAGGTGTAAGCAACTAGAGAATGCGACAGATGGAAATTATGATCTGTGAGTGTATATCCAAACATTGCAGACATGGATAAAGACCGGCCGGCTCCTTCTAGTTCTTCTAATGTAGCACCAATTGTAACAGTACAAATGAAAATCATATTTCTTTATTCTCTCATCCATAAATTATTTGGTTACAATGAAGGGTGTGTGTTATGGCATGGACAGACAATGAAAGGTGTGTGTTAAATAATATCATGCTATAATTAGTCCAGAGCACTTTAATTTATTTTGTACTCACTCTTATTTAACATATATACAATTAAACTTACAGATTGAATTCGATCATTCACTATATGACAAAATACCATAACTTTACATTTTGAATATATATTTAAAATTTAAAAAATATAAATAAATCTTGACTTATTTTAACCCATATTGACATATTGAACTCTAGGTGAATTTAATGTGTGCCAGACTAACACAATAACAATGTGTGTTACAATAACAAAGAAACATTAATTATTTCACACAATTTCTTAATATTTTAATATCAAATTTTCAAAACCGATTTAGGTTTACACGAGAATTTTAAAACTTCTACAGATTTGTGAAAGAAATAATAAGACATTATTTAATAAAAATTATATAATGTCAATTACTAATAGAACTATGTATTTATTCAACAAACTTATGATTAAAAGCAAGTAAAACTAATTAAAAAATTTATTTATAATTTAGCTTTGGCCTTTGGCCCCCATAACACTTATTTTCTGGATTCGTCCCTGGCTTTTTCCACGCTTATCATTAATGATACAGTACAAATAACATAAATCATAAATAGTGAAAGAAAGTGATAAAGAGTATGTCTGGATGGAGACAAGGTTAGTTAACCTTCCATAATCGTCTAACACTCACTTCTTTAAGTTCCTCGAGTTTGGAAGATTTTGGAAGAGAAATTAAGTAAGTTGCCATTATACCCTTATTTCCATTTTTTGTAATTAACAGATAATCTAGATCTAATTAAGGTTATTTTGGATACCTTTATCTTCAAGCTTATCCCAATTCTCATCCCAGTCAGCAGCTCCTTCTTGGATACCAGGTTGCCAGCCTTAAAGGATAAAACTGAGTGAGACCGGAGACTACAAGAAAAAACTTTACACACACTTAATATTTCACTATTCAATAAAAATTATATACTAGAGGGCAGCACATGGGACTGGTGGGCACTGGACAGTGCGCCAGATAGCAAAGAGAAAAGACAGGAACAAATAAAACAAGCAAAAGGAGAAAATGTGATAACTGTATCAAAAGGCCAACAATGGACCAAGCACTTTAACAAAAAGGAAGCAATTTCATTTAACACAACTGATGAGGCGATTTACAGACTGTAAACAGTTTTCTTATCTTAATCAGAACCATATAAGATAAAAGCAACTGTAAAGAGACAGAAAACCAACAACTAAAGGCTGTTTTCAGAACAAACTTTATAGAACAACACCATGCTATTTAATTTGTGTTTCACTTTCAATTAGAAAATAAATCAATTAAATCAAATATATACAAAATGTGTAGCTTAACTTGCATACTGTTCTCAGAAACATCAGCAAGTTTCAAGTTACATTATTCCAACATTCGATAATGGCAACCATGAAAAATAACCATATGAGTGTCAATGCATCATCATAACGTATTGTAAATCGATTCAAAAAAAAATTGCACATGAGAAAACATTCTTGATAAGGAACAAGAGTTTTATAAGATTATCTAAAGCTTGTCCATATAGAACTGTGCCACTAATTTAATTAAAGATTACACAAGAAAAGCTGAATAAACTGTATATGTTAAATGCCACTTGCACTTGATCAGGCAATTTGTTTCAACATGCACTGGCTCAAATAATTTTCACACTGATTCATAACCAGCAGTTCAGTAACTGAAGGCCATTTCCTCAAATTAAAAATTTTAACTGATACCAACAAAACAAATGCAACAAATACGAAATAACAAAAGTTATAGACATGCAATAGACTTGAGAATGCCTGAAAGGAAATGAAACCACCATCTATGAATTTGAAATTACCAAAGGGTAGCTCCACTAGTGTTGTGGGCTTTGCACGCAATCCATACTTCTTGCACCGTTCATTCAAAGATTTCACCAGCTCATCAAGGTCTGATTGGATATGATCAACATGAGCCTGAAAATTGCAGATGATTAGATAAGGTATGAAAACAGCCGCTCAATATGGATGTACGGATCTCATAATATTAAAATGTACCTGTAGAGTACCATCAGCATTTCCATTTTGTTCCATCTTGACAATCGCTTGATACAATTCAATTTTTTTCTCCTGCACATTATACAAACAAATAATTTGACACTAATCAGGCAAAATAGGCGAGAAATAACAAGCTTTTAGCATATATGCTATCAATTGAATAAAAGGTCATATTTCATCGCACCTGTATGTCACGAAATGTGGCTTCCTCAGTAATTAACCTGGATGATACATCTCCAACTTGCTTATATTTATCTTCATATTTCTTTGCTAGAATCTCAACCTGGAATTAATATATCAAGTAAATAATAAACATTAAGTTTACGGAGGTAGTAAGAATACGTGAAATTCTAGATAAAGATACCTCATGTTTATCAGCGGATATCCTTTCTATGATCTCGTTGAGACGATTGTCACATCTGCTTTTATACAGAACCTTTTGACAGAAAAAATCACAAACAAATTGTTTAGAAAAAGGAATATTAACCTGATACAACTTATATCCAATAGATCTATAGTAAGAAATGATTAGTTTTGTCAACGAATCATTGATACTTAAATAATCATAATGGCATTGGATGTAGAAATTATGTTCTTATATATTATATAGTTAACCACTAGCCTTCATATATTTTACATCTTTAAAGCTTTGCATGGTGAAGGTTCATGGCAAGATCCCTTCTTCCTGAAGGGAAAGAAATCATGACGGTAAACAATTTTTCTACCATATTACATTTCACAGTTACTAGCTACATCTATACAGTATATGGCTCAGCCTACAAATCAAGAGACATAATAAATGTACACAAATCACCTGATAACATCTAGAAAGGAGACCAAAAACAGGGCAAATAGAACACAATTAAACAGCAGGGTTTTAATAAGATGGAAAGGAGGAAGCAAGGAAAATACTCACAAGTTCCTGCATTTTTGTACGGTAGAACTCTATTTTCTCTCTGGACTCAACAATTTCTTTCTCAAGTTCTTCCACCTGCAGTTAACAAAATGAATATAAAGATAAGAATTAAATGTGTTCGATTTGAAACACAAAAGAGTCTAATCAGGCATACACAGGCTGACACGTTGATATGCACTGCCAAGAAGACAATTAAGGAAATGAATTTTCCATGCTATCTTCAAAGATACCAGTAGAAGTTAACAATTTTGTATCTGTAAGTTTCAAACATCACTAGCATGATAGATAAGGAGAAGCATACTTCATAGTTCATATTGAAACCAAATATAACTTATTATGTAGCTTTAGTCATCACCTAGTCATAGTTGCCTCAGAGAGCTGATTACTAGAAACTGTAATATGTAATTATATCAAATAGTCTATGCAATTAGTGTTAGTATTTAATGCTGCCGTGTACTAATCTGTATATAAATACCACATTACTTGATAAAGTGATGAACACAGAGATAGAAGAAAGAGAGAGGAAAGAGAGAAGAGAAGAGAGAAACGAAAATCTGTAAATGTTTATTATTGATCTCACTCTTCTGAATACAATAAATCTAGTCACCCACTATTTATAGTGGGGATCACACGTGTAGCTAATAAGCAGTTACAACTTACAACAAATCTAACCCACTTGGGTTCTAACCTAATACATGCAGGAGTATACAGCTACTGTGTACTTTAGGTACTTTAGATATACTAACACAACTTATACAATACTCTCACATTACTTTTGTGTTTTCAAACACACAATTCCTCGAATCTCTACTAATTCTATAACCTACAATGTCATCTTGCCACATCCTAATCGACCATAATAGAAGACCAGAAAAGAGTGCTTGTCAGTAAATTAAAAAACTAATCAAAATAAGCAATGGCAATTGGCCGATAAATAACCAAAATACAGCCAGGTAGGAAAGGGAGGTTATATATGCAAACTTTTCCATCAAATAAAAACAAGAATCCGCAACAGTGTTAGTGGGAATTTTTAGAGAACCATCAAAACATAAACATGCCAGCCAATGAGCTTATATACTGTAGCTCAACTGTCACTGCCCCCAGTCTTTAAGATCGGGGTGTATAGTCAGGGGTTCAATCCTCAACAAGGCCACCCATCCCATCCCATCTCCAGGTGCTTGCACTTCCGAATGTACCAAAAACAAATGCTAAATTTATGGCACAACAAAGTGAAGCAAGAAACAAAGATAGAATAGGTACCTTCTTATCAGCTTCTGTTGCTTCTTGAAACTTTGAATTAATTGAATTTTGCTCATCTGAACTCAGCTGATTTATGAGGTGCTTCTCCAAAACTGGAACTCTGGACCTCTGCTGCTTGTTCTGAGGTCCTTCATCAGACTGAGGGACAGTAGCTGGCCTTGGCGGACGACCTGAAGTAGGGTTCACGTGTCGAGCACCAGAACCAGGCATCACTTGCTGTTGTTGAAAACCTTCCAAAGATAAAAGAGGATAGAGAAACAAAAATATGAGAATAAATATTTTCCATATATGTGAATGGTTACAACAAATTTTTTTTTGAAAAAAAAGAAAAAACTAAGTCTTGGACACACACCTGATGGATTCCCCAAGGCTACACCACTATGAAGAGTGGCAGGTTGACCAGTAGTTGGTAAATCAAGCATAATATTACTTGGAAGTACTCCTGGAAGAACACGTCCTTCTCTGTGTCGCTCCATTAGGTATAGTGCAATACAAAACTCCCTGAGAGACAGCATGCTATCATTATCTTGATCGGATAAGTCCCAGACCTGCTTTAACACCTCTGAAAAATATAAAAACGTGGCAGAATTAACGACCAAAGGAATTAGCTGGCAATCAAAAAGTTATAGACATGGAAGTTGTGAGAACTAGAACGATATGACAAACACCCCCCAACAAAAATCAAGTCAATGCAATCCAATGCAACCTAAATTCTGCAACAGGGGTGATCAGTATTTAAGCTGATTGCCTATTGCACGTGCAGCTAGAGAACTAGAGAAGGGAAGGAAAAAAAACACTTAAAGCCTGCTGTCCAAGCAAAAAGACAAGGAAGTAGAAATACACCTCTTGGCAATCTCCAACTAAGAAACAAGTTCCGTGCTTGTTCCCCGGTGATTTTCCCATCTCTATCAGTATCTACTTCCACAAACACTTTCGTATATTTCTGAATATCAGTCTGAGTCATGCTTGGCCAATGAGATTGGGGCTGACTTGAAGCAGAGTCCTGCAATCTCACAGGAAGTCCAGATGGATTCAGCATATTACGTGTTTGGAGTGGGGCATGCTGGTTCTGTTTCACCACTGGCTGGACCTGTTGAATCTGTGCACTAACAGGCTGGGTCGAAAGTGAGCTCTGCAAAGAATCACGGCTGCTGGTCGTAACAGGCTGCTGGTTCCCTCCAGACACTGGAACAATAGTCGATGAAAGCAGTGAACTTCCAGAAGCAAATCCTTGCGGAGAATAATCTTGCTTTGGCTGAAATGAGCTAGCAGAGAACATATCCCCTCCAAAAAATGAATCAGAAGAAAAACCATTCACCGTAGTATCCACTGATTTAGAATCTTTAACCACTTGATCTGATGACTTTGTGCCAGAGGCAGGATATTGTCTAGGTGCCAGTGCAGTATTTGATCCAGACATTGCAAGCCCAAGCCTCTCCTGAGTTGGTGTTAGAGAGGCCGTTACTGTTGGAGCTCCTCCACCCATCTTGCCTGTGGATCCATCACTTGAGGTGCTGAGGGTTTCAGGACGAGCTCCACCAACAGCCCCTACTCCAGAGACACCTTGAGTTGAAATACTGGGTGCTAGATTAGAAGCAGAAGCAGACACATTTTGCAAAGGCCTCGATAACTGACTTTCCTGAGAAGGAAGATTTTGCTGGTTTCCACTTGAATATGGAACTGGCCCCCTTAGTCCAAGATTTTGGTGCGATATAGGATTAGCAGGTCTGATTTGTGGAGTAGGTGCAGGTGCTGCTACGGGTGCAACTGTAGCACTGAAATTAATTTGAGGTGCAGGTATCTTAGATGCAGCTGGGCCATACAATGCTGCTTTTACTATTTCAGGGGTTAGTTCTCTCTTACTTTGTGCCACGGTGACAAGTTTAAGGGCATTGTAGAACTCTGCACGGCCAAGGAAACCACTTTGGCTTTGGTTTGCAAATGCCCAAATCTGCAGCAAGCAAAGCAAGTGATGTTAAGTTGTTAATAAAGAATAAATATGTAGCTCCGTAGCTGTGCTTGCTAGTACACAAAACAGGATTTCTGTACTCTGTAGTAGTAACATCATTCAAGATCACAGTGAGAAAGAAAAAGCAAATGTGACAAATAATTAAAATAATACTCTAAAATCATTAAAACGCAAAAAGCGATGTGGTGGCTGCAAGTTGATTGATATATTAAGCAAATTGTGAGGGAATGGCAGATGAGAATGTGAAAGCAAAAGCAAGCTCAATAGTTGCAATGGCGATGGTTGTCTAATCTAATCTAATCTAATTGTAATTAATTAGGGAGAAGAGAAGATAGAAAAGAGGTGAGACCTGCGCGAGGACCTGCTTGGGCAAACCGGAGCCTTGGAAGAAGGAGACAGCTTCCTCACCGCTGATACGGCCGTCTCGATCCAAATCAGCACGTCGGAAATATGCATCGAAGAGATCGACATTGGGCGCTGCCGATGCCGCCATTGCTTTGCTTGCCCAATTCAACAGCACCGCCTCTTGATTGATTTGATCTTTTGATTTGTAATTTAGCAAAGAAACTCAACAACTCACCGATCTTAATCCAATCTCATAAATGAATCAATCAACTCGGCATCCAAGTAAATTCCCACCCAATATTTGATTGATTTATTTTCCACTCGAATCCAATCGCAGTGTCCCCAAAATCATCCCTCAATTCTCATTTTCCCCTTCACGGACAGTTTTCATCCTTTTTCCTCATTATATTTCAAAAATGCCACTCCCTCGTTAGTCATTTCCCATGTGTGTGTTGTGTGTACTGTGTGGATGTGGATTGCCATTTTCTTTCTTTTTTTGCCTTTTTCTTTTTTTGTCGTTTTATTTTGGTGAAACTGTGAAAGCCATGCTATTGTTTTGTACTTATTTACAGGACAAGCTAGATAATAATGATAATAATAATATAAATTTTATCTATATTGAAGATATAATTAAAATTTATTTTTTGACAAAATTAAGAGTATGTTTGTTATTGGTTATTTTGTTAAAAAAAAATTATTTTTTTAATTGGATAATCATTTAAAAAAAAATTGTGTCTTTTTTTGCTTTTGAAAAAAATTAAAAGTAGAAAAAAATCATTTTTAAGTTTAAAATGAAAAGCAACTTTAATTAACTTTTGGAAAAAACATTTTTTATAACTAATTACTTTTTAAAAAATAATTTTTATGATTATAAACAAACATAATCTGCTTCTGCTTTTCTTTAAAATCTCTAAAAATAATTACTAAATTATTTTGTAACAAAATCGTTTATTTTTTAATCTTAAACAAACGTGTTTTAAATCTAATTAGTAAAATGGTTTGATAATAAAATAAATTTTAATTAATTTTATTACGTTTTTACGGGAAAAAATTACTTTCGTGATGTGAATATTAGTAGATTTAGATGTAATCTTTTATAATGTAAATATTAAAATATTTAATGTCACATAAATATGTACATATATAAAAAAAATCATTAATTTAGTATGCCGATGAAAATTTGCATTTAATCAATTTTATTAAATGTCATATAAAGTTTTAATTCCCATTTTTTTATCATTCTAAAAAATAAAAACAACAGCAACAAGGAAACAAAACTCTGCACAAATCCCAGACACTACCATAGCATTTGCTAGTAAGCTAGGAGAGAGCTAAGGGGGCAGGAAATCCAAATTTGCAATGCTTGCTCTGATGATGTATCTTGTTAGGCCAACCAATTCGCACATGCATCATCTTTTCTCAAGGTATGATTGAAGCTCAACTTCTACAAATAACTAGTGAAATTTTTTATGTGATCCACAAAAGGGGCATAAGGATGAGAGTTGGGAACAACATCCTTTATAAAAGACAAAGTTGTTTTTGAATCGGATTCGCAAATGACTTCTGGATACCCTACATTCCAAGTGATCCCAAGACCATGAGCTATGGCTAGTAATTCAACAATGATGTTGTTTGCATACCAAAAAAAAAAAAAAAAATCCATTCTCCGGTCATGTTCCTTGGAAGGCCTCCAAAACCAGATCTACCTAGATTTGCGAAGGAGCTACCATCAATGCTGATCTTAATAGCATTCTCCAAAGGTGGAAACCAAAAAGCAAAAACGACTTCCTGACAACTCTTTGCACTCACATGGTTCCAGATGCTTTATGAATAGAATCTGGTAATGAGCGAATCCCGCTAAGAATGTGTCAGTCCTCCCATAAGCAATCCAAGAACACTGCAACATTACGAGCCTTCCAGACAGTCCCGCAGGTAACTACAAACAAGGTCCCCTTAGACCCTTACTATCATTAGAAAAATGATGGATCCACTCTCTAAAATTAGCAATAAGAAAATTCTGGTGTTTAGTAAACCCCATCAGCCCCTATATCTTTCGAATTTTATAACATCCTATGAGAGTATACGACAATGTTTCATGAACCGCCTCACATTTTTGACAAGTAGTGTCTGTTGTTAAATGATGATTCGCCCGAAACTGATTTGTTGGGAGGCTACCATGCATAATGAGCTAAAAGAAAGTACCTCAGATTCTCATGTAGCTTAGCCCTTGCAAATCCAAGACCAGCTCTCCTATGCAATGACCAGTTGAGCCTGCTAGATTGCTGAATTAAAAATTTTAGATATTATAAGAGATAGGTAAATAAAAATAATATTTTGAAAATTGATAATTAAATAACAACAATAAGCAAAGAGTTCTATATAAAAACAGTGACAAAAGCATACGACAGTTTGACACAACCTTTCAATCAACAAATTTTTTGAAATATAAAAATAAAACCAAATACTACAGAGAAATCATAACATGTAATTGGTACACAATTTAAGTATCATTTCTCTTTTATCAATTATCATTTCCCATTAAATAATTTAATTTTATCATAATGCATTGTGTTTATTTAATTCTAATAAAACTTTTATGCTATATAGACATGTATATAACTTTTATAAAAAAGATATGAACATGTTCTCGTGCAAACCTCGGTTTAATTTGTTTCCAGTATTCAGTTTTCATTTCCTGTTTTAAAAAATTATTACAAAACTTTCACATTGTTTTCATTTTATTTTCTGTTTTCAAAAATTTGTACAGAAAATATTGAAAACAACTTTTTGTTTTTTACTATTTCCTGTACAAATCATTAAAAACGGGAAACAGAATGAAAACAATGTGATAGTTTTGTATTTTATTTTATTTTTTGAAGTTGGAAACTGAAAACAAAACAAACATACAACTTCTACACTGTTAATATAAAAAAATACAGTGAAAGAAATATAAAAACATTTAAAAATTATATAACAAAGACATATGATTTCCTGTTAGTTTTTATATTTTCTCTTGATTTTAAATTTCAATTTAATCAATAAAAAAATATTGTTACCTCTTGATTACATTACATTACAGAGAAATACTAATAACACACTTTCTAACAATTTCCTTTCAACACATTCCCTCCTATTGGCTGAAATTCATGTAGGTCTTACAAATTTCAAGTGGGATCCACTTGAATTAGTGGGACCTATTTCCAAAATAGTGAGACCAACATGAATTTCAACCAATAGAAAAGAGTATGTTGAAATGAGAGTGTTAGAGAGTGTGTTGCTGACACTCATTGAGGGAGAGAAGGCCACGACACATGTTCCAAGTGGAGTAAACTTGAAAAATTAATAAGTATTACAAAATTTAAAAGATTTTATTCCTTGTTAAATGGAAAAAAAAATTATTAATGTGTGTTGATCCAAATAAAAAGATTTGGATTCCTTTAAATATATGATTTTGAACTTCATTTTAATTTTATATGTGCAAGAATAAATATTGTTCATAGAGATCCCTACTTAATGAGAGTGATCATGATATATTAATTATGTAGGAGTTCAATCTTCTTACACCCTAGCCCTAGTTCAACAACTAATTTCTTTGTCCGGTAAAAATTTTTAGGCATACAATTGCTATTTGGCAACGTATCTCTCATGAACTGCACCCAACCATTAAAGCACACCTCAGATGAACCATTGTCTGTTTTCAAACTTAGAGCCATTAAAGAAGCTGACAATGCAGAGTAATTGTCACAACCATCCCATAATGGAGATTGTGCGGCTGTCAACATGTCAAAGAATTGTTGTGCTTCTGTGTTAGGATCTTCCCTCATAGTGTCTTCTTTGTCTTCATCTACTTGCTCAAGATAGTTGCCAATTTCTAGTCCAGCAGCATCCATTACTAATTGTTCATAATTACCAAAGACTTCCCTTTGCCCCCGCTACCATAGTATGAGCGATCAACACCCATTGGAGGAATTGGGGGAATTTGTTCTCCATGGTTGGTCCAATAATATTAATTACTCATAAACCCCTTCATGCACAAATGCACTTTCACTACATCAATTGCTTCATATCTCATACACTTGCATTTCTTACAAGGACATGTAATCCTCCCTCCTAGACCATGTTGATCTTGTTCAGAAGCAAACCTAATAAATTCATGAATTCCCACAACAGATTCTTCTGTAATATTGTTATTAGGATCCAATCTTTTATCAATCCACTTTCAGGCACTTCCATTTCTGATTCATCATTTACACATCAATTAAAAGGATTAATGACTTCATAAAATGCAATAAAATCAGAAGCCCATATCTAAAAGGAATGTTAAAAGATCATTCTAAGATTAATTTATCCCTCATGCAACATATAAAGATTCAATATAATTACAAAAGAAAACCAGAAAAAATAAGGACTGATGGCAACTCTTACACATAGATTCAACCTTTAGTAATTAAAACAAGGCTGATAGCCATGCAACATAATTTTAAATGGAATCCAAAGTTAATCAAAACTCATTACCAGTGGACTATACTCCGATAGTCCTTAAAATATAATAGAAGATCTTGAGAATTGTGTCCAAAATATAAAATTCAGTGTTACAATCCATCAATATCATATCATCTATGATTGACAGCGTTTCTAATTACTCCATAATTTCTATAAAACCAGCAAATTCCAAACACATTTGTCTTGCATCAATAACATACCAACACATAATAACACATTTCATGTACAAATAACAAACATGGAAATCAAGAAGAATCACAGCAAGTTGAGCTACCAATGAAGGACCAACAACAATTATCAGATCTAGAAATTACGAGAACAATAACAATCACAATTTTCAAATTCCGATTATAAAATCCCTAAACATACATAGAGAGAAAATATAGGTAGCAGTGGCGATAGTAAAAACCTCGAAGAGCAAAGTGAGAAAGTGCAGCACGACGACAAAATGCAAAGAATGGTAGCAGTGGCGATGGAGGCGGCGACTGCAACGGCGACGATGTTCCACAGTGCAGTAGCTGAAATTGGTTCAATATCAGAGCAACATCGAAGAGCAATCTCAAACAAAAAAACCAGATTCAAAATCAAAAGTAGAGAAAAACAAAGTGAGAAAATGCATCAGCAAGAGTGAGAAAGCTTACGTGGTTGACGGTGAATATGTGTGCGAAACAGTGAAGAGAAGAAATCACCAACTTTCAGAGTGCAAAATTGAGTGCAAAATCTTAGGGCGATGGCAGTGAAGTGAAAGGGATTTAAGGCGAAATGAGTTGGGAGATGGCGAGTTAGTAAATTTCAGAACGGGAGAGAAAGGGGTAAACGTTCAGAGGAAGGTAGAAAGAGGCGTCAACATTCAGAGGAAACAGAGAAAAAGGAAAAGGGGTAAGTGGGAGGAAATTATTTAAAAAATAATCTTATATTTCTGATTAAATTAGTAAACAAAATACATTATTTTCAACTTTCAACTAATAATAGAATAATAATCAATATCAGTAAACAAAATAGAATAATCAATAAAAATAATTGCAAGCTAATGCATTATTGACAATTTAATATATTCAGTAAAAACAATTAAATATATTAATAATAAACTTTTTAAAATATTTAAATTTACACTTCAACGACAGAATTAGCGACAAATTTTTGAGCGGTGGATTCTCAAATAGAATACTAGCGACGAATTTAGTGACAAATATTTAGCGACGGCGTATATCTGTCGGTAAATTCGTAGTAAATTCAAGTCAAAACAACAGCTACGAATTTAGCGACGAGGGGCATCACGACGAACATTTTTTGTCGTTAATTTCGTCACTAAAGTCAAAGAAATAATTTTGCTACGGATTTTCGACGACAACAAATTTTGTCACTGAATACGTTGCTAAATAGTAAATCATTGGATATTGTAAATCAAAACAAAATTCGTCGTTAAATTTATTGCAGTTTGCAACGGATATATTGTCATCGCTAAATTTTGTCGCTACTTTCAATATTTTTAGTAGTGCTATTTCCTGTACAAATCCTTAAAAACAGGAAACAGAATAGAAACAATGTGGTAGTTTTGTAATTTTTTTTTTGAAACTAGGAAACTGAAAACCAAATAAACATGCAACTTCTACATTGTTAATATAAAAAAATACAGTGAAAGAAATATAAAAACATTAAAAAAATTATATAACAAAGACATATGATTTTATGTTAGTTTTTATATTCTCTATTGATTTTAAATTTCAATTTAATCAATAAAAAATTATTGTTACCTTTTGATTACATTACATTATAGAGAAATACTAGTAACACACTCTCTAACAATTTCCTTTCAACACACTCCCTCCTATTGGTTGAAATTCATGTAGGTCTTACAAATTTCAAGTGGGACCCACTTGAATTAGTGGGACCCATTTCCGAAATAGTGAGACCAACATGAATTTCAACCAATAGAAAAGAGTATGTTGAAAGGAGGGTGGCTTCTAAGGTAAGGGAGCAAGTAAGTCCCTCACCTACGAGGGAGTAAAAAAAAGCCATTGGATATATCAATTTAATAAATGGATGGCTAGGATCTTTTAATGGTAACCTAGTGTTCAGGTTGCTTCAACAAAATGACCCAATAATTTCTAAAAGGGGAACTCGTTAGAACTGGAACTCATTGGGATCTTGAAGGACAAAAGTCTAAAATGGATGCAGAGCAATGAATCTTGAATCTTCTAGACAGTGTAAAGCCACATCATATAGCAAGAAGTAGGAAACCAAACAGTATCAAGTATTTCCCATCCTCTTTATCGTCTTCTTTGTGCTTTTCATCCTTAGTACCCTTCTATACTACTTTTGTCTGATAAGATGAAGATGATGATGGTGTGGAGCTCGATCAGATCTGGACGTCTTTGAAGACTGTGGATGGTGGTAGCAAACTAACAGATCAGTGGCTGAGGAGTTTTAGAAATGAGTTTTATGAAGAAAAAAATCTACTAATTTACCGGAAACCGGTAGGGCACAGGTGAGGGATTTGTATCCTCCCTCACATTAGAAGGCACTTGAAAGGAGAGTGTTAGAGAGTGTGTTGCTAACACTCATTGAGGGGGAGAGGCCACGACACATGTTCCAAGAGGAGTAAACTGAAAAATTAATAAGTATTACAAAATTTAAAAGATTTTATTCCTTGTTAAATGGAAAAAATTATTAGCGTGTTGATCCAAATAAAAAGATTTTGGATTCCTTTAAATATATGATTTTGAACTTCATTTTAATTTTATATGTGCAAGAATAAATATTGTTCATAGAGGTCCCTACTTAACGGGAGTGTTCATGATATATTAATTATGTAGGAGTTCATATTTAGTCCTCTTCTTACATTGTTCTTCCAAATTTTATCACTGCATCTAGCATTTAGCTTTAGGTTCTATTACAAATAAATTTGCATCAAGGACGTAGGAATCTTAAAAACATATCATAGAAACATTGTTTTGTGTTTTCCATCTATTGAAATTCATTCTATCGAACCTATTCAATTTGATGAAGTCTTGATTCATTACTTTGAATAGATTATTGAGAGGAGTCCATCTTCTTTCTCTCATAATATTTGTCCTAAGATTGTTATCAATTAGGAGACTCAAAGAAAGTTAAATAAGAGAAATTGTGCTTAAAACGTGAAGGATGCTATCTTAAGATGAATTTCCCTCAGCTATTCGTCGCAAAGTAATGGTAAATCGTTTTTAGGAATTATTCAAGTGCCTATATATAAATTATAAAACAATTCCCTTGCTATTCGTCGCAAAGTAATGGTAAATCGTTTTTAGGAATTATTCAAGTGCCTATAAATTATAAAACAATAAAATTTTGATATTACCACTTCCAAGAAATATATGAAGGAGTTAGAATTTTTTTATTTATCATAATTAAACGAAGGGAAAAGAATTATATTTTAATATAATTTTGTTTCTATTTACTAAGAGCATCGGAAATCCTCAATATATACGCAACTCACTTTATCTCTTTAAGTGGGTCACCTCAATTTTAAGCAACTCAAACAATTCCCACTCCAATGAGAATTTCTACAACAAGTTGCTTAACTCACCCTCTCTCTTCAACATTCCATATTCTCTCTCCTACATTTACACACAAAAATTTTAAGCAACCCATAAGGAATAATTGCTTATATAAGCAACTCTCTCCAATTTTAAGCAACCCAAAATCATAAGTGACTTATTAAAATAATATTTTATTATTAAGCAACTCCTAAGCAACTCGCATTGGAGGTGCTCTAAGCAAACATAACTATTCACACTTATTTAATAAACATAAATGTTCACAATTAAACAATGTCTCCAATGTGAGGCTTCTTTCTTCTCAAATTTATAAACTACTCCCTCCGGTCCATAATGTAAGCAAAAATTTCCAAATTTTTTTGTCCAAAATATAAGCAAATTTCAACTACTTTCTTCTCATTTAATGAAGTTATTCTCAAAATACCCTTCATTTAATACAAATTTTGTTTTCCAATGACTCCTTTTATTCTCAATAACACAAGCTTAATAAATAAGAAGAAGGGTAATTTAGGTAACAAACTTAATTTTTTATTCCCAATGACTCTTTTAAATGAGATCAACTAACTATCTTAATATGTGTGTCCCATTTAATTTTTACTTACAATAGAGACCGGAGGGAATATTACAACAATTGTTACTTGAAAAAACACATCTAAGATGGGTGAAGGCTATGGTGCACTACCCACCAAAATGGCGCAGTAGTGTGCCACTCACCATGACAGTTTATAGGCCAATTATTGTGCCACATGGATCACTTTGACAATTCAACTCATTTAGTATGCAATTCTTCAATCCTCACTACTAAAGTGGAATTTGAGGTTGATTCAAGTTCAGTTACTGACTTAATTAGTAGAAGGATTGCTCCTTGCTCTTCGGTCAAACCCATTGTTGAGGAGATTATCTCATTGTTGAATCTTCAAGACTGGAGGACCTCCCTGAACTGCATCAGCAGGAATGCAAATTGTGCAGCTGATATGCTTGCCTTTAAGGGGCACTCGGCAGGCTTTGATGTCTCCATTTTTAATGTTCTGTTTCCCCTTTTAGATAGTTTAGTAGCAAAGGATATAGGTGGGGTTTGTCCACCTAATTCCAGTTCTTAGATGTTATCCCTTCTTATAAATAATAATAAAAAAAAAGGTTGGAGGATAGATCCTCCTCATTCCCGAGCCATTGATTTATTATTTTTTAAAAAGGATGGTCCAGATCTATCTAAACTTTTTACAGATAACTTGTCACCAACTTTCCGGCCAGGCCTCCCCCTCCTCTCTGCCGGTGCCACCATGATAACCCATCCCATACAGAAAAGAAAGAAACAAAAAAAATTAAAAATTTTCACTACCAAACAGATGCCCAGATGATCTTATCATCCATAAACCCACAAAACAAAGAAATTGCAAGATTTTGCAACAATCAACCGACCATCCTAAAAAGTGAAAAAGGAGACATTTTTGAGCATACCCAGATGCATCATGTTTGCATCGATTCATGATGATCAACGGTTCCCACACATTCATTAATCATTATCGTTATTTTTGCAATAATATAAGAGAAGAGATAGTTAGAGGCCCTCATGTGATGCACCTTGTTTGGTTGTTTTCCTAGAAGGAGAGCACCACGTCGTACTGAGTATCGGCATGAAAGGCACGGGAACAGGAAAAGTAACAGCAGCAGAAGGGCTATAGAGGCAGCCCACCTCCAAGTCAATTTCGGTCCGTTTTGCGAACCAGACCTTTATCCTGGGCCGGGTTCGGCGTAAGCCTTTCGGGAAGCGTAGCGTATAGTCTTCTTGAACTTAAGGTTCTTACAGCAAAAGGGGTGATAAAAAGTGGCCGCCGATCTCGGGTCACCACCTCATCTGCCACCCGCCGTCCATGACCAAAAACGGCTTTGGTTCGCATCCTCGTCCCAACCTGTCACTCGTCGTCCATGGCAAAGGAGGAGAAAGGTGACGCCGGCGACGAAGGCTATGAGGTCGAGAGAAAGGAGGGAGGTTGGAGGCGGAGGAGGTCAGGAGGGTTAGGGTTCAGATTATCATATCTACAAAAATGATTTTTGATAAAGAAAAATAAAAAGATAAAAAAATATATTTAAATTGGGAACAGGTTTGTACCCAAAAAAAAAATTAGGAACTGGTTATAGTAGGTAATTTTAATGGAGGACCCATCCTCTAACCTTGTGAGTGAGGATTGAAGACTTGACCCGTATTAAATGAGTTGAATTGTCAAAGATCCGTGTGGCACAATAATTGACCCACAAATTGCCATGTGGGTGGTGCACCTTACACGGAACCTCTAAGATGATAGAGAAGTGCTAAACACATCTGAGATGATAGAGAAGTGCTTATCTCCAGGCACTATTTTTGCCCTACATATGTTGGAGAAAATGATGTGTCACAAAGCATGCGCTTGATGCGTTTGAATTGAGGGATGACATTTCATTTAAATAGCTTTATTCTTTGTCTGGATGGCACTGAAATAAGAGGAAATGAGAAAGATTGAAGTTTAATAAATAGAAGTTTAATAAAATCGGAAGTTTTCTCTCGTTTGGATTGAAAAGATAATGAAGGGAAAAGAAAAGAAAAATGTGGTGGGTCCCACCTAAAAACAATCTCCTCTTACATGAGTAGAAAACTTGAAAGGGGAAAATTAGTGAAATGACATAATTGACATTTTGTTTAGTACTGTACAAATGTGTTATTACTTATTAGAGGCAGGTATGTATTTATAATGAAAATCAATTTTTCTTTATCTTATACTTATATCGCAATTCTTTTAATCCAAATAAACTATCAATTTTTATTCATTTTCTCTTATATTCTACTTTTTTCCTCCTTAATTTTTCCCAAATCCAGACAATGCATAATAAGAACTATTTTGTTATTGAAGCATTCTCACCTTTTATTCACTTGCCTACTCTTGGCCATCCAACCAATCCTACTTATAGCCTCTTTGTTATAGATTTTGTAAAGGTAAAATCACATTTTCAAATTACGTTAAGGAAAGCTCCTCTCATATAGCTTTCAAAATAATTGTCTCAGAAAGTGTTATTTTCATGTTTGTATTGGAAATAATATCAACCAAACAAACACTTATCCATTTCCACTTCCTCGCCATCCTTTATTGAATTATTGTCGCCTATATACATTCTCGTTATATAACTGACAAAGCAGAAGCTAGTAAGGAGTTGAATCATCAATGTCACTCCAATACAAGCTTGGACTTCATTTAAGGTGCATCCATAACATGGACTTCAACTCAGGGTGAATGGGTTTAATTATGCAACTCATTTGGGGAAGAATTGTAAGTGTCATAACATATTGGGTTTACCCTCAAGTGATTGACACACTACCTAAGCCTACTAATAACATTCGCCTATTCTGCCCCTTCGAACATGTTAAAATAAAATGACTTTGAGCTACCATAAAATTCAAGCATGAGTTTCAGTGGTACCGCAACATACAGAGAGGGAGAGAGAAAGTAATATCAAATATAGGAGTTCATCGTCAATCATCTTGGTAAGTGTATCTAAGGTTATCGATTTGGATCCGTTCGACCAATTGTGTGATTCATTATATTTTCGGATGGGCCAATTTAGTCGTGGGTTGATAATTTGTAAATTCAGCCTAGTCCTTTATGGATTATAGGCCGAATTGATATTGGCCCATCAGCCCACTTTAATTTTTAAAAATTTTACTTCAAAATCATGGTAAAATGAATCAAATAAAATAAGTAACCTAAAAAAATAATCTCGAAAGAAGGTAATAACCTTAAAAAAAATATTCAACCCCATTTTGTCTCTTATACACTGATGTTATAACAAAAACTAACACTACACATGAATCACTCATTTAAATTTTTAAGTCTCTGTGATATACATAAATTTGCTAGCAATTAACATATTCATATATTGTTATTGGTGAATAATCTTTGAAATAATGAAGTGTCATAGTACAATATATGTCAAGATAACATCATGTAATAGGAATGAAAAACAATAATAAAAAAAAAAGAATAAAATTCAGGTGAGATTATTTTTAAGCTAGGTTGGTTTGGGCAAAAATAATATCATATTGTCTTTTTTAAAATCTAGCTCCTATTTTATATTTAAATTAATAATTAGGTTGGTCCATCGAACTAGACTCATTTTAACACCCCTAGCCATAATTTTATATATCAAGACTACAATCACATTAGAAACCCGGATGAGTTCCACCATATTTGATGATATGACAATTCTCTTACATCATCCATATTGATATACATTTTAATTAAGTGTGCATCTGGCTCAGCTCTTTTTGAGCGTCTATTCTCCTTAAAAAGGAGAAGCTAGATCAAAAAATTGTACAAAAAATAAAATAAAAAATAAGGAACTTATTTTTAATAAAGAAGGGAAGCTTAAAAAAAAAGTCACAGGATAGAGCTTTTGTGGTTTCCTATGAAAGTGTTTTCGACTCTTAACTTTTGTTAGTTGTATTTGTCAAACAATTTTTAGCATAAAAGGAGTTAAAAAAAATCATGTGAAAATAGTTTTTAGCGTAAAAGTAGCTTTTATCAAAGTTTAAATAAGTTTTTACCTCTGCAAAGTTCATCAATTTTCATTTTAGTCCATGTAAAATATTTTCTTATGATTTTATCCCTATATATTTTTTTTTAACTAGTTCCTACTGTCATCTTTTTCCATTATCTAGTGCTCAGGGACCACATGGTTAAAATTTCAAAATCCCTTTATTTTGTATGATATATAGTACTCAGATGTACAGTTGTAATTTCTTGTTCCTATCCGACTTGCTCCAAATTTTGGCTAGAAAATATAAAAAATCATAAATTAGGGTGAGTGGGTGACAGGGTTAAAATTGACAAATTTTTTCTCCTGATATAATTTCTAGTACTCAAAGATAATGATTGAGATTATTTACAAAGTTTTTGAAATTACATGGACGAAATCCTAAAATAATTTTTTATGACTAAAACCAATTATCAAACAACTTTAGCTTTTAGTTTTAAAGCTCTTTTTTTTATCTTCTCCTTTTAAAGTAGCTTTTAAACATAAAAAAGCTGAACAATTCTTAATGGTATTTAAAACAACCTGTCCAATACTTTTTGTAAGATTTTAATTTTGATTGCTCAAAAAAATATTTTAATTATGATGTATTGTTATTTCAAAAAAAAAAAAATATTATCAATCAATTATAAATTATTACGAGTGATTTTTAAAATAATTAACATAATATTTAAATATTTTTAAGAATATGATAATTTATAATGTCTTAATAATGAAAAATCTTTGCGAAAATTAGGAATCAATAAATTTGTTAATTAATTTTATTTTTTAAAATGTCAATATCCTGTCTGATATCTATTCGATTTCTTTGAATAGAGTTTATTGGTTGTTCAGTTTGACTTGACTGATCCCTAGGCCACGAAAGTTGACTTTAGAATACGTAGCACAATTTTGCTGCTTGTGGTAGCTGGCAATTTCCTGCCAAGGTTTCAGCGTTGGACGGAGTCCCGCGTGACTATTATACGCAGTTAATTAACGATAAATTACAGTATTATATGAGTCTTCTTAACATGAGTCTTCTTAACGATAAATTAAGGATTACAATAAGTGTTATGTTAATGAGTGTTCACAGGACACTCTTTAAAGAATAAAAAAAAAGTAAGTATTTATTGGAAAAATCAAGTATTTCATATTTTCAAATGTTAAATACACTAATTTTTTATGTAATATTTCTTTTCTTGATTCCTTATTAAGTGTCTCGTTAGCATTTCCTTACAATAAAAGTTTCCATAATTTATTGATAAAAAGATGAAAAAAAAAAAAAAAAAAAAAATCATGGGACATAAACCAAAACTCATGCAAAAGAAACATAGTCATTTAAATCTAACATTATGTTTTATATTCTTCTTCATATTATACTTCTGAGACTTAAACATAACCACCTTGAAATCAGAATCAATTTCAACAACATTATCATTATTCAACTGCTCTACAGAGATAATCATTATCTAGGTTATCCTCATCCCCATTTCTCAAAAACTTTGCAAGTATCTTCAAATCATGAGCAATATTAGGGTGTATAGGGGTTGAATTAATCTCAGGATTCTCAAGATTTTTACCACTAATTATTAAATCACAGGTAATCCTATAAACGTCCACAAGTTTTCATTAAAAAAATAAAAGTAACACTTAACAAAATAATGAATGCATCATTTTTCAATAATTTTTTTTATTGGTTCCTTAATTAATATCATTATGATACTCGTTAACATTCTCATTATATTATTATTATTAAAAGTGTTTAACTTTTATTATAATTATAATTTTATAATTAATTGATAATATATTTTTTATTAAGGATATATTAAAATTAAATTCTAATAATAATAAAAAATTGTATTGAAGTTTTGCTTTTTTACCGTGTAGTATCACATGACATATATTGTACATTTTAAACGAGGAAAGAAACAGTGGAAGTGCAAGAACGCTTCTTATAATTCAATTATTATTGAATTATTGAGTAGAAAGAGAAGAGATATAAAAAGAAGACTAAGACCAAAAGTAGGTGTTGACTGTGTTGAAGAAGAATGGTTTGATGATCAAAGGAAAGCATTGGAGTTGAACTTGAAAAACAAGGTTTTTCTAAACTTGTTCTTGTGCTAGCTGCATATAGCCAGTTTAATTTATTTCAGGGGAAGCGGTAGATTCAAATGGGAATTTGCTGGGGTTCTCCACCTCATAACCCAACCCCAAACACAACCCGTACCCTTAGTGCAGGTAAGATTTAACCTTTTCTTTGTTTCTTAGTTTCATTCTTGAAAGATTCATCTGATTTGTCATAGTTTTCATTTCCTTTGTCTGATTATTAATACTAGACTAGATAAAGTATATCCGTGACCCAGACTGATTGATAAATTAAGTATAACCGATTCTGTGTATGTTGCTATCTATATATAATAGTATTGTATTATGGTATGTAGCTACAACGGGGACATCTCAAACGAGCAGCAGCAGCTATGCTACATCTGCAACTACATCTTCTGGAAGTGGGAACAGCTCCACAAATAGCAAGTTCTCTGTGTCTAGTGGTAGTGAACCTTATCCCAATGGCCAGATCTTACCTACCGCAAATTTAAGGATCTTCACTTTTGCCGAATTGAAGGCTGCAACTAAGAATTTTAGAGCTGATACAGTACTTGGGGAGGGTGGTTTTGGAAAAGTCTTCAAGGGTTGGCTTGAAGAAAAGCCAACGCCAAGGAATGGAAGTGGAACAGTCATTGCAGTCAAAAATTGAACTCCGAAAGCTTACAAGGAATTGAGGAGTGGCAGGTAACCAATCCTACTAGGTTTACTCACTGCTGCTGCCCTTTCCTATTATATCCCATTTGGGTGTTGAATTTAGCTGTCCTGTTCACTGTGATCTGTCTGACTGTCTACTTTTTAAAGATTTGAGGGAGTTGTTGGGTAGTAGTGTATTTGGAGTTTCATCTTATGTATATTATGTAATTTGTTTTTGGAATTGTAATATGAGTGAGCATCCTTGTTTTGTGGTCCCAACCCCCTCTTTTTTCATTGATTTATCATTTATTACTTGTTTCATCAAACTGTTTCAAATTTCAATTATAAACTTTTAAATTTGCTCATACATCAATGGTTCATTCATGTGGTGCAGTCAGAAGTAACTTTTCTTGGTCGCCTCTCTCATCCTAACCTTGTTAAGTTGTTGGGATACTGTTTGGAGGAAAATGAGCTTCTTCTCGTCTATGAATTCATGCAAAAGGGAAGTTTGGAACATCATCTATTTGGAAGTGAGTGCTCAGTTGAATTTAATATCACTCCTTGACAAGTGTTCAGTTCAAACATTAAATAATCAGCAAAACAAATGCATCTTTTCAATCAAAAGCTACATTATTTCAATTGTGTAGGGGGCGCTGCTGTTCAGCCACTTCCTTGGGACATCAGGCTTAAGATTGCAATTGGAGCAGCTCGTGGCCTGGCATTCTTGCATACATCTGAGAAAGTAATTTACAGGGACTTCAAGGCCTCCAATATATTACTTGATGGGGTGAGTTCTATGTCACACATAACTTGTAAGCAAAATATGCATACAATTCTTTTTGTGTTGCTATTTTGTCATCCTGTTATCATGGGGACAAAATGTTGGTTCACCTATTTTCTATCATCAACATCAGAAAGCATTTTTAGTTTAGAATGTACTACTGTGTTGACAACTTAAATGTCAAATAAATTATCTTCATGCAACAGTCCTATAATGCAAAGATATCCGACTTTGGCTTGGCAAAACTGGGTCCTTCAGCTAGTCAGTCCCATGTGACAACAAGGGTGATGGGCACATATGGTTATGCAGCTCCTGAGTATGTGGCCACAGGTAACCTCGCAGCATCCCAATCCCATATTGTGATGTTTTTTTCCAATTGTTTTGCCAGGTTTGAGTATTTCTCAGGCTGGAAACTTAAATGGACTATTATAGTACTGCACCTTCATTAAAATCATTGATGATTTTGTATCATGCAGGGCATCTGTATGTAAAGAGTGACGTATATGGGTTTGGAGTTGTTTTGGTTGAGATGCTAACAGCCGAACGAGCACTTGATCCAAACCGTCCAAGTGGGCAACATAATCTAACGGAGTGGGTGAAACCATACCTACATGATAGAAGAAAATTGAAGAGCATTATGGATAAGCGATTGGAAGGAAAATATCCAACCAAAGCTGCATTCCGTATAGCTCAGCTTGCTTTAAAATGTCTTGCATCTGAGCACAAACAGCGTCCATCAATGAAGGAAGTTTTGGAGAACTTGGAGCGAATTCAAGCTGCAAATGATAAACCTGTGGAGCCCAAATTCCGGTCTACACGCACCGTAGCTACCCGTCAAGGTCAGCAGGCAGTGCACCATCGTTCTCCACTTCATCCAAATTAAATAGTAGGAGTTGGTCCTATCAGAACTCATCCCAACTTAAGTAATCAAGGGCACTCGCTCAGGCTCACTCAATGGATGAGAGGACATTGCTTCTGTTCTGTTGTGTTTGTTTGTTGGCCACTTGTTCAATTTTTATTTCTTGGACTCAGGTAGCAAATAGATTTGTACTAGTAAATCATATATTATTTTGTTAGTGTTGTAAATTATAACTTGTGCTTTAAGTAGCTTCACTGAGTTGTGGGTTTGCTACAGAGGTTGTACGAGGGACTTTTTCATTTCTTTATATATATACAGGCACAGCCCTCCATTTGTATCGAGTAACTATTGCAATCAGAGCCCCTGGAGTTCCAACTCTGATTGTTCCAAAACTAAGTCGTTTTAAGCTGGGAACATAGGGTTTTATCTGTTTTCTTCCCGGTCCAACCATGATGTTGAATTTGTGAATCACATAATCAGTCCATCATCCTTATATCTTCGCTGATTTTGGGTCTCTCTCAACCTCTCATTCGCAGACTCTCTCTCTCTCTCTCTCTCTCTCTATATATATATATATATAAACACACACACACTTGTACCTTAGATTTTTGGGATGACTACGTAACATTTTATAAGATATATATATACTAGGAATTAGAACATCATAATTTAATTTAAATTATATACCTTTTTTAAAGACATAATAACAAAAGCCACCTCACCATTCTACGGGCCCAACAAGACTTGTTTGTGTTTTTTTTTTTTTGACAAACTTAAATTATTTTATTGAAGTACTAGAAATTTATGATATATTAAAAAAATTGTCCTTAACATTTTTAATATATATTACTTCTAGTGTAACTTTTTTATTTGGTGTTTTATGTATGTAAAAGAAAAATAATAATAAAATATATGAATAAAAACAGACTGTTACCATTTCAAGAGAATTGTTTTTTTATATAAAAAACACACAACACAAATCGATCCAAAGACTAGTCTTCACAAATTGAGACCACTTATAAAAATAATAATAATTTGTGACCACTTAGGTGGAGCTAAACTAACAAATTATTACTTCACGATAGCTTTGACCTAGTTGAACATGAATTTAGCTTTGCTTACAACAAAAATTGGTCGAATGAGTCAGATGAACTAAACTTGACAGTGATACCTCCTTTTTTTTTGTGTGGGTACAACAGTGATAATGATGTTTAAATATACAACCTCGCATGAGTCTCATCGTCAATCAATGCAATTCCAAGAACCTCAACAACATTGCATTCGTTGGAACAATCCAGACGCATGCTTCCTGAAATGTAATCTATACGCAGCATTTTTTAGTAGGGAGAATGCTACTGCTTTTGGAATGTGCATTTGGAATAACCAAGGAGCTCTGGTGGCAGTGAAATCAGAGTGGCAAAGTCTTATGATACTGGTGTATGAAGGGGAGGCGGTGGACTTGCTGAAAGTCATGCATTGGGTTACTGATATGGGCCTTTCTCACGTAATTTTTGAAGAAGTCTGTAAAATTGTGGTGGACCACATTTACTCATCTAAAGTGGTCGTTTCTGAATATGGTGCAATTATTACGCAGTGCAAGAAATTGTTAGTTTGAAATCCAACCTTTGAGGTTGCTTTTGTTAGGAGGCAATCAAATTTAGATGCTCACTCTATAGTTAGGGCGACTATTTTTTTTTTTATACCTATTCTCCATATTTATGATGCTATTCCCATTTCTATTGCTGACATTATATCTAATGAAATGAAATAAGTTTGTTGCTGTAAAAAAAAAAAAAAAATCTTCTGGCACCTATGTTTGATGTAAGTTGTGTGAAAATATGCATTTTCTTTTCTTAATATAGAAACTTAATTATAAGTCTTCACATAATATGATGATCTGCATACCAATTTAACCTAAAATGTTATGTTGGTTTACTTGGTGATTTTCTAATCATGACAGTTGCTCGATTTTTATTTGAATGGTGGCTCATTGGTAGACGATCTTTGATTAAATTATAAATAATTTTTCGTTGGAGTTAATGACTTGGGTATGATATAAAAATCACTGATTTTCCTTTACTAGACAGGATAATTTCATGAATGAGGCATCTGATTTGGAGCAATCATTTGGGATTACTAGGCATGCTTCAAAAGGGATCTTTGCATCAGGTGATTTGAAGTGGTGGTCATGTTCCGCAAAAGAGAGAGTTTGCGGGCTTGCATTGAGGAGAATGTTGGTGTCGTTTGGATCGGTGTCAGTGACGGTGAGGAACAGTGAAGCAGAAGGAGGAAGACAATTGCAATTTGGTCCATGTAACATAGTGTCAAAATGGTTCCTGAAACATGTTGTAATTTGAATCTCGTCCAATGACGTGAAGAGTGGTTGTCCCTTGACATGGGTGCCACCTAGGTAGATAACATGCTATGCCAGCGCCATTAACACGTTAAGTAACAAGGATTAACGGAAGGACCAAGTTGATTGTTGATCAATGATTGGCAATTTCATGGATTAACTTGGAATTTTATAAATGTAAACCAAGTTGCCACACTTTTACGATTCTTGGGACTAAATTGCAGTTTTACTTACACATAATTGTTCGAAAAGTTAACAAAATAAAAGATAAATGAATAAACGCCCAAATTAGTCCTCAACAAAAAAACATGGTGATATTTTGGTATCTGAAAAATGAAAAATACCAATTTGATCATTAGGAATGCAAAATGCATCCATTAAAATTACCTTTCAAAGGACTAATTTAACCCCATTTTATATTTTCGAGGACAAAATTGATATTTCTATTTTTCAAGGATCAAAATTTCACTAATTTTTTTTTGTTAAGGACCGTCTAGGCCTTTACTCAAGATAAAAATCGGTGTACTGTGCTTAAAAAAAAAAAAAAAAACTGTGTCCTGTCTGCCCGGCATCGAAGAAATCCCCATCTGGTATCTGAAATCCAGAGGTTGCGTTTGGTTCTAGTTGAGTTTGGACCAAGAGGCTGCCGTCCCGGTATCAATAGCATGAAGCAAAAGCAACCCAATAATTCTTCCTACTGCGACTGCGAGTGACTACTGTTACTGCTCTGCTTTTCTTCTACAATCGAATCTAACCACAAACAGAAAGAATATGGGACTCATCTCTGTTGCCTTTCTATTCCAGGTAGCTTTTCGTCCTCCTCTCTTCTCCTCACTCCTTACCTTACCTTGTTAATTTAATTAATTTCGATCATCTCAAATGGCATCGATCAGTTAGTTAGTTGACTTGAAATTGAACAACTGTCAAACCCATTTTTCATCTCAACTAACATAACACAACATGTCACGTAGGTACTTCTCCTCTCTTCGCTCACTACTGCCTCACAACATGAAACATCTAGGTAACCCTACATTTCCTCTCCGAGGTTCACTCCCTTTTTCTTTTCATTCTAAGAAATAACAATACTTCTCTTTCTGTGCTGTTCTGTTCTGTTTAGGGCTAAGCATTCTGAAGAATACTGCGCAATGTATGGTATATGTGGTCAACGTAGTGATGGCAAAGTTCTCAATTGCCCATACGGTTCCCCTTCTGTAAAGGTACATCATCTTTTATTTACTGCATCAGCATCTTATATTCTTGTGGCAAACCTTCTACCTAATCTTTGCTTCTTTCCAATTCCAGCCTGATGACCTACTTTCCGCCAAAATTCAAAGTCTGTGTCCCAGCATAACCGGAAATGTTTGTTGTACAGAGGATCAGTTTGACACATTAAGGGTACAGGTTCAACAGGCAAGTTATCCTTCTATATGCCTGCCTCTCATATTCTCCCATCATTTAAACTATGAGGCTATAACAAACCTCCACATTTTATCCAAGTTTCCGATTTTGAGTTGACAATTCATTTGTCTTATGGGGAGGAGCTGGGTTTTTTGTGTGCCTTCTGTGAGTCGAATTGGTGTTTGAATAAACAAATCATTAATAATGACTTGGGTTATCCTCCCCCATGAGAGTTAGGATAAGTTATTCTAATGTGGTATCAAAGCCTATCCCAATGTTGGGCCCCTTGTAGATATCCAATTCTGCAAACTTCACCCTCCAGATGTTCAATCTTGAGCGCGAGGGTGTGTGTTAAGTCTCACATCAGTTGAGTATACAGGTAAGAAACACCCTTTATAATGACTCAGGCAACTTTGCTCTCATGAGCTAGCTTTTGGGTGGAGTTAGGCCAAGTTATTCTAATAGTGTTCGGGTGAAGATTTCAATATTGTTAGTTCCCTAACTGAAAAGTTGGGTGGCCGTAATCTCACTTTTTCTATGATGGGTTTGATAGTTTTATTAGGAAGTGCAGTCTTAGGGATATTCTCCTTTCCAATGCTAGGTTCTCTTGGTCTGCTAGAAGGCAATACATTATTGCTTCTCGATTGGATAGATTCCTGTTTATTTCTACTTGGGAGAATGTTTTTCCTAATCTTGTGCAAGAAGTCTATCTCTCTCAATTTCTGGCCATTTCCTGACTTCCCTATCGTGTTGGAATCAATAAGTTGAAGTGGTATCCAACTCCTTTTAGGTTCGGAAACATGTTTACTGGTTGTGTCTCCATGGTGAATGGGTTTCTACTTTTTATGCTACATTTGTGACTGATTAATTTAAGCTATATTTACTAAGTCAATTGCAATTATCATCAATCTTCTATCTTGAAACCCTGGCCTATAAATGGCTCTCGTATTAACTTTTGTGAGGATCTTTAGGTGGGCAATGCCACCTATCTGATGCATTTCCTAATTCCCAGGCTTCATCATCTCTCTATTTTGCCTAATGCTCCTATACTTCAGTTCTGTTTCCGCTATGCTGTAACAGATGCATATTCACTATTTTGCAGGCAGTACCGATTCTAGTGGGCTGTCCAGCATGCTTGAGGAACTTTCTAAATCTTTTCTGTGAACTTTCTTGCTCTCCTAACCAGAGTCTATTCATAAACGTGACTTCTACTTCTGAGGTCAGGCATTTACTTTGTGGAATTTGTTTGGTAGTAACACTATTGTTTTGAAGTCTCTGTTTGGATGGCTTTTTTTAAATGGTTATAGACAGATTTCCAATGCTTCCAGGATCATATATCTCTTTAAAGTGATTGTAATCAAAAGATCCAACCTTGTTATTTGTTTTCCTTTTAGCTGCATGCACACCCTATTTGTTAGCATTTATGCTTTGGAGAATGCTATTTTGAGATTTTCAGGAGGTCTATAGTACTGAACAATTTGGGCAAAAAATTCTAGTCATTCATTAGATCAGCATCCCCTTGAAATTAGCTATTTTATCTTTATGTAAATTTAGCTTCATTACAAATTATGTACTGCCGTAGTGGATACTTCCATGTTTATGATGAAGCCAGGTGAAATGAATATAATATATTCAGTCACAGTTTGCAAATATTTTTTTTTGAGTTTACATGTACAATGGTGGTGGTGCTCCTCAGAATTCGAACCAATCTGTATCACTTACTCCCACTTCTCTTATTAAACATTATCATTCAGCAGACTTGGTATAAGATAGACAAATACATTTTACAACTATTCGTGTTATCATTATTTTCAACTATTCGTGTTATCATTTGTTATCATATCATATCATATCTTGTATTTATGGCTGATTCTATCAGTTTTAATTATACAGATTAGTTTTTTATTTTGTTCATTATTAGGACAGATTTGATTCCTTAATTTTAGGGATTAGATTTAAATTCTCTTTGTCTATATATTGTAACTTTCTGTACACATTCATTTAAAGGAATAACATTCAAACATTCCAACATTCCTTCGTTTCTATATGGTATCAGCAGCCTAGGTCGTTCCTAGGGCTTGCCTTTGTTTTTTCGGTTCCGAGCAGCCTGATTGCTGTCTCCTTTGCAGCCTTATTGCTGCCTGAATAGTAAAACAGCCAAACACCACCCGCCGCCGCCTCTTTTGGTCTCACCTCCCACGCCGGACTGCTCGCCGGCCTATTTCCGGCCACCCCACAGAAACCCACCCAGAACCGCCGCTCCACGCGCCCCCACGCGCCTCCAACGAGCGTCTGCTCTGCCGGCGCGTGAGTGCCACGCGCCACCCTCCAGACCTCCGTTCACCGTGCGACGGCCACCGTTCCGATCGCCAGCCCCTCCCCGTCTTTTTCTGACCAGTTTCAGGCCCAAACAGCATGACTTCAGAAGACACCCAAACCTCCACCGTCGTCACGCCGCCTCCGCCTCCGCCTCAGGCCGTTGCTGCACTGAATCCAAATGATCTCCCGGTTTTACACCTTTCTTATCACCTCAACGGTAAGAACTACCTCCAATGGGCCCAGGTCATTCGCACCACCCTCAAGGGTCGTCGGAAGTTGTCTCACATTGTCGGGGATCCTCCGAAGGCAGACGATCCACAGTTCGATATATGGGATGATGAAGATTCTTTGATTATGACTTGGCTTTGGAACTCTATGATCCCAGACATCAGTAAGAATTGTATGTTTTTTGCAACTGCACGTGAAATTTGGGATAGTTGTAGTCAGAGTTTTTCTATGAAACAAGATATTGCTGCCTGTTATGAATTGGAAAACACAATTTTTAACACTAAGCAAGGATCTCTTCCCGTCACTGATTATTATGGTACTCTGAATGGTTTGTGGATTGAGTTGGACCAAAACCAGGATTTAAAGATGAAATGCACTGACGATTCTGCCACTTTAACCAGATTTATTGAGCGTGGACGGGTGTTTAAGTTTCTCTCTGGTTTGAACTCTGAGTATGATCCTATCCGAGTCCAGATTTTAGGCAAGGACAAACTTCCTTCTCTCTCCGAGGTATTCTACACAGTTAGGGGGGAAGAGAGTCGTAGGGCTGTCATGTTGAATAAAGATAATTCAAGTGATGGTTCTGCTTTGGCCACCGGCAAAGGTCCTATTGGTGGGTTGTCATCTGAAAAGCCTGGATCCTCCTCTTGGAAGTCGTCTGCTAAACGTGATGAGCGTTGGTGTGCTTATTGTAAAAAGTCCGGTCACACTAAGGACACTTGTTTCAAACTCCATGGCAGGGACAAGGTTCTTGGACGTTCTGGGGGTTTTAAAGGCGGTCAACAAAGGCAAGTTAATCAAACAGTGTCTGACTTGGTTCTTGAGGATACAGAGGTATCTGCACCTCCATCCGGGGAGGCAATTCCGGCACTTAGTAAAGCAGAGATGGATCGTTTGCGCACTCTGTTGGATTCTATGAGTAAGCCTTCTGGCACTTGTTCTCTATCCATGACTGGTAAGAATTTAAATTGATTATCCTTTAATGTTTCTAGTACTGTATCTGAGGATCTCTGGATTATTGACTCTGGTGCTACTGATCATATGACCCCTTATCCCTCATATTTTTCCACTTACTCTAAATTATCTGGTAAGCATCACATAACGGTTGCTAGTGGGTCCCATGTCCCTGTTTCAGGGTGTGGTACAATTTCACTTCAACCTTCCCTTCCTTTGTATAATGTGCTTCATGTCCCTCATTTGTCAAATAACCTTATTTCTATTCATAAGCTTACCAGAGATTTAAATTGTACAGTGACCTTCTTTCCCTCTCATTGTGTGTTTCAGGATCTTACCACGGCGAGGACGATTGGGGTTGCTAAGGAACAGGGAGGGTTATATGTCCTTCATCGGACTCCTGGTAGTACCAGTCAGATGGTGTCCACATCCAGACATCAGACAAGTTCAGATTCCGCTGCATCTCAGATCTGGCTTCACCACAAACGCCTCGGTCATCCTCCTTTTAGTATTCTTAAGTCTTTATTCCCACAATTATTTAAAAAAGAGTCTGTTGAGTCTTTTCTTTGTGATGTTTGTCAGTTTGCGAAACACCATCGCACAACTTTTTCTCCAAGTAATAATAAAAGTAGTGAACCATTTGATCTTATTCATTCTGATGTGTGGGGACCTTCCTCTAATTCTAATATATCTGGTGCAGAATGGTTTGTTTCTTTTATTGACGATTGTACTAGGGTCACGTGGATATTTCTTATGAAAAATAAAACAGAAGTGTTTCCATTGTTCTTGAATTTCTATCGCATGGTTCAAACCCAGTTTGGAAAGTCTATAAAAAGGTTACGATCTGATAATGGCAAAGAATATGTGAATCAACATTTCACAAAATTCCATAAAGAACATGGTGTGTTACATGAGTTCACTTGTGTTGATACCCCTCAACAAAATGGGGTTGCAGAAAGAAAGAACCGTCATCTCCTAGAAATTGCAAGAGCACTTCTGTTTCAAATGTCTGTCCCTAAGTCTTATTGGGGGGAAGCTGTGTTAACTGCTGCATACTTGATGAACAGATTGCCCTCCCGTGTCCTAGATGGTCTTAGTCCTGTGCAACTAATGACTTCCTTCTTTCCCTCCGTTCCTACCATGAAGAATCTCCCGTGTCGTGTCTTTGGCTGTGTTGCCTTTGTCCATGTCCATAGTCAACATCGTAGTAAGTTGGATCCCAGGGCTGTCAAATGTATCTTCATAGGTTATGCACCAGACAAAAAGGGGTATAAATGTTATCATCCTCAAAGTCGTCGTGTCTATGTCTCCATGGATGTCACTTTTCATGAATCCGAGTCTTTTCACATTCGTCCTCAGCTTCAGGGGGGGAGTGATCCAGAAGCTGAGTCTCCTGAGTCATCTTTTACTTGTGTTGAGTCTCCTGAGTCATCTTTTATTCCTCTTCTGACTCCTTTGGTGAAGGATTTGGCATCATCTTCTGGTACTTCAGAGACACCTAAAGACTCGGTTCCTATTGATCGATACAAACAGGTGTATTATCAGAAAAAACCCAACCTGGTCCAACAGCAGCTTCAGTCGCCCGAACCAGAGGTAAGCATTCCTGATTCTGAGCCTTTGAATCCTTTACATGATATTTGTGAACCTAATCTTGATGACTTGCCAATAGCCTTAAGAAAAGCCAGAAGAAATTGTGCAAAATACCCTATATCTCAGTTTGTGTCCACTAAAAACCTATCAGTACAGCATCAGAGTTTTATTTCAGCAATTGATTCTACCAGAGTCCCCACTTCAGTACAAGAGGCCTTAATGGATAAGAATTGGGTTCAAGCCATGCATGAAGAGATGAGTGCTTTGAACAAGAATGAGACCTGGGAAATTGTTGAGAAGCCCAAGGACAAAAGGATAGTAGGGTGCAGATGGATTTACACAGTGAAATATCGGTCTGATGGTACTCTTGACCGGTACAAAGCAAGGCTGGTTGCAAAAGGGTACACTCAGACATATGGGATTGATTATGAGGAAACGTTTGCCCCGGTAGCAAAGATGAACACAGTCAGGATCATTCTCTCCTTGGCAGCACACTTTGGTTGGGACTTGCACCAATTTGATGTTAAAAATGCCTTTCTACATGGGCACTTGGAAGAGGAAGTATATATGGATATTCCACCAGGGTATGACTCTACTGGTGGAGGGAACAAGGTGTGCAAATTGAAAAGGGCCTTATATGGGCTCAAGCAGTCTCCTCGGGCTTGGTTCGGAAGGTTCACCAATGCTATGGTGTCCTTAGGTTATAGACAGAGCCAAGGAGATCATACCCTCTTTGTTAAACATTCTCAGGATGGCAAGCTCACACTTCTGTTGGTTTATGTGGATGACATGATCATTGCCGGTGATGATGAGGTTGAGAAACGGGTTCTGAGAGAGAAACTAGCTGCACAGTTCGAAATGAAAGACTTGGGAAAGTTGAAGTACTTCCTTGGGATAGAGGTTGCCTACTCCAAACAAGGCATCTTTATTTCCCAAAGGAAATATGTCCTGGATCTCCTTAAAGAGACAGGTAAGCTGGGTTGCAAAACTACAGGGGCACCTATTGAACAGAATCACAGGATTGGAAACAATGAGGAAAGCCCAAGGGTGGACAAGGCACAATATCAAAGACTAGTAGGGAAATTGATATATTTATCCCACACTAGACCGAATATAGCCTATGCTGTCAGTGTGGTTAGCCAGTTCATGCATGATCCACGTGAGAGACATATGCAAGCAGTGAATAGAGTCCTCCAGTACTTGAAGTCAAGCCCAGGAAGAGGATTATTATTCAAGAAAGGGGAAAGCTTGTCCATAGAGACCTATACAGATGCAGATTATGCAGGGTCAATTGTAGACAGGCGATCCACCTCAGGGTACTGCATGTTTTTGGGAGGAAATTTAGTGACTTGGAGAAGTAAGAAGCAAAATGTTGTTGCAAGATCTAGTGCCGAAGCAGAATTTCGAGCTATGGCCCAAGGGATATGTGAATCATTATGGATGAGAATCATTCTGGATGATCTCAGAATAAAGTATGAAGCTCCTATGAGATTACTTTGTGACAACAAGTCTGCCATTAGTATTGCTCACAACCCAGTCCAGCATGATAAGACTAAACACATAGAGATAGATAGACACTTTATCAAGGAAAAATTGGATGATGGTCTTATAGCTACGGAGTACGTGCCCTCAGAGTTCCAATTAGCAGATGTCTTCACCAAGGGACTTCCCACAGAGCGGTTTCATGGTCTTACTTGCAAGCTGGGAATGATAGATATCCATTCACCAGCTTGAGGGGGAGTGTTATCATATCATATCATATCTTGTATTTATGGCTGATTCTATCAGTTTTAATTAGACAGATTAGTTTTTTATTTTGTTCATTATTAGGACAGATTTGATTCCTTAATTTTAGGGATTAGATTTAAATTCTCTTTGTCTATATATTGTAACTTTCTGTACACATTCATTTAAAGGAATAACATTCAAACATTCCAACATTCCTTCGTTTCTATATCATTATTTTCAATTAATTCTCCATCTTCTCGCCCCCATCCACAGCTCGGTTGCGGATGTAGTGGCAGTCGTGACTCCCACCATCATTTCCTTTACTTTCAGAGTCACACCTCCCTTTCCTTTTCCTAATTGCTGTCCCTATCTTCTCTGAAATCACTTGTGCCTGGAGAGAAGCCTGAAGGTCCTCCATCCTCTGCTCCAACCTTTTCCTTATATTCTCCATTCGTGCTAGTACCATCAACAGGCTCCCTATCATTGGGAGCTCTGATACCATTGGTAGGAATTGATATTAACAATATAAAATAGAAAAGAACACCCAGGAGCCAAGCTCCAGTTACAGTGGTAGGATTTAAAAAACTGTAAGGGCAGAAGTACAATAAGAAAGAGAGAGAGAAAATCAGAGAAGCTAGTACTGTCTCTGCCCAATGGCCTAAGCCACACTAAAGCCTTTCCAAGTTCCAGAATAATCTGAATCATCCCCCTACTCCCCTATTTATTCCTTCCACAATTCCACTAATTGCCGATTCATTTCCAAAACCCCCTAGGTAAATGGTAATAATGCCCTTTATTCTCTACACTCCTACCATCTCCCATTAGCTGTAAATGCTTTCCCACTAGCTCTCACTACCTGTGAATGCTCCCACTTACTGCCCTCTTTACTCACTCCACTTCCACTTCCACTAGTTGTTTGATTGTGGGTCTATCCAAAAGGTACAACAAAACAATTAAATAAAAAAATTAGAAAAGAAGGAAAGATATATAGAGCATCTATAAATGAAATCGTAACTGAAAACTAAAGTTGTTTAGTTGTTCCTTTAATTGCTAATTCAGGTGTGAAAATGTGAAATGTGACATGAGCTCACTGAACTTGCAACATTGCTTAGCTTGGTAAACTGCGTTTATTTAGTTATTGTGTATGTTTTAAATCCTTATCATGCTCCATTGCTCCTGTTAGTTTATAACTAATCAATCTGTCATTATAAATGTTGAGAAGATGGAACAACTTATTTGTTTTTGCAATTTTAATGTTGATATGCATTGTATATGTTGTTTTGTACTTTTCAAAGAAATCAATATTTTGCACCCAGAGTCAACTTGTTATGAAACCTATTCATGTCCGTATTTTGTTATCTAGTCTTGTGGGAAAATGAAACTTCGATCATAAATTTATAAATAACAACAACAACAACAACAACCAAGCCTTATCCCACTAGGTGGGATCGGCTACATGGATCAAACGGCACCATAATGTTCTATCATGAATGCTTATAGTTAAACCATTGGCCTCCAAATCTTTCTTAATAGTTTATCCTATAGTTTTTCTTGGCCTACCTCTGCCTCTAACAATTAGATTGGCCTCCATCTGGTCTACTTTCCTTACTATGTAATCTATAGGTCTCCTCCATTTATGCCCAAACCACCTAAGGCGAGATTCAATCATCTTTTCTACAATAGGTGCTACCCCAACTCTCTCTCTCTAATGCTATCATTCCTAATCCTATCTCGTCTAGTTTTTCCACTCATCCAACGCACATTCTCATCTCTGGTACATTGATTTTACTCTCATGTTGATTTTTTACCGCCCAACACTCCGTCCCCTACAACATCGCCAGTCTATTAGTTGTACGGTAAAATTTTCCCTTTAGCTTGAGAGGTACATTTTTATCACACAAAAAACCTGAAGCCTTCCTCCATTTTAGCCACCCTGATTGAATCTGATGGTTTACATCTCCCTCAATTTCTTCATCATTTTATGTAATAGTCCCAAGATATCTAAACCGTGTGACTTGTGGTATATTGTGATTTCCAACTTTCACCTCTAAGCTAGAGGTGTTCCACCTTTTACTAAAATTACATTCCATATACTCCGTCTTACTTTTACTCAAACGGAGGCCTTGTGCTTCTAAAGCTTGTCTCCAGGTCTCCAACCTCCCATTTATATCCTCTCTCGACTCTCCAACTAGGACTATATCATCTACAAAAAGCATGCATCGCGGTGCTGGCTCTTGAATGTGATCCGTAAGTACATCCAAGACCAAGGTAAAAAGATAGCGGCTTAAAGCTGACCCTTGGTGCAGACCTGTAGTTATTGGGAAATCTTCTGTGGCTCCACCCTGCGTTCTCACACTAGTCATGGCCCCCTCATATATATCCTTGATAGCTCGAATATACACAATCCGGACACCTTTCTTTTCTAGGGCTTTCCACAAAACCTCTCTTGGCACCCTATCATACGCTTTCTCCAAATCAATGAAAACCATGTGTAAATCTTTTTGATCCCTCCGATATTGTTCCATCACTCGTTGTAGCAAGTAAATTGCTTCCATGGTTGACCTCCCGGGCATAAAACCAAATTGGTTATCAGTGATTTTGGTTTCTTTTCTTAGTCTCCATTCAAGCACCCTTTCCCATAGCTTCATAGTATGATTCATAAGCTTAATCCCCCTATAATTTGTGCAATTTTGTATATCTCCCTTGCTCTTATAAATCGGAACTAAAGTGCTTCTCCTCCATTCATCCGGCATTTTCTTTGACCTCATAATCTCGTTAAAAAACTTCGTGAGCCAATTAATGCCTCTATCTCCTAGACTCTTCCATACCTCCACAGGTATATTGTTTGGTACAACTGCCTTGCCATTATCCATCCTTCTCAAAGCTTCTTTTACCTCATGCTCTTGAATTCTATGATAAAAAGTGTAATTTTGGTCTTCCTCTCTGATGTCCAGCCCATGTGAGCACGATAAAACTTCATACCCTTCATAAATAACTTGTGGAAATAATTCTTCCATCTATCTTTAATATCCTGTTCCTTAACCAAAACTTTACCTTCTTCATCCTTAATACATTTCACTTGGTCCAAGTCTTGTGTCTTTCTTTCCCTAATTTTAGCAAAGGGGCAAGTCACTTGGTCTATTTCACTTGGTCCAAGTCTCTTGTCTTGTCTTTTAGAAATAACAGATGAGTTTTTTTTATCACCTGATTTAGTCTTATAAATTCAATTTAGACTTTAATTATAATTTGATATTGATCATTATGTTTATTTTAGGTTAATGGTAATATGACTGTGGATGGCATTGATTTTTACTTAACTGAAACTTTTGGAGAAGGACTATATAAATCATGTGAGGATGTAAAGTTTGGGACAATGAATACCAGGGCCATGGATTTTGTTGGAGCTGGAGCTAGCAATTTTAAAGGTAATCCATTATAATTTGGGTGGATTATTATATGAAATATGTTAAAATATATGAAAAATATCTCATAATATCGTTACCTTACAATATATTTCCTATTTATATTATCTGATTTGTTTCCTTATTTAATTTAATTATGACTAGGAGTCTATTATTAGTTATAAATAGGACTGTTGGGCTAGTTTTTGTGTATTATCTCATCAGGTTAATATCAATATCATATTATTTTGTGTCTACCCTCTCATCTTCTCCTTTCATACCTAAAACCCTCCAATTCAACAAAATAAATAAACTCTGTTATCAAGTGATCTTACCCTTTCAATTCGAAAGCCCCCCTCCCCGGGCGTGCGTGCATTGGTATGTTCAGTGCACATGTGTCTCTATATATTGGAAATACATATTTAGTTTTGCAGAACGTTAAAAAGGAAAATTGGGAGGCAACTTAATGTTAGCTTGCTCCCTGTTTAGCATGTCCTTAATTCTGAGGCTGACTGCAGACATAGAGGTTTGACTCTGAAAAAATACAAAGAAATAAAGTTGGTGGAATTCTGGAAAAAGAAAGCATGTAGGAGACTAGTTCATCGTATTAATTGTGTGATACTGCTTTCCTTTCCAACCATATAAAATTTCCTTCTTAAAGATCATAAACTGTTTTTGCCGCCTTAGTTTCTTTGTGATAAGATTATATATCTGGTTTCTTCAGCATCTTTTCACTTGGGGCTTCTGTTATAGTTTGATAAATATTCAAGGGAACTAGACGGTAATATTGGATTGTGAATGTATTTAACCTTTTTTTTGGAGGATTTGTTGTCTTGTCCTTCTCCTTGTGACACTCTTCTCTTTATTCCCTTTCAAAGAACTTCTTTTGTAATAAAAAGAAAGCAATTTCTGCAGAATGATTTGCTAAAGTAGACTGAGTGTTCAGTTCATATTGTGCATCAGGAACTATTTTGCAGGCCCAATCCTAATCTGGCTTGTGCTCCGTCTTACAGCACTTGCCCTATGTTTGTTGCCTTGGTTATATGTACATGGAACTATTGTGGAGTGTAGGCACAACTTCAACTGCTTGAATGGTGCTATTGCTTGTTTTGATCATAAAATTGTTTTGTACTTTGATACCGCTCAACTCTGGCATTTCTGGAGCTGCTGTTGTTGTTGTTGTTTTTTTTTTTTTTAATTATAATTGAGTAATTCAGATTTCAGACTTTTATTGTTTCTATTTTGGTATGCAGTAGCTACTTCTGATTTTATGTTCAATTATCATTAGAATAATTTTTTAACCTTTATCTGCTTGGATGGTATTTGCTCTCCAAGTTCTAATGCGTTTTAGTTCTGATTATCATTGCCAGAGTGGTTTGCATTTCTTGGTCAAAAGATGCCTCCTGGTTTTCCTGGTTCACCTTATTCTATAAATTTTAAGACAAGCATTCCTGAATCATCTCCGGTGGAACTTATGAATGCATCAGTCTATTCATGTAATGACACTTCACTAGGCTGCTCTTGTGGTGATTGTCCTTCATCTCCTGTCTGCTCAGATTCAGAACCTTCTCCACCTAGAAAAGATACCTGCTCCATTAGAATTGGACCTCTGAAGGTTGAAACAATAGAAATTGATTCTTTTTGTATAATTCTATAATTTTCTTTTTCTTTTTGACTAAATAAATTTAGTGTCTTTTTCTTTCTTTAAAAGGAATGGTTCGTGGAACATTTGGTTCTATACTGAAAAACTGTCATTTACCTTTTGATAAATATTGTAAAGTTGCTTTTTGTTTAATGATGCTTGCAGGTCAGATGCTTGGACTTTTCATTGACTATCTTGTACATTGTGTTGATTTTCGTGTTGTTTGGATGGGTATTGCTGCAAAGGACAAGAGAAGAGAGGAGGCTTGGATCCAATGTAGAACCATTGTTGAATGATATGGTTAGTGAAGGAAGTAGTTTTAATAACCTTCAAAAGGATGAAACCCATCCAGTAGAGGTATATTTTAAATACAATTTGTGCAAAAGTTTTTGTATCAATCTATTTTTGGGATTTGGAAGGAAAAATCCAATTGATCGTTTTCTTTTTGTGGGGTGGGAAAATGTTAAGGGGGAGGTAGACTACCCCATTCTGAAGCCAGGACATGCCACAAGCATTAGCAAGGGCTTACAGTGGTACTTACAAATTGCCTACCATTGGTTGATTGCTGGCAGCTTGAACTGAGCCTAAAACTTTTTATTAAAGTGCACTGATCCTTACTAGCTAAACCAACATTCGTTGGCAGAGTCCAATTAGCTTTGATTTAGCTTCCTGCTGCTCATGCCATAGGTTTTGGATAAGGACCTTTTCTTGTTGTGTCCAATGTTTAGCTGTATCTTCAAAGTTAGTTGGCATTCACCTTTGGGCTTTGGCTTTAAATAGTGCATTTCTTTTGTTTTCACTATCCTTTTTTTTTTTTCAGATTATATATTCTCAGGGTTTTGCTTGTTGCAAATAGTAGCTATCATTGTTGGATCCTGGGTGTGAATTAATACTTGAATGTTCTTGTTTTCTTTTCCGTAGTATTTTAATCACCAGCATCTGACTGTGAATGTGATACTTAATAGGGTTAACTCTATTTATCAGCTAGAAATGCTTAATCCTCATAAAGCCCTTTCCCTTCTTTACATGTGTTACGTGTAGTAATAAAATTTTTATTTTTATTTTTGAAATAAACAGTTGCATCTTTCTTGCATCGTGAAGTTGGTTGGTAGTTTTGGAGTGAGTCTTTCGCTCCACTTGAAGAGCATTCGACATGTTTGCCTAATTAGGAGTTTTTTTATCCCCCTTTCAAGGTTTTGGGGTGAAAAGGAGAATAAATTTCTTTGGAATTGTGCTTTTTTGGCTGGTGTTGGGTGCATTTAGTTAGAGTAAAATACCAGAATTTTTACTCAGAGGTTTCTTCCTAATCCTTTTTTTCTGTTTCAGGCCTCTTTTCTTAGTGTCTTTGCAGGTTTCACCTCATGAGACTTTTAAAGGAGTTCCTCTGTCTATTATGCAAAGAATCTGCTAGCTCATTTGAGCTAATGTTTTTATTTTATGGTTTTTTCTTTTTTCCTTTAGGAGGATTTCTGATTTTCCATCTCTATGCTTCTTTTCTTTTCTCCCTTAGTGAATTCTATTTTTGACACCCCCCCCCCCCAAAAAAAAAAAAGAAAAGAAAAAAGTAAAAAGATCCTTGTCTTTCACTCTTCCTCAATCCCTTCCTCCTTAAACTTATTTGAAGAAATTTTGAGGAGGGGCTGTATTTGATAGCTGGTAATGCATATATAAGAGTGATGAACTGGTGATCAAAACACTTTTTGGCTTACATTATTTTAACTGCATGGGGTTGGCTACTGCTGAATACCCTGCCCAAGTGTTTCAGCATCTAATATAAGTAGGAACCGGGGAGCTATTTTCTATTGTAAAAAGAATTCATTGAAGATCTTGGAATTCTAGAAAACCAGTTTTCTATTTTGCATTTAAAATGACTTACAATTGTATTCAGAAAGAGTGATGTGTTTAGCGATATACAACATGTTTTCTTCTTGTTTTGGCCATTGGACCAGACTGTTAAAGAAATCTGAAATCATGTTTTTCAGTTAACCTCTTGTTTCAATATTAAGATGTATCGATAATCGAAATTCATGATTCATTGATTTTCGTCGTCTTCACAAATAACAGGTACAGCTGATGGATCCTCAAGGGCAGAACGTGGTGCAATTTTCTTTTGTTCATGGATGCTTGTCCAGCTTTTATAGGTTTCTAACTCTAGCCTCTAGCACTTTCTAGGTTTCCAATTACATAATCCATTGTTTAACATTTTGATTTTGCATCAGGACTTATGGAAGATGGGCTGCTAGAAGGCCCATTATTGTGCTTTGTGCCTCAGTGGCAATTGTTCTTTTGCTTTGTTTGGGTCTGCTTCGTTTTAAGGTGGAGACCCGGCCTGAGAAGGTATATATTTTCATCTCTGGCATCTCTACAATGTGCAATTTAGATTTGTTTAACTTGAAAAAGTAGAAAAATTTGAATATTATTGCTTAATCTGTTCAGTACAAGGATTTACATTATATAGACATAGGCTCATAACTACTTGCCTAGAATAGAGTTATATTACAGGCAAACACATCTATCCTAATAATTTGTCCTAATAAAAATGGAAATAATAACAAAAGGAAATAAGCAATAAATCTATACACATTAAAAGTGATAAATATACAACAGTTCTCAACTGTTTAAGCACCTTCTATATGTAAAACATTTCTACCTTGTTCCAGCCCTTTTGAATGAGCCCTCAGTTGTCTTTGTTTTCTTCTTGTTGTTTTCCATTTTGGAGGACATTATCCCCTTAAGGTGTAAGCTATTCTCTTTGTCTCTTTAATAATTAATTATTTTTATCCCTACCTGCCTCCTCCCCTCCAATACGCTGTTAGATACTTGAGTAAGACATAGGGTCTAAACTAATGGTCTGTATTAGGAAGAATAGGAGTGAGAGTAAGGGATTAGCACTAATCTCTAAATAACAGGAATAACAGAACAACTGGAGTTAGTTGCTTGGCAGTGGTAGTAGTTATAAGACAATTATTACAGAAAGAGAGAAAGGGCATCAATTGTTTTTGGAAAAGAGGGGAAAGAGAGGGAAAGAGCAGGTCTCTTTGAATAACATGAAATTTTGTATCAGCATTATCATTTTCTTGTTGGAGTCCCACATTGGATAGTGATATGGCTTGAAAAATGGGTTATAAGTGGGGGCAACCGTCACCTCATGAGCTAGCTTTTGAGATTGAGTTAGGCCAAACCCAAATTCTAAGATGGTATTAGAGCCTATCCTAGATCCGTTGGGCCACCCGTAGATGTCCAATCCTGCAAACTTCATGTTCCAAATGTCCAGTCTTGGGCGTGAGAGGGGTGTGTTGGAGTCCCACATTGGATAGTAAAATGGCCTGAATAGTGGTTATAAGTTTATAAGTGAGGGGCAACCTTCACCTCACGATCTGGCTTTTGGGGTTGAGTTAGGCCCAAACTCAAATTCTAGAAGTTCTTCATCTCTGTCTCAGCATCATCTTGATGCAGCTTCAAAGATTGTTCTATCAATGATAATACATTGTTTGCCCTAATTCTGGCCCTGTTCTATCATACACAGTTACACACACAAAACTAAACAAAAATCTTGTGCTTTATTGTTTATCATATACTGGAGTCACTAGGTAAAGATAATACTATTGATAAAATAGATAAATCTGATGATAAGATTTAAGAATAGGTGCACACATAAGCCTTCTTTCCAGAGGTTGGATAGTTTTTTTATTTTTGATAATAGCATTTATTCCTCTTTGAACTTGTTGGTCATGATTTTATTGCAGTTATGGGTAGGTCCTCGGAGTAAGGCAGCAGAAGAGAAAGATTTTTTTGATAGCCACCTTGCCCCATTCTACAGAATTGAACAGGTTTCAGTATCGCTATTGATTTCATTTACTTTTTTTTTTCTTTTTTGTCTTTTGTTATTCTATGCATGTGTGACATCTAAGTTTTTTCGTGATAAAAGAACCTTTTCTTGTAAGTGGACAAAAGAACCTTCATCTAGCATGCATGCTGATTTGCATATCTAGGAATTAGGGATTAGGAAGGTAGCGAAAGAGACACTAGGTGAATCATGATGCTTTGGACCTAAGGGTAATGAATCTTGGTGGTGGGACTCAAGGATGCAAAATATGGTCAGGGTTAAAAGGAGTTTTATGAAGCATAGTCCTGGTGTAAAAATGCTGCAAATTGGGAAAAATATAAGGTGGCAAGAAAAATACTAAGAAGGTGGTGAGCGAAGCGAGAGCTAAATCATTTGATGGGTTATACCAATCCAAAGATGGGGAAAGAAGTATTTATAGGCTTGCTGAAGGTAGAGAAAGATAAGGGACTTGGACCAAGTGAAATGCATTAAGGATGGAGAGGGCACAATCTTGGTAATAGAACAAGATATCAAGGAAAGATGGAAGAATTACTTTCACAAGCTATCTAATATAAGACATAGGATTTTATTGCACTCTGATAGGCTGAACACTACAGAGGACGACCAAAATTATACCTTTTATTGTTGAATTCAGGAGTCTGAGGTAAAAGAAGCACCGAAGAGGATGGATAATGGCAAAGCAATTGGACCACATAATATACCTATTGAGGTATGGAAACTTGAAAGGTCTAGGAAAGGCGTTAGTTGGTTCACAAAGTTGTTTAATGAGATTATGAGGTATAAGAAAAGGAAATGTCGAGTTAGTGGAGGAGAAGCATCCTTATTTATGAAAACAAGGGAGATATACAAAAAGGGGGGCTGGGTAGCTCAACTGGTTTGAGCTAAGGGTATAAGGAGTTGGAGAAGTAGGAGGTCCATGGTTTAAACCTTGGCAAAGGAGGAAAAAAATTGACATAACAACTAACTACTAACATTTGCCTATAAAAAAAAAAGAAGGAGTGGGGTGGGGGGGTTAGCTCAACCGGTTTGAGGTTATTAGATTTTGGGCCTGACTCAATCCCAAAAGCTAGCTCATAGGATGGGGATTGTCCACTACTTACAAGCTCTTATTAGACACTATCTCTAGTCAATGTGGGACTTGGGTTTTTCTCAATACACCCCTTCACGCCCAGCACTATTGGGCTTGGTGCGTGGATAACATGGTGGGTGGCCCGACAATGGATCTAGGATAGCTCTGATACCATATTAGATTTTGGGCCTAACTCAATCCCAAAAGCTAGCTCATAGGATGAAGATTGCCCACTACTTATAAGCTCTTATTAGACACTATCTCTAGTCAATGTGGGACTTGGGTTTTTCCTAATGGTAAGGGTATAAGGTGTTAAGGAGCAGAAGGTTTAGGGTTCAAACTCTGGCAAAGGAGAAAAACTAACATAACATTTAACTTACTAACATTGGCCTATAAAAAAAAAAAGTGAGATATACAAAATATTGTGCAAATTATAGGAGGATTAAGCCCATGAGCCATACTATGAAGCTATAGGAGAGGGTAATTGAGCGCATATTAAGACAATGTTAGGATCCAATTGCAAGGTATGGGACTTGAGTCCCACATTGGAAGTATGGGATTCCGGTGTGGGGTTAATATGGCCTTGGGCTCTTCAACTACAACAGCTAGCTTTTGTGGTGTGGTTCTCCCAAAGTTCATATCAATTGGTATTAGAGCTTTCCACCATGTCTCTCGGCTGCAAACGTGCGGCGCGGGTGGTGATGCCGGCATTGTAGTGTTCGCCCGAGACTAGCCAAAGGGCTAGTGCACAACCAGCCCCCGTGGGCGTCAGAGCTGCGGAGCGTGGTGGGATGTTAGGATCCAGTTGCAAGGTATGGGAATTTTTCAGAGGTAAAACCATATACTGGAAGTCTGGAATGTCACCATTTAAACAGTCTTTAAGACCAATAACACATAACTATGGTGAGCTGCAAATAAGTAAACTTCAAAGTACTTGTTAACATCGGATGTTTTAGTATTGCACTGTAGTTTAGTTCTACCACTGTCATTGGGGTTACATTTGACAGAAGAAATCCATACCAATAACCGATATATGATGCTTAGCTGGATAAGGTGTAGCTTCCATGTACTGTACATCTCTCCATCCATTATACCTTTCCTTTAAGAAGATAATGTCCAGTAATATGTCTTTGATATTTATTAAATAACATTTATTTTGATATTATATATTCTTTTTGCTGATGCAATTTTTAGTATTGATAAAAGGTTCCAGCTCTTGTCGTCATCTTCCAAGTTCCAAGAAAATTTTCCAATTCTATACAAACTTTTTTCTCGACATAATTTGAAGTCAACCTTCGTTTCTTGTTTGATGTTTGTTATGTTTCATTTCTTGTTTGATGTTTGTTATGTTTCATTCTTATATCCATGCTATAATTCTATCTGAAATAAATCACATTTGCAACAATCCCTGAACCTGAGTTTCATTCTTAGTTTCCTGTTTTGCTTATTTTTCAGCTCATAATAGCGACAATCCCTGAATCTGAGCATGGGAAGTTACCAAGTATCATAACAGATGACAATATTGAATTGCTTTTCGAAATACAAGAAAAGGTGCTTTGGATTCTGTTTTCTTCTTTTCACTTGTTATAATTTGATTTGAGCTGTTGTATGCTTTGTAGGAGTTCCTTGTTACAAAATATTTTTCCATTTTGTTATTCTGACAGGTTGATGGAATTCGTGCAAATTATTCTGGTATGTTGGTATCTCTGAGTGACATTTGCTTGAAGCCATTAGGGGAGGACTGTGCCACTCAAAGTATTTTGCAGGTCCAAACCCCCGCTTTCCAAAAGATTAGTACTTTAGAATCTGTGTTGGACATGTAACCATATGGCTTTGCGTGTGCAATAAAACCAGCTGGCTTTTCTTGTTCAGTTCCATTTCAATTTACTAGTTCTTTCGGCATAACATAGATGGCTTCATTTGATTTTCATTCTTTTCTTTTTTTTATTTTATTCTGATAGTATTTTCAAATGGATCCTGACAATTTTGACAACTATGGAGGGGTTGAACATGCCGAGTATTGTTTTCAGGTAAACTGCATTAATCACATTATGATTACCTTAGTTTAGTTATTCAGATGGGTTTTATGTAAAGCTGTTTCCTTTATGTACAAGACAAATGGCAAAACAAAAAATTAATGTGTTAGATACACTGTAGTCCAATAAATACTCTAAACTCCAGCAGGAAAGAAGTATGTTGGTATGGATTGAGAGCCTGCTCTTTCATTTCTTTTGCATCCAATGCACATGCATGTAAAGGCGCCCTTGTTGCTTTTGTAGTGCATATTTACTTCTAAAAGGTTATTTTCTGAGTTCATTTCCTAGCTCGTGTTTTTGGCTGAAAATAAGACTTAATTTCAAGTGTCCTTATGATTTGTCCAGCTATCGGGTATATGTCGACTCTGATTTTTTATTGACTTTGATTATTTTAATGTATCATTTTCAGCATTACACTTCGACAGAAACATGCTTTAGTGCATTTAAGGCTCCCCTTGAGCCAACTACAGCCTTGGGAGGGTTTTCTGGAAACAATTATTCTGAGGTATGATCTTGGTTTTTTTGCTTAGATGTCTGTTTATGTATTACATAATGCTGATTACCCTATTATAGGCTTCTGCATTTATTATCACGTACCCTGTCAATAATGCAATTACGAAAGTTGGAGACGAGAATGGGAAAGCAATTGCTTGGGAAAAGGCTTTCATCCAGTTAGCTAAGGTTTGACCACTGAATATATTCATTGCAGTTATTAATTCTTGTGTAGCTTATATGCACAAAATCTGCATTTTGTTGATTACTTTCTGTTGTTAATACCTCTCAATAGATCCATATGTTGTTCTTAATTAGTGGAAGAAAACAGGTTTCATTTTACGTTGTATATTTCAATTTTCACTTAAAAATCAGTCCTCATAAATAATCACTGGAAGAAACATGGGGGACTTGCTGTGAAGGAGCATTTTGGCAATTTATTTACAGACAAACCCCTAGACCGGTTATTCTGTTCTATGTAAACAACCAAAATAAACTGAACACTGAATAACAGCTTTCATTGGTTTTTTGTCCCTAAAAACAAGGCACCAAACTACTCATTAGCTGTATGTCTCCCAAGAAACAAGCTAAGGATGACCATGATGTGGGTGTTCTTGCAGCTGCGACTAATAATACTCCGGGACAAGGCTAGTGCATCTGGGAGAAAGGCGGACCAGTGCATCTGGGAGAAAGAGTTGAGCCAAAGCATCTGGGACAACGAGTTGGGCTAGTGTGAGTCATTACCAACATAAGTCAATCATCGACCGAAATAGAAGTCACCACTGATATGATTCATCCGTGGGAAGAGAAGCCAGTGGTATGAGCCATTAGTGGATAAGAATTGCATGACAAACACTAGAGAAGCAGACAGTAGAGTAGAGTCAAAGGTTTGAGCTTTAGAACATAGCCAACCCAAGAGAGCCAAAAAAGCCACATTGAGGTGGTTGCTGAAAAGCGGTCCGTCGAGGGAGGTGAGAACAGATCCGGAAAGAGGGCTGGCCAGTGGTCACGACGAAGGAAATAACGGTCAGAAGGTGGTCAGATGCGCTGCTGGGCAAAAAGCCAACGGCGCATGAGAAAGCATTGGTGGTGGCTTGGGGCGATTTCGGAACTGCGAGACAGATCGTCGAATGCCAGAAACGGCGGTGGACGGTGGAGAAAGAGGCTAAACAGACGACATTGCAGATAGAGGTGACTAATGGAAGTTATTTTTTATTTTTATTTTTTGGAAACTTGGCAGCGGAATAGTGACGGGACAGGTCACGGATGATGGTACCGCTCTGTTACCATGTTGATTTGGAAAGTTTTAGGTAGAGAAGGGGGGAAAGAGAGAAATAAACTGACAAATAATAAGACTGATATTGATTTGATGTGGTGATGATCTGATTACAAAAGACAACCCTAATAGTCCTATTTATACTAAAAGTAGAATTCTATTCCTGGGCAAGTTCTAGGGTGAGAGGGCTAATCATGCCTCTCACCATGAGAGGCCACTATCCACCATAGGATTAAACTAATCCTCATGATCATACTATGTACCCTCCACACCATATCACCTCTCCCCCAACTCCCTTCAGTCTTCATAGCCCACCACTGCCGCCGCCGCCGCCACCGCCACCCCTCTGCCACTGCCACCGCCGACCGCACCCCACCTCCTCCTGCCTCTGCCACCGTCACCCCAGATCCCAACTCCATCCATAGAACCTCACCAGAAACCACCACCACTGCTCGCCCCTCCACCTCCGTCCCAACCGAGACCACCACTGTGTGCCGCCATTGTCGCCGCCGCCCCTCTTCTTTCTCATTTCCTTCCCTCTCATTCTGGCTCTGTTTTCTCTGTCTTCGATCTCGCCATCAGCCTCTCGCTCATCACCTTCTCCACCACCGTCGTGCCCAGATCCGACCCGCGACGAGAGGGCCCCCACCACCACCACCAGCCCACCGTCCCCCACCCCGACCCCAACCCACCGTGTCCCACCACCCCCACCCCACCCTAACCACTGGAAGTTGGGATCTCGTCGTGGAGGTCTCCGAGCTTGACGTCGATGAAGATGAGCTTCGCAGGTGGTGGCGACTTGTGGCCTTTCCAGAACAGAGGAAGGTTGATGGCGGGAGGTTGAACACGTTGGGGTGGCGGTGGCAGAGGCGGAGGGGTGGAGGTGGGTAGCGAAGGGTTCGGGTCATGTGGAGATGGTGACAGAATCAGATCTGAGGAGGGATTGGGCTTGCCAAGAGTCGAGGGTGGCGGCGAAGCCGTGGTAGGCGGCGGTGTAGGTGCAGAGTAAGGGATCAGACTCATTGGGAGGTTGTGCCGGCCGGAGGAGAGTGGTGGAGGTGGGTGGCGGTAGTGGTGGTGGGGATGGAAGGGGCACTGTGACGAAGGTGGGAGGAATTATTTGGTATGGAGGGTGTATGATAGTTATTATGAGGATCAAATTGATGAATGGTTAAGATTGCCCTCTCATGGTGAGAGGTTTGCCAGACCTCTCACCCTAGAACTGGCCTCTATTCCTGATCAAATAGAGAAATAAATCATAAAATATAAATAACAAATAAATCCTAAGAGATTATCTAGGATACTCTAAAATATTCTAAAATATAAAAAATATATTGTCAGATATTTCTCAGATTCTCTAACAAACACTTAATGCACCCCCTCACAACTAGGGTTGGACATATGTGGATGACCCAACATCGGGATAGACTCTGATACCATATTAGAGCAATTGGGCCTAACTCCACTTGGAAAGCTAGCTCTAAGTGAAGGGTTACCCAAGTCATTATGCATCATTCACTCATATACTCAATTGTTGTGAGACTTTAACACTTAACACTATATAATATGCATGTTCCCTGAGTATGTGTGCTTTTGCATGTTGTATGATATAACAGATTTACTTGCTCTATGCTCAGGTACTTTGTAGGTATTCCCTCTTTTCTTCTCATTCCTTAGACATATCACATTTTGAACCAATTTTACATTTGTCAGGAGGAATTGTTGCCAATGGTGCAATCTAGCAATCTTACTTTGTCATTTTCAACTGAAAGTTCAATTGAGGAGGAATTAAAGAGAGAAAGCACTGCAGATGTCATAACAATACTTGTAATAAATTTCCATTTCCTTCAACCGAATGTGAAAATTTGATTTGTGTTAAGCGCAAGCTCTTTAACCAATAACTGATTAGTTTCGTTGTGGCTTTATAAAGGTGAGCTATATTGTAATGTTTGCTTATATATCGGCAACCTTGGGAGATACACCAACTCATCTTTCTTCTTTCTATCTCTCGTCCAAGGTATGATATTAAGTATGCTTTAAGTGTTATGAATAGGTTCTTGAAACTGATGCCGCCTATGATTATTTTACACTACAATATTTCAATTTGATGTTATTCAGGTATTGCTTGGTCTTTCGGGTATTTTGCTTGTTATGCTTTCTGTCCTTGGATCAGTTGGATTTTTCAGTGCTATTGGAGTAAAATCTACATTAATCATAATGGAAGTCATACCTTTTCTGGTTTTGGCTGTAAGTCTTCCTGTTCTTATTATTGTCAATTATATTTTACATATTATTGTTAGGGTTACCATCTATGTCTTACCTAAGCACTATGCTAGTCAAGTGGACAAAAAATATTCTGATTCCAAACTACTTTGCCTTACTTTCACTTGATGTTATAATTCTGTTGAGCTCAAGTTATGCACAGTCAGCTGCTGCTACTGCCACTTGAGCCATATAATTCTTGAGTATTCAACTTCCAGTCCATTTCTTATTTTCATAAGTTTCTTGCTTACTTTTCCTTGTTGTTTTAGTTATCATTTTCTGCAAGTATAGTGAGATTTCACTGTTTTGCTTGGATTTTCATTCTTTGATCAGGTTGGTGTAGATAACATGTGTATAATAGTAGATGCTGTGAAACGGCAACCCTCAGGTTTACCAATAGAAGAACAAATAAGTAATGCAATGGGGGAAGTTGGACCTTCCATAACACTGGCCAGCTTATCTGAGATTCTAGCATTTGCAGTAGGATCATTCATTTCTATGCCAGCATGCCGTGTTTTCTCCATGATTGCAGGTTAATGAATTTTCTCTCATCCTGTTTTTTATTGAGGAAAAAAACTGAATCGGTGTTCGTTGTATACTGCATTTAAATTTTCCGTATTCTTTCTATGAAAAAAGGAAGGGAAAAACAAGCCCAACTCCCTTAAAACGTTATTTTAAGCAGCTTTTTCTTCAATTTTTTTTAATAATTTCTGACAATATCTTTTATGTAGCCTTGGCGGTTCTACTGGACTTCCTTCTACAAATTACAGCTTTTGTAGCCTTGGTGACATTAGACTTTATGAGAGCCAAGGATAACAGGATTGACTGCTTTCCATGCATAAAGCTGAATTCATCCTCTAGGGGGCAGAATGAAGGTACGTGCGAGCTATAGCACTCGTGGTTTCTGTTAGAGATAAAAACAATTCCTAAGCCTGATCCTATAGATTACGCTTTTGGGTAGTTAGTTTTTGACATGGTATTGTAGTTTCTATGACCATGTCATCAAGAATTTGATCATTCATGCCCTCATTCTTCTTAATCAAATTGATTTCAGCTTAAGGTATAATAGGCCTTTGCTTTTTCCATGCTTGAAGACCATGGGGTTTTTGCATGAGGGATCTTCTTAGAGATATAAATCATTCTTGTGCCTTTAGCTAATAGTTTAAGCCTTAAGTTTTTCGAATCAGTTGGTCCTTGACACGGTATCAAAGGTTCCGTGATAAAGTGGTTATGAGTTTGATTCTATCTGCCCTTTTTTTGTCTAAGATTTAATTTCAGCACAAGGTATGGTAGTCATGTGCTTTGTCCATGCTTCAACTCAGGGTGTTGTCATGAGGAGGCATCAGGCATCTTCTATGAAGCACTAACACTGGTCCTTCTTGAGGTGTCGGAGTGTCTGACACCTCCAACAGTGACACTTCTTTGACACCTGTCGGACTATGAAGTGTCCAATTAATATATTAATTTTTGTCAGCTCGTGCATCTGCTAGACATGGCTTGGACACTCAGTTAACACCCCAAAATGGCTTGATACTTAACGACACAACTCTTTAAAAAAAAATATTGAAAATTTTCTCTCTCTTTTTTTTTTTAATTAAAAAAATAACTTTTAGAAAGGTCTTAGATGGACTAGATCCATTCTTAATTTGTTGGTTTTTGTTAGAAAGGAGACACAACGGAGAGAATATAAACTGAATGTATCTTTTTAGTGTGGCAAAAGTACTAAAGGATGATCCTATTTATAGGCCAACATCAAGAGACAAATGGAATCCTAACGTAATTAAACATAATGACATAATTGATCCTATTATGACTATACATAGTGACATAATCAATCCTAATCAATTCTAAAGTACAATAAAATATTATGAGATATTTCCTAGATATTCTAGTACCCTCCCCCTTCAGAGCTAATGCCTCCCAAGCTTTAGCTTATTACAATTAAAAGTAACAAAAATAAAATAAACTAAAAATAACTTCAAGGTCTTGGAAAAACACAATGGAATAAGTGTCGCTACATAGGCGCATAACAAATGAAGAACCAAACTGCATCCCATGATGGAACCATATTGCGTCTAGGACAAGCACAATGAAACGGCCAAAGTGTATATGGGATTAAACCACACTGCACTTGGGCCAAAACCACAAAGCCAATCTTTCAGGCTAGATCAAGTGGAATTGATTGGAGATGTGGAGATCACGGGGAATGGATCAGAGATGCATATTGGTGATGCATAGCTAGCGGAACTGACAGGAGATACATATTAGGTGGAACTAAACGTAGATGCATATTGGAATCGGAATTAAACAGAGATACTTTATTATTTAACTAAAGGTGAACAACTCTCAAGAAAGGCATTGTGAAAGGATGGTCAACAAAACACAGTGAAACTAAAAAGAAGATATTGGGAGGAAACAATGAGGAAAACCACAAATCTAAATCTGAGGTTTGAAGATTGTGAATAACAATTTTAAGGAGTTCCATGAAATGAACTCTACATAGCAAAATGGAGACTCTCTTCATAAGGTGGGTACCATGGCTCTGTTATCATGTTAGAAAAGAGACATAACAGAGAGAATATAAACTGAATGTATTTCTGAGTGTGTCAGAAGTACAAAAGGTTGGTCCTATTTATAGGCCAATAGCAAGTGACAAATGGAATACATAATGACATGATCAATCCTAATCAGTTCTAAGCTGCTATAAAATATTATGAGATATATTTCCCAGATATTCTAATAGTTGGACATGAATGGATTGAATGTAAAAGATATAGTTCATCTTGATTTGGAATCTTTTTTTAAGGAGACAAAGTGCTTACATTGTAAAATGATGCCTTTTAGTAATTTTTTTTTGTGACGCTCATTCTCGAATAAATGTAAAGCTTAAAAAGTTGTTTTCATAAGATGAATATATAAATCTTGATTCTTAATTTAGATCTTTTGTCATGGGGCTCACATTTAATTCCATTTGACTTATTCATAAATATTAGTGTTGTGTCCCGGTATCTTATATTTCGGACATTGTCAGTGTCCATGTTGTGTCCGGTGTCCATGTCTGTGCTTCATAGGGCATGTTAGAGATATATACCACTATCGGACCTCCACCTATTAGGATAATCATGAATTATTTTTGGCTTCTGTTAATATTTAGTATTTTTAATTCTTACGTTGCATATATCTAGTTCTAATCATATCATAATTGAAGTGTAGGCATTCGGCAGGAAAGAGGTGGATTGCTGACACGATATATGAAGGTAAAGTTATATTTAGTTTATGGGTTGTATATAAAAAAATAATTTTATTGTGCTGCCATGTTTTATTAATTCAAATTTTGGTGTTTTCTTATGTTAATTGGTGATAATAGGCAAAAATTTCTCGAGTTAACAGTACGAGCCTTATACTTTGTCTTGTGTCGCTTATCAAAATTAACTCTCCTATCATTGTGTAAAATATAGGAGCTTCATGCACCATTTCTGGGACTATGGGGAGTTAAAATATTGGTCATCGCCATATTTGTTGCATTTACCTTAGCAAGCATTGTAAGTTGCTTGGGAAACCAGAATATATTAACTTCCATTCTGTAGTTCTTTTTGTTTACTATAATTTTCTTTGTGCTTTTTTTGTTTTGATAGGCGTTATGCACAAGGATTGAACCTGGCCTTGAGCAACAGATTGCTCTTCCTCGGGATTCCTACCTTCAGGTTTAAATTTCTAATTCTTTTCCCATGTTTATCGAGTTTCTTTCAGTTCCATTCTCTGCTATCTAGCCTCTTACCTTCGTTGCTTTCATTCTGTTTCCAGGGGTATTTCAGTAACATTTCTGAGTACCTCAGAGTCGGACCACCATTATATTTTGTTGTAAAGAATTACAATTACAGGTTGATTAATTTTGTTATTCTAGCTAATACTCTTCTCTTTATACATTGATGTCTTTGTCTTTTATTCACATAATTCAATGTTGTATTATTTACAATCTGAAATGATGCCTTGTGCATGCAGCCAAATATTAATAAAAAAGAAATAGAATTAGTGGGTGTTGAATTGGAAGGTTTTAGGTAGAGAAGGAGGAAAAAAGAGAAATAAACTAACAAGTAATGATCTGATTACAAATGACAACCCTAATAGTCTTATTTATACTAAAAGTAGAATCCTAGTCCTGATCAAATATAGAAACAAATCATAAAATATAAATAAGAATTAAATCCTAAGAGGTCATCTAGGATACTCTAAAATATTCTAATATATAAAAAATATATTATCAGATATTTTTCAGACTTTCTAATAGTGTGAACCAAATTATGCATATCATTATTTTCTTTCAATGTGGCAGCATGTGAAAAACTTTATATAGATGTATCAACTAAAATTATTATCTGATTTCTTGAACTGGTTTCCTGTTTTTCTTTTCTGCAGTTTGGAATCCAATCATACAAACCAGCTATGTTCCATTAGCCATTGTGATTCCAATTCTCTTTTGAACGAGGTAATTCAATGACCAAGTACTTCTTCAATAAGTGGTTGTTACTAACAATCTCTTCATTTAACTAATATTTTATTTAAGGGCAATCCATCAGATTTAATTGTTATGGTTGAGTCTAGCCTAATAGTTAGTAACTATTTGGCCATGTCTACAGTTCAATTGCTATTTTCAGAGGTATTGATACTACCTGTATCTTTGGCCACAATTGACTTTAACTAATCAGATATATCATTTTTCATTCACCATACTAAGCATTATCAACCACTTATCAATTCAATTAACTGTTCTTCATTTCTGTTAAGAACTTATAATAAATGGTTTACATGGGCTTTAATTCAGTTAATTAAACTTGATTCTTGTTTTAGTCAAGCACCATATAGAAACGAAGGAATGTTGGAATGTTTGAATATTATTCCTTGAATGAATGTGTACAGAAAGTTACAATATATAGACAAAGGAGATTTAAATCTAATCTCTAAAATTAAGGAATCAAATCTGTCCTAATAATGAACAAAATAAAAGACTAATCTGTCTAATTAAAACTGATAGAATCAGCCATAAATACAAGATATGATATTATAACACTCCCCCTCAAGCTGGTGAATGGATATCTATCATTCCCAGCTTGCAAGTAAGACCATGAAACCGCTCTGTGGGAAGTCCCTTGGTGAAGACATCTGCTAATTGGAACTCTGAGGGCACGTACTCCGTAGCTATAAGACTATCATCCAATTTTTCCTTGATAAAGTGTCTATCTATCTCTATGTGTTTAGTCTTATCATGCTGGACTGGGTTGTGAGCAATACTAATGGCAGACTTGTTGTCACAAAGTAATCTCATAGGAGCTTCATACTTTATTCTGAGATCATCCAGAATGATTCTCATCCATAATGATTCACATATCCCTTGGGCCATAGCTCGAAATTCTGCTTCGGCACTAGATCTTGCAAGACGACATTTTGCTTCTTACTTCTCCAAGTCCCTAAATTTCCTCCCAAAAACATGCAGTACCCTGAGGTGGATCGCCTGTCTACAATCGACCCTGCATAATCTGCATCTGTATAGGTCTCTATGGACAAGCTTTCCCCTTTCTTGAATAATAATCCTCTTCCTGGGCTTGACTTCAAGTACTGGAGGACTCTATTCACTGCTTGCATATGTCTCTCACGTGGATCATGCATGAACTGGCTAACCACACTGACAGCATAGGCTATATCCGGTCTAGTGTGGGATAAATATATCAATTTCCCTACTAGTCTTTGATATTGTGCCTTGTCCACCCTTGGGCTTTCCTCATTGTTTCCAATCCTGTGATTCTGTTCAATAGGTGCCCCTGTGGTTTTGCAACCCAGCTTACCTGTCTCTTTAAGGAGATCCAGGACATATTTCCTTTGGGAAATAAAGATGCCTTGTTTGGAGTAGGCAACCTCTATCCCAAGGAAGTACTTCAGCTTTCCCAAGTCTTTCATTTCGAACTATGCAGCTAGTTTCTCTCTCAGAACCCGTTTCTCAACCTCATCATCACCGGCAATGATCATGTCATCCACATAAACCAACAGAAGTGTGAGCTTGCCATCCCGAGAATGTTTAACAAAGAGGGTATGATCTCCTTGGCTCTGTCTATAACCTAAGGACACCATAGCATTGGTGAACCTTCCGAACCAAGCCCGAGGAGACTGCTTGAGCCCATATAAGGCCCTTTTCAATTTGCACACCTTGTTCCCTCCACCAGTAGAGTCATACCCTGGTGGAATATCCATATATACTTCCTCTTCCAAGTGGCCCATGTAGAAAGGCATTTTTAACATCAAAGTGTGCTGCCAAGGAGAGAATGATCCTGACTGTGTTCATCTTAGCTACCGGGGCAAACGTTTCCTCATAATCAATCCCATATGTCTGAGTGTACCCTTTTGCAACCAGCCTTGCTTTGTACCGGTCAAGAGTACCATCAGACCGATATTTCACTGTGTAAATCCATCTGCACCTTACTATCCTTTTGTCCTTGGGCTTCTCAACAATTTCCCAGGTCTCATTCTTGTTCAAAGCACTCATCTCTTCATGCATGGCTTGAACCCAATTCTTATCCATTAAGGCCTCTTGTACTGAAGTGGGGACTCTGGTAGAATCAATTGCTGAAATAAAACTCTGATGCTGTACTGATAGGTTTTTAGTGGACACAAACTGAGATATAGGGTATTTTGCACAATTTCTTCTGGCTTTTCTTAAGGCTATTGGCAAGTCATCAAGATTAGGTTCACAAATATCATGTAAAGGATTCAAAGGCTCAGAATCAGGAATGCTTACCTCTGGTTCGGGCGACTGAAGCTGCTGTTGGACCAGGTTGGGTTTTTTCCGATAATACACCTGTTTGTATCGATCAATAGGAACCGATTCTTTAGGTGTCTCTGAAGTACCAGAAGATGATGCCACATCCTTCACCAAAGGAGTCAGAAGAGGAATAAAAGATGACTCAGGAGACTCAGCTTCTAGATCACTCTCCCCCTGAAGCTGAGGACGAATGTGAAAAGACTCGGATTCATGAAAAGTGACATCCATGGAGACATAGACACGACGACTTTGAGGATGATAACATTTATACCCCTTTTTGTCTGGTGCATAACCTATGAAGATACATTTGACAGCCCTGGGATCCAACTTACTACGATGTTGACTATGGACATGAACAAAGGCAACACAACCAAAGACATGACATGGGAGATTCTTCATGGTAGGAACGGAGGGAAAGAAGGAAGTCATTAGTTGCACAGGACTAAGACCATCTAGGACACGGGAGGGCAATCTGTTCATCAAGTATGCGGCAGTTAAGACAGCTTCCCCCCAATAAGACTTAGGGACAGACATTTGAAATAGAAGTGCTCTTGCAATTTCTAGGAGATGACGGTTCTTTCTTTCTGCAACCCCATTTTGTTGAGGGGTATCAACACAAGTGAACTCATGTAACACACCATGTTCTTTATGGAATTTTGTGAAATGTTGATTCACATATTCCTTGCCATTATCAGATCGTAACCTTTTTATAGACTTTCCAAACTGGGTTTGAACCATGCGATAGAAATTCAAGAACAATGGAAACACTTCTGTTTTATTTTTCATAAGAAATATCCACGTGACCCTAGTACAATCGTCAATAAAAGAAACAAACCATTTTGAACCAGATATATTAGAATTAGAGGAAGGTCCCCACACATCAGAATGAATAAGATCAAACGGTTCACTACTTTTATTATTACTTGGAGAAAAAGTTGTGCGATGGTGTTTCGCAAACTGACAAACATCACAAAGAAAAGACTCAACAGACTCTTTTTTAAATAATTGTGGAAATAAAGACTTAAGGATACTGAAAGGGGGATGACCGAGGCGTTTGTGGTGAAGCCAGATCTGAGATGCAGCGGAATCTGAACTTGTCTGATGTTTGGATGTGGACACCATCTGACTGGTACTACCAGGAGTCCGATGAAGGACATATAACCCTCCCTGTTCCTTAGCAACCCCAATCGTCCTCGCCGTGGTAAGATCCTGAAACACACAATGAGAGGGAAAGAAGGTCACTGTACAATTTAAATCTCTGGTAAGCTTATGAATAGAAATAAGGTTATTTGACAAATGAGGGACATGAAGCACATTATGCAAAGGAAGGGAAGGTTGAAGTGAAATTGTACCACATCCTGAAACAGGGACATGGGATCCACTAGCAACCGTTATGTGATGCTTACCAGATAATTTAGAGTAAGTGGAAAAATATGAGGGATAAGGGATCATATGATCAGTAGCACCAGAGTCAATAATCCAGAGATCCTCAGATACAGTACTAGAAACATTAAAGGATAATGAATTTAAATTCTTACCAGTCATGGATAGAGAACAAGTGCCAGAAGGCTTACTCATAGAATCCAACAGAGTGCGCAAACGATCCATCTCTGCTTTACTAAGCGCCGGAATTGCCTCCCCGGATGGTGGTGCAGATACCTCTGTACCCTCAAGAACCAAGTCAGACACTGTTTGATTAACTTGCCTTTGTTGACCGCCTTTAAAACCCCCAGAACGTCCAAGAACCTTGTCCCTGCCATGGAGTTTAAAACAAGTGTCCTTAGTGTGACCGGACTTCTTACAATAAGTACACCAACGCTCATCACGTTTAGCAGACGACTTCCAAGAGGAGGATCCAGGCTTTTCAGATGACAACCCACCAATAGGACCTTTGCCGGTGGCCAAAGCAGAACCATCACTTGAATTATCATTATTCAACATGACAGCCCTACGACTCTCTTCCCCCCTAACTGTGTAGAATACCTCGGAGAGAGAAGGAAGTTTGTCCTTACCTAAAATCTGGACTCGGATAGGATCATACTCAGAGTTCAACCCAGAGAGAAACTTAAACACCCGTCCACGCTCAATAAATTTGGTTAAAGTGGCAGAATCCTCAGTGCATTTCATCTTTAAATCCTGGTTTTGGTCCAGCTCAATCCATAAACCATTCAGAGTACCATAATAATCAGTGACGGGAAGAGATCCTTGCTTAGTGTTAAAAATTGTGTTTTCCAATTCATAACAGGCAGCAATATCTTGTTTCATAGAAAAAACTCTGACTACAATTATCCCAAATTTCACGGGCAGTTGCAAAAAACATACAATTCTTACTGATGTCTGGGATCATAGAGTTCCAAAGCCAAGTCATAATCAAAGAATCTTCATCATCCCATATATCGAACTGCGGGTCGTCTGCCTTCGGTGGATCCCCGACAATGTGAGACAACTTCCGACGACCCTTGAGAGTGGTGCGAATGACCTGGGCCCATTGGAGATAGTTCTTACCGTTGAGGTGATAAGAAAGGTGTAAAACCGGGAGATCATTTGGATTCAGTGCAGCAACGGCCTGAGGCGGAGGCGGCGTGACGACGGTGGAGGTCTGGGTGTCTTCTGAAGTCATGCTGTTTGGGCCTGAAACTGGTCAGAAAAGGACGGGGAGGAGCTGGCGATCGGAACGGTGGCCGTCGCAGGTTGAACGGCGGTCTGGAGGGCGGCGCGTGGCACTCACGCGCCGGCTGTGCAGGGGCGCGTTGGAGGCGCGTGGGGGCGCTTGGAGCGGCGGTTCTGGATGGGTTTCGGTGGGGTGGCCGGAAAAATGCCGACGAGCAGTCCGGCGAGGGTGGTGAGACCAAAAATGGCGGCGACGGGTGGTGTTTGGCTGTTTTACTATTCAGGCAGCAATAAGGCTGCAAAGGAGACAGCAATCAGGCTGCTCGGAACCGAAAAAAAAAACAAAGGCAAGCCCTAGGAACGACCTAGGCTGTTGATACCATATAGAAACGAAGGAATGTTGGAATGTTTGAATATTATTCCTTGAATGAATGTGTACAGAAAGTTACAATATATAGACAAAGGAGATTTAAATCTAATCCCTAAAATTAAGGAATCAAATCTGTCCTAATAATGAACAAAATAAAAGACTAATCTGTCTAATTAAAACTGATAGAATTAGTCATAAATACAAGATATGATATGATATTATAACACACCAATACCACCTTAGGTACATATTATATTGTTGGCTTGTTCATAACTACAACTTATATCTTCCTCTGTGTGAAACTCTTAAGATTTTGTTGAATGGTTGGCTTGGATGATGTCTACCTCTGTAAATTTTTATCTTGGTGTATATGAATGAATTATGCATGTCTTGCTTTATAATACTGCAGATATCTAGGGCATCGTTGGTGCCAAAATCAAGCTACATTGCCAAGCCAGCTGCCTCCTGGCTTGATGATTTCCTTGTATGGATATCACCTGAAGCTTTTAGTTGCTGTCGGAAATTCACAAATGGCTCCTATTGTCCACCTGACGATCAGGTGCATGCTTCTTTATATGTCCTAGGATGAAATCTTGTGAGAAGCTCGCTTGGTTTTCCTTCTCCCCTACATGTTTTAAACTTATATTCATGCCCGTACGTATTCGAATATAGTTCGTCAGTATTGTGACTTCTCCTTTTCCTGCCTAATTTTTCTGTCTGCAATAATTGGTTGAACGATCAGTCTAGTTAGATGTTGCTTTCTGTACCATCATATATTTTTCAATTACAATAGCAAATGTTTGTCTTTCTTCAGCCACCTTGCTGTTTACCAGATGAAGGACCATGTGGGTTGGATGGAGTGTGCAAAGACTGCACAACAGTAATAAACTTTTCTCTCTGAGTATTTTGTTTATGATATGGGAGACTACTTGCCCAAAAGTTTTCTGAATCTACACCGAAAGGGTGTATTAACTAACAATTTTGATTGATTTCTAGTGTTTCCGCCACTCGGATTTGGTTAATGATCGTCCATCTACAGCACAATTCAGAGAGAAGCTTCCCTGGTTTCTTGATGCACTGCCATCGGCTGATTGTGCAAAGGGTGGTCATGGGGCTTACACCAACAGTGTAGATCTGAATGGTTTGAAAGACACCATCTTTTTGAAAGGACAAAACTTAAATTCTGTTCTTATGTATTTGCTGTATGCTTCTCAAATTACGTTTTCACATGTGTACATTTTTTAATATTCATAACATTTTGTTAAAGCTGCTTGTGCTGTTGCCATTCAAAGACCCCACAATCACATCATTCTTCCTTTTTTTTCCCTTTTTTATCTCATCTTTTCCTTCTCCTCTCTTAATGATCAAATCTCAGTATGTACCTTGTCCATTCCATGCCTCCATCAGTTATATCACAATGAGGCTTGTCTTGCCTTTATATGATTGCTTTCACTAGTAGTTGAGACAAATGAGACCATTGGATGTCCTCGACAAGGCCATCAATGTTGCGAAATATCTAAATTGACACACTCGGTCAGGAACACTTTTAACACTGCTTTATCTTTGGCAAAATTGTCCCTGCTCCTATAGTTTATGACTCTGCAGATCTTTGTTTCCATCGATGTTACAATTTTGTTTCACTTCCAATCTCAGATGAGTCTGCATCTTGGCACAACTACTGCTCTGTTCTCCATTCTACTCCCCCACATCACCATCATACCATAACCTTGTGATTTTAGTTTAATTCACTCTCTTTATTTTTATTATTTTTGTGATTTGGTAGTCCTTTTTCAAATCCATCTCTGTTGTGGTTTTCATTGTTTTGAGTTGTCATCTTGGTTTGGTAGGAACTAGTAAGATAACCTCTTCCTGCCTTTCTCTATTTAGTAAATTAACTTGATGACACGATTGACTGTGAACAAGTAGTGAGGCGGGGGGACAATCAGGTGGTGAAAAAGCTACTCTGACGTGGAGAATAAAAATTGGGAACAATATCCATGACTATAGAGGACATTGGAGACGATCCATATCCATTTGCATAAATTGTGAAGACTAAGAAGAATTAGTGAGACGGAGTTAAAAGACTTTTCTGCCAAAAATAAACTGGTAAAATGGTGGTAGATGGGAATGAGAGGTAAGGGTGAGCATGGTTTATAACTGAAAGCTTGAGTTAACAAAGTATTAAAGTGAGTGCAAAAGTCATACGTGTGTCTCTAAGTAAACAAAAAACTGTATTGCAAGCATAAAAGGAAGTTTATGTAAGTTCTGTCCTTTCTACATGTATAGTATAATTATCCTTCTTAAACTTTGAATCCTGATATAAAGATTTTGCATAAACTGGCTTTCAGGTTACCAGGGCGGTGTCATAAAAGCTTCTGAGTTCCGTACTTATCACACACCAGTTAATAGACAAGTATGCAGTGTGATAAGTGATAATCTTGATTTCCATGCTTCAGCATGCTATCTTTCACACATTTCTCAATTTTATCTAACTGGAATCTTGTTAGGGTGATTATGTTAATGCAATACGAGCTGCAAGAGATTTTTCTTCAAGAATTTCTGCTTCTTTAAAGGTTTGGACTTATTACATCATGCATTTTTAACTGTTGTTTTAGCTTTCAAGATCTAAGATTGTTAGGAATATGGTTTTCACGTAAAAAACTTTAAATTTGTTTTTACTTCATTCAGTTATTCTTACCGTATGTTAGAACTGCATTTATAAGCATTTTCCTAGGGTTGACTTGGGTCTTTCATGTTTTACTTAAATCGTGTTATTTTTCTCTTTCAAGTTTCACCAATCAAATATTTTACTTGGAAGTGTTAGCCATATTTTTTCTTGAGCTTTGAGTCTCCAGCTCTGTAGGTGAATTTGGAGTTGATAAATCATATCAGACTGTATACCCAAATTCTCTTTGTTGATATTAACAAAGTTGTAGGTGGTATGACTAAGGATCTACTTTTACATTTTCTCTTGTCCTTATGAAGTATTCTGTATTGGCTAAAACGGGACATTTGTTGCTTCCTTTGTGGATCTCTATTTCCCGCTGATTAGATTTCTCTGACGCAGATGGATATATTTCCGTACTCAGTATTTTATATATTCTTTGAACAATACCTTGATATATGGAAGATAGCCCTGATCAACATTGCCACCGCACTAGGTTGGTATCCCAAGGCTTTTTTTTTTTTTTTTTTTCCTTTTTCATTTTCCCTTATTGCTTCCAATTTAAATTTTGAAATTTGAGACTGTTTAGGAGGTTTATGCTTATGTTCTTGGCTTCAAACTTCGAAACTCACTCTATGTCATTAATCATTATAATCTTTGATGGAGTACTTTGTTATCTTGTAAACGTGAAGTTGTTTCTTTCTGGAAAAATATACAGTATACACCACCACCTGTTGCTTTCTATGTTGTGAAAGATTTCAGTATTGCGATTTAAACTCCATGTCCTTGGCTAATACTAGAAAAACAGTAATATTGATAGAAACTATAGGAAAATATTACAAGAGAAAACCCTTGTAATCCCAGAGCAAAGCTCCTCAGAGAAGAGATATTTCTCTCTCTGCCCAACTGCTAAGGTCCTAACAGAAAAGATACTGAATAATCTTCTCCCTTGCTAGGCCCTTTCCCTTTTATCTAACTTTTCTCCTCTAACTAACTGGCCACATCAGCCCCTCCGTCTACTTTCCTATTCAGCCCAGTTATTGGGCTCAAGCCCAACCCGGTATCCTATCACTACCGGCCGCTAGAAAAACAGCCTTGTCCTCAAGGCTGGAAAAGTCACAAGAAAAACCAGGTCTGGACATTTTCAGCAAAACAGTGGCTGCCGCAACAAACGGGAGGACAACAATGATGACAAGGACAAAGCGCCTCTGCATAGAAACCCTTGATGAAAGCAAATTCCTCCGGGGTCCCATAACTTGAAGCATAATGACCAAGTTATGCATGAAATAGAAAAACTGCCACCCGGGTCAAATAAGAAACCAGTTAGATTTGGAACAAAAGGTTCATCCACAAGGTACTTGTAAAGTGTGGATACTTTAAATGTTAGCTCCTCAATTTTTAAACAGCCAATGAACCCAATATCAATCAACCTTGGGCAATCTTGAATTGGGATTTTAATGGCAGCAGCTGCCTCTACTTCCGGAAATTTAAAATTCCACTCTAAAATTTGAGAGTTTCCTAGGCCATGTACCATCTGTCCACTGTACTTGTAATAAGACCCTGTGATAGTTTCAAGTGGATGTAGTCCCTTCTCTATTTTCAATTCCTTTAAAGAATTAGAATTCGGCCCACCAATCATTAGGCCCAATGTCCATTCCTCCTGAAGCTTCTTCCATTCCTTAATAAATTGGGCCAAGTATTTAGTTTTTTTGCTCAGGCCCACAATATTGTTTCAGGTGTGACATTGCTCCCTCTTTACCATAACCAGAATTAATCAAAGAAGATTGGGCTTGGCCCATTACATCAAAAAAATGACCTATGTTTGGTATTCTCTTTTCTGCCCCTCTCTCCTCCCTTCTATCTTCAATTCTGAACCCAGTAGCCTTAACCTTCACTAACGGCTGCAAGCTCATACCTGGCCAGCTCCCAGTGGCTGCGCCGCCTCCGGCGGTGGAGCTTGGATCATTAGCAACGGTTTCCCTAAGGCCAGCCCCCACCGCCACGACAACAGGGGACGTAGATCTGGCGGATATGGTGGCGACACAGGCGGATATGGCAGCGATGCAGGCAGCTCCATTGGTTTCGGACGCTTAGGCAGTGGAAGCTTGGTCGATGTTGCAAAAATCCCGAGCTCCATAGCCAACGCGCATTCCGTATGAGAACATGAATCCGGCGGAGCAGGCGGCAGCGACTTGGTTGGCCCGAACTCAGCCTTCTCCACCTCCGATGGCTCCCTCCTCTTATCCTTCTGCCCAATCGTTTCACAACCTGGCGGCGGCTCTGGCGGTGCCGGCGGCAGCGGTGGCGGAGGCTTGTCCCGGTCAGTCACCGTAGAATGGCATGGGTACGGCGGTTCTGGCGGCTCTGACGGCGGCGTCTGTGAGACCCCGAACTTCGCCACCATTGCTGATTTGTCCGCCTTCGACAACTTCACCAATGGTTCCTTCCACCTCTGTTCATCTTCAACCTTGAAAACCATCTCCGTTTCATCTTCAATCCTTATGTCCAGCTTCCCTTTGAAGGTTGACAGTTTTGGTTCTAATTCTTCATCTTCTTCAGCAATAGCAATCTCCACCGGGAGTGCCTCCACCTCCTCAGAAAATTTTTCCACAACTGTCAACGGCTCCAATTCTGGATTTGGCTCCTCTTCTTCCGAAACTTGAAGCATAGCCCACAGATCTGGTATGAATTTCTTGATCACGGCCCTTTCAAAAGTCTTCCATGTTGCATTCGGATTGTCTTGCTTCCAAGAAGACCACCATAAGAAAGCTTCACCTCTCAATGCCAACATAGTCACCCAAATTTTCTTCATCTCTTCATGGATCCAACTGTTGTCTTCAAAATACTGATCAAGCTGGATCAGCCACCAATAAGCGTCGCCACCGTCAAACAATGGAATCTCCCTCTCCGGCATCACTGGCTCTGTCTCGAAGATCCGGCAGGTCGGACCAAATGATAGAACCCAGATTCAATAGAAACAGAAAAACAGTAATATTGATAGAAACTATAGGAAAATATTACAAGAGAAAACCCTTGTAATCCCAGAGCAAAGCTCCTCAGAGAAGAGATATTTCTCTCTCTGCCCAACTGCTAAGGTCCTAACAGAAAAGATACTGAATAATCTTCTCCCTTGCTAGGCCCTTTCCCTTTTATCTAACTTTTCTCCTCTAACTAACTGGCCACATCAGCCCCTCCGTCTACTTTCCTATTCAGCCCAGTTATTGGGCTCAAGCCCAACCCGGTATCCTATCATATTTTCTATCCACTTAACATTTCTGATTGGACCAAAAGTTAGGAAGTGAAAATTTTACTTATGTCTCTTTTTATTTTATGTTTTGTTTCCCCTTTCTCCTTGACATAAACTTTTCTATTATTATTACTTGTGTGAGTTTTCTAAGTTTCTGACATCAGGTCTGTCTTCCTTTAATCAAATTCGTTTGTCATTAAATAACTTGTGATGATATAACAGGTGCTGTTTTTGTTGTTTGCCTTGTATTCACATCCAGGTATAAAATCTATTCAAACTTAAGCCTTGTGTGTTTACAGTATAATCGAAAATTTGTTCTGTCCTTTTAAGGATTACATGTAATATATTTCTCCTTTGTTTGCAATCCAATGCAGCTTTTGGAATTCAGCAATCATATTACTTGTTCTGGTCATGATAATTTTGGACCTCATGGTATTTTCTTTACTGTTGTGAATCTTGTTATACATACACTTTCAGTTAATACCTTATAAAAGTGAAACTCACTACCTCTACTGACTCCTGCAGGGTGTAATGGCAATTCTAGGTGTTCAACTAAATGCAGTGTCTGTTGTAAACCTTGTTATGTCAATAGGGATTGCTGTTGAGTTCTGTGTGCATATAACACATGCATTCATGGTTAGTCTAATCCTATGTTGTTTTATAAACTGACGGGTCTTCCCCATAGGGTATGATTGTCTTAGAGGTTCCTACTTATTTGTTATGTAAATGGTGTTATGGAGATTAATAATACATGTAAATTTAGCCTGCTTTGTATACCATGGGAAATTTGATGATGTGATGAATTAAGGAGATCCTTTATTCAATTGGACCACCTTCCTTTTGGTGAATATTCACATTCGCTAATGATCTTATCTCACTTCTGTTTATATAGGTAAGCTCGGGAGATAGGAACCAACGTGCTAAGACAGCATTGTGTACCATGGGAGCTTCTGTATTCAGGTTGATTATATGTGTTGTTACATATAGAGATGTAGTGACATATATATAGCCTTGGACCTAGTGTAGACACTATATATGGCCGCACGCATGCGTGCACACACACAAAATGTGAATCATGAGATATTATTGTCAGAATCCAACATTATTATTTCCTTTTATGAATAGGATTAGAATCCCATAATTAGGAGATTTGATTAGCTGTATATTTTGTATTTATGAATAGGAATCATTGCTCATTAATTATAGGAATTGATGGTGGGTACAATGATTAGCATTAAATTAGGAGTTTCATTTTTTTGAATTACCTTGTATTCTATTTAAGAGCACATGCTCTTCTATCAATATCATCAGAAAATTATCTTCTGACATGGTATCAGCGCTCCAAAATCCCTGGGAGCCTGTGTAAACTCGTGGCCTGCATTGCCACAAGGTTTTTTCTTCCGCTGTGCGGCCTACGTTGCCGGTATTTTTCCCCATCCTTTGACGGCCTATATTGCCGTTTTTCTGTCCTAAAACACCCTCCACGCCTTTGAATCCCACCCAACAAAACTGAGAATGTCTGAAACAGTCAATAACCCTACCCAAACAGCCAGCACTGTTGAGCTGCAACATATTCAACCCAGCCTTCGTCTCAATGGCAGAAACTACCTCAAATGGTCTCATTTTGTCCAAACCTTTCTAAAAGGGAAGGGCAAATTGAATCATCTTACTGGGAAAGATGCCCCAAAACCCACAGACAGTGGCTTTGCTGCATGGGATGAGGCAGATGCAGTTGTAATGTCATGGCTATGGAATTCCATGGTGCCAGAGGTAAGTGATGCTTGCATGTTCATGAAGACCGCCAAGGATGTGTGGGAGAGCTGTAAACAAAACTATTCCAAGGTTGGTGATGTTGCTCAAATTTATGAAATTAAAATGAAGATTGCAACTACCAAACAAGGAGATCGATCTGTTAGTGAGTATGCTCAGACTCTACAGAATCTATGGCTGGAGTTAGACCATTATGAACAATTTGAAGCAAAATGCACAGAAGATGCTGATTTACTTAAACGTTATAAGGAGAAGGACAGAATTTATAAATTCTTGACAGGACTAAATAGTGAGTTTGATCCTGTAAGAATTCAGGTGCTAGGAAAGGAGTTATCCTCACTCAATGAAACCATGGCTGCCTTCCGAGCAGAAGCAGCACGTAGAGGAGTGATGATGGAACCTCAATCCACTGAAAGTTCTGCATTAGTTGCACAAAGCAAGGGAAAGAAGATTGATCAGTGGCAGACCAATCAACCTGGAGGTGTAGCCCCCAAGATGGAGATCGACAGAGGGGAGAATAAGGATTCACTATGGTGTACCTTCTGTAAGAAGTCAAGACACACCCAAGACAGATGCTGGAAACTTCATGGTAAGCCTCCAAATCAGAACCGAAATTGGACCACCAAAGGCACTCATCGAGGAGGACCAGCACAAGCCCACTTGGCTCAGACAGGTGTTGCAGGGGGCAGTCCTTCTAGAACCCTTACAAATTTCAATACAGAAGAAATTAACAAACTGAGGGAATTCCTAGACACTCTAGTCAAACCCACAGACACAGGTAGTTCATCCTTGGCATTCTCAGGTAATTCCCAAGCCTATGCTCTAAGTGTTCTACAATCTACAGCACAAGGGACATGGGTTGTTGATTCTGGAGCAACGGATCACATGACCCATTCCTCTACTGAATTTGTCTCATATAGACCATGTCCCAGCAATAAAAAAATTGCAACTGCAGATGGCACATTTATTACAGTTGCTGGAAAGGGTGATATTCTCCTAAGTCAAGATTTAATTTTGCGAGACGTCTTACATGTACCTAAATTATCTGCCAAACTGCTCTCTATTCATAAACTTACATTGGATTTACAATGTTTAGTGACATTCTCTCCTACACTTTGCAAATTTCAGGATCAGGGAATGGGGAAGATGATTGGACTTGCTAGGGAGGAAAATGGGCTCTACCTTCTTGAGGAAGCTCGTGGGACATGTAGCACTAGGAGTCAACTTCCATTGTCTTTACTGTCAGAGTCACTTCCTTCCCACAATAAAGAAATTTGGTTGTGTCATTTCCGTTTAGGTCACCCTTCATTCAGCACTCTAAAAATAATGTTTCCTAACTTGTTTCAGGGACTAGATATAGGAATGTTTCATTGTGATGATTGTGAATTTGCAAAACACAGACGTGTAAGCTTTCCTATTAGTAATAAAAGGATGTCTGTTCCTTTTTCCTTAGTACATAGTGATGTCTCCAAAATTCCAAATATTTCTGGGGCTCGCTGGTTTGTTATTTTTATTGATGATTGTACTCGGGTATCATGGGTGTATCTCTTGAAACAGAAAAGTGAAGTCAGTCAGATATTCCAAATTTTTTTTCAAATGATAAGAAACCAGTTTGGGACAGCCATCAAAAGATTTCGTTCTGATAATGCCAAAGATTATTTTAACCAAACATTGTCTTCCTTCTTCAATGAACATGGAATTATTCATGAATCATCATGTGTTCACACCCCACAACAAAATGGGGTGGCTGAACGGAAAATTGGGCATCTTCTAGCTGTTACCCGAGCATCTTTATTCCACACAAATGTTCCAAAACAGTATTGGGGGGAGGCTGTCCTTACTGCTGCCTACTTGGTTAATCGTTTACCCTCTCAGACTCTTCAAAACAGCAGCCCCATTCAACTGCTCTCCAAGTTCTACCCACACTTCAAAACTTCAAATAATCTTGTTCCTAGGATATTTGGGTGTGTGTCCTTTGTCCATGTTCATTCTCCTCATCGAGGAAAACTTGATCCTCGAGCTATTAAAGGCATATTTATTGGTTACTCCCCTACCCAAAAGGGATATAAGTGTTATCATCCTCCCACAAAAAAGGTCTTTGTGTCTATTGATGTCACTTTTGTTGAAACTGAATGTTCCTTTTCCCAACCTTATCTTCAGGGGGAGAACTCATGCATGGAAGATAAGGATGATTTGTTCAAGAATCTTTCTTTCATCTCCCCAAGGGAATCCAATATACTTGAGTCAAGTCCTATACACATTCCTTCCAGTCCTATACATATTTCCCCTAATTCGAGTCCAAAGACAACCGGAACACAGACTCCAAGTGTTGCTCGTCCACTACAAGTTTTCACACCAAGGACAACACCTATTATCCAACCTGTGCAACTTCCAGATTCTGAACCAATACCTGAAACTGAAACTGAGGAAACTATTTTGGAAGAGCAGAATATACTCCCTGAAACTGAAATTGATGAGACTGTTTTGGAAGGGCAGAATATACTCGCTGAAACTGAAAATGATGGAACTGTTTTGGAGGAGCAGAATATGGCCATTGAAGTTGGAGATTTTCCAATTGCAATAAGGAAGGGTGTTAGAACATGTACACAGAGGCCAAGGTATCCATTGTCTCACTTTATGTCTTATGATAAACTGTCCAGCAATCATAGAAGTTTTCTTACTCATTTGAACACTATCACTATCCCAAAAACTACTAATGAAGCACTGGATACCAAAGAATGGAGAGAGGCTATGAAAGTTGAAATGGATGCACTAGAGAAAAATGAAACTTGGGAGTTGGTAGAACTTCCTAAAGAGAAGAAACTTGTTGGTTGTAAGTGGGTATTCACTGTCAAATATAATGCAGATGGGACACTAGAAAGGTACAAGGCAAGGTTAGTAGCTAAGGGGTATACTCAAACATATGGGATTGACTACCTTGAGACTTTTTCTCCTGTTGCAAAAATGAACACTGTTAGAATATTGTTATCTCTGGCTGCTAACTTTGGATGGAGTTTGCAGCAATTTGATGTCAAGAATGCTTTCCTACATGGCAACCTTGAAGAAGAAATTTACATGGAGGTCCCACCTGGGTTCAACTTCGAGAAAGGCAAGGTTTGTAAGCTAAGGAAGGCTCTCTATGGATTGAAACAGTCCCCTAGGGCCTGGTTTGGCAGGTTTGCTACGGTGGTGAAGGCAATGGGGTATAAACAAAGTCCAGGAGATCATACTTTGTTCATTGAACATTCAGCTTCAGGGGGAGTTACTGCACTAATTGTCTATGTGGATGATATAGTTGTAACAGGAAATGCTCAAGCAGAAATGGACATCCTAAAAAGGTGTTTGATTAGAGAGTTTGAGATTAAAGAGCTAGGCAGATTGAAATACTTTCTTGGCCTTGAGGTGGCACATTCTCGTCATGGTATTTTCATCTCTCAACAGAAATATGTGCTGGATTTATTATCAGAAACTGGTAAATTGGGCTGCAAACCAGTAGAAACTCCTATTGAGCAGAATCACAGACTTGGTGAATCTGTTGAGGATGCAACTGTGGACAGAGAATCCTATCAAAAACTGGTTGGAAAATTGATCTATTTGTCTCATACCAGGCCAGACATAGCTTATGCAGTGGGAGTGGTGAGTCAGTTCATGCATAATCCCAAAGAAAATCATCTTAGAGCTGTTTACCGTATTCTGCAGTGCTTGAAAGGAACTCCCGGAAAAGGAATTTTATTTAAAAAAGGGAAGGAATTGACTTTGGAGGCCTATACAGATGCTGACTATGCTGGATCCGTAGATGACAGAAGATCTACCTCTGGATACTGCACTTTTCTTGGAGGAAACTTAGTAACTTGGAGGAGTAAAAAACAGAATGTTGTTGCAAGGTCAAGCGCAGAAGCTGAATTTCGGGCTATGGCCTTAGGAATTTGTGAACTCCTATGGCTGAAAATAATTCTAGATGACCTGAAGATTAAGTGGAATGGACCTATGAAGCTATATTGTGATAACAAGTCAGCAATAAACATTGCACATAATCCAGTGCAACATGATAGGACCAAGCATGTTGAAGTAGACAGACACTTCATAAAGGAAAAGTTGGATAATGGGACAATCTGTACACCATTTGTATCCACAGGAAATCAGTTGGCAGATGTTCTAACAAAAGGATTAAGTGGCTCTACATTTCAATCTATTATTAGCAAGTTGGGAATGGATAACATCCACTCACCAACTTGAGGGGGAGTGTCAGAATCCAACATTATTATTTCCTTTTATGAATAGGATTAGAATCCCATAATTAGGAGATTTGATTAGCTGTATATTTTGTATTTATGAATAGGAATCATTGCTCATTAATTATAGGAATTGATGGCGGGTACAATGATTAGCATTAAATTAGGAGTTTCATTTTTTTGAATTACCTTGTATTCTATTTAAGAGCACATGCTCTTCTATCAATATCATCAGAAAATTATCTTCTGACAATTATTATCAAGTTGATTATGTATGCCAAGTTTCAAACAAACAAGTTGAAAATCAAGAAGTCCTTGATTTTATATTTTAGATACCTTATTATGCATTATGAAAGAATAATTTTTAATTAACATGAAATTTTTATTCGCATGATCTAAATCATATGAACTTTGATCCAGTGGTGGATTTTTTTGTGAGAAGTTTATCTTATAAAATAGTTATTTAGTAGTGTTACTTTGATATAACTCTTGCTCTGTTGGCAAAGAATTGATACATGTTTACAATCTTATAACTCATTACAAAGAATGATTTCAATGGTGGTTGAATTATTTGTCTGTCAGCACTAGTAATTTGTTGACACTTTTCTCTTTGTATTATTTAACTTGGTTTGGCAGTGGAATCACACTTACAAAATTTGTTGGAGTTCTAGTCCTTTGCTTCTCAACATCAGAAATATTTGTGGTATGTGATATCACCCTTGGCCCCTGACACTTGATTTTCTGCTCAAGGAATGATAAGGTAGCTTTTTGGTCTTTGCAGGTGTATTACTTCCAAATGTATCTGGCCTTAGTTATCATTGGCTTCTTGCATGGTCTTGTGTTTCTACCTGTAAGTCTGGAATAAAGTTTCTCTCTTAAATAATTGTGGCCCTTCATTGACTTGTACACTTGGTTTTACTCCTTTTCCATTTTGAGTTTTGTTGGTCACATTTGGCATTCAATTTTGTAATATATGTTCTTGCCTTTGTTTTGCTGTAATATGAAATGCGACTAATTTTAAGTTTGCTAATTAATTGTGCCATGCTTTACATGTGGCATAGTCATTAATATGCACAATCGCCAATGGGGGTTAGTTCAGTTGGTAAGAATCAAAGATCTTTACTTGTAAGGCTTATTCTCGTTTCCCACCACCAACAATCCTCCTTGGTAGGTGATCTATAAGTTCTATTGTAAGACCTCACCGAGGTTTGTGGCATGCCCTAACCATAGGAATAGAGTGGCCTCCCCCTCCCTTTAAACCGTTTGTGCCCTAAACAAAAAAGATATACAATCATTAATTGTTAAGTGTTTCACATTTCCTACCCTTTTTTCAGGTGGTGTTGAGCTTATTTGGTCCTCCAACAAGATATACAGTGGTTAAGGAGCAGCTAGAAGACATGTCTTCAGCCTCATCATAACAGTCTCAATAAGGATGAAGTTAGATTTTATCTAGTTTACTTCAGGCTGACCACATATTTCATGAACAAGAAAATTTGTTTCGATGCTTATATATGTGAGCATGGTCTTGGAGAAACTTTACGCCGAAGTTTACTAATTTCTGTTGTTATGGTAGGTTCATCACAGCTAATTTGATGTGTATTAATAATATTTGAAAATTGAAATTAGCATATATTAACATTGGATTTTTGGAAGTATAACAGATTCTCATTGCTCACAGTTATAGTTCCATCGTCGGGTATTGCCTTTGTTTGTAAAGGGCGTACCATAAGCCCCAGCAACTAGTAAAAGTCCATCTACAAGAGTTGAACTCAACCTTGTCCACGTTATTTGATCCCCTCGGTTGAGCCGGTTTAATTAGCTATACTGCCTTGGAGCTTTATGAATATTTTCGCATAAATTTCTGAGTGGTCACATTAAAGAAGACCCATACAATGCTGCTTTCTTCGAGATGAGATTGACAAAAGTTGATGTTACCCATACGACCGATCAGCCCCTATTTGGACCCTTCACCTGTAGGATGCATAAAGATTTCAGAAATGATTTTTTGACAACCGGTTTTGACAACTATACGTGACAATCGTATATCTTCTATAAATTAAATTCTAGGAAGTGTCCGAAAATTAAATTTCGGAAGTGTAAAATGAAAATTCGTATGTTTTTACACTTTCGAAAATTAAATTCCTGACGTGTAATATTTTACATGTCCGGAATTTAATTTTTTACACGTCCGGAATTTAATTTTCGGAAGTGTAAAAACATACGAATTTTCGTTTTATAGCTCCGGAATTTAATTTTCGGAGTTGTTGTTGGAGTTGTCGTACATGGGTTGTTAGAATAACATAACTGGAAAGATTTACCTGCCTTCCCTATTTCTTTATGCCATGACTGGATTCTTGGCTGTTATCTTGGCCTACTATCTTTTTGAAAATGATAATAATTATAAAACAACTTGACAAGGCAACTATACAAAAAAATAATTAAAAAACTCCTTTGGTATCATTTTTTATAACTAATTCTACAATTTAAATTCTAAACAAATAGCCAGTTAACTAAAGCCAACTTGCTTTTGGCATGTTGCATCTTTTACATCCATAGTTGTACTTGTGAGGAGGGGGGGGGGGGGGGGAGGGGGGGGTGCCGCTCATTTCCTTTCAACTTGATGATTATTCAGATTTAAAAAGAAAAAAAAACAATTTAAGGTGTTTTTGAGAATCCTTTTACAAAACTGAGTTTTACAAACAAGGTTTTCATTAAGTGAGTTTGTCGTAATTGATTTATATTTGGTTATTTTAATTTAAAAAATATTTTTGACAGAATAAAAATGTTTGGATTATATTATTGAAACTGACTTTTAAATACGTAGTTATCAAGTTATCTTGCAACTTTTAGATGGATACGAAAAGTGATGAATTTGTAAGGATAGTATGATAAAAGTAGTAATTAAATAGGTCCCTATACTAAAAAAATTTGTAATTGGGTCATTGAACTTTTATAAAATTTTCAATTGAGCTCGTACTAAAAAAGTTTTTAATTTGGTTCCTGAACTTATATAAAATTTTCAATAGAGTCCCTAGGGTAGGGTTCCATGAAAAGGTCTTTAAGTTTGCTGATGTGAAATGTGACATGGAATACCCCCAAATTTATATTTAGGGTTGCAAGAGACCAAAATGTTGGGCCAGAAAACCAAAACGTGACCTGCAATTGCTTCTCCTCCATATGAACAAATAGTTCATTCCTTCGTCCCCGATTTATGTTTTACGGTTGTATATCCCTTCCTTAAAATAATTTTGTCCAAAATAGTTCTCACACTTGCAACTTACTACATCTCTCTTAATCTTGTTACATCTTGATTTATTTTGTTGTGACAATGTCTCAAGATTTATCTTCCACCCAAACTACTCATAAATGGTTGATATGGTTATCCAGCTTGGATGAAATCAGTTATATTTCGTCCAATTCAACATATCACTAACGAATTTTATAATTTAGGGACCCCATTGAAAATTTTATATAAGTTCAAGAACCCAATCAATTTTTTTTTTTTAGTTCAGGAACCCAATTGAAAACTTTATAAAAGTTCAAGGACCTAATTACAATTTTTTTTTAGTATAGGGACCTATTTGAGAATTCTCAAATAGTTAAAGGACTTACTCAATAGTTAAACCTTAATTTAGATACTTAAGTTGTTTTAGGTCAAAGGTTATATGTATTTTGTATTTGCAAGTTCTGAAACGAAAATTACTCAGAAGACGCCGAGGACACTTTGGTGTGGCTGACGAAGCGGCCGACAGAGGTGTCGTCGACGAAGCCCTAGAGGCGGAGGCTCCGGTGGCGAAGTCAGGTGTCGTCGCCAACGCCATCGTGACGCCCATCTCACCCTCCTCGTCGCCTCTGATGCCATCCACCGCCCACAGGCTCAACTGGATCCCCGTCCTTCAGATCCCCGCCCTCGAGCTTCGAAGAGTCGCCGACAACATAATGGCCACCACGAAGGCGAATGAAAACGACAATCGTGACGATAGTAAGGCTGCTGAGACTAGTTGCGTGGATGAAGAGGCGAGGTGGTTGAAGATGACCTCATCTTTGGCCCATTTTTGCCAGATCTGACACGATTCAGGTCAATTTTGCCAGATGATGATGGATTTGTCGCGGGAAGCTCCATATTTGGCCCTCATTTGAATCCACGTCGGCTCCTTCATCGTCCTCACCTCTTCCTCCTCCTCCCACCTCTCTCTCCCTCCCTCACCTCCCACCTCCCACCACCACTCGCAACCATCTTCCTCCTCCTATCTCTCTCTCCCATCCTCGCCTCCGACCACCACCGCCGCAACGACAAATTCCAACATCCCAAGGGCATCGGCGCCACCCCACCTGTCATCTCCAAGGAAATACGATGGTGTACAGATCTGGGTGGTGGTGTACAGGTCTAGGTTTTGATTTCCATCTCAAAAATACGGTGGAAATGTGGAATACAACAAATATATGGATGTATAGCATAAATAAAAGTAAAAGATTAATACATTTGACATGTTGACTGTACTTTGACAGGTCAAAAGTTGAAAACCAGGTGTCAAAATAGAGTTTTGATTGGTACACATAGTTGGTGCATGAATGCACCATTTTTCCTTGCCGGTGCAACTTAGACTGTACCCCAAACTGAAATCCAAGCACATTATGGAATGTGTGAAAGGGTGCTGGTCCTCTCTGGTTCCTCTCCCTCTGCTATATTTGCTGTGCCTCTTATTCTGTCTCTGTACTTTGCTATCAGTCTCCGAAACTGATAGCCTTTTTCATCATTGTATGAAAATCCTCCTCTAGTACACAGCAGAACAGGTTTTTTTTTTTTTTTTTTTTTTTTTTTATAAGCACACTGCAGGACAGTTATTCAGTATCTCAGTTCTCTTACTGCTATATTAACTTGGTTCCTTACACACACACACATATATATATATATAGAGAGAGAGAGAGAGAGATAATCGCATGTTGGACTAGATAACCAGGGATAGGTTTTTAAAACGGTGTCATGGTTAAATGCAATGGCCTGCCAATGGAGTAATAAAGTGACCTTTCAGGCATGTGTACAATGTTTAGGAGTTTAGGTAGTCTTAGCATTTCAATTCAAGCAAAGTTTATTGTTTCGAACTAATATATGTCTATGTGTTGAATGATTATGAATAAAGGAGAAGCAATAGATATAAAATTTTGTCACTTCTCATAGCTCTAAACATCATGTAGTCTGACAAAGCCGCTACCTCTAACAAGTAAAACCAGAAAACGTATATGGCTGGCTGCCTTGTGTTGTGTCTTTTTGTGTGCTTTGGATTCTTTCTACATACACGGTACAGACAGACAGACAGACAAACCCCTTTGAGTGAGATTGATGTTAGGATGGGCTGCTGCTGGCTTGAAAGAGAGAAAGTCTAATTGTGCGGCTTTGAGATGATCTATGCAAGTCTTTGCACTCCTCAAGATCAGCATCGCATGCTAAAAGCACCCACTCTCCTTCATCATCCAAATACTTGAGATCAATGTTGCTTACATCGTTTAGATTGAAACGCCTTGCAATCTCGTGCTGCAAATCTCTGAAACCCCAATTTGGTTGCAAGCTAAAACGGATTTTTTCATCAACAAAAGTAGCTTTGACTCTAAAAGCACCCCTGGCTCTGCTGTCAGGTAGAGTCTGCTGCCCCTTGGATCTGGTGAAATGTTTTGTATCCTCTTGGATTGATGCATGCAACTCTGCTTCAGTGTGAGCTATGTTGAGCAATGCGTCTGGGCTTTCTGTCATTATTAGAACATTATTTCCATTATTATTATTGTTAGTAGTGGTATTGATGATAGTGGAAGGTAGGTTTCCTGTGGTCATGGTGGGCCCAAAAGTCTGACTGCAAGCATCTCCAAGGCCATACAAGCCATTACTATTCTCACTCTTAGGATGATAAGTATGCATTTTCCTTGATGACTCACCAGAAGGGCCACTGGCAGAGAAATCTGCAGAGCACAACTCTGGGAAACTGCTGTAGAAGGAGCCAATCTGAATGGCACCCTCAGCACCCTGGACTGAATCTATCACCAGTTGAAGTTTCTTTAAAGAGTGCCCTACCTTCTTTATTTTCCTTGATGGCCACCTCGTAATCCCGTGCTGCCTGCATATCCTTTTCAGAGTTGTGGGACATACTGCAATCACAATTCACAAACAAGAAGAAATTAATGAATGAAAATGAAAATACATATAATGAATTAATAATGATAGTCACCTCCAATGCTCTTTGCAGCGTCCTTTAGGCTTCCTGCAAAGTATTGTCTGAGAACTGGCAGGCTGATAGTCTTCTCCGCCTTGGTTCGCCTCTTCTCACCTGACTTTCTGCCGCCACCTGAAGAAGAATGGCGAGCAGTGAACGAATAAGACTCTTCCCCAGTAGTACCCTCTACAGTACTTGCTCTTGATCTGGACCCTGAATTACTTTGCTCAACTTGCCCATATTCTGAATACACCTGTGTCGTCGTCTGTACCTGCTCGTTACTGCCATCCCACTTGGTTGTCACCTTGAACTCCTCTTTTGGCTCTTCCAGGTACTCCAACGACACTGACACGCCTTTCCCCTTCTGTTGGGCCTCCATCATATGTGCAATCCATGATGATGATGATTCTACTTGTACTTGTTGTGACGACGGAGATGGAGAAGGAGAAGGAGATGCAAACAATAATTTGTGAATATCTTTGCTAAGTGATGCCGGTGCTGGTGCCGGTGCCGGCGGTGGCGGTGGCGGCAATGTGAATTCATCCTCCGTCACAACATGCAAGCTCCGGCAAGCTTGCTGCACAAACATGGACAATGAATTCAACATGTGCCTTTGCTCCTCGCTGTCGTGGCAGTCCTTTGGGAGGAAGAACTCCAACACGAAATCAGCAGAACCAGTGTAGACACTCCGTAGTGGAATGGCGACAGCAGCATGCAACCCAAACATGTTTGCATGGTGAGCCAGTGGATACTCAGCTTTGCTAAACGCAGTTATGTCAATTGCAAAACATGGTTTGGCCGTTGTGAACGCCGTTCCGACGATTCCTTGCCCGCGGAAAAGGTGGTACTCGGAGCAGGCTTCCTGGAATCCAAGAATGTCTAGATCCGCCACGAAACATGCAGAATCTACGGTGGATACACAATGCACATAGTTCTCCGTCGAATGCCCACACCCGCACTTTCCTTGCTGGATGCAAGGAGCCCAAGTCAGTGCTAAAGGCAAATTGTGCGTCTTGCACACAGACGTCAATACCTCGACGATCTCACTCAGTGCTGCTTGATACAACTCGTCAAACACCTGTGATCAATCATAACATATTAATCAGTGTTTGTTCCAAGGATAATATATATATATAAGTCATGATTCTTGCAAATCCATCCTATACCTTTACAGAAGGAGGCATGAAGTTCTGATAACTCCTAAAATCAACAGCCTGCTGCAATAAATCATTGTGAATTGAATTAATGACTAGATCTTATCAGACATTTGCTTAAGCATTTAAATGAGGATTAATCAATCAAAACCATCTATATATATGAGCACACGCCACACATGCTATTAGTTGGCCTTCAAAATCTAAGAATACTGATATGATATGCAAGCAATTATATATTGATTGAGAGCATGAAAAGGCGGGTAGGGTTGCGCAAATTAATAAAATTAAGAAATTAATATATATTTGAATATTCTTCGTTGTATAATGGTTAGAAATAATTAAAAGATGGCCGGAAGAGAAGCTTAATTACCTGATCGAGATTGTCAAAGAGTTGTGGACGATAGTTGATGATGTTTTGGTTGGTGATGAGAATCTCGAGGACACCGAGGCATGTCCCACTGCCTCGTTCGAAGACAGGAAGAGCCAAACATCCACGAACATCGTACTGCTGCACCACGCGGGGGTACTCATGGCTTCTAAAGAACCGAACGTTCACGTTAGGGTTTGGGTTTGGGTTTGGATCAGTCACCAAGTGATGATGATGATCAAGCCCTCCTCCTCTCCGTGGGGGCACCCATATCTGAATGAGAACGTTGGTGTTCTTTGTGTACTCTTTGAGGTATCCCACAGCAACCACCAATCTGTCTTTCACAGAGGAAGATGGCCCACCTGGCCCAATCCACCATCTCTTCTTTTCGTCTCCCGATTCTTGTTGGATATTCAAGTAGTGTGGCTGTGATTGTGAAGGGTCCCCCACAGCCACAACACTCCCACACAAGTTCTCTGTGGTTTCCACCCAGCAACCTTCTACCAACAGCTCGTCAATGAAATCTGCTTCTGTCCCAAACCCACAAGAGTTCTGCACTAGGCCACCGTATTCCATCTTCTTCTTTCTAGTATTAGTGTTTCCCTCCCACGTACGATATGATCCTATAATTTTACATTACAATACAAAACATATGTAAGTTAAGTTCAATCATATCATACTCGTACATATCAAGAGACTCAAGTACATGAAACACTCACCTTGCTCTTGTGGTAGAGCTGCAGGTATATATATATATGTAACGTGATTAAGATGATTTTTCTAGTTTGGCAGCAAGATATAGAAATAACAAAGACCAAGAGAGGAACGTTATTGTTGATCTCAACTCAAGTTCCCGAGCTTATCATCCATCTCCTCTTTAAATTCCTTGTATTACAGTAGGACCCACGACTAAGGAAAATAAAAAAAGGGGCCTCGAGTCATGTCTCCCTCTGCGTGGCAACCATATATAATAATCTCTCACTTATCGGTGCTGTAAACAAAATTTATGTAGCCTGCTTCTTTATGACAAACAACTCAGCATAATACTCATGCTGAGAGTACATATATATATATAAATACCAAGGGACAGAGAAAGGTGTATACTATTCTTGTTATTATACAATTAATTGAAGAGTACAAACTGCAAGTGACTAATTGGTATATGTCTGTCTGCCTATGTAATCTATAGTCTCACCACTATGTGTGTGTATATAATAATAATAATAATCTATCATCTATGCGTGACCGGCTGTGTTATAATGGGAGAAACATTATGATGAAGAATGTACAGTAGAATTATGACCAAAACATAAAGAATTATACATTATACATCTAGGAGGAGGCTCGCCTCTTTTCAGGCTCTCTCTCCGTGCGCCACATGGCGATCGTATAAATTTAGTGTAGCAAAAAAAAGCAAACTAGGGATGCCAGGGATTGCTTACTCATGCACGATATCGGCGAAAACGATGTCTCTACGCTCTAAATACATATTAATGCATTTAATAATTCAATTTAGCAATACAAGTGGATGGAACAATATTGATTGAGGGACTAATTAAGCTTGTTTTCTGTATTCGTTTTGAGATTTTTTTAGAATTGATAATATATTCTAGGAGAATGTTAATGAGTGTCCTAAGGATACTTGTTAAGAAATCCCAAAAAAAAAAGTTTTCATGGAGAATAAATACATTTAATATTTGAAAATATTAAATACTTATTTTTTCAATAAAAACTTATTTTTCTTAATTCCTTAAATAATACTTTAAGAACATTCGTTAGCATAACCATATGTTCTAACATCGGCCGTAAAATTAAGAAAGATTCTTCTCTGTTTCATTGGTGAATTGATTGACGCAAGGCATCTCCGCGAACCTAATACTAATAATAATAATAATAATAACCACTGTAGTTAAACCTTGGGCACGGTTATTCTAGCTAGCTAGCTAGATTGATGAGGCTTTGGGCCCCTTTTTGAAAAGGAAAGAGAATTACTTTTATTGCTAAGGTTTGTTAGATTTAAGATTCTCAGACAACTCATACAAATCACTTTCATATCTATATATTTTATATCTATTTTTTATTTCATTCTGTTTTTTTTTTTAAAGTATTATTATTATACCTAATGGCTACGGCTTAGTTGGCAAGTAGCGCTGAGTTGTTGGGAGAAGGCCTTGGGATCGATTCTCATCGAATGCATCTTTTAAAAGTTCACTAAGTAGTTCCTACAAGTTGCATCACATCTTTATTTATATTTATTTTTGTTTCAATTTAAATATTAATTTATTTATGATTAGGTTGCTTAATATTAATATTGTTCTCTCCCTCAATTTTTTACCGGTGGTCCTATAAGCAACCATTTTTACATAGCATCCGCATTGGATTGTTCCAATAATATACAACCAAGACTTTGTCATTAACTTTAAGAAGATATTAAGCAACTAGTTGGAATTGCACTTGATCACTTAAGCTACTTCGTACGGGTAAACCAAATTTGTACATGTATATATATTTTTTTTAAAAATTATATAAGAAAATATTTTATATTGCTGCCATCTGTCATGAAATGGGTCACCCTACAAACAAGGCCAACTGCATGATAGAGAGTTCAAATTCACTTTTCAACCAATGGGAGAGGAAAGTTAACTTATCAGCTTTCATTAATTCTTCATGTACGTATATCCTACTACTGCAAAAATCTTGTCGTTACCTTCAAGGAAATAGATCTTTTCTGGTATATTTTTCATATGACAAAGTCATATGAAAAATGTTAAAAAAAAAAAATTTAAATAGATCGGTTCCTTTCAAAATGTGTGGGCCGTTTATTTATAGCGTTTATGTCTCTCTTCACATCAAAATACTCACAAAAAATATTCATTCCGCAATATTCACCTAACTTACAAGTAATAACTTGGTTATTTTTTATTCAACACCATATTTGGCTGTGGTAAAGGTCGAATGCACTTATAAGAACACAAATAAACTTACAAGTAATAACTTGGTTATTTTTTTATTAAACACCATGTTTATATGTTTTTATATATAATATATATATTTTTTATTTTAAAATAATTATCATTTTCAATACTTCAATACATTTTAAATTATTTATCATCTCAAAACTTATGTTTTTTTTTATTTTTTAATTTTAATTAGTTTCATTAAATAAAATAGGATAATATAAATTAAATGAAATGACATGTTGATATGATTTTTTATATAAATTTTTTTTTATAGACAAATATTTAATTATAAATAAAATGACATGTTGATATCATTTCTCTATAAATAAAATGACATAGTTTTTATTTTTCCAAGTTATATAATTTTGAAAGACTATACTATTATAATTAAATTTGGATATTTTGAGTAAATTTTTTTACACTTGAATTCAATTAAAACTCGGGAAAAAAAGAGTAAATCACACAACTATGAAAAATGCAATTCAACAAATTCACTTTTAAATGTGTTATATGAAAAATGCAATCCAACAAATTCACTTTAAATGTGTTATATTTTAAAAAAAACGTATTATATAGATTTGATTAGAATAAATTAACAATGTAAGTTTTTGTTATATTATTATTTAATTATTCATATTTATTATATTAAAAATAATTAATTTTGATGTGTATTGTTACTTAAAAAATTATATCATTAACCAATTCTGCATTAGTATTATATAAATTTTGAGAAAATTATTGTGTTATTTTTATAAGAATTTAGTTTTGATACACTGTTAATGTACTTTTATTTTTACATTGTCAATCATTTGCATATATATATATATATATATATATATATGTGTGTGTGTGTGTGTATGTATGTATATATATATAACTTTTAAAATAATTATTATAAGTATCAATTTTTTTTAATGATATAATAATTTATAAATGGCTAACAATGAAAAAAATCTTGATACCTACAATATATATTAATTATATCTTTTTAATAATGCGAATATGTGTGATTTACTGACAATGTAATGTTTTTTTTTACACTAATACAATATTCAAATTAAAAAACTTTATATAATAATATATTAAAATTGAACTCTTATATTAAATAACCCAAAAAGAAAACCTTTATATTAGGGAAGTTCGAAAGAGAATATAATATATAAAAAATATAATGAGTGATGGGAAGAGTGGAAAAGTGTGCATAGTTATTGACTTATTGGTCACTGTTGATAGTATATTCATAAAATGAACAGTAATTTTCAATTCAACTCGATTAGTTCATATATATATATATATATGTTGGTTAACTTTGTTTCACACTTATATATAATATTAATATATTTATTCCATCTTAAAATATGATATATTTTAATATTTATTACATTTAAATCAATATAATATGTGTTTATATTATGATTTTTGTAACTTATGCAATCTTGCACATATTAAAAAATTAAAATATTACATAGAATAAAAAATCATTTTAGCATCCAATACGCTCTTGACACGTACTTGAATTCTCTAGTGTTGAGCCTTTCCAGTTTCCACCATAACTAAAGTAATGAAAGTTGTCATCGTGGTGCAACTGAGGTCACCGCTTGATTATTTCAATTTATGAATTTTCGGGATAAAGTTCTACAGCATTTTTGTTTAACTTAGGTCAAATTTTTTTATAAGCAAAATTACATTATATAGAGTACTTGGGTATTCTAACCCTATACAAAAGAATGTCAATGTCCAATTTAACATTTTAATTTAAAAATATGTAAAAGGACCTTTTAATTCTGATTTAGGCGAAAAATAATCCAAATATTTAAAAATGATTTTTCTATCTATGTAACCTTGCACAGGTTGTAAAATTATTACAAGATTATAAATCAGCTTTTTTATAATCTTATATTGTTAGACACAATATATTACATACATTAAAATATTATCTATAAGATTATAAAATTTTCTCTTATTTCACGTGCAAGATGCAATGGATGCATTCAAAAGTAGGTTTCTTTGTTTTTATGTAGCAGCAAAAAATATTCACAAATGAAAACGTCTCGCTAGAGTGATACGCTCAAGCATATCATCGCTTTATTATCTCTCGAGTAATTTTAAATTCTCCTAACGCATAATGAGATGTATTTAATTCGCAGACAAAATGCAAGAGATGTATTTAGATTTCTAAAGTGGGCCATTTTTTATGTTGCAGCTACGAAGTGTTCTATAGCATATCACAATAATAAATAATCTTTTCGTGAGCCACTTTTCTAAATTGCGGTTAAAATTAATGTTAAGGAGACTTTTAACTTTAATTACCTTTTGTGGAAGCCAATTGGCAAAGTTTAGGTTTTGTTTGAGAAGTTCAATAAGTTAGTTTATAAATTATTTGATTAGTTATAAGTTTATTTGTTTAAAGTAGAAGTGTTTGATAAACAATCTTATTTCATTTGCTTATAACTTTTTTTTTAAACATAGTCTTGACCTACACAACTGGTTCTTTTTATTATTATTATTATGTTAGATCCAATTATTTTGGTTAAAGTACAATGTTATTATTTTTCAATTCAACATTGTACTTTGGCGAACCACATATGGAATCCTCATGAATCGTGACGGTGATTAAAAAAATTTACAGAAAAAATCAAGTATATGCGCATAGCAGAGTCGAGCACCACAATAGGTATTTGGTAAAGAAGCTTATATCATTAGTTTATAGCTTCTCTTCAAAAGCTATAATTTATTTAGCTTATAGCATATAACTTATAGCTTATTGATATTTTTCTCGTTTTTACCCTCATTCATTTAATGAAATTCTCACTTTACCATATCTATTATAAATATGTCATTTTATATTTATAAGATAGTTCAACCGTTAATTTTACCAAACACTTCAAATTCAATCAGCTACATTTTCAGCTATCAGCTATAATTTATCAACTAAGAGTTTGTTTGAGTATGTTTGCTGAAAAATAATTTTAAGATAATCTATTACGTTTGGGTGATACAAAAATAATCTCTTTTATATTGTAAATTACGAAAAATGATATGAAATTATTTGTTTATATTAATATATTTGATTTTTTTTAACATTAAGACCTTCTAAAATATTTATTTCTTTTATATTTTCTCATCAATTTTTTCTATTATAAAGTTTTTTAAAGACTTTTATTTTAATCTAATTTTTATTAAAATTTTAAAATAGAGGTTTTTTAACGCTGCTCATAGTTCTTCAATTTTTATTTAACGCGGGCGCAGCTCATATTTCAACGTGGGGGTGGGGGAGGGGGTGGTAAGTTGGGAAAGGAAGTTTGACAAACATAAATAATCATAATCTAATAATCAAGCAGTCCTAAAGAATAGATGGTTCAAAACAATGATTTCCTTTCAATAAAAGCTTTTTTAAAAATTAAGCTTATAACTAACATAAAAGATTGTTATTAAAAAGCTTTTTCCCATGTAAAACAGTTGAAAGCTTAAAAAATAATTATTCCCAAATACATTCTAAAAATTAGCTTATCAACTATAGCTAACTTATCAGTTATAGGTTATATAACTTATCAACTATTTTTACTAAACGGGGCCTAAATATTCTCGGCTCATGTGGTCACACGGAGAAGAAGATTAGAGTAATGATCTGGCACTGTGGCACAAGAAATCTTTCTTACAGACTTTAACAATCACTTTATCGTTACCATTTATTAATATTCTCATGTCATGAGAAGCACCCGCTGTGTTACTTGTTTTCTGCTATTTATATACTTGATTGTTCTTAACAAACAAACAAAAATATACTTGATTGTTGTATGTGCAACTAGTTTTACTCTAATAATAATAATAATAATAATAATAATAATAATAATAATAATAATAATACTTGCATAATCTTATCATATGGACAAAGAAATATGTTTCTTTTAATATAAACAAAAATACGTTTTAAGTGTCGTTTGAAAATGTTATGCACTGTTTTTTTTTTTTTTAACCATGATATAAGTACGAAATATTCATCACCGTTAGTAGTGATTAATCTCCGTCGGGGAACCTGTTGGGCACATGATGTGGGTTTTCCCTTCCCAACCAAGTTTTCCCCATATACAAGAATTAGGATTCGAACCCCTGATCACTTGCTTAAGGTGTCAAAGTTTCTTTATCACTTAAACTAACCATATGTTGGTTGTTATGCACGGTTCTTGTAAAAATAAAAAAAAAGGTTATTGACAATGATAAAATCTATAATAGATAGTCGATGTGTTTTGGAAACGGGGTCATTTGCCTTATAATTACGTCTCATTACGCATAAGGTACTAATTGTAGCTTCGGAACAGATGCGCGTCAAAGGCTTTGTACTGCAGATCCAAACATAGCAAGTGTTCCCTTAGGTCAACTTAGCTGGTTAAATTGCGGGACACAAATTATGAGTGTGCAAGCTTAAACTCTCACAATGCATTTCATTCCCTTTCTTAGATGGTTTTTTTTTTTTTATGATTTGTTTTTCCGTTAATCTTTAAGAAATTTCACTAACTTTAACTTTAAGAAATGTGGCTATTATGATCTTTTAAAAGAAGTTTAATTTTGATGGACGTTCACCAATCATTGGGGGAAAAAATTGAAAATCATAATTATTACTTAAAAGTTTAACTTTTTTTTTTGGTACAAATTTTTTTTTATTTTTTTAACCAAGAAGTTAATTCACTCGTTTTTTTTTTTTTAAAGAAAAAAGTTTGGGTGAGTTGGGTCTCGAGGAGTTAATTTACTTGTTTAATGATATGTTAATTTATCACTAGATGATGGTGGAAAAAAAAAAAGTTGCACAAATAATTAATGTACCAAATTTAACTTTTTGCATATTATCTAAGCTTTGCTACAGAAGGAATAAACGGTGATGCAGTTAAAGAAAGAAACATGTATTGATTTTTATTTTTATTTTTGACAAAAGAATTGATTTTCTTGCTAGATTAGAGAATCTGAGTTTTTTTTCCCCTTGTACGATCATGGATCTCTCTCCTCAACCCCTTATTAATCATCTCCTTTGACAAGATTCATCAGGGGTTGTTCGTCCTTTAATTTTTGTCTTATTATAAATTGCTTTAGTCTCGATTAATAATTAAAGATTTCAAAAGACTTTAGACAAAATCATAATCTTCATATCAAATTTAAATACTCCTTTTACTTATAATTTCATGTTTTTAAGTAGTTTTTAAATAATGCTTCTCATCAAAGTTAAGGAACGATATTTTTTGATGTTTTTCTGCTCAACCCTTACATATTTTTAAAACAATATGCGTTTTATTAATTGAATAAATCAACTGTCAAAACCCCTTTAAAACTTTGGCCGGCAAGTCTTGACATCATGATAAACAGATCATTGCATTCATAATCCATAAGCTGATAAAATTCAAAATATCAAATGGTTATCACTCACTCATTTGATTGACAAACAATAATTTAGTCTTCCTGTTATTGGGCCATGATCATGAGTTGTGTCGCAGTCTATCATCTTCAATGATATTTTTTTATTGAGAAAGCATGTTAATGTTTGCAGAAAGTGATCTAATATTATATAATTATGGATTAGTCATTGAAAACGAAATAAAATGTTAATTAATTCGAACCTCAGACCAAAAATAAAAGTGTGATGCTGAACCATAGAAACTAGCAGAAAACAGTATTTCTATATTTACTTTTTCTTTTTTCTTTGTTGATAGAACCTCCTTTCTCGATTAATTATGTCATTTGATGTTGAAATTCTAAGCGGCGAATTGCTGATTAACTGTGTCCAAATAAAGTAATTGGAATGTGGATTCGAGAATCGAGAAGATGATCCTACATAAGGAATTATACCTACGTGTTTTTCCACAAAGTTTTGATATTAAAGCACTAATCATGGTCCACTATTGTATGCTTTTAATGATGATATCCTTTTTGAAGTTGACCGCTCCGCCCGTATCTTTCAAAGATTCGATACTCAACCAACCATTTAGTTTCAATGACGTTAGAACCCAGTCAGATGCCGTGGATTTACAACTGAAGGTGGGACACTCTCTCCACGGTTTTAATATGTGTTTGATTTCACGTTGAAAATATTGAGAATTTGATTATATCATTTGTCAAACATAATTTTAGTGAAAATAAGATATTTAGATACTAACAAGTAAAATTGATTTTGCCTTCAGAAGTGATTCTGATTAGAAGCTACAAAAAATAACTTCTGAGTTGAGTTGAAAATTTTACACTAAATTTTACATCAAACTTGCTTTCAAAATAAAAATATCTAAATATAAATCACTTCACTTCAAACTCAATTCTAACCGAATCAATTTTATAAAATCAATTACATTCAAAATCAATTTTATCAAACGTTCATCCAAACACACTTATTAAAAAAAACAAAATAGAAAAGTTTGTATAAAAAATATTACATTAAATATTTTTTTTTAATCAATTACATTAAATATATTAGAAAGTATTTTATTTAGTTTATAATTTTTTTATTTTTTAATTGATTACTTAATCAGTTTATCAGTAAGATTCTAGTTTCTGAAGTAAGTAATTAAGAGAGTATCTATTCCTAATAATATTATGTAGTGGCTTAATATTTTAATACATTTCATCAAGTTATAATTAATGGTTAATATGGTTTTTTTTTTTATAACTTTAAAGACCAACTCACTTTTGAGTAATCTTATTTCCATAAATTATGATTGAAAGATTAATGTGTATCATAAAATAATATTTTATAAGTAAATAAAAATTTATATATTAAATTATTATTATTGAATTAGGTAAATTGGTGATTTAGTGTATACACACACACACACATATATATATATATATATATATATAATCATATGCAAAAATTATTAATTTGAGTCAACAATTCTTGGTCAATGGGGGTTTGGCACAAGTGGTTAAATATTCGAAGTTGAACTCCCACTCATCCCAATGGTCCGGGTTTGGCACAAGTGGTGAAATATCAGTTTGACTCGATTTCTGTTCCAGATTTTGCTAGGTCATGAATATCTTGGATTTAAGTGAAGGCAAAATAGGTAGATTGGTTCTATACGTTTATTTTATTTTTCATAATGGTCCTATAAGTTTTTTATTTTTCAAATTGGTCCTACAGGTTACGTTTCGTCTCCACGTTAGTCGTTTCGATCAATTTTGACCTAACACCGTCAGTTTTGACCTGATGTGACTATCACTTTAGTCTGATATGTGGCTTTTGATCTAACTCCGTAAGGTCGAAATTGACGAAAATGACCAACAAAGAAACGGAACGTAATGTGTATGACTAATTTGAAAAATAAAAAACTTATAAGACCAATATAAGAAAAAAAATTAAACGTATGAGACCAATCTACCTATTTTCCCTTAAGTGATTTTCCCTTAAGTGAATGATATCCTGTCAAAATAGCAAAACAGGATCAAGCCAAGCTAAAGTCACTCTATGAATACTCTTGCTCTGCTTACTTTTTGGCTGAATTTGAATGTGTAAGTAGTGAAATGCATAAAGCTTACCTTATGATTTCCATCATTTTAGAAATTATCACACATGTTGAATCCTTTTTATATTATTTTAGTCTTTCTAAAATTACTAGCAACTACTTTATCTAATTTCTCATTAAATTCTTATACCTTTTTTTTTTATATATATATTTGCTATAAGAATTATTTCATCTACAACTCCAATGACATTGTTATATAAAGTCAATCAATAAAATAAATAAACATATAATAATCACTTAAGAAATTGAATAGTACTTGTGCATTTTATCCTTATATAAAAAGTTCAAATACGTAGCAAACAACAGAAAATAAATGTTATACTTTTAATTTGTTAAATAAGTAAATATGACAAAGATTTTTTTTTTTTATGATACATTTTGATATCAAAACAATTTTTAACTTATGGTGAGAAATGTAATGAATCTTTTTTTTTTTTTTTAATGAAAACGCCATATGGGTACTAGAGTTGAATTAATGTAAAGTGAAAATAAATTTTACACTTACATCAAATTTTATTTTCTTCCGAAGGCTGATATTTAATTATTTATTTAGTAGCAGCAGCATCAATAGCTTAATTCATATTCAACAATTAATGAGGGTCAAACAACGAACTGTGAATTACTAACAAATGACATGAGACTTCCTCAAAAACAAAAAAAACAAAAACAAAAACAAAAACAAATGACATGAGACCTTAGTTTGCATGCGATGCGAAACGATGGACATTAGAGCAATAGAACTATAATAGCTAAATTTGATTTGGCAAAAGGCAAGTGATCGGGTCGGGTTCCCAGAGTTTTTTTTAAAAAAAAAAATTAAAAACATTCCTTTTGGATGATAATGCCAACTGAGGGAAGCTTGTTGGAGCGTGGAGAAGGTCGTGTTGACAAGTTAAAAGATTGACACCTAGTTTCAATGAATTATTCTTAATCTCATGGGTGAGAGACGTAAATCTTCATTATTGAATCTTATTTGAATGTTCAAAATTAATATATATATATAAATGCGCATATGACTTTTTTGAGTAATCTTACTATCATTAAGTTTTCAATTTTGATAATCTCCATATGATTGTTTGATCAAGATTTGTTCCACCCATCTTCTTAAAATACGTGTACTTTTACTAGATATGCCCTTGTATCAATCTCACTTAAATACATCTTAAAATTATAAAATATACATTTATATATATATATATATATATATATAAATGCGCATATGACTTTTTTGAGTAATCTTACTATCATCAAGTTTTCAATTTTGATAATCTACATATGATTGTATGATCAAGATTTGATCCACCCATCTTCTTAAAATACATGTACTTTTACTAGATATGCCCTTGTATCAATCTCACTTAAATACATCTTAAAATTATATATATATGCGCATATGACTTTTTTGAGTAATCTTACTATCATCAAGTTTTCAATTTTGATAATCTACATATGATTGTATGATCAAAATTTGTTCCTTCCATCTTCTTAAAATACATGTACTTTTACTAGATATATGCCCCTTGTATCAGTCTCACTTAAATACATCTTAAAATTAATGTCTCATGTACTTGAATGAATCTTACGTGTATATGCCAAACACATCTGTACATTGATTGACATTCAATATTGAAATATAGTTTAAGGCTTTATTTGGTAAAAATTAACGGATAATAGATAAATTAGTTGATAACGGATTAACGGATGATTTTATAGTGGATAATGGATGAGCTAGCTGATAATGGATAAGCCACTGAATTGGATTTGGAGTGTTTTGTAAAATTAACGGTTGAACTAAGTAATAAATATAAAATGACATAAAAAGATACACACATATATATATACACACACACCCCAATATATATATATATATATATATATATATATATTTTAAAATAGTTATAATTTTTAATACTTTAATTTATTTAAACTATTTTTCATTTCAAAAATTAAAATATTAACCTAAGAGCGCTTGGATGAGATGACACGGGTCTCTTCTACTTAACCAGAGGTCTCGAGTTCGAATCCTGATCCTGGGAATACAGTAGCGTTAAAACTCTTGAGGGAGAGCTTTGCCGTCCTTGTGGTCCTACCCGGCTCGAGGGATTAGTCTCCATAGTTGCGTGTGGAGAATACCCTGAGAAATAAAAAATAATTAAAATATTAATCCTTAATTGGTGGCTTCTAGGGTGAGAGAGCAACTAAGTCCCTCACCTTTGAGGAAGCATTTATGACCATTAGATTTAATGGTTGAATAAATGAGTGGTTGTGATAACATTAGGGTGACCTGATTTCTAGATTATTGAAAATGACATTTTTGCCCTTCTTCCTCCAAATGTTCTCTCGGCAAATTTTCTTAACTAGTGTAATTTGGTAACGGAATTACGTGAATGGTGTAGTTTTTAAAATAATTACTGAAGTGGGGTAAGTCGTAAGTAGGAGTAACGAAATAAGACACAAAAGTCGTACACTCTGCTTACAATTCATTTTTAAATTCATAAAATAAAAAAATCAAGGGAGTCGTATGCATCTTATACGACTTATATTTTTTATAATTTCTTTTGGCAAATCGTGTATTACAATTACGACTTTAGTTTTTTTTATTTTTTATTTTATCATTTTTTTAAACAAGTCGTATTCAACACTTACGACTTCTATATTTTTTTTTTTTAGTAAAAACTCAAAGTGGCCGTTCAAATTTTTTGAGTATCGCAGTTTGGTAAAAAAAAAAACGGGGGACAATTTGGTCCCCCAAATTTTAAAAACAGGGGACAATTCGGTCCCTCCATAAGGATCAGATTGTCCCCCGTTTTAAAATTTTGGGGACCAAATTGTTATTTTATTTTTTTTAAGGACCAAACTGGTTTACTCGAAAAATTTGAGGGATCACTTTGAGTTTTTACTCTTTTTTTATTTTGGAAAATATCCAAGAAGTATGTCATAATAATGCCATATATACGATTCTAATGAATAATTTTTTTTTAATTAATAAAGAAGTCGTGAATGTATATTACGACTTATTTAAAAAAATTAAAAAATAAATGAAAAAAATGCAATTCCCAAGTCGTGAGTATTACTCACGACTAACTAAAAAAAAAAATGAGTCGTAAAAGATGGTCACGACTCCCTTGTTTATTTATTCTATTTTATTAAAATGAAAATGAATCGTGAGTAGGGTATACGACTTTTATTTTGATTTTGTTATTATTACTTACGATTTACCCTAGTTCCGTAAATATTTTAAAAACTATACCATTCACGTAATTACACTATCAAATTATACTAGTTATGTGAAAAACCCTGTTCTCTCCTTCACTATTTCCCTTGAGTTCCTTCTCCCTGGTTTGCTTATCAGACTCAACAATCAAATGTCAAGAAACCCAAATCAAGCATGAGTTGCCATTTTTTTAGTTACCTTTCCTTCTAATTCATCAATTTTCGAAGAAACAAATAGGTGAGAGAAAATCATTCTCTCTTTGTTTCTCAAATATCCCATGGTAACGTAGAAGGAGCAAGATTAACGAAAATTTCAGGTTCTAAGAGATCTCATACCTCAAAATGATCAAAAAAGAGATTAGGCATCGTTCTTGTTGGAGGTTATTGAGTATTTCAATTTCTACAAAGGAAATGATACAAATTTATGAACAATCTTATGAAGGGTGGACTTAGGAGCCAATGAAATTAATTCCATGGAACCCAATAGAGTCTGACTTGTTGACAACAACTATTCAGAAGGGGCGCACCCTTGGTTCAGCTACAGAAGCAGTTCCCTTGGTTGGAAGGGAAGAAGGGGAAAGAGGGTTTGATGCTAAGCCCACATTTCAAGTGGGGGAGAAAACAGGGCAAGAAAAATTGATGCAGGAATGTGTAACAACCAGAACTGGAATCGGTGGTGGTAGAGGGCGGGTGGCGGTGGCTATTGAGTGGTGGTGAAGAAGGGTAAAAATGGAATTTGAAATAATATTTTTTTATACAATAATCAACTATTTTATCGATAATAATAGCTCATCCCCATCAAATGACGTTCTACATCAGGTCATAAATATTCCCTCACGGGTGAGGGACTTAATTGCTCCCTCACCCTAGATGTCACCTTCTTAATTAGGGATGAGAAAATATTAGATTAGTATTTTCTATTTTATTTAGTTGAGGATAAATGAGAAATTTAATTAAAACAGTAGGGATAAAAAATTATAAGTTATAAGCTTAAACGCTACTTCAATTAGCGTTTGTAAAAAAATGTTATAAGCTAATTAAAAAATATATAAGTTAGTCAGAAAATTAGTTACCAAACAATGCTAATTTTTCATCCGCTATAAGCCATCCATTATAAGCTAGCGGATTGGTCTTTCCAAACAAATCATAATTATATTCGATACACCTTTTATTTCAAAAGTTTTTTTTTTTTTTGCTAGATATTTCAAAAGTTACACTTTCATCTCTTAGGATTCGATTATTATTATTATACTTACTTTCCCTATAAAAAATGATAATTAAAATTAATTACACTGCATCCCCTTAGAGGAGGTGAGTGTAATATTTAAAATAAAAGGGATATCAAATATAACTAAACTAAACCTTAAAGAAATTTGGTGTAATTTTCTCTTCAATGTTAATTACTTTTTTTCATCAAAATTATTTTATTATTTGTAGGATAAAATTGAATATTAGTAATATATTTTTAATACTCTATTATAATTTATTATTTTTTTTCTCTCCTATTATTTCAAAGTTAAAAACCAATCTTTCTCTGCGATGTCATGTATGATATCAAACATGATGTTCACAGATAGTTTTCCCTTTCTCATATGATGTATGTTTTTGTGCCATAATGTTATTCTTTTATTATTATATATATGTGCAAGTGGCAAAGCATGAAAATTAAATAATGTCATGCTTGTGGACCAGTTGGGATGGTGCATGGAAGGTTCATTGGGATCTCCTCCTTGACTCTTTTCTCCTAGAGTTCCAAATTCCCTCATATCGCAATATAGATTAGGATCTAGAAATTATTGATTCGACAAAACACATAATTTTAGTTTAGTGTTTAAGTAATGATAAAAACTACTTCCCATAGCAATACAACATGTCTTATCAACAGAAAACCAAATTAAACTAAAGTTGAGTATGCCGGCAATCAGTGTTAACAGGATCTGCTTAAGTAATATAAGCATGCATGGTTACGAGATAGCACTCGTAATGTTTTAGATTCTCGCAATAAATCATAGATACAGTTTAGCTATGTTTCGGATTTCCATATCTTACAGGGATGTTACCACAATTCTCTTTTGTTTTCTTTGTTTTTTCTTTGTTTTTTCTCTTTCTATTGATTGATTGGTCATTTCCTTTGCAATAACGGGGGCCTCTGGCCCTGCAATGAAATAAATAATTAATATTATTGCTCCAACCGCTGCCATTGATTCAAACCTACTATATATTATTTATTTATTTTCTAAATCCAGTTACTTCTAAAAGATGTTTGCTTTAATGGCTTCTCCAACTATATATCATTCTCATCTTATATGTATCTAATAAATAGGAGAATACTAACAAGTATCCTTGATGCATTAATTAAGGAATCAAAAGTGACATTTTTTTTATGGAGAAATGTTATATTTATTATCTTGAGAAGTTGTGTGTTTTGTTTTCATATAAAAACAGTTGTTCGTTTATGAAGAATACTAACTAGTTCCCGAGGATATTGGTTAAGAAGACCTTAATAAATGTAAACATTGTCCCCAGCTATTTATAATGTAATGGGATTCGATTTCTGAAAATGCTCCGGTCTTGCTTTCTATATGTTCACATTCCTTTTTTCCTTTCCTTAGAGTCTTCATGTGGGTTCCCTAAATAGAGCTCCCCTAGTGGTAGCCATAAAAACCAAAATAAATAAATAAATATAAACTTCTACCAAAAAATGCTCCAATTTTTTTTTTAAAATATGTTTTGGGTAACTTCTACTGAAGAAATTAAAAAAATATAAAACATAGAATTTAATCTTGAATTAATTTATGCTTGTGAGGATAGGAAGTAAGAATGCAGGCACATGTTTGTACCCCTAGTCATGCTCATTACTTGGGGACCAATATATAAGGAATCCTTTTGTGAATATCTTAATATAAGAGTGGATAGCTTAATTGTTATTGGACTGAAGACGTGATAGGAACATGAATGCATCTTATATGAAAGTCATTGATTTATGCTATAAATATATGAAGGGCTAGATTCTGATGACTTGTAGCCTCTAGAACCACTTACTGAGTTAATTGGATAACACTAGATTCTTTGTAAATTAGGATTCTCTCCTTTTACTCTCTTCTTTTTTTTTCTCATGTTATGAGGGAGAATAATACAAAATCATGTTTTAGTGGACCCTGTGTGTCTTTCTCTTTCTAAATCCATTCTTTGCAACCTTGCCTCCGCGTTGTACTTGTTGATGAATGCTTCTATTCACAGGTTCAACTCAACTTCGTTGCCAAATGTCTTTAACTTATCTTCACCAGGGTGTCGATCGATGCATCTCTGCCAATACTCAAATCCACCTTGTGGAGTGTTACGACACATATTAGTGATCAATCGAATGATCAACTAACTTGCATTAGAGGTGTTCATCTACCGATCCAAACCGATTCAAACCGTAAAAATCGAACCGAAAAACCGAAAACCGAAAAAACCGTTTTTTTTCATTGGATTGGATAGGATTTTGGATCCTCTAGTGAAATCCAATCCAATCCAATTCAAACCGATCTACTATATACATATACTATTATTTTTGAAATTATAGTATTACTCATACTTAATCATTATTTTTCATATTTTTACGTCCCTCATGCTCTTTAATATTTTTGTTGGAATGACATATATGAAACTATTTATAATAAATATTAATGTCTTGAAGTTATATTTTGCTAAAAGTTTTGATGCATAACATATATATACTTGATTGAGTAAACATGAAAAATAGGAAATTAATTAAGTAAATTTGAAAAATAATTAGGTACAATTTATTTGTAGCCGATTCAAGGGAAAAAATAGGATGAGTGAGAGTAGATATAGAGAATAAAAATAAAAGAATACTTAGCATAAAAGAACGTGTGAAAAATATCAATAATTATTTTTTCTCAAACTTCCAAATTAAAATTTTGTCAAGAATTCTCTAGAATTTTCCTCACTCGTCATCAAATCAAATAATGGTCAATAAGGAACAAATAGTTGTTGCCTTTCATAAAGGTTCTACTGTTCCAATATAAAGAGAGGTTAAAATAAGTATTAGACACCCTAAACCAACCCTCTTAAATGAAGATTAACCTTTGTCCACTATTAAATAAGTAGAAAGGACACTTGACATAAGGGGGAAAAATTACGTATGACAAAAATCAAATTATCCAATCAACCCAAACCCTATTTGATTGGATTGGATCGGATCAGATTTTTTCAAGGAAGCAAACCGAATCCAAACCGAATCACGAATTAGTGTGCATCCCATCTTATATTCTTTTATATAAAGATTTTTATTCCAAAACAACATTTATATTCACCCCTAGCTAGAATATAGGAATGTGGTTACACGACTATAATTATGTTTGACTCAGTTTATCTTCAAGCTACTTTCTTTGGTAATTGGACGAAGACCATTGTCCACATTTAATCAGCATATGCACAAGCCTATTAAATCCCAATAGTAGCTTTCAAGCCCATTTTAACTCGTTCCACTAAATTCTTTTGGCTGAGTCCCTCGACTAACATCTTGATTCGTCAAATGCAATTGTTATTTCTTAAATTTAGATGTATCAGTCGATTTTCCTAATCTTCCTTCACATATAAGCTTATACCAGATCAACTAACTATAATTAATTAGTATCATATTAGCTATCTGAATCTCAATTAGACTGAACCCAAACAATTTTTTGACAATGACAATAACAAAAATAACACACAAAAAAACCATAACGACTAACTAGTTAATAGGTTGTAGATATTGGACGCCTATCATGCCAAGGAGAGCAGATCCTCTCCAGTTTTTTAACTAAATGGAGAGTCCATTTCTTGAAATCCCGACCATACACTTGGCATTAATGAAAATCAATGGCTGAGATTAATACTTGCTTTATTTTATTTTTAAATTTAATCACAAATCCGAAAAGAAAGGTCTCCTCGCCCAACTTTGAAGGTCTCGCGGGTCTCTCCCCCTTCATCCTTGAAGGTCGTCGCCGCCACCGTGGAAGAAGGACGCCGCTCTCGTAATTAAATTTTAAAAGCACCATCAAACCCAAACTTAGTCTTCAAAATTTCAACCTTATCTATACATTAAAACAAAAATTAATTGGAATTCTTGTACAATGATCCTATATCAGATTTGGAAGTAGCACAAACTGTTCTTTACATTGGCATAACAGTCAGAACTCCATAACAGTTGTTGTACACCAAATTGAACCATGGTAACTACATCTCTCACAACTATGAATAACAAAAGAAAAAAAAAGCAAAAACAACCAAACATTGTGGTTAAATTTGAATCTGCATAACCAAGGTGCTTCATTTTCCAATTTCTAAACAGCATCTCCATTTAGTCCCAATTTCTCAATGAGTGTGTTCATGGGTTTGGGATTGGGTTTGAAGAGTATTCTATCTCAAAGAGTGGCAAATACCAGAACAGAGTCGCGGCGACAAGCTTCAGTGGGGCGGCGAGCTTCAATTGGGCGGCGAGGCGGCGATGTTCAACATAATGGAGCAGCAGAATCGTCAGGCGGGGGCGAGGTCTAGGCGGTGGCTGTTCGGGCTTGCACGGCAAGCGGAGGACCGAGCAGCGACGTACATGGGTCCACGACGGCGACGAGCACAAAGGATGAAACAGAGAGAACCACGGGACCCTTTTTCAGTTAGCGGAAGGGTGGTGGCGGGTTGCGCTGTGAGCGGCGACGTCTTCTTCCACGGCGGCAGCGACCTTCAAGGATGAAGGGGGAGAGACCCACGAGACCTTTGGGGGAGGAGACCTTTCTTTTTGTTCAGATTTATGATTAAATTTGAAAATAAAACAAAGTAAGTATTAATCTCAGCCATTGATCTATATTTATGCCACATTCACGATCAGGATTTCAGGGACTGGACCCTCCATTTACTTGATAGACTGGAGAGGATCTGCTCTCCATGCGAAGTACCTTTAGGTATATGCTCCTCATTCGATGGTTTTTTCCCTGCTGCGCCGCTTGCATTTTTTTTTTTGGATGGGGTAGTGGTCTAGTTATTTTTTTCAACCTTGTTGCTATGCAACTATCTGTTTTGGTGGTACTATGGCTTCTCCCTATTGTTCTTTTTATTTGTTGTTTCTTGTATATGGGTTGTGTACCATTTATACTCTCTTAAACATATAATACATACATTTGCTTACATAAAAAAAAAACCTTTAGCTACTTGTAGCATACATTTCTTTTTTGAATTAATACAAATACTCAGTAATTATTAATTAGATAAATATAATATTTTCTATATTTAAAATAATTGATAATTGATACGGACTTTCAAAATATTCCTTATAATATTCTAATTTAAAATTATACTTTTTATATTAATATATATTAATCATATAATTATATATTATATGTATAAGACATATCGTGTCTTATATAATTATTATTAAAATTTCTTATATCTTTTGTCTGTATCCCTACTTCCTAGTTAGCTAGTATAACTACCCTGGTACTACTGTCGCTAGCTCATCTTCCATTAGTGAATGATTATAGCTTCGGGGGTAGAGGGTTCATATATATGAGATTACAATAGTCTGCACATGACAGAATAGAAGCTGACTTGTTTCTACACCGACGGATTCTCATCCTATTGGAAGCATATTTCAGTTTTCCGAATTATCAATAGAATTTTGAAAGGGCCCCCCGCTGGATATTAATGAATCTAAATTACATCTGCAATGGAGATTCTCTCCTTTGTAGTTTATTAGTAAGAAGAAAACCTGGTCTACGTGCTTGATTTCATTTGTTTTCTTTTTTCCTTCTTTAATTGTTTCTTATCTTTTTCATTTTCATTAAAAAATCTATAATATTATAAGAGACATGACATGAGCATGTAGACTAATTATCTAAAATTAAATACATGTGAAATCAGGTCTATATTATCAAATCAGATACTCAATCTTAGATTAGTAATTGGCTATAGATTCGAAAAAGACACTTATTATTAATGAGCTGAAGATCCTTCATCGCTTCAGCTTTCGTTTGTGATAATAGGTACGTAGTTGGTATTCTTGGTTCATTAATTTCGGGAGCTGCAAGTTTACACAGGCCAAATTCAGTAACATCTACTTTAGAGGATGTTTGGGACATATGGATGGTTTTCATTTCAGATGTTTTTTCTCTCTAAAAAGCTTTTTGATAAATAATCTAACATGTTTGATAGATTTGCTTAAAGCATAAAAAAAAACTTTGAGTAAACACCCAATTTGATCACTGAAATTGTGAAGTAGTATCAAACTGATCCCTGAAATTATCGAAATTCCAAATTAGTCCCTGAAATTGTAAAACGGTGATCAACTTAGTCCCTCCGTTAAAAATCATATGGACTAAGTTGATATTAAGTTTGCAGTGTCAGGGACTTAATTGATATTAAGTGAGTAAAATGAGGAACCAAATTGATACTAACTTATCATTCAGGGACGCTTTTGGAATTTCGATAATTTCAAGGACCAAGTTGATACTGCTTCACACTTTCAGGGATCAAATTGGGTGTTTACTCAAAAAACTTTTCATAGTAAAAAAAAAATGATTTTAAGAAAAGGTAAAAGTTTGAAGTGGAATACATATTGTAACTTTTTTTGGGAACAAAATTGTATTTATTCTTAATTATCATCGGTTTGCATATTAAATGGTAGATTTCGGGTCTAGGACAAAGGGGTTAGAAGACAGGGTGGTGCTAAGACATTTTGGTGTCTAAGTCAAAAATTTAAAGAGACTTAATGTAATATACCATAGTTTAATATTTCTATTGGAATATTGATTTCTTTTCTTAACACTTATCTCAATACTTTTAATTCTAAAAATAAATCATCATCAATATTCATTAATTAAATCTTAAATGTCTTGGTATGTACTTGACTACGTAGTAATTTTAAATTTGTAATGTGCGCTGCCTTGCCAACCTTGGTACTTGTTATAGTAATTATAATAAGTTGTTTTCTTTTTCCTACTTAGTAATAGTAATAATAGAATAATAATGTTAAAAAAAATTAGGATAGTCATGTCAAAAAAATTTGAGGCCTAACCGCCTAAGGCTATTGTCTCATCTGCCTTGCCCTCTCCAAAGGCCTGTTGGAAAATATGAGGTGTAAGATTCAAATCTCAACCCCAACAAACATAACAAAAACTAAAAACTAAGATTTCTATAAAACAAATGGTGATGGTTTTAAATATCCAAGCGCACAAAGCAGAGGAGACATGTGGACAATGGTTGTACAGCTAATGAGTACATTTTCTTAAGGAAGCATGAACAACTAAAGGGTAGCCTCATTAATTTCCTGATCCGAATATGATAATGGTATGATATGATCTTGTGATTATCAGAAGTAAGAAATATTTTTTTTTAAAAAGAATAAAACAAACTTCACTCACAAATGGCCGCCTGAGTTTTTTTTTTTTTTTTTTCCTCCTTCGTGCGAATTTATGGTTACGCACGTAGATAAGGGGAACAGCTTACAGGCAATCAGGAATGACAATTTGTATCATACTCATTGAATACCGACGAAAATTACTCACGATGGATAGGATAACTATTCGCACAATGGATAAAGGTCCGGATATAGGTAATTACCCACAAATTTGAACGAGTATGGATGAAGGTACGTGTACTATGGTACCCACCCCATGCCGCACCCGCACATGTACATATGTATATATAACTATTTATTTATTTATTTATTTATATTACTAATAAATAATTTTAACTATAGTACAAATTATAAAACCAAAATTAATCTAAAGATTATTAACTTTCTAAACCTAATTGCATCTATAATTTTTTTTGTATGTTTTTATTTATCTAAACTTTTTGATTTGTAATATTTTATACGTAGATTTAAAGGACCTTTGAGTCGTTTTTTTAATTGTTATAACGTTTCTTTTGTTATTTATGGTTTTTTCACAGTTAAAGTGTGAGTAACGAGTGCGGGTACGGGTACTTAGATACCTAGAAGGTACGAGTAAGGATACTAAAGTTATCATCAACATGAGTACGGGTCTGAATACGGGTAATTTTTTTCAAATGCAGGTACGAGGACCCTACTCGGACCCTACCCATTGCCATTCCTACACGCACTATGACAAAGTATGGTCGCACTAAATCATAATATAGAGTAGAGTATACACGAAATTCAGTCGCAGCCAATACAAGTAACGGGCCCGTTCCTATGACCCATTAAAAGTCCACTATAAGCAGCCACCTAAAAATTATTATAACATCACAATCCTGGACTCCTGGGTTAGGCCTTTTTGTTTTCGGTTATCAAGGTTTGTTTCAGGGATTTGATATTCCAACCTCCCATTTTGATATTCCCACCTCTCATTTATCAAATATTTTTATGCTTTACTGATTTTACCCTTACCCACTTGTTACCCACTTAGCCGATATTTTGGACTCAACAACTATGAGCCTGTTCTTAAAGTTGTCCAGCCTCACTTCCACCCTCAAGCCTAAAGCCTGTTTGGAAAATAAGCGTACTAACTTCTCAGGCATCCATCGATCATATCACACTTTCGGGCTTTCGGCAAATAACTGAGGAAAATGTTTATGCTGCTTAGTAATCAATTACTAGTTTATTAATCAATTGACACCGTTCTTAATCAAATTTATGAGTTTCTACCAAAAACAAAATTCAAAATTATGAGTAATATCATTGGCACCCTAAATTACTTATGACACTCCTTATTAAACAGTCATTATTTTATGTTTTCACGAAATTATCATTAATTAACCATGAATAGACAATTGGAAGGTGTCAATAATAGTCTCACTCTAAAATATATATGATATCAAACATTGTGAAACTAGTGTGTCAATTCAGTTGTGTATACATTAGTATTGAATATAATAGCAACAAGATGCTAATCAGTATTCTAAAAATGCAAAAAGGAAAATATTTTAATGAAAAATTAAGTGCATCACTCTTTTAAATATAAAATAAATACGCAAATTCTCATAAAGAATTTCCTTTGTTTAAAAAATTTCTTTACCAGTATCTTTAATGTTCTCCTGAAAAATAATCATAGGACTAACAGATGATGAGTGTATGCGGAAAACATGGCGTCTTGGAAAAATTTGTTAGGTGTGCTATATAACTGTAGGTCTGTAGCTTTTGTAAATGATAGATATGCATGATATAGTATAGAATATCCTTCGCCCTGGATTATAAAGAGCTTGAAGTTACTGTGAGAAAGTATAGCTTCTTGTACGCCCAAAAAGCAAGGTGCAAAATGCAACTGGGAAAAAGTAGTAGCCACAGCCATTCATTCATTATATAATGGGGAAAGAATTAATGCCGTAGTTAACGGAAAATTAAAAACATTAATTCCTGAAACACATTGCTGAATACATATAAAAAAAATTAATGTGGAGAGAAGGGGAAGGAGAAATTAAGAAAAGAACATAACAAGTTTATATATGAGTAAGTAATTAAAGACAAGGTATGTGTGTGGCAATGGAGGGAGCTAGGTAGAAGTAATTAAATTGTGAATTAATAGTAGTAGCAATTGGAAACTGAAAGAATAAGAGGTTAGTACGTAGGTAGTTAGGTTAAAGTCCCAACCTCAAATCCAAAGTGAGTGGTGGCGAAGGAGGAGGAGGCAAATTCAAGTCAAGAGCGGTGGGCGGAGGTGGAGGGTCGGCCTTGTCCCAGTGACACCTCTTGTGGCCGCCGAGTGCTTGGCCGGTGGAGAAGACCCTGAGGCAAATGCTGCACTTGTGCCCAAAGTCCACCACATCAATATCCATATCCTGATCATGATCTCCTGTTCTGGCAAAGCAACCCTTCACATTCTTGTGACTAGCCCTGTGCCCTCCCAGCGCCTGGTGCGATCCAAACACCTTCTTGCAACTCGAGCACTCGAACCCTTCCTGCTGCTGGCTGCACACGCTCGCACTCGGAGACTCCGTCGTATGATCTTGTTGTTCTTTAACCGTAGCCTTCCCTTTCGAGTTGGCGAGCAAGAGCAGACAGGCAGCAACCTCGTTGTCTTCCTGGGTCATCTGGAGGACATGTTTGGGCTGTCGGGTGAGACTGGGGGGAGGATTAATCCCTCGCCACTGACGCTCCGGGTGGCATCGCATGTGCCCAAACAGAGCCTTCCAGGACCAGAACTTCTTCCCGCACTCGGTGCAGGGGCGGGTGATCTTAGGGGCGCCTGAAATGTCGGGTTTCTTGGGCTTCAACACAACGTTGTTGTCGTCGTCGTCCATGTTGATTATGGTGCGCTTCTTTCGTGGGTTACGTATACGAGTACGGTGAGAAGAGGAGGAAGAAGAAGCAGCAAGTACGCATGTGTCAGGCGAATTCATGGCTTTGTGTGAAAGGGAAACCAAAAGCTTTGCACAAAGGAGGCGCACCGCTTATGTACACCCCACCGGGACGGAGCGGTTACTGCAACTCTCTCACATTTCGAATCAGCGGTTACTTCTTAATTACTTTATGCCATTCTCACCTCTCCCTCTCCCTCGCTCTTATTTTTCTATACACTTACATTTTTATTTTCTAAAAAGAATTACTCCGTATGTTTCATCAATCTTTATTCCCGTATTTTTATTTAAAATATTATTCTTTAATTGAAAATGACGATTTAAATTAATACCGTAGATGTATAAACTATATTATAGATATGATAGCTAAATCATGAGATATTATTTATTAATTCCGCATAACAAATGTTCAAATTATCATCAATATCATTCATAAATTAATAATTAATATTCTATTATATTTTTTTATTATCTTCATATTATAAATAAATCAACCTTATAAATAATTAACATGAACATATTGATCGGCAGAACAATAGTATGAAAATTATTCCATATTTTTTTTTTTACACCAAAAAGCTAATGCAATTCATTAATAATCAAGGAAGCAATACACTATAGGACATGATAAAAATCTTAGTGACTAAACATAAATAGGGTAACTCTTGCTAGAGTATGAACAACCATGCTAGCTTATCGCCTAATAAACCCTGCACTAAGGTGAAATTGTCAGAAATTCTAAAAATGATGTATTGAAACAATATCAATTGTAACTCTCACATCGATAGCATATTAGCATTTCTCTTTCTCAAAGAGAGGTGACTTTTTTCTTTTGGTGAATTCTAAGAGAAGTGACTTGAGAGTTGAGAGTAAAGCCCATGATCAACAATTGTTAGTGTTCGGTCAAAGGCATTTTACTTTCCCCATCCTTCCTAAATGGGGCATAGATCTTCCGTCTCCACTTGCTATAGAGAAATCGGGATCCGGATTGTCTGTAGTAGCAAATTCACGCATTTGCTACAGTTGTGATATTTGTTTCTCTCATACTCTTAACCCTTAATTTGCTATATCTAAAAAAATAGCAAAAGAAAAAAAAAAGTAGATAGAAATAGAGATGTGTTGCTATAGGCAATATGCATCCCTCAAATTGTGTCTTATCCAATTAACATATGACAAATATACCTTATTTTAAAAATTATTTTTTAAAAAAGTTACATTTTAACTTTAATTACTTCCTCATCAACGACGGATGCACTCACCCATTCCGACAAACGCAACGCCATCAAGATCTGGTCGTCCTCGTGCAACTCTTCCTCAAGCTTCCACTTTAGCCCATAGGTCGCAGTTCCGACGTGAGATGAGGATGTTGGTTCCAACAAGAGACAAGGATGAGGGTGGGGTTCCTATTAAGGGAGTGGGAAGGGGAAGGGGAATGGTATTTAGGGGAATAAATTAAGGAGTGAATATCTTTTTTGGTCCCTGAAAATTTTGGCTGATCCCATTTTAGTCCCTGAAAAATAAAAACTCTTCAGTTAGTCCCCCATATTTCATTCCGTGAGACCTTTTATACCCTCCGTCAGTCAAAGCGTGTTGACCATCGTTAAGTGTGTGACATGTCACGTTAATTGCCAAGGTGTACTGTTAGCATTTTCCAACTTGGAATTGTTTTTAAAAAAACCGAAATTAGAAGGTCATTCTGGTCCTCAACAAATTTTAAGTGAGCCATTTTAGTCCCTGACATTTTTGTCATGACCCATTTTGGTCACTCACTTACACATGTCAACACAGATACACAGCTAAAAAACAAAACATCACTATTGGACAAAACATTAATTTTAGACAGCACAAATCCTGCACAAATCTTAACTAATAGAAAAGGAACTAGCCTATCCTGCATATAATGGGTTCAAAGATTAAATAGAAGCAAGCCAGCTGCAGTCATCAACAGAACATGTCACATAAATTGAGATATCAACTGACAAATAAATAAGCATAAGTGTCTACCTTCTCTTGGTCAGAGATGAAATTCCACCTATAAATCATGTGGTCACCAATGGCAGCTTCTCCAGAAGCTGTAGAAATCATTTCCAATTATCTTTTGTCTCACAGTCTACAAGGGCATACACAATAACATAGAATTGGTTGTTTGCGTCTTGTCTAAGTGCCGAGAGGAGCTGCCCACCATAATATCCTTTAAGGAAACAGTCATCAAGGCCTATCAATGGCCTACAACCCCTTTTAAACCCTTCCTTGCATGCCTCCAAACAGATATATATCCTCTGAAACAATGGTGGAGCCTGTGGTTGAGGCATGACATCCATCTTGGTAGTTAATCCCGGATTGGTTGTCAACAGCTCGTTCATATAGTCCCATAACCTACCATATTGATCCATCTCTGAACCCTCCACAGCCAGTATGACTTTTTCAATGCCTTTGATAGTTTCTTGTCATTTAAATGAACCATGAAGTCCTCCTTCATGATCTCAAAGGCTTGCCTCCTTCTAAGATCAGGTTGGGTAATTAGCTTTTGTTCCAATTTCTTAGCCACCCAATCATAGCTAGCTTATGTGACATGTGTTACTGGTATGGTTCATATGGTTCATATTAGTGTATCAGTCTATCTGTTTTTTAGCTGTGTATCTGTGTTGACATGTGTCAGTGAGGGACCAAAATGGGTCACGACAAAAATGTCAGGGACTAAAATAGCTCACTTAAAATTTTTTGAGCACCAAAATGGCCCTCTAATTTCGGTTTTTTTAAAACAATTCCAAGCTGGAAAATGCTAACAATACAACTTGGCAATTAACGTGACACGTCACACACTTAACGGCGGTCAACGCGCTTTGACTGGTGGAGGGATTAAAAGGTCTCACGGAATGAAATTTTGGGGACTAACCGAAGAATTTTTATTTTTCAGGGACTAAAATGGGATCCGTCAAAATTTTCAGGGACCAAAAAGGGTATTTACTCTAAATTAAAATAAATTTAGGGAGAGAGGCGAGAATAGTAATAAAGGGGTGAAAAAGTAAATGCCTCGATCAAACCGATAAAGTGATTTAATGCGTGTATCATCGTTCCAGTCTTCAACCTTCAAGTATAGCTAGAAAGTAAAGCCCAACCCACAGTGGAAGGGATTGGGTCATGGTGTGAGGGTGAGACTAGAACTTAAACATGTGAAAAATAAGGGTCAGAGATTGCATTCCATCGAGTCACTAGGAATATTCTCAATGCTCCAAATAGAATAAAACATTGATGCTCCATGTCCTTTGCACCATTGATCTTTGTGAAAAAATTAATCAGCGACTACTCAGTTATAATACCTTAAACCTTGATAGCATGTAATAGGAATGACAATGATATCCACATTTGAAAAAAATTACATGTACCCGAACTCGTACCCGCATGGGTAGCAACTTTGTTACCCTTACTTGTATCATATGGGTATCTAATTACCCGTACCTGCACCCGTTACACACACTTTAAATGTAAAAAATAATAAATAATAAAAGAAACGTTATAACAGTTAAAAAACGATTCAAAGGTCTTTTAAATCTACTCATAAAACATTACAAATCAAAATATTTAAATAAATAAAAACATCCAAAAAAGAATTATAGATGCAAGTATGCAACTAGGTTTAGAAAGTTAAGAATCTTAGATTGTTTTGGTTTTAAATTTTGTATTATAGTTAAAATTATATATGTTAGTAATATAAATAAATAAATAATTATATATACATTATATATACATATGTGATGGTGCGGGACGGAGTGGGTACCATAATACCTGAACCCACACACATGTCCATTCAAATTTATAAGTAATTACCCATACTCGGACCCTTACCAATTGTGTGAGTAATTATCCTATCCTTCATGGATAACTTTTGCGGGTTCCCACTGAGTAAGTACAGATTGTCATCCCGGCGTGTAAGCATTTATTCTTTCTCAATCAGATACTTTTGAAGGTTTTGGATTTAGAATTTAAGAAATTGAAAGAGGTGGTGACAATCTTTTTATCTAGTGTTTTGCCTTTATGTAATGTTTACCTATCCTATTCATGCTTGAACCGTTGAGTGAGATCCATGCAGCAGGACGTGCTCAGAAGGATGGACAAGTACTGTATAGACTATAGAATGAGGAGAAAAAATTGGTCCATGTCAAGGTAAGAACTCATAAATAAAACCCAAGATAATTGAGTAAAATAAAAAATCGATATTATGGTTATGCATGTTAATTATACAATATATTCATTTTGACTTCACAATAAATATACGACAATACGGAACTCCACTTACATAAAGATACAGATATCATACAATCTCAATCCCCTGCATTCAAAAAAATTACACATTAATATATCGTTGGATCAATTGAAAATGTTTAATTGATTCAATGGTACATTAATATGTGAATACATTATTTTTTTAATGCTGGAAATCGATTTTCGTCTTAAAAGAGGGAGGTCCTAGCCAGAGGCAGAGAAAAACATTTCCCTAGAACTATTCCTCATCCTTAATAAAAACAAATGCTGTGTTGAGCTGTTCCTGGCCAATACGACAAAAAGTACATAGGATAACAATTCACGTTGGAACATGAATCTGATATATAATCGCTTAAGGGACTGTTTGTTGTGAAAGAAAGAAAAATGTGATTTTAACATTCAATAATTTAGAGATTTTCAAGAAAAGTAGTAGATATTTTATATTTGTTTACAATCATAAAAATCAATTTTTTAAAAAAGTAGTTAGCGATTTTGAATGATTTTTCGTAAAAGCTAATGAAAGTAAATTTTTATTTTAAGTATAAAAATGATTTTTCTAAAAAAACATCATTGACATGAAAAACTTAAACAAACACAATCAAACTTATTAAAAATGATTTTTTACTTAAAAAGTGTTTTTTACCGAATAATCTGCAACAAACATACTCTAGATATGGAAGGAAAAAAAAAAGGTCGCCATGTCCAAAAGCAAACTATTTGATAAATACTCCAAAAAGTTTTGTGATGAAAACTAATAAATGGAATAGAGGCAACGAAAACAGATTTAGATCCCAATTCCTAAAATTTTGCAAGAGGCTGTTGTTTATTTTGATATGAAATCATAAGGGGGTCACACGACTCTCACATGATTATTTTGCTCTGAGGCCTACCAATTTAGAGATAGATGAAGGATTCAAAAGCTGTTTTTACATTTTAGCAAGAATAGGGGATCCAAATCCAACCAAAATAGTTGCCTTTGTCCTCGACCTCAAACATCAAATCACTCCCCTGAGCTCTCCAGTGAGCAGTGAATATTTGCGATGCTGGGACAAGATTGGTGCCACCTGAACCGCCTTTAATATTGATGCCAGGTCATAATCAGCGGGTTCCTTGTGTTGATTAGCTTCATGCAGAATTGTTTGTAAGATTTGCAGGGGATCCCCATGGCTGACAACCAGAATCGCACATCTGCAGGTTGTGGAACAGAATTTTATAAGCTGGTCTGATGGAACATGAATGAAAATACCAAAATTTACAATTTTTTTTTTTTAATTTCGAATGCATTTGCAATTCAAATTGTATCTTTTGGCAGCTTGAAAGTTGAAATAACCACAGGCCTCCAAAAGATTTGTTGCACTGATGGTGATATGTGCCAGGCCCAGAAAACACAACAATACTATAAGACTTTCTAATGACATTTAAGACAAAAATCAGTACCCTTCAAATTCTGACTCCATAATTGCCATTGCTCTTGCAAGTCTAGAGGCAACATCCTTAACACTTTCCCCTCCTTCTGGTCCAGCCAATGGATCCTTTTCATCGATATCCCAAATCTCTGAATACTGTTGATGATGGAAAGAGAAAATTAATGAGTAATCCAAACTACAGTTGGCTTGATAATACTTACATGCACCAGAAATCCAGAATATTCAACTATTAGAACAGCATGGACTTATCAGAACCAGAATGATCTTCTAAAATATCCAACATCTCTAGAACCAAACATGTTGCAACAGCCCATCCACTTGTGATCTTTTATCTCGGTGAAGTGGCAACAAAGGTGAATAAAGTGACTAAATTGACCATTACTTACTTTATCATGCGACATAAGTTCAAAGGAGGGACCAAAGAAGCGTTCTCGAAGATCTTCCATCACCTACATTGCGAAATAGACTCGATTGATGATGCAAAATACATGTATATGGAGGGGGGAAAAAGAAAGAACTTTGAGAACAAAAAAATATAAAGAAGCAAGTAGTAAACTGTCAGTTAAGGATGAATAACAGGGATATGATGGTGAACAAATTAAACGATTGAGTTGTTGAATCAAAATGGTCACCTTACAGTGGGGGGCCTCAAAAGGAAGATCCAACACGGTTGCAACAACTTGTGCTGTGTGGAGTGTTCTTGAAAAAGGAGAGTAGCAAATGCGTACATTTGAGAGTGGTATATTATTTGCCTCTAGTTCCTGTCCAAGAGTACACTTTGACACTTAGCAATGCACACAGAGAAGAGAGTGTTGACTGTTGTTAATTGAAATCAACCCTTTTCACAGCTAATTGGAAGTGAAGAAAACATGTTAGGTTGAATGTTGTTCCTTTGGGACATGAGACACCATATGTTTTGATGTGTAATTACCTTCCGATGGTTGTCCTTCCAATATTATTTATTTGCTTAGCATTGCAACAGAGAATAAAAAGGAAAAGAGTGAAGTACCTTTCGGAATAATTGACCAGCGAGTTGTGCTTGATTAACTCCGTCGGAGGCCAATTGGAATTCAGCGCGCGTGCCATTTTCCTGCGATTTAACTATTATCCACCAATAATCCATAATAATGAAAGTGATTTGTTGAAGGAAAATTTAGAAAAAGAGGAGGAAAGAAACCATGGAGGAAACAATGAGGCCTCGCTCGTTGGGAATACTCTTGCCATGCCTCAGCACCCAGTATCTGTTGTTTACAATCGACATCGATTTTGATTTCTTCAGATTCTTCTAATACTCGATGCTTCTCTTCGCTGTTATGCTCTACTCTACTCTACTGCACAATTTAATATTAATACAACCAAAACCAGCCAACCCTATTTCGTAGAATAAATAAATAGGTTAAAGTAATACTTTGTTTTTATTCCATATAATTTGACACGAATTCTCGATTTAGTCTCTATACATAAAAAAAAATATTAAAATAATTCTTATAGTACAAAAATTACCCATTTGATCCCAGTCGTACACCATATTAAGGATTGATTTAATAAATTTTTGCTTCGTATAGAGACTAAAACGATATTGTATAGGGACCAAACGAATACTTTTTGTACGTATATGAACCATTTTAATAATTTTTTTGTATAAGTACCAAATCGATAATTCGTGTCAAGTATAATGACCAAAATATTACTTTAACCAAATAAATATTATAGTATAAATAGATTATAGGCTTATAGCCACGTGGTCATGGGATCCGACCAATAGAAATCTTTGAATAAATTTAAAATAATTATAAGGCTAAATTATTATTTTGGTCCTTTATTTGTTATAAAATATTCAATTTGGTACTTCAATTGTCAAACGTTAAGCGAAAATGTCATTTCTGTTAATTTTACCATTAAATTGAATAAATTAAAACAAATAAAGGATCTAATTGAATAAATTAAAATAAATGAGGGACCGAATTGAATAAAATATCAAAACCAAGTTGACTAAATTACAATAAATGAGGGACCAAGTTGAATAAATTAAAATAAATAAGGGACCAATTTGAACATTTTAAAAATTGAAAGACCAAATTGAATATTTTAAATAAATAAAGGACCGTTTTGAATATTTTAAAAATTGAGGGACCAAATTATATATTTTAAAATAAATAAAGGATCAAAATAATAATTTAACCCAATTATAACAAGCGAATAAAGTGACGAGGGGAGTACGAGAATATATGGTCACTATTAAATTAGTGGAAACAAGAGGGGCATCGTTGCAAATAAATTGGAAAAAACACTTTTCTCCTCTCGGGGCTGTGGTTGAGTTGAGGTTAGGTTTGAGGACTCAGAAGAACCATGGGAGGAATTGGAAGGAGAATTGTAGTTGAAACGATGAAGATGGCAAAGCATCAGTGTCAGAGACGGAGCGTGACGTATATGCCCCGACCAGGGGACGGAGCACCGCGGGGTGTGACGCTGATACCGGGGGACGGAATCGGGCCGCTGGTGACTCAGGCGGTGGAGCAAGTGATGGAGGCGATGCACGCTCCGGTTTACTTCGAGCGGTACGAGGTGCACGGGGACATGAAGCGCGTGCCGGAGGAGGTGATGGAGTCGATCAGGAAGAACAAGGTGTGCTTGAAGGGTGGGCTGAAGACTCCGGTGGGTGGGGGAGTGAGCTCCCTGAACGTGCAGCTGAGGAAGGAGCTTGATTTGTACGCTTCCCTGGTGAATTGCTTCAACCTGCCCGGGTTACCCACCCGGCACCACAACGTGGACATCGTGGTGATCCGGGAGAACACGGAGGGGGAGTACGCTGGTCTGGAGCACGAGGTGGTTCCTGGGGTGGTGGAGAGCCTCAAGGTGATGACCAAGTTCTGCTCCGAGCGCATAGCCAAATATGCGTTCGAGTATGCTTACCTAAACAACAGGAAGAAGGTGACGGCTGTCCATAAAGCCAACATCATGAAACTCGCAGATGGTCTCTTCCTAGAATCTTGCCGACAGGTTGCAACCAAATACCCTGGCATCAACTACAATGAGATTATTGTCGATAATTGCTGCATGCAGCTTGTCTCCAAGCCCGAGCAATTCGACGTTATGGTACCTATCATTTTCAATGACACCTAAATTACAAACAAATAATAAATAAATGAATGGTATTAATTGTAGGTGACCCCTAATCTGTATGGCAATCTAGTGGCAAATACGGCAGCTGGGATTGCGGGAGGCACTGGTGTTATGCCAGGAGGTAATTCTAAATCAGCCCACTTATGAGTTATGAATTGTGATTCATGATTATTCATCATCATGCAGGGAACGTTGGGGCTGATCATGCTGTGTTTGAGCAAGGTGCTTCGGCTGGGAATGTGGGGAATGAAAAGCAGGTGCAGCAGAAAAGGGCTAATCCTGTAGCATTGCTTCTATCCTCAGCCATGATGTTGAGGCATCTTCAGTTTCCTTCATTTGCTGATCGCCTTGAGACTGCTGTCAAGACTGTCATTTCAGAAGGCAAGTGCATGACAAAAGATCTTGGTGGAGACAGTACTACCCAGCAGGTTGTTCACGCTGTCATTGCCAACCTCCACTAACCTTGCTCAATTGCTGCTATAAGTCCAAAATACTTCGGAGGGATTTCAATGGCGGTTTTTGGAATAAAAGTTCATTTTCTTTTTACTACTTTTTAACATGGTTCAAGACTGGACTTCTTCTCTTTCCTACAATGCTGCAAGACAATTTTGCTCGGCTTTGTAATGTAAGGATATATTTGCTCCGCGATCAAAGAAGCATTTTGGAACTCTAGTATAGTACCTTACCTTGTTTCTTCAAGTGGAAAGGCGAGTGCCTAACTTGTTGCAAAGCAAGGCTAACTTCATGCATGATGCATCCTCTCCCGAGAAACCCAACAAAGGGATGAAGCGCACCAACACCTCTTGAATAGGCTGCTGTTGTTTTTTTTGTGTTATAGTGTTGATTGAATCAAATGACAGGTTCAACCTCCACTTTTAGCATGAGATCCCGTTAAGTTATTAAGTGGAAGAGAAAGACCTAATAAATCAAACCTCTACAACCAACATCATACTCAAGCCTTAAAAACTTGAAAAAGGGCTTGAGACATGAACCGTATCGATTGACTTGCGTTTTCATTGGCTATTATTCATTTTGGTCAAATATGAAAAAGCGCCTAAATGAATGTAGCTTAAATCCATTGTAAAAAATCAATTTACATACTTTGTCATAGGCCGTGTCTACAGACTACAATACATGTGGTTGTGATAACTTGTCACGATACAACAAAAGTTGGATAATTGACAAAATTGAGTATGCAATTTGGGTTAAGAAAGTACTTTATAGATGTATAATTGATAATATTGAAAATTGACTACTTTCATTGGAAGAGCCTACAAAGTGATTCCAAAAAGTCCTATTTTATACGCAAGGACAACGGAAAATCTCAAAGTTAACATCTAAATATAGTATCCAAAGCAGAAAATCATCCTGAAAAATGTCAGATCCAGTGTTTTTCATACTCGATCTTCAGACTTAAGAGACCATCTGCAAACATGAGTTACGTGATTAGGATACCAAATCCAAGGTAGATATGAATATCTATGCAGAATGTCAAGAGCATCATCACATAATATTAATCAACAGAGAAGTTTTAGAAATAGAGACGCTGTTTTGCTCAGTGTCTGATAAAGGGATTAAGCATGCCCAAATCTACCTCTATACTCACAAGAAGCGAGGGAAAAATTGTAAACACAAGAAGCAAAAATTAACTCTCCAAAAATGGGCACACTGCCATAAATCATGCCATACAATATTATCTTTGCTCTTTCCAGTGACATTGTGTACAATGACATGGCAACCAGCATCGAAATGCATGTTCAAATGTAGTCAATATCATTTTAAATCAAATTAAAATCCATCTTTAAACTTTTCAAATTGAGGATTGGCCGAGGGTCACAGTTCATAGGATATATATACAACAATCAAACCTTATCCCGTTATCTAGAGTTAGCTACATAAATCAAACTTTCAATAAGTCCATTTAGAGCAAAGTATTCTACTAATGGTTTTACCAAAAGTTTTCTTCGCTCTTCCACCTCCTTTTTTAATCGAAAAACCTTACATTTGATCCACTTTTTTTTTCCTGCAGCCTCTATTAGTCTTCTCCCCATATGACCAAACCACCTTAATCATGTTGGTATCATCTCCTCACAATATGCTACTCATACTTTCTCTTGAATAAATTATTCCTAATATTATATTGTCTTGCATGTTCGTCCACTCATCCACAATAGTCCTATCTCTACGACACTTATTTTTGGCTCTTGTTGGAGCTTCATTGGTCATTGCCCAACATTGAGCATCGTCAGTCTTTCAGCTGTTTGGTAAAATTTTCCTTTGAGTTTGATAGGTACCTTGTGATCACAAGTTATGCCTAAAGTATTTCTTTTATTTCATCCACCCATCTTGGTCCCCCTGTGTAATCACCTCATCACTTTGTAAGATAGATTCAAAAAACCTAAATTGTGCATCCTATGGTAAGATGTGGTCCCTAACTTTCACCTCCAATTTTGCTAAATTTGCATTTAATATGCTCCATAGGGATTACAATTTGTATCTGTGCTCAATGATCCTTGCAGGGACTGCCACATTTGGGGCCTCGCAGGTGGGGATTTCCCCCCCGCAAGGACGGGCAAGAGTGGGGTCCCATCCCCACTAATATTGAACCCTGAATTTCCCCTTGTGTGAGCTTCTCCAACAGTCCTACGCCTCAAGCTGCCACTCACTGTAACACGGCCGACGCCTCTTGTGTGCAGGTTCTCTCTCATCACGAGCTTCAAGGTTCTATATCTCTCTCTTGCTTTCCCTAATCATTCCTCATTCACCTTACACTCCTTTTTTCCTGTCCTGTTTTTCCATTTTTGTTGCTTGTACATTTCTCTCTTTCAATCCCGTTTTCCTGTTTTGTTATTCTATTTGTTGATTCTTGTGGTTGTACTATGTCAGTTTCTTTTTAATTATTTAAACTTGATAAACTTGACGTGAGCTTGTTTGAGAGTGCTCTAGCTTTAAATTCAAGACTTTTTTTTTATTTTTATATATTTTTCTATTTTATTACATTTTAGTTTATTTTTTGCTATCTTTTATGAAGTTTTAGGGTCCTTGCGAGGAAACAAGGAACGAGGATGGGTAAAAAATACTCCCCATGGCGGGGGGGGGGGACACTCCATCATGGAAGATATTCTTCTAGAAAATATTTTTTGGTGCTTGGTCAGAAGTCAGATATAAATTTCATCCTTTTTTTGCTTCAAGGTGCATACACAGACCTAACTTCATTTATAAAAAGGGGGTCACCTGTTCCTTCTCAAGTTCTTACTTTTTATTTATTGTAAGGTCTAAGAATTCATTATTTTAACGCATTTTTCCCCTTCTAAATCAAAATTTTCTCAAACTTCTCAGGCAAGGAAAATACGACAGGTAAATAGAAAAGCAAAACCAACGACAGAAAGATAAAAATAATCACAATATAATATTAAAAAGTTGAGACAAAAATAAACACCAGGAATAACGTTAAACCACTTTTAGTCATTCACAAAGCACAGACATGTTAGGATTATTGAAATGAACACTGACCTCGGTAATTTGTAGATCCCTGTGTAGAAACGACCAAGGACCATTCTTTGATAGTAATCTGAAAATGTAAAAGCATGAAGGATTCAGCCAAAACAAAGTTTAACGGCCACAGCCAGACAATGCAATAATGGAGCCACACCATCTAACATAAGCAAATCTACTGAAAGGACAGGGTGATACTCTCATTTCCCATACTCTTTCTCTTCCTCAGAACATATGCTTTGACAATTTCACTTGAAGATTTGATAACTAACGTGAATGTTATTGACTAGTGGCAGATTCAGACAGAGCATATCAACAAATGAGATTAAAATCATGATTCTTGCACACATTCCACAAAGAAACTGATCCGGACTGGGATTTGGACCTAATAAAGCCAAGCACAGCAGCCCTTGTGGATGTGACACCCAATCATTAGATGTCGTCATCCTTATCTATTCAATAGATTATTCTCCGTAGTGCCAATTATTGGCCAGCCCACCAAATGAGGAAAGTCCTAGAAAAATTCCTCCCAAGATATTTATAGGGCATCTAGAAGGACCAATCTGCCCTTAGGCCCTACTTGGTCCCAAGACTCGCTCCACTATAAATAGGTAAGGTAACCCTTAGGTAAGGGTCTTCTCCCTTACTCTCTAAATCCTTGCACCCTTACTTGAGCGTTGGACTGTCTCGCACGTATCCAACCCGACTCCCACGCACTTGGAGGGATTCAGATATGTGCCAGCAGGTTTCCAGCACTCCTTTTACCACGATACAGATCAGAAACTATACTAGTATATGCTTAATCATGCATACTTATATCATTTAAATACCCATCAAATCAAATAAGTAAAATGTATAGGATTCTCATCTAAGATGGAAAGACAGTGTCCGTTAAAGTAAAAGTAGCAATCTAAAATTGGTAGGGACCTATTTCAACAAGATTGAAACAACATTAACATTCAATAAATAAATAAATGTACATGTAGCACGCATGCATGTGTGTGCGTGTGTGTGATTTTACCTGACAAAACCAGCAACCACACGAAGAGCCATGAAGAGAGTCAAACCCATCCATACCCCCTGAAGGCCAAAAAGTGAAGGCACAAATACCAAAAATGCTGAGGAGACTGCTCCCACAGACATCTATGAAGCAATAATCACAAAGTTAACTTGGTGAAACATTTGTACCAAAACAGAAACATTGTGACAAATTTTGACAATCAAACAACTTACCATGGAGAAAGCAGCATATGGGAAATCAGAAACACCATAATGGAGACCATCAAAAATATATGCCAGAGCATTAAATGGTTGAGAAGCACTGACAAACTGGCAACAACCAAAGATAACAGCATAAACTAATATTTGAGGCAGACATAGAGACAAAGGCAAACAAAAAACACTGACAAATATATAAGCAATACCACACATACCAAGGCCACTGTTCTGACAACCTGTAAAACTTCAGAATCCTGGGTAAAAAGGGTAGCTAAAGATCCAAAAGATGCACCGAGAATTGCAGTCAAACAGATACCTGTGAGCAGTCCTATCTGGAATGACATCATCAAGTTCTTAAAAAAAATCATGAAACTTCTTATTTGAGAGTGTTACACAAGCTCAGCTTATGTAGATTCTGAGAATAACAAATGCAAGGTATCAGAGGCTCAAAACTCAATGCACAGAAAGAAAAAAAAACTTACCCTTAATACAAAATTAGTAATTTCCTTCACAACTTTGTAGTCGCGTCTGGATAGAGAACTTGCAATAAGGGCCTATAAATAATAGTATAGCAGTATAAGTATTAAAAAAGGGGATATGCAACCTACAAGAAAGTATTGAAGTGAGAAAAGGCCAAACTCAAAAGAAACTTCAGTTTTAAAATGCAAAAAAACCCTCATAACCAAACAAATTGAAAAATTTCCCAAGAGATTCAGTGAAGCCTATCTAAATAAAAGTAACTACAGCAGAATTTTGTGTGAATTCCATTATAGTCTGCCTTTTGTTGGCTTAACGTGTTTCATTGCGAGACACCATAGTATTATTACTAGATTAAAAAAAAATATGAGAAATCATACCGCAAGAAAAAGAAACCTAAAAGATGCATGTTTTAGATAAGGGATTATTCAATACCTGAGCAGATGCAGCCAGGGAATCTGTAAGAAGGGAGACGGCCAACCACACTTGCATACATATCTGATGTGCAGCCATAGCCACTGGACCTTGACGAGCAGCCATTGATGTCCCTAATGTCATGGTTGAAAGAACAGCAAGTGTTCTTCCAAGAAGGAAACCACCTATAGCAATCCACAGATCAAAACTGAAGCAACCACGTAAACCTAACAGCAAGCTAAATAATATACACAGTAAAAACAGAAAAGAGAATTGTGCACATGAAAATAGTTGTTTACAATCAAAAGACGAAGACAATGCAAGACAGAAAACAATCATCCAATTTCATCTGTTGACAAAATGTACTGCAAATGCCTGGCACAAATAGCATTGCATTTCATCGGGTGAAAAAACATAAATAACTAACAAGAAAAAAAAAACTTCAAAACTAATTTGTTCAATCAATGCTACTATAGCCTATAGCAACAATCAAAGCCTTTTCCCACTAAGTGGGGTCTGGTACATGGATCAAAAAAAGCCATTGTGTTCTATTAAAAACCAAAACCCCTTCCCGATGGTTTCGCCTAGAACTTTTCTTGGTCCTCCTCTCCCTCTAATTATGGGGCTATCCTCCATCAAAACCACTATGTTCTATTAATGCTGTTGTCTTTATATTGAAAAACTACAAAAAGAAACGGGAAAAAAATTTGAAAGTGAGATCTTTTGCTTGGAAATTGTTTTGGAAACAGCTTTTGAGATCTCATTTAGCATCTAGCAGTTATCTTCCCTTTTTTTCCCTAGGACGAGAGCCAAACGCACTCATTCAACTCAGGTTTTAACAACACATAACAAGAAAAAAGAAACCACCAAGAAAGATACAACTCCTCACCAGATTTAATATAACCGCCAAATTGCAGGTCTCTCATCTTTGGAGGTAGTAACTCAGCTCGCTTATTCAGCAACCATATCATCAACAAGGTCCCAATATATCTAAGGTATAAAAATTCCATCATATATACAGCTAAATCAAGTCAAGAAATACAGAGGAAGAAAATAATGCTTTTGAAAAAGTACATACTGAGAGAGAACGGTGGAAATGGCTGCACCAGTAACACCCAACTGAAAGTAATACATAAGCAACGGAAATAAAAAGACGGCTGAAAGATTACCAATGCCTGCATTTTGATAAATGAATTAGTATGTACATGTAAACAATGTATAATTGGCATGTAATCATTCTTCAAGAGAAAGTAAGACAACAAGCACACTTAAAATATCAAAATATAAAATTATTCTTCATTCTTTCACCAAAAAAAAAAAAAATCTTCATCCTTCAAGATTAAGTGACAAGTATTCCAGCAAATTAAAATAATAATAATAATAATAATAACCCTTGTTCAATCTTCAGTAAACATACTATGAGCATTTTTACTTCTTCCTTAGAGTCATGTGTACCCAAGATAAATATTGGATAGGGGAGAAAATTCAATTTACAATAATAAAAATTGACAAGAGCAATGTTCAGCTCAAAAGCTGTGCATATAATTTTCCTATCACATCATAAAGCAACTTTAATGCATTCTTTTAAATCAAAGTTCTGTAACAAATAAACATATTACAATATGATTAAACAGAGTGTTCTTCCCCATCTTGTCATATCAAACATCCTATCATTCACAAACAATTCACAGGTAGCCACCAGCTTTCCCAATAGCATATGGGTAACGTCTTAAACAGGAAAGGCTTTTTTGTTAGCACTCCTTTAAACCACATGCTAAAGTAAGAAACATTAGTTAGTATGGCCACAGTGATGGACAATGTATTTTTCAGTTATTTATGTGAAATCATCACAAAATTCAAATTACTCAAAGGCCTTCAAAAGCCAAGAAGATGTCGAGTTTTGAAGCCGATTATTACCAAGAAAAAAAAGAGAGAGACAAAAAAAGAAGAAGAAAAAAAAATCCATTCAAACTATGAAATTAGCAAAGAAACACATTCTCAACATAACACTTACCAAGACATAGAACAGGAGTTTTTGTATCCTTAAAACCACGGAAAATGCCTTGAAGAGCCAATGATAGTACAACTGCAGGAGCACCAATTGCTCTTAAAGAGAGAAAATGTTGGGCCGGAACGAATGCTGGATTTTGCTGTTGAAAAGAATATATTAAAAATTATTCCCAAGGAGATTACAATTCATGTACTTTAAGAGGATAGAAGAGACATATTACAAACTTATAAGTGGTATTAATAAAGACTAAAAGTATCCCTCATTTAACTAGGTGCAACAAATAGACAGGTAAGGTACAGCATCAATGATAATTGATAAGGAAGACTGTGTTCATATGATAACATACAGTTGATACACCAATCAAATGTAGAAAAGTTCCAGATCCCAGATACAAAGCTAAAGCCTCAAACATGCCAAGCCCTAGTGCTAACAGCAAAGCAGTGGAGACAGAGGATAGTTGCTTTCTTTGAGAACCTCTTTTCAGAGGTTTACCATTCCCACTATTTTCTAGACCCCCCTGCTCTGCACCACAAATGAATGGCATTATATAATGATGTGAATGTAGTAATAGTAGCACGGCTACTAGAATAGAAAATTCTATGAAGGCATTAATTGTGGAGATGAATTCACCTGAAGCAGAATCCTGGTTAGCAAATTTAGCTATATCCTCAGCAACAAAAGTAGCAGCAATACTAAGAAGGGGAATATTAAATAGCTTTGAAACGATGTTAAAGATGGTAACGGAAACACCGGCAGAAGCCAACTCCACGGTGCCTATGAATAATGAATGAATAAGACACAATTAAAGGAGCAAAGCATTGGTTTAAATCACAATTGTAGAAGATAGGATAGGAGGGCTAACCGAGTCGACCAATGTAAGCAGTTTCCATCAACTGTGCCAAGGGATCAATTGCTTGTCCAGCAAGTGCAGGCAAAGACAGCAACAACAGCTCACGTTTCACATCTGAGTTTCCATTCACTCGCAATTCACTGTCAACAAGTTGACTATTATTCAATTAAAAATGAATAAAAGGGGAGAACGCAGCATAATAATAGCAAGTAATAGATTATGAAAGCATGGTGAAAGGGGAAATAATGTCAGGGCCTTACACGGTGTCGGTGTGAGTGGGAGTGGGCTTATCTGTATTAGCGAGCAGGGGGTCTTGTTGTAAAGGGAAAGCTTCTTCATCGACATGAGCAGGAGTAGAACGGGAACAAGGAAGAGAGGGAGAAGGGGGTTTGGCGCGTAGGGTTCTGAATGCGGAGAGGCGGGAATTCTCCCACAAGTGTGGGCCATAATTAGTCACCACAAAGTTAGAAGAAGCTTTGCGGGTTCTTATGGTGAACCCCTGCCATTGAGATTGAGAGAGAGAAGCGGTGCCCAGATGGGTAGCCTCCATGGCCGCCTTCAATTCAATTCAGAGTTTGAGAGGGAGGATATTATTATAATTATCACCTTAATACCTAAAAGGCTGAAAGTAGTAGAAAATTGAAAGGGAATGGAATGGGGTATATTATAAGAATAAGAATATTTTTGAATCCTTGTTTGGGAACTAGGGGAGGTTAACACAAGGAGAAGGTACTGGATAGTTCATCCGACGACGACGATGATGATGTACATGAAACATAGAGCAAAGCAATGGAATAATAACACTAATTATAAATTTTCTATTATTATAATAAGCGATAACAGCTGCTCCAGGTTCCAGCAGCAGCCCACGGAGCACAACCGCACGTGGAGCCGCGAAACCTTTTTCGGAATATCCTTGGCGCTACGCTATAACGGAGAGTTTTTTACAATGGAAAATGAAGATTGATAGTACGAAAACAGTGTTACGAAAGTCATACGAAATTCACGTTTCAATTTCCGCAACGAAGCATTCCGCAGATGTATACCACTCACTACAGCTGGGTATATCGGCTTGGGCCGGTAGATGGTTCGTTTAACCCACAATCTGTGTGGGTTAGGATTATACAAAATATAAACTGTTTAAATACTAACTTATTTAGCCCGATCTATTTAATCCGTGGTTTATACGGGTTCGGCCCGTGGGTTAGTGGGCTAACCCGCAGACCAAAAAAATATTAATGCAAAATGTAGCTTCTTATGTGAATAATATGATGTATTTTATAATTATTATATGCAAGTGGTTATTTATTTGGGATGCCGACTATGTAATTGATCTTTATTTACATGCTTAAATATTTAATTAAATCCTATAAACATATGAAACCATATGTAAGTTACTGTGAGCTAATTTGAACCTCTCAGATTATTTAAAACTGAGTAAATTTTTTAAGTATTACTTCTTCTAGTATATTTTCTATATATGTTTTTGGATATTTAGGAACATTGCTTCTAGTATTTTTTTAAAATAATTTATTTATAAAAAAAACAAATTTTCAATTTTAAATGAGCCCGTGGGCCAGCTTGTAACCCGCGAGTTATGTGGGTCGGAAACAGACTAGAGGAAATATAGGCCCGTTAGCTTAGCGGGCCAACCCGGTCCGCCCCGTTTAAATGCGGGTGAATGCAGGTTGGGCTTAAATGGATCGGCCTGGCCCGTATACCCAGCTCTGCCACTCACCGTGCCCCTCTCTCACTTTATGGAAAACCTTTCGCCGGGTATAAGTTTTATTTTAATAATGTCGAGAATGAGTTTGGTATAAGTTTTTATTTTATTATTTTCGAGAATGTGGGTATAAGAATAAAAAAATTTTATATATGGTACAAGTTTTAAAAAACTATTCTCAAACAAAAATGATGCTCTGAAATAAAATTAGTAAATAAAAGTATAAAACTCTATTAAAATATTTTCAGGAATCAAGCATCACTTTTGATTAAAGAATGTTGCTATTAAGTATGAATAGTATTTTGATGAGAGAGAAGAATCTGTTCCATCAAAACGAATGTTGTTGTTTCTCTTTTATTGAATAAAAATAAAAGTGAAGTTTAATAATTCATATCAAACCACTATAAATGATGGTGACGAATTTCTTTTCGTATCATTTATCATTTCTCTTGATTAAATAGAAGGGGAAAAAACTAATATTTTGGTTCTTATAAATAGCACATATTTTTAATTTGTTACTATATCTAAAAAGTTCGTAGATCGGACTTTATATATATATATATATATATATATATATATATATATATATATATATATATATATATATATATATATATATATATATAATTGTTTGCAAATTCGTTCCTGTAAACAGCCAAGTTGCTAATGGCATCATGGCAAGCGAAGACCCCCACGAATGCTTATTGTGCAAGGTTGATCCATGAATTTGGTCCCATATATGACAACATTTTTAAATCAATCCTTACATATGTAGTTAATTTAAGCTATATCGTCTGTCAAGGAGCTAGACCAATTGTTAGGCTATTGTTTCGGGAAAAATTGAAGATTTTTATTGTATTTTATTGTTTTCTATATATTATAGCATATCAATGAACTCTCAAAGCAAAAGAATGGTAGTGAATCATTTAAATATCATAAAAAAAAATTACATTTAATAACCATTTGCTAATAGAAAAACAAGATAATCGAATAAACTTTAACATAAACGGACTACATCTTCGTCCTAACTAAAAAAGATTTAGCTAGACGTAGTAAATCTTAGAAAACAATAAAATAGAGAGAAAAAGTAAGAGAATTCCATGAATATTCTTGGAAGAAATGAGATCCTTGTCCTTGCTAAATTAGGATAGCATTTTCACGCCAAAGTTCCCTTTTTGAATTTATATAGTTCAGTATCAGCAAACTATTGTCAGTGCAAACATGGCAGAACGTGTTAGAAATTAAAAACATATGTTAAATTGAGGGCACACATGTAATATGTGACACCAGGTACTGACGAAGGCGGGGAGTGGTCGCCGGTACGAGAAGACACGAACAAGGAGCGGCTTCTGGCACGCTTCTAAGCGAAGGGATACATGAACAACCGATTACACACCGGAATGAGAGGGATTCCGAGACTGTGTAGGTATGAAACTATACGGTTGAGGATGGCTTATATGAATTGATTGGTACTACCTATACCAACAAGATGCATCTTCTTTTCGGGAGTCCATCACTTAAGAACTCCGCAATTAAGCGTGCTTGACTTGGGGCAATTCTGGGATGAGTGACCTCCTGGGAAGTTTTCCCAGGAAGCATGTGAGTGAGGACAAAGCATGCTGAAAAGACCCGTGTTGGTTTGTGGGGACAGTCGTCAATCCATAGAGCAGTTAGGGATGTTACAAATGGTATCAGAATGGCACCTCTCCTAGTACGGTGTGGTCCGGGGACGAACCAAGTGGAAGCTGGTGGACATGTGACCCACCCGGTGCTGATGAGGGCGGGGAGTGGTCGCCGGTACGAGAAAGTATAGATAAGGAACGGCTCCTAGCAGGCTTCTAAGCGGAGGGATACATGATGTAGATATATGCCTTGACAGGTACTGTAGTTTGGATGAATGACAAAAGGGAAAGGTTCAGGAGGACTAAAGTGCAAAAAGCGGAAAGTTATAACTTATAAAGCAAGAAAGCACGAGGGGCAAATTGGGCATTTCAATATTTGTATTGATTGTTTTAGAAAAGTGTATAAATGGTAAGTAGAGTTATCGATTTAATATTGGTCTCACACACACACACTTTCAACATGTGCTTAAGAGAATTAAATCTGACAATCAATCATACTTGATGAAAATTCAAATTTATATGTGCCATAATCAAAGTGATGAAAATTCTTGTAGTGGGTGACCTCCTGGGAAGTTTTCCCAGGAAGTATGTAAGTGAGGACAAAGCACGTTGAAAAGACCCGTGTTGGTTTGTGGGGACAGTCGTCAATCCATAGAGTAGCCAGGGATGTTACATAATAAGTGTGTTAAGCAAATTAGGCAAAATCAAAGTGATTTATGTGTATTAAAGCGTTATGACAAATGACATAATCATTTTGAAAAATATTGTTTAGAAACCAAAAATCTTATTTCTATTTTTACAATAGGCCGAAATAGAAATAAGAAAAGTTTAAAAACCATGACCCTTCATACAAGGGTATGAATTGAATAGACATTACTCTTCATGAAAGGATATGTGCTTATTATAATTATGAGAGGCTATGGTCCTAATTGTAGAACAATGTATTACTTCTCTTCATCCAATCAAAAGAGAAATATTGACAAAATCCAAGGAAAGTCGACAATTGGAAGTTCATTGATGCATCAAGAATGCTCCTTTCCAGCAAGATCTTATGGATCCTTCAAGTACGCTTCTAAATTCATTAATCGTCTTGAATTGACATAGGAATAAAGATAGAATTTGGTTTTAAATTTGTGCTCGATGAAGAGCATATTTCATTGGTAATCTTGATATTGTCTTCATGATGTTTGAGAGTTGGAAACATGTAAATAGACACAAATATTTAAGTTAACAGAACAAACTGGAGTTTCATTAAACTTCGGCTGTCCAGTGCAAATAAAATCACATCCCACACAAATAGTCAACGATGATGAAAAAATTACAAATATAAAAAATATCATTCGATGAAAATAAAATATTGTTCAATAAAATCGCGTCCCACACAAATATTACAAACATCGTTCGATAAAATCGCATCACACACAAATATTACAAATATCGTTCGATGAAAATAAAATCAACAATTGAAATTGGATGAAAGGGAAATGAATCCCTCCACCTAAAGCTATTTGATTGTTTGGGTAGCAAAAAATAGAAGACTTGACTTCCTTGTATGCATTCCAATAGAAGTAACATTTTTGTTATTTATGCTGAAATGCCATTGCGTTGGTTTAGTGGTTTTGGACTATTTTACATTAACACCACAACTTTTTATAATTACATAATCTATACCTATAATTATTTATAATGGTAATAGTGGAATTTGGTGTATAGAATTTTTTCACATTTTTAATCTTAATTCTCCAATCCAGTATAATTAGATGGTTAGCATAATAAGTAAACACACAAAATTACGTAATTGCATAAAACAAATATTAATGACGTTAATAAGTAACTATACAGGATTACATAATTGTATAAAATATAAAAATATTACATAATAACAATATTTCTTTTGGTGACTTATATAAAACTTATTTCCAGTCAACTTATTTGTTATCCGTTATTTTTTACCAAACAAAATCAATGTTTACCAAAACCCAACAGAGTTACAAACTCATCCATTATAAGTTGGCGATTTGATGTTGTCTAACAGAGCCAAATGAGATACAATGTAGCGCCCCCATTTTGATGTTCCAAAGTCATTACTCTTTTCTAAGTGCATTTCGAATATGGTTTTTTTTTTTTTTTGACGGATCAAATATGGTTAATATTGGTGTGCTGATATTACAAAAGTTTTTTAACATTGTTATTCATTTATATGTTATTAATTTTTTTTCCTTTCCATAATGTCATATATTACACATATAAAGATTTATGATTCATTAGCGGTGTAAAAAATTTACATGAATAGGATATCTAATTTAAATTCTTAAAATATTCTGTTTTTTAAATTTGTCAAAATATCGCTACATAATTTCAGTTCAATCATGCATGTCTTTTCTTTTAAATTTATATATTTTCTATTTTAATCCATATTTTTTAGAATACTTGAACTAATTATGTATATATCATCATCAATTATAATATATTTTTTTGTATTTCTATTTTTAAAAAAATATACGTGCATTACACAGCATACTTATGAGTTATTATAGCCAGTGTGTTGACTGTAAATATGCATTTTTATTTTTATCATCATAGCAAAATAAATTATATTAAAATTGTTTGAATAATTGTTTGTATTTAATTTTAAATTGTAAGTAAATAATAAAATGTAATTTGATTTCTATTTTAATTATTCAATAAATAATAAGATATAATAAGTGCAGAACCTATTTTATAATAATCTATAGATAGATAGAATTTTGCTTGTAATTTATTGTTTTTTTACAGATATAATTTATTGTTTTTTGTATGCGGTAATGACATAAAATTAATAGTCTATTAACATGTTTGTCAAAATTTATTTTTTGGGGAAATAATAATTTATTCTTGAAAACCTTAAGAAAGCTTTCAATAATAAGTCACAAATATTGAATAAATACATGGTATAGTAAGTTGTATAACATTTTTTTTATGCAATAAAGTTTAGGTGAGTTAGGTCCCGTGGGCTCACTAGGGTCAGTGAAGCTGTGAAGGTCTCACGGCTCAAATTGTATAACTTTTTTTTGTAAAGACCAATTTAATAATTAAGTATATCTTTCAAAGTATCTCCAAACTCCACTTATTTATTAAATAAATCAAGTCTGATTGATTAAAATTAGGTTACACCACAAGCTTTTGATGAATTACCACAATACCTATCCCTATTTAGGACTATCCCTATTTAGGACGATAGAAGGTAGACTGATTGCCACTCACTCATTCTATCCTTTTCATATAAACATTTATTTCAATTTTCGTTTCGTAACCGTAACACAGAAATGAAATGCAAGAGAGAGACCATGCAACCACATAAAACACACCTGAAGAATCGTAAAGAGCAACCAACATTTTTTGATGGGATTGCAAAGAAGTATTAATAAAGCTACGCTAGGAAAAGAATCTGTCTAGCATACTCACCCATCAAGATTATTCATGTCCTTGTTACTTGTAGGCACACGTATTCATTGTTTTTCTTCTTTTTTTGTATATTTATCTTAATATAAAAAAAATATGCTAACTTTTGAGTTTAATTGGACTCAGCATCAATATAAAGTTTTAAGTTATCAACCAATTACAAATTATCTTATCGGTAACTCCTTAAAAAAATATACAAATTGAAATAACAAATTACACAACTCCTTGAAATTAACAATATAAAAAATATTTATATCAACGATGTATTTAATGATTTATCATGCAGAAGGTCTTAGTATATATATATATATAAACAATACATAAACCTGAGAAGTATATGTAATTACAATATAAATTACATAAATGAAGCTCAATAACAACATAAATCTGGAGGGGCGAAAACATAGAAAATATCGAATTTAATTAAGTAAATTTCCTTTAATATAAATGTCTCACATCCTAATCCTCGAGAAACACGCTTTATCCCGTCACCTCTTGTTTACGTCAATACCAATACAGTTAAAACAACCACTTGTCGATAATGAAATCAAAATTAATTTATACAATACAATATGATATATGATAGACTATTAGCCTAAAATGTAAATAAAAGTTGAGCAATGAACATCAATATTATGCTCACGTTTTTCTGGTGCACAAGGATAAGCTAAAGAAACTAACTCCTCCAGAAAGAAAGGTACAAGTATATAATAACAGTCTTAACAAGAATTTGGCCCAACTCAAAAGCTGGAGAAGAGTCGTAACTACACTTGAACCAACTTTGAGTACCAAATTTAGGTAGAGAATCCGCTGGTTAATTAGTTCGAGTCAAGCATCAAAGAAACTTGGCAAGCACTCCATATTTAGAGAATGTGCTATATATTTTTTTAAAAACAGTTTTATTAGATGGAATTTATTGCAAACACCTCACTTCATATCCATTATCTAGAGAGTGTGACTCAGATAAATTGGACGACTAGGTGCTCAATGTACATTTCATAATTTAATCTTCAGTTTGACGAAAAAATGTAAGTTAGAAGCAACGGGATTTGTTAGAATTAAGATGATGATAGACACATTAATTTGTTTTCAGATAAGAATAAGAATGGTGGAGTAGCATGGTGAGCAGATCGTAATCAAGTCAACGGCTGATAATATTGTTGATCATCCACGTGTATCAACACCTCAGCAGATATGCGGTTTAAGCGCGGTTGAGTTGGTTTTTGTTGAAAGGTAAATGCTTCGTATATAATTTAATTTCTTCAAATTCAAAGAAAAAAGAAAAGCTTGCTCTGCTCTTCTTTGCTCTCTGTGTTGCACAGGAAAAGTTCACAATATGGAAGAAGGGAGAAACGGTGTCGTTACTGCGAATGCGCTTCTTCGATATAATCAATAGCAACAAGAAATTAAATACACGTTGAGTATTTGGTGTGAAGCTGTAACGTTACGTTATTACGTAGGTAACAACAACAACAATGTCTACTTCGATAGGCATAGCGATGAAGAGAAAGAAGCATCACACAGAGAAGTCGAGTAGTGTGATTGGAATCATCGTGGCGAGTTTCCTTCGCCGTCGCCACCTCCGCCGCCCTCTCCTCTCCGCCGTCTCCGCCTGCCTTCTCCTGCTCTTCACCTTGCTCTCTCTCTTCTCTCCCTCCCCTGCCATTGTAACCTGCGCTTCACTTCTATTTCATTAGTATTATTACTAATTTGATTTACTGTATTTCTTTAAATCACTCTTTCTTTCTTTCTTCTTTCTTTCTTTCTTTCTTTCTTTCTTTCTAACCCTTTGCGTCGTTTGAATGTGGTGTGTGTGCGACTCAGAACAATGACCAGGTCCGATCCCGATTGAGTTCAAATTCGCACCATCATTCGGTGTTTGACGTTCCAGTAAGCTATTCAATTAAATGCCATTCTGCTTCTGCATTTTACTTTGCTTTTGGTTAGTTTTTCATTTTTGTTCTTTTGGTTGTTGGACTTTAAAGGCGAGTGGAGGTAGTCAGGGACGTGATTTATGGAGTTCCATGCACTCCAAGCTTTTCTCTGGTTGCAGTAACGCCGGTGCCAACTTTGCAAGTAAAGTTAATCTCAATCTTCTTTTCGCAACGAATTCATGAATTTAGCCTCCTGTTTTGTTATTTAACTGTGGACTACAAATTCAATCAAATTGTAAGCCGATCGTTTATCGTTGAATGTGCAATTTGATTGAGTATATTCATATTCATATTTCATACAGAGGCTAATGTCAAAACGCATCCAGATCGATACTTGTTAATTAGCACTAGTGGAGGCTTAAATCAACAGAGAACAGGGGTAAGCATTTCACATGCAACAAATGCCCTTTTAGTCATATATTGATTAATTTGTGGACTCTGAATTTACTTACTATATTCCTGTCCGTTAATTAAAACATTATTGTCTGTGACTCCGTAAGTTGAAGTCATTTCTAAATTATTTTGTTCTATTGGTATACGAGTTTAAATATTGTTGTCTGGGCCGTAGGGCCGAAGCTCAATAATCAGACATCAATTTGAGTGCTACATTATGTGGGTATTGAAATGCTAATCATGGCTGCAGATAATCGATGCTGTTGTCGCTGCATATCTTATGAATGCTACTCTTGTTCTTCCAGAGCTGGATCATGCATCTTTCTGGAAAGACACCAGGTCGGTCTTTAGTCTTTACATTTTACTTCTAGTAGCCATCTCTCAATCATATATGATATATTTTTTGGAAGCAAATTTCGTCGTCTTTCCACCTCTTAATTTGTAACTAATAAATAAATGTTATTTTTTGCAGCAACTTTTCTCAAATATTTGATGCAGACTGGTTTATGTCATTTCTCCGGAATGACATAAAAATTATAAAACATCTTCCAAATATGGGAGAGAATTTTGTGGCTCCATATACGCTGCGTGTTCCAAGGAAATGCACTCCCAAGTGTTATGAGGATCGTGTTTTACCAGTGTTGGTCAAGAAGCGTGTAAGTGTTGAAAATCCTCATTAAGACTTGTATGCTTCCATGAAAATTCATTTCGTGATTAGTGTATTATTGTGGTTCCAACATTGGAAGCTGACAAAAGTTCATTGCCCACCCATGATTAATTTCTTTGTTTTCCCTCCCCAGATTGAGCCTAACTTGTTAGGTAATGCCAAGTAGGTTAGGTGACTGAAGCAGTAAGGATGCAGTATGCTTTATATTCTTCTAAATGAAAATAATCTTGTGAATCTTGCATTTGTTCATAAATGCATTCATGCATAGTAGTACAAATTTGTCAAATTGCTAGTTTTGGCAACTATTTCTAGAAGAAACTGACATACTGAAATAGTTACTGCATCATATTCTTCTAAATGAAAATAATCTTGTGAATCTTGCATTTGTTCATAAATGCATTCATGCATAGTAGTACAAATTTGTCAAATTGCTAGTTTTGGCAACTATTTCTAGAAGAAACTGACATACTGAAATAGTTAATTATTTTTTGTGTATTTAGAAGTTTAGGAAACAGGAGCTTGTCTTAGTTCAAGATCAGGACATTTCATGAGTTATGACTTGCTAAAGAAAGACCATAGAATCTTAGACAACGCTGTGTCATATCTGTTGAGTCATCCTCGTTACCAAAATAGTTCTTTATAATTGCTAACATTGACTTATCGTAATAAGTACGTGATGATACTGTCCTTGATTCCATGAGTGATACTTAAATTCTTTTATGCAGGCTGTTCGGCTCACTAAGTTTGACTACAGACTTTCTAATCTGTTGGATGAAGATTTACAGAAGCTGAGGTGCAGGGTTAATTACCATGCTCTCAAATTTACCGATTACATTCATGTAATGGGTAAATTGTTGGTTGAGCGGATGCGAATGAAAAGCAAGCATTTCATTGCTCTACATTTGAGGTAAGATTTAATAATTATAGCCAAGCCCTGTCCCTGGTTCCTTTGCTATTAGACTCGTTAGAATTTGTGAATTGTGATTAGCTACTTTTGTAATAACTTGTATTTTGTAATTGAGACGTACAGTTCTGTGTCAACTTATAGTTCATTTTTCTTTTCGAAGTTCATTAGAATAATTTGTTGATTCAAACTTGTGTTTTATCTCATAGGTTTGAATCGGATATGCTTGCATTCTCTGGTTGCTATTATGGTGGGGGAGAAAAAGAAAGAATAGAACTTGGAAAAATCCGGAAGCGGTGGAAAAACTTGCATGTAAGATTTTACTAGCATCTGAGGACTAAGATCAACTCCACATCCTGTTAGCCTGTATTAAAATTGATATATTGTAATTTGGGAATGTGGCACAGGCAAGTAATCCTGACAAAGTTCGAAGGCACGGAAGATGCCCACTTACCCCAGAGGAAGTTGGTCTTATGCTAAGAGCATTAGGTTTTGGAAGTGACGTGCACTTATACGTGGCGTCTGGGGAAATATATGGAGGTGAGGAAACGCTAGCACCCCTCAGGGCTCTTTTCCCAAACTTCCATTCAAAGGAGACCTTGGCTACCAAGGAGGAGTTAGCACCATTTGTGTCGTTTTCTTCTCGCATGGCTGCACTAGATTTCATAGTTTGTGATGGCAGTGATGTTTTTGTCACAAACAACAATGGTAACATGGCTAAAATTTTAGCTGGAAGAAGGTAAGCTGCTGCTTTGGTGCTGTGCTTAAATTGTTTATGGATAATACATTAGCTGGAAGGAAGAAAGCTGTTTCATTGGTACAAAATCAAAAACAATTTTAAAAGGTATTTTAATCTTGAACTACCACCTTTAAAAGATCTTCTTAAGCCTGATACTTGGCAACTATTTCACTCTGAGTTTGGCCTAAAGTGACATATAAGTGAATTGAATCCCTGAAACTGACTGTCCGATGCAATTATGAGGGGAAAATCAAGACACTGGATATGAATTAGATGTTTTCTTATTTTAAAAAATCAGAGATTCTTTATTCTCAAATCCCAATAGTTGGATTCTCTTTAGAGTTTAGACATTACTGTATGCTAATAACCTGGACAAAATCAGGGTTTCTGCCTATGCGTCCTCATAATTTCTCTTTTGCAGGAGGTACTTCGGTCATAAACCCACCATCCGTCCAAATGCCAAAAAATTGAACCGTTTGTTAATGAACAGAAAAAATATAACTTGGGAAGAATTTGCCTCTCGAGTTCGAACTTTTCAGGTAGGCTTCATGGGAGAGCCAAATGAGTTAAGGCCTGGCAGTGGTGAGTTTCACGAGAATCCATCATCTTGCATATGTGAGCTAAAAACTGGGGGAATTTCCAATCCTCAAAATCAGACTCGTGGCAGCCTTGAAGAGGATAAGATAGCAAATATGAGTGAGGATATTGGTGCCGGGACAGAAGAGCAGTTTACCGAGGAAGAGCAGGAGTGGTCTGACGCAGATTATTTGGACAGTAAAAATCAGGTTCAGCTCAAAGGAACTATAACCGCTTCACACCCTCTTTTAATGAGAACGGATCCAGCTGAATTGCAAGAATTCTTCTCAGATTAGATGGAGATGTTCCAATTCATTACTTTAATAGCATATTGTCTCTGTCGGCGGTGGTTTGCTTCCACGGATAGAAACTACAAACTTCTTTTCGTAGGCAGCAAAGAAAAGCCCTTTTGTATATAGATTATTACTCAAATTTGATTGGGAGCTGCTTCAGAATGTAGACGGTCGGCGGCAATAGCATAGGTCATTAAAGATTTTGAAGCATCTAGTCTAGATATGAAATATGTGGGGAGTGTTGATATAAGGTACCTTTTTTTTCTTACTTTTATCCTAGTATAGAGCAGGATAGCATTAGGGACAGCAGAAGTGCTCATCCTAGAATGGTTACAGCGCAAGATTTTAGTTCTATGTTTTTTTTTTTTTTTAAGGATTGAGATGTACATAACTACGTATCAGAAAGAAATTACAACTCGAACTATGTGTCCATAATTTGATGATCTATGTTATTTGAATATAAATTTTGGACATCGTATATGACATCATCTCTATCTCTCGCTTACTTTTTATCTTCTTAATATACACGCTTCTTGAAAGTACACTCAAAAAACAAAGGGACACCTTATGGTGTCTTCATTTTGTGTACAAAAATCATTCCTCTAATTTCATCTATCACATGGCTAAGAGAAACTTTTTTGGTAAAATAGGTAAATTGGTTGCATACGTTTTTTTTAATTTTCAAATCGGTCTTATATGTTTTTGTTCCTTCAAATTGGTCCCATACGTTTTGAAACGTTTTCATGTAAGTCCTATATGTTTTGAAGTTTTTTAAATAAGTCCCATACATTTTTAAAAGTTTTTTCAAATAAGTCCTATACGTTTTGAAGTTTTTCAAATAAGTCTTATACGTTTTGAAAATACTCAAATGTGGTCCTGTATGTTTTGATAATATTAAACACATGGTTGATAAACGGTTGAGAAATTGTTGAGAAACGGGAAGGACTAACGTGAAAATTTTTCAAAACATATGAGACCAATTTGAAAAAAAAAAATATAAGACTGATTTGAAAATTAAAATACCTATTTTGCCAACTTTTTTCTTTTACAACTAAAAATGGACAACATTGTTGACCACACCATTTTTTTCCCGAGTATCCAATTGGTACGTATTTTTACATACAAAGATTTTTTATACTATCAATTAATCAATTATATATTGTCATATCATTAAAAAAAATATTTTATTCTTATCATAACTACCATAACCAATCATATATTGTCGCTTCAATAAAAAATATTTAATTCTTATCATAACTATCATAAAAGTCATACATAAGATGTTTGTGATTTCTTATTGCTTCTCTTTATTCTCTCTTCCTTTTATTAAATTTCCTCTCCTCCCTTTCTCTCTTCTTCCATCCTCTCGCTCTCTCCTTCCTTCCTCTCTTATGCTTTGTTTGGTTGAGATAAGAAAATAAAAAGAGAGAAAGAAGTGAGAAAGAGTATAAGGAGAGAGAAAATGGTGAGAAATAGAGTAGATTTGATGTGTTGTTTAGTACACGAGAAATATGAGAGAAATAGAGGAGAAAAAATTGTATTCTCTCTCTCCCCTTTGTTTGGTTGGATAGAAAATGAAAAGAGAGAAATGTAATTTTTTTAAAAAGACAAAAACACCCTTAACTAAAAAATCAATATACAAATATTTTAATTTCATTAGTTAATTTAATTCAAATAATCAAATAATTTAAATTAATTTAATTGATTTAAGTTATTTTATCTAATAAAATTTATTATTTTAATATAATTATTTTATTAATTTCAATTTAATTTAATTAAATAAATGATTAGTTTAATTCAATTTATTTAAATTTATTAAATAATTGAATGAGAACTCAAAAGGAATGGTACAAAAGTCATTTGAGATGAAATACTCTCTCCCTCTTCCATCTTCTTCTCACTTGGGGAGGAAAAAAATTTGAGATGGGTCCCACCAAATTTGTTCTCTCTTCCCTATTTCTCTCTTCCACCAAATAAGAGAAAAATACATTTTCTCATCCCTTTCTCTCTTTATATTTGTTCTCTTTCCTTTTTTTACTCTAACAAACAAAGCATTAAAGATTGAAGATATATATAAGTGTTAGTAAATTATTCCCTCCGTTCCTTTTCTATGGTAATTTAAGGTTTCTACACACATATTAAGAAATCATTAATTTGTTTATATTTATACCAAAATACCATTATTTATAGTATTATTAATTATTTATAAATTCTAACCATATTTACTCCACACTCCACTAGTCATTTATGTACCTTGAAAAGAAGCATTTATATACCTTGATCAAATGCAAAATGCATTGATGTGTGCAACTTTTTTTTTGGAACATGCAACATTTATGACTGAATTTAAGTAGGGAATGTTTAGTGTATTTTCAAGGCATTTCAATTTAATTCTATAATAAGGCTATATATAGAAAAAAAATTTGTCAAATATATCTTGGGTTTATAAAAGATCTATTGTTTTGGAACAAAAACAAATAGCTAAAATTATCATAGAAAAGGAATGGAGGGAGTATAATTTTATTTTACTAGGTGACAAATTATCATTGGAATGTGATAAGACAGTGAAACAAAAGATCATCATCCATGGTACATCGTTGAACTAACACCCTCACAAATAATTAAGCTAAATTACACTTTTGGTCCCCAAATTATTTTTCAATGTTCAATTTGGTCCCCAAGTTTTTAAAATGTTCATTTTGGTCCCTCAGTTCCTAAAACTTATTCAACCGAGTCCTTCCGTTAAGTTGACTAACGGACATGGACGTTGACCCCAAAATAATGGTTCCCAAATTGTTTATCAATGTTCAGTTTGATCCCCAAATTGTTTTTCAATGTTCAATTTGGTCCCCAATTCTGGCGGACCAGACAGGGTCAACGTCCATGTCCGTTAGTCAACATGACGGAAGGACTCGATTGAATAAGTTTTAAGAACTTGATGACCAAAATAAATATTTTAAAAACTTGGGGACCAAAATGAATATTGAAAAACAATTTGGAGACCAAAAGTGTAATTTAGCCCAAATAATTACTATATAAGACAAGGAAAATAAAAAACATGTTAGACCCGCATTGGAAATGAATCATCACATGTGCTCTGCACGTGATTCCTCGAAATGGGCCGTACTCCTCTTGCTTTTGCTTTTCCTTTCTGCCCCTCGCTGCAGTACTTTCTTTTGGGTTGGGGCAATGGGTATTGCCAACAAACCAAACTCCCCACCAAATGAAAATTAATGCTCAAAAACACATGAAAGCGACGTTTCGAAACAACGTAGAGTACGTTCCTTTCTCCACAGATACATACTGTGCATACATGGAAATATAACACGGTAATGAGCTTTAAGTTTCCCATTAACCAACATTCCAACAAGTAAAAGGAAAAGGAAATGGAAAGGAAAAAGAAAAGGAAAAAAAAAAGTTTGCTCATAATAATCGGGATCGAGTCTGAATTCCAATCGTGCCGGTGACATTTTTGTGCTGTTGTATCGTTGTGTCTACTTTCAGTGTCGGAGTGGCTCAATACTACAATTAACACAATATTGTCAATTGCAATTATAGAGATCCAATTCTAAGTCGTTAGACTATAATACATTATTTTATACTTTTATGTCATTTTATATTTTCTTTTACAGATTCAAATTTAACTTTGCAACCACAACTTTTCATATTAAAAAATGACATGGGGAATTAGTATAAACTGTCTGATCCAGTAGTAATATCAATAGCTCAAATGCACATGTACCCGTACCAAACTTGTCCACACATTAGATACATAAAAATTAAATAGCTTTGTGTGAGATCAAAACACAGATAACAAAGGGTGTCTGTGGGGCCAAGAAGGCCCCATTATGGGTAGCATTGGACCCGTTCTTCAGAGCAATAACACAGAAATTATCGTTCCCCTCACATTTTTCCATATATATTCTCATGAAATTGTAGACGCTCCCAGGCTCTCCTAACTTTTCCCACATTCCTATAACAACATTATGATTAAAACCCTTGCCCCATCGGGTTAGTGGAAAGAAAAGAAGATCCTCCCTCTGTGATTTGATACTGCACAAAGTCCACATTACTTTAAACCCTTTAAAAGATTGGTAGGTCTATCTGCATATTCTCCAGCTGATCTGCGCCTCTCTTTGACTTCTATTTTGAGCTCCTTTCTTTACATAAAAGTATTTAACAACATAAATTATATTTGTCTCGATAGTTTTCTTCACGTGACTTCAAACTCGCATAGTACGTATTAAAGAATATAAAAATATTTGGTTAAACTAATAATTTGGTCTCTAGGCGGTACAATAATTGTCAATTTAGTCCTTATATGTAAAAAAAAAAATTCAAATCAATTCCTATATATACAATTATTTTTAATTTTGTCATCGTCGTTTATTGATGTTGTAACGTCGTCACATGACATTGACCAAATTCAAAATAATTATCACGTGTATGACCAAATTGAAAATGAATATCACTTGTAGAGACCGAAATCAGTTATTTCGTCGATTTAGTCCCTACATATAACAATCATTTTCAACTTTATCATTATACTTTTAACTTCAACAAACGACGTTATAGCACCAATAAACAGCGAAGATCAAATTAAAAATGATTATACATATAAGGATTGATTTTAAAAAATTTCATGTATAGGGACTAAATTAAAAATCAGTGTCACATATAGGGACCAAATGATTGGTTTAACCAAATATTTTTTTTAACATTAGAAATATGACACTCATATATGATATTACACCATATATAAGTATAATTTATTGAGTTTAATTTCTATGTATCGATTGTGTAAATGAGTTTTACATTAACAATTAATGATATTTTGACAAATCAATTTTGTTGTTGTTTCTCTTTCTTTGTTATTAAATTAAAAGAACAAATGTAAAAAATATTAATGGATATCAGTGTAAAACTTTTTACATTGACGGTACATATAATTTGTTTTTTTGGTTTTCCAAGGCATCCTCTATGCACTGCAAAGACCAATCCCTTGAGATACTAGAAGACAGTAAATGACTAACCTCTCCCAACCAGAATTTTTTTCTATACGCAAGTGCCAGGGATGAAACCCCTGACCACTTGCTTAAGGGGCCCCAACCCGTTACCACCACGACCAATCATATAATCCTAAAGAGGAATATAATTCTAATTTATTATTGTAGTATATTAAATTTTAAAAAGAGTATATATATATATATATATATATATATATATATATATATATATCATCCTAGTGTTATATTCTTGTGCTATGTTTGGTTGACTATAAAATGAAGGGGAAGAAAACAAAAAAATAGAAAGCGAAGGGAAAGGTTAGGGTCTTTTTTAGTTTATTTCTTGTTTCTTGTTTTCATTTCCTGATTTTAATAATAATTACAACCAAATTAATTACAAAATTGTTACTTTGTTTTCATTATGTTTCCTGTTTCAAAAGCTTTGTACGAAAATACTTGAAACAACTTTTTTTTTCCACTATTGTTTATACAAATATTTGAAAACTGAAAATAGAATGAAAATAAAGTAATAATTTTATAAATATTTTTATTATAATTATTCTTGAAATCAGGAAATGAAAATGGAAACAATAAGGGTCTTTTGTTTTGTTTCCTGTTTCCTGTTTTCAGAAATAATTACAAAACTGTCACCTTATTTTTATTATGTTTCCTGTTTTAAGAAATTTGTACAGAAAACAATGAAAACAGAAAAAAGTTGTTTTCACTAAACAAATGAAAACAGACAAAGGTTTTCCGTGGTTTGGATCATAAGAAGATAGGGCTGGACAAGAACCGATGGACCACCCGAAACCGAGTTAACCGGGACCAAATCAGGCATGGCAGGCGGGTGTGGCGGATCTTTGGGTTGGCGGTTTGAAAATGTGAGTTAGAGGCGGTTGACGACGGTCGGGCTCGGTCTCGGAAATCTACCACCGTCGGTGACTGAACCCGACCGATGAGGTACTAGATCTAGTTCATTGAGGTTCTAATGGTATTCAGCTATGGAGGTTCTAATGGGGTGGGGGCTTGACAAAAGAGACGAACATGTAGAGGAAGGAGGTTTTGTTTTTTTAACTTTAAGATATTGTTATTTTTAAATAAGAAATGGGCTCATTAAACATTTACTTCTGCCTATGCTTGAACCCAATATATGATATGGACCATAGGGAATGGACTAATTTAGTCACTTACCACTTCATCAAATTTTTTTTTTTTTAAGTAACTTACTTTTCTCTATGCTTGCAGTCTGGACCATAATTTCCGGGCCTATAAGAAAACCCTAGGTAGACAACCCTAGAAGTATAGAAATTGAATACCTAAGAGGCCAAGCCGTCAAGGCAACTTCAGAAATCAGAACGTTGGAGACTTGGAGGTGCGGCGGCTAGAAGCAGATCTATCCTCCCCCGCGTCCCATCCCCATCACGCCACCAGATCTGCGCAACGGCCACTACGAGGAGCAGGAAGGAGGACACACTACGGTAGAGCACCGCACCGTAGCCGTCCCACCGAGGAAGCCTCCACCACGAGTCCATCCTCATTTTTCTTTTACCCCTTTATTTTTTGTTTAATAGTATGTTCTTCATCTGAACTGTATAGAAGGAAATCTGAGATATGAATTTCTGGGTTACTGTAAGCCTCCACCCTAATCAACTCACCCATTCAACCCACCACCCATCCCACCCGCCACCCGAACAAACCGACGGTTGAAACGGACGAAAACAGGCCTTGATTTTTGCACTTCAGTCTTCGTCTGATTGGCAATTTTCGGCTCGAGACCGACTGTTGTCCAGTCCTATAAGAAAATGAGGGAATGAGGAGAAAAGGTGGAGGTTGGGCCCACCCAAAACATTTCTGCTATCTTATGCGAAGAAAATATACAATGGAGAAAGGAAAAGTTGGATTTTACATCTCTGCCCTTAATACCACCTTCTCCGACTCCGATATATCTCTTTCCATGCCACCATATACCCGCCCCTTTCTTCTTCTCCTTTCAAATTTTCATCCCCCCCGCCAATTCTACCATTTCAAATAAGAAGTTTTCTGGTTTTTGGGTTTGTGCGTTTATTTGGGATATGCAAATGTGATGGAAGTAGAGAGAGCGAAGTAGGAGGCAATCAGGAGGATCGGGTTTCAGATCTGTTGTTGGATACTGTAAATGAAATTGAGCTTGATTGTTGAGATTTGAAGGTTCATGTGAATCATACCAGACCGATCAATGAGTTGCTGCAACTCAGGGACCGCAAAGTTTGATGCTTCTATTCCCACAATCTTGTCGACAAATTGAAACCAAATATCCTAGTATCACTATCAAGTACTATGAGATTATTATTGATGACTCTTGCACTGAGCAACATAGGCTTGCGCCTTGTGGTGACTTTCTTCTTGAAGCATAGTCAAAGGCATATATTTTTTTGGTTTTCCAGGGTATTCTCCGCCCGTAACTGCAGAGACTAATTCCTCGAGGTACTGGACAACATTTATGGGCTGACCTCTCCCAACCAGATTTTCTCCATACGCAAGAGTCAGAGATCGAACCCATAATTTGCTAAGTCAAAGGCATATTTTGCTAATTGCTATGTATATCCTTTCTTCCTCTTAATTTATGTTGCTTTTTTTTTTTAGCTACACTAATTTTTTGTGATGGTCATCGGACTTTCACACCCCGACCTGCGTTCTGCCCCTTTGTTAAAAAAAAAAATCAATAATTTCTAAATTTATTAATGCTTTTTAATTCATGTTGGGTTTTCATTAAGTGTTTATTTCATTTTTTATCAATAAATTTCTATTTCTATTTTATTTTATTTATTTATTACTTCTTATTTTTACTTAAGGGTAATTATGTTATTTCACAGATATACTTTTTATTTCCTCTCACTTTCTACCCAATCAAACAAGAGGAGATAAAATTTTAGTTTTCTTACATTTCATTATCCCTCCAACCAAACAACTAAATAATCATGTCATTTTCCATTCTTTTTTCATCTTTTTCTTTCTTTCTTTCTTCTCGTTTTCTTTCTTAAACCAAACATAATGTTAATATTCAAATATTTAGATATCATAACGAGTACTTCTACATTCTACATGTTTCTTTCTTGATTTTCTATATATATATTTTTTTTAGGGGGAAAGGATTTGGTTCCTTTCATTTTTTTTTTCTCTAACATATTTTCTCTTGTTATAAGAGAGGAAGAGATATATACCCCACAAATAAAATCAAATTTGACTTTTAAAAAAGACTCCAAATCCAAGAAAACTGATTATTTCCTTCATTTTTGAAAAACACTTCATGATGGTTTGCCTATAGTGCTTACATCAATGCATGGGGGATTTCAAAAAATGATAGATATAACCTATAATCTCAAATGCTAGCGTATGGAGAAAACGCTATAAGCCAATGAAAAAACATTATAAGTTAGTGAAAAAATATTTACCAAACAGGGCTACAAACTCATCCGCTACTAAATAAGCTATCAGCTATAAGCCAGCGGATTGACCTCGCCAAACAGAGCCATAATTGTAATGTAATAAATGAGATATCAATATAACAAGATTTATACCGTTATTAATTATATATCGTCACATCATTAAAGATGTTTTATTTTTATATCTTAAAAGTCATATATATAATATGATATATTATTGACTGACAGTATAAAAAATTTTACATTCGTAATATATCAAAATTAAACTCTATTAAGAAAAACTAGCCCTCGTGACTTTGATGATATGTTGGATTGTATTGCTTTTTTTTATTATGAATGAAATGCGATGACCAAATTTTACTAGAAAAAAGAAAAACCAAATTGCTCACAATAATTACACCCCACAGGAATTGACCAGGGACAAAGGTTGTGACTCGTAGGTGCTACTTACCAGAGGAGGGACATCCAATCAACAACCCAATAATGCTAAAATAATGATTGGATTGGGTGATATTCATCATCATTCATCAAAATCCCTACAAAATTTGGGGGTAGTAATTTGATTTCACATTTCTTGCGAAAGTTTGCTGCCCAACAGAACAAAATACATACAAATTGAATAGTGTACGGCGCCTAGCAATCATGTGTGACCTCAAGTTCACATGGATTTGCAGTATATTAAATTTCGGATGCATGATACAATACAAACAAATGTGAACAATAATACTACGAGTTATAGGCATACCATGAGATGAACATGTTTATTAGGTTTACTTGCTTTTGCTGTTTGTTGGTAAACACTTATGTTTTTTGTACAACTGGATTTGGACACCCGTATAGACATCGTAAATTTATGTGAATATGTGTGGGATGAAGATGTATTGTATTTTGAGATAGAGTATATAAAAAGTACACAATTATGAGTATGAGTGTCACTTAGGTATCCACAAAAGTTGTACAAATAACATAAGCAACCGTACATGGAATTTAGCAATGTAAAAGCAGAATAACATTATTGTAAAAAGGAAGTGACAAATGAGATAACGACGTGGAATTATGGCATTCAATTGTTGTTTGGTACATATATACAACACTACCACTCATGGCTTTGGACCCCCCTTCCTTTCAGATCATGTGTGGTGTCACCCCCCACAAATATGATATATGATTGAATGATTGATACCGAGATTCTATTTTTAGAGCTGCAGATAAAATTAATGTTTTAATCGTCGGATAGGTGATTCAATCGATAAAAAACACTCATATTCATATCGTATGTTTGAATTCTAGGAAAATAGTCTTTGCAATAAATTTTTTTAACTTTTGGCACTTACATTCCTCTTGTTTCTGTCTTTAACCTTGCCTCCCAAGCAAGCCTCATAAGTCCATGTAAAATAGAATGGAGTTGAGCAAGTAAATTGTATGAAATGCCAATATAACCTGCAGATCCAGATCCAGTCATCCATGAGCAATCTTGTTTTCGTATAACACCTGACACCACCATTGAATCCTGCATCCCAAGCAATGTTCATATATATATATATATTTCGTATGAGGCGACATTTAGCAAAGAAAAGGTTTTTAATTTTCATTGTTCCAGATTTGCCGATTGTATTTTATCGTTTTTTAAGAGAGTTAATGAAAAAATAGGGGCATATATGTTTTTACAACAAAATTTCATTTTTTTTCTTGTTCATTTTTCTATCAAACCAAATAAGCAGAGAAATTGAATTTTATTTCTTTCATATTTTTCTCTCACTTCTTTTAATCTAAACAATTTAAAATTTTACTCATTATTTCTGTTCTCTCATTGTTTTTATTCTACTTATCTTCTCCTTATCCAAACAAAGCATTACCGAAGTTAACATGTTTGAGACAGGAAATTAGAGTTTATACAACAAAGTTTACATCACACACGATAAGTTATTGGCAATGACTGCACCTGCTCATTGATTACATATAGGGTATCTTTTGGTTTAATGAATATTTTGGTCCCTACAAATTGGGCGAGATTTGATTTTAGTCACTCAATTTTTTTGTTAGGTTCAAGTCCCTAAACATTTAAAAATTTTGAAATTCATCCCTATCGTCATGGTACCTTTGTTAAGTGATGACGTGACACTCATGTGTAAAAAAAATATTTTTTTAAATTCCACAAAAACTTTTAAATAAGTTTTTGGTCTTTGAAACATTCACCAATATTGGTTTTAGTTCCTGTAAATTTTTTCTTAGAATTTTATCACTATAATCTCAAATTTTTTTTGTAAATAGTCCCCACTGTCACATCTTTCTAATAACTACTTACGTGGCAAACGAAACACCACGTCAACCATGCCACGTCGGTGCCATGTCCAAAAATTGAGTGATGTAACAATTTCGCTCAATTTGGATACATATATTGAAATTTATGAGATATAATTTATAGGTTGTCAGCAACCAGATTATGCAGAAATCCAACGGTATTCTAGCTGTTACTAGGAATAATATCCGTTCATCTAAATTTTAAATAATTTTACTGGACTTAGACAATGATGTTAGTTTTACTTCTAACGTGGTTTCACTCAATTCAGACAAGTATAAGGGAGGGACTATTTTTTTTTTTTAAAAAAAGAGATTATAAGGACAAAATCCTAGGAATATTTTTTTTTTACATTGATTAAAATCAAAATTGATGAACTTTACAAGCACCAAAAAATTATTTAAATAATTTTGTGGAATTAAAAATTAACATTTTTATACATGTGGCACTCGGGACGTGACACTCAGTCTCTCACATTATTACTCAACCGACGTACCTTAATGATAGAGACAATTTCAAAATTTTAAAACGATAGAGAACAAAACCTAACAAAAATTTTAGAAGGACTAAAATCAAATCTTATTTTATTTACTGGATCAAAATATTTGCGAAATCATAACTTTTTTTTTTTATCTTATTGTTTATGGGTAGGTCTACACATTTCATTTCATGTTTGTTCTCTCACTCAATTATATTTAGAATATTAGTAAGTGGCCTTAATAGGGATTCGCGTTAGACATCCATCCTTTCAAAACTTCATCATTCGTAAATTAGAGTGGGGGAAAACAAAAGAGATGCGATGCTGACCCCCTTCTATTGGATGGTTGTTATTACTTTCATTTTTTCCTTTTTTAAAAAATGTCTTATTGGATTTAATCATGACTTAAAGTCTTACACTAATTTTCGATTTACAAAAATTTAAATAAATTTAATTTTTTTTTAAAAAGGCCCATCTATTTATAGGCTATGGCTAAACCATGCTTTTATAATTTTATAAATAGATTAGTCGAATCTTAAAAAAAATCTTTAACAAATAATAGCTCAAAAGAGACTAATACATTAAGGCAAGATGACATAAGTAAATGGTTATCCCATGAAATTTATTTTTTGTGAGAACAACTTAATAATGTAATAATAATATTAAGGCAAATACTAACCCGTACTTTTGGTATTAACCCTGTTCCGTATTTCCAGTAAAAAATAAATAAAAAACTTTGTTCCGTATTTCAAAGTTTCAAAGTTGTTCTATCTCTTTTTCTTCCTTTAATTTGCGATTTCTTTGTCATGCATTTAGGGAAAGGACGATAGGATAATTTTACATCGGTTCATTTTGAGAGTTTGGTGTAGTTTGGTGTGATATTTAATTAACTGCTACTTGCTTTCTACAATGTTTCTGGTTGCTCCTCAAACGTGCAAGAAAATATTTTCTCTTTCGAGAGTAGGTGGTGATGTGGTGTTGTTGCAGCTTAACAAAGTAAGTACACACTCCACGAAGGCCAAGTTAAACTGCATTAAAAGAAACATTTATGTTTGTTTTCTTTCCTATTTTGAAACCAATTCATTGAAAACCAGTTAGATCATGTGTGTGTCAAGGATGTAATTGGTTAAGTTATTGAGTCATGCTATTTGTTCCTCTTTTCTGTTTTCTTTTCAGATATTTTTAGACATTCAACATTCCATGATACATTTGCCACAACCATATCTTTGGTTTTTATGAGTATCAGATTGTGAGCAGCTTTCAAAGAACGGAAATATCGAGCCGTAGGGTTGGACATCAATCGGCCTCGATACAAAAAATGCAAAATCGAAGATACCCGAAGTGCAGAATACACAACCCATTCCCATCCAATTGTACCATCAGATTAGGTGACTAGCAGTTGAGGCTGATCGGTGGGTGTGCGGGCGGGTTGGGACGGTTTAGATAAAAAAAAAAAAACATAAACCATAACAAAAACAAACCCAGAAAAATGAAGAGATCTCAAATACATCTTGTTGAAGCACCTTTACGACACAGACCAAAAAAAAAACATCAAACCCATAAACAAAAGTAAGAAACACAAAAAACAGGGGAAATTTTTTTCGTAAAAACTTGTACTTTCATCACCTCTTACAACCATGGACCACCTCTTCTTCGTTGGGAAAATCTTGGCAGATATGGCCCTTTTCTTTGTTGGAAGATCTTCGCGGATTGGCAGATTTGGACTTCTTCTCCATTGGCAGGGACGACGACGATCAGAGGCGGACGGTGACAGAGATAGGCTCGTAACTTTGGCAGGCAACCGACGCTAGTGTGCTTCTAGTTGGAAGCAGACAACTTCTGGTGGTTAGGCTTGGTGGAGCAAGCAGCTGGTCCGAGGTGTGCTTCTTTTCCACAGTGCCAACTCCCAAGAACCATAGTGTCGAAGTGAGAAGAACGAGAGATTAGGAGAGAGATGGAGAGGAAGAGAGGTTAGAGCAACGAGACGATAATGAGAGAGAGAGAGAGAGAGAGAGAGAGACGACTGGTCTGACTTGATTTGATCTAGGGTTTCAGTATCAGTGGGGTGAGAAATGAAATGAGATTTGATTTGATGAAGAAATGAAACGAAAAGAAATAAAATGAGAAGAAATGAAATGAGAAATTATATTGAGTACCCCTGCAAATCGACATAGCAGTCGCACAACACACACCAACAAAACGATAAAATTTATCACTCTTGGATCATTTAGTCGATTTCGATCGATGGCTATATTTTTTTGAGCAGCTTGAGCTCGATCGTAATCACGTTGAAACTGAATATGCAATCCTTTTATAAGAGGTCCCGAACTAACCCACCTAACCATTTTTTTTGTTCGGTTTCGATCCGGGCCTTGGGTCCATGTCCAGCTCGACTGAGCTGTATGTCATGAGGTACTCGATTTGTAGGTGTTCGGAGAAGTCCTAGGGTTATGTCCTATATATGTAGCAGGAGGCAATTAGATGAGACATTTTTTCTAAGTGATTTTGAATGTCATTTATGACAATGGTTAGAAAACCATTGGATCATCCACCAAAAAAAAAAAAGAAAAAGAAATAAAACCATTAGATCTTACTAATAGAGGTTGATTACAAAGTTTGGTTATCGATCTTTACAGCATTCAACAACAAAATAAAAGCAGAGGAGGGAAACTTATACAATACAATAAAAGGACCAACATGGCATTTATTTAATATATATGGATTGTTTTTCTGGGAGGATAAGATTAGATGCCCATTTTTCAAATTACGTGTTTTAATAGGAAACGAAAACGTAACGGCTGGGCTGGTAATTCCAATGTGCTAGAAACTTAGAAACAGAAATAATTGAGTGCTTGTTTGTTTTAACTTTTACGGGAATTCTGTGTTTTCTTCGAAAATAATCAATTTTGTATTGTGACTTTGTATTTGGTTAGTAGATAAAAGTGTGCTTAGATTCTCTCAAAAAAAAATTTGTGCTTAGATATTTTTTTTTAAAGAAAATGTGCTTAGATATGTGAGTAGAATTAATTATAATATAAGCAAAAAAATTTTAGATTTGAAACTAGCGTTATACCCGTGCATTCGCACGGGTCGCGCTGCGTTGGTTACTATAAATTTGTAGGTGTTTTTGGTTTTTTTGTTTTATACAAAAAGTTTAGTTGAGTTGGGTCCCGTTTAGTTGAGTTGAGTTGGGTCCCGAGGGCTCACCAGGGTCAGGGCAGGCCCGACGTCTCAAAGAGCGCTTATAGAGGTACTTACAGATTACCCACAAACGATGTCCTCACATCGGCAGTGGGATTCGAACTCACGACTTTGTGGGTTATGAACCGTATCCTTACCCACCGGATCAACCTTCGTTGGCATTGATTGTAGGTGTTGAACTCATAAAATCATATATATTTAATTATTTATAACTAAAAAATGATTTTGGTTTCTCATCCAAATGAAATAAATTTTCTGAATTCACTTTTAAAATAGCATTACAAAAAATAAATCAATATAATTAACTTCAATTGCTTTAAAATTCATTTTTTAAAAAATTAATTACTTTAAAATCAATTATATCAAAAATTAAAACAAATGATGAAAAGGTAGAAATTATGTTCCCTCACGTCCCTTGCCGGTTTTGAATACTAATAAAAGAAAGGAGAATAGTAACTAATATCCATAAATCATTGGTTGTCAAAAGAAATAAATTTATATGAGAAAAACAATATTTATTATATTAAAAAATAAATAATTTATAATCAATATATCGAGAATACTTGTTAAAATAAAAAACATTAATATTAACTTTGAAAAAAAAATTGAAAGGTGGGCATAACTGGAAAAGGAAATTAAGAGCAGGCGTCAAACTTGGCGTCAATGTTGTTGAATATTTCAAGCTTCCAAAATGGAATATTTTGGCGCTTCAGTTTCTTTTTCCATGGGCGTCCGTAATTGCTCTGTTCATGCTACTCCTAAGTTCCAAGCTAATTGTATTCCATATTTATACTTATTCAGCTTCAGTTACCTGCTTAGCCAACACGAAGACTGGAGAAGGAGAAAGAAAACGCCGTTATTATTAAAGATTTTATAATCAATGCTCTAATAGCATCTGTTAAAGATTTTATTTATATAGAAAAATTTTATGAAAAATTATTAGTTTTTTTTTATTTTAATTTTTTATATATTGATTACATATTTTTCAATAAAAGTGTTTTTTATATGAAAAAATAATTTATATTGTCACTCATTTATAAGTCGGTAAGGGACTTGTGCACCTTAAGCAAGTAATCAGGGGTTTGAATCCCGATTCTCGTGTATGGAAAAAACCTGATTGGAAGGAGAAAACCCACCTTGTATGCCTAACAGGTTCCCCGACGGAGGTTAGTCACTATTAACGATGATGGATACTTCATACTTATATAATGATAATCAGAAAAGTAACTTATATTGTCACTCAAGTAATCTCATGTATGACTAAGAAGGAAGAGTTTGATTTTTATACACATCATAATAAATGATTTTTACATTGACATTCATTAATATTTTAACAAATTAGTATGATTGTTATTATTTTTTTAATTATTAAAATGAAAGTACACATATCAAAATATTAGTGGATGTAAGTATAAATTTTTTTTACACTAACAATATATATAGTATTTTGATCATTTAAGTAATTTAATTATAAGAAAAAAAACATTTTTTATGACATATATTAAAAGGAAAGTCAAGAAAGACAGACGACCTCAATTTAGAAAGTAAGCAATAAAATTTATGAAAAAGAATATAGATAGATTTTGGTTAATCCTTCAGATGTTGAATAAACAAGGGAGAAAAGTAAGCAGAGCTAAATCTGGAGCTAAGTTAAAGAAAGAAAAAACACAAAAGGTAGTGGAAAGTAGTACTATAGGCATAAGAAGCATTTACACCGACGCAAGTGAGGGCGGTGAGAAGACAAGTGAGTGGTGACAGACAGTGGTCTTTTAATTTATTTAATTTCAAATTTAATATAATTAATTTAATTTAAGGTTAGTGCTCCCAAATAGAGAAACGATGGAAACGGACGAGGAAGTCCGTGCTGGCAAAAGATTCCCTTCCCCACCCTACCCTTCATTCATCCACTCTCCCTCTTCCCAATCCCATCCCCAGCAGTAACTGTACTACTGTACTCCCTCCTCCCTCTTTGACAAAACAATCAAACAAACCCTAAAAAGTAGCAGTAGCCATAACCCATGCTTCTGTTCTCTCTTGACAGAGACGACACCATCATCATCTAATTATTAATTAATCTATTCAATGGGTTGTGGGAGCTCCAAGGTGGATGATCTGCCTGCGGTGGGTCTCTGCCGCGAGAGGTGCAGCTTCCTAGACGAAGCAATTCACCAGCGCTACGCACTTGCCGCTGCTCACATCGCCTACGTCACCTCCCTCAAGGCAATTGGCCACTCCTTACACCTTTTTATCCAACAAGATAGGGATTTCTCTGCCGCCTCTCCCTCTCCATCGCCGCCTCACAAGAACCACGTCGTCGCCAAACAGTCCTCTCCTTCTCTCTCTCACTCCAATTCCGGTTCTCACCTTCATTTCCACTCTGATTCCGAGGAAGATGACGATGATGAGCTCCATTCATCATCTCCTTATCATAACATTTCAGAATCAGATCATCATCATCACCAGCATCACCTTTCCTCTCCACCTAGCCCTACCCCTGGCCCTTTCTATAATAATAACAACAACTTTATGCAGATGAATTACATGAAGAAGAATCCCACATCTTCAATTGTGTACGAGCAGAGGCCCATGAGCCCAGACACTGTTTATGTCGGGGAATCCTCGTCCTTCTACTCCCCTTATCCCAATCAATATCCCTCATCCTCTTCTTCCTACGATCCCTACTCAATGCCTCCTACTTCCTTTTATGGATCCTCCTCCCAACACTACCCCCCGCCGCCTGCCGCCGCCTCCTCGTCGAAGCCGCCTCCGCCCCCTCCTTCCCCTCCAAGGGCTTCCCCTTGGGATTTCCTCAACTTTTTCAACAGCGAGGACAGTTACTATTCTCAAGCTCAAACTCAATACACGCCGAGCAGGGACTCCAGGGAGGTGAGAGAAGAGGAGGGGATCCCCGATTTGGAAGACGAGGATTACCATCACCAGCACGAGGTCGTCAAGGAAGTCCACGGGGATCAGAAGTTCGTTGACGCTCCTCACCAACATCACAACAAGAAGAACGGAGAGGCGGTGCATGAAGAGGAGGAGGAGGAGGAGGAGGATGAAGAAGGGGTCGAATATGAAGTGCATGTGGTTGACAAGAAAGTGGTTGATGAGGACCAACCCTCCAAGGACCCTGCTGCATTCCGCGCCCGACCTGGTTCCAGGAATCCCTTTGAGGTTGCCAAAGAGATTGAGATTCAGTTTCAGAGGGCTTCCGACTCCGGTTCCGAAATCGCCAACATCCTTGAGGTCGGAAAGCTCCCCCATAATCGAAAGCATGCAGCTTATCAAGGTTAGATTCCATCCAATAATAATAAATTATTCATTTTGCTTCCTGATCCGTGTCTTTCCTTTCCCATAATTGCCCTCTTGTGCCCTGTCATACTTCAATTACAATTTGTGCCACCCACTAAATAAGTATTCTTGATTTATAACTTGAATCTCTTAGTTACAGTGTATGCGTGTGTGTAACTACTAACCAATTCAATATTTTATTTTGCTTCTGATTTCATATTCCTCTGCCTGGTCCCTACGAGCAGCATCTTCCAAGATGTTACATGTAGTTGCTCCCTCATTGTCAGTGGTGTCTTCGCAACCTTCTACTTCTAAAAGTGCCGAGTCCACGTCCGCCGCAGAAATCGCTGCTCCTGCTAAATTGGATTTTGATATTGATCTAGCAATGAGGTCACGCAATCTTTCTTCTACACTGCAGAAGCTTTATCTTTGGGAGAAGAAACTCTACAATGAAGTTAAGGTATGTCATCTATATATAAAATGGATCATAAATTACCATTTTTTTCTTCTCTTGGTTTCACTTTAAATCCATTAAATTGTTAGCCTTGGCCACATCTATAATCCTCCAAACAAGATATATAGAGGTATATCTATGGCTTGGAAGCCTTCACTAGAAATTTGAATAACCAGTGGCCTTTGTTAGGATAATATGAATTTGCTTAATGATCCCATGTACTTTTTTTACAGCTGCTACATTACAAATGCTAAAAATCATTTTGATTAATATCATTTATTCAAAACTTCTCTAATCATTTGAACAAATTCAGCAACACAACTACTATAATTTTATGTTTGCCTATAAACCTACAAAAGGCACAAGATCCGTCCTCCCTTATTTCGGGAATCCCATGATGGCAGCCACCATGCCTAAACCATCGAGCATCGCCGCCAAAAATAGCGATCAATGGCAGCACCCACCAGCCACGAACCCTGTGCCAAGGACTGCCACTGCCATCAAATCATCAGCCTCTGTCTACACTGCCTTACAACCACTGGGAAAGCCGAACCCCCCATGAATTTATTCTCAAGCATTGAATTTGTGTTTCTCTTTTCCTTTGTTTTGAGTTATTTTCATATTATTTAGTTGGTTCCTTTTGTTTAATTTGGATGGCATATATGGATTAATTGGCAATTAGATAATCACTTATTGTAGGGATTGACCTTGGATATGGAAAACTTGTATGTAAATATGCATTCAATGAGGATTCTATAATAAATAAAAACAAAGTAAAATAATAATATATTTAAACTAAGAAAACCAGTTATAATCGGGTTTCTGAATGGAGGATTGACCATCCCAACTGTTGCTACTTGTATACAGTTTGTGCGAGGCAATTAAATCCACACTATGCTTTGCTAATGCTTTCACTTATTGTAAGTTTTAATCTAATCAGTATCGACGGTTTTGGGAAAGACCAACTGATGGCTGATTTTTTATGCCATAAATGTTGCCTTGTTAAGCATTATTTATATGTTTGCACAAAGATTTTTCATTGCTTCTGTGTTTGCAGGAAGAGGAAAAGATGAGGGTCTTACATGATAGGAAATGTCGCAAGCTGAAGCGTTTGGATGAAAGGGGTGCTGATTTTCATAAAATTGATTCTACTCGAGCTTTGATTAGGAGTCTGTCCACAAAAATAAGAATGGCAATTCAGGTTGTTGATAAAATTTCTATGACGATAAATAAGATAAGGGATGAAGAGCTGTGGCCCCAGCTAAAGGAATTAATCCAGGGGTATGTGAAGTTAAGAAATTGTAGTCTTGTTATTTGTGCAGGTTTTTAATGTCTCTTTGTTCCTGACGAACAATATGCCACTGTTACTTTCGAGGACTTTATGTGACATTACTTTTTTTCTCTACAAAATTTGACTTTGTGATTGCAATTTTTGGTTCTTGCCTATTATCACTTAGGTGATATTATATGACCTCGTCGTTTTACAAAACATATATTTACCGATAAGCTATTAGTGTTAATTTTGCTGCAATTATAATAAAAAGGGAAAGTTGTGTTAGTTATATGGGTCAACATAAAACTTTGTCAAATCTTTTATGTCAATGATCAATTGATAGAGCTCTATGACATAAATTGGTTGATCTAGCCGACCCTGTCTAGTGTGGTAAGAGTAAAGGCTCAATTGTTGTTTTATCATGATCTAGTCATGCGTTTTCTGGCCTGTACTGTGGTAGTTTCCTCTTTTAGCAATTTCGATATGCTTCCAGCAACTGAACTATGTGGCTGGCCCCATAAAACATTACAGAATGATTTAATAGACCGAGTCACTTGGGGCATGTTTGTTTTTTAACAATCTGTTGCTTCTCCTGTGACGTGATTGTGGAATTTGTACGTCCTCTTCAACATGTATCCAAATACATTATTAGTCCATGTTTGGTTTGGCATGAATCCTGATGTCTACGCCAATGCAACTAAAAGTTGCTTTCACATTTTCTTCAAAAAATTACATTTTACCACTGCCAATGTGATTCTCCCCATCTTCAACCCAAACACAACATAGGCCGTGTTTGGTTTGGTGTCCGTCGGGGCAAAATCATGTTGCGGTGGCACAATCGTAAATTTCTGGCATCGGAACATGAAAGACAGTTTTCCGTGCATTGGACACGGGCGTGGAAGCGCTTGGCCATTGATGTTCAATTCTGTCAGCATCATCTTTCCCCTTAATTAAGCTGAGACCATTATTTTCTTTAGCTTGTAACTTATTTGACGACTTAGACATGATGTTGTCACTCGTTCCCTTATTTTTTCTTCCTGTGTTTGTGTCTTCAATTAATGCTCATGTTTTCTTATATTTATATTATGCATGTGATGATATCCATACATACCATGAAATCAATGTTTTTCTTTTTCTCATAGTAGTTTAATTATCATTATAGAACTTCTAGGGTGTTTGTGCGTAACATCAGCGTATATATGTTGTATAATTTATAATTTATATATAACATGAGCTTATTTTCAGGTTGACCAGAATGTGGAAATCCATGCTTGAATGCCATCATTGTCAGTGTGAAGCAATTAGAGAAGCCCGAATTTTGGGGTCCGTTGGATCCCGGAAAAAGGGTGGTGATGGTCATCTTATGGCTACCAAGCAGCTCGAACAAGAGCTTATCAATTGGACTTTCCAATTTTCTAGCTGGATAAGTGCCCAGAAAGGTTATGTTAGAGCATTGAATAATTGGCTACTGAAATGTCTCTTGTATGAACCTGAAGAAACAGCTGATGGCATAGTCCCCTTTTCTCCTGGTAGAATTGGTGCTCCCCCAATATTTGTAATATGTAATCAGTGGTCCCAAGCTTTGGATAGAATATCTGAAAAGGAAGTTGTTGATTCCATGCATGTATTTACCATGAGTGTCCTTCAGATATGGGAACAAGATAAGCTAGAAATGCACCGGCGGATGGTGGACAACAAGGATCTTGAGAGAAAAGTGAGAAATTTAGATAGAGATGACCAGAAGCTACAGAAGCAAATCCAGGCTTTAGAGCGGAAAATGGTTCTGGCAACTGGGGAAGGTAAGGGCTTGTCGGTTTCCGAAAATATCATATATCAGAGTGACAAAAGCAGTAGTCTACAGGCAAGCTTGCAGCGCATTTTTGAGGCCATGGAGAGATTTACCGACGAATCTGTGAGAGCTTATGAGGAGCTGCTACAACGGAGTGAAGAAGAAAGTGCCAGTCGAGAACATGAAAGAGTTCCATAGGGTGGTGTAGTTTGATGGAATTTGGAACTATATCTTGGCCATTTGTCAAGAAAGGATTCCTGTTGATCTCTGCTACTAGATCTTCTTCACAACAGGGTTTTGGGAGGCCGGATTGGATTTGACTTCTGCTATACAGCCCGGTTGTGCACAGAGGGGTTCATGTGAGCAAAGATCTCTACGCAGTGCTTAAGATTATGGGATGGAACAATGGAGATCATTCATTGAGCATATTGAAGAAAGACAGATGCGAGGCTTGAGGTGTACAATGGGAACGCAGCACTACAAGGCTACAAGGAAAGTTGTGCTGACTAAACGTAGTTTTGAGCTACTAATTATCTGTAGCCTGGAGGACCACGATAGTTTTGATGTATGTCGCTTGTAAGCAGGGGCGGAGCCAGAAAATTTCAATGAGGGGGGCCAAAATTTAATTTACATAATATGAAATAGTAATAAAAAATAAGTTTAATTAATTTTTTATACAGTGTCAATGCAATTTTTTTACGCAAATATCCAATGATATCTTGACAAATCAGCGTAATTGTTATTTCTCTCTCATAGTTATTAAAATAAAAGCACACATGTCAAAATGTTAGCAGATATCAGTGTAAATCTTTTTACACTGACAGTATATACTATTTAATTCATAAAAAATTAACTAATATATAAAAACAAATTATATGATACAAATTTCATAATAACTTAATATAATATAAATTACTCAAATAGAATTATATCTAAAACATTCACTTCTTCAATGGTACACACGACATCTCATAGAGTAAAAAATCATCTATTATCATATGTGGTCTATTTTTATCAATTTCTTTTTTTAATGTAAACAATTGTATCTATCTTAGAATTCTAAAAAAGTGTAATTTAAGTGTTTGAAATTGTACTTATTTTAATTAAATTTGAGCCAATATTTTTCATAAGAGTTAATTGTTTTTATATATATATATATATATATATATATATATATATAAGATGACAACATGGGGAGTGGGGCCATGGCATCCCTTGGTCCCCCCTCCCTCCGCCCCTGCTTGTAAGGACTTACAAATTCTTTCTGCATTTGAAAATCGAAATGCATGTCTGGATGAAGGACGGACTTTGAGGCAAGTTTTGTGATGATGGAAGGGTGCTCAAACAAAAATGGTAAAATGAGCATAAATGTTTTTCTGATGGGCAACTGGAAGAAAGTCTCACCCGCATCATCAACATAGATAGCTGGCTGGCGGTATACTGGATTTGGAGTGACGGCTTCATGTATAAAATTATTCGTTTTACAAGTTAAAATATTGTACAGAGATTATCTGTTGACTAATGAAAAGCATTTTGAATAAAATATATGTTTTGATGAGCAATGATAGTAAAACTCTATCATAGTATTTCTTTAAACATTCTTTTTTATTGATAGATTTTATGTGTGATTTACTTAATAAGAAGTGGTCCAGAGAGAGTATATTAATTAAAGAGTGGGAAGAGAATGTTGGGTTCCAAAACACTGCCAATATGAGACTCCGGTAAATGTGCTACATCCAACAACAACCGTCATTGACACTGCCGTGACCAGAATTAGCTTTATCATATCAATCATGGTATTTGCAAACCCAAATGAGACATCTATTTGGGATATCTTGGTTAATCACATATAAATATTAGGTTAATTCAGTTCATTATATGGTTAATGGGTATATTTTTCATAATCATATAAATATTTGGTTAATCACATGCAAATATCTGGTTAATTCAGTTCTTTATATGATTAATGGGTCATTATGAATTAACTAAATATTTGCACATTATTAACCACTAGCGGCAAGCCAGGCACTTACGTGCCTGTCTGGCCGCATTCTTAATGCTTTTACTCGTTATTATTGTGTAAAATTTTCAACTTTACAATATGATTTCTTAATTTAAACACACATTATATACTTAATCATTACGTTAATAACATTATGTTGTGAATAAATCTAAAAATAAATAAGATACATATTTAGATTCAAAACAAATCCAAGGTACCAAATATAATTTAGTTACAACTATCATTTGGCTTCGGTATCTCATAGTCTAGCTGAAGTAGTAGATTAACTATGTATTGAATTTCAGGAGCTTTGTGCATTTTCCTGCATCACAATCAAAATAAATCTATATGGTTAATTTTGTTTAAATAAAAAGTAATGAAGCATACCAAATTGAAAGAAAAACACATAAATTACTTCTAATAGTTGTTTACCTTGTCACGATTCTCAAAAAATCTTCGTACTTTTCATCATCTTTAAGGTTTTTATGTTTGATAAACTACAAATTAAATAAATAATGTAAGTATAAAATTTGGAACATCCATTATCGTAATCAATTGTAAAAAATATAAAGTATTATTAAAAGAACATATTATATCCTCAAGTAAGACCATTTTTTGTTTCAAATGTATTGAGCTATCACAACATCTTTTGCTTGGTAATGTAGCTTCAAGTTTCCTAATAATTAAAAAAAAAAGTTAGTATTTTAATAAATTGTGAAAATACTACAACTTATTATATAGTAAATATGTATGTTATCACAACGAATACAATACATAATACATTATCTTTCTAACTTTTGAGCCCACAATTCTCTTTTTACCATGTTCCAGAGCTGAGTCTTATCTGATATTACTGTGGAACCCCACCCAAAAGAGTATATCTTTAGACGATGTACCTGATTATCAAAATATTAGAATAACGGTTTTTTTACAATGACATAATATGATGTATTTAAAATAAATTTATAATTCACCTTGTTGTCAACTGGGCATATAGATGCGATTGATCGCTCAGCCTTCCATATTTTCCACAGTTTTTGAAAGTTGCTATCCTATTAATTTTTTAGTCGAATTGTTAATAGATTGATATAAAAAAATGTTGAAAGAAAAGTTGGAAACTTAGAACCTACCTGCTTGTCACAGCACATGCCTGAGATATTTGTCATCATCTCTTGCAATAAATGGTAGCTCTCCTTGAACTCTAGTTCAACTGTACATTTTAAATATATAAGATGATTTTTGTTTGTTGTGTAATATATTAGTGTAATGCATTATATGTATAGATGATATAACAAATGTAAAAATACAATACCAGAGTTTGAGATAACAAAATATCCTTGAAGACAACATTTCTGGTGAAGTGCCCATCTTCCCCTTCAATTTTTCCTTCTTTTATCAGGATTTTTGTGGCATTTTGAGATACGCCTCTTGATAATGCCACATATAATTGACCATGGCTGAACACATGTCGTGGAAGATAAATCCCAACATTGGGAATAGTCTGTCCCTGTGCCTTATTTATAGTTATTGCAAAACTCAATTTAACTGGAAACTGCTTCCTAATAAGCACAAAGGGAAGTCCCGTGCTCTCAGTTGTCTTTAGTTTAATCCTGGGCAAGAAAGCTCTCCTTCCAGCATGGTTGCCTGTTATGATTTCTACATCCAACATATTCATAAATACACCCCGACATAGTAATCGTGAACCATTACAGAGGCCAGATTTAGAGTCAATGTTTCGTAACAACATCAACGGTGCTCCTTTTTTAACCTTCAGAACATGCGGTGGCAAACCACCTGGAGCAATGGAATTTAAGTATTCCTGTTGATATAAGTTTCGTGTGTCCCCGTCGACCTCATCAAATGACAACAAACTCTGCTCTTCACCTGGGAATTGTTCGATAATCATGTCATTTAGCTTCTGAACATCCTCATTTTTCGGTGTTAGAATTGCTCTTTCTACCATATAAGATGCATCCCAACCATGATCTTCTAATTGGGGGAATGCTTGTTGTATAAGTATACGTATTGAACTTTCTCCTTCCCATGGAATTGCAATCTGTTGGGGTATCCTCACCATATCATCATCTTTTGTAGGCTCGACACCCTCTCCAATATGCATAAGAAAGTCAGCAAAATCTCGATCGTGTAATGCGCGCATGTTTTGGCGTAGACGTAATACCTTTGTGTTAGCCCATAGATGTGATTTAACAATACATGTAGAAATCGTCTGTGCCTTGGTCCCTTTTGGAACAACAGGAAGCACTTGACGAAAATCCCCTCCCATGATCATCACTTTCCCCCCGAATGGAGCATCACAATCTAGAATATCCTTCAATGTGGGATATAATGCTTCTACAACATATCTACTTGTCATGGGTGCCTCGTCCCAAATGATTGCTATGGTTTCTCTTATTAGCTTTGCGAGATCAGATTGCTTACTTATTGAGCAAAAAGCCCCTTCTTCTGTATTGATGGGTATCTTAAATCGGGAATGTGCCGTCCTACCACCGGGTAATAATGTAGCTGCTATACCAGATGAGGCAGTCGCTAAGACAATTTTACCCAAATTTCTTAATTTTGCAATTAATGTGCGATATAGGAATGTCTTACCCATTCCTCCTGGCCCATCCACAAAGAAAACCCGACCTTGCTTACGTTGGATAACATACATAATGGTATTATAAGCAAACAATTGGTCGTCATTTAACATCTCAACGAAACTCAAATCTTCAATAGGAACTTGGACCGATAACTCTTCCTGTATAACTCTTGGAACAGGATTACCTTCAGCGGTCTCCAATGGTAATTCAGGCAAAGCATAATCAGTGATTTGTTTTCCATGTTGAAGTAAAAGGTCATTCAAATCCCTTAATAGCATGTTAGTCAATGCTGGCCCATTTGTAGTGGATGTTGATGGATAGTCCTCTACCATGTGGGTGTAAAATTCATCCCAGAGGCTTCTTACATCAGTTGGTTCACAAAAGATCAATATAGTAGCAAACAATCTTCGTAAAGCGTATGGCATTCGTAGACCTGCTGCTTCAACCAATCCTTTGATTGAAAGAACCAATGCTAAGCAAAAAATTATGTTTACATCATTTTGTAATTAACATTTTAATTGCATCATATGTAAATATATTTCTTTATTTTGTATTTTTTTTTTATCAAATGTTTTTTTTTGAATTATTATAAAATGTTTGTTAAGAAACGGAATTAATGGTAAAAATAATATATTACATTTTAAAAATAATAACATAAAAATAGACGAATAATAATTTGTAAAAGAACAATAAATGACCATAATACTATTAAGCTGGTATGATGTTAAGAGATTATAAATCATCTTCGAGAGATTATAAATCTAAGTTTAAAGTATATTATTTTACTTTTTATTAAAAAAAAAAAGTATATTATTTTACTACTATAATTTTTTTTGCTTATAATTTTGTAGGTTATAATTAGGTTCACTGAACTTAATGTATGGTGAAATAATTAGGATGAAGACATTCTCTCAGTATATTAATCGAAGTATATCGATATTCATTACTCAGTCGAAAAAAGATATCTCATGCTTATTAAAATCATTTTTGTATGTTCGAAAAAAAAAGACATCATTTGTGTTGGATTTAAATAGTAGATGAAAAAAAAATTCCTACACAGTTATAATAAAAAAGATATACAAAATTATATCTCATGCTTAATTAAAATCATTTTTGTATGTTCGGAAAAAAAAAATACATCATTTGTGTTGGATTTAAATAGTAGAAATACAATTAATTTTTTTTTTAAATTTAATTAAAAAACGTGAATTTAGTCAATATTATATTCTTCTTTAATATAAAAGACCACAATATTAACTTATTCTTTAATATAAATGTAAGGTCTTTAATATAATGCCATAAAATTAGCTATTAGGGCAAAAAAATGACCACAATATAAATTAGTTATACAGTTATATTAAATATTAATACTTATCTTCTTCTTTAATATACATTAGTTTTTTTTTTAGAATTTAATTTAATATTAATAGGTTTTTTTGACTGATAATATAAAAATGACCACATTAGTATCTTATTTTTAATATAGATGAAGTGAGATATATTGCAAATTTTAGAAAGCGTAATAGATGATCTAGTATTCGTAAAACAAAGAAAAAATGAAATACTAAAAAACAATATCAACTCCCAATCCCAAACATATCTTATTATAATGAATTTGAAATTTTGAAATTCTAATGTATGTTTTTTTATTATATATTTGGAAATGAATGTTAGAAAATTTTATTTGATATCATACAATTTTTATACTATCTCACGATTAATTACATAATTTTGTGGGAATTGAATAGAATCTGTACAATCATTAGTGAACAATAATTTTAGCGTTAAAGGAAAAAAATATTCATTGCAAAATTGATCTTTAATTGAATAAATTAAATGGTTAAAAATATTATAATCAAATACATGTTTATGCATAATGTGTAGGTAGATAGATAAATATAGGATATCACCATGTGTTTTTTTGTGTTAAATTGGCCCACCTAATGCAGCCCAATATTACAAACCCTAGAAAGCAATTTGAATAAAAAGAAAATTATAGATAGTTAGTAGATGGAGGTTAGAGATTACACCAGAAGAAGAAAAGATGGAGGCGAGAGCTACAGCAAAAGAAAAGAACGTCTACCCCAAGTTGAATGCTGACGGTCGTTGCTGATGGCGGTTCAGATGGGTGACGCAAACGGCGGACCCGGAACTGCAATTGACTGAAGACGTGCCTATGAGGAAGGGTTGTTGCTGTGTTGGAAGTCGTTGCGGAGGTGCGATTGTTGATCTGGGATAGTTTTTTCCGGAATCGAGATGGAAGACGGCGCGGTGGTTCTCGGGTGGGTTCCGATGTCTCTGGTGGTAGTGCTCTTTTCTAAAGCGATAGCCGTCAATTGGGTAGCGGCGGTGTTGTCTGAACTATATATATCGAGGATGGTGGTGGAAACGGCTCTGAAACACCACATCAGAAATGTGAGTAGGTATATTGCATTTTTAGTTAATAATAAAGAATAAAACACATGAAATCTGAAAACATAGAAAGGTGGAAGGATCTCTTACTGAATGGAGTGTTTGGATATATCTTACTGATGGAGTGTTGATTGGTCTGGAAATTTTTTTTTCAAAGATGGAGAAAGGCTTCAACCGAGAAAGTGCAGAGAGGTTTCTGAAATCTAATAAAAGCTATAATGCAATGGTTAAATATTGGGATGGTTGGATTAAGCGGTTACGATTTCAATTATCTTATTTTGAAACTACTTAATCTGGTTCAACCCGAAAAAAAACTACTCATTTGAATTTCAATTTTAAATCCCAATTTTTGTGTTAAAGTTAACTGCCATTCGTAAGTTTTTTTTCTTAAAAAATAATTTTTTTAAGAAATTAAATTAAAAAACCAATGGTAACTGCTATTCCATGCTTCGATGCTTTTGTGATATTTATTTACAACATGTTTGTATGCATAATGTCTGCTACTATAAAGTCAATAAGGGTATTTTAGCCATTTTGAAATGATCCAACCAAAATTTTGAATTTTTTTGAAGTTTGCCATTATCTATTAGTATAGATATCTATTAGTATAGATATAATAAACTGAATTAACCAAATATTTATACATAACCATTAACCAAGATGTCCCAAATGGATGTCCCATTTGGGTGTGCAAATAACATTTCCGTATCATATAGATTATGGAATAAGTGAAACCTAAGCGATGGTCATTATCTGGTAAATGTATCAGTAGTCAGCTACTCCCTTTGAACTCAATTATAAGCAAAAAAGTACTTATATTTTGTGGACTCAAATATAAGCAAAATTCAACAAATTCAACTTTATTTAATGTAAGTGTTTTAAAAATCAAGAAAATTAATCAATCCAACATATTCTCCTTTTATTTTTTCAAGAGCATTGAACATTCCCGAGACAATTAAATAATATATTAGTAATTGTAACTCATTTTTTTTACATAAATCAAGACAATTAAACTAAATTAACTAATTCCTTTAATAAGTGTAAAATTAGTTAATTTTACTTATAACTGAGTCTGGAGGGAGTACTAGCTGGTACGGAACTCCTGCACTTTACTTGGAAAACTGTGCAATAATACCCCCCCCCCCCCCCCCCCCCCTTGTAACTTGTAAGTAAATCCTCGGGTGCAATTTATATATTTGTTGAATAATTCCACTTAACATCAATTGATTTTATGTTGGAATCTAACAAGAATTTTTTTAAATAAAAAATATTATGTTACTTAGACATTAAAATAGGATAATATGATGATATTTGATTAATAACATTAAAAATTGTAGTTAATAGTATATTAGAGTAGGGAATATGTAAATTTTACTATAAATTCTCGCTGAGGTTAGTAGTATTCTCTAACCTTTTTTAAGGGGGCGTGCCTTCCTCCAATCTATACTTTATGACATCATAGTATATTAGATTTGATTAATGAGTATATCAAAATGAATAATTCATTAACTATCCATTGAAATGAAATAATCAATATTTTGTAGATAATTAATCAAGTTGTCCATTAACTAGTTACTTATTATGTCTTTATTAATCAATTTCAACACAACTTTAATCACGATTTTGAATGTCTTTAAACCGGTATTATCATATGTTTATGTCCAAATAATATTTTTGAACTTGGATGGTGAACTGTATTATTCTTACTGGATAATTAAAAACAATGACGATGAATTCGTCTTCCAAATAATGTGACACATCGCAATTTGCACAAAATGGCTTTGGTTTTATGGAATTTGGATGAATTATATATGGTTCGGTGGCATTGCTGCCGATAATGTATTGTAATTGAATTTATCCTAGTTTATAAAAGGCTTAATTGTAGTTTTGGTCCCCTACTATTGGTTATGTGTGATTTTAGTCCCTAAAATTTTTTCGTGCACATTTGGTCCCTCGGTTTTTTCAATGTTGCAAATTTGGTCCTTTTGTCAATGTGTCAAATTTTTCAATGATCAACATAGAGGAGTCACTTCTTTAAGCACATAGAATCACTGCTCTATGCACATCGAACCTTTTGTTGAACTTTTGTGGAAGGATCATGTGGTGAAACCAAAAAAGATTCCAGAAAGGAGGGACAAAACTAGTAAATAGCAGAGAGAAGCCACTGAATTATATTGTATCAGAGACGCGGAGAAGGAAGAACCTCAACCAGAGGTTCTGTGTGTTTAAAGGAGTGGTCCCTCTATGTTGATCATTGAAAAAATTGACAGATTGGATAGAATGATTAAATTTGCAACATTGAAAAATAGGGGACCAAATGTGCACGAAAAAAACTTTAGGGACCAAAATCGCAAATGACCAATAATAGGGAGACCAAAACTGCAATTAAGTCTTTATAAAATGTCGAGAACTATTATATGAGTTATGCTATTAGGTACGAATTATTCTCATATGAACGTTGTGCGAAAATAGTTCAACCAATCAAATGCACTAAAAAATGGAGTGTACGTTTGGTTTTACGTTTGAAACTTTCAGAATTGGTCATGTTCCCTGTCAAACATGATTTTAGTAAAAATAGGATATTTTGTTATTGACAGGTAAAATTGTTTTTGCTTTTAGAAACAATTCTAACTAGAAGGTGTAAAAGGTAGATTTGCGTTAACTTGAAAATTTTACACTAAGTTGTACATCAAACTTGCTTTTAAAATAAAAACATCCAAATATTAATTACTTTACTTCAAACTCAATTCTAACGAAATCAATTTTACAAAATTAATTTCATTCAAAATCAGTTTTATTAAACGTTTATCCAAACACATGGAAATCACAGTTGTAAAAGTATGAGAGAGAAAAAGTTTCTTTCATCAAAAATGGTTTCGCACTAAAATATGAATCTTTGTTCGTATCCAAGGTTTTAAATTACGGTTACGGTCACAGTTGTATTGCGGTCATTGCAGCCCGATATGGTCATATTGCGGCCATTGTGATTTACAATTATGGTCCGATGCGGTTATACGATGAGTATCACAATCGAGATGTTGCTACCACTTCAAGTGATTTGAAACCCCGTTCATACCAAAGAGTATTTCCTTTGTTATATTAGTCGCGCTCCAAATGAGACGTACAAAATTTTGGTCTAAGGACTCAAAACAGTACGAGAATGGGTCACAAACTCGGGCCAATTCTAGGGTGAGAGGCCATTACAAACCTCTCACCATGAGAGGGCAATATTAACCATTGATCAATCAGATACTCATAATAACTATCATACACCCTTCATACCAAATAATTCCTCCCCTATAGTGCCTGCCACATCCATCTCCTTCATCACTGTGCCCCTTCCATCCCCACCACCACTACCGCCACTCACCTCCACCACTCTCCTCCGGTACAGCCTCCCAATGAGTCTGATCCCTTACTCTGCACCCACACCGCCGCCTACCACGGCTTCGCCGCCACCGTTGACTCTCAGCAAGCCCAATCCCTCCTCAGATCTGAGTTCATCATCAACAAGCCACCCTAAGGATCTATCCCGTCGTCGTTTTCCAGAGACTGCGGCGTTTCGGGTGAGGAACCAGAGCGACGTTGCAGTCGTTGCTGTAGTTGTCGTTGTTGGGGGCTAGGGGTGTTCAGCCCTCTCGATTTGGCGGTGGCCGTTGGACCTGATGTCACGGTTATGTCACAATTCCGGCACCGTGGGGGAGCGGTGGTCGCCACGTAGAGACGCTCGACGATTGCGTCTCTTTGACGCTTTAGTTCGTCGGTAGAATTTGGCGACGCGTCGGCGATTGCGGATGAAAGTAAAGACATCCACGTCATCCCACCAACAAAGCACTGGTATCCGAAGAACTGTGAGGTAGAGGCCCCCTATCGTTGAGATCTGTGGAGCATGATTTGGAGAGGTTGATGGCGGTGGTGGAGGTTCAAAGTGGTGGGAGTGTGAAGATGTTGGCGTGACGGTGGCAGAGGCAGGAGGAGGTGGGGTGGGGTCGGTGGTGGCAATGGCAGTGGCAGAGGGGTGGAGGTGGTGGCGGCGGCGGCGGCAATGGTGGTGGGCTGTGTGGTTGGGTGAAGGAGGCAGAAAGGGAGTTGGGGGAGAGGTGATATGGTGTGGAGAGTACATAATATGATCATGAAGATTAGTTTAATCCTATGGTGGATAGTGGCCTCTCATGGTGAGAGGCATGGTTAGCCTTCACACCCTAGAACTTGCCCACGGACTCGTATGATTCTATGTTTGTCAAAACATAGGAAATGGGAAGGAAAGAGAAAAATATTGGAAATAATTATGCCTCACGGCCACGTAAGTAGCACCAAAATTGTAGCACCTGAAACCTTTAAGACCAAAAAAAAAAAAAAAAAAAGACTCCGTTTGAACATGCATCCTTTTGTTTCGCCTTAAAAATACTGCAGAAAGGCAGCCCATGTGATCTTTAGTTGTCAAATTAATGGAGAGGGCATTTTAAGAAAGCAGGAAGTCTTAAAATTCACACTTAGTCTTATTAAGCAAGTTCATTAGATCTTCCCAGAACCTTCTCAACGCTGACTCCCTCCAATTAGATTGCTCTTCCTTTCAAATTCTTAATGAAATAAAGTAAGCGGTCCAGCCAACGACAACGTTTGTGATTTGTGTTTTCACTGTTATATTCTTTTCTCTTGCCAGCATGATATGATACGGTCGGTAGATGATCTGGTCTCCTAAACACGTGGTCAGAAATTTAATTCCTGACTCGTGTATAAAAAAATATATGTTGGGAGAGGTCAACCTATTAAATGATGATTAGTCTCTAGCTCCAGATGGATGATAGCCGGATCCATCCAAAAAAATATTCTTTTCTCTTGAATTAACACATATTAATTAATTTTTTTATTTTTTAAACATTTTAAATATAATACTAAAATTATTTTGTTTTGACAAAAAAATTATATCTTATTTAAATTTTTATATAATAATTAATTTTAATTTTTTATATAATACATAATAATATTCAATCGCGGGTTCGAATTCTGAAATTATCATCTTATAATGGTGCGTTTGATACGCATAATACACAAAACAGCATAGGACAACCCCTTGAGTTATAAGACAACATTTTGTCATGTACATCGTTTGATAGATAATGGATAATACAAGTAAAATAATATTAGTTTTACTATGATACTCTTTTTAATATATATTATTATATATTAATATATGTAAGTATTAGGCAATATATAATATATTTTATAATATATAATATATGTGATAATATATTATTACTATCATAATAATATTATATATATTATTAATATGTGTTATATAACGTTAAAGTTATATATATATATATATATATATATATATATATATATATATATATATATATATAACATTTATGTCTTTGAAAAAATTTGAAAGAGAGGGAGGGAGGGAGGCGTAAGGATAATTTTGTCTTTTTCTGGTAGTCTGTCCTTGGGACAAAAAGTTGTCCCATAGTTTGGCTGGGGACAAAATTTTGCATTTTTGTCCTGTCCCTTACCTTTTTTATCCTGTCCCCTGACCACTTTTCAAATAAAACAAGGGACAAATTTTTTTGTACTGTTCAATCCCCTGTATTTTTACAAATCAAACGCATCCTAAATGCTTTTATCTAATCATCAACATCAACGTGAGTGTTTTGTCTATAAAAAGAATAAAAAAAAAAAAAATCAACGTGAGTGTTAATAATATGACCGCTTTGTCTATGATATATATATAAATTTTTTTTTTGTTGATACGTGTCTATGATATATTCTATCAAAGACAAAATATAAAATAAAATAACTACATTCACATCAAATGAGAAATTCTAATTTCTAACCCCCGTACTTAGGTGTACAAACAAACATTTCCCATATACGGTAAAATTATATTTCAATCGGAAAGAGTTTAAAAGGGCATAAATTTTTTTTTGCTGATTTGGCAAAGAAGTAAAGAACAACCTTTGTGTAGAAAAAATAATAAAAGTTTTGTATTTTATTTTAAAATTAATAATAATACTTATTATGAATAAATAATTTTTATGTAGTCTTATCACAAAATCTTTGGCTATGTTTAGGAGTTTTGAAGAAGATGTTGTATAGTGATTGGTAATAGAGTGTAGTAAAAAAAATAAAAATATATCACTCTATTGTTTGGAAATTTAACAAGAGAATGAAAGGAGATCTCAAACCTCTCAAGTTGGAGGGTTTGGTGCGATGAACTAGTTTGGGTTGCCTTTCTTAATCATCTTGTTTCATTAATGAAGAAACTTTCAAATATTGGATTAGGTGGCTTCTAGGATGAGGGGGCAAATAAATCCCTCACCATGAGGGAGCTAAAATAACCATTGGATTTATTTATTAACTAAGTGGATGGCTGAGATTAAGTGCATATGACCTGATATTCCAGTTACATCAAACTTTTTCATACTGACCCCTACACTTCGCGAATTGTTGTTTCATGTCGACCAAGTCTCTCCATTCGTAGATTCAAAAAAAAAAAAGTCTCTGCCTTCATATTCTCTGTCCCATCTGGTCGGTGGCAAAGTACCTAGCGGTTCAACGAGAAAACGGTCGTTGTGGTGGCAAAACTCAGAAGTGCTATTACATGGTGGTGTTTCATTAGCTATGATGACGGGTTGAAATGAAAAAACACATTCAGATCTAACCAAAAAAAGGGACAAACAGAAAATTTTACTTTGCTCTTGGTGAGAGGATGGAAGGTTAATCTAAAATTGGGTTGAACAGATGCGAAAATGGCCAAAAATGATTGGGTCGGAACTGGGTAACGTAGTACCCATCATGCAGAAAACGGGTCATGTTGACCCGGCTAGAGGAAGAAGATGGATACCAAACACTTTCAAAGTTAAATATAATTAAGTATCAAGTTCCTACACCAAATATGGCGCGTCACTGTGGTCGATGTAACTTAACCAGCGACAAAAGGCGAACGTGTTCGAATCTCAGCTTCGACAGCTTTGAATTTTTTGTTTCCGATTTTATAAATAAATAAACAAGAGAATAAAAAGGAAAAAGCTGCGTTGGTTGAGGATCGAGCCCGTGACATAGAGAACGTGTATGCTAACTACAGTCAGTGACTCCAACCATCGCGGCACTAAGCTACAGGATATTACGATGTCCAACTATTTTCTATTTGACCTTTAACTAGAAAGGACCATTTGGTAGTCTCCTCCTACCTGCAATCGGATCAACCAGACCCATTTTACAGATAAATGGATTTACGCCACCAGCCATGTCAATAAGGTAAGGGGGAGGGTTCGCCGGAGGAGAATCTACTCTCGCATCATCACCATCGTTCCGCCATGGCTTTTCGCCAAATCGTGAATTTGTTGACCAGATCCGTTCTCTCTGCCGTGCCACTCCATGAGCCACCACACCCGGATCTGCCACCAGTGAAGCGCCGCGGTCCATCAGGAAACAGTGCCACCGCTCCGTTCCGCCATTGAAGCATCGTGCGCCGTCTTATAGCCCATCAGACTTTGTGCATATAACATTACTGTAACACGGTGGCGAAACACTACACCGTCAACATATTTACACAACATTACTGTAACATGGACCGTACACCATCCCAGGGACTAAAATGCAAAATAACATATTTACACATGTTTACCATTAAATTTTTAAATTTATAAACAGTACACTGTGGTTACCTAGTGTAACCAGTCATTTTGGCTCCCTCATGGGTGAGGGACTTGTTTGCTCCCTCACCCTAGAAGCCACCATTGGATTAATACTTTTTTACTATTTCATTTCATTACTAGCCACTGCACCCATCTTTCAAAACATAACCTTAAGGTTAATATATTTATTGCTCTCACTAAGAATACAATAAATGAATTTCTTAATTTCTATATTACAATTGTTAAATATCACTGATGAGGAAAAAATGGAGATAAAAATGAAGGTTCTACTTTGTCACTAAGTGCAAGATGTCCGTATATTTTGTATAAGATATACAAAATCTTGTATAAGATGGGTTGACAAAAAGAAACTTCAGAGCATATAGGTGACCCTTGTCCATCAATGAGGTAATTGTCCTCTATTATGATGTCAAATCCTAGATTAAGTATAAAGCAAACACAAAGAAACTGTTACACATTTTTAAGTACCTCCTCCAAACATAAGGGGAGACATGCCTACTAAAAAGTGTTGTGTATTAAAATTAATACATAATTAATAGTTTCTTTTAAGGATTTAATTGATATATGTGCAATCAATGTAAACATATTTATATTGTCAATTAATTATAAATTATGTCGTATTATTATAAATGTTTAACTTTTATTATAGCTATGTCAAAATCATACACAATATAATTTATGATTGGTTCATGATATATACAAAATTAAAGTCAACTTTTAATAGTTAAAACTTGAATTTATACGAAAAGCCCGTTATAAGGTCCATACATAAATTCCACATATATGATATATCGTAGTTATCTTGACGTGTGTCTACTTATTAATATTTTAGTGAGCATTAGTCGTCAAGCTGTAATTGGAGAAGAGCGTCGATGGATTCTACTAATGTCTTCCAAAATCAGCTACCAAGCCTGTAAAAAAATTTAAACTAGATTTAATTTTGATACAGAAAAAGGGTTCAATTGAAATAATCGTACTTAAATAGATTTTGCCACACACTCGTTAAAGGATGGTAAGTAGAAAGTACTCAATTAAAATTACATTTTATTTAAATAATTTAATGTAATTAATATTATAATTTTTATTTAATTTCATCATTTAATACTGGTTAAAAGAACCCTCCTCAAAAGTAGATTAATCTATCCTTCAAAAAAAAAATGTAGATTAATCTATAAATTTGGTTAATTAAATCAAATGACATGAAAGGGCAGGCATTGTTTGGGTTAGTATAGGGAAATTGAGTAAGTAATAAAAAGGAGAAGTTTGTGGCGGGCAGGAAATGAAATGGGAAGTATGGATAAGGTAGTAAATAATAAAGGGAGTGGAAGTGAAGTGTTAGTTTAGGAGGAGCATATATGAATATGGAAATTCATTTAATTGAATAATAAATATTATTGAAGTGTATGAGTATATGAAAATGGGAATTTAAATGTGTGTGTAGTGAGGGGGCTGTATGTACATATGCATGTTGTTAATGGTAAGTAAATAGCGGATTAGTAATTAGGTGTAAGAGAGGCGGTGAGGAAGGAATAGGAAACTTAAGGAAAGTGAGAAGAATGGTAAAAAAGAGTGAAAAGGAGAAATGAAACAAGGCAGAAGGAGGCGTAAGGAAGGGAAGGAAATATATATTTGATTTCATCTATGTATGATGGATCTATGATCTATCTCTGTGTCGTATTGAGAGAGTTAAAGAAAGCATCATGGGTTGTTGCCAGTCGTTGTTGTTCAGAGTGAGAGAAAGTGAGCAGCGAAAGGAAAAGGAAAAGGAAAAGGAGCAAAATCAGCAGCAACCCTACCACCTCCGTAACCGCAACCACGCCCTCTCCATCTCCCAATCTCCCAAAGATTCCTCGGTCTCTGCTGCTGCTGCTCCTTCACCGTTCTCTTTCTCGGAGTTCTCGCTGTCGGACCTGAAAGGAGCGACGAACAATTTCAGCTCGGAGTTCATCGTGTCGGAGAGCGGGGAGAAGGCACCGAACGTGGTGTACAAGGGTAGGCTGCAGAACAGGCACTGGATTGCGGTGAAGAAGTTCAGCAAGGCAGCATGGCCAGATCCCAAGCAATTCGTGGAGGAGGCTTCGGGTGTGGGCAAATTGCGGCATCCAAGGCTTGCTAACTTGATTGGCTACTGCTGCGATGGAGATGAGAGGCTTCTTGTTGCTGAGTATATGCCTAATGACACTCTCGCTAAGCATCTTTTCCACTGTCCGTCTCTTTCCTTCTTCTATTCCCTCTCCTCTTTCTTTCCCTAACATATCTGAATCTGAAATTGTTTGGCCTTTTCAGGGGAAAACCAGACGATTGAGTGGGCTATGCGGTTGAGAGTGGCTCTTTATATTGCTCAAGCTTTAAATTATTGCAGTTCCGAGGGCCGCCCTTTATACCATGATTTGAATGCTTATCGGGTTCTTTTTGATGAGGTAAGTAACGCCTCATTCACTTGCTTGCTGCTTATATTTATGTTACTGTTATGACCTGTATGTATTTATATATGTTATTATGATTATGATCATGATCAGGAAGGTGATCCCCGTCTCTCCTGCTTTGGTTTAATGAAGAACAGCAGGGATGGAAAAAGTTACAGCACAAATCTTGCTTACACCCCTCCTGAATATTTAAGAAATGGTAACTCCCCTAATCAGCATTTAATCTCTTGTCTATTATTCCCAATGCTTTATTACATTCATCGAATATTATTATTAACTTTCAGGAAGGGTCACCCCTGAAAGTGTTATTTACAGCTTTGGTACGGTTCTTCTAGACCTCCTAAGCGGCAAGCACATTCCTCCAAGTCATGTAAGTGCCTTCTAGTTGCCACACTTTTGCATTTCTGTGTGCTTTTCTCCTTTCCCTCCTCATTTCTTTGCCAAACTGGTTGAGTATTTTTGCTATGCACTATCTCAACTGACACCTTCTACCTAAAATTCGTGTTCGCATCTACTAAATATCAAGTAATTGACTTGGGAATAATACTTGCCCTAGCAAAATAGCTCCACCAAATGGATATAAATTGATGGGGTTAATGAATATGGAATGAAATTTTGTATTTACAACTGAAAAATGCTGTATTATCTTGTATTGAGAGGCACTTTCTTTCATTAAGCTTGCTTAACTACCAAACATAGAATAAACAAGTGATTACAAGTTATAGATAAGACCAACGCTTCTTATCCTGAATCAACTTGCCATTTCACCACCCTTTCAATAATAGTGAGTGGCTAGCTGTCTCAGATTTTTATTTTATGATTCCCTCGTGTCATTACAAGTTGTGAATGCCTGCATATTTTTAGTTGAGTTCTTCTTGTCATAAGCATATAATTGTTACTTTCAGTGCTTTTCCTGTAGCTCCTGGTTATTAACATATAAATGGTTTTTATGACCAAATTTATTTGCAGTGTTACAGATGTGACCATACTTCAATTGATATTATGATATTACAATACTTGATCGATATATGTAATATTAATTTGTATGAATGCCAACTTTAGGTATTGAATTCTTTCACTTCGTTAATAATGTCGGAAGGTGCATTTGTTATGATAGGTATCTGGGAAAAACATTAATATGTTTTCCTTACTCAGACTTGTTCAATAAGTTTTTTTGATTGGTTCATGGAGACATCTGATTCTGTTTGCAGGCACTTGATATGATACAGGGGAAAAACATCATGCTCTTAATGGATTCACATTTGGAGGGAAAGTTTTCTACAGAAGAGGCAACAGTAGTTGTTAATCTTGCCTCTAAATGTTTGCAATATGAACCCAGGGAGCGGCCTGATACAAAGGAGTTGGTCTCAACACTTGCGCCATTGCATACAAAACCTGATGTATGGATCCCCTTCTCTAACTGAATAATGGAACAAATTATTTATTATACCAGAGATTGAAATTTCTTTGCCTGAACAGCCCTATTTAGCATTACCTAAATAATAATAAGCCTTTATGTTGGATGTTAAAGTTCTTTAATGTATAATATTCAAGTTCTATTGCTTCCAATATTAAATATTTGTTTCTTTGATTGCTTTTGCAAAATGCAATCTACTTGTTTGGGGACCCTTAGCTCATCATCCTTGAATTATATTCAACTAGTTAACCCAGATCTCAGGCTAAGACATTGTATATTTGTTTAAGGTGAAAATGTAGTTGAACCTGGGTGATCTGCATAAGTTCATCTTGGCTCTGATTAGGGTTTCTTTAGGCCATAAACCTTTCCACTCACTTGAAAATATATAATATGATAATGATAATGTCATGTGGTTGTACAGGTTTGATTTGTTTAAGTTCTAAACTAAGTTATTGGTATATGGTTCTAGCTGACCTGTTGTGAAATCTACTTAGTAAAGAATTACTCATCTTCGGTGACTTGGTGCTTGTTTTGGAGTTAAATGATCAAATTTCATTCACACTTAAAAGTAAAATCTTCTGTTATATTATTCCTTGTAAAGGCTGAAAGAAAATTTGTTAGTTTTCTTGGTGTCTATATTATAATAATAATTTGCAGTAATGGTTGTCAGGATACTCATTAATGCTGAACTCCAATACTATATACACTGATTGCAATACATAGGAAATTTTATACTCTTGTGCAAATAAAACTCATTTATTTGATAAAATAAAAAATAAAAATAAAACTCAGTTAAAAATATCTTTTCAAATAAAGTACATGAATGAGAAATAAAACTAGCAAACATATTGATAATGTGATATTATCCTGAAATACAGGCATACGAAGCTATGAACTATGAGCAACCTGTTCTTTGCACATACGTGGTCAATAAAGAAAGTGTTTTAAAAAAGATTAATACGTTGAAGAAGAAAAGCATAGAGATCGAGGTGTGAAATCTAAATTAAGAATGTGAACCAAAAACGAAAGAAGAGAATACTTTGATTTCCATGAAGGGAAGGGAATGAGAAGGCTATAGTGCAGGCATTTTATGTATAGTTAGTAAACAAATTTTCGTTGAACTCCTTACATTATGTCATATTTTCCAAGCATTGTAAATATAAATATATAAATTTATCTACCAATTATTTATGTAGAGACTGTTTATTGTATTCAATTTAAATATTGCATAAAGGCATTCAGTTGGACCAGGAAGACCCGTAGTTAGACTGATGATTCCTAACTCTGAGATTATGTCTTCCACCTGTTTGAGTTGTTGTGACTGAGCCAGTACTATATGTTAAATGCCTTTGACTGCTGTCTGACTTTGATGAGGCCAGTATTACTTTTAAGTTTGCATTTATCTGTAAGTTGAAAAATCTCAAGCCGGTGATGCAAGATATATGATTTCCATGCCTATACAAATGGGGGTCTTGGTCTTTATATTGTCATAAGATAAAATTTAGTTATCCATCTATAAATTTTAACTTTTGATGAATGCATATCCTGGTAGTATACGTTCATTTAAGCAGTATGATGGTGGCATAATACCAAGCTAAAACTATATGCTTTGTTGGATGTGGGCTAAATCTTCCATGCTTTTTGTATAATATTGTCAATTTGTCATGCATGCTACTCTTTTTATTATTTTCCCTTCCTTGGTGTATATTTCTCCATATAGATCAGGGATTAAAGGTTTATATCGAGATATTGCAATGTAAATGTCTTCTCTTACTTAATATGGAAGCACATGTTGTTAGATGATAATTTAGGTGCATCAAAAGGATCAAAACAATAACACTTCTAGTTGATTATTATTTTGTGTGCTTCAGGTTCGGTCTCACATCATGCTTGGAATTCCAAAGCATGAGGAAGCTCCAGCAACCCCACAACGTCCCCTTTCGGCAATGGGTGAAGCTTGTTCAAGAATGGACCTCACTGCAATACATCAGATCTTGGTTGCAACACACTATAGAGATGATGAAGGAACTAATGAGGTAACTGATGGATGTGGTAGTTTTGAATTTAATGCTTTTGGTTTGGATGTTATCCTATAAGGTTTGAATTTGGATTGGTTCAGTTGTCGTTCCAAGAGTGGACCCAACAGATGAGAGATATGTTGGAGGCAAGGAAGCGTGGCGACTATGCATTCCGTGACAAGGATTTTAAGACAGCCATTGATAACTATTCCCAGGTGCAATTCAGCACTTGTTTGACACTTTAAATGGCTGTACCTTAGCTGTGTGCATGTTGGTTATCTTGAGATGCTTTTGCTTCGTGTTGTTACTTGTGCAGTTTATTGATGTGGGAACGATGGTCTCCCCAACTGTTTTTGCACGGCGCAGCCTATGCTATCTGTTATGCGATCAACCAGATCCTGCGCTTCGAGATGCAATGCAAGCACAATGCGTTTATCCAGACTGGCCCACTGCTTTCTACATGCAATCAGTTGCTCTTGCAAAACTGGACATGCACAAGGATGCGGCTGATATGTTAAATGAGGCAACTGCATTGGAAGAGAAGAGGCAAAAAGGAGCGAGAGGATCATAGTTGCAGTCAGTGGGCTGATTTAAGGTTGCTAAGTTCTGTATAAAGGTTGAGCTGGGAAGGAAAAACTAACGTTTGAGTCTGAATTTAAACTGTCAGAGCATCACAACACTGGTGGAGTAGATAGCACATGCACTTTCTTTCACCAACTTATAGGAATTGGTCATAATTTAAAATTGTGCATATGCACTCTAAATTGGGAAGGAATACCGGTGGTTTTTACATCGTTAATGAAATTGATTGTTTGATGCCTACTTGCTTTGTATTAACCAGGTTTTGATTGAGGATAAGTCGAGGCAATAATGTTCATAACATTATTATATTACTATAACATGGAGTAATAGTAATGAGAAATGCTCTTCAGTACAAATCATTTTCGTCAACTCCTGTCTGAATGAGTTGTGGCTTAATTTGTTTATTGATTGACATGGAATTAAGCGTTTATTTGACATTTTTTTTTTAATAAATTAGTTAAAAGTAATTTATTTTCATGAGATTATGTGAAGATCTCCATCCACTATTTACATATACGCATGTAGAGCGCAGTGGTAACCGTGGAGCGTGTAGCTGACGCAACAACCTGTTTTTCAAAGCCCTGCTGACTTTGACACGTAGGTTTTCAAAACCAACGATTATTCTTGCTCCACAACTCAATGATGCGCTGTGCGCATTATCTTTATCTTATACATTATAAAATCGTGGCATAATGAGCAAGTAAAGGTGTTTGATTCAATTTAAAATATATTAAAATGTTAATTCATTAATAATTTACTGAACAATTGTAAGTTTAATTATTTAATAATTAAATTCATTTGGTTGCATGGGTCAAATTAATTTAGTAATTATATTATAAACTTCCAATTCAAGGTGCATTTGCAATGCTGAACGGGTGGTGAGTATCAATGAAATGGTCGAGACCCCCAAAAAATTGCTGAGATGGTTCAGGATGACGAGGATGAATAGGAAGGTAGAAAGTCATTATTGAGAATAAGATTTGGATCTTATCCTTTTATTCTCTCATATTTTCTCCCATGTTATGAGAAAGAAAGAGACAAACTCAAATTTGCTTCACGATTGAGTTATGTTTACTCGAAAATAGTTAGTCAAAATTGTTGAGCGAATAATAGCTTAGGTAAAAGGGTTGAAGAAAACCAAATGGGCTTGCGTGAATGTTGATCAAATGAGGCCTAGCATCCTTAACCAAATTAGAAGAGAAGGTGACATGAAGCTGATCAAGTCAAAAGTACTTACAATCAAATAACTACTTTCTTGTATTTTTGGGATGAGGATTAAAATTGTTTTACAGAGTTCTGTGATGATGGAAGTTTATTGTGATTTATAATTTGATTAAGTCAAAGATGAACATGAAGACTCATTTCCTTACAAATAAGGATATGAATGGTCGATTGATAAGATTGATAAGTTAGTCGATTAGTTAGTCATATAACTTTGCTCATAAAGCAGTTTATTATTGGTCATAATTGTAAACATGGGTTAGTGGGTTAATAATATGGCAAACATATGTTTAATGTAGGTTAACAACGAGTTTTAGCATATAAAATACCAATTGTATAATTATTTTTGACATACAACAGGTCAGTCAAGCACATTAATCGTGTACATAGTTGGCATCTGCTGTGGTTTCTTCTAAAAAAGAGTAGCTACAGATCGAAGTGAAATTTGCTTTTTGCCCAGGTTGCATTTGCGTAGTATATGCTTTGCCACCGCCAATTCACAATTTCTGGCAAATTTCCACTAGCTAGGAAGCAGGCACGAACTTCATATATAGTGTTTATGTTGTAGGCTTATAGAACTTAATCTCCTCAGGCTCCCTTTCACGAACTCTTTCTCTTACTACTGCCTTGTTGGTTTTGGCTTTAAAGCGCACGTGGCACACGCACTATCTTTACATATATACATCACCTCCTTGTTTCATTGGTTAGTGGTTACCTCCCTAAACTATCATCGTGATTCTTGCCAAACTATAGTATATCTCGATATTGTTTTACAGGAATTGGTTCGATATATTTGTAATGGGTATATAAAATATTCAAGGTAAGTTGTGAATAATATAATTAGAAATTAGTCGTATAATAAACGTTTAAAAGTCTTTGAATAATCCAGTAAAAAAAGGTCTTTGAATAAAGAAGTTATATCTTTTTATTGTTGTAACCTTCCAAAAACTATATTCTTTTTGTTGCCACAAATTGTATTATATTTACGGCCGTTTACCTGAAGTTTTAAATATCCCAAAATCCAGCTATTACGCGGAGCTTTTAATTAAAGAGAGTTTGCGAATTGGATGGATGCCTAACCTAACTTGTCTCTGCGTGTGGATATTGAAATTGCATAAATTGAGAATGTGAATTTACGCACGGAACCCACATCTTTGGTAGAATTATATCACATTCCTTCAATAATTCGGGGGTGGCAATGAGTCGGGTTTGGTCGGGTTAAGTGGGTTTTAACAGCCGATCTGGTCAAAGATGAGTGAGTTGGTTTGGGTTGGGCTTGTCAAAAAAATTATGAAACCTGAATCTATTAGAGTAATTGGAAAGATCGATAGTTATGCCGTGGATGAACCATTACCTTAAAAGCAAGATTCCGGCAGATCCAAGGTGCAATCTGACAACACAGCTTGCTCTCAAAGGTTAACACAACAAGCTCTTGAACTTGTGCACTCAAGATCAAGAGTAATGTAATTTACACAATACAATTGCCCGGATAAAAGGATCAAATTCGACCAATATTGTATATAAAAAAATTGCTGAAAGTTAAAGATCTCTCTCCCTAGTTTGCCTCGTGTATCAATCAGCCATGTTACGAAATTAACCTAGAGCCACCTCTCCCTCTCAACCTTTTCTCTACTCCTCTTTTTTTTCTTCCTCATCCACCGGAAGGGGGTGGTTTTGGGCCATCTTTTGGCTTGGAATCACCCCTCTACATCGTTTTTTCTTTCCTTTTATCTAAATAAGTGGTTGTTCCACATAGATCTGGTTTTTCTTTCATGTTTTTCCGTGTTTTCGTCTTCTGCGTGCCGCGGTGTTTTGTTCGTCGTCTTGTTGCGGCGTCGTTTGGTTTCCCGTCTCGTTGCGGTGTTCATTTGGTTCAGATTGGCAGATTAGCTTCGATCCATTACAGATTCAATCAAGACTTAGGCGTCAACGTTACAGATCCGGAGGCATGAGTATTCCGGTCACTTTGATTTTGTCACATTTGTAGGCATTTTGCTGTGTTATGCTATTAACCTTGGTGTTGTGAGTTTGTTCGCAGATTCATCCTTTTCGGTTTTTAGCCATGTTGAATTTGTGTTTTTTTTTATGTATTTTACCAATTTGAATGAATGAATATCCTTTTGAGTCAAAAAAAAAAATATTGCCTCGTGCAATATATATTGAAGTTGGAAATCCCAAGCTTTTTTCCGTTGAAGAATGCTATTCAATGATATTATTCTATCATCATTAAGAGTGGATTAATTACCAATGGAATGTTGAAAAATATAATTAATGTTAAATCAATTCTCCTTGAATTAATGTTGGTAAGATTGTAATGTTGCCTTTATAAGAAAATAAATCACATGCTGCCATTATTCCAATATGATCAACCCAACCCGACGGGTACTTCGGTCTGACATGAAACACGTAGATTTCCACTTTTGGGTCGGGTTGGGTTGGGACCTCTGGACCGACACAACAGAAACGTGAAAAAAGCGGAAAATCACAAATAAATTGCTCTCCAACGGAAACCAAGTTAAAATATTACACTGAAGTCATCAAAGTTTACCCGACTACATTCTACAAACATTACAAGGGATTATGAATTTGGGATTAGAGATTAGAGATTAAGGAAGAAGAGACAAGAGAAGTGATTACCATAAGAAAAATAACCCAGTACCCATTGATTAGGGAATAAAGCATAGAAAAATAACCTAATTTAAGTTTAGTGCAGTGTATGGGTTGGGTTCATGTAACATCGCAGGCTGCTTTATGGATGAACGACTGTCCCCACAAACCAACATTGTTCTTTTCAGCGTGCTCTGTCCTCACTTACACGCTTCCTGGGAAAACTTACTATGCGGTCACCCATCCCAGAATTGCTCCGAGTTAAGCACGCTTAACTGTGGAGTTCTTAAGTGATCGATGGGCTCCCGAAAAGAAGATGCATCTTGTTGGTATAGGTAGTACCAATCAATTCATATAAGCCCTCCTCAACTGTATAGTCTCATACCTACACAGTCTCAGGATCCCTCTCATTCTGGTGTGTAATCAGTTCATTCATGTGTCCCTCCTTCCAAAAGTCTGCCAGGAGCCGCTCCTTGTTCGTGTCTTCTTGCACCGACGATCACTCCCTGCTCTCGTCAGCCTTCTTGAAGCTCATGTTTGAATAAAATGATTAATAAATTATAATAAATAAGCACTAAACTGAGGGGGAAATTAAAATTAAAATGCAAAAAACTCATTTCAAACGGTCCAACCCGGTCCAATTGACGGTTCAAAACAGTTCAACCGGTTTTGGGCGGTTCTACCAGATCACGGTTAAAAAGGGCTGTATAGAAGCGCCGAATTGACCAGTTCACGCTTGAACCGTCCAGTTCGGTCCAATTTTTAAAACATTGCCCAATACTCTATGGGTTCTGTGTGTTTTTATCCAACCCAACCCAATCACTCGAACCAACCCATAAAAATTGGGTTGAGTTGGGTCGGGTTGGTCGGGTTCGTGGATCTACCCAGGCCCATGACCACCCCTATTCAATATCAATGCTTTGTGGGCAATTGAATTATTATCAATGAACTGTGGTTACTTAACTTGTGTTTATTTGAGAAAATGAGAAGAAAGAAAAGGGGGAAAGAAAGTTACTTCTTTTTTTTTTATGACCGTAGAGAAAGTTACTTCTACTATATGGGAAAGGGAAGACTTATGGAATAGAGAAGAAAAATGAGTGGGAGGCGGAAAAAAAAAATTCCTTCAAATTCAATGAAGAAAAAATTGGAGGAGAGAACATGATTCTTGTGCAAGGAGAAAAACTGGTTAAGAGGGGAGAACCTACCTTGTGTGCCCAATAGGTTCCCCGACGGAGATTAATCACTGTCAACAGTGGTTGATACTTCGTACCTATATCATAGTTTAAAAAAAAAATTTATCAATGGAGAGAAAATTAGAGGTGAAGAGGATTTATAATATGAAATTACTTTTAAGATCCTGTTATATCCTTCTCTGGCACGGGTTTTCTACTGTATATTCAAAAACAAAAAATCTTTTTAAATTTTCCCCAACTTCTTTCAATATAAACAACCTAACCTACTCACTTGTTTTTTTTTTTCCTCTCCTATTTTTTCCTCCTTAGTTTTTCTCTAATCCAAACAAAGCGTTAATTAGAAGCAAACTCCCATAGCAATTCAAATCTTTCTTATCATTTATTTGAGGCGCAGATTGCCATTTTTTTAATTCTTAAATCTTCACGTGGATTGCTTTAATTAGAAATATCGAAAATTCGGATAAAAATATACTACAATATGAAAAATGTAATTGGTTGTTAGTTAAGATCGTCCATATAGTTGGTTGTTTTCGTTGTCACTTAACAACAGCCTTTCTAGTATTTTATTTAGGTAAAATAGATAAATTGGACTAATACATTATCTTTATTTTTCACATCGGTCTTGTAATTAAGTATTTTTTTCAAATTGATCCTATATGTTACTCTCTGCTTTCATGTTAGTCATTTCCGTCAATTTCAATCTTACGGAGTCAGATCAAAAACCATGTGTCAGACTAACGTGATAGCCACGTCAGATCAAAACTAACGTGATAGCCATAAATTTATTTATCAATATACTTCTACTTTGATAAAACAAATTTATATAAATTAGTCAAATAAAATATAAAGCTAGCTCATAAAACATGCTAAAAAGAGTAGTGGTTGCCTATTTCCCTCCCCCAGGAGCCAGACAAAGAAGAGAAAATTCAATAATCATGTATACGCATGTAACCAATCATGGGGTTGCATGTAGCCAATCCAATCAACCTTTTGAGGCACATGTCGTATACATGTATCGTCTATATATTTAGTGTTGCTTTAAGAGTCGGTACCCAAAATTATAAGCAAACACACCGTGTTAGTTATCTGTCGACTGTCGACATTTAATTATTTGAGTTTGAGAATATGAAGCAGTTGAAGAAGCCAAGAATCATACTGGTTCCTTATCCCGCACAGGGACATGTTAGTCCCATGCAAAAGCTAGCCACGGCCTTTCTCAGCCACGGGTTTGAGCCTGTGATTTTACTCCCTCAATACATCCACAGGCAGATATTGGTTCATGTTGATTACAATAAGGATGATGGGATCAATTGGGTGGCTGTGCCAGATGGCTTGGAAGAGGATACGGCCCCAGATTTTTTGGCATAGAATCAGCCATGGAGAACAGCATGCAACCATACTTGGAAGATATGCTTAACAGGCATGCAGCAGAGGATGGTGATGAAGTGGTGTGTTTGGTGGTTGACTTGTTGGCGTCATGGGCCATAAAAGTGGCCGAAAGGTGCCGCATCCCTACGGCTGGGTTTTGGCCTGCCATGCTTGCCACGTACCGCTTGATTGCTGCCGTACCTGATATGGTCCGGAGTGGCCTCATTTCTGACACAGGTTAGTTGACCCTCCATACCCCCTTCTAGTCATCCTCATTCCATGATAGATAGGGTGTTGATTTTGGGTGTACAAATATCATAACTACTTATTACATTATACATACATTTGTAGGATTTCAATTCTAACTATTTTTCTTAACAACCAAAGAGAAGTCAGCCAGTCAGGTGATAAAAAATGAGTAAAAGGTCAACTTAGTCATTAGAAAAATATAGACACATTTGATCCCTAAAAAATTTAAATAAAAAAATTGAATTTAATAGTAAAAACTTAAATGTCGATTAAAATATTCTTTATAAAATTAAAGTGAACCTAAAATTCGTCTTTAAAAAGATAAATTTGACTGACCATCGACATTTGAGATTTTTAAAAATCAACTTAGGACTTTTCATTTTCTTAAAAATCAAATGTGTTTCCATATGTTTTTTACACATCAATTTGAGTCATTACTTAAAATAAAATATATTAACTTTCAAAATATGTTTTTCATATATATATATATATATATATATATATATATAAATATAATAAAAATCACATTACAGATTAGGATTTCGTATAGGTATTGTATTCTTAATATTTAAATAGCTAAATTATAGATTTTTATGCAAAGTTGATAAACTCGAACACAAATAAAGAATATCCTGCTTGGGCTTTAGCCCCGTTTTCTTCATAAAGAAAATAAAGATTATCCTTTGAAAATTTATCCTTTTACCTCTCAAAATATAAATTTTTTTTTGTATATAGGTTTGGGTATTGTACCCCATTTTTAATATATATTTTAACTTATCTAAAAATTAAAACTCCCAAAACAAAATGTAATCAAAAAACAATTTCTTTCGTTGACCGTATGGCCGCAATCCTCACTGGTTTGATAGTTAGAAGTAACCATATGATATATAAATGCTTCATTATCAGCCAAGCATTACGGGCATCCATAATAAATTTGGTATGTCGGTAGGGTTATGCTGCTATGCGGTGAGTTTTATGATGGGAGTAGGTCATGTATTTTTTCTATTGAAAGATAGTTACGTGAAGTAAAGAAATAAACACATAAATTATAAATTATAAAATATATTTTATAAACTTCGATTGGGTTTATTAATAAAACATTTGTGTTTGAATTTTTCTTTAAATAATACATGATAAAAAAAAAAAATAGAAGGGGATCCATTTTTTTGTTTTTATCGTAGACTCCCTTTGAATTTGTGCAGACCTTACTTTACAAATTTAAACACAGATTATTTTGTGGCCGGTGATGTCAGCATGCTCCTTTTTGTGTAAAAATTCCTTATGGCAAGAAAGTTGTAGTCAAATTGACGCGTGCTGTGGAGACTAAAGACTTACAGTATAGGGAATAATGTAAGAACAATAATGTTAATGGTCTCAATTTAATATTTGACGATACATTTGTAGTTTTATATAATGTGATTAAATCTTTTGATCAAAAAAATATAATGTGATTAAATCTCTTCAAAAAAAAAATTTAAATATTTAAGTAACAAATTTCATGTAAAAGGGCAGGAGAATTCGTAAGTACATATTATTTATTATAGGGGCTCAAAGGAATATTGAAAATTCGAGCGGCCGATTAAACGTTTAAGGCAAGGATGTATTTAAATGTTGAAAATGCAGATATCTCTAAACAAATGTCCTCCTATTGTTAATTTGAATGCCTATAAGGCTATAATATACGCTTACCTATGGATTCTCCATTTCTCCATAAAGAAATAAAAATGTCTAGTTTTGATTCTTATGTAGTACCTACCGTTTGCTCTTGCCACTAGCCGAAGACATTGCTATGTTATTTGCTATTTGCAGGACTCCCACAACGTGAAGGCAAAATTTGCTTTATACCTGACCTGCCCTTAATTTCAACTGAAGATCTACCATGGCTAATTGGAACAGCAGCTGCAAAGAAAGCAAGATTTAAATTCTGGATAAAAACTTTGGAAAGATCAAGATCCCTTAAATGGCTCTTGGTGAATTCTTTTCCTGATGAGAGCAAACTTGAGCTGCAAACTCAATTGGTCAACAAGTCTTCACAGGGCAGTCCACGTGTGTTGCCGATGGGCCCTCTTTGTAGGCATCAATTAACTAAAAATCTCAGCTTTTGGGAAGAAGATTCAAGCTGCTTACAGTGGCTAGCAAACCAGAAAGCTAACTCAGTTGTTTACATCTCATTTGGAAGTTGGGTCAGTCCTATTGGGGAAGCAAATTTGAAAAGTCTCGCAATGGCACTTGAGGCTTCAGGGAGGCCTTTCATTTGGGTGTTAAGGCCCACTTGGCGTGAAGGCTTACCCGTTGGATTTATGGAGAGGGTTTTCAAGGAAGGTAGAGGGATAGTTGTTTCTTGGGCACCACAAGTGGAGATTTTGCAACATAGCTCTGTGGGTTGTTATATCACACATTGTGGGTGGAATTCCACATTAGAAGCTTTACAATTTCAGAAGAGGCTGCTGTGCTACCCAGTGGCAGGGGACCAGTTTGTGAATTGTGCCTATATTGTTCAAGTGTGGAGGGTGGGTTTAAAACTCAATGGGCTTGGACATAAGGATGTTGAAGAAGGACTTACTGGGGTGATGGAAGATAAGGACATGGATACCCGGTTAATGAAATTACGTGAAAGAATCATGGGAATGCAGTGTGATGATTTCATCATGTTGAAAGCCTTTGTTGAAGATCTCAAGAAGGCAACATCTACCATTCATGAAAATGCTAGTTGAATCTTCATCACTCTTTCAAAATCCACTTGTGATCTGTGATCATCGTAAATTAAGTCGATACGTTCTCTCTCTCCCTTGCTGGTTTGGGGAAGTTAGAAATTCACTATTTTGTATGTTACAAGTGTATCGAATGTGAAGAATTTATATTATTCAACTTGAATTGAATGTTTACACTTTGCTATTATAATATAATATATAGTACTATGAAAGGAAAGTGGGACAGATAATCTTGATACAGCTTGGATACAAATCTGATGTACTAAAAAATGGTGTCCCAGTGTCCCCAGCCAATCAAAAGCTTGAAATATGCATAAGTGTTAATGAGTTGAGATTTTATTTTACTAAGTGGCAAATTATAATTGGTGGGAAATAGAGAATGTGACAGGAAAGTGGGTCAGGGAATCTTGATACAGCTTTAGTTACAAGAGTTTGATTCTCCTCCAAATGCAACTGTCATAACTGAATGCCTGATGGGTATGTAACTAACTAACTCCCTTAGGTGTATCAGCCAATAATACTTGACATTTTAAGAGTGAGAATGTGATAATATACACTTGAAATAGAAATATGCTACAGAATAAAAATAAAAATAGAATATTACTATCCAATACATATATAACATGGATAGCTATAAATTTTTAAGAGTTTTTTTTTTCGTACATTTTTTTTGGGCGCTTGCGTACATTTATTTTTAACATCAACGTCATATATATATTTATATGAAAACATATTAATTTATAAGCTATATATTTCACTCCATTTGGTTCACCAAAAAAATATTTATTTCACTCCTTTTTTTTTTTTATGCCTAATAGTCCAGTCATATCTAACTATCTCAATTACGGCGTTTGAAGAAATGTTGTTCACCAAACATTTCTCAATTTTATGAGTTTAATTGTTATACACCGACAACGTAAAAAATTTTATACTGTCAATCAATTACTAATTAAGATATAGATGACTTTTAAGTTAGTTAGAATAAAAGTAAAATTACTGACATGACAAATTATGATTGGATGTATGCGTAAAAAGACTTTATACTGTTAGTATATAGCCATTAAACTCATTTTATATTATGGTTTATTGATATTATGGTTGAAGGAAATTGGTTGGAAGTGCATAAAGCTTTATAAGACAGAGATCGCAGTTGTACCTACATAATGCACCACCTTCTTCTTTTAGGTTTGTTTGCGAGTTGGGAGGAGAAGGGAGGTGAAGGGTTTAAGAAGGAAAAGAAGGGAAACAGATGATAAATGGAGGATAGTCCTTCAAAGCCTTTCAAAATTCCTCCAACTTTGGAGGTGTAATAGGGCTCTTCAAACCCTTCCTCCGCCAACTCTCAAACAAACCCTTATGGCTTGTTTGGAAGTTTGGGAGGGGAAGGGAGGATACTTCCCCATCTTGTATGGAGTTTATTTTTCAACAAAAGAATCAAAATCCTCCAATTTGAGGGAAGTAAAAAAAAAAAAAATGAGCTAGAGGAGGATTTTGGAGGGTTATCCCCCTTCCACATCACTTTTTCCCTCACTTTCTTCCCAAACCCTTCCCCTCCCAATTCCGGAACAGACTCTTAGGTAGCGTTTGGTAAACTTTAAAAAAAAAAAAAAATTCTAGGAATGTAAGCATGAGAATAAAAGTTTTCCATATTTGGTATAAGTTTTAAAAAACTATTCTCATGTATAAAAGATGCCCAAGAATAAAATTAGTGAATGAAAGTGAAAAATTCTATTCCAAGTGTGAAGGGTGAAGAAACATTCTTGGCCCGGGAATGTAATTTCCTGATAATAACACGTTTGACGAACCAAACGTCACCTTAATCAATAACTTCTAAGGCTTATCATGTCAAAGTAGACCATAGTATAGCCCAGATTGTTTGGGCCAGGTGCAGTCCACAAATGGGACCAGGGCCTAGCTTTAAAACAAAGGGAGTTAAAATATAAAGTGAAAAATAGTTTGAACGAAAAAATTTGACGAAGGAAGAAGAGGAGAAAAGTTGAAACGCAAAATCGCGGTGTTGGGTATTCCGGCAGATTGTGGCGGACCCGCCCTGAGGTGAGGTGTCACACAAACAGGTTTGATTCATCAATTCATTCCATTTTGTGTTGATACTCGAGAGTATGATTCCTCTCTTGTGTTGATTATTTATTTACAGTTTGTGATTTTTCTAATTTTGTGTTGCACATCAATATCAACAGCAAAAGGCAAAGAAAAGATGGGTGTGAAACAAGTCATTAAGAATCTGGACGCCTTTCCTCGCGCGGAAGAGCACTTGTTGCAGAAAACTCAATCTGGGGCTCTTGGTAATCATTTAGTTTTTTATCTTTAATCTTATTTTATGGATGTGAATGTGATGTAGGAATTGTCCTTTTCTTTTTGCAGTTTCTGTGATTGGCATAATCATAATGGGCACATTGTTTCTGCATGAGCTGTCTTATTATCTTACAACTTACACTGTTCATCAGGTTTTCATCTCTCCCTATTCTTACACTTTCATAGATACAAGATAAAGAACTAACATTCCCACTTTATCCCTTTCAAGGGTTTAGCACCAAGAAATGCAAATAAGATTTCAATATTTGCTTATGCTAATCTTTTTTGCTAATGCTCATCTATGTTAGATGTCAGTGGACTTGAAACGTGGAGAAACTCTTCCAATTCACATAAATATGACATTTCCTTCTTTACCTTGTGATGGTTTGCACCCTCCTTTCATCTGCTTCAAGTTACTACAAGTTTTTGTCTTCAATGAAGATTCTAAGCGTTCATTACTTGTCTCTGTGGGCAGTTTTAAGTGTAGATGCCATTGATATGTCAGGCAAGCATGAGGTGGATCTCGACACAAACATATGGAAAGTAAGTGTTAGTCCATAATATTTCTCTTTTGACTTCTATAATTTCTTGAAGCATTTATTTTGCTTATTTTGGCATATGTTCCGTATTCTCAATTCTGGTTTTTTAAGTACATGATGTAAACATGTAACGATACCATAATTATAAATTAAATGATTGTAAATAACAAAACAGAAAACAAAGATGAGCTTATCCCCTATTGCCAGGAATCACCATTTCAAACCTGCCTAAAGTTCGGCACGGACTGCAATAGAATGGGCATTCGATGTCATTGTTTTACAGCAATGAAGCAACAATTGAATCATCATTCTTGCCCATCAAATATGCAGTATGATTCAGGTTTTAGTCCATGATTTCTTTAATATATTAAATTGAAGGGGGACCGGAGGTCTCTGTTGAGCAACTGAGCTAAGTGATTCTTTTATGTTCTTTGTTTTTTCTGCTTTGTGGTTGTTTTGGTAGGTTTTTTTAATCTTTCTTTATGCATTTCCTTCTCTGAAAAGGCAAATAGCTTCTTCTTTTCTTGTATATTGAAAGAATTTAAATTGCTTAAATGTGCGTAGCGGGCATTGCTTAGGAGCCATGAAATTTTTTTCAAGTAAATTTATCTAACATTTTTTTGGCCCCTCCCCCAGTGTCTCTCTGTGTTTATTAATCATTACAGTGATGAGTTTGTACTTACTGCAGCTTCGCCTGAACAGTTATGGCCATATAATTGGGACTGAATACATATCTGACCTTGTTGAAAACGAGCATGCTGCTCATACGCATGGTAATATCTTGTTGCATATCCTTACAATTTCAAATCTCCAAGTATTGTTACATGACCCAATCTCTTGGCTCCTCAAGTGTTTCTCTCTTTTTTTCTTTCTTTTTCTGTGTTCTTAGTAGGATCTTCATAGAGATTGGGCTGACATTGTGAATTGTTATCTTGAGTTTTATTTGCTGGTTCATTTGCAATCCCCTTCTTTCTCAATGAATTTCTTTTTCAATAAAAACAATCTCCAATTAAAATTACATGAATTGTATTTGATTGGTTTCAGATAAAGTTATTGCTTGTTGGCCTTTATGGGAGAGCTGTTAAATATGTTGTTGTTGTTGTTGGGGTGTGTGTGTGTGTGTGTGTGTGTGTATAATGCTGATGGTGTTGATATCGAGATTTAACTAAGTCAGTAAGTCAGTCACTGTTTTGCTAAACTTCTATGCCAACTTGACCTCTGACCTCAAGGTCTAGTGATAGCTCTCAGTTGTCCAGACGATAGAAAGGATATAACAGGCTCCAGGTTCAATGTGCTGGAAGAGTTGTCAATTAAATACACAGTCATATTTTAGTTTTTTGATGATTTTCTGGCAATGACTAATTTTTTGGTTGGGTATGGAGGAAATCCAAGAACATTACCAACCAAATTTTTTTGGTCGAGGACACCAATCCAATGACTATTGCTACTCATGGTAGCCCTTAGAAGTTTATCTCTCAGTGATCTACTTCCATTAGACCTAAACTTTCATTAGGTTTAGCTGTTTAGGTGATGGTTCTCGCATCACATCAGGCTTTGCAAGGATGGGAATGTCCCTTTGTTAGATGCCTTCCCTTCCCTTTATCATGTATCCACCATGCATAATTTGCTCATTAAAGGATTTCTCTCTTCTCAAGGATGTCATTTATCTAGGGATTTTCACTTTCATAGCGACTTTAATGACAGTGAAGCCAGCGAGCTAGATGGCTTACTGGTTTTATGATATGAATTATGAACTGAAATTCCCTACCAGAAACAGCTAACAAGAAAGATAGATCAGTAAGGATCCTGGTAAGGGTACTCTAGCCCATGGTAGTACCACACAACAAAAGCTAGCCATTGTGGTTGGAGAGTCCAAGGACATAGAAAACCCCCACTGGAATCGCATACTTCCAAGGCCATATAGAAAAATTTGACATTTTTTTCAACATTACACTATGCGTTTTATTTTATAATCACCGTAACGCTTACATTTCCTCTTACACTTCTATTTTCCAAAGTTATTTTCTTGCCACTTATAGCCTTATAAAAACTGTGACCAGGTGATGGTAAAGATCATCATGAGGATTCAGAACAAAAGATTCATTTACAAACCTTTGACGAGTCTACTGAAAATATGATCAAGAAGGTGAAGCAAGCATTAACAAATGGGGAAGGATGCCGGGTATAACTTATAATTTTATCATATCATGAATAATTTTTTTTTTGTGGTCTAAACCTAAAAAATTCTTGATTTGTGGTTCTATTATCTTGTAGGTTTATGGTGTTTTAGATGTTCAAAGGGTTGCTGGAAATTTCCATATTTCAGTTCATGGACTAAATATATATGTTGCTCAAATGGTAAGGTTTCAGTAGCTTTTATGGTATATTCCTGTCTAAAATTTGCTTACAAAGATTCTCCTCCGAATTGTTGGTTTGTTATATATCAAAGTTAGGTCCTCCTTTGGGTATTTGCTGATTCCATAATGGTTAAATTGGAGTTTGCATGAACTCTACTTTTATCTCTCTTGTTCCTAAAATGGATAGGTCAGTTAAAGTTAAGGATTTCCACCCTATTAGTTTGTTTCTAGTTTTTACAAGATCACAAAAAAAGTTTTAGCTTGCAGGCTGAGTGAGATCTTTTATGATATACCAAATTTGAGGATCAAAGTGCTTTTGTTCCTGGTAGGCAAATTTGTGATGTTGCTCTCATTGCTAATGAGGTGATGGATGCTGTTAGATCCTGGAGAAAATAGAATCTTATCTTTAAGCTAGACTTTGAGAAAGCTTATGACCATGGTAATTAAGGTTTTTTGAATAAAGACATGGATATGAAATGGTTTGGGTGAGATGGTGAAATTGGATTTCGAGGGTTCTTATTCTCAGGATAACTTCTCTTTGAACCTTCGTTTTTCCAGTAACTTGCATGATAGAGGTTAGTGATTAAGAGTCTCTTCTGTTTGTAATGGACCCTTCATCTTTTTTTTGTTCTTTATTCAAGAACTTGGACTCTTGATCCTCAAGAGTGTTCACTTGTAAATCTTATTTCCAGTTATTGACTCACTTTCCTAATCGAGGTAGATTTCATTTGGATAAACTCTTTTGGACATCCAAAGTTCTCTCGAATTAACACTAATGACATCCTCCAAAAGAGTAGACCTCGTACCGCTTTGTCTCCTAATATGTGTATAATGTGGTTCAGATTTGGAACCCGGGCCTCTAATTTTTGCATGGTTAGGCGATGAATTCTCTTTGGAATAGGTTGTTTGGGATCGTCTAAGATTCTTGGATTTGCCCTATAGATTTGCATAAATTTCCCCTGACCAAATTCAGAGGTTTTGGCTCATGAAGAAGTAAAAATTGCAGTGCTCTGTTTATGTTGTTCTTTGGTGTATTTGGTTGTAAAAGAACAGTAGAATACTCAAAGTCTTGTTATGTACCCTAGACTTTGTTTGGGATAGGGTTACTCTTTTGGCGTCCCTTGGGTTTTAGTAGTGTTTCTTTGTTAGACATGCAGAGGGATTGACATGCTTTGTTATATTGCTTTGTCACGTAGGTTCAGTTGTTTCTTTTTGTTTTGTTTTGAGGATGTCTCATCTTCTTTCTTTGTACTTTTTCTCTTCTCTTCTAATATATATATATATATATATATCAGTTACTAATTCAGTCTTTGATGGTTTTCTGCAGATTTTTGGAGGATCAAAGAATGTGAATGTCAGTCACGTTATCCATGATCTGTCATTTGGCCCCAAATATCCGGGACTTCACAACCCACTTGATGAGACAACAAGGATTTTGCATGATACAAGTGGAACATTTAAATATTATATTAAGGTTTGAATATTGGGCTTTGTCTTGAATAGTCTTTGAACCTGGTCTAGCTAAAAATACATTTGCCATGTTTCCTCCATGCTCCTCTCTGATAATTTACAGAATGCCAAAATTTTTTTCTTCATCTTTTCTCGTGCCCTAGATTGATTCTCCTCAACCCACTCGTGAAATGTGCTGTTAATATGTTTGTGGTGTCCCATTTGTTTTTAAACGTATGGTCCTTTGCCTGCAAACAAAATCAGGATTTGGAGTTCCTCTAGTTTCAATGTGTGCGTAAGACAAGTCCTGGCCAACAAACTGACATAAGAAAACTATTTTTGCTAACATCAGAACTCATAAATATCCCTCTCTCTCAAATCTAGTTAGATCCAGTTGATCACTTGTAAAGTAGCTCTGTGAAGCCAGAATTCAAATTAAAATTTCAAGTTGTGGTTATTCTGTTAGTTATTTTCTTGTAAAATTGAAACATCTACCCTTTGCCAAATTTTCCCCATGTAACAACTGCCAAATGTCGATGTTATGGAGGCACTTCTCCACCTCATGCTTCTTGATCACATAGTACAATCAAAAACCCTAGTTATAATGCCTAAGGACAGTAGCAGTGAAGCCTAGCTTATAACTCCAGTCTTCAATTTAAAAGCCTTTGCCAGACTTCTTTTCTGGACCAACCATAATTAAAAACTTCCTTTTCAATACCTAATTTATCGTTGTTAGTAGTGCAGGCACTTTTCATAATGCTAGATCAATTTAGTGATTGTTTGTTATTTTTGTGAACTTTCTATGGTAAGCGTCATGAAATTCTCTATTTGTGATGCAGGTTGTTCCGACTGAATATAGATACATCTCAAAAGAAGTTTTACCAACTAATCAGTTCTCTGTTACGGAATATTTTTCACCCATGAATGATTTCGATCGGACCTGGCCAGGTTGGTTTTATACTTTTATGTTTGAAGTTGGTTTTGTTCTGAGTCCGGCTTTTGATATTTATCATTTCCTATTTGTTTGATGTCTGCAGCTGTCTACTTTTTGTACGATCTGTCACCTATTACCGTCACAATCAAAGAAGAGCGGCGTAGTTTTCTTCATTTCATTACTCGGCTTTGTGCAGTGCTGGGTGGAACCTTTGCTTTAACAGGTGTTTGTCTTTCCACTAATTGTGTTCCATATGATTAGTAGATCTCTTTAAGTTGGGTATTTGCCATGCCAAAGCGAATGTAGATACTCCAGAAAAACAAAGTAGAAAAGGCTGAGAATTTAAGATATGGTTATTTTCTTTTGTATGAAATTGTTAGATTTGAATTTCAAAATATTTTATGTCAGCGTATAATTTAGATGATTTAACTGGGGTTTGGCATTTTCCGCGAGAAATTTCAGCTATTTAAGACATGAAATTCTAAGGTAGTTTTTTTTTTTTTTTTTTAGAAAGTGAGGATATATCCACCCGTGATTATAGATAAAGTCGGTTGAGATCTCAATACACTCTTATTAATCAAGGGTGGATATACTTTCACTTACTCAATTTTTTCCTGCTACAGTTTATTTTCTTTCTTTTGTTTGCATTCCTTGTATAACCCTCATTTGTATCAACAGGGATGCTGGACCGTTGGATGTTCAGATTTGTGGAAGCTTTAACTAAGCCCAAGTCTAGAAGCGGAGTACGGTAGATACGGAAGCCATTACAGTTTCCAGCAGCTCCCCTGCATCTGCACTATATGGAAGTTAATGTCTCCCTCAATGTAAAAGATGGTGGCATAGTTGAAATTTAAGAATTATTTTTTCTACTCATTTACGGATTTGTATTATATTATTTCCTTGTGTGACATTAATGGCTAGCCTTTCATAAGCTCTTTTTCTTCTTTTGGAATGCGTGTTTTGGAGCTCGGTTACATTACATTGCAGAGTATTGTCATAACTACTGTACATGTGGAATCCCCTTTGTAGAACTCAAATTTTGAATGAATATAGTGATTAGATACATCGTCAGCTTCTCATAGTTGTAAACATCCATTGGCCGATTGAATGATCTAACAGCAACTAATTGCCCGGAGCTAATGCACCATCGGAGATCTTGAGCTGTTCTTTCTCTCTTCCCCATTATCATTTGGGGAAGTGCGAGAACATTTGCTGGGTATAATTCTTTTTCATTCCCTATGATTAATCCCCATTACAAATTTATAATTTATAATAAAAGACAAAATCATTTTCAATGATGCAGACAGTAATTCATTTTATAAAGTTAGTTTAGCCCAAAAAATAATTCTTTTTTTTTTTTCCCGCTTTTCCTGGCCACAAGCTCTGCCAGCAATCTGTACCACTACGCCTCTATTCTCCCCCAACCACCTACACTTCTCCGGTAAGGACTGACACCACCACCGTGAAACAATACCCTAACTCCACCAAGCATCCGTTGTACCAAACACCAAGCTCGATCTCATCATCACGGTTTTTTCTCAGTTCACTGAGGGTTATTTCTTACTGCCTCAATATCCTGAACCTGTGCAACCTCCATTATGGAGGGTGGTTAAGGAACAAGGTGCCATGGGTAATTCAGGGCGAGGGACAATGAAGGAGTGAGGGAAAAGAAGGAATCGAGGTTAATAGAATGTTTTTGGCATAAATCTTACTTTTGAAGGTCGTGGTTATCAACAGTGGCACCTTTTGAATGTGGATCTGGGCAGTGCTGCATCATACCCACCAGTGGCTCGTGGGTATGGTTGCTCCATTGCAGGCTCGTAATGATTCTCAAGATTTTGATGGTGGTGCAGATGATGGGGTATAGGGTGATCGTCAGAGCCTCAGGGGTGGTGGTCACTGAATAAGGTGCAAAGATGGTGAGGGGTTGTTAGAGGGGCAAGGCAAGGGGTGGGAAGACTTCTGGAGGCGGTAAGACGAGTGTCATTTGTTCAATAGGTTGCCGGTTTTTCTATCCTACCTTTAAATTTTTAAAGAACAAATCAATGGATTTAGATTAAAGGTGCATTACATCCCTTGATGGTGAATTTTAGACATCTAAGTATGTAGGAAATTAAGAGAAAACAATTCTTCATAATTGGTAAAGACTGCTCTGAACCAGTTGTATCAACTGTTGCTGGTGGAGCTCCTGTCATTGATGTTGCTATTGCTGCTGTCTTTGTCGTTGATGATGCTGTACTTGATCTTCCTGCTCCTGTTGGCCTACATGATCATGTCGCTGCTGCTCTGTCCTATTGATATTCTGATTGGAAGCTTGAATCTGCCTACTTGTTCTCCATCTATTATATTCCATTAGGAGAGAATTCATGCTGATAGTAATCCCAAATCCAGTGAATGAGGAAAGGAGAATGGAGAGGATTGCATTAACATTGAGCTACAAGTAAAAAAGGGTGCATGTTAAAATATATACCTTCGCTCTCACTCATCCCGAATGATATATGCATTGATTTGTGGTGAAGTAACATGACAAGCACAAAAATCAAGTCAGGATAGGAACTATATCATCTTACGATAGTATAAAATACATGAGCAAACAGGATGAGAATGGCAAACTGGAAGCAAGCATAAGCCCATATGTAACTCCTGCTCACTGCCACCAAAACAAATTGAGATTTTAAATTTATTAAAAACGCTAACCATTATTAGCTAACAAGTACTTATGTTAATGAGAAATTAATAACTCAGTCATGTATAGTCTATCGCAGCATAATATTAGAGCAACTCTGGTGGATCTAACAGGAAAATTACAGAGTAAGGGTCTTGTTCTAATCAACTCTCATATCAGAAACAACAGAACAATATCAAATTGATTAATTCCACCGTTTTAGCCATTTTAAATGATCCTAAATCAGATGAACAAAAATAGAAAACTGAGTGCTCCAATATAAAATATTGAGAGGAAATAAAACAAAATAGCAGCTGCAAGAAATTTTGTTTCTTTGAATTCACCAAAGTTAACTGTATCCCCTTGCCAATACCCAGACAAAATCAGGTAATATGTTAGAAATCCGGTTCTTAATCCATGATTTACTAACACACATCAAAAGCCAAAACAGGGTAAAAACCATGCATCATTAGCTTATGACAAACTTGAACTGCATCCAGCCACCCACTGTAGGACAACATCCAGGATGTTGTCACATTCAGAAACTTCATTTGTCATTCATTCTCACAATTCAAACCACACCAATCACCCTGTACTATATTGTCTCTCTGTTTCCATTGTAGTACTTGTATTCCGAAAAAAAAGTTTCTGCTTTGAGTTTGAAGCTCCTAATCTATTTCAGTCAGCAATCTCTCGCCAATTTCACTGTCACCACTCACCAGGCATGTTTCATTGAAAACGGCAAGCAATTGAAGTGCAGATGGGAAGGTGCAAAGTCTCAAGTCCTAGACTCCCAGTAGAAATTTTCTCGGGAGAAAGAATAGAGGTTCATGGATTCGAGTCATAGAACCAGCCTCTTGCACATGCAAGGTAAGACTGCCTACTATAGACCTATTCCCAGGACCCTGTACATAGTAGGAGTTTTACAGAACCAAGATGCCCTTTTTAAAGAATAAATGGTCAGTATGGAGTAAATTTTACAAAAAATAACCACCAGTAAGGATTAACTGCACATGCGATTGATTGGTCTTCGATTGTAAAGTGAAACACAGGGCTAGTTTCATTAACCACAGATTTGGGGGGTGGAGGGACCACTTAGATAACAAAAGTCAGTATGATTCCATCCCACACTACTTAAAAATAGAAAAAAAATTTGGCTAAATTACACTTTTGGTTTCTTATCTTTATTTTAGGTTTCGATTTGTCACTTTTAAAATTTTCGTCTCGATTTGGTCCTTTAAATTTTAAAATCATTCCAAGTTGGTCGTTTCCGCCAACAGCGTTACACGGCGTTAGATCTCCAGTGTTAACTCACCAGAATCTGGGAATACCCACCAGAAAGTGGGTATACCAGCCGGAAACCACCCCCCGCCCCCCCTTTCTTTCTCTTTCTTCTTCCTTCTCTTCCTCCTTCCTCTTCAAGCATTGCTATGTATAACCATGGACATGAACAATGAGAGCAACTAAGCACATGAACAATCAAACACAATGAAGAGAAAATTACCAAGTACCAAATCAACAAGGTAAATCATGACCCAACGTCATGGCATAGACACTAAAATTGAAATGAAACATGCGATCAATGGAAGAAATAAGCAAGAAAGCACAAAAATTTAGTGACAGTGCCTTGAAGAAGCAAAGCCCCCAATTTATGAAACCCTAACCATGAAATGACAAAAGAGAGAAGTGAAGGTGGGTGGTGGTGGCGCAAAGAAGAAAAACACCTCAAAACGGTGAATGGATAACAGAGAGGGAGAGAGAGTGAGTGTGTGTGTGTGTGTCTCCAGCAATATTTTTAATATTTCGGCGAGGGGAGAGGATTTTCGGTGACTAGCGGTGGAAATCTAACACCTATTAGAGCAAATCTAATGGAAATGACCAACTTGGTGTAACATTGACAACACAAGGGACCACTTCAAAACGAAAATTAAATAGACGACTAAACTGAAACCTAAAATGAAGACAAGGGACGAAAAGTGTAGTTTAGCCAAAAAAACAAATAAATCTACAACAGGAGAGGTCAACTACATAATCAACACCATTGGGTTCTATCAGAAACCAAAGTTTTAGTAAAACATTAAGGGCAAGAACTTTTTAAATAGTTTCTCTAAAAGTTCTCTCAGGTCTTCCTTCACTCCTTTTAATCAAACTATCTTAGGTTTTCAAATTAAAATTGATAAAATTATTTAAAATTGTTAGCTTTTCCTTTAATCCAAAAGAACTATTTTTGTAGAACCGTGGCCTTTAAGATAAAGCCATTACAAAAGCAAGGGGAAGCCAAGATGTTAGATCATGTTGCAGGGGAAGCTTCTGGGACATCATATGGTTAAGAAATACTTGAAAATGCTCATTCTTCCTTTATAAACCAGATTTATAGACAGGGAGGCAATACTCATCAGCAATTAAGGTCATAATGACAGTAACTCTAAGGAGAGAAATGAGGTGGACAGGCTTGTCACTTGTCTCATTGCTTTTGGTTGTGGTGAAAGCCTACACATTGTATAAGATTTACTGGTATACTAAGGAAGGACATACTGGGAAAAAAATCCAGGTCAATGGAGGACAAAATAATTAGGGCTTGGAATTGATGGGAATGTTTATATGATCTAAGGTAGTGTTTGGTATAAGAGATGTTTTAATATTCCCGGAAATGTAGACATGAGAATAAAAGTTTCCCATGTTTGGGTGCAAGGGAAACAAAATGATTCCCAAGCATAAAAGATGACCAGGTATAAAATTAGTAAATGTAAGTTAAAAATTCTATTCTCAAGTGTGAGGGTGGGAAAGTATCTTGGGTCTTCAAATTAAAATTGACAAAATTATTTAAAAATGTTGGCTTCTCCTTTAATCCAAAAGGAATGTAGTTTACCTGGGAATAGAGCATTCCGTGAACCAAAAGCCACCTAAGTGTATCCTACCACAATACATTGAGTCCAATATTAGTCAATCCTCATTGCATGTATTCTGCTTTACTATTTGATGGTTGAATTTTATTATTATCCTTATTCCAACTATAACTTGTAAGTACATATTAACCTACTATATATATTTAACAATTATACATGTACGTTGTTCATTTTCATGTTCCATGTTAAAAAAATGTAACCAACACAAAAATGAAATCAAAAGTGCAAATTAAGGGAAATAACAAGATATAAAATGACTTTGATATACTGAGGCAGACAGAAGGAAACAAGTTTACCCATGGCTGATGCAATCATAGATGAAAGGAGACCTAAAATGCAGGAGAAAGGTAATGAAATGGCAAGAGCACGAGGGCCCAAATCTGATACCTGGTAGACCAGAAACCATTGTGTCAGACATACTTTCATTCGCACAAAACAGTTAAAGAGAAGACAAAGGAAAACAAAATCAAGAAAATATGTTTTCTTTAAAGCATATACAGCATTATCCAAGCGCTCTCCATAGTTAAAAACAGTATTAGTAAATATGGCCTTCTAGAAAGTAATTAATTGGTAAAATTAATGAGTGATTTGAACAAAATAGTGACATGATAAATAATAAAATTCAAATAAAATCACTTCTCTAAAATTTGGTCCTACAGACCACCTAAATTTTAAAGAACTTTTTGCCACTCCTTCAGCTCTAATTAACTAAGATTCATGTTCTTTATACCCCAAAATGAAGACAAATTTCCAATATTAGTAAACTGGGAAAATTGCAGCTATTCTTCCAGTAAATGGGGTTATATTTTCTGAATCACCTAATGACATCTATACCTTGGTTAAATGATCTTTCAGAGGCAAGTTTCTGATGCAAATGGCACTGTGGCCAGTGGATGCAATAGGCCCAAACCCATAATTTGATGCAAGAAGCAATTAGCCAGTTATCATAAACTTAAGATATAAAAGAAAAGCATACCAGTAGTTGCTCTAGAAAGCAAAAGTAAGCAAGCATGCTGACCAAGATAAGTACTGGTACATCTTGCCAGACCCTGATATTGATGAAATAACAAGAATACATTGCAATTAGAAAACTAGCGATTCACTGATGATTTCACAGGTTTTAATAGACCTGACAAGGTGTTGTCTCCTGACAGATGTATATGTTATTCAAAATGAGAATCATCGGCAGATTTATTCTTAGACAGCCCAGCAGCCAATAGCAAATAGAGCATAGGCTTTTTGGTGAGTTTGGTGAGTCTTGGATTTTGCCTAATAGTCAAGAGCAGTTTCTCTTGATTAACTTCTAAATTTTGGCAGAAGCAAGGAGGGTAAACTTTTATGGCAGTGTGCTTCCATGCTGTCATTTTGTGTCTTTGGTGGACAGGAATGGTTGGATATTTAGAGTAAGTCCCTTTTCTTTGACTTGATATGGGATATGATTGTTTTTATGGTATCTTATTGGAGCTCAGCACATAGAATCTTTCAGGGAATTTCTTTGATGGATATACAAAGGTATTGGACATCTCTGTTATAGCAATCTATCATTTACTTTTTCTTCTATCACATGTAAGGAGGAAATCTAATCCTTGATTATTTTTTTGTAATCCTTCTTTCTTTTTCTATTAAAAAACGGATACCAAACGATACCAGGAGCACATCTTACTGCCACGTACTCATATGTGCATATAAAGTTAACAGAAGCTGCAGCTTATTAAACCCAACCCTAAACAATTATCATCTACTAAGACCTATGCAATAATGGCAACCAGCCCCAGTATCAAAGATAAACCAAAATAATGAGATACAGCGGTCTTTAATTTAACCTAATAAGTTCTAGAAGATCTCTAAGTCTGCAAGGCTTGTCATATTAAGATGACAAGAACATTTTAGGCCTCTCTGCCCAATTGAGAAGGATTTGAACACAAAATTGACTACCACGTTGAAGCAATGCAACTTGCCTGTAATTAGTCGTTTCTCCCTGTTGTGGCACATTTGATGGCCGACTAGCAACAGTTTGAGTTTGAGGATTATAAATTTTCAACAGTGTTACTTGGAGGTTTTGGACATCCTGCTTGCAGACATCACAGGTCCTATTTCCTTTAATACTAAACCACTTCACTGCACAGTCTTGGTGAGCGAGTGCAAGATCACCTTTACAACTGCATTCCAACTTAAGAGTATTCCCTCCTTCCCCTAGCTCCACCAAACAAATCCTACAAACTGCTTCTTCCTCTGGAATATCCTCAGTGGCATCTTCAGTGGCTGGAAAGGGGAAAACAGAGCCAAAAAAAAAACACAAAAAAAGGGAAGAACGAGCAGGGATTTAAGCATACAATTAACAAGATAACAAGGAAAGTGAGAACAGCATATAGATTAAAGAATAAATTATGCATGCATATGAAAATACTCCATAAGAAACCTGGTTCCACTATAATACCAAGCAATCTTAACTAAATGGAAAAATGCAATCCATAATTGAAAACCCTAAAATTGAAATTGAAGCACTCCTAACCTATTGAATTATAAGTTAACATCAATATAAGCCTACATTGAACATTCACTATCATAATTTCTTTAATTTGGAAAGCCTGTTAGCAATGGAATGAAAGGTTTTAAATGCTGTAGAGAGTGCTCAATAAAAATGAGAGCACACTTTCTGATTACATCTCCTGAAAACCTCATATTTTCTTTCATCCACGGAGTCTTTTAAACAATGCATTGATTTTGTTAATTTCATTTTATTTATAGTCCAGTCCCCAATACTTAGTAGTTGTTGCTAGTCAAAAGCAACTGAATCTTCCAGATTACACACATTCCTGACAGAGAAATTTAAAGGAATGCCTAGAAGAAAATCATGTACATTCTGTATATTTTGAAGAATTACCAATCTCCTGAACTGAAGCATCACCAGTTGAAGTTCCACCAACAGTTTCAACATGCAGTTTTGCTGAAATTACACGAATCAAGCCCTTAGAATCTGTACGCCTTACATTAGTAGCTTTGCCATTAACTGGAACTGAAAATGATCGAGTCATATGCTGCTTAACTTCCATTGTCTATACAAAAAGGAAATATTCATCAATGCAGTATACTTCAGGTATCACTTGCAGGTAGTTTTGAAACAAGAATGAACAATAGAAACATACATTTGAACCAGAATCACGCCCTAGATGTCTTCCATGCACATCCTCTGCACCTGAAGTTACTATTGGAGTAACTGGTAATGAATGTGCAGCTTTTGTTGATGGAGAGAAAAGCACCTTATTAGTAAGAGACGGCGACTTTGAAGTTGAAGGCTTATCGAAAGGAGCATCGGATGGGGGAGTGTCAGGAACTATGAGAACTGTTCTTTCCATATCCCAGGAGCTAGTTTTAGCCCTGAAGCTCCTTTGAGGGAGTGAACTTCTCATGGAAGACCTGACTTTGGCTGAGTTTGGCCTCGGGGGAAGCCCTCTTGCGGAACCAGGACTTGAGAATGAAGGACCATCTGTCTTTGCAAACGAAGATAATGCATTATCTAGTGACCATGCTGGTATTTGCAGAGAAGAGAGGGCGGGTCGTCTTGACTGAGGAATCAAGGAGGTCTTGTCACCTTTTTCATTTCCAGTACATGTCTACAATACAAAGGCTGTGTTAGTAATGATATGCATCCCTATTCTCTTTGTTATAGTATTATTTTAGCATGGAATGATAGCATTAATTTCTTTAGACTATCCAATAATTCCAATTAACAGTTACAGTTAGCAAATAGCAATCCAATTGTTGTGCACTGACAGCCACACGAAAACTCTGCTAAAAGCAATTAATATAACGAGCATAGAAGTGGCAGTTTAAACCACGCAATTTATTATAGTATACTATACTACTAGCAAACACAGAAAAAACCAGATCGAACCGATTGGCATTTGATGTATAAATAGAGAAAATGCAAAGGGGTTTTCAGAATTAAAAGTCACCTGAGCAGGATCTGACGCAAAATCAGTATCACTTTGAATTTGAAGCTCAGCAGCTGAACCTGCAACTCTGTTTTCCATCAAAATTTATCAGACCAAAAAACGCTGTTTGTCAAAAAGGTTGGCGGAGCTATCACACTTACAGCACCAAATGCCTTTAAATATATTATATTATAATTATAAATTAAATAATAAAAAAGGACGAGGGAATGAACAACTACAATGCTTCCTTTGTGGAGTTTGAGATAATAATTAATAAATGGAACTCGAAAGATTTTGCAGCATTCTTTCGTTTTTTTTCTTTTTTGAAGAGTCGTGTGACGATTATTACCCGCTAACTGCATCTTGTGACTTGCCAACTTTATGATTCCACCATTTCCGTTCTCCCAGGGTTCTCCTTTTTATGTTTTTCTTTTTCTCTCTTTCTTTCTTCTTCACTTCAACGCTTTGTGCTCGAATGGCTCTTTCAATGTTTTGGGACTCAATATCTGAATTGACATAAATAAATGAAAGTGGAGCTATTCATATTTTTTAATATTTTTTTATTTTTGTTTTTTTTATTTTAAATAACAAATCTATATCTATACTAATTAATAAGAGCAATTGTTGATTTTTTAATAAAGGACACGTGTCAGCACCACATGATTTAAGAGGATCAGTTGATCATTAGTAATAATCAAAGAGGAATACTTAACACATAATGTTACATTACGTGTTGTAATATCATTTTATAATAAAAAAATATTCAATTTTTTGCATTCAAATTATAGATAAGATTGTTTCAAGGTTTTTGCTAATCACTTTTGTCTATAAATAAAAAGCCTTGGAGATGAATGAGTACCATTATTATGGGTGGGAAGGAAAGACTGAAGGCAAAGTGTGAAATAAGCAAAGAAAATGTTTGACATAATGGATTTAATTTGGGATAAAGGAAAGAAAAAGTTCGATAGATATCGAGGCACAATTTAAGTTATTAATAATAACAATGTTATTCATAATAATAGTAATTGATGCACGGGTACAAAAATACTAGTAAATTCCAAAACTTCGACCTAAAGCAATTTTTTAGTCGTGAGAGGTAAAATGTTTTTCAAAAATTTAACTAAAATTACATTTCACTTTTATTATAACCAATTACTGTTTTAAGTATATTTTCCTTGATGAGAGGTGAATGATATGTTCTATTTTTTGTATGGACTCGTCTTAATTAGGATTTTTAGCTCTTCAATGAGTCTACAAAGTATATTTACTAGTTTAGATTTTTTGAACTCGTTATAAGATTAATTTCCGCTCGAGTGTTTAGTCACGGTTAAGGTTCTTCGCGTTCTACAATGTTAATTGACAAAATTATAGTTAGCTATTTATTTTAATAAACTTGATCATACATAATAAATTATCATATCATGCTATTCAAATTTAAGTTTGAAAAAAAATTATGTAGAGAGGGACTATTTTTTATCGTAATGTTAAAGAGAATATATAGTGTCTACTGCTATGTTTCGAAAAGAATGTATTTGTACTAAGTATAATTGACTATGCTTTAAAAAAACAAATATTATAATTCATAAAAAAAAATTATCACTAAAAATTATGTTAAAATTGGTTATCTCGCCCCTGAATTAAGATAAATTTTCAAACTCAACAAAAATTTATTTAATTGTATTTGTAAGATGTAGGATATCCACACTCAAGTTCTGTCACCACAACACATCGGGAAATATGACTCCAAGAAGATATGTTAATTTAATTTTTTAACTGTCATATTTATTTTATTTAAAATTATGCCAAATATTATATTTTTTATATATTATATTCTATTTCATTCTAACACACTTTTAAAACACTACATAGAATTCAAACCCTCATGTTGTAGTTAAAAATCACTTGAGATACTGGTTTACTTCTACAATTACTAACCAATATCAGTTTAAGTAAAGGGTCTTGCTAAAGGCATTATTAAAGGAATCCAAATAAGTTAATCACTCATTTAAGTATGCATCTTCCCAATATGCTGATTACAGAACTTCCAATGAAAACTTACTATTTTAAATTCCTTAAACAATATCATTTGGGTACTTGTTAGCATTTCCCTTAAGTAAATTGGTTTGTAGCATGTGTTTGGAATTAGGTCTCCTTGGATGTGTCGCGAAAGTTACTCAAAGCAATTTTTATATTTGATGCTGGAAAAAAATATAATTATATCATTATGGACGTGATTTTGACGTTGAACGTGATTTCTAAACACGGTTCCAAGGGTCATAATAAGAATGTGGGCGGAGCTTAATTTTTGTAAAAAAAAAATGGACAAAATGTAAAGGGAAAAAAATGGCATAACTATTGTTATAATATTTAAATTAGAAATTAGAAATTTTTTACACATCATAAGGGGAAAAATTGAGTTTAAACAAAGATCTTAGCCAAATTAATAATATGTCAGCATCCTAATACTAAGCATAGATGTATTTGCTATTTGAATTTCATTTTTTTCAATTCATTCACTCATATATTGCAAATTCAAATAAAAAACTCATTTATCAAATAACTATCTTTCTCCATAAAGCAATTGATTTAGTACACTTTTCCAAACTACGTGAGACTAGAGTTATTTCTCTTTCTTATACTCTAGCTGCAATGTGGTATACATGTAAAATTAATTGCTCACTCATATTTTTTTAAAAATAAAATTTTAATTAATTATATAAAAAAATGATCAGAAATATAAGTCATGGCTCCTCAAATCACAAAGAAGATCCGCCGATGAATGTGATTGAGTATGGAAGCGTGATGGGAAGATACATGGCAGTTTCTTCTTGCAAAAGTCGGATTGGAATTTGGAACTCCAATGGCATTAAACGTTGACTGATTTGAAGAATTGAGAGTCCAGGTCACCTACTACGCCCCGCAGCCACAAGTCGCAAGCTGAGGCTGACATGTGCCACTACGAAGGGTGACGCTATCATGATTCAGTACAAATATGGTGTTACCGTTGGGGTTGGACTTGGGCCCGGTGCTGCTTCCTGGATGGAACCATACGCACGGACGCACATGTGAAAGTGTGATACATGATGAGTCATGACATGACATAGTGTAAAAATCCCCTCCGCAAACATTTATTTTACCATACACATTATATCACAACACGGTCTTCATTTTTTATTGTAAAAAAACTAAACTTGTGCAAGTTCAACGTTTATAATTTAAATAAGTAATATCGTCGAATTATCATCACAATTGTATATTAATATATGTGTACAGAATTATGTAAGATGTCTACTACTATCAATGAGAAGAAAAATGTTAGTATATATTGATTGATGAGTATAATAGGTAAAATAACTCGTGAAGTGAAAAAAATTACGTACTTGTGTTTTCTGGTTGAGCACAAGGGTAGTGTTTTTTGGTGGAAAGTACAAGGATAGTATACAATCATACATTTATTTATTTTTTGAAATTTTATGTTAAATTTACTAAATTATATAAATTCACATTTTATTTAATAGGTGTTAGCGATATGAACTTTATTTAATAATAAAATTTGTATTAAAAAGGGTATTAAAAAGAACTTATTACTAATATAGCCTAATATTACTAATTTATATTGCTTATAGTAATATTATTAAAATATATTAATTAGTTGGGTTGAAAAAAACATCTATATATAATTCATTATAAATTTTGTCAATCAAATTTTGTTTTCACTTTTTAGTGTCCCTGTCCCTCTCAAAATATAACATGTATGCATTAATGTGTGTATAGAGACTATACACATGGCTATGGCCTAAGTATGGCCTTCTACCTATTTAAACAAGAGTTCTGTTATTTGAATATCAAAATTTAGATATCGTATATGTTTTTTCTATATCTCACATACTTTTTATCGTATTTATATACACATATTTCGAGCATATCTAAGGAACAATATATATTATCTCCATTCTGGTGTTCAACATCATTGTTTAAATAACTACGTTTATCGGATCCAATATATATCGGGAAAAATATGTATGATAGTAAGAGTGCCTTTAACGGCCGTTCCTTAGCCAGTTCCTTAAAATTTTTAGGTGTTGGAGCAGTCCCGTGTGACATCCAGGGTTCCTTAAAAATAAGGAACGTTCCTTCTATAAGGAATCGTTTCTAAGCCTTAAAAAATTCAATTATATTGCCAACCACAGCGGTGGATCCACATAGAGCCCAAGGTGAGCACATGCCCCCACTCAATTTCTTAAAATTTAACTTACTACCTTGCATTTTTTTTATTTTGACCCTCTAAAATTTGATTTTTGTGCCCACTGCCCCCATTGCGCTCTCTCATCTCTCACACAAGCACAAAAGCACTCCCTCATCTCTCTCAATCTCCTCCTTCCCACTCACTGCACTGCACCTACTGGACATTAAAGTTAATATTTTTTAGACTTTTATGACATGCCGTCATATATGCACCATAAAATTAAACTTGAATAAATTAGAATTGTAGAACTTTATCTTCATGTTAACAATGAATTTTACAAAGCCTTTCTTTTTTCTTTTTAATAAAAAATGCAAATGAATTGGTAATTGATCACATTTACGATGACACATCCGTTTTTTTATTTATTTAAAAAGCTAAATAAATAGCGTTTCTATTTGCTAAATTATATTTTTGATTCATTATCTTTATTTTAAGTTTCAAGTAGGTCCTTCGTTTATTTTTTGTTCCATTTTGATCTCTTATCTTTATTTTAGGTTTTAATGTGGACTTTTTCGTTTAAAATGTGGTATGAAAAGGACCAAATTAATATAACTTTTGTAAAATAAGGGATCATTCGGAACAAAAATAATAATAAAAGAGAGAGCATTTTGGAACCAAAAAAGGACCACATTGGTTTAAATTTTGCAAAATGAGGGACCATATTGAAACAAAAAATAAAAGAGGGATCACATTGGAATAACTTTAAAAAAAATGATTTTAACTCATATTTTTATTTTTATATGTATGATGATAATTATTATTAATTATTTTGAAAATAAATTGACCCCCACTGACTCAGGGTCCTAGATCCATAGCCAATCAACACACCAATTTCAGAGGGAAAATGTAACAGATTCATGGTGAGAAGAAGGACACAGTATTGAACAATATTTATTCTCAGAAATCCACTATAAAAAAAACTCATACTCTCAAAAGACAAAAAATGCAAAAACAAGGGAGTGGATCAGAAATCACAAAAACTGAACTCAGAAAATCCACAAAAAGTGCAAAAATACATACTCAGAAAACAAAAATTACAGAGAGGTAAAGGACCCAGTAGAAGCATCGCCACGCTGGAAACTCCGTCGTTTGCGCCGGCGGCAAGGAGCTTCTCCATTCACAAACCACCGCTAGATTGGATCTTTTCTGGTCTCCCACAGACGCATTGAGATGGTCGATTTTTTAGGGAGCTTTGAGGGTTTCGCCACCGAATCAGTCACCATGCATGGGGGAAGAGGAGAGTTGAGGGATATGAAGGAGAATGAAGGAAAGATGGAGGCATGCAATGGGAGATGAGGGTGGAAGGAGATGACTTTGTGGGAGTAGAGCTGAGAGTGAGATTAGGGGGAAAGGTGAAGGCTTTTTGGAGTGGGAGATCCGAATTGGTTGAGTGTTGTAGAGTTAGGGTTTTGTGGGTGTGAAAAGAGAGGTAAGGGGTGATGAAGAAAGGAGAGGGAGAATAGGTAAGGGACGGTTCTCAGTGAAAGGGGGGCCGAAATGGTTGGGTTGACGATGGAGTCGTAAATGATGGAAGGAGGCATAAATATTGCAGAGAAAAATAAATTTTTTTTGGGGGGGGAGGAGATTCTGGAGAAATGGAATTGGGTGGGGGGCGTAGGTGATGGGGAGGAAAAGATTGAAGGGGGGACCGAAGTATTGGATATAAAATGGAAGTGGGTTTGGGTTTTGGGCCACAAAATTATCAAAGGAAAAAGGACAAAAATAGTTGTTGTAATTAAATTATCCTACCTTTGGAGGAATTCAAACGGTTAGATTACTGTTTGCACTATAAATATTGCTTCATTTTACACTATTATGCACATAATTAGTCACTACATCTTCTGTAATTATTTTTTATCAATTCACTATCTTGTTTGTTTTCTACCATATGGATCCCAATCAATATCATTTGCAATCTTACATAATTTTTTTTGCAAAACCAACCACCTCCTACCGGTGACAATCCTCAAAATTCTCATTATTTTATGTATCCACCACCACCAACCAATATTAACATGTGGAATAGGCCTCCGATGGGTACCCATGACGGTGTGGAGTCTCTTAACGATGAACCGGTAACACCACTCAGGTCCATGTCTGAGGCTCAAGTGCCACAATTCTCCACTCAAGTTGGTCTTGAAAATATTACGCTCAATGAAGGAGGGGAGCAACCTACTCAAAAAAAAAAACTAGTGTCAAGTTCTCAGTGGAAGAGAATGTGCTTCTTATTCAATTATGGCTCAACATTTCAAAGGATGCAATTGTGGGAGTCGACCAAAAAGCCAATGGTTTTTGGTTAAGAATCAAAGACAATTATAACGAGAATCGGGGGACGTTTCCAGAGAGGGAAGCAGCTAAACTAAAATCAAAATGGCATCGGTTGAATAGTGTGGTTCGGAAGTTTGTTGGATGCCACAAACAAGCTGTTCGTCAACAGAAAAGCGGCAACTCAGAGAAGGACATCATGGCCAACTCATATACGTTTTTTTCTCAAGATGAAGGTGAAAAATTCAAATTTGAACATGCATGGAGGTTGTTGAGAGATGAACCAAAATGGAAGGGAGAATCAATGGAAAACTCTTCAAAAAGAACAAAGGTTTCTACTTCCGGGGCATACTCATCATCCTCGGCCCCAGGGACACCAATCGATTGTTCAGACTACGATCCAACATCACCAATGGTCCGCCCAATGGGACAAAAGGCAGCAAAAAGAAAGGAGGCAGCAAAAAGAAAGGGCAAAGCAAAAGTAGCCGAGCCTTCTGTTGTCGTCGATTTGACTGTCATTGAAAGTGCTTTGAATGAAAAAAAAAAATGTTGCCTTGAAGACTATGGCTGAGGCAAAGATCGAGGAGTGCAAGGCAAAGGAAGCATAGAGCATACCTAAGTTATATGAAATCCTCATGAAGGACACATCTGGGATGGATGAGAATCAACGCCAGATCATGAACTTTGTTGTAATTTTGTTAGGGCTAAGTTGGGATTTATGTAGCCTGATATTGTAGTTTTTTTTTTAATTATAATTAATCCCTATGTACTAGTGTATCTTATGGAAAACTAGCCTTTGTAAAACTAGCCTATATATACATAACAATGGTGCAATCTTCTCTCATTCTCCCATTTTGCAAGCTTCTCTCATTCTCCCATTTTGCAACCTTCTCTCATTATCTTTGTTTCTCATATCATTCGTATAATGCATCCAATGTGTTTAACGACATTTTGAACGGACATGCTCCCACGGTTCAATACACGGTGAATAGAACCCCATACAATATGGGGTACTATCTAGCAGATGGTATTTATCCCGAGTGAGCTACCTTTGTCAAGACCATCCCAATGCCATAAGGAGAAAAGAGAAAATTATTTGCCAAAAAACAAGAGTCGGCGAGAAAGGATGTGGAAAGGGCATTTGGAGTGCTCCAAGCTCGATTCCCAATTGTACGTGGTCTGGCGCGTGCTTGGCATATGAATACAATGAAGCATATAATGTATGCATGCATCATAATGCATAATATGATTGTTGAAGACGAACGATACACGTATGGTGGTAATTTTGATTACGATCAATAGATCATCTAGATAATGACATCTCAACAGTTGAAGTTTCTAATGGTCCACATCCCATTCATGCAACATACCTGTAAAGGAGAGCACAAATTCATCAAAAACAAAGTCATCGTCAGCTTCAAGCAGACTTGGTGGAGCATATCTGGGATCTTTTCAGACATGAGAATAATGATAATTAGTTTTTATTGTTTGCGTGGTTATGTATGCCTCATCGTTATGTAATTCTCTTTTTTATGTTTTTCTCTTCTTAATGTATTTCTCGTTTTTATGTGTTTCTCATCTTAATGTATTTCTCATTAGAATAGATCTCTCGTCGTTTTTATTATTTTTATTATTCATTTTATTTCAAAAAAACTTTTTATATTTTTTAAATATTTATTATTTTTTATGTATTAATTAAAATAAATGAATGCATATTTTAACTTGAAACAAAATTGAGTGAAATAAAAAAATTATAAAAACATGGGTTCCTTAAAAATTTAACTATTAGAACAAAATATGAGTAGGTTGCTTAAGTATGATGTGACATTGTGAGAACCACTTTTTAATGTTTAATAATGAATAAGGATTAGAAAACAACCAACGGAGATGCTCTAATCTTTGTCCTAATTGCGATATCGCCACGTGGATCTGAAATGAAGGGTGAGGATCTTCTTTCCTGCCACTACGTTGTAAACTACGACTGAGGCTAGCACATTGAAGAATGTTGAAACTTGAAACCACCATCCATAAGTAACCCACCAAAGTCCCATTTTTCTTTCCTTCCCACCAAACAAACGCGACAAGTCTTCTCTTTTCTCTTTTTCTTCTTCTTCTTATTCTTCTCCCTTCTCCCTTCTTTTTCCATTTCATGGCTATGAGTGACACCATGTCAGGCCCTAATGACTGGCTCCATTTCTATCAACAAAACTTCCCTGCTGGTGGTCAAGCGCTCCCATCATCCGTTTCCGAAGCCACCACCGTGACAACCACCATCTCCACTACTACCAGCCCCCCACTGCAGACCCAGTTGAGCCCGGAGGGCCGAGTCTCGAAGCCCATCCGTCGCCGATCCCGGGCTTCAAGGCGAACTCCCACCACTCTGCTCAACACAGACACCACAAACTTTCGAGCCATGGTGCAACAATTCACTGGCGGCCCAACCGCACCTTTTGCACCTACTGCATCAGGTTTGCCCAACCTGGGTTTCGGGTTCGGGTCACGTCCTTCAGTCCATGTGAACCCAAGTGGGTCCATGTTAAACCCTTCTTATTCTGGCTTCCATCTTCAGCAGCAGCAACAGATATATCAGCAGCAGCAAAACCAGCAGTACATGTACGGGGGTAACACAGAAAGGGGAGATAATAGGTTTGTTCAGGGACCAAGCAACCCAACAGCAACAGCAACAGCAACAGCTCCAAATGATGAGGATGGGCTGTTCATGGATCATGGAGGGCGTTTCTTCCCAAGTACTTCTTCTTGATCTCCATTCCAATAGGAACGGGGGTAGGGATAGGGTACGGGTGGGAAGCAGGTTTCGTGGGTCTGAGAGTGACATAAAGCTGATAAATTAGGTGCTAAGTGCTAACCTAGGTGGAATTGTTGACCAACCTATGTAAAATATATTTATATATAGCCATGCCACACTTCAAGTCTTTCTTCTTTCATACTTTTCTTTACTTTTTTGGGTTTTCTTCGCTGGAATCGGGCTTTTCCCCTTCTTCTTCTTTTGTCATTGGGCTATCTATGCTTCTAGATCCCTTTGTTGTTTCTATTCTATTTCCCTTTTTTATTTTTTAATCTGTCTATTTGTTTCCTTTCCTTTTCTTTTAATGTAATAATATTATTGCTTGGGACCCTTTTCTAGAAGAGTCGTTAAAGTTTAGTATTGATTAAATTAAAAATTATAATTTTTATTATAAATAGAAAAAATGTGTAGATTAAGATAATAGAAATATAAATTCAAAGGCTAGCTCTTAAGGAATTAGGTTTGAGATACTAGTTCTTCACGATAAAAGGTATAATCTTTGTATATTTGTATTGATAATATGATTGAGTATGTATTTACAACAATTTTAAATCTAATAGTCCTATTTATAATATATTAAATAAATAAGAAATAAATACAAAATATGATAAAGATATTATTATATAACCAATTAATATAATCATCAATTAAATTCGTATTTTTACAACAATTTTAAAAATTTTAATATGCTAAATATATTATTTTTTAATTAAAACTTTTAATCTTTAGTAATTTAACTTTAGCATAAGAATATTGAATGAATGATTAACAAGATCTAAATGAAGTTAATTACAAGCTATGGCAACCAAATTAAGGGCTAGGCGAGTGAACTGGGTTTGAGATGCTAGTTCTTCACGAATAAGCTATAATCTTTATATATTTGTATTGATAATATGATCGAGTGTGTATTTACAAAAATTTTAAATATAAATAGTCCTATTTATAATATATTAAATAAATAAGAAATAAATACAAAGATATGATAAAGATATTATTATATAACAAATTAATATAATCATCAATTAAATCCGTATATTTACAACAATTTTAAAATTTTTAATATGTTAAATATATTATTTTTTTAATTAAAACTTTTAATCTGTAGTAATTTAACTTTAGCATAAGAATATTGAATGAATGATTAACAAGATCTAAATGAAGTTAATTACAAGCTATGGCAACCAAATTAAGGGTTTGGCGAGTGAATGGCACTGCAAAACTCGCCGAATCTTTTACGTAAGTTGACTTGCTTCCTCGTATTACTTTTCTCTGTCCTTTTGTGATGTAGAATGTGGAAGCAGCCCTCAATATAAGGTTACAAAGTGCGGGATATAGGCCATCCCTATTCACTAAGTTACTCAATAATTATTTATTATCTGGGTCAATCGTTTCAAATTTGAAAATTTTGAACATCATTATAAATTTAATCAAAGAGCTCTTATTTTTATATATTTTAAAAGTATATATTATGTTAATTTTGATATATGTCAATGAATTATTGAACAATTCCGGATAATGTGAAATTATATAATATTATTTATAATATAAATTTAATCCAACAATTAATTTTGTCAACAAAATAAAAGTTATTCAATAAAAGTTATGGATTAAAGCAGTATGTATTGTCAGTGTAAATTTTTTTACACTAACCAAGTGGTTGAGTGCAAGTGATTAACGCACTGTTACTTAAGGAAGAATCGTTCGACCTCTGCCCGAGTTCGATCCTTGGATATGCAACAACCCTTGGCCAGGCTTTACTAATCGGGCGGCCGACTCGGAGATTAGTCTCATAGCTGCTCCAAAGGATCTATGCCGTGGGGATACTTCGAGGGCTCACTCGGTCCCAATGACTAATTAGGATGAGTACCAAACCAAAAGATAAAATTTTACACTGACATTCATTAACATATCAACACATGTGCTGTTATTTTAAATACTAAGATAGAAAAATAACAACTCGATTTATTTGTCAAAATATCATTGGATAATTGTATAAAACTCTTTTACATTGCGGTTGTATAGAAATTAAACTCAAAATTTATTTATGCGAGTAAAAATGTCTTTGACCTACATATATCGATCTTAATGGATCCCTACTCGATAAATAAATTAAATTAACAATTTCCTTACCAAAAAAATTAAATCAATAGGTAAAATATAATAATAATGGCAATGAATTTACACCTTTCTTATATAATAAAATTCTCATATAGTCTTTTTAATAAGAGTAAGGATACACCCACTATTGATACAATTGTGTTATTTGTACAACTTATTTAAACACCTACACCATATTTTTATACCTTCCTCACATATTTATTTGTTTTTTCTCTCTTATCTCATCTCACATTTCCAAGTTTCAAAACACCCCTCCTCTAAGGTGTGCATACGGTGTCAAGGGGGAGGGGTGTTCAAAAATTGTTGCTGCTATTGATATATAATATAAAATGTATCATAATTTTTATCTTCTTAAATTTAAGGGTGAATATCCAAAATTGTCCCTTGGAAAAAATGTACTCCCAATTTAGTATTGAGGAAATAAAAATTCCAACTTGGTTCTAAAGAATATCAAATGCCTGTTAAATTTATCATTTTCAAATCAATCTTTACAAACACATTAGTTTCTGTCAAGAACTATTTTGATCGTTATTTAATATCATTAGGTATCAAGTTAAGATTTTTCATTTGTCAATGACTATATTGAGGGATGCATTTTTTCTCATGGACAAACTTGAATATTTAATAATTAATATGCCCTTACTTATTTTATAGACAAATTCATTAAAATGTAACCTGGTCTTTTTTCACTGGAATATGCTCTTCATATGTCATGTTTCACGTCCTTTTTTTTCTCTCCATGTGCTTTCTTAGGTACTTAATTGTTACCGTTTTTTTTTTTGACAAGTACTTAATTGTTACTAAATTGTGCAAAACAACTTAATAGTTTTATACATTGTTAACTACTGTCTTTAAGTATCAATGACAGACCAGTCCAAAAAAAAAAAAAAACAATGACTGACTTGACTGTAATTAAGGATACGTTAGATGAACGAAAGGAGCTTAAATGCAATTGTTTGGTTTTTTAAGTAAGGATGAAATGGAATGATATAGTATGATTCTAGACCTCATCTGCAGTGGGATGAATTATAAATAAAACACACTAAACCATTTTTTTATAGACAAATGTTAGGATGTTAGATGTTACGTTAGTTTTTTCTCTTGTACTGGGGTTTGAACCTGAATCTCCAACTCCTTATATACCCTTAGTTCAAACCAGTTGAGTTTAAATACCATTGTTTACTTTGTTTCTAATTTTCTATTTTTATTTTTTATTTTAAGAAATAATTATAAAGTTTTTCATTTTATTTTTGAAAATATGATAATTTTACAATTATTTCTGAAAATAAAAAATAAAACTGAAAACAAAACAAACATGTCCTTATAATTCTTATTATTTCATTTTCATTTTATTTCACTAGATTCTCTCGCAAGGGAATAGAACTTTTTTCTCTATTATATCAATTATATATCCACACAATAATATAAAAAGTTTTGTACTTTTCTATCCCATTTCATCTCATCCCAACTAAATAAAATAAACTTGTGTAAATGCATCACTTTTTAATGATAAATTTCATTTTTAATTCTTTAACCAATACTCTTGGGATACTGGTTAACATTCTCCATAACTTTTTCATGTGTCTATAACTCCACACATTTCTAATAACTCATCCAAAACCAATCGAATTGCAAATCCCTTCATAATGTCAAGATTAGTTTTACATTTTCACTAGATTGCCAATGAGATCCTCTCCCCAACACTTTTGAGTATTCGATCTTGGTGTTCAAGGCAAGAAAGGTTTAAGGAGAACTAAGAGAAGTAGTCCCCTATGAACTTAGGAATTGCCGGAGTTCATTTAAAGGAATTTTGAAAATTCCAAAACGTCCAGAGGATGTGTGTGACCAATCGAATTGCTAACACGACTCTTATTTTGAGAAATGTGTTTTTTTTTAGGTATTCTTGATATGCGTGTATATAAAAGATGATAAAAAATAACTAAGAGATATAAATAAACATATACAGTGTCACATACGATATCTAAAATTTTGTGTTCAAATAACACAACTCTTTTATTTTTTAAAGCTTGCTCCTCAGTTTCATGGAAGCTATTGCTGTATTGCATGCTCTGCCTCAACAATCATGGCCCATGGCCTAAGAAATTTATTTAGGAACCAAATTTAATGCCGACACTACAGAACAGACTTAAAGCATATCCTAAGTAACACGGGCAGCACCTAGCCGCAAGGGAAATGAGGTACTCTCAGCCTCAAGGCGGTCCCAAATCATTATGGATGAAACTTAAAAGAAAACACCATAGAAGCATGCCTGAGTGAAAAGAAAATTAAGATATAGGGAACAAAAGTACATAAATAAATACAAAGGAGATGGTATTTTTCCCATCTAAAATTAAGTCACTGACGACTAATCACAAACACGAGTTCAGAGCAGGATTTGTTGCCTGAAAATTCTTTCCTTACCAAGCGTATCCACAAACTACATTTTTATGTATACCAACACTCCACATGCAGAATTTTGACCACACCAGCAAATGGAAGTTCCCTTGTGCAACTCCAAAGCATGTTCCATTATCCAAGATAATGCATATCCAAGATAATGCATATAATATTACAGAAATCGCCTGGGCAGTTGCTATGCACATTCTGCCGAGAACCCAACAACTACACTTAAGTATACCTACTTTTTGTCCTCATCCTTCCCATTATTCTGGGGATTAAGCTCATCATCATCATAATATTCTTCAAAATATTCTTCATCACTGTCACCCTCCTCATCATAATAATACTCTTCATCATCACCTTCATCCTTATCATCCTCGCCATTCTGTAGAAGAAATGAGCCATCTGTTGACTGCTGTCCTCTTAACCTCTCTTGAATTCGATCCCTAATAGCCGTTCCCTGACATACGTTCAAGTGGTAACAGAAATTGAGAATAAGAAAAGAAAATGAAATGAAAAATTGACTAAGTAGTATACATGCATCGAAAGAGTTGCATAAGTTTTTTTTGCATAAATTAGCTTACCATCTTATGGCAACCTTCTTCAAACATTTCCAGAAATCCAGCAACCCAACGATCAGCATTTTCCACCCACTCATTACGATGCATACCCGCAGTCTTTGCAACAATTTGAATCTAGATGAACAACAAAGAACATTAGATTCAATATTTCAATAGTCAATAAAATAACAATAGCTCCCTCCCACCCAGATCTACATTTAACAAAATCATTAATCTTAGAAAGCTACTTCCTAATATTGCAATTAAAAATTTAAAAACTATTCTTAGAAAAAGAAATGGAAAAACAGAATCAAGGAGGAGTCAATTCTCTGTTTTACAAGCAACTACAGTCAAGCCACTCTCTAGTCTCCTCAGCACATGTGGACAAAAGATTTTTAATGGGAACCAAGTGACAAATTAGAGATTAATATAGTCCTCGGAGAAGAATTGGAGCAAGTAATTTCAGTTATCAGATCTATAACTGAAAATAAAGAATCGGAGCAAAGCAGCAGCAAGTCAGCAACCGACTGATATCAGTTTAATGGCAATATCATACAACCGATACACTTATTAACAATGAAACTGTGATCCACGATGCCCAGCGGTGAAGGTTTGGAAAATAAAGGCAGAAATCAGAAGTTAAGAGCAATATTCTCACATGCAACCAGGTTCGTAGCACTAGAATTAAGCTATATTAATAAAAATAATAAGAACATTCAGCAGATGCTCAAAGCATGTAGTAAGTTTAAAGCAAAATAACAAATCCAAACTCCACGATTCCATTTTTTTAAAACAATTACAGCTTCAAGCACACAACAAGAAGATAAATAAAACCACTACATTTAATTATAAAACTGTGCTAAACATACAAAAGCAAAAACCTGTAATATATTGAGACTTATAACAGTACAACAAACAAAATTCACTGAAAGTTATACTTGACCAGTATTTGATGTTGTTAGGACTCCATTTTTCTGAATTCCAATAAATCTCCTAGTTCAGAACAATAATTAAAACAACATAACCACATATCTCAATTCAGTTTAAGTTATTATGAGTTTTGTTGCTCTTGCTATTACTCCTAAATTTACGTTTGTGACCTCAATAAAGCAATCCAAAACCCATGCACCCAAAAATTAAACTCAAAAAATAGCAACAGATGTCCAACATCCCATATTGCCACAACAATTTGAATCACAATTCAGCCTGCCGATGAAATATTTTGAAGCACTTTTAGCTGGCATCGTCAGCTCCTATTTCCACTAACTATTACATTACAACCCCCTCATCCCATTTAATTTACAAGATCTTGCCTAAAGTAAGTAGTAAATCAACTTAATCAACTAAATGATATGGTATAGCAGTATACATACCTTCTCACCAACCTTTTCTTGATGTTCCTTTACTTTCTCTTGTAATGTTTTCAACCTTCTATTGACCCTCAGTCGCTTTTCCTGTTTATGATAAACAAAACGACAACTACAAGGGATAAGTTAATTCGTGACAGCAAATACAAGATTGATGTCAATATAAGAAGGAACAATTCACTTAATGAGGTATCATAAATAAAGCAGAATAAATCAAAGAGATCTATGCCAAACGCATGCCTTCACATAGCTCACACCAAGCTCTTTTCTCGAGTACCCGCGATCCAAATTCCGCAGCACATATTGGTTATAATCTTTGACAATCCTCATTATGATGTCTGATGTGGATATTCCTTCAGTCCGTTGTGTTTCCTTAAATCTTCCAACAGCTTTAACCTGCATATAAAATTATATGACATAGAGAATATGTGACAGAAGAAAAAAAGAGTAAAATGAACGGATAAAAAGAGGATTATCTGATACATACAAATTCATAAACATCATTGGCAGCACCACTGGTATCAGCATAACTGTGGAGAAATAATTGACAGGTGCGAAAAATATCATAAATCATGCAATGAAATACTTGAAAGAATGGATGCAGGTGTTGAGAGAGAGAGTAATGGTGTCTTACGGAAGAGAGTCATGAGCGACATAGTCAATATTGTGCTTGTCAAGAAACTCTTGATTGATAACCCAAGGGGCATCAGGAATGACTTCATCCACCCATCTGCTCAGAGTGAATTCTCAAACTCAATAAAAAGCAAACAAAGTATAATTTCTATTTCAAATAAAGAAGCACATACTTGCAGTGGCGCAGAGATTCGTATCGTTCGGCTTCAGTCATGACAGTTTTGCCTTTGTATTTGTGGGTGGTTTCATCGTTGCAGCACCCAACGAGCAAGTAAGTATTCGGAAATCTAAAATTCAAAAGTAAAAATGATGTACTAGTTAATTTAGTGTTTATGCACCTTGAAAAAGTATGAGATCAGATAGATAGATCTCGGATGCACAGGATAGGATCAAATAAAAGTGATTGTGTAACAGAAGTGAATAAGATTAAAATAAAAAGATATGCATACGATTTCTTGGCTTGCTCGAGAGAACCAGCGTGGCCAAAGTGGAAGAGATCGTAGATGCCATCGGCGTAGACGCGAATGGGGCGGTCCACCGGAGGCGGCAACATATTCGAATTCGAATGCTCACTGATGCAATCTGCCATTTCCAATCGCCTCTTCTCTTCTCTGCCCCTTTTGTATTTGTTGTTGATATCCCCTCTTCTGGCCTCTGCCTCTCCCCCTGCGCTATGCGGTAACCGCTGTTTCCGCTTTCTATTTTCCTTTTATCTTTTTCTCTACTCCATGAAAACAACGCTTGGTAAATGATTTATTACGCCCTTAACTTCGCTAAAATGAGTAGTAATATTATTGTATAGGAACAGTGACAATAACAAATATTCCGCAGAGATCAAAATGGTTTCCACATGCCATGCCATTCAACTTTTATGAAAAAACTTAGTTTTTCTTTTTTTAAAAAATAATACGATTTAATAATGATATAGAGGCTAAATGTAAAGATTAAATATGAAAAGGAAAATTCGCACCTGTAACAGACCTGCGATTAGTATCGTGTGCTCATTTATTAAATGGAGCCGGGGCTACCTTGTGGTGTGGATGCCCTTGTGTTTTTTTTTTTTTTTTTACCGACATTTTATCTTTGTTGGCTTGTTGACAAAGATTGACCTCAAACAAGAAAAAGAAACAAAACAAAATACTAATGGATATTTACTATATGTTACTTATGGTAACTAGGTCCGTGAATTATGGTCAACAAACAATTCTAGCTATAAGGTGCATTAGTCAACGTTCCATAATTAAAATAGTATGCAGTGTTAATTTAAAAAGTTTTATGCTGATATCTACAAACATTTTAACAATATATTTTTTATTTTAATAACTAAGAAAGAGAAATAAAAATAATATCAATATATTATTGAATATTAATATAAAAGTCATTTACATTAATCGTGTATAGAAATTAATTAACATGTTCTAACAAAATATATCATTTAACCATGCTGAATATCAACTAACTAAATAGCATTGTCAATAAATTAAAACTAACATCGTATATTATATACCTATTTTTTTTACTATTTTTGACCATCTCATTTTATGTAAAAGAAATTCTCTTCTGATATTCGTTCGTAGTAACGAAACATTTAAGTGTTGTGGGCTCTTTTATTTTGTTTAATTTTTATTCATGTCAAAAAAGTCGAGATTATAAGGTAAATTGAGCAAAATCTTAAACATGTATATATTTATGATACGTTCATGTAATAACATTTCATAAAATATATATGAACTAAATAAATATTATCATCAGTTATTTCCAAAACACATGTTTTTTATGTTTGCAACTTAGAAATTGTAAAAAAAAAAAAAAAAAAACTACGTCAAATCAAACTAATAGCAGCATCCACATCCCAATACCTCACTTTGGAGTTCTTAAATGGGCTCCACCATTACATATCACTCGTTTTTACTTTTAATAATAACTTAAGCACATCATCTCTCCAACCCAACAACTCCTAAAAGGTTCTTAAATGGACGCCACCAGTGATCCCACATCTTACAATTATAAAATTATATTATTTTTTTAAATAGACCTCACCAGCAACTCCTAATATAAAAACTATATTTTTTTATTAAATAAAAAATTGAAAATTAAAATTACAAAATTTGTAATAAAAATTAAAACATATGTTGAAATTTAAAATACATTTTTTTTTAAACAATTGTTCGTTATAATACTTATTTCCTTTATTTGTTAATAATGTCAATTTAGTTTACTCAATTTATTTATTTTTCTTCAATATTTTTTGTCACTCATTTTAGAGTTGTCACAATGGACTGGGCCGGCCCAAGCACTTTTCAGGTTGTACTGGGCCAAAATCAAATTGGGATGCTAATTTCCTAGCCCAGCTCTATGCGGGCTGCGGGACAAATGGGTCAGCCCATGAGCCGATAACGTTTTTTTAAAATTATTTATACTGTTTTTAAAAATTCATTTTTTTTAACTAGAAAATTTCATTCATGTGGTTATGAATTAACATTTAACATGTTATTCACCAAAAATCTCCTTGGTTATAATAAATCTCTATATGTATCATGGACATGGTTATAATAAATCTTCAACATCATAAAAAACATACATTTAAGTTTAATCATAAGTCATAACACGAAAAGTATAGGAGATGTATGATGTATCAAACAAAATAATACAAAAAAGTATCGGATGATGAGAATCTCGTCACAAAAAAACAAATAAACATAAAGTCATAACATAAGTAGTCAAGGAGGATCCCATCTCAAAATTATAACACTAATCACTCGAGACAGTGTTGGTGTGTTGATGTTGTTGTACGTTCTCTCTCTGACTCTAATCAGTCTATAACTGATAAAAGTAAAAGGCCCAAAAGGCAAAAGCCTTTTCAAATTCTTTATCATTTTTTATAAATATATGTTTTTGACTTTTTTTTTTAAGGATTTTTTTGATTTTTTTATTCGGGGCCACGCGATGGCCCAGCCCTAAGTGGGCCAATACATTTTTGGGTTGGGCCGAGCCGGGCCAAATTTTGTCGGGGCTACTATTTTACCAACCCATCGTTTTTGTCGGGCCAGTTCATTGGGTCGGGCGCATTTTGACAGCTCTAGTCCTTTACTTATTATTTTGAATTTTAAAAATGAGAATTGGCTATGTTTCCAAAAAAACAAATGAGAATTGAAAGTGGGTTGGATAGAATACAATTGAAAATGGGCCGAGTCCAAGTTGCAGCTTGTATACTGGTAAGAATAAGAAAAGAAATAGGAAGGAAGGCAATACCAAGAGAAACAGAGCTTAAATAAAATAGAATAGAAAAATCGAAGGTTCGGTCGGACTAAGAGAAGAGAGAAAGGGCTCGTGGTTGTGGATTTGGATCCAGTTCCAGGAGGGCGCAAGTCGAGCCAAATGGTAAGTTTCTTCCATATCTTTTGAAGCAGAGATATAGATTCATGTTATCTTTCTCTATCTTTAATCCTAGTTTATTTTTCTTTCTTACCGCTAATTTTCTTCCTAAATACCCGATCCGCAAGCTAGATCTAAGTTAATGTTGTAGAATCTCTACATCGAACTGTTGTTTATAATTTGATGTTGTTGGAATCGCTTGTCAATTTATTCTGCATCATTTCTATATCGAATCCTGATGCCAATTTTCTATCTATCTTTTATGTTCCAATTTGTAGATTCAGTTGAGTAACGCTCACAGTTTTTGGGATCAAGCCTTTCTTTCGTGATAGCTTGCTTCGCTAGAGTTTATTGTGTTTTAATTAACTGTAAACAAGCCAACCGAATATGTTTAAGTTGTTACTGGCCTCACGGTTGGCTCATTTATTAAGCTCTTAACATATTCATGTTCAAACTCCACTTTCTCCCAAAGGCAAACCACTGTTTGGCAGAGTCCATTGTGAAGGAGTTTTTCATATTTTATTTTGTACTAGGAATACATATCGGATCTCTTTTTCCGTTGTAATTAGGATGCTCTAATACTGGCAGATAACTTTTGGTTGCCGTCTATGTTTTTATTATCCGGGGCGTGCACTCTGGATGCTGCTTTACAGTTTACACCATTTCTATGCATTTCTTTTATATGTTTCCAATTGGAACATGCTTTGTTCATCTTTTTAAATGTAGATACACTTTGTGCTGCTCATTAGTCGTCAAGGGAAGGTCAGACTTACAAAATGGTATTCACCTTACTCTCAGAAGGAAAGAAATAAGGTATTAACCCCTATAACGTATTAACTTATTATTTTCTTGATAATTTATTAAGCTCCTCTGTTCCTTCTGTATTTTGTTATCTCTTGACTGCCAGACTGACGGTGCATTTCTTCCTCTTATTTATATTTAAATTTCGCATTACATGGTGATGGTATTATTATGATTATTCAGTGCTGAACAAACACATTGCATTTTCCACATTGCCATCCTTGATATATGAATTTACATGTCAGGTAATCCGTGAGCTCAGTGGAGTGATTCTTTCCCGTGCTCCCAAGCTCTGTAATTTTGTAGAATGGAGAGGATATAAGGTTGTTTATAAAAGGTATTCTGACAAGAGTACATGGCTTTTTGCCATACATTGCTACTCCTTTGCAAGGCACTCTTCTCTTCTGTATGTTTTGACATTTAATTGAGAATGTTCTATTGAATATCTGCTGCAGATATGCTAGTCTTTATTTCTGCATGTGTATTGATGAAGATGACAATGAATTAGAAGTCCTTGAAATAATCCATCATTATGTGGAGATTCTTGATCGGTATTTTGGCAGCGTAAGTTATCATAAAAGCTTCGACTTTTGAAGGGCACCACTTGATTCACTAATGGAACTACTCCCATTCTATTTAGGGAGGATATAATAATTTCTCATGCCTCTATGTTTTGATAATGGTCGCTTCACAATTTGCAGGTCTGTGAACTGGACCTGATATTCAACTTCCATAAGGTTTGTCCGCTTATCATGATTTATTGTTCAAAAGTAGAAACAATGGCTACTTATTTTGCCTTTAATCTGTTACTATTATAAATTATTCCTACAAAGTGAATCCACCCTGAATGAGCATCTATCTAGCCCTCTCTTTTTTCTTTTTCTTTTTTTGTAAAGTAATGTCCCTTCTTTTCTTTGATTTTGTATCATGGAAGGCCTACTATATACTAGATGAACTTCTAATTGCGGGTGAGCTTCAAGAGTCCAGCAAGAAAACAGTTGCACGGTTGATAGCTGCACAGGTATGCAACGAACTTTCTCTTTCAAAAATGTTTTGATTGCAGTTTCCTTCTTGAAGTTCTTTTATTGCAATTTTATATGATATTGGCTTTTAGGATTCTTTGGTTGAGACTGCGAAGGAGGAAGCCAGTTCATTAAGTAATATAATCGCACAAGCCACTAAGTGAGGAAGTCCAATGTTACAAGCTTCTGCCTATGTTGTGTTTTTGTTGTTGTTTAATTGAATATTCGATTTTCAATCTTGTTCTGCGTTGCCTTTCTTGCGGTCGGCAATTTCAAGTTTGTGTACGCTTGACCTGTCTACTACTGGTGGTAATCCATTTGCTCGAGGAATGCCTTTACTTTGTATATTGCTTTGAGATTGAAGTTCTATAGTACTTGTCAATTTATTTTTTTGTTGGCTAATTACCATTTTGGTCCCCAAATTATTATCAAATATTCAATTTGGTCCCCAAGTTTTTAAACGGTTCATGTTGGTCCCCTAATTCCTTAATTCCTTAAACTTGTTCAAATAGGTCCTTCTGTCAAGTTGATTAAGGGACGACAATGAATATTTTAAAAACTTGAAGACCAAATTGAATATTTTAAAACAATTTGAGAACCAAAATGAACATTTTAAAACAATTTGGGGACCAAAATGAATATTAAAATATTAAATTTAATGCTGTGTGGCACTAAAATATTAAACTTAATGCCACATGGCATTAGGTTTGACGTCGTTACTAGTCAACTTGATGGAATGACCTATTTGAACAAGTTTAAGGAATTAGGGGATCAAAATGAACCGTTTAAAAACTTTGGGATCAAATTGAACATTTAATAACAATTTGGGAATAAAAAGTGTAATTTAGTATTTTTTGTTTTTATGAAATATTAATCTTAAACAACAAGTGCATAATTTTCATAGCACATGTTGAGTACCATGAAAAATGTGGATATAGTTGAATGGTAAAATTTCTCTTTGTTAAGGAGAAGGAGAAGACGTGGTTTGAACCCGTGATCTGAAGTTTATGAGCCTTGCGAACTACCAAATTGTTCTCCCCTACAGCCAGATTTGGTTACTCAAGTATAATTTGGAGCAGTCTGACTATCATGAGGTCTTTTCTTGTAGTTGATTTATTCATAGGTTTTTCTACATTCATTTAACGCAGTCGCAGATGTTTTAGTGTATTTGATTTCACGTTAGAAATCTTTAGAGTTGATTTTGCCCCATATCAAACGTGATTTTAGTAAAATTGAGGTGTTTGGTTATTGTCAGGTAAAATAGATTTTGCCTTCAAAAGTGATTCTAACCAGAAGTTACAAAAAATAGCTTTTGCATTGAATTCAAAATTTTACACTAAGTTTTATATTAAACTTGCTTTTAAAATAAAAACATGCAGATATAAATCATTTCATCTCAAATTCAATTCTAACCAAATCAATTTTATGAAATTAATTTTATTCAGTGTGTGTTTGGTTTCACATTGGAAACCTCTAGAATTGATTATGCTCCCTGTTAAATGTTATTTTAGTAAAAATTGGGTGTTTGATTACCGTCAGTTAAAATTGGTTTTACCTCTAAAAGCGATTCTGACTAGAAGTTATAAAAAGTAATTTTTGCATTGAATTTACACTAAATTTTACATTAAACTTGCTTTTAAAACAAAATCATCCAAACTTAAATCAATTCACTCTAAACTCAATTCTAACCGAATCAATTTTACAAAATCAATTTCATTCAAAATCACTTTTATCAAACACTCATTCAAGCATACACTCAAAATCACTTTTATTAAACACTCATTCAATCATACACTTATTCTTTTGATTGTGGTAGCGTAACTTATTGGTTTATGAAGTAACATAGTAACTGGGAGTGGAATCATCTAGAAATAAACTTCCACATCCTTGGGAGGATTAGATAAAAAGTGCCGACAGATCCAAGATCAACTTTAATGATAATTCTTTGGGTAGTTCTTAAATATAAGAACATATTATTGTAAAAAACCTTTATTGGAGGAGAATAATGTGGCTATCAGGGTGAGGAATTGTTTTTCTATAAGAATTGTTTTTGCCAAAAAAACTTTTTTTTTTCCATCACAATTTTCAATTAAAAAATACAAGTTCAAAAAGAAAATAAGTCAAGAACCCAAATTATGGTTCTTTCATTGGAGTAAAAATAGATAAAAGTTCTTAAATTTTATATGACATTAATGGGTCCATAAAATAGGAGTTAAGAACCAAAGTGTTGTTCTCCATTGTAGATGCTATAAGGGGAAAGTGATCCGCATAGTTAGGTAACCAATCATTAGAATTTGGTTACTCTCGAGTAACTCACGAACGTTCCCAACAGTTATAAAGGCTTTTCAACTAGTGAAGATCCAAAGTGGTCCCTCAAATTTTTCAAGTAGGATAGTTTGGTCCTTGAAAAAAATAAAGGATAATTTGGTCCCCGAAATTTCAAAACGGGGGACAATTTGGTCCCCCAAATTTTATAACGGGGAACGTTCTGGTCCCTCTGTAAGGACCAAATTGTCCACCGTTTTGAAATTTCGGGAACCAAATTGTCCTTTAATTTTTCAGGGACCAAACTGTCATACTTAAAAAATTTGAGGGACAACTTTAGGTCTTTACTCGTTTTTCAACCATCTAAAGAAAAAGTGGCACAGCCCAAAGGTATCTTAGAAACTCAAACTTACTTTTACCATTTTTATGAAGTTTTGCAAACCTTTGAACTCAGTGGAAGAATTAATTTTGGGAAACTCCTACAGTTATGTCCACTGGTCTGTTAACCATATAGTAGAGTTCAATATAGATCACCACTAAGACACTCATCACAGCCTAGGTGATTAACTTTCCACATTATAAAAACGAATCATAAATGTAAATTAAACTCTTATCGTTCCGTTTCAAATTTTCAGTTGTTGTTTATATATTAAACTTAGAATAATCTATTTTAATGTCTTTTCTGGAACATGTATAGGATATATTAAAAATTTGATAGTTACAAGATCCATAGAAGGATGAAAATCATCTGTCCGATATAACTCGTTGTCCCTATCAATAATATCTTATCATATAAGCTTAAGAAAGTAGAATATATAATAAGATATTATTGATAGGAAAAGATTGTAGTATAGCAAAATGAGATATAAATCCTTTTGCTGGGTAAGATGAGAACATATCCTTTCAATTACTCCTTACTGACTAATAGCAGTGTAGAGAAAAAAAAATATATACACATAAGTTATAAAAGAAATTGTATAAATCTTAATTGGATCACTGAAAGAATATCATTTATGTATATCTCTTTTATATAACCACTAACCAGTTAATAAAACAAAACACCGGAAAAAATCGGTTCCTGAGTAAGATAATCTCTATGTAGCCAACCCGTGAGCCAATGTGATATCAGATTGGTGGAAAAACACTTTTGATAATCTCTAGAAAAACCTTATCGCAAAAAACAACCTCTTGGTCCCTACCAAACCAAATACCACAACATGGACATGCAATCTCCTCCATTATCGTGTAAGGACAAAAACTTTTCAATCTCATCTCCACACCCTCTGTGATTTCGCAGAGTGGTCAGACCAGCAAAGCCATGACATCACTTGCAAGATTCCACTTTCATCTTTTTTGACAAAAGAGACCACCGGTTAGGAACCTGTTTGGAATTGGTATGGGGCAACCAAAGTGTAATAAAAGTACCATCACTGAAAGCTAAGAACAAGCGGTGGATGAACCTAAGTTGGAAATTAAAAGCAAACGCAGTCTAAGATATGATATTTTGACATTAAGAATTGACATCAAAAGTTGACACACGAGTTTTGAGTGGGTTATAAACCAACGAAATGAAGAGAGAAAAATGATAAAGTGATAAAAAAAAACCACTCAAAAATAGAGTGTCAACTTTTGACGTAAAAATATCATATCTCTTTCTCAATTCCTTGAGAAATATATTTACACCCTATCTTTTTGAACTTGACAAAACCACATCTACATGCAATTTTATCTATAAAACAAGCAGGAGAAGGGCTGATAGTTTCAAATTATTGAGTCTCTTCCGAGTCCTTGAATTTCCTCTCACGATGGCCGAGAAAGCAGAAGCACATCTGGTGTTTGTCCCTGCTCCTGGTATGGGTCATCTTATATCCGCCATTGAGTTCGCAAAGCTTCTCATCCACCGTGACCACCGTCTCTACATCACTGTGTTAGTCATCGACTCACCATCTGACACCAAAACTCGTGCCTACACACAATCCCTCGCTTCCTCCTCCTTCTCCCAACGTGCCCAACTCATCATCCTCCCTCAACCTCACATCCCCGCCACTGCCCAATCCAATCCTGGTTCTTACATGAACGCTCTCATCGAAAACCAGAAACCCAACGTCAAAGATGCCGTCTCAAATCTCATCGGTGACGGATCCTCGCCGCCACTCGCTGCGTTCGTGGTGGACATGTTCTGCACAACCATGATTGATGTGGCCAGAGAGTTTGGCGTCCCTGCCCTTTTGTTCTTCACATCAGGTATTGCCTCCCTTGGATTCATGCTTCATGTTCTCACGCTCAGGGAACGCGACAACGTCAACTTGACGGAGTTGAAGGACACAGACACTGAGTTGGCCATTCCGAGTTTCGCCAACCCGGTTCCTGCAAAGGTTTTTCCCAGTATAGTCCTCAACAAGGAAGGCGACGCCTTTTTCTTAAATTACGTGAGAGGACTGAAGAAAGCCGATGGCATTATAGTAAATTCCTTTGAGGAGCTAGAATCCCATGCGGTTCACTCATTCTCTGATATCCCTATCTATCCGGTGGGACCCATATTAAACATTCAGGCCAATGATAAGGGTGACGAGTCTGATATCATCAAGTGGCTCGATGATCAACCTCCTTCCTCGGTCATATTCCTGTGCTTCGGGAGCATGGGTAGTTTCGATCAGGATCAGGTGCGGGAGATCGCACGTGCTCTCGAGGACAGTGGGGCCAGGTTCCTTTGGTCCCTGCGGAAGCCCCCACCGATGGGTTCCGTGGGAACTCCCTCTGATTACACTCCACAGGAGTTGGCTGAGGAGGTTTTACCCGAAAGGTTCTTAGATCGGACAGCAGAGATTGGAAGGGTCATTGGGTGGGCCCCTCAGGCCCAAGTGCTGGCCCACAGGGCAACCGGAGGATTTGTTTCGCATTGCGGGTGGAATTCCACCCTGGAGAGCATCTATTTAGGGGTGCCCATTGCCACGTGGCCGCTCTATGCGGAACAGCAGATCAATGCTTTTGAACTTGTTCGTGAGCTGAACATGGCCGTGGAAATTGCGTTGGATTATAGGGTGGAGTTCAAGGTTGGAAGGAACACTCTTTTGAGTGCAGACAAGATAGAAAGAGGAATAAGGGATGTGTTGGAGAAAGATGGAGAGGTAAGGAAGAAAGCGAAGGAGATGAGTGACGAGAGTAGGAAAACATTAACAGAGGGTGGATGTTCCTATTCGTATTTGGGACGCTTGATCGATTATATAATGAATGAATCGAGTAATCATTCTAATCATATACAAAATAGTTAGAGGGTATATTATTGCAGTTGCATTTACAGCTTAAGTCAACTGAATATGATTTCAATTTACCTTAACAATGTTTAAAATTTGAAATAATATATGCTTTATGTAAGTTATTTAAATCCGGTTCAGATCATTTACATACTACCTAGCCTCATCACAAGTATCATATCCATGTCATGAAAATTAGGGTTTCATTACTTCTAGTGCACTTTGTTTATTAAAGTTTAAATTTTTTTATTTTGAATCAATAAAGTTTAAGGTTTTTGGAAGGTAATTTGGGTGGAAATAAATTTTAGAAATATTTGTACAATATTTTGTAGCTTAAATAACGTGGCATTCCCCTCAAACACAATTTATTATAGTTTAAGGAAAAGTCTAATTTAACCCATTGAACTTTATCTTAGTTTTTGAACTTCTCCAGTGCTGTTATTTGAACACACGGTGAGTGTCGGACACCGTATAAAAATACGATACGTCCGAAAATTAAATTTCCTACGCTTAAAAATTCATATGTCTAAAAAATTTGTACGTCCGAAAATTAAATTCCGATAGCTCGAAAAACATAGGACACTTCATTTTACATATCCGGAAATTAAATTCTGATAACTCTAAAAACATACAAATTATCATCTTACACATTCAAAATTCAATTTTCGGAAAGTCAATTTACACGTCCGGAATTTAATTTTTGGAAGATATATAGTGTCGTGAAATATAGTGTCGTGATTTTGTGTCAAAAAATCATTTCTGCTTTAAATACGTATAATGTTTTATTAGAACTTCTCGATGAGTAATGTTTGTTGAACACATTTTGGGACACCATATGGTGTCCCCTTTGTTTTTTTGGTGGTATTCTTGAAATTGGTGTATATAAAGATGATAAAAGTAAGTGAGAGATAGAAACAAAAACATACGATGTCACATACGGTGTCTAAATTTTGTGTTCAAATAACACAACTCCTTCTCAATGTATGTAAAATAGTACTTACAACTATTGTTACCCCAAATTTGTCATACATCGATCGTGTATTTGAAGAAATTCTTTATTTTCAATATGACGAGCATGTGATTATATTTTTGTCAAATTTTTTAAGAATGTGAACATTGAGATGTTTTTCCAAAAAATTAGAAGGTACAAACTGTACTTTCTTTTCCAAAAATTTATTTCAAGGGTCAATGTTTTATATCACGGGCGAGTTATAAAAGGTGGATGGGTATGTTTGGGAGAGCGACGGGGTGTTTGGAGTGATAAGGAGGTCATGAGTTCAACTCCTCCAATAATATAATATACTAATTTAAGCTTGATTTGGAAACACGTCCTATACACCAACCTCAGCCATGGGGAACCCCGACCTCTTCACCACTGAATGTTTTTACGGTGTTGTCTAAGGTGTACCACCCACTAAAGTGATGTAGTGGTGCATCACCCATGTGGAAAAATGTGGTCCAATCAATTTGCTACATAGGTTGGTCAAATATTGTAGTATAGTCAAAGCATATATATACAATATATTTCAGTGTAATACATGGACTCTTTGTATTTGCAAATTTTACCTATATTAAAATAAAGTTTTTTTATTACCAAAAACAATTTTTTTTTCTAATTATTTAGCCCAAATTTTTTTTTTTTTGTTAATTTTTTTTTTGGTCATCCACTCGTTCCCCTGTTGGGATTTCATCCCACTGTCACTGATCAACCTCACCACCACCACCATCCCCATCACCACAAACCGCCACCACCAACAACCACCGCCCCAAAGCCCCATCTTAAACTCAATGCAACAACGTAAACTCGGTTAATTTTTGAGTTTAATTGTTATATATTAACATTATAAAGTTTTTTACAATGTCAACCAATCAATCACTAATCATATAGATGACTTTTAAGTTACTTAGGATAAGAGTAAAATAAAAAAAATTTAATGGCGTGCCAATTTATGATTGGATGCTTGTGTAAAAAAGGTTTATACTATCAATATATAACAATTAAACTTTTAATTTTTTACACTAATATAATATAGTTTAATAATATTTTTTTTAAAATCATTTAAATCTTAAACCTTAACTCCAGAGCCTAAGTATAGTGGTCATGGGTTCGATCCCTCACTCTTGCACATGGAGAAAATCTGGTTAGGAGAGGTCACTCCTTAAATGTCATCCAGTGCCCGAGGGATTAGCCTCCGCAGTAATGTGCAGAGGATACCATGAGAAATCGAAAAAAAAAACCATTAACTCTAACGCCTAAAACAAAAGACTTAAACACTGAAATACAATTAAAAATTTTAATTAACAAAAAAAGTAAAAACAAAAAAACAAAAACAAAAGGTTTAATCTTTTGATCTTCTAACTATTGGTCATGTGCGATTTTGGTCCATGTTGTTTTTTCGAGCAAATTTGATCCTCCTATTTATTCAATGTTGCAAATTTGGTCCTTCCGATCCAACATCTGTCGATTTTTTCAATGATCGACAAAGAGAAACCACTACTCTAAGCACATAGAAACCCTTAATTGAGCTTCTCCCTCATCTATCTCTCCATTTCAACATGATTCAAAGGTTCCTCTATGACATTTATTGGTTTCGTCCCTCCTTTCCAGGACATTTTTTAGTTCCAACACAGGGTCATTTACCACAAAAGATCAAACAGATGTTCTACGTACACGTTTAAAGAAGTGATTCCTCTCTATTGATCATTGAAAATTTGGCTATTGGACTAAAGAACAGAATTTGGAACATTAAAACCATTAAGGGACCAAATATGTTCGAAAAAACCATTGAGACCAAAATCACACGTGACCAATAATTGAAGGACAAAAAATACAATTAAGCCCAAACAAAAACACAAAAGAGAAGTTATAAAGTCGACTTTCCATTTAGGAAAATACTTAAGGACACTCGTTAAAGAATCAAGAAAAGAAAGATTACATAGGGAATTGATGTATTTAACATTTGAAAAAGTGAAATGTTTGGTTTTCCAATGAAAACGTGTTCTTTTTTTTTGCCCCCTTAAAGAATATATAAGGACATTCATTAACATGACCCTTCCATTTATTAAAGAAAAAAAAATAATTCACGAAGAGAAGTCGGCCTTGGCCTCTATGTTATCTTCTTCAACAAAAACATGCGTACTTTGGTAGATAATCTTGTACCATGGGCATTTTGGCAAATAAATTTTTTTCTTCATTATTATAGTAAAAAAACCGTCCTTTTTTGTCGTTAAACAAAAGGGCAACAAGCCCAACACAAACTAAACTAAATAAACAACTCGGAGTAAGAGGGCCCAGAAACATCATCAAATAACAAACTAGAAAGCTCCCTGGCCATCCTTTCAATTACTACTTACTGTAAAAAAGTTATGTAAAGAGAAAAAAAAAATATACACATAAGTTGTAAAATAAATTGTATGAATAAGACAACGCATTGGAAAAAATCGGCTCCAATGTAAGTTAATCTCTATATGTAGCGGTGTTAATCTCTATATGTAGCGGTGTAGCCTACCCGTGAGCCAATGTGAGATAAGATTCGTCGAAAAACATTTAAATCAATGATGTTGTCGCTTTGATAATCTCAAGAAAACCCCATTGCAAAAAACAACCTGTTGGTCCCTACCAATTACCAAATACCAAATACCACATACTAGTACATGGACATGCGATGCAATCTCCTCCTGTATCATGTAAGGACAAAAACTTTTCAATCTCATCTCCACTCACTCTATGATTTCGCAGAGTGGCTACACCAGCAAAGCCATGACATCACTTGCAAGATTCTCCTTTTATCCTTTTTTGACAAAAGTAGTGCTGTTTGTTTAAGATTTTGGATTTGGATATGCCAAATTTGATTCCATTGAAAGTAAAAAAGATATTGGAGTTTTAAGGATGTTTATTTACCAAATCTGGTAGAAAAAAAATTTAATTTTGAGTTAGATATAATTGATTCTAAGAGAAACAATAATTTATAACTTTGTCATTGAGAAGAATTGATTCTAGATGTTGGACCAATAAAATTATTTATATTTACATCTCAAAATGATTTTATTTTATCATTCAAACAAAATCAATTCTTATAAACCCACTTTAAAAATATCATTACCAAATATAAATGAATTCTTAAATTTAATTTTTTTTATAATAAGTTCTTTTAGTCTTTCAAAATTAATTTTACTACCATTAAGTGCCTCTTGGGATTTAAGTGGGACAACCAAATTGAAGTTTGCAATGTTAAAAGTATACTTCCTCGGTCTCTATTATAAGCAAAAATTAAATAAAACATATATATTAAGATGGTTAGTTAATCTCATTTAATATTGTTAATCTTATTTAAAAAATTAAGTTGTTATCTAAATTATCCTTCATCTTATTTTATTAAGCTTCTGTTGTTGGGAATAAAAAATAGTCATTGGAAAACAAAATCTGTATTAAATGAAAGATATTTGACGAATAATATCATTAAATGGATAAAAATAATTGACATTTGCTTATATATTGAATCAAAAAATTTGGGATTTATTTTTAGTTATAACAGAGACAAGAGGGATTACCAAAAATATCAAAGTAAAACGAATAAATTTATGCAACGGATGTAAGACCGAACGAGAAGTGGAAAAACATACCCCAAAAAGTAAAAATTAAATATTTTATTGAACAATGATGTATTTAACAATTCATTAATAAAAATTTAGGCTTAATTGTTATTTTGATATCCATATTATTGGTCAAGTGCGATTTTGGTTCCTGGAGTTTTTTTCATGCACATTTGATCCCGAAGTTTTTTCAATATTGCAAATTTAGTCCTTCTGTCAATATCTGTCAAATTTTCAATGATAAACTTGGACGAACCACTCCTCTAAGCATATAGAGCCACTGCTTTAAGCGCATAGAACCTCATTTGCTTTTGTGGTAAAGAATTATGTAGTGGAACCAAAAAAGGGTTAGTAAAGGAGGAAAAAACCATTAAATAGCAGAGATATGAACCATTGAATCATGTTGAATCAGAGACACAGAGGAGGTCGGACCTTAACCAGTGGTTATGTGTGTTTAGAGGAGTGGTTCCTCTATGTTGATCATTGAAAAAATTGACATACATTAGATAGCAGGACCAAATTTACAACATTGAAAAAATAGGGATCAAATATGCACGAAAAAAATTAAGGGACCAAAACCGCACATAACCAATAATAAAAGGACAAAAACTACAACTAAGCTAAAAATTTATTATTATTTGATTTTTTTAACAAAAATTTATTATTTCTTAATTGCTTAATAAATGCGAGATCCTATACTTAAAACCACGTCCACATGCAATTTATCTATTTAATTAAACATATAAAAGAAGCAGGAGAAGGGCTGATAGTTTCCAAGTCTTCCAATTTCCTGTCACGATGACCAACAAAGCAGCAGCCCATATTGTGTTTGTCCCTTGTCCTGGTATGGGTCATCTTGTTTCCGCCATTCAGTTCGCAAAGCTTCTCCTACACCGTGACCACCGTCTCTATATCTCCGTCCTAGTCATCAACTCACCATCTGACACCAATACTCGTGCCTACACACAATCCCTCGCCTCCTCCTCCTTCTCCGAACGTTCCCAAGTCATCCTCCTCCCTGAACCTCACATCCCCTCCTCTGCCAGATCCAATCCTGGCTCTTACATGACCGCTCTCATCGAAAACCAGAAACCCAACGTCAAAGATGCCGTCTCCAATCTCGTCGGTGACGGATCCTCGCCGCCTCTCGCTGCGTTCGTGGTGGACATGTTCTGCACAACCATGATTGACGTGGCCAGAGAGTTTCACGTCCCTGCCCTTTTGTTCTTCACATCAGGTGTGGCCTTCCTTGGCTTGATGCTTCATCTTCACACGCTCCGGGAACGCGACAACTTCGACGCCACGGAGATGAAGGGCACGGACACTGAGTTGGCCATCCCGAGTTTCGCCAACCCGGTTCCTGCAAAGGTTTTGCCCAGTATAGTCCTCAACAAGGAATGGGACCCCTTTTTCTTAGATTACGCTCGAGGACTGAAGAAAGCCGATGGCATTATAGTAAACTCATTTGAAGAGCTAGAATCCTATGCGGTTCACTCATTCTCTGGTGCTGATATCCCTATTTATCCGGTGGGACCCATATTAAACATCAAGGCCAATGAAGAGTCTGATATCATCAAGTGGCTGGATGATCAACCTCCTTCCTCGGTCGTTTTCCTGTGCTTCGGGAGCAAGGGTAGTCTCGATGAGGATCAGGTGCGGGAGATTGCACGTGCTCTTGAAGACTGTGGGGCCCGCTTCCTTTGGTCCCTGCGGAAACCCCCACCAAAGGATTTCATAGGCGCTCCCTCTGATTACACTCCACATGAGTTGGCCGAGGTTTTACCCGACGGGTTCTTAGATCGGACGGCAGAAATTGGAAGGGTCATTGGGTGGGCCCCTCAGGCCCAAGTGCTGGCCCACCGGGCCACCGGAGGATTTGTTTCGCATTGCGGGTGGAATTCCACCCTGGAGAGCATCTACTTTGGTGTGCCCATTGCCACGTGGCCGCTCTCTTCGGAACAACAGACCAATGCTTTTGAACTTGTTCGTGAGCTGAACATGGCCGTGGAAATTGCGTTGGATTATAGGGTGGAGTTCAAGGTTGGAAGGAACACACTTTTGAGTGCAGACAAGATAGGAAAAGGAATAAGGGATGTGATGGAGAAAGATGGAGAGGTAAGGAAGAAAGTGAAGGAGATGAGTGACAAGAGCAGAAAAACATTGACAGAGGGTGGATGTTCCTACTCTTATTTGGGACGTTTGATTGAATATATAATGAATCAGGTATAAAACTACCGTTCTATTCTAATCATATATAAAATGATTAGAGGGCATACACTGTATTGTAGTTTAATTTACAGCTTAAGCCAACTGAATTATTTTAGTTTGCCTTCTACTGTGTTTGAAAAGAAATATGTTATATGGCTAAGTTGTTTAATTCCGGTTCAGATCTGTAGCTAACTTCTATGATCATATCCATGGAGTGAAAATTAGGGTTTCATTACATCTCGTGCACTTTGTTTAATAAAGTTTAAGTTTTTTTTTCTAAAGAAAAGTTTAAGGTTTTTGGATCGTAACTTGGGTGGAAATAAATTTTAGAAATATTTGTACCATGCTCCCTCTGGTCCTATATATAAGAGGCAAAACCCTAAAACACACAGACCAAGAAAATATATTGTAATAAGCTATTTGTAATTAACATTCATATAAATTTACAAATTTAACCCTTCAATAATTAATGAACAAACCTACTTGTATTGAAATTTGCACTGCCTAGTAAATATAAATCCTATTATAAATAAGGGTAAAATTGGAAATGAGCATTTAATATTTGTCAAAATACATGTATATCTCTTATATTTTGGACCCAAAAAAAGTAGTCATTTGCTTCTTATAATAAGGACCGGAGGGAGTATTTTGTAGCTTAAATAATATGACATTACCCTCCAACACAACTTATTGAAGTTTTAAGGAAAAGTCTAATTTATGCCACCGAACTTTTAAAATATTAATTATTTAACTAATTGGTTTTTTTTTTTTTGTAAACGTAAATAAGTAGTAGTATTTTTTTTAATCTTAATCTTAATCTTAATACCATATTGTAATCTTAATCTATAAAGTTTAATAATAAATAGATATTTTTTTTTTATAAATCCTTTTAATTGCTTTTTAATAATAGATATGAGAACTCAAAAGTGGTTGATTACATTAGGAATGAGATGTACCACAAATGAATTTCACCAATAGGATTAGAGGTTCTAATCTTGAAATTGTTATTTTGAAAATGACTTTACTTAACCACCATTCTCAACCATAGGATTATTCTCACAACTTTGTTTGTGGGATACCCACTCAAAGAACAAAAAAAAAAAAAGAAGAAAAATCATGTAAAGAAGAAAAAATATAAACAAAAATTATGGAATTAAAAAAAGGCAATTATTCATTAATATACATCTTCCTATAAAAATTTGTTGGCAAAATAGGTTGATTGATCATGTATGTTTTTTATTTTTTTTATTTTGTACTTTGAACTTATATGTTTTATTTTTTGCATTTTGATTCTATACGTTATGTCTCGTTGTAAAACTGACACTATCAAAAAGGAATTAACGAAAAAGACAAATATAAAAGATGAAATATAATATATTGGACCAAAACGGTAAATGTATGTTCTCTTTCATTGCTTCTCGTTGTGGTCTTATGTTTTGTCTTTTATGTTAGCCCTAAAACTTACGTCGTTATGTACGGATTACCATAAAGAACCAATGTGTTAACAAAATATAAAGTATAATACCTATATAAAAAACTTATTGAACAAATCAACTTATTTTATCAAAATTATTTGAAATTTGTTAACCACAGTCAATCACTTAGCATTCGCCAAATCTTAATTGGATCCATTAAAAGAATATATTTTTAATTTAATCTATATATCTTTTATATAAGTTCTGTTTGACAAAAATAACTGATAAGCTCGCTTATAACTGATAAGTTAGCTTTTAGCTGATAGCTGAAAAGCTAACTGATTGAATTTGAAGTGTTTGGTAAAATTAGCGGTTGAACTAACTTATAAATGTAAAATAACATAAAATGACATATTTATGATAGACATGGTAAAGTGAAAATTTCATTAAATGAATGGGGGTAAAAACGAAAGAAAAATCAATTAGCTATAAACTATCATAAGCTAAATAAATTAGCTTATGAAGCTATGAGTTAATGAGATAAACTTATTTACCAAATACATCTATTTCAATCAAATAAGTTTATAAATTAGTCAAAATAAGCTATAAGTTAGCTTATTGGACCTAGAAACAAAGCCATAACCATTTAATGATAGAATATCCCGGTAAAAATCGATTCCCATGTAAGATGAAAAATGATAATTTGACACAACTTTTTGACACCATACGACAACAACATACGGTGCCGCACTGTAGCAGTTTTTTTTTAATATTTAGTTTTTTTAAAATATCTTGTTCTTTTTTAAAAAACATTATTTAGATTTTTTTAGAAATAAAATTTTTAGTTGAGTATGTGCAAATATCTGGTTAATCAGGTACAAATATCTGGTTAATTCAGTTCATTATCTGGTTAATGGGTTTTTTTGTTAAGCATGTACAAATATCTGGTTAATCAGGTACAAATATGTGGTTAATTCAGTTCATTATTTGGTTAATGAGTTTTTTTAGAAATAAAATTTTTGGTTAAGTATGTGCAAATATTTGGTTAATCAGGTACAAATATCTGGTTAATTCAGTTTATTATCTGGTTATTGGATTTTTTGGTTAAGTATGTGCAAATTAATGGGTTTTTTTGAGAAATACATTTTTTAGTTAATCAGGTACAAATATCTGGTTAATTCAGTTCATTATCTGTTAATGGTTTTTTTGGTTAAGTATGTGTAAATATCTGATTAACCAGGTACAAATATCTGGTTAATTCAGTTTATTATCTGGTTAATGGGTTTTTTGGTTATGTATGTACAAATATCTGATTAATCAGGTACAAATATCTAGTTAATTCAGTTCATTATCTAGTTTATGAACTTTTTTAAGAAATAAATTTTTTTTTTTTTTTAAAAAAAGTCAAAAAAAGTTTTTTTTTTTTTTTTTTTAAAAAAAGCTACAATAACGCCCCACTACAGTATGTGTCCCGTATGTTGTGGATTTGGTATGTTCAATTATCACACCGGTGTAAGATCTAGCCTACGCTTGAGCCAATATTGTGATGTCGACTCAACACTGCATATATATATATATCAAGGGAGTTGACGCTATCATCTCTAGAAAACCCCGTCGCAAAGCTACAAACCTTGTGGCCCTCCGTAGCAAACCAAATACCAAACATGGACATTCAATGTCCTCATGTCTCGTGTAAGGACAAAAACTTTTCAATCTCCACTCACACTGCGATTTCACAGAGCAAGTGGCCATTCCATTACCAGCAAAGCCATGACATCACTTGCTCTATATCTTTTCCTTTAACTTGACAAAACCACGTCCACATGTCTAGAAGGACTGATAATCTTGAGTCTCATCAGAGTCTTCCAATTTCCTTTCAGCATGACCAACAAAGCACAAGCACATTTGGTGTTTGTCCCTTTTCCTGTTATGGGTCATCTCGTTTCCACCATTCAGTTGGCAAAGCTTCTCGTCGACCGTGACGACCGTCTCTACATCACTATCTTGCTCATCAACTCACCATCTGACACCGTAGTTCGTGACTACACGCACTCTCTCGCTTCCTCCTCCTTATCCGAACGTGCCCACGTCATCATCCTCGAACCTCACATCCCCACCACCTCCCACTCCGATATTGGTTCTTACATGACCGCTCTCATCGAAAACCAGAAACCCAACGTCAAAGAAGCCGTCTCCAGCCTCGTCGGTGACGGATCCTCGCCGCCGCTCGCTGCGTTCGTGGTGGACATGTTCTGCACAACCATGATTGACGTGGCTAGAGAGTTTGGTGTCCCTGCCCTTGTCTTCTTCACATCAGGTGTTGCCTTCCTTGGCTTGATGCTTCATCTTCACACGCTCCGGGAACGCGACAATTTCGACGCGACGGAGTTGAAGGGCACGGACACTGAGTTGGCCATTCCGAGTTTCGCCAACCCGGTTCCTGCAAAGGTTCTGCCCAGTACGGTCCTCAACAAGGAATGGAGTCTCTTTTCCTCAACTTTCGTGAGAGGAATGAAGAAAGCGGATGGCATTATAGTAAATTCATTTGAGGAGCTGGAGTCTCATGCGGTTCACTCATTCTCTGATGCTGATATCCCTATATATCCTGTGGGACCCATATTACACATCAAGGGCAATGATAAGGGTGATGATATCATCAAGTGGCTCGATGATCAACCTCCTTCCTCGATCATATTTCTGTGCTTCGGGAGCATGGGTAATTTCGATCAGGATCAGGTGCGGGAGATCGCACGTGCTCTTGAAGACAGTGGGGCCCGGTTCCTGTGGTCCCTGCGGAAACCCCCACCAAAGGATTCCATGGGCACGCCCTCTGATTACACTCCATGTGAGCTGGCCGCGGTTTTACCCGACGGGTTCTTAGATCGGACTGCAGAAATTGGAAGGGTCATTGGGTGGGCCCCTCAGGCCCAAGTGCTGGCCCACCGGGCCACCGGAGGATTTGTTTCGCATTGCGGGTGGAATTCCACCCTGGAGAGCATCTATTTAGGGGTGCCCATTGCCACGTGGCCGCTCTATGCGGAACAGCAGACCAATGCTTTTGAACTTGTTCGTGAGCTGAACATGGCCGTGGAAATTGCGTTGGATTATAGGATGGAGTTCAAGGTTGGAAGGAACACACTTTTGAGTGCAGACAAGATAGGAAAAGGAATAAGGGATATGTTGGAGAAGGATGGAGAGATTAGGAAAAATGTGAAGGAGATGAGTGACAAGAGCAGAAAAACATTGACAGAGGGTGGATGTTCCTACTCTTATTTGGGACGTTTGATTGAATATATAATCAATCAGGTATAAAACTACCATTCTATTCTAATCATATATAAAATGATTAGAGGGCACACACTATATTGTAGTTTAATTTACAGCTTAAGCCAACTGAATTATTTTAGTTTGCCTTCTACTGTGTTTGAAAAGAAATATGTTATATGGCTAAGTTGTTTTATTCCAGTTCAGATCTGTAGCTAACTTCTTCACAAGTATTATCATATCCATGGAATGAAAATTAGGGTTTCATTACATCTCGTGCACTTTGTTTAATAAAGTTTAAGTTTTTTTTTTAAAGAAAAGTTTAAAGTTTTTGGATCGTAACTTGGGTGGAAATAAATTTTAGAAATATTTGTACCATATTTTGTAATTGCTTAAATAATATGGCATGACCCTCCAACACAACTTATTGAAGTTTTAAGGAAAAGTCTAATTTATGCCACCGAACTTTTAAAATATTAATTATTTAACTAAATTGGTTTTTTTTTAAACGTCAATAAGTAGTATTTTTTAATCTTAATACCATATTGTAATCTTAATCTATAAAGTTTAATAGTAAATAAATATTTTTTTATAAATCCTTTGAATTGCATTTTAATAATAGATGACAACTCAAAAGTGGTTGATTACATTAGGAATGAAATGTACCACAAATGAATTTCACCTATAGGATTAGAGGTTTGAATCTTGAAAATGTTATTTTTGAAAATGACTTTACTTGGATGCCACTCATCAACTCCATTCAAAAAAGATTACTCTGTTGGAGAAACAAATACCTTTCCTTCGGAGGAAAAGTGATATTAATTAATACGGTTTTGTCAAGCTTACCAATCCATTACCTCTCTTTCTACAGAGCTCCAAAAAAGGTAATAAACAAAATCATACAAATGCAAAGAAGGTTTCCTTGGGGAGGAAGTGAGGAGTGTAGGAAAATTTGTTATGTAAAATGGGAGGTGGTGTGTAAAAAGAGAGAAGAGGGTGGGTCGGGAATTAGAGACATTAATGCCTTTAATTTAGCATTATTGGGAAAATGAAGGTGGAGATTCTTTAAAGAGACAAATTATCTTTGGTGAGCCTTCGTTATGGAGGACAAAATGGTGTGAAAAAACAATAAAGAGGGGGGGGGGGGGGGGGGGGGGGAGGTATCTAATTGGTGGAGAGATTTAGGGAGCTTAGAAGGAGATGATTCAAAGAGGGTGGGTTGGATTTCAGAGAGTATTTCTAAGAAACTAGTAAATGGAAATACCATTAATTTTTGGAATGAAAGTTGGATTGTGGAGACAACTTTAGCAACCAGTTTTCATAGGTTATACTCCATTTCAACACAAAAAGAGGCAAGGGTCGCAGAAATGGGTGATTGGAGAAACAATGCTTGGAGCTGGAAGTTCGGTTGGAGGAGAAGACTGTTTGTATAGGAGGAAGAATTACTACAGAGCATTATGGAGATTCTTGCAGGTCATCAAATTCATTCACAGGCTGAGGACACATGGTGCTGGTTGGGTAAGACAGAAAAGCCATACACAGTCAAAGAAGCATATCAGGTGATCACGGATGTGCAGAATAGTGCACGGAAGCACTCCCTCAAGCTTTTGTGGGACAAGTCCATTCCACTAAAGTTGGGAGCCTTTTGTTGGAGAACCATCCAAGACAGAATTTCAATTAACATCCTCAAATCTGAACAGAAGGGGAATCATGTCAGCCAACACATCCACAATGTGTAGGTTCTGCAATTCGGCCAATGAGACTACAACTCACCTGTTTCTGAACTGCAGTTTCTCCTATCATGTGTGGTTGTACATCTACAATTGGATAGGTTTGGATACAGTACTTATTGGAGACTTGGAGGATTTGCTTTTACAACATGATGGATTAATAACAGGAAGGATATCCAAGAAGATATGGAGAATGTTGTGGTTCGCAATCACTTGGACAATATGGCTTCATAGGAATGAATTGGTGTTCAAACAAGGTAAATTGGATTTTGATAAGGTAGTTGAGTTGATTAAAATCAGAGTTTGGACATGGAGCAATGGAAGGGTCAAGTGTGGGAGGTTCTCTTTTCTGGATTGGAGCATAAACCCACTAGAAAGTCTAAAAAACAAATCCTAACAGCTACAGAATTTTGGACTATGTGGGGGAGCTGATGCAGTTCGGCACCTTGGTTTTGAGGCACCTTTGCTGCAGCATCAAAAAACAACCTCAAATTCAATATGTTTTTTTCCTGCTGCACTTATTATATACAACCTCTTTGGGATTGTTTTTGTTTTTGGGAGTTCCAGATATTGTATAGGGGGGCAGAATGTTAATCTATTTTTTGGTGGTGGGTTTAGTTATCAGTCCCGTTATTTGGACAACCCAAATACGGGACAACCGGACAACTTTTCATTGTAGTGCTACTGTAGCGCACTGTAGCGCTACTTTTTTTTTTTTTTTTTCTTCTTCAGATTTAGACTTTTTAAAAAAAAAAAAAAATTATTTTCTCAAAAAGATCCATTAACCAGATAATGAACGGAATTAACCAGATATTTGTACCTGATTAACCAGATATTTGCACATACTAAATCAAAAATTTTCTCAACAAAACCCATTAACCAGATAATGAACCGAATTCACCAGATATTTGTACCCGATTAACCAGATATTTGCACATACTACCAAAAATTTTCTCAACAAAACCCATTAACCAGATAATGAACCGAATTCACCAGATATTTGTACCTGATTAACCAGATATTTGCACATACTAAATCAAAAATTTTCTCAACAAAACCCATTAACCAGATAATGAACCGAATTCACCAGATATTTGTACCCGATTAACCAGATATTTGCACATACTTAACCAAAAATTTTATTTCTCAACAAAACCCATTAACCAGATAATGAACCGAATTCACCAGATATTTGTACCCGATTAACCAGATATTTGCACATACTTAACCAAAATTTTATTTATCAAAAAAACCCATTAACCAGATAATGAACGTGATTCACCAGATATTTGTAATAGATTTACCAGATATTTGCACATACTTAATAAAAAATTTTATTTCTCAAAAAAACCCATTAACCAGATAATGAACGTGATTCACCAGATATTTGTATCAGATTAACCAGATATTTGCACATACTTAACAAAATTTTATTTCTCAAAAAAAACCCATTAACCAGATAATGAACGTGATTCACCGGATATTTGTACCTAATTCACCAGATATTTACACATACTTAACCAAAATTTTATTTCTCAAAAAAAAAAAAACCCATTAACCAGATAATGAACGTGATTCACCGGATATTTGTACCTGATTAACCAGATATTTGCACATACTTAAAAAATATTAGAACAAAAAAAAATACATTTTTTTAAAAATTTCGAAATATTTTTAAAAAAAAAAGAAAAAAAAAAGTGAACAGTGTAGCGCTACAGTGCAGCACAGTAGCGCTACACTGTGCAACTATACGGGTTGTCCCGTATAGTTGTCAACCCCAGTTGTCCAAAAAACATTTCTGGTTTAGTTATAGTCTCAACCAGGTTGCATCATTTGCCTTGGTTGAACTGATAGCTTGTCCTACTTAATGTTCTCTCACTTGGTTATTCTTGTATATGGGTGAGTACCCCTTGTACTCTTATCTATATACCATTTGCTTAAAAAAAAAATGACTTTACTTAACCACCACTCTCAACCATAGGATTATTCTTGCAACTTTGTTTGTGGGATACCCACTCAAAGAACAAAAAAAAAAAAAAAATCATGTAAAGAAGAAAAAATATACACAAAAAATATGGAATTTAAAAAAGGTAATTATTTATTAATATACATCTTCCTATGAAAATTTGTTGGTAAAATAGGTTGGTTGATCGTGTGTGTTTTTTTACTTTGCACTTTAGTCTTATATGTTTTATTTTTTGCATTTGACGTTATGTGTTATCACCACGTTAGTCATAAAACTGACACTATCAAAAAGGGATTAACAAAAAAGACAAATATAAATGATGAAATATAACATATAAGGCCAAAATGGTAAATGTATGTTCTCTTTCATTGCTTCTAGTTGTGGTCTTATATGTTATGTTTTATCTTTTATATTAGTCTCAAAACTTACGTCGTTGTGTACCGATTACCATAAAGAACCAATGTGTTAACAAAATATAAAGTATAATACCTATATAAAAAAAAGGTATTGAACAAATCAACTTATTTTACCAAATTTATTTTAAATTTCTTAACCACGGTCAATCACCTAGCATTCGCCAAATCTTAATTGGATCCATTAAAAGAATATATTTTAAATTATATATATATATATATATATATATATATATATATCTTTTATATAGGTTTTATCTGACAAAAATAGCTGATAAGCTAGCTTATAGCTAAAAACTAGCTAATTGAATTTGACGTATTGGGTAAAATTAGCGGTTGAATTAATTTATAAATGTAAATTAACATAAAAGGACATATTTATTATAGACATGGTAAAACGAGAATTCATTAAATGAATGAGGGTAAAAACGAATGAAAAGTCAATAAGCTATAAGTTATAAGTCATAAGCTAAATAAATTAGTTTATGAAGAAAAGTTACAAGCTAATGAAATAAACTTGTTCACCAAACACCTCTATTTCAGTCAAATAAGTTTATAAATTAGTCAAAGTAAGCTATATAAGTTAGCTTATTGGACTCGACAAACAAAGCCATAACCATTTAGGCTTTGTTTGGCATAAATAGCTGATAAGGTAGTTGATAGCTGATAAGCTAATTTTTAGCTGATAGCTAAAAATTCTAGCTGATTAAATTTGAAGTGCTTGATAAAATTAGCGATTGAACTAGCTTGTAAATATAAAATGATATAAAAAGACATATTTATGATAGACATGGTAAGGTAAGAATTTCATTAAATGACTGAGGTGAAAATAAAAGAGAAGTCAATAAGCTATAAGTTATAAGTCATAAACTAAATAAATTAGTTTATGAATAAAAACTATGAGCTAATGAGATAAACTTATTTACCAAATCGATTACATGTAAGATAAGCTCTAGCATACGCATGAGCCAATGTGATGTCGACTCAACACTATCATCTATAGAAAACCCCGTCGCAAAGCTACAAACCTCGTGGCCCTCCGTAGCAAACCAAATACCAACCATGGACATTCAATGTCCTCATGTCTCGTGTAAGGACAAAAACTTTTCAATCTCCACTCACAACGCGATTTCACAGAGCAAGTAGCCGTTCCATTACCAGCAAAGCCATGACATCACTTGCTCTATATCTTTTCCTTTAACTTGACAAAACCACGTCCACATGTCTAGAAGGACTGATAATCTTGAGTCTCATCAGAGTCTTCCAATTTCCTTTCAGCATGACCAACAAAGCACAAGCACATTTGGTGTTTGTCCCTTTTCCTGTTATGGGTCATCTCGTTTCCACCATTCAGTTGGCAAAGCTTCTCGTCGACCGTGACGACCGTCTCTACATCACTATCTTGCTCATCAACTCACCATCTGACACCGTAGTTCGTGACTACACGTACACTCTCTCGCTTCCTCCTCCTTATCCGAACGTGCCCACGTCATCATCCTCGAACCTCACATCCCCACCACCTCCCACTCCGATATTGGTTCTTACATGACCGCCCTCATCGAAAACCAGAAACCCAACGTCAAAGAAGCCGTCTCCAGCCTCGTCGGTGACGGATCCTCTCCGCCGCTCGCTGCGTTCGTGGTGGACATGTTCTGCACAACCATGATTGACGTGGCTAGAGAGTTTGGTGTTCCTGCCCTTGTCTTCTTCACATCAGGTGTTGCCTTCCTTGGCTTGATGCTTCATCTTCACACGCTCCGGGAACGCGACAATTTCGACGCGACGGAGTTGAAGGGCACGGACACTGAGTTGGCCATTCCGAGTTTCGCCAACCCGGTTCCTGCAAAGGTTTTGCCCGGTCCGGTCCTCGACAAGGAATGGGATCCTTTTTTCTTAACTCACGCGAGAGGATGGAAGAAAGCGGATGGCATTATAGTAAATTCATTTGAGGAGCTGGAGTCCCATGCAGTTCACTCATTCTCTGATGCTGATGTCCCTATCTATCCGGTGGGACCCATATTGCACATAAATGGCAATAATAAGGATGGTGACTCTGATATCATCAAGTGGCTCGATGATCAACCTCCTTCCTCGATCATATTTCTGTGCTTCGGGAGCATGGGTAATTTCGATCAGGATCAGGTGCGGGAGATCGCACGTGCTCTTGAAGACAGTGGGGCCCGGTTCCTGTGGTCCCTGCGGAAACCCCCACCAAAGGATTCCATGGGCACGCCCTCTGATTACACTCCATGTGAGCTGGCCGCGGTTTTACCCGACGGGTTCTTAGATCGGACTGCAGAAATTGGAAGGGTCATTGGGTGGGCCCCTCAGGCCCAAGTGCTGGCACACCGGGCCACCGGAGGATTTGTTTCGCATTGTGGGTGGAATTCCACCCTGGAGAGCATCTATTTTGGTGTGCCCATTGCCACATGGCCACTCTATGCGGAACAGCAAACCAATGCTTTTGAACTTGTTCGTGAGCTGAACATGGCCGTGGAAATTGCCTTGGATTATAGGGTGGTTTTCATGTTTGGAAGGAGCACTCTTTTGAGTGCAGACAAGATAGAAAGAGGGATAAGGGATGTGTTGGAGAAAGATGGAGAGGTAAGGAAGAAAGCGAAGGAGATGAGTGACGAGAGCAGGAAAACATTGACAGAGGGTGGATGTTCCTACTCTTATTTGGGACGTTTGATTGATTATATAATGAATCATGTGTGAAACTATCACTCTAATATTCATATTCAAAATGGTTAGGGGTATATAGTTTAATTTACAGGTTAAGCCAACTGAAATGATTTTAATTTACCTTCTACGTTGTTTGTAAAGAAATGTTTCATGTAAGTTGTTTAATTCTGGTTCAGATTTGTAACTACCTAGCTTCACAGGTATCATATCCAAGGCATGAAAATTAGGGTTTCATTACATCCAGTACACTTTGTCTAATAAAGTTTAATGGGTTTTGACCAAACTAACCCACTTTTAGAAACTATTTACCAAAATAACCTACTTTTGAAACTATTTACCAAACTAACCTACTTTTAAATAAAATAATATTTTTTTTCTGTTGACTTTGAGTGGCGCCGGTCCTACCGACCGGCGCCATTGACTTTGACCCACCACGTGGCGGGTCCCTATTTGCCAGAAAAATAAAAAAACGAAAAAAAAAAAAAAAGAGAGTGGCGCCGACGGCACCACTCAAAGTCAACAGAAAAAAAATATTATTTTATTTAAAAGTAGGTTAGTTTGGTAAATAGTTTCAAAAGTAGGTTATTTTGGTAAATAGTTTCTAAAAGTGGGTTAGTTTGGTTAAAACCCCAAAGTTTAAGGTTTTGGATGGTAACTTTGGTGCAAATAAATTTTAGAAATGTGTGCACCATATTTTGTAGCTTAAATAATGAATCAAGATCCTCTCCAGTACTGAAGACGCCAGTTGGAGAGAGGCAGAAAGAAAAAATTAGGAGAGAAGTGGCATGTAAGTAATAGGAGCATTTAATACATGTAAGTAGACAAATCTTGTTCCTATCTCTCACATACTGGACTCTCCAGTACTGGAGAGGATTGGGACTCTTAAATAATACGCCATTAGCCTCAAATACAATTTATTGAAGTTTTAAGGAAGTCTAATTTAAGCCATTGAACTTTATACCATGTAGATTTTTTTTTTTTTTTGGATAATGGATGTAAAATTTATTTTTTGAACTTTAAAAACGTACAAAATTGTATTAGAACTTCTCAATGTATGTAAAATAATACTTACAGCTAATGTTCCCCCAAATAAAAGTGACTTGTGGGATCTACTATTATTTAAAACTGGGATATCAAAATATAAATTGAGTGAGAAAATGCTATTTGAAAAAAAAAAAAAATTTGAGTGAGAATAATCTATACATTTATTAAGGCTCAACCCACAACCTGGCGTGTCGTTCTCACGTTTTTTTGGAATATTTTATAGACATTTTTTGACTTTCGTTGGTCGTTTTATTAAAATTCATGAAAAATTAATAATATTTATATTATTAATAAAAAATATAATTAATAAAAATAATCATATTATTAATATAATTATATTATTAATAAAAATTAGTAAATTTCCTTTAAAAAAATTATTAAATAATTAGTACATTTGGGATAATTATATTGGAATAATTATATGATTAGGTATTAATAAAAAAAACTTAACAGAAAAATAAAAATAAAACCCACTTACGGAAACTAGATTTTCCGCAATTAACACTTGAGGAAAACCGGTATCCGTAATTTAAATTAATAAAAAATTAACTATATTTATATTATTAAAAAATAATATGATTAATAAAATATAATCATATTATTAATAGAAATTAATAAATAATTGTATATAGGTATTAAAAAAAAAAACTTAATAAAAAAAAACACTTACGGAAATTTTAATTTCCGAAATTGATGAAAAATAATTATATTATTAATAATATTTAGTACAGTTAGTTAATTGTATATAGGTATTAATAAAATTAAAAAAACTTAATAAAAAAAAACACTTACGGAAATTTTAATTTCCGAAATTGATGAAAAATAATTATATTATTAATAATATTTAGTACACTTAGTTAATTGTATATAGGTATTAATAAAATTAAAAAAAACTTACACTTACGGAAATATTAATTTCCGCAATTGATGAAAAAAACTTATAAAAAAAAAAAAAACCCACTTTCGGAAACTAGATTTTCCGCAAATGTTAAAAATTTAACACTTGCGGAAAACCAGTATCCGTAATTTAAATTAATAAAAAAATTAATAAAAAATTAACTATGTTTATATTATTAATAAATAATATGATTAATAAAATATAATTATATTATTAATAGAAATTAATAAATAATTGTATATAGGTATTAATAAAATTAAAAAAAACTTAATAAAAAAACAGTACACTTACGGAAATTTTAATCTCCGCAACTGATGAAAAATAATTATATTATTAATAATATTTAGTACACTTAGTTAATTGTATATAGGTATTAATAAAATTAAAAAAAAACTTACAGTTACGGAAATCTTAATTTCCGCAATTGATGAAAAATAATTGTATTATTAATAATATTTAATACACTTACGTTAATAATATTTATATCATTAATAAATAATATAATCATAACTTTAATAAGTCTCAATGTTTGCCTTATCCTATTTGCTGACTTGGCAGGCTTACCACGATTCAGGGAGGATATTAGTTTTTTATTGGTCATTTGTTGAAGATGATAGCTTATAACTAGCCTCTTGACCATCGTTTTTTTTCTTTGTAGGGTCTGACACAGCATCATAGCACACACTATTAAGAGATGTTGCGTACCGGAAGCTGCTAAAGAGTTGTTGTGTCTACTGTAAAGGTACCGTGTTTAAGCTGCTCAAAGACCTCAGAGTCAGGGGTGTCGTGTTTTGGGCTTTTGATAGTTATTTTTTAATTTTTAGCTTTTGCAATTTGTCAACCTCCTTCATTTCAATCTCTCCTTTCTTTTTGCAAACCCTTCTCTCCTTCGTTCTTCTCTCTGCGTCGTGGCCGTCAATGTCTGGGCGGGGTGGGGTAGGGTTTTGTGGTGGAGGAGGACGGTGGCGAGACGGTGGCGGGACGACGGCGATGCTGCTGTAGGTTCCCTCATTTTCTCTCTTTTCTTCTTCCTACCTTCTTCTCTTCTCCTCTAATTCATTTATTCTTTTTTCTCTTCTTTTTTTTCTCCTTCTTCCTACTGATTATTACTTGCAAAAATGGGCTTGATTTTGACTGGGGATTTTGTATATGCAGGGATGTGGTGATAGAGCTTGAAAGCTTGAAGATGGAAAGGGACATGAACTCTCTTCCATCTTTTTACTTTTTTATTTAATTATTTATGTATTTGGACTATTTTTACTTGGACATTGATGATCAGTTGAACTAGAATGAGAGAGATTAGAACCTCTTTGAACATATGACTGTGATTGTGAAGACAGAATTAATAAGCAGAGCAGATTTTCCAGAGGGGTTTATCTTTGGAACTGCTTCTTTAGCTTACCAAGTATGCACCATCCCTGTACTCAATATGGTTACTGAAATAAGTATCAATCTAATAACGATTGGGTAATGTCATGTTTTTTGTTACATAGTTCGAGGGAGTTGTTGATGAAGGAAATAAAGAAGATAGCATATGGGATACTTTCTCAAAGATATCTGCTATTACTATTACTATTACTATTACTACTATATGGTTATTGCATCAAGTGTTTGTGAAATCTTTTCACTAAAATTAAAACAACAGTTTTATGTATTTTATTTTTTACTCCCAATCTTTCTGCAGTTTGGAGGCCTTTTAACAGCTGGGATCTTGCCTTTCTCTGATATGTAAGTGCTTAGCTTTGTCTGCCTTTGCTATTTAAATGGCTATATTTGTACCATGTGATTATTCTACCTGTACTTACTTTGGAGTTTGGATCGTTCTGGTACTTGTGTTGATAAGAAAAACAAGATACAATCTATGTGCCATTTAGTTATTTGTCCCCATTTGAAGTAGAAGACTTAAGAAAAATGTTCACTTAACTAGAAGACTCTGAGGAAAGATAGGAGCAAGGACTTCAAATGCCATTTTATTATTTGGGTTTAGCAAGTAATAGAAAGAAGTGTCATCTGTTGGAAGAAAGGGCCTCCTTGGTTCAACATTGAGATTGTTTAGGACTATTCACACAATCACACTATATATGCATGTAACAATATTGCCTTTAGTTGCTAAGCAACAATTTAAAAGAGGCACCAATGGGATTATTTTCTTTAGTTGTTTGTTTTTCTGATGTGGCACTCACAAATTGGTCTACTACCTTAGAGTTGTTCCTTAATATTGCCAAGAGAGGAAGAGAGGAAGGCCTTATTTTACGTAGCAATTCCATTGCATCTTTTCTTTCTTTGTTTGTTTTATATGAGCATGATAACATATATAATCTCATGGTTTAGATATGAGAATTATCATGCTGATTACGGAGGTCAAGAGAGAGAGGTAAGCCAACTACATTGATATGGTGAGAGATAGATATTAATATTTATTTATTTCATTTAGCAACTGATAATTTTTTAGGTTTAAGAACTTGCATTAGTAAAAAAAAAGGTTTAAGAACTTGCATAGCATAGTATTAATGTCCTTCCTGTCACCTACATGCTATATGCCTTACCAATTTATATCTGATTCTATAACAATTTTATGCTATTACTATCATAACTTGATATTAATTCAATTTTTCTGAAGATATTCAATTGACATTACAATAATATCCAAACTATTATTAGCACAAAAAAAAAAATCCAAATTTTGATTTTTCTGAAAGTATTCAATCAACATTGCAATAATATCAGCTATCCTCTCTTTCTATCAGTATTGATACTATTTATAACATATTATTACTTTATTAGTGAAATTGGGGAAAACCCTTTTTCTGTTCATAATGGCCTAAGCAAGTTAGTGGCATATTAACATGACATGTTATCAGGCCTAGGTGTGTCTATGATTGTGAATGAACACGAGTCATAGAATGTTCTATCATAAAAAAATTGTATTGGTTTGCCATTTCCTAAAAGAATAAAGAGCTGAAATATTAGAGTGGAACAAATGGAACAAATGCAAATCTATTACATATCGTTATACCTTTATATTTTTTTTTGGCAAAAGATAAAAAATATCTTATATTTCTTTTATTAATTAAACATAATTTTTTCATTAGTTCCCCATTAACAGAGAGGATACATGTGATGAGGTTTCGTAGGTTGAGCATTTATTTTGAAAGTGTGTTTCTGCAGGGGTATATGGCTTTTACATCAACGCCAACTTGCTTTTTACTTTAGCTCCCCCTTGCACTCTCCTTCCACGGACAATGTAAAATTTCTTCTCCTCTCATATGAAGGTTCTCATCTGAGAGAGCTGTGTAGTGTGTAAGCATTAAGCAAAGTAAACCATGGTTCAGTTGAGTTTTTGGTAAAAACACTCTGAAAACTATAGAAAGGAGGGAGACCAAAGGTTGTTTAAACCTCCAAGCCTTCACTCATCATGGCTTTCTTTTCTTGCGTTGCTTGGCCTAACGATGCTGGCAGGTATGCTATTGTGTTTCCCTCTTCGATTTTCATCATCATATTTTCAGTTTTTTTTCTTCATTTTTTATGCACTTATATAAATTCATCTCCTTAATTAATTGCTTGGTGATAGTACAATAATAATGTCCTATGAATACTATAGTGGCATGACCCCAATTCAATATACCAATCAAACAAAATGGAGTGTGTACTGTCTAAAAGCTAATGGGCATACTTGGTTGTATTCAATGCAAATATAAGTGCATATTTTAACTAATATTGACTTATATATATTTATATATTTTGTGTGTTTCTCTTTGAGGCTGACTCTGTTTGAGACAGAGGTGTATCTCTTCTTTATTGTCTCCATTTTTTTTTAATTACCTGTAGTTGTTTAGTGTTTGACAGCTTTCGTTTTGTGCTTTTTCTATCACTAAAATATTAGAATATGTTAATATGTTAATAAAAACAATATAGCTTGAGATGAGAGATAACAGAGCTTGACAAAGCATTTCGCATTTTCGCTTATTGCATAACTATAAAGGTGGGAATATCTTTGGGTGATTAAACCTACTAAAACATTAGTTTTCAGGCATACTTACTCTTGGTCATGGTTTGATCTCTTATAGTAAAGTCAATATAAAAAAAAGGAAAACAGAGGAACAGCCAAATGCATGTTGTTGGATTAATTCTCCCTCTTGCCTTATTCGTGTCCCAAATCAAGTATGACACATTCAAACCAGAAAATAAGACTTGCATAGTAGTATTGATAAAACAAATCATGGTGCACACATGGACATGGTTGAATTGAACTTGAACATGCTTCAACTGTTATCATTTTCTGTTTTTCAGATGTCAGTTCTTCCTAGCGTCCAGCCCTTCCATGCAATAGCATATCCACTTGATCCAATGCTTGCTCTTGAAATCAGGTATAATTTGTGTGCAAGACTTATTCCAATAAATAAAGGAGGATACTGTTCTTTATACTATATCTGTTTTCTTTTGCTTCAGATAATAATGTAATATCTTCTCTCTGTTTGCGGTGAATTTCAGCTCATACATGAGTTATTCTAATATGTATTGTCCCAATGGACTGAGTTCACCATTGGTAGGTGCAATTCTCCTTCTTAGACAACACTCCTATGTAGTAATGCTGAAATCTTTTGGTATTTTGTGTAGATCACAGCACGAGACACTACTGAAGTTTTTCCCACTTCCAACATATCGGAACCTGACATTGCAATGTTATTAATGATGGCCAATGATCTTGAAGGGGCTTTGTTAGAGAGGTTGGAAGGTCTTCAACATTGTGAAGTTTCAGAACTAAAGCCTTGATTGTTCTTATGCTTCCTTGGGCAAATTTTTAATGAAAACTATTTAAGTTACATTTACACTGATTTCAGTTTATATTGTTTAGGAGATAATTTCTTTAACACTGCTAGCTATATGATTGATGCACAAGAGAAGATATTTAAGGGGGGACTGAAGCAAGAAGTTGATAAGCAAATTATCCAGCGATTTAGTAATTTTATGTCATTGGGCCTATCATCATGACAACGCAGTGGTTGTCGGAGTGTACTCATGTTTATCTTTAGATTTTAATGGATATAATATTGTTTTTTCCCTTACTAGGAAATAAATCTTTCATGTTATAACTTTGTTTTTTTAAAACATAGATTATTGCTATTTCAATGGCTTGAAGCATGCTTAAGCACAACAAAATGTTTTGTCAGTTGGGGTTTGTTCATTTACTTTTTTTGTTCATCTATGTGGAAAGTCGTCTATCTTGGCATTCTTATTTATATTCTGTTCCACCTGACAGATATTAGACAAAGGACTTATCAAAGGATAAGTCAATGCCTTTGGAAGCGGTGGAAGCCAGCCAACAATTGGTAAGCTCATTGGGGATGCTGCTGATGACCATCATTGCATCTTTTTGGCTTTATAGTACAACAATTTATGGACATGTATTTTTTGTTTTATATCTAAAAGATTGACATAGAATATTTGATGGTTCTATTGCCAGTTTTTTACTATAAATTTAGAGTTTTTAGTGTAGATTTTTAAAAAAAAATATTTAATTTTTTTGCTAATGGCAGAATGTTGCTAACAATTTGGTGTTCAAATTCATTTGTTCATCCAGTAAAAAAGAAAATCATTTGTTCATTTTGCTTTTCTGTACTTGCTGCCTCGTCTTATGGATGGATTGTTGAATATGTTTGAGTTCAAAATTTTAACTTTTTCACATGTAACCGTGTATTCTTATCTTATTAACCCAATCAATTTTTGAAGTTTAGCAGAAAAATACAGACAAACAAAATGAACAAGGAGAGAAGATATTTACTTCATTAGTGTTCAATATTTTGTTTCTTACTTATGGCTATTTTGTTATGAAATATAGGCATTTGTGAAGTTCTTGAGAAAGAGCACAAATGGATTTAGCATCAACAGGGTTCTCCTTATTTTTTCTGAAGAGGTCTTTAATTATTCACAAATGATTGTGCAGTTTATAGAATAAGGTTTGTACTTTTTACAAGTGACAGTGAATTAGACCCTGCCATCAGATTTTACCCTTAATGTGTGGTATGAATTTCAACTTTATCTATCTTTAGGTTCCTAGGTGAACCTCTACGGAAACATAGCAAAAGTACCAATACCCTTGGTATGAAATCCTCTGCTACTCCTAATTGTAAGCATATTTCTTTCATAATGATTAATGTCTTGCCCTTCTATCACCAATTGAATTAGGCATTGAGTATTCACATTTCAATTCTTTTGTATGATAGAAATAAAAATTTATTGAGCATATTATACTAGATTATTATATATTTGAAATTTGAAATATATTCAAGATGCATAAAATAAATGACACACTGAATGGAAGAATTGCTTAAAATTTGAAAATTATAAGAGGTTTGTTACGTGAGTTGTGGATTGAGAGTCATTAACTATTGTGAAGTACTCATATGAATTATATTGTTTTGTATGTAATCCTAGATGGAACTTATGAAAAATGATGTCAAAATTAATGATAACAAGAAAAGAAAATTAATAACAGGTGGAGTTACAATTGCTGACTTGGTTTAACTTTGATCCTTTTTGTGTCAAGAAGGTTTATGCTATTCACTCATCTCTTAAGGTAATTATATTATTTTATTACCATATTATTGCATTCTATTAAGGTAATATTACTGCATCCTTTCAACAGCAAGTTTAATAGAACCATTGTGGAAGGATAGTATTCATCTATACTTGCCATGCAAATACAATTTTGGATTAATTTATTCTATTATATTATTTTGGTGCATATTAAAAGGCCTGCTGGCCACAACAAAAATTTAATAGTCACGCACTATAGGATGAGTGTGGGTTAAGTCTGATGCGGCTTTGTGATAGCATTGGGAGGTGCATATTAGAGCACTCAATTGATTTGTGTGTAAGGTAGATACTAATAAACACAAAGGTAGGGTCATATAGGCATTATGTCAATATCTATCTTATCTTTTGGGAACTGCATAGAATCTGGTGGTTTAGCCAAAATGAACAATCTCAGGCAACTGGGGATAAATGAATTGTCATGCAATTACTCTATCAATTTGGAATTGTTATAGCATACCATACTCTTTATTCTTGCCTTGTGTCTGTCAGTTATAATCATGCTGAAGTTCTCCACTAAAAGATGTAGTATTTACTAAATTTTTCTTCTTTTTTTGCCTCTACTGTTCTTTTGATTTTAAATCCTACTTATATTTGTTTGTAATTGTGTTTATGTTTAAACTAGGCTTATGCATTTTCCAAAACAGAAACACTCATTGTCACTTTCTCAATCTATATTGTTTTTTATAAACCATGTATTAGCTAAAGCTGTTGATTTCACTGTTGGCAATTTTCTTTTGGCCAGGCTAGGAATATTAGTTAATTTTGACCTGAGAAAATTTAATATGTATAGGAAAATTGTTTGGGTTGATTTTCCTTCAACTAAATTCATCTGTTTGTCACTATGGTTTATTGACTTATGCGGAGTGTTGTTTTATCTTTGCAGTTATTGGTTGAGCCAATTTTATGTAATTTTGATGACAAGTTCAGTAAAGTTCTACTATCATAATTCATATATTCTATTTTTGTTGATATTCAATTTTAATTTCTGTTCCCCTTGTGATTTTGTTCTACTCCTGTTGTCTTTTGATTGTAATTGCTTAGTTGCAATCCTCTTCATTTTTTGTGAAGGTGAAGCTGTATGAATGCAAAATTTAGGGCATGATTTTGTGTGTAAACCATAGAAAACCAGCTATTTCTTCTTTTAGAATACAAAAAAAAAATGATTTTATGAATATTAAGGAACAAAGGAATCTTTGCTGTGTGAATATCAGAGCCATTAGCTCTAGACTGAATAGGTGGAATATATGTTGATGTACTTTTATCTTCCTAATTATATGATTTGATTACATATAGTAATTATCAGTCTTTGCCATGCATTTGTGGGTCAAGTACCACTTAACCTAATCTAAGTGTCGCTTGCACTGTCGGGCTTAAATTAGATTGTGCATGTTTTTTAGTTAGTTGTTTGATTGTAAGAAATGTTAAAAGACATTGATTATGTTATCTTTTATTGTGGTTTGTAAATTCTATACAAATGTACTATCTTATTGTGATTTGATTTTGAATTTTGGCCCCTGCATTCTGTTTAGAAGGCCTACTTTTGTTAATATTGAGTAGTATTTCTATGCAATGCACATGAATAAGTGTTTGATCATAAAAGTATTAAAAATATGGTTACACATTTACACTTTCTGATTAAGTTAATGTTTTTATTATTAAATCACAATTTATAATTAATTGCACTACCAATTTTGATTCCAATTTCAGCAATTTGGGTATATAGGTGTAGATAAATTTTAACCTCTTGATGAATAGTTATTTCAACTTTGAGCTAAATAGCAAAAGTTTATTTGTATAGTATTTCTTTTGCATTTTAGTTTGGAATAGTCAATGGGAAAAGCATATGTTATGTATTAGTGTACAATTGTACTATACAATTGTACTATTTTTGAATGTTTACATTAGTAGGCCTCTGTCATTATTCAAGAGATGATTGACATGATATCTATTTTGGATGTAGATTTTACAGCAACTTTAGATGGATAACAAAAAGAGCATTTTAAGGCTATGTAACAATTTGACAGGAGGCGATGCTACTGAATGAGAAGTTATACTTGAAGAATGATGATGCTTTAGATCATGAGTGAGTGAGTGTGTGAATATAAGTGGGAGCAACTAAGGGAGATGGGTTTTATTTCTAATGATGAATCTGCCCATTGTTCTTTTCTGTTTTTTCCACAATGTAATTGTTGATTTGCGTCACTGGATTTTTGATAATGTGATTTGAAGTTTGAATATATATATTAAGTTTGAGTGATTTATGCTAAGTAAACTAATATTTATTTTTATTAAAAAAATTGAAACATAATATTATTTATAAAATAAATTTGTTGATTTTTAATAATATTGTACCCGTGCGTTCAGCACGAGTCAACAATCCTAGTTTTACATTATACTTCAAGAGTGTTTAATAGTTTTTATTTTAATAAAAAATAAATTTATTTTGATATTGTTAATGCAAAAAAAATTAACTGCCAACTAATCATATTATATGTAATTTTTAAAACAATTATTATAAGATACAAGCATTTTTAAGATATAATAATTAATAACTGATTGATATATAAATTTTTTACACTAATAATTCATAATAATTAAATGCTAAAAAAAGGGTGGAAATATCCTTGAGAACTTAAGAAAGATAGATAAATAAAATACTGTGATCCCTTATATATTTTTTCAGTGATCTCCTTACAAAAGATGTAGTGGGTTAAAAAAAGAAAAGAAAAGAGAAAAGGGCAGACTTTTTAAGACTTTAGAATAAAGAAGGAGTAAATACCCAATTTGGTCCCTGAAATTGTAAAGTAGTATCAACTTGATACTTGAAATTATCGAAATTCCAAAAACGTCCTTGAATGATAAGTTTGCATCAATTTGATCCCTCATTTTACTTACTTAATATAAATTAAGTCTTTGACACTGCAAACTTAATATCAATTTAGTCCATATGATTTTTAACTGAGGGACTAAGTTGATCACCGTTTTATAATTTTAGGAACTAATTTAGAATTTCGATAATTTCAGGGACCAAGTTGATACTACTTCATAATTTCAGGGACCAAATTGGATGTTTACTCAATAAAGAAGGGTTGAGGTGGAATGATGATAATGGGCGCAAGGCAAGAGGTATGTGAAAGTGGGTCATATTTACACCCCCAGTGTTGAGTAATGAGTAGAATATTTGCAGTTGTGTTGAGTTGTAAAAGGTGTTGGCATTATTGAAGGAAGGAAAATGGAGATGCAACAGCTGTTGAACATGGGGTTCCCAGATGAGTTAGCAGCCGAAGCGTTGGCTGCCACTGGCGGCAAATCCACCGTCAAAGCCACCGAATGGATTCTCACCCACAAACCCTCTAATCCTCCGCCGCCAAAATCTCAGCCCAGGCTCGACCGTTTCTTCCAATCCCAACAACAACCGAAGCACTCCCCAGAATCAGAACAAGCAGAAGACGAATCAAACCCGTTATCCAAACGACTTAAATTATTACCATCCTCCACTTCCACTTCTCAGACTCAGACTCAGAGGTCCTCTTCCTTCTTCTTCAATCGCCCCAAGACTGACAAGAAGAAACCCTTATACGAGCGGTTGCGTCCCACCAGCTTGGACGATGTGGTCGGTCAGGAGCATCTTCTTTCCACCAATTCCCTCCTTCGCTCTGCCATCCAACGCAACCGTCTCCCTTCCATCCTTCTGTGGGGTCCACCTGGCACCGGTAAGACCACCCTTGCCAGAGTCATTGTCACTTCCTCTCAATATCGCTTTGTTTCATTATCCGCTGTCACCAGTGGCGTTAAAGATGTCAGGGACGCTGTTGATGAAGCTAGAAAACTTAGACTCAAAACCAACCAAACTACTGTTCTGTTTGTGGATGAGGTTCACAGGTTTAACAAGTCTCAACAGGACTCTTTCTTACCCGTCATTGAAGATGGCAGCATTGTCTTCATTGGGGCCACCACTGAGAACCCTTCTTTCCATTTGATCACGCCTTTGTTGTCTAGGTGCCGTGTTCTTACCCTTAACCCTCTTCAACCCCATCATGTTGCATTGCTTCTCAACCGGGCTGTTAGTGACTTGGACAAAGGGTTGATGCAGAGCGTTGGTTTCCAAGTTGATGTCAACCAGGATGTGCTACAGTTTATAGCGGACAATTGTGATGGGGATGCCCGGGTGGCCTTGAATGCATTGGAGATTGCTGCTGTTACAGCAGCTGCAAGGGTGCAACAACTCATTGAAAAGGAACAACAAGACATGACAAACGTTGTTGTTGTTGTTACCCTTGATGATGCAAAGGAGGCACTTCAGTGCAAGCACCTTGCTTATGACAAAGCTGGGGAAGAGCACTACAATCTGATTAGCGCGCTGCATAAGTCTATGAGGGGAAGTGATGCTGATGCAGCAATTTATTGGTTGGCAAGAATGTTGGAAGGAGGGGAAGAGCCTCTTTACATTGCACGGAGGCTCATCAGGTTTGCGAGCGAGGATGTTGGTTTGGCCGATCCATCAGCTCTAACTCAGGCTGTATCATGCTACCAAAGTTGCCACTTCTTGGGAATGCCTGAGTGCAATGTCATTATTGCACAGTGTGTTGCTTACTTGGCCTTGGCTCCCAAATCTGTAGCAGTTTATCGAGCAATAGGAGCTGCTCAGAAGGTGGTAAGGGAATCGGTTGGACAGAATGAGGGGGTGCCTCTTCATCTCAGGAATGCGCCAACCAAATTAATGAAGGAAATTGGGTATGGGAAGGAATACATATACCCTCCTGACAATCCCAACACATCACAGACCTACTTACCACCCTCACTTCAAGGGTTCAAGTTCCTGGATTGGCCTGACAGGAATCCCTCTGATGGATAAACAAAATGTTTTTTTTTTTTTTTGGTCTGAATGGATATAAATGTTAAGTACATACAATGCCTGCCTCCACCACCACTTTTTTGGCATTACTTAGAAACATGTCAACAATGATAGGAGAGTGGTAAATGCAAAGTGTAATGCACAATGCAGTTTTTGACTTTATACTAGATCCTCATTTTGATTAACTTATTTTTAATTTTTTTTTTATAACTATAATAATCACATATGAAGTATTTTATTTATGATTGTTTGAACCAGTATACTAACTAGATGGATGTTGATTGGAGAAGAAACTGCCTTTGTGTTGTTACAAGGTACCTTATTAGGCATTGGTAGGTTTTTATGGAATTATGATTGGTAGTACAGGGGTACAAACACAGTCTAGATGACACTTACGAAACACGTACATGATTCTAATCCACCGAGTAAAAGCTAAAAGTCGTACCTCATCTTAACAAGCACTTCATATACACAGAAAGAAGAAACAAGCTCTATTGTTAATAAAAAGCTGACAAAAGGAGAAGGGTAAACTGATAAATAGATCCATTCCTTCGGGTTGATGCACGCATCTAAGAGTTTCCATTCTCCGCTTCCTCCCCGGGTTTCTGCAGACAATGATAGCACTAGTTCAGTAGCAATTTCAGAAATAGAATATCAGATCATGTATATAATATTCGATGTATTCACATTAAAAAGATTCCAAAATCATACATGATGATATTCCCACCGAGCAGTCATTGACAGGGAAACAAGAATACTCTTTATTCTCCGTCCTGTTTTTACTCTAAATGTGGTAACCCTATCACATACCAGTAATCTATATAATTTTTTATAACACTAGTTTCAACCGGATCTGAGAAAGAGTAGAAAAATACATTTTTGATCTTCGAGCCAGGTTTATTACCACATTGAATTCAATATATCGTCCCCCTTGCAATTATAGAAACATCAAGAGAAACTAATCCTTGGGCTGAACATGGCAGCACCTTCCATTTTGAAAGAACCAAGCTACAGGAAATGGAATATATTGTCCATGGGGACCTTTTCAATAATTTTTTTACGTATAAGGACTAAATGAATGTTTCATGTCACCTATATGGACCAAATTATTATTTTAACCAACATTTTAAAACAATAAAACTTTGAAGAATGAACATATATAACTTATACTAAGGCAAAACAGAAGGCCAAGATATACTCATAAAACATGGAACTAAAAAACAAACCTGAATGGTCATCTTTTCAAGTTCACGAGGCTATGTTATATGATCTCCCTTGCCAGAATTTCCAGCACTCAGGTGCATACGATTATGTATAAGACATAGGTGGCGATAACTGACAATCTAGACCAACTGATAAATGTCTCAGTTTTCACTATTCAACTGCACAATCATACTGTACATGAATTGGTTGTTTTGTTCACCAATGATAATCTGTTTCAAATGAATGACAAGCCTAATTAAGTGTTACAGGCCACCAGTTCATGTCATGCATACACTGGATAAAGTTATGCTGACCAAGAAACTATTATCGGTTATCATCAATTCTGTGGCTACTGTAAATTTGTAACAACGAACGGAAGAGTTTTAGCTCACTTTCTGCACAACTGCCCACCATAAAGCAATCAACAGCTCACTTTCAGTAAATGTTATAAATTATTCACTTCGTTCATTAGATTCCAAAATCACTTTGATTGCTGGCTTATATCCAGCATCCTTCATTTCCATAGTCAATTTATCCAGGATATGATATATCTCACCACTTTGAGGGTGCTTCTCATCTCTACATACAAAGCAGTTGACAAACCCAGCAATCTCAACCCAACTACATCCCATTTCCTTTTGCAAACCTTTTTCCTTCATCTGATTTCTCACTCTATCAACATTTTCCCATTCTCCTTCCTCTGCATAAATATTTGAGAGCAAAACATGGTAGCCTGCCATCCCTTTTTCTGTCTCCATATCAAGCAACTTTTCAGCAATAACTTTTCCCAATTCATAGTGCCCATGATTTTTGCAAGCCCCAAGAAGTGATCCCCAGATTTCCATTGCATTAGCATCCCCGCCCAATCCCTTGACAAACTCATAGGCTTCGACCACCCTCCCAACCCTCCCTAACATGTCTGCAACACAACCATAATGTTCGATTGAGGGCTTAATTTTGTGCACTTTCTCCATAGACTCAAATATTTGAAGACCTTCGTCAACCAAACCAGCATAACCACAAGCAGACAAGATGGCCACAAAAGTAACTGCATCAGGCTTAATGCCAAATCTCAGCATAGAATCATACAATGTAAGAGCTCTCTTACCCATCCCATGTTGACCATAGCTCATCATCATTGTGGTGTATGTGACTGAATTCTTCTCAGGTGTTCTGATGAAAACATTTTCAGCATAACTGATTGCACCGGATTTGGAATATGAGTCAACTAAAGCAGTTCCCACATAAACATTTTGGTCCAAGAAATGTCGGATGGAGAATCCATGAAGCTGCCTAGCAAAGGCCACGCTTCCCATTGAACTAGAAGCTGGGAGAATTGAAGCTAAGGTCACAGCATTAGGTATTACATTGTGCACTAATGCCTCTCTAAGAATGATAATGGCTTTCTGATTGAACCCATTCTGGGTATAACCAGCAATCATAGCATTCCATGTCACCTGATCTTTATTATCACTTGGGTAGTTCTGCTCGAATAACAATTCAGAAGTCCTAATCAAGCTGGATTTTGCATACATATCTATCAGATAACTCTCCATACCCTCGAATTGTATCCCATGTCGAATAAGATATGCATGAGTTTGCCTGCCAATATATGAGTTCCTAAGGTTAGAAGCTGCAGAAAGAAGGGCAGTCACAGTCACAGAATCAATCATAAACTTCTGCTTCTGCATCTCACACACAAGCATCAGTGCTTCCTCATCTAAATCATTTTGTACAAAGGTAGAAATTATGGTATTCCATGAAACAGCATCCCTTTCCAACATATTCTCGAAAATCTTAAACGATGTGTCAATAGAATTGCACCTTGAGTACATAGCAATAACTGCATTGAGAATAATGATTGGTGAAACAGTCAAACTTTTTAGAACAAATGCATGTAGCTGCTGGGCCAATTTTATTTGCTGTAGCTGGGAAACAGCTGCAATAACTGACAGAAAAGTTACATCATCGCGTATAGCCTCATCCGACAAGGCTTGAATGAAAACAGCAATTGCTTCAACTGGATAGTTATTTTGAACATACCCTCCAATCATAGTGTTATAAACCTCTGTATTTTTGTTAGAACACTGGTCAAAAATTAACCTTGCATCATGCAGAAAACCAAGATCAGCAAACATAAGTATTGCTGAGCTGACAACAAACACATCGCTCACATATTCAGCACCAAGTTTTAGAAGTAACCCAGAAAGCACACGAGCAATCTTATAATCTCCGATGCGGGAGACAGCAGGGAAGACATTTACAAAAGTAACAGCACTAGGCGTAATTCCCAGTTGCATCATTGTGGTGAAGGCACGAAGAGCTTCTACATTCCTATCTGTCTTGACATACCAGGAAATCAAGGTATTCCAAGCAATGACATTTCTCTTACGCATAACAGCAAACACTTTAAGGACATAGTCACGTTGAGATGGGAAGGGGGTAATGGGGGGCAAGCAGGTAGAGTACATATTCAAAAGAGAATTGTAGACAATCCGACTCGGGTGGGGGTTGGATTGGCAGCGAAGAAAATGAGAATGGAGGGCTTTACCGGCCATAAGGTTGCGGGTGAGGGCGCAGGCCTTGAGGGCGGAAGAGAATGTGTAGGAATCGAAAAGGGTGGAGGGGGTGGACTTCATCTGAGCGTAGAAGAGGAGGGCTTGAAGAGGCAAGTGGTTGAAGATGAAGCCGATGATGATGGTGTTCCAGAGAACAGTGGAAGGGCGAGGAAGGGTGTCGAAGAGGTGGCGGGCAAGGTGGGGTTGGCCTTCTTGGCATAGTTTGCTGAGGCGAGAGCGAATGGTGACCACTTTCTGATTCTGAATCCGGTTGGGAGTGGGACGTGAGGAAGGGGTAACAGCAACAGCAACAGCATCAGTAGGAGTAGAGATGATTGGTGGGTATAGAAGAAGAGGAACAACAGGAGAAGAGGCCATTCGCGATGATCAGGAGGATAGATGTGTGAAACAATTAACTAACTACCCGCTACCAATATTCCAATGGGAGGCTTTTACTGGTGGTCCTTTTTTCTAATCAAACTCAGACTCAGCCATACAAAATATTTTTTTTTTTTTTTATACAAAACAGACAAAATATTTTCTTGATCTAACGTTGCCATTCCATTCCATAATGATGAACGGTGTTCCTCCTGTGCATGAAGCAGAGTCAGTGGGTTTGCTGGAAGCAATTCTCTGGACGCAAAACATGGGTCTCAACAATGTCACAATAGAGCTGGACTGTAAAATGGTTGTGGAGGTTTTTAAGTAATTTTATCAATAGTTTTAGTTGTTTTAATTTTTTTCTTATTTTGCAAATCTCATTTTTACCCTCACCATCAATACCCCTCTGTACCTCCATTCTCCACTACCCACTAACCACTCCGGCCAGTGTCGTCGTAAGTGTTTACATGTGCTCTATCTTCTCTCAGGTGAACCTCTTTTATTTACTTGGTTTTTTTAATGCACAATTCACTGCACTGTTTTTTTCCATGGGTACTGCATTGGGCTACATTTTTTTCACTTTAATTTCCTGTTTAGATCATAACCACGGGTTCTTAGTTGTCTATTGTTGGTTCTTCGTTCTTTGTTGTCTATTGTTGATATATTCTTTTCTTTATGCTTGATTTATAGTACTCTGATATATTCTTTGTTCTTCACTCTGTTCAGTTTTTGGTTTGGCGGTGTTAGTTTGCAGAGATGGAGAGACTTCATTTGCATACGATTCAGCAACTACAACTTGAGCTGGCTGATGCGAGAGAAAGGAGTGGAGCTTACAATGATGATTGATAACAAAATGTGTTTATTAAGAAAAAAGTAACCAAGGCATGAGGTGAGGAAGGTTAAAGTATTTTTTTAAGCCCCCATTGTGCATTATGGATCTTTTATTGCTATCTTTTTGTGCATGCTATTGTTAGGTATGCTATTGAGATGGTTTAAAAGCTTTAGAGCCAGTTACGCTAATAAGTTTACTTTTGTAGCTTGCAGCAGTGGTGGAAAAGAAAATTTCATGATGCTCCATCTGAAGCTGATGTTGGAAACGACAGTCATTAGTTGTCCACATGGGCAATTGATTCTGGGCATGCTGTTGGTGCTCTTATTATTGAGAGTTTTTGGCTTTCTGTTGATTGGTTGAAATGCAAAATTGCTGGATTTAGAAGAATGACATTTTGCCTCTATTTAAGGTTGTACTTTTGATTGGAGGGACTGGTAATAAGTGTTTAGGTGCTTTTAAAATGTTTGTTTTGATCTTTCTTTTAACTTTATGGCATTGCCTAATTACTTTTGCCAAAGTAGTACCTTGAGAGGGACAAGAGGTATATGCTGATTGAGTAGGTATATTCTGATCCATTAAGAATTCTTACACATGACAAATTTACCTTTGTTTTAGTTTCTTAGAGTAAGAGTGTGTTTGGGAAAGCTGGAAAAAAAAGATTATGCTGATAATCTGTTTTAAAATAATCGATTATTGTGATAATCAATTATAATCAAAATCTGTTTTCGTTTGGGTATGTTTGCTGAAAAACGTTTTAAGATAATCTATTTCGTTTGGGTGATGTAAAAATAATTACTTTTACATAGTAAATTACGAAAAAGGATATGAAGTTAGTTGTTTATATTAATAATAACTTGTTTATTTTTTTTATATCTTGTCATCATTTTTTTTAATAAAAAATGATTAGGATTTGTAACATTATCATGACAATGAAAAACATGTGAAAATATATTTATTTATTTATTTATTAGATTAAGAAATTCATGATTTGGTTTAAAAAAAGAAGAGAAATTCATGTTTAGAAAACTTCAAATTGAAATAAAAAAATTGATTACACTGGAAAGAATTGGTTCATGTTCATTGTAAAAGGGGGGAAAAAGAATAAAAGAAAAAAAGAAAAAGGGAAATTGCTTCACACTTCACGCATCACACATCAGTTTTTGGGAACAGTGCGAGTAATGAAACGAGGCGGGAGGGCACATTCGGTCATTTGAACAGTAATGGGTTTTTAAACCAGCGTTTTGGTGAAAACCAGTCCTCCCCATGAGATGAATTGAAACCAGCGTTTTTATTAAAAAAAAGCTGTTTTAAAAATTTAAGCTTAATGCCAAACATGTTAGATTAATAAAGAAACAGCTTTTTAATGGGAAAACAGCTGAAATGGATGGCAAAACCATTTTCCCAAACATGCTCTTAATTCCTCCAATGATACTGATGAGATTTCATCTTTTTTTAAGCTAATTTTGTTATTTCCGATTTTAGATATCAAAGCAAGTTGTGAATTCACTTCAACTTGCTGATAGTATAATTGAATCTTAATCATTGGCACTTTTGGATTTTGGATGTGGTGCTTGATAGGAGTGAAAATGAGATGGTGGAAAGTGGCAGAGTATTTGGGTAGTAACTGTGTTTGCTCTTTCTTTGTCTCATTTTTTGTGTGTTTGCCTCTATTTCCAATTTTTTTTTTTTTTAAATAGAACATAGGTTTAGACAGCTTAGCATCTGCAGGTTATGCTGTGTCCATACTGCTACTATAGAGTGTGTAGTGTGCTTTATACCTTTTGTACTTAACAATAGAAGATGAGTTGCACATTGCCTTTTAACATAAAATATTGAAATACATTATCAGATCTGGCAATGCTTGCTAGAGATTTGAACCATGCCTTACATCGTTACATAACAATTGCAATGTCATACAAGTGACACTAACATCTTTTATGTTCCAGCCATGACTATGTTGTTGACATCTATTTGTTGGAATGTTCTGGCGCATGAAAGTGATGATGTCGTTGAAGTTGGAGTTAAAATATGTCAAAAGCCTGAAGGAAATGACAGATAAGAAATGAGGAGGAAGAAGGCTCCACCACTTTGCAAAGAAAATCAAAATCCTGATGTGGTCTGGTATGCTGCTGTAATATATTTTGCAGGGTTAGCTCTCCACTTATATGACTTAACTTTCTATGACATCTGGCCAGTGATAAATTTGACACTTGGATGTAAAAACATATTGTATCTTCAGCATGCGAATATGATCTGGTGATGACTTATAATTACACATTTTCTTGGTAGTACAACTTCTCATTAGACTTGGATATCACTTCGGTTGGTTATGTACTTTATTTATGGTTAGAATTGATTATTTGAACTTTCTAACTCAAATTGAAAAAATCCAGATTGGAGAGCATTATGTTTGATGCTTGGAATACATATGTTCAGAAAATCCATCATTTATGTTATATTATAGTTACTTGGAATAAAGTTCCTCAGTTCTTCATTGAATTATCATCCAGCTAAAGTATGGTTCTGTTACGAGTAAAATTTCTGCAATGATTAGAGAATTTGATTGTAGTATTTTATTTTTCATTTTGAAATTCATAGAAGAAAAGGTATATACCAGGAGAAAACAAAAGAATTCCAATCAGACATTCAATGACCCTTTAATATGGTTTTAGTAGATTCCAATGAGGTTGTGTTCGTTGAATATTCACTTCATGTACAGTGTAAAATATGTTACACACACTGCTCACACTCTCTAAGCCAACATATGAAACATGTCTGTCAGTTCTCACACTCGGATTGGTCCAATCATTGTTTATTCTTACAAGGTCAGATTTATCCATAAACACAATGTTGGTCCTAGCCATTTTCACTGAGTTTGGATTTGAACTGCCAACTCTATTTGTCTTTTGTTTCTTAAACCAAGTATTGATATATCATTGTGATTCATGGACTATTTGTCACTTAAACCAACTCCTTTAATATTAAGTGCTATGCACTTTTTACCTGCTTCATAGTAACTAGATGGAGTAATTCTAAAATGATAGATAACTCAAATTAATAGAATATCCTGTTATTTAAATAGATAAATTATATGGAAGTAAAATCCCCTATTATATATTTCATAATACCTTTGCTATATATATTGATTATTAAGAAAGACTACCAAACATATATTTATCACTTAGAGTATCAAATAGATATTGAATGCAATAGTTCTATTATTTTAATTAGGCTAGGATTATGACTTCTTATAAAGCCTGATTGTCTTTCCTGTTTCCATATGTTTTATGAATGTTATAGTTCTAATGCTAATTTTGATCAAGCTAAGTAATACAAGTCTACTAAAGTCTAAGCATTTTTCTTTTTGGTTATTATAATCTGTATGCTTTCAATAGAAATATGAGAAAAAACACATGAAGAGCTTGGGTATTGGCAGAAGACTAATGCATGCCAGAGAAAAAATGGTGCAATCATTTGAAGCATTAGAATTTGGCACATTGATAATTCTTCATAGGTTTAAATAAGCTTTTAGTCCCTGTAAAATTCACTAATTTTGGTTTTAGTCCTTGTAAAAAAAATTCTTAGGATTTCGTCCCTGTATTTTCGAAAATTTTGTAAATAGTCCCTATTGTCACCCTTGAGTACTAGAAATCATACTAGATGAATAATTTTGTTAATTTTAACCGTATGGCCCTAATGTATGATTTTATTTCTACTTTTTAGCCAAATTTTGGAGCAAGTCAGACAAGAACGAGAAATTACCTGGGTACCTCCTGAGTACTAGGTATCATACAAAATGAAGGAATTTAGCAATTTTAACCTTATGTCCCTAATATATGATTTTTGTTGCTATTTTATGGCCAAATTTTATAGCAAGTCGGACAGTAAAATAAAATTACCTCAATACTCATGAGTACTAAATAACAGAAAAAGATGACGATGGGGACTATTTGCAAAATTTGTGAGATTACAGGGACGAAAACCTAAGAAAAAATTTCACAGGGACCAAAACCAAATTTGATGAACTTTGTAGGGACCAAAAACTTATTTAAACCTTCTTCATAATAAAAATCCGCTTTAATAGATGCAGAGAGCCAAATTAAGGAACTGTTGTAGCGAGAAAGCATACTTCCAAACCACAAAAGCTTTCTTTAGTGATCCAATAAATCATCTGAAAAGGAGCATGGCCATGAAGGTCCTTTTGTGGTGTTTTCAGTTCTTCTTTGTGGACATTTATCTGCTACTCTTACTAGGTGAGTGATTAAAGCAACATTTATATAATTGTCTAAATTTTACTGTAACATTTATATTTCTTGATCTTCCTAAAATGTTTTTGTCACATATATATTATCTGCTATACTTATTTCTTTATTCCTTGGCAAGGGAAATGAAATGGAAAGAAATCAACTGTTTTTATTTTTCCTTTTTTTTTCTTATGTCATTTTTCGGGTGCATTTTGCTAAGGGATAAGCTGGAAACAGGAGATTTTTAAAACAGAGAATTCTCGTGGGCTGTTGAGCAGCAAGATTAATGTCAAACTGGTAAGGACTGGCATAAGTTATGCAAACTTAACAAAACCGCTCAAGGTAGGGACATATAATTCTGTTTTTGGCAAATCAATGTAAAAGGTAGTATTTGGTTAAAGTTGATCATAGTTAAACAACATAGTGCTAATTTTCTGTTGTAAAAATAACAAATAAAATAGATAAATAAAATTAAATCAGAAAAAGATGAATAACACCAATAATTTGTTTATAGTCTGAGACGTGTCAAAGGATACTGTCCTTAAGGATTATTTCGTCCATCTACAAATAATTGTGTCAATCAAATTGCGAAACTCCCCCAGGATTCAATAGACTCTTCCAGAATAACAATATTATTTTGGGTGCCAGAACAATAAGAATTACATCAACTCTCATACATATAAAATAGAAAATAATTATTTTCCACAATAGAAAGAAAAGCTTTTGAGAAGACAATCAACAATATCTCCGTACAATACTTCACCCACTATACGATGAAACCTTTTTCTCTTCTCTGCAAAAACTGAAAGTAGATAAAACACAAGATTTTATATGCATATAAAATAAATGAAAATGTATCAAATAACAAAAACTTATTCCAGTCACTCTCTTGACCGTGAGTGTATAGTGTATATATATAGAGATGTTAGAAGCCTAAAAAAACGTTTTCACCTCCTCTTAATTTTAATAATGATAAATTATTTGTAATAAAGAACATTAAACGGCTGAAATAGGAGAGCATTAAAATATACAATTAAAATGTAATTAAAGATAATAAAAATAAAATCAAAATATTAATAGGAATATTAATTTTAATAAATGGTAATAAAAGAGATATTTAAAATCAAATTATTTTGGAAATATTTTTCCAACAATCCCCACATATTTCAAAATAATTTGTGAAAAAAATAAATAATAGAATTCAGAGTTGATCACATGGATGTTAATGCACCGAATCTGGTGCCTTTTGGACTATGAACCAGACCTAGATTGATAGACATATCACACAAGTGAATTGGTGAAGTAAACTTCTATGAACCAAAACACTTTGGTGTATGTTAGAAGTCTACCAATCACATTACACCCCCACAATTCTTGCTATTACGCTGTTTTGCGCCTTTCGCCCATGCGCGCGCGCCTGGTAATTCATGAGTGCTTTAGAGATTATGCCACAATCTCATACAAGCGACCCCACTTGAAACTCATATAGGTGATTTCATCAAGTGTATGTTACACTTCATATACCACCCATAAGGGATATGAAATTCATTAAAAGCTTTTAGCTTATCCTCCAAAAAATACAGTTTAGCAATATTTAAATTCTCATAACACATGTGCTTTTGAAAATTAGCGGTTGCGATCTACAATGAATTATTGGGTGATTTTATTTTATAAATTACGTCATATTAAATGATTGGTTTAAAATTAGATGGATTGACTTTTATGGCAATTTAAAATCAATTAATTTGTGAAAGTAAATTATTTTGTGGAAGTAATTTTATGGCAATTATATTAAGAAATCATTTTTTCATTAATAACATAATCAATTATTTACATCAATACATTTTAAATGAATAATTTCAAACTATAATTTTTTTTCCATTAATGATGCTTGGACCAACAAACATGGTTTTCTCTCAAATAAACGTGAGCATGACACATCAGCATATTTTGGAGGGAAGAGCTCAGGTGAAGACACCTATGAAAATCTTGTCTGAGGAAATGGTTGAGAGATCGACACGTGGAGTGGATTCCGTTTTGAGATTATTCTCAAATCTATCTATCTTCTATAAACAATACAATTTTATCTCCTATGCAATATAGTTTTGCCATGTGTCATCTTCCTTATACATGAAATGTTGCCATGTGTCATGTGCCAAGTGTCAACACTACAATTTTCCTATTTATTATTGTATTTATAAACTTAACCAAAAATAACACACTAAAAATAAAAATTGAATGAAAATTACCGAAATTGAAACTGAAATTTAAAGTTTAAATATAACTAATCTTATATAATTATTTAATTTATAACAATTTTAATTTCAAATTTAATGTCATACAATATGTATTCATGTAAATCTGATCAAAATTGAAATTAAATTTAAATTACATGAATCTAAATTTAAATTTAAATTTAAATTTAAATAAATGTATCAAATCTCACTTTATTTAATAACTTTATTTTCATAATGACGCTAAATAATTTTGGTCTTACTAATTTTCTATCTATTTATATCTATCTTTTATAAATAATATAAAGCAATCTCCTATGCAAGAAAAATTTGTCATGTATTAATTTTGACGTGTTGTTATCATATCTTTTTTATTTTCTATTGTATTCATATAAATATAAAAAAATAAAATAAAACATTTATGATTTATCCAGTACGGGTACGGGATCAAAGTCTAGTGTATATTATATAGATATAGATATAGATATATATATTCAACTCCCTTTACGCTTTCCGTCAAAAAAAAAAAAAACTCCCATTACGCTTCCTATGCATCGCCGTCCAGTCTCGCACACACTAGGGTATAAGTAAAAATGTGGCACCTAAAAGCCCAAAACTACATTACCTGACCCGTCAGCCATAGCCAGCGGCGCATCAGCTCCTTCTTCTACATAACCTTCTAGGTGAGTCTCCCTTCGTATCCTTCTCCTTCTTCTACATCCTTATGGCAATATGCTTCCTATATCATTCTCCATTGAAATTGAATTTGAATTTGAAAGGCACGGTCCCACCGCGAACACCTCTCTTAAGGATCAAATGCAGCTTCTCTGTCCCCTCCCAAACCAATCCCATTACCAAAACGGAACCCCAACCCATTTACACCTCCGTTAAAGCCTTTGCTCCCGCCACCATCGCCAATCTTGGACCTGGCTTCGACTTCCTTGGCTGCGCCGTCGATGGCCTTGGCGACACTGTCTCCCTCAGAGTGGACCCACATGTTCACCCCGGCGAGATTTCCATCTCGAATATCTCCGGCGACAACGCCAACAAGCTCAGCAAAAACCCTCTCTGGAACTGTGCTGGGATCGCCGCCATCGAAGTCATGAAGATGCTAGGCATTCGATCCGTTGGTCTCTCTCTCTCACTCGATAAGGGCTTACCTTTAGGAAGTGGGCTCGGATCCAGTGCTGCCAGCGCAGCTGCTGCCGCTGTTGCCGTCAACGAGATTTTTGGCGCCAAATTGGGTGTTGGGGAACTTGTAATGGCTTCCTTAAAATCGGAAGAGAAGGTTTCCGGTTATCACGCGGACAACGTGGCACCCGCCATCATGGGTGGATTCGTGTTGATTCGGAGCTACGAGCCGTTGGATTTGATCCAGCTGAAGTTCCCAACTGACAGAGAGTTGTTTTTCGTGTTGGTGACTCCTGAGTTTGAGGCCCCCACCAAGAAGATGCGAGCAGCACTGCCTGCAGAGATCAGTATGCCCCACCATGTGTGGAATTGTAGCCAAGCAGGTGCTCTGGTGGCATCGGTGCTGCAAGGGGATTTGCTGGTGTTGGGGAAGGCTTTGTCCTCTGATAAGATTGTGGAGCCGCGGCGTGCACCATTGATACCTGGGATGGAGGCTGTGAAGAGGGCAGCTATTGAGGCTGGGGCGTTTGGGTGTACCATCAGTGGAGCTGGACCTACAGCTCTTGCTATCATTGATGATCAGCAGACAGGAAACCAAATTGGGAAACATATGGTTGAGGCTTTTCTCAAGGACGGCAATTTGAAGGCTTCTGTAAATGTCAAACAGCTTGATCGGGTTGGTGCTAGACTTATCAGCACCATTAAAAATTGAACCTTCTCTGGTATGTTCTATCCTTCTTATGTCACTCCTCAGTTTAGTTTTATTCCATCTAAGTGTTAATATTAATAATGTACATTGGTTTATTGACATGACATAAAGCATTTCATGCACTCTGTTAGCATCAGCTTACATTTTTTGTTGAATTTGGAACAGATCTCCCCAAATTTAAAGAGTGTTTTTTGTATTTTTTGGAAAAAGAAAACCGGTTCAACAACAGCAACACCAATCTATATTGTTTGTGACTAGTACACGATATACTTCCGAACGATAATGCCATTTAAATTTTCTTGATTAAGTCATATATGTGGCCGCATCTATGCTAGTCTTTGTTGATTTAAAAAGTGAGTGTCTCCTTCCATTACAACCTGTTCTTGCAAGTATGGCATAACCTGTTCTTGCAAGTATGGCACACCTGTCTTGAAGCCACCTCCTTGGATATACCCCTTAAAACCTAGAGTGTTATAAGGATTGGGATATTTTATCCGAGTTTGCATCGCTTTTGATACTGAAAATTAGTGCTGTTGAATTCGAGATTTTTTATTTTTAGCCGTGTTTAAGCTAAGAAGTGATTGCATATCAGTAGATTTCTCGTGAACGAACCGATCTGGAAGTCCAAAAATCCCTCAAAGATTAAAGCTTTTGTTTGGGCCGTTCCTAACTGGATAACGCTAACAAGTACCGACATGCCCCCAAAAGCGCAGACCTCTTATTGTTTTGTCTACTGATATGTGCATAATGTGTGGTTCAGATTTGGAAACTAGGCATCATTTTTTTCAATGGCTTGGCAGCGAGTTTTCTTTGGAATAGGTTGTTTGGAATCATTCGGGGTCTTGGGTCTGCCCTTTGGATTTGCGTCCTTTTCAACTTACTAAATTTAGAGGTTTTGGCTCTCGTAGAGGTGACAATTTTGTGTCAGTGCTCTATTTTTGCCGTACTTTGGTGTATATATGGTTGGAAAGAAACAGTAGAATATTCGATGACTCCTTTTCAACCCTAGACTTCGTTTTGGATAGATTACCCTTTTGGCATCCGTTTGATGCTCCTCCCATGGGTTTTATAGTGGTGTTTCTTTGTTAGACATGCAGTGTGATTGGCATACTTTGTTGCATCGCTAGGTCTCTTAGGCTTTAGTTGTTTTTTTTCTCTTCCTGTTTTTGTGGGGATGCCTTATCCTCTTCCTCTAATATTTTCTCTTCTCATCTAATAATGCTTCTTTTTATAAAAAACAGTCTGTCATGATGATTTGGTTGTTAGGGATTTAGACCTTGTAGAAGATTTTTTGATTGCATCTTAAAATCAAAGGAATAGGTGTGTCATTTGCTGCTAAAATATGGATACCAGTTTGAAAAGGATTGCTGGTTGTGAAAAAACTATCGATGTTTGTTGCTTAGATGTGTTCTACCCACCAATCGAAGTTTGTCATGGTAATTTAAGGAATCAGAGCATAAAACATGGTGTAATCTGAATGAGCTTAGATCTGTAGTCCAAAGGTAGGTGAAATGAACATATTCTAAGGATAATGAAAATATCACAATGACACCTATTCTATTGAATCCTCACCCTTTGTTGCTGTACTTGGTACTTGCTAAATTTAATTTTCCAGTTTAGTGTATGTGTTTGATCAATGGGTATTTATACTCTAGAAGCCTACTGATCACTTTTGGACAATTGTTTTACAGGAGAGAGATCTTGACAGAGCTGGAGACAACTAATTTTTTGTTTCTGGGGAACTGGGTCTCAACCCCATTATTATTATTATTATTATTATGTAAAGATGCTGTTTATTGTTGTTAGAGACTCCTAGGCCTGCATCTGACAGCTCAAGATTTTGGGTCAGTTTGTTCTTGACATGGTTTAAACCCTCTGTTAATGATTAGGAGTTTGATCCTTGCTGCCCTGTTCTTCTATTCATATTGTAACTTCAGCTCATGGTAAAGTGAGCCTATACATTATCCAGGCTTCAATAGGCCTTTTTGTATGGGGGTGTCTGTTAGAGACCACCTCATTGTAATGTTATTACTTAAAAGGTTTTGGACCATCCATTTTTTTATGCAAGTCATAACTAAATAGTGAATAGTAATACCACGACAGACACACACATGCGCGCGCACACACACAGAGAGAGAGAGTGAGAAGACCTCTGTGTGGTTGTTACTGTCGTCAACATAAACTTGGGACAAACCACCTATTTTTCCAACTTGACAAAATAACCCATTTGTCCAAGTAAAAATTGAGGATGCTAACCTCCTCATATCTGAGTTGAGGCTAGCTTCTTAGTCACCCAGATAATTATTCTACCATTCCCTAAATAGAATCTTATGTTTTCTTTCTTCACCCATTGGAGCTTTTTGTGACATTTTCCTTGTTGACTGAGTCGTCCCCTCTCCCTCTCTTTTGTTCACTCCTAGTGATTTTTGCAACTTGAAAGGATGCGTTTGGCTTTTGTTAGATTAGTGTTTCATTTTGACTCAATCTAGTGGGCAAGGAATGCTGGCTTTTCTGAAAATTCATAAATAAAGGAAAACTAATTGCACTTCTTCAAAAACAGGTAATAGAACTTAATAAAAATGGTATATACACCATACCAGTTCAAGGATTCAGGAAGAAAAGGGGAGAGAGAATCTGTTGAAAATTAAGACACTACCCTGAAATCCCCATGTAAACTTTCTGATAATATTCAGTCTTGTTATGTTATGCTACTTATGTCTAAGTAGTTCTTTAAAGCTTGCTTGTGGCCATGTTATCTCTAATGTTTTAATGATTCAATGGAGCGCTTCTATGATGCTAAGACTTCACAATGAGTCTAATGATTGATTTGGCATTAACCTTCATCAGGCAGGCTTGTGGTTTTGGGGTTTGCTGCCTCAGCATTTGACCTTGTCACAACACGTCTAATTGTAATATAGGTTATAGATGACAAATTTTAGAAAATTTACATTACCAAGAAATATAACATGAAATGGTTACAATATACTTAAAGACATTTTGATGGAGTAGAAAACAGTGTTTGATTAATGGGAATTTTATTAGCATGTTGTGCCTGATATGGACTTTCAATCAACTGTCGGTTGAAAAGGTTATTTATTGGTTTAAAAACGACTTTGATATACACCAGTGTTGACTGATACTAATATACTTCATTTCATTTTTTTGTGGCATGATAAGATCTTATGATCTTGCAGAATAATTGTTTAAGTATAATCTTGCATATGCAGTGATCATAGTGATGTCAAGTCTGTGTTTTCTGGGGACAAAATTTTGATGAACCAAATTGGGGAACCTTTGACACTAATGATGATGTTGACTCCATTTGGGGATTCAATGCCAGTAGCATCACTAAGGAGGTGTGCAAACTCTCGCACCTTAAAGTATTGTCTCAGCTAAATTCTTTCTTATTTGAAAAATGCATTTTGTACATATGTTGCTTAATTTTCCCCTGCTTTATTCTACCTTGTTGTGAGCAGTGGTGGTTGTTGAAATTATAGGGATTGAATGAAGAGAGGAAATATACATATTATATTTAACTAACTAGATTGTGATGTTGTTGTCAACTTGTAATGCTATGGAAAACTAACCTAATAGTCCAATACACCTATTTATATTAATATTCTGGGACGTAAAATGTGTGGATATTCTAGGAATGTTAGGATTCTATTATTCAAAATAAAATAGGAAGATAAGATCCTAGGATAGGATAGAATCAGTTAATCCTGATTCCATGGGATTTAACTCTATCATATCTTTTCTGTTTTTATTTCTTTAATCTTTTTCTGATGCTACGGGATTCAAGTTTCCTATGTTTAAGGAAACTGATCCTCTATTTTCTTCTATTTAAGTTGTACACATCTGATGCTATGAATCATATCAATAAAGAATACATTTCTACATGGTATCAGTAAGCCTTAGGGTTTGATGAATTACAAGGCTGCCATGATGGGTTCTAGTTCGGCCCCTTCCGCCGACGGTAGAAGCGGCGTGATATCTCCAGACGGCGGCAACCAGTAACCTACGGAGGAGATTCTGATTTTGAACAATGTGACCCCTCGCAGCGATGCGATGCCCTCCGACAGCGATTCTCAGCAAGGAACTCAGCCAGCAACTATATTAGTCAGTGATCACCCTCTTCAAATTACCATTCACAAATTGAATGGAAAAAATTACCTTGAGTGGTTCAAGTCTGTACAGTTGGTAATTGATGGCAAGGGGGAACTTGGATACTTGAATGGAGAGGTGACAACCCCAGGCATCGATGATCCGAAATACCGACAGTGGCGGTCTGAAAACTCCATGGTTACAGCATGGCTAATCAATTCTATGGACCTGATAATTGGTAAGCCCTTTATGTTCCTACCAACAGCTCGTGATGTATGGGATGCAGTGAAGGAGACATACTCAGAACTGGATAATCACTCACATTTATTTGAATTGAGCACCCGAATGTGGAAATACAACAAGATGAACGTGAGGTAACAAGTTATTACAATGAAATGATGACTATATGGCAGGAACTTGATATGTTTGGGGAAAAAGACTGGGAAAGCAGCAAGGACAGTGCTCGCTACAAGAAAAAGGTAGAAAGAGGAAGAGTATTTGTCTTCCTAGCAAGGCTGAACAAAGACTGATGAAGTACGAGGACATATCTTGGGAAGGAAACCGCTGCCATCTATTCGAGAAGTGTTTTCAGAGGTACGAAGAGAAGAGGCTAGGAGGCAAGTGATGCTGAAAAATGATCATGAAGGATCAGCATGGGTAGCCCGAGGAAGAGACTTATATGGTGATAGGTGAGGAGAGTAGAAAACTTGGTGTGACCATTGTAAACGGCCATGGCACACAAGAGAAACATGTTGGAAACTGCATGGAAAACCACCTTCCAAGAAGAAATCGGGTACTGATAACAAATTTGGGGGAGACACTCATGCATTTCAAGCAAACAAAACTGATCTTGAGCAGCAATCATCTTCAGAATCTCTTCCCTTCACAAAGGAACAAATAGGGCACTTATCCAAACTCTTCCAATCTTATTCTGTAGGACACTTTAATCCATCTTGTTCCATAGCCCAGTCAGGTAATCATTTTATTGTGTGTAAAAGATCCAATGGCCCTTGGATATTAGATTCAGGTGCCACTGATCATATGACTAGTGTTTCCCAATTTTTTTTCCTCATATACACCATTTGCAGGTCATCAAAAGGGTAAACTTGCAGATGGTTCCCTAGCTACTGTAGGTGGAAAAGGAACCGTACCGCTTTCTCCCTCTGGTCTTCTCATTGTGGATTTCAGGATTTATCCTCGGGGAAGATGATTGGGGGTGCTAAGCAAGATAATGGTTTCTATCTTCTCAATAACTGCCTCTCCTTTGGAAGGCAAGACCAACGGACCTGTTTCAATTATGTCTCTCTTTCTAATAAAGACATTATGTTGTGGTATTGTCGATTAGGACATCCTAATGTCCAATATTTAAGACATTTGTTTCCTAAGTTATTTATGAATAAAAATCAGTTATCTTTTAAATGTGAATCGTGTGAATTAGCCAAACATCATCGTGCTGTTTTTCCCCCTCAACCATACAAAAAATCTGCACCTTTTACTATGATTCATTGTGATGTATAGGGATGACAATTTACACCCATTCATGGGGATCCCCGCGGAGAATGCCCCGAATGGGGCCCCGCGGGCGGGGAATTTTACCCCACGGGGACGGGGATGGGGGGCAAAATCCCCCCGTGGCTAATTCGGGGACGGGGACCATACCCCCGCCCCGCGGGGTCTCCGCCCCGTGAAAATACATTTTTACCCCTAAAATATATACATGTATATTATACTATATGTATGAAAATAGTGATGTTACTTTGGTATTTTCACATCTTAAAGGGTCATTATTCATTTTTTCATTCCTCTCACACTCATTTTCATCAGATACACTACACTGATACCGTCACTCCAAAGTTCAAAAATCAAAACCCTACCACCACTCATCTGTAGCGCGCCGCCCAGCCCCTCCGTTCCAGTCCTCGACTGCTCGACCTGCGAGCAGCGAGCTCCGATCAGCCCGACCTACGAGCAGCAAGCTCCGTGCGGCCTTCTCCGTTCTTGCGCCGCTCGCTCTTCGCTGGCCTTCTTCTCCGGCAGCTCGCGAGTCGCGATCGCATGGCCTCTCCCTCCGCCTAGTCTCAGTTCTCTCCTTCTTCCCTACAGCGTCGTCCAGCGAGTTCCTCAGTGTCCAGATCTGCGTTTCAAGCGAGTTGCGCCCCTCCTTCAGTGTCTAGCGAGTTCACTCAATTCAGTCATTCAGATCTGCGTTTCAACTTCAATGTTTTTTTTTTTTTACACAAAGCCTAGGTATAAACGAAATACAACTTGTTTCCTCTTAGTCATGTGAATTTCTGAATCAAGTCCATTATGATAACTTGAATGCTCTGTCAAACTCTAAGGTTCAATAATCATATCGTTTATTGTTTTGCCAGTAGTTAATCAGTTTTGGTCTCAGTTTTGTATTTTTTTCATAAACGTTCGGGGTCCCCGTGGGGACTGTGGGGATCCGCGGGGACGGGGACAGGGGAGGAAAACCCCCCACGGCAGGGAGCGGGGACGGGGATGGGGGGAAGCTGGGGGGCAGGGACGGGGAGCAGGATAGTGCCCCCCGCCCCCGCCCCGCCCCAGTTGACATCCCTAGTGATGTATGGGGTCCCTCTCGGATAACAATTATTTCTGGAAAACGCTGGCTTATCACTTTTATTGATGATCACACTAGGGTCACTTGGGTATTTCTTTTACGTAACAAATTTGATGCTGCACTTGTGTTCAAATTTTTTTATCACATGGTTCAAACACAATTTCAGACTCTTATTAAGATATTTCGTAGTGATAATGGCAAGGAATTTTTAATAATTTTTTGGGCAATTTTTTTGCTGCAAAGAGTATTGTGCACCAAAGTTCTTGCACTAATACTCCTCAGTAGAACGGGGTGGTGGAAAGGAAAAACAAACATCTCCTTGAAATTGCTAGGGCTTTGAGTTTCCAAACCAAGGTCCCTGAGTATCTTTGGGGGGATGCTATTTTAACTGCCACTTATTTGATAAATAGACTGCCTACTAGAATCTTAAACTTTCAAACTCCCTTGCAAACATTCACTACAATATTTCCACAGTCACGGTTGATCACTAACATTCCCTTAAAAAATTTTGGGAGTGTAGCTTTTGTTCATAACTAATTAACCATGATCCCAAGTGGTCCAAACTTGACCCTAAAGCATTCATATGCATTTTTGTTGGCTATCTGTCTAACCAGCGATGCTATAAATGTTTTGATCCAACTACAAAAAAATTGTTTGTGTGCGAGGATGTCATGTTTTTTTTGAAGGGACCTCATATTATCAAGAGTCCCATCTTCAGGGGGAGCACGGTAGTGAAGATGGTTTTTTAGATAAATCTGATTTATGCTTCAATTTTTATGAGGCAGAGAATGTAAATGAAAACCTTGAGGAAACAAATGAGTTAAATGATTCTATCAATTCTGACTATGAGCAGAATGCAGTAATGCCATCTCAAAATGAACATGTTGAGCAAACAGAGAAGGATGTGAGATGGTACAAAGGTATTGTGTATGCAAAAGAACATCATGTTGAGAAAAGAAAAGGAGACATTGTTCAGCAGCACCACCAAGAATCTGATCAAAGGATAGATCCTGAAATTTATGATAATTCTCCAGAAACACCTGATAATAATTTCCCGGATAACCCTCAATTAAATTCCACTAGTCATGATGATCTTCCCATTGCTCTTAGAAAAGGTGTCAGATCTTGCACAACAAAACACCCTTTGTCAAATTGTGTCTTACAAAAATATTTCAACCTCATATTGTTCCTTTAAATTTTCAATGTTCTCAAATTTATCAACATGAGATTTAGAATCTCAAACTGAAGCAAATGAATCCAAGAAACACACCATCCTCATTCTTAAATGAATAACACATGTATTCTCTTGCAAGATTTTAAAACAATAATTGCATAATGTTAGGAAATAAATTTTAAATCCAAGCCTCATTATACCACATCAAACCAATAGCACTTCACGCAAATCAGACATAAGTCATCAATTAAGGACTCATTTGAATGCTCTCACAACCATTCTGTACATGCAATCAAGCATTATCTGCTAAAAAAAAAATTTAACTTCTGATTGAGGCTCAAACAAAGGAAACTAATTATACCACCTCTTGGGTTAAAGATTTTATTATGATTTACTTATTTCATTCATATGCTACACACTTGCCTAAACAAAAGGGATAACAATCAAAATCAGGAAAATTCAAAGATTGCTCAAGGAACCTTACTGTTTTTAAATAATTTCTACTCATTTAACCAAGTACTTTTGATAAACTACCGCTTAAGATATTAAACCATGAAAATTAAAATATAATTAATTTATATATGTATAACTATATCATCCCAAACCGCTGCCTTGCTACCATGTGGATCGACAACTTACAACTTCTCAAAGATTGAATACCAAAATTAAGTCATAATAACTTTTGTCCTGAACCTCGCCCGGGTTCGAGATCCAATCACAATTGTTATTAACACTTAATTCTTCTTTCAGGACTTTGTAACCTAGGCTCTGATACCAACTTTGTCATGACCCGAATTTCGTAGCCATGACCGGCTGAAAAGGAAAATCTCTCTTTCCCATTCGTAGCCTGACAAGCATACAAAAAAAATCCGTTTCATCCAAAGCAAACAATTACATTCATTAATTACAACATAATGAATATACTACATCAGAGTAACTAAACAACCCAAATTACAAAGTCCTGTTAAAAACTAGATACACTTAAATTATGGGTATCAACCTATTAAAAGTTGTCCACATGACATCCAAGAGTTCCAGCGGCTTCGCATGATATACCTGTATCTATAATGTTAAACGTGGGGTGAGTCCACTGACTCAGTGAGGGAGTTTCCCCCAAACACATGCAATCACACAAAGTCAAGGGTGAACTAAAGTCACACACTCAGGCAAGCAATGGATAAAACAAATATATAATCATTTTCCATTTACACATCACAACAATCTTTACATATGTGAATGATCTCATAAGCTAATAAAATATTGTATGGACATCTTATCCATCAAGAGAGTACTCATGGAATGGCTTGCACTACTTTCTTTTCTCATAACTCATGTACCACTCATAAGGGGATACATATCAAATCATACCATATACATCGAATCTTTGGGTCCACTTGGGGTTGTTAACTCAAGGTCCCCCGCCCCGACGGTTTTAATTTCTAGCCCGGAGATACCGCACCCTCAGGCAAACATCAACATCCCTCCTCAACGCCCGGGGTATCTAACGGGGTCCCCTCGTCCCCGGCGATGATATTTATATACCGGAGCCCCCCGCTCTCCGGTTCGCCTACCCAAAGATTTAGAACATGACTTGTGAATCCATTCCACTTAGTACTCCTCACAAACACCACATCAAAGATATACACATACAGAGTTTTATAATCACTTCAAAACATTCACAACTCAATTCATGTAAACAAAATCAAATCCATAGTGTCCATTTCATCATCACATCTTATTAATTCATTATCAAGTTAACATAATCAAGGTGCAAACATAAGAGAATCTCATATTGTCCAATATCATAATCATCTCAATCAATTTCCAATTCTTGAATAAAATTTTTATTCTAATACATCAATACATAAGCTACATATATTACATCATCATACTTATACACTTTGCTTTCTCATTAAAATAAAAATTATACTAATATATATATATAAATAAATAAAACAAACAGCACACCTCATTTCTATTGCATATTACAGCATACCAATCCATATCAACTTCCATGTGAATAATATACATATATATACATTAGAAGCATTCAACCCCATGTTCTAGGCAAGTCAATATGCATGTATGTATAATAAACTTTCATTCATAAGTGCAATTCAACATGTATAAAAAGAAATCTTTCATTCATCAAATACTACATAACTAGTTCCTTAGGTTTGGCTTTTTCTTTCCAGAGATTTCACGGTGCAAGCCTAATCATTTCTAAGTCAAACTAATAAAAATCCATTTTTTTTAATTGAAGATAAGCTACAGCTTTTTCACTTATAGTTTACGGCTTGAAAGAAACTTTGCAGCTAGTGCTGCGTATGTATCACAAAAGGAACAAGATAAAGCAAAATAAATAAATAATAGTTCATAGCATAAAAGAATGAACAAAGAGCATACCCACACCATTCATAGCAATCATTCATCATAAAAAGAAATACAATCCCTCGCCTTAGATTGATGATTTTAAACTCTTGATAACCCAAATAAAATGGAAAGAAAAGAGGAAGAAGAACCACCATTTGAGCTCCTCCTCTTGCCATCTTGTTCCTCAAGCTCTCATCCTCTCTACCTCTAGGGTTAGATATTGAAAAAAAAGAAGGAAGGAGAAAAGGGCTTCTCCCTTTATAATAAAAATCCTAAAATACTGGACAATACTACCCTTCACTAAATGAGCATTTTTTAGCAAGTCCTAAGAAATTAATTAACATTAACTTGCTAGTTAAATTCCAATTAACTTTATAAAAGTATGCCAAGTTATGCACTACTATGTTGATGTCTTATTGTCATAAATTATTTACTATGGGTTGGCCAAAACATTTAAAAAATATATATATAGCATAAGTTATTAATCACAAACATTTTTGCATCTTACAAAAAAAACAATCCTATAAAATCATTATACACAATTTTTTTTTAGATTATTGCCTTAATATTAGCTAAAGCCTTTTATTAAATTTCTTAAAATTTTTGGGTATTACATCTCTATTTCTCTCTCGAAAAATATGTGGGTATTGGGGGGCGGCGACATGAGCTGCTTCTTCTACAAAACCATGTAGCTGTTGGGAGTCTGAATGAATTTCACTGTTAGTCTCATACTCCCTTCTTATTCTTATTCTTCTTCTTGTGAAGCATGAAACAAAAATGCCTCTGGATTAAGAGGAGAAGATAAAAATATGAATCTTTGTTCAATCTCTCCTCTGGTGGCTTATACTTCGTTGTTGCTCCTCTAATTCTTCTCCCTTTACTGGTTTTGATATTGATAGTTAAAGCAATCGTCCGGTTCTTCATAACCGGGTCCGGTTCACCGGTTTGAATCCGGTTCGAATTGTTTCTCCGGGTTTTTCCCCATTTTTTCAAGACCTCCGGATTTCCTCACCAAATCGGACCGTTGACACAGCTCTCAACTCAACAACTAGGGTAGGGTGATACAGACAGACATATAAACAGTCGTATCAAGTAACACGAGATGGCAATATGCTTCCTCTATCCTTCTCCGTTGAAATTGAATTTGAAAGACACGGTCCCACCGCGAACACGCCTTTTCAATATCAAATGCAACTTCTCTGTCCCCTCAAAAACCAACCCCATCACCAAAATGGAATCCCAACCCATTTACACTTCTGTTAAAGCATTTTCTCCCGCCACCATCGCCAAACTTGGACCTGGCTTAGACTTCCTTGGTTGCGTCGTCGATGGCCTTGGCGACACTGTCTCCCTCAGAGTGGACCCACATGTTCACCCGGGCGAGATTTCCATCTCCGATATCTCTGGCGACAACGCCAACAAGCTGAGCAAAAACCTTCTCTGGAACTGCGCTGGGATCGCCACCATCGAAGTCATGAAGATGCTCGGCATTCGATCAGTTGGTCTCTCTCTCTCTCTCTCAAAGGCTTACCTTTAGGAAGTGGGCCCGGATTCAGTGCTGCCAGCGCAGCTGATGCAGCTGTTGCCGTCAACGAGATTTTTGGCGCCAAATTGGGTGTTGAGGAACTTGTTATCGCTTCCCTAAAATAGGAAGAGGAGGTTTCCGGTTATCACGCGGACAACGTGGCACCTGCCATCATGGGTGGATTCGTGTTGATTCGGAGCTATGAGCCGTTGGATTTGATCCAGCTGAAGTTCCCCACTGACAGAGAGTTGTTTTTCGTGTCGGAGACTCCTGATTTTGAGGGCCCCACCAAGAAGATGCGAGCAGCACTGCTTGCGGAGATCGGGATGCCCTACCATGTGGGGAATTGTAGTCAAGGGGGTGCTCTGGTGACATCGGTGCTGCAAGGGGATCTGCTGCTGTTGGGGAAGGCTTTGTCCTCTGATATGATTGTGGAGCCGGGGCGTGCACCGTTGATACCTGGGATGGAGGTTGTGAAGAGGGCAGCTATTGAGGCTGGGGCATTTGGGTGTACCATCAGTGGAGCTGCGCCTACAGCTGTTGCTATCATTAATGATCAGCAGAGAGGAAACCAAATTGGGAAACATATGGTTGAGGCTTTTCTCAAGGACGGCAATTTGAAGGCTTCCGCAAATGTCAATGAGTGATCTTGCGTTAAACAAATATTTACCAAAGAATATGATATTGGCTATGGCTAACGGGTAGCTTTTAGGTTTAAAATTGCGAAAGCCCACATTTTTACTTAAAAACCTTGAACCCTAGTGTATGCGAGTACTGGATGGCGGCGCATGAGCTCCTTCTTCTCCATAACCTTCTAGCTGAGTCTGAATGAATTTCCCTGTTTGTCTCATACACCTTTCGTATCCTTCTTCTTCTTGTGAAACATGAAACGAAAATGTCTCTGGATTAACAGGAGAAGATAAAAATCTGAATCTCTGTTCAATATCTCCTCTGGCGGTTTATACTTCATTGTTGCTCAGCTAATTCTTCTCCTTTTCGAACGGTTTCTCCGGTTTCAACTCAACAACTAGGGTAGGGTGATATAGACAGACACACAAACAGTCGTATCAAGTAACACGAGATGGCAATATGCTTCCTTTCTCCTTCTCCATTGAAATTGAAATTGAAATTGAAAGGCACGGTCCCACCACGAACACCCCTCTTCAGCATCAAATGCAACTTTTCTGTCCCCTCAAAAACCAACCCCATTACCAAAACGGAACCCCAACCCATTTACACTTCTGTTAAAGCCTTTGCTCCAGCCACCATCGCCAATTTGGACCTGGCTTCGACTTCCTTGGCTGCACCATCGATGGCCTTGTCGACACTATCTCCCTCGGAGTGGACCCACATGTTCACCCGGGCGAGATATTTAATCTCACCCAAACATATAATATTTAAAAATGATTTTTTTTTAAAAAATTCCCAAAAAAAAAAACCTGGCCATTTTTTAGAAGATCTAATCATTTCCCAACATGATCTAAGTAGATAGATGTTGATTGAAGAAGGTGCATTTGCTTTAAGATAACTTTTTTTTCTTGTTATACATTGTTTTAACTTTTAAGGTACCTTATTAGGCATTTATTATAGGTATTTATAGAATAATGGTTTGAACCGTGGGTACAGATGCAGTAAACATTTGTAATTTTATGCATTTCACACTTGCCATAGATGACATTTGCAAAAGGCGTAATTGCAATCCACCAAGTAGAAGCTAAAAGTTGCAACTCAATCTTAACAAGCAATTGATATACACCGAAAGAAGAAACAAGCTCTCCAGTAAATAAAAAGGTGGTAAATTGGGGCCGAGGTAAACTTGATAAATTAGATCCATTCCTTCGGATTGATGCACGCATCCAAGAGTTTCCATTCTTCGCTTCCCATCTCTGGTTTCTGCACACAAAATGATACCAACATTTCAGTAGCAGCTTCAGAAATCGAAATAGAAAACTAAATGTATGTATCTAATATTCAATATTTAAAAGAAGATTCCAAAATCATACATGATCATATTCCCACCGAGCAGTGAGTGGCAGAGAAACAAGAATACTCTCTATTCTCCCTCCGGTTTTTTAGTCCAAATGTTGTACCCCTATCATACACCTGTAATCAGAAAAAAATTGACTACGTGAATTCCAACCTTATGTGGAAAAGAGTAGAACAATACATTTTTGGTCTTGGAGCTATAGGTTAAATAGTGTACCAAATTGAATTCTACATATCGTCCCCTTCGCAATTGTTGCCATGCTTTGTGCTGATCTGTAAAGGGCAAATCCTTCCTTTTCTCTATGATAGGTATATAAGCAGGAATAACAGAATTTGCACATTCTGCAAGCAACCATAGTTTAGGCAAGCATGAAATAAATGTCTTTCCAGTGAGAAGCATCCGTTTATACATGCAGAATCAGATGCAAGCAATTACCAGTGGCAAAGGAAAGGAGCATCTCCGGATCATAGTCATTCAGATCATCAAAAAATATTCCTCCAAGCCCTCTCCTTTCACCTCGATGCTGAATGTAGAATTAAGAAGCAAAATAAGGAAAAACAATCAACAACAGCATATGTCATTCACTAAAGTTCAATTAAATATTTTAATTGTATGACTCTGCTCCAGTGGCACTACTTGTGCTACTGTGTTGCTTGCTTAATAAAATTCATCCTTTGCCTTTCAGAAAAAAATATTTTACATTGAAATCCACTCTAACCCTATAGACATGACAGAATGACAGACAACATCCATCTAATTACACGCAATACTGACTCAACAAAGTATAAACAAATATACTACGGTCACATTTTGTAACCCTATTATAGTCAACAAGTCCTACACGGCTACACCATATGTCTCTACATTTGCATTTTGAGTTGCGAAATCAAATGAAACCTGCAGTGCTAGTTACAACTTACAATGCTTACAAAAAATAAAACTATATAAGATACCACATATCTACTCACCGGAGAGCTCAGGTAAGACCTCAAAATAATCGCATCACTTTTTGCCTCAATATAGACTTATTACCACTTATTGTCCTTCTCACACCACTACCCAAGTCTCCAGAATATTATATCATTATCACCGCCTAGTCATAGACTTGTTCGTGTGATAACATCTCCACTATCATCAAATAGCTTCACTCCTGTTCTTGCTGCCCCAGCATCACAAATCTTCTTCCCATTCCATCATCTCACCAACAATAATTGCTGTTAACCATTTACCACCATTGGTTTCATGTTTGTTACAGCCTCCAATTCATCATATATTAAATTTATCAAAATTAATGAGAACAGACAGATAAATTACTCTCTACTCTTTTATTAAAGGTTAATAAACTTAAGACTTAATGCTTACTGCTTGCTATTCATTATTCAGTTTCTGTATTATCAAACAGGTCCTAAGACTACAGCAAAATACTGTACTAAAAAGCTAGATTATGTGAAAAAGACTAAACCGAAGAATTATACCTTGATATAAAAGTAATCATCACACCATTTCTTGAATCGGGGATAGAAGGAAGGATCAAATTTGTCACAAGCACGCTTTTGAGTCTACAATAGAAGCATGCATAAAAAAATTACCATATTAATATTCTACAGATTAAATTAAAAAGAAAAGTCATTTAGCAGAACTTCTCAAGTGTTCTATATTCACTCTTGTCAAATAAAAACCCATATTCTATATCAATTTGGAAAAAAGAAGGAAAGGGGGGAAGGAAATGATAGAGTTCAAGTTAGGTTTCCATAATTTAAAAAAAAAAAAAACATTTTCAAAAGAAATTTTAGATGGCATCAAATAAACGTTTTCTGTTCCCTTTTCAGGGTTTAATCTGCATAACACGGGAATATGTAAAATGACATGATTGTAGAATTCTCAAGAATTTGCAGAAACCTTTTACATAAAATTCAATAGAAACTAATCCTGGTGTTGAACGTTCCAATGCCTCCCATTTTAAAAGAACCAAGGTACAGGAATTAAATTCAAGAAAACCCTATATCAAAACTACTCTCACAAGAACCAAGACATTAATTCTAAAATAAAGGAAACGAATTTTTCTGGTGTTAATTCTAAACCATATTTTGAATTGAGCACGTACCGAATGGAAGTGCTTAACATCCTCCTCAAAAATGTAAGCAGGTGTCAAGTCAGTTCCCCCACCAAACCACCACTGTCTAGGTGCTCCAGGAGTATCTGCAGAATGCGAGAGGGTGACTAATTCAAAAAAGGATTTAACAGTTTTCCGCACTTATGTTGACATACCTTTGTGCTAATAATTATATAGGAGAGAATATCAATCCAAATTGGCATTTCTTAAAATTTTGAGACTAATACATTAGTGTGAGAGATGAAAAGGGGAATCAGCATCAGCATTATAAACAAGGTGTGAGATGGATAAAAGCATAAGGTTGGTAATATACCTTTAGGAGCATCCGTTTCAAAATAGCGATAATTGAAATGTAATGTCGGGGCGAATGGGTTTTTTGGATGTAAAACCTGAGTACAAAACAAACACAATAGAATTTATTGAATGCAATGCAATGTTGGTTGGGTATAATTGAATTGGAAAAAAGGGAAGTGATACTGACAGAGCTGATTCCAGCAGCGAAGAAAGGGACAGGAGCAGGTTTGTGATCAGCTTCATCAGCCTTGGCAGCACGATAAGCTTCTGGAGGCATGACGCCATAAACAACAGAGACGTTAACCCCAGCCTTCTCCCAAACGGCGCCGTCTTGAAGAACCCTGCTTATGCCGCCACCACCACCGGGCCTCGACCAAACATCCTCCTTGAACTTGGCACCTCCGTCCGCGGCTTCGATTGCATGGCACACGCTGTCCTGAGCTTCCCTTATCATTTTCTCGAACCGGGCCCTCACTGAAGAGGAAGCAGCGGATTCTGACTCCTTCAGAAAGGTTTCGGGACGCTCTGATTCTGGGGTCTCTTTCTCTATTGAAACGGTGGCTTGAACTTGAAGGGGCTTTCTCTGAACATGAGAAGGCACCATTTTGGTTTGAATTGGATTCCTTCTCTGTTTGGTTAGTAATATTGCAGTTGGAGAAGTAAAAGAACTGAAGGAGGGAATGAGAGCCAAAGCGTGTGAAGGAGGAGCTGAGACAATGGTTGCATACGGCATTATTGCCGGTATTAGATTTGGATTCAATTTGGTGTTGGAGTTTGAAATTGAAGCTTGATAACTTAACTTGATAAGGTGTTCCTTCTCTACCAGTTTTGTCTACACCGTTTGGTCTGTGGATTCATCCGGTAAGAGTGCATAAATAAAGATTTGGATTTCGCGTTCGAGCTTTTTATAATTCAATAATTTATTCAACCATTTAAGATAATATTAAGGATTTAATTCCAATACAGTTTTAGTGTGAAGATCTTTACGAGCATTAATTTCTTTTTACTATTAATTAATTATATATTATTATTTAATTTTTATTTTATTTATTTTAAAAATTATGAATAAAATGATATATGATCAACTAATAATGTATTAAAATTAACGAAGGTTGGGCCAGTTGTTAATGATACAACTCATAACCCACAAGGTCGTGAGGCCTGGGTGACGGGACCCAACTCACCTAAACTTTTTCTTATAAAAAAAAATTAAAATTAAAATCTAATATGAAATTGAATTTTTTTATCATTCGTGGGGATTGAATTATTTGGGAAGTGTTAATTATTTGGCTAAACCTCAATTTTGGTCCCTTATCTTTATTTTAGTTTTTATTTTGGTTCCTTATCTTTTTTTTTTGGCGTTTTGGTCCCTTATCTTTATTTTAGTTTTCATTTTGGTCCCATATCTTTCAACCGTTAGCCTATTTTGGTCCCTGCCATAAATCCGCCGCCATCCGTCGCCGGAAACCGCCGCGGCCAGTCGTCGGAACCGCCATTGTTGTCGGAATCTGAGTTTTAGAGAGAGAAAATCTCGTTTTTCTCTCTCTCTCTCTCTCTCTTCCTCCCTTCCTTCTTCCTCCTCCTTCTTCCTCCCTTCCTTCTTCCTCCTTCCTCTCCATTCTTTCCGTTTTGGTCCCTTTTTCCTCGCCGTTGTCACTGTTGGGTGCGATTGACGGCGAGCTCGAGCGGTTTGTGGCGGTTTAGGGAGGTGGTGGTGGAAGAAGAAGGAAGAAGGAGGAAAAAAGAAGAAGAGAGAGAGAGAAAAACGAGACTTTTTCTCTTTAAAATGCAGTTTCCGGCGGCGGTTTCCGGCGCCGTTTCCGGCGAGTCACTGCGGATGCCTAACGCCATTAGTGGAAAACTGACGGAAAGGACCAAAATGAAAACTAAAATAAAGATAAGGGACCAAAATAGGGATTTAGCCTAATTATTTCTATACTTATAAGTTATATATTTTTCATTTCTCAATCTAAAAAAAAGAAAGATGTGTTAAATTATATTGAAAAAAAGGAAAATAAAAAAGAAAAAACATTTGCACTTTATATATAAATATAGGTTTCATGGGCTTTCCATGTTACGCCCATGGAATTGGAAACCATGGGAATCCAACCAACCTCTCACTTTTGGTTTGGGCCACCTATTCTGGCTTTCTAATTTTATTTTATTTTATTTTATTTTATTTATGCACAGTTTGTAGTTGGGTTGACTCTTCACTATTAACATTAGTTCTTTCAGTTATTTTTTTGTGCAATAAGCTCTTTCGGTTATATGATAGTACATAATTACACGGTGCAAAATGACTAAATTAAAATTCAGATAAAGAAAATGACTAAATTAAAATTAAACACATTTTATTTTATTATTATATGTAACAAATTGTACAGCTTTCATTCGTTTATGAAAAATATAGGTGCATTAGACATTAGTGAGGGTGAGTTATAAAGGGTCTGTCTGCATGTTAGTTCGTATAGCTAACGGTTAGCATAGGTTAAGACCATATAAAAATATCAGTTTGTTTAGAGGTGAGTTTACACAATCTAATTTATTTAACGTAGGATTTAAATAAGTTTTTACACAAGCTATAACCTTCAAGAAGTTGTTAAGGGGTAATAAAGAATGGGTTTGCCGTGCAACCTACGCAAGTCTTATCCCCATCGTAAGAGACACTTTGTGGAGTCATTTTTCTTCTGTTAGAAGTGACATTTAACATCCTTGGCTTATCTTGGTGTATGAACCGGAGCTATTGAAGAGTGAAGCTCTTTGATACTACAAGGGTATTTTTATCTCGAAAGTGAATGCAAGTACCCAAAGCCAGAGCCTAAATCTCCCTAACATGCTTGGGAGTTCAAGATGCACAACAGTGACAACACTAACTGCACCAACGAGGATGAGTTCATTGAAAGCACTGGGAACTCGCAACATTATTGGGAGGTGATAAGAGATGACCTCCGGCTGGTAATTCTTTTGATCGGCAACACTTTTTGTTACCATCATACAAGAGATATCGTTAAGCATATGCTGATAGAATTTTATTGCAATGTACTATCAGACATCAGTGCATATAAAAAACGTGTAATCAATTAATAGTGTAAAAAATTTATATCGTCCATATATTAAAATTAATCTCATTCTAATATATCACCTCCATCTATATATATATATATATATATATATATATATATATATATATATATATATATATAGAGAGGAGGGATCAACTTACACTCTAATAAGTTTACATCTCTTACTCCCAATCTACACCATTTATTTTTTTTAATCTAATGATTGAGATTAAATCTAATTTTTCAATTCTGAAAGTGACTTCACTGGATCTCAGCCTTCTTCTTCCCAATCAAGCTTAACACCATTCCCATACTACAGAATCTATAAACTCCAACACCAGTACAAACAACCACCACTCCCAAAGTCTCAAATCAAAAAAATAAAAATAAAAATCAAACACATAAAATACTCATCAAAACATTCTCTGTTCCCCCACTGCAGCGCCTTCCACCGTCGCGCGACCAGAAATACTGGGCCGTCGTCACCTGAAAAGCCATCATCGCGAAACCATCCTCCCCCACTCAAAGCCTCCACTCGGCCTTTGTTTTGTGCACCACCATGGCCTGATCTCTGCCGGCCCAGCATCCCCACACAAACCATATCCTCCCCCCACGCAAAGCCTCCACTCAGAGACTCTTCTTTTATTTGATCTATGGTTTCTTTTTCTTTTTCCATCTTTTTTTGGTTGGTTACACTTTTAGTTTGGCAATGTTTGCCATGATTCGATCAAATATTTTCCTTCAACAATTTTTATGGATTGCGTTCACTTTTACTCAAATATACAACAAATTTGCCAATTGAGGTGACAAGCTGTCGGGGTTGTGTTTTTCTTAAAACTGATTTCATTTAATTTTAGCTTCGATGGGGAAGAAGAAGGCTGAGATACAGTGAAGTCACTTTCAGAATTGAAAAATTAGATTTAATCTCAATCATTAGATTAAAAAAAATAAATGGTGTAGATTGGGAGTAAGATGTGTAAACTTATTAAAGTGTAAGTTGATCCCTCCTCATTCATATATATATATATATATATATATTTTAAATATTTGACCGGGTATCTCATAGGCTTACTTCAACCTTTTTACAATATATAGCAAATAATAAGCTTTTTTAAGCGAAGAGGGGCTAAAATGGCTAAAGGAAGAAGAAAAAAAAAGGAAAAAAAAAACAGAAACAACACGAGATATGGAGACTCGAGACAAGTCACAAACATGTAAACTAGCCAACTCCCTAGGAGAAGAGTCCAACAAATGAGTGCCCAGGTTTTGAGTTAGATTGTTTTTTGCTAATCAATCTACATGCTTATTCCCCCACGACAGGTGTCGGAGAGCTTTATCTCCCAATTCCTAGATATTCAATGCTAGATTTTGGTGACCAATTTGTTTCGAACCCAACCAGAATTACCATCACACAAGAGGGAGATGATGACAACCTAATCTGATTCAATAATGACTCTCCTCAAGCTTTTGTCACGGGCCATTTTCATTCTCTTAAGGATGCCCTCCCCACAACTCAACTGAGAAGGACATACAAATACTAATATGGTGAGTATATCCAGTGACCCATCTTCCACTATGATATCGAATAGGCTTGTCGTACCCGACTAGCCCCGAGTTGTCCTTGGAAGTGCCATCAAAATGGAGCTTCCACCAACCAACTCAGGGAATTGTCACTTTATGTATTTCAAGGAAGTACTCTCCTTACTTAAGGAGGATCTTAGGGAGGGTTTGAAAATTATAATTTAACAAAGCATGACTGAGATCTAATTTATTTTTTTCACTCTGCACATTTGAACATCAATCAATTATTTAATATATGAAAATCATGTTTTAGTTGGTATCTAAAACATAATATAATATTACTTAATTATTAACGTATAGAAAATTTAATCAGATTTGATTGGAATAACACAATTAGTGTAATTTTTTTTAATACCGTCAACAAATCATAAATCATCATGTTATTAAAAATGTTTACTTCGTTTACCAAAAAAATGTTTAATTTTTATTTCAAATACCTTGAAAGTTGCATATGATATTTTATGATTAAATGAAATTGTAAAAACTTTACATTGATTTGTTTAAAAAAAAAAAAAAAAACTTTACATTGATAGTGTATTAAATTAAACTAAAAAGGGTTTTACTAATGAGTGTTATAAGGCCATTGATCAAGGATTCCAATAAAAACGAGTTTTCATTTTTTTTTTCATTGAAAAACTAAAAATAATACTTATCAAAATCTGAAATACATCATTTCCCAATAAAAACTTTCTTTTATTTGTTTTTTAACCAATGTCTTTAGGGTACTGGTTAGCATTCACTACTAAATACTAATTTGTGTCCAAAAAAAAAAAATACTAATACATAAAATTTTATACATAGTCTCTGCTTCTAAATTTTTATACATAATCTAACTAATAATTATATTCATTAAAGTATATATTAAAATTGGGGAAAAAAGTTCATTACATTACATGCTAACTAAAAACAAAAACCAAACCATGTTATTAAAAAAAAAAAAAAAACCAAACCCTAATGACATATCTCTCCCTACTCTGAGCCTTAGAAGAGTCTCAGTCTCATCTCATTTCTAAAAGCTGAAGGCTGCCGCCGACCGCCACCGTTGAGCTGTCTTGCTTGCCACCGCCGTCCTCGATTACAATTCCGCAAACCGTCTTCTCTTTTGCTTCCAACCAACCCCATTCAAATCATCCCACAGGAGCAAGCTCGGGGTAACGGAGTTTTTGTGTTTTTTCTATCTATCTTTCTTTATTTTCATTTTGATCCGGATTATATATTTGATCTTGAATACGTTGAGTGTCTATTGTGGATAGTTTAAACCTTGCATTCTAATCTTGATGCACACAACTTGCTTGATGAAAAAACGGAGTGAAATCCCTTTTCTAGAGTAACTGAGTTCGAGTTCCTTCCATTTCAATTCATGTTCTCTTTAATGGTTGAACTACATGTAAAATGTACATCATCATCCTATTTCTGAGTATGCTTGTGCTTGCTCTACAGAAGCAGTATGATCAAATGATTCGACCCACCATAATTTGCTTTCTTGAACTCGTAGTCTTTCTCCTTTGCTATTTTGGAATGATGATGGTTTGAACTTTTGTTGCCGTCAATTTGACCAAACACAGTAACCTGTATGATAAAAAGTTGGTTATGACTTTCTCATGTGTCAAATGAGTGAAAGAGATGGTTAAGGAGATTAATTTGAGGTGATAGTACAAAATTGTAAACCTGCACTTCGCTTTTATCTTGTTCAAGCATCGGAACTGTTTGAATGTATTTGCTGACAATTGGTTTCATTATTATTGTTATATTAAAAAGAAACAGCTATTATCTAAAAAGAATTTTAAATTTAATACTCAAAGAAGTTGGAAGAGAAAAATAAAAAAATGTAAAAAAGTCGAAAGAATCCTCAGTCCTAGGGTTTCAAATGTCTCACGTCACGTTCTTCTTTCTTCCACCGCTACACCACTGAAAACAACCTCGCCCTCGCATTCAAACTTCTCTCAAGTGTGGTATGATCTGACCCTGCCTCTCCTCTGCATCCCACTAGTATGCATGTTTCGAATTTTTTATCATTTTTTTCTGGCATGCTCTACTTGGCTTTGCGTAATAATCCATTCCATATATTATTCTCTTTTTCTGGGTTTGACTATTGTATTTGTATACTTGGGTTGGTTACTTTTATGTAGTGTAGTAGGATGATTAGTTGAAGACTCTATTGTACATGCTCCCTCATCACTTTTATCTGGTTGCATTGGATTTTTAGCTCTTATTTGAGGGTTGAAGGCATTCCCTCTCCCTTGGCATTTTATAATTCAAGCATGCTCTCTCTCTCTCTCTCTCTCTTTAATAGAATGGGAGTTGGCCGAGAAGTCTCAATCTCACTTGATGGAGTGAGGGACAAGAACCTCATGCAGCTCAAGAAGCTCAATATTGCTCTTTTCCCTGTTCGTTACAATGACAAATACTATGCTGATGCACTTGCTTCGGGCGAATTCACTAAACTAGGTTCAATTACTACTTCTCACAATCTCGCTTCAATTTCTTTTTCATTCTTTCTAATGAGTTTTCCCACATTAGCTTGTTATTTCTGTTGCTGTTTCATTCACCATTGTATCAGACTTTTATAATTATCATTATTTCTGCTGGCTTATGTATTCTGAAAACGGTATGTTAGTGCTTTCTGCTGCCCATGTTTGGGTTTTTTATTAATACCTAAATAGAGTTGGTAGGAAATCAAATGAAATTTACTTGGAAGCCATTTCGAATAAATAAATAAATAAATAAATAAATAAATAATAATTGTCTCTTTTGCTTCAGTCAGTTTAGTATCGAAGTAATTCTCTAAGTTAATTGTTTGGCTGCAAAAATTTCTGATGATTTGGGGGAATGATAAGATGGATAATAAGTTGATAGCCAAAAGAAATCCTCCATAGATTCTGACTTTTATTTGATGCTGAATTGCTGAAGCATGAGTATGTAAATGTTTATACGTTGTGTATTTTGTTTGTTTGTTTGTTTATATGTAATCTCTTGAAGGTTTTCTCTAAACTATTTGAACTTGAGTTCCTGTTCGGGTTGCCTTTAGCCTCCTTTACTTATTAAAGGTCAAGATTCAAATTCCATTGTAGTAGTATAAATGTATAATGCATAATTAACTATTATAAAAAATACAATGCATAATTAACCATACCTTTTATCCGAAGATATGTTTTAAATCTGGGTAAATGATTGCTTGCACTTATAATGTTGTCCCTTTAGGTATGAAACTCGGATATCAATATTCAGACAATAATCTTTTTTAAAATAATACATGTAAAGGGCAAAGGCTAAAATTTAAACTGCTCAAGCGCTCAGCTCAAGTCTTTTGTAGCAAAGCCATACAAATTATTTTAGTTTGATTCAATTTCCAATTGATTTTCTTTTTCAATTGTTCTAAGTTTCCTGTTCAAATCAGGATTGCTACTGTTTGCTATATCTTTTATGCCTTTTTTTTGTGTGTGGAGATTTTGATTCTTTGCAAAAAAAGTTATGGAATTCTTTCTAGTTAGTAATATTCAAACACACGTATATTGCTTCCATAATAGTGGGGAATAAAAACCCCTTTAGCTTTTCAAGAGTTTTGACAATGACATGTAAACATACACAGGATAGTTCTCTCACCGAGTTTCTTTGGTAGATATGCTTGTGGCTTAGAGAGAATTTTTGAATTGATTTCCCCCTTTTTTTGTTGCTTGGTTTAAGGATATTCAATATTGCATCCATCTTACCTTTGATGATAAAATATATTTATTTATCCCTATCCTCAAAAAATGTACAGTGTCATCTTTATTGGAATATGATGCAAGATGGCTTCAATACTTTTAAATATGTTACATATCTGTGCTTCTAAAGTATTTGGACTGTATTTTGAAATGCAAGCTTTTGCTTCAATCTAACTAGCCTGTTTGATATCTCTGCGCGTTCAGTTTGCATGGTATATGGAGATAGACCAGGGAGGGATGGGTATACAAGGGACTTGTAAAATGGGTCTAACACCTTTATTAATGCTCAACACATTCGTCATTGAAATACAATAGTATCCTTAAAATTGATTACTATGCTTTTATCTTTCAGCTTACTACAGTGACATATGCGTCGGTGCAATTGCATGCCGGCTTGAGAAGAAGGAAGGAGGGGGGCAAGTTCGGGTTTACATCATGACTTTGGGTGTTTTAGCACCTTACCGTGGCCTTGGTATTGGTAAGAAAGAAATTGAATATCTTGCCCTAGTGGTAATTGAAAGTTCAGTTAGTTGATCATTTTAGTTATGACAATTCTCGGAGTGCACAAAGTACCGCAAAAATAGATTAAGTCCCCAACATAAGGTTCTAGCTTCATATGAGGAGCATTTCATTTTACATTTGGCAACAGTCATTGTTTCAAATTTTGTCACTTTTATATTTGATAGACGCAGGTTTGTTATATGAATCTCCTGGTTGATGCAGGAACAAAGCTGTTGAATCATGTTCTTGATCTTTGCTCAAAGCAAAACATTTCTGAGGTTTACTTGCATGTCCAGACAAACAATGAAGATGCCATAACCTTTTATAAGAAATTTGGGTTTGAAATCACAGAAACAATCCAGAACTATTATACAAACATCACCCCACCAGATTGCTATGTTCTCACGAGGCATACAGCTCCCAGCCCGACGAAGAAATAACATTTCAGTGCCAGTCATTTTCGGGGAAGACATTGGAGATTGTTGCATCATTTTTGGGGTGTTGTTGCCATGGTTGTATTATACTGAAGTTTGTTGTTCCAATGATAGATTTTAAACAGTAAAATTAGCGCACAAAAAAGGTGTTGGTGAGAGCTCTTCTTGATAAGGTACTACATATATTTTTTTCATCTCTGTCTTCACCCTCCTCCCCTATCTTATATTTCCATCTAAATACTACCAAATTTCGAATTTGGTGCCTCTTTGGAAAACGATTATCCAAAATGGAGGTCGCACAGAATAAAGTACAAAGGACAAACACCACATAAATCAATGGTAAACTCAACTAACTTTCTATTGCATCTTGTACTAGAAGTGGACCTGCCGTTTCTTCTCCGATTTTAGACTTACACATGATTTGGAGCCAGCAAACATGCTTAGTTATCCAAACATGAACAATTATAACAGCTTATCAAGGGATCATTTAATTGTCGGTTGTGTGCAACTGCTATAGCCGTAGCACTGCGACCTGTGCTGGGTGTGCTTAAAAGGTCTGCTTCACCTTTTCACCGTGCGTTTTGGGTTCGGGACTTTGGGTTGGATATTCCTTTGAGCAGTTCATTTTTTTTGGAAAAGAAATTCTTTTTAAGTTAGCTTGCATGTAAAATGAGCAAATAAGAATGAGGTTATTTTCCAGTCAAAAAAAAGAATGAGGTTATTTTAAATTTAATTTGAAATGTATAAAATTTTAACTCACTAATAATCTAGAGGCATACATTTATTAATGAGATTTTTAAGTATCTTGTTCATTTTCTTCGTTGGGGTTCCATGCACCTCCACCAGAGGTACTAATAACAAGAATGATTTGCATGGGCAAAGAAGAAATATTCCTAATAACCTATAACCTATGCCCGAAAATAAGTTTTTTATTTTTTTTATAAAAAAATACAACCATATTATGAGGTTTCTAAGAACCTTATTCATTTTCTTCGATGGTGTTACATGCACCTCCACCAGATGTCCACATAACAAGAATAATTTGCACGGGCAAATAAATATAAATTATCATTGGATGTAATTCTAATATACTATTAGTATAATTCTTTTTATATCAATTGATCATGTATTGTTATATAATTAAAAATGTTTGTTTTTTTATAATATCTACCTTATAATAATAGTAATAGAGAAAAAATTTATACTAATAAGTAATAACGTATCAAAATAAAACTTATTATCGATATGGTTTTTGACATATAATAATTAACATGTTGCACTCAGATTGCAGGTCTTTTATGAAGAGATTTTTCATTCTCAATTTTCGTCCTTCGCTTAAATTTTGAGGCAAGGAAAGTTAACACATTATCCACAAGAGACTATTGGGGACAGATTACAACACGAATGGGAAGAAAATAATATCCCTTATCCGACTCATTATATTACGTGTATACTGTTGGTTGGAGAACTAGATCCTGACCTCATCCTCACAGTATTGTGCTGTGCTACTCTTGCTTGCATTATTATCCACCATGAGTTCCACTGCTTGTATCTGCACTGGGGCCAAAAGTAGTGGCTTAGCCTACTCCATATCTTCCTGCCTTTGGCTTATTATAGTGGGTGCAATCATTCTTAACCCCTTTAGTAAGATCTAATATTTCAGAATAAACTCTTTTGCTACACCAGAGGCAACATAGGAGGGAAAATCATGGCTGCACAAGCTCTGGTATCCTCATCCTCTCTTACCTTCTCAGCGGAGGCTGCCAAGCAGAGTCTTGGAGCAAGACCACTCCAATCTCCAACTGGGTTCTCCAAAAAAACCTCTTTTTCGGTCAAGGCAGCTTCTACTCCCCCTGTCAAGGTCTCTCTCTATCTCACTCTTCAATGTGTGACCTTGTGTCTTATGACTTTTGATCTATATTTATATTAAAAACGCTCTCTCTTTCTTTTGGAGTTCAGCAAGGAGCAGATAGACCCTTGTGGTTTGCATCAAAACAGAGTCTTTCTTACTTGGATGGAAGGTAAATTCATCCTAGTTAAATACATTGTTTGATTGTACCTATAAAAAAATGGTTGAGTATAATGTTTTATGAGGCTAAGAAGCAAGGTTTTAAATTGGGGTTGTGATCATGGTTGAGTTGTGTTTAAAACCTTACCAAGAAGTAAGAACGTATTAGTATAATGAATAATGCTTTGCACACTTACACATATTACATTATATTGGCTAAGTTGTCACAATTTGATTATAGCTAGCTTGAAGTTTCATTTCATTTTTTGCATGCTCACACTAATTCCGCCAATTCACACGTGTGAGATGTGCACCTTTCTTCAGCATGTAGTTATGCAACTTAGTGGAGTTATAGTTTGAAGGTGCTGGAATTGACTTTATTTGGCATCATTTGCAGCCTTCCTGGTGACTATGGATTTGACCCTCTGGGGCTTTCAGACCCTGAAGGAACAGGAGGGTTCATTGAACCCAGATGGCTAGCATATGGTGAGATCATCAATGGTCGTTATGCAATGTTGGGTGCAGTTGGTGCTATAGCACCTGAGATCCTTGGCAAGGCTGGTCTGATTCCTGAGGAAACAGCACTCCCTTGGTTCAAAACCGGGGTGATCCCACCTGCAGGAACATATGACTACTGGGCAGACCCTTACACACTCTTTGTGTTTGAGCTAGCACTCATGGGATTTGCAGAGCACAGGAGATTCCAAGATTGGTACAATCCTGGCTCTATGGGCAAACAGTACTTCTTAGGGCTAGAGAAAGGTCTGGGGGGTTCTGGTAACCCAGCTTACCCTGGAGGACCTTTCTTTAACCCTCTTGGTTTTGGTAAGGATGAGAAATCCTTGAAGGATTTAAAGCTCAAGGAAGTGAAGAATGGGAGGTTGGCTATGCTTGCAATCTTAGGTTACTTTGTCCAAGGTCTTGTCACAGGAGTTGGGCCATACCAAAACCTCCTTGATCATCTGGCTGACCCTGTGCACAACAATGTCTTGACCAGTCTCAAGTTCCACTAAATGTAATATATGTTATGTTATGTTACATACTCTTTCATCTTGGCTGTTGCTTGCAAAATTCATCCTCCTTTTGTATCTCTCTTCACTTCACTCTTTTGGGACTAAAGCATCATGTGGACATTTTGTAATTCCTTTGTGTAGCGTTGTAAGAAATGACATGTTAAACAACTGGAAATATTGACTACATCTTGTGGCAACTTTCGGCTGGTTAGAGATCCATAACCGTCCCTAATCCTTTTCTCTTGAGCCTCTAAATTATGTTGTATGTTCGTGTGGGAAAATAATTAAATAATGAATCTAACTAAGACTTCGATGCATCAAGCGAGAGTAAAACTATTAGAAATGTTCTGCGAACAAACGTTTTTGAATAACCTATAGAAGCCGTATGCACTGTTTATCTAATACAAACAATACTTTCTCTGCATTGTTCATCAAATAGAAAACAATGCTCGATGTTCATTTTTGTTCCCAGACATAGCTCTTAAACTATAGAGTGAAATTTGCTATACATAACTTCTGCCCATTTTTATTCATGCTAACATGAGTGTTAACATTATTTTGATTTCACATGCATAGAAGATGGATATTGAAACTTAGTCCATAACACATTTAATCGATTCCAAATACCCTATGTGGGTAAAAAGGGAAATTAATAAGATTAAAGACAAATCATTTGTAATTTGAAAATTGAATTGATAAGGGAAATAAATTATGGAAAAGGAACTAAGGTATAAGTAATGTATCAAAAAGAGTTAAATTAAATAGATTATTATTAACTAAGAGAGAAGTCCACATGTTTGACCGAGAAAAGGAGAAATTTTCTTTACACACTATTTTTTATTAGAAACAACAGAATTTGCGGTGATAATCTCTCCATATTTATCTTCTTCAATAAATGAAATGTATGCAACAACAATCAAAGCATATTTTGTGAATATTAGTAAAACATCAAACATTTTTATGTAAAAAGTGATTAAATTTGTTGGAAACAAAAGTTCATAGACAAATAAAGAACGAAGTGATTATTGGGTGATTGAAAATGATTAATGACTATATAATATAATATAATATTGGAGGCAAACGTGGGCTGGGCCATACCATACAGTTACCACTATCTGGAGTGCTGATCCACACACAGACACTTGTTCACATTACATCTCTCCATTTCTCTCTGTGATTCTCTTCCTTTCCTAACGATACGATCTGGTGCTGCGTTCAGATCTGCATCGCCAAAATCCATGGTGAGCCTTCCATTCCTCTCTCTCTCTGTGAAATCACTCAAGCTATACAGTTTAGTTTTAGCTCTGTTCGCCATTACCAGATCTCTGCTTTGCACTTTCTTCTTTTTTTTCCTTCTCCCACACCCTATACCTTTATGCTTTTTGTACGTATTCTTTTGTTCATGTTCTCAATTGATTTTTCCTATTGCTAAATGAATTTTAGTTTCGTCGTTATTGTGATTGTTCTTTTCTTACTAGTTAGCTTTTTCATTGGAGTTGTTTACTTGTTAGCTTTATGATCTGAATTATCAATTATTTACAAGCCGATCTGCATTGCCTTTTTTCAATTATGCTTGAAAAATGTTAACTAATGGATCTGATTTCAAGCTTTTTAATCTTAGATGTTTGCATTTTATTTTATTTTATCATCTTTGGCATCTTATGTTAAAATGTTTATTCTATTGTAGATTTGGTGTTGAATGCATCCTTAGAGTTAGCATAGATTCGATTGAGAATTTTCCAACATTTGCTTCTATCTTGCATTCAAGCAAATGAAGTTACCAACCATGAGAAAGCCCTTGATCTACTGGGCTTGCTTCTCCATCATTGTCTTTGTTCAAATTAGCAATGCTTTTTATCTCCCGGGAAGCTACATGCACACTTACACAAATGGAGATGACATATTTGCCAAAGTTAATTCATTGACTTCTATTGAAACCGAGCTTCCCTTCAGTTACTACAGTCTCCCTTACTGCAAGCCCCTTGGTGGTGTCAAGAAAAGTGCTGAGAATCTTGGAGAACTCCTCATGGGAGATCAGATTGATAACTCTCCCTACCGTTTCCGGATGAATGTTAATGAGTCGATCTATCTCTGTACTACAACCCCTTTGAATGAGCACGAGGTAAAGCTACTGAAACAAAGAACCCGTGATCTGTATCAAGTAAATATGATCCTTGACAATTTGCCTGTTCTGAGATATGCTACTCAAAATGGAATTAAAATCCAGTGGACGGGGTTCCCAGTTGGGTACACACCATCTGATGATAGTGCAGATTACATCATCAACCATCTCAAATTCACAGTCTTGGTTCATGAATATGAAGGGAGTGGTGTTGAAATCATTGGGACTGGGGAGGAAGGTTTGGGTGTAATTTCTGAATCTGACAAGAAGATGGCATCAGGATATGAAATAGTTGGTTTTCAGGTTGTCCCTTGTAGTATCAAACGTGATCCGGAAGTCATGACAAAGCTCCACATGTATGATAATATCTCTTCTACAAACTGCCCATCTGAGCTAGACAAGTATCAAGTAATAAGAGAGCAAGAGAGGATATCATTCACATATGAGGTTGAATTTGTAAAAAGTGATGTGAGATGGCCATCACGTTGGGATGCTTATTTAAAGATGGAGGGTGCCCGAGTACATTGGTTCTCAATCCTGAATTCACTTATGGTGATTTTTTTCCTAGCTGGTATTGTTTTTGTTATTTTCTTAAGAACTGTGAGAAGGGACTTGACAAGGTACGAGGAATTGGACAAAGAAGCACAAGCTCAGATGAACGAGGAACTTTCTGGATGGAAGCTTGTTGTGGGTGATGTATTTAGGGAGCCCAATTGCTCGAAGCTTCTCTGTGTGATGGTTGGGGACGGGGTTCAGATTCTTGGAATGGCTGGTGTAACTATTGTTTTTGCAGCACTTGGTTTCATGTCACCAGCTTCCCGGGGAATGCTGCTAACAGGGATGATAATTTTATATCTTTTCCTGGGAATTGCTGCTGGCTATGTCAGTGTACGTCTCTGGAGGACCATTAAGGGAACTTCAGAAGGTTGGAGATCAATTTCCTGGTTTGCTGCGTGCTTTTTTCCTGGAATTGCCTTTATTATTCTAACAGTGCTGAATTTTATTCTCTGGGGCAGCAAAAGTACTGGTGCTATTCCCATTTCCTTGTATTTTGAGTTGCTCTTCCTCTGGTTCTGCATTTCAGTGCCACTTACCCTCATTGGAGGATTAATGGCGACAAAAGCTCAGCCAATTGAATATCCTGTGCGAACTAATCAGATTCCAAGGGAAATTCCTGCACGTAAATATCCATCATGGCTTCTTGTTCTTGGTGCAGGAACTCTTCCATTTGGAACCCTTTTCATTGAGCTTTTCTTTATCCTTTCCAGTATCTGGCTTGGGAGGTTCTATTATGTATTTGGTTTCCTGTTGGTTGTTCTTCTATTGCTGGTTATTGTTTGTGCTGAAGTGTCTGTGGTCCTCACCTATATGCATCTTTGCGTAGAAGATTGGCAGTGGTGGTGGAAGGCATTCTTTGCTTCAGGCTCTGTTGCACTTTATGTCTTCTTGTACTCCATTAACTACTTGGTTTTCGACCTGCAAAGTTTGAGTGGACCTGTCTCGGCCATACTTTATCTTGGCTATTCACTACTCATGGCAATTGCAATCATGTTGTCAACTGGCACCATTGGCTTCCTAATGTCATTCTACTTTGTGCACTACTTGTTCTCTTCTGTAAAGATAGATTGAGGTTCTCTTTGCTATCTCCCATCAACCAAGAAAAAGGCATCTGGAGCCTGAAGAGGAAATTTTCTTAATTGGTATAACTTCTGCTGAATTCTTTTTGTAGCTTGATTGCTTTGCAGCATATTGAGTGGGGCAACAGATGCCTTGCTGATTGCATTAAATAGTTGTCAATTGATTTTATATTGCAATGTGATCTAGTGATCTACAGTTTATTCCCTTCTACCCGTCTCCCATAAGTGGTTTACTCATTCGACTAGTATTTGATATCATTTTGTTTCATGTGCTTTTGTCGTCTAGTCAAGCTGCTTGAGGAAGTTGTAATTGCTCAGACTCTCTCGTCCCTTATTCATTCCAATACTGAACAAAAAGTTAGATGGTACTTAGATTATTCATGATTTTCATCATGCTCCTAGATGTTAAATTTTTTCATTGCATTCAAGGATAACGGTGTCGTTTGATTCATAATTTCATATAGCCAATCGGACTTGGTAGGGAAAGGCTTTGATTGTTGTTGTCCTTGTTGTTCAAGGATAGGATTGCATTGATGTTATTTTGTTACCTTAATTATCTACAAGTCGGCTTGGTGTTATACTATTATTTTATTTTGTTATTGCTGACTACTTGTAATACTGAGTCCATATTCTCCGGAATGTGGAAAATATTAAATAAAAGTATTAAAAGCAACCTGTGAAAATTTAAATCATAGATATAAAGCTTTTTGGAAATATGTAAACAAATTGGAGACTTTTCCATTAGTCGTTAGAGACAGTTTTCTTGAGTGAGAGATCTTTCGATCTTACTCTTGATATCGTCAAATCTCATGACGAAGGGATCCCACCCTTTAGACAAGTGTACGTGCATCACCACTGAGATAATGTGCCTGATGGTGGCAGGTTGAGGTTAGAATAGAACATATTCTGTGGGAAGGTAACTCTTGGCATGAGGATGGATGATCATTGTAAGGTTTGGTATAGTCTTCTACCAGTGTTGGGCTCTCTTCCACACACTGATTATATGGGTGTATCATCTTTGTTAGGAGTTAGGTTTGTTGGTTAGTCTTCTGATGTGCCAAAAAAAATTTTTACAAATTACAAATTATAGAAGCCTTTTATACGTTCCTTGTTGATTTCTAATGGTTGTAATAACAAATAACTGGTTACACTGGAAGTGAAAGAAATACATCATATAAGGAATCTCAGTTTGTTTCTTTCGGTTACTATTCCCTATTCCATTTCCTCGACAATTTAGAGGGTTTGTGCAGTTTGGTACGCCACATATCCTCCCGTTATTCATGTAAAAGCTAAAACAGAGCACGATATTATGGAATGGGAACTCCATTCCAACCTCTGAGGCATTCCAGAATTGGGTCAATAATCTTCCCTTGACATATTGCTGTAAATACTTTTTCAAATTCCTCATCTGGTGAGACAGTCTTTTCTCCAGTTAGCAACCCTGACCCTAATTCCTCCCTCACAAACTTGTATAGTGGGTATGACCTGCATTCCTTAATTCTGTTCGGAATTGCTGGATTGCCATTCTCATAAGCCACTCTCGCACTTTCAACTTCCTTTGGCAAGATAGACTTCAATTCATCCTCAAAAGCTCCAATCTTCTCAAAAATTAACAAGCTCGCATTCTTGTCATTAATGGCACTGATGTGTGCTTGCTCATAAAGTACTTGCTTTAGTTTTGGCATCAATGGGTACGTAACATTGAAAGTATCATCAATGTAGGAGAATACATATTCTCTTTCAACAACTTTGAGCAAATCTTTCTCACAGAACCGAAATGGGTTAATTTCTTCATTGTCTTCTGTGGTCAATGTCTTCTTTGCAACTCTGCTTACAGTATTCTTAACTGCGTTCTTAAAAATTTCCTCCAAATGCCTCAAGTCAATAGCTTGGCAGAGTGCAACCAAATAAGTGGAAGACATAAGCTTCAATATCTCAACTGCTTCGACAGTTTTCCAAGCAGAAATTAAACCCAAAGAGTTCACATCTTGGTTGTGCTGCTCCGCACTTTGCACATGGCTCGTTACCGGATTTGCTAGATATTGAAGTTCAGAACAATAAGCAGCCATGGCAACTTCAGATGCTTTAAAACCATAATCAAGACTAGGGTTTCTGCCAGCAGAGAGATTTGATGGCAACCCATTATTATACAAGTCATTGACTAGCTCAGTAAATTGGGCAAAGATGAGTTTGCCAATTGAAGCAATAGCTAAACGTGCATTATCCATCGAAACTCCAATTGGGGTGCCTTGGAAATTACCACCGTTCAAGGCCTTATTCCCAGTGACATCAATCAAAGGATTGTCATTGACTGAGTTTATCTCCCTTTCAATTGATTTCGTGGAATACCTTATGACTTCAATCTGTGGACCAAGCCACTGAGGAGAAGTTTGAAGAGCATAACGATCTTTTCTAGGCTTCTGCAATGGATCTGGCTCTTGAAGTGTAGCTTTTTTGATGTAAGAGCTTCCATCTAAAATGTGTTCCATAATAGCAGCAGCCTCAATTTGACCAGGATGGTGCTTCAGCTTATGTATCAGGTGATGTGTAAATTCCGGCTTGCCCTGCATAACTTCAGCAAAAACTGCTGATAGAACTTCTGACAATAAAGCTAATATGTTTGCCTCAAAAAGCACCATAGAAGCTACGCCAGACCCAACAGCAGTGCCATTTACGAGGGCAAGGCCTTCCTTGGGCTGCAACTCAAAGAACCCAGAATGAAGACCTGCTAAATGGAAAGCTTCCTTGGCATTAAGGGTCTCTCCGGAGGGTCCAACAGCTTTGCAGTTTCGTCTACCGATTAGCAAAGCAGCAATGTAGGACAGAGGAATCAGGTCACCAGAAGCAGTAATTGTACCACGTAATGGCAATATGGGAGTCACATTGTGGTTGAGGAGTTTGGTGATTGCTTCTAAGATTTCAAATCTAATGCCTGAGTACCCTTGAAGAAGGGTATTAACCCTTACAAGCATTGCCGCTCTGGTTGCTGACAGAGGCAGTGTATGAGATAACTCAGATCCATTGCCAAATATTGCACAGTTCAAAAACCTAACGGAAAGTGGCAAATACATCACTCAAAAGAATAACAATGCTGTACACATATATTACATCACACATCTTTTTATCGGATCAAGATCCTTTATCTCATATTCTTGTCACATTCTTTGTCCCTATCAATAACAGTTTGTCACTTAATAAAATAAAATTGTATTTCATTAACATTTTTGCACAATCCTAGTCGGGGACATCGAGACAATTTTTTGGGACAACAGATTTATATGCCTTTTTATCATCTGATTATAGTTGGATCTACTTTGTTTTTTTTACTCTCAACTCTAATTTTGTCACATAGGCACAGGGGAGAGAGGTGTACATGAGACTGATATTGTCACTAACATTTTGTCAAAGAATAATCAGTATTTGACAACAGAGTTGAACAATAGTAAAGGCTCCTATAGCCTAGCAAAGCATAGATATTGGCTATTATGCAGAGTTTAGCCATCGAAATCCAAAAAAAGGAAAGAAAACAGGATGATAAAACCTCACCTAACCATCTCCTTCTGAAGGGCAAGGCCTTGTTTGGATCGCCTGTGGGAGGCAGCACCAAAGCCAGTGGTAACACCATAAATGTCAGTGCCTTTCTCAATGCTTTCCATGATCCACTGGCAGCTGGCGTCAACGCCTGGCCTTGCAGACTCCGAGAGGTCAACGTTAACTTGTGAGTTACGGTTTGCAACAGCAGCCACATGGGGTATGGTTAGTGTGTTCCCCCCACCTAAACAGATTGCTGCCTTCCGGTACTCAGCCACCATGCGTTTCACCTCATCAAAGTGGCTGCCCTTGAGTGAATCCGCTGCCATACCCCACGTCAAGGGGTCTGAGTCACTCACAAATAAGCCCTCAGACTCGGAGGAAACGACGGGGTTCGCAATTTGTGGAGCAATGGTCGCCATGTTCATGAACTATGTGAGAACAGTTTCTAGAGAAAAAAAGGCTCTGCAAGTTCAAGTGTCGGAGCTCAGAGGTTTAAGTACCAACAAGCAGAGGAATATAGTTTGGTAGGTGAGTAGGAGCATAGCTGCCCGGGTAGGAAAAAATGTACTTGCGGGGTTGGTTTTGATGTGACTTCTACGAGTCCATAAGCGTTGTCTTTTATGGCATGGTACATTGATTTTGGAATACTTCTAAAAAAATTTGACGCGTGAGATCACGTTTGAACACTTCAAAGTCTTGATATGAAGTATGAACGGGGCTCTAGGGTATGGATGGAGTGGGGACGGACCCATAAATTATGAATAGTGGGGATTAAATCGTATATTATAAATATTTTTATAAAAAAATTATATAAATGTCTTAACGGTAAAATAATGACATCATTATCATTAGATCAAAAATTGGAGATTACAAAACCTATATCATTATATACCTGTAAAATAAAGATATTTCAAATTCTATAAATTATAATTGCTCTCCACCAAGTGTCTTCATATTTTGAGATTTTTGTATATTTTTTCATTTTTAATACTATAAAAAAATATTTCTATATGTATGTAACCAAGTTGTACTAATAAAAATAAAAGGTATTATGTAAAGTATGGTTATAGAGTAATGAGGGCAACATTTTTAATATTATTTAGAATAGGGCTGTCGAACAATGGGGATAATATAAATTTTTTTGTGGGGGCAACAAATTTTTTTATCAAGATTTAGTTTAAAAATATATACTTAGTGGGGGGCAGCTGCCCCCAATGTCTTCCACCTAGGCCCGTCCCTGGGTGGGGTGATTAGTAATGGAATAAGATAGTGTAAAAGTATTAACCTATTGTTTGAAAGTTTATTAAGTAACGGAGTGAGATGGTTTAGGATGATAATCCAAACCACTCAATCACACCAAAATCTCCAATTTTTATATCCTTTAGATTGGGGGTTTGAGATTTCCTCATTAAACTTCCAAACGACAGTACAAAAATCCCAAACATAGTCGTAGGATTGGTTCTTTTACAATTTTGAGCAATATATGTGTGCCCCTCCCTAAGCTCACTTTTCTATATATCAAAATCCAAAATTTTAACCACGACTTCTATTTCATCACCCTACATTATGATCCAAAAAAAAAAAAAAACCATGCAAATCACTAAAGTTCATATAAAAAGTAACATCGCACAAAGTAAAAAACACAAAATTACCTTTGTATCCATGAAAATCATTTGTATCTACCCTGCTTTTGTAGATTTTTTTAACATACCAAAGATTCGTGATTTTAATTGATATTTTCTGTTGGTATAAGCCTTAGTGGCCAGTCTAGTTTGAATAGATCATCATTTGTATCATGACTTGATCATATATTTGATATATGAATAAGGCACTCATTTATTATGTTATTAGTTTATAGCATAATAAAGTCCTTAGAATATGATGTTCATGCAATGAGATATTAAGTGCTTGACTTAATCGTGAGGCCTAATTGAATAATAGAATACTATTCTTAAATATCCGTAGTCGAGTATTATTGTTAATTAGGACAACAATAATACATAGATACTATTGTGTGAGTAGAGTGATGACCACATCTCGGGTCATAGATATGTTATATCAAGTCAGGATAGATGTATAAATATAAGGAGTAATATTTATACCGGATGACCCACTATGAGAATACTTCATAATAGTTATGTAAGTGTCATAAGTATTCTCATGGCGACCATAGTGAAGTAGTCCTTCGTCTTGAAGTCACTACGATTCTTACATGAAGAGTTGTAGGCTTTAATGCTATCAAACGTCACGAGTAACAGGGTGCTCATAAAGGTAGTTATTGGGTCTGCAATAATTCATGTTGATGAGTGTGAGTGATGTAGACATGATTCGTCCTTCCTACATAACATGGGTAATGTCTTAGGCCCCTCGATAGAGTGGGACGTAAAATATGCATGGCCAAGCATAACTGAGTCAATATGTGATATTGGGGTCGTTTGTGATTACACGTCTACTCGGGGATCGATGAATAAATAATTGAACATAACAGGGATGACACTCTTATGCCTTGTGTTCAATTAGGACATATAGACGAAGGGATATTTACTGCACGATAAATTTTGGTTGCGGTAAGGCTAAAATCGGATCACCCATACTCTCGCTAATTTGGTAGTAATGATGCATTGCTAGATGCCGCTCATTATTTATAATATTTAATATTATATTTGATATTATTATAATATTTAATATTATTGCCAACTTAGTGGTAACTTATAGGGTCCCACACATAGAGCAAATGCGGAGCAGTTATATTAATTAAATATGATTTAATTAATATAAGGACAAATGAGCTTGTAGTGTACAAAACTCAATAGGGTAAGCAGTTAGGCTAAATGGAGATGCCAACTTATAAATAGTAGTGCTCTCCCCTCTAACCAAGGTTTGCTAACGATGCCTCTCCGTAGCCGTCAGCTAGCACAAGACGCATAGCTCTGATGCCCATTTGCTCGCGTGGACTAAGTAGAGGTGCCGCCCCTTCGTGACACTAGTGATCCAAACGCAAAGCACGCTTCAAGAGGTAAATACAATAGCCCTTTGTGATTCATGTTTGTAATATACGATCCATGTGATGCTTTTCTTCCACCTTGAGATATGATTTGAAAAGATGATTATCTCATGAAAAGCCAACATTTTCTACGTCTCCTTTGTATGTTAATGTGAGCTCACTTTACATGTCATCCTTAATTGTTGTTGATTGCTAATGTGATGACAACATAGAACACTGTCTAGGGGAAATTCTTCTAAATCCCCCCTATTAGAAAATTTGCCAGACTCTGCCTAACCTATTACCTCAACATTTCTAACTCCTGAGATTTGCATCACCAGTCAAATACGAGCAAACATCTCTAGAGCTCATTGTCATCTAGCCATTCCAATGCTTCTTTGACCTTGTCATCCTGCGAGTGATTCATCTCCTTCCTTTTTTGAGTGTTGGTCGGCATCGGCAATTGGGTGTTTGTAATTCCCACATCTTCCTCATGGTATCAGATTTTGTGTAAAACATTTGGATCAAGGGAATGAAACAAATAAAGGAGCAAGAAGGAAACGATTCAGCTGAGGGGTGCCGTAACAAAAAAAATAACTCTTTAAAAAATAAAAAATAAAATCTGGGGGGAGCCGTTGCTCCCCCCCCCCCCCGCCACTACAAAGGTCCGCCATTGACTGTTATAGACAATGTAAAGTTTTATGGAAATCATCTTTAGCAATACTTTTGATTAAAAAATATTATATATTTATGTAAAACTAAATTGTGAGAAAATGATTCATTGTATAAAATAGAATAAGACAAATATGAATTCACTTAATAATTATTATCATTTTATATGCAATAGATAATTAATAATCAGATAATATCATGGCGTGCAAGCAAGAAGGTTACACCTTTTTATCTAAAGAATAAGATAGTAATTGCATAACAAAGAATAGGATAAATATGGATTTAATTAATAATTATTATAATTATATCTGTAATAAATAATAAATAATCAAATTATATCATAGCATGCAAGCAAGGAGGTATGGTACAACAACATGGCCAGGGAAAATATAGAAGGCGATATTTTTCTCATAATAAAAGCAAAATCACCGTCAAAGAGATAATTGAAATTTGAGTATTTTCATTATTTAGAATTTAAAAGTTGAGATTTAGATTGAGTTTAATTCAAATATTTGAAATAAAATATTATTTATCAATGAAGGAATATATCATGAAGATATTATGTTTACAAATTTGTGATTTGTAATACATTTTTTTTGTTTTTAATATCAATTGCATAAAAATGAATAAGTAAGAATATGTGATGAAGAAATTATGTTTATAAATCTGTGATTTATAATACAGCACCGCTATTTAGTGCGAATGAGTGCAGTGCGAAATTTGATGAATGACGTGTCGTTACTCATTTCAAATATTTTGTTTTAATCATATCATTATTTAATTATTAAAATATAATATTTAAAAAATAGAAACAGGTTCGTCTTCTTCTTTTGCCGCTTGAGGGTTACCTCCTCCACGTCACTGTTTGCCGTTCAAAACCACCGCTGAAAACGTAACACTGTCAGCCAACCGCGCCATTTTGTTACGAATTTCATTTCGCACAAACTAGCATTTCCCTATTTGTATAGAAAAGAATAAGATACGAACATGTGGTTGGTTCGAGTGGTAACTAGCTTGGGCCTCTTAAGCAAGCAGTCAGTGGTTCGATTTATGAATCTTGCGTGTGGAGAAAATATGGTTGGGAAAGGTCAGTTCTTTTATGTTGACTAATATCTCGATGGATTAACCTCCGCAGTTGCGAGCGAAATATCAAGGGAAACAAAAGAAGAAGAAGATCATAAATATGGATTCACTTAATAATTATTATCACTATATATAATAAATAATTAATAATAAAATAATATCATAACATATAAGCAAGAAGGTATGATACGACAACAGAGTCTATGAAAATAACTAAAAGACCATCTTTTTCTCAAAATAAAAGCAAAATCATGGTCAAATAAATAATTGATAATTGAGGATATTTCATTATTTAGAATATATCATGAATATATTATGTTTATAAATATATTTTTAAATATATGATTTGAAATATTAATTGCATAAAAAAAAGGCTAAATTAGTATTTTGATCCCTTATCTTTATTTTAGTTTTCATTTTGGTCCCTTATCTTTTTTTTTTCTTTTCTTTTCTTTTTTTCCGTTTTGATCCTTTATCTTTCAACCGTTAGCCTATTTTGGTCCCTGCCGTCAATCCGCCGCCGGAAACCGCCTCGGCCAGTCGCCGGAACCGCCATTGTTGCTGGAATCTGGGTTTCAGAGAGAAAAAAAACCCGTTTTTCTCTCTCTCTCTTCCTCCTTCTTTCTTCTCCCTCCTTCTTCCTTCTTCCTCCCCTTCCTTCTTCCTCCTTCCTCTCCATTCTTTCCGTTTTGGTCCCATTTTCCTCATCGTTGTCACTGTTTTGATTGGAAAGAAGCCGTTGGCGGCCCGATTGACGGCGAGCTCGAGCGGTGGTGGCGGTTTAGGGAGGTGGTGGTGGAGGAAAAAGGAAGAAGGAGGAAAAAAGAAGAAGAGAGAGAGAAAAACGAGACTTTCTCTCTCTAAAACGCGATTTCCGGCGATGGTGGCGGTTTCCGGCAAGTCACGGCGGATACCTAACGCCGTTAGTGGAAAACTGACGGAAAGGACCAAAATGAAAACTAATAAAAATATAAGGGACCAAAACGCCAAAAAAAAAAAAAGATAAGGGACCAAAATTAAAACTAAAATAAAGATAAGGGACCAAAATAGGGATTTAGCCTAAAAAAAATAAGGTAGATGTACTAGCACCGCTCTGGTATTCTTCACGTGGCTCAGTAAGCGATAACTCCTGGATGCAAGGCATATTTAACTTTCACTCAACTATATGATACTCCAAGAATATATCATGAAGATATTATGTTTATAAAAAATATTGATTTGTATTATTAAATGCATGAACGAGAATAAGATAAATATGGATTCACTTAATAAATATGAAAAGATTGCTAAAATTGAAAATTGGGAGTAGGGGTGGACAGCGGACGGGTTCGGTCGGTTTCGGGCCGAAAAAAGCCAACCCGACCAAAACCGAAACCCTAAATGTCTAACCCAATCCCGACCGTTTGTACTATCGGATTAGGCGGGTGGCGGGTCGGCGGGTGGCGGGTTTGCTCGGCCGGGTATGCGCGGTTTGCTTTAAAAAAAAAATGAGAATGGAGAGTATAAGATAGAAAAAGGTGAACAGCAAAGAAACCCAGAAGAAAAAAAAAATACATATAGATCTGAGTGCTAAAGTAAAGTTTCAAAATATTAGTTACAAAGATCAAAGACCAAACCCAGAAGAAACATAAAGAAATCAACTTCAAACAGAAAAAAAGGTTGAAGCTTGAACAGATCTACAAGTGTTTTCTCAATTGTTGTTGAAACTCGAATAGATCTACAAAACCCAGCAGACGCATGCAGCAGCTAAGGGAGGGAGCCCGGGCTTCGACTGCGAGGGGAGGTGACGGGCGGCGAGGGAGCTTCGTTGAGCTTCGACGGAGATTGGAGCGGTAGAGACGCAGGCGGGGTGAGGAGAGGCGAGGCTATAGTGATGTGAGGCGCGGCGAGGAGGGAGGGTAAGGGACCGGAGGCGGTGCGGCCGGGTATGAGAGAAATAGAGGGAGGGGCGACACTCTCGTTCTGGTAGGGGTGTGAGTGTTGGGTGATGAGTGAAATGGAATGGGTCATCACGAGTGAAATGGTTTTGGTAGAGGGTCTGAAGAGAAATGGTTTCAAGTTTGAAATATTTGTTATTTTTCTTTTGTTAATTATTAGACTCAAAGAGAGAGAAAGCATTAAAAATTGAAGGTGCTTGACAGCTTGCAACTTTTTAACTTCCCAAGGTCAAAGACAGAAAGACTGAACGAAGGTGAAGACGTGGAGTGTGTAACATAACGAAGCAAAAATTTTACTCAGTGCATCGGTATTCGGTCGGGTCCGGGTACCGATGGATTCATTTTTTCACACCCGGACCCGACCGTATTGAACCTGAATTTTTTACCCGTCTCACCCTTGACCCGCCCGCATCCCTTTTTTTTTTGTTCGGATAACTCGGGTTTCGATCGGGTCGGACAAATCTGTCCACCCCTAATTGGGAGGGATCCGGAATGGTTGAAAAGGTGGCATGTGTCTCAATCAATACATTGTTTTATTATATGAATAATAGATAGATAATAGATAATAAATTTGGTCTATATGAAGGTTTGATTTGATTGATATGTTCGACAAACTTCATAAAATTTGAAAAAATCTGCTTTTTATGGAGAAAAAGTATTTTCAAAGAAGTTAGAAGTTTTAAAGCATATTTAAAACATTATTATATTTTTGGTGGATTAAAACATTGTTATATTATTTTGAAACGAGAGAATCTAACCTAAAAAAGAATTGAACCCCGTTTTACTTGCCTCGATTACTAACTTGTACATGGGACTTATTTCCTCCAGGGTAATTGATCTTTAATTTATTATTCCATGCAATAACATACATGGAAACTTGATTATAAAAATAAAAAAAATTCTGGAAACTTTAAATTTTGGTGTGGAGATTAGTGATCAAAAATTATTTTCATAATTGAAAGAGAAATGCTAATTCAGATTGAAATTGATTTGCTTATAAAAAAGGGAAAGATTGAAATTGATTTAATAGAGCAACTGTCCCGAAGCCATGCTATATATAAATATATTATAATTATAATTGTTATAATAAAGCTTGTGGTTTATATAAAAAGGATGTTTGAAAATGGAGGAGGAAGAAAGTAGCCGTTGGCAGCAGTGGATTAAGCTGGCAGCTTCAGAACCGACACACGCTCTCTCTTCAATCTTCTAACACTGTACGCTGCGTACTGCTACTACTTAGCTAAGCTTCCTCTGTTTCGGTTTGAGGCTGCTTCGTTTTCTCAGTGCAGAGATGATGTTCACCGAAGGCCTCGACGAAACCGCAATTCAATGGATCAAGCAGGTTCTCTCAAATCTTCCTTGTTTTCTTTCTTAAAGCTCACATGTGCCTTTGAAACTTACTATTTTTTAAATTTTACCACTGCATTTTGAAGGGCATTATGGCTTTTCCTGTTGCGGATTTCTTTTTCATCTATGTGCTTTTGATGGGTATATTGGAATTGATTTAGTTTAACTGCTGTTGGATTCCTTCAAAGAAAAAGTTCAAAAATCAAAACAATTGTATGTAGGAGGAAGGAGTGACTTGACCTGAATGTTTGCCTTTTTCCTTTTTTGGCTTTGCCCTTTATTAAATTTTGAATCTTTTTCCCTTTTTTCTCACAGGGATCACAAGTACAAGTAGAAGCTGAAGAGCCTTGCATTCATATACGGTCTCCTCTATCCGAGAAAATCACGAGTAATCCATTTCCAAGATCTCCACTTTTCAGCAGTGGCAATAGTCTTAATTCTCCTGCTCTTCCTCCATTGAAGTTCCACACTGGTTTGCTGACACCTCGTACCTATGACTTTGGTGATCATGATGGGGACAGTGATGAAAGCATGGCTTCATTGCATGGTGGTGATGGTGAGGCTGAGGGTGCCAATTTCTCTGATGAAGAAGTCTCTGGTCCCAATCACCTTGATTACTTTGAGAGGCCAATAGCACAGTGCTATGATGAGGAAGAATTGTTTGGATATAAAGTCACCAAACCAAGTAAACCAGAAGGGCGTAATGGGATTCTGAAGAAAGGTTTGGCCAATGAGAATCTAAGGATTGAAGTTCCAAACAATGTCAGAAGATTCACAGATGGAGAATTGGGATTCAAGAGATGTGTTCAAAAGAAGCTGACTCCAGGTGGAGGCATTCAGCTTCAAAAGCAAGTTCACTTGCGCAATCTCAATTGCCTTGATGACCCAGCTGAATTGGGTACTCCAAGTGCTCCTCCTATCATTGATGGTGATATTTCACCGGAGAAGGATTCAACAGAAATCTTGGCAAGGAATGAACAAGCTGACAGTGCATCTTGGCCATCAAGAGAATCGGTGGATTACGATGGGAGAAGTGAGACTTCAATTGAACAAAAACCCAAGACTGTAAAAGTCACTGAGATTGGTGAAAGGTATTTCTATTGCTACTTGCTAGTTTGCTAATGCTAGCACCATTGCAACCAGTGCCAACCACCTTCAGGGAATTTCTCTTTTTCTTCCCCCTTTTCTTGTTTTTCCTTACCAGTTAAACTCTCCTTTTGATATTAAACTGTGCAGAGTGGACAGAATTTTTACAGAAGACATAGAAAGGCAGATTCCTCACTTACCATATTACAACACCAGGTGCTGTGCATGTCAAGTATCAACTTTTACTTTCTATTTAGCAATTATCATATGGCTGTCAGCCTCGACTTCAGCATTTTGATAGAACTTAGTATAATATCAGCAAATAAAATACACAAAGATTTTAGCATGATCTTATTTTCCCCTTTCATTTTTCCATATAATCTATTTCATTTTTACCAAGCATCAAGCTCTATTTCAAGTAGAGGTAACTCATTAAGTTTCACAAAATTAAGTTGCTATTCTTATGCAGGTCTTCACGAGCCTCAGATTTGAATCCACATTAATGTTTTGCTAATATTTACTTTTAAGAATAGGATATTAAGCATGTAGAGTGAACTACCTATAGTAGGGCCTTGTATCTACGTGAGTGGGGACTTGTATCTACTGGACGTGTTAGGATTAGAGAACAGATAGCTGATATACTCAAAAGGCACTTAACGGGAGTAGAGCAGACTACCTAGCATAACAAGTTGGGCATGATTCATTATCCATGACCCAACTTGAGAGGGAGTGTTAGAATAGGATATTAAGCATGTGCTAATTGCACTTAAGGGTATTTATGTCTCTAGCACTAATTTGTATTGAACACCTATTACTGTATAAACACAATCTAAACCCACATTAGGTTTGGGTATGGTCTTCTGATATTTTACATTTACTATCACTCACATTATCATTTTGAAATTCTAAACCTGATATGCTCTCTTTTTTTTATGGCATCTTATCTTAGTAGTTGCAATAGTCAATATGCGTGGCAAACCCTTATCACCTATGACGCATGCATACGCTTATGCCTACAAGCATGGGCAAGAGGCTGCACTGAGGCACCGGAGTTTTTAAAAGATGAGTGCCTAGCTCTTCGAAGTGCCTTTGGGTGGGTTTCATTTTGTTTTTCAAGTACACTTCTTTGGCTTCAATTTATTGTCCTCGGTCTCTTATATCTCTAATTCCATAGGTTGCATGAGTTCTTGTTGAAACCTCGAGATGTAAAGCCAATTGAAGGCAGGTGTACAATGAATTCGGAACAAACAATTCCCTTGAAGACAAAGAAGGTTGTAGGGAAAATAAGAGTGGAAGGTAACCTTATAATCCGTAACAGAATTTTACCATTCAAATACTCGGATTGTAGATACTTTTGTTCTTGTACATAGATGTATGAGCTCTAATTAAAATTCTATTGTCTTCTTAATTGTGAATTCTAGCTGTATAGATCTGTTTGCATATATATATATATATATATATATATATATATATATATATATATATATATATATATATATATATATATATAAAATTAGATTGACTAATTTAATTATGATTAAGTTCATAACATCAGACCCTCCTCAGACATTTAATTTGAGAATAATATGGTGTGAGTTGTTATTTGAATAACTGCAGTTAAGAAACTTCGGATTATACCAAGACGAAAACTTAAGGGCACAATTTCACAGCGAGGATCAGTCTACTACATGCAAGCTGGCCTGGACTACATCCAGCATTTTTCATCACTTCTGAAAACTGGCATAAATTCTATGAAGTCACCCTCATTCTCAGTGGCATCAGAAGGTTAGTGCACTGACGGAGGATTTCTGTAACTCTTAGTCACTTTATAGTCTAGAAATCTTATAACCTTGTTATGGACTGTGTTTCAAATGAAACTGTTGGAGATTACTAGGATTTAGGAGTCACTCTCTTTACCTTCCAGATAATAAATTGAGCTTTTATATTGTTTTTTGATATAAATATTAATCTTGTAATTGTATAATGAATGAGTTAAAGCTATCCGTCTTTATTCTTGTAGAGCCACTATATTGTTTGATCCGACTTAAGAGTACAACAAAAGAAAATGAATCAGAGCCACGGTCTGCTATTTTTTTGCGCCCTGGAAGTGGAGATTGCCATGATCTGTAAGTTTCATTTTTTACTTCTCTGCTTTACTTGGGAAAATTGCTTTTAATTGGCATGCTTTTAGGTTCTTTAGAAACTAGTGAAACATTGAAGTCAGTGACTGTTTTGCAAATGCATCTTAGCAGGATATAGTGTTGTATACAATTGTATGTAGTAATCTGAACATTGAAGCACCGACACTTCTGGGCATTTCTGGCTTTAGGAGTGTCCGAGTGTCTGCGTCCGACACCGACATGCACGTGACACTCCTACAACACATGTCAGACACCCCTTGTCAGGTGTCCAATTTAAAAATTATTTTTTGTTGGCTCGGACACTTAGCTGACACCTAGCCGACATTTCTATGTGGCTGGGCACCTAAAGTACACCTAAAATTTTATAATGACGTCTGTTATTAATATTTGTGAGACTTATTATCATAGGGAAAATGTAATGCTTAACATGTTATTTTAAGATAATGAATATATAAATCGATTCTCAATTTAGATCTTTTAGAATGATGCTCATATATAATTTTATTTGATTTGTCACACGCGCGCGCACACACACATATATATATATATATATACGTGTCCAGTGTCCGTCTCCTCCGTGCTTCATATTTCTGAACAGTTGAAAATCAGACATCACTCATTAATTCATTGTATTCTACTAGTATACAGCCTACTGTGTTCCCATGCATTCATGGTGATTTCATAACGTTGGACATTCTTTGGGACTAGTACAATCACACGTTTTCATGAAAAAGGGAAGTTTTTTAAATTGTAGAAATACACCGTGTGACTAGTACAATCACACGTTTTCATGAAAAAGGGAAGTTTCTTAAATTGTAGAAATACACCGTGTGATGTTATTAATAAATAATAATCATAAAGAACTTGCACTGGCATGTGATTTCAGTTTCCCAGAGAGCCAAGGGGATGCTTTACTTGTAGATGTCCAAGATTCAAAAAAGGCGGTCCAAGGTCAAGCCAGTATTCCAATTTCATCCCTCAGTGATAATCCTGTATGTGATCCATTGCCATGTTGTCTATAGATATCACTCTTCCCCTTACTCTTCCCCTTACTCACCATTCGCATTCATGTAATGAATTGTCTTCAATATGCAGAGTGACAGAATTCGGTGGTGGCCAATATATCATGAAGAACATGAATGTGTTGGCAAGATCCAGCTCTCTATTGGCAGTACAATGACAAGCGATGAGAACAATCATATAAAGGTCCAATATATACCAAAATTAACTTATAAAGCTCAATAAATTTTGTTCTATAAAATAGAATTTTCCCGTTTTTTGATGTAAGAAGATCATCTTCCAAGACGAGAACTGCATAAAGACAAAGAAGTGACAGTTTAACAAGCATTATAGATGGAATATATCTGAAAATTTGTTAATAAGGATGGGAATCCGATTATTTACCCTCTCTCTAAGATAATGGCGAAGATGTATGTATACAGTGTATCATCCGATTTTCAAAGTAGGTATTAAAAGGAAATTCTTCTAATTTGATCATACAAAGGACTAATGGAATTTTTTTAAGACAAATCATCATGATTTAATAGTAGTTTTAAAAGGCACATCATCATGATTTTGTAGCAGTTTTATCAGAGTGCTATTCTGGGCTTGTAGTCCCGTGTTCTCATTTGTTCTGTTTTTACCTTTTCTGCAGAGTGCACCTGTTGTAGAAACTCAAGCTTATGATTTACTAATGGAGGGTGCCATGCGTGCACAGCATTTCCATTCTCGAAACTTGCGGTTAAATGGACCTTGGAAGTGGTTGCTAGATGCATTTGCAGACTACTATGGAGTTTCTGATTCATATGCTAAGTTGAGGTACTTGAAAAGTGGGGAGTTTTGAATGTCATTTGGTTACCCCAAAAACAAGGCAAAAAGAATCATTTTTCTAAAAACTCCTTACAAGACATGAAGCCAAACTTTTCCTTTCTTTGTCTTTCCAATTATCTTTACTTACCTTCCGTATTCTTGTAGATATCTATTACATGTCATGAATGTAGCGACTCCAACCAAGGACTGCCTAGAGCTTGTGAGAGAGTTGCTTGATCCCCTAATAAAAGCCAGAAGTGAGAGGAGTTTGACCAGGCAGGAGGTAAGCTGTATATTGCACCTTTTCCTATTGCAGTAACTTATCAAACTATAATATTTGGTTACTTATTTTTATGTTGTTCCTGCTTGTCATTCTTTTCACGTGTTCAACCATTAGTTCATACAACTTTAGTACTTATTAAGAGTTAGCACTTGATGAAACAAAAAACACTTTGGCAGAAAACCTGAGTAAAAATTCTCTCAAGCCTCAATAATGAGCAAGAGCTTATATGATTCAGGGTCACTGTCATTCATCAGGAGTCCTAAAATTTGAAAAAACGGCAGAGATATCGATGACATTGTATGTACACCTTTTATAGAAAAAGAAATTTTGTTAGTGAGAGAAGATAGAAGTACAACTTGGTGGAGGATAAGATATATTCTTAAATAGAAAACTATGTATTAGTACATGGAAAAAAGAAACCAATAATCCCCATAAGATATATTCCTGAAATCGAAAAACTAATTATATATGAGGTAAATGGAAAAAAGAAACCAATAATTCCCATTGTCAAGCCTCTTGAGCAAATCAAACTATACTCATTAGCATTGATATCTTATTCATTCTCTCTTACTAATTACCTTGAAAGTTTTTATTTTTTTCATATCTAATATCGTCTATAACTAGTGATAGGGACATAGACCCATGGCCCAATATTACTAAGCCCACTATTACTATAGTGTTGGTGAGGATGATGCACCTGTGATGCACCTGATAACACCCCATGAGAGAGAAATTGTGTAACTAACTACTGCCTAGTTGGCAATAGCAGTGAGGTGAGGGTGTGTGTGGGAATTCCGTGGCTGAGGGGATTTATATGCATGGGAGGGGGCAGAATTGAGGTAGGCTGGAATTGGACTAGAACCCCTAGGAGACCACTAGACCTCTCGAATAGTCTAGAACACCTTGTATTCCTTTCTTTCTTCTTCATCCAGCACTGTAACCACTTGTTACATGCTAGGAACTTCAATAATACACTACTTTTCTTCTATATTTCTGCTCTAAATCCTGGGTTCCTAACAATGGTATCAAAGCTCTCGATTCCTGGAGCTTTTGATTATCACTACACAAACTGCAAAATGGAAACTAGAGTGGAGAATGTGGAGAGAAGCTTACTGGAACAAAAGAAAATAGACCAAACCCGGCTGGATGAGATCAAGCGGCTCTGGAAAAGGAGGAAGGGAGACTACTCCAGACGTCGATCTCGACGTGATCATGCTCCGAGTCGATATCGACGAACTCGGAATGGACCGGGATCTGTCTCCGAGCTGCTGGACCGGGCCTTGCCGCTAATAGAGAAGAACTACGCCCTGCTGGGAAGAGAACTGGCAGTAGAAGGTGAAGAATCGGGACAGGAATTGGACTCGGAGCCCTTGATGGATCAAGGCTCATCCAACCCTCAACAATGGGGAATCTACCAGGTTACTCAAATTACCTCTGAAATTGCAGAAGAGGTGAAGGATATGGAGGAGGAAGAGGCTGGTAGAGGAGATGATGGGTCCGTTAACAACATTTCTTATACTGTTACAGAGGTCGAATCACAGAAAGAGGAAGAGAAACTTCAAGCTGAGCACCTGCAGGAAATCGAGGTGGAAGGTGACAGTGATGTCTCCAATCTTTCCGAGACGAAGACGGAAAAGAATAAAGGTTGTCATCAGGGTGGTGGCGGCAGCAGAGGCAATGACGGCCGCTGTGTTGGTGGTAGCGACTTAAGCAAGGGAGACGACGGACGTTATGAGGGTGGTAGCCGAGGTAGTGATAAGGTGACAATGGGCGGCGGTGAGTGGGTACGTCTGCCGGAACTGCACGCATCGATGGAGGAAGGTGGGTCATCAACAATGGCCGAATTTGGGGTTCCATACGTGCAGGCCAAGCTGCGACGGCCGGAGCCGCCAGAACCGCCGGAGCCGCCGGATCAGAACGCATCCACGACGAAGGTTGGGTCGACAGTGGTCGAACCTCCGTGGTCACTCGCGGCTGACATGGGAAATGAGAAACAGTTGATGAGAGGGGTAAAAATGAGATTACAAAGAAGTGGTTATTTTTTTAACCTAATGGGCCAGGCCCAACAAGGAATAGAGAGCACTTTGGAGTTAGGAGGTGAAGATTTATTTCATCCAAGAATTGAAAAGCATTCAGAAATTGCTGAGTATATGTTTGGGCCTAAACTCACATGTACACAGCCCATTAAAATTGATTTTATTGCAGCAGTTTTTGCTTTACCTAAAGGCAACAAGGGAACGAAAATAGAAAGGCAGGAGGGGAATAAAATTGCTGAGCTTCTTGAGACAAGATTCTGTTTTAGAAGCACGAAAGGAAACTTGCTTTTTCCTTCAAGCGTCTTCTTCAAGTTGGACAAGGCATGGAGGAGAATCAGAATTTTGGAGTCAACAAGGGAATATGCTTCTCATTTGAGGAATAGAAGAAAGGCATCAGAAACAATGAGGTATTTAAATTTTGTTCTGACAGCAAGTGATTTGGAGGGGTGTTACCATAACCTTGAGGCTTTTCATCATGACCAGGATATGGTTCAGCGGACAGAAAAATTGAGGCCATGTGCTAAAGCTCTGTACATGAAAAGTGTGGTTTCTCTTCTTCAAGAGACTATGAATAGTTGCCCAACTTCAGTGACAGATATTATTCCTGCATTGCTTCTTAAAGATGCTGCTTATGTTTATCGTGAACTCACTAATCACCTGAGCTTTAAAGACTGGGTTGATGGTGCTTTATCTCTCGAACTCTCACATGAACACCCAAATTTGCATATCATTCATCATAAAGTTGCTGAAATTTTGGGGCATTGGGTTTCTGAGATTAAAGATGATACAAAAAGGCCTGTATACTGTGCTTTAATCAGATTGTTACAGGGCAAAGATTTATTTGTCAGGATGGCAGCCTGTCGATCCTTGTGCTTTCCTGTTACAGAGAGGGAGTTTGTTGATCTTCTTCCTATCTGTTGGGACTCATGTTTTATATTGTTTGAAGTTCAAGGATTTGACTCAAAGGTTCAGGCTTTGAATTTGATCTCTATCCTTATCGGACATGTTAGTGAACTCATTCCATTTGCAAACAAGTTGGTGCTATTTTTTCAAGAGGTCTGGGAGGATTCTTCTGGTGAAAGTCTGCTGCAGATTCAGCTTCTTGTTGCTTTGAGAAACTTTGTGGTTGCACTTGGTTACCAGTCACCCATTTGCTACAACATACTACTGCCAATTCTGGAACGTGGGATTGATATTAATAGTCCAGATGAACCAAATCTTCTAGAAGATAGTATGCTGTTATGGGAGGCCACACTTTTCCAAGTCCCAGCAACGGTGCCTCAATTGTTATCATATTTTTCTGGCCTTGTGGAGATTATGGAAAGAAGCTTTGACCATTTGCAGGTAACAGTGAACATAATTGAAGATTACATAATTTTGAGTGGAAATGACTTTTTGAGAATGCATGCTACAAATATTGCAATGTTTGCAAGAAAGGATCAGGAGAGAGGAACAAATGCTTTGTTAAGGCAAGATTGGGTGAGGGTCAACTCCAAAATCAAAGCTGGGGTCAAAGAATGGGGTTTGAAGCCAACACACTCCAAGCAATGGGATCCTGGTGGAAATTACTATGCTACCTGCATAAGTTGGTTGTTGTGCTTCCAGCTGTGGGATCCTGGAGGAAGATTTTTTGCTGGCTGCTTCTTATACCTTCACCTTGAGGACAAGGTGAGTCTTGAGGAGGGGAGTATTGATAGGGACATAGACCCATGGCCCAATATTACTAAGCCCACTATTACTATAGTGTAGGTGAGGATGATGCACCTGTGATGCACCTGATAACACCCCATGAGAGAGAAATTGTGTAACTAACTACTGCCTAGTTGGCAATAGCAGTGAGGTGAGGGTGTGTGTGGGAATTCCGAGTCCCAGCAACGGTGCCTCAATTGTTATCATATTTTTCTGGCCTTGTGGAGATTATGGAAAGAAGCTTTGACCATTTGCAGGTAACAGTGAACATAATTGAAGATTACATAATTTTGAGTGGAAATGACTTTTTGAGAATGCATGCTACAAATATTGCAATGTTTGCAAGAAAGGATCAGGAGAGAGGAACAAATGCTTTGTTAAGGCAAGATTGGGTGAGGGTCAACTCCAAAATCAAAGCTGGGGTCAAAGAATGGGGTTTGAAGCCAACACACTCCAAGCAATGGGATCCTGGTGGAAATTACTATGCTACCTGCATAAGTTGGTTGTTGTGCTTCCAGCTGTGGGATCCTGGAGGAAGATTTTTTGCTGGCTGCTTCTTATACCTTCACCTTGAGGACAAGGTGAGTCTTGAGGAGGGGAGTATTGATAGGGACATAGACCCATGGCCAATATTACTAAGCCCACTATTACTATAGTGTAGGTGAGGATGATGCACCTGTGATGCACCTGATAACACCCCATGAGAGAGAAATTGTGTAACTAACTACTGCCTAGTTGGCAATAGCAGTGAGGTGAGGGTGTGTGTGGGAATTCCGTGGCTGAGGGGATTTATATGCATGGGAGGGGGCAGAATTGAGGGAGGCTGGAATTGGACTAGAACCCCTAGGAGACCACTAGACTTCTCGAATTGTCTAGAGTCCATTGTAGCCCTTTTGTTTTTCTGCATTTCCAGACTCAGTATCACCTTGATACTAGCTGGGTAACTTCAATAATACTACAGTTTCTTCTATTTTTCTGTCTCTAAATGGCTGGGTTCCCAACAACTAGTAACTAGACTAGAGTACAAGACTTTGAGATTCATCATTTGTTACAATGCAATTTTCTGTTTGGAAATGGATCATCGCCTCACAATTTTTCTATTTGTTCTCACAGAGAAGCATACTTTTAGACTGCGAAACTCAAATTGAAAGTCTTCTTTCTACTGTTTTTGAGAACTACAAATCGCTAGATGAAAATTCACCGTCAGGTTTAACGGAGCATTTTGGTCCAGCATCCAATTCTGCAGCACCAGCTCTAGAACCTGCTATACAAGTTTACTGTAGTCTTCATGATATACTATCTCTAGATGCTCAAACTATTCTAAGAAATTATTTGCAGGTAATTTATATTTTTATTATTACAACAAATGATGCTCTTATTCCACATAACTTAAAGCATAATAAGTTGATGAATCAGATTGAGAGCTATCCTTGGCCAACCAAAACTTCATATAAAGACTGGTTTTTCATGGATGTCGATCCCAGCTTTTATCAGCTTAAGATTTAGGCAATATATAGCATATAAATATTAAAATATAGCAGTTCATACAAAGAAAAAATGTCTTTTGGGATCATTACTTCAATAATATCACATCAAAATTCCTGTTATGGAAAATTGATTAAAAAGAAGTCTAAATTTGAAGTTTTACTATGACAGACTGCAGCAAGAAAAAGGTGTAGAAAACACATGATGGAGACTGACGAATTTGTGTCAAGCACCTCTGAAAGTGGTCTGATGGATACCATCACCATCTCAACTGCATACCTAAAGATGAAAAACCTTTGTGTTTCTATAAGAAATGAAATTCAAGCAGACATAAAGATCCACAGCCAGCATATATTCCCCAGGTATTTGGCAATTTTCTATACAAAAGCTCTCATTTAGCAAATTGATGATACAGTGAACAGTCATACAAATTGCTTTTCAGTTTTTGTTTCTTGGTTATGTAAGCGCCCCTGGCCCAAAATGCAAACGCCAACCACATTTTCTTTATCTATTTTCCTCTCTATGCTACTATGCTAGGAGGTGGAGTTAGTCTTTATTAATTTCAAGATTTTGCAAGTTTCACTTGGTTTAGCAGCATTTTGATTCCTTCTGTTTCAGACAGAATTTTTCATTTTCTATTGTCATTTCTTAAGCTCTAGCCATATTAACATTGCATAAATTTCCTCATATACATATATACATAACATATACATAGATACATATTATACAGTCTCCAAACATTTTGCTTTTGATTACATAATAATAGATTTTCTGAGATCTATTATCCCATTTTCAGTTCAATTGACCTGACAAACATCACAGCAGCCGTTTACAGCACTGAGCTGTGTAAAAGGCTGAGAACTTTCCTTGCTGCATGGCCACCATCGAGTCCACACGCACATGTGAATGAGCTTCTAGTTGCAACTGCTGACTTTGAACGGGATCTTGACTCATGGAATATAAGGTTTGTAAAAGAAACTTTTCCATTGCATTAACAATATACAGTAGCAAAAAATTCGATCCCTCAAGATTGCCATATTGTTTCTGACATGGAATACTCTATGTTTCAGTCGTGTGCAGGGAGGTGTAGACTCCAGAAATTTGTTCCACAACTATATCTTGGTGTGGATACAGGATATGCAACTTGGTTTACTTGATTTTTGTAAAGCAGAAAAGGTAGTCATTATTCGGTTACTTTATGTACAAGTACAACAAAACACCCAAAGTCTATAAATGAAATGACCCTCCTCAATACAAACAAATGATACAGGTGCCGTGGTCTGGAGTAATCACAAATCATTCCACCTCCCCCTTTGCAGAGGAAATGTACGATAAAATCAAAGACAGCCTTATCCAGTACGAAGTAGTAATCAACAGATGGCCTCAATACTCACTTTATTTGGAAAATGTAAGTCTTAAACCATGAGACTTTTCTATTTTAAGCCATCAGCATTTAATCTCTCTTTTGCAGTTGTGTGTGTCTCCTTTATATACAATTACATCACCATTTAACACACGGTAATACCTTGAGTGATTTTGCATATATTTTTCTCATTTCTTATTGGAAGGCTGTAGCAAATGTTGAAAGGGCAATCATGAAATCCCTTGAGAAACAATACAGTGATATCTTAACTCCTTTGAAAGATAGCATTCCGAAGAGGCTTCACTTGCAAGTTCAAAAGCTAGCAAGAAGACAATCAGCTACTGTTCAATTGGTTCCTAATCAAGTGAGTTCTCTGTATGCTTATATTTTGTCCAGGTCCTGGAATTCAACTCAGTTTAAATCCTCAAAATTGTATTTAACTCTCACATAAACACTTTGCATCATAGAAAGCACACAAGATTCCGATTGTTTCAATCTATTTAAAATATTTTCTTATTATATATTTTGTTTTATCCAGTTGGGAATATTCTTGAACACCGTCAAGAGGATTCTTGATGTCCTACATTGTAGAGTGGAAGACATCCTAAAGTCATGGGCATCCTGTCTACCTGTCATGGGAGATAAGAAGGCACTGTTTGGGGAGCAAATGAATGGAATCACTGTCCTCTTGAGAACCAAATACAAAACTTATTTGCAAGCAATAATAGGGAATCTTGTCAACAATGTAAGATCATTCAGAATCCAGTTTTCTATGATAGTTCTATGCTATGTCATAAGGATTTTGTTTGGAACTAGTATCCATAATTTACATTTAATACAATAATTGTTCAGATTCAGGCTAATCGGAGCACACGGCTGAAAAAGATTCTTGAGGAAACAACAGAAGCAGATGGAGAAGCAGAAGTCCGAGAAAGAATGCAGTTGCTGAATTCACAACTCACTGATTTCATCTCCAACCTGCATGAGGTCTTTAGCAGCCAAATTTTTATAGCTATATGTCGTGGACTATGGGATAGGATGGGGCAGGTGAACTACTAAAAGTTTAGTTTATGTGTTAACATGACTGACTCAAAATTTTCACGGATCTAATTCATTTTGATTAATTGTGCTAGATTGTTTTGAAATTTCTAGAAGGGAGGAAAGAAAACAGGATTTGGTACACTGGCTCTTGCTATGCTCTTGGGGTAAGTCAATATTAGATCAGGATAAAATGCACAAATACTCTAAAATGGAAGCTGGATTCCAGTTTTAACCCCATGATTTTGGTCCTTTCTAGCGGCTAGTAATATGTTCTTTCATACACACTTATAATATATTCTCTTCTATTGAGTCATATATCTGGTAGTGGTACTCTGTCTAAAGTGTGATTGAAAAAATAAGAGAATATGAGACATGGTATCATAAAGAATGTGTTAAAAACATAGAGCATTTCTCTATACTTTATATCTCAGACCGTTGACTGTTTCACTTTGTAGATATTGGATGATACCTTTGCTTCCCAGATGCAACGATTACGAGGAAATGCGTTGCAAGAGAAGGATATTGAGCCTCCTCGCTCAGTGATTGAAGCCCGCTCTATTCTTTGCAAAGACACAACAAATGCAACTGATCCATCTACTTACTTCTACATATAAGTTCACATCTCACAAATATGCAATCGCCAACTCATCCCTGCGGATTTTGGAATACTCCTCCATTATACACAATTTTTTTTGTAAAACAGATTTCATTGTATTCTTTTTGCATATAATAAATGTAATAATAATGTTTAATATCATGACTCAATGTTGTAAAACTTTATGACATTCTTTTTGCATATAAGTAAATGGCTAAAGTTTTATTTTAGTTTTACACCCTATAAGTTCGGGTTTGGGTTGACTTTAATTTGTCAAGTTATCCTAATTGTTTGTAAAGTTCAATGATTCATTAAAAACAACGGGAAAAAAAGAAGAAGAAGAAGAAAGCTAAGAGTCGTGTTATTCTAACACCCGGATGCGACACCCAGGTGTGACACTGTAGTGCTACTGTAGCACTACAGTATGTACTGTAGCGCTACAGTATTATTTTTTTTTACAAATTTTAACTTTTTTTATGGAAAAAAAATTAATTTTTTTAAATACTAACATTTTTTGTTAATCCAGTATAAATATTTGGTTAATTCAATTCATTCTATATGAGATATATCTCATATAGAATGGTTGAAGCATCAGAGTTACCAATTAACCACAGAATACACTGAATTAACCAACCATTTTCATTTTCAAAGGATTAACCATGTGTTTTTGTTTTAAAAAAAAGTCGAAATTTGTCCAAAAAAAAAAGACCCATTAACCATATAATAAACTGAATTAACCAGAAATTTGCATGTGATTAATCAAATATTTACATGGTTGTGAAAAATGATTGTAAGCTTCAGGATAACCGATTAACCACAGAATACACTGAATTAACCAACCATTTTCAAAAGGATTAACCACGTGTTTTTGTTTTAAAAAAAAGTCGAAATTTGTCCCCCAAAAAAAAAAAGACCCATTAACCATATAATAAACTGAATTAACCAGAAATTTGCATGTGATTAATCAAATATTTACATGGTTGTGAAAAATGATTGTAAGCTTCAAAGGATTAACCAACCATTTTCAAAGGATTAACCACGTGTTTTGGTTTTAAAAAAAAGTCGAAATTTGTCCAAAAAAAAACCTATTAACCATATAATAGACTGAATTAACCAGATATTTGCACGTAATTAACCAAAAATGTTTGTATTCAAAAAAGTTAAATTTAAATTTTTATTAAAAAAAAGTCAAAATTTAAAAGGAAAAAAAAGAAGAAAAAAAACGCTACAGTAGCATCACTGTAGCACTACAGTGGAGGTGTCGCACCCGGATGTTCAAATATCATTTCTGAAAGCTAAAACCCTGATTACTTCTTTCATGATTTTTATCCAGTCCTATTTACATTCATAATGTTTCATTAAAAACTTCGATTTAGTTAGGTGCACCTGAGATTCATGCCAGGTGCGATATTGGATCCACACCAACATTTATCATGAACCTTTTAAACGATATCAGGCAAAAAGATGAAATTGAAACAAATAAAAAGTTTCAGACATAAATGAGAAAAATAAAATAAAATAATACTAAATTCAATTTCCGTGGAAACTTTAAAGAGTTTAGAGTGTATTTTGGAAAACTGGAAAAAATAGATTATACTAATAATCAATTAGATTATTGTAATAATTGATTATAATTAAAATCCATTTTTGTTTGAGTATGTTTATTGAAAAACGATTTTAAGATAATCTATTTTGTTTGGATGATGAAAAAAAATCTTAGGTAGTAAAACAACTTTTTTTTTTCATTAGATGCTTTTAATCATAAAAAACAATCAAATAGTCCAAAACATTAGATGCTTATGAAACAACTTTTTTTTTTAGGAAAAAAGTTTTTTCTATATTTTAAGCTTACTGCCAAAAACAACAGATTATCTCCAAAATAACTTTTTAGACCAAAAATAGTTGAAAGTGAAAAAAATCAATCTTCTCTGAACACACACTAAAATAGAGTTTTTAAGAGTTCATTTGAAATCGAGAATATTTGTAACACCTCTTCTTGTTACATTACAAATAACAATTATACGCGTCTAATTATTATATGTGTATCAGAATAATCAAACCTCATAGATAACTAAAAACATAATTTTGAAAACTCAATAAAAACTTTATATACATGCTTATTTTTCTTACAATAATTTATATTTAGACATTAAAATTTCAAAACACATAAACCTTATTACTTTGACATGTCTTACCCATAACCACAGTCCAACATAGGATTGAACTGTTCTGATACCATTAATGTAACACATCTTCAAGGTTACATTACATACAATAATTATACGCGTCTAATTATTATATGTATATCAGAAAGGCAAACCTTCAAGTTTGCTTCAGTCATAGTTTTTAAAACTAAATAAAAACTATTTACATAATCATTTTCTTACTATAAATTACATTTATACATCAAAATATATCAAATACATATACCAGATTCCTCCGACATGTCACTGGGGCAACTACTACTTCTCTTTATCCATTTCTACATCTTCACTTTCTCCATTTTAATCTTTGTTAAATATGTATCCACATCTGATTGTACTACTAAAGTGAGACTACGTCTCAATGAGAAACTACAATCATTTAATAAAACAGTAATACAATCAGCTGGAGGAACTCCGGAAAATCCCCTCAAGCTATCAACAAAACTAAACTCATAAAGAATACATATATATATATATATATATATATATATATATATATATATATATATATAATATATATATATATATATATATATATATATAGTTCATCATAAAGTACTTTTACACATAAGAAACATTATAACATCACCATTCATATAAAACATCTTTAATAGCATTGTAACATCATAAATCACATCCTAACATCAAAATTCTAGGGAATGAATCATTAACCTCTATGGTACGTGAGCTCACAGGACAATATCAACGCAAATATTAACGAGTTTGGCTTTGAAGTTGGAAGAAGAATAAGAAGATAGGGGTTTGGGGAGGGCGATTTGGAGGCCCTTACAGGCGAGAAAGGAGTGGTGAGGTCCACAGGTCCACGTTTCCATTAGAAGGAAGGTGAACAACTGATGATTTGATTGGGACTGTGAGAGGCATTCAGCCAATGTTACACACCTAAATCGATGCTTTGCTTCTGGTCTGGCTGGAGCTTAGTTTGACAGGGGAGTGGAAGGGGTGGGGTGGAAGTGGGAGGGGAGGCGGAAGGGGTGGTGGTGGTGGAGAAGCGGCGGAGACAGGGGGTGAGAAAAAAGAGAATGGGTAATCATTTTAATTACAATAATCCAGGGATTCAAAAATAATTTTTTTTCTTTCAAAAAGGGGCTCACTCATGGGGAGCAACTTGACAAGGTTGCTCATACTAGAAGCAGCCCCGAACATAGATCCGAAGGTTTGTGTGAAGGGATTTGGCCGCCGCGCTACTAAGAACTTTTGATATACATAGCACAAGTAAAATTTATATAATTTAACATTGCTGCCATAATATATATATATATATATATATATATATATATATATATATATATATATAAACAAAGAAGAAAAAAATATTGGGGGAGCCAAGGTTCCTCCCTGTCATTGAGAATATCCACCCCTGTCTGATATCATATTAGATTTTGGGCCCAACTCAATCCCAAAAGCTAGCTCATAGGATGATGATTACCCACTACTTATAAGCTCTTATTAGATACTATCTCTAATCAATGTGAGACTTGAGTTTTTTCTAATATTTAGTTTCTCCAAAATGACATATTTTAAGTACATAGTCTTCATATAAAGTTGCAGCTATGTTTGTCAGCCTCTCATCAGGGTTTGGCTTCACTCCATTTTGATTTTGTAGTTCAAGATTCGGCTTAATTAGTGCCCAAAGGTTGTTCTTACAGAGTTGAGAGATTTCTGCCCTCTGAATTTCAAGTCCTTTTTAATTGTTGAGATAATATATTCTAATCTTGAGTCCTACATGGAGGTTGTGGATTTATCTTTAAACTTTCCTACAAGATAAGAAACACACCAATTTACAGCGACAATGTCATAAATTCTTGATTTTATCACATTGTGTGCTTTATTCTAGCATGAGCCAAATAAGTTTAAATTCAGAAAATAAGGTTATTTCACTTTAATTGAGCATATGAGACACGTAAATAATTGCATTCGAGGATAATTAAATATGTAGAAATTGGTCTCTTCAATATATAACTTCTATAAAATTGCTTAAATTTTTAAATATATGAGTCATATTATTGAGATGAAAAACATTAAATATTTTAAATTTGAAAATAAATTGATAAATTTATATGTTAATTGGAATGAGATTGAAATAAAATTATACAACTTGAAAAAGTAAAAGTTATTACAAATTACATTTGAAGTGTTGTTATTGTTGTTTCAACTTTATGATCATCTCTCTCTCTAACTTTTCTTAAATCTTGAAACCTCCCTCTTTTTCGCTTGCCTTTCTTCCATCTCTCGGCCAATCTTTTTACCTATTATGATTGGTTATCTTTCATCTTGTTAATACTTTTAATTCTAATCTTTTTACCTATTACTAGTGTAATTTGTTTACACTAGTAATCAATCACAAGTCATTACATATGTAACTTCTACGGTAGTTATGATAAGAGTCAAGTTTTTTTTAATAATTTGACAATTTATGATTGATTAGCAGTATAGTTTTTTTACCTTGACAATAATCTCAATCAATCCTTTATCTATGAGTTTATTTAAGATACACGGACAACAACAAAAAATATTTAACCTATCAACTAGTTGCAAATCAATATCATCATATGTGTTAATTCTGTGACACCCCCTTCCTTATTTCTCTCTTGCTCTGTATCTGCAAAATTAGATGAACCTAACTTGTTAAATTTGCAAGAAAAAGTTAAGATAAGCACAAACCTCACTTGAAATCGTAAAAACCCAAAAGTATATTGTCCCTCCACTATAAAAAAAAACACGTATTATCGGCGGTCTGGTACTTATTTGTGACCATGAACACTATATACTTGATCAGGGCCGTCCCTGATATTTTAGGTGCCCTGTGCGAACCGAAAAATTGGTGCCCCCTTTTTTGTAAGTCATATACATATATTATTGATTATCAAAAGCAGACAAAGTGGTGAATAAAAACTAGCTATTAATTATTTTAATAATCCCCAGGTGAAAGAAATATAATCGAAAAAAGGAAAAGATTGCAGCAACAAATTATAATAGAAGTATAGCAAAAATATCTATACTTATATCTAGCAGAAAATGTTTCTACAACATCCCTACACCAGCAATATCCTCCATTGATAGCAAATGAAACACAAGAGCTGAATACTGTTCAGCAAGATATCTAACAACATAAATTATTCTAACTAAAACATTCTTCCAATGTTCATTTTCTTTGCTTATAAGATGTTGAAGATATTTATCAATTGTTATATTTTTCTGAAATTTGATCTGTAAGTCAATCCATTTACTCATGAAAGCCATGTGTGCACCACTTGATTCATGTTCTTTAAGCCTTATAGAAAGATGAATCCAATCATTAAAGCTGTTAGTGAGTATGAATAGAATGGTTAGTATATTGTTAGAGGCAGTTAGGATTCTGCTGAGTCAGCAGAATCAGTTACAGATACCAAGCTATTATAAATAGTTTCTCTTTGTATTTGATCAATCACTATTTACATAATACAATTTTTTGATTCTATCTCTCTCTCTCTCGATCCTCTTTCTCTCTCTTCTTTCTCTGTAACCGTTTCTAATATGGTATCTAGAGCTTCAAAGTTCTAGGCCATGGCTTCCGCGACAGAAACTGATCCACCGCCGCCGCCGCCACCGCCGCCACCGCCGGCGCAGTCGCAATCTTCTCTTCCTAACTTCGCTTCTATTGTTACAGTGAAACTCACTGATAACAATTTTCTCCATTGGAAGCAAGTTGTAGAAGCTGTGATTCGAGCAAATCGACTCGAACGCTTCTGTGCGTGCCCTAGAATTCCACCGAGGTATCTTTCTGAAGAAGATCGCATCTCCGATCGTCTCAATCCTGAGTACTCAGCTTGGGAGGCCCAGGATCAACACTTATTCATATGGATGCTGAACACTCTCTCTGATTCGATGCATGCGCGTGTGATTGGTTGCGCTCACGCTTGGGAACTCTGGGACGAGATTCACAACCATTTCAATGCACTGATGAAGGCTCGTAGTGCGCAACTGAGATCTGAATTGCGTCACATCTCCAAAGCCGATCGCAAGATCAACGAATATCTGTTACGGATCAAGGCGATTGTTGACTCCTTGGCTTCGATCGGAAGCCCTATCACGTTGCAAGAGCACATCGATGCAATCCTCGAAGGTCTTCCAGAGGAGTACCATCTCATGTTCCCTACGATCGAATCGCATCCAGGTCAATACTCTGTTGCAGAGATTGAAGCATTTTTGCTTTCTCACGAGTCGCGTTTGGAACGATTGAAGGCTAAAACTGCTGTTGACACCTTCTCGGTCAATGTAGCTCATACAGTTACTCAATCACCTCACACCACCAATAATTTGCCAAATCAGGTGATGAATTCTCAGCCTCAATCCTCCTCCAACTCTTTTCATCATAATAATCAGTTCTCGAATGCTAATTCCACCTTTCCTTCCTCTGGCAATGGCTATCGTGGTGGTCGTGGTGGCCGCTATGGTCACCGAGGCAGAGGCCGAGGTGGAAGGTACTACGGGCGTGGAGGAATTGAGTGCCAAATTTGCCATCGCACTAATCATACTGCAGATAATTGCTACTATCGCTTTGATCAACAATACACAACTCAAGGCAATCCTACTTATCAATCACAGTCTCAGTATTATGCACCACCTCATCAATCTCAGCCTCAGTATTATGCACCACCTCCTCAGTCTCAGAACTCTCAATTTGTTCGGTATCCGAATCAGCATCAGTCAAACCAACATGCTTCTAATTCAGCCAGTTTACCACCTCTGTTGCCCCTACCCTGGCAGAACTCTCAACATTCTCGTGACTCTCAACCGGGTGGTCCTATGGCTATGGTCGCTGCTGGTCAGGGTCCTATGACCATGGTTGCCTCTAGATCTGGATCAGATCCTACCATGTGGTATGTTGATAGTGGTGCCACACATCATGTCACCTCTGATGTGGCAAATCTTCAGCAGCAAACTAATACCAGTGGCCTCGATCAGGTTTTCATGGGTAATGGACTTGGCCTCTCTATTACTTCAATTGGTTCTACTTGTTTTACTTCACCTTATGATGCCACAATCACATTGACACTCAAAGATATCCTATATGTGCCCACAATCACCAAAAACCTTCTTAGTGTCAGTAAGTTTTCACAAGACAACAATGTCTTCTTTCAATTCTTTTCTCATGTGTGCTATGTCATTTCTCAGGTCACTAAGCAAGTCCTCCTTGTTGGCCAAGTCAATCCTCAAGGTCTATATGTTTTTCCAAGCCTTTCAGTTGCTGCCAAGACTTCCTCAGTGTCACCACAATGTCTTAGTGTATCTAGATCTAGTCCTTTGAGTTGTAATCTCTTAGGTTCAAATGTAAATAAAGAAGTTTCCTGTAACTCTGTTTCTAGCAATAGCAGTAGCAGCACTCATACTAATGTGCCTACTTCCTATTACATTTGGCACTGTAGGTTAGGGCATGCCAGTGATGCTGCCTTGAAAACTGTTCTACAGCATTGTAACCTACCATATATGAATAAAACTGTGAATAAAACTGTTCTTGATTTCTGCACTGCTTGTTGTCTTGGTAAATCACACAGACTTCCTTCTAATCCCTCTACTTCTGTGTATAATAAACCTTTTGAATTGCTTTTTCTTGATCTTTGGGGACCATCACCAGTGCAGTCAACTTCTGGACACTCATATTATTTGTCCATTGTTGATGCTCATTCCAAGTTTACTTGGCTGTTTCTCTTGAAACAAAAGTCAGAGACACTAAGCATCTTCAAACAATTCTTAGAGTTTGTTAAAACTCAATTTCAAACTGTGATAAAGTCTGTCCAAACTGACTGGGGTGGGGAATTTCGCCCCTTTGCCAAGTTTCTTGCTGAATTAGGTATTGTTCACAGGATCATTTGTCCTCACACTCACCACCAAAATGGAAGTGTTGAGAGAAAGCACAGACACATTGTTGAAACAGGGCTTGCTCTTCTTTCTCAAGCCTCACTTCCCATGAAATTCTGGGATTATGCTTTCTCTACTGCCACCTATCTCATCAATAGGCTACCTACCCCAACTCTTTCAAATAAGACTCCCTTTGCTGTCCTTTACAACAAAGACCCTGATTATTCCTTTCTAAGGGTCTTTGGTTGTGCATGTTATCCATGTTTAAGACCATACAACAAAAATAAAATGCAGTTCAGGTCTAGTGAGTGTACTTTCTTGGGATACTCTCCTTCCCACAGAGGATATAGGTGTCTCTCTAAAGAGGGCAGGCTGTATATTTCAAAAGATGTGCAGTTCAATGAATACAAATTCCCTTTTATCACTCATTCAGGTTCAACTTCTGTTCCTGACATCACTGTTGAGTCTGTTTGTCCCACACCTCTCACTGTTATTCCCTTTTCCTTTAGTCCCTATTCACCAGAACCTAGTCAACCTGTTCCTAGTCCTCCACCTGAGAGTGTTCCTGCTCCTTCACCCACCCTTTCTCCCTTTATTCCGAATAATGAGTCTCCTAACTCTCCTACCTCTGTTCACTCCTCATTACCATCTTTGCACTCAGGCCTTACACCACAATATCCCACCCCTTCAACTCCTTCTCCATTACCCTCTCCACCCACTCTGCTGCCTGTTAACACTCACAAAATGGTTACAAGATCAAAGGCTAAGGTATCCACTGTTCTCCTTACACAAGTTGAACCCCATTCACCTAAGGAGGCCCTGTCCTTACCCATGTGGAAAGAGGCCATGAAACTGGAATATGATGCCTTGGTGCATAATAACACTTGGACCCTAGTAGATTTACCACCCCACAGACAGGCCATTGGATGCAAGTGGGTGTTCCGTATCAAGGAGAATCCGGATGGGTCAATCAATAGGTACAAGGCTAGGTTGGTGGCAAAAGGGTTTCACCAAAAACATGGCTTTGACTACACAGAAACCTTCTCACCTGTAGTCAAACCAGTAACAGTGAGGGTGATACTCACTTTGGCAGTCACTCATGGTTGGGAAATTCAGCAACTTGATGTGAATAATGCCTTTCTCAATGGCTTACTCACAGAAGAAGTATACATGGAGCAACCAGTTGGGTTCATGAGCTCCAATCCAAGCCAAGTCTGCAGGCTAAACAAGGCAATCTATGGCCTCAAACAGGCACCTAGGGCCTGGTTTGAGAGACTTACTAAAGCTCTATTGGGGTTCGGTTTCAAGTCCAGCAGGTGTGACCCCTCCCTTTTCATTCACACACGTGATGGTCACTGCACATACATTCTAATCTATGTTGACGACATTATTGTCACCGGTTCCTCATCTAGCCGCATTTCTCAGCTTATTACCAAACTCAGTGCTGAATTTGCACTCAAACAGCTGGGGGAATTGGACTATTTTCTAGGTGTTGAGGTCAAGAAGTTACCTACTGGGGGACTTTTGTTGTCTCAGACTAAGTATATGAAGGATCTTCTCCACAAAGCTCACATGGCTGAGGCTAAGTCCCTTCCAACCCCCATGACCAGCAGCTGCAAACTGACCAAGTATGGTGCAAACTACCTTCCCGATCCATCTCAATACAGATCAATAGTGGGTGCCCTTCAATATGCAACCATTACAAGGCCAGAAATCTGCTATAGTGTTGGGAAAGTGTGTCAATTCCTCTCTCCACCCTTAGAGGAACACTGGAAAGCTGTCAAACGGATCTTGAGATACCTGCAAGGCACTCTCACCTATGGTCTGTTACTCAGACCAGCCTCCAAACACACTCCTTTCAGCCTGCAGGCCTTCAGTGATGCTGACTGGGCAGCTGATACTGATGATAGGCGCTCGGTTTCAGGGTCCTGTGTGTACCTTGGACCAAATTTGGTATCTTGGTGGTCTAGAAAACAAACTCTTGTTGCTCGGTCAAGCACAGAAGCAGAGTACAGAAGCCTGGCTGCAACCACAGCTGAAGTGATATGGCTGCAATCACTCCTCAAAGAACTTCAAGTGCCTACACTAAATCCAGTGCTCTATTGTGATAACTTAAGTACAGTCTCTCTTTCCCATAATCCTGTACTTCACTCCAGAACTAAGCACATGGAGCTAGATCTTTTCTTTGTAAGAGAAAAGGTGTTAGACAAGACTCTAGCAGTCTGTCACATACCTGGTCTAGACCAAGTTGCAGATTTACTAACAAAGCCTCTAACACAGAACAGATTTGAACAGTTAAGAAGGAACCTTGGCATTGTTGATAGGTTTACCTATGTAAACACACCCTCATGATTATAAGGGGGTATGTTAGTGAGTATGAATAGAATGGTTAGTATATTGTTAGAGGCAGTTAGGATTCTGCTGAGTCAGCAGAATCAGTTACAGATACCAAGCTATTATAAATAGCTTCTCTTTGTATTTGATCAATCACTATTTACATAATACAATTTTCTGATTCTATCTCTCTCTCTCTCGATCCTCTTTCTCTCTCTTCTTTCTCTGTAACCGTTTCTAATAAAAGCCTTCATTTCCCAAGTGGTTTGTTCCATGACTTGTACCAAATAACTTACAACAAAAACAAAAAACTATAGCCAATTCTTTTGAATAAACAAGCCAACTCCTATCTTGCTCTTCTCCATCAAAACAATAACAATGTAATATGATGACGAGAAGTGGCTACCAAAAGTATCTTTAGGACCATTCACAATTGACATATCTCTCGTAGGACCATTCACAATTTACCCTATCTTATTTATGATAATAAGTAATCACGGGTTAATGTCTTGTTAAGTTTTGGGCCTTAATTTTAAAAGACAATTGAGCCCTTAAATAAACAATTTAATTATATATATTTTTTATTTTAGTGTATACACACACACACACACCAAGTAAAAAAAAAAAATTGGTGCCCCCTAAAAAATGGGGCCCTATGCGATCGCACCAGTAAATCATGCTCAGGGCCCCACTGTACTTGATCTATCCAAAGTTACTCAGATAGTTCGAGCTAGGTTCAGTCTAGTGGCATGCTCCTTGGCCATGTTAGTTAGAGTGGCAGAGTGGGAGGTGATGTACCTGCAAAGGCACTACAACGCTTAAATCATTATAGAAAACTGCAAGGGACAAGTGTGTGTGCTATCAGTTGGAGAAGAGCATCCCTTGCTTTATTGTGATAATGCTATTTATAGGGAGAAAATTCATACTCATAGACTATCAAGTAGTGGCATGTAAGGTATCATTTATCAAACTAGGCTTGGGGACGGGTGCATGATGGATTCCATTATTTTGGAGGCGTGAGATGGGTGACTCTCTGAGAGTGTGAGTATCACTTGCTATGCAATGACTTGGTAAGCTATTTGGGTCAGGCTGGCTCGAGTGGTTATCAAGGCATCCTACCTAGTATGTAAGGAAATGAGCTTGGAGTGACCTTCCGGCCTAGATCGATATCATGGAATAAAAGTGATTCAAATTTAATTTTTGTAAAATGAGAAATAGTCAATTCACCTGTTTTCATACATTCTTGTTTTTTCTTCTTCTGTAATTTAGTTTTTCACAAAAAATAATTTATTTAACCTTGACCGGTAGGGGTGTAAATGAGTCGAGTCGAGCCGAACACTTGAAACTTGAGTTTGACTTGTGAAAATAGTAAAGCTTGAGTTTGACTCATTTATTTAAACGAGTCTAACTAAAAGCTTGATCTTAGACTTGTTTAAAAATAATAAAGCTTGAACTTGAATTGTTTAGCTCATTTATAATTAAATTATTTTTGTATTTATGAAAATTTTTCTTTAATTGCTTTTAAATATTATCAATTTAGTACTTAATAAAGATTTTAATATTATATGATAATCTATAAAAATAGAAATATGTAATTAATTAACATATGGTATGTGAAATTCAAGATTTATTGACTACTACAAAAAACAAACTTCAAAAGCATGACCAAAACATCCTAAAAACATTCCCTTGCCAAATACAATTTAAGCTTGACCATTACAAAAGCATGAGTCAAAATATACAATTTAAGCTTAACCATTACAAAAGCATGAGTTAAAAAAAAATGATCACCACCTATTTATTGAGATATCTAGTCCAATGCTAGCAGAACAACTTCACCCAACAAAAAAACACTGCAACAACTTAAAGATCACAACAGTTGTACGAGCTATTCACGAGCCGTTTAATGTCGAGCCTGTAAAGATTAATGCAAGGTTGTATCCATAAAAATTAGAGAGAAAAAAACACGATTCAATCCTCGTGATGAAAAGAAAATCAAATCATGTACCACAAATTCCTCCTAATATAAGACTCTAACCCCTATCTTTGTACGAATTCCTTCCCTTTTTCTCTTCATTTTATGAAATACTATGTATCTCTTTGTATATTCGATAACATGTGATGGTTCATTTGCATTCTATTTTTGGGTGTAAAGGATTAGACATGTAGAAAAGAAATTCCTACACCGTAGATGGGAGCTCTAGCCCATGTTGATCCAACCTCTTTCATGATCTAATGACAAGTCAGTGGTGCAAAATCCAGATCCACCCGCATTGCCGCTAACAATTCCAAAGGAATATATAAATGGTCACGAGTACTATCACCGTAGACAAAGATAGGGAATTTCACCGGTGGCGACATATTGGTTGTCTCAATCGTTGCAATTGTATCACACCATAATTGTGTCCTATGGTTGCCTCGCATACCTATATCTTTGCATCAACCATGACATCATGATGATCGGGGCACGACTACAACTGCAATTTAAAGTCTTTGATGGATCTATTAACACTATTCTATGATCTTACCTGATGGTTCTACCCCTCCCCAACCCACCCCACGATCCCTCTCTCTTTAAATGATTCAAACGAATCCCTCGTCAATAATGACTTACAAAATAAGTTATAATTAAAAATATATTTTAGCCTATCCTTAGAAATTCAAATATAAAATTATTTAATACTTTAAAATAAACTGTTCACTTACCGACACATTATCAGTCAATAATGAATTAAATGTGCATTTTAATTGTATTTCGACAATCTAAAACTTAATCATAGGTTCCGGTCTTTTGCCTATATAACGAAAGTAGTCATATCTTATTGTTTTCAAACCCTAGCCGCACACCAGCCAAACCCCCGCCTTCTCTGGCCATCGACATATTCTTATACATATTGACAAATTTTATATCACGTATTACTCTCGAAATATTTAAGTATTGTTTTTGTTCACTAAATCGACTTATTGACATGTTTCGTCATGGGTGGATGCTAACAGCACCCAATACCTCTGATTATCGCGTTTGTTGTTTTCTTATCAGACGACGAGGTTAGTATCTCGTTTTTCTGGCTTTTATTTTTATTTGAAATTTTGCGTTTCTATTGTTAATTATCCTTAACTCTATGAACCAAAGGCTTGGATTAGTTTCACACGAGTTCAAACTTCACCATATTATATTATTGAATTTTTTTAGTTTTTCGATTCATCAAGATAATATTCATTTTTTCATTGTAGCAACTTATTGACATGTTTCATCATCATTGGACACCAACAACACCCTAGACCGCTTTTCGTCATTTTTGTTGTTTTCTTCTTATATGACAAGATCGATATCTCTATTCAACCTTTTCATTTTCATTTATCTTAAATCTCTTTATTTATGTAGATAATTATCCTTAACTTAACGAACCAAAAGTTCAAACTAGCATCACACAAATTCAGATTTCAGTGTATGATTATATTTTTAGCTTTTCGATTCATTAATAACATACAAAATTTTACAATGTCGATAAATTTTTTGGTGTTAAGAATATTATGAATAATAATTCAAATTTTTTTTGTTAGAATTTAAAGATAAAACTAGATTATATCACTACAATAATATTACACTTATTTGTTTATTGATAATATAAATTTGAACATGGATTGAATTTATTAATGATGTTGGATAAATATATCACGTGTAAAAAATATATTCGTCTTTTTAATGTACTAAGACCAAACATTTTGCTTTAATATCGATTAATATTGCATTAGGAACTGGTTTGAAAATATCCTTTAATTTATACTACGAGGGATGGATACACCAATTCTCATTGCAAACAACTATCCTCTAGATGTTTTTTTTTTATAACAAACTATCCTCTAAATGTTGACATCCATATTTTTATTTTTATTTACATAAAGGTTTGGGACAGATGAAGGCTCCCACGACTTCAAAATGAAAACAAATCATCAAACTTAACAAGAATCTCATTTGAATTGCAGATTACCTGTCAACCAAAATTAGGTAAGCTTACCTTCATTAGCATATGGATTTTTATTTTGTTTTGATGTCAAAATGACTGATTAATTTAAATTTAATAATGATGCAAAATTTTGAGAATTTAGATATTTTCATAATTGAAAATTTATACTTATCTACACTTAGTCACTGATCAATTAATCGTTGATAATTGATTATCAAAGTTCATCATTTCATTGATTAGTGGTTGAGCTTGACCAAATCTTTTGAGGGAGCCAAATAACTTAGTAAGAGATATATACATATATACTTTACATATGTTGCAAAAACGTTTTTTAGCTAGAGTGGTTTATTTCACTACTTCTACGCACAAGTGTTGTTTTTGCCTTATCTTTGTCTAAAATGCAAAAGATGGGAAAAATTGTAAGAATAAAGATTCGAACCATGTCTCTAGAATTGCTGCATGTTACTTGGCCGTTGGGCTAACACAAGCACTTAAGGTACGCAAAAGAATATATATATAATATAAAAGTACTACACACACACACATACATAATATATATATATCAACAAAGAAAAAAAAATCTTAGGGGAGCCAAGGCTCTCCCGTCACCAAGAAGATCCCCCCGGTCATTGATATTTATCATTTATAGTTAAACATAATATGTTTTTAGTATATGAATCCAAAGGTAAACATTTATTAATCATTAATTCAATACTTAACTCATAATAACAAGTGTAGAATTCCAATTGTTAAAAAATCATTTTACCTTTTCTCATTAAAAAAAAAACTTTAGAATATATTGGTCCAAGAAGCCCACCCAGAGACATCTGACGTAGTTTTTTGAACTTTTGTCAAGAGATGACAATGACCCAATAAATAGAGTCTGAGTAGGGTATTATAGTGACCGTCCTCATACCAGTGCTTAAAAAAATACATGTACCCAGACCCATATTAGCATGAGCAATAACATTAGTGTCCGTATCCATACCCTCAGAATACCTAAGTAATTATAAATAAAAAAATTATACATAATTATAATAATTATATGTACTAATATATATATATATATATATATATATATATATATGGGTTAGAGGGGGGTGGTTTGCGAGGTGAGGTGGGTATTAGAATACTAATATATTAGAATACTCGTATATGCACCCATTTAAATCTGTGGATAATTACTCATACCCTCCTACTCATATAACAGATATTTAATTATTTATCTCATCCATTATCAATATTTTTGTGGGTAATCAGTGGATAGGGTTGATATCACCGTACCTACTTTTGTTAGGTTGTTCTTTTTAGGTGAATGCTTTTATTAGGTTGTTTTGTTTGTACTTTAGTCCACTTATCTCACGGACTTTCTTTTTTTCTTTTCTTTTAAAAATATAAAAATAAGCATAAAAAAAAACTAAGGCATGCAAAAACCTTTTCAGGTAAAACATATATCTTGAACACTTTGTTTAATTATAATTTTTTTAAATAAAACAAACTAATTGAGTAAACCAAATAAAATAAAATAAACAAACTAAGCCTAATGACCTAGTGGTTGTAAGGCCTACTCTAGGACACTTTAGGGATTGACTCGGTTTGCTCCCGGGTTCGATTCCTGACAGTGTTAAAGTAATGCTTGGTCAGCAGAAGACACACCCTGCGAACAGTGATTAGTCCTTCATTGACAGCGTTTGAATACACTGGGTTTTAAAAATAAATAAATCTGAATATCATTATATTATTAAGATCTAACCAAACCATTTTATTTCATAAAAAAAAAACATTTTTATGGATGAATTTCATTGTTTTCTTTTAAACTATCGTCTTTACACACATTTTATTATTATTTTGTAAACTCAAAAAACAAATTAAAAAAATAATAAGATTGTGATAGTATAAAAATCCAATTAATATGCTTCAAAAAAATCCAAATAATACATTCTATATCTCATATAATGCCATGACTAATTTTTAAATTGGGTATTAGATATTGGAAAATAATTATTTGTGTGTAAAAGTAGAATGCAAACATAGAAAATTGTTTAGAAATATTTAAGATTTTCAATTTATTTTTTATTTCAGGTCTCTTTCATAATAATTTCTACAAATATATCAATTTAACAATAATATTTTAATTTTTATTATATTTATATCCTTATTAGATTTTTTTTATAGAAATTAAAATATATCCTTATTATATTAGAACTTTTAGAAATTATTTATAAAGAATATTTGAAATAAAAGGATATTAATACAATATGAATTTAAATTGATATGTATATATTTGAAACTTTTGGCAAATATTAAATATATATATAGATATGTCTAAATTTAAATTAATGTTTTTTTGAAAGGAATTTAAATTAATATTTAATAATATCCTTTTTCGTATAAATTATTTAAACAAAAATATTAATTTATTTAGATATTTTTTAATTTATTTTGAAAACTAAAACTTAAATGGTAGTGCCATACAAGGTGATTTCTCTTTGGAAATTGTCCTCTTTCTCGAACTGCATAAACAATTTTGAAAAAAGGATTATTTTTCAGAGAAAAATAATGTGCTGCCATTCTTTACTATTGAAAATTAAAAATATCCTTATTAGGTGAATACTTTGAGCAATGCTATCATCACACTCCTCTTATCACACCATCTATTATTGAGTGGATTTCATGTGGGACCATGTGATTTGATAGGTCTCACATGAAATCCACCCAATGATAAAAAATGTGTTAAAGAGGAGTGTGATAAAGAGTGTGATACTAACATTTTTCTAATACTTTTATAGAAATTATTTATAAGAAGATCTGAAATAAAATGATAGTAATTTAAAAAAAAAAACATAGATACAACTCCTTGGGTACATTATGTGATAATGTGATGTTGTTATAATCCTGGAAAACCAAACCTGATGTACTGTTATATCGATTTAATATTTTACAAAGTCTGTAGATATGTTGCATTAAAGGATCTGCGAATTGTGAACTTAGGCCAATAACAACGTTTAAAAGAAAAAAACTTAGGCCAATCACAGTTTCACAGTCGGAATAGTTTAGGCGACAAATTGTTTAATAACTCACCTCACGAATTTATAATACCATAAATATGATTAAAAACCATATTATATTTGTTTAATAACAGTTATAATACCTTTTCATTGAAGCAGTGTGTCTGTTCAACTATCTCATTTGATATTTCTTTTTCTTTTTTTTTGACTGGGATCTCATTTGATATTTCATTCCAATATGATTAATTAGTAATTTTTATGACAATATTATTATAAAAATATTTTCAATTTCCACAATCAATTTAGACCCATATAACACTTTTCTATTAATTTTCTGCATTAGTACATTTCATATAAATCAATTATGCATTTCTAATATTGAATTCCTATATCAGTTTCATAATTAATACCATCCTATTTAAATTTATTTTGTCAGATTTTGTTTCCATTGTGAAATTTTATTTAATTTAGAAAATTTTAAAATTTAATAACAAATATACATATGCAATCAAGAGCTTCAATTTTTTATTTTTATTTTTTTGAAATCAAGAGCTTCAATTGCTTAAAATCCAAATTCCTGTATAACTTCATTATAATCTTATGAAAATGATGTTGTAAAACAAATTTAGATTCTTTTGGTGAATAGTATTAACAATAAATTAAAATTTGTTGTATAATATAATTTTCATAAAAATTACAAACTATGTAAATGAATTTGGGTTTTCGATAAAATTATCGATGTTGTTAATTGTTTATTGTTTATTCATATTTGTTATTGAATATTTATTGATAATTATAAATTTTTCTGAATTAAATAAGACTCTATGATGATGGAAACAAAATCTAACAAAAGTTAATTGAGAAATAGTAACATAGAAAGGTATTATTGAATATTAGAAATGCGGAAATGAAAAAGAATAGTGGTGGAAATTGAGAATAGGTGGGGTTTATAAGAGAGGGAACGAAATAAAAAAGGCAAAAATTCAAAATGATGATTCCGTTCCCTCCCAGCCAGTGGCGAAAATAGGTTTGCAAATCCCTATAAAAACCCTTCGCATTCACAATAACAAATGTATTCTCACTCCTCTCACCCACTCACGCCTCTCCAAATGGCCCAATCAACCAACCACCCCAACAAGCACCTCCCCTGCGACGCCGACGGCCTCTGCATGCTCTGCCACCACAAGCCGCCCTCCGAAGAGACTCTCTCCTGCAAGACATGCGTCACTCCCTGGCACGTCCCTTGCCTCCCCGCCGGCACCGCTCCTGCCACCATGGCCGATGCCGGCGCTTGGGAGTGCCCTGACTGTGCTTGCATTCCCAGCAATCCCGCCCCTCCCTCCACCGGCTCCGACGGACTTGTGGCCGCGATTCATGCGATCATGTCCGACGCTTCTCTCACTGACGAAGAGAAGGCCAGGAAGCGCCAGGAGCTCATGGATGGTTCCAAAAAGCCCTGTGAATCCGAAAAGCCCTCTTCCGTTGAAACCGTGCTTGACATCTTTGACGGAACCTTGAATTGCTCGTTTTGCATGCAGCTACCTGAAAGACCAGTCACTGTAAGTCAATTTTTAATTATTCTGTTTGTTACATTGTTAGAGAATCGATTTTTCAAAATTTGAACATTTGTGTTGTCAGACTCCTTGCGGGCACAACTTCTGTTTGAGGTGCTTTGAGAAATGGATTGGGCAAGGGAAGCGCACGTGTGCCAATTGCCGTCGCCAGATACCGCCTAAGATGGCGAGCCAGCCCCGGATCAACTCTCAGCTTGCCATCGGCATCCGAATGGCGAAGCTGGCGAGAACCGCTGGGAGTGTTCCGGCGGGTCAACCCAAGGTTTACCATTACATTCAAAATCAGGAGCGTCCGGACGAGGCTTTCACTACCGAGAGGGCTAAGAAGACCGGATTGGCAAATGCTTGCAGCGGGAAGATCTTTGTGACTGTCCCCCCAGACCACTTTGGACCCATTCCTGCAGAGAATGACCCTACGAGGAATCGTGGGGTTCTGGTTGGAGACACGTGGATGGGTAGGATGCATTGTAGGCAGTGGGGTGCTCATCTTCCTCACGTTGCTGGCATTGCTGGCCAGAGTTCTTATGGTGCTCAGTCCGTTGCACTCTCTGGAGGATATGTGGATGACGAGGACCACGGTGAGTGGTTCCTCTACACTGGCAGGTATGTGTTCATTATGACCCTTTTCTTTCTATCAAACAAGGGTTTTATATGATTGATATTGATATGATGCATTCATCTATTATTAATGTTAAACTCCTCATTCATTGGGTGTTGTTTCTGATCTTTTGTTGCAGTGGTGGAAGAGATCTCAGTGGCAATAAACGCACTAATAAGAACCAGTCGTTTGACCAAACATTTGATCACATGAATGAGGCCCTCAGAGTAAGTTGCCTAAGAGGCTATCCTGTTCGGGTTGTAAGGTAAGTTTCATTCACTACCATGGAACATATACTTAATTTAGTTTCATTCCTTTTCATGAATATTGATGACACATTGTGTGAAATGATGGTATCTTCGTATGCATTAAAGCAGTATTCATTTACACTCATTATTATTCTGATTTGGTATTGTGCTTGTCATTTGTGCGATTCATGCCTTGTTTTTGGTCAGGTCCTCCAAGGAGAAACGTTCTTCTTATGCACCAAGTGAAGGTGTCAGATACGATGGGGTTTATAGGATAGAGAAATGCTGGCGCAAAGTTGGAAAACAAGTAATGATTGTAATTAAGTACTTTTAATAAAGCTTAACAAGTTAGATAGCTTTCTCTAAATTTATTCATAGAGAAGCTTCTTCTGTGACAGGGTTGCAAGGTCTGCCGATATTTGTTTGTCAGGTGTGACAATGAGCCAGCCCCATGGACAAGGTTGGTTCCTTGCATCTGCTTTTGTGTCTGTGTGTCTGTGTCTGTAAGGATGAGGGTTGGAACTTATTTTGTAATGTAATGTTGATTTGCAGTGATGATTGTGGAGACCGCCCACGCCCACTGCCTAAAATTAAAGAGCTGAAGGCTGCAGTTGATGTAACTGAAAGGAAGGCAGCTCCATCATGGGATTATGATGTAAGTGGTGCTTTCAGCTACTCTACTTCTCTCAGGTTTCTTTATATCTTGAAATTGTCCTTGTTACTGTTTTCATTGTATTTGAGATACTGCCTTTTGTAATTGGTTAGATGAGATGATCATAATTCTTTTTTACCCTTGATTTTGGGAACTTGTTTTCTTTATGGATATTTGTTTCAGCTTTGTTGTTTGATAGATTTTGAAAGGTCTCAATGCATTTGATTAAATTTCAGGAGGAGAAGTCCTGCTGGTTGTGGAAGAAGCCTCCACCAGAAAGCAAGAAACCAGCGGGCACTGTGAAACCTGTAAATGGGACAAAAATAAGAAGAGCCTCACGAAAAGTGAAAAGTGCCTCTGTGAAAGAAAGGCTTTTGAAAGGTAAATATGTTCCTTAGACTCAGTCCTGTATAGATTTTTATTGCTTTAACTTAAATCATTGTTATTTGATGCCACTATAGTTGCTAATGCAGTTGTATTAAATTTGTGAAGTTGATATAATTTTGCTTCTTGCTTCATTACCTTTGCAGAGTTTGGTTGCCAAATCTGTCGCAAGGTGTTGGCTTCCCCACTTACTACACCTTGTGCTCACAACTTCTGCAAAGCCTGTCTGGAGGGTGCATTTTCTGGCCAAACTTTTGTCAGAAATAGGGCATCCCAAAGTGGACGAACTTTGCGAGCACAGAAGAATGTTATGAAATGCCCATCATGCTCAAATGACATAGCTGATTTTCTTCAGAACCCACAGGTACAGCACATTTATTTTCTATCAGGTTTTATATTTTTGGTTAGATTTTTAAGAAAAGAGCTGACTGAGCACAATTCTGGAGATGGCAAGTAAAGTTTAATTTGGCTTGATTTAGTCTCCAAAATATGGGGTCTTAGTTATGAAGTGGATGTTAGTATCATTCTTGTCCTTAGCTTTTGGATTACGTTGATTGTTTGTAATGTGATTAATAAATTTTTTGTCACCAGGTTTTATATTAGGTATATGCTCCAAATATGGATTACTTAAAGTCTAGTCCTTATTTGGGTTTCTTTTAATTGTATTCCTAATCTACAACAAAATGCTTATGCCTTTTATAAAAATATGGAATTTCAGTAAGGAAGAAACTGAGCGAGTTTAATTTAGACTTTTATTGTATTGTTTCTACATTGAGAATGTAGATAGATATAAAGCAACTTTCACCGGTTACTAAATCTTGTAAATACGGTAATGGTGGATAATAATTTAGACATTGAATTTGAGCTTCTATGCATGACAAGGTGGAAGGCTTGTTGCAAATATTATGTACTAAAATAAACTGTTTGCTTGTTTCTGCTTTATGTGGCAGGTTAACAGACAAATGATGGGTATTATAGAAACACTCCAGCGTGAGGCTGAACAGATGGAGGAGAGTTCTGAAGAGTCTAGTGATAAGAATGATGAAAATCAGAATCTGAATGATGTCGCTGAGGTTTCAAAACCGTGTGATTCAAGTGAAAAAGTCCTGGAGGAACTTAACGACAATGATCTGAACCGGCCACAGAAGCGGAGGAAAGGTGCTAGTGGTGCAGTTATGGCAGACACCGAGGAACATATTGCTGAGTCTGAATAAGACATTGCAAAGATTTGCAATTAAAAGGGATGGTGATGGACTGCAGCTAGTTTTTTTGGATATGGATATTGCATTAAGTAGGAGGAGTAAAGGGGTTAACATTGCTTGATGCGAAGTGAATTTTTCTTGCTCGCAATCTCTTTTAGACATCACTTTTTATATGTGGCTGTTTTATTTTTATTTTTATTTTCCTTCCAGTGGTGCTCTTATGGTTGGGGTAGAAGTTTCTTAGCTGGGGAATGGGTATCTACTCTATGTAGCAAGAATATGTTTTTATTTCGTAAAAGTGAAAGAATGAATGCATTTTACTTTGTGATGCAATTCATAGTACTTTGTGTTTATGTCATTATTATGTTATTGTAAAAGTTCGGGTAAACTGCATATGGATAGCAATTTCCTCCCTTTTGAGAATTGAATTTGGGATTTTGGCCTTACTAGTGTTTTTTTTTTTTGTTGAATTTAAGCTTACTATTTTTTTTTTAACAAGAAAAAGCTACTGCATTTCATTTAAAAGTAAAGAAGCAACACAATGTGGAATCTGATAAAAATCACAAGGATCAACTAAGAATGAAGTTGTCCTTGTTAAGTTATGAGCAACTCGGTTTGTTGGTCGCCTAATAAACCTCATAAAACACTCTAACAATAGCACTCATCTCAAAGAAGCCTTCCTTTGAGCAGTTAACTAACCTTACAATCCATTTCAAAGATAACTTTTCTCAAACCCAGGCCAGTAATCCAATGGATGGCGTGCAGGAAGTCAGTTGTTTCCCCTTCTACAATAGGGAGACACTAGAGGAGAGAGAGAGATCTAGTATGAGAAAAGCTCCTTCAGAGTCACGAACACACATGCCAAAAGATGTATATCCTTGATCCTTGAAAAAACCCAGTGGGGGCTATTATTGAAGCTGCTGATTAACTATGCGAGAATAACTAAGCAATACTCCTTCCGGTCCACAGTGTAAGCAAAAATTTCCAAATTTTTTGGTCTAAAATATAAGCAAATTTTAACTACTTTCTTCTCATTTAATAAAGTTATTCTCAAAATACCCTTCATTTAATACAAATTTTGTTTTCCAATGACTCCTTTTATTCTCAATAACACAATCTTAATAAATAAGAGGAAGGGTAATTTAGGTAACAAACTTAAATTTTTATTCTCAATGACTCTTTTAAATGAGATCAACTAACTATCTTAATATATGTGTCCCATTTTAATTTTTGCTTATAATAGAGACCGGAGGAAGTAGAGAATAATGACATTTTTTTTGTCAGATCATGACAGTCTAGAAGGGTAGAACAGAAAGTCAACGCGTAGTTAGAATTTTGTTTAATAGATTTTCAAAGACAAGTTCAGAAAATATTGAATGTCATATCGACGAAGGGTAGGGTATTTGAGAAGAGGTGTGATATCTGAACACAAAACTGAGTGACAACATACGCGACCTCAAAGCTACAATAGTGTACTGTAGCACTATTATAGCACCAATTTATTTATTTATTTTATTTTTTTAAATTTTGACTTTTTTAAAAAAATAAAATTTTATTTCTTAAATAAATTCATTCACCAGATAATGAACTGAATTCACTAGATATTTACACATACTTAACAAAAAAATTTATTTCTCAAAAAAACCCATTCAACAGATAATGAACTGAATTCACCAGATAATGAACTGAATTCACCAGATATTTGTACCTGATTTACCAGATATTTGCACATACATAACGAAAAATTTTATTTCTAAAAAAAAACTCATTCACCAGATAATGAACTGAATTCACCAGATATTTGTACCCGATTCACCAGATATTTGTACATACTTAACCAATAATTTTATCTCAAAAAAACCCATTCACCAGATAATGAACTGACTTCACCAGATATTTGTACCTGATTTATCAGATATTTGCACATATTTAACGAAAAAATTTATTTCTAAAAAAAAACTCATTCACCAGATAATTAACTGAATTCACCATATATTTGTATCTGATTCACCAAATATTTGCACATACTTAACCAAAAAATTTATTTTCCAAAAAAAACTCATTCACCAGATAATGAACTGAATTCACCAGATATTTGCACATACTTAACCAAACCAGATATTTGCACATACTTAACCAAATAATTTATTTTTCAAAAAAACCATTCACCAGATAATGAACTGAATTCACCAGATATTTGCACATACTTAACCAAATAATTTATTTCTCAAAAAAACTCATTCACCAGATAATGAACTGAATTCACCAGATATTTATACCTGATTCATCAGATATTTACACATACGTAACCAAAAAAATTATTTATAAAAAAAACTAATTTTTTTTTTTTTAAAAAAAAAGACCCGCTATAGTGCTGCATAGTACCACACTATACGATGTCGCCGTATCTGTGTCAAATTTTTGTGTTCACCTAGCATTTCTCATTTGAAAAGAGGGGCATCCAGGATTGAAAATTTCGGAGGAAAGTAGTAGATGTTTATTTTAGCTTGATCACATTAAATTAATACATTTGGTAGTTACAACGATTTTGCCCTTCAATTTTCTAGGCGTAACGGTGAAATTTCAACTTTCGATTTTTAAACAGTAAATCTGAACCCAGTATATCATACAAACAGTTTATGTAACTACCCAAAAAAAAAAAAAACTTATGTAACTATATGAAACAGTAACATATGTATGCTAATATGATTATGTAAACATTAGTCATTTTAATCCATGCTCGTAACAACCGAAATAACGTTTGCTCAAAAAGGAAAAAAAAAAAAACCGAAATAATGCTATTTACTCAAATTCTACATTCATAAACATACACAAAGTAATAGGGTATTGCATGAGTTTAATTGACTCACTTTGAATTGAAATGAACAAAAATAAAAATAAACATATTTCAGATTAGGCAAATTGAAATTAGAGTTTAATTTTAATACAATGTTAATCAGTCATATATCATTACATATGTAATATCTGATAAAATTATTACAAGATTCATATATTTTAATAATATAATAATGCATAATTGACTGATACTAACCATGTATTTAACTTGGAATTTATTCCTCAAAATTAAGTGCATCTGTTAGTTTATCCATATATCCGTGGATGTAAAAGTTGTCCACATCAAGGTCCTTGCCACCCTCTGCAGTCTGCTCTTACTCGGTTTAAAACTAAAAATAAAAAATGTTATAGTTGACTGACTTGGGGTCTCCTCCCTAAAGTCTCTCAGTTATTAATTATATATATTAACTTCCATTTTTCAAAAATAAAAATAAGTTGTAGCTTCCAAACCACGTTAAGCATTTGGGATCAGAGTATCTCATTATATATAGAGTCCAGCCCTCCCTCCTTAGCTACACACTTGTGAGTTATCAAACACAAGGCATGGAGGATTTCAACCATCCAAACCCCAAACTTCACTATCACTTTAGAATAATCAAGTTTCTGCTTCCTTTGATTCTACTTCCCTTACTCTTCCAGTTTTTCAAGCCATTCCTCACGCAATTATTTACCGACACCATAGGCAAGAGCTACATGTTCCTTCTCTGCAATGGTCTTCTTGTTTTTATAGCCATGAACTCTGGTCTCATCACTGCCCCTTCACCAACGACTCATCAAAGCATGGAAGAAGTTGTCGTTGACATTAACGAGACAAGTAGCCAGTTAGAATTCCACGTATCAGAGATTGCAGCAGCACCACTTGCTGTTGCTGATGAAAACGTTATGGAGATTGAACCCCCACAAGAAAAAGAAGAGAGTTTGGTGATAGCAGAGCAACAAAACGTGATTTCAGATGCACAAGAAGATAAAGATGAGGATGAGGGGAATGCCCTTGTGATCATTGATGAAGATGAGCATGGTGCAGAGGACGCAGAGGAGTTAAACAAGAAATGTGAAGATTTCATTCGAAAGATGAAAGCAGCATTCTGTTCTGAGCCAAGAGCTGATTACAGTTATTATTTTGATAATCAGAAAGCGATGGTAGCTGTTAATTAAGTAGCAGTGGATCTCAATTCAACTTCCTCGTCTTTTGTTCATCCTTTTCTACTAGAAATTTTGGTCACTTCAGGCCACTTAGATTTTTGCTTATAGTCTTGGCCCATGATTCTGTTAAGACTGTATGTTCTGTAATGGAACTATGGAAGCATTAAGCTCATACTAATCTATTAAGGTTGAATGCATGGTTGAAATCGTTTTTCGAACGCGATAAGTTACTTGTATTCGCTTCTTGCAAAACGCACGTCAATATTAAATTCACACATTTTTCAAATATGATATAATTGCATAAATATTTTTTCCATTATCTTTGGATCAGAAATAACACATTCCACTTGTATCCAATGTTATTATTTTCTAAATCTAATGTTCTTTTAACCCAGAAATAAGCCTTGATATGGAATTCTAAGCAGCAATGTCAAAAAGAACATTCTCGGGTTTATCCATTGCTCAGAGCCAATTATGGAATTTCAGTTTTTATGACACAAGTGCTTTCTATAAGCAAGCAACTGTTTGTATAATGTTTCCTTTTCTTGAGTTGTCATAAGATCCTGAGTGGAAATCTGAACACTGGTATAGATATTATTTTAACCACCAAAATTGGTCATAAAGCCTCTTTTTGAAACGTATGTCCTGCTTGGAAAGTGCTTCTGCTTTTACAAAAAGTTGTCCAAACATAAAAACAAATCCATACAGAAAATTTGTCAAAAACCTTTTAACTTTTGATTATATCTTGCATTTCTAACACAAAATCAAACTAATCCTCATAACTTTATTCCCCTCCCCCCTATTCTCTTATATTATATCCTGAAAGGAAAGCAAAATTGGGCTTAGCGTATTGTTGTAAACGCGTCATCCACGCTTATTTAAAGCGACAAATCTTGATGTCTTGAATTTGCCTTTTAGTGTACCTATAAATCAAGATTTTGTTACTGTATAAATGTAAATAATGTATTTACAGGTTGTAAATAAAATGCAATAAAGCATCTTTGAAATAACTTAGGTAGGAATTGACCCATAGCAGAGTGAAGGAGGGGCCTAAGTAGCTTCCTTTGTTGAACCTCCATAATCAATATTGAAAGTTAAGACGTTTGTCCTCACCTTGGCCTGCTCATGTGACTTAGTAAAGATGAAGAACATACCAAGCAACTGCTTACTTGACCTGGGTCAAGGTCTTTCCATGAAAAGCGGTTTAATCGAAGGCATATCTACCATCATTTTTTTTTTGGTATAGAAGGTTAGGCTGAGAAAAGCTTCCTCCAATTGAAGATTGGAGCAACTCATTAACCTCATCGAGAATTTATATTAAAATTATATATTACTTATTAGCAAATGATACCTAAATTCGAACTCAAGCGACATAAATTTGTTTTTTTGGTACATAAAAGTTTATATTAGAGGAATGTATGTTCTCTTGCAAAATTAAGGAAGATAGTAATCTCAATGAAGATTTAAAATAGAAGGCTATACCCAAGAGCGCTTGGATAAGATTGTTAGATTATATAGTCCTTTTATTTATTTATGTCCTAAGGTTTGTATAATCTTTTGCTTGTTGCCTATTTATATTTATTCCTTTTGCTATCTATTGTAACCTAAGACTAATTTTACATTATAATGAAACCCTAGTAGACTTATTCTCCCCTTTTGTTCTCTCTTCATCTTCTCCATGCCCCTTTATTATTGTATTGCTTCTCTTAACATGGTATCATGAGCAAGGTTGATCTCATACAAGATATTTGATGCAGTAGCAATCACGCATCAGGTCGCCCACCCCCCCTTTTTTTTTATCGCTTTGGTTCAATGGGTTTCTCCTTGTCCAATCAATTTGCAATTAGTGCATGTTGAAGATTTGTGGTACTTCATATGCTTATTGAATCTAACAGAGATGACATGGATCTCTTCCAGCTTAACCAGATGTTTAGAGTTCGAATCTTGACCCTGAAAATGAAGCAGCATTAAAACCCTTGAGGGAGAGCTTTGCCGCCCTTGTGGTCCTCTCCGGCTCGAGGGATTAGTCTCCGCAGTTGCACGCGGAGGATACCTTGGGAAACAAAAAAAAAAATCTAAGAATCGAATCCAAGACTAAGGGCTTGTTTATGAGTTTTGGAGGGGAATGCTTTGGTAGAAAGAAGGGGAAAGGGATGGGGGAAGGGAATGATACTCCCCCATCTTGCATGAGATTTATTTTTTAAAAAAAGAATCAAAATCCTTCAAAATCCTCCTATCTGGGAAACTAAAAAAATGAATTAGAGGAGAGTTTTGGAAGGTTGTCTTCCCTTCCCTCATCTCTTTCCCCCTTCTTTTCCCCAAAACCTTCCCTCCCAAACTCACAAACAAGCCCTAAGCGAATATCGGCGGTAGGCTACTGAGTAAGCTAACAGCGTTATCATATCCACGTTAACTTATAATTTTTTTATTATTATTATCATATCCACATTATTTTTAGTTTCAAAAGTATAGAGAATGTGGGCCTAGAATGAAGTTGATTTAGAGAATGTGGGCCTAGACTTGTCCCTTGTTGATAAGAACACATACCATACCAATCGCTACGAGCATATCAATATCATCGTCGAAGTGATCTGTCTTTTTAAGTCAATAAGTCAACAAATCAACAAATCTTGACTCGAAGAGGAAGACAGAAGCTTTAACGTCCCAATAGCTGTAGAAAACCATAACCAAATGTTTGATAAACTGAATGAATTTTCTTACTTGCATTGAATTGATTTGTTGTATTTATACAAAGGAGGGAAAGTATCATCTACTTACAACTGAATTAACAACTGAGTTAACTAACTAAAAAAGGTTAAACAGATAACTAAACTAACTGTTGACTTCTAGTCTTTTTCCTCTAACAATATAATGACCCCACAAACAGACTGAAGGTGTGGTTAGCAAAATATACACAAACTTCTAATGTTGCAACATTTGATGATTTCAAGTGTCTCACTTGCATTTTTATCTCAAGCAACTACATGCAAACCGCCGCTTGTATCTGTTATTTAGAGGACTTCAATAAAGTCACAAACAATTTATATAGGTTAGTTATATCGAGTTTTTCATTGCTGTTTTTTTAATTTACTCCCTACACTTCTTTCCTTTTAAAATCAGTTGTTATAGTTGTAAATATTTTAAAACAAATCCCTTTTCATTCCTTCCAGCCACTGCACTATTACAGTTTAGTGAGATGACACCTATATATACTTCTTCGTGGCGGATTCTATATTTCATCATTTATTCAAACTGTGATCAAACTTCCAGACATGGCTCCACATCTCAATTTATGGCTCCTCTTCTATTTGTATCTCTCACTTTTTTACTCCATACTCCTGCCTCTCTCTCTTTTCTTCACTAGTCTAAGCAAATTAACATCACACAGGAATAGCACTTGCTAAATGTCTATCAAGTTTCCTCATAGATAAAGTAGTGAAGAAATCTTAAGACAATATTTCCATATTGTAACAACAAACAAAAACCATAATTTATTAATTTAGCATCAGTCACCAATAATCCCCACAAGAACATATGCCACCATCAAAATGGTGAAATCTATTTGAATCTCGTAAAACTATGTGTCGATTAACTATCTTTGATATGTATTTGAAAGCAGTGTGACAGTCACCACAAACCCGAAGGTTCTTCATTATCCTAATTGGTAATTCAGATTTGCGGGTGAGAACAAAAGCAATAGCTAGCTTTTCACTATGATAGCTCAGGAGCTCTTCTTTGTTTTCAAGCTCAAGATCATAGAGTGCATATTTGGTTTCAGGCACATATCCAGCGTCCCTCATTTTGATCGTTAGCTCCTTTAGTTTTTCATAGATTTTTTCTTTTTCTGGGTGTGTTTGATCTCCAGATACAAACACATGAACTCCATCCTTCATGGTGACCCAACTACACCCAGCTTCCTTCTTCACTGCTGCTTTCCTCATTGCCAACCTAGCCTCTGCCACACCTTCCCACTTCTCACCAGCAGCATGCATGTTAGAAAGAAGCACATAGTTCGTAGCGTTCTGCGGCTCTAACTCAATAAGCATCATGGCAGCCCTCCGCCCTAGCTCTGTATTACGGCCATTAGCTCGACAACATGCTCCTAAAACTGTTCTCCAAATGAGGACATTAGGATCCATTGGCATTGTCTTAATAAAGTCTTCTATCTTATTAACATCACCTGCCCTGCCTAGAAGGTCCACCATACAACAGAAGTGCTCTATTCGAGGAGCTAGTCCATATACTTCACCCATTGATTTGAAATGCTCAAATCCTTCATGAACTAACCCTACATGACTACAAGCCGATAGGACCCCAACAAAGGTAACATGATCTGGCGATTGGCCTTGCTGTTTCATTTGTGTAAAAAGCTTTAAAGCTTTTTGTCCAAGTCCATGGCGTGCATAACCAGATATCATTGAATTCCAAGAGTATATATTCCTCACAGCCATTAATTCAAAGAATCTTGATGCATAATCTATCTTTCCACATTTTGCATACATGTCAACTAGTGCACTACCAACGACAACATCAGATTCTAAACAAGCTCTTAAAGCACTTGCATGCACTTGCATACCACACTCTAATGTTGCAACTGAAGCACAGGCACTAAGAACAGTGGCGAGAGTAAAACCATCTAATCTTTGGCCCCTTTGCATCATAAACCATACCAAATCCATGGCCTTGTGCAGGATGCCATTGTGTATATATCCAGAAATCATGGAATTCCAACTGACTTCATCTCTTCGCTCAGACATTCTAGCAAAGATAATCTCACAGTCCTCCATCTTTTCACACTTTCCATAGAAAGCTAGAAGTGCATTCTCAATGGCAATGTCATCAGCAACAGAGTATTTTAAGATTAAAGCATGAATTTGACGGCCCAGCTCAAGAAGTGAAAGCGAAGAAACTGCTGCAAAAATATTTATAAACGTCACTCTATTAAGCCTCCACCCAGCTTGCATCATCTCCAGGAAATATTTTATAGCTTGTAAAACTGATGCCTGTGAAGCTGCTAGTGCACCGATAAAAGAATTCCAAGAAACTTGATCGTACTCTGGCATCAGAAAGAAAACTTTCTGACAGTCATTAATACAATCAGTTTCAGCATATAATGTAAGAAGAGCATTAGAAACTGAAACATCCAAATCAAGCCCCCATTTGATACCTTCACCATGTATCTGTCGTCCTAACATGATCCAACCCAAGCTTGCACATGAACTCAAAGTACTAATAGCTGAGAAATTTGAGGGCACCATTCCACTTTTCCTCATTGTATGGAAACAGGCAACTGCTTCCTCAAATCGCTCATTGTGGTCAAGGCCAGAGATCATGGAGTTCCATGAGACAATATCTTTATCAGGCATGAGCCGGAAAATTGACCAAGCATTATCAATGTCATCACATTTTGCATACATATTTATAAGAGCATTTCCAATCGAAATCCGGATATCAACTAAGGCACTGCGAATCAGGTAAGCATGAACCTCCTGACCCTTTCTCTTCCCTTCCTCTAAATTTGAAAACTCAGTAAAAGCATTTAAAAGAACTACATAAGATTCTGCATTTATTTCAACTAAATCTTTCATTTCTTTGAATATCTTAGCTGCTTCTTCACCCTGGTGCTGCCTTACCAATCCAACCATGAACCCATTCATAGTCACTGCATTTCGATCACACATCTGCTCAAAGATAATTTTAGCACAATCTGTTAAACCATACCGTGCAAACCCACTGACCAATGCACTACCAACATATAAATGTCGTAAGAATCCAGATTTCTCAATCCTGGTCAGCATCTGCTCAAGCAAAATCAATCCACAGTCAACCAGTGAGCATGCAGCAGTTACTAAGGTGCAAAAGGTATATTCATTAGGCCTGAAGGTAAGCTCCGTAGCTTCCCTTTGCATGCTTGAAAATAGCTCAAAAGCAGAAATTGCATCTCCCCTGTGACAATAAACCGAAATGATAGAATTCCACGATACAGAGTTTTTAATTTTGATTTCGTCAAAAACACGACGTGCCTCATCAATGGAAGCCGAGCAATTTGAATACATGGACATGAGCACATTAGATAACACCATGTCCGAAGCATATGGATATTTGGAAATTAAGCCATGAATCTCCATGCCGAGTTTAAGGCTAGTTGGACCGCGCTGCTGGCATGCTCGAAGAGCACTACCAATAGCATAGTGGCTTGGTAAGAGGCCAGCACAAATCAAACCTTTGAATAAATTACATGCCTCATCAGCCATGCCATTTTGTGTATAGCCTGAAATTAAACAAGCCCAAGAAACAGGGTTCTTTTGTGGCATTTCATCAAACAGCTTCTGTGCGGAAAACAAATTGGCAATTCTGACATAAATGTTGATAAGAGTATTACACAAGAAAATATCATTGGTGAACCCATTTTTGTAGATGAGCAAATGAAGTTGATGGGCATCTTTCAAGCAGCAAGAATTTTTGTATCGATGGGCAAGCAAGTCATGATATTCCAAATTCAAAGGAACATAAGGTGGATGATGTTTGAGGTGGTGCTGAGTTAACTCAGCTAACTGAGGTTTGAAGAGAAGTGGAGACACTGTAAATGTACTAAGAGCACGTCTTGAAGAGTACAAGAATATCATGCTTTTGGCAACTCAACTCAACTGAGGAATCCTTATCTTCATAATTTAACTTTGATCAATACAGTCTCTGTGACTGAGAAGATGCATGTTCAGAATCCCTATTAAGTTATAAAAGGGTGTTACAATATTGAAGCATTTTTAGAATTGCAAAACTTTTCTGGGTCCCATTTGCTGATCTGACATGTTTCAAAAGAGACCAAAACAATGAGCAGGGCAAAAAATGGTTTCTCATGATTGTCAAATTTATAGTTTCTCAGAGAAGCCGGTTCAGTTGCTGGTCATCAGAGGAACAGAGCTGCATCGTTGAATCCAATACAAAAACAATTTTTTATCTAATATCCGAGAAGAAGAAAAAAAAATCTTAATCGAATACCAAATCATCATCAATACGTGTAAGAAGAGGTTGAACCCGAATCTGATTAAGGACCATAGTCCTCAGTTTAAAACCCAACAAATCGGCACTCCACGAGCCCAACACTTGATGGAAATGAAATGGGGGATTGTCAACCTCATCATAGATTAGTGGCCCAAATAAAAATAAAAATCATCACATATTCAGCTAAAAGCCTTAAAATTCTACTGGTTTAACAATACAAAGGAATTAAATGGGAAACTCAGCTCCAATGGTGGATTTAACTCGAGTGAGAAAGTCTCTAAAATGAAAAAATAAAGATACATTCACTCTTGAATATTTTTATTAGGTTAAAATTTCTATGTATTTATTAAATTAAGGGGAAATGCGTCATTACTTTCTCACTTTAGAAACTTTTTTATTTTGAAGGAGTCAAATTCAATTTTGTCCTCTACAAATAAGGGCTAACTAGAATCTATATTCTGAATGCCGCATGACTCTAACTAAAATGTAAATCATATGAAAGTAAGGGGAAAAAGGTGAGCTTGTTTTTAAAGCAAATATATGTGTACCTTTAAATCAATCTAAAATTTATTGTAATATTAATTTACTAAATAATGAAATATTTACTAAATTTAAAAACATGCTCACACTTGGAGAAGGGCAACATGGAAGGATGCCAAGTCATTAGTTGGTGACTTGGTGTTGGTGAGAGTGAGATAAGGGCAGATAGAATCCACAAAATAACCAAACGGATAGGACATGGATATGTGATAGATAGACAAGGGGTGGCTTAAGTACGTATACTCATAGTCATAGGACCATAGAAAGAAACCTTCAAGAAATGGCTACCAAAGTCACTCTATCTTCTCCCCTTGCCTTCAAAACATCATTTCTGCCAAAATCACTATCACTTTCTCCGGTTTTATACAGCCTAAGCTATCCCAAAACAAATGTTGTTGGTGTCAAAGTCCATGCTAAATTGGGTAACATGCAATCACTCACCTCACCTCCCATCTTTTCAGTTTTATGTAACTATCATGTTTTCCATTCTGCTGTATTAGAAGAGGTTGAGATAATAACCGTAGTAATTATGGCTATGGTGCTATTAGGTGGTGGTGAAGATGAAGAAACCAAGAAAGGAGGCAAGAGGAAATTCATAACCAGAGATGAAGAACCACAACAGTAACAAATCCTGGTTTTTCTGTTTTGTTAATACCAATGTTTTTGAATAGTGATAACAGCAAGAAAGGTTTTTGTGTGGTGCAGGTATTGGCAGACAGCAGGAGAAAGAGAAGGAGAGAATCCCATGAAGACCCCTCTTCCTTACATCATCATATTTGGTATGTCAACTCCTTTTGTAATCTTGGCCATTGCTTTTGCTAATGGTTGGATTAAGGTTCCTGTTCGATGAGATTGAGAGCATAGACAATACTTCACTTGTTATTTCTCAAACTCGACCACACAATTTCTTTACTTTTCACATTTGTACGGACACTCATTTTAATGGACAAGATTTCAGTGCTGCCACTATCAAAGTCGGCTGTTAAGAGTAGCTGTTTGACCCTTAGTACGCTTTTAGATTGAAAACAAAATAAGAATGAAGCATAAAGAAGGACCTTTTTCTGTTGGATACTCTGCTTGTTGTTTCAAGAACTACTACACATTGTTGATCGATGCAGAACAGTTCTAATGACCCGACACCAGAACTACTGATATGAGAAGGTTATAAGGAAAACTATTAAAGGACTTGTGTAGTCAGAGATTTTTATTCCTTTTAGTTCCTTGCTGATAAAACAGTTGTACTATGTATAGTATGTACTTGTGCATGTGCTTTCGAATTTAGCTACCACAAGGGGGAGAGAGGAGTAGCCATTTTAGTTCTGTGTATTTAAATATATGACTTCTAATATGTTCAACCACTAGAATTACCCATGATAGAATAAACCATGTCAATGGAACAAATGCCTACTTCAGAGGTTGATGAAATTATCTGAGACTTCAATAGAGAAAATGGGGAAAAGGGTCCTATTTGATTTCATTATTGTCAGCCTTTATATGCTAAAGACTAACATTTGGATCTCAATCCGAACATATGCAGTTAGCATATTCAGTTCCAAAACATCAGATCTTAATAGCAGGCAACTGCTATGAATATGTATTAGATATATTGACAGCCAGAATAAATAATATCCCCTTAAGTTGCTTACATGGAAAACAATTCTTCATTTACCTATTCCAATCAAATTTCTACATATTAGATCAATGACCTTAACAAACTGTTCCCATAAATACCAGTTAAATGCTTCATCATAATTCCCTGCGCAGAGACTTGTACAGAACCATAGTAACATATTTGTGTTGAAACTTATGAGATGATCGTAGTGCCACAAATTGATCCTTATCAGGTTTGTGAATGTATAGATGATTCAGTTCCAGATGTGTTGGCCTAGGGAAAAGACGAGTATCGCTCGTGGAAGGCTCATCTCTTGTTGTCACTGGTAGTTGTGGCGGTAATTCTGGTGGAGGCTTATTGAAATCATCTTCATCTAACAATATGTTATCGTAACTCGATGGTGGTGATGGAGGATCTTCGAAATCAGACAACCTTGCAAGTGTTTCTGGGATATAATCCTGTAAATATATGATTAACCATGAAGGTGAAGCTAGGTGAGAATACTTTACAGAAACAAAGGGAAAGGATGTCCAAATGCTAATTACAGTATGCATACATTAAAGAGCAGAACAAAAGCAAAACTGCATGTTGTTTCAATACATATCAGACTTTGAAGGCATTGCTTACATTAGACGTGCATGCATTTTAGAAGGTTAGGGGGTGGGATGAATAAGCACATATAGATGGATTGCAATTTGCAAGAGTTCAAGGGATTATACCTATAATTTGGGATGTTAAATTCACTCAAAGCACTCTGGAAGCAAAATCAGTCTAAATTAGCAGAATTTACAAGTGGTACTCTAGATATACAAATGTATTCTAGTTCATGCTGAACATATGATCTCAGGACCCTTGCAGTAGTTATACTTCAGTAGGAGATGGACCATCATTTAATAGGGAGATATTGTGGGTAAGATATATATTATCTTCACCATGTAAACATAATCATCTTAGTATATTTCATTATAATAAAAATAGGAAAGGTACTCTTTTGTAACACTTTTTAAATGTATGTGCACACAGTGCACAAAACAATGACCATATGAACACTAATCCTGTAACTTGGATTGCAGAATGCAGCACATTTGAAAGTTCTGTATCCACAAAATTGAACATGCATATGTGCACTTCGTTTGAAAGGGACACGGATTACACAATTGATGCTATCAGACTCAATAATCTATTTCTGTTTTCTCTCTATTCTGCATCTACAGATTTCTGGGTCATTATACATTGTTTACTAAACAATAGGCAAATATCCAAAGGTATTGCTTAAAGAATCAAAGATAGAAAAATTTTGTTGGAAAAATAGTGTATTTAATATATTTGGATTTCAGAAGTTATAAGTTCTTATAACAACTCTCCAACTTTTAATATTTTAATCAATGCTCTAAGTATCAAAGCCCTAAACAATATAATCAGCTTGTTGGTAAGACAGCTTTCAGTTCAATAATTGTATAGAAAGCACACCAGCATAACTTCTATGACATAGTGGCAGTGGCAGTGGCAGTGGCAGATATCAGAATGAGAACTACTATTAATGAAAATGTGAAGGAGGCAGATATTGCTCAATCTTTGTAAAATCATGGAGCGATTATTTGACAAGATTAAGTCAGTAATATAAAAATTTTCTGTCATGCAGAACTTCATATGAATACTTCTGCGCCTTCAGTGCGGCTTTATTCTTGAGGTTTAGCATGAAGCTATCCAAATTAATGTATTTGGTCAGGTAAGGTGCAAAAGCAGTAGTTTATTCATCAGAGAGCAAAGTTTCAATCGTTAAAAATAATGACAATTCTTCTCTAGATAAAATGAAATTTTAACTATAACGATTAAACATGTGATGAGATGGATTCAGTATATATATTGGTCAAAATGAAGTAGTACTCAATACATATTCTCATTAAGCAAACATGTCTCTTGTCTCATAATAAGAACAAAACAAAGCCAAACTGTCAACTAAATTGATGATCATGTTACATGGTTATACACAGTAAATGATAATACTTGTGAAGATGTAATTAACAAAATTATCTACATTTCCTGAAAAGTGAACCATTCATTACCTGCAAATCCAATATATTGTAGGCATAACCTGAATCATCACAAGCTGATGGGAATTCTGGAGCATGAGTCCAATAGCCATCTACAATGAAACGGTAATGATAGATACCTATTGGGAGTGTTTTGACAATGACAAAATTTTGACCTGCACTCTGCAAGGGCTCCCTGACATGACAAGTGGAAAAGGTAAAAGTTTCTCATAATATCATATTAAGATGATGATGTAAAAGCAAGAACTCTAGTTGGAATTTGAAAGCATATATATATAGATGGTTACGTGGTCTCCCAGTTGTCCCATGATCCTGCAATAGCAACAATGGTGGCTGAATGATTCCATGTGATCTTTACACTTTTCAACCTTTCATGAAGCACAGATTCTACATATCCATTTTGCAGCAATGCATGCGGCTGGGGATGTGCTACCACTCCAGCTCTTTGCATGGCAGCCACAGGGACCTTTAAAACAGGCATTTCAAATTTGGTGTTTCAACGTAAACGTTCATTGTCTTTGCCCCTCAACATACTTGGTGTCAGTTTATCTTCCTCACTATGGTTGTGTTTCCAATCAGTTAAAATTGGAAATGATTTGATTTATTTATAAATGAAATTGGATTTTAAAATTCAAATCATTTTCTAACTTCTGACAAGATTTGGATTGACAAATCAAAACATTTCCTATTTTTTAACATTCCAAACATTGGATTATAAAGCCTTATTGCAATTGCATAAATTTTTATTTATATAGCTTAGAATGAACTAGTACCACAATAGCATGCATGTAAAGAGAGTATATGGAGTCTCAGAAAATTAATTTCTTTGGTCAATATATCTCATATAAGACATGCAGATTTTCCCTTAGGAGTGATAAACAAAAGTAGTATTCAAACTTGTAAATTCATCTTAAGTTTCTATCAACTGAAATATTACTCTGATGATCTTTGCCCTATAATACAATATCAGACTTTGATTGGACCATTCTACAAACTACTAATAAACGGGCATAGCAGTCTAGACTCCAGAGAAACACCCTCCTTTGAACAGATTTCTTTTCTTCCCCCTCTTATAATTAAATCCCCTGCTATGGATACACCGTGCAAACATGGCCTATTTAGAGCTAAAGCCTATTTATAATCCAAAAATTAATTCCCCCCCTTGGGACTACATATCCAAAAAAATTCCTTAAAGATGGCATATTCAGATGAAGCTCCTTTAACATGTAAGAATAACCAAAAAAACAAAAAGAAAGAGAGATCCCATAATTTTTCTTGAACAAAAGAAATTAAAGAGTGATCATCTGACCTGTTGTATGAGGAAGGGAGGTGGTGGATCATATGCTGTAGGGCCACGTGGAGGTAAGTGAACCAAAGGATCTATGAACCCATTGGTATTCACGTCAGTGTGAAGAAGCAGTTCATAATCATAGTTCTCATCAACCTTCTTAACTCCGGAAGTGCCTTCACCATCCTTTCCTCTGCTGTTACTTCCCATCGCTGAGGATTTTGATTGTAATCACTAATCAATCACTGTTATCCTCAGAATCAAAGCAGCATAGCAAAACTCCAGCACAAGAAGAGAGTAGGGTAGATGAAGGGAAGCTGCGAAACAGGACAAATCCATTAGATAGAGAAGAAACAAACTGAAAGCAATATGGCATAAATAGAACAAACCCTTGAACGCAAACCAGGAATTGACTCAAGGTGGCACAGTGGCATTGTTGTTATACAAAAGTTTTTTGCTTTTTTAAATGTTTGATGAACCTATCACACACACACTCTCTCTCTGTGAGGATACCACTTTTCTCTGCCTTTAAGCAACTGAACAAATATACACTACAGGGTTTTATTCTCCAATGAGCTTGGAAGATGCTGCGGTGGACTAATTATTATGACACTGTGGTTTAAAGGAGAATGTTCCCCTGCTATCAGAAACAGAATAACCAAACACTGTCTAATGTACTGTGCATGCTTTTTCCATAATTCATGTTCATGTAATCATGTCCTTGTGTTGGTCTATTAAACTAAATTCTGTTTGGAAAGAAATCTAGCATAACAATATGGTTTGTTTGGTACCATAAGCGAACTTGTTCTTCAGAATTGAAGTCAAAAGGCTTGTTTAAATGCGAAGGAATATGCAAAAGGAATAGGTTCTAAATTGCTACTTGTTATTTATTAACTTATAAAATAACGTCCTCCTTACATTGTTTACAGGAAAGCATGAGTTGTTAATTAGAATTGACATGTTAACTTTGTCTTTTTCTATCTTGTTTCTCGGTTTCTAGTCTTGCATAATAAAATTTAATATTTCAATACCAGTGTACTACTTACTTTTGCAAATAAAAACAGTAGTCTTGTACCCACCAAAAAAAAAAAAAAACAACAACAACAGTGGCGCAAATCAACAAAACAGAAAACTAGAATATGATACTAAGTACTAACCAATAATTTCTATTTCCAATAATTTCTATTTCAATTCCATTGTTTTATTATATCAAAATTCTTTATTACGGTAAAAGAAAAAAAATTTGATGCAAGTGATGGGGACTGGGGAGAGAGATGAGTGGGTGGGATTGATACCTCTGAGCCAAGCAACAAGCGTCACACTGCATTTTATATTCATGTTTTTATTTTGTGATTCAAATTCAACCTATTATTCACATATCTTTTCACATCTTTTAAAATTTATATGTAATGTTAGAAAAACAAAATATGTGACAAAATAGTATTGATGAGGATAGAGTAATACAGAAAAATGAGACAACTTATCTTTATCCATTTTATATAATATAGTCCATCGTATCAGATAAACAATACACGCAAAGAGTTTCTTATAATACAATACACTAAGGTCTTGTTATCGAATACAACGATGGTTTTATCTTCTTCTTATGCGTGTGCTCCCTTCAACCCAGCAAGGAGTTGCGCCATCAGGTGGTGACAAATCCTTTGTTGGAGGATTCCGTCTTTGTGTTTGCAGAGAAGACAGAATAGAGGAAGGCCCCTTTGAAACATTTGTACCATCTAGAAATTCGTAGCTGTACTAAATGACATAATTAAAGCCTCTTGGACACTCGAACATATAATATTTTATGTAGACTTAGTGACTGTAATGTGTTAATTGTGAACATATTGTTTCAAATCCCGCATGTAGGTCTCTTTTTAGACCAATAAAAAAATAATAAACCATTTAACCTGTGGTCATTAAAGTTGATGTTGTATATATGCGTCAGGAAGAGGATGCCAAACCCAAATAAATTCTCCCACAACCATAAGCATATACGTATGCATCTTTTCCAGCATACATATGCTTTTGCGAATTTAAGATGCAGAAATAGCATCCCAAGATTCCAAAGTTCAAACAATCACGTGAAAAGCTAACTTAAGGCATTGATAGATTCTTGCTTAGGCCTTTTAAAGTTATACAAGTAGGTCCAGCCTCTGATAGCAAAGTCCCTGAAGTATCTACCTTCCCATGTGGTTTGTTTTATATCATAATAGGTGCTAGTTGAGCATGTCTTAACCACTAAAGTTTGTGAGAGCAAATTATGGAGGAAGTGGGCATCTCCTTTTAACCATCCAATCAATGATAACAAGCTCTAAGTAAATCAGATGGTTGCCAATTTTTGCTAGTCTCACAGTTCCTTGCTAAAGTGTTGATTAAGCATTTCTAAAAGAATCTAATGTGTATTTTTTTTTCTTCACTTCAAGAATCTGAAATATTAATTAAAGAAAGGGAAATACTAGAGCATTTTCAATGGGAGTTACTTAATATGTTCTTAAAATTAAGGACAAGTTCTTGTTGGGTTGCATCATTGAAGCAATTTGATGTAAATACTACATGTAAGATGATTAACTTGTAGAAGTAACTGGTTCTTATATAAGAACCATCGATAAAAATATGAGAGATAAATTATAGTGTTAAATGAACATTAATATTAATATCATATAAAAATAAAGATTTAATAATTAAAGCTGAAATAAAAAATAAATATAAATAAAGATGTGATGTAACTTATGGTACTCAAATGATAAACTTTTAAGAGTTATACAAACCATTAAATCATGTTGAATCGAAGAGGTGGAGGATGGATAACATCAATCAGATATTCTGTGTGCTTAGAGGAGTGATTCATCTATGCTGATCACTGAAAAAATTGACAGGCATTGAACGGAAGAACCAAATTTATACACACACAAAAAAAAAAAACTATAGGACCAAAATCACACATTAAGCTTACTAACTTTTTATTAGAAAGTAGATATTTAATAAATTGAAATATAATACACTCAAGATTTCAATAAAAAACTTACCTATTATTAATTTATTAATCGATTTCAAAGGACATTGATTAACGAGGCATATAAAAAGTTATAAGAGGTAAAAATCAATGAGAAGGAGAGGATCGGATTACAAATGTTAAAATCTAGTAAAAATGTATTGCTTGATAGTTAAATGCTAACAATGTCTTGGTTTGTGTTTCATGTATAAGGGGCACTAATATAATATGTTGTTTGGTTTTATTCTATTCACATCCCATTTCTTTCATAAAGCTATAAAAATCAATTATATAGGTGGCGAATGGGCTATTTGATCCATTTCGGGTCAGCCCGAACCAGACCAAGGCTACATCGGGCTGGGTCAAAAGATTCAAATTCAATTCGATCTCATAAAATGGTGTCCAAATTCGACCCTATGTGGACTATAGACTTGTTCAGGCTGCCGCCTATTTATTTAAAAAAAAAAAAAAGTTTTTTCAACACTTAAAAGCACCAATGGAAGACCTTCAGGCAGTAATCTTGTTATCACATGGCTAATTTGCTAGGTATACTTCCTTCAAATTCGCCACTGTGCTTGTATTAAATGAATTCATGGTTCGCCAGCCACATCTCTGGCCATCTTATGAGATATATATTATAATAAAGCTTACAAGCATAAAATGGGCTATGTCATTTATTAAAAAATCAAGCATTTGAACATTTACACTCTGTTTGGAAGAGAGGAAAGTTGAAGGAAAGAAAAGGAGAGGAATGAATAAGGGAGAAAAAGGTTGTTTTCCATTGTTTTGTTGTGTAGAAAGAAGGGGAGGAAAGAAAAGAGGAGTGGGGCCCACATCAAAAAGTGGTTCCTTCCCTTTTGGGAGGAAAAGGTGGGAGAAAGAGAAAAATTTATGAAAAATACATCCATACCCCTAATTTATTTATTACATTATATTTTTACTTAAGGGTATTTAAGTCATTTCACAAGTATATTTTTTCTTTTCTCTTACTTTCTACGCAAACAAACAATAAAAAAGAAAACTTTTAATTTTCTTTCCTTTTATTTTCCCTTCTTCCAAACAACTAAACAATCATCTCATTTTCTACTCGTTTTCTCTCCTTTCCCTTTCTTTCCTGTCATTTTCTTTCCTTCCATTTTCTTTCCTAAACCAAACATAATGTTAAGGAAGTGAGTGAAAACTGAAAATGACTATAAGAGTGAACAAGAAGAGTACTACTAGTCAGCATGAAATCGTGTTGTGCAGCAAGAGCCGGGGTTTAGGGTTAGCTTTTGTACAGCTCCTATACCCGATCTCGTTTGGACTAACCCGACCCGAAACCGAATATAACACGGGCTTTATTGAGCTGGGCTAAAAAGCTCGGATTTCATTTGGGCTCAATTTTTACATCTCAAACCTTTATATTTTATTCAATATATTTGGGCCGACCCTATCGAGCTAGTCCTTTTTGTCGCCTCTATTATCAACTACGTATTCATCCATCTCTTGCATATACATCAAACACTGAATAATTAATCGTGCGACAATTCTACGGGTGGATTAATAATCAAACAATATTACATTATACCACCTTCGGTCCTTAATATAAGAAATAAAATCCTAAAACACACAGATCAAGTAAATGCATTGAAATGAGCTAATTGTAATTAATATTCATATAAATTTCTAAAAATACCCCTTCTAATTAATGAACAAACTCACTTGTATGGAAAGTTGATATATCCTGTAAATATATAAATCCTATTATAAATTAGGGTAATGTTGGAAATTAACATTTAATATGTGTGAAAATTGATATATGTTTCTTATATTAATGACCGGAGGTATTATTGATTATTTTAATGAATTATGTGGACCGGCCTAAATTTTGTTTAATGCCCCTTCTATTTTGACTATAACAATGACTCTTCATGTTTTACACATGAAAATTAATATAAAAATTAAACTCTATTTAAATGGCTACATTTTAATACATTACCAATATAAAAGATTGTTATATTATCATCTTATTAAAAATATTTAACTCTTATAATAATTATTTCAAAATTTATATATATAATAATGAACAAAAATTAATGGTACGAAAATGAATTTGTACTCTCCTCTCTAATTTTCATTGAACAGCTCCTACATAATTTCCCCAAGATCCTCCATTTTTCCTCTCATTATGGACTTTTGATCATTATTGGTATGAATACGTTCATACTAAATAACATTTCTTTATAATGATATAATTAAAGTAGTACATACTGTTAGTATAAAAAGTTTTACACTGACGTCCACTAATATTTTGACATGTATAATTTTTTTTGTGTGGACAAAATGTGTACTTTATTTTAATAACTATAAAAAAAATATAAATATTTTTGATTTGTCAATATATTATTCGATATTAATACAAGAATTCTTTGTACTGACGGTATATAAAAATTAAGCTCATAATAATACATATAATGATAGTGTAAAAAAGTTTATATAGATTAAACTCTATATATCCGAATTGAAATAAAATGTTTCTTTACAACTCTCATGAAAGGAAACGACCAGGAATTTATCTTGATAAAAATATTTTTTTTAAAAAAAATAAATAAAATTCAAAATACTCGTCTTTTTCGATCAACACCTCTATAATGGACCTTTCTTTCTTGATTGCTAACGCCATTGTTGGATATACCTCCGCTCTCATCCTGCTATAGAACAAAATGTTATACTATGACTACGTATTTTTTTTTTATATACTCTACGACTAGGTACTTTTATGTTCCTCAACATGAAAAAAAAAAAAAATCGCCAATTTACAAATTTTGCATTTAGATTTATGACCTTGACCTCCCGAAAAAATGTTATCCCGTGAAAAATCCCAACCTTTTTTTTTTTAACATTCAACCAACGGCTATAAATGTATGGACCATCCATACTTCAAAAAATGATAGTGTGGACTATACTATGTGCAAAGTGAATATATCGTACTTGAAATCTTTTCCATTGTTCTAAAAGTTGTGCTATTAGTTAAAGTAGGAAGAGAGGCATGGTCAAATGGGTTCATAAAGCATGGAATTATTTGTTTTATTACAGCCAGGGTGCATCAACACGAGCTGCATTTTGTAAGGGATCATATTTGCTTTTTTGAGATGATGCATCAAATTGGTGCCAAAGGGATTGGTGAAGAGTATATTTGTTTCTTTCGATAAAACAGAAGTTATATTTTATTGTATAGGGCTACTTATTTGGCTAGTGATGCATGCTCAGTAAGAAAAATGAAAAAATACGCCAATGCCGTCACTTTCTTGCCTTAAGGAATTAACTCCTTAAATAGCTGTCAGCTTCCTGGCAAAGTCTCCTAGGTTTATTTTATTTCATTTTTTTTTTTTTTATATTACCCTTCTTTGGTTTTCTTGATGAAAGTCTTCAAATCAAAGGGCATTTTTATCGTCAAGAATAATGGCAGGAGTGTGACATGAAATAAAATATGGTATTACACTGATGGGATGGGTCAAATAAAAGAAATTCTCTGATTGCGAAGGCCAGCAAAAATACGAACAAGCAAGTTTGCACACAATATTATTAATTTATTATTAAGAAATTCTCATAGCTACCAACGGTTGTTTTCTTGTATAGCATTATATATTATCATTTAATGTTATATTAATTTAAGGAGAATACTAACCAATACCCTTGGGATACTGGTTAAGAAGTCAAAAGTAGTAATCTTTCATTAGAAATAGTATTTTCAACATCTTGGGAAGTGAAATATTTAGTTTACTAAGGAAAATTTACCATTTCTTGATTCCTTAACCAGTGCCTTAAGATCACTGGTTAGCAAGATCCTTGATTTAATCTTAATTGTAATTTGAAGCTCTTTTATGAGGATATAGATCTTCTGTCCCATTTTTCTGTACCACACACTTATTATTGGTGAAGATAGGATGTGGTATAGGAAAATGGAACAGAAGATCTTCATCCCTCTTATGAATACATATATATTAAATTAAAGTTTTCATTTTTTAATGCCAATAAAACACTACAATTTTTATTTCAGTCAATGAGTTATGTTGGCTTCACATATATCGTTTTTTTTTTTTTTTACTTTTAATATATGTTCAAGTCTGCTAATTAAATATTATGACTATTAAAATTGTTGATCATTTACTTATTTTTATTTAAATATTTTTTAGGACAAAACTTTCTAAAGAGATATTGGGGAACAATTGTATGTCCTCTTCAAGGTTTCTTAATAGGAATTTTCTTATTTTTTTTTTATCAAAAGTAATTGTATATTGAGTAGTTATTTTAATTTCAATATATAATTGTACTTCTAAAAATATTCTTAAATAATTGTATATTCTTTTCAAGGATTCTCATTAAAAATTATCTTAATTTTTTACTAATAATTTAATATTGTATTTTATAGTGTATTCTTAAATTTACTAATTAATTGTTACACGAGTAAAAAAAAAACTAATTAATTGTTACAATTATAAAATCCGTCAATCATTCACTCATTTTTATTTAATTCTTTTTTTCATGACAAAGATTTCTAAATAATATATTAGGAAATAATAAAATCTCTCATTTTTATAATTCTACCCAGCATGCTAGTCACTTATATCATGATATTGAGATTGTAAAAAACTTTACCAGTTAAACTTATAATTTAAAGAGTATTTTTATGTCAACTAGTGCAAGTTTTATGCATGTTACGCTAACTTTGAACTTTGAATTATTATAGCATGGTCCCCTCCAACCTCTTCGAATTGAAATTCACGATCAATGGGAAAACATTCCCTAGTTGTATCCCCGCAGCACGGCAATGGCCAATGGTAGTCGGATTTTGTTTCTTAGGTTCCTTTTTCTAAGAACAAAGCTATCAACTCAAACTTCGAAAACAAAAGTAACACATTAATTAGTTAATTAAATAAGTATTTAGATTTTCATAATGGGTTGTAAAAACTCTCTTTAAGCAACTAACAATTGCAAATGGCCCACCAGTGAGGTATTGATCAAGTGGAAGCAACTTGTCCCATAAGGAAGAGGATATGGGGAATCCGAATCCGAATACTTGTGAAATCATCCTCATTGGGAGACTGAAACCCAGGGGTAAAATCATGCTCAATCAGCCGTACCAAAGATTAGTCCTATAACGGGTTCAAAGGACCTAAGCCTTGAGAATACTCTGGTGAACTCACTCGGTCTAAAGAACTATTTAAGGTGGGGTCCGAACAAAAAAAATTGCAAATGGTCCAGTCAAAAAAAAAATGCAAATGGTTGACAAGGGCATCATCGCTTTAGCTAGTTGCTTTTCTTGTTGAAAAAGCATGGTTTTTTATTATTTTTATTTCCATTTTCATTATATATCTCTGTGTAAACTTTTGCTCTTCGTACAACTGCTTACTGCTTATAATATATTTATTTATAATCTATAAAACCTAATATGTGGACTGTGAGACTGCCATATCAACTCCCTTTTTTTTAAAAAAGTTGACATTATCATCTTTTTTCCTTTTTTTTTTTTAAGGAATAGGCTCACAAGAGATCTGACATTGTGAAGAGGAGAAGGAAAAATGGAGTGTGAAAGGAAATATCGCGAGAATTTAAATTATGACACTCACAATTTATGTCCCGTAACTAACCAAAAAGAGTGTTAGTTTTCAGCATGCTTGTTCTCTTTGACTATTTCTGTAACCACTCATCACTTCCGTTCTCTCCAGATTGTCATTTCTCACACACTCTTCCTAATTTTTCAGTTTTCACATTTTCTCCTTAATTTCTCTCTAAGGTTTTGCCTTTTTTTTCCTATCTGCTTCCTCACCCGTACAAACTCATGTGCCCAAACTCAAAAACAACGCTTTCAATCTCTTCAACTATTATATTTTTGGCCTAACTCAATCCCAAAAGCTAGCTCATAGATGAGGATTGCCACTACTTATAAGCTCTTATTAGACACTATCTCTAATCAATGTGGGACTTGGGTTTTTCTCAATATACCCCCACACCCAGCACTATTTAGCTTGTTGTGTGAATAACATGGTGGATGACCCAATAATGAATATAAGATTGTTCTTATACCATATTAGATTTTGGACCTAACTCAATCCTAAAAGTTAGCTCATTAGATGAAGATTGCCATACTTATAAGCTCTTATTAGACACTATCTTTAGTCAATTTAGCACTTAGTTTTTTCCAATATCAACCTTTCAAAGGCAATAACAATGGTCACAAACACCATGTCTAGGAGATAAGCAATCAAAGTAGTTGTTGACTATGCGGTTCCATCGGGCACTCTTTTTATCTCCTTTTCCATTCAACAATCTTGCCTTCCTCTCAATCCCAAAAATTCAAATTAGAAGGAAAAAATTGGTGTTACCCACATAAACCAAGCGTTTATTTGCACAGGTAACACTACGCAATAGCCAGATTCATTAGTTGGTTATGGAGATCCTTACCTAGGCTAAAATATCTATCAAACATGAATCTGATTACAAGTTATTGAAATAGTATTAAAAGGTACAGCTTTCACGTTGTCATGTATAAATACAAGCAAAAGGAGACCAACGTGTGTTGGTCCAAGTGATAGGGATTTGGACTCCTTAATTATGTGGTGCTAGGTTTCAATGTCTGATTCATGTGTCTATAGGAAGGGGTACCCATTGAAGTGTCTGACATGGTGATGACAATGATTATCAGACTTAATGGATACTCGCAAAAATACCAATGTTGTATAGGGTAATTACCCACTTAATATAAACGGGTATGAGGCGGGTAATTACCCATTAAATTTAATGGGTATGTCGTTATATCGAATTGATCCGGTTTTCTCTCAAACATTATTGGATTGCATTCAACTGAAGTAAATGAATTAATCAAAATATCCAATCAAGTTCAAGTTTAGTTAAACTAGTTTTGAGACATCTAGGTCTAATTTACTAAACCAAACGGATCCTAAGCTCATGTGAGTGTTTCACTTTACGTACAAACAGTTTTAAATTTGAATGAGATAGCCCTTTTAGTTTTACTTTCCTCTTTTGTTGTAATGTTTACTCTTCATAATTAGATTTGGATTTTTAGCAATCACTTGTGCTATGTTTTAAACCGAAACTAGAAACTGTTAGTGGGTAAAATAAAATAACTTCAGATAATCCATGTCCTTCGTAAATCGTAATTGATTTTCCATGTAAATGATTTTAACGATCAAAAGGAAGTAAAGATCTGAAATATAAAATGATTGCAAAATTTTTAAATCCAGGGTTAGATTCAAGCTTCCGAGCAATTTTGGTTTTTCTGCGGAAGAGTTGTTCCCTCGGTGACCTTTAATGGAAAAGGAAATTGTTAATATATTTATGTGACCAGACAATGTGTTTTGGAGATGCATATAATATTCTGTTTCTAGTGGGGTTGTTGCAGTAGAAATGGCAGAATGGGAAAAATTGTATATTCTGGGATTGGAGTTGAAGAGAAAGTGGCATGTGGTGAGCACAGATGTCAGCACATGACTTCTCTAATTCCAATCTCTTAAACGGTAAAAATATATGGGAAACTAGGGTTTGGGTGGGTTTTTCAATAGAATCAGTTAAGCTCTCACCAAATGGGTGTTAGAATAAAGAAACCCCGTTTTTTTATGTCCAATGCAGGAATTGGGAACTGTGACTCTTTCATGAAGGAAACTCAAACTGCATAAACATTCAGAACCGTACAAGTATGCTTGCTAGGTCTGTTGTTTCAGCTTGCTTCCCCATCTTCAGTTTCATGATCTGCTTCCTTGGCTTTTGAGTACATTCTTGCCTCTTTCACATCAGATTTTATTGCAAGTCCTACCAGCACAATGTCTATCAATATTGTTGAGAAAGACAAGTGTAGATAAGTAGGCTTCCTCCTTAACTGCATCTTCAATTTAAAAGTAGACAATCCATCAGTGCTCCCATTTTATTTCTCATTCTATTTGGAGCTCCTTGAGTTTTAATCTGGGGAAGGAACTGGGGAACCCTAAAGGCCTAAACCCATGTTTGAGTATATTCCCTTAAACTGCCAATAGAGCAATTCTCACTGCTCTTTTCATCTGATTTGAGTTAAAGTCCTTTTATTGTTGTTATTATTATTATTTTTTTACATTTGTTTTGCTTTAGTCTTAGACAAATACTTTTTGTCCAGCTCACAAACTAACAGGCTTTTTGCAATTCATGGGGTGGGAAAGCAAAGTTGTTCATCAAATGCTTTCTTATTTGTGCTTATTCAAGAATACACCCTCATGGATGGCTCTTGTTTCTCTCTTGATGCTTTTTTCCAGTTACCTAATGGTGGGATTTGGGTTTTTTTCTATCCTCTACTCATCTCTAGCTGTGCTTTTGTCTACTGTTGTCTACACTTTATCAAAGCACAAAGTGATGCAGGTTGATAACTTGGCGGAAGAAAAGGTTCTGAGTTTTGAGGAGGAGAGCTCAGATCAAAGTGAAAATATTGCACCAACACCACTCCAAGAGAATGAATCAGCAACAGAAGCAAAAGAAGCCCAGGAAGAAGTTAATATGGATGGTGTTGCTAATTACTCAACCACATCACAATATATGCTATCAGAGAGTGAATGCCAAGACCAGGACTCTGAAGTGGGTTGGCTATTCCAATATGATGTAGATCACAGCCCTGATGACTACTCAGATGGGTCAATTTCTGATGAGGACAGCCTCATAGAAATTGCACTTCCCAGTGGACAGTATGTGGATCAGCAGCAGAAGGATGAGCCAAAGTACAACTGCAGTTTGCAGCAGAAGAAGAGGGAATTATCAGCTGAGGCCCTTTTCAGCAGCCAACAAAGTCTAATGGAGTTCCTAGCAGAATTTAATGACATGATTGAGGAAGAAAACTTAATAGAGATTGACATATCCATGGGTTCCATCAAGTATTCAAGGTTTGAAATAAAAGCATGAGTTTAGCACTACTTTAAAAGTTCAATAACTGTTACCATATGTACCAAGTTTTTTTCATCCAACTTTGGTTGGATTTGGAATGTAATACTTACTATAAGCTTAATGTTGTGTTATAATTTATAAAGTGCCGTGCAACTTTGGATACCCATTAAAGCGCATGTATTACTAATTATGACCCCTCTTTTTGACTTCTTAATGCTCATTGTGAAGTAATAAAACAAAAGTTGAAAAAGGCTGTACTGATCAGTTGATGGAAATTCCACTGGCTAGCATTTCTCCTCCGCTGATTCTTACTTTAGTTCTCCTATTGCCTTGGCATCTGAAGTTTTGGACTTATGTTTTAGGATCAAAAGACAACTTACAGTTGGCATCGCGAGAGGATTTAGTAAGATCTGTATCAAATGAAGTAAGCGAAGACCTAAACAAGCGGGTTTTAACTTTTAACCCCCAAAACCTTAAAACATTTTATTTATGCGTTTTTTCTGCTTATAACTTACCCATCTCTTTTGAGTGTAAAACTTCTTCATCTCTATCTCACCTACACTTAAATATAATTCCCTAGAGTTGAATAATTTTCTTTGATATATTCTCTAAATCTCTTCCTATTGGATATTTCATGACTGGCTTGAAATATATAATTTGCTGAGTAATAAGAAGCAAGAATCAGAGGCCACATCACTGTTTTCTGGTTTAGTTCTCTCGCATAATTTAAAGATTATTCATGGATGCTTATGAAAATACATTTTTGCTTCTAAACCTTCATCTTTGATAAGAAAATACATATGGCTTTCAGTCCTTTCAACATTGAACAATAACATGAAATTGACTGGGATTCCTTCTTGCTCATAACTTGAAAATTTTCATCTTGTCAACTCCTTGAATGTAGCTTTGCAAAATCATTCAAGTTCCCTTTTGAGTTGTGTTGGCAAGATTAACTCTTTTTTTGTTGAAAGACTTTAGAGAGTTGAAAATTTTTAGAACATAGATGGAAGATAAAATTTTCTTTCTAATGATCATTCTTTATCTTTGATTGAAAATTTGAAACTACAAATGACTCACTAGTGTAAGAAGTCTCACTTATCTAAAATATATGAACACGCTTATATAGATAAACTTTTTTGTGTCAACATGGATACTTTGCAGCAAAATTCTCCCTCCATTCCCTCTCTAACCAAATATCAATCGCTGGAATTATTTAGGTTTGGATGTCTCTCCTTGATCATTAGATTAATATAATGACTGACATTTTACTGGAGAGATGATGATACTCGATCGGTAAAACTAGGTGTTAAATATCTTGGAAAAATTCTTCACTCTTCGCTAATGAGGTAGGTTGCAGAAGCTGTCGACCCAACCAATGAGGAGATTATGAAGGCTACACATTGGAACTATCTAATTTCAATGTTAAGTGAAATGTGCCAATCTAAAGTGAAATGGATCTTCTGCCTTTAGGGTGGGAATGGTACTCTAATTTTCCTCTCACATAAAGTGCATTCCGCCCGTCAGACCAAATTAACTCCGGTAGGATTCAGCAGAGCGCACTAAATTAAGCCGGGCGGAACTGCTCTATGTGAGAAGAAAGGTAGTTGACTTTCCCGCCCTAAAGGTAGAGGATCCCGATCCAATCTAGAGAAGAGTCAAACAATGTATGTTATATATAGCCTTTCTCTAATTTCCGCACCAAATGGGATTACACATCCGTGAATACTTCTGGTGTTGCAGATTTGGTGTTATAGGAATTAAATTTGATTTTTGATCCCCTAATCTTTAGATATTGCTGTTATATAGGGACAGGGATGGATTATTTACCACACAAAAAAGGGTCGGGGATGTAAACCAATAAGAGGATATAAAGCCCAAATAGTTTCAACTTGTGTGACCAACCCAATTGATGCCTCGAGCCGGCCTCTCCTTTTCTTCACATTAGCACCATCGTTCTACATTCAGCAAAAATGCACCTTTAAACTATGTGCCTTGACTGGACCAAAAAGAAACTATGTGCTTAAAGTGGGCTTGTGCCTTGCAGCCCGGTCTGTGTTCAGCTTTGGGCCATGGTCTCTCTGCTATTTGAAAACTCGGAGCTTTCCACCAAAAGAACCAAAAAAAAAAAAAATTTAAGAAGAAAACTGTTTGCATTGCTCCTCCTTTTGCTATGACATACATGATATTGTCTACACGCTCCCTAATTCCCACACAGCTCTAAGCACCGTTGTCCTAAATAGATTCGCATCTAAATTCCACATAAATAGAGTAAAATTTAAATTTTCAGGTATTAGCATACTAACTAAAGAAAGAATACCTTCAAAAAAAAAAAAAAAATCCTAAAGAAAGAATAGATTGGGCCGGTACTTCTAGTGCCATTAAAGGGCTACTTGCAATCTTATATCTACTGAAATAACTTGATTGGGTTGTATTAACGTGGAATCATCTTGGAGAGAGGTAGTGGGCAAATATGTTTAAGTGGGATTTATAGTAACTTAGACAATCTGCAATCAATTCCTAAACATTCTTATATGGTACATTAAATATGTCCCAATTTTCTTTGTAGTTATGAATTCGTTAGTGGAAGTAAGAGCTAGTATGATACCTGTTGTCAAACCAACTTTACTTCTACTTATTTCATCATAGAAAACCACGGTTTCTGCTATTGAACAAGTCATCAAATGGAGGTAGATTTAGCTCACAAGTTTCATGTGTACTTAGAGGTAGTTGCCTTGTTTCACTCTTCAAACTTTATTAAATCCTGACTACCTTATCTCTTTTGCCTGACATTGTCGCAGCTAATTTTAACTTTGGTTAATTTATCCCAAAACCAAACCCAAAGAAACGAATCAAATGTCCTTGAGCAGCTTTTGTAACTTTCTTTGGATTAAGGCTCTGTATACTCCATTCTCACTTGATCAACAGCCTCACTATTGAATATTTAGACAATACTAGTATTGGCTGCCCCACACTAATGTCATTTGATGCTTTTTATTCCAAATTTGGTGGCTCAACCTTAAACTATATTTTAGAGACGAGGATGACAACTACGTATACCAATTCAAAGCTTAATTTAACTATCTTTGAACAATTATGATGGATACCCATTCACGGAAAAAAATGGTTGAACCTGTCTATTGAAGTATTGAGCCAAAATTGTCACAACTGGCAAAAGCTAATTCGGTCTTTAAAAATGATTTTGTCGCCAATACATATTTCCAAGTTGTTTTCAAGATGACTGAAGTCAATAATATGCAAAGTATCACGTAAAATATAGACATTATATAGTGATCTTGCATAGAAGGTACCTTCTCGTCAATAGATATTTTTTAGGTAAAAAGAAAAGAGCATTGTGGGAGATTTTCAGTCAAATTAATTCTTTCTAATAAGCATTTATGGCCAATATTATCATTTGTAGGTTAATACCTTATCACTAAATACTGCACCCAAAATGATGCAAAACAAAAAGAAGTTATCTTCAAGACGAAGGCTATGGTGCATCACCAACCTAAGGAGTGTAGTGGTGCACCACTCAAGTGGATCATGACCTGATTAAAAAGTTAATCATCCCAAGTGACAATTTGATTGGTCCAGATTGTATAACTCGGGTGGTGCATCACTGCATGGTGGATGGCATACCTTAGACAACACCTATCGTCAAACACCCAGCTAGTGAGCTGGCAAATTTAGGTTATTGCAAGTGGTTAAGGTCCCGATCGCTATATTTATGGGCGTTAAAGATCTCTGATGTCATTTAAGTCAGGTGTTTGCCCAACCCTCCTAGTAGATTTCTTGATGTCCAATAACTAGTTGAGTAGCCAAATATGTGTATATGAAAGGAGTGGCGGTTTGTGCTCACTGCTCGGTACTAGGGGCAGGGTACTGCCCTTGCTATTACATCTTTGATCTTCCTTGACCTCTACAGATCAAGTAGCTAGTGCAGTGGGAAGTGGGGTCTAAAAGTGTCGGTGGGATGCCCATCCAGTTTGGCTTTCCCTGAAAGAGTGAACGTGCCACCATATTCTTTAAAAATACCATATTCTTTTTTCTCCCTAATTAATTACAATCATCCAAACCATATTGTAATGCATGGGGTCCATATCCTACCAAAAACCAACCTGGCATTATTTGTCAGCACACAATCACAAACACAAATACACACTCTTATAAACATACACACCACTCTCCTCTCCCTCCTCGCCCTTCTAAATCCAATCAATCATATCCCTACGCTACTCCTCCAAATTAAGTCCAAAATGAAGAACCAAGCACTTCTATTTGTCTTCTCCCTCATAGTCATAACACTTGTTTCTTCCACAGCCAATGCCCACAACATCACCCGCATGCTAGCCAAGCACCCTGGATTCTCCACCTTCAACCACTACCTCTCCGCCACTCACCTCGCCGACGAGATCAACCGCCGCCGTACCATCACCGTCCTCGCCATCGACAATGCCGGCATGCAATCTCTCCTTGACAAACACCTCTCCATCTCCACCCTAAAAAACGTCCTCTCCCTCCACGTCTTAGTCGATTACTTCGGCGCCAAAAAACTTCACCAGATCACAAACGGAACCACCTTGGTTTCCTCTGTGTTTCAGGCAACAGGAGCAGCTGCTGGCACTGCAGGTTACGTCAACATCACCAACCTCAAAGGAGGGAAAGTGGGGTTTGGAGCAGAAGACAACGATGGCATGCTCCATTCATTCTATGTCAAAGCTGTTGAAGAACTTCCATACGACATCTCTGTCCTCCAAATCAGTCAAGCATTGAGTTCTGCTGACGCTGAAGCACCAACTTCAGCTCCTAGCAGCATCAACCTCATCTCAATCATGTCCAAACAAGGTTGCAAAGCCTTTGCAGATTTGTTGAGAGCTTCCAAAGCTCTCCCAACTTTTGAGCAAAACGTTGATGGAGGGTTAACCGTGTTTTGTCCAACTGACACTGCTGTCAATGGTTTCATCCCCAAGTACAAGAATCTAACGGATGCTCAGAAGGTTTCATTACTGTTATATCATGGTATTCCCGTTTACGAGTCTTTGCAGATGTTGAAGTCCAATAATGGGGTCATGAACACTTTGGCCACTGAAGGAGCCAACAAGTACGATTTCACAGTGCAAAATAATGGGGAAGATGTGAAGCTGGAAACCAAAATTGTGACAGCAAACATAGTAGGAACATTGATAGACCAAGACCCTTTTGTGGCCTATAAGATTAACAAGGTGTTGTTGCCTAGAGAGTTGTTTAAGATGAGTGTTGAGGCACCTGCAGAGTCACCTAAACCTGCAGGGAAGAAGAAGAAGAGTAAGAAGGGGGAGGCTGCAGATTCAGCGGATACACCAGCAGATGGGCCAGCAGCAGATGACCAGAAGGCTGCTGATGATAACAATGGAGGGAGTGGATTAAAGGAAGGAGCCAGATTCATGATGCTGTTCTTGAGTTTGTTTATGGGGGTTTTGGTTCTATAATTGGTTGGTTGCATCATGATTCATGAAGTGAAATGAAGACCCAATCAATGGAGTGTCGGTGGGTATACAGCTATGTTAATGGCTATGTGAGATTCTTTTCTTTTTTTGATATTATTATTTGTGAAGGAAATAAAACAGTGACAGACACCCACATGTTTGAGCCACTGTCTTTTCTTTAATTTTTCCAATCTTGTAGGTTTATATTTATTAATTGTTTGTTTTCTGATTTATTTAATTGGTCTTTTTCGGTGGGGGTAGATCCAGTTTGTGCTAGCTGCCAGCTGGAATATCATGTATGTATGAATATAAACACTTTTAAATTGATTAGATTTTTAATGGTTTTTCTTTTTTCCTGTTACACACGATATGGTCATGATATAGAAATGTGATATATTCTTATATGCTCATATTATATATACTACTATTGAATATATGTTATATCTGTTTACGTGGATGATTACAATTTTTTCTGTTTTATTTATAATTTTTATGTTACATATAATTGATTTATCATGTATTCAATTATTAAAAAATGCATGAGATTATTCTAACTATAACTTTGAGATATAAAATATTTGTCATGATTTTTTATTTTTTGGAAAAATATATTGATCTCCCTTAAAATTAGACTTAATTACACTCAACATCTCTCTTATTTCAAAAGTTGTCTTTATTAGAGGATACATATAATTTCAAGTAAGATTGGTGTGTAATTCTAAAATAAGAAAAATATGAAACATAATTAAACTAAACTTTAAAAAATTAATGTAATTTTCCCATTCTTATGCTAAGAGTAGATTTTTTTTTTAAGCAAATGCTAAGAGTAGATTGAACAATGATGATTGTAGTTTTAAATTGGCTTAATTGCACTTTTGGTCCCCCAACTTTTGATCACGTGCTATTTTGGTCCCTGTATTATTTTTTGAGCACATTTAGTCCCACAATTTTTTCAAAGTTGCAATTATAGTCCCTCCGTCCATCTTCCGTTAATTTACTAATAGACTATGTAGCATTGTGGGACCCACACTTCAGGCCCACCTGGATTAAAAAATTATTAAATATTTAATTTAGAACATTTTTTTATTTTTTAATATAAAAAATCAAAAAGGGATTTAGTAGGTCACGTGACACTTAAGTTTAACAAATCCTGGACCCTGGTCTTCTTCTTCCCCGGGACACAGCTGCCCCTTTCTGCTTGATTTAGGGTTCCATAAGCCGAACAGAGCTTCAATTTCTCTCCTTCTTCTTCAACCGGTCTGGAGATTTACACGAAGAAGGATGAAAACGTGTTACTATGGGGTACCACCTCCATTGGTCACGGCATGGTTAAAGAACAATGCTGGGGTCAAATAAGCTTTGCTGGCCACGGAAATGTCTACTTTGCTACCCCAACAGGAAGCTAAAACGTGTTAATGTGAAATACCACCTCCATTCGTCACGGCATGGTTAAAGAATAATGCTTAGGAGGATTATCAAAGCTTTGCTTGTCACGACAATGTCTACTTTGGCTTAGGGATGTCATGGGTTATCTTCGTGTTGGCTATTGTTATCAATTGTAAAAAATAAGCAATGTCTAATTTGTTGTTGGTTTACTGTTGGAGGTTTAGGGTTCGTCGATTTTGGGGGAGAACACAGTGAGGCCTCCTATTCTATGCGCATGCCACAAAGTGGAGACCATGTCCAGGATTTGTTAAACAAAAAGGTCACGTGGGGGATCCTGTTTGTTAAATCTTATTTCCCTTTTTGTTTTTTATATTAAAAACTTAATAAAATAAAATAAAATAATATTATAAAAAAATATTTAAAATATTTGTATCTAGGTGGACCTGAAGTGTGGGTCCCACATTGCCACAAAGCCAATGTCTGTTAGTAAATTAACAGGAGATGGACGAAGGGACTATAATTGCAACTTTGAAAAAATTGTGGGACCAAATGTGCTCAAAAAATAATACAGGGACCAAAATCGCACATGACCAAATGTTGAGGGACCAAAAGTGCAATTAAGCCTTTTAAATTTAAGGATAGTTTATACTGACAAAAATAAAATCAGCCACCAAAAATGTGTAGTGAAAAATAGAGGAGGTAGTTACAAAGTGTGAGGGGAAAGATAAGGTGGATTCTAGCATGAAGTATCTGTTTTAGTGGTATACCCATATAGCCCTATTTTCACACAAGAATCAGTAATATGAGCCGTTAGATATAATATTAAAATAATCAACGGTTCAGATTTTATATTCCAAAAAAAAAAAGTTACTTTTACCTGATAATACAGGTTAAGTGTAAATGTGTAAAAATACAACTTTACCCCACCCCACCCATCACCGTCCCCCTCCTCATTCTGCAACTTTTTTTTTTTTAATGAGCCTCTGCAACTCTTTTGAGTTTTGATACAGCAAATAAGAACAAAATCCAACAAAAATGAAAAAGCCCATAGCCACTAGAAGCATCTACATGCAGCAACAAGGTAAACTACACGGTGGGGGTATGAAGGAGTTCCATGGTTGCCTCCCCAGAAGCACCTCCCGCCGCCCGCTATATCTCCGACCTCAACAACGCCGATTCCTTGAGCTTTGAGACGATGAACCGCAACAACCACGAAGCTTCCATTTTCCACCATAGCCGCTCAAGTTTCCGAGTTCGCTGCTCTTCGATCTGTTGCTTCGTTTTTTTCCCTTTTTTATTATTTTGATTCGTTTGTTTTTGGATCCGAATGAATGTGTTTGTGTTGGATCTGGAAGTGTGGAGAGATTGAAGAGGAGAATGCCTGCTCCGTTGGCCGTTCAATTCACCACCGCACGCCTTTCATTCTCTGTCTGCAAGTAACCCACTTCCGCTCGATCAATTGGTTAGTTAGGGTTCCTCCACCCCCAAATTGGGAGGAAAGAAGCGATAATGACTGTGAATCTGATGCAAGGGCCAAGGGGCAATAAGGACGACGGAGAAGAGAAGGGGAAGAGGGATGACTGGATGAGGGTGAAGGGAAGGGTAAAATTGGAATTTAAAAAATAAAAGAAATAAAAAAATAAAATAAAAAAACCTGAAAACCTACCACAACAAGTAATTTTAGTGCTACACGGGTATACCACTAAAACAGATACTTCATGCTAGAATCCACCGAAAGATAATGAAGTAAAAAAAACAGAGATCGGCATTTAAATTTTTTGCTATATCAACAAGAATAATTTTAGCCACAGAGAGTGTGAATAGTTTATCACATAATTTTAGCAAAGAACATTTGAGTATAAACAATTTTCATCATAAGTAAGGAGAACAACGTTCAATATGATACAGAGAGTTAAGATTTTTGAGCAGGGGAAGAATTTTTCTCACCTTCAAGATTACAATTTGTGTTATTAAAAGTTGTGCTAGTTACAAAAAACTAGAAATTTAAAACAAAGGAATCATCTAAGAATAACTAAACTTATACGATTATGCTTAATAGTTAATTGCTTATTGCTTATATTGTGAAATCACCAAAGAAGAAAAAGGGTCCCCATCTTTTTCTGTTAACTAGAAATTACGGCTTTTTTTGGGAGGGGTGTTTAATAGAAACATTCTTCTGTGTCTGACTCATGGTTTTCATCAACAAAAGGAAGATTAACAGCAGATTTCAGAAATGTTAAGACCATCACATGAAGTTACTTGAATCATAAGAACAGAACCTGGTACCGCATAGGAAAAGCAGCCAATGGATGCATATATGCAGCTTTGAGGTCAAGATACTTGTTGGTACGACTTCTCCAATTGTTCCAGCCAACCCCACCGCCGAATAAGCTTCTTGGTTGGTCAGTGTCAGCTTCATGATCAAGTGAAAGTGAAGAGGAACAAAATCCAGGACTGAGCCGTATAGCCATGCAATGCAATATTACAGGAAACCAAGTTGTGTGTGTGTTTTCAGTGTTGATACAATTAGAAAGAAAACGTCACTGCAATATGTTTCCATTATACCAAGTTGCTGGGAACTGAACCATTTTGAATGTTCAATATGGTCCAGAAAGTCAAGCGGGATAACAACGCAGGTGCTGAACCAACCAAGCCCATCTTCTGCTTCTGCTTCTGCTTCTAAGTTTCAGCATTCTGAACCTGTAACTTTCAGATGTCATGACACTGTATATTCATTAATGCTATCTACACTCAAATCTATTTTCATTTGCACAGTTCTCATTTAATTATAAATAATCCTACTTCTTTTTCTATCCACTTACACTCTATCCTCCCACCTCTCATACAAATCTGAGCTGAATTGTTTCTAGGTGATGTGCACTAACCATTTTTCCTGCACAACACAGTGACACACACGTAATTGACTAATTGTAAAAGTGTAGTTCCTCAATCTAACAAAAGTGATTCATTCTGTTGTGAGTGCAGAAAACAATTTTTTTCCTTTTAATAAGAAAATTAGAAAATAATATTTTGCAAGCTTTTATTAGTGACTGACCTGTGGTGTAGCTTATTCTATTTGTGTAAATTGCTGCTTCGTCCAAGATTCGATAAAGATAAATATCTTCAACATAACTTTCCTGGACCGTACTTGTATGACAAGACTTATTCTTTGCCATTAACTCCCGCTCTCTCGCACAACATATGCAAAACAAAAATGTTACTCCTAAACTTGAATTTTTTTTGCACCCATGTTTTCTCACATTTTGTATTTGTGACGAAGTATAAAACAACAAATGAAAGTATTGGTTCAGTTCTCAAAACCTTTGAACGTTTCTACAACACTTCACATCGTAGTGAACCTGAAAGGATCAAAGTAACAAACATTAAGGGGGAAAAAACAAGAAATACCTTGCCTATTACTTTAATTAAATTAAATAATTGTAGCCATTGAGACAGCAATATGACAATCCGAAGTTGCACGTGTAAAGTTGACACTTTGGTGCATCAAAAAAGTGAACTAGTAAATAGGCAGTCCTCTACACAAGAATGCAAGACATTATAAAACGAACAAACAGTAAATTGACAACATATTATAATTATATCCACATGGAATACATTAACTTCAAGTTTCAGGCGCGCATGGAAGTAAATAGTCATGTAGGCTAACAAGTCAAAAGATTATATGACAGTAACTTGCAAGTATATGTCAAGCTTGCTCGCGTTTGGAAGCTATCAAGTGGCTAGCATCCCGGTTGTTGAAGTATAGATAGGCTTTTTTGCCAGAAGATGTACTAGTAAGTAGGTTAGAAAAACCAGTGTAGTTGCCATCCAACTTTGATAAGCATATTTTCGCAACAAAGTCAAAGAGCTCATTTTCTCGCACAAAAGGTTGGGCTGCATAATCTTCAATTGGCATCCACTGAATAGAAAGGAAAAGCACATTAGGAGAATGTTCGCTGCCTGTTAAAAAATTATTGAAGTTGCAAAGTTTCCTGTTACCAATGTGAGGATAGATTATCAGCATGCGGCCTTTATTGAGTCAGAAAGATTTAAATGAAGGATGAAAGCCACATTTTAGAATGCCACGCAACTTAAAATTAGTGAGATTCATTTCAATTGACCTTAGAATATATACCTGAGCTGCCATAATTTCTGAAGCCTGACATTGAATGTCAAAGGAATGAGGTTGCAACATGCACACAAAGAACAAATCTGATTTCTGGAAGAAAGATTTATGGCTTTGCCTGATACCAGAAAGTCAGACTGTGAACATGAACTGAAGGCCATAGACAAAATTGAATTCAAAGAACAAAATAGTATGAATTCTTTGCATAGCAACATGCTGGTTCTTGAGTAACATGCAGATACTATTTTAACAAAACACCAAACATAATACCTATTATAAAACATTCAGACAGCATACTAGTTGATGAAGTTAGTGTCATACTCTTACCTGAATGCTAAAATTTCAACAAACGCTGTCTCTATCTAGAATAAGAATAACAGGAAATTAGAGTTTGAAATGGTCCAAAAAACAGGGAATAGATAAACTATGAAGTAGATCACACCCTAAGTTTTTCAAATGACAGCAAACTCTAAACTTGGCTGTATGTTACACTCCATTTTACTCTTGCATTTTTGGTTAAATAGAGTGGAGTCTAATTTATAACTAAGTTTGCCGTTTGATATTATTTCGACGAACCTCAAGTGGAATGTAATTTTCTCTAAACTACACATTGATTATGTGCTCACTCACCCCTGTCTCTTCTTTGACTTCTCTAATTGCTGCAGCACAAATATCCTCACCCTGCAAATGCCAAATGGAATTCAAATGTATCAAAAAATAAAAAATACAAGTTTAATAATTTGATCATTAATCATTTTAGTATACTTCATTAACAGCTCCTGTAGGCAACTTCCATACACCGGTGCCTTTGAACCTGCCTCTGGTTTCCTGAACCACGAGTAACTATCAAATGAAACAAGATATAATGTTATCAGTATCATATTTAAGGAACCTAAATGATCACTGCATAAAATGCAAGATCAGAGAATGAAGGCTGAGATGGACTCCAGTTTGATGAATAAAGGGAGCAGGCTGAAGAACAGAAAAAGAATTACTCCTCGGAAACATGGTATGTTCACTTTACCTTAAAAAGTTCTAAAATAGTCAAATCAAAACTTGGGCCGCTGATTGTGTGCAATGAAATATTTAAATTTTGAGAAATAATCATTTATCAAAAAACTCTTCTAAACATAAAATAAGTTAATTTAAATATACACAAATTGTCTTGTGTTAGTGAAAGCTATCCGAAAAATGAAGTTTAAGAGCCTAATAATGCAATCACAAATATTTTTGGAAAATGTTTTTTGGATATTCAGAATATGACACAAAAGAGACAACATATCTTAATGTGGACTTGTACTTTCGTACTTGAAAGGAGAAGGGCCAAATTAAACTATGGTTTTACAAATGCTCTAGTCCTCTAGATGTTATACCATAGTAGATTTCCAAGCACCTTCCAAAAACTTATCACATGAAAAGACACAGCAATTTGAACATTTACCCAAGTGTTTTTTTTTTTTTCCTCACACGGATTCGTATTAGGCAGTAAAAGCGTAAAGTGAGAAAACCTCTCTCTTGGTGTTCATGACAAAAGCACCAATACCCACGCGATGTGAAGCATTTGCAGGAAGCTTATCAGGAGTATTGGGAATCCAGTATACAAGCATCAAGTAATCTGGCTCAGCATGGTGGTACCTAAATCCAGCCTAAGAAAAGTATAGACGAATCATGGCAAAATAGCTTCTCAGGATTCATTCAGACACATTTTAAGCTATATTTCACAAAATATATATCTACCTTCACTGCAGAATCAACAAGATTTGAATGTTGTAAAGGCAACTTGATCCAGACACCCTTCTTTCCCTGCAAAACACAGTTTGAATAAAGAGAATTAATGCTGAGTGGCTCAATTAATCTGTGCTATTGCATTTAAAATGTACACCTGTCGCCTCCAATGTGAGACTGAAGCTTCCAATAAAGAAGCAAAGAGTACAGGATCCATAGGGTCCTCTATGTTGACATGAACCGCTCCATGTTGATCCTCATCTGCACTCAGCAATTCAATGCCTTCTTCACCTCCTGTTACTTTGTCCTTGGCTGACGATGACATGTATCATATATGTTTTTGGGAAAATGGAATCTGCTCTTGTAATTGTAACCTAAAAGGGATGACACAAATTAATTAAGGCAAAGCTCAAATGAAACTTGTAATGTTTGGTACTGATTTATACAGTACCTTGAGGCTGGGGGGAGAAGGAAGGGAGAAAAGTGCAGTAGAAGATGTGAGAAGCAACAATTTTAGTAGAATTTGCGAAAACGGAACAGTAAAGGTTAGTAGGTTACCGTTGAAGCAGATTCGCTCCAGCGCCTGTCCCTGCTGCTGGGCTCCTGCTGGCGAATCTGGACCGTCCGTCCAGATCGGACGGTCCATATTAATTGGTCTTTAAAAAATTAAAAAACAAAAACAAAAACAAAATAGAATACATGTGAAGACAAAGTCTAGCCATTGATATCATAAAAAAAAGTCTGGCCATTAATTTTGCTGTGACATGACCGAGTAGCAGAGTAATCATAAACTCAGATGCAAAAGTTTATTATAATTATAATTATAATAGTATTAAAAATTAAAATAAAATAAATGTGTACATGTCTGAGAGGAGGGCTTACGTGCAGTGAAATGGGCAGGAACTCTTTTTGTGATAAAATGTATTTCCATTGTATTAAAAACTCAAAAAATAATAAAACAATTAGAATTTCAAAAATAAAAATAAAAAATTTGTGGTATTTTAGTTTCTATCCGGGACTATTTTGAATATCATTTAAAATTCTTAGAGACTAAAATGTATGCCTTTGTGTTTTTTGTCGGAGACAAATTTAAGTCTTTACTCTTGATTAAAATAAATGAATTAATATTTTATGCAAAAATTAAAACAAGTGCAAATAAAAAATAAAAAAAAAAGGGTTACTTATTGTATGTATGTACTATTGGTGTAAAAAATGGATAAGTTACTTAAATATGATGTGATACTGTAGAGTCTACTTAAGAAATCAAAGTGGGTTACTTATTTATATAGAAGTCTTTGATGCTTGAGCCCTTGATAATTAGTTAAACCTTTTAATCAGTAAGTGATAAATATTTGTGGCTATTGATAATGCTTTTAAGTGTAGGTTAAGAAATTTATATTTTGAATCTTATCTTCACTCCGATTATGTGTTCAGGAAAAAAAATGTATATTCTATTAGTATAAGTATTTTTTTATATTGTGCAAAAATTATATCTTGGCCTATTATTAAAAAAAAATTTGATTCTTCTTAACTACTATGAAAATTAAATTAAGTGATAAACACTTTTTTTAACCTACACTTAAAAGCATTATCAACACCCACAAATATTTATCACTTACTGATTAAAAGGTTTAACTAATTATCAAGGGCTCAAGCATTAAAGACTTCTATATAAATAAGTAACCCACTTTGATTTCTTAAGTGGACCCCACAGTATCACATCGTATTTAAATAACTTATCCATTTTTTTACACTAATAATACATACATACAATTAGTAACCCACTTTTTTTATTCTTTTTTATTTACACTTGTTTTAATTTTTGCATAAAATATTAATTCATTTATTTTAATCAAGAGTAAAGACTTAAATTTGTCTCCGACAAAAAACACAAAGACATACATTTTAGCCTCTAAGAATTTTAAATGATGTTCAAAATAGTCCCTAATAGAAACTAAAATACCACAATTTTTTTATTTTTTATTTTTGGAATTCTAATTGATTTATTATTTTTTAATTTTTAATACAATGGAAATACAATTTATCACGAAAAGAGTTCCTGCCCATTTCACTGCACGTAAGCCCTCCTCTCAGACATGTATACATTTATTTTATTTTAATTTTTAATACTATTATAATTATAATTATAATAAACTTTTGCATCTGAGTTTATGATTACTCTGCTACTCGGTCACGTCACAGCAGAATTAATGGCCAGACTTTTTTTTATGATATCAATGGCTAGACTTTGTCTTCACATGTATTCTATTTTGTTTTTTTTTTTAATTTTTTAAAGACAAATTAATATGGACCGTCCGATCTGGACGGACGGTCCAGATTCGCCAGCAGGAGCCCAGCAGCAGGGACGGGCGCTGGAGCGAATCTGCTTCCAGGTTACCGTAGGTTAGGCAATGATCAGTTGATCACAAAAGGACAAAAAGGAAAAAGGAAGAAAAAAAAAATCGTTGCGTGAAAATACATTACGTGAGTCTGAGAACATTGAATTTTAATAATTTTTTTGTTTAGGAAAAAATTATGATTAGGGAATGGTATCCAATACAAAACATAGAAAACCTCTTGATTCTATGAACACACTTCCCGCTTAAAGTTTATTCCCGCTTAAAGTTTATATTTACCTCATCCCAATAAGATTATATTTCACACTATTTAATTTTAAACCTTGACATATATAAATAAATGCACGATAATTGACCCAATTCAAAGGCATAAATACAGGGGTGAAGTGCTAAAAATTAACGCATACTTAATGACCCAATTAATTTAGAGGCACGGATTATTGTTGAGTATAAATATAGGGATGCCACATGTAAAGATGATTACTTCTATAAACAATGATTCTTATATATAAGAACCTACAAACTACAGTAAGAAAAAGGGAAAGAAAAATAATAGAGAATTGCATGAACTAATTTCATTCGAAAATTGGAATAAAAATAAATGTAAATAGCGATATAGATAACTTGTGGTACCTATTTAGTAAAGTTTTTAGAGCTACATCATTGAAGTGGAGAATTGCTTAAAGTAATATAAAAAAGATAAGAGAATGCTAATGAGTGACCTAAGTGCACTCTTTAAGGAACCAAGAAAATAAAGTTTTCATGGAGAATTGATGTATTTAATGTTTGAAAAGGTGAAATGGTTAGTTTTCCAAAAATTTTTTTACTTTCCTTGGTTTCTTAAAGTGTGCCTTTAAGGCACTTGTTAGCGTGAACCAAAAAAATAGAGGAAAATGCTAACGATTGTCCTTAGGACACTCGTTAAGGAACTAAGAAAAGAAAGATTACATAGAGAATTTGTGTATTTAACATTTGAAATAGTAAAATGCTTGGTTTTCCAATAAAAACTTGTTTTTCTTAATTTCTTAAAGAGTGCCTTAAGGACACTCATTAACATGACCCAAAAATAAAAAAATGATAATGTAACATGATAGGACCCATAAAAAAATGAGTTAAGCAACTCTAATTAGTTGGAGCATTGAAGATGCTCTTACTAATGATTATGATAATAATACACTCATTCATATTCCGTTACATCATTCATTTTACAATGATGTTATTTGAATATCAAAATTTGGACACCATATATAATATCGTATATTTTTATCTTTACCTCTCACTTACTTTTTATCTTCTTATATACACGCATTCAAAAAATATATCATGTTGAAAAACTTTTCTCTTCATTTTATATATGTATTAGCTATTTGATCAACTAACCCTTGAGTCGACAACCACAATCTTGGTTAGTATGCAGACATACACTTGGCCCGTATACTTTTTAATTACGTGGGCTTTGTTTTTTACAGACCCTTTTTTATTTTATTTTTGAAAGGTTTTACAGACCTTTTATTTTACGAGAAATACGATTTTCGTTTTTTTTAATCAAAATATGACACTTTCATAAGTTTCATAACCATTCAATTTTAATTTAACAACATTTTTTACATAAAAAATTAAATTTTTTTTTAAACAATGTGTATGATTATTTGCCTTTTTGCTATATTTATATTATTGAAGTGCTGTATGCCCTTATAAATGTACATCCTAGATTGTGTTTTCGTCGTAATTGTTTGAATTTGGCTTAAACGTCTGAATCACTGCTGGCCACGATGACGAAAGTCCCCGGAGATCCCTACCAGAAAAATATATATGAAGTTGAATTTTTTGGGAATAAATGATATTTTTTTAGTATTTGATTTTGTTAAAAAAATTAATGCTTAAATTAAGTATGGAAATGTTGATGTTGGTTTGAGTGGAAGGAACTTAAATCTCTTAAAACTTAATCATGTGGTCATGAATTCGATATCTAGATGCATGTATATGGAAAAACAATAAGGATCCACCGGTCCACACGTATATGTAATATCCAAGAGATTAATTTTCCACCTATCGGGTGAGAGAATATTCTCATAAACTAAAAAATTTGATTATGACCTTTCAAAAAAAAATTAATTATGAAAATAAAAAGAACTAATTAAGATTACTAGCAAAAGCAAATAATCTGTAGAGAGGGGTATTAATAATAATGTTAAGGGCTATCACTGAACTTTGTGAACTTAATAAAAATTTATAATTAATGAAGATTTAGTTAAAATTCATTGTTTCAAAAAAAAAAAAAGTTAAAATTCATTTAGTTTTTCAAAAAAGTTAAAACTTAGTATTTAAATATGAAGATGTATTTTTTAATTTGTATAAAATATCAGAATTTAAAATATAACGAGTCATTTAATAGTACTTATATTACAAATTTGTATTATTTTTATTTATATAATTTTTTTATTTAATTAGAATTGATTCTACCTATTTTTTTGGTTCTTGCGGCGAGCATTATTGCATAAACTAAAATGTCATCTTGCCATGTAAGTAAGATATTAAACAAAGAAAATAAGATAATATTTGTATATATTTAAATAAAAATATTTTTGAAATAAATTATAAATCTTTGTTTATTTTTGGAAAAATATAATTTTAATTTATTTGTGTAATAAAAAATTTAAATTACTGTTGGAAATAGAAAAAAAATTAAAAAGGAGATAAAAATTAAAAGCAAATATTAAAAAATAAAAATTAATTAATAAAATAGATGATTGATATGTGTTGATTTATAACTGTTTATTTAATCAAATAATATTGATTAATTGAGAGAAATGTATATAGCAAAAATAAACTAGTGATAGGAAATTGGAAAGCGGATTTGCAAGGAAGGGGAAGGAAGGGGCGAAACAAACGGTTGAAGAGTCTTGCACGCACGCACCAAAGCTACTGACTGGCGGTAGTTGAAGTTGAAGACCCCACTTTCAGTTTTGTCCTTTTAATAAGTAACAAACTTAGTAAATATCAAAATCAAATTCTCACGCTCTTGAAACTTGGAAGCAATATTCTCTTATTCTGGCTCTCCCCACGCCCACGTATATTCTATACCAACACTCATTCTCTTCTTCCTATTTCATCCATCCCCTTCCCTGCACTCTTCGCTCAAGAGCCCAACGCTTCAGGTACAATATTTTGATTCCGCTTGCTTTGACCATGAATATCAGTTATTCCTTTCATTTTATCCAATACCTTTTCCAATTATTTATTATCAAGCTGTAGGATGGATTGGCTTTCACTTTATTTTTTAAGTTTAATATATGAATGAATGAAATCTATCTGAGATTGAGTTCGTCACTTTGTACTTTTATGTTAGATTGATTAGTTTCCCATCAACATATTCTCCCACTACCAAAAATCATGTTCAACTCTACAACGTCATGAGGTTACTGCCTTACTGCTTCTATTCAACCTTGTCCAAAGTAAGACATGGCATCTAAATGGAACTACTAATAGATTATTTCTTGTTTACACAATTATTTTAATATATATATTTTTTTCATTTTTATCAATGCCTACTTGTTCTTTGGATATTCCAAATTATGTTGATTGGTTTTCTCAGTGGAGTTCACAACTGTTTCAACTAACTCCACATCTGCCATTTCTTTTTCTTACTGTCTATCCTCATGTTTCTTCAAGGTATCTTCATCTTAGGAGGCGGCAATAATGGCTTTGCAGGGTTGTTATTGCCACCATATAAAGTTGGCAGATCAACCAAGAACACTACTACACAATTTCAGTTTTTCAAGTTCAATTTCAGTGCATAAGTTGTCAAAGAATGAAAGGCCTGCATATGATACGTCAGGGAATGATCGATTTCCTAGGTTCCTAGTGGAAATGCGACAGACAGAATCGCCTCCCTCAAAGTATAGTTCCAATGGTAGAGCTGTTAAAATGGTACCGGCGAATGAGCTGGTGAAAAGGAAGACAGTGTCGCCCAATAAGGTGGAGACAGTGAATGGCTCAAAGCAAACTGTTAACGGAGCAAGTCTGGTAAAAAGAGAACGAACCCCAGCCTTGACGAAGAGAATGGAATCTGGACCCTCTAAAGATGAACTTCCACCATTAGAGGACCTAAAAGTTTTGCCTTCAGATGAAGGTTTCAGTTGGGCAAATGAGAATTACAATTCCTGGCAGAGGTCGGTTGATGTTTGGTCTTTTGTTATTTCTTTACGTATTCGGGTTCTGTTGGACAATGCAAAATGGGCATATTTGGGAGGCTTCACAGAAGAAAAGCAGGTAGGTTGTAAAAAGTTCTTTTCTTACCAAAATAGTGTCTTCCATGGTGGCTATTAATCATTGCTGGTAAACAGCCTCTTAAACTTTTCAACAGCACTCAGACATTAGTGTTAATATTTTTATTCTGTCTAGTTTTTAATTGGTCAAGTTTCTGTTTCTGTTTCAGTTTGTGGTATACTGATCTGGTTTTTTTAAACATTTTATTTAGAAAAGCAGAAGGCAGAAAACAGCCTCATGGCTAAGGGAGTGTGTGTTGCAGCTTGGTCCAACTTTCATTAAACTTGGACAGTTATCATCAACAAGGTCAGATCTATTTCCACGGGAATTTGTGGATGAGCTTGCAAAGCTGCAGGTAATTTTGTATATCTTGTGTTCACATTTTCAGGCTCATCATTGTTGATACTATTTAACATAGAGCATAGAGTGCTAAATTTTGAAGTCAGATTTGATATATTAGCCTAAGTGATGCTTAATATAACGTTTTTCAGGACAAGGTTCCTGCCTTCTCTCCAAAGAAAGCGAAAGGCTTCATTGAGAATGAATTGGGAGCTCCCATTGACATATTGTTTAGGGAATTTGAAGATCGGCCGATTGCTGCTGCTAGTCTTGGTCAGGTGTTTGAGTCATTCCCTGTGCAGTCCACTATATGTGCTAAAACTTTACCCTATTCTCTTTCACTTCTATTGTTAGAAACATGTAGGTTTATTGGAAATGGTGAAAATTGATGAATATAACACGAAGTGAGATGTTGCATAATAATAGCTTCGTGCCCTTTCTCTGTAGATTAGGAGCAATTTTAAAATCTTAGAATATTGATTTGAATGTTTCTCGCTTCTTCTTGTTGGTAATCTTAAAGTATTGATATTAATTAGTGATGGTCTTGATGTAGTAATGTCATTTTTTGGGGACCATGTTTGTAGGTTCATCGTGCTATTCTGCATAATGGAGAAAAAGTAGTTGTCAAAGTTCAAAGGCCTGGTCTGAAGAAGCTCTTTGACATTGACTTGCGTAAGTTGTGCTCATTTTGTTAGTGCCATTACCGAAACCTTGAGGTTTTGGTAAAGTAGATGTTGCTAAGTACCAATTAATCTAAAAGCCTAGGCTGTTTAGTGCAAGCTTGGGGAGAGGTTTTACGTTTGACACACCCTGTCGTAGGAAAGTCCTACGGGCTTGAGACATGGGAATGGCAAGGATCAAATTTTTCTATATGGTAACAGACACTTTGATTCCATATGCTGCCATTCTCTTCCAATGTATTGTTCCCAGACTGCTTTATTTCTAGAAACTCAAATCTAAACAAGGGCATTTATGTATAGCTGCATAGAATTCATAGAGTTTTAACATCACTAATTATAGTGAATTATATTGTTTGTTACTCTTACAAGTTTGCTTGGTATCCAGGAAACTTAAAGCTTATTGCAGAATATTTTCAGAAAAGTGAAACTCTAGGTGGTCCAACTAGAGATTGGATTGGTATATATGAAGAATGTGCAACGTAAGTAATAAACATGGAGGCATATCTTTATTGAGATATCAAGAAGTATATAACTAAAGCATACGTTTTATTTTTGGAGCATTTTACCTTGGCTTCATTACTTTATTTTCTATTGCCCTCTATGATTTATATTGTATTGCACATATTACTTTGCAGTATTTTGTATCAAGAAATTGATTATATAAATGAAGGGAAGAATGCTGACAGGTTCCGCCGAGATTTTAGAAACATAAAGTGGGTTCGAGTACCTGTATGTTTCTTGCTGCAACACTATAGCCTATTAAATGTAACCTGTATAAATTATCAATGTCTAGTATTTTATTTTTAAATTTGATCACATTGTCTCCTTCATTTCCTCCTTTGTAGCTGGTATATTGGGATTATACTGCGCTGAAGGTGCTGACTCTGGAGTATGTACCAGGTTTTCATCTTGACTAGTGACATATGCCTTATTTCTCCATTTCTTTACAAGTGGGAGCTACTAATTTTCTTTCTCCAAAATAATATGTTGTATGACATAATTGATATTATGCCAGTGAACTTAGTTTTTTGACCCCTACTTTGATTTTGCTACTGAGTCAGGTATCAAAATAAATCAGGTGGATATGTTAACTTCGTGTGGTTATGATCGATTACGGATCTCATCACGTGCTATTGAGGCATACTTGATTCAGGTGCACACCTTTGTTTATCTCAAACCCAATCTAATAGTAATATCTGATATTGAATATGGTTGTCTTTTTGGTTCCTCAGAATGAGTAAAACACCTATGTGCCTATATTTAAAAAAAAAAAGGAGAAGAAGAATAAATTGTCACTTGGTGATAGGTGTTGCTAAAAGTATTTTTTGAGTGAATGAATTATCATTTTTTATTCTTTCTTGTCTTACAGATATTGAGAACAGGTTTCTTTCATGCTGATCCTCATCCTGGAAATCTTGCTATTGATGTGGATGAATCACTTATATATTATGACTTTGGCATGATGGGGGAGATCAAATCGTTTACCCGAGAGAGACTTCTTGAACTTTTCTATGCTGTTTATGAAAAGGATGCCAAAAAGGTCTTGTTTTCTGCTAAATTTGGATCACAATCTTTTTTTAACAATAAATTACAATCTGATATCTTGGTATGCTATTTTGATGTCGCCAATATCTACTTTGTAATTTCATAGTTGACTTTCCCTCAATCAACTCGAGCATGCACAATATGTAACATGGCCTGTGCTTTCAGTAGTCAGTAGTCAGTACAGTTGTTTACATTTGTAACCTTCTAACCAGCTAACCAGTGACTTTCTTTGAAAAAAAAACAAAAGGAATTTCAAGTTGCTCAGAGAACTGTTTAACTTCAGACCTCGTTTTGCATTTATTTAGACTTACAAGAAACGATGATGCAGGTTATACAATGCCTTATAGACCTTGGAGCACTCCAACCTACTGGGGACCTGTCATCAGTAAGAATGTTGACTACCTGTACTCTTACATATCAAGATGGTCGACAGTTCAAATATTATGATCATGTCCTGATATTATAAAGGATTAAATGACTTGCAGGTGAGGAGATCAGTGCAATTTTTCTTGAACAATCTGCTAAACCAGACACCAGATCAGCAGCAGACTTTTTCTGCAATCGGGGAGGTATGGGAACATTTTGTAATATTGGAACAGTGGATTCTTTGTTGCTTTCTTCCATATTTTGGATGATTGTTTCATTCTGACAAAGAATAAGCTGAAGATGGAAAATCATTATTTTACTTGGTTATTCCAGACTATCTAGAGAATCTATAGTCTATAATTTGTTATTGAGGGCCTCTTGTGGCAGGATTTATTTGCAATAGCACAAGACCAGCCATTCCGTTTTCCATCCACTTTCACCTTTGTTCTCAGGGCGTTTTCAACACTTGAAGGTGTGCACCTTGCATTTCCTTCTCATCCACCTCCTCTCTTTCTCTCTCTTCTGATGGTCATTCTTCTAACATTCTTTTAAACATGTCCCATTGTGTATTGTTAACTTTACATTAATATATGCATTATAAGATGGTTATTCCATCCTTTAGTCTGTTTTTTTTTAAGCAGTGGCAAAAGGATGAGAAAATGATATCTTTTAAACAGAGTTTTTATTTATTCATTATATATTCTTGAACCCTTTTTATTTTTCTGACAGGCATAGGTTACATCCTCAATCCAGATTTCTCCTTTGCAAAGATTGCTGCGCCCTATGCCCAGGTTTAGGCTCTAGATTGCCTATGAGCTATTATTGTTCTCATACTACATTAAAAGACAGTGCTCATACCTTTTACTATACGTTACAGGAACTTTTAGATACAAGGCAAAAGCGGCGCCCCGGGCAACAACTTGTGGAGGAGATAAGAAAGCAAGCAGATGATGTACCACACCTTACCTGGAACTCTCATTTCAGTTTTTTTGGCACAAATGATGTTTCTTTATATAAAAAAAATCTCGTGATGTTAAGCATTTATTTGTGGCATTGTGCATGGAAAATTTATACTTGCAGATCATTCTCTTTGCATCATGTTTACAATGCCACAAATAAAAGATATAGAGAAGATGTTGGAATGTGTGTTTTCATTACCTAAAAAGAAAGTGGTGTAAGAATGATTTAACCTAAAAAGAAAGTGGTGTAAGAATGATTTAAGGAAAATGATATGCACACATGTACTCTCGTGCATCCACTTAAATTGATAACGCTTGTGGAATATTTTTAGGCTAGAACCTATACCATGTCGATGCCATACAGAGTTCAAAGAATAGAAGAGTTTACAAAGCAACTTGAGGCAGGGGATCTGAAACTCCGAGTCCGGGTGCTTGAGGTTAGTCATATTTGTTTTTCTTTACACGGTATATGCTGTAATCTGTATGGCCAAGTATTTCTGAACATTGATTTGCCAGTCTGAAAGAGCTGCTCGGAAAGCAACAATTCTACAAATGGCTACTATGTATACGGTATTAGGAGGAACCCTGCTAAATCTTGGCGTCACTTTCAGCAGCCAAGGCAATGGAGCTATTGCAAATGGATCATTCATTGGTGCAGGTGATCTTTATATTGTAAAAGCTTTTCTCAAGATATTGTACAATCATGTTCAAGTTTATACTTGTTGCTGATTGGTATCATCTTGTCATTATGCAGGTGTTTTTGTGACGCTATTTTTGAGGTCAATGCAAAGGGTAAAAAAGCTTGATAAGTTTGAGAAAATGATATAATAGTTTACCGAACCATTTACCAACAAATTCAATTCTTTCAAGCGTATGTAAAAGTTATCTTATTCTCCATTTTCTTATGAAAATTCAAAATTTTTACACAAGCATGCCAAGCCATACGAGTTTTACAGGATCTTGTCTATAATGGTCAAAAAAACGTTTGGACAGCATTGATATATTGATTAACAAAATTAAGGGATGAGATGAGACTGGGTAACTTCGAACTTGTTCAATCTTTTCTCTTTCCTTTTTTTTTCCAGGTTCTTATGATGTTTAGTTTTTTTTTTTTTTGCACACCTATGATGTTTAGTTGAACCCTCTTTGTTAGGGATGATATAATTTGATTATTGATGAATTTTTAACCTTGAGTTATGCTATGAAATATCAATTGCTATGCTTAATGTTCTAGGATGTTTGACTCTATTCAAATTATTTGTTGGCTCATGTTTATGCCACTGATAATGAGATATGAGTTTTACTTCTTACAATTGATGCTATGAATGACATTAATCTAGGAATAGATAGCACAATTTGTGTGGTCTTTTCTTGAATTCCATAAAACTTCATGACTTTGCATTGTTAATTTAACTTGAGGAATTATAATGGCTTGTTAACGAGGTTTAGGTAAGGTTTTTCATCAAATGAATTTGAGTTATGATTAATTTAGAGAATTTGGCCTTCAATGAGGAAATTGTAATTAGGATAAGAAATCAAGGGCAATTCAAAGAGTGTTTTATCTATGGAATATTCAGACTCATAATCAAGTGCAATCAGACTCTCAGCCTCTTTATCCTTGTTGCCTTCTAAGTTCTAAGTGCTTGCTGAATTGTCTAGAACAAATCTCAGAAGATTTTATTGTTTTTTCTTCTTTAATTTTGTTGAGTTCCCACTTTTTAAAATCACGTCTAAATAGTTGTTTACCTTGGAAAATGGTAATTGGTACTAAATACCAATCCTTACGGCGATATTCAATTTTTTACCCTTTTTTTGTTTGTTACAACTTTACCATTTTATATCACTTGCAATGATTCGGTACATTTGTTTTGTCATGGTCCTTGTCAGGCTCCAATTGAAATCCAGTTTGTTCTTCTGGAAATTTAAAAATAATTTGTGTGCATCGCATGGAACGAATCCTATATTTGATTGTGTCAGTTGTCTTTATCCTATTATCCCACACAAAAATCATTATTTGCCCTTCCTTTCCACAGCCTGCTCCGGAAGATTGACCAATACATTGTACCTAAAATTAGCAAAAATGTAGTGTATAAAACGTGACAAAAACACTATCTATCTATTTTTAAGTTTAAAAAAAAAAAAAACGCCATTAACAACCTTTGGGAATACCTATTAAAATAAAATTAAGAAAAATGTCTCAGCCAATAAATGAAATAAGGTATTTGTAAAAAAATAAATTTATACGCTTTGTTTTGTAGATAAGCTTTTAAAAATAAGAAAAGTATTATACATTTACATACAAATTAAATCCACATATTAAACAGTTTTTGGGCTGTGGTTGTGTACTTGTGTGTGTTAGATAGGCATGGCAACGAGACTCAAACCTGCGATATCCACCAGAATCCATCCCGACTTTGATGGGGGAAACTCGCTTTGATTGGAGTACGAGAATGTGGATATAGATAATTGCACTGCCCCGACCCCAAACTCGCCCATTGTTTACGTAATTACAATAATATCCTCATATATATTCACGTAGGGATTGAATTTGTTTTGATTGAAATGTTTCATTATGTATGAATGAGTACCTTTATATATATATAACATTTGATTGTACTTTTATTATGGTGTTTTGATGTTATCGCTGTTATTTAAAGCATAATGAAGTGTTTCTAAAGCAATGATTTCTTTTTAATTTGTAACTGAAAGAAAACTAAGTTCCAGTTTCTGGTTGATTGTTTTAATTGTGTGAAGGTTTTATTTGTTTATTTTTTGGAAATACAATTTTTGAGTTGTTAATTTCAATTAAAACAAAATAATTTTTAAATTTGATTATTCATTGACGGAGGCTAGGATGAGGTTGGGGAAGGCAAAAACCCGCCCCCGCCCCCGCCCCCGCCCCATCACAGGCTCTAGTGTTATCTTCAATTTTTGCAAAGCACAAAAAAAAAAAAAAAAATCAATTTTTGCATACACATCAAACGACCAAGGTATGCACATTATGATTTTATATTTTTTTTTAAAAAAAGGAATAAAATCATTTCTACAACAAAAAGTGTGCTTACAAAAAGAAAAAAAAACACTGTAATGCCATTATACTTCTAATTTTATCCAACTTATAAGCAGTGTAATAACATATTCAGTGATACAATTTATTGAAATTGGTTAACTTTTTTTATTAGTCCTATCATGTTACATTATCGTTGTTTTTAACTCTATATTATTTTAAGCAACTTTACACTTTAGTGATGCAACTTTGAAAAAAGTTCACTAAATAAGTTCCACAAAATACTTCACGTCTTGATTTAGATCTATTCTCTGTTATTTTTTTTCTTTTTTAATATAAGAATAAATTGTGCACAAAAACAATTGTTTCTACTTTTTACATATTGATAGCACCCCCACCTTAGAAGTCATCAAGCTTTTTTGTATTGTTAAGTAATTATAAATTATATTATATATGACTTACAAAAATTATTAAAAAAATAAATATTAATATTTTGAATAATGTGATGATTTATGAATGATTTATGATAATGAAAATATATTTTTCTACATGGATGACGCATGACCAATAAATCCTAACAATATCTGTCAAAAGAAAAAAAAACGTAATAATAAGTAATAACTAACGTTGGTGACAATAACAATGTTTACTAAATTAGTGTCGAGAAGGGTGCGTGGAGCTCGTGTGTTGCAGTTGTGGGCAATGGCACCAACCACGATATAAATGACGCACTCAGACATGCTTCTTCTTCGCCGTCTCTATCCTCTTCACTCTTCCCTTGCTCCCTCCCTCTCTTCATAAAGGTAACCATCTATTCTTCTTCTTTCTCTTATCGTAAGTTTCTCAGCTTAATTTGCTTCAGATCTGTCTGTCTTTCTCTTAAGAGTAAATGTTACATTATTATCATATTCGATGCTTTCATGGTTATCTCTTTGATAATTTATTATCCCTATTCCCATACATACATCTTAATTTTCATGATGTGATCTGAGGTCAACAATAACTATTGGTGTTTCTCTTCATATAATTGCTCATGAATGAATGACTTTTTCGTTCTCTGTTTTTTTTATTTATATATTAGCCTTTTAATTGAATCTATATACATCCTTATTTTATGTTTTGGATTTTCAGATTCCATTTTCATCTATCGATGGCTCCAGCAGCAGCAGATTCTATAAAGCCTAGAGGTCATTCTTCAAACTTTTTGGCTTACTTATATACAATATCAAGTACATTAATTATTGGAGCATTTCTGTTTTTGTGTAGCCTTTATTTGGTTCCTTTTACCTTTTAGACTATTATTCTATATAATATAATTGTTCATTTCATCAATCAGCCACAATTATAAAGAAAGAAAGGAGACATTGATGTTCATATCTTTTAAACTCTCAAACACTGGATGCTTTTCCGTTTAGTTGATCCTATCAGTTTATTTTCTACAGATGTTTGCATTGTCGGTGTTGCACGTACACCAATGGGTGGGTTTCTTGGTACTCTGTCATCTTTATCTGCCACCAAGTTAGGCTCTATAGCTATTGAAGGTAAGTATAGGAACTTATGTGTTGTTTATTGCATAGTGTTTGATGATATGTGTTGGTTATTGCAGATAGTGTAACTAACAATATGTTTACATTTTTCCGTTGTCATGTAGCTGCTCTTAAAAGGGCTAATGTTGATCCATCACTTGTGCAAGAAGTATATTTTGGGAATGTTCTTAGTGCTAATTTGGGGCAAGCTCCTGCCAGACAAGCTGCTCTAGGAGCAGGAATACCCAACTCAGTAATCTGCACTACTGTTAACAAAGTTTGTGCATCAGGGATGAAAGGTATGTAATTTATTATTAAAAAATTCTGTTTGTCCTTTTAAGAACAAGGATATTAAACTTGTGATGGTTATTGCAGCTACAATGCTTGCTGCACAGAGTATTCAATTAGGCATAAATGATGTTGTTGTGGCTGGTGGTATGGAATGCATGTCTAATGTACCTAAGTACCTGGCAGAAGCAAGGTTACTGTGGCCTTTTATTTGACAGTTCTCTACGATTTGTTCTTGTGTTGAAATAATCTGATTCAATACTAAAAATTTCAGGAAAGGATCTCGCCTTGGACACGATTCACTTGTTGATGGGATGTTGAAAGATGGTTTGTGGGATGTCTATAAGGATGTTGGCATGGGAGTGTGTGCTGAAATTTGTGCAGATAACCATGCAATAACAAGAGAAGACCAGGTAATTACGATTAATTTCTTTTTGGAAAGGTTTCTGCTGGATCATTATAATAGTTTTTGTTGATGTCTCTGTGTTTCCTGCAGGATAACTATGCCGTTCAGAGTTTTGAACGTGGAATTGCTGCCCAAGAAAGTGGTGCCTTCTCATGGGAAATTGTTCCAGTTGAAGTCTCCGGTGGAAGGGGAAAACCATCAACAGTCGTTGATAAGGATGAAGGCCTAGGAAAGGTAATCATCCGAATAACTAGTACTATGGTAATACTTGTTCCTGCTTATATATAGCGAGCCTAAAAAATACATGTCTATAGTATAGACACTATCTGTATTAAGTAGTCTTTCTTAGTTTCCTGAGTATTAAAAATTTGTCAAATGAACATAGGTTTTCTAAGCATGAAACTGTTGATATTGCATGGTTTCCTTTGTAAATTATACCCCATGTCTGTTAATGTGAGAAAGTAATCAAAAAAAGTGGGCAATGGGGTTTGTAATTTTTATTTCTCCTCAACAAAAAGATATTTATATCTATGATACTTCTAGCTGCAAATCTATTAAGTTATTATAGTCACTAATTTTGTCTATACATGCATTTGACTGTAAACCAATAAATCATTACATTTTCCCTTTTTCTATGCCAGTTTGATCCTGCCAAGTTACGTAAACTCCGGCCAAGTTTCAAGGAGAATGGAGGTTCTGTTACTGCTGGCAATGCTTCCAGCATAAGGTTAATATATTATCTGAAATTGTTAAAGTTTTTTCTGTTTGTCTTTTCTTACTTAACTGTTTGTATTTTGGTACTCTTGTCAATTAATTTTTGTTTAAAATACATGGTGTTCAACATGATTCATTGGACTGATTCAAATTAACTTACCATTGAGAATCGAGTGATTTAGTAGGGAAAGGAAGGGAACCAGAAATTGATGTGTGATATAGACATGGAGGAATTGGTCAATTTGGGAATATAGTAAGGGAACACCGCATGTTAAGCAGCCACTGACACTTGCATGCATAGATAGCATAGAATGTCATTAGGCAGACGATTTTTCTCCCTATATCATCTTTGAGTCACAAGTGATTCACTGATGTTACTGTTTGAACTTTGAAGTCAGTTTCAGTGTTATATTCAAGACTTATTTAATATACTGTATGCTTCCTTGAGCATTCACTCTGTTAAATCTTGAGTTTTCGTTAGTTTAAGCGCTCAAATGCTATTAATTGACATATACTTCTTGTAAGTTTTAGTTTGGCATGAGCCGTGGTTTATGATAAAAATGAAATTGCTTTTGCTAACAGTGATGGTGCAGCTGCATTAGTTTTGGTGAGTGGAGAGAAGGCACTGAAGCTTGGGCTTCAAGTTATTGCAAAAATCACTGGATATGCTGATGCTGCTCAGGTACATAAAATATATTTTAAATATGGACTAGACCTTTAGGCCATAAAAGAATGAGAAATGGGAAAAACCATGTGTGTTCACATTATTTTTGGTGTTTGGTATATTAGTAGTATGACCACATGCTTATACGAGATTGGCTTGTACAGGAACCAGAGCTATTTACAACAGCTCCAGCCCTTGCCATTCCCAAAGCTATTTCCAATTCTGGGTTGGAGGCTTCACAAATTGATTTTTATGAAATTAATGAAGCCTTCTCGGTAGGATTTCATGCCTAACTTCTAATTTTAGTAACTTGTCAATTTATGATGTGGTGAATTTTAATTCTTCTCATTGCTGTCTGTAGGTTGTGGCTCTTGCAAATCAGAAACTTCTTGGACTTAATTCGGTGAGTTGCTGTCCCTTGCCATCATGTGAAAGTTATAATCCTCTTTCTTGTCTGTCTCGAAACTATTTGTGTGACTGTTTTGAAGATTTGATGCCATTGTATCACTTGTATGGCCCCCCACCCCTCTCTGTACCATGTTGAACGTATTAAATCTGTCTGTAGTCTGTAATTTGTCTTCATTGTGGCCATTAATAGCTCTAAACTTCCATTTATTCCTTTTACTCATATGATTATCATTTTGCAGGAGAAAGTAAACGTGCATGGTGGAGCTGTGTCTTTGGGCCATCCTCTTGGTTGCAGCGGTGCTCGTATCCTGGTGACACTTTTGGGGGTATGTTTCAGTTGATATCTTAAAACTACTTAAAATCTTTCTTGCTTAAGTATATTCCATAATATTGAATATTCTTGTTGGTTTCAGTTGGTCTAAATGTCACTGCATGCAGGTATTGAGGCAGAAAAGTGGGAAATACGGGGTTGGTGGCGTTTGCAATGGAGGAGGTGGTGCATCTGCCGTTGTTGTGGAACTCCTGTAAGCATTTTTCAGGTTTGGTAGATTCCTTCCAGAGTCAGCTTTTGTGCTTAGTTCAACAAACTCTGCCTCCCTCTTTAGCAAATGCACCTGCAAATTTCGAACTGAGCACAAGGACAAAAAGCAAAGATTGGAGGGAAATTTAGCTGCATAATTGTTAGATTTAAGTCTCAGATATTGTGAAAGTAGAGTTCTCTCATCATCAAAGTAGGATATGGCGCAATATGATCTACATTTTTTGTTTTCTCTTCAATAAGTTACTGGTATGTGTACGATGAATCATTTCAAACACAAGATTACACAGATTCCTGTGCTTTGTCAGAAAGTACTTAGAACTGAAATAGCCAAAAAGAAAGAGTGGAAATAAGAAAAAGAAAGCTGTAGTTGGTGTTGTGTCATTTTTTATTGCTGTGATCTGCATAAATGCAACAAAATACTGTAGGATCCCTCAAACGTAAAGATGAACCCATGATTATTGGTTATCTAAACACGGCAAGAGGAAGGACACGAACAAAACAGGACGAGATATAAATTGAAGGAGAGGAATTTTTGAACTCTATTACACACATAAAGAGGATTAACTAAGGGTCCTAGATAAATTTTTTTCTTCCGATTTAACAATCGTAAGATTACAAGTCGGTTAAGAATACAAGAGATTAGTTAAGCGTATTTTTCACTTGGCTCGTAGAATGGGATAGGATTTTCACCAAGTTTGCCTCAACATGATATCAATTTGCAATCTTAACCAAGACATCATTGTCATCATCAAGACTAAGGTTGGAAAAGTCACCTAAAAAGTTGATTTAAACAAGCTTCACTTAAACAAGCTTAAGGAGAAGAAATGATGCTCTCCAATCTCGAAGCACATCTCTCAGGAGAACACTTCATATCAGTTTTCTAACTAATAGCAGCAAGCTGAATATTAGATAAATTTGCCAATTAGAATATATATTAGGAATGTAGCATGGACCAACTACTTTAGTTACTTGAACTCTTAAAGTCATAAGGTGAATGTGGTGAAAAGGAAAAATGAAATGAGTAACGCTAAAAATTATAAAATAAAGAAATACTAAGTGATGAAATGACATATCTATGTTGATTTTATTTTATTTTTTAAAATTATATAACAATAGCATAAAGCATATAGTTTTTCCGAGTAGAGGTCCTCTCCAGTAACTGGAGAGGCCAGTAGAAGACATGGAGAGGGAAACAAAAAAACCAAACTTCAAATTTTGTAAATAATAAATATAATATATCACATCCCTCTTTTTTTCTATCTTTCTCTTTCATACTGGCCTCTGGAGAAGACCACAACTATGTTTTTCCTGGGCTATTGGAAAAATAATTTTTGTTAATAGTAAAATCTTTGATAGGAAATTCGTGAGTGTGACAACTAACTTGATTCTCCGGGCACATGGACGGCTAAAGGTAAATGAATTTTTAAATATAAACTGAGTTCCTTTATTTATGTACACATCTCGTTATTTGAATAACACTGATGGTTCTGTTTGTTTACTACGTAGTTACGAACCAATTATAAAAGTTATCAAGTATTATTACAAGTACAATCTCACAGCAAATTGTTGCCCTATGTCACTTATCACCACTCTGTCTCAACTTAATTACTTATGTTATCAACCAGATTAGTGTATCTTACCAAAAGGTGACGTTAAAGGCAGAGGAAGCTTTAGAAGGACAGCTGTTTGGGACAGAACGAGTGACCGTTAGAAACTTGAACGTTAAGCCCATCACAGCACTTGTGGAGAGAGTCTGAAACCTCAGGAACTGGCTTTGCTTCCATTCCGTGACCATATATATAAGTACTCACCTTGTTTCCTTACTCTCCATCTATGCATAGAATAGATACACTGCCTTCCTTCTCCCCGAGCGTGTCATTGTCATTGTCATATATAAATAACAAGTAAGAAGAAGCATGGGTATGGTGGTGGTGATCTCTCTCCCTCTGATATTCTTCTGCTTAATTCTTGGTTTTGGATGCTACTTCTTTGGAAGAGCAAGAGGAAGACGAGATGTACAGAGCAACCCCCAAGTTTATGGGATGCCAACTCCACCCCCTGGCGCTGCTGCTAATTCCTCACCTCCTCCTCCCTATTTCAAGCCTCACAATGCTACCAATGTCTGAACAACATTCATTTCATTTCATCATTTGTACCCTAATTAATTATTTCTGTGCATGCTTGGTTGGTTGTTTGTTGCACAAATTAATATACTATAGGGTTTGCCGTAAATTGATTGTTGTAATTGAATCCAATAATGTTGTTGTAATTGTTTTTTCTCCTTTTTCACTCTTCCTTGTTTCGAGGTTGAAAGTTCAATCAACTTTGCTTAATTCCTTCAGAAGATGCATCTTAGAACGAGGAACTAGCTAAAAGCAACGGTTTTGTTTCCCGGAAAGGGTCGTGAAACTTGAGTAAAATTTTTAAAGGTGTCAAGATTACGTTTATTTTAATAATGAATCGAGAATTTTGTAAATTTTAAACCCATAATAATCAATTTACACACTTAAACCTACACATACATACCAACCCGTGGTAGCGGGCTCAGACTTTTGTATACTGAAAAAATCTAATTAGGAAGAGGCAATCTTTAAATACTTTTCAAGTCTTCTCACGGAGATTAATCAACATTTATGAACCATATCTCAATAACATGGTTATCCAAAAAAAAAAAACATGGTTATCCGAAAAAAAACCTATACATACATATCAAAGCAACATTTGAGATGGGATCATAAATCACAGTGAGTTTTTCATTTAAAAATCCATAAATTCCCCTGTATTTAGGTAGAATTGTGTCAAAAGAAGATTTGAAGCAAGAATTTGTTGATCGCAATCAAGATAAAAACAAACTTACAATTTGTCTAAATGCAGGAATTTTAGGGAAATTCAAATTTATAGAATCTAAATTCGTAATACAAACGAGGGTAAAGGCCCATTTTGGTCCATGACAAAAAATGATCATAAATCACAATAAGTTTTCCATTTAAGAATCCCTAAATTCCCCCGTATTTAGGTGGAATTGTGTCAAAAGAAGGTTTGAAGCAAGAATTTGTTTAAACGCAAGAATTTTAAGGAAATTCAAATTTATAGAATCCAAATTCGTAATACAAACGAATAAATATGAAATTTAAGAAATTAATTTTACTAAAATCAATTTTATAAAAATCTAAAACAATCGATCTTAATACAATCCATATTTTTTTTTGGGTAAATTCATTTGCTGATCGAAAAGAAAAAATAAATAAATTAAAAAAGCACATTTTAAAATTATTATATTACTTTAATAATAAAAACTTTAGGTAACTTCCGAGAAATTCAAAGTTATAGAATTCAAATTCGTAATACAAACGGATAAATATGAAATTTAAGAAATTAATTTTACTAAAATCAATTTTATAAAAATCTAAAACAGTCGATGTTAATACGATCCATATTTCTTTTTTTTGGGCAAATTCATCTGCTGATCGAAATGAAAAAATAATAAATTTTAAAAAGCACATTCTAAAATTATTATATTACTTTAATAATAGGAAATTGTAAGATTGGATTATTATGGTTAAAAAAAAAAATTTGGATGGTTGAGCGTGGTGAGCTGGAAATAGCGTAAAGTGGTTCACAATTTTCATTGGCATTGGCCCCACTTCTCTCTCTTCGATTCATTCATCGTCTTCCTCCTCGGGAACCGGAAAGTAAAAAGGAGAATCTTCAACAGGCAGAAGCATTGCAACCATGGCGGTATGCAACCTTCTCTCTTTCTCTCTATTTACGTTTTCCTTTCTTCTTTTCAGATATTATTCAATTCTTATTTCATAGATATAGGTATTAAGTTGATCGGGTCCAAATGTTCTGCACGATTTCGTAATCACACAATAAGATTTCAACCTATCTCATGTATTATACACATTATACATATTTATATTTATTTGAGTCAAGAGCACTGAATCAATATTTTATTAATCTCATTTCCATGTCTTAAGTTAGATGCGTTTGTTAAAAAAGTATATGCTTGTTCAAAATTCAACAGGACAACAAGGGTAGACCATTACCAAAGTTTGGTGAATGGGATGTGAATGACCCAGCATCAGCTGAGGGATTCACTGTAATCTTCAACAAAGCCAGGAATGAGAGGAAGACTGGTTCTAACACTGACCCGCCACCATCAAAGCCAAAGGATAATTCCAAATACAAGCATCAAGTCGTTCTTGGAAAGCCCCAATCTGTACGGTCATTTTCATCTTCCCATTCTCTTTAATATTTTTGCTGCTCAATCTCTCTTGATAATTTCACAAGTGTTAACTTTTTACCTTTTGACTTTTGGGTCTCCCACTTGAAGCTTTTCTATCCATCACCTGAAAAAGGGGAATACGAAAAAGTTAATATATTTTAGGCTAAAATATCCTTTTTGGTCCTTTATCTTTAGGGTAAAATTCATTTTGATCTTTTATCTTTAAAAAGATTTATTTTAGTCCTTAATAAAATGGTCCTTTCCGTCATCTCTCATCTAAACTCCGTTAGAGATTGGTGACGTGACCATTAAAAAGATTCATTTTAGTCTTTTATGTTTCAAAAGTGATCTAAAATGATCCTTTCACGTAGGCTATGATTAATGGAAAAAGTAACACAGCTTACGGAAAGGGCTATTTTGGATCACTTTTGAAACATAAAGGACTAAAATGAATTTTTTTAAAGATAAATGATCAAAATGAATTTTACCCAAAAGATATGTTAGCCTATATTTTATCTCTAGACAATTGCGCAAATAATCAACTACTCTTCATTTTTATGGTTTTTTAATTCTGAATGCCTTTATTTCATCCTTTATTATAATTCAAGTTATTATGCAAACTGTATGTATAGTTCTATTCATTTCTTTACACAATCCTTCATAATGTCCATTCACGACCTTTTCCAGCATATTCAAAGGGCTTTGGGCATTCACGATCTTTTGCAAAAGCCATTGTTGGTACAGCTTGATGGCACTTGGCCCATTTAGAGCCAAGTCGTTTTTAATGGTTTTTTCTCAAGTTTTTTCTTGGTCTCTCTCTACCTCTAATTATTGGGCTATCTTCCATCTAATCCACTTTTCTTAACGGGGCTTCAATTGGTCTTCTTCTCACATGGTCAAGCAACTTTAAAGGAGATTCTATCAATTTTTTGTATAATAGGTGTTACCCTTACTTTTTCTCTAATGCATCATTCTAGATATTGTCTTGTATGCAGTGGCGGATCTTGCCTGAAATATTTGGGGGAGCCACTAATTACTAGTTAAATTAATGTTATTTTCAAGATGACATTGATATGATCTCATTCTACATAAAAACTCTTTGAACTTCCTCTCTTTTATTTAATGGATATTCCTAAATTTGGAAATGCTTTTCAGGGACATGCCAAATCTACCAACTATGACTTTTTGAATATTGAAATGTTGCTCATCCGATTGAACTGTTTAATCATTAAAATGATGCTTTTGAAGTGAAAATGTTAAAGCTATATATACAATTTTCTTTTTTGTTGGATTTTTCTTCTCTAAAAATACATCAACTCTCTAAAAATGCATCAAGAAAATTATATCACTCATAAAACATATGAAATTAATTACATATACAAATTTATAAAACTCCATAAATCAACAATCAAAATTGCATAAAACTAAAATATTATATAAAATGAAAAGAAGAATGTCAAGTACATAGGACAAATGACAAAAAAAAAATGCGCCATGACTAGGGAAAAAAATTGAATATAAACATGTTCATTGCCACGACTGAGAATAAATCAAGTGAAGATAGCACAAAAGGAGAAAAATTTGCCAGTCACGTGAACTTCAAATAGGAAATTTGAAATGAAAAGTAATGGAAGAAAAAAAAAAAGAAACTGAAAAGTAAAAACAATATTTTATATTGAAAGTTACATATATTTATTAATTATTAATTAAAGCCTATGATTAACCAAAGGTGTCAGATGGTACTGCCTCCCACAACTACACAAATACAATCACAACACGTCATACATAGTTTTGGTAGTAGTACCACCACTCCTCCTCCTACGGTCATATATCTATTATAATATTAGTAACTACATCTTCTTCTTCCTTACTACCACTCAGTCCAGACTGCAGTGTCCTTCAACAAATGCTTCGACATTTCTGGGGGGAGCCATTGCTCCCCTCCGCCCTCAAGAAGGTCCGCCTCTGCTTGTATGTCTATTGTCCAGTCATCCACCACCACATCCTCATCCTTGCAACATGGAGCTTCTGTCTTGTAGGCTTTGTCACCCAAAACTTTGTGCCATAAAGCGTTGTAGGTTTTATAGATGTTCTGTAAAATTTACCTTTAAGCTTGAGAGGCTCCTTTCAATCACAATTAACAATTTGAGCATTTTTGCATTTCATCCACCCGGTTTGAATCCTATGGCTCACAACTCCCTTTATTTCTCCATCATTTTGTATGATAGATTTAGGATACCTAAACCATGCAATTTATGATATAGTGTGGCCTTTGATTTGCATCTCTAAGCTAGTGCTAGCACACATCTTTCTGAACCTATATTTCATATGCTCTGTGTTACTTCTACTTGAATGAAAACCATGTGATTTCATAGCTTCTCTCCTCAACTCCAGAAAATATTTGAGTCTACTAATGTTGTATGTTCTTCATGAAATAACTTGTGAAAATAACCCTTCTACCTTTCCTTGATATCTTGTCTCATAACCAAGACTTGGGTCCTCTGCAACATAAATTCATTTCACTTAAGTCTCTTGTTTTCCTTCTTTGCCTTTAGCAAGTCTATAAATACATTTTTCTCCATCCTTGGTGCCTAAAGATTGGCATAGCCCCTCCTAAGCTTTAGCTTTTACCTCGTTGACAACATTCTTAGTATCCTTTTAGCAACCTTAAGGGCCTGTTTGCTTTGTTTTCAGTTTTCTGTTTTCATTTCATGTTTTCAGAAATAATTACAAAAATGGCACCTTGTTTTCATTTCGTTTCTTGTTTTCAAAGATTTGTACAGGAAACACTGAAAACAGAAAAATTCTGTTTTCAGTGTTTCCTGTACAAATCTTTGAAAACAGGAAACAAAATGAAAACAAGGTGACAATTTTGTAATTATCTTTAAAAACAGGAAATAAAAACAGGAATCTGGAAACAAAACAAACAGGCCCTTATATTATTCCCGGTTTTCATCATTCTTACACAAGTTTCAAGCTTTTTACCATTTTTTTCACTTTACCTTCTCTTAAACACCTGTTTGCTTCTTTATCCTTAGTTTCACAGCCTCTTGATTTGCATGTCCTTTGCAACCTTCCATATCCCTGTAGTAATATTTTCCCACACATAATTAGCAATCCCTTGTCCCTCCCGAAGAACTTTCCTTAAAATATTCCTCTTAAAGACTATATGTTTTTCTTCCTTTAGCTGCCACCATTTGAGCCTTGGGTTTTTGTTTCGGCAATTTCTCCTTACCCACATCTTAACACGTACATCCAGAACTAAAGTCTATGTTGAGTATGACTTTGCAATCCATGTAAAGCTTCTTGTCCGTTTTCATTCATTACCAAAAAGAAACCAATTAGAGCAAGAAAGACCACTTTTGTAGGTAAGAAGTGCTCTTCCCGTATCTTAAAACAAGCTATTGCGAAATCAAAGGCCAAAGGAAAATCTAGAAAAGCTTTACCCTTTTCATTATATACCCTGTAGACCATACCCCCATGCTAGCCCTCATAGTCCCTTGATTCCCTCACTACATATCCATTTAGATCCCCTTCTAGGAAAATGTTTTTACCCTTGCAGTATCACCTTATCCACTCATTATTTTTCTAATTCATATCCATTATTATGCCTACCCGATTTCTTGATCTTACTTTGCTAATGTGGCAAAGTTTAAAACCTGAAGTGTCTAATTCCCTGTCCTTTTTTACAACCCACTTAGTTTCCTGTAAGCACGTGACATTCTTCTCCTAAGCATGGTGTCAACTATTTCCATAGATTTTTGCCTGTTTCTACTTTCATGGACTAGCTTCTTTACCCACACCCATCTATAAGATGTGGAAATCCTTGTTTATTTTTCACTTTATCCAGGCACGATGCACCAGCTCTTGTCTCCTCAAGCCATACAACACGTTTCTTATAGGTTACAATGACCTGACATTAACACAGTCATATTGTCTATCCATGCCAGAAAGATTTGACAAGGTTCAATATTTGCTATCAACTACTTAACATAACCCTCCTCTTTTATCTGGACTTGGAACCATGCAATGATTTTCAAGAAGCACGAAAAGGCTGAGTTGTGAGTCTCACTTATATGTTTTGGAAAAAAAACCTTTTAATCTCACTTCTCTCGAACCATAGTTGCTTCTACCAAGCATAGCCTAGAATTTACTTGGTCTTTTGTAGAGCTGCAATCACTAATTCACCTAGCTTGCTTTGTTAGAAATGTTACACTTGCTGTCACTTTCCTATTCTCAAATGTGGCACCTTCATGAAGAGGATTAATATTTTTTGCTTAAACGGTCATATAGCATCGCCTGTGTCTTTTAATAATATAGATTTTCTCGTGTATGTTTATCCTTGACTAGGACGAACTTTTGTTCATGCAAGATGCAACTAAGAACTTGTTGAAACTGAAATTAGAAACTTGATTGGATATATACTTGTTATGTTGTCCTTTATTCCACTGCTCCTGCTCCAATTTAGGGTAGATGATGGTTATCTCGTTCACTTTTGGTGACCTATCCTAATCTAAACATATTTTTAACTTCTGAATGAAATTCTGAATTGGACATTGACAATTTATATTTTGTGATTTTAGTTGTTCGGACTAATTTTATGTCGGGCATGCATGTTTTGATTCTTGAAATGTCGTTTGAGTGAACTTTTGAATTGGACTGCCTTGTTGCCTTTCAGAGTTTCAGCAAATAATGTGGTTCTATTGATTTCTCTATCCTTTTCTTTTCTTGCAGAGAAAATGGTTTTGCTGCTTAAGCTCATCTGCAGAATCATGAGGAAGCTTTTCAACTCATGACGGTTCATTAAAATGTGAGATAATTTATCCATACCCTGGCCCCAACATAATTCCGGATGTCTGGAGCTTCATTAAAAAGCTGTGATAGGTCCTGCTGGAATCTTTTGTCCTAATAGTAGCGTACTTTGGTTTGAGGAGAAAAATTATTAGAAAACAAATATTGCATGATTTTTATGATTTCTGGTGAATAATTCTTGGATTCACACCACATTAAGTCGGCACTCTTTGGATTCAAGCTTCTTGTTGACTAATACTTCTTTGTATCGTTTGCAATGAAGTTTGATATTAGTGTGTAACTATATACTTATTTATTTATTGAAACCTAATTTTTATTTCATGTTTCGTTAAGTTGTAATGGAGGTTGCCCATTCCGGTGACTGCTCCCCTTGTGGCTCGCCGAGCTTTATCACTCTATTGCTTACATTATTTGCCATCATTTTGAGATTCGCACCGAAAAAGAACCATAATTACAGGGACTTGATTGCATCTTACCAACTCGTTTGCTTAGTGAATATCATTAATTTGATAAAATGCTGTCTCAAATGATATATACTTACATGAAGGATTCGGTTACAACGATTGTAAGTCAAATGTGTTTTTACGGATTTGGATTCCCCGCATTTACGCATTCACGAAGTTATAAGATACATCATTGGATCAATCTTGTTTTTTATTTTTTTATTTTTTTTTAATGCACACTCAAATGTATCTAATGGTCTATATCAATGAATGTGTGAATGCGTGAAAATAATAAATGTTGGGAATCCAAATCCGTGTTTTTACACCTGTTAATAAATTTTTTATTGGATAAATTTCTTTAAAGATCAGTTTTTACACGTATTTCAAAATTGTTTAGTACTTTATTGATATACTTCAAAATTAACATATATATACTTTTAAAATATATGAAAATAAGAGTTATTTGATTATATTTTTATTGTATCATAAATTTTTTTTTTTACAATTTGAAATAGATTATTATAATTCAACAATTAGATCAATAAAAATTATATTATATAAAAAGTTACAGAGTGATATAAGAGGGTTAAATCTACACTTGTGTAAATTAATTATGGGAAAAGATCCTCTCTATTTTTCATGAGAAATGAAAATGTTTGTTATTTTGCTTTTAGAGAAATAAATGAAATGAAGATGATATACACATAATGGAAGGTATTATTTACTTTTCCAAAAGAATAGTAATGGATATTTTCATATCTCATGAGAGATGAAGAGGATTTTTTTCTTGTTAATTATTACTTGTACTTCACTAACACATTTTTGGTGTTTTTATAAGAATTGTTTTCCCTTAATTTTTCTGTTCTAAAACTTGCTTTATGTATAAAATTTTGTTAGTGAAAGGCAAAAGTAATACACTTCTAATAGAAGTATATCTATTCTATGTTATTATATATGGTCACCTAATAACTTTTATATAATATAGTTTTTTCGATACAACTGATGAACTGTTGAATTATATTATATAAAAAGTTATTTGTTATAACAAAGTTATACAACTGTTGAATACAATGCTAATAATGCTCTTTCTCTACTACCCAGAATTGGGCCCCTTGTGGAAGAATTCAAAAAAGGTGGTAACAGCCATCTTTTTACGTCTTTCACTTTTTGTTATTTCTTAATATTAAAATTAAAATGATATGCACCCAATATCAAAAAAGAAGGAGAACCTAAGCATTTGTGTGTGGCCATGAGAAATTCATACATTGTGGTGTTATGGTGACATTCCAACATGTGCGGGAAGGGTATTAAGGATAATGCTAAATAGATTTTAGGTATTTCGGGAGCAAATAGATTTCTCCTTCGAGTAATGCTAAATGGGACGACATTTTTTCGTCAAATCTCATGACTTATAGTGGCTGCATTTATTTAGTTCAGTTATAAAAAATAAAGAAACAAGAAAATATAAACTCATATGAATACTTCGTAGCATTTATAAGAAAAAAACATGTTTGTACCATTCATCATTACTGATAAAGTAAACAGCAATTCTACAAGAAAAAGATGAATAGAAGAGGATGGAGAAAAGCGTAGAAGATATTGGACCTATTTTGCCGGAAATCAACTGTAATAACATTCTTCCACAAGTATTATGATTAGGGCGATCAACTAGTAATATAAATTATCCATGTAATAACAAAGGGGGGGGAAAGCGAAGTTTAAAATAAAAATTCTCATTTGTAAATGTTACGGAATTAACATTTCCTAGCTCTAAACTCTAGAGGTTCCCAACTTTCGTTCAAACAAGCGCTGGAGAAGGTAGACTTGGAGTGCACTCGCCCCTATTAGAGCTGCTGATTCAAAGATTGCCTTGTGTACTGCTCTTCGGCTCATTGCATCATTCACTGCATTCAAGTAATAAGGGAACATTATCATATTGCACTCGTAACCAAGTTTGTGGCTTTTAACAACTAACTAAGATGGTTTCATAGTCCTCCTCTATTCATTCACCTAGGTAAAATATAGATGTTTCCCATCTATCTTAACTGCGAGAAGTGAGTAATATTCAGACTACGGTAACGTTTGGTACGCGGACAGATCACAGCAGAACAATGTGTTCTGTTTCGTTCGCTTTGGTTCCATTTAGTGGAACCAAAATGTTCCCCATTTTAACCCAATATCATATTATGTTCTACTAATAAAATATATCAAACATAAAACACAACTCATATTCTTGTTCACTCCTATTCTGATATGCCTTAATGCCTACCAAACGTTTACAAGTCATCGGAATAAGGCCAATTTTGGCATCAAAGAAAGCCAGTGAATATACAATCAAGAGATAGGAAAGGATATTCCCGAAAGGGCGGTCTCTTTGGTATGTAGACAAAAAAAAATTAGGATGATCGCAAATTGGGACAACATACGGTATGAAGAATAGAACCAGGGAGCATATAAACTAGGGTTTTCACTCTAACACATGTATATATATAATTGATATGCAAGAAAGATTTTAGGTACAGAAAATTTGAGATAGACAGAAAATTAAGCCTTAAATAATACCTATTGCTTGACGGTCAGTCTGGGCCTCTAACCAATGCTGTTCAAACTGAATGTTGTAAAGAGCTTCCTCCAACTTCGCTATTTGCTCCAGCAAAGGTGTGAAATGCTCTGCAGACAGTCACAAAAGTTTCCATCATTCATAGTTCTCTCATTTTTTAGACTTCCGTTAAATTTAAAGAGCAGTGTTTTACTTTAAAAAGTAAATATAAAAGACCAGATACACAAGTGGACTTAGTAGCACAGTCGTTTACCATCTTTTGCATGTTGCTCAAAGTAAGAGAAGTGACCAACATGTACATCAAAATCAATAGTTTCATGATAAGGAGACTTGTTGGTGAAGCAGAATTTATGGACCCCTGATTTGTGAGCCACAAACTCAAATTTTTCACTGGTCTTTTCACGAAAATCTTGAATTTGATCACCAGAGGGACCCTTTACCTGAAATTCATACATTGTGGTGTTATGACATTCCAACATGATCGAGGAGGGTATTGAGGATAAAGAAAGGACAGAAAAATTCAAGGGAAGATTATTCTGACAGCAATGCTATCTAGTATGATACAAAACCGTACAAATTTAACTTTTACCAACAAAAAGAGAGTGCGGCAGAAATTACAGCAGAGGAAAGGTAAAAGGGACAAAGAAACCTGTCCGCTCAAAGCTCTTCATGCAAAAGTATGAATACTATTTTGTACTAAATAATGTTATCCTTATTCCAATTACTTGTGGATACAGATATGGGTTTGTATATATGCCCCGCACATATGAATGTCAATAGAATTGGACATTAGCACACCAATACATGTATATCCACAATAAGGTAATGTACCACATATAAATTCCTAGGCATACATAGTAAGCAACATCTTTCCAAGTATACAATCTTTCCTAAATAAAAGAACTTTAACTGTTTTAAACCTTGAAGTTGTCTTCTAAATATTGATACAACTATTGCTCATGGAGTGTTTGATTGTCGCGCATTTTCACTATAATGTCCTCCAAATAGTTCAGCATGGTGAATGAATCAAAATTTTCAACATAGGATTTAAGAATCACAATGTCTCCCAAGATTTAGAAAGAAGTAAGAATTTCATAGTTATGGTGAAGAAAAACATAGTAAACTTAGGTATAAACAGACGTACATAATAGCTTTAGCTTCAGACTGTAAAACCCAAAACCAATAACTAATAGGCATAAATAATAATAGAAAGCATTATTCTCCGTTTTTATTCATGTGCCTATGGTTCAATTCCCTGATTAGAATTTTGAAAACAGATTCCTAATAGGATTGGATACATAAATAGCAGTATTTCCATGAAGATGAAGGATTAATTAATGAAATAAAGTTAAATAAAAAAGAAAGGCATAAGGAAGGAATTGAGAAACATACGACGAGATCGACACCTTCAGTGCCGTAATGCCAGGGAGAATCAGCCTTAATAACAACGAAGGAAACATGGACAGTGTCACCCTCGTATTTCACATCATGGGAGAAACACTCATCCCTGTCTATCACAAATCTGATCCCTTCTGACCCTTTCATGTTCCACAATCCCCCAATTAACACCAACACCACTCTCCACCACCACAATCCCATCTATCAAATCAATTTTCCTTCGATTAATTATTATTAATAATCTAAGTTAATATAAAAAACACGGATCCAGAAATTGAAATTAAAATTCAAAAAAATAAAAATAAAAGATACCTTTCTGTTTCGGGGTGTCTCTTATCGTAAATAATTAGAACAAGAGATTGTTGACAGAGAGAGTGAGACACGATACGACAAACGATTTGAGTTTGAGTTTGAGTTTGAGTTTGAGGTTGAACTTGTGTGAGTGTGAGGGACACCAACGAAACGAAACGAAACGAAACGAAAAGTTGAAGTGTAAGAAGCAAACACGACACGCGCAGTTTGGGATTATTAATATCAACGAAGACCAGAGTCGGAGTTCCAACTGATCAGTGAAACTACAAACGGCGTCGTTGTACTACCTGTTTGGGTTATCTGGCCTCTCTTATCTGTCCCTCTCCCATTGGACCATGCACCTCATCCATCCAATAACAAGCCCACGCGTTGCCATCCCTTGTTTTACTGCCCTACTCTTCTTTTAAACTAGGTGAATTCTTCGATACCCACATAAATTTTGGGTAATATTTACCTTATATACGTGGTCTAATTAACTAATATCATAAGTATCATTTAAAAATTTGATATTTTATTCCTGCCTTGTCACATACTCCTTCTGATCATATATATAAGAGGCAAAACCCTAAAACACATAGACCAAGAACATGTATTAAAATAAGCTATTTGTCATTAATATTCATATAAATTTACAAATTTAACCCTTCAATAATTAATGAACAAACCTACTTGTATTGAAAGTTACATTGTCTCGTAAATATAAACTCTATCATAAATAAGGGTAAAATTGGAAATGAGCATTTAATATTTGTCAAAATACATGCATGTCTCTTATATTTTGGACCAAAAAAAAGTAGTCATTTGCCTCTTATAATTAGGACCGGAGTGAGTAATATATTTGTTTTTCCCTCTGTATCCTTTGGACCTTACTCGGACCAGATGCCCAGAAACAAGAATCATCTGAATGAAGTTGAAACAGAAACCCAGAACCCAGAAACAATCACCCAAATGCCGCTGCTGTCTTGAGCATTCGATCCTTAACGTCAGAAACAAAATCAATTGAAAAATGTTCTGAGAAGATTCTGAGAAGAGAGATGGAAAATCCTTCAACCCTCCTCGTTCTGCACGTAAAATCTGATTATTAGTTTTCAATAAAAAACTAAAGTTTTAAAAAGATCATATTTTCCCAGCAATGCTAGAATTTTCATCTTCCACGGTGAAGCAAATATACATTCCATTGTCACTCAACCACCACCCTCCTCACATCAACCCCTACCTTCGTCGACTCTCGGATCTCCGAAACACTCCGCCTCCACCGCCACGTCATCGCCGGCCTCGACTTCAAGTGGCGCCCTAACGTCTCCGCCAATTCCCACAAACCCGCCGTCACCGTCGCTCTGGGTCCCCAACCGCTGCGTCGTCTTCCAGACTCTCCATGCGCCCTTAGTCCCCACTTGCTCGTCGCGTTCCTCGGAGACACGCGCAACAGGTTCGTCGGCGTCGGGATCGAAGAGGGCACGGCTTGAAAACCCCGACTCGCGGTTCCTCAAATACGGGTCCTCCGCTACACCCGGATCCTCGCCGCTCCCGAGACTCGCGTAACCATCCTCTCCAACGGCCTTCGCGTCGCCATAGAGTCCAGCCTCGCGGCGAAGACCACCATCGTGGGCGTCTGGATCGACGGCGGGTAGCGGTTCGAGACAGAGGAGACAAAGGCACCGCGCACTTCCGTGAGGTTGAGACTGAAGAGGGTCAAGGATATAATGGGAAAAATAAAAATATCATGTGACCAAGGCAGAATGAGCTGTGAAATTTTAAATCACATGTCCATAGTTGATTGGGCCACGTAATCCGGGTAAATATTACCCTAAATTTAGGTGGGTATCGAAGAACTCACCTTATTGGTTAAAGTAATATTTTGGTCCCTGCATGTGATACTAATTTCTAATTTAGTTCCTATATGTAAAAAATTCAATTCAATCCCTACACATGACGATTATTTTCAACTCGGTCCTTATCGTTAAGTGGTGTTATAACGTCGTTTGTTTGAGTTAAAGTATAGGGACCAAATTGGAAATAATTATCACATATTGAAAAAAAAATTGGAATTTGGTCCTTACACGTGATAATAATTTTCAATTTAGTCCCAACATGTGACAATCATCCTTTTTAATTTGGTCCCCGTCATATATTGTTGTTATAACACCACTTAACTGCTAGGATCAAATCGAAAATGATCGTCACTCGTAAGTATAGATTTGAAATTTTTTTACGTATAAGGATTAAATTGAAAATCAGTATCATGTATAGGGACCAAAATATGTACAATTTCAAAATTCAAATATACGTACTTTTTTTCACTTTCCATTAATTTTTCATGACAAAAATTCGTCATATGAAAAGTTGGACGACTAATGGACTCAGTAGGATGGTAATGGGACACGTGGGCAAGTAAATGGACGTCGGAACTAAATCCAGGAACTAATGTGTCCGGAGTTTAAAAACTTGAGGGATTATATGATTAATTTATTTTTCTCAAAAACTAAAAGTGGGTCCTCAAAATTTCCAGAGTCCAATATGGGTCTTCAATCAATTTTTTAAGTACAAAAAATTAGTTTCTGCGGAGGCAAAACTACTGTCTTGGTCCCTTAAGTTAATTTAATTTTTCAAATTGGTCCCTTAAGTTTATTTTGTATCAAACGTGTCCCTGAAGTTTTTTTGTGACGTCATAATCCACTAATTTAATAGCAAGATCATACATTGTCACAACAACTTAAGGGACCTATTTGTCTCAAAACAAAAAATCAATCAGAAAAGGTTACAGATTTATATTAACTGCATTCAGTATAAGTTCAAGATACATAAGGGCTCGAACCATATTTCAACTCGTGATCAATCCATAGATACCTATAGAAAATAAATAGGCACTCAAAACAAGTACATGTCGATGCATCAGTGACCAACTCCTTATCAATTTCGATTCATTTCAATATTAACAATTCCACGGATTCAATTAACTAAAAAATATAACAAGTCTAGAACACTATAATAAACTTAAAGGAACATGTTTAACATAAGATAAACTTAAGGGACCAATTTGAAAAAGAGAAATACTAATGAGTGTCCTTAGGATACTCTTTAAGGAATCAAAAAAAGAAAGTTTTCATGGAGAATTGATGTATTTAATGTTTGAAAAGACGAAATAGTTAATTTTTCAATAAAAACTTATTTTTCTTAGTTCCTTTGAAAAATACCCTAAGAATACTCGTTAGCACGATGCAATTAAATTAACTTAATATACCAGAACACTAGTTTTGCCTTTTCGCAGCTCTTCAGAATAGGAGAAATGTTTCCCTGACACACATTTCTACACTTACACCGTATAGTGCCGCACAGTGCGGCACTGTAGCTGTACTGTGCGGCACTGTAGCGTCCTTTTTTTTTTTTTTTTTTTTTAAGTTTTGGCTTTTTTTTAAATGTTATTTTTTGATAAATAAATTTTTTGGTTAAATATGTGCAAATATCTGGTGAATCATGTACAAATATCTGGTGAATTCAATTCATTATCTGGTGAATGGGTTTTGTTGAGAAATAAAATTTTTCGTTAAGCGGTGAATCATGTACAAATATCTGGTGAATTCAGTTCATTATCTGGTGAATGGATTTTTTTGAGAAATAAATTTTTTGGTTAAGTATGTGCAAATATCTGGTGAATCATGTACAAATATCTAGTGAATTCAGTTCATTATCTGGTGAATGGGTTTTTTTTTTTAGAAATAAAATTTTTCTTTAAGTGGTGAATCATGTACAAATATCTGGTGAATTCAGTTCATTATCTGGTGAATGGATTTTTTTGAGAAATAAATTTTTTGGTTAAATACGTACAAATATCTGGTGAATTCAATTCATTATCAGGTGAATGGTTTTTTTTTAGAAATAAAATTTTTCGTTAAGTGGTGAATCATGTACAAATATCTGGTGACTTCAGTTCATTATCTAGTGAATGAGTTTTTTTATAAATAAATTTTTTTTTATAAAAAAACTAAAATTAAAAAAAAAAGATCCGCTACAGTGCCGCACAGTGCAGCTACAGTGCAGCACTGTAGCGGGTCCTCGTGCGCGTCCCCTGCACACATACGGTGTAAACCGTATGTGTGTCAAATTTGTGTGTCATCCTATCACATCTCGTCAAAATAAGTGTTTATCATATAAATTAAGAGTTTAATTTCCATGCATTATCAGTATAAAGATTTTTAAACTGACAACCAATCAAAAATCATGGAGTTAATGACTTTTAAGGTAGTTAGATAGAGAGTCAAACATTTTTAATGTTGTGTCAATTTCTTATTAGTTGACAGTGTAAAAAAACCTTACCTGTCAGTGTATACCAATTAAATCCACAAATTAAACGTATAGCACTGTAAAAGTGAAAAGGAATTTATATCTAAATTTTTTATTTTAAAAAAAAAATGAAAAAACTAGCCATGACTCACCTCTATTATAAAAATACCCCGCCACTCATGTTTTAAAGGGTTATGGTGCATAGTTTTTTTATTATCTATCTAAAGTATAAAAAAAATTCTTGTCTTCCAAGGGAACAAGATATTTCGTAAGGTTAGTTCCAACTTATGATGTAATTAGAACTTCCAATTGGGATTCATATGATCATGATGTTGGTTAGTGTTATATTTTAGTGAGGTTTCTTTTATTTTCCTATACATGATAGTTGAAGCATCGGAGACATAAACTTTGGTCTCTTCTGTTGCGAAGAATAAACCTATTTGCCGTATAGTACTAGCACTACCTTAAACGTTAAAGCTACCTTACACCTTACTCTCATTGAATTTTACTTCAATCCAATTTTTTTGGGTGCACGATTCAATCAATTATTTAAGGGTCTTGCTAACGAGTACTCTAAGAATATTGATTAAGGAACCCATAAAAGAAAAATTTGTATTGAAAAACTAAATGTTATATTTTTCGAAATGTTAAATACGTTATTTCTCATACAAATTTTCCTTTTTTGGTTTCTTAAACAATGCCCTAAGGGCACTTGTTAGCATTCTCTATTGTTTAATTATCAACTTCGACGCATCAAGTTTAGCTAATTACTACTCCCTTGGACTCAATTATAAGCAAAAAGGTACCTATACTTTGTGAACTCAGATATAAGCAAAATTCAACTAAATCAACTTTATTTAATGTCAGTATTCAAAAAATTAAGAAAATTAACCAGTCCAACCAATGCTCTTTTTACTTTTCTAAGAGCATTACACACTCCCGAGTCAATTAAAGGATAGTTTAGTAATTATAGTACTTCTTCTTTTTTACATAAATCAAGATAACTAAAATAAATTAACTGACTTCATTAATAAGTGTGAAAGTTACATAAGTGATTCTTTAACATGTGTAATGTTACATGAGTTAGATAAATCCTATATAAATAAATAAATAAATAAATATCAAAGTTATCGACCAAATGGTCATTGGAGCGTTGAAGACGGCTTTATTAGTTCGATTCGAATCAACCGGCCGTTCAGCCTAACCCAAGAAGGATGAAGCCGGCCCATGTCACAAAGGCACACGCGTCTACGTTGATTGATCTGGTAAGCAGCCATCCACTGCTTTGCATTGTTTCCTAATCTCTATCTCTATATTTACTATTGGCTTAATTGTACTCTTGGTACCTTTATTTTACTGCTTGGATAATTTTGATCCCTAGTTTTTTCGCTCGATTTTAGTCACCATATTTTGAAAATGTGTACTTTTGGTCCATCCGTATGTTAACATCCAATAATTAATGGTGTATCTAACGTGACTTATGATATTCTAACCTTATGTTTTCTAACAAGTGTTGCTTTAAGTGAATGAATGAATGTTGATTTGGAATGTTAATTATTGGATGTTAACATACCGATTGACCAAAATTGCACATTTTTAAAATGTAAGGGACTAAAATCGAGTGGAAAAAAATTGGGGAACCAAAATCGTTCAAGCAGTAAAATAGGGGGACCAAAAGTACAATTAAGCCAAAAATAAAAGATTGGTTTTCAACTTTTAGATATAAAATTAGAGAAGGTCAAAATAAAACTTTCAAAATTCAAATCAGAGTAAAGATTGATGATTGAAATGGTCAACCAAGAAAATCAAAGATCCAAAATTAACCTCTGATTGATTCAAAATCAATTTATTTTTAAATCTAACATTAAGTACTTGTTTAGGAGAGATGAATTATTCCACTTTCAGCTGTTTTTCTTGTAAAAAGTGGTTTTATAAAAATTTGTTATGTTTGGATGTCAAGCTTATTTTTTAAAAAAACCTTTTTTTTTTTAAAAAAAATGTTGTTTTGCCATGAGTTACAAGAGAGGACTGTTTTTTTTTTTTTTAAAAAAAGATGGAATGAGTGTACCCCGGTTACTGTTGAAACAGGACCCACCAATTAACAAAACGCAGCCTCAATACTGAACATAGACCCACAAATAAACAAACATATTAGAATATATATTTTAACATGTTTTCATCTATATTATTCTATCAGATTATAAATTTTTTATTTAACTATTCTTTAAATAATATATTTTAACATGTTTTCCATAGTCATAAAAAAAGTGTTATAAAATTTATTCAATTTTTTATATGAGAATTTTTTTGAAAATAATCAAGTTATAATGTTACAAAAGCATTCAATGTTATTAATATAAATAAATAACTCCACGTACCATTTTTTGTAATTTACTATAGTAAAAGTGATTTTTTTACACCACCCAAATGAAATAGATTATCTTAAAATCACTTTTCAGCAAACAGACCCAAATAAAAACAGATTCTGATTATAATCGTTTATCACAATAATCGATTTTGCAAAATCGATTATCAACATAATCTTTTTTTTCCCCAGATTTCTCAAACACACTTTAAATAGAGTAAAATCTGAAAATAAAATTCTTTTAATCACATTATTTAAAATATTTTTCTAAACAAATAATAATAGTTTAATGCTATTGTCTATCAAGCGTGCATACACTCCAGTAACGCAGTGCTAACGCACCTAATAAAAATAGTTTAATAAGCAAATAAAATCAAATAAGTTGACACGCATAAAAATAAATAACTTTCCAGGTAATTAAACTAGTTATCGAATAAGCACATATATGTAATTTTTGGGATGTTACATTAACCAATCAAACTAATTCTCCCTTTACCTTTTAAAGAGCATTGCACATTCCCTAGGCAATTAAAAGTATATTAATTATAACATTTTTTTTCACATGAATTAAGACAATTAAACTAAATTAACTAACTTTCTTAATAAGTGTGAAATTAGTTATTTTTAATTATAGAGCCTGTTTGTTTAAGATTAAAAAAATTGATTTTATTACAAAATAATTTAGTGATTATTTTTAAAGATTTTTTCAAAAAGCAGAAGCAGATTTGTGTTTGTTTACAATCGTAAAAATCATTTTTTTTAAAGTAGTTGGTTATAAAAACTGATTTTTTTCCAAAAGCTAATGAAAGTTGTTTTTTATTTTAACCCCAAAAATGATTTTTTTTTCTGCTTTTAATTATTTTCAGAAGCAAAAATAAACATACTAAAAATTAAAAAAAATGATTTTATGGTTAAAAAAATGACTTTTTTTTAGTACAATAAACAATAACAAACGAGTTCATAATTGAGTCCCGAAGTAGTACTTGAGTCCCTTGACCTAAATCTCCATTGAAGTCGAGACACCAAACTTTGATGTAGAGGGGACCCAACTTTCCTGCCCGTTCAGGCGCCCAAAATTGGGAAAGAAAAGATAATTAAAAAAAAATGTAAAGATCCTCACTCGTTCCAATTTTTTTAAAAATAAATACGAATATTTCATTTTTCCTTTCCTTTACGTAGATATAAAAGATTAAATTTTTTTTTGGTTTCTCAGGGTATCCTCCGCGCGCAACTGCGGAGATTAATCCTTCGAGGTATTGGACAACATTTAAGGACTGATCTCTCCCAACTAAGTTGTTTCCATATACAAAAGCCAATAATCGAACCCCTGACCACTTGTTTAAGGGATCCAAGATCGTTACCGTCCGCTTGTTATCACCCCATACTTTACACAGATATAAAAGATTAAATTAATAAACAATAAAAAGCATTAGAAAGAAAGGATGGAGTGATAACAAGCGGACGGACCCATTTACAAATGTATGGGGGCAAAGCAAATGCCCCTCTTAGTTTCCTTTTTCGGTTATAATATGCATTGTTTATGATTATTCCTTTTTAGGTGTAATTACTTATTCAATTCGCTCTTATTGTATGAGCTGCTTTTTTATTCCTCCATCTCTTTGTGAGGAATTGCAAAATATGATGAGCTCTTTTTGGTGGGGGAAGAGTAACCGTGGAAATAGAGGTTTGCACTGGATGTCTTGGGATAAACTCTCTGTCAGAAAGGAACATGGTGGAATAGGCTTTCGCAATCTTCAATGCTTTAATTTGGTCATGCTAGGGAAAGGTTGGAAGATTATTTCTAACCTGAATGTTATTATATCTCGTGTTCTCGAAGCTAAATACTTTCCTAATGGGGATTTTTTGAATGCAGCGCTTGGCTCAAATCCAAGCTATTCATAACATAGTATTTGGTCTTCCTGGGTTCTGGTTAAAGAAGGGTTGAAATGGAGTATCGGTGATGGTTCCATGATTAATGTTTTTTGTGGTCCTTGGTTGAGAGATAATGACAACTTGCAATTTATTGGTCCAGTTAGGCAGGAGCTTGAAAATTTATTGGTGAGGGACCTTCTGCTTCCAGGCGCAAAACGCTGGAATGAGGGGTTAATTAATGATTTGTTGCATCCAACCCATGCAAAAACTATTCTCAGTGTACCCCCTTCTGACTCAATCCGAGTTGACTCAGTGAAGTGGTGGCCAAACAAGAAAGGTCTCTATACAGTCAAGTCTGCGTATTATCTTTGCATGGAACGTGCCCCAAAAGTTTAAATTTTTTTTTGTGGAGACTGTGTCATGATATCTTACCAACTCGGTGCAGTCTTCAGTCCAGAGGGGTCCATTGCCAGACGCTGTGTGTGACTTGCTTAAGAGATTTTGAGAACTCTTGGCACTGCTTTTTAACTTGTCCTTTGAGCATGGGTTGTTGGGAGAAAGTCCAGCTATGGGAGGCGATTTCTCCACTCCTTTTAGTTGAGGACAGTTTCCATGGTTTCATTTTCTAGTTTCTCGCAAAGCTGAGTGGTCATATGAAAAGTGTCTTCTGCTGGACACTAGAGAGTATCTGGAGGGTGCGGAACAGTAAGCTTTGGGATGACAAAAGTGATACTCATGCACAACTTCACAAGTGGTGGGTAGAGCCATGCATGCAATGGAAGAATGGACGTTCTATACAGCCAGAGATAAGCATCTAGTTTCAATATCTCCTCCTTCTCACGCTACTAGGTGGCACAAACCTGAAGCTGGGGCCTTCACGTGTAACACGGACGCTGCATTCTTTAGGGAGCAAAACATCCATTCTTTTGAAATGTGTATTAGGGATGAAAACGACTCTTTTGTGCTTGCTAGGGGTGATTGGAGCAGTCCTCTTTTGATGGTTCCTGAGGGTGAAGTTGTGGGTCTCCTTGCTGCTATTAAGTGGGTGAGAGATCTTGACTTTACAAATGTGGCTTTTGAGCTGGATAACAATGTTGTTGTTGACAGTATTGAGAGCAAGGAGGAAAACATTTCTGAGTTTGGCATTACCATTGCTCATTGCAGGACCCTGTTGAATTCTAATCCAACCTTTAGAGTTGCTAGGAGACAAGATAGTATAGTTGTTCATAAGCTTACCAGGACTGCTATTTCTTATCCTAGTTTCCATATCTTTGATGATGTTCCTATTTGTATTCGCAAACGTTATTGTTAATGAAATGAAATAAGTTGGTTGTTGAAAACAAAAAAAAAAGGTGTAATTACTTATTCTTTCCAACAAACATTGCCCAGTTAATAATAAAAGTATTTATCCACACTTGAGTTACTGAAAACGATAAACAAGTTCCTCTTTTTTAGGTTGTTAAACTCGTTTCTGTAAAACTATTTACTTATTTTTGTTTTCTCACAATAACTCTAATTTTTGAAATTATAAATGTATGTATTCGTATTTTAATTGCAAGACTCATAGCAAACAAAACCATTGCTAAAAAAAAAAAAAAAAAACTATAACTAAGCCCAACTCAATTCAGCCTAAAAGTCAAGGCCTAAGAAATTCGAGCCCACACAAAACCCAAAACATTACAACAGTAATCACAAATGTGTGAATCACCAGGGGTAAAAGTGTAACTACAATAAGAGTATATATAATAACAGCACATACTTGAATTAGGTTACGATTCATCTTCCTCACTCTCTGAGAGCACAACGCACGACACAAAAGGAGTGATTAGGGTTTCCCAACACAGCAGATTCAATGGTCGGAGCCTTGGACGTTGGAGCCGTTCCCTTCAACCCCGATGGATGGGGTCCACCTGACGCCGCCGCCAATTCCTCCAACGTCCCATTCGCCCCCTTCTCCCGCTCCGACAAGCTAGGCCGGATCGCGGATTGGACTAGAAACTTCAACAACCCGGCGCGTCCCAAGAACCCATCCGACGCCGTATTCGACTTCACCAACGACGAATCCTTCCCCGCCAACGCCGACGACGACGCCTCCTTCCGCCTCGTCGACGGGAAGCCCCCGCCGCGCCCTAAATTCGGCCCCAAATGGCGGTTCCAGCAGCAGCGCCAGCTCCCGCAGCGCCGCGACGAGGAAGTCGAAGCCCGGAAGCGCGAGGCCGAGAAGGAGAGGGCCCGCCGCGATCGGCTCTACCACATGAACCGGTCGAACCCTAACGCCCCTCGCCGCGAAGCCGCTGTGTTCAAATCATCGGTGGATATCCAACCCGAATGGAACATGCGCGATCAGATCCCTTTCTCCACCTTCTCCAAGCTCTCATTCACCGTCGCCGAGCCCGAAGACCTACTCTTCTGCGGCGGCCTCGAGTACTACGACCGCACCTACGATCGAATCACGCCGAAGAACGAAAGGCGTCTCGAGCGGTTCAAGAACAGGAACTTCTTCAAGGTCACCACCACCGACGACCCTGTTATTCGCAGGCTCGCTAATGAGGATAAAGCCACCGTTTTTGCCACCGACACCATCCTCTCCACCCTCATGTGCGCACCCAGGTCCGTTTACTCTTGGGATATTGTTGTTCAGCGTGTTGGGAACAAGTTGTTTTTCGATAAGCGTGATGGGTCGCAGCTAGATTTACTTTCTGTTCACGAAACCTCGCAGGAACCTTTGCCTGAGGCAAAGGATGATATTAACTCTGCACATTCGCTCAGCGTTGAGGCTGCTTATATTAACCAGAATTTCTCGCAGCAGGTTTTGATTAGGGATGGGAATAAGGTCACTTTTGATGACCCTAACCCTTTTGCTAATGAGGGTGAAGAGGTTGCTTCTGTGGCTTATAGGTATAGGAGGTGGAAGCTCGATAATGAGATGTATCTTGTTGCTAGGTGTGAAGTGCAGAGTGTTCTTGATGTGAACAAGCAAAGGTCTTACCTCACTTTGAATGCTTTGAATGAGTTTGATCCTAAGTATTCGGGTGTGGATTGGAGGCAGAAGTTGGAGACTCAAAGGGGTGCTGTGTTGGCCACTGAACTGAAGAACAATGCTAATAAGTTGGCTAAATGGACTTCTCAAGCATTGTTGGCGAGTGCTGATATGATGAAGTTGGGATATGTGTCTAGGATTCATCCACGTGACCACTTTAATCATGTGATTTTGGCTGTGGTTGGATATAAACCTAAGGACTTTGCTGCACAAATCAATTTGAACACATCTAATATGTGGGGAATTGTGAAGTCGCTTGTGGACTTGTGTATGAAACTGGAAGAGGGGAAATATGTTCTTGTGAAGGATCCATCTAAGCCTCAGGTTAGGATTTATCAGGTTCCACCCGATGCATTCGAAAACGACTATGTGGAGGAGCCACTTCCAGAAGAGGAACAAGCTCAACCTCCAGCAGAGGGTGCTGATGGTGGTGAGGCAACTGCTACTACCAATGATGTGGATGATAACCAGATTGATAATCAAGCTTAAAAGGTAAATGTAATAACTCAAGTTTACGGTCTACTTGGTTTTATTTATGCTGTACATATTTGGATATGCCTTTTCGAGTATGAAAATGCCTATGCATTGTTTAATGCTCTGTGACTTTTATCTTATTAAATTGAATGCTTTTTTTCACTTGTTATTGTGGCGTGGTGTATACTGCTTATCTTATTTTTAGGGCCATAGTCATCGATTAGTGCTCCTTTATAATTGTTTAGTGTAGAGGGTTCGTTACAATTTAATTGCAAATGTTGGTTTAGGTTCAGAACATTTTGGATAGTTTGCAATGGATTTGAGTTGTCCCAGTCCTTATTTCAAAACATGAGTGAATTGTGAATTCTTTTAATTCATTGCCCATTTGCCCTTGTTATAATTTTTGTATACAAAGCACGTAAATCATTGATAGTTGTAGTATCTTTTGTTGATTTTTGCAAGTGGTGTTCAAGTACAATTCTAATCACCCCACAAGTATGAGAGAATGGACAACTTGATTGAAGATTTGGTGGAAAGTTGGAAATGGGCTTGCTTAATTAAATGAAGCCTCTGAGCTACAATTGATATTAAGATCTTCAAAATTTCCAAGTTCCGAATTCCAAGTTTCCATTGTTCGTTTGTATTTTCGTGATAGAAGCTTACATATGTGCATCTGCACTTCTACTTTGGTGAATATCTAGAAAGCTATGGATTCGACAACCTAATTTATCCTCCAAAACTTAAAATTAACCAACCACAGTATTCCTTTAAAGCTTCAGGATGATGCATCTTGTTACTTTGCTAATCATGTTTTTCTTAATGTGAAATCTAGCATCACATTTAAGGATCGCAAATCATATTTCCAATGGTTTGGCTTCCTTCGCTTTCTATCTCATAATTTCTGCTCTCTTCTTGCCTTCCAATAATGTCAACAGTTCCCTGGCAATCTCATTTGCAAAGTCTTTTAAGTTTTTTTGGCTGTTCTGTTTTGGAGCCCCCTCTCGTGTGCTTTGTTGTAGATAAGAAGATACCCCTAAATTCCTCTTAAAACCGTAGTTGATAAGATGGAAGAGCCTGAACTTTAACTTGGAGTTCTGGTCTCAAACCTAGCAGATATGAGATTTGCATTCCAAAGTGGTGTGTTCACACTAGGTCGCCAATGCCACTTGATATGGGGGACTAGGTGAGAATGCATTGTGCTTCCTCTTAATCATTTTCTCTTAGTTTTAATTCACTGTTTCCAGCATAGTTATTATTGTAGGCTTGTAGCCTCTTTTGTTCTTCCCTTTTAGTCATCTTTGGTTGAAGCTATACGGCTATTGTAATTGGTGTCTTTGACTGTCTGCGGTGTGGACCATGACCATTTGCATCAAGTAATGACTTCACCAATTAGATTTCTCAAGGTAGTTAAAACCGGACCGGACCGGACTGGCCGGTCGAACCGGTCCGACCGGGAACCGGACATCAAGGCGGTTCAGTAAGTCTATATAAACGGACTTGCGGTAAACCGGGCTCAAAACCGGTGAATCAGGTCAAAACCGGTTGTAATCCGGCCTAAACCGGTTCCCTTTTCTTGTTCTGTGAGATGATGTTGAACAGCTAAGAGATGAGATGAGATGCTGAGCAGGGAAGAGAAAAGTCAGATCGTTTCTTCAAAAAAAGATGAGCAAGGGGTATAGTGTGGCGTGGGGGGGGCTGTTTGTGTGGCAGCTTGTTGAAAGTTTGAAACATAGATGTAGGGTGGGGGGTGGGTTGTTTTGTGCTGCAGCTGATTAAAAGAAGAGAAGATGTAGGGTTTTTAATTGCTTGTATTAGGTAGAAAAGAAATGGGCGTGGGTTGATAGGCCCATATTTTTGTTTTTTGTTTTTTTATAGTTGTATACAAGATTAAAATCATATAAATAAGCTTGGTTTGATATAGAATCCTTCAAATTGATTTATTTTTTAACACCTATAGTTATAGGAGTAAATACAAAAATTATTTTATAAATTTACTAACATAAAATATAAAAGTATTTTATATTTTTTTAAAAATATGAGAATTTAAAATTTATATTAATATTACTTATATTAGAATTTTAAAAATATATTTTTTAATTATTATCGGTTCAACCACGATTGGACCATTGAACTTTAAACCGCTGTCTTCACCGGTTTCTTGATTATATTCTTCTCTATTTAATGAACAAGCAAAATATTTTATTAACAAATAATGAATTACATAGCACCTGGTTAAAAAGTTACTGAATCTTGAATGTGCACGTAAGGAATTCTACTCCTTTAGCCATACTCTTCATTTCCCCACCAATAAAAGGAACCTGCTGTAGGGAATTAGCCAGGTATAGGGTTCAAATCCTAAACTGTAGGCCCAAGAGGACAAGAAGTGATATAGTTATTTAACTTTTCTAAAATTATTTATTTCGTTAGGTGTTATGGTTTTGCTGTCGGTGCAGGTTAACCTCAAGCAAACCCTCTGGTGTTGTGATCCTATGATATATGTGGCAATGCAAGTGTTGATGTGTGTATTCTTGAGAAATTTCTAGTTCAGAATAAAATAGTATTTGAATGTTACGATTTACGAATGATGTATTTAAGGCAGAGTAAAATGCATGGTTTTACTTTCTGTTGGTTTCACCCTTTTTTTTTGTTATATATCTATTCATAATGAAATGCTTCTGTATCCATTCCTGGTTTCGTTTTCAAAAATAGTTTAAACTTGAACTGCATCATGCCATTTGAAATATCATGCAACTTGTGCATAACTTGGGTCTACTGTTTAAGAGCTTTAGAAAATATTCATAGATCAGGTTATGTGTAGGCGGGGTGGAATAATGGATGAATATCACTTTTGATAATAATATTGCTTTGTGTTGTCTTATATTTTGATGACATTGCATGTGTCTGAATCTTACATTCATCTGCAGGGACAGGTGAAACGGTATAGTTTTTGTTGAAAATTTTTTTGAGTATGGTAAGAATTTGACAAAACACTCGTACATACATTCATCACTTCGTACCGTGTTGGGTTTCTTTAGGATATTCAATGGAAGTAGGCAAGTTACCCATTCTTGCATTTGATGTGTACAAGTGATAACTTGGACCTGTTATTCTGCTTAAAATACATTTTGGTAACGCTTGGTTTTTTGGGTTGGCTGCAGGTCATATGTTTATGGGGTTTAATGGCCGTTCAACTGGGAGCAGATATGCACTCTGAATTATTCTCTCTTTCCCAGTGGTGATTTGCCTGACGAAATTTTGCATTTTATCCTCTTGATGTTCCTTTGGACCAAAAAGTTCAAATATCCAGTCGTCTGAGTTTTTAGATGCTACAGCTGTTTATGATTTATGGACCTCAGCATATTTAAGTTGAACCTGTACGTTTATACGAATGTATCATGTTTTTTTGTTGTCCAGACTAAGGGTGTGCAAAACCCTGCCAGGCCCTTGAACCCGACCCAACCCGTGGTAATCGGGTCAGGTCTGTTCCTAACCCACAGAAGAGAAGTGACTAACCCACGTCTCACTTTGTGACCTGATGCCAGGTTAGGGACGGGTTCGGGTTGATTTTCGGGTTAACCAACCTGTCCCATATAGTAAAATTTATTTTTATCCTTCTCTAGAATACATTTCACACGTAGTCATTAAGAAAGAAGCATGAAGTAAATTACTAAATTTCTACTATCGCATCTCATGTCTGAAGCATTTTGTGGCTTTTATGACATTGAAAAAATATTGTTTAAAGAGAGTATTTTGTTTTTAACAATGTGACTTTGATAACACAAGTATTAAGAAAGTATTTAACAAAATGATTTATTTGTTAATATTTTATAACATCTAATTTTGGATCAATTGGTGGTTTTTCAGTTGTATTTTTTTTTTGATATTTTGTCTTATAAAAAAAATTAGGCTTAATTGTATTTTTGGTTTTTTTATTTTATTGCTTTGGCGATTTTGGTCCCTAGCTTTTTTTGCTTAATTCTAGTCTTCAAATTTTTAAAATGTGCAATTTTGCTTCATTTGTATGTTTACATCCAATAATTAATAGTGTATTTAACGTGACTTATGATATTCTAATCTTATGTTTTCTAACAAGTGATATCATAAGTGAATGAGTGAATGTTGATTTGGAATGTTAATTATTGGATGTTAACATACAAATGAATCAAAATTGTAAATTTTAAAAATGTTTGGACTAAAATCGAGAAAAAAAAATTGGGAGATCAAAATTGCTCAAGTAGTAAGATAAGGCGATAAAAATGCAATTAAACCTTAAATTATTATTGAAAAATTACTAAACTGCACTGCGCTTGAGACTTTGTGGCTTTGTGCTAGGGGTGTAAGATCCGAACCAATGATCCGATGAACCCGACAATCCAAACCAAACCAATTAAATTGGTTCGGATTTTTTTGATGTTCGGGTCCGAACCAAACCAGACCAAACCCGATGATAATTGGTTCGGTTCTCGGATTCCAAGATTTTGGAACCGAACCGAACCAACTACTATATTTTAATATTTACATATATATTTAAATATTTAATATTTATTATATATTAATATTTATATATATTTTAATAGTTAATATTTATTATATGTATTTTTTATATATATTTTAATATTTATATATTTATTATTTATATATATTTTGAAATTAAATAATTTTCGGGTTAGAACCGAATCAACCCGTTCTTGATTGGTTTGGTTTGGTTCGGTTCGGGTTTTGTAGGAAAAAATGTCAAAACCGAACCAAACCGAACCGAATCATTTTTGATTGGTTTGGATTTTTTTCTCATCTAAAATCGAACCAAATCGATCCGTTACACCCCTACTTTGTGCGGCCCTATCCAGTTATCCTTGTCCCTAATTTCTTTCAGGAAACTCTTCCGCACGTGATTATTTCCTTTGGCGCGGTGAAAGAACGGGCCCCACACCTTCCCAGTTTTGCTCAAATCCGAACAGTCATTTTGTGGGTTACAATGACACGAATTAAAAAAATATGTGTCAACGTCAAAATCAAACGCGTCCTGCCCTTTTTCCATTGTCAAATTGTCCGTTGTTTTTGTTTTGGTTGTTTGTTTGTTTTTTTTTCCGATGGAACTTAGGATATTTCTACAATGGATAGTCCAAAGTCCCGAGGATACAGTATACCGATTAAAGGACAACTTCTTTATTTATAGATGTGGCTCTATTCCCATCATCAGAATTCGAATCTTGGACATAAGGTTAAAGGTCCCAAACTACCAGTCACTTGAACCACATCTTGTGGGTAATTGCCCTTTGTATTTTTAGTAATGATATTTGGACATAAAAATGATGTCTAACACCGTATAAAAATATTCTTCATCACTTATTTATTATTTTCTTTTTTCTTATCATGTATTTCATATTTTATCACTCTCAAAACATCCCATCAACTATACAGTGTCCATATACGATGTCAAAATTTGTGTCCAAATATCATTATTGTTATTTTTCAGCAATTTACCCACTAACGAGTAAAAACCATTTCACTTTTGTTCTTTTCATTTCCCTTTCATTTGTGCAAGAGATAGGCACATAATTTTTTTTTTAATGATTTAATTTTTTAAATTAAAAAACAAATTTGAAACACAAATGTATCCTTTATATCTATTTCCCCGATAGAGATTGATCACTACTAACAGTGATGGATATTTCGTACGTATGTCATGGTTCCGACAAAAAAATCGATTGTTAACATGATAAATAATAATGATTTATCCAAGTAGTAGTTGTTTTAATTCACTTTTTCCCCCTTGACCGAAGATCCCATAGACATAGTTATGATATCATTCCTCAAATCGGGATAGTGATTAAGTAAAGCTCTCCCAAGGTAACCACTTCAACATTTGAATAAACTTTGAGTTAGAAAACTGCTATTTAATTTTATTAAAAAATATTTTTCAATGAAAAATGCTAACTATTATTTAAGAAAATTGGTTAATAAATTAAAAGAACAAATTTATGTGAAAAAATAGTATAGTCAATATATGAAAAATGATTTTTTTTGACAAAATGAAAATTCATATTTTTAACTTCTAAATAAAATAATTTTTCATTTCTTAATCAGTATCCTAACTCTTTTCCTAAACTACATTATCTGACTTAATATATATAATATAATATATAATAAATAAAAGTGAGAGAGAATGTGAATTTGCAACAAAGAAGTCCCCATAAAAACTGCATTTTAGACATTTCACATCTCGAAGCATTTTTATTTTCCCCATCGATTATCGATTATTACATAATAGCATCTCTCTCACTCTCTACAACGTTCTAATTATTTTTCTTCTTTAATTAACCATTGGAAAGAAAATTTAAATTACTACAGAAAAACCAAGTTACAAAAGTCACAAACATACACCACACCGTTGTAGATACTAGATATTGTGTCGCAGCAGAGCAAAGGCCACCCACCAGCTCAGATCGCCTCGCCACCTATTTCTTTGTTCTGTTTTTACACTCTTTCCTTGCTTTTTATTTTCCCTATATTTTGGGCTTTTATTCATTCTTGTCCCTCTCTCCCTCTCTTCCTCTAATAATCAACCCTTTCTTTACTTAGACCCCTTTGATTCCTGAATCAGAAACAGAAACCATTTCAGGAGTTCACTTTTGTTTTCCCTTCATTTTTTTCATCTGTATATTACATTGTTCTTAAAAGATCTGGCTTTTTTTTCCTGGGGTTTTCACTTTCCTTTTCCTCCCATTTGTTTCCCACTTTTGTTTTTCTTTTTCTGAATATCTAACACCTTTTTTCTGTTCATAATTCATATTTATTCATATTGTTTTCAATAGACGAGCTCAGTCTTGGAAGAAATTTGTGCTCTATATATCAAAGTTTCGAGCTTTGTGATATGATGCAAGAGGGGTTTTTCATGGCTTACCAAAATGTAAAGCTTTCTTTTTTGTAATAAATTTAGAATCCCACCTTTGTTTCATCAAATCTCTATCATCTTGGTCCTCAAAATGGACCTTTTCATGGTTTCAGACAAGTTGGGTTATTTTCTCATTTGACAAGGTCCCTCCTTTCCAATTAAAAACACAATCTTGACTCAATCCCTGTGTGCCCATCTTTCTTGATCTCACAAGGAGGAAGAAAAAATGTATGGAACCAAAAGCAAAATAGACCTTGCATTTGAATACCAATCTCAAGCCGCAATTTTGAGGCCCAGCATCCATTCAAGAAGAGCAAATCTGACTGTGAAATTCCAAGACCTTTATGGGTTCACGGTGGAAGGGAATGTGGATGATGTGAATGTGTTGAATGAGGTAAGGGAGAAGGTGAGGCAACAGGGTCGTGTTTGGTGGGCATTGGAAGCAAGCAAAGGTGCAAATTGGTATTTGCATACTACCATAGGGCAAGGCAGTGCCCTTACCTCTTCCTTGAAATTCTCAGCTTTGACCAATGCTATCACTTTGAAGAAGCTGATTAGAAAGGGTATTCCACCAGTTCTTAGGCCTAAGATTTGGTTTTCATTGTCTGGGGCGGCCAAGAAAAAGTCCACCGTGCCTGAGAGTTACTATGATGATTTGACCAAAGCTGTGGAAGGGAAAGTCACCCCTGCTACCCGACAGATAGATCATGTCAGTTCTTCACATTTTTTATTTATCATTATCACACAATTGGGTTTGATTTTAATATTAACAATTGCCACATCACCCTTCTGCCTTAGTTGGTCTCCTTTTATTATATGATGACAAGTATTTGCTGATTTGTGGATTGTTTTAATTTGTTGGGGATGATTTCATTGAATTTGATGAATTGATCACATTTTCTTTTGTGTGTCTTATAAAAACTTTTCCAGACAATTTTTGCTGCAGATTTTGATGGATGATCGAGGGTGTGGCCTTTTCTTTTTTCCCCCAATTAGCAAATTTATTATTTGTGGAATGATAGTTAAGAATGATCGATAAGAGATGAAGCATTTGTAAGCCTTATGTTTATAACCTTGCATTATTTTGGGATCTGTTAGCCATGGCTCGTGTAAAGAATTTACTTGTGCTTGAGTGTATGAATTTCAGTTGAGGCAAAATGCTGCTCTGAGTAAATGCTAATCAGAAAGAGACAGGATAAGAATTTGTGTGGTCCTCCGTGCAGTTTGGAAATTGGGGATCAATTTGGTATAGGATTTTATATCTCGACTTTTTTTTATGTCTGGGATGTTGTTATCTACTTATTCAGCCATGTGAACTTTATGGGTTTGGAAAAGGGACAACCATCAGGGTGTTCAAACTTCAAATGTGATCTTTAAAATGGTTATTGGTTATTGGTTATTGATGGTTTGTTTGAGAATATTTTGAACTTGTGCTCATGTTACAATGCTCATCCTATTTGTTGTGTTTCTAATCGTTCTTTAAACATATGTGCAGGACCTACCACGAACCTTCCCTGGTCACCCATGGTTGGACACTCCTGAGGGGCATGCTGCTCTTAGGCGTGTTCTTGTTGTTTATTCTTTCCGTGACTCTGATGTTGGGTATTGTCAGGTGGGTTTACTCTGTTCTTCCCCCCTTTTCGGAAGTTTTCCCCATTCCCTTACTACTTGAAAATCAATTTTTGATAACTTGAAATTTGATACTAATGAATATCTCACATTAGGTATTTGAGGAGAAAATCTTTTGTCTGGCTTTCGCTTTCGTTCAATCAATGCTTCTTCGATTCTTCTTCTGGCGTTAGACATTAAATCTTCATGAATTAGTAACATGCATGTTGCTTATTCTCTTATTGCTTCTTAACCTTCAAAATTCTTCTAACCGATTAATAACATTGTCCGGCTAAATCATGGATCGGTTTGTGTTTGATAGGAGCTGGAAAATGCTAACTGATATTCCAATGGAGAAATAGAGCTCAGCTCCTAACAATATAGGAAGTTCCTCTGTTAATCCAAAAACAGTAAACAACAACCAATAAACTAGAAAAATATGCAAAAAAGTAGAGGCTTAACCGCTGTAAAACAGAGAAACCGAGGAAAAAAAGATATAGGAATTGTTACTTAGTGAACAATCCTCTCCTAGGCCAAGGCCTTCCCACTTCAATTACAATTCTCAGATACCCTCTCATGTTTCAGCCCCTCCCTTATCATTTCTCCATCATCACACCCATGATTCCCCAATTCCCTCCCCCCCAATCCCTCGTATGCCAGCTGTCCAGTTTGTTACTCATTTCCGTCCCTCTTCCAACCTGCTGGCCCACTCCCTCACTTTCTTCTTTCATAATATTTCCCTCCTTACCATTCTCATCTTTTCTCCTACTCTCATACTCATTGGTCAATGGGCCATCTGTGTTCTACTTATATTTGGTTAAAGTAGAACAAAATCTATTATGCTCCTATATTTGCTTTTCTTAATTATTTCTGCAACTATATTTACATTTAAATTTTTTCAGGTAAATATAGGTATATAGCACCGCCCAGTTGCTTTAGTTAAAATTGAAGTTATCAATATGTCGTTTACTTTGATAGCAAATGTTAAATGCATACATGAGAACATATTTTCTTAAGGAGAATGCTAACTAGTGCCCTAAGGGCATTGGTTAAGGATCTAAAAAAAGAAATTTTGCATTGGAACTTGGTGCATTTCATATTTTAAAGAGTGTCAAACTTAGTTTTCCAAAGGACTTTTACTTATTTTGGTTTCCTTAACCAGTGCCATAAGAGCATTAGTTAGCATGACCCTTTTCTTAATTATTGACACTACAATATTATTGCTCCAGGGATTAAATTACGTTGCAGCGTTGTTGTTGCTTGTCATGAAGACAGAAGAAGATGCATTTTGGATGCTAGCTGTCTTGTTGGAAAATGTCCTGGTTAATGACTGTTACACAAACAACTTATCAGGATGCCATGTTGAACAAAGAGTGTTTAAAGATTTGCTTGCCAAAAAGTGCCCAAGGTATTTAATTTGATGAACTGCGTATCACATATTTGTTTGTTAGTATCTTCTGAAAATTGGAGAAATGGAAATGCAGGATAGCAAATCATTTGGAAGCTTTGGAATTTGATGTTTCCCTTGTTACCACCGAGTGGTTCCTTTGCCTCTTTTCGAAGAGCCTGCCTTCCGAGGTTAGAATACTGCTGCAATAAATTATGCTGTGAAATTTTCAATTGTTCCATGTATTAATACTTGTTCCATGAATCAGACAACTTTGCGGGTGTGGGATGTCATTTTCTATGAAGGGGCTAAGGTTATATTTAACGTGGCCTTGGCAATCTTTAAGGTACCACTAATGTAGCTTTTTGTTCTTTCTTGCTTTTCTTATGAGTACAACCAAAAGGGATATTTGAATGGTTGTAAACTTGGATTGCAGATGAAGGAAGATGAGTTGCTTGTAACCCATCATGTTGGCGAAGTAATCAACATTCTCCAAATGACCACTCATCACCTATTTGATCCAGATGATTTACTGACCGTGAGACAACTTACTTTCACCATTTCTTATCATGTTCATCCATTGTTTCCCTTTCAATCATTTGTACTTGTGTATTTGTAGGTGGCATTTGATAAGATAGGTTCGATGACAAGTAATACGATATCAAAGGAAAGGAAGAAACAGGAACCTGAAGTGATGAAAGAGCTTGATCAGAGGACCAGACGGCTAAATTCCCTTAAAATGGATGACAAGTAGCATTTGCTTTCTTTAAATAATAATTTTGAATCTCAACTACTAGGGTCTGCTGCTGCTGCTGCCTCGAGCAGAAAGTTGAATTTATGCGTTTTCTTGTTCCTGGGGCATCACACACCAGCCCTGTTGTTTTTCAGGATGTTTGTTTTGTAGATTATAAGTATAAATTTTAATATGGAAATATCACAAACTATTAATTAATGTTATAATGTGCATCAACATCAAATTAGGCCATTTTTTGTAGTATTTCACTGCACGGGACTTGCTTTATTTAAAGCAAGCCCCATGCAGCTCTTGATATATACCAAGGTTTTTGCGCCTGTTCGATTTCTCTTGCTAAAACTTACCGGGTACTTGATAAAAATCAATTTTCTTGCCTAATAATAATAAAGAAGAAACAATAACAATAATAATCACAATCACGCAAGAGAGTGCTATTTATAAATGACTTAACAACCATGAAGAACAACCAACACTAATTCTCACGTCTCCAGCAAGTGCTTTAACTGTCTTTGAAGGGTATCCGTATATCAAGAATATGTCCTTAATTTTCTTAATTTTAAGAACCTGTTAAGCAACTCCTTGGAGTTACTCTTAGTAGGAGAGGGAACATAACTGAATCAGAATTCAAGCACAGCAATTACGTCTTCGAAAATTAGACTTTCAAATTTCAATTACAGAATTATGGAAACTTAAAGATTGGAAATAGGTCTCCTATATATTGACCATTGGTGTTCCTTCTTTTTTGTTCTAAAGTTAAATTAACCTGGATCACTGAACTGTTGCAGAAAATTGTGGTATAAAAAAATAGTATTTTATTAAATGTGTTAAATGTACCTTCATTTATTAAGTTATTTTCTTGGAGATGTATTTAACTTTTGAACGTTAAAGTTAAATAAATGCCAGATGAACAATATTTAAAAAGATAATAAACATGTAAAATTATTAGATTGCATATAATTTTTTGCTGATTTTTTTTATACAATTCTACATATGAACAATGATGGATTTAATGATATAAAAATTGACGCGAATTTTAATATGTAAAGTATAAATTATGTCAAATGCTTCATTTTCTTTTCTTTTGACATGATTAGTTGCCCAGTCTTACTTTTCTATTGGCAGCAAAACTGAGGAGCCAGTTATGATAAGAAACAAAAAATAAATTTGCACCTGGAAGAAATGGGAATAAGTTGGCACAATCTCAAAAATGAGGCAAAAACTATCTTTGTTATACTACCTCCGGACCTAATTATAAGCAAAAAAAACTAAATTCACACATATTAAGAAAGTTAGTTAAGTTAGTTTAATTATCTTGATTTTTGTAAAAAAAAGAGAGTTAATTGTCTAGGGAATATGGAATGCTTCTAGAAAAGTAAATGGAGAATTGGTTTGATTGGTTAATTTTCTTGATTTTTGCAATACTAACATTTAATAATGTTGATTTAATTGATTTTTGCTTATATTTAAGTCCAAATAATCTAGTTACTTTTTTGCTTATATTTAGGTCCGGAGGGAGTACTTGAATTCCAAACCGGAAATAGGACAGCCACTAACTAAAATGAAGTACATAATAATCAGTGATTCCGTTCATCAACTTTAACCCGTGTCTGCATGCATGCATTAACAGACATTAGCTATCAGAAGGAAAATAAAACGATGCTATCCTCCCATTTTATTATTGGGAAAAATTGCATGCGATTTTCATCAAAGAATATACCTAAGTACAAAAAAATCTAAAAGAAAATTTACAGGACCCTTCTATTCCTTGTGGTTTTCCATGACAAACAATAAGCTCTTCCTTTCGCACTGAACGCCAAGAGATTTAGTATCTTCCATTTGTTCTATAAACAAAAAAATGTGTTTCCCTCATTATCTATTGGGTGTGGTTTACTTCAACCTTTTTGCAGGCTGCCTCTTTTCCATGTCAGCAGAGGTTTTCCACATGTCTGACTTAAGGAGAGCTGGCATTCTCTGAAGCTGTATCATCAACGGCTAAATTGGATAATTCATTAGCTACATCTGTTTCATTTACACCATCTACCGAAGCTACAGGTGAAGCATCTGGGGTCATGTTTTCTTCAGGTTGCTGCAAGCTCCAATACATGATGCTAGCAGTTAAAGTAAGTATCATCTTCTGGTTGACCTGTGAAGGTTAATTGCAAAATAAGCTAGAGGAAGACAAATAATATTTATCGGGAAGGGACATAATGTCTGAATGGAATCTAGATATGCATAGTACACTACTCAAGTAACATTCGCTAGTGGTTTATTTTCAACTAACATTTCTTTTACCATGAAAACAAAAAATATTTGGTGAAGCATGTGGGCAACAAGCTCAATAGACATATGTATTTAGACACTAAAACCTAAAATGATTTTCCATATGCTTACCAGCTAGAAATGCACCTAGTAGGAGTTGAATAACGACACAAGCTCATTATTATATCCACCAGATTAATTATTGAAACATACCAATCCAATTTTGAGATTTTAAAAACTTCATCTATTGTATTTTCTTTTTCTTTTTGGAATATAAACTTCATCTATTTCTACTCCCATAAGCATATATTGGAGACAAACTGCTACCAATTCAATCAACATTAACCAAACTGGACAAAATAATGAAGATTGTCAATTCACAGACCACAGGCAAAGTTACTATTAAAATTATATTTAACATTGATGATATTACCTCTATTATGTCCTCGGGTAACAGGAAAATGGAGCACCCAAGTTTTCGGGCAACACTGATTATATATGTTGCATTCAACTTCTTATCTTCATCTGCAATTAATAACAGAATAATTTAAACATTTCAATTTTGCTAGTAAGACAATGTACTCACATCAAGAATGTCCAATATAGCGCTTGATAAGAAATTGAAGAGTTGATCCATGTGCCATAGTTGACATACCGGTCTCCCCTTTAGTAACAAGACTCCAGTTGACCACCCTTGGCTCCACAGCACTCAAAAGCTCGAGGAAGAAAATACCACTAGAAAGATTCTTATCCTAATGAAGAAAATGAAATTGAATCAATTCAAAAACATTGATCAGTTCTTCGAGTAAACATCAAAGCAACCATTATGTACAAAGTCCCTTCAAGTATACACTGAACAGTCCTTTTCATTATTCTAAAGCTTCAAATTACTTTAACTACTATTGATATCCTGCCTGTCAGTGCAAAAGTTTAAGCCTGAAAATTTTTCTACATAAATGAAAAATTAAGAGTAACAAGGTAAAGACAAAAACAGATAATTCTTAATAGTCGGTCCATAACTTTAATTTCTTTTTTGGAGCCACCTAAAGTCATATACATAGATGTTAAAATATTGATAACTCATTATTGGTCAGTGTAATTGCTTGATTACCTTGAAACTATCCATTTGGGAAGTTCTTCCAGCTCTCTTCACTTTATTGTTTGCCCAGTTTAGAATATCAGCATCAGTAATCTCTTTACCTTGAGAGTGTGATCTCAAGTTCTTCAGAAGTTGAAGCATAGTAAACCTCATGAGCTGCCACAAGAATGCTGTGGAGGAGACGGAGATGAATATTCCCAACGTACAATGAGGCAGATTTGAACAAAAAAATGACAATACACCCATCACAAAACCCCCCAATGCCCAAAAAATTAGTTTAGAAACAAACCCAATAGTACTGAAACCAATAACCATGAACTAAAATAAATCTTATCACAGAAATTTACATATTCTGAAAAGTAAAACATACAAATTTTCAGCTGATTATTCACTGCACAAGTGATCATGCAAGTAAAGTTATCAATTTTTTTTCCTTTGGAATTTCAAAAAGGGACAGCAAATCAGAAATTATGAACTGATTTCTTATTTCTATGCAAACATCATACAAATGAGTGGTTGATTCTCACAGATACACCTTCATCAGTTTAAAAAACAAAATTTCATTCTTATTTTTTAAACTTACTTGAAAATTCAATCCTTCTGAATTTTTTATAACTATGTTTATACTAATGAAGTTGCTCAACATATTAACTTTCACTAAAACAAAATGCTTGTCCCTAACAAATAAATTGACCCGGGATCCATAATCTACCATGCATGTTATCAAGTTCCCATCCCATCCTTAAATTTTTTTCCCTCGAGGGAAGGTTCTCAGGAAAGGAATCAAACAAAAGACCCTCAACTAGTGGCAACAATAAAGCAGTTAACCAGATGTTCTGTCCACTCTTTTAGTATAGTAACCAACTGAAAAATTCCTTCGTTGCCTACAAATTGTACCAATATCAGAATATACACACACACACACACAACATACATTCTAATTTTGGGAACAGTGAGACATCATGACGATACTAGCCTATTAGAGTGAGAGGAGCCAATATACACCATTATATCTTACATAAATGGTCTAATATCTAAACTATTATAGCAAGAAGAATCTCCAACTTGGTCTTCAATTTAACTTTTCCACAAAGTCCAGTGTTACGTTTGTACTATAATTAAGACAAGAGGAGAATATTATCATTTCAAATCAATCACAAACACCAACAACTTACACGCGCTTCCTACTTTTATGGAACTTTTCTTTTAAACTGTTTTTATACATTGCAGTTTAATCTCAGTTCTCATCTGCCATTTAGAATTAAAAAGAGAGAAAGTTGTCATACCAACAACTAGTTGAATAACATTAGAATTTTTCTTATTCTTTTTGGTGGAAAATTAAAATTTGATTTCAAACTCACATTGTGGGTACCTCTTCTAATATATGGATAGATATATCAAATATAGATTATAAAGGTCAAATATTTCATTCTACCATTATTTGAGAACAATTATCAGTGTTCCTTTGTAACAAATCACAAGAACATATCTTGCCTGCTAGTTATCTTCAACTGGCACCTGGCAGATTGAACTAGATAGAGGTTACAGCATAAAACAATGAGTAATGCACACATCCGTCAAAAATCCAATGAATGAGGATAAAACAGAATTCAAGTAGATGTTAAAACAGAAGGCACCCATCCCACAGACATATCAACTCCACCAGAAGTAACAAATAATCACAATGCCAAAAGAAACATTGAAACTCACCTAGTAATAGCTTCTTATTCCCTTGTACAATATCATTACCAGCGACATTCACTAAGGAAAAGTTTAGATCCTTCCCAATCTTTATAACTTGGTTGCAGTTCTCAACTTTTCGAAATGGCATCTTTATAGGAGGCTTTGTTGCCTGCTTCCAATTGACAGATCCGGGTGAAACCTTATCAAGAACTTCTAACAGAACCCACCTGTATAAAAGAAAATAAGGTAAACCATAACCAGTGGTTATGATCAAGAAAAAATTTAAAAGAAATAAGTGCAAACAAATACGATAAGCAAAAGAAGAAGCAGATGGAGCAACTGAATGGTGGAAAGCTTACCCATTTCTGACATCCTCAAAAACATTATTGACATAAGTAGCAATTCCAAGACTGTTAATCCACAATCTGAAGCATCTTTCTTCCCGAGATGTCTGTGCATCATCGGTCATCATCTCAGCAAAGGACATTTTCTTGCTGTCAGGAGTTGTAAGGCCATTCCTACAAAATTACAAGTAACAGGTTTTTAGTTTTATACAAATAGAACTCACAATCTGAACCAGCTAGACATTCATCATGTACAACATACTTTTTCAAACTTATTAACTTTCACTAAGCCTCCCTAAAATGAATGAACTGGAGATACATTATGTACAACATAAATTATCAACTCCCTTGTCTCATTATTAAACTTTTTATCAAATGAAGTTGAAAGAATCAAAAGAAAGCACAATCTGAATTGTCACACAGCCATAAAATATAATGAACCCGATACCCAGTGGCCTATGTAAGGATAATCATGACAAATAAAATATGAAAACTAACATGATAATGTTAATTTCCATGATATAGGAGCCACTTCCATCTCATTAAAAGAAAAAAAGAAAAAACAAAGGGGCAGAAAACAGCATGAGTTCTTGGAAGCATAGCCCAAGGTATTCTAACTGTATCAATGTAGGATGAAATTATTAGCTCATTTGCAAGCTCTTAAGACTAATCATACCTATGCTGGAATATTTGAGCAACAAATGCAAGATTAAGATTAGGAGACCCCTCCACTATGTCTTTTGGAGTGAGGTATCTCTTGCAATCTAATTTCTCTGCCTGCTCGAGAACCATGTTTGCTCTCTCTGTTGGATCACTTGTGACCAAAGCAGTTGGGCCTGAGTGTTCTGGAGCAAGAGCATTAAGCAAGTAAGCATAAGCCTCTCCATCCTGCAAACAGAAGACAAAGTCAAATATAATAGACTTGTGCGACTTAGAACCATATTTTAATCTGTTTGTAAGTGATATCAAGACATCTTCAAATGTATCAAAAGCTAGCCACGCAATGATTCAGCAATTAGCATCGTGTAGGATAACATAGAGAGTCCTTTCCGTGAAAACTTCATATTATGAATGTCACGGCCAATAGAACATAACAAGGTTCACCATTTCTTTACCGATTTGAAGTATGGCACCAATATATAGGTAACCGTGAGTCAAACTCAAAACAAAAGGTGTTAATAAAGAATACCAGCACAATATGTTGCCCACCTAATGTTTTTCTATCACAAGGTGCAGGATTCAGACAAATGTAATTACTTATATTAGAGTAAGTCCACATACAAAAAAATAATTATAATTTCACTCACCTTGACGTCAGCAGAGAAGTTTGTAACTTGCTTCTCATATCCAGCTTTTTTCAAGTGGAAATTCATCCATTTCAATAAAACCTTTTCAGGTGGTAAACTGATAAGTTCTTCCACATCCTGCCAGCATGTTACGATATAATAAAGAGGTTTAGTTCAATTGTATCTCTAACATGTGTAAAGGAGAGGAAAACCATGGCACTTCTAAATTACAAACCAAAAGAACAATATTATCCAATATATCACCTTGTCATCTTCCACTAACTCCACAAGCTGAGGAGTTTTCTTCAGGTTGAGATCAGCTAACAATTGAATCTAATATTGCCACCATAACGAAAAGACAAACAAACATAAAAGACAGCATAAGAATTATTAAATCTTCAAGGCTTACCAATGAATAAATAATTGAACACATAATGGTGTCAATATCCTTATCTGAACTCCATACTATGCAAATCAAAAGGGTTAAGTTTAAGTAGTCTACCTTGATTACTTGTGAAATCAGACCAAGTAACAGATGTGGCTACAAGACGAAATAGGGAAATTTTCAAAAATAAAAGTCAGAGTCTGTCAAATCAGAAAAAACAAAACTGGAAAGAAGGATAAAAGAGGGACAAAAAGAAGATTGAACCTACTCTTCCTTCAACTAAATCCTGAGTACCAATATTAACCACTGTGCACCCAATAGCCTTTGCTGAATTGAGGCCAAGGGTGTGGTTCTCATTTCTCTCCCATGGATTAAGAACCATTTTTGTGTTAATAGCTCGCTCATCTATGGTCCCAGGAACAGCAACATTGATAAGCTTGCTGCAGCAGTTAAAAAAAAAAAAGGTTAAACTTTCTAGAAGAAGAAAAAAATTGAGCTCAGGTTGGGTCCTGAACATCTACCATAGAAGGACTCCGTCTTTTGCAAGATCAAACAAGGCATTTGTTGATGGATCAATAGGAAGAAACTGCTTCATGAATTTATCTTCTGCCAAATAGCTGTTAATATGTGCGACATAAGAAGCTTTCTCAGATTCATTAATAGCATGATGAACAGTAGTTGTAGCTGCCTTTAGAAAAGAAGAAGAGCTTTTTGAACCCCCATCTTTCGCTGCCGCGCGGGTTTGCAAATTTAAATGTGCCTGCCAATCAATGTCACTGAATAATCAGCTTGGTCCAATACAAACATAATACACACGAAGGTACCTGAAAATAATCTAGATATGCCAGCATACGCATACATAAACATAAACACACTTGTATGTTAGGAGCATACATCTCAGGAGGCAATTTGAATTTGGAATATCAAATGGCATTATTGTGTGTACTATACAGTTAAATTTATTAATTCATTGAGAAGGCAATAAACATCCCATTGTTACAACATGGAAGAATCATACAATACAAGAAATGTGGGAACAGAAAGCTAAAGGCTCACCCTAAGGAAGGACTCGAAGTCAATTTCTTCATCCAAGTTCTGGTATGACTCATCCAAGACACCCTTAATCTCATCCTCCTCGAACACTTCAATGAAAGCCTTTAATTTCTTAAAAATGGATGGCAAATCTTGCACAGTGACACGCCCTGACTGAGTCCTTGCCGATACATACTAGAAAGAACATGACATATTCAAAATGTTTCATTTCGAGATTCTGATGTTGGTAGAAGAAAACAAAGAAAGGGATAAACACTTACTTTGGATTTGAGGGTTCGAAGTTCGACTTGGGTGAATTGGCTCTGAAGCCATTGATCAGAAACGAGGACACCCACAAAACTAGACATCTTCTTCGACTTCGACTTCGTTGGAGAATAATGGCAAACACTTGGAACAATACAACACGCAAAGTCACATGATTAAGCCAACTGAAACTCGCTAATCAATCAAATTTCAAATCAACAACGCGTGAATGTCTGTCTCGGTTTAACCGATCCAACAGCGTGACACAAAATAAAATCGATGGCGAAAAATAAAGAAAAGAGATTCGAGGAATGAAGAAGAATAATACCTTTTACAGACTCAGATTGAAAGGTGTTGTCATCGTTTTTGTGAGAGCTTGAGAGAGAAGGGCGTATGTGTGTGTTGTGTTTTGTCGAAAACGGGAAATGGGGTGGGGAGAAAAAAACGTGTTGGCGATAGGACCCGCGAAGACCAAGGAAATGGGAATGCAAATTAATTATCTCCTCTCTCTGATCTTAAACACCCGGTCACATCTTAAACCCGGTTGGGAGGGAAAACTCATCTTGTGTATCCAATAGATTTTTTGTTGGAGATTAGTCACTGTCAACGGTAGTGGATATTTCGTATACAAATCATAGTTACAAAAAAAAAAAACCAGTCACATTTTGCTTTTACATATTATATACTCCCTCCGGTCTCTATTGTAAGCAAAAATTAAATGGGACACACATATTAAGATAGTTAGTTGATCTCATTTAAAAGAGTTATTGGGAATAAAAAATTAAGTTTGTTACCTAAATTACCCCAACTACCACCTTAACCATCCAAGTGATTTTACAAAACTACCCCAGCCACCACCTTCCTTTTAATAATGTTGTTTGGCCTTTGGTAGCTATTGTAGCCTTCCAAGTGAGTTTACAAAACTACCCTAACTACCACCTTAACCATCCAAGTGATTTTACAAAACTACCCCAACCACCACCTTCCTTTTAATAATAAAGATTATTGATGATTTTCGTCATATGCTGGAAAAAATATCGTGTTTTGATATTTATTAATGTAATTAACGTTTTGGAACATATAATTATGAGTATTTTGTATAGATTTGATGCATAAAATTTTGTTAAATGAATTTATTTTTATAGTTGGCCCTCTCTGTGATTCAAGTCTGGCTCCGTCACTGGGTGTATTTGGAAATTTATTTGTAAATGAGTTTTGATGAATCGAGTTTTGCAAACTTAATTTTAATTACAAGTGAGTTTGTATTAATTTATTTATTTTTAGCTATTTATCGTTAAAAATAAATTTGATAAAATGAATGATATTTAAATTATGTTATTCTAACTGATATTTAAATGTTTAGTCACTGTTTTTTTTTCAATTTTTTTTGATATTTTTTCCTATTAATTTTTAAAAGTAACATAGTAAACATATAATTGAAAATTTATTTTGGCAATTAAAAACTTCTCCTTCAAGTAAAATTTGGAACCCAAACGTTACATTCAACGGACCTTTGGAAAAATTGAAAAATGAATTCAAAACTGATTTTTAAAACTCGCAATCAACATGCCAACCATACAATTAATATCGGCCCCGAATAGAATCAGGAGAAGCTTGAATGATGCTGAAAGTTGACTTTGAAAGAGCTTATGACTCTGTCAGTTGGGAGTTTTTGGATTACTTGTTTAGTAGGATGAAGCCGAAAGTGGAGGGTGTGGATAAAATGCTGTTTGTGATCGGCCTCAATTTCGGTCTTGGTTAATGGTAGTCCCACAAAGGAGTTTTCAGTTTCGAAGGGACTCCGAGAAGGTGACCCGATGGCACCTTTCCTCTTCCTATTAGTTGCAGAGGGTCTGAGTAGGCTTATCAAAAAAGCTGTGAGTTTGGGAATCTATGAACAGTACATTATCAAAAACAATGGCCAGGAGGTGGGAATTTCACATGTGCAGTACGCGGATGATACGATCATGGTGGGGAAGTTGTCAGAGAGTAATGCTTCAACTATGAAAGGGATTTTGAGGTGTTTCGAACTAGTCTCCGGGCTGAAAATAAACTTCCACAAAAGTTGTGTTATGGGTATCAAAGATGGAAACAAGTATATACAAACAGCAGCTAATCACATGAATTGCAAGGTCGGAAAGCTTCCTTTCAAGTTTTTGGGTATATTGGTGGGGGGCGACCCAAGAAAAGCAAGTACTTGGAAGGGGGTTATCCAATCTCTGAGGTCAAGGCTATCAGGGTGGGCTAACAAATTCCTATCCTTCGGAGGACGTTTGGTCTTGTTAAACGCGGTACTATCATGTCTCTCGGTGTATTATTTATTGTTCTACAAGGCTTCAAAAAAGGTATTAAATTCTTGGACACAACTACAAAGAAATTTTCTTTTCTTTTTTTTGTGTGTGTGTGTGTGTGTGGGGGGGGGGGGGGGGGGGGGGGGGGGGGGGGGGGGGGCAAGCGTAGGAAAATCCCATGGGTTAGTTGGGACTTAGTTTGTAAAAAAAGGGGAGGAGGGTGGTCTTGGGGTTAGGGATATTCGCAAATTTAATATAGCTTTATTGGGGAAGTAGAAGTGGAGATATCTGTCGGAGAGAGAGGAGTTATGGTTAAAAGTGCTAAGAGTGAGATATGGACTGAGGGAAGGGTATAGGGAGGTGACAGGGAGGGCTTCTTCATTGTGGAGGGGTTTAGGAAATTTAGAAGGAAGGGGAACATTGGGTGAAAACTGGCTATCATTGGCTTTGGTTAGGAAGTTAGGGAATGGTAGGGAAACTTCCTTCTAGAAAGATATTTGGGTGGGTGAGGGCTGCCTCAAAAGCAGATTCACTAGACTTTTCAATATTGCAACCTCAAAGGATGCATTGATATGTGATTCGGGCTTCTGGAGTAATGGTATATGGAGGTGGAACTTTCAATGGCGCAGATTCTTGTACTCTTAGGAGGTTGAAATGCTGGAAAATATGATGAAACTCATTTCATCTTGTGCTATTACCGAAAGCAGTGATGACTCCTGGACTTGGCTGGGTGACAATTCTGGTTCTTACACAGTAACCTCTGCATATAAGCTTTTAAGTAAAAATTCAGATGTTGTGGACACAAGGTTTTATAAGTCACTTTGGAATAAAAACACATCATTGAGAATTGTAGCTTTCTGCTGGAGAGCACATCTAGATAGGATCCCAACAGCTTTAAATTTGGCCAGAAGAGGAGTTTTTATTACACCTGAGAACATGATGTGCCATTTCTGCAATTCATCTGTTGAAGACACTGAACACATCTTCCTCTCTTGTTCCTTTTCCTACAATTTATGGAGGCATATTTATAACTGGTTTGGAGTGTCTATTGTCATGCCTTTGGATTTAAAATCACATTTTATGCAGCATGCGGGGTTATTAGACGGAAGGCATTCTAATTCAGGCTGGAAACAGGTTTGGTTTGCGGTCATCTGGTCTATTTGGCTGCATAGGAATGAAATCGTCTTCAAGGGAAGCAATGTGGATCCGGAAAAAGTGGCTGATTGAGTGAGGATTAGAGCTTTGAACTGGTGTGTCAATTCGGCAAGAGTGTGTCATTTCTCCTTTTCAGATTGGTGTTGTAATCCAATCAATTGTTTGGAGTACTATCAAAAGGAGAAATAGGAGCTATGTTTAACAAAGGAGATCAGGTTGCATAGTGCTGGTATAACCTTATTGTTTCATTTTGGTTTGTGAATCTGTACTGGAACTTAGGCTCGTGTGCTTTGTTTGCTATGGAATGTGGGTCTTCTAAGTTGATTTATGGTGGTCGTAGTTATTCGGCAGGTTGCCTAGTTGGTTGAGGTTTTCTATTACTTGATACTGTTATTTTGATAGATGAATGTATAGGCGTGCAGTGCAGTTATACTTCAACCGGGTGTGTCTAAATTCTGTTGAATATATATCTGCCTTTTTTATTTTTTTGATCATCAACTCTCTCATGTAAATGGGTTAAGCACCCCTTGTGCTTGCTTATTATACATTTCTTTGCCTATCCAAAAAAAAAAAAAAAAAGGTATGGAAGGAGTAAGAGAAGGAAAGATGGGGAAGAGTTCAAATTTGAGGGTCTTTGATACGAGGCAAGATTCAATTGAAGATAACATTATTGGCCCATAGGAAATAGAAAGCACTGAAAATGAGCCCCAGCCCCAAGCCCGAAGGAAAGACTCAGAAGCCTCAAGCCTCAATACCTCCACTCTCCATCTGACTACATTAGGAATATTTTAGAATAGGAACACTATTATGCATTTTATTAGGTAAATTAGTTAGGCCATGTGTGATGAGGTCCTGTAAATCAGGAAACAGAATGAAAGAATTTGTTATATAAACCAATAGTAAATGAATAGAAAGGAAGCAAGAAAATTAGCCAAAAATCTCTCTCTCCTCAAGGTTTCTCACCAACGAGAGAATTCAATCTCTCTTATAATATCACTTCTTATCATTGGTGCTTTCATTTCTGCAACTCACCCATATTCATCAGCAACAACAAAAAAATGCATACCCAAACACCTGACCTCACCCAGGATCGTCGCCATGCTTCTTACCTTGCCTCATTTCAAACCATCCAAGACCAGCTTATGTCACGCCAACCTCAACCCTCTCAACCTCTTCAATCAGGCCATTCAGATGTGTTTTCTTTGGTTCTCGGACCTCTACTCCAGCCAGTAACCGACAACTCTGCCACCCCATACTAGAAATCCCACCTCCAACAGTACCCAATCGATTGTGGGTCGGTCACCATGGCGTACCAAGCTTTGGGATAGGTGATCTCGCTGCACCTATGACCGACTCGACGACAGAGATGCTCTTAACCCCGATTTTTGCGATAGCACGTTTGGGGCTACGCCAGAAGATTTTCGGGAACAACTTGGAGGAAGAATCTGAGTGTTCAGCAATAGAGGGGATATCAGATGTGGTTTCTTATTGGAGTGCCTTCTTACCACATATTGTTGCGATATGGGTGAGGGCGTCCCAACAGAGGTGATGTCGTCGACATATGGGTGGATCGTGAAGGGGATGGACACCCCACCACCGCCACTTGAGCCGCCGACTCGATTCCACTTGCGGCTGCCGGTGGGACGTCATTAGCCCACCCGCCATGGTTGAACGTCCTCGTGAATGTTGTGGATCCGCTGATCGCCAAAGGAGGTAGTACCTCTCACTAAGCAGGAAAGGGTGCGTTTGGAGAAGAGTGGTCAGTTCGAAGCTGTCGTACCGACATGCTCCTATGGTGGCTGAGTTCGGACTCACAAAAAACGCCGACCAAACCGTCGCCGACAGATCCGCTAGAGCCTTCGCATGAGATGTCGTCGGAGCCTCTGCATGAGACACTGCCATCGTATCAGCCGTCGTCGGACCCTTGCCCGTGTTTGGTCATCGCTAAGGCAATTGTCTTAAAGGTGGGAAGGAAAATGTTGCAGCAACATAAGATCATGAAGAAGATGATAGATGGGGCAGAAGGTGAGTGGAGTTATCGGTTTAGCCTAATGGGCCGAGACCAAAATTGTTGGAAAATCTTTGTAATTTCACAGTACAAAAAAATACGCACTTACCGACAGCCAAAAGCCGTCGAAAATGTCAAAAAGTTGTCGGTAATGGATGATTACCCTCGGATTTCCAACGGCTACTTGTCCGTCGGTTATGAGCTCGTCGGAAACGGTTTCTGATGGAGTCGGTAATTACCGACGGAAAAGTCCGTCGATAACTCGTCAGGAGGGTTGCTCAGCTACCAACGGAAACGTCCATCTGTAAGTGCCTGAGGGAGTTACCGCGAACAGTTCTGTCGAAAATACGGTTCCAAGCTTACCGACAGAATTGTCCGTCAGTAATTGCAATTTTTTTTATAGTAAAATTAATTAATTTTATTTTAATTGAAAAATATTATTTTTAATTTAATATTTATTTTGTTTTGTTTTAATTATTAATAATTAATTTATATTATTTTAATAAATAATTTTTTATTTTCTAATATTGAAATTTATTTTTATTTTAAATATTTATTTTTATTTTATTTTATTTTAATTAATTTATTATATTATTAATTAAAATTGAAATTACAAATAAAGTTAAAAAAGTAATTAAATTAAAATAAAATAAAAGCATAAAACAAATTCAATATCAATCCATACATAAATAACCGCACAACTACAAAACGCTACAACTATACTATCCTAATAACCCTCATTATAATAACCCCCATCGTCGTCCTGGCAGGGGGAGTTCACTGGTAAGATGACTATCAAGCTGCGGTTGAGAAAACACACTGGCATCATGCTGCTACGGAGGTGGACCGGTAGAAGTGGAGGGCTGGCTGGTATGGAGAACCCCCTGCAGAGCGATGCACCTCTCGGGTGGTAGCAAATCGAGCACAACGATCATCACCGTAGAGAATGTCTCCATCTGCTGCATCATGCGCTCGTTCGCCTCCCTATGCTACTGCACCTCCTGCCTCAGCCGCTGCACCTCCTTCATGTCCTGTGAGCCGGGGGATTAGGCTCCCAAATGGTCAAGGTCGGCGTCCCCCGACGGATGGTACGAGCTAGGCTCCCAGTACCATAAATATGCCCCTTCTTCTTCCCGCCCGCCACATCTATCCACACCTGGGTCTGTAGTCACTCAACTTCATCGGGGTCCAGCTGGGAAGGATCCGAGGCACCAGAGCAAGAGGTAGCCTCAGACGCTACCTGAGTAAACCTATTATTGAACTCCTCCTGCAATGAATACATAAAAAACATTATACTCCCTCCGTTCTTTTTCTTATTTAAGGTTTCTACACATAGATTAAGAACCCCCTTTCCCGCCTCATCATTATCCTACAGATCAAGGTATATATGTTCCTTAATCTCATGACTTGGTCCCATATTATTCAATCAATTTAACTTTTTAAACATAATATCATCCTCTTAAGTTATCAGTCTTACCCTAGGTTTTTATTTCGAGGTCGGTTCCGTTTATGTTTATCATGAACTTTTGAATTAAACTGGTTAAGTTTGGCGTGGTATGTAACCATCTTCGATTTGTGTACATTTTTTTCTTAAATATAAAAATGCCAAAAGTATTACTTATAGAATATATATATATATATATATATATATATATATATATATATATATATATATAAGCAAAAATTAAATAAAACACACATTAAGGAAGTTAATAAATCTCATTTAATTTTGTTAAAAAATTAGGCTTATTACCTAAATTACCCATCATCTAAAATTTCAATTTTCATCTTTAAAATACATCTATATTAAATAGATCCCACTTTCAATAAGGATGAGAGGGAATATGACCTTTTATATGTCAAGGAGTATTGGAAAATAATGTCAGCATTAAATTGGAAGATGACCATTTATATTCAGCATTAAATTGGGAATAATGTCAAGGAGTATTGGAAAACATAATTTATATTAAGTGGGGGGTATTTTGGGAATAATAGCATTAAATTGGATGGAAGTACGAAAATTTTGCTTATATTTTAAACCAAAAAATTTAGGGTTTTTTGCTTATAATATTGACCGGAGGGAGTATATAGTCAAAACTGTGCATTTTTTCATTAGACTGTTTTTGTCAAAATTGTGCGTTAATTTTTAATTTATATTATTATTCAAAAAATTTAATTTTTAAACATAGTATTACAATATTAAATCGTCAATCATTTAAAAACTTTTAATATTATTTTATATAATATTTATTTTATTTTTTATCATTTTTTTAGTTTTAGTTTTTGTAATTTTTGCTTCTATCTCGCTATGGTTGCACAAAATCTTTTTTCTGAACATATGTATTCATTTCTCCTAAAATTTTATTTAATCACTCCTAATCCTCTTATTTTTTAATTTACGTTAATTTATTATTATTTTTATTACTTCAATTTATACCTACCCATGAAAAATGACATTAGAATTACATTCGATGGTAACTTTTAAAATAATTAAATACCAAATATTTAATAATACTTATTATTGTTAGCTGTTATAATAGTAAAATGGTGAAATTTGACCATTGGATGCTGCACATTTCAATTTTAAAAATTAGTTCATTGAATCACTATGGCGTAACAGTTAAGAAGGCAAAAAAAAAATCATACTTGTAGCACCATGTGCTTATATACAAACCATAACATATTCATGTCTCTAAGATTGTAAAGAGAGAAAGAAAGAAGCCTTTTGTTAATATTAGAAGAAAACGAAGAGCTATACTAAAAACATAATCAACAATATATATATATATATATATATATATATATATATATATATACATATTTATTGTTATAAATTTATTGATATAAATTGCCAACTGTATTGCCAAATAATAATCCTAACCTCCCGGACAGTTAAAATTTGACATGTAATATAGTTTTCTGAAGCCCCTATAAGAGTGAAAGTGAATTAATAAGAGTATGATTTATACTTAAGCAACCAATAAATTTATTAATTTTAGAGTAACTCACCTAGATTAAAATCAGGTTGGCTTTTTTATAAACCACATTTAGTTGTGTTTGAATTTCAGCCTTCGTGGTCACATATTAGTATCTTCAATCCACTACGGGAGATAACTCTTGATATTGCGTCATACAATTACCCATGTGAAAAAACGGGTTGCGAAAGATAAAGTCCCGCGTGTTTTAACGATTGTCCTTAACTTTTATCTATAGTCATTGCAAAAGAAACAACAATTGCGAATTGCTTCTGTTGAAATTTGAATGAGATCAAGTTATCAGAAGGTGTTAGTGACAATCTAGGAATAAATACCCTTTGCCACTATTGCTTCCTGAAATGACTTTTTCCTTATAGAACATAGCATCCCATTTGAGCTTTAACCCATGTTTTGGAAGTCCCGGTGAGTTAATCGTGTTTAGAAACTCAGGTGTATAAACATCATCTGTTGTATCAATATCTCCATTCATCGTGCAAGGACTGTCAGAACTAAGATAAGTTTTTATCCCGTGAACTAAGGAGTTCATGAAATCATTCAACATGTCAACAGTTTTTATTTATTGGTGCTAAAATTGCCCTATGTTGGAAAAATGTCGTGTCACTCATGTTTTCCAATAACGATGGATAAGTAATGTTTGCAATAAAAGCAAGTCGTTCACCTGTATTTTTTTTATGAGTAGATCATCTGGTATTTCGATTCCTCCTTCTTCGATGTCGTTTCATCCACAATGCTTAACTATCACTCTGAGAAATTATTGATGTCATCAACATTAGAATATAAAATCCTACCTTGAAGGTTGTCTGAAATCGCCATCAAGAATAATAACATTTCCTCCTAATGGGATATTCAAGTTTTATAGATTGATGAATCGAAGTAAATCCCCGAATGTTCTTTCAACCGCTTCGAAGCAGCATTTGTGAGTCATTGGAGCTTCATCCCATTTGATAAGCCCGACCTTAATTATCAATCCACGCTTTTGGAATTCCATTGTATAAATCACTGCACAATGAAGTAAAATTTCAAATTTAGTGATATTAATGGTTAATTATACTTTTTAGGATGTTAGAACCCCTTAATTGGATGGAAATCAACACTAAAAAAATGTTCATACAAAAGTTTTGTAGGTATTAAATTATGAGTTTAACTTGTATGCACTGTCAGTGTAAAGATTTTTACACTGACAACCAATCATAAATAATGGAATTGATGACTTTTAAGGTGGTTAGGATAAGAATCAAGCATTTATAATGGTATATCAATTTCTGATTGGTTGACAATATAAAAAAGCTTTACACCGTCAATATATACCAATTAACTACCACATCTTCATACCAAGATAGAGATAAAAAAAAAACTGGATAAGGTTGCGTCATGCCACGCTTTATTCAACAGATAAGAATGAGGACTACCATACATACACACACACACACACACACACACACACACACACACACACAGATGTATGTATGTATGTATGTATGTATGTATGTATGTATGTATGTATGTGTGTGTGCGTGTGTGTGAGAGAGCACCGTCGTTAACTCCTTCATCTTGTGACCTTTTCTTCCCACCAATAATTTGAGCTCGTTCACTGTTCTTAGAAGCTCCCTAATATAGTTAACAGATGCTCTATCACTCTTACTTTCAGTGTTTCCACCTAAGCAAACAAACAGAAAAGCAAGGTCAAAATTTTATGCATATCCAAAGAAACTCTGATGAGTGAAACGAATATTGGGACGAAAATATATGTTAAAAAGTTACTTTCCTATATACAAAGTAAAATACTTATACTTTGCAGTGTAAATAACAAATTTGTCTTAAAATTATTGAAAATAGATGTACATATAAACGTGCTACAAAAAACAGAAGGGTTTAGGATGAGTTCCTAATTCGCTACCCAAATCCTTTGTCTCTCCGTGGTACAGGTAAACTGCTTAGACCTTTTTCCTTCTCTCTTGCTGCCTACATAACCCACATCCTGAGTTAACTCTAGCCTCTCCTTGTTTGAATATTGCTCGTCCTTGTTGCTGGTTTCCTGTCATTGCAGGTGGCTGTGAGGACCAAATGGAAATAGGGAATATAGACTGATTATTTTCAACATCACCAATCTAATTACCAAATTACTGTTTGAATTAGCACTCTAAATATTAAATTGCCGCTAATGAAATTACTATACCCCTAAGGCTACAACTAATACTGCTATTAGAGGCTAATAATTATTAAATTACCACTAAGCTAATTTACCAAATTACCCTCATGAAAACCCTAGAAAAACCCTAGACCTACTTCCTTTTATATATTATAAAGACTATTATATATTATATTATATTATAGGTTAAAGTAATATTTTGGTCCCTGTGCTTGACACGAATTCTCGATTTGGTCCCTATACATAAAAAATTATTAAAATGGTCCCTATACATACAAAAAGTATCCGTTTGGTACCTATACATTACCCGTTCGGTCCCTATAAAAGCAAAAAATTATTAAATCAGTCCTTAACATGGTGTACGATAGGGACCAAACAGATGCTTTTTGTACGTATAAGGACCATTTTAATAATTTTTTATGTATAGAGATGAAATCGAGAATTCGTGTCAAGTATAGAAATCAAAATATTACTTTAACCTATATTATATTATATATACGGTTAGATAAAATATTATGAAATCACCTGTCTACCCTTATATAAGATTAAGCTTTTAGGCCCGCTTCAGTTTAATTAAAAGTGTTAATATTGGGCCAAGGCCCATGGATACCACCACTTATACCACTTATATTATAGTATAGATTATAGATTATATATACTAGCGGAAAGACAGGCACGTGTCCCTGTATTTCTAATGCTTTTACTCGTCTTCATCCATATAGATAAATCATTTTATACTTATTTACTTTAATAGTATTTATCTATACTAAAATATATTTTGGTTTGTTGTACTCATGCTATATGAGAAATCAAGATTGAGAACCAATTTTATTTGAAGAACATTTGCATGAGATTTAAACTTGTATTATGCTTCCTATATGAGTTATCCTTCTGTTTGCTAAAGCCTTTTCAACTCCAATGTCCCTGTCGAAACAACCGGAAGATCCATCTTGCACAAATCCTGAAAGCATTTTTAATACTAAGTAAATGCAAAGAGGAAATGTTGATTCATTATGATATGAACCACCAAAATCTCATTTACACATTCTGGCCAGAAACCCATGAAGAAAGCCATCTCCTTCCTGCCACCCTACGCCTTTGCATATTTCTCATTTGTACAAATAAAATTGAAGAAAAGGGTTTGATTATTGACACGACGAAGGTAGGTATGTTATAATTCATTATGTTTGGCCAAAGCCTTTTCAACTCCAATGTCCTTGTCAAAACAACTCGAATATCCATCTTGCACAAATCCTGAAGGATTCTTTAATGAGAGCTGATATTCGGATACCCGGGTGCGACACCAAAGTGCGACACCCGGGCACTGTAGCGCTACAGTAGCGCTACAGTAGATATATATTTTTTATTACAAATCTTGACTTTTTTTTATAAATTTTTTTTTTGTTTTTTTAAATACTGACATTTTTTGTTAACCCATTAACCATATAATGAACTGAATTAACTAAATATTTGCACGTGATTAACCATATAGAATGGTTGAAGCGTCAGAGTTACCGATTAACCACAGAATACACTGAATTAACCAACCATTTTCAAAGGATTAACCACGTGTTTTTGTTTTAAAAAAAAAGTCGAAATTTGTCCAAAAAAAAAAAGACCCATTAACCATATAATAAACTGAATTAACCAGAAATTTGCATGTCATTAATCAAATATTTACATGGTTGTGAAAAATGATTGTAAGCTTCAGGATAACCGATTAACCAGAGAATACACTGAATTAACCAACCATTTTCAAAGGATTAACCATGTGTTTTTGTTTTTAAAAAAAAGTCGAATTTTGTCCCAAAAAAAAAAGAAGACCCATTAACCATATAATAAACTGAATTAACCAGAAATTTGCATGTGATTAATCAAATATTTACATGGTTGTGAAAAATGATTGTAAGCTTCAGGATAACCGATTAACCACAGAATACACTGAATTAACCAACCATTTTCAAAGAATTAACCATGTGTTTTGGTTTTAAAAAAAGTCGAAATTTGTCCAAAAAAAAACCCGTTAACCATATAATAAACTGAATTAATCAGATATTTGCACGTAATTAACCAAAAATATTAGTATAAAAAAAACTAAATTCTTATTTTTATACAAAAAAGGCAAAATTTGGAAGGGAAAAAAAAAAAAAAAAAAAGAGGTTGCTACAATAGCGCTACAGTGTTTGGGTGTCGCACCCGGGTGTCAATCCCGGGTGTCCGAATATCATAATTGTTCTTTAATACTAAGTAAATGCAAGAGGAAATGTTGATACATTCTGCTATGAACCACCAAATTTTCATTTAACATTCCGGCCAGAAACCCATGAAGAAAGCCATCGCCTACTTCTTTTTCAACCATTTAGGAGGTGTTCCTGAAATCAAATGAACTCAATAAACATGAAATCATAGTCAGTAAAAAAAAAATACAGAATAAAACCCACCAATGAGGCACTCTCCTTCATCACTGTTCAATATGATCCTATCTAATACTACACCACAATAGTACACAAAATTGGCAACTCTGTTAGATGAAATTACTATTTTCTTTAATACTTGATTATTCTTTCGTCTCATTTTATATTTTTGTAGTTTGTAGAATTTATTTTTACTGATGAAAGTTGAGGAAATTGTTGAGAATTGATAAGTGAGTGAAGCAAAGCCCTTTATTCAAAAGTACTTCAAAATGCAAGGCTGTAGAGTAATTTGAACACGATTAAATGTCTAGGTATTTAACTAAGCAATGGGTCCTATATTTTCTTTTATGTAGTTTTGCTTTGGAACATGATAAAATCAGGGTTGTTTCGTACTTAGGATTACACTTTCTATTCTATTAAAAAAATCAGGGGAGTAATAATAACTTTGAATGGAACTCATATTGGTACAACTTAGATTCCAAAAGAAAGGGACCCTGCAAAGGTTAAATGAAAGAAACAAAGTGTACCTGCATATCATGAAAGTCTTTCCCATCATGTGGATTTACTTCAAATAATGAATGTAGATGCAGATGAAATACAGAACCTCATGAAACAACATTTTCCATTCCCTGTAGATATCAATCAAGTAAAAAGAAACACAAATACACACACGTGCAAGCCGAAGGGCAACAGACATGATCACATGAAGCTGCTTCAACTTTGTATATTTGATATATGTTTCATGTCAAATTAAGCTAAACATAGAGTTCTTTACCTAGAAAGGCAATTTTTCATGCAAGCAAGACCTTGTGCAGCACATATGGCAATTTTTATTTTTTTATTCCAATAAAGTGGCGGGCTATCAAATATACCAAACAACAGGCAGCTTCCATGATAGCCTCTCATAAACTAACATCCTCGGTTCTGACTTCTGAGCCATTATGTGCATGAAATCCTATCAATTTACAGAGGTTTGGATGTTTGCAAGGATGCAAGAGTATTAACATTATTTATGAATTCCTTCAAGCATTGGAAGAAGACATTGATGTAGACCACGTCACAAAGTTCTCAGCCACTTTCAATTTTTTTATGCAAGCAGAAAATCATAAGCAACAGTTCAATTCATAATAAAAAAAGAGCCATTAGAAAGACCTACCAGTTGTTACTCATAAAGTGAAAAACAACAATGAACTTCAAAGTTCAAACATATTTGGCAAAGAAAGAAATCAATTTATGCAGCATAAAGATTTCCAAGTAAAAATCAATAGTGGATACATACATGCATACTCATAGTTACAGACACTAAATATTCATTGAGACTAAGGAAGAAACCTTAGATCTCCAAATGGCAATTCTTCAATTATGATATGAACAGAAACCTGAATGCAAAGAGACATCAAGAAATCCTATTAGAGAATCTCATAAGGTAATTTTTTTCCCATCATGAAGTAAATTGCTCTGTTCTTACTTAGAACTTTGAACCACTCATCAAACATTTGTAAAATAGTAGATGAAATGTCCTATTTAATCAGTTATTATGCATTGAAGAAAGAATGGTTGGTATAGAATCATAGGTACTTGTTCATATGGCTATCTATCTTCCTATATATACTTACCTAAAATCCATTCTTCCATCCATACACTTATCCATTATTAGTGACCAGCTATTTCATAAAGCTGCTGATATCAAGCAAACCAAGTCATGCTATCCAGGTTCAAACAAACGATGATGAATATATGGCAACAAACAACATGAAAAAGTTGTCCAATTTTTTTTTTTTTCTATTTTCTTAAACTGAATTTCTACCACAAAAAATAATTTTTAAAAACAGGACTAAACTGGGTAACAGATAAATAAAAGCTATTGACAGGCAAATAATGATGTTGCTTGACCGTTGGTATCTTTTCTCATAAAAGCAATAATGCTCTCAGCATTTTTATTTTGCAGTAATTATTATTTATGCAATAAGGATGTAACAGAGAAGGATAACATATACATGTGAAGCTGTTAGTAAAGCTAGTAAATCTTGGAAGGCACCCTCCACCTCCCTGTTTACCAAATGGTTCCAGTTATAAAGGATATATTTATTAGTATCGAATTAAGGAGTTGCATTAGATACCAGAAGCTAAGTTTATCCTTTTTAGTTAGCATTGTTAGATTCAAAGGGAAACATTTTGATTTGTTTACCTTAATGAGGGCTAACCCTAGGGAGTTTGATAGGTTCATCATGGTTAGAGTTAGAACACTCGAACTTTGTATTATAACTTTTACCATACAAATTGCTTACAGGTTAAAAAACACAGGCATCAAATCATGTATGTCTGGAAACTATAGTACCATTTTCTTCTATAACCAAACATGATTTTCAAATAGCATCAGAGTAACCATCATAAACACCCAAATCAGAATAAAAAAGACATCATTCAAACCTCAATGCATCAGAAGTCATTCCCCATCCTTGCATCTCTTCAGTTACATGGCTGTGGAGAAAGAAGATAAGTCATGGGTACAATATTTACCAGGGCCCAAGTGCCCCGCCTACGTCGCACAGCATCTACCAGTGAGCACGCTTCAGTTCTCCGCCAAGACGCCTCCGTGCCGCCACCCTGCTGCACTATGTGCCACCATCTTCCGTCATCTGTAGAATGTGAAGTTGAATCATGAGAAAAAATATGAAAAAGTATCGCCTCGATAATCTCTCCATGTACCATCAACTTCTCCATTTGAATTATAATTGTCATGTTGCATTTGCAATTTAGTGAACTAAAAAAGAAATGGTTAAAAGTGGGGGTTGGGGGAGAGAAGAAGAGTTAAGTTAACTAACCTGACCTGAAGAAATTTGGAGCATTGGTTGAGATGTCTCAAGTCGGAAAGAACGGGTTTCTTCATTACAATCTAATCCCAACACTCATCAAGTAAAATCCACCCCACCACACCACTCCCAAACTTCCTTTTGCTTAATATGAGACAGATCTGAGACTATTAAAAAAACACCCATTCCATAGAAAAAGAGTAGCTTGAGTGCAAAGTAACAAAAAGGAATGTGTAAATTGAATTACAAAGTACATAGAAAGAGGATAAGAAGGAAAATAAACAAAAATTATGAGATTATTGATGAAGACCTTAATTTGAAACCATGAAGAGGCTTTTTAAAAGCAAACCTCTTCACCAGAGACATCCAATTGTAGAAGCTTCGTGGTTGTGAGTCACCACCTCCCCATTTCTGATCATCTTGCCTATACAATATGTATCAGATGTCTTATAACAGAGAAGATCAAATTAGATAGATAAAAATAAAAATTATCATCCAACCCACTTTTCAATTCTCTGCTTCCTTCCATTTTGTGTGGATCGTCTCATTCTTTCTAAGGTGATAAAATCACGACCATTGTCACCTATACAGAAAGCAACCTTGAATAACCAATTAATTTAATGGAAATGAAAGAGAAATGATTAGTATAGGCAGCGTACCGTAGAGAGCGAGAAGAAGATCAAAACATTGGTTGGTTGTGCTTCTTCTTCCATTATGGCGCATCCTATCCACTGCTTCCAATTCAATGTTGCCCTTCTCTGCTTCTGATCCCAGTTTTTAGAGATCTGTTAAAGTTAGGTCCGCATGAAATCATATGATTCCAACGAAATGAATTAGAAAAAATGTAGGAAAAAAGATCAGCATCCTCTCTCTTTGTTTTTCTTCACGACAGGATGTGTCCCCAGGGGACTTGATTAATGTCCAGCAATTAGCACAGAGGGTAATGGACCTATCTGAGTATAGACTGAATCATGATTACCTGGTTGTTAAAATGAATGACATTGCACCAAATTTGGCCTCTTCAATTGGTGAAGTTGTCGGTGCACGTTTAATTTCCCATGCTGGTAGCCTCACCAATTTAACCAAGTGTCCCTCCTCAACTCTTCAAATTCTTGATGCAGAGAAGTATCCAAAGATGCATTAAATTCATTTAATGCTGGTCACGACTCACATCTACAACCTTGTTGAGAAATTTTACCCTTCAATTTTTTCTGACCAAGAAAACATTTAGTTGGAATATGAATTGCAATATTATGAGTTTAATGTGCCTAAAGATCCCACGTTTCAGAAATTCTCCACTTTGCTTTCTTTCTTTGCTCCATATCTCTGCCATGTATATTTGCTTGTTTTGTGCAATTTCTACCTTCATTTTATTGGACCATCAAAAGATACCTGTTTGATGCCTTTGCATTATCTTATCTTATTATAATCTTAATATAATTTCATTATGATCACAGGGAACTTCTTAGCTGTTGGTTTGATGAAACCTTACATAGAAATTTGGGACCTTGATGTTGTAAGTGAATTTTTATGTTTAGGAGTTTTGAAGGGGATGGAGTGGAGTAGTTAGTAATGCAGTGGTTTATGATGGAATGGAGTGGAGAGGTGAAATTATACCACTCTATTGTTTGGAAGTTTAATGAGAGAATCTCAAAACCCCCAGTTTGGAGGGTATAAAAATTGGGAGTTTGGGTCCACTCCATTAATGAAAGAACTCCCAAACAATGGGTCAATGTTTATTCACCACTCCACTCTATTACCAACCATCTCACTCTATCCTCTCAAACATAGACTTAGTGTATAAATAAATCTCACTGTCCTGTCCTCAACTTTCAATAGAGGTCTTTTAGCAGAATGAATACCTTGTAACTGATTCTTTGTTCTCAGTTTGAGGAGGAGCTACTTCCATGTATGGTGTTGGGTGGCACTCAGGATGCTCACACTGACTCAGTACTTGCTCTTGCATGGAACAAGGGATGCAGGTTTATTCATTTTAAAATTGCTTTCTCCTGTTATTTATGAATTTTTAAACTCTCTTCCTTGACACTTCTCTTGACATTCATTCTTAAAATATACAGGAATACACTTGCAAGTGCCAGTGCTGACAATCGAGTGAAGATTTGGGATGTTGTTGCCGGAAAGTGTGATGTTACGTTGGAGCATCACTCGGACAAGGCAAGAATTAAGCTAGAAAGGAAATAAATTTTTATCTTGAGATCATTTTATTGATAAAATATATTTTTTCCTCTTCATGTCCACATGTTTTTTTTTTTTTATCCAGAACTGTTATATAATTTACAACTTTGGAAACATGATTTCTACATTTGATAGATTTAGGTGATCTCTATAACACAATTATGAACCAAGATGTAACAGTTGTGGTGTATAGTATAATCATAATATGTTTTTTCCATCTTCAACTATTTTAAATATTTGAGTCAATTCCTATGTCTTTCATATTTATCTCCTGTCCATCTATCCTCTCATAGGTTCCAGCAGTTGCTTGGAATCATCATGCACCACATGTTCTTCTTAGTGGTTCGTTTGATCGTACCGTTCTCATGGTAATGATCCAATGTTCCTTGGTTTTTAAGGTGTTTGTATATTCATGTGCTAAACGAGACATTCGTTTTAAAAATGAATATATTTGAACATTGAAAGTCTTTGCTTTTAATGCTACTACTCTTTGCAGAAGGATGGGAGGATTCCATCACATTCTGGCTATAGGTGGTCAGTCACAGCTGGTGTAGACAGCTTGGCATGGGATCCACACAATGAGCACTCTTTTGTGGTGTGTTATGGTTATTTCTAAGGCCTAAATACTAACATTACTTCTTCTTTTTTTCATTTTTATGATAAGGCATACTAGCATTGTTTTTTATCTGCTGTTTTGATAAAAGAATTACTATCATTCTTTTAGCTACTAACTTCCCCTTACATTATTTTTATTTAATTTTCTGGTTCTTATTATGCCAGATGAATTCTTAATTATGGTTTCTCGACGGCAGGTATTACTTCACTGATAATGATTTAATTGTCCTGTTAGGTGGGTCTTGTAGATGGTATTGTTAAGTGTTTTGATGTTCGAATTGCCCAGTCTAATTCTACATCTGAGCTCAGTTCAACTTTTACCCTTCATGCACATGACAAAGCTGTTACACTATCCTACAATCAGTCGGCACCTAATGTATGTATATTCAACATTTCGATTTTGATGAGAATATATATTTATCATATACTTTAGTTTAACCCTGCCCAGTTGACATGACCACATGCAGCTTCTTGCTACTGGATCCTTGGACCAAACGGTAATAGTGAAGTCAATTTTTCTGTTTTTGTGTATAATGATGCTGGTGATTGGAATTCATCTCCTTTGAATGCTAATATTTGTAACAGGTAAAGCTTTGGGATTTGTCAAACAACCAACCATCTTGTGTAGCATCTAAAACTCAGAACTTAGTAAGTTTCTTTTCTCACTCATGGAGTCATGTATGTCTGATGGGAAGGTATTATACAAATCATGACATCTTTTTATATTGACAATGATGACTTGTATTTTTTTTCCTTTATGGTGTTTGTTAGGGGGCTATCTTTTCTATTTCTTTCTCAGAGGACAACCCCTTCTTGTTGGCTATAGGAAGCTCAATGGGAGGCTCAATGGGAAAATTGCAAGTAAGAGAAGAGGGCCCAATCTTTTACTCTTGTTTTCTTGATAGTCTCCCCATGAAATTGACCGTTGTAACTAATTATTTTGTAGGTATGGGACACCTTATCTGATTCTGGCATTTCTCAAAGATACAAGAACTACAAGAAGTAATGGAACTACTGTTCTTATTTAAACAACTGTTCTTTCGCGTTGATCATGGATCTTTTCAATATCTTTGACCTCTTGTAATGTAACTACTGCTCATATTGCGTAAATATGAGTAGAAAAATGACGTGATTACGTTACAAAATACAATTGTGTCAAAGGAATCGAAGTTGTGTATCTGTCATATTTTGCTTACCTTTTTTGTGTGTAGGTTTTGAGCCTTTTTTCCCATTATATATAAAACATTTTCATTTTTTTAAATGTATGATCTGATCGATTTTTCAGTTGAAGTGTTAAAAGGAAAAACCAAGTTAGTTAAAATCGGACCGGCCGGTTTAACTGGTCCAACCAGGAACCGCCTCTAGTCCAAATAACCCCTCAACTGCTCATTCTAAGAACCGTTCAAAAACCAGTGTAACCGGTCTGAAAACCGGTTTGCCCAGTTCAGATGGTTCTCAAAAAAATACTTGTTTTTGTTTTGAAAAAATTTGCACCAATTTGGTCCACTAAACGAAATAGACCTTGTCCGTCAGGTCGGTAGCTTAAGGTCACACAATATCTATGCTTCGAGAGTTCGAGTGGGATATTCCTAGTAGGATTGACATCTTCATCTTCAAAGGGTAAAGAAATGGATGTTCACTCCGATCGAGTACCATGGACTAAACACGCATCTGGCATGCAAAACATAGTGATCAATATCCTCTAATCTATAGACCAAGTTAAGATGGGAACAATAAAGCAATTTATTCAAACCCAACAAATCACTTGCACAAATTATATCGCTTGACAAGAAGTTGTATAATCTTGAAACAAAATACTTGGTGTGGGGACTCGAAAAGTCTTGGTTTTTTCCCCCCCTCTAGAGAGAAAGAAATATCTGAGGAATTGTGGATCCACAACTGGATAAGAAAAGAGGGTGTGAAAAGGGCAAAAAAAAAAAAAAAAAGACCAATACCTGGTTTTCATAACAGTGGAGTCTTGTTAAATTCTTCCCTCGTAGAACAGTAGAAGAATATGATGAAGGGGAATTAAAAAAAAAAGGAAATTGGATTATTGGAAGGACAAGATTGTGAAGGTAGAATGGATTATAAAAAATAATATAGAACTTTAAAGAAGGTAAATGTTGCTATGGTTGAAACCCACCTCACATATCTTTCATTTGCTTTTTTTTTTTTTTTTTTCGAAACCCACCCCACATATCTTTCATTTGCTTTTAATATATATATATCTTTCATTTGGTTTTAATGCATATCGTTCTATAAAATAAAAAAAAAAAAAAAAGAAGGAAAGAATGGGATGAAAGTTTAAGGCTATGTGATGTGATCTTGGATTGATCACTAAACATTTGATGATCTTTCTTTGATTTCAAGTGCCAAGAATTCAAGGTCAAACACAAACTAGAATAATAGAATAAAGCTTGATTCTCAATCGAGAATCAAAAGAAACAAAAAGGAGTAGAAGAGCACAATTATATATGAATTGAAATGACAAAAACAAGAATTAAAGTGCAGAATTTAAATTGCAAGAATTAAAGAACAAAAGTAGAAAATGGAATAGGAAGAAAAGGAGGGGAATGGCGCCACAAATGCATTCTTCTTGGAGAAGAAGATTGAATTTGATAAGCCAAAGGAGGATTCACCACTTGAATAAGGATATTCAAGATAAGAATCAATTGGTTCAACTCTTGAACCAAGAAGAGGGAACTCTCTCTCTCTAGAAATCTCAAGTATGAGAAAACCTTCCAAATGAATTCAAACTTGCAAAATGAGTTACATGGAGCCTATTTATAGATGAGCAAAGTGCTCATCCACTTTCAAGATGCAAATGGTGCCTCCTACATCATAAACCCAAGTGTGGGCTTGATTTTGGCCCAATGCTTCCTACTCCTATGCTTATGACCCAATAGGCCCAATTCCTAAACTAGTCTTAAGTGCTTTTATGAATAAGCACTTCTATTACATGAAGTCTAGTCTATACAAGGTCCTACTTCCTATATTTATTACATGAAGTCTACTTTATACAAAGGTCCTAGGCCCTATCCGTAACTTCTTCTTTAGAGTATTTCTTCAATGCTTGGTCCTTTGCTTGGTGAATCCATGTTCATATCATCCCCTCCTTCTTGAAGAAAATTCGACCCGAATTTTAAGCCCTACATTAAAGAAAAGATGTTTATGTTTATTCTTACATAAAGTTCGTAAAAAGAAAAGAAAAGTTTTGGGAAGAAAACTTCCTTATTCGGGAAGGCAACTCTCTTATTATCGTTGTAATTCTCAACCCATCCTCCCGGGTCAAAAACCATTCTTTTAAAAACAAGTTTTGCCCACAGCCCTTTCAAATATTTGTCATGAGTTGTAATCACTTGAAAGTTATGTGGTAAAGTTCGTCCATTATTGAGAGAAATGGTTGGAAAGATATTTAATGTGTTTTAGTTCTCTCAATGAATGGGAACCTTGATGGATGTGCATTGCTTTCTTTTTAATTTGCAAAATAGGTTCAATGCACATAGGTATAGTAGAGATATTAGTAGGCAAGTAAACATCATTATGTTTAAAATTATTTAAGGGTTGCTCTACTAATAAATCTTCTTTTACCTCACTTTTAACTGTTTCAATATGCACACTTTTAGCACTTGCAACATAGCCTAAGCATTCCACTTTGGTGGTGCAAAAAGTGTATTTTTCAAGACTTGCAAAAGACTTTGATTGTGTTTAAATGTTCAAAAAGATTTGATTGTGTTTTGTTATGTACCAAGAGATCATCATTGTAGATTACTACAAGTCTTTGAATTTCTTTAGGTTCTTGAGGAGTGACTTGAAGTTTATCCAAAAGAAACTCAAAGGTAGTAGGTAAAGAAAAAGATTGAATAGATTTGTTACCAAAAATTTTGGAGTAAAGAAAATACAATGGTGGATTTTCCAAAAGTATTTTCTTTACTTATTTTTCTTTTAAAACTATGCATTCTTTATCATCTTTTTCTTTATCCTTTTGGTTTTCACAAAAGTTTTGATCACTTGTGCCAATTGCCTTTTTCCATATTATTTTGTGGCACATTCGTTTCTTTCGCATTTATTTCTTTTTCTTCTTTGTCACTCTTGACTTTTCCCTCAAGCTCCCTTTTACCCCTCATTTTTGTTTGATCCTCACCAATTTCTTTAGGAGGAAGGGGTACAAGAGTATTTGAAGAAGGGATAGAAGTGGAAGGTTTAGAGTTAGGAATTGTGACCTTTGATCCACTTTTACCAACAACTTCAAGTTGTTTTGATGAGTCACCCTCCTTCTTGGAATTATCCTTCCAAGATGAGTTGTTGTTGTTGAAGAAGGGTTTCTTGAAGGACTTCTCTCTCTTCACTTGTGCTTCAACCTTGATTGCATGGTGTAGGTTCCTACTGTAGCTTGAAGGCACATATCTTTTTCTTAAAACCCTCTTCATTTCTCTCCAAGTACTAATTGGTTCCTCATCATACATTCTTCCCTCCTTACACAATTGATCCCACTAAAGTAAAGCATAATCATGAAATCCTAGACTAGCTACCTTTACTTTCTTTTCTTCACTATAGTAGTAGCAAGAGAATATATGCTCCAATTTCATCTCCCATTCCAAGTAAGCATCGGGATCACTCTTCCCATGGAATCTAGGGATCTTCACCTTCACATTATGTAACTTGTCATTCTTCTCATTCCTACTTCCTCTATGTTCATGTCTATGTCTTCATCTATCAACTCTAGGTCTATGTTCATTGTCTTCTAAATTTGATGAGCCTCTATGTGAGTTGTCATGCCTTGATCCTTTTTTGTTCTCAAGTACTTCTAATCTTTCAAACAATCTTGCCATGTGGCTTGTCATTCTATCCAACTTTCTATGCAAGTTCCTTGTTCTAGGTGATGATGGAGGAGAATCTTCTTCATGTTGTGAAGTCATGGTGCACTTACAATTTGAGAAATTACAATACAAATTCCAGCAAATTGAAAATTACACAAATCAAATGAAGATTACACCAATAAGAACAATTACACCACCAAAAATCAAAAGAATTAAGTACAATCCAACAAAGAACAAATACACTTAAAGAATAAGTGAAAGAAAAGAATTACAAATCAAAAATGAATATTACAAGGACCTCACCACTCACTCACCATTCACTCAAAGATTGCCACTCATGTATATCACTCAATGTAGTCTTTTTCAAGATGATTTCTCTCTTGTCTCTTTCCACTCAAGAGTTTCCTCCTCAAGGGATCTACAAGTTGAAACAAGATTCCCAACAATTAGTCTCCATTAAATAAATGACAAATCAATCAATAGGCAATCAATTCAAAGAGGTCAAGAAATTTGAAAACAACTAATACAAAACTAATGGAGTTTATAAGACAAACAAGAAAAGGTACAAGAAGAATTGCACACTCAAATTGATGTGAAGAAGACAAGTTGAAAGAGTCCAACAAAAGTGTAATTCAAATTTAATCGAAGTGTTTGTGAACAAGTGATGATCAATGTGAATTGTGCTACACCAATATTCATCCTCTAAAGAAGTTGTAGTCTTGGAACAATTATATTCGTAGGATTCATATATATTCTATAAGGATTCATATATGTTCTAGTTTTCTTATGCATCCACTATAAAAGGATTCATATATGTTCTAGTTTTTTAGTATTAATGGAACAAATATATTCATACGAACTAAGGTGTATTCAGGGACGGAGCTACTTGTTAGGTAGGCCCTCCCTAACTTTTTCCCCCCCTTTTTGGAAACAAAAATTCTAAAATTGTTAATAGACTTTGAAATTATTTTTGATCTATGTTATTGGTTGGTGAAAATTATAAAAGCATAAATCTATTCTCTTGTGTGTAGAGTGGTAACTTTTATTTTTACATTTCGTGTTTTTACAGCTACTATAGAGCATCTTTTTCATCTATGAATATAGTTGAGACCACACTACGCAACAAGATCGAAGATGAATTTTTTTATTGACTTTATGATAGTATACATTAAAAAACATTCTTGAAAAGTTTAGTATATATTCAATTATTGATGATTTTCGTGATATGCAGGAAAAAATATCGTGTTTTGATATTTATTAATGTAATTAACGTTTTGGAATATATAATTATGAGTATTTTGTATAAATTTGGTGCATAAAATTTTGTTAAATGAATTTATTTTTATAGTTGGCCCTCTCTGTAATTCAAGTCTGGCTCTGTCACGGGGTGTAATTGGAAATTTATTTGTAAATGAGTTTTGATGAATCGAGTTTTGCAAACTTAATTTTAATTACAAGTGAGTTTGTATTAATTTATTTATTTTTAGCTATTTATCATTAAAAATAATTTTGATAAAATGAATGATATTTAAATTATGTTATTCTAACTGATATTTAAATGTTTAGTCACTGTTTTTTTTTCAATTTTTTTTAATATTTTTTCCTATTAATTTTTAAAAGTAACATAGTAAACATATAATTGAAAATTTATTTTCGCAATTAAAAACTTCTCCTTCAAGTAAAATTTGGAACCCAAACATTACATTCAACGGACCTTTGGAAAAATTGAAAAATGAATTCAAAACTGATTTTTAAAACTCGCAATCAACATGTCAACCATACAAAATATATCGGCCCCAAATAGAATCAGGGACAGACCCAATTGTATGAGGTTGGGGGCAGATCCCCCATCAACCAGTTGTATGAGGTTGGGGGTATCTGCCCCCATCAACTTTTTTTTATTTATTAACTCTTATAATAATTTTTCTTTTGCCCCTGATAAAAAAAGTTGTTGCCCCCATTACTCTATAATTTTATTCTACATATTACTAAAAACATTACTCCCATTATCCTACAACACTACTCTAAATAACACATTTTTTCACTACAACTTCAACTATAAATAGATAAAGTAAGAAAAATGATAGAAAGAAGGAGTCTGAAAAGTATTACCACTGCTACTTCGTACAACAATTTATCTATTTATATATTTATTTATAAAAATATTTATAATATATGATCTTATCCCCACTAACCAGAATTTATGGGTCCATCCCAGAATAGAATAGTGCCTCCATGTTAGAGAAGCACGTGATAAACTTGGTTAGATTAAATTTGGAGGTGAGTGGCTCTCTGTTGCGTGAACATGAGAGCAAATGATTCCACTGGTGGCCCCCCAAACTGATCACATGCAACCTCTAATATGGACATAAACAAACATACATTTTAAAATGACAAATGAAATGTTCACCAAAAAAATGTCACATAAAATGCCAGACGGCATTAAAGCACTCCAGAAAAAGAAGACACAGCTGTTGACACATAATGTCACATGACAATAACATGCTATTAGATAAAAAAAATAGTATTTATATAGTAGAAATCACAGTCTCGTACAAACATTAAATAACACTTATGTTCAAAAAAATGGATTCAAATCAAAGCAAATTGCAATAAGGTAGATACACAAACATAATCTAAATAAAATATTCAATAAACCCCACATTACAAGAGCACCAGCAGACCAAAAGTTGCCATAACAAGGTTGGCCCAGATTCCATAGCTGATGATCCTGTAGGAAGAGGAACCATCAGGTGTAGATGATGGTGAGGATGATTTGCTCTCTGCACTTTGTTCAGTTGGAGAATCAGCAGCCGGGGCAATTTCAGGAGTAGGTGCAGGTGCAGGTGCAGGAGGAATATCAGTACCAAAGATGGCCTCAGGAAGCAGGACCTTGTCAACTTGATATATTGCAACAGGATCTGTGGCATGCACAGCACTGGTAACCTTGGTGATCGACCATCCTGAACTTATATGCACAGTCCCAGATTGATCAGTGAAATTCAAAGTGTAATCCCCACCAGCAAATGTGGGAGTGGAGCTTGCTTGGCTGAGGTTTTTGAAGTCAGCTAGAGAATAGAAATGTGGCAAGGCATGGAAAAGGATCACTTGCTTCATCTGTTCATTTGTGAGTTTGGATAGAGAAGGCTTCTTCAAAGATGAGAAGGCATTATCTTTGGGTACAAAGATGGTAATTCCTTCTTCAGTGTTGTTGGCTTGGTTTTGAAAAGTGTCAAGCACTTTGGTGGACTCAAGGTAGTTAAGGAAGGTGTGAAATGGACCAGCAACAGTGAGCAACTCAGTGAGGTTCACGAAATCAGGTGCTGGGGCTGGTGCAGGTGTTGGGCTCAGAGGGGGAGGACTAGCAGTTTTTGCAAATGCTGATGAACTGAGGAGCAGCAAAGTGTTGCTAACAATGAAAATCATGGAAAACTCCATTTTTTCCTCGTCCACAAGTTTGCAATATCACCAATCTCTCCAAATTCCTGCAAGAAAATACCTCTAGAATGTTAGATCTCAACAAAACGGACCCGGATTCCCTGCAGTTAGGGAATCCATGCATTCACGCATTTAGTTTAATTAATGGTTAAGATTTAATATACCTATTTTTATGTTAATATATTTATAATACATAAAATTAATCTCAATGCAGTCAAAAAGCAACTGCAGAGCATTTCCCAACAAAACTTCCCCATTGTGATAAAGTTAACTACAACAACTAATAACTTTTTCCCACTAAGCGGGATAAGTTACATGGATCAAATGATTAAAACCAAATCTTTAAACTACGAGAAAGTTAAATAATGCGAAAAAAAGAGTAAAATCAACTCCAAGTTCAAACTCAATCTCCAAAAAAATACAAATCCCTCTAATTTATCCACCTACCCTTCTAAACATAACATTGGACATTTGTCTACAATGTACTTATATCTACAGTGTCTAACAAAATGGCTGAAACCAGATCTTACAAAAATTAACATCAACCATGAAAAGGAACAGAATTGGGAATTCATAAAAAGGAAGATCTAGGAATGAGTTGAGCCAAAGTAAGCAGAAGCAATTGCAGATCAGAGCATCATGTGAACACTGACAATCTAATGGAGGCGAAGAACACTTCAAATGTGCTCCTTTTGCTTCAATCTCTCGAGCAACCCCAGGTATAGTACAAAAGAAGATAAAGAGAGTGAAAAATTATAAATTAACAAAAGCATGCTGAGTCCCAGAAGACCAAATTTACAAATGCTAAATTTAAGATCAGACCCGTAAGTAAATGAATGTAAAAAGGTAAGATTTATTTTACTTTATATCATCAACCCCAATCAAATCCGTTTCTAGTTCATTTTCCCCAGAAAGTTTCCACGTTCTACATAAGCACAAGTCAAATGTACATGTGTTAGACCAGTAAAGTACACAATGACACAGTCCACATCATCACATCAACCCCAGAGATGAAATCAAATGAGACAGATCTAGGCAAACTGTTCCAAAATCTCAAGCACCCATGCAAACTAAAATGACAATCAGACATGGAAAATTAATAAAGATTAAAACTTTACACTAAACCATTAAATGGGCACCCACTACAGAAGTAGCAACAAAAATGTAAAGACATGAGTATTAGATTAGAGGGCACCGACCTGAAGAAGAGGAATTCAGAGAGAGAGAGAGTAAAAGGGAGAGAGAGAGAGTGAGTGAAGGACGAAGAATGAGAATGGAGAGAGTGTATATAAAGATGGAAAATGGTGGTTCGTACCAGCTGGAGCTTGGATGTGAAGAGAGAGAATTGATGCTTACAGCACATAGAGATGGTTCTATCTTAAGGGAGGTTCTTTCGTGAAGACATAATATACTTTAATGGAAATTGCTTCTCTGGTTTCATCTTTGTGTATGGTGGGCTTTCCATATCCATTTCAATTAATTAATTACTTGTTTAATTCATCATAGACCATCCTTGCACTCTACCCCACCCCACCATTTTCCCTTCCTTTCTCATCTCTTTCTTTCTCCTCAATTTATCATCTCTTGCAACCTATCTATAACAAGCTTTGTTAATTTATTTCTTGTGTTCATCAAAAGGGCAAAAATAAAAAATAAAAAAAATCCTTCGAGATGCAATTTGTGCACGTATATAACTTAGATCAAGGTGCCATGTTGGTTTTGTTGTTATGTAACTTAGTTTTTATGTCCAATTACTGTAACTCTATGTTCATAATCATTTTTTAATTTCACATGTATTTAATTAGTCAATCATGAAAATAGAAGTTACAAATGCTATAATATTTTTTTTATCAAATTCAAACCGGTCATTTTGGAAAGAATTTTACTTAATTATCACCTCGGATCTAAAGATTTATCTCATAATTTTATCTGTGGGATATGCAATTAAAAAAACTTAACTCCCTAAAATATCCTAACAAATTTGAAGTCTAGGTGAAAGAATTACTACTCATTTGAGTCAATATCTACACAACGTCTAATTTGAAATCGTAGCTTTTTCGCAAATAACTAAAAACCATCATCGATTACATTTTAGAGGGGAGAATGTAGAATAGGCTTAAGGCTGATAAACTAGTTTATAGTTGATAAGCTAATTTATAGCTGATAGCTATTAAGAGTTTGTTTGAGAAAGATTAAATCTTTCTCATTCAGCTGTTTTTGGAAGATTAAGTGGTTTTATGAAAAAATTGTATCTTTGGGTACATGAATTATTTTCTAAAAAAACTTTTCTAAAGCTATTTCAGTTGTTTTCTAACCATCTAAGGAATCCAGCATTTTGCTGATATATATATATATATTTTGCTTATTCACAACATTCCACTCATAGGGACCAGCTGGTTGATGCTATTTGTTTTTTTTTATCAATTTAAATGCAGAAGATTTTTCATGCATAGGGACCTCTCGGGCAAACCTGCTAGTTGATGCTATTTGTTAATATTTTTGTTCAATCAAAGCAAATTTTTTTGATCAAATTATTTGCTATTTTTTTTTTTTTGTGCTGTGTAACTATTTGCTATTTGTTAGTATTTGGTAAATGTTTCTCATAAATCTAGTCATCTAACTTCTGGTGAATTTTTTGGATTTGGTGAAAATTTCACAGTTTCTTTTTATTCAAATTTTTTATAAACATAAACTTTTTGATGACAAGATATTAAAAAAAATCTTAAGTTAAAAGAAAAACAAATATTATAAACAAATATCTTTATACCATTTTTCGCAATTTATTATGTAAAAGTGATTATTTTGCACCACCTAAACGAAATAAATTATCTTAAAATCGCTTTTCAGCAAATATACCCAAACAAAGACAGATTATAATTATAATCGATTATCACAATAATTGCTTATTTAAAAACAGATTATCAGCATAATCTTTTTTTTGTGAACTTTCCCAAATACACTCTAACTGAAAAACCAACTGATTGAATTTGAAACGTTTGATAAAATTAACGATTGAACTAGTTTATAAATGTAAAATGACATTAAAGAACATGTTTATACACACGTAGTAGGATGAGCATTTCATTAAATTAATGGGGGTAAAATATGAGATAAAAGTTAATAAGTTATAAACTATAAGTCATAAGTTAAATAAAACAGCTTATGAAGAAAATCTATAAGTTAATGAGATGAACTTATTTACCAAACACCTCTAATTTTAGTCAAACAAGCTTATAAACTAGTCAAATAAGTTTTAAGCTAGCTTATTGGACTCTCCAAAAGAATCATAAACTTGCTTATCAAACACCTCTATTTTAATTAAACAAACTTATAAACTAATCAGACAAGCTACCATAATCCGGCTTATGTGCGTGACTCTTCTCGTGGTAAGGAAGAGTGTTATTCGCTTAACAGTTAACACCATCAAAATATCGCGAGAACAACTGTGAATACCGTATGGTGTATTTGTATTAGGAACACAAATACTTATACTACTGTGTATGACTTTACACACACCAAGGTTACAAACGGTGGGGCACCGAGACAGACCCACCGCCACATTGGTTGCTCAATGCTCATTGCTTCGCTCGCCCCACAACAACCCATGCCAACTATGGAGGAATCATTTATTTGGTAAGAGTGACATTAGAGTACCGCTAAATACTGCTAGGTGATAACCATGTTTGATATAAAATATAATTAACTTATATTTTTATAAAATCGTTACATCACATACTGTAATATGTAATGAATCATTTTATAATTAAATTAATCCTAATTTGTATCATATTATTTAAAAATAATCTTGATTTATAAGAATATTACAGAATCCTCTATTTGGCAACCATGTCCACGTACAATAACAAAACTATCGCCTTGTTCAATGTTGTTTCGTGTCCGGGACTTCTACTGTGTCTTACACACAACACATTAACATTATTAAAATGAGATTTATTGTATAAATATTTAAAATATGATACTCTGATAATATCTTACTTAGATTTAATTACAATTCATCAATTTTAGCTTTGTAAATACTGTAAGACAATATTTTTATACTTATATTTGACACGATATTTCATACAAATATTATATTTAAAGTATAAGAAATATTTTCTTATAAAAATTGATGTACACTTTCCCACTCAAACGACAACAATCATAACCGACACTTTGGTAATTTTTTTTAACTTTTCTCTTCTCAATTAATGCTCCTAATGCAATTATTGTAATGATAATTATGCATAAGTATGTCTAATTTTCATCAGAGTTAAACATATTTAATCAACTAAACTCACATGGAATGACATATTACCTATTACCTACTTGTTTATAATTGTCATCAGAATAATTATATAAATAGTGTTTCCTTATGGGATAATCAATTATTATTAATTTATTATGACTTAGAGCCCGTTTGCTTAAGATTAAAAAATAATTGATTTTGTTACAAAATAATTTAGTGATTATTTTTAGAGATTTTTAAAAAAAACAGAAGCAAATTTGTGTTTGTTTACTATCATAAAAATCAATTTTTTTTAAAGTAGTTAGTTATAAAAACTGATTTTTTTCCAGAAGCAACTCAAAGCTGCTTTTTATTTTAACCCCAAAAATGATTTTTTTCTGTTTTTGATTATTTTTAGAAGCAAAAACAAACACACTAAAAACATATAAAAAAATCATTTTATGATTAAAAAAATAATTTTTTTTAACAAAATAAACAATAACAAACAGGCTCATAATATACGAAAACCTGACAGATAGCAACAAAAGAACACATCAAAAGTTTGGTAACGTATAATCGTGACGATTTAAAATAACTACTCCACTTGTTAACGGGGGGACAGTTATTTAAGCACCAGCATGCCTGGGAAGTATATTGGGACCTGTGGTCAAATCAAACAAAAACTGTTAGTAATTATAGATCGGTGATCAAATCAAATTACTCTTTACATTAATTACAACTATGATTAGTTTTAACCAACGGCTTGATAGCTTTCGATGCTTAGCAGAACAAGGTGCAGGGGCAATGTCAATGGCCTAATCTAATTAATTAGTGCACATCGACCTCGTTAAACAAGTCCTTTAATTATTTCACTGCACATGACAAAATCAAAATGTGATAAACAAAGGAAGTAGTTAGGGGCTTCAAACTCATGACCCTTTTGGCAAAGTTCACTGTTCATTGATTGTAAATTTCCTTCGTTGAATTAAAGCAAAAGTAATGCAGTTCAGATACAAGCAATGATGGGAAGGAAGAAATTAAAAAGGATAGACAAAACTGTCATTTTACTCCTCTTAATTTATAAACACTCATCCTGTTAATTAGTTATGATTTTAGAAAATTATCGTTTTAATTTTTAAAATTATAAGCGCTAATTATGTTGGTGAATAGAACTACAATTCATTAGTCGAATAGATTCTTTAATTTAAAAACTAATGTATGTTTAGAATCATGTTTGATACAAGCAGAATCATGTTTTGGACGTGAAAGCTACTCACAATAGCTTCTGTGTCAACGTAAGTCCAGCTGAATGGATTGTGTTTCCTATATGATCGATGTTTATATTCAAGTATTAAAATAATATTTGTTTAAAAAATCTAAAAGACTATACAACGTATATATGCTTGCAAATTAAGATACAGAAAGAATGGTTTTCTCAAAAAGATATTCCTCAACTTGTCTTGTTGAATAGGAAGCAAAAGGAACTATTCAAGATGGGTCTATGCCTAGGAAGACCAGAACAAATATTTGTAAAAGTGAGAAGATGAGAGATTGTTGTCAATGTGACCGGCAGCTAGGATAGCCCTATCAGACTGATTCTATAACCCCTTGGATTTGGTGGGTCTTCCAATCTTTTACGCGTCCTCTCGTAAAGGGTTTGATTGCACAATGCATATTGATATTGATGTATATAATGAATGATGTAGCCCTTCTAGCCATCAAGAATTCATATATATAATTTATCGAGGGAAAGAAATTGAGGAAACATACCAAATGCAGCAGTTTAAGCTATATATGCGCAGACGAGTCTCATTTATGCTCAGGTGGAATTTCCTGGAGGATAACAATTTGCTGATCAAGTTCACGTAGTCTCTAGTTAATTAGTATTGTTTGTAGTTGGGTGTATTGGTCTAGTCTTGGATTACACAACTACTTGATTTGTTGTGCTTCTAAATTAAAGCACATGCTTTGCTATTATTTTTAAAGTTGTGATTATGTCACGAAAGCAGCCTATTCCTATTTAGTTTTTAATAATCTATGGCAATAACTTGACATTTTGAGCTGCCTTACAAACCATATTGGTAAGGCAAAACCACAAGAGTGGCTGGTCTTTTTGTCCCATCCTAATACATTATATTCTCTAACTTGGTTTCAAGAGACTACCTCATTTGCTCTGTCTTAGCCAATAAACCAATTACTGATTGTGTGAATTCTCGGGTATTAATTATCACTTTTTAGAGTTAATAGAGCTTCCATAAACATAATTTGGAGAGATAAGGCAGGTTCGAGATAGTTTGATCTTGATAACATCAAAATCGTTTGAGACGAGCCTAGATATATAAAAAATGTACAGCTCCTTTTTTTCATCTGCTAAAATTCAACTGTTAAAACAATAAATAAAGACAGCAAGTATTTATTTAATTCTAAACCAAAGGTTTTAATATTATGTCATGAACAAACTCTTTCAAAAGCTTGAATAATTAGGTAAAGATATATAAAAACTTTATTATATTGTTAGCAATATACTCGAAGCATTAATGTTAATTTGCTTGTGAATCTCCAAAAGTCCTGTTTCAAGTGACATTTTAATTTTGTACCTTAATTATATGATCCTCTAACGTAACATGCATGCTGTCATTTCTTTGCCAACAATAATTAAATATTTGTTGTGTTAAAACCACTTCTTATAATAAGTTGATTCATATTCAGTATAATAATTTGCATCATGGTTGAGGGCAAAATCATGTTAATAATTCTTTTGAAAGGTTGATGTCCATAATATATAAACTATAGATGCAATTAGACAATTACAGAATGCAGCCAAGATGGAGACCAAAATGATAGTAGTCAGGGGCTGTTCAAGAGTACTCATAATAGGTCCCTCATAATATGCCTAATAGTCACGCTCTATTAAATTGATTAGGTTTTTGTAAACTTCCAAGACACCGAGCCAGGTTTTCCAAGTGCTCTTTTCTGTCCAGAAAACCGTAGTTAGATGTATTTTCTGCACAAATGGACTAAAATAATGTTAAAAAGTGATATATTTAATTATATACTCAAATGTAACAAAAACTATTTTTGAATACTACTGACTACCGACTAAACTTCTCACCAATCACAGCAATTATTTATGTTAAAGAATGCAATAATGATATTTGGACACAAATTTTGATATCATGTATAGATACCGTATAATTGATGGGGTGTTTTTGGAGCGATAAAATATATGATGAAAAATAAAAAAACAATAAATAAGTACCGAAAAATATTTTTATACAGTGTTGGATACTATTTTTGTATCCAAATATCATTACTATAAAGAATGTGAAGTATGAACCAAAAAGTAAGAGACAACACTTGACCATAAAGGGCAAGAGACCACAGCAGCCGGCAGCTGAAGCAACTAGCAAGAGAAAAACTGTCATTGAAAAAGAGAATCTATCTTTCATTTCACTCCTGATTGCTTGAAAAGCCCACATACCACGGCTTTGCTTCAAATCACATTCAAGACTCAAAAGCAAGAAGATCGCCAAAAAGATTAATAGACTCTTCAGATTTAGTTTGACAAGAATAGTGGAGCAAAGAGCGAGTCAAAAAGAGCCCACATGTTGGGAAAATTATCAAAGATTCTTCCTTTTCTATATTCCTTCTAGTCAATAAAAAATAAGTAAAAGCCAGAATGTAATAACTAAAGACCGAGACATAATTGAAATAGAAATTAAAAAATATTGACTAAAAATGAAGGAGAGTTACAATTGCAATTGCAGATTGTGAAGATCCGCATCTATGTTCAAGCCCAGTCCTTCCTAATATCAAAAGTATAATTGATCTCCAGGTAGCATTTGTTGTCATCATCAAGAAACTGCAAGAGGAAAAACACAATAGCATATGGTTGTATCGTTAATTCATTAACAGCCATAAAAGAACATTAGTATGGTTGGCCATAAATCTATATAAAACAGTAAGTGTTTTTGGATTCATGTTGGAAAGTTCTAGGTGTTTGGACAAATGTTATGTCTAGACGTCTGTTTCAACTCTCCTAAGAGAAATTTAAACACATCAAGTCACTCATATTTCACATTCTATGACTCATAATTCTTTAGTACTATTGAGAACAATACGAGCCACTATCCAAAAAGAATCTTATATTAAGAATTAATCTTTTTTTTTAATAAATAAAAAGTAAAATAATAAACTTCTGCTTGTACTAACACAAAAAGTGATTCTCACAAAAAAAAAAACAACATAAGAAGTGATTCAAGCCACCAGACAAAATGATACTTCGAATAAAGACCAAAGCATCATCAAAATAAATAACAATGAAACAAATAAGTTGAAAATTTTCTTCTGCCCTTTATTTTCTGCTAAAATGATTAGATATAGATTAAGCTGAAAGGACAAACAGTGGTAGTCTAAATACTTTAGCAGCCATCAAAATAGGACTATATCATCTAACTGCAAAAATGTACTAGTATATGCTAACAACACTCTCTAACACCATCTTTCCAACACACACCTTTCTATTGCTTGAAATTCATGTGATCTCACTATTTTGGAAATAAGTTTCGTTAATTCATATGAGTCCCACTTGAATTTTGTATGAGGCATATGAATTTCAACCAATAGGAGGGAGTGTGTTGGAAGAAGAAAGTGTTGCTAACATTTCTCATATTACCTTTGATCTTGCAGAATATGCTCCTCTTGCAAAAATCCCGGAGGGTGTGACTTCTTCCGGCATCTCATGTGTGTATGGTTCTGTCTGGGGGCTGAAAGTTCCAAGCATCTCTTTTGAGCTGTCCACTGAAATGAGACTTGTTGTAATTAGAGAATGCTTCAGGGTTTGCATATTACTATATACATTACAAGTTTAGAAACAATAAATACTCCCTCTGGTCCTATATATAAGAGGCAAAACCCTAAAACACACAGACCAAGGAAATGCATTGAAATAAGCTATTTGTAATTAATATTCATATAATTTACGAATTTAACCCTTCAATAATTAATAAACAAACCTACTTGTATTGAAAGTTGCACTGTCTCGTAAATATAAACCCTATTATAAATAAGGGTAAAATTGGAAATGAGCATTTAATATTTGTCAATATACATGCATGTCTCTTATATTTTGGACCCAAAAAAATAGTCATTTGCCTCTTATAATAAGGACCGGAGGGAATAATAAATAATATAAAAAGCTTACCCTTGATACCAGTCTTCCAGACAGTGTTGGTGTACTTCAAGCCAGACACGATATTATTGTTGACTTGGAAGGAGAATTTCAAGCGGTAATGGCTACCTTCTTTAAGAGTAAACCATAAACCCTTTGGGTTTCCACTTTCAGGTATAGGAAGAACAATGTCATCTCTACCAGGAGAGACGATAGACAGGCAGGTAATTTTCACTTCAGGTTCAAGAACTTCTGTGTAAAGAAAGATTAACATTGAGTTAATTGATAGAGTACTATAAATACATCACAAGTAGACACTTCACATACATACAAAAGGAAGGATGAAGATCTTCCGTCCCACTTTCTTATCATATTATTTGTCCCTCATCAATAACAATTTGTTACTTAATAAAATAAAATCATAATTCATTAACACTTCTATACATCCTCAGTCTTTGATTGATAGGGAACATCGAAACACCAGTTTTTGCGGCCAAAGAATTTTGTTCATAAAATCTTCACAACTACAGGTTTTGGTATTTTAATGGATTACATTGAAATTATTATGGTTCCTCAAAATGTTAATTTGCATGGCTCCTCGTAGTTACACTTGTCAACATTGTTGTAATATATAAGCAGCAGCAGTACAGAAGCCTAATATTTTTTAGAAATATATATAAAAAAAAAAAAAAACTATGCAAATTTGAATAATATATACGTATGTACCTGCAACGTTGTTCACGTCCACACTCCCAAGAAGTTGTTCCTTCCATCTCCTCAAACTCTCATCATCCTACAATACCAGAATCCAACAAAGAATAAGATAAGAGAATAAGGAAGAAAGTAAGAAACAACATAGCAAAGAACATTAGCAGAGAAGGGTTTCCCGCAGATCGACAGAAACAAAAAACCCAAACCTTATCTTTCTCAAGGTGTTCTTTAAGAGTGCACTGAGGACCCAGCTCTATTTTGGTTCCATCTTCGTCGTCATCATCCTGATCAGTTGCATAGATAGAAGACTCACTCACCTGCCTGCTCAAAGGCTCACCTTCACTCTTACGATGTTCTTCATTCTCTGCCTCACTTTTCTCTCCACTTTGTTGTTTGTTTTCATAAAACCCCATGATGATGGTTTGATCTTTGGAACTTGAAACAGCCCCAGCAGCCAAGGTGGTTAACTCATCAACTAGTCAGAGGGAATGACAATGGCAATGGTGACCAAATGCACCACCAAAAGAGAGAAAACCCCCCGCCAAACAAAATGGCATTTGGCAATACAAAATTATGCAAGGCAACAGTACAAAAAATGTTTTCAAGTGAAACCGAAAAAAGCAATAACAGTCTGTGTCTCGCAATCACATTACCCCAACAATGATGAAAAATGGCTTGTTTGTCTCCTACCCTCTTTCTTTGGTGTGTTGTTCAAAATTTCAGGAGAAGAGAGAGGAAATTGTGGGTAATTTAGGGAAATGGTCATGTGGTGATCCGCAATGTTTGTTAGGTAAAACATAGTAACATCGAGTCATTGACTCTGGTGAGGTGACAAAAAATGCTATGTTGTTGAGAACCTTCTAATTTTTTATTTTTTATTTATAAATTCTTAGCATGCCATATCAAATTTTCTTAATTATTGAATGTATAATATTAAAAAAAAATATGATTCAATTAAAAAACATCATCCACATACTAAAATAATACATAGAGTTTAATTTATATCCACTGTCAATGTAAAGATTCTTATACTGACAACCAATCAGAAATCATGGAATTGATGACTTTTAAGGTGGTTAGGATAATAACCAAACATTTGTAACGGTGTGTCAATTAATGATTGGTTGACGGTGTAAAAAAAATTACACTATCAGTGTATATTAATTAAATCCTAATACATATTCGTCAATGATTAAGAGTAAAAAAAGATATTTTACTAAAAATACCCAAAAACTTCTCTTGATCATTTTCTCACTTCTCACTTAGATAGGAGTCATCATCTAATCAATTTTTATTTATCACAATTGTATGAGTTATATATGAATCTTGGATATGAGGTATATTTGAATCTTGGATGCTCTTGTTGATAGACGGTCTACAATTGCATGCTAAATCCTTGTTGACATTGGTGGTTTGCTCTGGCATTAAAACGAGGGGAACATCCATTCACGAAATTTTTCTAAAATATCAACCTAAAATGTATATAATATTTTTCGAGCCCTTTTCTGTAGGTTTACTACAAATTACAAATTCTTTCCAACATGTGAATTTTATTTAATTTCGAAGACAAGCCTCACTGCAATTTTTTTTAAATATTTGTTTGTTTATATTTAAAAGTTTAGCTCTGAAAATTTACTTGTGAGAATTGTTGTAGAGCAAAAAAGGTGGATTACATTGAGAAATGAATAGTTTATTTACCTATTTAGTGTGAAATTTAAAATATTTACTTGAATAAGATTAGAAAAGCCACTTACTTAAATAAGATGATTTAGGATGTAATTCTAATATTTTGCCACATATTTTTGGTGGGGCACGGCACAAACAATTGCTCATGGCTGTAGACCTAGTAGATATTGGGTTCATCTGTCCAAGATCAGGAGTCTATATATTGCCCCGAATTGGTTAAAAACTTGTTTACTCTGCATATAAAATTATAAATGATAGCCCAACCCACACCTGGTCAGCTATTACTTTTGTAAATTATATGAATGAATATTGAACTAAATTCAGTTTGTAAAAAGCCCATAACAGCATAACTCGAAGAAAATTTAAATCTTTATAATTACTATTTATCTCACTTTGTCAAAGATTAATAGTGGTGAGATCGATACAATTTTTTTTAAATGCTTATTCTTATTAAATATGGCATGAAATTAAGATTATCAGCACATTTTTTGGAATATGGAATTAAATTAGGATAAAGAATAAATATTCAAAAAATCATTATATGCAATGAGACCTTAAATATTTTTATAACAAAATTTAATTTATTTTACAATAAAAATACTGATAAAAGATTCATTAAAACTATTTGCTCGTAGATGATAATTTAAGAAAAATATCATTCTGACAATGTAAACCGTATTTTGCTTTTAAAAAAAAACATCTGAACTATTTTCATTCCTGGAAACAGGGATGGCAAAACGGGGGCGGGTTGAATGTTAAAAGTGGGTTGAAAATCACACCCACCTCATTTAACGACGGTTGGTGGGTTAGCCCGCCAAAAATAAAAAATAAAAAATAAAAAATAAATATTTAATTCCCTGAAACAACTTTAAATTAATTATATTTCCACTTGAAAATCAAATCCCGTCCTGTTTGTGTGTTTAAATTCTTTTATATACAATTTTACTATTTTAATATTGGAAAAAATGTTTATTATTTATTATTCATTCGATTTCTCTTAATAATATTTGAGTAATTTTATAATTTTTAAATATCATAAACAGAATAATAATTTAGATAAAAAACACTATGATTATGTTTATGTAGGCTTAAGAAAATATTTAAATTATTATAAAAAAATAAAAAATGAAATAAAAAATGAAGGTTGGCCCGACGGGTCAACCCGTCCGCCCCAGCCACCGCTTCGTTTTCTTGACGGGTCAAACGGGACGAGTTAGGGCGGGTTGGTGGGCCGAAAAGTATAGCCCGTCTAAAAAAAAAAGGAATAAACGGGTTGGCCCGTCAGTCCAACCCGTTTTGCCATCCCTACCTGGCTGGAATCATGTCACGGATTGCCTAAGAACGATATTGAAGCGTTATGTTTGACAAACTCATTTTAACTACATTAGCAATAACTCTATTCCTTTTTGTTTAATAGATTTACAACTTGTAGGGTTACTTTTATTTTTACGTGTATCTCTCTTTGGAAAGTAATTCCGATGGTGATGTGATGCACACATTGTTATCCTTGTGTGACATTTGGTATTTGAAATGTTTAATTTCCAGGTAAACTATATTTATCGGAATCACATTCTCAGAAATATTTTATTCTCATATTTATATATGAGAATAGAGTTTTCCCAAGTTTCTAACTATTATTTATTAATTTTATTCCTAGAAATCTTTTATGTATGAGAATAGTTTTTTAAAACTTGTATCAAATATGAGAAACTTTTATTCTCATGATCATATTTTCAAAAATATTTTTATAAAACTTGTAACGAACGGTCAAACGGTACCTTACGTCTCCTCATTCTATTTGTAGGCAAACAAATCCTTTGCAGCTGTTTAACATATCTTAACCCAAGGGCAGGCAATGGCACGCAGCATGTCAAATGTACCATGATGCACCTCTTCCTTTTGTGCGATTACATCAAATCAAAGAAAAGAAAGTCCAGCCAGCCACAAAACGACTACGTGGTCGGTGAGGTGAAATCCACGTGTCATCTATCCATTGGTGATAGATACGGTAACTATTTGTGAATATCCTTTCAGGGCCCAACATCTGGGGCCCATTGGCCCACCAGCCGACCAGAGCCCACAAAGTCTACATGAACGACGGTTTGTTGTTTGCGTCAAAGGTCACAGGTGAGGTCTGGAATGCCAGCTATCTTACGCTTACGGACCCTCCTCTCCATTAATTTATTCCTTTGTTTGAGATCCAAGAACAGGGATTACTTCACCCCAAAAAATAAAATTACCGCTATATTATTGAAAATATAATTTAATTGTTTGTTCGATTAACTGTAGTGCATGCATTTACACTAATTTGTCACGGTTAAAAGTAAAACCATGACTATTTTTGTACATATGAATATCCTCTACAATCGATCTTACATGATCATCCATTTGAAACCAAATCATTTTAGTAAAATATAAAAGTAGTATAAAAAATCCAACAAGGAATTTAACTATTACCACAGTACATAACAATAACTTACATGAAGCTTAAAATAGTTTGATTTTGTTTATCATAATACAAATGAATTCTGAATCTTTCAACAGGACAAACAAATAAAAGTAAAAAATGTATTTAGTACTAATCAAATTAGTTAATAGGACCATTTTGTTTTACCCACATTGTTATTTTCCACTCAAACATGACTAAATGATAATGACTTTGGTAATTCACCCTATGTGTATCCGACTGCACAAAGCACAGAAGCTCAGAACCAAAGAAAATGATGGCTTAGATGAAAAATCATCCTCCATTATTCAGCCTCCCAATTGAGAGATCTAAAACAAGCATTATAAAATAACAGTATAACCTCATCTCTAAGCCTTTGCCACCATTATGGCCAAACATGCTTAGTTGCATTAAGTGATCGAGGCGTCAAATCCCAAGATTCTTGAAGTGCCCCCACCTCTTGTTTTCTCTCAGCAACTTGAGGCCTCCACCTCTATATAAACCAGTCTCAGTGCTCATATTTTTCAACCAAAAGCATAGTTTCCTTTATCACTCTCAACTTTCCTTCTTTGGTATTCCAATGGCCACTGTTGAGGTAACTCTTTAACATTTATTCACTTGGTTGGTCAGAACCACCAAATGTATGTCCTTCCTTCTGTTGTCTCATCATTATTTTCTTTTATTTGTTTTCAGTTTCATCTGAAACCAACATTAAAGTGTTATTCGTTTTCTTTAGCCAGCAGCATTCTAACCATCATTCTTTTTTTCTTGAAATTCATGTCACTTAAGCCAGTAAAATGGAAGGGTGCATTTATCTTTTTTGATACAGCTACTTAACCGTTTATCATATATAGGTCTGTTAATAAAATCGAACTCCCTTGACCCTTCTTACACCTCATTTCACTCAGAAAATTAAATAGAAAAAAGTATAAAATTCTTGAGATGCAAATCTTAATTTGTTTCAGTATTAGAAGTTAGAACAAACATCAAATTTGTAACCTGACAATGTTGATACTTTTACATAAGGACATATATTGCAACAATTATGAGAAGGGGTGCTGGAACCAATAATTACCAAAGTTAGAAGGATAAGAAGTTTTTGAACTGCATGCATGTTGCCACCTTAGTTATGCTTTTTCTCAGCAGAGTCTAAGTTAAGGACTGATCCAATAAACAACATTTGATTTTTCGTCTAATATTCTATGCCTATTGGAATTGGATTTTGTAGGTCGTATCAGCAAAGAGTGCCTTCTCAGAGGACACAACTGAGGCATCATTGAAGACTGATCAGGAGAAGATCACACAAGAAGTTGTGGAGACTCCAAAACCAGCATCAGAGCAAACCAAGGAAGAAGAAGCTAAGGTTGAGACTGTGACAGAAGCTAAGGCCTCAGAACCAGCAGCTCCAGAAGGTAAGCCCTCAGATGAAGTTGAGACTAAGGAAGTGGTAGAAGCAGCAGCCAAGGTTGAGACTGTGACAGTCACAGAAGAGCCAATAGTTGAGAAGACTGCAGAGGAAACTAAGAGTGAAGAAGCTGAGGCAGAAGTTGTTGAGGAAACCAAAGAAAGTGCTGACCCTGCTGAGCCTGAGACAGGATTCCAGAAGGAAGATGTTGTTAAAGAAGAGAAGGCAGCTGAGCCTGAAGCTAAGGACAAAGATAACAAAGAAGCCCCAGCTGAGCAAAGTGAAGAGAAGGTCGACACAGAAGCCTCGGATGAAAAGAAAGAGGAGGAAGTGATTGCAAAAGCAGCAGCTGAGAAGAGTGAATGAGTAGGGTCAAGGGGAATGTGCAGTTTATATAACTGTGTTGGAGGGCGTTTTATTCTGTTGCATGTCTTGTTGCTCTCTGTCTTTTCTTTTCTTTTCTATGTTTAGTGGTCTAATAAAATAGCTAAATGGGTAAGAGAGGATGACCCACTTGAACTAACCACATGGCATGCATGAGCTACATCACTTCTGTTAATGTGGGGATTTGGGCGTGGGTCTCCAAGGTAGGATGAGTGAAGTCTATTATTATGGTCCTAGTGTCATTCTGCAGGAATGCAGGATTGGTCTGTTTGCTCATATAAATACGTACTCCTCCGTTCTCTGTTGTAACCAAAAATTAAATAAAATATAGGTTTAAATAAGTTTTTGATCTCTATAAAGTTTATCAAATTTGGTTTTGGTCCCTGTGAAATTTTTTTTTAGGTTTCCGTCCCTGTAATCTCACAAATTTTGCAAATAGTCCCTCCTGTCATCTTTTTTCGTTATCTAGTACTCATAGGTATCGAGATAATTTTATTTTACTATCCGACTTGCTGTAAAATTTGGCCATAAAATAGAAACAAAATCATATATTAGGGACATAAGGTTAAAATTGCTAAATTTCTTCATTTTATATGATATCTAGTACTCAGGGGTACCGAGGTAATTTTTCGTTCTTGTCCGACTTGCTCCAAAATTTGGCTAGAAAGTAGAAATAAAATCATACATTAGGGCCATAGGGTTAAAATTGACAAAATTATTCATCTAGTATGATTTCTAGTACTCAGGGGTAACAATATGAACTATTTACAAAATTTTCGAAAATATAGGGACGAAATCCTAAGAATATTTTTTACAAGGACTAAAACCAAAATTGGTGAACTTTCCAGGGACCAAAAGCTTATTTAAACCTAAAATATATATATTAAGGTGGTTAGTTGATCTTATTTAAAAGAGTCATTGGAAATAAAAAATTAAGTTTGTTACCTAAATTATCCTTCATCTTATTTATTAAGCTTGTCTTGTTGAGAATAAAAGGAGTCATTGGAAAACAAAATTTGTATTAAATAAAGGGTATTTTGAGAATAACTTCATTAAATAGGATGGAAGTAGTTGAAATTTACTTATATTTTGGACCAACAAATTTGAAATTTTTTACTTATACTGTGGATCGGAGGAAGTAGCGTATTAGTAACTTTGTTTTCCATGTCGTTGGGAAATGAGGAGCTTTATTCCATTCTAGTTAAGTCACGCCTCCTTTAAATCAGCAGAACTGTGATCATGGATTAGGAACCAAGTGTGAGTGAATTAAGTTCCATGCATGTTTTGAAGGAATTAATAAAAAAAGGTGAACATATATAAGTGAATGGACCATAAACCTAATCTATTAAGGTTTCAAGTTAAACTGTACTGTAATACCACTTATGTATTCTTTGTTTAGTGATTTCTCCAACTTTTAAACTCCGGGATACACCCTTTATGGTGGATTCTAGCATGAAGTATGTTATTTATGGGTATATCCATATACCACAAAAATCCTCTTATTTTTATGGGAAATTCTATTTTTACCCTTACCATCAACATCTCCCCACCCTTCACCACCACCATCCACTTCCACTGCCCCACCGACTACCACCCCATCACCTCAACAGCTCGCTGCCGTTCGCACAGGACCATCGTCCACTGTCTCACCTTGCATAGTCGCGTCCGGCCGCCACCTCTCGCCCCTCTGCTCACTGCCACTCGCCGTCGTTCACACAGTCGCGACCCGCCGCCACCTCTCGTCCCTCTCGAGCTATGACTCAGGCGAACCAGATCTGACTTGTACAGATCCGCCATTTTGCGATGTTGGGGAAGAGTTGCGTCCGCTCGTGGTGCCGCCGCTGCCGTCGCTGTCGCCGCTGCCCCCTTCATCACCCGCACACGCGAGATGCCTCCCTGGTAGGGATGGCAATTTTACCCGCACCCGCGGGTACCCGCGGGTAATATTCGTGACGGGCACGGGCGGGGAGGTTAAATGGGTATCCGCGGATTAAATAAACGGGTTTTTTACACTACCCGTTTATTCACGGGCGGGGACGGGTACCTTGGTATCCGTACCCGCGGGTACCCGTGCCCGCTAGGTATTACTTATTTACTTTACTACCCCTAGGTATAACTTGGTCTGAGACACAAATTAAGCCATTGTATGATTGCGCCGTTTATTATGTTTCTGGCTTTTTGCTGCCCAATCTCAACCCCAATCTCAAGTTCTCAAATCTCAACCCCAAGGCTGGTGATTTTTGTGGAGAGGAGCTTCTCACACGGGCTTTAGATCCTCATTCCTCATCCAACCTTCCAATCTCAACCAGGACTGTCCAAACCCTTTCAGAAGTTGAAGCCTTTGCTCTAAAAGCTGATGATTTGAAGTTTGTGGCTTCTCAATTCCAACGTCTTCACAGTAAGCAGCTACGCCACACCTTCAGGTTCTACTCGCAACAATGGCGTACATGGACTGCATGTTTTATACAACTCAAACCTGAATGACAATGACATTTTTTTTATAAATTGATCTGTTTTTTCTTTTTCTTTTTCTGCTCAGATCTGATTATCATGATGTCTGCATTTGCACTATTATTGTATGATTGGTATCCATTGGCTGTATGAAGGGAGTATTATTTACATTTGCACTATTAATGTATTTTTTCAACAACAAAAAAAAACAGTTAAGTAGTATCCATGGGTACCCGCGAAACCCGCAGATACCCACGAAACCCATCAGATACCCGCCCGCCAGATACCCGTGCGGGTGGCGGGCGGGGACGGGCTTAGATTTGCCCGCGGCGGGCGGGGGCGGGTAGGGTGGTATCCGTGCCCGCCCGTGCCCGTTGCCATTCCTACTCCCTGGCAGTGGATCTGGGCTGAGGCGCGAGCATCTCCCCCACTGGCAGTCGCGAACGCCACCAGATCTGGCGACTGGCTCTGGCGATGACGATGACGCGCGATGGGGTCGAGGGCGGAGCGCTGGTTGCAGACGTAGAGGTTGACAGACGCCCGCCGCCGCTCACCATCGCCCGCACGCCCAGCAGCTGCCGTCCGCTCCTCCAAGCTTCTGCCACTTCCCTTGAGCCTCGAGCATTGTTGCAGGGTGGTGGCGGTTGGTGGTGGAGAAATTAGGGTTTGGATGTAGGGTGGGAGCATGGGAGGGATGAAGGGCAAAATAGTATTTTTCAGTTTTTTTTGTTTTCAAAATTTTTTTTGGAACAATAAATCTGGATCATTGATTATTTAATTATTATATCCAATGGTCAAAAAGCATTCTAGATAAAAAAATTTGGGTATATGGGTATACCACTAAAACTAGTACTTCATACTAGAACCCACCATACTTTATCCCTTGTTAAATATTCAAAGGAACCTTACCTTAGTCATGGTCACCATAGTCTACTGCAACTGGACAGAAAATAAGTAAAGCAAGTTGATAATCATGAATCAAGTTACGAAACTATACATCCAGTATGATGAGACGCATCTAAATAATCCATACTACACAAGTTTAATATAATGACTTACACAGGGTAACTGGTTTAAGAGTTTCATCATAAAAATGAAGGGTCATGTTTAATTCCTTTCGTCTCCCTTCAGTTGAAAAAATTCTAACTCCTTTGGTGTTGTCGAGGGTGAAGCATTTCACCAAGTGCCTCACCCATGTACCATTAAATAGTCATGTAAAAAGTCATTTCTACCCTTATCATCAACACATCCTTCCTAATCTTCACCATCACCCCGACCACCCCACTACCGCGCGTCCACCCCAACCAGTTCCGGGCACCACTCGACCTGCCTCCACCAAGACATCAGAGAGAGGAACACAGTGAAAAATACCCTAGATGAAGATTCTGTTCAAGCTGGATCTGAGCAACCACAGGTTCGCCGGAAAGTTTTTGGTGGCGGTTCTCCATTTGTCGAAGCTGAAGTTCCTGATCTAAGGTTCAACGAGTTCGAAGGAACGGTTTCGAGGGAGCTATTCACTAAGCACCTAGACGCCATTTTCATCAACAACAATCGATTCGTTCCTGGATCTGAGGTTCAACTAGTTCGAAGAAACGATTCCGAGGGAGCTATTTGGTAAAGGACCTCGACACCATTTTCATCAACAACAACCGATTCGTGTTCGACATCCCTGACAATTTCAGGAACTCACAGGTGTCGGTGATTGTTCTGGCGAACAACCGTTTCCACGATTGTGTTCCGACGAGCGTCGGAAACATGTCAAATCTGAACGGTTGTGTTCCGGCTAGCCTTGGTGTTCAATGTTTAGCTTCAACCAGTTGTTGGGGCCGTTGTCGAAGGGTATAGGAGAGTGAGAAGAGGGAGCCGACAGTGGTGGGGTGAGGGTAAGAGGGTCTTTTTAAATTTTTGGGTAAATGCCCATTTTGGTCCTTGTATTGGGAAAAACCCAAGTCCCACATTGACTAGAGATAGTCTCTAATAAGAGCTTATAAGTAGTGGGCAATCCTCATCTCATGAGCTAGCTTTTGGGATTGCGTTAGGCCCAAAATCTAATATGGTATCAGAGCAATCCTAGATCCATTATTGGGCCACCCACCATGTTATCCACGCACCAAGCCCAATAGTGCTGGGCGTGAGGGGGTGTATTGGGAAAAACCCAAGTCCCACATTGACTAGAGATAGTCTCTAATAAGAGCTTATAAGTAGTGGGCAATCCTCATCTCATGAGCTAGCTTTTGGGATTAAGTTAGGCCCAAAATCTAATACCCTGACAAAAAGTGCATGGGTCATTTTAGTCCCTGACAAAAAAAAAAAACTACTTCGTTAGTCCCTGACAATTACTAACTGGGACAAGTTAGTCCCTACGTTGACTCCGTTAATTAGCATCCATTACTAAATTGTCTGGGACTAACTTGTCCCAGTTAGTAATTATCAGGGACTAACGGAGTATTTTCTTTTTGTCAGGGACTAAAATGACACATGTATTTTTTGTCAGGAACCAAAATGGGCCTTTACCCTAAATTTTTTTGCTACAAAAGTTTTTTTGGGTTAATCAATTTGAACCATTGATTAAAGTATCAATATATCCAATGGTTGTTTCAAATGCTTAACTCCTTTCCCTAACTTTTTATAATGCAAGACATAACTTACTTACTTTACTCAATGTTATTCCTATTCTTATAAATTTTTTTTTTTCAATTTCAATTATTGATTAGTAAATAGTAGCTATTCATCGTATTAACTTAAAAAAGTTAAAATAAAATAACATTCCTTAATATTAAATTAATTTGTAAGTGTCTAAATTATTTGAGAATTTTTAAATAGGAATCTATATTTTAAAAATTTGTATTTGGATCTCAAATATATAATAAAATTTATAATTGAATTTATCATAAATTTTTTCGTTAAGGTTCCTTTAAATGATGTATTCACTCGTCATTTATGAGTTTTTGAAATTTTTGAAAAAAATTAAATAGAACTCTGTATATTGAAGGGAAATTCATATAAGTCCAAATAATTTTCAGAACCCTAACAAAATCCTAACGAAAAAGTTTATAAAACTCAATTACAAATTTTCTATATATTCAAGAATCTAATTACAAAATTTTAAATTATAAAAACTTATATAAAAATTCTCAAATAATTTTAAATTGATACGCTCCATGAATATAACATGCAATTCCAACCAGTAATCTGTGATACAAAAGCTCGGATAAAGTTGAGCAGTTGAGTCAGCAATATTGTGAATTATGGTGGCATTGAGTTATTTCTGAGAGAGAAATGGCATTGCTCTTGTCGAACTCGAACTCTGGAATGGTAAGGGGCAGAGATGAAGTGTATGTAGCAGCAATGCCTCTAAGGGCCACAAAGGGACCACCCCACTTGCTTATGTCTGCAGCTTACTCCCTCAATTTCTGGGATTTACAGCATTTCATGGTCCTCATCAAACCTAGCTCACCATCTCCTCATTCTCAGGTTTCACTCTTTCCTCTCTTAGAATTGTTGGGGTGTATAAATTTTCACCATTTTTTTAAAAGAATCTTTCGAAATTTGTTTAATTTACTGCTTGCTGTGAATAAAATATAAGACCTTTTTGTTTCAGACTGCAATTTAGCCCATATGTTGTTGACATTGCCTATTTCAAGCTTGAGTTCAAATCACAATGACCATGCTTTCTCAGGTTTTGGTTTTTGATTTTCAACCAAAAGATCCTGAAGATATATACGTGGCACTTTCAGTTCTTTCTGGTAGAGCAGTGCCAGGTGAGGGCTTGTGTTTGTGGTATACCGAGATTATCTATAATCTAATATGGTGAAAGATGTTCCCTGTTATTGTTACCAATCATTTGCTTCATTATATGAGTTTCTATGTTATTTGTATAGTTTCCTTCGAGCCCCCTGTTACCATCAGTGAAAGTATATAATGAACTTTGCTCTCATGATTTAACAGAGGAAACATTATTCTGTGATGTTGTTATTGGATGAGTGGGAGCTTCAGCACCTTGAATTTGATTCATGGTGCTTTAAGTTCTGAGCTGAAATTATAAAAGATAAACTTAAGTGAAGCTCTTTGGGTGCTTCTAGTACTGTTATACAATAAAGATATAAATGTGTATTATTTTCTTACATCCCGTTATTGAAAATTTTAAAATAATGATGAGATGCCTGAAAAGTAGGAAACATGTTGTATTTTTATTGGAAAACAGCACTACAAACACTTAAAGAACTTTACCTAAGTTTTGATCAATTATAAAATCACCCTTATGCAACACATTTTGCAAATTTGGACAGATCTATTTATAACTTTTGAACTTTCTGATTGGATTTTCTCTCGATAAATGTTTCTAGTTTTTTCTTGATCAAATCTTGACCTCTGTTTACACTCTTAGGAGCTGTTCTTGTGAGGAAATTAAAAACGTTGCCAAGAAGCAAATGCTGGCTCGTTGGATACTCAAAATCAGATGCTGTGGAAATAGCAAGTGAATTCAACAAAAAATGGGAAACAAGTTTGAGAGTTGGCCTTAATGATTGCCGCGATTATACCAATGGTAATAATTTATTTGAATGATGAGCCTCATGTTGCATATGTCCTTTTATGGAAAGAATTCTGAGCATCTCTGTGTTTGTGTGTGTTATTACTAGATCAATTACATGATAGGGAAATCATGATTTTCTGATGTCTAGGATCTCAATTCAGTCTGCCATAATGCTGCTATTGCACTTTGTGTTAATCACATTGTGGAAACTTATAGGTGGTCGATTTAGAATTTCTATCATATAGATAAACTTAACTAAGATACCCTCTAGTGTATTGATTTATATTTTGACCATGAGGTATTGAATTTTTCTGGTCAATTTAAAGGTTTGGTCAGGCAACTCACTGGTGAAAAAGATGTGCTGAAACGTTTGAGAAACGATCGCAGTTAGAGGCAATCTATTGACTGGCTAGATGATCATGCTATTCAATCATTTTTGTATCATGCTTTCAACATCTTTGAGCACCTGCATTACATTGCTTCACATAGATTGGAACTGACTAAACATCATCTAATTCGTGGCAGCCCAAAGAAATCAATATCAACCCAGGAAAAAACTTAAGCTATTTATTTTCTATTCTGTAATGTTCTTTATTTTTCTTCTGTGTAGCTTCTGAAAGTCTGTTCTGTTCTTGTATTATGATGTGGAGCTATAAATGGTAATGCAAAAGCATATATAGATACACACACATACGGGTGGTTAAGATATGGCCTAATTTTTGTTAACGCAAAAGAATAAATTGCAGTATAATCTAGCCTTCTATTGTGTAACTGATAAACTAATAAGTATTGATTTGCAGATTATGAGAACATGTACTGTGTCGTGGATATTCTAGTTTCTAGCTGATTTTTGACTTGTTTCATTGTGCTAGAGATAATCCAAGTAATGATTGGCTTGTTATGAAAACATGGTGTTAGGAAAATAGATTATTTTTAACTTATTTAAAAAAAATTATCAAATAAACACATAATTAGCTATTTAATCAAACACACCCTTTCGCCGATGCTCAAGGCCCATGCTAAACTTCTCTCTTTTGTTGCAATTTTACGGCATGCGGTGGTTTGATAAACATGGGACAATTAATTGTGGAGTAATTATGGAACACAGACACAGGTCTATGCTTATAGACAGCTTAATTTTTTTTTTTTTTTAATAACAATAGACAGCTTTTTTTTTTTGAGATAAATAGTGCTACTGCATTTCATTAAAAATCAAAGTCTCAATACAAACTGGAATTTCATCAAAGTCTTGAGGGTTAGCCATACTTGTAGCCACCCTAGCCAAGGTGTGAGCAACTACATTAGCTTCCCTCCTAGTGAACTCTATAGAAGAGTTTGAAGTAAAAAAAGATTGAAATAAATCCCTACAATCTTTAATAATAGCCCCACAAATTGAAGAGTCTGGATACTTCGCATGGAAACTGTCAACTACATATTTTGCATCAAGCTCAAAGGAGACGTTTTCTAACCCAAGTTCCTTTGTCCACTGAAGCGCATTAAGCAAACCGAAGGCCTCCCCTTCATGCACTTGAAAGTGAGACTCCCAGAAACACGTTCTTGCTTTGATGAACGCCCCTCCTTCATCCCTTATGCACATACCTATTCCAACCTTACCATTTTCTGAAAAACTAGTGTCCAGGTTGCATTTCATGTTGCCATGCATTGGTTTCCTCCAACTACAATGAGTGGTCATCTGGCTAACAGCTACGGCTTTCTCCTGGCCAATTCCTTTTTGTGCCCACTTCCATTGGTAGAGGAAATTGTGAGCTCTAGCCGAAACTTGAGAGCAAAGTTCCTGCTTATCATCCCAAAGCTTCAAATTTCTGCTTCTCCAGAGACTCCACAGGAGCATGCACCACGTTGGTCTCCTAGCTGTCCCGAGAAAATCCAACATGCTCCAAAAGAAATCTTGAAAGCTGGTAGCCGTAAGATATATTCGGTCCATGTCAGGCCAAAAACCTTCCTTCACCCAGAGCCTCTTACTTTTATCACAGGTGATAAAAGCATGGAAATAATGCTCCACATCCTGCTCGCAGTTAACACATGTAGTAGGACATGAAACCCCCCTCTCGACAGCTTAAATTAAGTAACAATATTTATTAGACATGGCCATGAAGCTAAGAGGAATGCAGTTAAAGTTCAGGCTTGTTTTGTAAGAAAAAGGTTGTTAAAACTCAACTTATTTATTTAAATAGGTGAAACTCAAGTTTAACTTGTTTAAAAATATAAAACTTGACTTCATTCATTTAGCTCATTTATTTCTTGATTATACTTTTCTTTTTTAATTTTTTGATTATTTTTAAATTTATTAATTTAATATTTAACAAACATCTTTATTTTAGAAGATAAAATAAAAGAGAAACAAAATATAATTGTATATTCATGATCCATTACATATATGATTCATAACTTCTAATCATTATTCATTAATCCTTTAAGTAATTATACGTACATACACGAGATCATATACAAGCAACCTTTTAATGTCAAGCATACTAAACTTAAACTAACTTAACTTATTTAAATAATCGAACTTAATATCAAATTTAAATTTGTTTGTTTAGTTAAATAAATAAACTTGATCGAATATTTAAATAGTGAAACTTAATTCACAAATAGCTTGAATCATTTATACTTGTACTATCAAGGAGCCTTGTTATCATTCCACACATCTTTTTAATTTCATATTGATTATAAAAAATGAAAAGGGTGGTTTTAAAAGTACAGCAGAAAATGTTTGATTGCTCTATCTTTATTTTAACATATTAAAAAAAAGAAATAATATATTTTCTATTAATGAAAAATTCATATATAATCCGCTAAATAATTTGTATGAATTCACTTTCTAGTTAGTAAATCTTACATAACATTCACTCAATGATGGGAATTGGGTGGCTCAAGTGGTTTGAGCTAAGGGTAAAGTAGGAGGTCCAAGATTCAAGCCTTGACAAAAGAGAAAAATTAACATAACAACTGACTACTAACATTTACCTATAAAAAAGAAAACATTCACTCAATGATAAAAGAAAATTATATTAAAAAAATGTGTGTTGTGTTAACCTCTCTTTATCGGTGGATATAGATTTGAATCTTCGTACCGATTTATATAAAGTAGGTTAAAGTAATGTTTTGGTCCCTATACGTGACACTGATTTTCAATTTGGTCCCTATACGTAACATGTTATCAATTTGGTCCCTATACGTGACACTGATTTTCGATTCGGTCCCTATACGTAAAAAGTTATCAATTTAGTCCCTATACGTGACACTGATTTTCAATTTGGTCCCTATACGTGATACTGATTATCAATTTGGTCCCTATACGTGATACTGGTTTTCAATTTGGTCCTTATACGTGATACTGATTATCAATTTGGTCCCTATACGTGATACTGGTTTTCAATTTGGTCATCACCACTAATTGGTCCCTATATAAGAGTGACCAAATTGCAAATTATTATCACATGTAGGGATCAAATTGAAAATAATTGTCACATATAGGGACCGATTTCAATTTTTTTTGTTGAATTGGTCCCTACATGTGACAATAATTTGTAATTTGGTCCTCTTATATCGGGACCAATTAGAGGTGAGGACCAAATTGAAAATCAGTGTCACGTATAGGGACCAAATTGATAACTTTTTACGTATAGGGGCCAAATTGAAAACCAGTGTCACGTATAGGGACCAAATTGAAAATCAGTATCATGTATAGGGACCAAAATATTACTTTAACCTATAAAGTAATATACATTTGTGACGGATTCCTATAATGTAGTTTGAATTTGAATGAAAGAAAAATCAAAAGGAAAGGAAGTCACGAGAGCCTCATCTACAGAGTTAGGTTTGAATTAAAAGTGCGTGAAATTGAAGGGGTTCTATTTTTCTATAATTTTCTATAATGAGAGAACGTTGAAGCGACCGAAAATAAATTGTATTTTTTCTTGGAGAAATAAATAATACCCTGGACGGGAATAGACGTTTTACCCTCTCTATTATCTGATTCTCAATTGTCTGTTTGTGAAGCTACGTCAGTCGTGTTCACCCACGTTCACAATGGCGGTTTCCTAAAGTATTGCCGACACCATCATCTTATTATTCTTATCATCGTCCGGTTTATTATTCGTAAGTATCAGTCAACAGCTCAACATTTTTGGTTTTACTCTAATATATTTTAACTTTTAAGCATAAGAAGGAACCTTTGTTGGATTATAATGTACTAGTGACAGTATGGCCGCATTTCTAATACTTTTGCTCATCTTTATTATATAATTTTTTACAACTTTATAATGTGATATTTTAATGTAAACACTTTTGTCAAAAAAAGAATCTTAATGTAAACACATGTTATGTAGTTAATCATTACGTTAATAATATTATTTTGTGAATAAATTTGAAAATAATTAAGATACATATTTGAATAAAAAATAAATCCAAGGTAAAAAAATATAATTTAGTTATAAATATCTTTTGGTCTTGATATCTTCGAGGATTGACTTTAAGTAGCTTTTTGTATTTCCCTGCATCACATTCAAAATAAATTATATTGTTAATTTTTGTTAATTAAAAAGCATTAAAGCATACCATCTTTGGAAAAAAAATTTACTTCTAATAGTTGTTTATCTTGACACGATTCTCCAAAAATCCGCGTATATTTCATCATTATTAATGTTTTGAAGTTTGAAAAACAACAAATTAAATAATATGTAAGTTTAAAATTAGGAATATTAATTATCGTAACAAATATAAAGTATTATTAAAAGAATATTACAACCTCAATTAAGATCATTTTTTGTTTCAAATGTAATGAGCTATCACAACATCTGTTGCTCGATACTGTAGCTTTCAAGTTTCTTAATAATTAAAAAAATAAGTTAGCATTTTAATAAATTGTGGATATACTACAAATTATTATATAATAAACATGTATATTATCACAACGAATACAATACATAATACATTACCTTTCTAACTTTTCAGCCAACAACTGTTTTTATCATGTTCCAGATTTGAGTTTTATCTGTTATTATTATGGAACCCCACCCAAAAGAGTATATTTTTAGACCATGTACCTGATTATCAAAAGATTAGAATATTGATTTTTTACGATGACGTAGTGTGAAATTTTAATATAAATTTATAATTTACTTTATTGTCAACTGAGCATAGAGGGGCGATTGATTGAACAGCCTTCCAAATTTTCCGTAGTTTTTGAAGTGAGAGAGAGTTGCTTCTTTATGGTAGAATAATTCAATTATGCCTGGTTTAATTCCTGCACTAATATACTCTATTGTAAGCAAATATTTTGGACCAAAAAATTTGGAAATTTTTGCTTACATTGTGGACCGGAGGGAGTATATTTCTATAGCATCAAATGTCGTTTTACTTGGTCAATGCCTAGCAAGTTTAGAACTTACTATAAACCTTGGTCATTCATTTTCTATTTAATTTGGCCATTTATAGTGACAACCATTTAGCTGCTCTATCTCTTTCAATCATGGAGAGGTAAAGGATTTCATATAATAGCCCAATTATTTATTTATTTTTTATATAAAAAAAGCATTGTTTATTATTAAATGAAATACATGTAAAAGGGGGTGGGGTATGACTCCCTCAACCGTTGGTACCCTAGGCCTTTAAATATTTCTTATTTGTGGTATGATAGTAAGTTACTTACTCACATTAAAAAATCAGATAAAAATATTCTCAAATTGACAAAAATCAATTACATTAATTGAAGTTGACGATGTTTTCCAATTTGAGTGTTTTTAACATAAATATTTTTTGATTTGAGAGACGTTTTTGTCTATTTCTTTACCTGTGAGATCAACTTATCACCGCAATTCAATTTTAAGGACCAAAATGATAATTCATTCTTTTGGCAATTCACTGTGTAACTGAAAAACGAAAGGCAAGCATGAAAAATTGAAAAGCATAACAAGATTTTCAATAGGTGCATATACGCTCTCAGAAGCAAGAGGGAAATGGGCTTTTTACCTTTCTCCCAAGTTTTACTTAGATGCATATTCAGCTACACAGCGAAAGAATACAGATCATTCGGAATTCGGAATAAAAAATTAACAGCCTCCATTAACCAATCTTTCTATAAAGAACTCTCCATGCCCATCAACGCTAACTTAGTATCGGGAAGAAAAGCTTTGTACAGTGAAAATTTAATTATTGTTCTATAAAATTGATTGACAACATATAGATCAATTAATGAACTAATAGCACGTTTTTTAAAAAATTACTTGCATCCTTAAAACTTGTTAACTAACCAATACATATAATTAAACATTTCTCAACACATCATCAACTAATTTAATAACAGTGACAAATTTTTAATTATAATTGTTTAGAAGGGGTTAGTTAATTGCTAAGCTCAAAGTGGAAAGCTCAAGGTGGCCTCCCCCCTTCTTAAGTGTAGTATATGTGTGTTGGTGGGAGATTCTCTCCCGTAATTTTTTCTCTCGTGGAATCTGCATCCTTTTATTGAACAAGTGAGAGAGTGTATTTAAATATTAAAAAAAGCGGGAAGAGGGGGTTTAATGTGGTGAGGATTTTCACCTGGAAAACCCCACAGGAGGGGATCCACGCTCGTGTTGGTGTGTTATTTTACCGGTTAAAATCTAGAGTTTCCCAAATGTCCTATTTATGATTAAAAAAAATTGTTTAGTAGATGTAACCATGTAGCTGGACATAATTCTGCAGCCAAATACCAATACTGCTGAAATTGAGGCACAATGTTTAGGAATGTAAAGATAGTCAAACAGGTTCAGCTATCCACTCCCAACAATCACAGTTCTTCTAATTTGGAGAAATCAACTTCCAAACTATAAAAAGGTGATAAGGTCATGTTTTCTTCACAACATACCAGTATCAGCTAGCAAAGCATTCCTATCTCCCAAAATGGCTGCTGCTACTACAATCCCTGAAGTAGTGCTGCACTCCTCCTCTGGCCAACGGAGAATGCCTGTCATTGGCCTTGGCACAGCTCCTGAAGCTGCCAGCAAGGTTAGCACAAAAGATGCAGTCCTTGAGGCCATCAAGCAGGGTTACAGGCATTTTGATGCAGCTGCTGCATATGGGGTGGAACAGGCCCTAGGGGAAGCCATAGCAGAAGCACTTAAACTTGGACTAGTTGCTTCCAGAGACGAACTCTTCATTACTACCAAACTTTGGGTCACTGACAATCATCCTCAACTTCTTGTTCCTGCTCTGCAGCCTACCCTTTTTAATCTTGGAACATTTGACAATATTTCTCAGGGTAAACATTAAGTGATGTAACATAAAACAATACTTAAGTTGTGTAAGTTGTAACCACTATGTAAATTAGTTAAATCCTAGTTTAGGTCTCATTACCTGAATTTAGTTGCAATACCCGGGTCACGGTGGCCTATACTAAATATGAGTGTAGTTTATTGTTTTTTATACCATATATGCCAAACTGAAATAAATATACTGTACGTAAGTGTATGTGTCGTATCATCTTAATATGGTATTTTGGGAATTCAAATAATAATATTCTCCTAACATTGTTTTTATAACACTCCTCTTTTTCTTATTAACTTTTGGGGCTATGTACTACTTTATTGCAGGACGCTTCAGCTTGAATACTTAGACCTCTTTCTGATCCACTGGCCTATAGCTGCAAAACCAGGAAAAGTTACTTATCCCGTGGAACAATCAGAGCTGGTGTTATTTGACATGAAGGGCGTGTGGGCATCTATGGAGGAATGCCAAAGACTTGGCCTCACCAAAGCCATTGGAGTTAGCAACTTCTCTACCAAGAAGCTTGAAAAATTGCTATCTTTTGCTACCATCCCTCCTGCAGTGAATCAAGTATTAATTAATTAAGCTCATAAATTAGTTTAATTAATCCTTTACTTGCATAAATTAGTTTAATTAAGAGAATTTCTATCAAACCCACGCAAAACCAAGGGTTTTAAAACCCTGTACATGTGGACATAATTACATTAATTGTGATTTAATGATGACATTTTATTGTATTTATTATTAAGACACTCAAATTTTCATTTTTTCAAAATAGTCCCTACTAATTTAATGTTATTATTTTTAGTTTGGATCCAGCATTTCTTTTTGCCAAATAACTCACTCACTTATTTGTCTGAGATTCATTCTTCTTCCTCCTTAACACAATACAAGCTCCGGTAAGACAAATTGTTTTGGTCCTTTGATGCTTCCTTTTGGTTCAAGGTAACACGGTCTTTTACCTTGAACTAATTGCTTTGGTCGTTACTTGGATTTAAGAGACAAATTGCTTCGGTCTTTTACCTTGAATTAAGATAAACTAGTGTAATAACCCGTGCGGTACTGCATGGGTGCCTATAAGATTTTTTTTCCAAAAGCAATATAATGCAGATTTATTGAAATATGAGTTGAAATATAAATCATATTATATTTATGAGAATATTTCACTCTTTTATCTATCATATAATTTCAAAATCAATTCTCAACTATGATTATGATTTACTTATCTACCGTTTAGCACAAGTTTCAAGAGGTTATAGATCATGTCAATATATTAATAATATTAATATTTAAATATAAATATATATTTAAATATAATAAATATTAAGTATTTATATATATATATATATATTAAAATATTGTAATTAATTCGGTTCCAAAATTCTTGAACCTGATAACTGAACCAATGACCATTGGATTTGGTTCAGACCCGGACACAAAAAAAAAAATACAAACCAATTTAATTGGATCGGTTCATCGAACTATTCGTTCGGGTTTACGCCGCTAAACTTTTCGAAGAACACAATAGTTTGCTACCTTTCTTGGCAAGAAACATTTAAAAACAAAAAAAAAATGTACACTTTAAAAAATTAATAATAAAATAATATAAAAATCCGAACCAATCAAAATTGGTTACGTTGGGTTGGGTTTGGTTTGGACCCGAAAATATTAATATATAAATACTAAAATATGGTAATTAGATCGGTTCCAAAATTCTTGAACCTATAACCGAACCGATGACCATTGGATTTGATACTTTTCCCGGCTAAAAACATTTAAAAACAAAAAATTTATAAACTTTAAAAAATTAACAATAAAACAAAATAATATAAAAAAATCCGAATCAATCAAAGATGAAGCTATTCGGTTGGCAACTCCTTCTACTGTTACAGGAACAATAGAAGAAAAGTTGTCAATTGATAAAGTGATATAGATATTGAGTATTAAAATATATATAAATATACAAACCAATTTAATTGGATCGGTTCATCGAATTAGTCCGCTAAACTTTCCGAAGAACGCAATAGTTTGCTACCTTTCCTGACTAAAAACATTTAAAATCAAAAAAAATTGTACACTTTAAAAAATTAATAATAAAATAATATAAAAAATACGAACCAATCAAAATTGATTTGGTTCAGTTGGGTTTGGTTTGGACCCGAAAATATTAATATATATATAAAATTAAAATATATTTTAAAATATAAAATCATTAAATATAATAAATATTAAGTATTAACATAAATACTAAAATATACTAATTAGTTCGGTTCCAAAATTCTTGAACCTGATAACCGAACCGATGACTATTGGGTTTGGTACCTTTCCTGGCTAAAAACATTTAAAAACAAAAAAAATTGTAAACTTTAAAAAATTAATAATAAAATAATATAAAAAATCCGAACCAATCAAAATTGGTTCGGTTCGGTTGGCAACTCCTTCTACTGTTATAGGAACAGTAGAAGAAAAGCTGTCAATTGATAAAGTGATATATATATTGAATATTAAAATATATTAAAATATTAAAATATAGTAATTAGTTCGGTTCCAAAATAATCGAACTAATGACCATTGGGTTTGGACCAATTCGGAGCCGAACACAAAAAAGGAAAAAAACGAACCAATTTAATTGGTTGGTTCGGTTTTTCAAATTCATCTAATTATTGGTTCGAGTCTTACGAACCTAAACTTTTTTGAAGAACACGGTAGCTTTACTACCTTTCCTGGCTAAAAATATTTAAAAAAACAAAAATTATAAACTTTAAAAAGTCAATAACAATATCCGAACCAATTAAAATTGGTTTGGTTTGATTTGGTTCGAACCGGAAAATATTAATTTTTTTTTTGAAATTAAAAAAAATAAAAAAGGCAAAAAAACATGGTGTAACACCATGTTTTATTTAAAACGGATTAACAGTATAAAATGAGGATTTTCAGAAAATTTTCAAAATAATCTCTTTAAAAATTGGAACTTTACATGACGTCAAAATATTACCTGATAAACAATTAATAAATCCAAAAACTTCTTCAAATAAAAATTTGATTACTGGTCTTACATCAATTGCCAGGATAAAAAAAAAAGAATAAAATTCCATTTATACACTAGAAACTTAAAATAGATAAATACAACAGTCCCAAATGACGTAGCTCGCTGAGGAGTGAGGAACTTCTTCTTCTTCGCCCGTCTGCAGAAAAACGGGTCTTATGACCCACGAACAAAACCCGGATAGATCTCTCAATACATGAAACTAATTGCTTCGATATTTCAGTATAATTGTCGTATAATAGCATATAAAGGAAGTCTCAACTCAATTTTGAAAATAGTTAATGTAAATTGGGAGATTGAAGTGGGTCATTTTTGCTTCATTTTTTGGTTGAAATTTTCAAAAGTAATTGCTCCCAAATTCGTACCCAAACTGCATACTTTTCCGTTCCGGCCTTACGCAACACTTCTATCGCAAAGTTCGTCATCATCCTCTGGTGCAGGCATTGGTGAAGGCATGAGTGAAATACAATGAGTGAAATAGGTAGTTATGTTAAGCATGGGAAAGGCACAAACTATGAAGCAAAGAGTGGGATGGTTCAAAGGAAGAAAAGTTGAGATTAGGAAAATGGATTTGGTACTTTTGGATTTGGTGTCTTTGGTACCTTTCTCTTTATCTCTCTTATATCTTATTTTCTCTATCATCTCTTCCCTCTATTTTTTCCTATCTCTCTCATATCATTTTTACCTAAAATCATCAAAGGCACCAAACTCCAAAGGCACCAAATCCTTGCTCTCGAGATTAGATGTCCAGAATCCATAGATTTGGAATGGGGTTTCTTAACCTACGTGCAATTTTGAAAAAATCTAGGGATTCTTGTGCAACTTTTTTTTAAAATACAGCAAAACCAACACTAAAATGACGTGGCATGATTAGATATGTGGCATCAATCTGTTGGTCCACGAAATAAGGGTTTCAAAACCATATGTTTTCTATGAGTTCCGGAGTAATGCCCTTTAATTAATCGTTTACTTGGATAAATAACCCTTTAATTAAACCTTAATTAATTGTAATAGGTGGAAATAAATCTTGCATGGCAACAAGAGAAACTCAGAGAATTCTCCAAGGCCAATGGTATCACCTTAACTGCTTTCTCACCTCTGAGGAAGGGTGCCAGCAGGGGAACCAATATAGTGATGGACAACGATGTTCTCAAAGAATTGGCAGATGCTCATGGCAAGACTATTGCTCAGGTATATTATGGCAAAATAGGTAGATTGGTCCTATATTTTTTTTTTCTCACATCATGAGTCCTTTAAGTTTTTTTTTTTTTTTTTCAAATTGGTCTTACACCTTATGTCTCGTTTCCACGTTAGTCATTTCCCTCAATTCGACCTTACAAAGTCAAATAAAAAGCCACGTGTCAAACTACCGTGATAGCCATGTCAGGTCAAAACTGATGGTGTTAGGTCGAAATTAACGGAAATGACTAACGTGGAAACTGAACGTAACATGTAGAACCAATTTGAAAAAACAAAAACTTATAGCACCAATGTAAAAAGTAAAAGAAAAACGTATATGACCAATCTACCTATTTTACCGGTATTTTTTTTGTTTTTTGATAAGCAAAAAGGTGGTATAATTATCCATATAGCTTTAACAATGAGTAACACAGATAAATATTTTGATTTTGTTGAAGTTTTGTGATTTTTATATTATGTAGATCTATTAATCCTTCTTATAAAAATCATACAGATTTGCCTTCGATGGATATATGAGCAAGGGGTGACTTTTGTTGTTAAGAGCTATGACAAAGAGAGGATGAAGCAAAACTTGCAAATCTTTGATTGGTCATTGACAGTGGATGATTACAAGAAAATAAGTGAAATCTATCAAGAGAGACTGATCAAAGGACCAACCAAGCCTCTTTTGGATGATCTGTGGGATGATGAGCACTGACCAAAATCTGAAGTTCACAATCACATGCTGCTGCTTACAGTATCATCCGAAGGATGGTACTAAAGTTTGGATGAGATATTTGTAGAGGGTGAAGTATTTTAAGAGGGTAATTAAAATACTTCACTCTAAAATACTTTGTTTGAGTATTAAATAAGAAGGATTTTAGAAATCAAGGGGTTTTATGTAGGTATTTTGTTTATGATAAATTTGAGGAATTTGAAATACCATCAAAAGATGTGGTATTTTGAAATTGTCTCTCCTTACTCATGTGCTACCTACCACCGGCGCCGGCCCCCGAACCACCCAGACCTAGCCCGGTCCCCCACACCACCCTGGCCCCCGGGCATCCCGGTGCCCGAACACCCGGTCAGTTGAAATCCCAATTTTTTAAATGAATATTAAAAAAAAATTTAATTGAAGGTAATTGAAATGCTTTATCCAAACAAAGAACTTAAAATACAAGGCATTTGAATTACCCTATCTAAACAAATATTTTCAAAATGAAAGTAATTCAATTGAAATAATTTATGCCTTGTATTTCAAAATTCCAAAAATTCCTTGGAATTTTGAAATACCTCATCTAAACACACAATAAGAGATATATCATTAATATTGTTAAAAATGTTCTAAGGATACTTGGCCGAGAGTAACTACCTTTTGTCTTCTTCTTTTTTTTTTAATAGGCAAATGTTAGATTGTTAGTATTTGTTATGTTAGTGGGGGTTGAACCCATGACCTCCACCTTATCACTCCAAACCCTATATCCCTCCGTCCAAACCATCAAGCTACCTTATAACTCCAACTACCTTTTGTCTTGTTAAGTTGTTATGGTGTTATACTAGTGTTTTTAACCCGTGTGACGCACAGGTCATATTTTTTCTAAATAATTTATTATAACATGTAACTAATTTATTAATTGTAATGGTTACTTGTATTTTGGAATAATAGTGAATTGTCTAAATATATGTTATACACATTCTATTAAACATTCACTTGTTTTTGCATTAAAAAAAAAAGTCATTTTTTTGTAAAAGTATCAAATAATTTAACTTTCAAATATGAACTAAAATAAATTCAAATTTTTCTTCTAATCAATGGAAACACACAACATCCACAGGTAGTAACAACTATCGTAACACAATTAGGACATTTGTTGACATATTTGAATAAATATTTAATGCAATCAGACTTGTTACAATATTCAATATTAATATGAGCCTGATACCTCATTAGTAACTTAGGGTTATAAGACACGACATACTGATTATGCAACTCAACTCCATTCTTCATAAAACAAATACCAGTATCTCTTCTCCTATAAATTTGATACCCATCATCATCAAACGATGCATGATCAACAAATCTCTTTGGGAAAAACTTTGAACACCTTCCTGCTTTCATGCACGGCGACTTCTGATTTACATTACCACAAGGACCATGAAGCATAAAATTTGACACAACACTATGCAATTCTGGAATCCTATGCTTGTCTGACCATTTAGTAGAGATAATAGAATCAATAAAATCAACGGGAAGTAAATTATCTTTCTCCTTTATCCATAATAGTATATGTGCATGTGGCAGATCCCTCTTTTGAAATCCAATAGTATACATTCCTAAACAAATATCACAACAACTTATAAGTAGACAACCACAACAAATAAATGACTGCCAAAAAAAAAAAAGGAAGGTTAAAATAATATCATGAGTTATTCAGCACCCACACCTACAATAACTTTCCAAAAAAATCACAATTTTTAAAATCCAACATTAGTTGATCCAATTTCATCTGAAACACTCTACATGAAATATCAAAACGATCTGACGAAATAAGCCCTATCTTAGAAACAAATTGATGAACCTCATCCCACTTTGGATTACATGTGAACGTTAAAAACAAATCTGGATACCAAAACATTTTACAAATTGACATAGCATCTTGACAATTATTAAACATATATCGTCGACCACCACTAAATGAAGATGGTAGAATAACACATTTTCCAATAGAGGAATCTTCCATATGTCCTTGATCAACAACTTCTTGAATACCTTTTAAAAAATCACCTCTAATAATACTCTGATTTTTTCTGATGAAAGACAATCTTTAAGCTTCAACCATTGAGTATATATCAACAACAAATTGTTGGGGTAACCTTTTGCCGTTGAACAAAATTGTCCCCTCAAAAGATCTATTCATTAACCTAGATGCAAGGAACTCTCTAAGTGAAATCCGAACTCTTGACGTTGCGTAATAAACGAATCCAAGTGAACTCTTGAATGTTCCTCACACCAAACCATTTCTCCATAATGTTCAGAACATCGGTTCTCCTCCAAAGTCTCGACAATCTAGAAAAATAGTTTAATAAATCAGTCAACATATAAAAAATAAAAAAAGTGACAACAATAAATAAAATTAATAGATGCAAATAGACATAGATTACTAAATAAATACTTTCATGTTCAACTTCAACAAAAAAAAGATTCTCTTCATCATGAACTTGAAAATCCATTTCTATAATATCAATAACAATGAACCAATTAAATAAAAAACTTGAATGCAAGTGGGAAAAATTATATAATAATACAAACTAAATAACAATTTCGATTACTTTGATGGATTGTGAATTAATATTCTTGCTTCTACGTAATATATCTCTATAACTCACTTGGGTTGGTAGACCATGTTGTTAGGATTCCACTCGACTTACAAAATCTATATCTATTTTTTAAAAATAAAAAAATAAAGCAGAAAAATTTAAATATAAACAAAGTATTCAAAGACAAAGTTAGCACATTCACCCTTTCAAAAACATAATGAAATATTGAAGTAGAAAAAAAAAAAATCAAACTTGAATAAATTATTGCTAAAAACCAAGACCAATAATTTATAGAACTACAAAATTAATAAAAATTGTAAAAAATATTTAATAAATATTTTAATTTTTAAAAAAATAAACATTGTATACAAAAAAAAAATATCAAATCATTACACATAAAAAAGCAATAACTATATAAATTAAATTTGGAAAAATATAAAGAACAATAAGACATACCATTTTGAATATCGGGTAAAGGTTTCACAGAACTACTGGATAATACATCCCTTTGATATTGAAATGTTGATTAAAAAACAATAGAATAAAATTCACCTACCAATAATTTATAACATTAGAGTTGACAAAAATTTCAAATTATTTCTAAACATTACTATGTATAATATAATATTAAAATTAAATATGGAAAATTAGCATTAAACGTGCATTCTCTTTAAATCATTAGATCTCTATTTCTTCAACTATTAAAGTAACAAATTATAGAATGTATAGAGCAAGCATAATAAGAGTAACATTAAATATCATAAACAAAAATGATACACATAAATTCAATTAAATTCTCAGTCTCTTGATTTTTAAATACTACATGTAAATTTTAATATAATAATAGTAGAATTAAATATCAGAAACATCAGTCAACTGTTATTACTCACTAAATATGATTTAATTTTTTTGGTAAGTTAACGTCATTTAAATTTTAAATGACCAATATATTCCTTTTTGTTATTTTTAAAATATTTTTAGGGTTTGTAATTATTAGATGTTAGGTTTGGGCCTTTGGGGTGGGGGTAGGAGGACTGACGGCTAGAAGTTGGAAAGAACCTGTGTGACTTTGAAACCCTAGTGACCCTTTTGTTCAGAAATCAGATTCCAGAACCTTGCTCCTTCCCTCCCCAACTCCCATGCTGCCTTTATCTTCTTCCATCTAAGAGCATATCCAGTGCAAGAACCAAGTTTTGGTACTTAACTCCTTCTAAGCGAGTCCAAAGATGACACATAGGATTTAAGGAACATGATCTACCATTTTTAGCTCCAATGCAAGAACTATCTTTAAGTACACAACCTACTTTTAATGCGTCCCACAATGGACCCCACATCTTTTTATTTTCATTTCAAATTAAAATATTAATACATATGTAATTAAACCCATATCTTTTTGGGTCTAGAAGCTTCCCTATTCACTATTCTTTCTCTCATTCATGTATTTATTTTCCCCCTCAAATGGTAAGAGCATCTCCAATGCTAGATGTTTAAGCAACTTACTTTGGTTTCTTAAGTGGACCCCACTGTGTCACATTATATTTAAGCAAACTGTCAATTTTTTACTCCAATGGTACAAATAATAAGCAACCCACTTTTATTTATTCCTTTTTATTTACACTTTTTTTTGTGCTTAAAATATTAATTCATTTATTTTAATCAAGAGTAAAGACCCAAATTGGTCCCTCACAAAAAGCACGAAGACATATTTGGTCTATGAGAAATAGAAAATATCGATTAGAGACATTTTAGTCACCAAGAGTTTCGGATGACGTTCAAAATAGTCTTTGATATGGACTAAAATGTCCCTGAAATTTACCCTAAAAAGGACTATTTTAAAGATCGTTTAAAATTCTTGGGGACTAAGATGTCCCTAATTGATATTTTCCATTTTCATGGACCAAACATATATTTGTGTTTTGTCAGGCGTCAGTTTTTGTCTTCATTCTTTAATCAATATATAAAAATATAAGGAACAATCATATTCATTATTATAAAAACCGAAGTGATTATCGACTTGGTTAGGACACTGGGTTAATCGGTCACTGGTCGAAAATGTGAGCCACTGGTTGAACCCGTTGACTCAATATATATTAAAAAATTTCAATAAATTCGTTAGATAAGCTAACATAATTAAACAAATAATTAAATTTGTGTACTATTTTTGCATTAGTTTAAGTTATTCTCAAAATAATAAAACTAATATATTTAATTATTTATAGAATTTATAGAATAACTTTTGTTAGTTAACAAAATAATCAATTAATGTATTTTCTCCCTATTTATTACATGTGAGTATGTCACAATAACATTAAAAAAAACAATGCTTCACATAACATGTTCCTTTGTAAACATTATTATAAGTCCTTAATTATTCATTCTCCTTAAAGCACTCTGGCCCAAAAGGCCTAATACTAAGTAAAATCCTAAAAATTTAAGTACAAATGAAAGAGCTCCTTTCTTCAATAGTAGAAGTGACGTGCAGTAGGAGGGCCATTCAAATTTCGGCGGTTCAGTTGCTTCTCCTGAACACAATAAATGTACTGTTTTTGACTTTTCAATGCTTTGCTGTTGGTCTGAAAAATTTTAAAATAAAAAAATAAACAATAAAATAATTCCAAAAATTCATCGAGTGACATATGGATATACAGTAAATTCTCCGATAAGACATAGTAAATGTATAATACGATGACGTAGTATTGAAAATTTCTCAATTTATTTCGTCCAATACCAATTTACCAACTATTCTTCCAGCTTGCATACATTATAAAAAGCACTTCTAGAATTGAACCTCACACCGCCACCTCAAAAAATATCATTACTTCAACCAAATGAGCAGAGTGAGTCAGATTTATGCTCTAACTTTATTTATCTTATCTAATCCATGAAGTTATTGATCTATCACCCCATTCTACTGCAAATGACTACCATAGAAAATGTCGTATAGAGAGGGGTTGTGGAAATTAGAAAAACTCTAATTCAGCTGGGTCAAATGAGGAGGAGAACATTTACTGAAGTAGCCAGGGCAATTAAAAGATGAATGCTTTGTAGCTTTGCTACATGATCATTTTCAGACGCAATTGTTTACAGTCTGCAGTTATCAGAGGATCAATTATGTCTCCTCAACAACTAGAATTGGTGTCTTTATCCTTAAACATTTTTTCTTTTAATTTACATTTTTCAAATTCTACTTGAATTAATTTTGAATATATAATTTATTAACTTAAATAATTTCATTTTATTTTATTTATTTTACATTTTTATTTAAAAATATTCATATAATGTACGGGATGGATACTTTAGTATATTATAATAAAGTTTTTTGAATCGGGAAATGTACACAAGGCATCATTGGGATAATTGATATATCCCTTCGAATTTTTTGGCCACCAGCCCACCAGTCATCAAATACAATCATATAATGAGTAAACCCTTAATTCAGCCCTCGAAAAATTATGCATCATGTTTGTTAAAAAGAAAAGGAAAAATTATGCATCAGTTCTTTTTAAACTTTCTTTTTTGTCACCAATTAAATCATTGAAAGGTTTAAAACATTGTTATTTTATGTCAACAATATTTAAGTCCTTAGAATGACCAATATGGTGATATATTAAATCTTTTAAGGACTTAATTGGTGAAAACAAAATAAATTTCAATGATCTATCTGGAAACACTATAAATATATATTTCGAAGACTAAATTAAGGGTTTACCCTTCATATAATTATCTTATTAGTTATCCTTAAAATATCTCCCATTAATTTATTCTGATAATTATCCAAACATAAATTAATTATAATAAAGCAAATTTTAATCAAACCGATTGATCAATACTTAAATTTGCAAACAGATTTTCAAACACATAATAAAGTTGGGATATGAACGTCTTTAACTTATCTTCTCCGTTAATTTTTCTTTGGTTCTATACTTAACACGAATTCTCGATTTGATCCCTATACGGAAAAGAATTATAAAAATGGTCCCTATATGTACAAATATTACTTGTTTAGTCCCTGCCGCACACTCCCGTTAAGGACTAATTTAATACTTTTTTCGCTTCATGCAAGGACCAAAAGGGTAATTTTGAACCTATAGGAATTATTTTAATAATTTTTTCGTATAGAGATCAAATCAAGAGTTTGTATCAAGTATATGGATTAAATTATTACTTTAACGTTTTTCTTTCAACCCCAATATTAGTATCGACTATTGACTATTGACTGTTGACTATTGAGAATCACTTTTTTATTCCTGTCGCCGCTGCGTTCTTATAAGCAAAAAATTGTCCTTAAGCAGACTTTTCAATTCTAATTTAAATGAAAAATACTGCTACTCTTACATCCATACTCTCAAGAATCATGATAGCATGACACAAAATGTTGACACAAATACGATTTACATCGTATGTGTGCGAGGCGGGAGGACATCACGCTACTGTAATGTTACAGTAGCATTTTTTATTTTATTTAAATTTTGGCTTTTTTAAAAAATAAAAATTTATTTCTAAAAAAAACTCATTCACCAGATAATGAATTGAATTCACCAAATATTTGTATATGATTCACCACTTAACGAAAAATTTTATTTATCAAAAAAACCCATTTACCATATAATGAATTGAGTTCACTTGATATTTATACATGATTCACCAGATATTTACACATACTTAACCAAAAAAATTATCTCAAAAAAATCCATTCACCAGATAATGAACTAAATTCACCAGATATTTGTACATGATTCACCACTTAAGGAAAAATTTTATTTCTCAAAAAAATCCATCCACCAGATAATGAATTGAATTCACCAGATATTTGTACATGATTCACCAGATATTTGCACATACTTAACAAAAAAATTTATTTCAAAAAAATCCATTCACCAGATAATGAACTGAATTCACCAGATATTTGTACATGATTCACCACTTAACGAAAAATTTCATTTCTCAAAAAAAACCCATTCACCAGATAATGAATTGAATTCACCAGATATTTGTACATGATTCACCACTTAACGAAAAATTTCATTTCTCAAAAAAACCCATTCACCAGATAATGAATTGAATTCACCGGATATTTGTACATGATTCACCAGATATTTGCACATACTTAACCAAAAAATTTATTTCTCAAAAAAATCCATTCACCATATAATGAACTGAATTCACCAGATATTTGTACATGATTCACCACTTAACGAAAAATTTTATTTCTCAACAAAATCCATTCACCAGATAATGAATTGAATTCACCAGATATTTGTACATGATTTACCAGATAATTACACATACTTAACCAAAAAATTTATTTATAAAAAAATAACAATAAAAAAAACCAAAACTTTAAAAAAAAAAAAAAAAAGCACGCTACAGTGCCGCACAGTGCAGCTACAGTGCCGCACTGTGCGGCACTATACGGTGTAGGTGTAAAATTTTGTATCACCGAAACATTTCTCCTCTTAAATTTATGTTAATTAGTTGCATTTAATATGCAACTAAGTATAAATCACATTGATTTTGATAAGAAAGAAATAGACAAAACAATAAAGATAGTATATATTAATTGATGCTATATGAATTATGTAAGAAAAATATCATATGTATGTAGTTCAGAATAATATCTTTCTTTTTTTTTTTGATGAAAAAATAATAATAATATCTTTCCTTGAATACAACAAAAATGTATTCAAGATAACAAACGCCCGATGACTAATATTATTCCGCCACCGAACTTGACCTAAATGTTGTTAGTTTGATTTGTCAGTCCCGGACGGCCGTTTCCCGTTTGATTGGCAAAGTTGGCCGTACTTAGTTCTCTGCATAGAGTGTTAACAATCAAGTTTAACACTGATTGAGTGTGACCAAACCATTATTTATAATGATTAAGTAAAAAAAAATTTTTAAACTAGCTTTTGGAGTAAAAATAGATTCAAATTATTCTAATAATATTTGAATAAAGAATTATTTATAATATATGAATAACCTTTAAACTAGTTCTTGAAATGAAATTAAGCTCAACTATTCTAATACAAAGTAATCAAGCATCCCCTTAAGTTTATGACACAATTTTTTTTTTTTTTTGAACTGGAGTTTATGACGCATGCGCACTAGATATAGAACTAGTATGTGTTTGGACGAGCGTTTGCTAAAAATGATTTTGAATGTAGTTGATTTTGTAAAATTGATTTGGTTAAAATTGAGTTTCAAATAATGTGATTTATGTTTGAATATTTTTATTTTGAAAGTAAGTTTGATATAAAACTTAGTATAAAATTTTCAACTCAACTCAAAAGCTACTTTTTGTAGCTTCCAGTGAGAATCGCTTTTGGAGGCAAAATCAATTTTACCTGACAGTATCCAAACATCTCATTTTTACTAAAATCACGTTTGACAGATGACAAAATCAATTCTGGAGATTTCTAACGTGAAAAACAATTAGAAAACTAGTTTTTTATTTTTAAAAGTTCTTTTATATAATTTTTTTTTTCTAAGCTGTTTTAAATATAACATAAAATAATCCAAAATATACTAATAAAAGAATTTTAAAAAAAAACAAAATAGAGCGAGAATGCATATAAATATTTGCCAAAAAAAGAAAAGTAAAAAATATAGTCAAGCACACATGCAGCAGACATAGGTCACATAGCAGAGGGGCATGATCACCAACAAAAATATTAAAATGAAGGGCGGCTGGAAAGGAAATGGGGTAGAAAGGAGCATAACCCACCTAACCCAACAATTATGGAAATGGAATATACATAACATTCAAACTTGGACTGCACCAACAAGACTTTGGGGTATAAATAGGGCCTCCAACACCACCTTATTCCTTCAAAGTGAAGTAGTAGCAGCAACTAGCAAGCACTTGAAGTGAAACTAGTCTTTTATTTATAACATTACCCCAAAGCCAAGAAACAAACATGGCTGCTACAATTGAAATCCCAACAGTGGTGCTTCCAAACACATCTAGCAAATTGAAGGTGCCAGTGATTGGGATGGGGTCTGCACCTGACTTCACCTGTAAGAAAGATGCAAAGGAGGCAGTCATTGAGGCCATCAAGCAAGGTTACAGGCATTTTGACACTGCTGCTGCTTATGGCTCAGAACAAGTCCTTGGTGAAGCTCTCAAGGAAGCACGTGACCTTGGCCTTGTCACCCGCCAGGAACTCTTTGTCACTTCAAAGCTTTGGGTCACTGATAACCATCCTCATCTTGTTCTTCCTGCTTTGCGCAAATCACTCCAGTAAGCAAACTTATTTATATATTAACTAATCCCTTTCATTTGCATTATATTTTCCTTCTCGAATAGAGCGCTCATCTATTCCATTTTGGTGTATCACTCTCTGTCCTCATCAATAACATGTCACCACATATTATACTTTTTTAATGTTATATAAGATTTTAACTCATGTGACAACATGTTATTGCTGAGGACAGATAGTAATACACGAAAACAGGACCATGTGATCTTTATCCTTTTCTTAAAGCATATATATATATATATATATATATATATATATATATATACTTCTCCCTTCGATCACAATATAGTTGAATGATCAGTGGTTTATTTTTACTTACTTTTACACTTACCCATGAGTGCAGAACACTTCAACTAGAGTACTTGGACCTGTACCTGATCCACTGGCCCCTCAGTTCTCAACCAGGAAAGTTTTCATTTCCTATTGATGTTGCGGATCTCTTGCCATTTGATGTAAAGGGTGTGTGGGAAGCCATAGAAGAATGCCAGAAACTTGGTCTCACCAGAGCTATTGGAGTCAGCAACTTCTCTGTCAAGAAGCTTCAAAATCTGCTCCCTGTTACCACCATCCCTCCTGCAGTGAATCAGGTTAGTAATAATCTACATATGAAGCCTGGATACTTAATATAATACGAGTATGATACGACACAGATACGGGGATACAAACAATCTTTTGAATATTGCTTAGATCATGATCATGAGATTAATATATATTTTTTTGTTTGTTAATGTATAGGTGGAGATGAACCTTGCATGGCAGCAGAAGAAACTGAGAGAGTTCTGCAATGAAAAGGGTATAATTTTAACTGCTTTCTCACCTCTAAGGAAAGGTGCCAGCAGAGGCCCAAATGAAGTTATGGAGAATGATATGCTGAAAGAGATTGCAGATGCTCATGGAAAGTCCATAGCACAGGTTAGTCTGAGATGGCTGTATGAACAAGGAGTCACTTTTGTGGCAAAGAGCTTTGACAAGGTGAGGATGAACCAAAATCTGCAGATCTTTGATTGGGCATTGACTGAGGAAGACCATAAGAAAATAAGTCAAATCAAGCAGAACCGTTTGATCGGTGCACCAACCAAGCCCCCACTCGATGATCTCTGGGATGATGAAAATTAATTCAACTTTGCCTTGGATTGGAATCATTTTCCTTAAGCAGAGAGCTTTGTTTGTATCATCAGCACTGTCTTTATGTGTGAGGTTTAAAATAAATAGTTGATTTGGTAGTTTGCGGATTTTCTCTTCCCATTATTATATGTATTATTATCGGTTCATTTCTATATCCCAACTACTTTAATTTTAAAGCTGTCTTATACCTAGTTATCATTGAGTTAATTATTCCTTAATTAATAGTGTATACTGTTTAGTTAACATTTTTTCCCTTTTAAAAAATCACTTCCTAGTCCACTAACCAAATAACAAATGTTTTTAATTAATAATTAAGTCATTAAGAAAGGAACATCTTTCATCATTGACAGTGACAAGGTGACTACTTCCACCATCGGGACGTTGAGAGAGTGGATACCTACAAATTCTAGCGCAACTAACGGAATGGAATTTAGGCTTTCGAATTAGGAAAATGTTTTGTGAATATCTACTATAGTAATAGATGGTAATGTAAAACGTTTTATACTGATATTACATATTATTTTAATCCATCTTTTAATTATAAACTATTTTAAATACAAAATAAAATACATTCAACAATTAAAATAGTATACTTTGACTTAAAAAAAAAAAAAAAGTTTAAAATAGTATACTTGAAACGGCCGACAAAATGGCACAGCTTTCTATGCAATGAAAGGGATGGGCATTCTATTTAATAGTAATAATAATAATATAGATTATAGTATATAATATGTATACGGTAATATTATTACTATCAATCGAATAGACCCGAATCTCAAATATCATGAAAAGATAAGAAGCAAAGTAGCAAACCTGAACTATCATAGGCACATTCGCACGTGTGCAGGTTTACAAGGGGGCACTGTAGAAGCCACCCTGGTTAACCAAGGAAGACAATTGTAAAGCTACTTATTGAAAAAATAAAAAAGATAAATTGTTATTAAAAATAAGAGTAAAAACCCAAAGTGACCCCTCGAATTTTTTGAATAGGTCAGTTTGGTCCCTATAAAAAATAAAATGACAATGTTACGGAGGAACCGAATTGTACCCTATTTTTAAAATTTAGGGAACCAAATTGTCCCCTGTGGGGACCAAATTATCTTTTTTTTTGGAACCAAACTAGGCTACTAGAAAAATTTGAGGGACCACTTTGAGCCTTTACTCTAAAAATAATATATTTAATATATTAAAAAAATAATATACTTAGATTCTAAATGAATATTTTTAACCTTTATAATATTTTATTTACTAATGCATTGACTCGTGTTATGGATGAGTAAATCACATTAAGTTTCTAAAACTTCATAAGAAAAAGATAAATTGTTATTAAAAGTAATATACTTAATATATTGAAAAATAATATACTTAGATTCTAAATGGATCATTTTTAACCTTTATAATATTTTATTTACTAATGCAGTGACTCATGTTAAATCACATTAAGTTTCGAAAACTTCATAATGAAAAATCAAATGTGATAGTAAAAAATAAAAATAACGTACAAAAAATAAATAATTTCAAAAGGAAATTACATCAAAACGAAAATAAATTATATAAAAAATATGAAAGAAAACATTGTACCGCAACAATCACAATAAAACATTATATCCACCTATGTAAGTGGGAAAACTTTATTCCCGGGAATATGATTCTCAGGACTATAGTTTACCCGAGAATAAATCATTACAGATACTAAACGCCACCTTATTACAACCAACCACACATAATCCCACACTCTTACAATTGGTTGACAATTAAAAGATCTTTATACAGTCAATACATTATAATTAAATCTTTTATTTTTCAATTTAGAAATTCATTCCGCTATATTCAAGACTTGGAAAAATTCAGTTGGTAAACTGGCTTCATTAATGAATTATGATCATATTTAGCAGCATCTCATACTTCCCATGCAAGACATTAAATAAAAAAGGCACAAATCTCACGGATCATACGCAGAACAAAATCCTGCACAGAACAAATATCATATTGAAGTTATTTGCTGATTTTACTTTAGAATCCGACAGTAAATGGCAGATTGTGGAATTAGGTAGCAATCTCGGAGAGAAAGCTGGTAAAGAGATACACTGCATCCTGCAAGTGACCAGAGCGGAGGTCTTCTGGAATGGGAGCACTGAGAGCAGTGCCAAAGCAGCTAAACTGCTCATCACGGGTAGCACCCTCACCTACAGCAGATAGCAGCATATCGCATATCTCGCCTGCCATTTTTGAATACACCACCCTGCAAAATATAGCAATTAAAACTTCTATAAATGGATGACGTTATCACATAAGACCAACTAAAGAATGACCGCATGTCAAAAGATACAGGTACCGGTCTAGAGATGTGCGTTTTCAACTTTCAAAGTTGTAACTAAAATGTAAAACCAATGATTCAATAAAAATAGTAAGTAAAAAAAAATTGTAAAATATAGTATTGTATTTCCTTCTCTTAACAAGTGCTATGCCCAAAAGTTTTAGACGTATCTTAGCCAGCTAACAAGGTCAGAATAGGAGCTATACAACCCAAAACAGGTCAGCAAGCAGTTAATGTAAACATTTTTCCTGGCACGGGAAAGGACAATATATACCTTGCATCAACAGGTAATCTGCAACCCCAAAAGGCCAAGGATTCATTTAGCTGGCTGACAAATTCCTGACAAGCAGCATTTTTACTTTGAAGAGAATCCTGAAAATGGAAATTAAATGATTTTAAGCAGTTAAATAAAAACGAGTAATGTCTTAATATTTAAAAACTGAATTCTAGATCGTGAGTGTCCACTCTCCTGATCTAGCAAACAAACACTACAAATACAAACAGAAACTATGTCATGGTTGTCAAGCATTTCCATAACAAGAGAGTGGACACTGATGCCACACAAATCACAACTGTTACCTAACTTCACAAATCATATTTTTGTTAGGCCTACTCAACGGTCATCTCATGTGAAGGTTGCAACTAGTAGAAACATTTTAAATGACTGTCTAACAGACATTAATGTCTTCTGCACTACTACTACTTCCGTGTTTTCAGGCTCAGGTTCAAGATTGTTCAAGTTTTGGTTACACTTCACTATCGACTACAATTACAAACCATATAAACATCATATTATGGAAGCAATCATGGTTCACATAAATGATGATAGCATGGATGATCCTTTTTCATAAGTTGATATACCAATTCGGTCATGGCATTAGTGTCTCCCTGAAGTGAGTTTCTCATCCAATAAAATGAAATATAAATTCCAGCTCCCAACTCCCAGTTCTCAATTTCAGATTTACGATCCTCCATGGAAGTTGCGATCCTCCATATCTCCGTGTGTTTGGCTACAAAAGACATGAAATAAGTTACTTATGATACACTTATCTGGAATTAAGGAGAAAAAATCTAGTAATTTTTCTGCTATTAAAAAGAAAGACTTAGCAATAAAATAAATTTCAGCAATTTAAAGTAATAAATTATGCAGGGCAAAAGGGTAGGGGTTTAACAATAGTTTTATATTGATTCTTGATAATTTTATATAGTTTTCATAGAGATTTATTTTTATCAATTGAATGGGTTACTTTAGTCTTTAGATACTTATATGGTATGGTAATTATGATAAAACTAGAAGTCCTCTTATTTGGATTATGAAAGTGCTAGGAGATTGTTTGCCAGTTAATTTTTTATATATATATGTATATTAAAGGGCCAACTATGTGCAAAATGAGATACAACATGTTTTCACTTATGAATATTATTCGGTACTTTGAAGGATTTTCCTTATTTTTTGGTTTAGTTTCAACCTTATAATTTATGGTTCATCTAATAAAACTATACCTAAGCACCCTCTTTCTTTTGAGCTTTTGTCCTGTGTCAATTGGTACCAGAGCCAAATTCAAGTTGCCATCAACCATACCAAGATGCAGTCATGTAGAGCATAATTAGATCAGGTTTTGTTGCATTGTTAAAACTTAAATGCTTCAAAGCAACAACATCATCTGGTAGTCTAGGACGCAAAAATAGCACATCAGGATCATCTTCCAACCGATAGATGTCAACCTTATGAAATCCAAGAAGATAACAAAGCTCCACTAGAAGAGCATAAATAAATTGTATAAGTAGAAGTGTAGAACCAATTTTACTTCTTTAGCTGTTTAGAAAAGAGTATTGCTTTCAACTAATCAATCAACAAATCGTTCAACAAGTTCCACCAAGCCTCTAAAAGAGCTTGCTATGTGCAAAATGAGATGCCACATATATTTTTCACAAGATTATTATTCCAAGGTATTCCCTTATTTTCTGGTTAATTCCAGAACTTCTAGGTTATGAAATAGGACGATACTTTAACCCTTCCTTTCTGTCAAATCAGAAATTAGACAACTAAAAACTAGAGATGTTCGGCAGTTAGGTACTTATGTAGAGCAATACAGCAGCCTGCCAATAAAATCCATCTTTTCTTTTCAATATATTTAATTATACCGCCAGCATAACAATATTTCAATCCTTATTGTCAATTAACTTAATTTCAAATACTAGTGTTTCTACAGCCTGAGCCTCAGCACCTGAAGCTCCTATTAAGTGTAGCATTTACGTAGTATAGAAAAATAAACAACACAAGTTAGAGCATCGTTCTTTTCAATTAATCAACGAAGAACTATTAACGTAACTACTATGTAATGGGTATTCGTGGAAGAAGCTCAAATACTCTCAGATCTAAATTGTAGCCTAGCTCATGTATGATTCACAAAAAAAAAAAAAAAAATTGCTGTAAAAGCACTAGTCTAAAAAAGTACCCTAGAAATTATCAGGAGATAATGTAATAAAGCATGGGTTATACAAGCATTTAGTATTATTATTTTTATTGTTTTTACCAAGCAATGGACACATACGACTTACCTAGCAAGAATAACCTATGAGCAACTGAAGTTACAAAAATGGTATGAGCTTTCTGCCAATTTGCACACTGAAGAAAGTGATCAAGGGCTTTTGAGAGATCCCCATTATAATTATAATAGATAGCCTGCATTAAAATCATTCAAACATCAATAAGTGTTTCATAATGAAAAATTCAGAACTCCCAAGGCATTTCAAGCATTAGCACAACCCATTAATCACTGAAGAACATTAGGACAACAACTTAAAGCAGTTTTACTCAGAAATTGATCATTATGAGTGCCCCTATGAATCTCATAAGTTTTTTTTTTAACTCAGGCCAAGTGAAAGTATCATTCATATACTGAATTCATAGTATCACCTAGAGATACTTATCAGAGAAAGATGGAGTAAAAAGGGCACTGCGACAAATTATGCATGTCATAAAAATTCTTTTACGAAAAAATAAATAAATATGATGCATACCAAAGCTTCATGCATCCATTCTGCGGGAATGCCTAAATCCTCAATGAACTGGTATTGAGATTCATCTGAACTCCAAGTTTCACAGTATTGGAACAATATTTCCCGAATCAGATTCACATGAAGATATGGATAATCTTCACGAAGAGGCAAGTGAAGGACCACATATATGGCCCAATGACATTTCCCTAAGCATAACAGCTGTGACACAAGCCCCATGTCTATAATATGAAGATCATTAGAATTGATAACACCCACTGCTTCCAAGACTGCTCGTTGATGCCAGATCATATGATAATCAAGCGGATCAGGGGTCGAAGAGAAGGCACTAAACATAGTCTTCAAAAAGCTGAATTCTGACTCTTCACTAGCATGAAGAAGCATGAGATAAAATGAAATGTCTAAGTGTTTATCCGCACTCCAACTGATAGCCTCCTCCACTGGTCCTTCATCAATAAAAAGTGGAACAGGAAATGGAGCCCTTCCCTCATCAAGTAAATGTTTATAAGTGTGAAAAGCAATGGGTAATGAAGTGTCAGGCGGTAGTTTGAACCACATCAATAATCCTAAGAATCTCCTCCAGTCAAGTTTGACATCATGCAATGCTTCATGAATATTTCCTGCAAGCAATTCATAGAGTCTCAATCTGTCCTTCTCAATGAAACCAAAATCCAGACCTTTATTTCTCCAAAGATCAAGTTGCCTTGAAATATCAGAGCGGTTCACAGTAGAACCACCAGCCTGACTTAACAAACAAGCCAACCTCACATCTCCTTTGGACACAGCCAGTTGCACTGCTTCATCCAATTGCCGCCCAGTCAGAAGTACAAAAATATGTTGTAGATAATGAGAGTCATTTAGAGAGCTTATTTGATTTTGAACATGATAGGAAACACTCTCTCGCAGCCAATAACTGAACTCTGCCCTCCTCATAAGAGGGAGTGCTTCTGGTTCAACATCTTGACAAACTTCCTTCATATCCTGCATCATATCTTCTTCATTATCAGCACCCAAAGATTCTACTTGACCTTTTTGTTCTCTTTCAGAAAAAAGAACTCTAATTAATTCCCAGGTCATTACTTGGTGTGTCAAACCCAAACGAGTAGAGGAAGATAACCCAGGAACAGTCAATTGCTTCTCAATAATATCACAGTACCCATGAGAAATCTCTGACAGGGTAGTACGATTAGCTTCAAGCTTTTGAAACGTCAACTTGCAAGGACCAATTTCAACTTCTTTCATCACATGGTTTAATCCTTTGTGAAAATTTAATGGAGAAACCAAAGTATAGTCAACAAGTTCCTCACTCACTTTTTTATTTTCATCCCTGACCAGATTGTCAAAAGCAACTTTCTCCAAATTGACAACCGATGATAGTAGCTTATGATCACTACCACTTCCTACAGGTGCACCAGAATGTACAAGAATGCCATTAGGTCCCCACCCAACTCGAAATGACTTACCCATAAACAGACCAGCATCGACTATATTGCGAGCATAGTTTACGGATACTGGAGTTTCATGCTTGAGGTCTAGCTTAAAACCTTGTGCCTTTACTGTCTTAAGAGGCATGCCCTTATGTTGCTGAACCATCAAAATGGCTCCGGTAGAATTTGATTCAAAACTCCCGTGTTTATACTCAAGTAATGGAAAGGGAGTTTTTCGTGCAACTGGTGGACTGGATCTATGGGTCATTGCCTGAGAAGAATTGTGTAAAGGCCTTACATACTCCTTACCAAAAGATGATTGGTGACTCAAGTTCTCTGCTTCTTCTTCACTGGGAAACATCAATAATCTCATTTCTCTCATCTTAACAGGATCAAGCCTGAGATGAGCAGGGAGAGAATGAGAAAGCTCAATTTCATTGGCATCTGTTGGAGATTCTTTATCGACATCATGTATCTCAGCATCATCCATAGTGATGTCTTCTTCATCATCTTCACCAAACCCAAATCTACTAAAGTGTTGAACTAAGAACTTCCACTCACCAGTTGCTAGATCAAAGGAAATAAATTGTGCTCCTTGTCTCTCAGTACTTTGTTTTAACTTTTCGACTAGCACATCTTCCTCCTTAGACTTCCATATTCCACTATCCAGTACCAAAACTACTTCAGCGGCCTTGTTAAGGCCCCGACCAACTACAGGCTTATCATTTTCGTCGCCATATACAACTATCTCATGCCTATGAAACTTGACAATCTCATCTATATTTAACCCTCTAACATCAGTTTTGTTAAGATACCTGACATACCCATAACCAAACCTTCCAACAGTGAAATCAGGAACACGGCTGCAATAACCGGGGTCCTGGAGTTCCAGGGCCACTAACTCCTTCAAAGACGGTATGGTATAGTAACCTTGGGAGTGCAAGATTGGTAAGGAAGCTTCCAATTCTGTCATGATCTAATTTGGTGGAGTAGTGCAGCTTTTTGAAACCCTTGTTTAGTTGCAATTATTATTATGCACTATGCAGGAATCAGAGATGCCTCCTGCATCCCATTCCATCACACGGAGAGCTCAGAGTGACATGTTGCTTTTGGAAAAATGCAGTTCCCTGATACACGAAAAGCAAATTAGATTAGGGTTGCAAGTAATTGCACCCACAACCACATACATAGCAATATCTAAAGCAGAAAGGTAAAAATGAAGTAGAAATGTTGCTAGACCTAAGCAAACAATGTCAAATTTCAGAAGCTAGCAAGAAATTATGAATTGTACACTACAGGCAGGGTTTACAGCTTGGCGGTTTTTATTTTATTTTATAAATGTTTGAGATTAATTGAAAAACTAGAGATGCGAAAAGAAAGAAGTAAAAATTGCAAAAAAAAAAAAAAAAAAAAAAAAACTAGCTACACAATACATGTATGTATCTAATTTTCATGATAATACGATTAACAGTATAGTGAAGGGTGCGGCGAAAAAAATAAGGACAAAAAATAAAAACATACATAGTTAGAAAAAGAATGGTAGTGAAGTTTATGTGAAGAGCAGGGAAAGAGGAACGCGATGACTAACGGAGCTGAGAAGAGAAGAGAACAGCAGCAATGGGCGGTGCCCGGAGGGTGGTGGAGGGTAAATGTCAATGTCGCAATGAACCATAGAGGTTTAGGGGATTAGGGTGTGGAAATGAATAGAGAAGGAGAGGGAAGACGGAAATAAGGGAAAAAAAAATTAAAAAATGAAGATAGGTGTGAGAAGTAAAAAATAAAACGGTGTGAAAAGTAAGGGGTTGGGCTGTATTAACCTAAGGCCCACGAACCCGCACCGCTTGAAAGGGAACCCTGAACGAAGTGGTTAAATTGCCGCTGCTTCCTTTGGTTTTGCATTGAGTTTGGCTGCTTCTGTTCTGTGAATAATGATTTCGGCAATATCATGGATACCGAAAGGGGTTTCAAAGTCGGAACCCGTGGTAGCCGAGCCTCCTTCTAAGGATGAAATGCAGCAGTTCATCACAAGCAGGTCACAACATGATGATGATAACGAAGATATGGATGCTGCTGCTGATGCCATATCCAACAACAAACTCAGCGACCAAGTTTCCCAAGCATTAGCTGTAGCTGAAGCTATTGGCAAAACGCCCTCCGAAAAATATGACGATATAGCCCTTGCCTTGAAGGACCTTGACATGGAACACTACGATGACGACGAAGATGAAGGTACTGAGTCCTAACCTAACCTATCTATCTCAATCAACCATAACCATCTTTCTAGTTACTTATTTATTTACTGGATGGATGAATTGATGATGATAACTTGCATTTTGTTTTGTGAACCTTATTACTTAGGAGTTGAGTTATTTAGTTCGGGCTTTGGTAATCGTTATTATGAGAGCAACGACTTGGATCCATATATCAAAGATAAAAATGTAAGTAATTTTTCATTCTTCGTTCTGCATCTTCATCGTCATCATTTGTTTGTTTCCTCATCCCATTCATGAATCATGATTCAGGATGATGATGATGATGATGCTGATTCTGAAGAACTTGAAGACATGACCATCAATCCAACTGATTCTGTTATCGTTTGTGCACGAAATGAGGATGATGTCAGTGTTCTTGAGGTAACTAACATATCAATCAAATATTATAATAATACGACCATAGTCCATTTCTATTTTTATTTTATTTTTTCCTTTTCGTGACTCATTTGTTTCTGCACCTCCCTCCCAGGTTTGGATACTTGAGGAAGAAGATTTCAACATGTATGCTCACCATGAAATCATGATTCCCGCTTTTCCACTCTGCACTGCTTGGCTCGATTGCCCCCTTAAAGGAGGAGCAGAAAGAGGTCTCATCCATTTTTATTTCTCTTCACTACTACCTCCTCCAAATTTATAATTCTCAACAAAAACTTATATCTTAATCAATTAATCATGTGCCTCTGATAACTTCTAACCCTTCATCTTAGAAAGGTAAAGCAAACAAGTTCTAACTCCTGTTGCAATTCATTAAAAGGAGGTCACTGACACTATATGTTGTTAGTCAAAGGTTGCTTCTGCGGTTTAAAGATTTCTTCAGTTGGGATTACTTTTGTTTTTATATATGTTTGGATTACATGAAATCCTTTACTAGCTACTTTTGCTTCAAACTTGGTTTGACCCCTGCTTGATGCCTTTGCTTTGTCTTATAATCTTAATCTAACTGACATCATTATTATTGCAGGGAACTTCATAGCTGTTGGTTCAATGGAACCTTCCATAGAAATTTGGGACCTTGATGTTGTAAGTGGATTAAGTATATAAATCTTACTGCACTGTTGGAAACTTCATTGAAAGAAATAGAGGCCTCTTTGTAGAATACCTTGTAATTAGTCCTTTGTTCTCAGATTGATGAAGTAGAGCCCTGTCTGGTCTTAGGTGGCATTGCAGCGAAAAAGAAAAAAGGAAAGAAGGTTTATTCTACATCCTTGTTAACTTGGATCCCCATAGAATTCAATTTCAAGCTTTTATATCAACCTCTTTTACTGACTCTGCAAATTGTTGTGGTAGAAATCAATCAAATACAAAGATGACAGTCACACTGACTCAGTACTTGGTCTTGCATGGAACAAGGAGTACAGGTTTGTTAAATATACAGTTGGATTCTGATTTATTTTCTCTGCTGGATACTTTCCGGAACTTCTTATAAGTTTTTATTTGTTATTTGTTTTTGGAGCTATCTTCCTTCTCACCATTTTGACATCCATCCCTAATGAATACAGGAATATACTTGCAAGTGCCAGTGCTGACAAGCGAGTAAAGATTTGGGATGTGGTTGCTGGGAAGTGTGATATTACAATGGAGCATCACACAGACAAGGCAAGGATTAAGCTAAAGTCCAAATAATTTGTATTATGGGGTTATTTTATTGATAAAATAGACTTTTACGGTTTTACCCTCTTATTGTCCACATGCTTTTCTAGAACTATTAAATAATGTAGAACTTTAGAGATATTATTTACACACGGGTAGATTGAGGTTATCTTTACTACACAATTATGAACCAAGATGGAACGATTGTGGTATTTAACCATTAGCTTCCAATTTAAATGCTTTATTAAGTCTGGATATGTAAATGTAATAAACAAAATTGAGTCTTTCTTGGGGCTTTTGAGCAAAGCTCCACATTGTTGAGAAGGGAAAAGTTGTCACTTACTCTTCCATAATCAAAAAATCAAATGCAATATTATAATTCTTTTTTGTCAGTGATCAAATTAGGTTATTTGAGTCAATTCATTTCCTGATGCCTTTCAAATTTAACTCTTGTTCATGTATTCTCATAGGTTCAAGCAGTTGCTTGGAATCAGCATGCACCACAGGTTCTTCTTAGTGGTTCGTTTGATCATACTGTGGTCTTGGTAATGATCCAATGTTCTTTAGTTTCTTTACTTTTCTGTATTTTGATCTTTCATTGAATACTTATTATGCCATAATCTTTGTTTGTGCATTCATGCCCTAAAAGAGGCATTCCCTTTAAAAATGAATATATTTGAATTTTGTGCAAGTCTTGGCTTCTTAGTTTAATAACTCATGTAGTTTTCTAATTGCTTTAAATGCAATTACACTTTGCAGAAGGATGGAAGGATGCCAACACATTCTGGCTATAAGTGGTCAGTCACAGCTGACGTAGAAAGCTTGGCATGGGATCCACACACTGAACACTCTTTTGTGGTGTGTTATGGTTATTTCTAAACATAAGTACTAACATTTCTTTTCATTTTTCTGATAAAAAAAAAAGGCTTAGCATTTGTTTTTTTTGATAAAATATCCTATCATTCTTTCAGCGGCAAACTTTGCAGTGTGTTGTTTTATTTATGATTGTGCAATGTATATTAAACAGAAAGGGGTTGGGGGGGTTTTGGTCAGATAAATTCTTAATTTTGATTTATTTGATGAACACATATTTCACTAATAGTGATTATCTTGTCCTGTTAGGTGAGTCTTGAAGATGGTCTTGTCAAGTGTTTTGATGTTCGAGCTGCCAAAGCTGATTCCACATCTGAACTGAGTTCCACTTTTACTCTTCATGCACATGACAAAGCTGTTACCTCAGTATCCTATAATCTGTCGGCTCCTAATGTATGTATCTTCAACATTTCCGTGATATTATCAACTTATTATATAGTCTAGTTTAACCCTGCTCTGTTGACATAATATCTTGCAGCTTCTTGCTACTGGATCCATGGATAAAATGGTAATTGTGAAGTGAAATTGTTATCTTACTGTATACCATAACCTGCAGAATTGGAATTCAACTGCTATTATTTGTTGCAGGTAAAGCTTTGGGATTTGTCCAACAACCAACCATCATGCGTAGCATCTAAAACTGCTAAAGCTGTAAGTTTCTGTTTTTAGTTCACTTGTGTCTGATGGGAAAGTGTTCTCTGAATCCGTAAGTGTTCTTTTAATAACACTGATGACTTCTTTTTGGATGGTGTTTGTTAGGGAGCTGTCTTTTCTATTTCTTTCTCGGAGGACCACCCCTTCTTGTTAGCTATAGGAGGCTCAAAGGGAAAATTGGAAGTAAGTGAAAAGGGCCACTAAACTTTGACTTTGGTATTCTTGATAGTATTCTCTCTGTGAAATTGACTGTAGTAACTAATAATTTGTAGGTATGGAATACTTTATCTGAAGCTGGCATCTCTCGAAGATTCGAGAACTACAACAAGAAAAGGCCTCAATCTGGGTCATGATATAATTTTGAATTCTATTCTTCCTTCCTAAGTAAGCGACAGTGATTTACCGATTGATTCAAGTTTTGGTCTTTGTAAATTAATTGTTGACGGTCGTCTCTGTCATCCAATATCTTATAAATTAACATATAATACTTTGGCATGACTTCAAAAGCATTTACTTGGGAACATCTCCACTCCATTTGGCCGGGTTACCCTTGTAACACAACGCAATATTATGTGACTAACAAATTAGTTATAATTAGTCAATCACAACAAATGGTACTTCCTCTAGTGCCATGTTATTTTAAATTCTAACTTGTTAATAACTTTTTTCCTGCAAAATATTGTTACTCGGATCTTGCTCAGTTCACCAACATTTAGACAACATACAACTAAATTTCAGACAAGTGAAAGCCTTGGTAGTTGGCATCTTCTATCTAGGAAGTAACGCTGCGTTTGGTTCAGGGGAAAGATGGTGGAAAGAAAAAGAGAGGAAGGAAATGGGGAAGAAAAGGAAACTTTCCTCCGTTTGGTTGTGGAATGAAAGAGGAAGGAAGGAAGAATTTTGATGGGCCCCACGTCATTTTTGGTTTCTTCGCTGGATGGGAGGAAAGCAGATGGAAAAATGAGTTTTGATGTGAAAAGACTTTAATATCCTTTCCCATTTCTGAATCTATGTTCTTCTCTTTCCCTCATAGCAACTACCAAACAACCAAGCATAAACCTTCTCCAAACTGTCGCCGGGCTCCACCGCCTATACGCCGACAAAGCTGCACAACCATTACCCATACGCCGACAAAGCTGCACAACCATTACCCACCCGCAACACGCACCAGCCGCCGTCGTCATCACGAAGCAGAGTCCCACCGCGTGATGCCCATCCTACTGATTCCCAGCCACCACCGTCCGTCACCTTCCATCCACCACGAACAATACCTCCCTGTGAAGTTACAGCTGGGACTTGGGACGTCAAAGGCAGATGTTTTGAAAGCTTTTGCAAAATAAAGATAAAGATGATAAATAAAGTCTTTCCATATACTTGCTTATTGCTAATTGCTAATTGCTAATTGCTAATTGCTAATAAATGCAAATAGAGTTTCAAAGCAGGGAGTTCAATTTCCGTAAAGGAACCTTTTTTTGAAAAGGAAGAAAAATTATGACACCTACACCAATTAAGAAAATGTCCTTCCTTGGCACGTTAACACAATTTTTTACTCTTATTATTTATTTTAATTTTATTTATTTTAATTGGTAAAATTAATATTATTAATATATTTTACTTTTATGTGGGTTTTCACATGTTCATTTTATGTTTTTTATATTTTTATATTTTTATTATATTTAATTTTTAATTAAGGGTATTTATATTATTTTATAACTATATTTTTTTCTTTCCTTTCACTTTTTACTCAACCAAACAAGAGGAGAGAAAAGTTTTTGTTTTCTTTCCTCTCACTTTCTTTCCTACCAAATAACTAACTAATCCTCTCATTTTTCACTTCTTTTCTTTCCTTTCTCTTTCTTTCCTCTCACTTTCTTTCCTTTCACTTTCCCTCCTGCAACCCAACAAGGGGTAAATGAGTCAAGTCAAACGACCACTGGAACTCAGATTTGGTTTTGAAAAACATGTTACTTAAATTTTGTTCATTAATTTAAATGAATCAAATTTAAATCTAGGGTTTGATTTGCTTTAAAAAAAACCTCTTCATTCTACTGCTCCTTTCCACCCAACAATGGACTGTCACGGTGACATTTTCTTTGTAACTGTGCTTTCAACGGCACGGTTTCTTTCTGGATAAATTATTGATGTAGCTTACTTCGAGCCGTAGAAGATCCGGGGCGAGCTCCCTCTATTTAAAAGACGATGTTGTATGGAAAGGTGAATTGAAAGGTTTAAAGTTGTTGAACCCCAAACCTTTTTGATGCCAATTGCTCTTCCACTCAATACTGCAGTAGTCAACACAATAAAAGAGTGTTACTTTTTACACCACAAAAATTTGAATATCCCTAAAATACCCTGTAGAATTATAACACCAGAATTATAGTTCTGGTATATTACTGACATTTTTAATTTTTAATTTTTTAGCCAGTATGTTGGAAATAAATTTCTGGTGCTACAAAACTACAATACCAAACTTATAGTTCTGGTATTACTAATTTTTATTACCATGCTCATGAACATGAGTAGCGTGCTTATACTCAAGTCGTAAGAAAAGTGAACGTGTTGGTGTGCTGGCAACATCAACTGTGGACTGTGGTCTACGAGTATTGGGTAATCAGGATCTTCTTGGACCTACAGGTGCTACAGTAGCATCTAAGATCCCTAAAAAATTTTCAATACTTTCACTTGAATCATACATCTTTGTCTCATATATTTAGCCTTATGAGAATCCCCAAGAAAAAAAAATCAAAATAAATAACAGAGAAAATACCCACATGAAAATTCCACAATTTCTTAATTACAAAAATGGAATCCCAAATCCAAACTTGTAGAACTGAATGATTCAACACCTATGTGATATGCTTCATGTGTCTGCGGCGGACTGAGAAAGTAAGCTTGTGATGGAGTCCGAGAATCCCGATTAAATTAGACATAATTAATGACTCGATGGTGACTGATAACTGAAAAACGTTTTTTTTCATTAATTAAAGACGTTGAGCATATCAGAATCTTATTTCCGGTATACTAAAATTTTAGTGACATACCGGAACTATGGTTCCGGTATTGTAATTTTATAGTACCAGAAATATAATTTCGGTAACTAAACGAGACAAAGGGGTATTTTGGGGATAGTTGAAAATTTTGGGGTGTATTAGAAAATTTTGTGGTGTAAAGAGCAACACCCTAATAAAAATGGGGTTCAGTTGGACTTGAAATCCTGAGTTCAGTGACAATCTAATGCAGCACTAATTAAATGAAGAGACTTGAAAATTTGACAAAAAAAAAAGTAAACAATAATTCGTGAGCCTCGTCATGAGGACCTAATTGAAAATCCAGAAAAAAAAGAGAGAAAAGAATATACAAAACCAAGTTTACTTGGTGCACAGGTAATGAGGAAACGGAAAGGTGTTGTGCAATTGAATGAAGGAAAATAAAGGGGGAAAGGCGTGAAAAGAAGAACATTTTACTTCGGTCAATGTTTGAAGATTGTGAAAATGAAAAGTATAATTATGACAAGAAGATAAACAGAGATAACACTTGAATATTGAGCTGAAAGAAAAGAATCAAAGGCACATTGGAGATCTGGTAAGGAAAGCACCAGGTCGCATATCAAATTGATTTTCAGTTTGATTTCCATTGATTTTAGATTCGAGTTTTGCTCTCATACAATTTCCAATGTAGTATACTGTTTGTGGAACGAGTCAAGAACGTTGCATGGCGATTGCTACAAGCATGAACTTTTTTCTTTAATATGAAAGATACTCTCAAATATTTGTAACATTATTATAATACACCAGATAATGACAATGTAAAACCATGTCCAGCTACTTAATTCCTAGTCCCTAAGGACTCCAAAAAGTCCTCATCCTCACTTTAATTAAGGGGATATTATGTGTATCTATAGGAGAATAGAATATATGGAACAAAGAAAACAAAAGAACAATTTGATCAAGGAGAGTATCCTGTCATGTCAGGAGATCAAGGACTCTAGGATGCTGCGGTGCAAGCAGGAGCTTTTCCTGTAATTTTGGGTTTGACATTAGAACATTTGGCAGTTACTGGAGCTCCATTGTATGTCAGATCAATCTCACTAAGTTCCACAGTATCACATGGTACACCGCTGCTGCATATAAGGATCACCCCATCCTTGGTTGCTGAAGTGCCCTTGATGTTCTTGAAGTAGACCTTACTTATCTTAACTTTTGATGGACTCTAAACCATTCAAGCATACACAAAACAGACAAAAATAATGTATAAGAAACAATTCAATGGCATTAATAGTTGATGAAAGTAAGATTAGTGATTTAGATTATAACAAGTATGACATGATTATATATAGAGAATAGAGATGGTAATGATGAAGGGATGGATTATAAGTTTAATTTATAATAACTTTTTATTAATAAGATATATACCTTTTTTGAGCATTGATTCCAAGGACAATACTCTTGGTCTATGATAATTGGATTGGAGACTTTATCCATGATAACATCTTCAAAACGCATATTGCTCACACTAGTTACTGTCGGGTAACTAGGCCAAGTCTTGATCCTCAAACCATTGTCAGTATTTTTCATAGTGACATTCTTGACAAGAAAATCTTCTACAGGTTGTTCATTGTCATATCTCCCAAGGCTTCCAACACTAATGCCATGACCAGGTCCACATACCACATTTTGGACAACTAAATGAGTGTTGCCATCACCCAACGAGATACAATCATCTCCTGTAGCAATGTTGCTGTTAAGAACTTTCACATTAGTTGATCTACCAATGTGGATTCCATCAGTGTTGGCGCTATCAGCTGGAGCAATAACCTTGAAGCCATCAAATGTGAAGTTGTTGCAACCTAAAACATTGACATGGAAGTTCTTGCTGTCCTTGGAAGTTATGTCACGAACAGTCGAATCCTTTACGAAATTAAAACCAAAGTTCTGTTGACATTTCACAATAAACTCAATTTATTACAATGTTCAATGGATCATATATATATATATATATGTGTGTGTGTGTGTGTGTGTGTGTGTGAGAGAGAGAGAGAGAGAGAGAGAGCAGGAGAGAGGGAGGCTGTGATATATATGGGAAATTATGAACTCACCATGGCATGCATATCGCACTTCTTATGTAGGTTTTTTTCCACAATCATTTGTTTTCCAAGCATTATGTCCACCTTTACCATCAAAAATACCTTTGCCTGAAAAGGTGAAATGAGAAACATATCCAATTTTAATCCATTGATCAGCTTTCATTTCATTCGCATTTTCTGGTGCATTAATTGTCCCATCAACTTGAATTTCAATAGGAGCCTTGCATGGACCTTTGACTTCTACTTCCCCCATCTTGTATGTTCCGCTAGGAATCACAATTTTGGCTGCACTCGTTGATACACATGCTTCTTTCCAAGCACTTAAGAAAGCCTTCAGAAGTGTACAAAACACAAATCAATTAAATACAGAGAAAAGAAAAGACAAGAAAATAATATAATATAATATGATCAAATGTCACTTACCGGGGCTATATCTGAATTGGGCGCTCCACCAAATTTTTTGATATTAATTTCAGCTGATTGAGCCGTGTGGGACATAGCCAACAATAAGAATAAAACAACTGTTGTAATACTCAACTTCAAAGCCATGTTGATTCTTGTTTAACTTTGTCTTCTTCAACTTTCTATGGATGGATGTTGCTTTTCAAAGTATAGTGGAACAATACTATTTATAATGGAGTTTCGATGCTTCAAGACCGTAAACAACGTAACAAATTTGTTTTTTAGTTTAGAGATGGTTGGTTGTGCTCTTAATCTATTTTGGCAATTCATTTACAAACACTCATTTGTAACCAACATACTATAACGAGCTTTAAGAGGATAAATTAGGAAATTATCTGTGACGTCTTAGTATTTTCCAAAACTCTAACATAACACTTTATGTTAAATGCGACATGTAGTTTAATGTTTTTTAAAAAAAAAAAATCTGAAGTGAAGTGAAATTGTTATTGCAAAATTGGAATTCAACTGCTATTATTTGTTTTGCAGGGTAAAGCTTTGGGATTTGTCCAATAACCAACCATCTTGCATAGCACCTAAAACTGCTAAAGCCATAAGTTTATGTTTTTAGTTCACTTATGTCTGATGGGAAAGTGTTCTCTGAATCACGCGTCTTTCTTTTAATAACACTAATGACTTCTTTTTGGATGGTGTTTGTTAGGGAGCTGTCTTTTCTATTTCTTTCTCGGAGGACAACCCATTCTTGTTTGCTATAGAAGGCTCATAGGGAAAATTGGAAGTAAGTGAAAAGGGCCACTAAACTTTGACTTCGATATTCTTGATAGTATTCTCTCTGTGAAATTGACTGTAGTAACTAATAATTTATAGGTATCGATTACTTTATCTGAATGTGGCATCTCTCGGAGATACGAGAACTACAACAAGAAAAGGCCTCAATCTAGGTCATGATATAATTTTGAATTAAATTTTTCCTTCCCTAAATTTAAGTAAGCAACAATGATTTACCGATTGTTTCAAGTTTTGGTCTTTGTAAATTAATTGTTCACTTTCACTTCTGTCATCCAATATCTTATAAATTAACATATAATACTGATTTTTTTTTTTCAAATAACCCTTTTTTAAAAAATAATTTCAATAATACCCCCTTTTCCCAATTTTGTACCAAAATACCATACTTTTTGGTATCAATTGAGAAGTCGTTTTTTCATTCAATGACTTCTCAATGTAATTTTTTTTAAAAAAAATTTCATAATTAAAAACATTATGAAAGGATAAAAAAAAGGTCCCGTTTTTTCAATTAACGACTTCTCACTTATGTAAAAAAAAAATGGTGAGAAGTCGTTAATTGAAAAAGCGACTTCTCACTAGTATTTAAAAATAAAATAAAAAACACACAAGTGAGAAGTCGTAAAATGAAAAAAAAGTCTTCTCACTTGTACCAAAAACTAGAGTATTTTGATACATAATTGAGAAAAGGGGGGTATTATGGAAATTATTTTTAAAAAAAGGGTTATTTGAAAAAAAAAATCTATAATACTTTGGCATGGCTTCAAAAGCATTTACTTGGGAACATCTCCACTCCATTTGGCCGGATTACCCTTATAACACAACGCAATGTTATGTGACTAACAAATCAGTTATAATTAGTCAATCACAACAGATGGTACTGTCTCTAATGTTGTGTTGTATTCTAACTTATTAATAACTTTTCCTTCAAAATATTGTTACTCAGATGTTGCTCAGTTCTTGTAATACCCACACAAAAAAAAGAATAGCTTAATTAATTAATTAATAATAATAATAATAATAATAATAATAATAATAATAATAATAATAATAATAATAATAATAATCTTTATTATTAAAAGGAAGGTGGTGGCTGGGGCAATTTTGTAAAACCACTTGGAGTTTATAAAAGTAAGGTAGTATGAGATAATATTGTCAATTCACTTTCTATATTTTTTTCCCTTCCTATTAGCTAGGGTATATTTAGTATTTTATTTTGCCTAATAAAAGAGTATTTATGTCTTTATATTTTTTGTATTGTATTTTTTTAATTCTCTTAAAAATGAACCTCCTTACATCACTACTTAATGAATCTTTATTGTGTAGAACACTCATTTTATCTAGAAATAAGCTGAATTTTTATTTTCAAGAAAGAATTAAAAAAAGGAAGAACTTGAAATTTAAAAAAAAAAAAAAGGTACAACATTGATTAAAAAAAAAAAAGACGTTGTTTTTATTGAGTACGGTTGAATTGAGCCACCGTGGCCAAATTTATGAAACAAATGTCTACAGTTGGTCGTATGTTGGCCTTTTGAAGTAACATTTCCATTTAGGCTTTTAGCTTCATTTAAAAAAATAAACTGAACCATCAAATAATTTACATTAAAGTGACTTTTATATTCCCAAAAAAAATTGCATCCAGCATCCTAAATTCTCCAGAAATTCAACCATCGCATAATTGGTAATAATGTGCCTTTTAAATTCCAAAAAAAAAAGGCCAAATACATTATTACCAAATACAATTTGTGCAAGTATCTTTTCTTATATTAAAAAAATGAAATATGAAGGGAAAAAAAAGGTATAACGATTTGGAAAGCTACGATAAAAACAAATAAAACTAAATATAAATCAAAATTATATACAATTTATGCAAACAAAAAAAAAATGGAAGAATGAGAAAAGCCTCTTCATTGAAACCCATAACTCTTAGTCAATGAGCTTTACTTTGCAACTGTAGACAAGGGACTAACTGCTCCATTCATCATAATTAGAGAGGAAGAGGTTTGGAAGGCCCTCGATATAAGATACGCTGCAGCACAGCTACAGTCCAAAGAAAGGGAGGGGCCATGGAGAGAGTTTAGGAAATACTGTAGGAGAAAAATGAGTTCTAGATGGATGTGCTAATTTTCTCTATGCTAAGGTTATGGTGTAGCCATTGTCTTTTGTAGAATTTTTCTGATTAATATAATGTTCTGTTGTTCAATATTTCATTTTCATCTATCCTATAATTAGAAGTTATGTAATGGTTGAGCATTACATAACCCGGTTGGTATAGCTTCTAATGGACAAAATGTTCTCCAGCACTATAATATAATAGGTAAGATATTTTCTTTCATACATAAAGATGTCGGCTTCCTCCCGCAAATGCACTTGGTAAGACGTTGGCTTTTCTCATCAGCAATTACTGGTAATTTCATTTTCTACATAAGGATGTAATATATTTGATGTTCGGTTAATTTTTTTAAATGAAGCTAAAAGCCTAAATGGAAATGTTATTTCAAAAGGCCAACATACGACCAATTATAGACATTTGTTTCATAAATTTGGCCATGGTGGCTCAATTCAACCGTACTCAATAAAAACATATTCGTCTTTTTTTTTTTCCCAATGTTGAACCATTTTTTTGTTTTAAATTTCAAGTTCTTCCTTTTTTTTTTATTCTTGAAAATAAAAAAATTCAGCTTCTTTCTAGAGCCCACTTAGAGCATTCAATGTTGTACCCTTTTTTAGTTTTTTTTTCAATATTGTACCTTTTTTTTGGTTTTAAATTTCAAGTTCTTCCTTTTATTTTATTTTTGAAAATATAAAATTCAGCTTCTTTCTATAGCCCACTCAGAGCATTCAATGTTGTACCCTTTTTTTTTTTAAAAAAAAAAAACAGCTTCTTTTTTTTTTCAATGTTGTACCTTTTTTTTTTTGTTTTAAATTTCAAGTTCTTTATTTTATTTTATTTTTGAAAATTAAAAATCCAGTCACTTTTGAAGCAGCAACACTCATCAACTCTCCCACTCCTGCTGATGTTTGGAAAAGATTGAAAGAGATGGCAGATATGAGGTTTTACGAAAATATATAATCAACTAGCAATAAAATAAATATAAGGTTTTATATAGAATGGAGATCCCCTTCCATCACATTTCTTGAGGAACAAACTTTGACTTCATTTTCATAAATAAATAAAAAAATGTAACATGATCAATATAGGTCAAAGTAAATACTATATCGAATGAACATATACTACCCTACGGTGAAACTTATACAATCAACCATCATACCATGAATAGGACACTTCCCGCCAAATAAAGAATCACAAGTTTCACTACTAGGTATATATCAAATTACCTTAAGATTGTCAACTATCTTCTATTGAAAAAGATTGAAAGAAATGGTAGATAGGAGGTTTCTGAATGCCAATGGCCAATATAGCATTGCTTCTGACCATTTTCCCAAATGATAAGGTTGGTGAAAAACCTCAATTTTTGCTTTTCCTTTTCATTATTGATTTAAAACCAGGATATTGAAACTCATTGTTATGCATCTTTCTTTAACATTTTTGTCTTTGATTTTAGAAATAGCTTACCTCTTTTCACTCACAAACACATTATACAGGTAGTAACTAAAAAGGTGAAAAAGAAATACATGACTGCATATAACCTCCAATTCTATATGAATTTTTATACTTTCATTGTTAACAATTATATTCTCATTTTTCACAAACTACTTTTCATGAAAGGATTGGTAAACTCGATTTCCATTATATTGTGCTTCAAACTTTATTCTACATTCTTATTAGTAGAATAGCAATTACTAATAATTTATTGGTCAAATCAATAATAACTATTGCTAAAAAAATTTAAAAATATGTACAAGTAGGTGAAAATTTATATAATATATTTGTATCGTGATTATTAATATTCCAACGTTTCAGCAGCATGAATGTCCAAAGTTACGGCAATTATTATATTGTTACTGCATATTTATTAACCAATATAAATAAATATTTTTTTATGAAGAACAAGTGGACTGAATAATTTTGTATGAAGAACAAGTGGACTGAGTAAGAAGCAACGTAAAATAGTTCAAGCTTCCTTACTTATTCAACCATTTTGAGTGTGTCTTTCTATTAATGTGAGTACACTCTGATATAGCTTATGGTGTGTCCAGCATGTGGAAGTAGTATTGGTAACATAGATGCCAAAAATGATCGGTTTATAACCAATGATATTGATGAAGCTATTATATGACAAAAACTCTCCTCTGCTTAGATATTGATTTACATCAATTCCAGTTTTGCCATTTATAAATCCATTATTCTTGCTTCATACCGTGCAACAAAATTGTTGGGACCTACTATAATGGATTAGTTGCTCTTTGATTTTTTCTCATCAACAAGTTAAGGTTTTTGGTCATCATTTGATTGCTATTAATAGGTGACAATAATTTGGAAAACAATTACTTTAAAACTTCCATGCTTAATTGGACTTAATTACAATTAATTTTTTTTCGTTACATCTTTTGTTGTGGATTTTCTAGAGGTTATAATTTGATTGACATTCTTTGATTCTTTTAATTGACATTTGTTTTAAAATGGACACCCTTAATTGACAAAAATTAAATGTTTTTAAAATGTTTAAAAAAATAATAAACTACCTATCTAGATTCCAATTCCAGAGGAGATGAATCCCCATCCAAGTAAAGATGAAGCAAGCTTATTTTGAAGAGCTTAGAACAACACAATAAAATGTAAAAGCCAACTTTTAATAATATATGTATCATTGTTCATGCTTTTGTCGGTGTAATGTATCTCCACTGTATTGGATCATAACACATTACCAAAGTTAGTTTTCATTATATTACTTCAGTAAAAATATAGGTATTTTTCTAATATTATCACCTACTTAATTGATATTAAAAAAATGTTATGTTTAAAGAAACTGTATAATAATTTGAAACATCTATCTTTACTTTTTTTTCTTTTAACAAAAAATGAACTTTCACACACTTCCCTAAATTACACCTAAGAACTTCGATTTTTTACCCAGCATTGCTTTAAAGGTTGCCTTCTTCCATATACCTCAGAAATTAACAAAGCCTCTTTAAATTAGTAAATAATTCCTTTGAAATTATTTAATCAGTTATTTATAATTGATTTTATATTGATTTAATCAACAAAAAAATGATTAACTATATTTATTTTGAGCCCGTTTGTTTAAGGTTAAAAATAAATGATTTTGTTATAAAATAATTTAGTGATTATTTTTAGAGATTGAAAAAAAAATCAGATTTGTATTTGTTTTCAATCATAAAATCATTTTTTTAAAAAGTTGTTAGTTATCAAAAAAGATTTTTTTCCAAAAGCTAATGAAAGTTGCTTTTCATTTTAACCACAATTTTTTTTAAAAAAAATAAATAAAATAAAGAACCTGAAATTCAAAACAAACAAAAAAGGGCACAACATTGGAAAAAAAAGAAGCTGAATTTTTTTTTTCTTGCTCTAGGTGGACTACATGTAAATCACTTATTTTCAAAAATAAAATAAAATAAGGAACCTGAAATTTAAAACAAAAAAAGGATACAGCATTGAAAAAAAGAAGAAGAAGGTGAATTGTTTTTATTTCCAAAAATAAAATAAAATAAAGAACCTGAAATTTAAAACAAAAAAAGGGTACAACATTAAAAAAACAAATAAGCTGAATTTAATTTTTTTTGCTCTAGGTGGACTACATGCTATAAAACACTTATTTTCAAAAATAAAATAAAATAAAGAACCTGAAATTTAAAACAAAAAAAGGGCACAACATTAAAAAAAGGGCTGAATTTTTTTATTTTCAGAAATAAAATAAAATAAAGAACTTGAAATTTAAAACAAAAAAAAGGTACAACATTGAAAAAAAAAAGAAACTGAGTTTTTTTTTTTTACTCTAGGTGGACTACGTGCTATAAATCAATTATTTTAAAAAATAAAATAAAACAAATAACCTGAAATTTAAAACAAAAAAAAGGTTACAACATTGAAAAAAAAAAGTGACTGAATTTTTAATTTTCAAAAATAAAATAAAATAAAGAACTTGAAATTTAAAACAAAAAAAAAGATACAACATTGAATACTTTACATGGGCTCTAGAAAGAAGCTGAATTTTATATTTTCAAAATAAAATAAAAGAATAGTTGTTTTTAAAAGTTGCATACAATATATTTTGTACTTACTATATTATTTTACTTAAAATATTTAAACAAAGTTAAATGATAAATGAACGAATTTCAGAAATCTGTTTTTTCTATGATTGCTAAGGTGAAAAATTCAACAAAATTCGAACACTCCTACAAATGTGATTCATAAAGAAGTCTATTGAACATTAATTTACGTGAGTTACTCTAAAATTATTATATTTATTGATTGTTTAAGTATAAATCATACTCCTATAACTACACTTTAACTCTTATAGGGACTTCGCCAAACTATGTTACCTGCAAAATTGTAACTATCCTGGATATTTCCCTTTTTAAATAATATGATCTACTCAATTAATTCCATGATAAAAATTTCAAACATTTCAATTCAAAAAACTCCCTTTGAACTCAATTATAAGCATAAAAAAAGTACCTATATTTGGTGTATTCAAATATAAGCAAAATCTAAGCAATTCAACTCTAATTAATGTCAGTGTTCAAAAAATATACTTGTTAATTCACCTTTTACTTTCCCAACAATATTGCACACTCCCGAGAAAAAACTTCCAAAGACATGATTGTTATAAGTAAGGGTAGTTCAATCATTATAACTCATTTTTTTAACATAAATTAAGAGGATTAAAATAAATTAACTAACTTCCTTAATAAGTATAAAATTAGTTAATTTTGCTTATAATTTAGTCTTAGTCCAGAAAGACTACTACTCATTCTGAATTTCTCAGATATTTCTTTCTTCAACGATTCTTTTTCTTCAAAATCATTACAAACAAACAATACATAAATCCTTATTCATTCTATAAACAAACACTATATTCATTTAAAGGACTATAATACCCCGTGCATCGCATGGGTCTTAGTTCTAGTGATAATAATAATAATAATAATAATAATAATAATAATAATAAATCACATAAGGCATAGATATTGAAAATATATACGTTAAATTTATTTGGCATGTTATAAATAAGTTAAATAACATGTATTAGGAGTTTATAAATAAGAAATATATAATAAGATGAAGAGAAATTAAAAATAAAACTAGAATATGCAATTTAATTAATTAAGGACATTAACCTTTTTATCCCTAGTGTTGGGTTAAGAGTAGCTTAGCACTAGAGACCTTTTAGTAAAAATTAAATGAGTATAAATAGAAACTGTGAGGGTTTAGAGTGGAAGGGAGAACCCTAATTTTGCATAACCCCTTTCTCTAAAAGAAGGGAGAAGAAGGTGTGACAACCCGATGTCGTAAAAATGTGTTTTTGGCGTGACCTTTCTGCCATTCTCTTGTGTTTGTATCAAGATCAGCATCATGTACTCCACAAAGGGAGCCCTCTCAGGGAGCCCATGCACAAGCGTTGTGCGGGTAGCTGTTCTTGTTTTAGTGTTATTTTAATGTTAGTTTTGTCATACGAGACTTCTCAGTAGTTTTGGAGGTTTTTAATTTCCCTTTTGGATTTGTAAAATAGTTTTCTTTTGGTTTATAACTCTTGTTAACACAGGGCCACCTTTGGCTTATGTGGATTATAAACATTTACACCGATATTTACTTTTAATATTTTATATCGTATGTTATGACATGATTTATGCGTGCTTGAAAGGCCTCGGGAATGAGACAATGGAGTTTCATTCTGGCCGGTCATGAGCGCCTAAGTTGGGTCCAGACAGTTCACTACCACTTAGACAACATACAACTAAATTTCACAAAAGTGAAAACCTTGGTAGTTATATAGGATGTAAATGTGTCAAGTCAAACGACCACTAGAACTTAGATTAGGTTTTGAAAAACAAGTTACTTAAATTTGCTTCATAAATTTAAATGAGTCAAATTTAAATCTTGGGTTTTATTTGCTTAAAAAAACCTCTTCATTCAACTGCTCTCTTTCCGCCAAACACCGGGCTGTCGGTGCACATTTTCTTTGTATATGTGCAATGATGTAGCTTCGAGTCGAAGACGATGCAGGCGAGCTCACTCTGATAAAAAGACGATGTTGTCGTATGGATATGTGAATTAGAAGGTTTGAAGTTATTGAACCCCAATTTTTTTTTATGCCATTTGCTTTTCCACTCAGTACTTCAATAATCAACACAATAAAAATAAGGTTCAATAGGGCTTGAACCCCTTCTTATACAAAAAAAAAAAAAAAGAGTTCAGTGACAATCTAATGCAGCACTAATTAAACAAAGAGTCTTGTAAATTTGACAAAAAAAGAAGTAAACAATAATTCTTGAGCCTCGTCATGAGGACCTAATTGAAAATCCAGAAGAAGAAAAGAATATACTAAGTCGAGCTAACTTGGTGCACAGGTAATGAGGGAATGGAAAGGTGTTGTGCAATTGAATGAAGGAAAGTAAAAAGGAAAAGGCGTGAAAAGAAGAACAAATTACTTCGGTCAATGTTTGAAGATTGTGAAAATGAAAAGGATAATTATGACAAGATGAAAAACAAAGATAACACTTGAATATTGGGCTGAAAGGAAAAAATCAAAGGCACATTGGATATCTGGTAGGTAAAGCATCAGGTCGCATATCAAATTGATTTTTAGTTTGATTTCCAATGGTTTTAGATTCGAGTTTTGCTCTCGTACAATTTCCAATGTAGTATACTATTTGCGGAACGGGTCAAGAACGTTGCATGGCAATTGCTACAAGCATGAACTTTTTTCTATAATATGAAAAATACTCTCAAATATTTGTAACATTGTTATAATACACCAGATAATGACAATGTAAAACCATGTACAGCTGCTTAATTCCTAGTCCCTACGGACTCCAAAAAGTCCTCATCCTCACTTTAATTAAGGGGATGTTATGTGTATCTATGGGAGAATAGAATATATAAAACAAATAAAACAAAAGAAAATTTTGATCAATGAGAGTATCGTGTCGTGTTAGACGATCAAGGACTCTAGGATGTTGCGGTGCAAGTAGGAGCTTTTCCTGTAATTTTGGGTTTGACATTAGAACATTTGGCAGTTACAGGACCTCCATTGTATGTCAGATTAATCTCACTAAGTTCCACAGTATCACATGGTACACCACTGCTGCATATAAGGATCACCCCATCCTTGGTTGCTGAAGTGCCCCTGATGTTCTTGAAGTAGACATCACTTATCTTAACTTTTGATGGACTCTAAACCATTGCAAGCATACACAAAATAGACAAAAACAATGTATAAGAAACAATTAAATGGCATTAATAGTTGAATAAATTAAGATTAGTGGTTTAGATTATAACAAGTATGACGTGATTATATATAGAGAATAGAGATGGTAATTATGACTGGATGAATTATAAGTTTAATTTATAATAACTTTTTATTAATAAGATATATACCTTTTTTGAGCATTGATTCCAAGGACAATACTCTTGGTCTATAATAATTGGATTGGAGACATTATCCATGATAACATCTTCAAAACGCATATTGCTCACACTAGTTACTGTCGGGTAACTAGGCCAAGTCTTGATCCTCAAACCATTGTCAGTATTTTTCATAGTGACATTCTTGACAAGAAAATCTTCTACAGGTTGTTCATTGTCATATTTCCCAAGGCTTCCAACACTACTATCATGACCAGGTCCACATACCACATTTTGGACAACTAAATGAGTGTTGCCATCACCCAACGAGATACAATCATCTCCGGTAGCAATGCTGCTATTAAGAACTTTCACATTAGTTGATCTACCAATGTGAATTCCATCAGTGTTGAGGCTTTCAACGGGAGCAATAACCTTGAAGCCATCAAATGTGAAGTTATTGCAAGCTAAGAAATGGACATGGAAGTGTTTGCTGTCCTGGGAAGTTATGTCTCAAACCGTCGAATGGTTTAGGAAATTAAAACCAAAATTCTATTGACATTTCACAATAAACTCAATTTATTACAAAGTTCGGTAGATCATAAACTCAATTTATTACAATGTGTGTCAGAGAGAGAGACTTTGATATATATGGGAAATTATTAACTCACCATGGCATGCATATCGCAATTCTTGTTTTTTCCACAATCATTTGTTTTCCAAGCATTATGTGCACCTTTACCATCAAAAATACCTTTGCCTGAAAAGGTGAAATGAGAAACATATCCGATTTTAATCCATTGATCAGCTTTCATTTCTTTTTTCTGGTACATTAATTGTCCCATCAACTTGAGTTTCAATAGGAGCCTTGCATGGACCTTTGACATCTACTTCCCCCATCTTGTATGTTCCGCTAGGAATCACAATTTTGGCAGCAGTCGTTGATGCGCATGCTTTTTTCCAAGCACTTAATAAAGCCTTGAGAAGTGTACAAAACACAAATAAATTAAATACAAAGAAAAGAAAAGAAAAGAAAAGAAAAGAAAAGAAAAGAAAAGAAAAGAAAAGAAAAGAATATCATATAATGTGATCCAATGCCACTTACTTGGGTTATATCTTAATTGGGCGCTCCACCAAAATTTTTGATATTAATTTCAGCTGATTGAGCCGTGTGGGATGCAGCCAACAATAAGAATAAAACAACCGTTGTAATACTTAACTCCAAAGCCATGTTGATTCTTGTTTAACTTTGTCTTCTTCAACTTTCTATGGATGGCTGTTGCTTTTCAAAGTATAATGGAACAATACTATTTAGTATTTATAATAGGGTTTCGATGCTTCAAGACCATTAAAAACGTAACATATTTGTTTTTTCGTTTAGAGATGGTTGGTTGTGCTCATGATCTATTTTTGACAATTCATTTACAAACACTCATTTGTAACCAACATACTATAATGAGCTTTAAGAGGATAAATTAGGAAATTATCTTTGTGACGTCTTAGTATTTTCCAAAACTCTAACATAACACTTTACATAAAATACGACATGTGGTTTAATGTTTTTACATTAATTCATTACTTTTTTTTATATGAGGAGTGTGGAAAATGATTTTGGTAATCATAAAAGTATGAACGGTGCTATTTCGTATGAAAACATGTTATACGAATTCCAATGAATTGATACTGACCAATCAATTAATGCTTATTTAGTTAACAATAGGAGATAAGGAAATCACAATTGAAAAGTATAAATCATGGTCAGAATAGTAAGAAATTGGTTTTCGTACTATTCAGTGTTCTTGTAAAAGTATTGCAATAATAGCTTAATTCATTTTGGATTTCTAAAAGAACTGGATCAAGTAGAATCTATCATTTAATTGAAGAAATAAAATATATTTTAAGTTATTCTTCTTTTTTTTTTTAAATATTATGTATACCCTTTTTTTTTTTTGAAATCGCTTGTGGTTGCTGCCTGGGAGTGCAAGTTGAACTCAAAAAAAAAAAAAATATCCCAAATCTTAATTACAAAATAACTAACAAAGAAAATACACCATGAAAATTCCTCAAAATCTTAATTACCAAAATAGTATCCAAAATCCAAACTTGCAGAACAGAATGATTCAACATCTATGTGCTACGCTTCATGTGTCTGCGGCGGACTGAGAAAGTAAGTTTATTATGGAGTCCGAGAATCTCGATTAAATTAGTCAGGATGGTGACTGATAACTGAAAAACGTTTTTTTTCTTTAATTAAAGACGTTGAGCATACCAGAAATTTACTTCCGGGATACTAAAATTTTAGTAACATACCGGAACTATGGTTCTAGTATTGTAATTTTATAGTACTGAAAATATAATTTCGGTAACTAAACGAGACAATTGGGTATTTTAAGGATATTTGAAAATTTTGTGGTGTAAAAAGAAACACCCCAATAAAAATGGGGTTCAGTTGGGCTTCAAACCCTAAGTTCTGTGACAATCTAATGCAACACAAATTAAATGAAGAGTCTTGTAAATTTGACAAAAAAGAAGTAAACAATAATTCGTGAGCCTCGTCATGAGGACCTAATTGAAAATCCAGAAGGAAATATATATATATATATATATATAACCAAGTTAACTTGGTGCACATGTAATGAGGAAACGGAAAGGTGTTGTGCAATTGAATGAAGGATAATAAAGGGGTAAAGGCGTGAAAAGAAGAACAATTTACTTCGATCAATGTTTGAAGATTGTGAAAATGAAAAGGACAATTATGACAAGAAGATAAACAAAGATAACACTTGAATATTGAGCTGAAAGGAAAGAATCAAAGGCATATTGGAGATCTGGTAAGTAAAGCATCAGGTCGCATATCAATTTGATTGTCAGTTTGATTCCATTGATTTTAGATTCGAGTTTTGCTCTCATACAATTTCCAATGTAGTATACTATTTGCGGAACGGGTCAAGAACGTTGCATGACAATTGCTACAAGCATGAACCTTTTTTTCTTTAATATGAAAGATACTCTCAAATATTTGTAACATTATTATAATACAGCAGATAATGACAATGTAAAACCATGTCCATCTACTTAATTCCTAGTCCCTAAGGACTCCAAAAAGTCATCATCCTCACTTTAATTAAGGGGATGTTATGTGTATCTATAGGAGAATAGAATATATAGAACAAAGAAAACAAAAGAACAATTTGATCAAGGGGAGTATCATGTCGCGTCAGGAGATCAAGGACTCTAGGCTGCTGCGGTGCAAGCAGGAGCTTTTCCTGTAATTTTGGGTTTGACATTAGAACATTTGGCAGTTACTGGAGCTCCATTGTATGTCAGATCAATCTCACTAAGTTCCACAGTATCACATGGTACACCGCTGCTGCATATAAGGATCACCCCATCCTTGGTTGCTGAAGTGCCCTTGATGTTCTTGAAGTAGACCTTACTTATCTTAACTTTTGATGGACTCTAAACCATTCAAGCATTCACAAAATAGACAAAAATAATGTATAAGAAACAATTCAATGGCATTAATAGTTGATGAAAGTAAGATTGGTGGTTTAGATTATAACAAGTATGACGTGATTATATATAGAGAATAGAGATGGTAATGATGAAGGGATGAATTATAAGTTTAATTTATAATAACTTTTTATTAATAAGATGTATACCTTTTTTGAGCATTGATTCCAAGGACAATACTCTTGGTCTATGATAATTGGATTGGAGACTTTATCCATGATAACATCTTCAAAACGCATATTGCTCACACTAGTTACTGTCGGGTAACTAGGCCAAGTCTTGATCCTCAAACCATTGTCAGTATTTTTCATAGTGACATTCTGGACAAGAAAATCTTCTACAGGTTGTTCATTGTCATATCTCCCAAGGCTTCCAACACTAATGCCATGACCAGGTCCACATACCACATTTTGGACAACTAAATGAGTGTTGCCATCACCCAACGAGATACAATCATCTCCTGTAGCAATGTTGCTGTTAAGAACTTTCACATTAGTTGATCTACCAATGTGGATTCCATCAGTGTTGGCACTATCAGCTGGAGCAATAACCTTGAAGCCATCAAATGTGAAGTTGTTGCAACCTAAAACATTGACATGGAAGTTTTTGCTGTCCTTGGAAGTTATGTCACGAACCGTCGAATCCTTTACGAAATTAAAACCAAAGTTCTGTTGACATTTCACAATAAACTCAATTTATTACAATGTTCAGTAGATCATATAGATATATGTGTGTGTGTGTGTGTGTGTGTGTGTGTGTGTGAGAGAGAGAGAGAGAGAGAGGCTATGATATATATGGGAAATTATTAACTCACCATGGCATGCATATCGCACTTCTTGTGTAGGTTTTTCCCACAATCATTTGTTTTCCAAGCATTATGTCCACCTTTACCATCAAAAATACCTTTGCCTGAAAAGGTGAAATGAGAAACATATCCAATTTTAATCCATTGATCAGCTTTCATTTCATTCGCGTTTTCTGGTGCATTAATTGTCCCATCAACTTGAATTTCAATAGGAGCCTTGCATGGACCTTTGACATCTACTTCCCCCATCTTGTATGTTCCGCTAGGAATCACAATTTTGGCTGCACTCGTTGATGCACATGCTTCTTTCCAAGCACTTAATAAAGCCTTCAGAAGCGTACAAAACACAAATCAATTAAATACAGAGAAAAAAGAAAAATAATATAATATAATATAATATAATGTGATAAAATGCCACTTACCGGGCCTATATCTGAATTCGGCGCTCCACCAAATTTTTTGATATTAATTTCAGCTGATTGAGCCGTGTGTGACGTAGCCAACAATAAGAATAAAACAACTGTTGTAATACTCAACTCCAAATCCATGTTGATTCTTGTTTAACTTTGTCTTCTTCAACTTTCTATGGATGGATGTTGCTTTTCAAAGTATAGTGGAACAATACTATTTATAATGGAGTTTCAATGCTTCAAGACCGTTAACAACATAACAAACTTGTTTTTTTCGTTTAGAGGTGGTTGGTTGTGCTCTTGATCTATTTTTGGCAATTCATTTACAAACACTCATTTGTAACCAACATACTATAACGAGCTTTAAGAGGATAAATTAGGTAATTATCTCTGTGACGTCTTAGTATTTTTTAAAACTCTAACATAACACTTTACATAAAATGTGACATGTGCTTTAATGTTTTTACAGTAATTCGTTTCTTTCTTTTTTTATATGAGAAGTGTCAAAAATAATTTTGGTAATGATAAAAGTATGAACGGTGTTATTTCTTTTGAAAATATGTTATATGAATTCCGACGAATTGATATTGACCAATTAATTAATGCTTATTAACTTAACAATAGGAGAGGGGAAATCACAATTGAAAAGTAGAAATCATGGTCAGAATAGTAAGAAATTCGAGAAATTCGTTTTTGTACTATTTAGTGTTCTTGTAAATTTATTGCAATAATAGTTTAATTCATTTTGGATTTCTAAAAGAACTGGATCAAGTCGAATCTATCATGTAATTGAAGAAATAAAATATTTTTTAAGTTATTCTTTTTTATATATATTATGTATGCCAGTTTTTTATTTTTTTATTGAAATCGCATGTGGTTGCTGCCTGGAGTGCAAGTTGAACTTACTAGGCGAGAGCAAGTTTTATTTCCCCACTGTAGAGTCATCGATAATTATGATCTTGAAGAGGTACTCTTCTCCTCCCTCTTTCTCTGAAGAAGACATTGCTTTGCTCGGTTGGATTCTTAATATAATCTGAAAACGAGGGAGAGAGATGGGGGGGGGGGGGGGAGAGAGAGAGAGAGAGAGATGGGGGAGAGAGAAGTAGGCATGCCTGGGCCTACCCAAGAGTAAGGCCAGACAAACCCTTACATTAGCCCTCAGCCCACCCCACTCAGTCCCCACGTAGCCCACTAATAAAAATTGTCAAATATCTAACAAAAAGTACTCATATGAGACCTCCTTCCGTACTTTGTTCACTTTGAGGCTTCACTTAACTTTATGTCTTACCTTACCTTAAGCCGACCTAGAGGCATGCATTATTGTGATGATAGATAGTTAAGTGGATGCACCGCAAACTAACCTGGCAAGAACACACTAGTAGTTTGCAAATCTTGGTTCCTGATATGGAAAATGTTGTTTTCCCTATTGATTTGATTACTATTTTAATTGTCAAATTTGTTTGCGAATCTTGGTTCCTTATATGGAAAAGGTTGTTTTCCCTATTTATTTGATTACTATTTTAATTGCCAAGTTGGTTTCTGTTCTTAATACGTTGTAATCATAATACAATTGTAGCATAAATTTAAGTCCAATCTTTCGGTCATAACTCTTGAAGCATATAGCATACGCATTGTGGAACTCTTCTAGACAAAGTGACAATAGTTTCACATTGGGAGAACTTTGTCAGCAGTGTTGTGTGCTCATTTTAACTATAATTAAGATATAAAATTTTATATTTTTTTTTGCATATGTCATATAGTGACTTGAAGTTGTTGCAATTTTTTTTAAATAATTTTTTTTTAATATTGGGATTTAAAAGGTTTCAAACTCACTCTTCATTATCATTTATTATAATTAATTTAGCATTTCTTTTACTTACTCAATTATTCATCATTTCATCTATACCATTTGTATTACTCTTTCTTTTAACATGTATATTATGACAATAACTAATTAAAGTAGCATATTTGTTTGTAGGTTCCATATTGTTCTCAAATCATAAACCATAATGTTTTCAACTCTGAACTTCTACATGTATTGGTTTTTTATTTTGTGACAATTGATGGTTTCAAATTTCAATATGAATCACTAAGTGCCCGTTTGTTATAGATTAATTAGGGGGGATATAAAGTACCTTTAAAAAATAATCACTTATGAGGATTCTAAATGTGTTTGTTTCAACTTTTGGAAATAAGGAGAATCTGAAGGGGAAAAATGATTAATATGAAAATAAGCTATTTTGAATAATTTCTTATTAAAGTCTAATTTTATACACTAGAGAGAATGTTACAAAAAAGACCAAACTAACCATATAAATTTTAGAAATTATAGGCCTGTGTTTTTTGAAAATATTTTTTTCTTGTCAATTATTATAAATTTGTAACACAAAAAGGCGCATGCATATGGTTTAATCAAACTAGTTAAAATTCATTTTTATTTTGTAGAAAATAATTCTTATGGTGATAAAAAAATCACAAATTAACTTCTACTTTACTTAAAAATCTCTAAAAAAAATTCTCTTAGATTATTTTATATGAAGACCACTTTTTTTAATCTGTAACAGATGGGTCCTAATTCTTTTATCCATGTGGTTTTTACTGGCACAACACAAAAATGATCAACTATTAGTTAAAGAGATGAATGACAAGCCAGATTGTGGAAAGAAGACCGCTTTGGGGCATGAAAGCCAAAATTAAGGGGTCGTCTAAGGTGCACTACCTACTAAAGTGGTGCAGTGGCGCACCACCCACACGGCAGCTATTGATTTTCCAATTGGATTAGTGTATGTTAGTTTGACTTTTCAACATAGTTGGTAGTCAAACATGTATTTGAGTGATATATATTGATATACTGATTATGAACAAATTTAAATTAGAATAAAACTACATCTATTTACTGTTTTGAATATTTTTTTGTTTTGTTTGTTCAGTTAATTTTTTTTCTTGGAGATAATCTCAATTGCCAGAGTGGTTATATGGTGGCGGCAGCGACGACTGGAGCTAGGTGGCGTCAGTGGCGGCCGGAATGTCATCATCTGCCTTCACCGAAAACAACGACCAAGGCATCAAAATTGAGAGGATCCTCAAAGAAGAACTTCAATTTTGCAACTCTTTTGGCAGTGAAAACCTAACAACAGGAGCCCTAGACATTCCATCGCCACTAGGCACCCTTCCATCGTCGCCATTGGCACTCCAGGAACAACGGCCCCGCAACACCCACCGGATTCTGCACGTACCCAACCGGCATTTCACAGCACTGCCCCAATATCGACTCGTAATCAAACCCTTCCTACGGAAAGCTCTACATCGACCTCCTCGGAGGAAACCAAGGGTTCCATGACAGGGTGGTGAACGACGTCGATTTGGGCGTTGGGGATGTCTTCCCAGACGATGTCGTTGGAGGTGCGACGATGAAGCAAACAAATGGGTAAATCTGAAATCATCTTAAATCCCTCCATGCATCTGAATTTGAAATTCATAAATCCATATTCGGATCTGCACGGTGGCGTGGCGGGGCGTGGCGGGGCGTCCAGAACTGGGCTACTTCTGAATAGCTAGGATAAAATAATGTTTTTATTAAAATTATTTTCATTTTTTTAATGTTTGTTCGTTAATTGGTTCTTCAATCCTTGTATTTTGAAAACTCGACATATGAAAATATATTCCACAAATACAAATCAACTTTGACCATGGAAACATAAAAGTTGAGTTGAAATGTCAACTAAGGCTCGGCCTAGGGTGAGCAAGTGGCATATATCACTCACCATGCACCACTGTTAATCACCCTTGGATCAAACAGTGCATCAAATTTTATCATGTAACTGTCCACACCAATTTTTTTATTTTTGTGTTTGTTCGCTCACGGGCATAGTGACATTGACACCGTCTTCAACATCACCTATGTCATAGGAATTAAGGATGCCAACAAGCCTCTGTTTTTTCATATCACTATTCTCAATGACACCAACATGAGATTTCTTCTTCTTCCAAATGGCCATGGGTATGCTTCCCTTGAGGAGGGATTCCACTATTGCCCAAATCACAGATTCCAGAGTCTCAGTCTCATGGATTGTTCAGATTCACAAAAAAAGATTGGATTTTGAAGACCCAAAATATAAATATATATATAGGGGGACTGCTACAGTACCCATGAAAAAAACAGGGGTTTTGGGACAGTTTTTCATGGGCCAATAATTCACCTTCGTTTTATTATCTCTTCCTTTTTATTAAATAGTAGTCAAAGTTTTTGTTATAGTAATTTAGTCATGTAACTACTACTTCCATCCCAACCTCTTTTCATATTCTCCTTCATTTCAGTGTCTCACAATTCGCACACAGGATAGGGCATAAAATGAAATAAAGATCATAGAAACCCCTAATCAATAGAACACAACCACGCTAAAATAGAGGATTGGTTTGTCAATTATCATAAGATTTTTTTCAACAAGAGATGGAAAAGAAGGGGGATTGTGGGATTTCTTTTTTTAAAAAAAAAAAAACAACTTATCCTGATTTATTAAAATTAAAATTAAATTAATAAGAATTTTTAATTTTAAATAGAAAAATATTTATTTAGTTAAGGACTCAGTTGAAATAAGTGAAAGTTTTTATGTTTAAATAAAAAAGTGTTTGATCTAAATTCATTAAATAGAAGAACATTCATCTATTGGTTCAAAAATAAATGTTCCAAAACCCATTGAATTAATGTGGGTACGGTAGAATTTGCCATATATATATATTTTGCAATTTTTATTGTTGTTTAAGAGTATGAGTTATAAAAGGGCGTGGAGAAAGATGATAAGAAGATCAAGAGCAATGATGGGTGGCCCGTGAAGAATCAGATTGAGAAGGAGAGGGGAGTTTATCGAGTTTGAGTATCGATTATTGTTCCTCACTTTGCCATTTTCAGGAAGGAAATATATTATCTATTTAAATACTTGATCTTTGATTTCTTTGAATTCCATGCATGGTACTAGTTAAACTTTAGGTGAGAACCAACCAAGCTCTTACCATTTTTCTTTGTTTCTACCCCTTGGAACACAGACAAATGCAGTTGTCATAGGGCCGGTGGTGGTTATTGCGGCGTTATGATGAAGGAGGTAGGGGCAGGGGTGGGGGTGGCTTAGGTGGGGAGGGGATGTAAAGAGAGTTTGGGGATGAATAATCTAATGTGGATGGTATAAAGTATAATAATGGGAATTAGAAGGAATCAATGGTAAATAATGGTATCTTATGGTGAGAGACTTGCTTGGGTCTCTCACCCTAAAATTAGCCTGTCAACTAAACACATGTGGCAAAACAATTGGTTTACATTCTGCCATGTAGGTTGTGCACCACTTCACCACTTTGATGGGTGATGCATCGTATTCTTCACCCATAATTACAGCTAAATTGCCAACAAGCCACCTTAGAACATGAAAGTCAAAGTCATTTGCAACTTGCAATTATACCTACCTTATGATGTTGAAAAAAGAAGAATGATTTTGCATCTATTAGACTTTATTTCATTTTAATATGCACTTTTCTAAATATATTTTTCTATTTTTTTTTTGTTAGTCTTCTTTTTCTTTTTTCATTTTTCAGTCAACTTTACATCTATATATATATATATATAGGGAGTGTACCATGTGAGGAGTATTATCGATGGTGAGAAACGAGAACTATCAACAAGGACCATTGGATCATAATTAAAACAAATTGATGGATCAGATTAAAACATGTTTTAAAATGTCACGTGCTTGCACATGCTTGGCGGAACACCATCTGCTTGCCGGAACTGCACAGCACCATCGTCCATTGCGTATTTCAGTCGCCCACCACTCTGTCACCCCGCCGCGCCACAGTAGCACCATTATGTTACAACCGAGATTTTTCTTCCGGGGTCGTTAGACATGACCTTCCCCTTTCTCTCTATTGTGTCACACTGTTGCAAACATATTAACTAAGGAGAAACTATTTGTTCAGGCCCTTGCTACAGCTCAGGATAAACATATTAACTATGTGTTACACCTTTAACTAAGATCATTGTGGTTTCTCAGTACCAGGTTCAGTTGATTGTGTCAGATTCCACATTGCTGAGAAAAGGGCTAAAGTTAAGCGGGAATTGGGTGCGGCTTTTAACCATTGGAATTTTGATAAGGTAGGTGAAGAAGTTAGTCATTTGTGGACAGAGGAAGAAGAGAAGAGATTCAAGGATGTGGTGGAATCAAACTCTCTCAAACTCAAGGATGTGGTGGGATCAAACTCTCCCTCACCTGAGGGATATTTTTGGGATCATATTTTTAGATCCTTTCCTAAAAAGAGCACGGTAGATTTAGTTAGCTACTACTTCAATGTCTTCCTTTTGCAGCGTATGGAAATTGTGTTGGCTAAAAAAAAAAAATATTAACCATGCATTACACCCTTGCGTTTTGGAAGTCTTTGACTACTGCTCAGTTCCTTGCTTCATCCAAAGCTCACGTAATAACTATTTGTTTTTCCATGATTGTAGTTTTGAACTTTTAAGTGGAATGTAGGCAAATAGATGTTGTATATAAGATGTTTGATAGAATACTACAGAAGGTCTTGAGTAATTATGACATATTATTTTACATGTAAACCTGACCAATGTTAATTTAAAATTGTTAGTCAAGTTGATGCCAGTCTTGCAAAATTAGGAGCAGTTTTCTTGTGGTAAGACACATCAATAATGGGTACAAGTAATTAACCATGTTTTAGTTTATACAAGAGATTACACCTTGGTTTGTACTTGCCATGGTTGATACTTGATATAATTATATTCAACACTCACATATAATAACTATGATATGATTGGAAAAGTTAACCATCTGATGTTTATATGATCATTAAACAATGATACAAAAGTTGTGGCAAACCACCCACAACCCGTGATAAACTACTTTATCATGTTAAGTATACCATTCATGTTTCTATAAGTCAGCTAGTGAATATCAACTTGTGTGCATTTGTTATTTTTTATTTGATATTTATGGACTTATGTGACAGATTGGAAAAATAGTTTATATGTTGATTGCTTCTGGTTTGTTTCTACTACTACTGCTGTAACAGTTTTGGGTGGAATTAATACAAGGTTCTCACACAGTTTTTTGATGGAGGAATGAAAGCCTTATATAAGTCATGTCTGCTCTATTTTTTCCAGGAATTTGCATTTTGGTAATATGTCTCTCATGGGGACTTTACAATGATGGCTTGCTTGTCACCTATAGAGGCTAACATGTTTTCTATATACAGGGGATGGTTAGATTGTGATGGTTGCTTGTTACAAGTTTTGCTGCAGTAGTAACTATGTAGTATAAAAGGGAGTATAATCATCATCTCTAGTTTATAAAGCTCAGTATGTGGTTATAAATTTTATATACTACATCTGTGACAAGAACTAGGTTCGAAAATTTTCAGTTTTGGAATCAAAGGCTTATTATTAAGATACCATTGGTTCCCACTGCCATTCCACTTATATCTAAATAATATAGACATCAAAGTCGATCACATCTCAATATTATGTGGTGCTGGCATTTTTAATTTGCTCATTTGTGTGCTTCCATTAAGAATATAATATCATATTATAACATCAGATTCTTGAAAACCATATTGTGACCAATTTGTGGTTGCTCATCTGTGTGCTTCTATTAAGAATATAACATTAGATTATAACTATCTTGTTATGGGGCTGCTCTTTTGATGTCCATTTGGTCCTTCAACAGGAAGTTTCTTTCATGATTGATCTAGCATGCTTCTCTACTATTGCTACACTTTTTTTTTTCTTTTGATCCATTAAAGCATTCACCCTTAATTACTTATCAAACCCACCAACAATTTCCCCAAAAAAGTTACTGAACCCCATTTGCTAGATTACAAGTGTACAGGGTTCGTGCAAGTTTACATGAACATGGTGGAGAAAGATAAACTATTTACACAAATGATACATTAATACATGGAGTCAATAAGCTTTTTCCTACCCAATACCCAAAAAATAAGACTGACGAAATGACAGATTGGCTTTTATTTGTTAATCACTGTCTAAGAACCATTAGCGGGAGGCATAGGAGATTTTTTTTTTCCTTCGATGTCTATCTCTTTCACACTATCACTCAATGAAGAAGATGATTCATAGGCAAGAAGTGGCAGCCCCTGCGTTGTCTCAGGAACAAAGAGGAGGCGGCAAGAGCGGACAATATGTGATGGCGGCGATGGCGGCAAATATGTGGAGGAAGAAGAACATGAAAGCTAGGGTCACATGACTTTTTAAAATATGTTTTAATCTGATTCATCAATTTATTTTAATTATGATCCAATGGTCTTTGTTGATAGTTCTCATTTCTCACAATAGATAGTAATTCTCACATGATACACTGCCAATATATATATATATATTGTAAATATAAAAAATGTAGTAAACTATTTGCGGAAAGGGTCAAAGGGTCAAAAAGGTCCATGGCAATTGCTACAAGCCTGAATTTTTTTATTTAATATGAAAGATACTCTAAAATATTTGTAACATTATTATAATACACCAGATAATGATAATGTAAAACCATGTCCAGCTACTTAATCCCTAGCCCCAAAGGACTCCAAAAAGTCCTCATCCTCACTTTAATTAAGGGGATGTTATGTGTATCTACGGGAGAATGGAATATATAGAACAAAGAAAACAAAAGAAAAATTAGATCAAGGAGAGTATCGTGTCATGTCACGCGATCGAGGACTCTAGGATGATGCGGTGCAAGCAGGAGCTTTTCCTGTAATTTTGGGTTTGACATTAGAACATTTGGCAGTTACTGGAGCTCCATTGTATGTCAGATCAATCTCACTAAGTTCCACAGTATCACATGGTACACCGCTGCTGCATATAAGGATCACCCCATCCTTGGTTGCTGAAGTGCCCTTGATGTTCTTGAAGTAGACCTTACTTATCTTAACTTTTGATGGACTCTAAACCATTCAAGCATACACAAAATAGACAAAAAAAATGTATAAGAAACAATTCCATGGCATTAATAGTTGATGAAAGTAAGATTGGTGGTTTAGATTATAACAAGTATGACATGATTATATATAGAGAATAGAGATGGTAATGATGAAGGGATGAATTATAAGTTTAATTTATAATAACTTTTTATTAATAAGATATATACCTTTTTTGAGCATTGATTCCAAGGACAATACTCTTGGTCTATGATAATTGGATTGGAGACTTTATCCATGATAACATCTTCAAAACGCATATTGCTCACACTAGTTACTGTCGGGTAACTAGGCCAAGTCTTGATCCTCAAACCATTGTCAGTATTTTTCATAGTGACATTCTTGACGAGAAAATCTTCTACAGGTTGTTCATTGTCATATCTCCCAAGGCTTCCAACACTAATGCCATGACCAGGTCCACATACCACATTTTGGACAACTAAATGAGTGTTCCCATCACCCAACGAGATACAATCATCTCCTGTAGCAATGTTACTGTTAAGAACTTTCACATTAGTTGATCTACCAATGTGGATTCCATCAGTGTTGGCGCTATCAGCTGGAGCAATAACCTTGAAGCCATCAAATGTGAAGTTGTTGCAACCTAAAACATTGACATGGAAGTTTTTGCTGTCCTTGGAAGTTATGTCACGAACCGTCGAATCCTTTACGAAATTAAAACCAAAGTTCTGTTGACATTTCACAATAAACTCAATTTATTACAATGTTCAGTAGATCATATGTGTGTGTGTGTGTGTGTGTGTGTGTGTGTGAGAGAGAGAGAGAGAGAGAGAGAGAGAGAGAGAGGGAGGGAGGGAGGGAGGCTATAATATATATGGGAAATTATTAACTCACCATGGCATGCATATCGCACTTCTTGTGTAGGTTTTTTCCACAATCATTTGTTTTCCAAGCATTATGTCCACCTTTACCATCAAAAATACCTTTGCCTGAAAAGGTGAAATGAGAAACATATCCAATTTTAATCCATTGATCAGCTTTCATTTCATTCGCGTTTTCTGGTGCATTAATTGTCCCATCAACTTGAATTTCAATAGGAGCCTTGCATGGACCTTTGACATCTACTTCTCCCATCTTGTATGTTCCGCTAGGAATCACAATTTTGGCTGCACTCGTTGATGCACATGCTTCTTTCCAAGCACTTAATAAAGCCTTCAGAAGCGTACAAAACACAAATCAATTAAATACAGAGAAAAAAAAAGTCAAGAAAATAATATAATATAATGTGATCAAATGCCACTTACCGGGCCTATATCTGAATTGGGTGTTCCACCAAATTTTTTGATATTAATTTCAGCTGATTGAGCCGTGTGGGACGTAGCCAACAATAAGAATAAAACAACTGTTGTAATACTCAACTCCAAAGCCATGTTGATTCTTGTTTAACTTTGTCTTCTTCAACTTTCTATGGATGGATGTTGTTTTTCAAAGTAAAGTGGAACAATACTATTTATAATGGAGTTTCGATGCTTCAAGACCGTTAACAACCTAACAAACTTGTTTTTTCGTTTAGAGATGGTTGGTTGTGCTCTTGATCTATTTTTGGCAATTCATTTACAAACAATCATTTGTAACCAACATACTACAATGAGCTTTAAGAGGATAAATTAGGAAATTATCTTTGTGACGTCTTAGTATTTTTCAAAACTCTAACATAACACGTTACATAAAATGCGACATGTGGTTTAATGTTTTTACAGTAATTCGTTTCTTTTTTTTTATATGAGAAGTGTCGAAAATGATTTTGGTAATGATAAAAGTATGAACGGTGCTATTTCTTTTGAAAATATGTTATATGATTTCCGACGAACTTGATATTGACCAATTAATTAATGCATATTAACTTAACAATAGGAGAGGGGAAATCACAATTGAAAAGTATAAATCATGGTGGGAATAGGACGAAACTTGTAAAAGTATTGCAATAATAGCTTAATTCATTTTGGATTTCTAAAAGAACTGGATCAAGTGAATATGTCATGAGTTGTTCTTCTTATTTTTTATTATATATACCTAATTTATTATCTTTTATGTTGAAATCGCTTGTGGTTGCTACCTTGGAGTTCAAGTTGAACTCATCGCTTGCGGAGCGAGAAAGCAAGTTCTATTTTCTCACTGCAGAGTCATTGATAATCATGATCTCGAACATGTCTCTTCTCCTCCCTCTTTCTCTGAAGAAGAAGACATTGCTTTGCTCGATTGAATTCTTATTGTAATCCGAGAGAGAGGAAGGGGGGGGGAGTTTGGGAGACTACAGTAAACATGTCAGGGCCGGCCCAAGGATAAAGCTAGACAAGCCCTTACTTTAGGCCCTCAACCCAACCACTTAGTCCCTTATATAGCCCACTAATTTTTTAATATTTTTTTACATCTAACAATAATTACTCATATTGGACCACTTCCCCTGATTTGTTTACTTTGTGGCCTCAATTAGCTTTATATAACAACCTGATGTTTTGAAGACCTTTATCTAGGTATGAGTTTAAGTTCTAAGGATGACTTAGAGGATTAAGGGTGATTAGAGATGATTAAAATAATTTAAAACTGAATTTTTAGTGATATAATCGATTATTTTTCTAGGTATAATCGATTATGGATCCTCTGGAACAACAAAATGACTTACAGACAGCATATAATCGATTATTTCACTTTCTGTAATCGATTTTAATGTAACACATCTTCTTGTTACATTACATGTAACAATTATACGCGTCTAATTATTATATGTGTATTAGAATATACAAACCTCATAGATTTTGAAAACTCAATAAAAACTTTATTTACATGCTTATTTTTCTTACAATAAATTTAAATTTATACATCAAATTTTCAGAAATACATAAACTTGATTATTTGGCATATCACTGGACAAACCAACTACTTCTCATATTCTTCCAATCCTTCACCTTTACTGTCTCCATTTAATCCTTGCTAAACCTACATCCACATCTGATTGCACTCCTAAAGTGAGACTACGTCTCAATGAGGAACTACAATCATTTTAATAAAACAGCAGTACAACCAGCCAGAGGAACTCCAAAAAATCCCCTCAAGTTATTATTAAAGCTAAGCACATGGCAACATAGCTCATTATAGAAATTCTTTTATACTTTGACATAGTACCTTATCATAAAAATACCTTTATGCTTTCATATCAAAATTTATACTTTAATAAAACATCATATCATAAGACACACCATAAATGTCATTATAACATCACAAGCTTAAACAAAACATCATATCATAACATTATAACATCATAAACTTTAGTGAAACATCATGAATAACATTTTAACCTTATAACCTAGGGAATGAATCCTCAACCTCTATGGTACGTGAGCTCACTACCTAGCAGGGCGTCCCTCTGCCTTACCTCAATGCAAATGTTATAAACATACCCTCAACATCACAATAATCTCATTCCCTTACCTTCTAACCTTAAGTAATCTAATAAAACGTTATCTTAAACATTAACTTCAAACATCTCATGTAAAGCATCTTCTTCATAAACATATATCATTATAAAGCATAATAACTTAACATTTTCAAACATACAAAATCCTTTATTTCCTTAAGGAACATTCTTCATAAAACATATACCTTTAATATTTCAAGTAATTGGACCAACATCTAAAAAAATAGCTCAACACTAATAAATTATTAGTTCAAGCATTTCATCAAACACCTTAGGGGCTATCACTTATTCTCCCAAAAGGAGTAACTTTTAAGAAGATAAATACTCATAAACTCATTTTTAGTGTCTACTTCCCATAGTTATCAAGAGATCCACAAAATTGAATAAGGGTTTTGTTATCATAAATTCCTTAAATCTTCCTTAAAAATACAATCTTGGAGAATAGACCACATGAAGGTATAAAACTTCATAGACATCAAAGTCAAACATTCCCAAGCATAAAATCCTTCAAATCTTCTATAACTTAGAGCAGTTCAAGGGATTGTATTTCCTCACCTTACATGGAGACCTTGAACTCTAAAACTTCTTTCTTCTCTTCATCTTCATCTTCTTCTTCTTCTTCTTCTTCTTCTTCTTCTTCTTCTTCTTCTTCTTCTTCTTCTTCTTCTTCTTCTTCTCTTCTTCTTCTTCTTCTTCTTCTTCCTCCACTTCTTTGTTCTCCATCATTCCTTGTAGCTTGATCCTCCTTTATTCTTTGTATTCTCTTTGATTTCCTTCATTTTCCATCATTTCTTATGTTTTTCCCTCATTTCCTCTCTCTTTCCTCTCTCTAAAATGCATTTTCGGAACCTAGACACATTTTCTGCGTTTCTGGATCGAAACAGGGTATTTATAGAAATTTTGTTGTGATAATTGATTATGAAGAAAAATATAATCGATTATGTGGTATATAATCGATTATAGAAAGTGAAATAATCGATTATATGTTGTCTGTAAGTCATTTGCTGTTCCAGAGAACCCGTAATCGATTATACCTAGCAAAATAATCGATTAAATCACTAAAAGTTCAGTTTTAAATCATTTTAATCATCTCTAGTCACCCCTAATCCTCCAAGTCATCCTTAGAACTTAAACTCAAACCTAGATAAAGGTCTTCAAAACATTGGGTTGTTACACTTTAGGTCTCACCTGGCCTTGAGCCGACCTAAAGGTATGCATTGTTGTGATGATAGATAGTTAAGTGGATGCACCGCAAACTAACCTAGCATGAACACACTGGTAGTTTGTGAATCTTGGTTCCTTACATGGAAAAAGTTGTTTTCCCTGTTTATTTGATTACTATTTTAATTTCCAAGTTGGTTTTTGTTATTAATAAATCGTAATCATAATACAGTGAGTAAACACCCTATTTGGTCCCTGAAATTGTGATATAGCATCAATCTGATTCCTGAAATTATCAAAAATCCAAATTAGTTCCTGAAGCTGTAAAACGGTAATCAACTTGGTCCCTCCCTTGAGAATTATATGGACTAATTTGATTTTAAGTTAGCAATGTTAGAGACTTAATTGATATTAAGTGAGTAAAATAAGGGACCAAGTTGATACTAACTTATCATTCATGGATGCTTTTAGAATTTTGATAATTTCAAGGACCCGGTTGATACTACTTCCCAATTTCAGGGACCAAATAGGATGTTTACTCTAATACACTAGTAGCATAAATTTAATAAGTCCATTCTTTGGGTCTTGACTATTGAGGCATATAGTAGACACATTGTTGCTCTCTTGTAAACAAAGTGACAATAGTTTCACATTGGGAGAACTTCATCAGCTGTGATGTGTGCTCATTTTAACTACAAGTAAGATATAAAATTTCATATCTTTTGCATGTCATATAGTGACTTGAAGTTGTTGGATTTTTTTTTTCAAAAATAATTTGTCTTACACTCTTCATTATCTTTTATTATAATTAAATTTTCTCTCACGTTTCCTTTACTTAATTAACTATCAATCTATACCATTGTGTATTACTCTTTCTTTTCCCAATGGGCCGTAACTGGGGAAAACGTTCCCTAACGTTTCTATCTTTCTCCGTTTTAAAAAAATGCTCAAGAGGATGCTAAATAAAGACACTACTAGAAATCTTTTGATTACCTGCAATACTGTTTCGGCATCCTTGACATGTCCAACATAGTCCACTGAATGTAGGGTATAATGTACAACATTATTATACAACTCAAACCGCAATGGAGGATGATGCAGTAGGGTCGGTAGACAAAGAAATGGTGAGGGAGCGACGATGGCAACGCCAACCACGGGAATGCAACTCGTCTAATAATGTGTTTGGAAACCCATGTTGCTCCCTCAAAAGTGCTTCTGAAAAGTGGAAGCTACTCACAGTAGCTTATCTGGAAGCTTATCTGGAAGAGATTCTGCCTATAAATAAGAGTTTCTAAATACATCTTTAGAGGGTGTCATTCCATGTTGGATAATCATATCTTTTTTATACGAAGTAGCGTTCTCTAATTAATATATCATTCACCGTTACACAAAAGGAATTTACGACACTCCTCATATAAAAAGGAAATGAATCATCGTAAAAACTTTAAATCACATATCACCTTTTGTGTAAAGTGTTGAGTTAGAGTTTTCAAAAATACTAAGACTATCACAAAGAAAATTTCCTATTTTATCCTCTTAAAGCTCATTTTAGTATATAGTATATTGATTACAAATGAGTGTTAGTAAATGAATTGCCAAAAATAGATCAAGAGCACAACCAACCATCTCTAAACTACAAAACAAATTTGTTACATTGTTGATGGTCTTCAAGTATCGAAACTCCATTATAAATAATATTGTTCCACTATACTTTGAAAAGTAACATCCATCCATAGAAAGTTAAAGAAGATAGAGTTAAACAAGAATCAACATGGCTATGGAGGTGAGTATTATAATAGTTGTTTCATTCTTATTGTTGGCTATGTCCCACATAGCTCAATCAGCTGACTTTAATATCAACAATTTTGGTGGAGCACCAAATTCAGATATAACCCAAGTAAGTTGAGTTTGATCACATTATATTATATTATTTTCTTCTCTTTTCTCTATATTTAATTGATTTTTATTTTATATGCTCTCTCAAGGCTCTCTTAAGTGCTTGGAAGGAAGCATGTGCATCAACTAGTGCAACAAAAATTGTGATTCCTAGTGGAACATACAAGATGAAGGCAATAGACGTAAAAGGTCCTTGCAAGGCTCCCATTGAAATTCAGGTTGATGGGACAATTCAAGCACCAGCAAATCCACAAGAACTCAACGTCGATCAATGGGTTAAAATTGGATATATTTCTCATTTCACCTTTTCAGGTCAAGGTATTTTTGATGGTCAAGGTGCAAATGCTTGGAAAGTAAATGATTGTGGAACAAACAAGAATTGTGAGAGGCATGCCATGGTAAATTAATAATTATGTGCCCATATCAATGTCACACAAATATATATATATATATATATATATATATATATGAAAATTTCTAATAAATTGAGTTTATTGTGAAATGTCAACAGAATTTTGGTTTTAATTTCTTAAACCATTCGACTGTTCGAGGCATAACTTCCAAGGACAGCAAAAATTTCCATGTCAATGTTTTAAGCTGCAACAACTTCACATTTGATGGCTTCAAGATCAGTGCTCCAGCTGATAGCATCAACACCGATGGAATCCACATTGGTAGATCAAATGACGTGAAAGTTCTTAACACCAACATTGGTACGGGAGATGATTGTGTCTCATTGGGTGATGGCAATACTCATTTAGTTGTGCAAAATGTGGAATGTGGACCTGGTCATGGCATTAGTGTTGGAAGCCTTGGGAAAAATGTTAATGAACAACCTATAGAGGATCTTCTAGTCAAGAATGTCACTATCAAAAATACTGACAATGGTTTGAGGATCAAAACGTGGCCTAGTTACCCAGGAACAACTACTGTGAACAATATACGTTATGAAGATATTACAATGGTTAATGTCTCCAACCCAATCATCATAGACCAAGAGTATTGTCCTTGGAATCAATGCTCAAAACAGGTATATATATCTAATAAGAAGTTATTATAAATTAAACTTACATCTTCATCCATTTATTATCTTATCTATTCTCTATAATAACGTTATACTTGTTATCATCTAAACCACTAATCTTAATTTCTTCAACTATTAATGCCAGTGAAGTTTCTTATACATTGTTTTTGTCTATTTTGTTTATGCTTGCAATGGCTTAGAATCCATCAAAAGTTAAGATAAGTCAGGTGCAGTTCAAGAACATCAAAGGCACTTCAGCAACCAAGGAAGGGGTGACCCTTATATGCAGCAGTGGCGTACCATGTGATGGTGTGGAACTTAGCGAAATTAATCTGACATTCAATGGAGGACCAATAACTGCGAAATGTTCTAATGTCAAGCCCAAAATCACAGGAAAAGCCCCTGCTTGTACAGCTTAGAGTCTTATAGTCTCCTTGATTAAAATTTTCTTTTATTTTCTTTGTTCTATATATTCTATTCTCCGTAGATACACATGACATCCCCTTAGTTAAAGTGAGGATGAGGACTTTTGGAGTCCATAGGAACTAGGAATGAAACAGTTGGACATGGTTTTTACACTGTCATTGTCAGGTGTATTATATAATGTTTCAAATATTTGAGAGTTTCTTTCATATTGAAGGAAAACTTTCACGTAGTAGCATATTGCGATGCGACCTTTTTGACCCCTTCCAAAAATAGTTTTTCTAGCTAAGAAAGAAGATAAGATTATGCAGCTAGCCAGACCAGGAGGAGAAGTGTTAGGCTTGTGATTTGTCTTGAAAATTGCTTTGACTTTATATCACAGCCAGTCACTTTAATTTGTGGTGGGATACTTGTTGCAATATATGTATTGTTTAAATAGATTCATTTTTTGTGGAAGTCATGTACTATTGTAAATTTAAATAGTTTGTATCTTCTCCTGTACATAACATATGAAAGAGAGAAAAAGCATATTCCCAAACAAGAGCCACGTGCAAATACAAATACAAATACAATGGGCAATAAATTTAGAAATCTTATATATGTAATACATTTTATATTTTATGGATAAGAGAGCGTATTTGGTGCACCACCCTCCTGGAGAAGTGGTGCACCACCCAACTATCTTGTTGTCCTCCAACGATTTTGTCACATGTGTTTCCTTGTGTCAGTTTGACTTTTCAATCATTTTGTAATCAAAGATATATGACGTCCAATATTGTATATCTATACATATTTACACTTGTTTATTATTTTCTCTCTCTCATCACATGTATTTAACACTTAAAAATAATACACCATCATATAATGTTTATACTTGATGTCTCAAAAATGTGTTCATCTATCATTTCTCGTTATGTTATGGAAATACATGTATATGAAATGTATATTTCCAAAGAAATAAGTTAATTTAATAATATATTAATTATTGTTTTTTTCAACCTGTTTTCTTCACGAGATAATATTTTCTCGGACCCCCCACTTCTTAGCTGGGTATACGGTGGTCGTCGCCACCACCGGCGAATGGCAGAGACTTATCGTACCGCCGCTTCGACGGTGGTTTGTTTTTGTCGACAGAAGATTGTCTTTTCGCCAACAAATTCATGTTTGTTTGCGGCGGAATCGTATACCCCATCTTCTCTGAGTTGTAGGCGGAGGCAGGTATCTGATTTGTCGGGTTTTTCGCGGCGGCATCGGAGTAGGTGTTCTCAGAAGGCGTCGGATGGAGGTGAATGGGTCGTTGTTCTTCACAATACGTATGGTGAGATCCATTTTTGTGCAACATGTGGAACCGGGTCGGATTCGAGTTTTCGGGTTTCGACTTCTCCATCATCTTCGCTTCTCCGAAAGTCCAAGACCCGCCTTTAAATGGCTGCGGAGGAGTCGCCGGATCCTGCCGCCGCCGCAAAAACAGAGAGTCTCGAATGGGTGTGCTTCAATCCCCAAAGAGAGCTCGAAGGCCAAGGAAACGCTCGGAGCTTGAGATTCGAGAAGACCCGTAACAAAGACCTTTTCTATAATGGCAGTGGGTTTTTTTTTTTTGACCGGAATAATGCCAATGGTTAGTTAGCTGGAATGCCCCCTTCTCCATGGAGAAGGACAAAGAATCTAAGAAAGGACTAATAAGAATTATTTATCTTGAATTTTTACTTAATTATATTTGATGTTTATTTTGTTTTACAAATTATATACAATTTACGATATGGTTTCAAATATTGATCTGGAAGAAGACGATGCAGTACAGAGAGCAGAAATGTCGGGGATAAGGGGCAGCTTGTTTTAGGGTGCGTTTGGTTCAAAGGAGGGGAGGGGAGGGATTTTAAAACAACTTTACTTTTTAATCCTTATATTATTTATTTAAAAATAGACAAATGAGGATATTTTAGTCAATACATATAAAATACTTTAAAATCTCTTCCCTTTCCTCCAAATCCCCCTAATATTGGAGGGGAGTTAAAACTCATTTAAGGAGGGATTTTGCTCCCCTCCTCTCCCCTCCAAAGACTGATTCAAACATGATAGATTTAAAAAAATCCCTACCTTACCCTCCCCTTTCCTTCCCTCCCCTCCCCTCCCCTCCAAACCCCTCCAACCAAACACTATGTTAGTTTCTGTCGATTATTAATGGATGTATTCATATTTTAACAAAACATAAATCAATGTATTTGGTTAATAAAATATACCACCGAACATACTGTACAAAAAAGAAGGTTTGAATACAAGGCAAATGAGTTGAAAAGTTATATGGCCCACGTGGCTATATGGTTGGTCAGAAAGCTAAATCCCTGTATTTTGCGCATAACCATGGAGAGGAAAAAAGAAAAAAGAAAACCTCAGATCTGCAACTCTAGAGCTTACATGTTGCTCTAGTTTTTTTTACGCATAACAGCTCTCCCCCTTATCTCTCTCTTGCTTAAACTTTTTAAAATTAGTTTTTTACATCCAGAATTTAGTCATGAACATTCTATGTTTTTATGATGAGAACTTTGAGTTAGTGTGAGAGGTTTTACTTTTCGTGAAAATATCAACAGCAACAGCAACGTATTTGATGGATGCCAAAAGATTGATCATTGGACTGATATTGATCAAACTCGGAGGGACGGGGAGACAAGGAGAGAGAGGAGATGAAAAAATTACTGGTTAACTGGGTCACCATGAAACAATCTCAATCGTTTAATTTTTATATTATTAAATCTATGGTCTTTATTGATCTGGGATCCATCCTCCACTTCTTTATGGGAGGATGTTAGAATTTGCCGATGATAATTCAATATTGCTCTCTCATTCTCTCTGTCACATTTGACAACTGTACATAAAAAGAAGAGGCCAAGCATTTCAAATGCATGCACAAAAGATAACCTCTTCATATTTTTTCTTTCCAGCGAATGCAAATATCAAAATATTAGCCAAATATAAACCTTTTCTCCTTTCAATATGTGATGCAAAATTACTTAAGAATATGGCTATGTAGTAGAGTTTCTCTTTCAAAATGTCTATATAAAATCTTGATACCAAATAGGATGATGAATCGTATGGTTGACGCTGAGGAGGACTCTATCATCTAACTTGAATTTTTCACCTCAAAACAGAAAATTAAATTACCACTATCAATAAATAAACCGAGAATTACATTGGATTACTGCAGAGCATTTGGGAGCTGAAATAAATCTGAATGAATGGAAACAGCGTGACGCGTCAGCACTTGCTATATTTTCTGAACAACTCACCTTCGTTTTCTGATTCCAAATATAACCGTTTCGCAATTTGTACGTACATTCATTCATATACAATTATACATACATCCTTTAATTCTATTCTATTCTATGCAAACAAATTACAAAACTCTTCGATCGTGATGAAGGGCCTTTTCAAGCAAAAGCCTCGAACACCAGTGGAGCTCGTGCGCCATGCCCGCGAACTTCTCATATTTCTCGACACCAAAACAGCCATTCGTGAAAATAAGCGTGAAGACAAGGTTCCTCCAATCTCCACTCTTTTTGTTTTAGAATGGTTGCTTCTTCTTTTCGTGATTCAATATTGAAGGCTTCATTATAATTAAATTAATTAGCAACCCTATTGAGAAAAATTAACTAGAAATATTTTAGTATAAGCCCAAGGTGATAGGCTAAAGAAGAGAAAAATGGCATGCATGATTAAACCAACAAGTCAAGGTTTTGAGGTTTTGCTTGCCTCCTCACCGCATCAGTCATAATTTTCTGCAATTGCAGTAACCATAATAAAGAACACCAAAAAAGATTAAACCTTTTGACTTTTAATTTACAAATGTGTTAATTTTGCATTCCAGCTGTCAGACCTAAGCAAGACCATATTGGAGATAAGGTCTGTTCTTTATGGAAATGGTGAATCGGAGCCAAATCCTGATGCATGTTCTCAGCTGACTCAGGAGTTTTTTAGAGAGGATACACTTCGCCTTCTCATCATCTCTCTTCCAAATCTGAATCTTGGGGTAAGCATGTATGTACTTGGGTTTTGGAACAATCGTATCCTTCCCTAGCACATTGCATATTTTCATCGGTCATGTTAATCAGTGCTCTTAATTAAGAATATTAATTAGTGCCCTTAAGAATATAAAAAGAGAAATACTTTATTGAAAAACTAAATATATCTCACTTTCAAATATTAAATACACAAATTTTCATCAAACATTTCTTTCTTTCTTTTTTTTCCATGTCCTTATAGGCCGCTGTCTATTTTTATATATGTTCTGAGACTATTTTTCATTTAATGGTAGTATTCTCTAATCTGCTTGTCGCATAAGAATTATTCATATCTATTTCATTCATTCCTATATTGAAGGCCCGCCAAGATGCTATTCATGTGATCACAAATTTGCAAAGGCAGCGAGTTAATTCACAGCTAATTGCTTCTCACTATCTGGAAAATAATTTAGACCTTGTGGATATTTTGATGCATGGGTAAGCTTTCTCAGATGAAGATGAATATTGAAATTTCAACATGATCGAACAATCTCCATATATTAAATAATTAATAAATGGTTGACAAAAAGTTTTATTTTATTAGTTATGAAGAAGAGGGTGACATTGCTTTGACATATGGTGCGATTGCAAGAGAGTGCATACGCCACCAGAGCGTAGCAAGGTGAGCGACTTAAATGATATGATTCTAATTAATTAATAATGTAAGAGCGGCATATTAATATTATCATGATTGTGATATCTTTATATTCTTATTTCTTGGTATCATGGCTTGACAGTACCTCTGTATGATTTAGACAGAGATATCTATTTAGAATGATAATCATAATTCTTGTTGACAGCATTAGGTTTGATGCTTGTTGCCTTTCGGATAACAAAAAATAAAAGTAGCCATTCGATTTGTTACTCTTCTAAATTCTGACAAGCTTAATTTATATTTCTTAGCCATGTCTTGGAATCAGAGTGCATGAAGAAGTTTTTTGACTATGTTCAAATACCAAATTTTGAAGTAGCATCAGATGCTGGTGCAACTTTTAAAGTTGAGTATCCTTATTCTTTTCAAAATATCTATAATTTCTTGCAAATATATATGTTTTATGTAGTCTTTCTTTTGTTCTATAACAGATACTAGAAAAGGTATAAATATGTTATGTTTTGGACAATATATTTGTAGTTTTGCTTCCTATTTGCCCATTGTTCTCAACGACATCCAGACAGATACAGTTTCCTTGAACTCTCCATGCTCATATTGACATGGATGTATGTATGTGAAAAGCTCTTTACATCGGGGACTTTGTTTTACGGGAATTATTTTCTATAGATAGATTTAGACAACTAAAACTGATACAAACAATAGATTGTGTGAATATGAAGGCAACTTTGTCATTTCATCCGTGCTCAAGACAGGAAAGTTGGATTGCTAGTGTTGCAATTCATCTGTTGCTGATACAGAGTTTCTGGGTGCAACTATTTTGCTCTTATATAAATTTATTAGCATGAAAGCTGATCCATTCCCCAAATTGATGTACACAGGAGCTATTGACAAGGCATAAATCAACAGTTGCTGAATTTCTCTCTACAAATTATGACTGGGTAAGTGTGCCATAAAAATCTACTCAGTATCTTAATGTCATGCATAAAGCTACATAAATTTAGTGTCTGCAAATTAGAGAATGTAAAAGCAATCGAGCCTACAGAAGAGGGATCGAATTTTCCCCTATTATTTTTTAAGCTTCAATGTGTTTGTAAAAATTTAAATTTGTCAATTTTGGTGTACAAAGAGTTCACTAGTCATGAGTTTGTGGCTTCTTGCTTGGAATGTAAGGTTTTGCAACTTATAAGCGATTTCAATATGGAAAATTGTGAGACAGGTTTGGACCATAAATTAATTCACATTGGAAGATAAGATAAATGAAGTCAATGCTTCTTGCATATTCTCAGCTTTCTGCAGTTTAATTCAAGTAATTAGTCTTTAGGTTTTTTTGTAATCTGTAAGTATTTTTTTGAGTTTGAGCCGTGAATCCTACCCTAACCTTGGTGAGCTTCTGGGACCCAATTCATCTAAACTTTTGAATATAAAAAATGTAATAGGTATTTAGGTTTTTGGGTTCAAAATTGCAATGCTTTTAATTATTATGTGTTAATCAAGATATATTATCTGCTAAACTGTTTTACTCTCTGGCTGTTAGTTTTTCAAGGAGTACAACTCCCAGTTGCTGGAATCTACCAGTTATTTCACTAGACGACATGCTATCAAGGTATCATTTTTCTTCTAATAATGCATCGTCATTGATTCTTTGTAAAAGCAAATACATCGATAAATAAAAGCCTAAACCCAGAAAATTCTTACACTCTTTAATATTGTTGAATTTGACAGTTTGAAATACCATCTTTTTTATAGTTATAAAATATGTTACAGTTACTGGGAGATATGTTGTTGGATCGCTCGAATTGTGCTGTAATGGTTCGGTACGTGAGCTCGTTGGATAACATGGTCATCCTCATGAATCTCCTTAGAGTATGCTCTATTCTATACTCACATTTTTTATTTTCCTGACTTGCTAGACATTACACAAAAGTACTCATTTTTTACTCTATTACTATTATATCTTAATTTGCAGGATTCTAATAAAACAATTCAGTTGGAAACCTTCAATGTTTTTAAGGTGTGGAAAGGAGCATAAATTTCTTCATGTCCTTCTAAAGTAAACGTTCTTAGTTTGAATTTAATTATTTAAATTTCTCATATCTGGTATTGACAGTTGTTTGTTGCAAATCAAAATAAGCCTCCTGAAGTTGTGAGTATACTTGTTACAAACAAGCATAAGCTTTTACAATTCTTATCCAACTTCAATAGCGAAAAAGGTACAAAAGATCTTGCTTCACTCCTAATGTGTAATAATGTTTTTATTTTGAAGTTGTTGTGTGAGAGAGTTAGCTCTGTCTTTTTCCTTTCTTTGCAGCGGACGAGCAATTTCAAGCAGATAGACAGCAAGTGATTAGCGAGATAATCGCTCTTGGACACAAGGATCGTCCATGCACATCTTTGGACAATTGTGAAGTTCAATGTTGAATATCTCATGCCCCAATTTTAAGTTGTGTTTCCCTTTCCTCTAAGTCCCACTTTTCCTTTGTCATGTCAAAGTTCACTGCCTCGTGCTTGTTTTATTTTCAAAAAAACGTGTCATCCATTGGGAAGAATTAAATATAACTCTTCATTGTTAATAGAAGGTACAGCTGATTTTCGCTATTTTAATGTTTCATTTGGACTATACTGACCTTGTTTAGATTAAATTCTTTTTTTTTTTTGAACGATTGTTTAGATTAAATTCTAGGTTGGGATGAAATTCAATATTTGAATCAATTAATTCTCTGGGACGAGACCAAATCATATTTCAAATAGAGCTGGCCTACTCCAATATCTGTGTATAACTTTTCCTTTTCAATTTGATATTTTGACCAAAACAAAAAATGTTGTTACACGATAAATGCTTTTATTATATTAGAATATATGATATGATATTCTAGGAAGGGTAATTACATTTAGTATCAGAGCAATATATTTTTTTATGATGTTAGTACCAGGGCAATTGAAATAAACGTTTTGCCAATCTCAAAGCATTTATTCAGCTGAAAATAATTTTGTACATGTAGAGGTGTCGTGTGAGAAAAACAGGGATAGGGGACGAGAGAGACACAGACGGGGACCAGGCATTTCCAGCTGCAAGGACCCTCGCCGCATGCCATTTGTGGTTGAGCTATGCATTTACTAACCATAGTTTATTTTTCGGAACGTACACAAAAAGTGATCATAGGTTCCGAATTTGGTAAAAAATCATTTGTATTAAGGAATCTAAATTTTGGAAGGTAGGTCTGAAAAATGGTGATGAGTATGTTGGTATAAGATGAAAATGGGGTATTTTTGGAAAGAAAGTTTTTTAAAAAAAATTGGGAGAGGTTTGAGAAGTAAAAAACAAGGTGTGAATAGCAAGTACGCCTTCAATGTTGGCCCATAAAATCGGGTCTGTTTGGCCCAATTTAAATCATATGAAGTGAAGGCTGAAGTGAAGTGAAGTGACTCAACCCTCCCTCCTCCTAGTCGCATAGCGCTCTCTTCCTACAAGTTAGAACGCAGCACTCTTCACTGTCTTCGCGCAATATATACAGCAAAGGTATCTTCCCATCTCCATTATTAGTGTAGGCGCAATAGACAACTTGTTCATATTGTAGATGATAATAGATTATCCATTTCATTAATGCAGAATTGAAATTCAAATTCAAATTATTAGACATAACTTCTATGGCTGCATTTCATTTGATAAACTATTTGTTAAAACCCTAAACCAGATAATGCCGCGTCTATGAAGGGTTAGGTTTTTTTAGGTGTAGGTAGGACTACGATTGCAAGTTGCAACTCCATTTGGTTACTTGGTTTTGTTATTGCATCTTTATAGGTGTGCCATGCTGGCCCTTTCGAGAGGCCTCGTTTCTCGTCTCCAAGGTTCGACCATAGGTTCACCCTCTCGGGTCCAGTTTTTGAGGGGATTGAGCTCTGATGTGATTGAAGCAAAGCCTGGGATCATGACCCCTAACTCTAAACGAACTGGGGTTATAGCTGTCAAGTGTGGAATGAGTGCACTCTGGGATAAATGGGGTGCTAGAATCCCAATTTCCGTCCTTTGGGTAGATGATAATATTGTCTCTCAAGTCAAGACCCCTGACAAGGAAGGCATCTGTGCTCTCCAGGTGTGTTCTTTGACCGCAAATATTATACTTTTAATGGCTGTTTTTGTGTGTCTGTATCTAATTGTAGACTTCTTTGATACTTTGTTTCTAGTTAGATTGGTTGTGGACAGAAGAAGGAGAAACAATTGACCAAGCCTGAAGTGGGTCATTTTAGGGCTCAAGGAGTTCCCATGAAGAGGAAGCTTAGGGAGTTTCCGGTGACAGAGGATGCACTTCTCCCTGTTGGCACATCACTTATTGTTCGCCATTTTGTTCCAGGTCAATATGTTGATGTCACCGGAATCACTAAAGGAAAAGGTTTTCAGGTGTTTTTCTCATCCCTTCATATTCAATATTGCTCATATAATTTGATTGTGGATTTGTGTACATGTATGTATGTATTTGTGTCTGCATGTGTTATCACCACCACGTTGCCCTTTTTGTGCTGCCAAATTCAGTGACCAAGTAGGATTGCTCTTGATTCCATGTAGGTTAGAAATTATATTGGATCTCTGTTTTTCAAAGTGTTTTAGTCCTCATCATGTTGGCAATTGGTTAACAAATATTCTCAAACATTGATTAAGATGCTGCTAACAACTTGCCACTTGCCAAAGTCCTGGTGGTACAATGATAACTTGATAAATTCAACTGATATTGAAACGTATATTATGTGACATTATATTTGTTCAGCTGTTTCTGGTGTGCAGTAGTTTCAAGTCTCTGCTTGCATGTACTAATTCAGTTGATGCTGCAGTATTTTTCTTTTCCCGCTCCCCCATAGCTTGAGCTCTCTACAGGTTAGAAAGAGCAAATTTAATTGCATTCTTTTGGGGGGGTGGTTTATTGTGTTCTTCTCCGAAGATATTTCTCTGTTTCGTGTTGAGTCCTTTCAAACTGTTAAAGCAGACAATAAAAGTATGCTGCAACTTATATGGATCCAAGTCTTTTCAGCTATATGAGTGTTAGTTTCCATTATCCTTTTTGTTTCCAGGGGGTGATGAAGCGGTGGGGATTTAAAGGAATGCCAGCTTCCCATGGTGCATCATTATCACATCGGAGCGGTGGTTCTACTGGTCAAAGGGATGCTCCTGGAAAGGTAAATTTGACTCCTTTGGATTGGTATTCTTTCTTAAAACACAGCTTTCTGTATTTTGCATGTTGAGAAACCATAGTATGGTTTTTTTAATAAGTTTATTTTGTTTGCAATAATGTTACTCTGGTTTTTGCCAGGTATTTAAAGGTAAAAAGATGGCTGGACGTATGGGTGGGGAGCAAAGAACAGTTAAAAATGTATGGGTCTACAAAATTGATCCAGCAAGGAATTTAATGTGGGTGAAAGGCCAGGTAAATTCCTTTTTCTATTTTATTCTTCACATTAAGCTATGAAATTGGAGCTAAAGGGCCGAAACCATCTGATATCCACATCAGATACTTGAGCTTGAATGCTCGAAATTTTAGAAAAATTTGAATTCCACCTAATTTACATTTGTAGTACTGCTATTGAAATTTCTATCTGTGTATGGACCAAGATTTCTTGCTGAAAATTGCCTTTTACTAATATTAGCAAGTAATCGTGGATGGATCCATATTATGTCTGTATTATATTGTGCTTGATTTTGTTACGAACCCATGAAACAAAACTGAGAATTAGATAGAGATTGAGAAAGAAAAAGAATGAATTATTGAACGATTGACTGAACCAAACAAGAAAAGGAGAGTGATTCCCTTCAAGGGTTTCCCCTTTCTCTCAGAACTCAATTCTCTGGATGAATGCCTTCCACCCTTACTCCCTCCTATTTATCTTTCGGATCCCCTTTAACTGACTAACTGCTCTAGGACGTCATCTAACTATCTTTCGTTACCTGTCTATCCTAAATCCTAACAAATTTGCAACTTCTTGGTCGACAATTATTCATGAATTTTTATTTATTTTTTTAGAAGAAAAAAAAACAATTATTCATGAACTCACAATTTGGAATTTGGGCTTTATCATTGACTGCTTATTTCTCTTTGTATGATGTGCACAACAGGTCCCAGGAGCTACAGGGAACTTTGTTTTTATAAAAGATGCTGTCTATGAAAAGCCCGACATATCTCTACTTCCGTTCCCAACTTACTTTGTCCCAGAAGATGAAGATACAGAAAATTTGAAACCTTTGGTCGCTGATCTTGGGGATGTGGATCCATTTATGGTTACAGATTAAAGAGCATGGTTAAGAAACTGGTTTATTCCTTTTAGGTTCACTTCCTGCAGTCATGTTCTTTTATTTCAATATAGATAGCAAAATGAGATTTTTTGAGGAACCATCCGAGGATGATTTTTCACTTCTTTTTAGTCTTTCACTGCAGCTTTAGGATAAGTTATGACATTCATCAACTCTAAATTGAAGGGGTAAACATATCTGTTCTGGAATCCTACTACAAATAAGAGTGGAGATTTGGAATTAATGAACTATGTTTCTTTGTTGTCGTAATTGAATTGTTTCCTTTTTTCGAGCCAGTTAAGTTGTTGTCATTGAATATGCACGGAACATAACTACTAACCTAATTTACTTAATCTGTTCTGATTTTGGAAGGCCTATATTTTGTGGAACAGACTTCCAAAATTTAGGTATTTATCTGTTTAATGGTAAATCTATACATCAAATACCTCGGTACTAGTTTTTTTTTTTAGGTTAAAAAAAATGGATTCACCGATAGCGCCCATATAACGAATGAGACGTCAAACAATATGCCCACACACACAAAAATAAATAACCAAATTGATCTTCCAAAGATACAGGGGACATTAAGCATTAAGTTGGTTCTCAAAATTTTTAACTATGTACACAGAGTATCTACGAGAGTTACTCCAGAATTGTTCTAGGGTTGAGAATAAGTTGATTGACGCCTTGAGACGGATCCTTTCCACTTTGCACTCTTACGAGTGCTAGAATTGGGTTTTAAAAGGTTGAGGGACGAGTATTCTACCTGTCCTTCATTTTTTTAATGTTTTTGCTTTAGGGTGTTCTACTTGTCCTGATTTCTGTATATCTCTACCTTGCAGGAGGTTGGAGAGGGCAATTATCACAAACATGCATGTTGATTTCATTATTAGGCTTCCACTTTCGAGGAACAAGTTAAGTGTCAATCAACCTCAACCACATGAAGTGTCTAGCTGGCCGGGATAAAAGGATAATTTACCTTCGTTGGAATAGGATCCGTTGGTCTTCATTGGAGAGGATTCTTGATGGGATTTTTGTCCTAGTCCCACAATGGTCGAAGTCAACAAACAAATTTGACTCAATCCTTCTTTAAACTCAAAATGTTTTCTCTTATGATGCATGTAATTTTTTCTAATTTATTAATAATTAAAAATATCTGTAAAATATAAATATAACAATATTTTATTTTCTTTTTTATAAATCGACTTTTTAATATTTTTCTTTTGAGTTCCTCCTCTACTCATTGCAATACCATAGAAAAAATGATTATGGCATAGCTTCAAAGGCAAGCACAGTATGCAGACATCAATCTTCCCTATCCCCTGAAAATCACAACTACCATAAAAAGGGAGTAGCCGCATTAGGCATCACAGTACCTTATATGACACTACAATGTCCTGTTGCTAGATTTGAAGCTTTTTTTTTTTTTTTTGATGAATACTAGATTTGAAGTTTTGAACCAATCACAATGTCACAATATATATCAGCCAAAGCGTCCATTTCATTATCCACCAAACGCATATTATTATTGTCTTTCCTTCAAAGTTAAGCACTCACTATATTCAATTACGTGCTCAAAATCCATAATGGCGCATTACAATCACCTCTCGTGAAGACATCATTACAGAAGACAATTTGTTAACAAAAGCTAGAAAACCATTGAACCCTCCTCTCTCTCTATCTATCTCAGCAATTCTCCCTCCACAACCAATCACCATGCTTCTTCTCTATGTCTTCCTTGTTCTCCCACTATGTTCCCTTCCTCATATTGCATTCTCATCTCATTGCACCACCGAAACCATCACCAAAACCTTCCAAAAATGCATGAACCTTCCAACACAACAAGCCTCCATAGCATGGACCTACCACCCTTTCAATTCCACCTTAGAACTAGTCTTCTTTGGCAGCTTCATCTCACCTTCAGGTTGGGTTGGATGGGGCATCAACCCTACTTCACCGGAGATGACCGGGAACACGTGCCCTAATAGCCTTTCCCGACCCAAACTCCGGCCAAATAGTCCTTCTACCTTATATCCTAGACCCAACAGTGAAGCTTCAAAAATCACCACTTCTCTCTCGTCCACTTGACATCCATCTCCTCTCCTCCACCGCGGCCATGTACGGTGGCAAAATGGCCACCGTACACAACGGCGCCACCGTCCAAATCTACGCCACACTCAAACTAAAATCAAACAAAACCAAAATCCACCTTGTTTGGAACCGAGGGCTTTATGTTCAAGGCTACTCACCAACCATTCATCCAACAACTTCCAACGACCTCTCTTCCATTGCCACCTTTGATGTCTTGTCAGGATCACAAGCTCCTCAACACAGAGATCTCACATCGTTAAGAGTGGTTCATGGCATCATGAATGCCATCTCATGGGGTATCATGTTGCCAATGGGGGCCATAACTGCACGTTACCTTAGGCACATTCAAGCACTAGGGCGTGCATGGTTTTATGCACATGCAGGAATGCAACTCTTTGCTTTCATTCTTGGAACTGTGGGGTTCTCTATTGGACTACGCCTTGGGGAACTGTCTCCGGGAGTGGAGTATAGCCTGCACCGGAAGCTTGGAATCGCGGTGTTTTGCCTTGGAGCACTGCAGACTCTAGCATTGTTGTTTAGGCCAAATGCTACAAACAAGTTCAGGAAGTATTGGAAGTCCTATCACCACTTTGTTGGGTACTCTTGTGTGGTGCTTGGGTTTGTGAATGTGTTTCAAGGGTTTGAAGTGATGGGGGCAAGCAGGTCTTATGCTAAGCTGAGTTACTGTTTGGGACTTTCTACTTTGATTGGTGTTTCTATAGCTTTGGAGGTGAATTCTTGGGTGGTTTTCTGTAGAAAATCCAAGGAAGAGAAGATGAGGAGAGAAGGACTTATTGGAGGTTCTGACAAAGGGAGTGGCATCCACAATTAAGCCAAGGAAGGAATACTAATCCATGATCCATGACCTCATGGATTTATCGTTTCATTGGCATTTTGCATTTGTATCCAATGCGAGCTTGGTGTATGATTTTAATGATTTTGAAACTTAGGCTAGCTTTCAAATGTTCAATTAATATTTCCAGATTTAATTTTGATATTCTAGAACTCGGTTGGTTAAATTGCGAGACATAAATTGTGGACGTGCAAGTTAACGCGCTCGGCCTCTTTCCCGTTTCGTTATATCTCATCCCCCACTTCTCTTGTGAGGCATCATATGAGTCTCCTCTTGGACAAAAAAACAATTGATATCTCGTTGTAAATTGTTTTACACAATCAACAAGTCATAAATCATATTATGTGTGACTTTTAAAATAGTTATTATAAAAGTCAATTTTTTTATGACACAACAATTCATGATTATTTGATAATATATCACGTATAATAATTAAATCCATGTTTAAAACATTCAAAAAGAGAATTCTTTTATCACAATTTTTGTCACAACATATAAATTGGGATTATTGGTATTAATTCTTCCATACGGGTTAGGCTGCCAAGTGAACTTGCTTTTAATTTAAGTAAAAATTAAATGTTAAATTTCAATGAGTTAAGATGATAATATGCTTTTAAAAAGAATAAATACCATCTTATTTATTTATTGTAATAATTTTTCCCTTTATTTAATCATAAATGAGTGTATTAAAGCACCCACAATGTATTATTCCATTAGAATACTGTGTTGCAGGTAGTTTAGTTTACTATATTTTAAAATGTTATTAGATGATATATTTTAAATATTCAAATTCAAATAAGAGAAGTAAAATAAAAATGAAAAAGGAGATCGTAGTAATACCAGCATTCTCCAGCAATGCCTTGTTGCGTTTGGACTAAGTCAAAGTCGTGCCTGCACATGCATATATGGAGTAGGACTAGAAAATGACCGATGATTTAATTTTGACGGAAGCATAATATTATGGTTTAAAATCATTATGACTTGGAATACAAATCATATAGTCGTTAATAAAATATGAATACTTTCAAGTTTCACCTAACAAATTAGTTATTAAATAAAAATTTAATATATAAATAAAATTATAAAAGTGACTTATATTTATTAATAGCTAATACAAAATTATGAAGGATAAAATCTTAACTATATTATTTATTTTGAAAAAAAGTTTGAGAGGTGAAACTGGAGTTTTTTTTATTCTCTTCCCTAGTTAAGTACCCATCTACCCCCTTTTTCCATGTAGATGGGAAATCAGCTTCCCCATTGCCAACTTCCCAATTGGTTTTTTTTTTTTTCAATTTATAATTAAATTTATGAGAACGAAAAAAAAAAAAAAAAAAAAGTGAGAAGTCGGCTTCCTCAATGCCGACTTCTCACCATACTAAAAAAAAAAATCACATTGGGAAGTCGGTACGTCGACTTTAGTGCTGACTTCCCACCTAAATAAAAAAAGAGGTGCATTTTGGTACTTAATCCAAAAAGGGGGTATTTTGGTGTATAAATTTTTTGTTTTCTGGGTTATAAATTGAAAACCGTGGCAATTGTTACTTTTTTTTTCTAATAATTAAATAAGAATTTTTTAATTAAAACTAAAGCTTTATTAAATTACCATTGATAACTTTATAATCAACTAGGCTTAGACACAATTTTTAAAAAAACACATAAAATCATACTTTATAATATCTAAACCAATTGAAAAAAAAAACTACTTCTTTTATCATCAATTCTTTTATCATTTAATACAAACAATCACTTTGTGCTAGCGTTTATAAGCTTGATTGAAGATCTAAAACATACAAGTATGATAGATTAATGGCCAGTACCTTACAATTTATGTTGTTATTATGTATTCCTAGCTCCCACTATATCCGTTATTTGATCCCTTTTATTTCTCATCCAAGCTATCAAGAAATTACTAATGAGAGTAGAATTTGACACTATGATCTCGCGGGTTGCCTAAGACATTGTGTTCCTTAATTTGTCAAAGAAACTGATAAAAACCACTTCACCACCATTGAATTGAATGTTCCAAAGTTTCATTCAAAGACACAAAAGCAGAACTGTCATCGGGTCCTGCCAGCTTCAGTGAACAATATAGAGATACTCACAACCAGAAAGTGAGTATAATAAAGATCTCCTTGGTGAGTAAATGTCATAAAATAAGGTGCAAATTGGATTCAAGAACTCAACAGCTCAAACGATGCTTTGAAACGTTTCCCTTTATTCCACTTCGTGTCTACTTTGAAAGAAATTTGTTGTTTGACAATTAATAAAAGAATTGGAATCTAATCCACCATAGGTCAATCACTTCTACTTTAAAAAACATAAATATGTCTCTCGATCTCCATTTTGTAAATATTCCAATACAGTTGAAATGTTAAGGATATCTTTCAGAAAACACAAAAGCAGATTTTAGGAAAATAACTATTGCTGCCTATTCAAGTATTTTGAATGCAAAGCAAGTAGTTTTAAAAACACATGAATTCATATTTTTAAGTTAAACAAACTTGAAACATAAAATAAGCTATCAAGCAAGTTCCTGGATTAAGATAAGTTGTTTCTAATCTAATAAATTTTTTAGTAAAATGAGAAGGGATAAAGTAAAACCAAAACAACTCCACCTCTGGGACCGAGATAATGTGGTAAACGTAAGTAGATTTGCAAAAAAAAGATGTTGGTCATGTAAACAAAAAAGGCTACAGCACCTTCATCCTAATTCCTATGACTATCAAAATATTGAACACAGTGCAGATGATGTCTCAAAAATATGTTATCTTGCTAACAACAAATATGAAGGTTAGAGACCCCTGACCAGCTAACTAACTAACTTTGATTAGATGACTAACACCACCAAACTGTTGATAAAACCTAAATAACAACAAAGCCAGCCAACCGTTGCTGTCTAACTATGTTGTCAACACCAAAGCTGTGACACTTGCATAATGAGTTTCAACACCAAAGCTTTGACACTTACATAATGAGCCTCCTTTCGTGTCAAACACCAACTAACCATTGAAACAAATCTAGTGTCTCATATTGCTTAAAAAAATAACCATTTGCGAAACTTCATTTTGTATTTATTTTTATGGCAAATTGACTTATTATTCCATTGCTTAAATATGATGTTCACAAATTCTACAAATCCTTCAAATTATATAGCCGTGTAAAAAATGGCAATGGGGCAATCTCAAGTCTCAACTACGCTCTAATATAATATCTTTAAAACCTAATAAAAATATTCCATTTCTCACACATGAAGTTTGAATTTGTAACGTAAACTATTCCCCTTAGCAAAAGAATCAGAATATTGTTTGACTTATTCACGGGGACCCTAGATGGGTATCCCTTCAATGTTTCACACTAGTAATCGACAAAAAACCTGAGATACAATCTGCTAAAACCAAACCAAAATGATGGACGAAGAAACAAACAATTCCTGAGCAGAAACCACAACTTTGCAAGACATTACAGGCAAAATTCTACCCCCCAAAAAAGGAAAAAGAAATGTTGTCCATTTTTTTTTTTTATATTGCTGCCTCATAAGTGATGCATGCTACACTTCCGCTATATCCCGCAATCAGATTTTACATCTCACTCAAATGTCAAATCCCAAAAACCCAAATACTAAACAGTAATAACTCAAAAAAACTCAAACCTTAACATTCCATTATAACTTCTATCTCTATATCTGAATCCTCAAAACAGGCGCTCCAGTTAGCTCTAGATAACCAACCATCTTACGTCTTAAACCGAAATACAGTAACAGTGGTGTGCAAAATTCACAATTCACCTGCTTCACTGGATTATCTTCACCTACAAGTTCGTGTCATCAAAATGATGTTCCTATGTAACAATTCCTGAAGAAAAGATAGAAGTTTATCAGTGTTGGCATACAAGACTGATTAAATTTGTATCAGAAAATTCATAATTTAACACATCATAAAGAAAACTTGGGTTATAGCAGCCCTCTCAACAAACTATTAAACACAGGGAGAGTAAAAGTTATTATATTGCACTCTAGGTTGGGGAGAAATTCTAAAATACTCCCAGAGTATTACTCTGGGCAGTTATGTAACCATCGATATTTAATTTAATATTATTTTACTTTTTGATTTTATTTTTGATCCAACAGTGTGTGTATGGTTATAAGGTGCCATGTGTAACAATTTGAGTGGAATAGAGTAATACTCCAAGAATATGTAAGAACTTTGCCTGGAAGTAAGGGTAAAGTATAGCACCAGGAGAATTACAGACAGCAAAACATTAACTCTCATAAGAAGATTTGACTACATGCAACAGAACATTATCAGCCATGATTCATACTCTGGTATCCAAGTCAGATATTAAACACAATCAGCAAAAAAATTTAAAACCAATCAAGACAATTCAGAAGGAAAAGGATCTTGATTGACAGGTTCTAGCGGCCGCCGGCCACTATCCAAAACTCTTACGGCTTGACACCAAAGTCAGAGTTTTCTTCCCATGATTTCGATTTTTGAGAAGGGCAAGCACGAAAATTGTAGGTAATACTGTTAAAAAAAGCCCACATTAAAAAATTCAAAATGAAATATGAAAATAATAAGTTCTAACACTTGAATGGAATTGCCACCAACATGTTTAGAAACTAAATGCTCTTTCTTTTCCTTCCTCCATCTGTTAACCCACACAAAATACATCTACCAACCATGTGGATTTGAATCCATAAGTCCACGCCCGATGTTGTTCTTTTAAGGGGAATGATGTAATTAGAAATGAATCATTATCATCATCTCCATTACAACCCTTCTACTAGGTTATGCAGCATTGAATTTCATTTAGTTACAACTCCCTTTCATGAATGAAGTAATACAGAAGTTTGAGAACTTAAATTTATTATAATATGTATGCATGAGCAGTGTACAAAGGTAAGTGTAAGGTTCAGCCCTTTCAGCCCTGCCTTTAGCAGAATTCAAATTCGACTTATACTAATAAATATCTAGATTACTAATTGCAGTTTATAATTTATATAAGCTTATATCCTTCCTCATTCATTTTATAAATTAACCATGTCCATCTTGTTTACTTTTCTCATCCCTCAAATCCTAGATTTTTTTATTCTACAGTCACATAAGGTACAAACTCCATATATAATCTAACAATAATGACCCAAGCCAGGCTAAAAGAAAGGAAGGTTGTGGAACAATGACATCCAACACAAGATATGCTGGAGTAAGGTAGTATCAAGGAAGTTGGTGTAAGCCTCGAAGAAGTTGAGCAAATTTGTTATAATTGTACCATATGCTAGAGCATTCCAGCATGTTCTATAGGAAGAACATGCATGATTTTCTATGAAGGTTAACTTGTTTCAGAAATATGTACTTTTTTTATAGGTCTTAATAGCCAGTGCCCTTACTAGGTTAAGGAATCAAGAATAGATATGTTTTATTGGAAATCACAACTTTAAAACTTTTAATGTAATGAATGCAACTTCTTCCAATAAAACATTTCTATATTTGATTCCTTAACCAGTGCTCTTAGGGCACTGGTTAGCATTCCCCTTTTATTATTTGAACCTCTCAATTTTCACAGCCTATAACTAGATTATTTCATACAAGATTAGAAAGAAAAAAATATATATAAATGTGAGGAGAACAACTCAGTTATGCAACTGGAATTCTAGCATCTGAATGATATAATGTCTCTCAAGATGTACTCACGCTGAAAGAAGCTTATCTAATAAAATTTGTTTTTCCACAAAAAAAAAAAAGCTACAAGAAGCATGCTTTTCCAATGAAATAAGGAACACAGTTACTCTTATTAAGAGAGAAAATAAGGTAAAAGTATAAAGAACTAGGATATAGAAAATTTGTCAACTTCACTCCCTTATAAAGGAACAGCTGCAGTGCAACAGAATAATGGACATGATTGGATGTCATTGAAACCTTTCTGAGAAACAAGCGTTTTAAAAATATGAATGCACAACTTCGCCCAACTAATCCAATGTAAGTAAGACCTTGCCCAATGAAATCTACTTTGCTATAAGCCAAAGAGAAGCAAAGCAACAAAATCAATGGGTTGAGCATAGGATAGGACAAAGAACCAATTACAAGCATTCCATAATAAATAACAAACTTACCAAAGAGAAAAAACAACAAACATCAGTCAGAGATAATTAACTATGTATCTGACATATATACTCATAATGCCAAACAACTAGTAGAGAACTTCACCTAGATCATTGCACAAAAGTACTAACAAATAATGTAACAATTAAACGTTGTCTCAACCCTTTTTTGACGTTTGTAATAGTAGTTATACTACTGGCATTCACTAAAGTCAAACAAGTATTTAAGTGGAGAACATAGGAGACTAACTGAAAAGTTGAGAAAAATACGACAGGACTGACTGAAAAGTTGAGTAAATTGAGTAAGGTGGCTCATACCCCTATTTGGCTGCCTCTTATTAACAGTATAACCACCAACATAACCAGGAGAACTTTTGGCAGAAACATCTGAAGCTGCACCGCCAAGTCCATAACCTAAGATACCAGATCCATCTCGCTCAGAATTCGAAGATCGCCAAGTGGGGTCCCCATAAACAGAAGTATTATTGTAAAAATCAGTAAAAGCCCCATCAACACCACCATTTGATGCAGAGTATGAGGATGTTGGGGCAATAGCACTAGTACTGCTTCTTCCATACCCTCCAGTTCCCAAACCATAATTGTTGTCGCCACCTCCATAGCCAAGGTTGCCACTACTCTGTGACATATTGTTCCCTCCCCCTTGGCCAGAAATTGCTGAAGAACCCCAGTTGACTCCAGCATTGCCAAATGTGTTTCCTCCAACACTCCCACTACCCGATCCAATGTATGCACTGGAATTTGCAGAATTTGTTCCATAACTAAGGCCACCATTCCCCCACAAATTTCGAGTAACAGAGCTGAAGAAAGAATTGTTTCCTCCATTACCACTGTCATATCCAGTAGGATTGCCAAACCTATTGGAGCTGCCAATATAATAAGGATTTAATCCCCGACCATAACTAAGATTACTACTGAAATTTGCATTCCCCCCGAATCCAGCACTCAAACCAGGCTCAAAATTCATACTCATTCCATAACCAGATCCAAATGGAGCAAATCCACTTCGACCACTAGCAACGGGACTGAATCTACCATCCACCCGAAGACCATAGCCTCCAACAGTACTTGGAGTATACCCTTGAGTGAAGCCATTTAAGAAACTATTGACCCTACTCAGACCATAGTTATATCCACCAAGTGGGCTTCGGCTCGATCCTGGCGATAACTCCTTAGGAACTGCTCGCTTGACCTCAACCATTTTACCATTCAGTTCATGAAATGTTTTAAGTAAGACCTTCTCAACAGCTTCCTCAGAGTCATAAGTGATAAAACCAAAGCCTCTTGGCCTCTGAGTGTTGTGATCATACATTACCACAACATCTGTTATAGTCCCAAACTGATCAAAGTATTTCTTGAAATCGCTCTCTGTCACAGTTGACGCTAAACCTCCAACAAATATCTTTCTTGTGCGACCTGGACCAGGAGAACCTTGGATGCTGCCACTGTTTCTACTCAGTATGTTCTGGTCATCCCTGGGAACAGCCTTCTTTGCCTCAACCTAGTGATAGTTGAAACGGTATTAACTAAAATTCAGGAAAGGAAAATATGTGAAGGCCTATCAATCCTTCCAACAGATACTTAGAAAAGAAGATAATAGTGAAAACAAAAGGTAAGAAGCTAAGAGAACATAAAATGCAGACGTACTCTTTGTCCATTCTAAAATCTATCTAAGAAAATTACGAGAATAGACCAGTTTTACAAAACAAAGCACAATGCAATATTAGAAACTGCTATTTTGGAATAAAGTATTCTGATATCAAGTAATTCAAAAAGAGAACTTTAATGTCAAAATGCAAATATAACAAGAAATTACCATCCTTCCATCAATGTTGTGCTTCTCTTTTATGACTATTTCTGCAGCAGCTGGGTCGGAGAAAACAACAAAACCAAATCCCCGGGCTCTACCTGTTGTCCGATCTTTCATGATCACTGCTTCCACAACCTCACCATAACTACTGAAATACTCCCTGAGTCGCTCTTCATTTGTGTCCCATGATATCCCACCAATGAATAACTTGCCATTATCTGATTGCATTTTATCTACACAAGCAAAAGACACACTTCATCCATTAAGCTCAAAAAGTCACAAATGCAAGTGGCAGCATCATTAGTGTGAGAATAAATCAAGCACCTAAGTAGGAGGGTAAAAGTAAGGCCAGCTCCTGGCGGATCCAATCCAATTCATTACACATAACTATAGGCTATAATGCTATATAGGATAATAATAAAAAGACCCACACACGACAAGATAAAAACAAAACCTTGGTCCAAAGTATGATAAAATCACAACGTGTTAGCATTACAAATTATTAAATTGTCCAAATGCAAAGAGTCCCAAGTATGATGATAGCAACAAACATGACAAGCAATACCTTAAATTAGAACAACCTCAGAAACTGTATTAACGATGCAAATATAGATATTGTCGGATTCAATTATGAAACATCGGATCCTTCGTCAAGCAGTGAATCAAGCATGAACTAAAGACTCCTGAAAAAACCCATAAAAATTTGAATCAAGGAAGATCCAAAGGAAGACCCAATTGAAGAAAGATCAAAACTTCAAGGAGAAACCCACCGATTGAAGAGGACCCAGATGGGAAGGGAAATCTTAAGATCTGAGGGGAGGCACAATGAGAATAAGAACAGAGGGTAGGTTCAATATCTTGCAATGCCTCCCCACCCCTTTTTCTTCTTCTTCTTTTTTTTTTTTTCCAATTTGTTAATTAGATTACCAAATGCAATTTCAGTTACCAAACCGATTGGAGAATTTTATATACAAAAACTATAGAAAGAGAGAGAAAGATTGAAACTTTAAAAGGAGAAAGCCGAGAGAGAAGCTGCGAGATGTCTGGTGTGAGCAATATATAGGAGGGACTCTGCAAATGGAAGATGCAATTTTTCATTTATTTTTATTTTTTTCTTATTATTATTATCATTAATATTTTGGAAAACAAATCAAATAAACGAGTTTGATTTTGAATTTATGGAAGTGCGATACATATACTATGTTGAGTGTAAAATACCAACAAGCAATACTATGTAAGCGAATATTTTGAATTAATTTCAACAATCAAATGAATTATAATTTGGTACAATTTTAAAAATATTTTGAATGAACATGGACAATAAAAAATTGGATTTAATGTTAGTGTAAAAAAATTTATACCAACAATACCAATTAGGGGTAAGAATAAGTCAGACCGCAAACCTAGACCGACCTATTCTTATTTCTTTTAGTAAAAATGTCAGGTCAAATTTTTTAAAAAGCCTATATAACTAAATACGTCAAGCCTAAAGCTTTTAAAAAAACCTATTATACTTACTAGACCGACTTATTTAACACATAGACACATAAATATATATGTATAATATAATATATTATAATACTATAATATATTATATTATTAAATAATATTTGAAAGTAAAGGTCTATTGGCCCATTTAGATGTAGTGGTCTGCTTGCTTATTACTTGTGAAGGCTTGGTGACCTATTTATCAATATCGGTCTACCGACCTCTTTATTATTAGAGACCTAGAGCTATTTACAAATGAACTCTTATGACTTATTTATAGGATGAAACATATTTAAAAATCTTGTTGATAAGTAGGCTTTTAAATAAGCTTTCAAGCCATGTTAGACTTTGAACTAGGTCAAGCTCAGGCCTTAAAAATTAGCCGATATCAGGCTAATAGGTTAGGCCCAGACCTCGAGATTGGAACATAGGTCAAACTCAGGCCTGTCAGGGCCTAGCTCGACCTAGCATATTTCCACCCCTAATGCCAATTTATCATAAATTGTCACAATATTATAAATATTTGTCCCTTTATAATAACTACCTTAAAGTTGTCCCGTTAGTGTAGCTCAAGTGGTAGAGATCAGAGACATTTGGTGTCAGTGAGGTTGCAGGTTCAATCCCGCGGTACCTCTAATTTCCCCATTTCCCTATAAGGCCTAAGTATGTCTTCTATGAACCCAAAAAAAAAAAAAAAAACTACCTTAAAAGTCAAGCATAAGAATAAGATGATTTGTGGTAAAATAAAAAAAACTCTACACTAACCATATATCCAATTAACAAATATAAGTAAATAATTTTTTGAATTTAATTTTGACATGTTTCATGTTTTTAGATCGTTGTCCAATAATATATTCTCACATATTAAAAATCACACATAATTGATGGTATTTGCATCAAAATTAAACTCCAAATTTATCAAGAGTGAATACAAATGCATTCCTTGATTTAGTCAAGGAGAAATAAAAAATTATTGAAAACCTCAACCTAATTATCAAGAATCTCAAAATTTAACTAAATTAGTTCTTTTTATAATATACTTTTTTGGGTCACATTAGTTCATATCTATTTGAACTTCATTTAAAATTCTTAAGAACAATATTGAAATTGAGGGGAGATCATCCTACACCATAAAAAGATTACGAGTCCTACGTTAACCAGAAACTGGATAACTCTCCCTCTCTAGCTCGTGGTGCCACCTTTACCTCCACATCTTCTTTCCCTCTTCTCACATGTTTTTATTTATTTTGTAATTCAACTATTTTCTCTCCACATTTGCTTAATCTGTTATTAAAAACCGATATAACAATTTAATGTAGAAAAATATTATTTTGAAATTATTTTGTAGGTTTTTTTTTTTTTTGTGAAAGGTCCAATTTCCTTGGATTGCATCAGCTGCATAGAGGATCCTTTTTGCCTTGGCTAAAAAAATTAAATTACTATTAATTTCATCTCAACAAAGTTTACATTAATACAATAATGATTTTTTTTTTTGAAAGGATATAATAATGATTTTTGAACATCACAATTGGGATATTTTTTGAAATGCGTATATACAAAAAAGATAAAAAAAAAACATGTGACAGATAGAGATAAATACATACGGTATCACATATACAATCCAAAATTTGATGTTCAAATAACATAACTTCATTAATATTAGATCAACTTTGTCAAAAAAAAATTTAATATTAGATCAACAAAGAAATTATCAATATTAATCAATTGAGATGTCTAAAAGAAGAATACGACATGTGCTAATATGATAAATAATTTGAAAAAAGATTTAATTGGTATATACTATCGATATAATTTTTTTTTTTTTATATTATCAACAAATCATAAATTATCACATTATTAAAAATGTTGAATACATATTATCATCATTATCTTATAAGTCACACACAAAATAATTTGTGATTGATTAACATTAAAAAAAAAATTGCTATATCAAAATTAAACTCTTTAAAAAAAAGAAAAAAATGATGAGTCTAAAATCAAGAAATAATAAATATGAAAATTGAAAAAGATTCTACCCGGATTCCAGGAATTTTTTGTACTCAACAATAATGCTTACAAAAGAAAAAAGATATAATATAAAAAATTGATATTGCAGTTTTTTTTTTTGTACTAAAAATTTAGGATGAAGGAATGATACTCCAGCAGGGAAAACTTCGGGCTCTATAAGCATATGAATTTACATTTACCCAAAAAAAACTAATGACTAAGGGGCTGCGACCTATTCTTGATCAAAAAGAAACTTGCGACTAATTAGTTACGAGTAAGTGTCATGCTACACTAGATCAATCCCTTGTTGTCATGAATAGTATCTTTCGAGTGTTAGATCCGATAGTATTCACAAAACTCAATTAAGGTAGATGAAATGGATATATGGTGAATGCAATTACAGATGCAGAGAAGGTCCGTGGAGATAGAATGAGTTTAAGCTTGATGTATTGTGAGTATAAATATTTTTACATTAATCAATAACACATCAGTTTATACCATGCATAGTTGTTGTAAGAATTGGAACATTTTTTTGGGGTACTCAGAATTGAACATTTTTAACAACATCACAGTATATTAAATCCATTGAATTATTGGTATATATGGCGGTGGTGGATTTGTCTATTGAGTAGACTATGATTCTTTGTCACATGCAGGGTTGATGAAGGAGCCTAAAGAGGATTACCCTAAGACCTTCCTTGTTGACTGTTGTTACTCTTCTTTTACAACTTTTCCTTTTCCAGCTTCCACCTACACCCATTTCTTCAAAATTCCCAATTCATTACCTGCCATTCAGCATCAAGAAAAAGATGCGTAGAATAACTTTTATGTGTCTGATGCCTGCGTTTTCAGATCATTATGAACCTAGCAGGATGGAACAGTAGAAAGGGATAAGTCATTCAAATTTTGTTGAAATGTAAGAGAGAGATTAATTGGCCATAAGGGTATGGTGCAACTAAAGGCTAGTTTTTTTTTTTGTATGTGTCTTAGAACTCGCCATCCTCATGGTCATGGTGGGTGATTAACTAACTATTCAGGAGAAGCTTTGACTCAATGCCTCACATAATACCAATTGCTAATATTGTAACTATTGTGAACTATATGGCAAACGTGCTATCTCTACTTTTGGGAAGACAGAAAGACACAGACTGAACTAATTGGTAGGCTAATGTCTGCATGCCTGTCTTCAGCCATCATTATATGTCATTGGTCCTTTACTCCTTTTTATTTGTACTATTTGTTTATTTTAGTAATCTAAATGAAGAGTGTTCTTTACTTGTTATGACAAGTTGAAGCCCTCTGAACTCCAACATTTTGTCAACTTTTCAAAGTTCAGTATATCCAACATTTTGTCAACAGGGAGGATTTTCTTTTTTGGATTGGACAATTAGTCCTCAAGCATTGCTGCAATATGCTTCATAGCTGATATGCTTCTGCTGCTACAACTATTACACATTGTTGGAACTTAGTTTTTCTTTTGTCTGGATATGGTATATAGCATATCAACTAAAAACTTTGTTTCTGGGGTGATCTTTGTTTTGGCAGTTGTGTTATTAGGGTGGTTTTGGTTTGTTTCTGTTATTGTTAAGTTCAATTGTTAACATGTAGAATGTAAATGGGTTACGAGTACCCCTTGTACTCTTTATTAATACAAATTTTTGCTTATAAAAAAAAAAGTATATCTGCTACCTTGTCCTGTACCTAATTTTGATGGACATATATATTGCTAAGAATGGTAAGAAAGTACATTAGCCTAATCAAATGCCTAGCAGTATTTTCATAGTTTAGTTTCTTACTTCCTTTTCTTTTTTCCCTGTTATTATTTTTATGAAAGTTGGAAAAAGGAAAAGGAGAATCGAGTCTTCGTTGTTCTTTTTGTATCCATAATTCCATATTCATACATCTTAGTAAGTGAAGTTCTTATATATGCTACATTGGCTTGGACAATTGGCTACTAGTTCCTGGCTTCCTCTTCAGTTTCCTACTTCCAAACAAAGTTATGCGGCGAAATACCTTCAGTAACCGGCTGGCATACTTTCTTTGTGAAGCAAAATTTACAGAACTGATGCAACTAGTCGCCTGTCTAATCGGGTTCCTCCTTTTGCTTAGAGATCTAGTTTCTAAGCCACACGGCTTCGTTTTCTGTGTTTTGATCAAGTTTGCTTCTGCATTTGTCACATTGTTTTGCAACTGAAGGTTTCTCTTCAAGGACATGAGTTCTTGTTCAAGATTTTGGATTCTGAAGCTTGTGGACTCGTATTCGGTCATTGAGAACTTGAAATTCTGCTTCAGAATGTCTTTCTGCAGCAAGAGGCTCAAGGGTCTGCTTCCCAGCTCAGGTGGTCCATCAGTGCATGGGCTCTCAACTAGATTCTGACTTGCAGAATATGGACATCTAGAACTTGATAGGCTTCCTGATAACTCTCCACAATTTGCATACCTAAATGAATCTGAGCATTCTTTGAAGGCTTTGTGTGTATTGAGTTGTTGAACAAAAAGTGCTTGGACAATTAAACGTAGAGGCATCAGTTCATTTTGAACAGCTTCAATGCATGCCTCTTGTGGTAACCTTTGGCAGTCTAGGTACTTGCACACTGCTCCCTTATCATCTTGGGATATACAAGGATGTGTCTGCAGCAAGAAAGCAAAATACTTTATTGATAGTAAGGCTGAAACTTCATTGGTCTTTGTTAATGATTTCATTTGCAAAATGACTTCATTTGCATTTTAATGATTTCATAACATTATTGAAGTTAGTCTGCTAATTTCAATTCATTTACAATTCTTCACTTAGACCACTTAGTTAAATCCTGGAATTTATTGAATTCTTCTTCTTGAGTAAATAGATGGCACGACAGACATGTGTTATGATGTTAAATCAATCCAACATGTTTAAGTTGCTTTGAGGAATGCTGAAGAATTTGTGCATGCTTACCTTGAGAAAGTTGTCGATTGCTCTGTAGAGTTGGTAATGATTCTGTCTATAAGATGGTGGTACCTTTTCAATGAGTTCCATGAATCTCTTAGGTCCCATGTCTGGATCTACAGCTACATTGGATATATATGCATCCCACATTTCCGCAACCCTATAGTTGTTAGCTTCTGGGGTATGGTTTATATGTGAGTTAGATGCTACATATGCTGAAATTATGCTTTCCATAGTTGCCAACTCCATGCTGGAGGATATTGACTCTTTTCCACTTTCAGGAAGAAGAAAATCCTCCACTTGGGAAAAGTGCAACAGTGATGTAATATGGTCTTGCAACTTTGCCTTACTATCAGTTCTCAACCCAAATTCAAGAGATCTTGAAAGCAAGGCAAAGTAAAACCCAACAGGAATCACTTTGCTGGCCTTATCACCCTTAGGAAGAAGATCAACAATACCTTGTAGGATTACTGAAGTTCTGCTACTCATGTCATCCTCCCCACTTTCCTCACAGGAGCTCTCCCAAAATTGGATTGTCTTTTTAGAAAGCACCCATTTATTTGCATAGAAAACAATGATTGGACTCACATACTTTTCTTTCATTCCTTGTCTTCTCAAAGATCCTATAACCCTTTTGAAAAAATCAAAAGGTAGAGCAATAAGATCCTTCATCCACAGGTCTTGGCTCACAATATCCTTAATTATTTCACAGCTCCAAGCTTGGGAAGCTAGTTCTTCCAATGTAACAACCGGTGTATCTCTCCTACTTTCAGGATCAAGGATCTCCATGCATGCCATGAAGGCAAGAGACTCGATGCAGCGACTAACTATTAGCAGATCTTCAGACCAAGGAAGCAGCATCTTACACCTTTGGAGTGCAATAAGGGTGTCATCCCAGCTTTGCAAGACTACTTGATTGAGATAAAGATCAAAGCGTTCACAAAGGTTGCCTGAACAGTAGTCTTCAGTCATCTCAAGAAATTCTGCTGCACACCTCAAGGCTGCTACATTAAAAGGGTCAATCAATGTCGAGGAGCCGTAAATGAACAAGGCAATCAACTCAAAGGTTTCTGCTCCTCCAGGGAAAGTCTGTGGCAGCTCAATCTCATTTGTATCATTCAACCTTTTCTTGAAGTATCCACTCTTTGAAGTCAGAGGAAACTGAAATCAACATCACATAACATGTAAGTAAATAAAATTAGTTACCTCTTAAGGGAATTAGCTTTGAGAAACATACATTTTTCAATTTAATTTGTATCCAACTTACTTTGTGCAAGCTAAACACCTTATCCTTAACTCGAACACGAACCGAAACAGGTAAACCAGTCTCCTGGCTCCTGTTTAAAGAGTTCAAAATTGATCATGAGAATTGAAAGACAAAATAGAGACATCTAAGGACACATGGTTAAGCTTAATCCATAGTCTTACTTACCATGTAATGACCTTAATCTTGAGCAAGGCCCCAATGTTAGGTGAAGAGAAAGGACTTGATGCTATAGAGTAATCTTTTGGGCTCACAACCTCCATATAAACAGAACTTGGAAGGCTACTACTTATTCTAACTAATGAGTGAGTTTGTGTGACTTTACAAACGAATGGAAGCTGATCATAATATTACTACAGAGTACAAGGTAGCAGTACTGCAGCAAGGTTCCAATTTTAAGGAAAGAGGTGAAGTTTGATCAGTTTGTCCCAACACATTCGTGCAGGCAGGCTTGTATTATTCACCTTGGTGTGGTCAAAGTCAACATGCACACGAGTGAAACTCCAAATCCAAATTTTAAGGCTTGAAAAAGGTTCTCGAATGATGGGAAGTTGAATTCTTGTGCTACAACTTGGTAGCCTCGGCCAATAGAATATTGTGACTTTTCATGCATTTCTAACATATCAACCTTGCACTTCAAGTTATTGTACGTAAGCAGAACCATAAAATTCTACTCCTAATAAAATTTAATAATTGTAGCTTCCTATCTTGAAATAGTATGTTCAACTCATCCAACGGCTAGAATCATTTGTCTTTGTCAACGTTGAGGCCTGAATTGATGGTTGATGAGGCATTTGGGGAAATCATGGGACCAAACAGAACATTACACACAACAATTTACACTGGATTTGGTTTAGATTTTGATAAAGAAGAATTTGGTGTATTGGGAAATAGGAAATGGATGGTAAGAAATATGTAACCAAGGAAATAATAGGATTAAAATATATGGTAAAAGGGTGAAGATGGAGTGCATGTGAAGTTTTGTGGCATTTTTTTGTGGCATATGCTAACGCCCAAGACGGCACGGCTACTCAAAATTGGGGTGCTTTGGTTAATGGGTTTTTCTACCCTCGATCCCAAAATTTACTTTTCCCCACGTTTTTGAAACGAAGTAAAGAACCCTTCATTGTAAACTCATACCTGCAGGTACAATTCTTATGCCTTTTTTAATACTCCCCGGAGTCAATTATAAGCAAAGTTAACTAACTTCAAACTTATTAAGAAAATTAGTTAATTTAATTTAATTATATTGATTTATGTAAAAAAATGATTTACAATTACTAAATTACCCTTTAATTGTCTTGGGGCGTGCAACTTTTAGAAAAGTAAAAAAAGTATTGGTTAGATTGGTTAATTGTCTCGACTTTTAGAACACTGACATTAAATAGAGTTGAATTAGTTGGTTTTTGCTTATATTTGAGTCCACAAAATATAAGTACTTTTTTACTTATAATTGAATCCAGAGGGAGTACCATATTACTCCATCTGTATTTTTATATATGTTTTTTAAGATTTTCACAAGAATTAAGATATTGTCAAATCGTTTCTAATATATAGGAATATGATTCAATATGACTAATTTATTTTTTCCTCTCATTCTTTTAGTATGTGCAGTTAATAAATTTAATTGAATTAATGAATACCAAAGATAAAATTATAAGAAAGTAATTAATATTTGTTTAATATTTTCAAATAAAAATAATTTTTGCTAAAGAATATATATATATATAATGGAACGAAGTGGCAAAAGGTTTGCTAGCTAGTAGTAGCTAATCTCTTGGGAACTTGATGCTATATTATAAATTTTTTTTCTTCTTTCTGATGGATACTATATTATAGTTTTCTTTTCTTACAAATCAAGCAATCATGCATGAAGCTGAAAATACCTATGCACGTGGAGTTTCTAATACCATATATACACCAGACAACAAGTTGGGTGCCCATTGGCTCTTAGCCTAAGGGAAACATTAACATTTAACAACTAGCAAACTAACAAGGAATATAGGAATATGATGCATGTCAAATATTTTAGCATATTTGCACTTCCTAATGTCAAAACAGCTGATTTTGATTCTCTGTTTTTTGTCTTTTATTTTTTATACATGGAGGGGCAAAGCCCCAGCTACTATTAAAAGGAAAAAGTACTTAAATTTGTTTACAATACATTAAAAATTTATTTTTTATTTAGGGGATCTATAAATCCAGAATGAAAAAAAAAAGTATTAATGTGTGTTGATCCAAGTGAAAAAAAAATTCGGGTGCCTTAAGCATAAGGTTTGGGATTCAACTCCTAGATTCATGTATATAGAAAAAATATTGATTATATCCTAGGAGATTAATTATGCTGAAAAACATGCATCGACTTTTATGGGAATTAATAAATATATAATGATCTTGCCTTCTTCAATTTCTTTTAATTTTATTAGAAATTGAATAGCCAGTAACCAAATTAAAAACAATTCTTTTTACACACACAAAGAAAAAAAATCATTTACTTATGTCTTATTAATTATTATACCAAAAGGAAGTTGTTTGGTATCCACCGGTGTTGAGGGTCAAGGAGGGCGAAGCTGCTGTACTTCTAGCGGCTGTTGAGTGGGTGGTTGATCTTGGCTTGGATAAGGTCATCTTTGAGGTGGATAGTAAAATAGTTGTTGATGCCGTAAAGTCTACAAATCATCTTGGTGCAGAGTTTGGTGATCTAATTATGCATTGTAGAGGGCTCTTGATTTCTCATTTGAATTTCACTGTTGAGCTTGTTAGGATACAAGGCAATGTGGTTGCTCATAGTCTAGCTAGGACGGCTACTAGATATTCTAATCTTCATGTTTTTACGTTTTTCCTACTTGTATTGCTGCTACTATTGCTTTTGAAATGAAATAAGCCTATTTCAGTCAAAAAAAAAATGAAATATAATTTTGTATTTTTTTTTCTTCTTGTTACCTTTCTTCCTCTGCGCCTACTGCCTGCAACGCCCCATCCCATGTCAGTTTACAGCGCCCCTTTCCTTCCCACACTAGCTTGCAACGCCGCTACCATTCATTCACTACTCTTTCTCTTTCGTTTCATACTGAGTGTCGGTCGGTTTCGGTCACCGACGGAAATTTTTTTCCTCACCTGCCCCTGCCCGACTTCACCCGCACATAACTGAATGAATAAATCCGATGACCCGACGATCCGCTCCAACCCACCCAAAAGCTCGTTTCAGCCATCAGACATGTTGGGTTCGGGTCGGCAGCAGGTCTTTGTCCACCCCTAGTAAAACTAGCTGTTGAACTAGCTGATAAATGTAAAATGACATAAAAGGATATGTTTGCATGTTTATTAATATAAATTATATAGGTTATTTATTTTAAAATAAGTAACACTTTTAACACTTTAATGTATTTTAAATTATTTATCATTTCAAAAATTTTAATTTTAATTCTAATTTTATTTATTTTTAATAAATAAATTGTAATAATAATAAAAAATTATACATTGATATGATTTCTATCTTAAATATAAATCTAAATAGTGAAATAAATTCTTATTTATATACTATGTTAAATGATTAGTATTTTATTTTATTAGCTAAGGATAAGTGAGGAATTTAATTAAGATAGTAGGGATAAAAATGGAAGAAAAAATGATACGCTATACACTATAAGCTCAAATGCTACTTCAAGTAGCATCTGAAAAAAAAAACGCTATATGCTAGTGAAAAAACGGTATAAACTAATTTTAGAAATGATTACTAAATGGGACTATTTTTCCATCCGCTATACGCTAGCGGATTTGGCAAACCAAACTCACTCTAAATATTGGACAAAAAGTGAATTTAAGAGACTGCACAAAACTCTTAATTACCATTATCCGCTAAATGACCAATGATGAAAATGACCAAAAACCATTACTCCTTTGTTTTCCCACCCTTCTTTCCATGTATAAAGGGTATTTCGTTAAATTTGTGTCATATAATCATATATTGTCTAGTACTTATGCATATCCAACAATAAATAATACAATTTTTTTTTATCATGTACACTAATTATCAAATGGATAGCCACATTAAAAAAATTGTCGCATGACCTTTTTTTTTTTTTGTTGTTCGGAATCCATCCTAATTAGTCATTTGGGCCGAGTGGGTCCACTAGAGTATCTCAGCCTTCGGACACATTACGAGACTAATCTCTGATTCGACTGATTGAGTAGGATTTTACCCCTTGGTTCTCGGCCTCCCAAATTGTCGCTGACTTTATCACTTGTGTTATACTGGTTTTTTTTTTCCTTGTGTTATACTGCTTCGTTTGTACTATGTCTCAAGAAGTACATCACGCATTCAATGAGTAATGTCATTTAAACATAATACTTTAAAATACAGTTCTAATACTATCAGCATATTTTTTTCTTTTGCTCTCTTTTGTTTCCACATCATCGTTGTCTGACCCCACTCATGTGAGTCATGCGAGTCAAAGTTTGTATATAGAATAAATCCCCAATTTGTCCTTGAAATTGTATAGATGTATCAACTTAATCCCTGAATTTAATGAAATTCCAAATTAGTCCCCGAAGTTGTTGAAAGTTAATCAAGTTGGTCCCTTCTTCAGTTCCAATTAATTGACGATGTTAACGGTGTCAATGGATACATGGTGTCCACGTCATTGGACCAAGTTCAGGCAGGGACAATTTTGATATTCATCTTCTTCAACTCCCCCTCCCCACCAAACATCCCACCCCCATCCCCACCTTCTCTCACCCTCCCCTCTCCCCAGTCTATACGTACCAAAGGGCATGCACTACATGATTTTCCAAATGATAAGACAAACTAACATTTTTTTTTTGTTTTTTTTTGAAGTTTTTCAGGTAGAAAGGAGTATGCCTAAAAAAAAGGGTAGAAAGGAGTAGTTTACATAATTGGGTGGTTTTTATAAAAGTATTGCTAAGGAATGGAGGGAGAGAAAGGACTTAGGTTTGGAAAAGTTGTGATTACAAAGAGGAGCTATGCAATGGTAGGATTTGTGAATGGAGCATGAAGTTTAACTGAGGAGTTTGGATCGAATTAAGAGAGAGTGTTTGTTCAATCTTTTAAGGTTGGAATAATGGAATCGTGGAAAACCGTTTGTAGAAGGTGGAGGGAGGAGAACCAATTAACGGATAAGTGGGTGGTCAATGAGGAGGGAGAGAGAAGGTGTGGATGGGGTGGTGGTGGAGATGGAGTTAGGGGTGGAATGGGGTGGTGGTGGATTCGGAGGTGTCCGATGGGGAGGGGGAGAGAAGGTGGGGGTGGGATGTCATGTGGGGAGGAGAGCTAAAGAAAATGAATCAACGCATAGAATCAAAATGGTTTCTAAAATTTGTCCAATGACGTGGGCACCAGGTATCCCTTGACATGTGGCAGATAACGTGCCACCTTAGCGCCGTTAACACCGTCTACTAATTGGGACTAACGAAGGGACCAACTTGATTATATAACGTTCAACAACTTCAAAGAGAATTTCGTTAAATTCAAGGACCAAGTTGACACACTTTTACAATTTCAGGAACTAAATTGGGGATTTACCCTTGTATATAACATCATTAAATTTTAATTTCCTTACAGTGCATTCCTAATATATAAAAATGATTTTATTAAAAAATATATAAAAATGAATAATAATAATGATAATATTGTTACTTAAAAATAAAATGATCCTCACTGAGTTACATTTATTTCTCTTTTTACATTTATATTATATTATTATCCATGAGTCTCATTCTCAGCACTTCAGACCTCATAACTAACTTCTTATTAGTGAGTAATTAATAATTAAGACATAACGATTCTGTAACCCTTCTCAGCAACAACTCATAATCACAATATATTCCGAGCATGACTCCAAGGTATGGATCATCTCTTCCTTATACTTGCAAACCTAATATTGACTCGGGCATCAAAGTGCTCTTGGTAATTATAACCCCCTTCTTTGTCTCGGAGTTGCCGCACGAAGGAAGCCACCTTCAACCACCCTTCATATCGGACTAGGAGCTAATCCTCCGTGTCACATCAGAACACAATTTATCATAAGAGCACAATTTATTTTACAAGGTAGAGATCAGGTAAAGTGGGAGTTTTGTTAACAAGAAAGTTAATAAGATATAAGAAGCCATGGGTTATAAGCTAAATAAAATAGCTTATGAAAAAAAAAACTATAAGCAAATAAGATAATCTTGTTTATCAAACACTTATACTTTAATCAAACAAACTTATAAGCTAATCAAATAAGTTGTTCAACTAGCGCTTTCCACAACATATTTGCCAAAACAATTGTCAACTACCATATATAGGTCAAGTTTAACGCAACCCTTTTTGCTCTTTGATCAATTATCCTCACAGACAAAGCTGTGAAACCGACCCTTAGATCGGGAGGGGTTAGATAAAGCTCTCATCAAAGTGGTTTGAAACTGTTAAATTTAATAGTTAAGCTAGTGTTCTACATGCTGTATAATACACTTTGGGTGGACACAGAAGAATGTAGGTGCGAGATAGCAACCTGCAATCTGAATAGATAGTTCTCTGTTTATGATTCAAAGCTCATGGCGTACATCCTAAAATAGTAAGCTGCAACCTGCAACTGACTTTAAGGAGACCCCCTCCTAATGGTTTCGAGCAAGTAAAACAGAATGTGCCAGAAATAAATGACGGAACCTGTTGGAAAATCTACAAGTGGATTAGCATTTATACCAAAGGAAACAGTATAATCTATAGTTCAGTCTACTACGAAGTTATGTACACAGTACACCACTGATATAGTGAAACTGGAGTAGAAATGCATGTACTTACAATGCTGTCAATAAGATTATACTTTTGGAAGTTAAAAAAAAATATATATATAGTTGGACAAAAAGGGGCAAACAAAACAATGAACTCCGTGAATACATCTGAAATAAGGGAATCAATTGTTGGGAGTTGATTCTTCATCATTGTTGAGTTCAAAAAAGAAAGGATCCTTAAGGAGATCTGCAGCTGAAGGTCTTGCCCTTGGCTGTGCTATGCACTTATCAATGAATGCCTTCACCTCTGGATCAGAGACTTTGTTCAATGACTGAGGCTTAATTCCCATTGTGACCTTTTTGTATATCTTGGCAACACTATCACATTCACTGTAGGGTATCTCCATTGTAACCATTTCAAGCAAACACATTCCAAAAGAGTATATGTCCACCATCTCAGTGTAGTCTTCCTCATACAGCTCAGGTGCCATGTACTCTGGTGTCCCTAAAATTGAATGTGCTGCATGACTCCGTCCCACTATTGCAGCCAATCCAAGGTCACCAATTTTCACCTACAAAAACCCAAAGTGCAAAACCAATTTTTCAAAAGCAAACATGCACATAAAAATAAAACCTATTAGATCAGAAAGTATTGTTATTTTTTATGTTTGAAAAAATGAAATACTCTTGGCTTTTTAGATTTTTCTTTCAACCTAAGCTCACAAATCAAACCATACATTGCTTTTATTAAATCTTTTTTTAAAAAAGCTGCATTCAGAAATAGCTATATATCCAAAGTAAATTCCTCAGTAGCAAAAATCCCTGCCATAAAGTTTGGTCTTCTTTTAATATTTGCTCATTCTGATATTTTGGTAGCTTTCTAGCATTATATTTTTTTTTGTCTCTCTGCTTGCTATAATTTTGATCATTTAATCATAATGTCCAACAAGGAGACAGAGCCGCAGGTTTCAAAATGCAGCAGTTAAATGTTTTTCACCAAGGAAAAAAAAAAGAGAATGATTTAACCATCCATAATATTTGTTCTTCTCTACATCAACATCATGACAATAAAGATGGCTCAGCCTAACATAACTCAAAAAGTATGGTGCTTACCTGTCCAATGTTGCCATTAACAAAGATATTACTGCAATTGAGATCTCTGTGTATAATGCAAGGGTCATGAGTATGGAGATACTCCAACCCCTCAAGGACTTGTTTTGACCACTTCTTCAATGCCTTAATGGAAACATGAGGATGCTTCTTCCTGTAATTCCTCAGATTCCCAGAAGTGCAGACCTCAGTAATAAAATTGATAGTGTGGCGCTCATCATCTTTCCACACACTATAACAAACAATGATATACTTGTTGTTGAGTGTTCTGAGCAACTCAACTTCAGAGTGAAGCCTGTTTATCAAAACAGGATCTTCACTGAAATTCCTGAGGCGAACCTGATTCCAAGCCACCTCAATGCCTTCCTCTTGATCAAAGCCCCTGTAAACTTTCTTCACTGCACCACACCCTAGCAGATCATTGTAACGACCAAACCTCCCAGTTGGGTCCACTTCAACAAATGCTTCCATTTCTCCTCTATCACAAATGTTTGAGTTCTCAGCAGGCATTTTTCAATACCACAAAGGGCCGGGGGTTGGGGTAGCTCCACTGAAGTCAAGGGTATAAGAAGTTGAAGGACCGGGTTCAAACCTGATAAAGGAGAAAAAAACTAACATAACACTAACATTTACATATAAAAATAAAATTACCCCAAAGCCCAAACCTGTGTTACCCTACACAACACAAAAAATTGAATGAAAATCATGATATGAAGAAATGATAGAATTAATTAATTAATTGATGACTCTCATCTTATGTCCTGCAATCAAATCAATATAAACAAATAATAATTCTGATGCAACATGCAAGGTGATGACGAATTTGGAAGGTGAATTATTATTATGCATGAAAACGCGCAATTTTAGTTATTTACCTTGAAATTGAAACCCTTCACTCAACAAACTAGAGAGAGCGAGAGAGAAAGTAAGCATGGAAATGATGAAAGGAGACGGCGCTATTTATAGTGCTCCAAATAGGGAGGCAACTCATTCTACGATGTCGTTTCTGTATCACACAAGTTTGTTACCCGAGGAGTACAGAGATAGACGGCGTTAGATGAAATTATCTTTTATTAACTATGTTCAAACATCACAGCTTTTATGTTTTAGTAGTCGAAAAATAATTATTTCATATATCGTAGAAACAACTCTAGTAATAGTTGGAAGAACGTTATTAGATAGATGAGGTGGCGAATTCCGTCACGTACAAAAAAGCCCTTTCCGTTTAGATTACTTTCTTTTACCGTTTAGGTATCGTTCCCATACCTTATGTAATGGAAAACAATGCATCTGATTCTGAACCTGATTCATTCACGAGAAGAATGGGGAAACGTTACACTCCAAAGAAAGGCTTCAGCCAACTCCCGTGCTCCACTATCAACACATATTCATGAAACTTCCAAATAACTTTCTCACAAATACCATTCCTCCTAAGTCTACAACAACCACGGGTATAATCGTTTAGCTCAAAAATATAAAAATAAAAATGATTTCAATACAATTACCCTACGTTATTTTCATTGTCGATTCTCACATACTCTTACCACGGGATTGTGCTGACACAGCAAAGCAGGGTAATACTCTTCTGCATTTTTCTTCCTGCTTATTTATCTTTAACTGTTTTGCTGATAGTAACCGTGTTTGCTTCCATCATGTAGTAACTTCAGTTTCTTTGGGCATTTTGCCCCGTTGTCTACTAAATTTAAAAAATTGTAGTTTATATCAATATGTTTAACAACTAATGATATATCAAATTTTTTTTTTTTTACAAGAACTCTTAAGTCTTGATTAATAGTCAAAAGCTTTCATTCTAAATGTTTAGATCAATTGAACTGTGGTTGTTTTCAGAGAACATTGTCATCACAGTCAATCCTCGGTGAAAGTCTTGTGAGGCAGTCAGGTGTGTTTAAACTTTTCCAAGGCAAATAGGCAATGCACCCGCAAACAACATAAAGATAATAGATAAACAAGCAACCGAAACAATATATCTTATCTTTTCAGTAAAAATTGCCATGAATTAGTAGCTGAGCAGATCCAATTGAAGAGCTGAATTATGATACTTACATATCATGCATGCACAAGAACCCTAAGTCTTGCACCCTGCCTTTACATGATAATAATAACTCAACCATAACCTGCCATAAGCATCGAACTGTAATATACAATACACCCATTCATTGTTTCATTTGGGATTTGGCTTCTAACTGTTCAGTCCTCTACGAAGCTAGAAAGGGCCTACTTACTAAAGCACAAAGAAATATGAAAAACATGCAATTAGAACAAAACCCGAGTAACAGGCAAAACACAAGATAGTGCCTTATAGTTAATCCAATATATGCCTTCAGTATAGAAGGATTGACTGGAGAACTTTTATCAGAGAATAAAATTTACTATTCTCCTATTACTCTCTCTCTTATGGTTGATGAGATTTGAACACATTATCCAGAGAAAACTTACAATATGGTCATTTATCATGGTTTCAGAATATGTTACAATATATATCACCAGCGAGGATTGGAACCCTCTCTAACAGATGGAGACCTGGAAACTGCGCTCCCATCTCTAGCAAACCTTGATACACTTCTACCACTTCTAGGAGTAGCCAAAGCAGGGCTAGAGCCACGGTAACTTGCACGAAGTGTTTCATCAACAGAAGACGAGGACTTTGCAATTGCATTCCTTACAAACTTCTGAGCAGCAGGAGAAAGCGTCCGCATGCTTGGACTAGCACTTCCACCTCTAACTGGTGATGCCAAGGGAGGCTTACGAAACATCTGTGACCTCTCCCTCAGCTTCCGTGCAGCCTCCCTGGAAAGGGAATGCGCTTTTGTATCTCTTGCCGGTGCAGAAGGAATCTTATAATGAGGCCCATCAGCACTACCATCAATATCAATCGGCATATCCTCTAGGTCCAACCTCAACGGCGTCCCTTCTATTTCTCCCCAAGTAATAAAGGGCGATTCATCAACACCAGGTGCAGGAGACGGTGTCTTAACAAAGCTATAACCATTCTCAGCTTTTTTCTCAGATTCCAAATAAAACGGATTGGGAGTCTTCCTCAAATCCTCCAGATCATACTTCTTTAACTTCTCCTGTTCTCTAAGAGACATAGGAACCGGAGTAGCACCGGCAACAGGGGTATAAAGCACCTCAAACCCCCCATCCTCTTTGGGCCTAGAATCCATCATTTTACCATGAAACCTGGTATTTGTACGATTGATCTCCTTGGTCATGCCTTTAATCCTAACAGCCCTTTCCTCTTCAGTCAACGGTACCTCACCGCGATCAGCAGGATGATACATCAACAGATTCTTTGCAGTATAATTCCATCCTTCCAATGTGCTGGGAGGCTGATAAGAGGTCCCATAGCCATCAGTTATCCTCTCCCTCTTTGCATCCTCAATAGCCTCCACATCATCTTTCTCACCTTCATTCAAATACCCAAATCGCTCTTTCCTCTTCCTATTCACTTTCTCTAAAATCTTAGAAAAACTATGATTATCCTCACTAGTATACCTCCTCAAAAATTGATCCAATCCAAGCGAAGTATCAACACCACCACCAGCCCCTTCATCCGGGTCACCCTCGGCGACCGATAAACCGGGGTTTTTGGGGGTTTTAACATCGAATTCATCGAAAGGAGTGAAATTTCTCATGAAAGTAGAACTGGGTGTGTGGGTGTTAGTAGCATCAACAGCGGTTACCTTTTTGCCGGCACGGCGCTCGATGATCTTCAACTGGGCATCGCGAATGAGAACAGGATCGCCGGTTTTAACGGCTTCGAGCCAATCGAGGCGGTCGCGGAGCTTGGAGATGTCGGGGAAGTAATCGCGCTCGATGATCTTCTCCAAGGCTTCCACGTACGAGTCTTCGTCGAGGACGGTGGGGTGCTTCGCAGGGATTGCAGAAGAAGAGGATGATGAATCTTTAGGGTTTTGAAGGGAAAATTGGGAGGGAGAAGGAGAGGGTGAAGACAGATGGAGAGGGGAGTGACCTGGAGATTGAAGCATTTTTCCTAATTGAAATTTTGAAAGACAAGAAGTAACAATGAAAATTGAATTGATGCGAGGAAGGTGAAAACTGAAGATTGAAAAATCAAGTTGATCAAGAAGTAGTGGGGTTGGGGTTGGGGTTAGGGTTAGGGTTTGATTGCTGGGAGATATTCAGGTCGACCCAGAAAGGTTCGAACTGGCAACAGATAAGCATAGAGTATAGACGCGCCACTCGTTGTAATGTTTTTACAGAAATGATATTGGGACACCAGAAATTAACACCAGAAGTTGACATCATGGTTAATTCAATGTATTGGTTGGTTAATCAATCAATAATATCAAAAGTGAATTAACCAACCAATATACTGAATTAACCATGACGTCAACTTCTGGTGTCAACTTTTGGTGTCCCAATATTATTTATGATGTTTTTATGTCTTTACAAATAAAATTTAAAAAATATTAGTTTTAGGATTTAATTGGTATGTATTAATGTATTATCAATGTAGAGATTTGTTTTTTTATAGTGTCAATAATCATAAATCGGCACATTATTAAAGTAAAGTAATTAAATTTATTAAATCTTATTATATTTCTAAATTAAAAAAAATATTCTTTAATTACTATTTATTGATAAAAATGTCAAATACTTAGAAGTGATTGATCACAATGGAAGTGAATCGTATCCGAGACATAATTTAGTTGAGATTCGAATCCCCAAGTTTTTACTTTGGAGAGGGTTTTATCTAATTATTATTCTCGCTGATGGTTAACCGTACAACTTTGTCTGCGACTTACTTGGTTACCAAAAATAAAAATGCCACTTGATGTCACGTGAGAAACCATTTGCCTTATTGACAAAACTGACATAATTATGACGGTAAGATGGTAGGAAGACTAACATTACAACGTCAGAAAAATTGGTCGGAAGGCCAAAAAGGATGCAAAAGGAAAATAAAGGGACAAATATCACACTTCGGACTTAGAGTATGTTTGGGAAAGTTGGAAAAAAAAGATTATGCTGATAATTTTTTTTCAAATAATCGATTATTTAAAAAAAGATTATAATCAGAATCTGTTTTTGTTTGGGTATGTTTGCTGAAAAGCGATTTTAAGATAATCTATTTTGTTTGGGTTGTATAAAAACAATCACTTTTATATAGTAAATTACGAAAAAGGGTATGAAGTAATTTGTTTATAATGTTTGTTTTTCTTTTAACATTAGATTTTTTTATATCTTGTCATCAAAATTTTATGTATTTATTTTGTCAATTTTTTTTATGTATTTATAAAAATTGAATAATATTTGTCATCAATTTTTTTCTATCATAAAAAATTGAATGGAATGCTATGGAAACACAGGCACGTAACATCGCGACAGTGCCGTTGTTAAAATATTTAAATTTTTAACAAATTTTTTTTTAAATAATATAAATAAACAAGTCATATTAATTAAATAAATAATTAATACTTTAAAAGAAATATGCATATGACGTTCCACGAAAAAAAAGGTGTAAAAGTCCCTGACACTAACGTTTCACGAAAAAACAAAAAGGTGTTAAAGTCGTGGGGAAAGGGGCAAGTTCGAAATATTGGTGTTGGTTCCCAAATAATCTGTTCCGAAATAATCAGACAGCCCAACCCATGAGATGGTTTTAAAACAGCTTATTCAAGTGAAAAAAAGCTTTTTAAAAATTTAAGTTTTGTACCCAAACATGATAGATTATTCACAAAACCATGTTTTAGAGTAAAAAAGCTGAAAGATGGAATAATCCATCTTTCCCAAACACCCTCTTAGGAGACCAAGCAATTAAATCAAATAAAAATTAAAGTCTTTCCTTACACTGAATAGAAAAATAATAATGTTGGACATTATATTAGACACGTCTAATAGAGTTCTGTTTTGAAAGCCCAGTTGTGAATGTAGCCCAGGTGAGATGAGTTGGGTATGTATCCATATTCCATCCAGCCAAGAAAAAGGCATATTCCTTCCTCTGTTTTTCCTTTCTCTGTTATTTTGGTGCAAGTGGATGCATGTAGAAGGTTTAAAAGTATGGGAAGGGGGGGAGAGAAGAAGCAAAAGGAAGCAGCATAGTTATCAATTATCATGTCGGCAACTTAATTAAGTACAGTATATTTTCTATTCTTTTAACAATTTTTTTTTATTGATTGAAATTCATGTAGCTTGTTAATAAAACCCATATGAATTGATGGAACCTATTAGCAAAATAATGAAACTCATTTAAATTTTAATTAATAAAAAATGTATTAAAAGAGTGTGTCAACTTGGTATCTAATCTATCACTATGTAATTGTGAGTGAGGGGATTTCTTTCCCTTTAGCTTTGATGTATGTATTTATTTGGGTCAAATAATAAGAATAATGTTATTTTGACACCTAAATTGTTGGGACATGAGGGGGGCCTAAAACACCGGGGAGATCTCTACAATGGGGTAAGAGCAAATCATACAAGTGATTTGGACACCACATCTTTCACCCAAAACCTTAAGGCAATAAGTGTATGGATCCTCTCACTTATATGTTGCTCAACATATCCATTTCTATCCAATGTGGGACTTCTTACTCACACTTGACACTTCAATAATAATCTACTAAAACACTATGATATCCCCGTGTCAAAATAACATTCCTCGATAATAAGGAGGGGACGTTGGATTGGAATATTGGACTCCCATCGCGTTGCTTCCAACCAAACAACACAACACAACACAAGGCAGCTTCACTCACAACTTGCTTTGCTCTTCTGTTCTGCTGAGACTGAATTCCTCTTCGGGTACCTTCTTCCTGAACCCACTTCTCGCTTTAATTAATTATATACCATTCCCTATACCTTTTTTTCCTCTCTTTTTGTTAAAATTAAATCAAAACCTAATTAGGGTATGTAATCATAGTATTAACTTCTAGATGGAATACTTTGCTTTGGCACCTTATAATGATGAGACCTAAGAAATGAAAACGGGGTTGGGTTTTGTTGAATTCATTTCAGTCTCGAAATGTTATTCCAGTGAGTAAAATATGCAGAATACTGTAAAAGTTATCATAAAGTAGTAGCTTGCAATTGAAACTGTTATATTATATATATGCCTTTTTATCTGTGTCTATGTATATATGGCGTTAAGACTCCGATTTAGAAGATGCATGTACCTCTGCTCTGCTATTTCACCCACCACCCAAGTCAGGCTCACACATAAGATACACGGTGCCAGTTAGCTTGAGAACTTTTTTAACACTCTTCCTACATGTAGCATTACATTACTTAACCATTTTGCTGCTAGTGATGAGTGGCCAAGTTTCTGAAGTTTATGAAATGAAAATCTTTCTCAACCCCATCAGCTATACTATATTATTTTGCTATTAGTTTTTTCTGCTTTTCCATAGGTTTGCTAGTTTAATGATATTTCTGCTGACAGTACACCCAAATTTTTTAGATGTCAGGTTAGAACAACCACAAGCACCCAGTGTTTGTTCAAGTCCCTCATTTCAAGACGTTCATGGAAGCAGTTAATGAAACTAGACCACCTGTTTCCTTCTGATATATAAGGCAGAAGCTCACATGGTTTCTTCAGACAAAACTGCAGATCACAATGTTTCTTCTGATAAATTGCAGCAGATAGGGAGTCCTCATAGCAATATTACAGTGTCGGAGGAGATTTGTGATACTAAAATTCATTCTTCCAAACCAGAGGGTGGTAAAAGCATTCCTTCTATAGTAACTATAAACAAAGTGAAGGATTCTGGTACTACTACTGCCTGTGCCTCGCAATCAGATCAAGAAGGAAGCACATGCTCTTTACCACTGGAGAAACATTTGCAGAGCCCTGATACTCTTTCACGTGAATTGCGTCCATTGCATTCTGGTCAGGGCAGTCCCTCTATAATACGTGAAAAGCTATCAAAAGATGGCTATAACTGGCGAAAATATGGCCAGAAGCACGTTAAAGGAAATGAGTTTATAAGGAGTTATTACAAGTGTACACATCCAAACTGCCAGGCAAAAAAGCAATTGGAGCAGTCAAATAATGGGCTGGTTACAGATTCCATTTGCATTGGTCAGCATAATCATCCTAGACCTCAATTGAACACCACACAACCAGTTGATCATGTTCTGCCTACTGGTGAAGAAAGACTGGTCAAGCCCACTGTAGCCAATATGGAAGGTGAGAAGTAATCTTTGTTGGTATTTTAGTTCCTATCCTTCTCCTTCCATGAAAAGGCTCTTGATATATTTTATGGCATCATACATGAAGACAAAGCATCCGTCGAGCATGGATGTGTGCCTCAACAGATTAAGCCTTTACATACCCTTTTGATCTCGGAAGTTTCCCCAACTGAGGAGGTGAAAGCTGCGCATTTACAATTGACTAGGGCAAAGGATGAGGTCCATAACAACGAGGATCCCGAGTCAAAGCGGCTGTATGTTAGTTGAATATTTTTTTAAAAATTGTTTGGTTGATATATATGTGATAACTGACCTTTATTTTATTGCCAAATTGATACCGAATAGGAAGAAAGGCAATAGTAGCGCTGATGTCACTGGAGTTGAGAAGTCAAATTGTGAATCCCGTCTTGTTGTTCAGATTTCAAGTGAGGTTGATTTTGTAAATGATGGGTATCGCTGGCGCAAATACGGGCAGAAGCAAGTTAAAGGGAATACAAATCCAAGGTACAAATTACCTTTCATTTTAAGATGTAGCCATATTTTCATTTCTACGTGTGTCGTGTTAGCTGTTATGAATTTAACAGAAAACATGATAGTTATGTTTGTATCAGCCTATATTATCTTATTCTGCTTCATATTGCCCCCCTAAAACCTTGTGTTAGTATGAATTGATTGCATTAGCTTCTAATCCTGGATCTGTTGAATCATTCATCCCCTTCTTGAAAATAACAGGAAGGGGTTATTATAGTTTGTTTTATTTCTTTTTCAAAACTGTGTTCCACATGCTCTTTTTGTTTAACTCTGCATAATATGGCACCACAATTTTAATGGCTTTAACCATGTTTTAGCAGTCTTAATCCAGGCTGTGAACTGCCCATCAACCCTACAAGTGTTTGCACATAGATCAACGATTTTATCAGAAGTCTCTCGTGTTTCTTTGGCATACAAAGAAAGCAATGACAATTGTATCAATAATGCTTTTGTTCCGATTTGGTACATTGTGAATCTGCAAATGACCAATCCATTTGGTCTAACTACACCCTCTTCTCCTTCAAGTAGGGGAATAAAATAAAGGTTAAAGCTTATAAATAAAAAATGAAGGTTAACCTTGTTAAGTTTTTGACCTGGGCAAAAAACCCAAATAATAATAAAATAGTAAATCCTAAAATGCAACCGTGGGAAATATTTCCCAATCTACTCGTGATTTTGAGCCCCCTGTTGGGAAGTAGGCAATGCTAAAGCCGACTCCCTACCTGCAATTTGTTTTTATACTTGTTAAGGGAAGTTGGCTTCAGCATTGCCGACTTCCCATCTTGCCTTTTTTTTTTTTTTTTTTACATATGAAAATTATGTGTTTTGCAGTCTTTAAATTGTGTTTTACGAGTGTAAAATATGTAATTAAACTTTGTTTTGTTAGTACAAAAACAAATTTATAAATGTATTTTTATACCAATAGAACATAGTTTAATTACATTTTTACACTCATAGAACACAATTTAAAGTTTAAACACTAAAACGCACAATTTAAACACTAAAACACACAAGAAGGGAAGTCAGCCTTTGCATTGCTGACTTTCCAAAGGCATCCAAAATGATGATCATTCCAGGAATCAATTTTCCCGGATGCTTGTTTCAATGTGTGTGCGCGCGTGTGTGTATATATATTTGATTCTTTAGATAACTGTTGGTCAGAACTGTTTTTTGATGCTTATTTGCGCTCTCAGAACTGTTTTTTGATACTTATTTGCGCTCTCTCTTTGGTTTGAGCTTACATCAAAATATACATGAATTAGTGTATATTTTAATTTAATTTGACTGCATTTTCTCCATTCTTGCAGAAGTTATTATCGATGCTCAAATCCTGGATGCCCGGTCAAAAAGCATGTGGAAAGAGCCTCTCATGACTCAAAAATTGTAATAACTACCTATGAAGGACAACATGATCATGAAATCCCTGCTGGAAGGACTGTCACTCATAATGCAGCTACAAGTACTCACACAATGACCATTAATGGCAAGTCAGGAACTAAATCTGGAGGTAATACCGATTGTGTTGATACAGGGGAAGGCAGCTGCTTGGACTCAGAAAGCAGATTAAATGAGCAACTAAATAGCGAGTCGGTTACTAAATCGAAGGCTGGTGATATGGTTGAATCTCATGTGATCAGCCTTCGTAGTGAGGGTCCTGAACGTAAATTAAGTGAGCAAGAACAACATAATGATAACTCCAGTACCAAAGAAGATTCTGTCAGCTGTGACATCATATGCCATTCAAGTTCAGAAGTTCCATGTAGATCAACATCTGATGCAGAACCTGTCCAAAGCTAAATTTGCATTGTTTTTCAAGCTGCAGCTAGTTACTGAAGAGTATTAATGGTAATGACATAGTTTACCCAGAAATATTATGGAATTATGATTCCTATTTCTACCCTAATTTTCTCTTTTCCTTCCTTCTAGCTCTCTCTTTTCCTATCTTTGGGCAGGTTGACTAAATATGCAAATAGCAATTAATAATACACTGAATATCATTGCTTGTATACTATTATTTATATGTGATAAATAAGCAAAGATGTACATTTTCGTATACGACTTTGTGTATCTAAGATTCCAATGTTCTGTAATATATTGTTGTGCTTCCACGTTGTTCTTGTTTGATGCTTACCAATGCCTTTAACTTGTCATTCTTGACGTGAATTTAGAAAATGCCTTGCGGAATTGTAGCCCTTTAAATTTTAATAGAAGTATAGAACAAATAGTTGTCACATGGGTAGGTGACTGGGTGTGATTGATGTTGCAGTAGTTTAGGTTCACTCGTCATGAGGCATTATGTTTGGCAAAGTTGGCAAGGTAAGAGTCCGCTAAGTTATTACATGTGCATTCCAATGCTTTGCTCATATCGAACTTCATGGCAATGTATTCCTCCTTTCCAGATCTTCTGTCCCTTAGAATATGAATGAGCTCCTAAGCAATCAGGACATTATGTTCATATATGTCTTCCAAACAAAGGCACTTTGAGATTTTGAAATCAAAGAAAGAATAACAACCTTCAATTTGTTGGCAACAGTCTCGCTAATAATCTTATAGTGGCAGTCAAGTACCTTTGTTGTATGCCCATGAGTCTTAATATCAAATAACACATGACCTAGGATAAGTTTTCTCTCAAAAACACACACACACACACACTTAGCACATAAGGAGAGGGGGAGAACTTCTAATTCATTCACTCAATATTCTTGATTGATTTCCTTACAAGACATTACACATGTCTTTTTATAGGTAAACTCATATACTTTTCTTAACTCCTAAGTAAAACACTTTGTAGACAACTCAGACACTGCAAGCATCCTTTGAAAATTCAAACTCTACGAGCTTCCTTTGAAGTCTAGTAGTCAAACTTCAAGTCAAAGTTTGCAACTCAAAGTGGTCTTCAAATTGGTTTTGTATTGTGTTTGATTTAGTTATTGCTGGACTCCCATAAATCCTACAAAATCAATTTTAAACGAATACATAAAATTAAAATGATAAAGTATACTTTTGATCCTTTTATCTTTATTTTAGGTTTCGATTTAGTTCTTTTATTTTAGGTCACTCTTATATTACTCATCAGAAATCATTTCCCCAGTCACCCAGGCAAACCATAATATCTAAGCATTGGAGTGCTCAGAATTCAGGGGCAAGAAAAAGATTATGAAATGAAAGATTAATATTGCTGATAAAGAAAAATGCTAGCTACAATTCCCATTAAGATTCTTGAAACAGAGAAAATGGACAATCAGATTGGATTTAGTGTTGCCCCTTTCTCATTAACTTCTACAGAGTTGTGGAACAGAATAAGAACAAGGACAATCTCAACTTTATGCCTTTACCCCCACCACCCACCCTTGAATTTCCAGGAGTCACATAATACCCAGTTCTCACTTCCATGCGCAAGAAGCAACCAAGTCCCTATTCATCCAACCCAGATATAGAGCTCCATCTCTCTCTTCAAGTCTATATCTATCACTGTAGTTGTCAAGCAATTTCTTAATAGTACCATTCACCAATGAGCTCAAAGGGTAGGGAGTGAAACCAGCCATTGCAAATCTTGACCTCCACTTCCCAAGCACCTCATGTCTTTCCACCCTCTCAACTCCTTCACAAGCTATGATGTTAACCAAGTCTCTTGCCAAGCAATGCTGCTCAACATTGATTCTCTCTTTGTGCTCTCTGGGAAGAGTCACATCTATTGAATCAAACATAGCTGTGTAATAGTCCAAGGTTTCAAGGAAACGTGGAAAGAATGCAGCAGTATTTGTGTTAGACTCTTGCTCAACAAGTGTCACCACCTTTGGAGATAGGCTCTTCACCATCCTCAACAGCCTATCCCTGTGATTCTGCGTACTGACACTTTCATCAGGCATGTGATGTAGCATGAATGCAAAATTTACAGCCAGAGCCTCCCCTGGTCTAACTCCAAGGTTGCGTAACTGAACATCACAACCAGACATAGCTGCAGCATGAAATTCAAATGGCACCTTAAAATGCTCAGCAAGCTTGGATAACCTCTTCCCCACTATATTTAACCCACCTCCACGGGCATAAGCTGATGTCGAATCATCAATACCTGTAATACGGATGTGGGGTGGCCCCCCAGGCCTAGCTGCAAAAGCCTGAATTAAAGTGATCCACTGACTTCCTTGAGCAATTTGGAAGTCGATTATATGAACTCTGTCTTCGTCTTTCATAGCATCAGCAATGGCTCCATTTGCAGACATGTATCCAAATTTGAAGTAAGGGCAAACCTCATAAAGTATGTGCATGTAGGAGAGAAGTTCAGCACTTGCTGGTTCCTTGCATCTTAAGGATTTGTAGATTGAACTCCCAGAGGCAGACAATCTTGCAACAAGTCCTTCCAACATGTATGCCCCCAACCTTTGAATTGGTTCACCAGAAACTGACACCATCTGCCGTAACTCGTCCATCAGCCATTGTGCCATTAGCAAATCATTATCTGCAACTGCTTTGGCACATGCAACAAGGACATGCTTTAGGCTTTTACTAGAAATTGCCACCATTGTTTGTCTCCAGCTGTCCATCTCAGGTGAGACAAAGTTGGCTCCATCCTTGAAGGCACTGTCATAACTATCAAGATTATCAGAGTCAGGGCCAAGCATTACACTTTCCAACTCTCTCAGTTTGTGCTGGAAGCTACTTAAGTCATCGGTTATGCAAGAGCCACTCAATGGAGAGCCATAGGTATTGTCAGGAGATTGATACTGGTCAGGTGGATATGAATGAGAATCTTGCTGTGATATTGGGCTACCATTAGGTGAGAAGCTAACAGTTGAAGGGGAGTTATAAACAGTGAAACTGCCAGTTGCGGACGATGACTCCAATGTGCAGTAAAGTTCAGAAGAAGTTGAAGTGGAGAAATGGGGAGTTCCATGGCCTCCATCATTGTAGTATAGCTGATGGTTTAGAGTTCCATACTGTGGCAAGCAGTAGGCCTCCATTTGTTGCAACGGTTGATAGTACATACTTGAACTTCTATGATGCTCTGATGCCTGCATTATAGAATTAACAATGAAGTATCTGACCGGTGTCTCAACAGTAATGGAGTAGTTCAGGTGGTCTCTTCCAGCAGATTATATTTAGAAGCAGAATAATTAACACAGTTGCCTAAAGATGGTAGTTAATTGGTACTCATGGCAACAAAACAGATATCCCTGGATTGCCTTTCAAAAGATCAATTAAGTACATTCTTCAGAGAGGATATACATCATAGATTTGACATAATCTGCAAGGAAGAATCACAGTATTAGTGTAATCATATCAACGACTTTGGAGTTTCAAACAGTGCATAGAAACTAGAAAGAGACAGAAAACCATAATAGGAACCTGAATAGAAGGACAATATTCTCATATCTTAAGAAAAATGGGCACTCTGGCAGGTTCAGTGCACTGTTACAATTAGTCTACTTTTTTCTTCTTCCGTGTATTACCAACAACTTGACTCCCGAACCAAGCCAAACACTTATTCTCTTTGTTTAATTATTAAGATAAAAAGGATGAAAAATTAGGTGGAATCAATTAGCGAAAGTCTCCAAGAAACTGCAAAATCGACCAATTCTACATATAACTGATTTTTTTTTCTTGACCAAAAAAAGAGAATGGAGAGAAGAAAGAAAAATATTTGGAAATATCCAAGATATTAGAATATTATACCAGTGTTTGATTCATGTAGTTGACCCTAACTAGTAGGAAAAGACTTTGGTTGTTGTTGTTTCAGAATATAGAAAGGGAAATAGAACATCTAATTTCCATTAAACATATTTAAAAGATAAGACACAGAAAAATGTGCAGGGTCTTATATATTGAATTGAATTTCATTTGAATAAAATTGAGTATTAGAATTTAGAAACAACTGAACGATTTACAATTGGTTAGGGATAGATTCCCAACCCAGTGTTTCGCCAAATCTACTGAAAAATGTGATGTTTAATAAAAAGACTGATTTTTTTTCGCCAATTCAAACTCATTTCAGCTTTGAGTGTCATTCAGAACAGATGAACAAACCACAAAAGCAGCAACAGCAAGTAGGAACTACTTTTGAGTTTCATGAAGAAACCCAGATATTCTTAGCCAATATCAACTATATAAGACAAAGGGCAATCAAATCACCCCTTAAACAATAGTCACATGTATATCCAGACAAAATTTGTATACTGAGCAGAGCAGATAGGTTCACTGCAAATCATCCCCATTACTATAAAACTTGAAATCAAATCCTACATTTCATTGAGAATGAATTACAGAAACGAAAAGGGAATCTGGCATTCAGCAAAATCCATCTTGGTAAAGACATTAAATATTCATTCTCACGTCAGAAACAGAAAATGCTAAAAACATAAAACCAGTTTGTTACCTTGTTTAGAGGAAATTCAGAGGTTGGAAAAGCAGAGAGCATGAGAGTAGGAGATAGAGGAGAGGGTGTTATGAAAGTGAAGAAAAACTAGCAGTGGCTTATAAAATAATGAAGCAAAATCTACCCTTCATGGAAACTACATAGCAAACATGGGCAAGTGTTAACGTTAGTCTGATGCTCAGTGGCAACTTTTTGTTTCATGCATTGACGGAAATATCCCTGCTAATAGTAGTAGACTTGGTCAAATACATCCATGTGACTGTGTCTCACAACCGTATGTCGCCCGTTCTGAGTTTTACAAATTTTACAAGTTTCACGTCAACTTCCCTTCTTAGGCGAAAGGATACATGACTTCAATTAGGTAAATTATTTGAGTTTCATTGATTAAATATTAGATAAATTTGTTTGTTTAGTCAAATTAAGTGATTTGAAGTGACACCCCCCATTAATCGCAAAGGAAGTACAACCAAAATTATTATTATTATTATTATATGCGTGTTTATGTTTAATTATTGTACGATTTATTTTTATACAATAATAATGTTAGTGCCTAAGTTTGCATGTGAATTGATCAAGGGAGGTTTAGCTGAACCGATGTCTCTTGTACAATTGGACAATTGCAGGATTTCACTTGCAATTCCATATATAGCTAATATTCAATATTTTTTGTTCAGAACTCACAGTAATTAGTAGGGATGTAAATGAGGCGGGGTGGGTATGGGTAGTAGCCCCCCACTACCCGCCCCATTGGATGGATTTCATACCCGTCCCCGTCCCATATCCATGTGGGTATCCATCTTGCGGGTTTTTAATAAATTTATCGATATTTGCGGGAATCCATGGATATCCATGGATATTCAAACACCTCACAATATTATTGAATATTAGACTATATTTTTTATTCAAACACCCCTATCTTGACATCATTCACACATAAACATTAATCCCCAAGCATTAATCCAGAAGCAATAATCCATAAGCATTAATTCATAACACAATAATTGAACAAAATCAACAATACGTAACACAGTGATCCATGTGGTTTGGGTGTTGTGACTGTCAAATTTAAGAAACAAAATAAGGATAGTAAAAAAAAATAGGGCATTTGATTTATATATGTAAAGGTACTTTAGTAATTTCATCTTAGCGGGTACCCGCGGGTATGGATACTACAATATCCGCCCCCGTCCCATTAATAAGCGGGTAGAGAAAATATCCATTTAATTTATCCACGGATACCCATCAAGGTATCCATTTTCTACCCTTTGCGGATATTATCCGCGGATATCCACGGGTGCAGGTAAAATTTACATCCCTAGTAATTAGGGTCTTTGACTTCCCATTGAGTCCACGAAGTATCTCACGGTTTAGATCATTTGGACCCGCTATGGAACTAATCTCCGTTGGGGTCCGGTAGCAGCTTAAGGTCCAGTTCCCTCCCCAAGTATGCATTCGATGAGAATCGATCATGATACCTTCCCCCATCAACTCAGTACTGCTTACTAACTGAGCTGCACCTAATGGGTAGCTAATATTCAATATGCTATATTTTTCTTTAATTTATTATCAAGAAATCCATATTTAGTAGTTGGAATCTTTGTTCTCTTATTAAAACAGAACTGCACCCCATCCTAATCCTGAACAATATATGGGCAATGAGTGACATCATGCTCAGCATGTGCATGACACCCTCAACTACGTCGGTTCGTTGTAGTTACATTTTTACTTAAATTATTCTTTTAGTCTACACAATTTACTGAAAATTTAAATAAATTTTTATAATTTAAAATTTTCAATAATTAAATCCTACATTTCAAAAAAAAAGTTTAAATAAATCCTTTCTAATATAAGTTTTAAGAACTTAATTACAAAATTTTATAGTTAGTAAACTTTTATTGATAACGTATTTAAATATAGAAATTTATTTAAAATATTAAAAATTAATTGAAACTTTTAAATTTTTAAAACTTATTTAAAAGAGTTTAATTTTGATACACTCTTAGTATAAATTTATTTATGTCAATCAATCACAAATAATATTATGTGTATTGAATAAATGTTTAATTAAGTTGATTATCCAATGCATCCTAAGTCCACTATTTATGTCAGTGCTCTTATATTTTGTCCAGGTTTATTCTTCTTTATGTGATATTGTTATCTTTGTAATGAAAAAATGTTAACCCAATTAGTTAAATGTATGTAAATGAAAATAGAAGAAAAAAATGGCACTATTAAAACTTTCAATTATCTATTTACATGATTTATTAATTAAATATAATTTTATAAAATAAAAATTTAAAATCATAATTAATTAATGAGAGTGTAGAAAAAAAATTAAAATGTCAATAGTAAGAGTATAACATACTTGCGAGTTAAGGTCAATTTGGTGATTTGATGTGTAACTTATATTTTTCATTTTTAGTTTGGAATTATATTCTTCATTTCATTCAGTATTATGGTAAGTCATATGCGAAAGGTTGTGATCAGAAAGGTGGGGTGTTGTACTCTGAGATAATGACCCACACGCTTGGGTTAGCAATTAGCATAGAGAGAACCTTTCATTACGTCCGAAGTAGTGCCTTACACTTCAGCTAACATGCACTTGATCCCTTTCTAGTTTTATATATTTATATAATTATAATCTTATCTTTAAACTTGAAGATTTATTTTTATATATTTTGTTTGTTGCACTTATTCTCTTCCATAATCCAATGAACTTATCACTAAAGTATCCTCTCAGCATCTCTAAAGCTCTAAAATAGTTACTGTCTTATTCAAGTTATTATGATGCATTCTACGGAAAGTTACTTACATTATTGAAGAGTGCACCATAGATGATGATATCTTTCTTAATAATTCCGTCTTCTAACCATAAAAAAATAAAAAATAAAAAATAAAATTGGTGGATAACTAGAAGGAAGGTGAAGTGAATTTAAATAATCCGTGATGATTTTGTTTCAACCATTGTTTTTTATCATGGCAACCACAGATTTTCTAATGGCTAGTATAAATTTAATTAGTCCTATGTAATAGGTTTTTTCTAATACAGCATGAAGGCTATTTTCATTTTGTATTCAAGTATCGAATGCACTCTAGAAGAATAGGAATAATTTGACTATTAAGTTAAGGGCATAGGAAACATATGTATCAACTTTTTGAAAGACAGGGTTTATTAAATAATGTAATTTGTTATTGGTATGATCGGACTTTGAATTCACGTTTTTTTATTATTAAAATTCCATACTTAATTGATGCATGTTGGTTTAAGTGAAAAGGAACCCATATTCTTGAAGCATGTGATTTTAGATTTGATTAGGATTCATTATATAGAAAAAATATTTTGAAAGGAGTTTCTTCATAAGCATCTCACCACATTATGTTGAAAAACATGACAGAGCCCAACAATGAAAACAAAAAAAATTTTGATAGAAATTTAAAAATATAGAATTAATAGAACGAGAAGAGTGATTACATGGAGTCAATCATGTGGCTTATATATAACTTATCAAAAAATGTGGCTTATATATAATGTAAAAAGGTAACTAACTTGAAATTAATTATAAATTAATTATATTTCTAACACATCCTGAAATTTCAGAATGAAAACAATGTGGTAGTTTTGTAGTTATTTTTTAAAACAAAAATGAAAACAGAAAACTGGAAACAAAGCAAACAGACTCTTATTCTTTTATATATAGTAATATAGGGAAGTTCTAGCATTTAAAATAAAATGAACTATTATGAGTCGAAAAAAAAAATTAAAATGAACTATTAAAAAATAAAATATAAAAGAAGGAAAGAGCAACTCATGAATATGTTTTTGTTCCTATCTTGGCCTTACTATTATTTATTCTGGTCCACCATATATATCACTTTATACGCGTGCTCTTACGAGATTGCTAGATCATGTTCTTGTTGAATGAAATTTTGAAAGATCAACGACAAAAAAAAAATGACAAATTATTTCTACTAGAAAACTAAAATGAATAAAAACATGAAGAAATTGTTTTTTGTTATAGTCAGATTTTATGTGAAACAAAGTGTTAACTTTTTATCCGTCCTTTCTAGAAGATGACAAAGCCCCTTTGCCAAAACATATGATAGTCCATTGATGTGATTTAGCAAGTAGTTTTACCCGTTAATGGAAATGGAAGAAACAAAATGGAGAGGATCGATTATGTGTAATCGATTATGAGCTTTCAAAAATCGATTATTGTATTTTAAACAAAAGTTAGAGAGGTGATAATTGATTAGTATAATCAATTATGATTATTTGATCAGTCATTGCTTTTAAACAGAGACCATGTAATCGGTTAATATAATCGATTATAACCTGACTGTTTCAAAATACATCTTTTGTTTTTATTTAAAATAATCAATTATGCTTTCTGAATAATCGGTTATGGCTTCAGCTCCATTAAATATGCTTGTGGAATCAAATGTACCAAAGAACTAAACTAAACGGAAGGGAAAAAAAAGGGAATCTTGTTAATACTTTGCCCTCTCCAAAGTGAGTACACCATGGCCCACACCCTTATCTTCATTTTACCCTTTTTTGTCAATTAGTCCAATTCGGAGTTTTGTGTTTATTCTTGTAATCGCCACAGATCGTGTTTAAAATTTAGAAAAGAGAGGTACTAATAATTATTATATATTTGGTGCCTGTACTTAATTTAGCTTTTAGCTCAAGCGACGATGACCTCTAATCTAATCTCTCTCAAATAATTCTAATTTGCTTCTCTAATCTAATCTATGGTTTGCATCTGAGTTCCAGTTGGACAGGGAAAAAGACCAGAGATGAAAGTGACATAAGCTTTTTAGTTCTTAACAATCATTGGTTGTTTGGACTCTAATTTGATTTCGCACCTTGAATCTTGAGGTTGTCATTAATTGATGTTGAAATCAATTCTTATGTATTCGATGAATTGGCCAGATGGTTTGAACATCATGTAAGTTAAAAGATAAAAGCACAAACAAAATTTTAAATTTACATCCAAAGACAACTCTCTTTTTTTTCGGTACAATGGACAAGAAGGGCAAAATGAACCACAACACAACGAGAAACGTCTGACAATTTCAAAATTTAAGTGATTGAAGAGTTATTTTCAAAAAATCTTAGGAAATCCTAGAATTTGGACTAAAAGGGGAGAAATGCACCGTGCTTATTATAGGGTTTTCAAAAATGATTTCTTTTGTCACTTTTTAAATATTATCTTAAGTGATTGTAAGGGTAAACGAGAGTTCTAACATAAATGATAAATTCAAGTATTGGTATTGTTAGAATAATTGATCCTAACTCTACTTAAAAGGTACTTCTTAGGGGAAGGATACTTAAAATATTAGTTCTTTATAAATGATTCTTTATGCATCCATTCAACCCATTAATATTTGATTTAATTCCTTTTTTTTTTTTGACAAAATATTTGATTTAATTCTTAGTAAGCTAAAATTAAAGTGAATAAAAAGAGAGAAAGTTTACTTTCATTTCATGATGATTATTCATGCGCATCCCTATTGCTTTTTTTTTTTTTTTTAAATCGTTTGAAATTGGCCTTCTGAAGTTGGGATGTTGTTTTAGATAAGCCTATCTGCCTATGTCTGACTTTTGGATCAATCAAGTTCATGAAGCTGGGCTAGTTGTTTCAAATATTTTTGTTTCCAAGTCTGAGTTTCTTACCATTAATAATTATTTTGGTGTAATCAAGTTATTGAAAATGGATATACTTAATTTCTCAATAAATAATTACCTTATTGAATTACTTAAACAATATTCTTAGGATACTTGTTAGCAATATCTTAACTTATAACGTTAAGACTGAGTTGGTTTTTTCAACTTGTTAATAATGACTCAGTTTTCTAAGTTACAACTAATGTTTTAAAAAAGACATTGGGTTAGGCATATGAACTCATTAGATTTTTAAAAAAATAAAATAAAATTTAGGGTGAGATGATGGTGTCCTAGTTCAAGACAGGAAAAACTTACGTGCTCTATGAGTTTGGACACTTACAAAGGGATTACATTACCTTCCCCAAGGAGCCTAGTGGAACAACGTGTCACATATGAGATGCCAACTATCCAATTACTTGTTTTGAAGTAATTATATGTTTTCAATATAAATTTAAATACTATCCAATTCAATTATAATTTAATTACAAGTTGAATTCGCCAACTAAATTATGATTTGAGTACCTCGTGGCTCAATTGTCTCTAGTCTAAAGTATAATACTTATTATATTAGTTACAGTACAGATAAAATAGCAAAAGTAAAACAGTACAATTCTTTTATTCCTTTTTAAATGTACCTGTCTACTTTATTTTTGAATAGTAGTATAATCTAATTGAAAGGTCGGAGTTATCTGACTCACAGTGGCAAGTTTTTAACTTCAGGTTGTTGAAACTCCTTTAAGTCGTTGAAAAAGAGTAGCTTCCCCACTAATCATTTCACCAAGGTTCTGGTTTTTATCTTTTGAAGAGTTAAAATTATTATGTAATGAGGGAACTTTTGAGAATTATGTGGTCTGATACAAATAAAATTTTTTTATCTTCCATATATGCACCTACTTTGCATATCACACGTGTGGACAAAACTTGACAATTGCTACCACTAGATTGGATGTTATTTGCCATGGGACCATGTCCAAGTGTTACGTGTTTTTTCGGAGGGCTGCCTTTAACTTTTATGTTGAAATTTTAAATGTGAGTCAAACGTGGGTGAAAAAAAATTATATTTAAAAAAACAGACAAATTTAAAACTATATAAGTGAAAAAAACCTATATAAACTTGATGTCTTAAACTTTTAAGTCAAGTATAATATCAAACTCACATATTGATATAATATTTTGCTTAACTCATTATATACTTATTTTGTTTATCCTTTGAGCTCTCCAAACCCAATACCCCATTCCCAAATTAAAAGCACTAAAATGGACTTGAACTCTTAGATTCAAGACTGTTGCATAGGCATGATCTCTTTATTTATTTATTTATTTATTTGTTTTGGGCTGTATGTGAAAGTAAAGAAGATAGGTTAAGAATCAAGGCGTGGGCTATGGCAGGAGCAGAAATTCTTGTGTCCATAAACATACAAGAAACCGTTCATATTTGTGCTATTGCATACCTCCAAAATGCCTACTGATTTCTTGAACACAATAGTAATGACTAATAAGAGTAGTTTAGCTAATTCCATAGAGATTCTATATGCTCTAACGAGTAATGAGTGAAAATCTCTCTGCTGATGTCCTCTTAGTGTGAGCCATGCTTCAGCTAGAGACTATTAAGTTGTTGGGTAAAATCTCACACGCCAATGGAATTACCCACATGTTTAAAGATCCTTGAAACACACACGAACACACCACAAAGAGAATAATAGAAGAAAATTAATAAGAATTAACGTAGTTCGACACTTATTGCCTACATCCACGGAAACGCTCAACAAATGTATTCATTATCTCAAATAAGATTATAGTATTTGTAACCCATCCCAATTTATGTATCACTCTACAAATCCGAGTACCCCCACTCAAGAGTTACAAGAAATGATAACACTCTCTCATCTCACTACAAATAATCACCCACACTTGTCCTCTCCTCTAGGACATGGTTGGGGATACTTCTACTCTTTACAAGACTCTTTTACTCCCTCCGGTCTCTATTGTAAGCAAAAATTAAATGGGACACACATATTAAGATAGTTAGTTAATCTCATTTAAAAGAGTCATTGGGAATAAAAAATTAAGTTTATTACCTAAATTACCCTTCCTCTTATTTATTAAACTTGTGTTGTTGAGAATAAAATGAGTCATTGGAAAACTAAATTTGTATTAAATGAAGGGTATTTTGAGAATAACTTCATTAAATAGGATGGAAGTAGTTGAAATTTGCTTATATTTTGGACCAAAAAATTTGAGATTTTTTGCTTATATTGTGGACCGGAGGGAGTATATAGAGTAGGGACATGACTGCCATTCATGAATGTGACTTAGTGAATATTAATTGCTTTTCTTATTTTCAACACCATTTAAAATATCCACTCCTTCTTCCAAAGATGAATGTAAGCTTCTCAATAGTCAAAATAACAATTCAAAAATAAACATAGCAGTTTAATATGCATTGGAATCCTTCACTTCAATTTATTGTTTGGAAATTTGAATTGTTTTCCCAACATAAGTGAATTAACTCAGTGAAATCCGACTGAATGATTAAGTGGGTTCATTCTATTTTAGACAGGGGATCTCAAGTCCATAAAATTCAGATCAAGTTACTCTAAAGTGAGCAAATGTGTAAAATAAAAAAGTGAAGATATATCTACCCTTAATTAATTAAAGTGTATTGATATCTCAATCCACTTTATCTAATTAACGATAGATACAATCTTTCTCACTTTAATATTTGCTCGCTTTAGAAAAGTCAAATCCATAAAATTCTCCCTCGCAAGCAAGTTAAAATCAATGAAAGAAACATCCAACAAGCAAGTTTAAATATTTGCACCTCGCAAGACATTATAGAATTAGATAAAATCTTAAATTTAATTAGATGTTAAAAGAAATTGTGAAAATAATTTACAATTATGTTGTTTGGATTGATGGTTTTAAGCTATTTGTAAATATAAAATTTTAGAAAAAGTTCAACTCCAAAAGAAAAGATAAACACGAACACTTTTTTGGCAAGTTTAAAACTTGATAGTAAGCAGTAAAAACTTTGAAGCTCAATTCCCTATTCCCAGCTTTAATGATTAACTAAAGTGCAGAAAAACCTATCAAAATCAAGAGGAGTTCTAGACATGCAAGTCAATGGCAGAAATCTTGATCAATCCCTATTGTAGTGCTTTAGGATTGCAATCTCTTTTAAATTGCACACCTTATAGAGAGAATGTAGGCCTTCCTGATGGATATTTGTCCCCTGTTCCCAAATTCCCAATAATGAACCTGAACCCACCCAATTTTCTTACACACACACACACGCTCAACAAGGCTTAATGAATCTGGGTCCAATTACATGTCTAAAGTTTTACCAAGTCCTAGTAGCACATGACAAAACAAAAAGCCATTAAACATTATGAGAGCTTGACTTTGGTATTCAATTCTTGTGTCATCTCACCGCCCATGTTAAGGCTTTTGGGAGATAGGATTACACTCATGTTCGTCCTTTTTATCTGCACAATTTGTCCTATTCCTATCCTATCAATTACCAAAGCTGCAGCCTTTGTTAATTTTTAAGGGTATTCATTGTTCGACAACATGTTCTGCTATGCATTTTGGGTAACATATGGGTCCCCTCATACCACATGTGCCCATCTTTAGTTTGGAACAAATTCTTTGCTCAATATTTTAGGCGACACGGCAAATGCAAATTGGGAAGAGTGTGGTGGAGGAGTTTGCATGTGTTCAGGTTCCAAATCTCATTTTGGGATAACCTTTTCCCTTTTCAATTTCCAAATCAACCTAATCTGTCTGTCTATAGATTTTTAAATTTGCTAGTTGCTAATGCATGTGTTTTTCTGTTTTATATTTGTTTTTCTTTATTGAGATAATATTCCATCTTTTCTCTTTTTCACAGAAGCAAAGAATAAAGACACTAGCTCATCTTTAAGTTAAAAAGCAACAAATTAAGACCCATTTAATCCAGGTTTAAAGGGAGGCTACAGGTTATGAAGTAATTAGCACTTGCACCGTGGAAAACTCCATCCAAAGGAGAAAGACAAGGATTGAGATCCTCCCCATCCATTTCATTTCTAGTTAAATATCAGCCGTTGAATTAATCTAATGGTGATATAAAAGATTTCTCAGTCGTTAGATTAATTCAACAACTAACATTCTATCGAAGGGGATGGAAATGATCCATTTTTACAAGACAAGGGCATTAAGTTGTCATTTACCCATTTCCTCTCAACTTTGGAAGCTATCTTATTTCTCTTTTTAATTCAAAGTCATTTTCTAGAAAATCCGGTATCATTACCACCTATAATTGGTCAAACAGCAAGTCAGTGAACAGAGAATTCGATGGAGAAATCGAACACATGAGACCAAGAAAAATTGTTTGGCAAGGTCTTTATTTTTCCTTCTAAATTTTTAGTATATGGGAATTCCAAGTTGAAATATTGGACTGCACGAAAGGAGCTACACGCTAGTCTTGTCAAGCATAATACCAAAATTTAACTTGTAAGTTAAGCCGTTTTTAAGTCAATGTCTTCATCTCATATTTCCTTCTCAATTTTCAAATGAATACGCTTGACAAAGAGAAATGACAATATGACAAATGTGCCTAGAATTTATCTTTTACAAAAATTAATATAATTTTACATAATAGTATGCAAATTGCGAGTTTTTCTTGAAGAAAAGTTCCTCACAAGAATAACTCCTCAATTAATGCATGCTTTCGGTAAAATTCCTCCCAAGAATAACTCCTAATTAGAGTGTGTTTGAAAAAGCTGAAAAAAAAAGATTATGCTGATAATCTATTTTCAAATAATCGATTATTTTGATAATCAATTATAATCAAAATAAGTTTTTGTTTGAGTATGTTTGCTGAAAAGTGATTTTAAGCTAATCTATTTCATTTGGATGGTGCAAAAATAATCATTTTTACATAGTAAAGATGGAGGATGTTGCGAATAGATATTGGTTAGAAAAAACTTTTTTAGAAAACAGCTGAAATGAAGAGAAAAACGATTTTTTAGAAAATAATCTAGGTACTCAAACATACCAATTTTTTTTACAAAACCACTTAATTGCTCAAAAACAACTGAATGAGAAAGATTTAATCATTCCCAAACACACTCTTGACGTATACATTTGGTCTTATATGACGTCCAAATCAGAATATTTGCTTTATTTATTCAATTGCAGAGTCCATCGAGGACTTTGACTTTCATGGAAGCATCCTGTTACATCTAATTCTAATTGCTAAGCAATGACGAGTTGAATACTAGGCCAGTGACCACCTAAATTATATTCTAGTTGACTCATGTTGCAGGGCTTCTCATCTTTGGTTCCTTGCATATTGGAGAAACCAAAGTCAAGAAAGAGAAGGGGGGGTATTTAACGCTAAATCATAAATGTTCCCCTCTTTTGAGGTAAAGTTATTAGGATTAATATCGGATAAAAAGCCTAAACTTACACAGCATGACATGATAATTCTAGCATAGAAAAAAAGGACTTGTATATATATTAAAAAAAATGAATTAAGGACGAATTTGGTGTGATGAATATAATAAAGAACTAAATATTATTTAGAGCGATCATTTGATTTATTTTAATTTATTACTTTATGTTCAATAATAACTTTTAAGCGAATATTTTTTAGAGAACTTACTTATTTTTAAACCTATTTTTAATTATACACTGAAAGTATTCATAACAAGTTTTTCAAATTTCTAAGCCCAATACTCCATTACTGAAAGTTGTCCAGATAAATAAAGTTATAGCCCAATAATCCATGACGGAGCCTTACTCCTATCCAATTACTATTAAGGTCCATTTGGTTTTCTCTTTTGAATTTTACTAGCAAATAGCATGGGCTTTTTTTAATTTTATTATTTATTTATTATATAAATATTCATATTTATACAATTATAATCAACAGTAAATACATATACAATGTTCATGTGGACAGTATAGGGGCCTAATGTTTCTCTACAAAGGGCATTTCTGAAAATCGATCACAAATCAGTCTCATGTATGCCACGTAGGCTACCGGCATTAAAATTGCACAATCATGATATCTGAGGAACAAAATTTCACAATCATAATACCCGGAGGACCCAATTGATACAATTGGAACTTGTGGGACTAAAATTGCACAATCATGATATCTGAGGATCAAAATTTCACAATCGTGATACCTGGAGGACCCAATTGACACAATTGGAATCTGGGGGACTAAAATTGCACAATCATGATATTTGAGGAACCCAGTTGTCGCAATTGAAACCAGAGGGACCAAAGTTACATAATTGTGATACCTTGGGGACCAAAAATGCAATTAAATCTAAATAAAATCAAGTGACACGGGTCTAATGTAATTTGTGCTAAAATTCAATTTCATTGAATAATAATAAGTGACAAGGATGAAACCCTACCACATTCTTGTCACACAAAAAGAGAAAGCTCTTTATCATTAAGAAAGGACATCACTGCAATGCTATCATTAAGAAAAGAAACGTACGGCAAGAGCACATTGCTTGATTGGGATTCCACCAAAGAAGAAGAGTCATGCATGACTTGCATTGCAGTTATTTTCAGTCAGGGAATGAAGTCATAGTGGCAAGAACCATGACCTGCATACACACAGTAAGCAGTCTCAGTTTACAGATCACCAAGATGGAATCTAACAAGTTGATTGGCTTAAAATTTGTTTGCTGAGAACATTACTCATGTTAATTAATTTTAATATTAGAAATTAACAGAATTTAGTATTCTAATATCATCACAAATTTCTAATAATATCATATAAATAGAAGGAAGATACTCTATAATATAATTATAAAATATTCTCTAGTATAGAAATAATATTAGAAAAAAATAACTTGCAGAATATGATGACCAAAGGAGATTGAGAGGGTGTAGATTAGAGGTTTTAGATCTGATTATAAAATCTATACTTAGCAGCTTAACCTTCAAGGATCTAGTTCATTTAACTTGAACATAGGCACATGATATCCCCACCAAAAAAAAAGAGAGCGCATAAGAATGGTGCTAGTTTGCCTATTCCGCCCCATTTTATGCATCATGGATTTATACATAAGAATGTCAGTGCTTTTACTTTGAGTATTTGATTTACTAAATATAGTTTCTACCAGCATGAGGTGCAATTTGACTTGTTTGACAAGTTTTCTTTTTTCCTCTTTTGCTGGCAAAATTTAAACTAAATCAATTAGCCTATTTTAATATCCATAAAGTTATTCCAAAGTCACATGGCTTGCCCTTTTCTAGATCCTCTTTTGCACTCAATGGCCAATGCCATGTGAAAAGACTAAAGCAGAGAGAATATGTTTAATACTTACTAGGATCCACTTCTGTTGTCATGGCAGCACCTCTGAAGTAGCAGGATCCACCACTGTGCTTGAACTTCTGAAAGTAACTGTTGAAGGCATAGGAAGCATGGTCTTTCAATGTGTTTGGAAAATAGCAAGGTTGGCTGTCTTGAATTTTACTACAATCTGCACCTCCTCTCCCACATGCCCACTCCAATGCTGCATGCAACTCATCATCAGTGCTTTGTTCATCAGCTACACACCATTGCTCGAATTCGGCGTCCACTGCATGTAGCTTAGTTATGTAAAAGAACGTTGGGGGGGGAAGAATTTAACAACATCATGTTGTTTACATGGATGGAGTAAAAAAAATGTTCACTGCATTGATTGAAACAGTTTTTAGATGTTAGGGAACACACAAGTACGATTCTGTTACCTGTTTTTGATGGAATCATGGACAGGAAAAGTAAAGGAACCATTAACTTCAGCATGAATATTGCCATTTTTGGAGGAACGAGAATAAGAGAGGCTTTGAGGTAGACTCAGAATAGAATAGGCGAGACACCAGCAATTTGAAAGAAAGGACAATGAAATTATGGGCTTCTTTGTGCTTATAACGGCTAAAAGCAAAGCCCAATTTTATTTTCCCTTGCATGTGGACTATGCAGCATCAGATTTCAAGTGGGCTCTACCTTAAGTATACAGTAATATTAGTAACATTGGTCAGAGATGTGAGCATGCGATCCACAATGTGACAGAAGAACTGAGATGTAACAAAAGTTACAAAACAAGCTTATTTCTAAGTCGCTTCCTATTTCAGTGGTTGTGCTTTGTCACGTGCTTCACAGAAAGAAACACAAAGGAGTTGTATTCTTAGCTTTCTCTACTGCCAGATTTTCTTCCAACTCAACAAGGTTTTACTTTTTCCCCTTCTCAAAGACATAATGATATTTATCTCACTTCCCCCCCTCTTTATTTCCCTTTTCATAAGTGGTCCTCATGTTTGTTGTATCTCGTCTACCAAAATCTATAGCTCCATATTCAACTGTAAAGAATTGCACACTTTAGCCTTTGATAATATTTAATTACAGAAACACATGGATTACCACTTCTTAGAGGTAAGTTGGAAACTCACGAACTACAGATACATACATCTTCTTTATACTGTAACATGTGACAACTTTGCTTTACATGTTACTTACAAATTCTGAGGGCTCAAAGATTTGTCATTTCTTCCCATCTTAGCCCCAAAAAATGAATTAATGATGTCATCACTATAACATTTTTATCTTATCCTACTTTCTCCAAATGAATATATATTATATACAAAGAAAAATAAGAGATAACCAGCAGGATGGGTTATGTACATAAAAATGCACTTATGTCTTCTGTTCAACTCCTCTTGTCATGCACGAGTGATGTATCAGCATGAATGACACCAGTCCAAGCAACATTGTCTTCCCCAACCCCAAAGTTGTTGATAATTAATTGCACTTGAAATCAGATTCCTGAAGGGGGAAAACAGGAAGAAAAAAAGAAAGTAAGTACTAATAAGTGAATAATAATATAATAGATATATATATATATAGCAGAAAAAAGGCCTATAAATATTAAACTCCTCATCATGGGTCTAGATCAGTTAAGTACACTGGGGAAAATTACACTATCAGTATTAATAGCTACAACATCACTCTATTATGTCCTTCACTTCTAATTTTCTGAATTGAACCATTGAATTTTTTTTTTATTTGTTTGTTTCTGTTGGGGGGGAGGGGCTGTTACTTAAACTCTAGGGAAAAAAGCTCCTCTAAAAATTGAGCTTATTACAGAATTGAAGTGCATTGTTATTTTAACTCGTTAAATAATCTAAGCGTACACCCTAAATGCTTTAAATCCAACATTGTAGATGTGTATGAGAAACCAAATTGCAGCAAGATACATTCAAACAATTTAAGTAGAAGGACCATATTTAGATTTATAACAAATGTATCTTTCAATGACCAAAATGTTTCTACTCATTTTAATATTTATGAAATGCAATTTTAATATGGAAATCCAGGGAAGATGGACATGATACTTACTATAACTAAACAAGGCCATAGCTGATATCCATGATGCTGAATTGATACCTTCGATGCTGGCATGCATGTCATGGCTAGAAACAGATCAGCTGGGATATTTCCAGACACTATAATATCTGGACTTGGAGATAATTTTGTGAAATTGATACAGCTGCTAGCTCTTGTAATGGAAAATTGACACTCGACATGTGTTGATTGAATGCAATCCAAAGATCAGTCAACAATTGTCAACAGGGTGCCTGCACTAGGAATCAAAGATTATAAACATGCTATTTCCACACTATGAACCAGACTTGAAGAAACGTGCCACTGCCATATAGAGCTGCTCTTCTTCAAATGGCTTTGATACATAGTCATCCATCCCACACTTTCTGCACTCTTCATTTGAATCCTGAGTTACATCAGCTGTCATTGCTAGTATTGGAGTGTGCCAACAAGAGATATTACCAAATATCTCTGCCGATGCTTTCCCGCATGCAATTCTCTCATTTACCTCACTCTCTAGACAGCGGATTTGCCTTGTCACTTCAAATCTGTATCATTTAAGATGAAGAGAATGCTTGTAAATTATACCTTAGTCACGAAACCTAATGTGTCAGATCCTATCTAGAAAAGCATTCAGAATCTATCACATTTCTTGCATGAGTTAACTGGCCATCTGTCACACCTAAGACCCAAAACTCAGCAAAAGAATAACTAAATCCCCATTCGTCCCATTTAAATGTCAAATTAAAGTAATTCATCAAGATGAGTATCAGATCTTTTTAAGAACTACTTTACTGTTTTAGCAAGAACCTTGTTTTGTAAGATATATCCTATCAAGAAAAGCATGCAGGGTGCATAATTTATCAACGTTCTTAAATACGCTTAAAAGCCATCTGGCAAAACAGAGCTTAACAATCAACACAGATAGTTCATAACAAACTTTTACCATTTCCTAACAATTGCCTATGTAAAGTAATTAACTACAAGGCCAAGGCATAATCACTGTATATTGGCTATTACTTATAGGTTAAAGATTGAGTAGCAGGAAAAGGCTATTACTTGCATTGTTTGATCTATGTAGCCAACCCCACCTAGTGAGAAAATGCTTTTGTTATTGTTGTATTACTTCACTATAGGTTAAAGATTGAGTAGACACTTTTTACAGGTCAACAGTGCAAAATCTCTACATATATCACCTTAGCTATCATTTCAATCTGGTTTAAAGATTGAGCAGACAGTTCTACAGGTCAACAGTACAGCTATGAGACCCAGGAAAAATTAGTTGCAGTTCAAATATTCAAGGTAGCAGGCCCTTAGGAAAAAGTAAATAAGGGGCAGCAACCTGATTTTTGGCATGTTATTTACTTATTTTAATTAATATCCAGTGTGTTACATTTGTTTTCTCAAGCAGAAATAAACTAACTAGATCAGACCTTGGTCCTTGGTTCCATCCTTATGGGCGCAACTACAGCGGCTCCACTTACATTCAAAAGTCAGAAACATAAAAAAAATAAAAATAAAAATTAGTATATTAATTACCCATCCATTTCTGGCATCTGGAGATCCATGAAACAAGCATCAAAATTGTGCGGTGGCTTAAGCATCTGTAGTGCAGCCCTGCCATTCTCCACGCAAGTAACTATTGCCCCATATTTCTGCAGAACACCTTCTGCAACTTTTCTGTTCACCGCATTATCGTCGACTACCAAAATTTTCTTGTGTATTAATAAGTTCCCAAGTTTGGATACTTTCTTCCTATTTATTTGCCTTTTTTCAGTTGTAAGGGACTCTCTGAAGCATCGAGTCAAAGCATTGAGCCAAAGAGGCTTCAATAGTATATCATCTACAACACCAATTGACTTGAGCTCATCCCGTTCATCGGGGCTAAGGTGGGTGGCCAGGAGAAAAATCTTTGGAAAGTTTATAGGGTCCCCGTTGATGCCATTTTGTCTGTGTTTTTTTATGGTGTATAAGATGCTACTTTCCTTATCCCAAGCATCCTTGTCAATAAGAATCATGGCCAAGTGTGTTGACATACTGAAGGAACAAAAAAAAAAGTAATAATTTAGTAAATGAAAAGTTCCAAGTTTTAAAAAGAAAAACTATGCAATTTGCTAAAGATAAAAATAAAAAATAAAAAATCATGTTTACTTCATGGTGAACATAATTAAACTATACGCTCCTTCAACAGGTGCAATGAATTTATTGAATCTATATGCATCTTAAAGTGACTAGCTTTGAACTCAAGCAATAACCAATTTGGAGGAAATGGACATTATTAAAAGTAATAATTTAGTAAATGAAAAGTTCCAAGTTTTAAAAAGAAAAACGATGCAATTTGCTAAAGATAAAAATAAAAAATAAAAAATCATGTTTACTTCATGGTGAACATAATTAAACTATACGCTCTTTCAACAGGTACAATGAATTTATTGAATCTATATGCATCTTAAAGTGACTAGCTTTGAACTCAAGCAATAACCAATTTGGAGGAAATGGACATTATCTTGATGATGCTGGAACTTACCAAATTGGTTCGGAAGAACCAGTAAGCACAACTAGGTATGAATAATACATGTACCAACATCACTAGAACATCAAACAGGTAAACCATGAGAGCATGCAAAGTTCACGTCATATGTAAGATGCATGCATTGAGGATCAAGTCAGTGTGAAAAATATATTCCGTTATCATTTAGCATGCCACCCATTTTGTCCTTTCTCCATTTCCCATAAAGCAAGTGATATAGATACTTCACATTCTAACACTAGTACATACGAAATACTCAAAGTCAGATATTTGGGTAGTGCTCTAGTGTCAATGAAGAGTGTCAAAGCTTAAATAGGTAAATTCTCATGGTTTGTTGTGCACAACTGATCTGGATTTTACTTCAACTGCCAAAATGATAAATTACCTCATGCTGCAAGTACCCGAGAGACGAGAGCATGCAGATTGCAGACTGAAAGTTACATCAACAGACATCCCCAACCTCTGCAGATAATATCTAGTAACCTCAGCTCGTATTTTTCTTCTATCTACCACTAAAGCTCGCAACCCTTGGAACTGTGAAGCAAAAAGATTGTAATTCTGCCGCTTTGCATCCAGAGATGTGGTGTCTCCTTTTCTGAAACTTCCGGTAAATGAAAAAGTACTGCCAATTCCAGGCTCACTTACAAATCCAATTTCTCCTCCCATGAGGTCAACTAGACATTTACTAATGCTCAGTCCTATTCCAGTTCCACCATATGTTCGGGAGGTGGAACTATCAGCCTGCATAAAAGGTGTGAATATGCGGCTTTGTGCGTCCATAGGAATTCCTATACCTGTATCCTCAACTGTTACTAGCAGTTGAATCATTGCAGGTTCATCCATATTTAGGCTGCCCAACTTTTTAAAATTTGCCCAGCTTTTCCATCTGTTGCCCACAGGAAACCCACTTAATGTATTATATGTCCTGTCTGACATGTCCTGATCCAAGTTTAAGCCTTCTCTCAGCACTGCATCCATAATATGAAGTGGGTTCTTCACTTCATTCGCCAGATGAATCGAGACTACTACATGTCCTTTATCATGAGTGAACTGAAATGAATCAAGTAAACTAATTAACAGAGATTATAAATCAACAATAAGATTCTTTTAAAAAAAAAACAACAATTTGAAGGTTAATAGAAGATCCTTTAGCAAACCTTAAGTGAATTGCCAACAAGATTAGTAATTATTTGCCGGAACCGTTTAGGATCACCAATGACAACTTCAGGTACTTGATTGGATGCATAAACAGCTAACTGTATTCGCCCAAAAGAATAGAGAACACAAGTTTATGTCAGACTTAAAATCCAAATTATAGGAGGGAATAAAACTACAGTAGCTGAAAGATAGGATGTCACCTCAATTCCTTTTTCATTAGATTTGCCAGAGAAAAGTGATAGAACTTCATCCAGAATAGCATGTGGATCAAAAGCTACAGCTTCAAGTTCAAGCTTGCTTGCCTCGATCTTAGCCTGATCAAGAACCTCATTTATCACTGATATAAGATCTTTACCACTCCTATGGGCAGTTTGGGCATAATCCATCTGGATTTCGTCAAGGTCAGTGTCCATCAACATTTGCAGCATACCTGGAAAATGATTTGAAACAGTTGAAAATTATTACCTATGACTGACACTGACAGATTGAGGTTATCTATGATAGCATTAAATACTTTTCAATTACCTAAAACACCATTCATTGGAGTTCTGATCTCATGTGAAACCGTCGCAAGAAACTACAAAAGGGGGAACAAATCCTTGAAGGTCAAGGGCTCAAGGCAGGAATATTAATTTTAATCAAGTAAAAGATTATATAACAAATGAGAAATAATTCTGATGTTGAATGATGATTATCATGTGAAGCTCTAAATATGAATTGCGTATGAGAAACCACAATATTCTTGCCATCGCACTAACAAATATGTTGCATAACAGAAAACAAAGATAACAAAAACACAGCACCTGAGATTTTGCCACATCTGCAGCTTCAGCACGAGCTTTTAGCTCCATCATTTTACGATAGTCATCCTCCACTTTTGCTATTCGATTTATTGCTGCATAAAAAATATGTCCCAGAAGCAAAGTAATAACAAGTACCCCCACTGATGCATTTATTGCTGTCCAAGGTAATGGAGGCCTCTGCTTGAACCTGAAAAAGGAAAGGAAAACATATGGGGATTGTGATGATATGGAATTTCATTTTCACAGACATAATGCAGAATTATTTTAGTGTGAAAGCAAAACCTGCAGTGCATCTCATGTTTTCGTAGTGGATCCCCAAAATCTAGGCTGCTTATATGTAGTAGGCCAGTATCAGTAACATCAGTACCATACATTGTGATGGGTGCAGATGCATTAGTTGTATCATAAACATTGACAACAATGGTTTGCTTGCTGGCAAGTTGATGCAGAAGCTTGTCCACCAGCGACGGAACATCATAAGATGCACCCAGGTACCTTCCAGTACATAGGGGCCAACACACATTACACTGAGTTTGTACATCTTTTTTTTTTTTTTGGGGAAAGGGGAGGGGGAGGGGGATAGGAGCAAACATGCATTGTATATTTCAAAAATTATAGCCGACAATTAGTCATAGGGATTTAGTAAAGCAATAATTAGATAAAATTACCCCACAGTAGCTTCAATACGCTGCTCCGATGTAGCATCTGGAGGAAGATTAGTGTTATAGACAGCAAATGTAAGTATGACGCCCAGGTGATTGGACTTTAGTAGTTTAAAGGGAGATGTCAGAACCCCCTTTCCAGATGCCCTTGCCCGCAAAATATTCTCCCGGTCCTCCTGTATAACGATGCAATAAGTACTCTTTTAGACAACCAGATAAATGAGGAATTTAATGAACAATTATATAGATAACAGTTCCTGATCTTATTTTTTCTTAGTCTATCACTGAGATGACTGTAAACATAATGATCAGGCCTGAAAAGCAGTTGATAACAGAACTAGAGTCGTCTTATTGATTTTGGGAAGTGAACTGGTATATGTAGTTGATTCTGTTTCCCCAAATTTTAACTTGAATCATTTGAAGTAAATAATGTAAAATACAGTGTAGAGTGTAAGGTCCTCAGTTCAAATATTCAGCATCTTATATACAAAAGCTTCAAGTGTCCAATGCTACCAGCTTGCATAAAGAAAATAGAAGAAAAAAAAAAGTTTTCTGTCTGATTCCACACACGAGTTTTCTCTCTCTTGTACAAAATACACATGGCAAGAACAATCACAGGGTTATGTTAGGGTGATAGCAAGCTAAGCAAGGCATACCTTCCCAGACATCATGTCAATAGATACAATATGGGAAACTGTTTCTTGAGCAAATATCACTGGTGCATATTCATCCTGAATGGGTGCTGGATCCAAATTTTCTGGAATACAATCTTGGACTAGTGCTTCATTCCCAGATTCCATTTTCTTAATTGTCCACCCATACTGCTTCTCAAAATGTATCCTTTCAGAGTGGAGAACTTTCATAGCATAAGCAACACCACTGGTAAGTGGCCTCTCAAATTCGGTACTCTCTGTATATTCTCCAAAAATTTTCTGCAATTAAACAGGAGCTTCAATGTCATTTTTCCTTAGTCTTTCTCTTTTTTAATTGTTCCCCTTAAGATGGGTAATATTACAACAAGAATAATACATATAGGGTGGAGAGATGAAGGAGACACGTAAATTTAACGTGGTTTGAACTTGGGGACCTACATCCACACAATCTTCACACTCATAAAAACACTAGTCTAATATACCCAACACAATGTCAGAAACTATATTAGAATTACAAATGAAAAGAGGAATGTTAGAGCTCAGTTTGCACTCCGTCCATTTTTTTGTAAGAATGTAAAAATCAACAGATACTTAAAAGAACTATAAAGTTGATATCAATGACAAGGAAAAGATGCTGCATAATGCTGCCAAACATGTTTCTCTTAGTATAGTCGGTAAAAGCACCTAATGAAACACACCTGACACTCCTATTCACTTCTTCCTTTAAGATTCAGTTTTGGCAACAATATTACCAGTTCACCATCAAGCAATGGAGAAACAGAGAGAAGCTATAATTTTTATTTTAGGCAAATCACTACACAAGTTGTGTAATTTTTCTTTTTTTCTTCTTCTATTCATTTCAAATACATTCTTCAAATTCCTTTTATTTTTCTGATTCCAGTAAAAAAATCATTTCACAGCCAATTCATATTTGTGGAAAAAGAAATAATAAAGTAAAACATTAAATTCCTTGTCCATATTTTTCAATAGCTCAAGCTTTTGGTGTAACACCCTGTTTTTCAGAATAATTTAATTAAGCTGGTTTTGGTTAAGTTGGATTTATCGTTCAAGGGCTTAGTGGGATTTTTGGTTAAAAGTCCATTTCTGGTACATGAGCACGCCCGTGCTCATTAGCCAGCAAGCCCGTGCTTAAAGTCAGAAGCGAGTTTCTGATTTTAAGTTGAGCACGACCGTACTCAACAGTGAGCACGCCCGTGCTCAACGTGTTGACCGCGTCTCGTAACGTTAAGTCGAGCACGACCGTGCTCGAGGGTGAGCACGACCGTGCTCAAGTCCGGGCCTATATACGTCGAGCAGACTCAGGGTTGCGCCGTACACTTCATCTTTGATACTAAAAACCCTAGTACGGCTGCAACCTCCCTTCTTTCCTTTTTCCTTCATATTCAGTGTGGTTTTGAGCATTGGAGGCTCTAGGGAAACGTGGTATGCCTGCGCTTCGTATATAGGTAACGTTGTGTTCTTTTTCTTTAGTTTCCTTTCTTTTTATAGTTGGGAAACTAACACCGTTTCTGATTTGTTGGTTTAAGGACGCCGCTGTTAAGGAGAGGAATCGGTTCGTTGTTTGGGACGTCGTTAGAGCTACCTTCAATCCAGGTATGGGGAGAAGGGTAGTGTATTCATAGGCTTGTGGTTAGTGTAAAGTAAAGGGGTTCCCTAACCCCGATGTGTTTATATATGTATGTATGAATAACATGCTGAATTGGTTGTTTAATGATAGTATGCTCTTGGCTGTTTTGGTACGTTATTGGCATGTTATTGGTATACTATTCATGTTCATAATATGTTGATAATGTTTGTGTTGGTTGCTTTCCTATGAATATGATGCTGTTGGGTTGATGCCATGGTTGAATAGATTGCTGTTATGAGGATGAGTTAAGGTCTGAAAATATGCTGATAATTGATGTTAGGATTAATTGGTTAAAAACCCTGGAATTTGGTTGAGTATCAGCCTTTGTTCCTGCCCAGAACAGCACTGTCGCGCGATGAGCACGACCGTGCAGGGAGCACGACCGTGCTCCCAGTTGAATTCTGGGTAAATGGTCGCGCTGTTCAGCACGGTCGTGCAGGACAAAGAGCACGACCGTGCTGCCGAGCACGACCGTGCTCAATAAGAAGCACGACCGTGTTTCACTTACAGGGGAGCACGCCCTTCATGTGCTTAAGCACGACCGTGCTGGGTTACGAGCACGACCGTGCTCAACCCACCTGGACAGAACAAGATTAAAGGACTTAAGGGGTTTTAAACCCCACTTCCCTATGATGATAACTGATTAGACAACTTGGTTAAGGTTACTAAAGATAATTGAAGATGATGAGATGGTGAGATGTTAAGTCGATACCCTTTTGGGTGCCGCAAGCTGATGAGTTGTGCCTTGGTGCTTTTTGGCCAAGGAAGCCTTGACCCCGCGGTTTGGGTCTAAGGTGTTGTTGTTATGTACCTTGGTGGTCGAGAGTTTGCCCTAGGTACTGCGGTTGATTCCGCTTAAGTCCTCAGGTAGATTCCGCGAGGCAAGTTGGTGCGGTTGATTCCGCTGTTACCTTCGGTCGGTTCCGTTGGAGTTATGGAGGTGGTGATGCCGTTGTTGTTGTGTTGCATACGCATTGCATCGGAGATGTTGTTTAGGGATGTTCGACATAGGGGAGATCGTCCTAGAGTACGGCGATCCGGCCATCCACGATTGGAGTAGATTCTCCTAGCACCCCCGAGATGAGGCATTCGTTGGTTTGATGCGTTGGCTATCCAAGGAGTAGATTCTCCGGCGTTGAGTAGATTCTCAATGTGGATATGTAACTCCGAAGTCGTTCATCCCGAGTTTAGTGGATCCACATGCATTGTTGATTTAGCGGAGTAGGACTGCATTGCACTGCATAGCATAATGATAATGTTGATGTTTGGTGTAATGTTGTTGCGTTTACTGTTTACTTTACTTCCTACTTCTTGTTGTATATGATTACATGAACTTACTCCCCATGTTTGTTTGTGTTTGGCCTGATTGGCACCTTGCAGAGGATGACGAGCAGCCCGGAGAGGAGTGACTTTGAGGAGCCGCCACTCATAGTAGGGCTAGTTTGTGTTATGTTAGTTTTCAGTTGTAATTCCGTGGGTGTTTATCCCGGAACGGTTATACCAGCTCTGTAGGTGACATCGGGGTTCGGATATTTATATTAGTTTGTTATGTTTAAAACTCATTTTAATTCCGCGTTGTAAACGGTTCATGTGGGACTTTTCTACCCATGGACAATTGTTCTTGTTGTAAATATTGTAAATCTTGTATTAGGCCCATTAGTCTGGCCCATTAGGTTTAGCGTTGCCTATATAATCTTATTAGTGTTTGTACTCTTGAATTAATCAATAATATTCAATATCATTTTACACATGGTATCAAGAGCTCCCGGTCTTGGGGGTCTCGCTTCCGCATAAAAACCCTAGCCGCCTTCATTGCGGTTTTCTTTGCCGCCTCCATTGCGGCTCTCTTGGCTGTCTTCATAGCAGCGTTTGACACCTTTATTGTGTCCAGTTTTTGGCCGTCGCCCACCATCCGTCACTGTTCACTGCCGTTGACCACTGTCCACCACCGTTGACCGCCGTAAACCGCCGATATCACTCCGGCGACCACACCCAGAGGTTCGGCTCCTCCAGATCGGCCGGAACCCAGAAGATCGTGGCCAACGGCCGCCGCACGCGCCCTCACGCGCCACCACAACGCGTCTCACTTCCGGGTGCGTGTAACCCACGCGCCGCCCTCCGGCCACCGTATCGCGGCGCGACTTTCACAGTAGCCTCGCCAGCCCTTCCTCAGTCCATTTGAGTGGTCCAAATCGCGATCGGAGAACCTTTTTCCGTGGGTATTTTTGAAGCCTCGGTGCTTTTCCTGCGTTTGCTGTTTTTCGCCGTTCTTATACAGTTCAGAACCAATTGAGGACTTTTCAGAACCAGTTGAGGACTTTGCTCGACTCTTTTAGTAAGCTTTTTGATTCTTGTTCAGTGAAAATGACTGGTAAGAGTTTTTGCTCCCGCACCTTTAGTGCCTCTGGTAATATTCCCAAGAATGCTTGGATTGTTGACTCTGGTGCCACTGATCATATGACCTTCCATTCCAAGTTGTTTTCCTCTTACACTTCACCTTCCAGTAATCAATATATTACTGTTGCTGATGGTTCTCGTACCCGTGTTGTCGGTTCTGGGAACATTGATCTCCAACCATCATTTAAATTGAAAAATGTGCTTTATGTTCCTGAACTTTCCAACAACTTAATTTCTATTCATAAGCTTACTCAGGACCAGAACTGTGCAGTAACATTTTTCCCTTCTCATTGTGTTTTTCAGGATCTTGCCACGGGGAGGACGATTGGAGTTGCTAAGGAACAGGGAGGGTTGTACTATCTGTCTGATGAAAGATATGGTCAGGGGGTGCAGTCTTCCTGCTTACAGTCTGAGTCTAAGTCTCACTTTCTTGCATCACAGGTCTGGCTTCAGCACAAGCGTCTTGGACATCCTCCATTTTCTCTAATTAAGTCTATGTTTCCGTCTTTGTTTTTACAACAGTCTGTCGAGTCTTTTAAGTGTGACGTTTGTCAATTTGCTAAACACCATCGTGCTACTTTCCCTTCTAGTTTTAAGAAAAGTGCTGAACCATTTGATCTTATACATTCTGATGTTTGGGGGCCAGCCCCTGTTTCTAATATTTCTGGTGCGAGATGGTTTGTTTCCTTTATTGATGATTGTACTCGAGTAACTTGGCTTTTCTTGATGAAGGAAAAATCAGAAGTACCCCAACTTTTTATTCAATTTTATCATATGGTGCAAACACAATTTGGGAAAGGCATTAAAAGATTACGTTCGGACAATGGAAAAGAATATGTCAATCATAGCCTTTCAAGCTTTACTAGTAAACAGGGCATCATCCATGAGTTTACATGTGTTGACACCCCGCAACAAAATGGGGTTGCAGAAAGGAAAAATCGCCACTTACTTGAAGTTGCTCGAGCCCTTCTCTTCCAAATGTCAGTCCCAAACTCATACTGGGGAGAAGCAGTACTGACTGCTGCCTATCTTATTAACCGGATACCATCTCGTGTTCTAGGTAATGTTAGTCCTGTTCAGTTTATGATCTCACACTTTCCATCTGTCCCTATCATGCAGAGTCTTGAGTCTCGGGTATTTGGATGTGTTGCCTTTGTTCATGTTCATAAACAGCATCGAACTAAGTTGGATTCTCGTGCAGTCAGGTGTGATGTTACCTTCCATGAACATGTGTCATTCTTCACTCGTCCTCAACTTCAGGGGGAGAGCAATAATTTGGAATCTGAGTCCGAGTTTCTCCTTCTTGGTCCTCGCCTGCCTGAGTTACCTGTTCCTCAGTCACCTGTCCCTCAGTCACCTGCTCCTGAGTCACCCTCTCCTGAGTCACCTGTTTATGAGCCTCCCGTTTCTGAGTCACCTGTTTACGAGCCTCCCGTTTTTGAGTCACCTGTTTCTGCTCCTGTTTTTCCTGTGTCTTCTGTTTTACAGGAATCTGCACCTTCAGCACCAGCGAAGAACAAAGCTAATGAGTTACCTGTGGTGTATCAGAGGAGAGTAAAACCCAACCTGGTCCAGAAACAACCTCAATTGTCCGAACCGGAGGTAAGTACTGAAAATAATCCACCCATTTTTGATTCTCAGTGTGTTGATATTATTGACCCTGATCCAGATGACTTACCAATTGCTTTGAGAAAAGGGAAAAGGTCTTGTGCCAAATATCCTATTTCTCAATTTGTCTCCTCTAAACATCTTTCCCTGCAGCATCAGAGTTTTATTGCAGCGGTTGACTCTGTGAGAATCCCAGCATCTGTTCAAGAGGCACTAAAGGATGCAAATTGGGTCCAAGCTATGGATGAGGAGATGAAAGCACTTGAAAGGAATGGAACTTGGGAAATTGTTGAGAGGCCAGGGGGCAAGAAACCAGTTGGTTGCAGGTGGATTTATACAGTCAAGCATAAATCAGATGGCACTCTTGATCGATACAAAGCAAGACTAGTGGCAAAGGGATATACTCAGACCTATGGCATTGATTATGAGGAGACATTTGCTCCAGTGGCAAAGATGAATACTGTTCGTATTTTACTCTCTCTTGCTGCTCACTCGGGGTGGGATCTTCACCAGTTTGATGTTAAAAATGCGTTTTTGCATGGAGACTTAGAGGAAGAGGTGTATATGGAGATTCCTCCGGGATTTGGACCTACTAGTGGAACTGACAGAGTGTGTAGATTGAGGAAGGCCTTATATGGGCTTAAACAGTCTCCTCGGGCGTGGTTCGGGAGATTCACAAAAGCAATGGTTTTCCTGGGTTACAAGCAGAGTCAAGGAGATCATACACTTTTCTTCAAACATTCACAAGGAGGAAAACTAACTGTACTTCTTGTGTATGTTGATGATATCATTATTACAGGAGATGATTTGGTTGAAAGACAACTACTCAAGGAGAAATTATCTGCAGAGTTTGAGATGAAGGACCTTGGGAAACTTAAGTATTTCCTTGGAATTGAGGTGGCCTACTCAAAACAAGGCATTTTCATTTCTCAAAGAAAGTATGTGCTTGACCTTTTGAAGGAAACAGGCAAACTTGGATGTAAACCTGCAGGTGTTCCCATAGAGCAAAATCACAAATTGAGCATTGAAGAGGAGAGTGCTAAAGTTGACAAGGTCCAATATCAGAGATTAGTGGGGAAGTTGATTTACTTGGCACACACTAGACCAGATTTAGCATATGCGGTTAGTGTTGTAAGCCAATTCATGCATGATCCGAGGGTGAGACATTTGCAAGCTGTAGAGCGTGTTCTGCAATATCTCAAAGCCACTCCAGGGAGAGGACTCTTGTTCAAAAGAGGTGGAAGCCTAACTATGGAAGCCTATACCGATGCTGATTATGCAGGTTCGGTGAGTGATAGAAGGTCCACTTCAGGCTATTGTGCATTTTTGTGTGGGAACCTTGTCGCTTGGAGAAGTAAGAAGCAAAGTGTAGTGGCTCGATCAAGTGCTGAGGCAGAATTTAGAGCTATGGCACAGGGAATCTGTGAGCTATTGTGGATGAAGATTGTGCTTGATGACTTGAAGATAAAGTGTGAAGGCCCTATGAGGTTACTTTGTGACAACAAATCGGCTATTAGTATTGCTCATAATCCTGTTCAGCATGACAGGACAAAACACATTGAGATAGATCGACACTTTATCAAGGAGAAGCTGGATAGCGGGCTGATAACTACGACTTACATTCCTTCTGGGCATCAACTGGCAGATGTGTTAACAAAGGGCTTACCAACAGAACGATTCAGTCAACTTACTTGCAAGCTGGGAATGATAGATATCCATTCACCAGCTTGAGGGGGAGTGTTGTAAATATTGTAAATCTTGTATTAGGCCCATTAGTCTGGCCCATTAGGTTTAGCGTTGCCTATATAATCTTATTAGTGTTTGTACTCTTGAAATTAATCAATAATATTCAATATCATTTTACACAGTTCTATTTCTTTCAATAATAAGTGCATGTTTTCCTTTAAGTGTTTTTAATTAAATGGCTTATAACATGTGGGGTAGAAGGGTGTCACATTTGGCACAACCTTAACTCTTCCATTTGTATGTTCGTCAAATATCGGTATCATGTTCTTATTTCTCAGCATCCCAATTTTTTCCTGATACTCCTTTTTTAATTTATATGTATGCAGTTGCAACCAGATGAGATGGAGCTACCGTGCCTCTCAACAAGTTTTACAGATGATTGGGAACCAGTTTTTGCCTTCCTTAGCACACAAGAAATCATACATTTTTTCCTTATAGTACTGTCACACAAACCTGTCGGTCAGATTCATGTAAGATGCATGAACAAAAAGCTAATGATAAGAAGAAACTAAAATATGACATATTGGTCTTGACTAATTCTGCATAGAAATGGAATAGGAAGCATTCAGACACCAGGCAAAGCCCCAATAAGAGAACGGATGGATGTCGAGCACACTACCTGGTCCATTGCAGAAGGATGTTTACCATGGTGAAAGGTAGATACAAGAATAGCCAGGGCATGAACATGGTTCATGCTCACATTGAACTGATCTTGCAGCATACGGGCTCGCTCATCACACATATTAGTAAGCATTTCTTCTCTTCGCTGCATAATGTTCATATTTAAGTGCCAAAATAACCAAATGGACCCAGCTATTCCAAGTGATACAAATATAACTAGCAACTTTTTCCTCCACCTCCCAGCACTGTTAGAAGGACCCCAAGTTAAATGTGGAAGCCGCTTTTTCTGAGCAACGGGATGCCCCTGGACTAGCTTCTGCTTTTGGCTCCTCCGTAATAAACTTAAGCCAGACAACTTGCAGGACATTATAATTCCTATAAGGACACACCAGCATCCTTTAACCAAATTTGATGAACTTGTATAATCCTTCATTTCACAGACCCACAGTTTCCATGAGTGCACAATGTTCTGCAAAGCCAAAATAAACAAGCAAATTAATTCAATTGTGGATGTATATGTTTCGAATAAGCATTTACGTTCTGCATCTTTTCACAGTTACTGCACAAGCTTAGATGCAGAGTCTATGTAGTATAATCCACAAGACCACAACTAACATGAGAAATGGATTTACATAATAATATCACTAGGCTATAGGGTAAATAAAATGAAATGCTACTAACTATCATTGACATTGCACTGTCTTTTACATATGAAGACAAGAATTTATTATAGCACTTGCCAAGCTAAAAGGAATATTATGATGAGGGTTAGCCAGTAAGGCAATTCCATTGAATCATCTGACTGGGTTCAAGTGCATATAAAATGGTATCATACTATCATTGTAGATTTATATGTTGCATTATTAGCAGTTTCATTTCTCACCCAGCATCAACAAACTTAGCAGTTCTTAGCGGTATATGAGGAATCCTAAAGCTCAGTCACAATATAACTTACCCCCTTGGATAGGTTTAGAGGTGAATAATAAGTTAGGCTAAGCTAGGCTAGGCTAGGCTATAATTCATAGGTACCAACTATTTTGAGAAGAATCAACATTTTAAACTATGCAACTTTTGGGCATAACATATACATTCCTTAGCTTTAGTAAAAGCTCTACCTTTCCACAGAGGAAATGATTAACCAAATTGGACGGGAGTGCAGAGATTGAGGCCAAGGATACAGATTTTTTCAATAGGAATGATAATTCAATCCTTCTCTGAACATAATCATCAAGAATTGGGCATTGTTCTATGGGTTCTACAGTGTCTGCAACAAATCTATGCTCCTTTTGTAACTCCTGATTCTCTGAACAAATTAACTGTGAAGTGCTGACTGTGCCACTGCTTAATAGCATTTGTAGTCTTCTTTCATCAATACAATTGGATAAAATCTGCATTATAGACTAGTAAGATAGAAGACAGAGCACCACTTTGTTTACTGTTCATATTCACCTCTGCAACAACTGTTTTCTTTAAACTTACAGCAAGAGAGAATCTGTTACTTTTAGCAATTAAATTGTTGTTCAGCATAAGATAATCCAAGAAAAACCTAAAGATAATCACAAGAGCACAGTTTATATCCTTTCATTTATGGCAATCTCTTGGTTCTCAACTTCTCATTATTTTACATCTTTTACTTCAGATCAAAGTTATAATCCAACAAGAACTTGTATAGTAAAGAAGAAGCCAACTAATTAAGTTTCTAAGCAGAAATAGTTGTCCTCAACAACCATAATTTCAAGCCAGAAACCAAGAAAAATAAAAGAGTGACAGAAAGTGCATATCACCTGATCTGATACAGAGAACAAAGAAGCCAAAGCATGAAGCTGCTTCCTGCTGACATTGTAACGATGTAGCAAGAATCGTGCCCTCTCTTCACAAGCTGCTTCTCTCCCCTTGCTCATCAAACACTTACTATTGAAACTAAACAAAAACCAAACACTTCCTATAGCAACAAAACCACAAATCAAGAGAAGGAAATGCTTCCTCATACATGTCCTAGCAGAATTAGACCCATGCAAAGGCTCATTTGCCTTCCAAGACTTCATAGTTGGTTGCAATCTGCCATTTGAACCAGAAAGCCTTCGATTCACTGACATCCTTTGCCAAATTCAGCAACTTGTCTCACAAACTTTCTTGAAGATTCAAGGTGAACACAGCTCAAAAACTTGTACCAACAAGCATCCCACCATGAATCCTCAACTAGCAAGTAAAGATTGAAGCAACCCCAAAAATCTCCTTCAGCAATCTGCTCTAAAAACTCGTAAAGTTTGATGCTTTATGATATTTTCATAAACAGAAGCAAACCAAGATGGAAAATTGAATGAAACCCAGTTCATATATCAATGAACCAACTCCAACCAACAAACACTGTGTTGTTGTGTTGAGAACACAAAGTGGTCCAACTATGTTGGCCCCAGAAGTTTGTTTTGTTATGGAATCCGTGAAACATGAAAAGCCAGATGCGGAAGAGGAGCATGGTGTAATAATCACACTCACAGCACAGAACAAGCTGAGTCAAAACCAGTTGTCATTTTGGCAAATTCTGAGTGAGAGAATGAGATAAGGAAACTTTGTTTTTTTTCTAAAACAGGTTGTTTCTGCCTCACTGAGTTCTCAACAGCCAAAAGAAGCATCAAGGGTGGAACAACCTCAGAGTACTCATCACCTTGCAAATGCTGATACAACCATAACCCATTTTTGTTTTTGTTTTCGTTTTTCTGAAAGTTAATGTCTCTCTCTTTCCTCTCTCTTTTCTCTCTCCAGCTTCTTGGTGTGCAGCATTAGCTAAATTGAGGATGGATCATGATTATCTCATCATCTGGTGGGGAAAGGTTAACCAAAAGAAAACAAAATTCCAACATTAAAAAACAAGCAAATATAAAAAAAGAAATGAAATCATATTTTTTTAATATTATCTTCAATTATGACTTTTTTATTTTTGGTTTAATTCATTTCACTTTTTTTTTAACTGGTATTTTGGTGGTTTGCTTTTGCAAGAGTTGAAAATGACGAGACCCATGGGAAAGATGGGGTACTCCAACTGCGCACTGCAGAATACGGATTTGAAGTGACAGAGAGTCAGAAAAAAAGAGGTAAGAAGAGATGGTTCTGGTGAAACCGTGAAAGTTGTGAAAGGGTAGGAGAGGGAATAACAATTTCTATTTTGTTTTGGTATTTGACTACGAGGGTGCGTTTCATTTGTAAAAATTCAGGGGATTGAATAGCACAAAAATTTTTGTCCCTTGTTTGATTTGAAAATTGGTCAGTGGACAGGACAAAAAATGGAGTGAGGGACAGGAGAAAAACCCAGAATTTTGTCCCCCACCAAACTATGGGACAACTTTTTGTCCCATGGACAGACTAACAAAAGACAAAATTATCTTTACATCTCTCTTCTCTCTCTCTCCTCTTTCTCTCCTCTCTCTCTCCCCTCTCTCTCTCTCTCTCTCTCTCTCCCCTCTCTCTCTCCTCTCTCTCTTTCTCTCTCCCCTCTCTCTCTCTCCTCTCTCTCTCCCTCTCTCTCTCTCTCTCCCTCTCCCTCCCTCTCCTCTCCTCTCCTCTCTCTCTCTATTGTCTATATTTATATATTAAATAATATAATATATATATTATAAAGGGTATTCCGATAAATTTAATATTATTTTGTTTGTGCTGTCCATTATCTATCAAACAATGTACAAGACAAATAATTGTCCTGTGACTCAAGGATTTGTCCTGTGCTGTCCTGATACCTTTTGCAAATGGGAAAGTTGGAAAAAAAAGATTATGCTGATAATCAATTTTTGTATAATCGATTATTGTGATAATCGATTATAATCCGAATCTGTTTTTGTTTGGGACTGTTTGCTAGAAAGCGATTTTAAGATAATCTATTTCGTTTGGATGGTGCAAAAAAAATCATTTTATATAATAAATTACGAAAAAGGGTATGGAGTTATTTGTATAATTTAATAATATTTGTTTAGAAGGTAGTTTTATAGGGGTAAACAGGGAAGAGAGTTTTGAGAATGAAAAATAATCAAATCACAATAATCTTAAGCTAGAAAAAACTAGATGGCATAAAACAGCTTTTTTCCCCTAAAAAAAGCTTTTTGTTAAATTTAAGCAAAATGTCAAACATAATAGATTATCTATGAAACAGCTTTTAACCTAAAAAACAGCTGAAAACTAGGGAAAATAATATTTCCCATACATACTCTAAGCTGTGAGATTAATTTGCTTGTTGGGGATAAGATAATAGATTTCCAACTCTGATTTTATAAGAAGGATTAAACTTTAATTATTATAGAAATAATATTTTGACACACCTATGAGACACACCGTTTCTTTATGATAATGATAAACAAATCTTACAACATAGAACATGTTATATAACAATTGTGTATCCAGGATTACCAAAAAAAAATAAATTATGTATCCAAATATCATAATTCCTCTAATTATAACATCTTTATGTTTTAACTTCAACCAACTATATTATAACATTAATAAAACATTTAATTAAAAATAAGTAATTAATTTCAAAAAATTCCACTTACAAATTCATATAACACTTGGAATATCTTTAATGACAAAATTTTAAGGAACCAATTTTAAGTTTTTAAGTTGGTCCATTAGAGTTTATGACACTCACTTAATTTTCACTTCAATGATGATTTTCAATACTTAAATTCCTTAACTTCTCTCTATCTTCAACATCTCATGTTCTCTTTCCCACTTTTACATTATCAAAAAAAAAAATTATTTAAATATTATGGAAACTCCTTTAAGTTTCATTAGATAAGGAACCCAATTTAAATTTAAGAAACTCAAAATCACATATATCATATTATAAGAATATTTTATTCTTAAAAAACCTTTAAGGAATTCCAACTAAAAATGCTCTTATAAACCAAATGTTTTAGTTTAATCCCTTTTTTCATTTTCACCTTCCCTCCTCTTTCCATTGGGACTCTCCCTCCCCGAGGACAACAAAAAATTAAAATAACAATAATACACTCTTTTTAATATTTAAAAGTTTAAAAATACTAGTTTCCAATAACAAATTCTTAGTCTTTTCAAAAAATAAAAAATTCTTTTGTCAAAAAAAAAAAATACCTAGACATTTATTAATATTTACCTTTTTATTATTGAGTGAATTGTTAATAGTTTGACGTAGATTCTATTTTTAATATTAAAAAGTATATTACTGACATTACTTATGAGGCATTATCTATGCAGTGGGGGCTGCTACTGTGTGCATGGTGTGAAAAGATTCTCGTGTGACGGAATCAATGGTTTTTGAGAAAATCATAATGAAAAAGATACACTAAAATAAAAATTTAAATATTTTTTTTTGAGAGAAAATATATTTATTTTTAAAATTATATAAAAATTAAGATATAATTTACGCTATTAAATTAAAAAATACTCTTATATTTTTTTTTATTTTGACAATACTGATATGATAAGGGGATATAAGTGTAAGTAACTGGCTGCGGCATCAAAGAAAACGAATATAGGCTATATACCTTACACACCACTGTATTATGACACCTTTGTTTTAGATTTTGATAGAATTGATTTTAAAAGAATTGATTTCAAATAATAAGATTAAAAAAATTGATTTGTGTTTGATAATAATATTTTAAAAGTGGGTTTAGAAGAATTGATTTTGTTTGGATGATAAATTAAAATCACTTCTGAGATATAAATATATAAAATTTTGTGGGTCTCATATCTAAAATCAATTATTCCCAATGGAAAAGCTAGAAATTCTTGTTTCCATTAAAATCAATTCTACTCACCTCAAACATGATTCTTTTCAATACAATTTATCGCCAAACAAGATCCAATACCCGAAAATCAATTATTTCTAATGCAAGCAAAGTTTTTCATGTCCAGAAATCTAAACCAAATGCACACTAATAATGAAAGAAAGTGAGAATCAACTGGTACTAATTAAACAAAGTGCCAATTTGACTAAAAAACTGGTATCAAAAGCATAATTGGTTTAACCATCATTGCATGGATATTATTATATTAAGCTGATTTTTTGTTTTTTATATATTTAATAAGTTAATCTTAATTAGGTGGTGATCAAACACACAACAACCCATATGCATATAGTTAGATCTTTGGACTTCTTGCATCATTGTGGGATGGGGGAAGTAGGGTTATGCATATTAACTAATGATGATTATTTTTATTTTTTTATCAATAGATGATGATGATATATCATTATTGAGAAAAAATAAATTCCACAAGTTAAAGTTAATTTTAAAGCGAACTCCTACTTCTAGCTATGATTTAAGCTATGTGTTTTGAGATTTGTCATTTCTAGCAAAACTAGTAACTATCAACTCAACGTTTTAAACTTAATTTAAAGATAACCAGATTTTTATTAATTTTTTTAAAAAAATATTTCTCATGCTACTTTATCTGTGATCCAGAATATTTCTAGTGCTTTAACAATATAATAAACTCTGCATTAATTAATGATGCTAAGAAAAACTTGTTATATAGCACACATTTGTTGGAAGAATGAAATAAGTTTCATAGGAGGGAAAAAGATTATCATGATCGAAGTTTAATAAAAAAGAAAAAGAAAAATATACCCAAATGAGTCGACTTAGAGGTGGAAGTCAGATGCTACAATAAGCTTGAATCTTTCCTTATCAAGTTGGTTCATATGCATAACCAGAATGTAATCATATTTATGTAAGTTCAATAATTGATTACTTGTTTTTATTGTGAAAATATATTTTACATACTTTGTCCATACCAGTTTTTTTTTTTTTTTTTTATCTTTTTTTAACGGAATTTTTTTTCTTCCTGAATTATGTGGATTGGGTCAATGAAATTAAATGATGACATTTAGTATGATTTATTATTGAAAAAGAATAAGAAAATCTATTTATGTACTCATCTGTAGATAAATTCAAACTGCCTTTATTCAAAAAAAATATATCAAACTTCAAACTGTAAAAAATTGTACTATTCCAATTTAGGACTGGAAAATTAACTATTCATCTTCTTTTTTTTTTACAAGTGTGGAATCTTTTCTTAAACTATAGCATTTTATAATTTATTCTCGACTAAAACATTACAAATTATAGAATACCCTGATGCTTGATATTTCAATATGCAAAAATGCTAAAGAGATTTACCATATTATATATGCAAGTCAAGTCATTAAATGTAATAGGAAATTATATTGTGCTTTTTTTAAATTTAAATTAATTATATTCTATATTTATTTTATTTTAAAAAATTGCATAAACCTTTTTTGGGGTTTATATTGTTATTATACTTATTATTACTTTTTTTTATAATCATACTTATTATTACATTTATATTTATATTATCATTACATTTATATCTCTCATTATATAAAGCTCGAAAGAGTTTAATATAATTTCTGCTAAGTAAATAAATTCTTCATTAAAATATGATAATCAAAGCTGAACTAGTTGTGCTACTTATGTTAGCACCATTTTGATGAACAGTGAAATATTTTCTCACAATAATAGAAAATATTATATTTCAACGCTATAAATAAAAATATAAAGTATCTTCCGCCGAAAATAATCTAGATATAGATAACGTGCTTGCAAAGGGGAAAAAATCCTACCACTATTTTTTGAGTCAAAAAGAAAGTGACTAGCCAGAAAAAATTCCAATCATCAATGTAACTCCTGCATGGTTGTTTAAACTTACTTTAAATTTGTAGGGCCATGCTTCATTGTAATCCACTTTGACATAATGGCATTGGAAGCTTTGTTGTTACTTTCCCTCTCCAGCTTTTCTTTTTTACTTCTTGCCATGAAAACTACCGTGCTCTTTATTTATTTATATATTATCATTTATTATTTTTTATATTAATTTATTCATCTTTTGGAGCTAAGTAGCAAGTACTATGTTCATGTGGGAAGTGCATTCCTGTATGGGGCACACATCAAGTAACTATATGTGTATGCTCAATAATTACAAAATCCAATTGGAGATAGACCCCACAATGTCTGTTATTCTCCCTAGGCAGATTTCTCTTCAAGAATATGCATTCTATTCCTAATTTAACCTAATAAAGAGGTGGTTATATTGGCTATTCCATATTCTAATTTTTTGACCCTTTTTTCCTTATTGATTACTAACCACTCGCAACAAAGCCAAAGTTCAAATCTTTGTAAAATAGTATATTGTTAGTGTGCCAATAATTAAATTATATATCTAACTTGAACTAAGCAATTGAAGAACTTGAGCATGCCAGTTTTGAAAACATTAATTTAATCTAGAATAGTTACTGGTTCTGTTATTTATATACATGTAAAAACATATACGTAGGGTTTTTTCTTACAGAAAAAATGAATTATTACATTGATAAAAGTCCAGTACACTTGCAAATTAGATGTATGCTGGACTATACTTGATTATTAATGATTTAATTATTAGTTAACGTTTTATTATGTGATTAACATTTCCCATTTATTGTGCTTTCAAAAAAAAAAGGTTTCAAGAAAACATTTACCATTTATTGTAAAAAAGTGTACTAATAGTTGTTAACCCTGCAATAAACATTATTAAATAATAGATCATTGATAACAAAATATAGTTTAGGTGTAAGTTTTTAGGTGTAGATGAAACAGTTTTGAATGGCTATTAAACGGATTTGGATTCTCTATATTCAATTTTTAAGAAATAGTTCATCGATTCGATCTTCCCTCTTAGATCTAATTTTACCAATGGTTGAGAAATAGTTTAATAAAAAATTGTTTGAGGACCCAGATGTAAAAGTGGCCAACTTGCCAAAGCTAATTAAAGTAATCGAAGAAACTTGACAGATATAGAGTTAATTGTATATAAAGTATAAACCATTAATCATAAGTTAGAAGTAAGGTTCAAGGTTTGATGACTGCGGTCTCAATTTTTTCAAAACAAAAAATCGTATTTTTGTTTACCAAAAGAAAAATGGATTTTTTCTCCTGAATGTCTATTTTACATGTTCAACAGTCGCATGTTCGAAATAAATAATAAGTTATCAACTAGAATTCAAATTGAAGGTTAGAGTTAGACAAGGCCTTTCAAAACAAGTCTATATATAAAATGAGTAAATAAATTTTTTAAATGGATTATCAAATAAATAAATAAATAAATAAATAAATATTTTGATATTATTAGTAAATTAAAATTCAATATATTTATAATAAATGGAAAACACAGCTAGAAAATTATGAATTTCTTGATGATTTTTTCCGCAAGAATTTTCTACGATTTTTACTTCAATTTTTTAAGAAATAAGATTTTTTTCCTATAGATTTAACTTCATAGAAAAATTTGTAAATTTTTTTGACATTTCCTATAAATTTTACTAGGAATTTAAATTTTTCCCAAGAAAATATATATGAAATTTCCTGCGAATTTCAAAATTCACAGAGAAAATTACCCATGTCATGTGAAGATATTAGAAAAATTATCATAGAAAAATATGCATAAAATCTATTTCCTATACATTTTTGTGCAAAATTCGTAGGTAATAAACAAATTCTAGTTGTGAAATAAACACACCCTTAACTCATTTTAAAAGAAGTTTTCCACCGATGTCAGTATCGAATTCGCCGGAGCATGGTAAAATGGTAAATCTTTTAGAAAATTATTTACGGAAGGTGTTGATGATCATAATCATGAATGCAAACAATAATGAATATTGGGAGCCAATGCCAAATTTACCCATCCAATATAAAGGCCTCACGGTGCTTTAGAATAGAGCATTTCTTTCAAGAAAGCGAAGCAAAACCCTTCTGTACCAGAATATAGCTTTCTTATTTGAAGTAATTCGCTTCTTGCCTTTTTCGACTACATTTTCGGACAAAATATATGGTTCTTATAGAGGATCGAAGGTAAATTAAGTAAAATAAGAACCATTTAATGAACAGAAGAGCATTTAATCAAAAGTAATCAGAGAATTTGGCATGCTGGAGAGCAGAAGAGGATCCGTTCTCATTTTGTCTCAATGAAATCACCATCAGCAAGAACCCTAAAAATAAAATAAGATAAAAAATATTTATTAAGTAAAAGTTAAAAAATTAAATAGTATGATTATTCAATTTGAAAAACTAATTATTCATATTATATGATTGTTTTTTCTATTTATAATAAATAAATAAAACTAAAACTAAATGTCATATTTTTCATTATTCTTCCTGAATAAAATGGACAGTGTACCTTGTGCAAGCTGTTTGAAATTGACAAGCTAATCAAAATAGGGACAAAAATGAGAAAAGACGAAGGACATTATAAATTAGCTCACCTATCTATTTTCCTGACACACAACCTTGTCTTGACCAAAGCTTGATAGCAACCCTTGCTCTGCTGATTTTTGTCTGCATAAATGTTTGTAACCCTTAACTTGTGAACACTAGTCCTATATAATAAGCTTGGTATATTCAGCAAATTTTGAAGCTCTTTCGTAAGATGCCTGTTTTCTGTTATTTTATATAATGGGTGTGAAAAGGACGTGTTGATACAAATGGCTTTATAAATTGAGTATGGAAGATTATAATCTTCAAGCTTGTCTTCAAATGGTTCACAAATTGACTCTAGGTCATATTGAAGTTTTCAACTTTATTTTGTTTTGTTTTGTTTTTTTTTTGGTGTTCTCAACTTTATTTTGTTTTACCTGTGTTGGAGGTAGCATTTGGAGGTTATTTGCTTAAAGGGGTGTCCCCCACCTTTGGTGGAAGCGCGGCTACGACTTGAGTTCAGTGGCAATTGAAGTTTTCAACATCTGAATCAATTTTAGAGCATATTGATGATTCTAAGAAAGAAAAGTTTTGGAGAAAAATGTTTTTAGATAAATACACAAATAAAGTTCATAATTAATGTACAAAATCCTTGAATCATATGGGATTTATGTGAATGATAATATTGTCCAAATAGAGGTAAGTTTTTAGTTTGTCTGCCTTTTGAGTTTTGAATGTGGGTGGGTTTTATCTTATTCATTCCACATCAATAGCAGTTATTAGAGGTGTATAATGCACCTCTTTTCAGAGGGTATATATATTAGATATCAATCATGCCATCCTGACTCGTGTCGTGTTACGGGTGGGGGGTAAACAACTTTGGGCAAATATCTTAAAAAAAAATTGTTTCCATTATTGTTGTCAGTATATACCTTTTTTCCAACACTTTTTAAGTTTCTGAAAAACAAGAATTTAAAATAGTTATTTGCTCTTTCCCCTTTCCCTTTTATTGAATTTCTTCTCAATTTCAGGTCTTCTCTCTCTCTCTCTCTCTCTCTTTTTTAAAAACAAAAAATACCAAGTCTCCTACAATATATTTTTGTAGAATTCGACGATTTATAAACTGATGCCTAGTACTTACAAATTGCATTGGTTCATTTGATTGCAATGTAAGACTTTGCCTCCTTACTTAATTGTATCACTTTCAGCTATACAAAGTAGCTCTTAAGTTTTGACAAACCTATGTTACTCTTGTAGGTATCGTATCTAAATAATCGCCTCTAATATGACATTGGCCTTTATTGATTAGCTTAACGAACTGCCCTTGTTAAGTCACTAATACATTCTGCATTTCCTCGAGTTTTGATGAAAGATGGGAAAAGGATTGAAAAAAAAAGATGTTTATATTCGTTTAATCCCGTTGGCTCGAAAATACAGAACACACCATTCAATTGTTTATGATTCATCTCTCTCTACATTTTCTCTTATTTCAGCATAAATACTAATGGTAGAATGTGAAAATGTTTCTACCTTGGATGGAGCTGATTGATTAGAGTAAAAGAGGGAATTTGAGGTTGAAGTCATAATGATCACTCCTTGATCTACCACTAACGTAGAAAAGAAAAATAAAAAGTAATAAGTTGGAGATGCAGACTCAACTTTCAGGATGATTAAAAAAACAATGTTTAATTTATAAATTCGGATTCATGCAGAAACGTATCCGTAGTAAGGTATCCCCATCACTGAAAGCACATTCTCCAGGCTTTAGTATTGATCAAATTTTTGTTCACCTTGCTCCAAACCACATTCTCAGCTTTCTGGGCTAACTACTACAAAATCATCAGTACGCTTTGTTTCTCCATGCATAACCGGCCTACCACCTACCCACAAAGGGGGAAAATGTGTGGCAACATAGACGTGAATTATTAACGTGGATATAAATACCAATAGAAGTGAGATTCTATTCTATTCCATTCATTACACATAAACAGTAGAAGTTCAAGCACAACTTCATCTTTTCCCTAATGGCTCTCTGGTTTGTGCTCCTTCTTACAATCTTTACAGTCAGTAAAGCTCAGTCCACACCTTCATTTAACCAAACTGACCTGCAGGCAGCCATGGCTGACATGAGAAGTCGATCTTACTACGGATTTGTCATCCTTCTCAAAATCCTCAACAGCCAGCCTAACTCATTGCAAAACAATGATCTGACATTCCTAATGCCAAGTGATGAAGAACTATCTCAGTTCTCAATAACTCCGGTTCAGCTCCATGATTTTCTACTCAGCCATTCCATTCCAACATCACTAGTGCTCAATCACTTATTACATTTTCCAAATGGCTCTGTGGTTCCATCTAGCGTCCCAAGCAGGGTGATAAACATAACCAACAGCGGGAGATCAGGTGGCTTGTTTGTCAACAACGCAAGGATTGTCACGCCAAATGTGTGCCAAACCTCTTTAATAAGGTGCCATGGAATCAGTGCTGCTTTGACATTTGACATGGTTCCAACAGCAAGCTCCAGAACCTAAGAACCCCCCACAGAACAATAATGTACCAAAACCTGCCCATCTGTCAAAAAGAGGAATATTCCACCTTTCCAGTAAGGCAGCAGTTACTTACCCTTTTACTGTAATGTTGTGCCGTTTTATCAATATAATAAAACATCACTTTTACTGTCTCCACTTATGATCTATCTGGCCTCTAGTCCTGATCCAACTCAAGATAAACATAATAAAACAAGAATATAGCTTATCACAATGATAAAAATGTTGACCAACTAATTACATACCACAATTTAAGCAACACATAAATAATTTGTCACAAAAGCATATTTATACATATATCGCATGGAACAAGCCTAGTTTCAAACTGATTTTAAGCCTTTACCAGTACATCCTCTGTCTATATAGGCTTATACTGTCTTGAATATAATGGAATTAAATTAGACTGTCTCTTCATCAATCGTTCAACAAGAAGTCATAACTATAATATGTAAAAGATTACAACATACACTGAAGCAGTACTCATGGATTTGTTCGGAAAGGGTGGCACTCATTAGATTGACTATCTGCCTTAGGAGGAACATTATAGAGAAGATCATGGATTTTGGAATACATCAGCATCGAAGAGGGGTCACCACCACCACTGCTCTGTGATACACGAGAACTCTCCTGCAATTTGATCTTCTCATACAAATATTGCTTCTCAGCCTCAGCCTCGCTTAATCTCTGTTTCAAATAGTTGCTAGTATACTCTTCCTCTGATTTATCTGACTTGGCAAGAGCAATCATCTGGAGCCTCTCAGCCTCTCGTTTAGCCTCATTAGCCTTCAATTGGAACATCTCAGCCTCCGCATTTTTAAGCCTGACAATTCTCTCCAGTTCTTCAATCTGTAACTTCTTTTTTTGCCTGTCCATTTTGAGTTCTGCTGCTTCTCTGGCCTTGTCTGCTAATTCACGATCACAAGCTTCAAGAGCCAATCGAGCTTTCTTGAACATTCTCATCTTCTCATCAGCTACCATTTCCATCTTTCTAATAGCCTCCTGTACCACTTCAGCGATTCTATTGCATGCCTCCTGTGGAGCAATCAGCCTTCCACTTTCTGCATTCTCCAGGCTCTTTGGAGAGTCCAGCTCAAGCTCTTTATTCAAGAAAAGCCTTGGTTAGACCAAGGAGAAAGGATAAAAAATTAAAAGTAACAAGCAAATATCCAGCTGCAATTGTAGCATTAACTTTATTGATGATGACTGTTTTTCTAATGATTGCATATCACCATTTTATTCCTAGATGAGCCTAATTTTGGGTTTTACAACAATAACAAACAATAAAAGCCTTTCCCTACTAGGTGGGATCGGCTACATGGATCAAACATCATATTATGTTCTGTCTGTCATAAATCAATAAAGAGAAAATAGGCACTGAGGCAACAATTTCAAAATATACTCTAAAAGCATTTTTGTTATCATTGCTAAACTCTAGATTTTTAAATCATCATCCTCTTAGACATAATCAAATATGATACAGAAATGGTGAATGCAAACCATTACAATGCTCTATTCATGCTACTTTTATATATAACCAAAAGCTTATATCAAGGGAAAAAATGCAACGCTACAATTTGCAGGCAAACTAGAAAACTTGTACCTTGGAAAGGAAAACCATTATGATGCCCTATTCATACCACTTTTATATACAACTAAAACCTTATAACAAGGAGAAAATTGCAAGAGTACAATTTGCAGGTAAACTAGAAAACTTGTACCTTGGAAAACCACCAATATTGCCCTGCATGCTGCCTTAGATTCTACTTTTCCACTTTTCAGTTTTTCCTTGAGATCATCACACTTCCAAAATAGTTTCCTCCCTCGCGGGTCTTTACTACCATCAAAGATCCTACTAACAAAATCAAGTTCCCTCACTAAGGCCTCCCCATCCCATGATGGCGCACAATGCTGGAAGACATCTTTGACCCAACCCAACAGTTCTGAAGTCCTATTGCATGCTTGACACCTGAAAACCATTTCACTTGGTCCTGCTCCACTCTTCACAGAAGGGCCCATGCAAATAAGTTGCTCACGAATGGCACAATCTGTGTGAGTCCAATGAGAACACAAATCACATCCAATCCAGCGGCATGTATTTACTTCAAAGTCAAACTTACTGCAGATTACACACATGCAAAGATTGCAGAAACCATTGCTGTTGGTGCATGTTTCACAGGTACAATCATCAGCTGGAAGCTGGTTTTGGCAGGCTATGTTTCTGCATCTCTTATACACAAATATCTCAATTAGGGAAGTCTGTGATAGACTGATGCTAGGATGTAAAAATCCCTGAATTCCAGTATTTATGGCAACAAGGATTTCAAGCTGCACACGATGTGCTCTAATCAATGTCTTGGCTGTTAAATCAGATCTACTCTGAACAAGCTTCTGTAAAATGAAAAATTCCTCTCTATGCTGTGAGCCATTCCCTCCCTCGAGGATAACTCTAAGTCCATTTTTCATCCCTTCCAAAAATTCTTCAGGTAGACGATGCATTTTTTCACAGATTACATCAACTCTTTCTCTTGCAATGTCCTGAAGACTAATTTTGTCTGCACTAGAAACACGGCGAATAACCGACTGCTCAGGGCAGTCAATCTCCGCTTTTCCGTTCTCCATCTTCTTTGCTGCGATTGCATCAGCAGTAGGCCATGTTTCTCGAGAACTGGCACTTTCAGTTGGAGATTCACGGAGATTGTCAGAGTTTGATCTAGGTTCCTCCGGAGAAAGGCGAGGATCTGAAGAAACCAGAGATAGAGATGTTTGCAGTCCTCCAACCCGTGACTGCTGACGCGGAGGGAGCATTTTCTGTGTGTGTGAAGGCTTCTTGTTTAAGTGAGCCTGGAGACATACCCACAAGAATATTTAATTTGCCAGTAACTAGCACAGGTTATTGTATGGATTATATACCACCATACATGATTATTACACTTATTTGTTATACAGCAAATGCTAAAAAATTATAACTAGATTAGGAACTTAAGAAAATTCATAATAAGCTAAAAGTTGCAGCCTTTCATCCTCAGGCCTCAGCCCACACTCCACACAAACCTCCAAATTACAAAGGAAAGACAAAGAATACTTTGCCATGAAAGAAGCATATTATCATAATCCACACAGGATCCAAAGAGTTTAACACAAGTGATTTTAATGTTCATGCTGTTATGCAAGAGCTTCTTATGGTATAAAAGAAGCTTGAGAGCAATATATGCAGAAAATCTGATATCAAGAAGCTAAAGCATCAACTCAAACAGCAGATCTGATCGACTAACTAAGATGCAACTTGGACGACACACCACACAAAGTTGACCTAAAATTCAGCACTTCAGATCCTCACACAGAAAAGGAATAGAAATTGAGAAAAGAGATAATTTGGATTGAAGGGGAGAAGAAGCTCACCGGAGAGGAGAAGACTCAGCGTCAACGATTGGAGTAATCTTCTTCACGCATCAAATCAAATCAAAAATAGAATACAAGAAGGGCAAGGGAAAGGGGATCTAGGTCAAGATAACGAATATCGTTCCCATTTTACCCCGGACCGGTGGTGCGGTTCAGACCGGAACCGGTCAACTAAGAAGAAGAAGACGACAAAAATGGAATAATCATTTTGAAACTGTGAAAGTGGGAAGGAGGAGGAGCTCGTCTTTTTCAAAGCCACCGGTTCAGCCGGTTCGCCCGTTTACGCGTAGTTTCTCTGACTCTCACTGTTGAGTCATACAGTACTTTTTTGAGTCATTTGTTTAGAATTAAAAAATAAATGATTTTAATATCAAATAATTTAATGATTTTTTTTTAGAGAAGAAAAGCGGAATCAGATTTATGTTTGTTTACAATTAAAAAAATCCATTTTTTCAACAATAGTTAATTATAAAAACTATTTTTTTTTTTCAAAAGCTAATGAAAGTTGTTTTTCATTTTAATCCTAAAAATAATCTTTTTTCCTGCTTTTTATTATTTTCAAAAGGAAAGACAAATATACTAAAAATTTTGAAAAATGATTATTCAATTAAAAAAAATATTTTTTTAACAAAATAAGCAATAATAAACGCATGATAGAACCGTTAAATTCTTTGTTATGCTGTTAGTCCAATGAATAGAATAGAATCCTATAAAAGAAAAAAAAATTTACACAAATAATGATAAGTTTATTATAATATAGTTGAAATAGACTTTCACATGATTTTCTATTCAAAATTTGCAGGAAAAAAAATTAAACTTGTGTCGATTTTTTTGTCTCTATTTCAGATGACTTTGTCATATAAAAGACTGTATGTCCCCTCAACTATTGTTAACATGTTTGGATCTGTGTTCATTTCAGACAGCGTCCAAACTTGATTCTCAAATGCTCCCAGCGCCATTCTCATATGCTCAAAGTGGTTTAAAATGTGCTGGATTATCACAATCATAAATATATTAATTTTTTGAATGCTTTATATTTTAAAAATGCGACCTTTCAAAAAAAATATTTCAAAAATGCGAGAGTAATAAATGTTGAAATAATGTTAAAAAATTGTCAGTGGATGTTGCATTGTGGTCTTTTAAATTTAATAGTGAGGTGCCTTTTGGTTTAGGTGTCAAGCAAGAATCCTTTTTGCGTTTTTGAAGGTACACAAAAGAAACAATGAAACTATCATTCACCTGAGGGCAAGGATCTAGATCCAACCATTCTTTTTGTTTTTATACTTTTTATCAATAAAAAAACATTAACAACCCAGTAAAAGAACCAAACAATCAATAATGGAGACCTATAAGTTAACAACCAAATATCAATTTAGAAAACTGCATGTTAAAATAGAGAAGCATAACTTCATTTTTAGGAAACGGAGACCCATCAGAAATCATAAAAACAGAGACCCATATTCATGGTCATGGACCACGACAAGAAATGGAATCAAAATCAAAAGAATGAGAGGGTTCAAAATTGATGAAGCATGCATGAGTGGTCGAGAGCTGCAGAGGCCACAAAGCAAGGACAATATTAAGGTCAACCATGCTGGGAAGTTGTCTCGTCTTATTTGGTGCGTTGTTGTATAGACACTTTGGTTGGTCAGAAATAGAATTAAATAGAATTATTTTCCAGAATGATTGTGTAGATTGCAATGCATTATTGGTGCAGGTGAAAACTATCCCGTGGAATTGGTTCATTTACAGGGAGGGTAGAAGTTCAGGGAGGGTTTTTTCAGGTGTTTAAATCCAGTTTTATGTTGTTCTTCTGTTTGATGTCTTGTATTTGACTCTTTTGTGGTTTGGAGTATTTCTTATACTCCTTTGTTATTAATAATATTTTTCTTTGCTGATAAAAAAAAAAAAAAGGAGTACCATGTAGAGGAAAAAATAAAGATGCTCAAATAATTTTAAACTTAATTAGAGCATGCCACTGTTTCCAGTTTCTAATTTAAAAAATTTTCAAAGGAAATGTTGAAAACAAGTTTTCAGACTCGGACCCCTTTTAGGAAAGGAGGAAACTTGATGCAGTATCATATAGCTATGGTTGTTCTGTTAACCTGTCTGCTCCAAACCATAAACACACTCATTCCATCTCCACCTTCAATTCACTTGCGGCAACTATCGCCAAACATTAGGATCCCGTATCAGACTATATTTTGCATCAAAGTTTAGGCAAGCGTTATGATTATTATTTGGAACGTAAACCCTTTAAAATAGGCTCAACATGCTGAAAATTTATCCACTACCCCTTTTATCTACTTCCCAGCATCTGATATGAATGTTAGTTTGCCCACGGTTTTGGAGTGGGAAGCGTGGATGAGGACAGTATTGGTGAGAAGAAAAAGGTGTTGGGATCTTGGGCGAGAAAAAGAGAAGAACCGTTAGGAATGCAAAGTGAGCAAGAAAAACCACAAATGTAGGGATTCGGGTACAAATGTGAAAAATATGATTGGGGAACCGGACAGTCAGACACCTATAGTTCATCTAAGGTTCCTACTTCCTCCTTTAAAAACCAGAGGCGCCCTTGAAGTGTTACAAATTGATTTACTTAATTAGTAACCCAAAGCTAATTATATTGCGCAGATACCAGAGCAAGTGCAACTGCTCCATTGTGAACGATAATTCCAGTCTACGACTCCGCCATTAACATATTGATCCAAATTACTTAATACCCTTTCCAAAATAACAGAAAAACTACTGAAATGTCAAATATAAATATCACGCCGAGAAGGATGGATTGCATGTCTTCCAGATAAGCATTATATTGAAAATTTCCTTAGGGTATACGTTTTTAACTAATGCCAATGTTCGCCAACAATATAATTTCGGCCATAAGTAACGTTGAAACGAGAACGGGAGAAAACAAAAAACTTTATACATGACAATCCTCACTTGGGACTGCCAGCTTCAGCAGGTTCAACCACCTCAGCTTCTACAGTTTCTGGGACATGCGGCTGGGTTCCAGAGGGCTGAAACTGATCAGTAGTTGACCATTTGCCACTGAGAGCCATACCCATCATCTCGTATATCTTTCCTCCAAGCTGTGCTGGATTATCAGGCTGCATACCAACAAATTGAGTCAAAAGATGCAAGTTTAGAGAGTTTTTTGGTTTAAATGATGCTAAAATTGACTTTGCATGTGGATCATTTATGCACCATACATCATCAAATATAGAAAATATTTAGCACCCTATGTATGGTGCAGCTCATATTCACATGATCTAATTTCACAATCGAACTCGAATGACTTTCAGAACATAATATCAAGCCATAAGCTTACCGTAAAACCACTGGAAACTAGAGCTGCATCATACAAAAGATCAATAGCTCTAAGGGCATCTTCATCATCAGGATTTGTTTTGCATGCAGCCTGAAAATTACCCATTCAAATACGTTAACATAATTCCAATATGCAATTTATTATACCATTAGACCTATTACTCGTGGCAAAGTTAAGTGGGGATACTCCATTTATCTTACATCCAAGTTCCTGATAATAGGATGGTCAGCGTTGATCTCGAACACCCTTCTGCTTCTCATGAATTCCAAGCTGGAGGCATCACCCATGGTTTGTGCCTTCATTAGCCTGCAGCAGATTCGATTACATAATAACACATTCAATTTTTCGAAATACATCATTTAATATCCGAGAGAAAAGAAGAATCACCTTTCCATGTTTGCAGACCAACCAAATTTTCCTGACACTAGAACACAAGGTGAAGAGCTAAGTCGGTTTGAAATTTGCACATTTGCAACTTTATCTCCCAAACGTTTCTTAATCCAGTCACAAGTTTTGCCAAATTCCTGCTTCATTTCCTTTTCCTTTTCCTCATTTTTTTCACCTGCAGATACGACAAACCACATTTAACAATTTTGAACAGGAAACAAGTAAACCATGAATTCACACCATTGTCAATGTTAAGATTGTCTCAAAAAAAGATACTACAAAATTTTTGGTCAATGCCCTTGACCAAGATGGCATTGACCAAGATTTTGACGAAAGTAGCATAATCCAAGACAAATCATCAGAAAGAAGCATAAAGAAGGGAAAAGTCTTGCTACATTCTGTATACAAACTATTCTGACAACTTGTAAATCAAGGTACAAACCTAGATCCAAGTCTTCCTTGCTAATGTCAACAAAATTCTTTTCCTTGAATGATTTAAGGTTTTGAATGGCAACCTCGTCTATTGGATCCACCAAAAACAGCACCTGAAAAATTATATCGCAAAAAATCAATTAATAAAAGTAAGTTATTTAAAAGATACAAAGATATGAACTCTGATAAAAACAAAAGCATACTTCAAGATCCTTCTCCGCAAGTCTCTCCAAGAAAGGTGTGTTCTTTGCACTAGTCACACTGTCAGCAGCGATGTAATAAATATCCTTTTGATCAGGTTTCATGCTCTCAACATATTCGTCCAAGCTGATAAGTTCTTCTTCACTTTGGGATGAGAAAAACCGAAGCAATGGAGCAATGCGTTTGTGATTCTCACGGTCTTCAATGCAACCCAGTTTCAGGTGTTTGCCAAAGTTCTCCCAGAACTTTTCATAGTCCTGCATATAGAACACAGCATATGGTAAAACACTAAAGGGAAACATGCCATCCTTTTCTATAAAGAGCAGTGATATAAAAAGGCACAAAAAAAAATGAGTAAGATACATACAACTTAGAGGGATCTAAGAGGAAGCCACCTTAATTTATCCCAGTTCCTCTACAATTTAGTAAACAAAATAGGTAAACTATATATAGCTTTATGTGTTCTTTTATATTATTTTATCTCTTGTATCTGTGAGTCAAACCTTCACTTAACTAAAAGTCAGAACACATTGACAAGAGGAGTCACTAATTTTCACCTCAATCTTTACTTACCTCTTTTTCTCTCTGGTCACCAACAAAATATTCAGAATAATTAGGAACATACCTCTCTATTATCACTCATGGAGATCCCCAGAATCATGTCGAAAGCCTTTCGAACTAAACGTTTCCTCATAATCCGCACCTTCAAGCATCATGTACAAAAAAATTAAGCCAAATTCAACTAGTAAAGAATTTTATACAAGCATCCTCAGAGAAAATTCTAGGCTTAAACTTCAAACATGCCATGCCCAATATACTTACTATGCGGCTCTCTTGAAGAATTTCACGTGACACATTGAGTGGAAGGTCGTTTGAGTCAACCACACCTTTGACAAAGCTTAAGTACCGCGGAAACTGTTCAAGCAAATAACACATTAGAGCAAGATAAATTATGAGAACGCCATCCTGTTACTGGTGGTTGACAGCAAAGTGCTTATACCAGTTCTCCATCAAAGTCATCTGAAATGAACACTCTCTTCACATAAAGTCTTATATTCTTAGTCTTGGGATTGATCATGTCATCCTTCCCTGAGGGAGAATAGGCAGGAACATAAAGTATAGATCTAAATTCTACTTCACCCTGCAATACCAAACATCACCAGCACATATGTCAATAAAAATAACCACCAGAATATTAGCTGCTAAAATTAGCACTATGAATCTCATTTAGATGAAATTTGATGGCATCAGACCAAGTTTTCCAGCTGGACTCTGAACTCACATTACCAAATGCAAAAATCACACACTACAAAATGGAACTTGTGACAATAAAAAAATCCTTACCTCAGTGGTGAAGTGTGACGATGCTAATGGTTCCAGGTATTCGTTAAAAGTTTTCTTGTAGAACTCATTGTACTCCTCCTTAGTGACTTCTTTAGGGTTACGAAGCTGCACAAATAGAGTGATGATGTCTAAATCTTTGTTCAAGAAATAAAAAAAAACCAACTAAAGCACAAAACATGCAATTAGAAACCATAAAACTCACCCAGATTGGCTGGGTCTCGTTCGTGAGCTCCCAATCCCAGTACCGCTCAACAACAGTCTTAGTTTTCTTCTTCTTCTGCCATAAAATGCCAAAGTCATAAATCAGAGAGTAAACATGCAGCAGCTAAACAACCGCACATGTGAGGACTATAGATACTTGATTCAGTTTAACTACAGAACAATCAGAACATTACCTCAGTTTTCTCATCTTGTATGTCAGCTTTGGCTTCAGCTGGATCATCGTCAACCTCCACCTGGCATGAGCACAAAATAAGTCAATTGTACTATGATCTAGTTTTCCAGAGGGAGGCAAAATTAACTCGAAGAGAAAGAATATGGTCATATAAAGTGTTATCAATCTAAAAAGATTTGGAGTGTATAGCCATACTTCTTTCGTGTATCCCTTTTCCTGCCAAGTAAATATCGGGAATGAGACGAATTGTGAATAGTTTTTTACAAGCTTCTGAATTCGCTCTGGATGAGCAAAACCTTTGTCGTCCCTCTGAAAATAAGCAGCAGTTAAAATGCACACACATAGTAAGCTCAGGAATAAAGAAAACTAAAGAAGTTACTTGAAAGTCCAAAAAGGAAATTGCATACCTTAAGATACAGAGTAAGGCGAGTTCCTCTTGGAATCAGCTTCTCAGGATCTGTCTCCTCATAAATGGTATATGAGCTAGCATTTGCTTCTCCTTCCCAAACATATTGTTTATCAGATTTTGGACTCTTGGTTGAGACAACCACCTATAGACAACAAAAAACAAAAAATGTATAACTACCAAGATATAAAAGTCAAAAACACATCACATTTTTAATTTTACGCAAATGCATACCCGATCAGAAACCAGAAAAGCAGAATAAAATCCCACGCCAAATTGACCAATTAAGTTGTTGTCACCCCCAGCATCCTTGCTATCCTTTTAAATGATATACCTTTGTCAGCACAAAAGATATATAACTGTCAAAACAAAATAAAGACAATAAAATCCTAAAGCATTACCTTTAGAGCCTTCAAAAACTTTGCAGTTCCACTTTGAGCAATAGTTCCAAGACAATCAACAAGTTCTTGCTTAGTCATACCGATGCCTGTATCACTGCATAAAAAAAACAAAAAAAGGTTGCAGCACCAGCTGAATAAAAAACATTAAACAACCAGCAATCGTAGCTCTTTATCTCACGTAATAGTGATAATCCCATTATCTTTATCAGCTTGAATTCGGATATCAAAATCAACTGCATCCTTCATGAGTTCGGGCTCTGTAACACTCAGAAACCGCAGCTTATCCAAGGCATCACTTGCATTGCTGAAATAAAGATTGTAGAAATATTTAGCACTCAATCAATAGCAAAGATAAATGTACACTTCAATATTTGATTTCCTAAACTCCCTTTCTAGAAATGTCTTCTGAAAGAAAGAAAACAAAGAAACGTAAATACATGTTTTCAAAACAGGTCCTGAAATTTCTTGTAGTATCTCTTGGGGAAAGCCACAAAACCACAATCATTGTTTGCCCTTAAAAGATAATTAATTTATTGTTATCAATATTGTGGAATGTCTTCCATGCCAATGAAATCATAACAAATACATTATAACACTGTTTCTGCCAAAAAAAAAAAAGGTTTCAAGATAAGAAAGAAGCAAATATTACTCAAGTATCAATATCAGTGATAATCTGATAGAATATACCTGATAAGCTCCCTAAGAAACACTTCCTTGTTACTGTATAAACTGTTAACAATGAGGTCCATGAGACGACTAACCTGCCAATGATGCATATCATCCAAAATCATGTTCATGATAGATATATTATGCGCACTGGAGGGAAACACAGACTGCACATATGAAAAATGTCCATACCTCAGCTTGGTACTCGTATCTTTCGGCCGGTGGGGAACTGGATGTAGCAGATTCTGCAGCAGTTGATTCATATCGTTTGCCTAAAAACAGATCTTTTCTCAAGTATGACTTATTTGGGGATTGAATGGTGCTGGATTTCTCTGAACCTACGGCAGAATACCATCTGGGTTTGGTGTCATTCTCACCCACCTGCTCACAACAAAAACATTGTACTATATAACACAAAACGCAACAATCTTTCAAATTTTCAACAACATGTATTATACTATGCACCACAGTTACGCTTGAAAAAGACATAATGCTAACATGTTATACAAAGTATAAACCATGGAGCTTAAGCTTATATTGGAATGTCCACGACATAAAGAACCAAACACAATCACTGAAACAAATTATACAAAAATAATAATAGTTATAGCACAAAAAGGCAAGGCTTATAGCTGTGGTCCAATGCTGCTGTTGCACTTGAAATAAACCCATACGGTCATCGAGAATTAAAAATTTAGAATAGCAATGAAAACTGCTGTGTCCGACGAGTAAGAAAATCAAAGAAATGAAAAATGGTTTGTAAAATCAAAGAGAAAAGTACCGAAGCGATATAAGAAGTGGAAAGTGGGGCAGCAGCGTCACGGCGAAGGGCGCCGCCACATCGGAGTGCGGCGGAGACGGAGGAGCAACGCCTAGGGAGCCTGTGCATAGTGAGAATTCTGCTAAGTAGGAGCTAGGTGAGGTCGAGAACTGAGAAGGCGAGATAGGCAACAAAAATGAAAGGTAGGGTTTTAGAAGGGGTTTGCTTTACCACAAAATGAGGTTTCCGAACCTTCTCGATGCATCTCGTTTCCAACTAGACAAATCTTTACCCGCATTTTTTCATATTTCTCTCAATGTTTTTATTTTTATTTTTATTTTTTAAGGCTACATGCATAAAGCTATTTAATTTCAATATGTTATTGAAGGTAAAAAATAAAAAATCTAAAAAAAAAGAAAAAAAATTATATCAATCCAGTTATATATTATTAATTTAAATTATTAACTAAATTAAATTATTATAAATATTTTATTTTAAACTATTTTTTTTTACATATATGATAATACATAATTAATTAATAATGTACTACATTTTATACTTACAAAATATCAAAATCAAATTCTATTTCAATTTGTGATCATATTTTTATATTTTTAATTTATAAAATTTAAATAATTTTTAAAATTCTATCTTATCAACATATGCTCATATTTTTTTTTCTTTAATTGGATATCCCCACAAGTATCGTTATGAAACTACCCCCAGATCAATGGTGTTAGTTAGGTAAAATCATCTCTAAAATGGTGACTTTATGATTCAAATCACTAACTTTATAGATAAAGTTCGCTTGAGGAAACAGTGAACTTCCACTGCAACCAACCACTTGTGAGTTGAGATCATATTTATGTTTGTATCATGTTTTCCACATTCTCACCCACATATGTTGTTAACTTGTTATAAAGAATCTTTTTATATAAACTATGAGTATATTATTGCTACTTAAAGAAAGTGTTAATTATAAATACCTTAAACACTGTCATTAATAGGGCTTACAAAACTCGTAAGACTCCACATGAATTTAGCATTTGAATTAGAAAATTTAAAGAGTTTGTTGGTTCGATGTGTATGAAAGAACCTAAAGAAGATCCCTGAAACAAATACACAAAAGACTACACAGTACCAAGAAATAGAGTTTCCACAATCTATACCCAATACAACTAATGTAGAAGAAATACTATAGCAAACAACCACCAAGAACTAACGCAAAATTATGCAAATCAAGCACAGCAATATATGATAATTGAATTACCACATCTGGTAATTCAATTACAGCAGCAAGACAACAGAAAGGGAAGAAGAGATAGAGAGCACACACACAGTTTAGCGTGGTTCAGTCAATGTGGCCTACATCCACGGGAGAGAGTCTCCTCCACTATGAACTTTGATCAAGATTACAATAGAGATCCCTTGGATCTTCACTCCACCATGTTCAAGATGAACAAACAAGAGAACCCAAGCCTTTCGTCTCTCTATTTTCACACAACCCTTGATTTCTCTCTAATCCTCTCTTGATTCTTCTCTCTAATCACAATAGAAACAAAGCATTACAAGATGATAGTATTCTCTAGGTTTTTCCCTCTTTTTCGCTCTGAAAAACGCAACCAAGAAACCCCCAAATCTTTTTCGTTTCTGCTGTCTCGGAGCTTTAAATATCAGAAACTGACGCGTCGTAATCGATTACCACATCATGGTAATCGATTACGTAATCGATTACCACATCCTGGTAATTGAATTACCAGCTTTCTGTCCACAGTTCTGATCTCAGACAGAAGGTCCGTAATCGATTACGGCCTTCCTGTAATCGATTACCAGCTGACTGATCATCAAATTCTGCACTTTTAATCTTGATTGTGAGTCACTTTCAACAGAGTTGTTAGTGTAATATTTTTTATAGTGTCAAGTTAAGTAATCACGGTTCATATTATACCGCAAATTTTTTTTTTAATGCCTTTCTTGTTATTATTATCAGTGGATGGTGTATAAAACGAGAAAAAACAAATCATCTCTATTTCTCATGAGAAATAGAGATGTCCACCTCTATCTTTCATGAGAAGTGGAGAAGATCTTTTCTCTTATAAAATGGAATGTTATTTTTGTTTAGAGGGGTCCGCATACAATTACCCACCTCATATATCATTAACATTAGGTTTAACTATTGAGTTGGCCTCTGAACTATTTAAGAACTTTCAAACAGGTTTCTATACTAAAAAATTTGTAATTGGGTCCTCGAACTTTAATAAAATCATCAATCGGGTCCCTGAACAAAAAAGTTTCTAATTGGGTCATTAAACTTATATAAAATTTTCAATTGAGTCCCTAGGGTAGGATTCTGTTAAGAGGTCGTTAAGTCTGCTGATGTGAAACATGACTTGGAATCTCCCCAAATTTGTATTTAGGATTGCAAGAGGCCAAAATGTTGAACCATAAAATCAAAACGTGACCTGCAACTGTTTCTCCTGCATAAGAGCAAATAGTTCCTTCTTTCCCCAATCTATGTTTCACGGTTGCATATCTCTCACTCGAAATAATTTCGTCCAAAATAGCTCCCCAACTTGTAACTTACTACACCTCATTTCATTCTGTTGCATCTTGCTGTGATAATTTCTCAAGGATCATCCTCCAATTCAACGTATCACTAATAAATTTTCTACTTTAGGGACCCCATTTAAAATTTTATATAAGTCCAGGGACCCAATTAGAAACTGTTTTAGTTCAAGGACCCAATTGAAAACTTTATAAAAATTCGGGATCCAATTATAATTTTTTTAGTACAATGACCTATTTGAAAATTTCCAAATACTTTTTCAATAGTTAAACCTTAACATACTTCTGAAAAAGAGCATAGCTGATACAATCCTCTTTGATTGCTGCTACAAAATGATGGAGAACATAGGCTTATTAGTTATTATACATATGTAGGGACTAGGAAGCAGAGACAAACATGCAGAAGTAAAAATATATTTACAGATGAAGTGAAGTATCAACGTCCGAGCTATCAAAATTTCTCGACGTTGATGCACCCCTAGGCCATAAATTCGAGGAAGAAGGTGATTTCGTGGTGTTGTGATCACCTTGCTTGCTTGTCAAGTTGAGCCCAAAAGAAACAGAATCATGAAGACTTGGCCTATCTGGAACCATCAACCTTGGTTGTGATGATGCTGGGCTGTGCATAATTGATGTTGTGCTACTCTGTGTACTCTCTGATGACAACAATCTAACAAGTTGTTTCCCCTCTCTCCTTTCTTTCACCTTCTCCAACTGTCTAAACCTTTCTTGAAGAAGAGCAATGGAAGAAGAGTTCACCATGGTAGGATCATTATCTTGCCTACTCATTTGGCACTAGTGAGTGACTAGTGAGTAAAATTTCAATCTTGTGTCTTCTTTATTGGGGGGGCAAGGTGGATGAGGGGATGTATATTTTGGTGGGTTTGGCATGTAGTGGTTTGGAAGTGGTATATAATACAAGAGGGTGCTTATATAGGCTACCATCATTTTTAGCTGTTGAGCATTAGTTTTTTGCATTTGGGTCCTTCTAATTGATTCCTGATGAAAGCAACAGAGATTAGAATCGATTGCTGCTTGACAACATGCCAAAGAGATGGGTGTTAAAGTTAGTATATAGGGGAAGGCTGGGTCACTAGATGTGTCGACAAAAGGAGTTTTTGAAGGAGGAAAAGGGTAAGAGGAAGAGTCCAAATTGATGATGCAGAGTAGCATTTGGAAGGGAGTATTGTGGAGAATAAATGGTTAGGTAATGCTTATCTTGGCTTGTCAATTTGAGGCACTGTTTGCTTCGGAGAAGATGGTACATCTTTGTTTGGTCTTGCTGGGATTTATAATACTTCTTTTCTATTAAGTCTTCAAATTCTTCGAGAGTAATGATAGGTGAACATCCAAATGGGATACTCATTTGGGGACACCTGGTTAATTATGTATAAATATTTAGTTAATTCAGTTTATTATATGATTAATCACGTGCAAATATTTGGTTAATTCATGATGACCCATTAATCATATAAATAACTGAATTAATCAGATATTTGTATGTGATTAACAAAATATTTACATGATTATGGTAAATAAGCTCATTAACGTGATTAATCATATAATGAACTGAATTAACTAAATATTTATACATGATTAATCAGGTATTCTAAATGGGTGTCTCATTTGGGTGTTCACCTATCATTACTCATTGAAGAATGCGCCATTCTTGTTTTGGAGCTTGAAGGGATGGGTCGTGCTGTCCACAAGAGACAAAAGGAATTGAGAAGGAATATTTTTGGAGTTTGCCATCAGTGATTAATTAGTCAATGCGTCCATCATGAAGGAAAGATAGAAAACTCATTCTATCTTCTATGGTCTAAAGTACATGCGGTTTCATATGATTTGTTCAGCCATACACTCTAGTTATATTTAAATTGTAGCTATATTAATGTTAAAGCCACGATTATTGTGATCACAAATATTATTAAACAATTCATAATTTGTACTGTTAAGTGTATAGAGTATTGACTGACCAATAGTGTGCCTTTTGTAGTCTTATAGTTGTTACATTGCTTAACGTCATCTTATAATTTCATTTTCTTTTTGGTAAAGAGGGACAAAACCAAAACTAAATTACAACTCTACAAAGATTAGTCACTGGGAGAAAATCTGGCTTTTGTGTATGGAGAAAACCTGATTAGGATGGAAAAATCCAACTTGTGTGCCCAACAGGTTCTCCTACGGAGATTAGACACTGCTAACGATGATGGATACTTCGTACCTATAACATGGTTACCAAAATTACAACTCTACGAAGAAAACAAACTCATGCAAGATCATCATCGAGGAGGATCTGACCACATCTTGGTGGCGGCGAAAGCATAATGTGAAGACCAATAGGCATAGTATGAGAGTAATTAGCCAAACAATCTAGTACCTTGTTCCTTCACGGAAGTCATGGATAATGCTTATAGTCCCAGAGCTCTGCATAATCATGTGAATAAAGCGAATTAAGGAAGCACATGGATGAGTAGGCATGCACATGGATGAGTAGTCACTAAGTTTTGTTATTTATTAAGCTAAGGGGAATTTATATTGCTCTTGTGTTAGTCCGGGATGACAGAATCTCACAGTTCTTGGGTGGCTCAACTTGTTTGAGCTAATAATATAGTATTAAGAAGAAAACTAATATAATATTTAATTTACTAATATTGATCTATAAAAGAAAATGACAAAACCTAGTCCTAAATGTCGAGCAAATCCCATAATCCAACGCCACTCTTATAAATCGAAACTAATGGTATGAAATAAAAAATGAAAAGCAAGCCAAAACAAAGATGATGACACACCTCCATTCCAAGTACATCTCTTTCTTGTTCCCACTCTGATTAACATTATTTTTACATAGAACATGTATATTATATAATTGCTCCATATAAAATATATTTATGTGATGATTATGTATTTTATTTTATTTTTCTCTCTTTCCTCTCTTCACACCACTTTTTTTGGTAGGGTACGAAAAGAAAGAAACAAAGGAACAAAACAAAATCAAAGCTACATCCTTAGAAGAGCGACTCTAAATGCATCATAGGGACATCACAATCACCATAATTCAGGTATCGACTACCGGTAGTGACCTCTTTGACAATTATAAGCGATTTTCTAGCAATCTTCATAACTCTTCTAACAAACTTTAGCAACAACCTATGCCTCGTTGTAGGCCTCCATCTACCAAGATCTGTCGCACCATTTTGGCCGCTGACATCAACAGACCACCACTTCAGCCACCTCGATCGTTAGTGTCGGCCAACCTCACACATTTGTTTTATTTTCTTGATATATTGAATATATCAAATCTTTATTTAAAAAAAAATAATCAACTTTCTTGTTAAATATTTTTATTTAATTTTTTAAAAAGTTATTAAAAATATTTTAAAGGATATAACAAAACTCTTTATTTTTTATTGTAGAAATTTACCTATTTCAACTATTTAATAACAATATTAAACTTTAAATTTACTGATTTAGATTTTTTTTTTTTTTTTTTTTAAAAAGGAGGAGGAAAAAGACAAATACCGAAGCGAGGTACGATTATGCTTACATGGTCGTAAATGGTTGTCAATGCTGAGTCCTGAGGCATGACAATGGCGAAGCTGCTTCATTGTTGCTCTCAAAATCCGAACTTATCTGATTGGAGCATAACCCCAAAACAAGAACCGCACCAACTTCACGCTCTGTACCTCAAAACAGGCATCTTGAAGCACCCTTCTGTATCTTGTCGCCTTCTATCTCTCTACGTTCATCCCAAAATCAACGACCTCCACCATGCTCGCTCCCTCTTCGATTCCATCCACCCACCCACCTTCATTTCTTGCAACTTGATCATCAAATGCTACGTCGAAAACCACCGTTCCAACGATGCCCTTCTTGTTTTTCGCGAAATGCTTCATTTTTTCATCCCCGATCGTTTCACCTTGCCGTGTGTGATCAAGGGTTGTGCTCGTTTGAATGCGCTTCATGAAGGAAAACAGGTTCATGGGTTGGCGTTGAAAATTGGGTTTGGTTCTGATAAGTTTGTGCAGAGCAGTTTGGTTAGTATGTATGCCAAGTGGGGTGATATGGGTGTGGCTAGACAGGTTTTTGATCGCATGAGTGATCAAGATTTGGTAGCATGGAACTCTTTGATTGATGGGTATGCGAGAAATGGTGATGTTGAAGTTGCTTTGAAGCTGTTCGACGAAATGCCAAGCAGGGATAGTTTTACTTGGACAGCTTTGGTGGATGGGCTTTCCAAATGTGGCAAGGTTGATGCTGCAAGAGAGATGTTTGATCAAATGCCGAGTAAGAATTTGGTGTCTTGGAATGCCATGATTAATGGGTATATGAAGTTTGGTAAAATCAATTTGGCAGATCAATTGTTTCAGCATATGCCTATGAGGAATATAGTTAGTTGGAACTCCATGATAGCTGGATACGAGCTCAATGGGCGGTGTTTTGAGGCTATAAAATGGTTTGAAGCATTGTTGAAAGAGGGCCTCATGCCTAGCAGTGTTACAATTCTCAGCGCTCTTTCTGCGGTTTCGGGTTTAGCTGTTCTGAGTAATGGAAGATGGATTCATTCGTTTATGGTTAAACATGGCTTTGAATTAGATGGCGTACTTGGTACATCACTGATAGAAATGTATTCTAAGTGTGGCAGTATAGAGAGTGCTTTGGAAGTTTTTAATGCAATAGCCAACAAGAAATTGGGGCATTGGACGGCTATCATTGTAGGGTTAGGGATGCATGGTTTGGCTGATCGAGCTATCGAGCTTTTTACAGAAATGCGCAGAATTGGAATGAAACCAAATGCTATAACTTTCATTGGGGTGTTAAATGGTTGTAGTCATGCAGGCTTGGTAGATGAGGGAAGCAGAATTTTTCATATGATGATAAATGAATATAAAATCGAGCCTACAATTGAACATCATGGTTGTTTTGTTGACATTTTGTGTAGAGCTGGGTATCTTGAACAGGCAAAAAGTACCATTGAGAGCATGCCAATGAGACCAAACAAAGTCGTCTGGATGAGTTTGCTTGGTGGTTCTAGGAACCATGGAAACTTGGAAATTGGTGAATATGCAGCTCATAATTTGATTGAGGCGGATCCGAATGCTGCTGGGTGTTATACTGTACTTTCTAACATGTATGCTGCAGCTGGGAAGTGGGATAAAGTTTCACATTTAAGAGAAATGATGAAGAAGAGAGGAGTAATAAAGGATGCTGGATGCAGCTTCATTGAGCATAGAGGTCAACTTCATCGGTTTATTGTGGGAGATATGTCACATCCCCAAACTGAGGATATATATGCTAAGTTGAGAGAGATGAGGGAGAAACTGAAACTGGCTGGACATGTTCCTGACACAAGCCAAGTTCTACTGAATATTGAAGGGGAGAAAGAAAAGGAAGCTGAATTAGAGAACCACAGTGAGAGGTTGGCCATCTCTTTTGGCCTCATCAATATGGAAAGCAGGACTCCTATTCGCATTATAAAAAACCTTAGAGTCTGTAATGATTGCCATGTAGTAACTAAACTCCTCTCTGTTATCTACAAACGTGAAATCATAGTGAGAGATAATAGCCGCTTCCATCATTTCAAAAATGGATCGTGTTCTTGCAATGACTTTTGGTGACTGCCTCTCCATTAGCATGTCATGGATCCTTGTGCAGTTTTCAACGCAAATCCCTGGAGTTCCCAGCCTCCCTGCCGAGGTATTGGTTTCAAAAATGGTTATAGCTATCTAATTAAAATTCACTATGGCCTCTTTACACTAAATAAAGAAGGTGAACTTCATGAACATGTTCAATCATCCCCAGTGTCATTTCTTCATGCAGACATACAAAAACCCCAGAAGTGACAGTTACGGTCATTTTAATTTGAATGTTTCTCCATTTTCATATTCATATTGAAGTTTAAGAGTAGGATCTAATTTTGATTGTCAAACACATGATGAAAGATGTTCATTAAGTTTTAAATATCTGCATTTGGTTGAGTTTTTGTGTAATTACTTTCATATGGTTCAGGAATTGTTGTTTTCAGTGGAGGTCTTGAACTCGGTTGCCATGTTTTAACTAACAAACAATTGAGGAAGGGTGGTTCAGGTTATGGAAAAAAGTAGAAAACCAGACAAGTTATAACTAGCACAACCCAATCAATATTCTGAAATCATACATGAGAGTTGACATTTCTAATATTTAATCGTTCTCATACAGATTCTTCTGCGCGTATGGTTACAGTGGAGTCAAACACAAAGGAACTGCAAATGGGAACAGAAGATTGCAGCTGAAAAGGCATAACTCAGTATCTTCATTGTCCAGGGACAAAGTTAGTGGCATAAGCCCATGCATTGTTGGCGACAGGATCAGCAACATGGTCAAAAAGGTTCTGAATAGGGCCCTTGCCAGTAACAATGGCCTGAACAAAGAAACCAAACATGGAGAACATTGCCAATCTGCCGTTCTTGAGCTCCTTCACCTTCAACTCTGCAAATGCATCAGGATCATCAGCCAGACCAAGTGGGTCAAAGGCACCACCAGGGTAGATTGGGTCTAGTCCTTCACCAAGTGGTCCTCCACCAACCCTGTAGCCTTCAACAAATCCCATGAGCACAACCTGAACAGCCCAGATTGCAAGGATGCTCTGAGCATGAATCAGGTTTGGGTTGCCTAAATAGTCAAGGCCACCCTCAGAGAATATCTGAGCCCCAGCCTTGAACCATACTGCCTCACCAAATTTGACACCATTCCTTTCAAGGATTTCTGGGAAGGTACATCCCAGTGCACCAAGCATGGCCCATCTGCTGTGGATTACTTCAAGCTCGCGGTTCCTGGCAAAGGTTTCAGGGTCAGCTGATAAACCAGCTGTGTCCCATCCATAGTCACCAGGGAATTCACCAGTCAGGTATGATGGAATTTGGTCAGAGAAGGGACCCAAGTACTTGGGACGGTCAGGACCATACCTGTTTTTTGACAACAGCTCATGCAAAGTCAGTTTCTGAAACAAATTATCAAGACCTCACCTCAACATTTCGTAGTGAATGTTATTAATGACCTTTTCTTGGTACATTGTTAATATTGACCTTTACAAGACAACATATTAACTAAATGTGGCTGTATCATGAGCTATTAACCGTTTATATAATCTATTATCTATTATTATACTTGCAAAGTCACTGGCTTTATGTTATGGTCAACCCCATCTTGCTGAGAATTAGTAATGTTGTTGTTGAGTGACATGAAATAGAGGAGTATTAAAAACCAAAACTGATAATATGAAAGACAAAATAAAAGTTACTAATGTTTTGTAGTTTAACTACTTGGAAGGCTAATGGTTACTGCAATTGAACTACTAACCAAATGCTCTGAGGAGCACTCTTCACGGTACGGCGCATGGTAATGCGACCTTTTCCAAAGCCACCGGCCTTCCGGACAAGCTCATTTCCCTGTTTCAAAGCAGTCTGACCAGTGAAGGCTGATTGCTGAATAGCAGAAGTGGCCATGATTATGTTAGGCTTCTTTGCACTTTGGTATTCTCTTTGGTGCTAGTTAGTATTGTTGTGCAGAATGAAGAGAAGCCTACAAAGGTTTATAGAAGGGTGGGATGAGGCCACAGTGGAATTCATATGATATTGTGGATGAGGATATGCACAAGTCAGCAGCACCTCATTGGTGGTGGATTTGGATGTGGATTTCCAACCTGATATTTTGTACTGATAAAGTGGCTCTCCTTCTGCCATGTGGATACAAAGATCTACTTGTTCAGATGTTTTAGAGAGGGTGAATGTAAGCCACAGAAATGAGGTCCCCAGCAAAGTTAAGAAAGAAAAAAAAAAAAAACAATACTTGGAAGAGGGTTTGGATTGGGCTGATGCTACAGCATAACGCTTCAACCCCATTGCCCATCAAATCTTTTTCACCCCCCTTGTTACTATAAGTTAGAGAAAGGAACAAAAAATAAAATGAAACCACAGAGAAATCATGGTGCACAACACTCTGCCAGCACCTCAGCCTCAAGAACTCAAGGTGGCAGCTCATCCTCGCTAAATTACAAATTTGGCTTATGTCGGGATTAGATCTTAGGATTTGAGAAGGGGTAAAATGATCTCCTCAACTTCACTTGCTGAGAAAAAACACTCTTTAAGCAGTGAAAAAATGAGTTGGAAATTGCAAATGAAGTTTTAATATAAAACTGAGTACATTGTTGGTTTTTTAACTCTCAATATTGTCATAATTAAGAAAAAAATAATATTTAAATGAAATGATAACATAATATAGAGTAAAAAAAATTGAAACACCTCAATTAAAGTTAGAAAAAAAAAAACAAAGATATGAAAAAAAAAAACTATTTAGCCTCCAATAACACAATATGTAAAAAATTAAATTTAAGTGAGCAACTGACATAACTAATAGAAAAATTGATAGAAACCAAAGTTACCTTTTTTTAGTATATTAGTTTTTTTTTACTTAAATATGATATTTTGTTAATTGCGGTACTATTTTGAAATTAAAATATTAGAAGGATATCGAACTTTAGATTAAGACGTTATTAATAATAGTTTCTCTAATTTTATTTGTTGTCGCGTAATGATAATTCCATAAAATATTTAACGTTTTGCTTAATGGAGGGTATTTACTATTTTCAGCATGAAGTTGTGAAGTTGAGAGTCATTTGAAACTTTCCAAAACTCTTCAGATATAATCCACTTATCAATCAAAGTTAGAGGGTTAACCTGCACTTTTTTCTAATAATTTAAAGGAAAAAAAAATTATGCAAGCACTATCTAAAAAAAAAATTTCAAACTATATCCAGCACTTTTGTCTCATATACACATACACTTTGATTCTTTTATTTAATTTTTAAAATGTGGGACAAGATTCCTAAACTCTCAAAACTATACAAAATAATCTAAATTGCAAAGGATAGTATCTAGAGGGAGAGTGTGTTTGGAAATGCCACCATAATTTCCCTCCTCTGTGAACTCAAAATAGGCATTAAGCGGAAGCGTAAAATAAGTGTAATAACACCAAACAATTTTTAGCATTGAAAAACCTCCTCAACGTGAGCAAGGAAAAAATCACGGGACCCGTAGGCCACTTAAACTTCCACTATAAAAATAATGGGAATACAAAAATACAAGAATATTATATCCTCAATTTGTGGATAACACTCTCACAAATTGGCTCACTATGTTTCTCTCTTAGAAATCTCTCTCTAAGGCTTTCTCTGTTTTCTCTCACTCTCTCTTGTGAGGCTCCCTCTCTATTTTCTCTCACTCTTTCTCGTGAGGATTTTGTGTGCTATAGCATGAAGAGAAGTGCTCTATTCATAGAGCCATGCTCTCCACCATCCAACTACAATTTTGAAAACTTGCTACACAAATTTAATGCACCGAAGATGGTTTTGAAAAACCAATGTGCAGCTTTGAAACTTTGTTCTCCTCTAATGCATATTTTTCTTGGCTGGATCCTAGGCTTGGTCCCACAATTCTCCCCTTCCAGCCAAAGGGAAAATATCCTTGGATCAGTTTGGGGTTGATGCTAAGCCTGCAACTTCTTTGCAGACTTCTAACTTCTCCTTTGGTAGGGCTTTTGTCATCATATCAGCACCATTGTCTTGGGTGTGTATTTTCCCAATCTGCAGCAGTTTACTTTCCAACACATCACGGATCCAATGATACCTTACATCGATGTGTTTCGACCTTGAATGAAATGTCGAGTTCTTGCTGAGATGAATTGCGCTCTGACTGTAGCAATAGAGAACATAGCTTTCCTGATTCTGACCTAACTCTTGTAGGAACTTCTTCATCCATAGGATCTCCTTGCAACCTTCAGTGATTGGAATGAATTCTGCTTCTGTGGTGCTTAAAGCAATGCACTTTTGTAGTCTTGATTGCCATGAAATAGCTCCCCCTGCAAAAGTAATAAGATATCCTGATGTAGACTTTCTGGAATCCACATCTCCTGCCATATCCGCATCTGAATATCCAAGAAGCATTAAATTTCCATTGCCAAAACACAAACAGCTTTTGGCAGTTCCCCTCAGATATCGGAGTATCCATTTCACTGCATTCCAATGCTCCTTTCCTGGATTCGATAGGAATCTGCTTACAACTCCTACAACATGAGCAATGTCTGGCCTTGTACAGACCGTTGCATACATAAGACTACCCACTACAGAAGAATATGGCACCTTGCTCATTTCTTCTTTTTCTTCTTCATTCCCTGGACATTGCGTCTTGCTCAGTTTGAGATGACCAGGTAATGGAACATGCATAGGTTTGGCATTATGCATGTTGAACCTTTCAAGAAATTTCTTGATATAGTCTTCTTGTGACAACCACAACATTCTTCTAGAACGATCTCTAGTAATCTTTATTCCAAGAATCTTCTTCACTGCACCCAGATCTTTCATGGCAAAAGACTTGCTCAATGCCTTCTTGAGAGCGGCTATTTTCGTCTTATCTTTCCCAACAATTAGCATATCATCAACATACAACAAAAGTATGACTAATTCACCATTCTCATAGTTCTTCACAAACACACAATGGTCTACGGAGGTCTTCTTGAAATTGTGTTGGGTCATGAAGAGATCAAACTTCTTGTACCATTGTCTCGGAGCTTGCTTCAGACCATAGAGGCTTTTCTTCAGACGACACACTAGGTGTTCCTTGCCTGGTTCTGTAAAACCTTCTGGTTGCTCCATATAGATTTCTTCCTCTAGGTCTCCATGTAGGAATGCTGTTTTTACATCAAGCTGTTCAATCTCCAAGTCTAGTTTTGCAGGTAGACCGAGAATTGCTCTAATAGATGTCATCTTCACCACCGGTGAGAAGATTTCTTCGAAATCTATGCCTTTCTTCTGGTTGCACCCCTTTACAACAATTTTTGCTTTGTACATGGGGTTTGGGTTGTTCTCTTCAGCCTTGAGCTTGAACACCCATTTATTTTTCAGCGCCTTCCATTCATCTGGTAATCTCACCAGGTCATACGTCTGATTCTCTTTCAGGGACTGTATTTCTTCTTCCATGGCTTGCAACCATTTCTCTTTATCATTCGTCTCAATGGCTTCCACGAAGCTTTGAGGTTCTCCTTCATCAATAAGATTGACATATTCATCTGAATAGTATCTTCTTGATGGTTGTCCGGCTCTTGTTGATCTTCTCACTTGAGGTTCTTGTTCTGTCTCATCAATCCCCATCATTTGTTGTCCCACCATCTGATTCTGACTTTGTTCTGTCTGGTCAGGTTGTTCTGTCTGATCAGATTGCTCCTCCTGATCAGGTTCATCATTCCTTTGAGGAATCTCTCCCCCTGAATTGTTTATCACAACGGGACTTGAATCAGAAATCACTTTGTGCTTTTGCTTCTCAGATTGCTTAATATCTTGGATCGTTTGATCTTCAAAGAACACCACATCTCTGCTTCGAACAATCTTCTTGTTTGCAGGATCCTATAATCTGAAGCCAAATTCATCTCTTGGTGAACCAAGGTATATGCATTCCTTCGTCTTTGCATCTAGCTTTGCTCTTTCATCTTTAGGAATGTGGACGAATGCCCTACACCCAAAGACTCCCAGGTGACCATAAGAGGCTTTCTTTCCAGTCCATACTTCATCTAGAATCTCTCCATTTAAAGGTCTTTAAGGAGACATATTTAACAAATCAACTGCAGTTTTCACTGCTTCACCCCAATATGATTTGGGAAGTTTTGCTTGAGAAAGCATACTTCTGACTTTCTCTGCAATCGTTCTGTTCATCCTCTCAGCTACACCATTCATTTAAGGTGTCTTGGGAGGTACTTTCTCATGTCTTATCACATGAGTTTTGCAGTAAGTCTCAAACGGACCTATGTATTCTCCACCATTATCAGTTCTCAAGCATTTCAGCTTTCTTCCAGATGCTCGTTCTACAGAAGCATGAAACTCCTTGAAAGCTTGAAGAACTTGATCTTTTGTCTTCAATGGATACACCCACACCTTCCTGGAGTGATCATCAATGAAGGTAACAAAGTATTGGGCACCACCAAGGGACCTTTCAGATGTCGAGCAAACATTTGAATGAACAAGATCCAGAATCTACTTTCTTCTTCTTGCATCATCTGATCTTTTAAAAGATACTCTGTGTTGTTTTCCCGCCAAGCAGTCTTCATAGGATTCAAGTGGTTGCCCTTTTATCTTTGGGAGATGATCTTTTGCAAGGATCTCCAAACCCTTCTTGCTTATGTGTCCCAATCGTCTATGCCACAGTTCTTTGGTTGTGTCTTGAGCAACATTCGTCTCCCCCTTGCAAATCTTTCCCTGCATAATGTACAGAGAGCCTTCCTTTCTGCCGCGAGCAACAATTATGCTTCCTCGGCTGAGTTTCCATCTGCCGCTACCAAATTGGTTTATCATCCTGGCTTCATCTAGCTTTCCAGCAGAAATAAGGTTCAGATGTATCTCAGGTACATGTCTAACCTCCTTCAGCACAAGCTTGGTTCCATTCTCAGTCATCAAAGTTACTTCACCAATACCGGCGATTTTACTCGTGACATGGTTTCCCATCTTCACCATACCAAAATCTCCCTTTTGGTATGATGAGAAGAATTCTTAATGAGGTGTGATGTGGAAGGATGCTCCTGAGTCAATTATCCAGATGCAATCATCAGATACAATGCTTAGATAATTTTCTTCTCCGACAAGAAATATATTCTCATCATTCGAGGTCACTGCAGTTAGCTTGAACATGTCTCCATCATGAGTGACAGCTCCCTCCATCTTGAGTGACACAGGCCAATAGCTCCTCCAACCAGTTGGGTTCTGATAAAATAACACTATATGTGAATAGTGTCGTACAGGTGACTAATACTGAATGCTGAAAATTACTGTAGTTTGTAAATAGTGTACCGAGGAAGTTCCCAAGAAAGAGAGGCGGGTCAATAGACACACTTAAACACCAAGTCTTTCCTAGCCAGAACTTTCCTAGACATGCACTTTCACTACCACGCTTTATTTCCAGCAACAAGAATAATTCTTTTCTGATGTGGAAGATCAGTGAATGCTGCAGTCACAGAGCATACTAAGAATTTTCTTATGAATCCGACACCTAGTATCCCAGAGCTCTGAGAGCTCTGATACTACTGTTGGGAAATGCCACCATAATTTCCCTCCTCTGTGAACTCAAAATAGGCATTAAGCGGAAGCGTAAAATAAGTGTAATAACACCAAACAATTTTTAGCATTGAAAAACCTCCTCAACGTGAGCAAAGAAAAAACCACGGGACTCGTGGGCCACTTAAACTTCCACTATAAAAATAATGGGAATACAAAAATACAAGAATATTGTATCCTCAATTTGTAGATAACACTCTCGCAATTGGCTCACTATGTTTCTCTCTTAGAAAACTCTCTCTAAGGCTTTCTCTATTTTCTCTCACTCTCTCTTGTGAGGCTCCCTCTCTATTTTCTCTCACTCTTTCTCGTGAGGATTTTGTGTGTTATAGCTAGCATGAAGAGAAGTGCTCTATTTATAGAGTCATGCTCTCCATCATCCAACTACAATTTTGAAAACTTGCTACACAAATCTAATGCACCAAAGATGGTTTTGAAAAACCAATGTGCAGCTTTGAAACTATGCTCTCCTCTAATGCATATTTTTCTTGGCTGGATCCTAGGCTTGGTCCCACAGAGTGTTACATAATTCGTTTTCATGATTTTGAACCACTTGTCACACTTTTTAGAATCTAGGGATCTTGTCACATTTTTAAAAATTGAAAGATCAAAGTGGATGTGAGGTAAAGTTAAAGGATGTAATTAATTTTTTTTTTCAATTGAAAATTAATATTTTCTTTTAAGTCTAAAATTTAATGTCTCCGAATTTTAGATCACTTTGCACATTTAAAAAAAAAATTCAAGGTACTATTACATATTTTACAAGTTCAAAAACTAGTCTACCAAAAAAAAATCAAGAATCAAAAACTAAAATGCACATCAGAAAAAGTTAAATAGGATAATTTAGACCTTTCCTCGGCAAAATTCTGCACAAACCCTTTGAAATTCATATTCTGCCTTTTATCTTATAATAGGTTTAATTGTTATATATTAACAATAAAAAAATTCGGACATGTTTGCTTTGTTTTCAGATAGATTCTTATTTTAAGAAATAATGACAAAATTGTCACATTATTCTCATTATGTTTCTTGTTTTAAAAGAGTTGTACAGGAAACAGTGAAAACAAGATAAAATTATTTTCAGGATTTCCTGTACAAATTTTTTAAAACATGAAACATAATGAAGACATGAAAACAAGATGACAATTTTGTAATTATTTCTAAAAAAACAGGTAATGAAACCAAAGCAAGATCTTTACACTGTTAATCAGACATAAATTATCATATAATTAAATGTCTTCTATTTATTTATTTTTTTGTGTTTGAAACTTGAATACAATGAAGAAACCACTCAGGCTATGGAAGCCTCAATCAAATCATTAAAAATCAACTCAGATAGTCCCTGCGGTGGTGGGAGAACAGCAGAGGCCAGAAGCTTGGAGGGTGCTGGGCTCAAGCAGTTGAATTCCAAGCAACCTCAAGCCCTTTTACTTTTAGAATGAATGCCCCCCATAACATTGCTGAGGACTGAGGAGGAGCCTATACCATGCAGATTGCAGAATATATTGTTCCACATACGAATTATTTGCATGACTTCCATAACCATAAGATAAGAGACTCCAACCAACACTTTCGATGCAAAAGTGATCAGGTAAACACACAGTGCTCGGCCGCCATATAATTAAATGTCTAACTCTTATAATTACTATCTTAAAAGTCATAGATAAAATAATTTATCATTATACCAATAATATTAATATATCAAAATTAAACTCTTACTTTATGCTACAAACAACTAAGCTAATAAACTAGTTTGGCTTACTTGAATTAAAGCTTCGAGAATCAGTGTTGGGATGTAAGATTAGATTACAACAACTACTACTTAATGATAAAATGTTGGGTTTTAATTGGGATTTACTATATCTAAGTTCTTCTTCATTGAGTACGCATTCCTTAGTTTCACTGGATAGCCGAGTCTGGAGCACTAAAATAATCTTAGCTAAGATCGTTGTTTTTCTGGAGTCTGGACTATTAAATTCAGCTATTAATTTGTTTTCTTCTTCTTCTACAGGGAATCGACACCATTTTTTAATTTAAGATTTTTGTGGGGAAGGTCCACCAATTCAGGTCACATGAAGCTGAATAACATGAGATATAGAGCAAACCGGGCAGAAGGAACAAGTTCTACTGAAATAAGCCTTCACAATTCACATATTCACATTCAGTAAAGTGGTACAATGAATGGATAATTGAATAACCAATGAATATTCTACATGCTGGAGACTATATACAAAGGTACTACCTACAAGTTATTATATGCAATGAATTGAATGAAGTGGTATATTACATGAAAGATGACTAAGTCGATGGGCGTGTTAACTGTTAAGTTCATCAGCCACTATCGAAATGTGTGCATATTTAGTGAAATATGATATTGTAAAGTGAAGCAATTGATTCTGAAGCACAGTTGGTGCTGGGAAAAACTGGAAGAATCTTCAAGGCCCGTTCAAATACCCATGAAAGAGCACCAACAAGGATACATATAGACCATTGAGTAGCATTCTGGCATATGCAATTTGCTAGGCATTTTGCATACTCAATCACCAGCACTTGCATAAGAAAACAAGCACCTAAAGCCACCAAGAAACAGTAGCTCTTAAGAACAGTCTTGAAAACTTCCTTCTTCAACAAATGCATGCTATTGAGTTGATTGAATACCTGGCATAATAGGAATGTGTTGAAGATCATGGTTTTCCTAGTTTGCCTCTGGCTTTCAGTAACTTGTCCCCAAAATTCAAGTATCATGGATACAGAAGCCTGATATAAAACCTGAATAACTATGCTTTTCAAGATTTCTTTGGTTACAATTGATTGATTCCTATCAGACGGAGATGGTTGATTGGCAAGTTGTTCCTGGCTGTTTAACTCCATTACCATCATTAGGCCACCCAGAAGGGACATTAGCATATTCACCCAGATCAATTGGATTGCTGTTAGGGGAGACTCTCCAGTGGATATTGTTGTGATCAAGGTTATGAGTAACCCTGATATGCTTAGTGTGAGCTGAAGTTGAATGAACTTCTGAATATTGTTATATGTGCTTCTGCCAGCCCTCACAATTGGCTCCAATGCACTGAAACATTTGATACATATCCCGGAACTCTCACTATCCACTATTGTGCTCAGCCTCAGAGAATTGTCGACTATCCCTACATCAGCTAACTTTAGAACTGAAGCATGACTAGTTGTCAACCTTCCAATGAATGCAACCACACGACCTTTTTCTTGCAAGCACTGTACCATGGGAAGCTTGTCTTCAGGACGAAAACCTCCCATTACAAGGGCTAGATCCACCTTATCTATCCTAGCACTGTCATTCAAATCCTGAAGTTCTTTTCCTTCGAGCTCAGTACCATCTACTGACACTTCTAGTCCTAGTTCACAAGCTATGGCTCTCACTTCCATGATGTCATCCTCTGAGACCAATTTGATCTCTATTCCAGCATTTCTAAGATATTCCAGAGCTAGTTTCGCCGATTCCCAACATGGGTGTTTGAGACCTATCAGTCCTAACAATATCAATCCATCTTGCTCAAGTTCTTCAACCTGTGTTTCTCTATAAGCAAACGCAATTGTCTTTAGGCCACTATCCTCCATCTCTTTTATCACCTGCCCAAATTTGACTTTCTGATTTTCCATGACATGGCATTCCCCTTCACTGTCATAGTATTGTGAACACATTTCCAATATTGTGGATGCAGCCCCACTCCAGTGCAAGTGCAGAACTTGTTCATTGTCCCCAACTTTTCTCACCAAAACTCCAGCACATTCTTTGCCAGAATTCAGTTTTCCATGCTGAAGAATGTTAAACTTTTCTGCAAAAGAATTTATGTTCATTCCACATGTTGTTTCTGCCCAAGAAATAAGTGAATTGGACATTGGAGAAAGAGAAAGCTGTGGTGTAAGAACTGATAGTAAACCAACTCCTTGTTGAAGGACCTCAGGTAAAACTAGATCAGTTTGTGATCCCTCAACCTTGCTGATATCTCCCTCCCCCATCCAGATTCTGCTAACCTCCAATGGTAAAAGCCCACCAGATGCATCAATGCAGATGACAGTAACCAACCCCATTGTTGTACAAGCTGATAAATCATTAAGAACTGCATCTTGTTTTGACACTATCTTATCAAGCTGGTATTTGAGAGAGATTGTAACCATGAGTGGCATTCCATGTTGCATACATAATATTGCAACAGTAACAAGACCTGATAAAATGGAAACCCTTCCTTGTGGTCTCAATAAGATTCTCTCAAGGACTTCTATCAGTGTCCCAACTGAGACCTTCCCCTTAATTTCTGGCAACCCATTACTGTCCCCATCTTTTTTGCAAACTAGGCGAATGAGCACCACTAGTGCAACCAGTGCAGAAACAAAAAGAGCAAAATTGTCAATGTAGGTAATTGGCTTCTCAATTCTACTCTCCAATAGGCCTGTCTTTTCACACAAACTGATATTTGATAATTTCATCATATTTCTGTCACGCCAAAAGTTTGCTATCGAAGAGAATGCAACCAGCAGAATAACAGCAAAAACTATGGCAACACCATCATGCCAACCATGTCTTGGTCCTTCCTGCTTGAACTCTGTAGCAAAGGAGAATCCGGCTGAGATCAGCAGCATTAAAATTGTGTAACTATTGCGTTTGCAGCTATTCAATAAGAAACTTGAAAAGCTTGTTCCATGAATTGGCACACTGGTCTGCAACACTCCATGATTCCCATTATCAACTGTGCCCTCCTGTTCACAAAACCAATTTTCCTTCAATAAAAGACATCTTCCTCAAGCAGCTAAAAACAACATTTAGTATATCCATCCTTAACACTTAAGGCTATGTTTGAGAGTTTTGAAGGAGATGGAGTAGAGTGATTGGTGATGGGATGGTTAGTAATAAAGCAGAGTGGAGAGGTAAAAGTATACCATCTATTGTTTGGAAGTTTAATGAGAGAATTTAGAGATTCAAAACCCCCAAATTGGAGGGTATAAAAATTAGAGGGTTTGGGCGGGATTGAGCGGTTTGGGTTTCCATCGTAAACTATCACACTCAATTACTTAAGAAACTCCCAAACATGGATCAATACTTTTTAACAACTTCATTCCATTACTAATCACTGCACTCCATCCTCCCAAATATAGCCTTAAATAAACCAAGCATTCATATAATTCAGTCAGTGTAATGATATTGACACCCCAAAAATATACCAAAACCAAAAAGGATTATAATTTTCTTGAGAAAGTGAGAACTTTATTTATATATTTATTTGTTGAAGGAAATTCCATGGAGTTGGTTGATACCTCTGAGTGTTGGCGTTGACTAGCAAGAACAGTGGAAACACGGTCAACCCCACCAAGCTCATGTTCTGCATCTTCTTCTTCTTCTTCTTCTTCTTTCTCCTCTTCCATATGAATTGCAACATAAGAGTTGGAAGATGAGGTTCTAGCAGGAGGGTCAGACTCAGATGGAGACAATGGGGTGTATGGTAGTGACTCATAGCTGTCACTGGCTGCTGTTGTTGGCTTCTTGAGAGAGATGAAGATTCTAATGTATAAGTTTATCCGCCATATTGCCCTGTACTTGCTTTTACTGTGGAGTAAGGGAGCACCAACACCAATGTTGGCACCATCATCATCATCTTGGGACATGTTTGGTTAACGAACCTTTTTGATAATTCAAGCTGAACATTACGAGTGATATTTAAACTGAAGCTGAACATTCAAACTGATTTTTTTGGGTTAATACTTGACGCGGTTTAGACGCGGGGCGGCTAGAGGGAGTGGTGGAAAAAAGCGCTCGTCACTCCCATTACACGTCCTTTTTTCACTCAGTTTAGAAATTACATGGCAATCTAGAAACACCAGGAATTACATATCTTTCTTTTTATCTTGGTTTTTAAACACTCCTTTACATCTTTCTTTTCTGCTAGATTTTAAACTCCTTCGTATATGTTGTCATGGAGGAGTGTAGTTGTTAATACACAGTAATGATTGATCTTCAACAATACTTTTTTTCACGGTAAGCGGGTGTTTGGGAAAGCCGTAAAAACTAGATTAGGCTGATAATGTTTTTGTTTGAGTATGTTTCTTGGAAAATAATTTTAAGATAATCTAATTCGTTTGAGTAGTGAAAAAAATTGATTTTATAGAGTAAATTACAAAAAAGGATATGGAATTATTTGTATGATTTAATAATATTTGTCTAGAAGTTAGTTTTATAGGGATAAACATGGAAGAAAGTTTTGAGAATAAAAATAATCAAATCGCAACAATCTTAAGGTAGAACTAATTATATGGCATAAAATAGCTTTTTTTTTCCATAAAAATAAGTTTTTTTATATAAATTTAACCAAAATATCAAATATGATAGATTATTTTGAAAACAATTTTTCGGGGATAAAACAGTTAAAATCTAACACTATATAGTGTGTTTGGAAAAGATTAATTTTCCCTATTTTAGCTGTATTTTAGCTACAACGTTATTTTATAGATAATCTATCATGTTTGGATCTCTAACTTAACTTTTAAAAAAGCTTTTATTTGTGTTATAAAAAAAAAAACTTTTATTTGTTAAAAACTGTCTAAAACCATCTGAAAGATTTTAACTTAAGATTGTTGTGATTTAGTTATTTTTATTCTCAAAACCCCCTTCTCTATTTATCCTTACAAAACTAACTTCCAAACAAATATTGTTAAATTATACAAATAACTTAATACCCATTTTTCTATAAAAGTGTTTTTTTTTTATACCAACCAAACAAAATAGATTATCTTATAATCGTTTTTAAACAAACATACCAACAAAAACAGATTCAGATTATAATCGGTTATCACAATAATAAGTTGGAAAAAAAATTATGCTGATAATCGAAATAATTGATTATTGTGATAATCGATTATAATCAGAATCTGTTTTTGTTTGAGTCTATTTGTTAAAAAACGATTTTAAGATAATCTATTTCCTTTGGGTGGTGGAAAAAAATCACTAGTATATAGTAAATTATGAAAAAGGGTATGCAATTATTTGTATAATTTAATAGTATTTGTTTGGAAGTTAGTTTTGTAGGGGTAAACAAGGAAAAAAGTTTTGAGAATGAAAAATAATAAAATCACAACAATCTTAAGCTAAAACAAACTAGATGACATAAAACAACTTTTTCCTCCAAAAAGTTTTTTTTTTTAAATAAGCTCCTTACCCAAACATAATAAATTATTACTAAAACAACTTATTACACAAAAAAACAGTTGAATGAGAAAAATTTAATCTTTCCCAAACAAGCTCATATAATCGATTATTAGCATAATATATTTTTTCTGACATTCCCAAACAAATAGGGATGGCAATGGGTAGAGTCTGGGTAGGGTACTAACCTATCCCATACTCGTGTTTGAAAAAATTGCCCGTACCCGGACCTGTACCGTGTGGGTAACAACTTTAGTACCCTTACCCGTACTCTCTAGGTACCTAAGTACCAGCACCAGCACCAGTAAAAAAGAAACATTATAACAATTAAAAAATAATTCAAATATCTTTTAAATCTACTGATAAAACGTTTTCATGATTTTGAACCACTTGTCACACTTTTTAGAATTTAGGGATCTTGTCACATTTTTAAAAATTGAAAGATCAAAGTGGATGTGAGGCAAAGTTAAAGGATGTAATTATTATTTTTTTCAATTGAAAATTAATATTTTTTTTAAAGTCTAAAATTTAATGTCTCCGAATTTTAGATCACTTTGCACATTTAAAAAAAAAAAAAATCAAGGTACTATTACATATTTTACAAGTTCAAAAACTAGTCTACCAAAAAAAAATATATATATCAAAAACTAAAATGCACATCAGAAAAAGTTAAATAGGATAATTTAGACCTTTCCTGGGCAAAATTCTGCACAAACCCTTTGAAATTCATATTCTGCCTCTTATCTTATAATAGGTTTAATTGTTATATATTAACTATAAAAAAAATTAGGAAATATTTGCTTTGTTTTCAGATAGATTCTTATTTTCAGAAATAATTACAAAATTGTTACATTATTCTCATTATGTTTTTTGTTTCAAAAGAGTTGTACATGAAACAGTGAAAACAAGATAAAATTGTTTTCAGTGTTTCCTGTATAAATTTTTTAAAACATGAAACATAATGAAGACATGAAAACAAGGTAACAATTTGGTAATTATTTCTAAAAACAGGTAATGAAACCAAGGCAAGATCCTTACATTGTTAATCAGACATAAATTATCATATAATTAAATGTCTTCTATTTATTTTATTTTTTGTGTTTGAAACTTGAAAGAGCTAAAACAGCTCAGGACCGGCCCAAGGGTGAATCTGGTGAAGTTAGGGCTTTAGGCCTCCAATTTTTTTTTTACTACCTATTTTAATAATAGTTTTTTACAACGTACATATACCATATTTTCTTCATCTACTAAAAGCATATTCCTCGTGCATGTCACAAGTCCATACAGTAGTGTGTATATATATATATAATAATAGATTTATCTGGGACATTGAAGTTTGTATTTGGAAATTGGAAGGGTGGTCGATAGGTGAGAATGAATTTTATAAAGTGAGTTTTATACATTGAAGACCTTCTTTAACTTTCTTTCTGTTTTTCACCAAGGGTATCTCATTCGATGGCTGAGAAATAATCCTTTTAAGGTGTATAGATTATCAAAGTGAGTTTGGTCTCTCCTAACAAAGTTTCTTCTATACACACGACAAAAATCGAATTCCTTACAATACACTTAAGGAACTCGGTTATCTACATTCTCTGTTGGGGCTTGTTGGTATATTTTTTTTTACTATTGTTCTCTCCCTCGCAATGACTACAAGAAACTCAAACCGTATGTAACATAGGTACATCCTATCATACTTCCATTCTTTTGTTATTTTTGGGTCTAGTCAATCGATATCTGGAAGTCGCGTTAGACCTCAATTCATTTGGGTAGTGCCGGTTGAACTCATGTAAAGGAGGACAAAGTCCTTCCAACGCCTATTTTCTTTATTCACAATAATCAGACCCAATACCTTGCTCAAATGGTTGGTCCTTCTTTTATTATTTGTGTTTACACTTTAAAGTCCTTCTAATCTCATTTTAAATTTCTGTTTAAACTTTAAAGATAACTAGTATGAATATCGATAAATTAAAATCACTGAGAGATGGAAGTGATGCATGTGTTGAAATCACCATTAGAAAGAAAAATAGTTTTGGTTATTTTATTTTTGGCCTAAAAAAAAAACATAAATATTCCGAAACTTGAATGATAAGTTATTTTCAACAATGCATCAGGAGCAAACCAAGATGCGTGGTTTTTTTCAATTATCATTACAAAAATATCACTATTTCCATCATTTCTTTCACAACTCTGTCTACATTGATCTGCAAAGCAAATATTTGACGCTATTTAGAGATACCAACCTAGTCTGCTTAGTGTGAGTGATTTTAATATCAACAATGTTATTTGCAGATCATTTTCCTTACACCGTTCGTACACTACTGACTACCTCCTTTTTGGATAGTAAAACAAGGTATTTAAAGGAGTGGTGGGAAGAAAATGGCATACAAGAAATATTTCTCGTTTAATATTGGGTGTATTTTGTATTCACCGCAACTTCTATACAGGACCATTAACAATACCATCCAGGTGAAGGCGTGAGTGCAACATAGAAAAGAACGAATGAGCACAATAACTGCATTCTACATGTCATGCTAGTACAAAATCCACACTAACTTGTATTAAGGGTTAGGGAATGATATTTGACCGCACTATTCCATAGAGGAAGGCCCTTCTTCGAGTCTGATATCACCACCATGCTCACTACCCAACATAATTGCCATCAACATAAGCTTGCCTGCAACTGGAAAATCCTTGTGCTGCATCAATATTGTTTCAACTGAAGAATTCATATTCCCCGAAATAGGAGTTTCCATGTTTTCTTGTCTCAAGGGCAATACTTGGTCAAAACCTTCTTCAAAGGTTTCAGCTCGAGGTCCATAACACCTGCTTGAGGCCTGGAAAAGTATAGTGTATTTCAAGTTTTGCAGGGTTTCCTCGTCACTCCATCCTTCAACTTCGTATGAATCATGGAATTTACTCCAATCATCCTGACTGGCAGCCTTCTTCCAGCAATCCTCCAATAGTTTTCCGTGGTTCTTTAGAAACGAGGAACTGGTCCATGCAAACACGTCAAAGGCCCACAATGAGAGTTCTCGCTCTTCACCTTCCAGGCACAATTTAATCAAGTCTTCTGGATGAAGCAGCTGATCTTCAACAAGTTGCTTATCTTCAATAGAATGGAGACGTTTCATTACTTCCTCCTGCAGGTAAAGTGTCCAAGTGAAAATGGATTAAAAGAACTCAAAGTGCGCGACAGGGCTTATCCATGGTTCAACACATTCTACCAAAGCAAATATTGATTTCAAACCTCAAGTGGCACATACAACAAACAATCACACCACTTTCAACGCCATTCGTCGGACAATTACATTGCCAAACATGTGTTCTTAAGAAATTAATTAAAGCATGCCAAATCCTTTAGCAGGCTCCTGTTACTTGCCCTCCCTCTAAACGAAAACATCTTTGAAGTTGCTTCCGCTTAAATTTCATGAATAAACTAACTTGCATGCTGTGACAACTGTCACACCAAACCCTTCAGTCAAGTATGTAACTATTTAATTTTAAAAGGGACACATTAACATAGGGAGATATTATATAAACATTTGGCAATATTTTTGTGCAATAAGATTTGTCTCTTGTAGTATGCTCATATTTATTTATAAAATCCAAAGGGAAAATAGTCCAACTGATAAATAGAATGAGGTAAATGAAGAACAAATAAACTGGCAATCTATTCTAGCCCAACTCAAAAACGATAGCAATATGTGCCTTAAGAAGGACAACTCTCATCTGTAGAAAACGCCAGTGATAATTGAGCTGTGTTGCTCCTTAGCAGCTCTATTGTGATTTGTTAAAAGAAAGCTTGTTGCACTTCAACTTGAAACATATAAAGCTAAACTGGGATCTACTTTTAATCTCTTCATCAAGCTCACTAACTAGTTTGCAATATCTTGACTATTGACTATTGACTATTGACTATTGAGTACTTTATTATTTGAAGAGACCCATTTTTGTGAATTGGCCTATATAACTCTGTAAACATATTTATATGACTAGAATGGAAAATTCAAAGCATTTTAGCATCAGAGCTGTGTGCTTGCTATTAACATATCAAGTTAGCTCTCAAACTTAGGCCTTGTGGAAACTTGAGCTCAAAAGTTATTAAACACGAAAAAGTTCAACTACTTCATCTTTAAATTGTCAATTAATTTTAAAAAAAAATAATAATCGAATATACCTGTAATTTTAGAATCTTCAAATCAGCCTCAATGCGGTCCACCTTCACTTGAGTACCAGCATCCTTACCAGCTGTTGAACAAGAAAAGGTAATAGTATTTATCATAAATGTAATTTATTACCCATCTTTTTATCCCTCAAAAAAATTACACATTTAACTTGCAAAACTACCAGTGTCCAACTGAAACATTAGATATACATTTGACCTTTTTTTAAATAAAAAATAGGCCTGAAAATCAACACCAATCTTTTTCCAATGTTTTGAGGACCAGATTCGGGTAGAGATACAAGGCAACAGGTCAGGCGTAAAACAATGTACAGTCAATGCATAAGGCTATAAGCAATGTGATAATTTTTGTGTTATCCATATTAAGTGCCATTGGCTGTGGTTTTAAATACAGAGAATGTCAGTACTGGGCAAATAAAAGATTTTTAAGAGTCTAGATGTTGATACATCAATTCCTAACCATAACAGAGCTGCTGCGGTGCTGCCACTGATTCAACTTGGTAATTGATATTATCATATGACCAAAAAACTCACATGTTATCAGATAAGTGAACATATAGAGTGTGAGAGGGAGTTTGACTTCAATTTGCAGGGAGGTGAATGAAGATGACTTCAAAATCTCACAAGTCAGTATAGCCAGCACAGTTAGTAGGAAAACATCTACATATATACTCCCTCCGGTCCATATTATAAGCAAAAAATTAATGCAACACACATATTAAGGTGATTAGTTAATCTCATTTAATTTGGTTAAAAAATTAGGTTTTTACCTAAATTACCCTTTATGGTAATGAGAAGTTGCTTGTGTTGTTGGGAATAGAAGGAGTCATTGGAAAACAAAATTTGTATTAAATGAAGGGTATTTTAGGAATAATGTCATTAAATGAGTCATTGGAAAACAAAATTTGCTTATATATTGGACCAAAAGATTTGGGATTTTTTTGCTTATAATATGGACCGGAGGGAGTATAAAATAGCCTGGAAGGAAATAAAATAATCTGCATAAGGCATGACAAACTACACAGCAGCAATACCTGCAAAGGCAGCTATCTTAGAGAGATACAAAAGCTTCTTTCTGTCGACCAATTTTAGTTTCAACTTCATACACTCATGCTCCCCTTCCTCTTCAGCAACTGAGGTAGACTGCAAGTTTTGAGTGAGAGCCAATGCATGAAGTGTTTCTGAAGCAGAGGAAAATTGATGAAGGAACAAATCATGAAGCCAAAGAAGATCTGGATGTTCCCTCAGGAAAATGGATAGTTCCTCAGGAAATTCTTCTCCTAGCCTTAAAAGCTCAGAAAATTGTCTGCTCTCATGAAGTTTCTTAAAGACATAGTTACTAAATCCCCCACTAGGTCCCAAGCTTTCACGCTGCACACAAACCGCTGAGACATTATTGAGGGGAAGAAAAGGCATTTAAAGAAAGCAAGTACGGGAGAGTAGGAATGTCAATACTATTGTTGGAAATGGAAAATGATTAATGCTCTTGTGCATGAATTTGTAGGTTCATGCACATAGATTATGGCATTCATGCAATGTTTTTAAGAACCGAACCGGAGATCGAATCGGTAAGACCTCCCGGTCATAATTCAATTGGTTCAACCGTTTCAATCACCAGTTGAACCGGATGACTAATAAATAAATTATATAATAAATATATATGTATAAAATATATTAATATAAAGAGGCTACACATAAATTCAATTGAATACTATAATTATAATAGCAAAATTAAGCATTAGTCAACATATTCCTTTTTTTTTATCATTTTTTTTATAGTGGGTACTATGTAGCTATGCTGTAACTACTTGGACGTTTCATTTTTTTATGGCCCTGCACCTATTATTACACTTTTAAAATTCTACCCCCATTAGGTTATCATCTTCGGCTCATCACTCAGGACCAGACCAATGCCAGCACCACACCAAATACTCAAGCACCGCCAATGTCAGTGTCAGCCGCCCGCTGCCACTACCACTTCACCTCGCCGGCTGCTGCATGTCTCTCTCTCTGGTCTCCCTCCATACTCCTCCTCCTTTCAAATTATCATTGTTATTGATTGTGGGAGTAACAATGCTACAAACGTGAAGCTTTTTGAGTAGATGCTTCATTTTGGCATGGATTAGGGTCTCTCTGGCCTCCTTCCATTACCTTTCTTCCTCCTCCTTTTTGTTTCTATTTTTTTTTTCCTTTTCACAAAAAAAATTCTGGAACCATCAGTTATGTTCAACGTACGTAACCGTCAGGTTTTCAAAAACCGGATCCGGTTCATCCGATTTTGATCCGGTCCGAACAGTTCTGACGGTTTTCCTCGGTTTTATAGAACCACTTGTTTTATGAGTGAACCGAACTGTAGACACAACCGGATCCCAGTTCAGCCGGTTGAGCCGGCCGGCCCGGTTCGGTTCTCAAAACACTGCATTCATGTACTTAGGAAGTAGCACCTTTACTTATTGTCTTGTAAACATAAGATGTATTAACTTCTAAGTGTATAAATATCATAAGTCATAACATGCTAAGTGCTATTCACTCGAGCAATTCAAAAAATCTCCTCTGAAATTCCCTAAACCTTTTTTTAGATACTATCAAGAACAAACAAGAACATACTTCCTATAACAACGTCAACAAATTTTTACATATAGAATCTTGAAGATTAAATATTACCAAATAGAAATGATAAATTATCTTTTTCCACCAGTGACTAACCGATTCTATAAGGAAGGCTGAGGCTTCTATTGAACAGTGTAGGTGTAGGTGGTGTGAACCACTTATTTAATTAGATAAATACTAATGACTCATTCCAGGTGTTGTGGCCAAAATGGGGCACTAAATCCAGATGTTTCGTGCTTTTATTGTTCAGAAAACAATAATTGATGTTGCATGGTGCAATGGTGATGAATGTGGTGCAAGTTCTTTGGTTTACATGGTGAACATTCATTTGTACAGTGTTTTTTTGCTAGTTCTTTCCAACAATATTTAAAGGTTTGAAATGGAAGAAAGAGGGTGGAAATATGTGGAGCTCAATAGTTCTGGCAATGTTGTGGGGTTTGTAGTTGGATCATACGGAAGAGATCTTAAGGAGCGTTTTCTGTCTCAACTCAGAGTATGAAATAGGGCTGTTATATTTTTTTTTTTTATGGGCTCCAGTTTTAGGACTGCAAATATTGCCTCTCTATGGACTTCAGCTCCACCTTAAAGACCTATCCGTAACAAAATATTTGGTTTGCTATGGTAAGAAAGTTAATATTGCATTTATCTTTAAAAAGAGAGAATAAAAGCAATACAAGTGGCATAACAAAGGAGAACATCACATGCATACCATAATGTTTCTCAGTAATTCTGAATCATTTAGATCACAAGATATCGTCCACATAACTTTGTAGCATCCATGTCGCTTAGCAATTGATAGCAGATGTGACGTAAAATTCATAATGGCTTCTTCGCTCTGCTCTTCAGCTCCTTCAATTGAATCCTACACAAGTAACCAATTGAACAATATACTTGTATTCCATACTAGGATTGCCAGGATAAGGTAAGCATAATAGAATAATAACCTTGTGGGTGGATCCAAATTCTTTGACTTGTTGATAAAGAGATTCAAGAAGCACATCTCGACTCTCCCAATATTCATTTAATAGACCATTATGTTCTTCTCCACGCTCAATTTTAGCTGTAACAGCACCAGAATATGCCTCAAGTAGCACTTCAGCTAGTGCTTCTAAATGATTATACAAATCTAATTTTGCTGATTTATCAAGCCCAGAATTTCCATTTAACAAATGAAGCAGGATAGAAGCAACACTCCGAATCCCCTTACGTACAACAGGTTGACAGTACCAAGGGGTTAAACCTTCAGAAGGTGGATACCATAAACGATTCTCATTCTTATAGTTGAAGCATGTCATAATTATGGTGACACATGCATTTGAGAGTTCACATGCCCTCTGGATCTGGATCCCAAATGGGTGCTCTGGGCTTATAACATATTCTAACTCTGCATCTAAGCAGTAAAAGAAATCTTCAAGATCAGAAACCTTACTATAGAACACTTCAGCATTATCTCTATCCATCAGAAGAACAGTATTCCGGCGAGCTCTCTCACCAACTGATTGTATCACGTCCCAAAGGGCACCTGACATCTGAATACCCAAATTAGAATGTGAGGGGCCAACACTAGTTGAACGATTTTGGCTGATTAGATTTTGCAGTTCTCTCAGCTGAGTCATTGCAGATAACTTTTCACCATGTTCCAAGATAATTTGCAAGGCTTGTGCTGGCAATTGAAAAAAAACATAACTTAGAAGTGCAATGTCCACCTGACATTTACTATGTGTTGTTGTTTCTTCCTTTTTACTAAACCCATATTTATTTATTTTACTACTACCTTAATTTATTTAATCTTCTTTAAAAGATTTGGTCAGGAAAACATAATCATTAGGTAAATCATAAATAAACCAAATACACTCCTCACATTCAATCCCATCTGAAGAAGTCTAATGACAACTAGAATTAACAATACACGGAATATCTAAAATCTAAACAAAAAATAAGTCAACAACTTTCAAACCTACTTTATTGATTTATTCACTTCCTCCCTCGATAATTAAGCTTATATTGTTTGTAATCTCACATGTGAGACAAAGGGGAAGAAAGAAGATAAATAAACCTCTATTCATTTACTCACAACATAAACCTCCTTCCTTTCACTCATTCACCCATTCTGAGGCGGAGGAGCAGATAAGTGATAATTGAGCTTATCTTCATTTGACCCAACTTATAAACCTAAAAATGCTATTAGTGAATAGAACACTCCCTACAATTATTTACGATGTACTTCATGTAAAACCATCCCAAGAGGAATGATTACTTTACCATCCGCACAATGTGTAATAAATTGGTAATCCAAATATTATTATTAGGCATATTTATAAATTCAGATGGATGGATAAATTAAAATTATAATCACTTCATCAATGCACATCACGTAACAACAAGTTTAAAACATAAGCAAAAGAAGTTATTGGATACGGTAGTATGTAAAAGGGACGTTTGAAGATCAAAGCAAAACAAATAACTTTTGGTGAATAGACTACAGATGCCATACTCTGCTTAGAACACAGCTCCTCGTGGCATTTGGATAAGGCAAGAAAATGAAGGAACTTTTGGTGCTTCTGCTGCTTTTCCAAGAGTTGGTTGGAAACAACAGCCATGGACAAAATCTCTGCACCTCTGGTTGTTGTCCAGTGTTTAGCTAAGGTGTCAACGATTGATTTGCTCATCCTCACAAAAACATTTGTTTCTCCATCCCTTTCAAATGAACCAGAAGCTTCTAGCTTTTCAAGTGACCTGTCAACTTGCCCAGATGACAAAAAATCATTGAAAAGATGATTCAATAAAGCTTCTGATTCTTCATCTTGTGCAGTTCGATGTGTAATCCCACTCAAAACTGCCTTTTGTCTATCTCCAGTACCCCATGCTTCAGAACTAGCCCTTCTAGGAGCCAAATTACCTGAAAATGTAAGATTTCTTATGTCTTCTTGTGCAGATCGCTCATTCGAGCTGCCTTTGCGTGATAAGCTCCGCTCAGGTGGTTCAACTCCACCAAGTATGACAGCCTTCTCAGGTATTGCCCATATTCCTGCTTTCTCTGTTAATACAACCCATGCACCTTCTTCATAATCATCTGCAGAGGGAAGGATTGAAGCATCTAGTACTTTTCCAGCATCATAGGGTAAATCAAATTGATATAGTCGAGTAGAGTTTCTATAATAATGGGAGACAGTTGCAGTTCCATCCCCAGATATTAGGACTGTAGATCCTGAAGGTTTACCCCCTACCCGAAGCCTCATGGAAAACAAAAAGTCTTTATCTTCAACTCTAGCTTTTGGGATTATCACCTCAATAGGGGCTTTTTTCTCCAAAATCCTGTCATTTGTATTCTCTAAAGCCAGCCCTGATTTATATTGCATGGTCAGAAGAGAATACTGCAAGTAGCTTGAACTGCTAATCCGATCCTTACAAAAGGTTGCCGCGAGAATGGTAATAACTTTACCACGATCATCTACCTGCAAATCAAGAAGGCAGATTTCCTTTTGACCAGCCAGATCCTTCTTAATTCCAGTCTCAGCATCTGTTCCCACGATTTCCTGAGACCAAAGCTTTGAAACATGTACATCAGAACCAAATTCTATCCGAAAACACTGTATCTCATGGTCTGTCAATACCAAAAATTGTCGATTTGATTCCTTCGTGGAAAGATGTGGAAAACACCATGTCAGTGACCTTGGATAACCTTTGTTGCTCATGAATTGACCTGAATCACCCCCATGTAGAGGGAAATGAATAATATTTTCATACACTTTCCTTCGCTGAATGCCAGTAGGACTGCAGTGAAACTGCCAAAGCTCACCACTCGAGGTACAAGCAATGGCAACACATACAAAATTAGAAACAGGAACAGCAGAAGCAATCAGAGAATTAAACATGTGCAATCCATTCAAACCACTGCCCGGCTTACTCTGTGGCCGCTGCCTGTTGAAGTAAGTCTTCTTATCAGGAAAGAAAACAGCCTCCAACTCATCAGAAGATGCAAGACTAGTGACTGGAGCAATGTGCGATTGAGAATAAATGTCAGGCCAGTATATAACAGCCCTAGTTTTTCGATTACACATAACAACAGCAGCGGAGTTGCAATGTTTTGTAACTTTATTCGTTCCAACAGATGTGTTATCACAATTAACAACAGAAAGCAACCAGCTACCAACATTGTTTCCGCCAACATCTCTATCATCCGAAGTACTCAAAGGAATTTCGAGAACAACACACTTCATCAGAGAAGCAGGCGACAAGTAACTCCAAACAAATAACTTGTTTCCAACAATAATCCAAGCCAGCGACGTACTCTTGTCAATCCCACCGGACGTGCGATCTTCAACTGCATTACAACATATCTCGAAACATCAAACTTATTTTTCTAAGAATCTGATGAAGAAATACCTAGTTATAGATACAACATAACCAATACACATGTTAATACAATTATGGAAAATCAACTTGTACTCACCGGGAACGCGTTGGTGCAGCGAGGAGGCTTGCTCGTCACGAACCACTTGGGGAAATTCCGCAACGAAAACAGGTTTAATTGGATCCGTGTTGTCTCCTTTTCCACTTCTATTACCCTGAGGAACCCTAAGCAATGACAACAGAAAAGCAGATATGAAATCAGTTATGAAATGAAGAAGCAGAACGTAATTTTGGTTACTGCTTTTGACCAAAAAAGCACGTTTTGCGGAAGCTGCCATGCTGAGGAAGAGAGAGAGAGGGAGAGAGACGCTACCTGGCGAGAACGGATAAGCGAGGAGCCCAGGGAGCGGGTGTGCCGGTGGTTGGGCGATTGGGGACGGCGTTTTCGTCGAAGGAGATTCGTTGATGAGTGATCGGAGAATTGAGCAGTGTGGTGGCGCCGCCGCCGTGGTCTCTCCAAGCGCTGGCATTGGTCTTCTTGGTTCCAGAAGAAAACATGGCAACTCCAACTGATACAGAATCGCGAGGATTTAGGGTTTATGAGGTTTTCAGGGCATCCCAGCACCTCATTATGGGGTTCTTAAATGGGTCCCACCATTACACATCACTCATTTTTATTTTTAATAATTTAAGCACCTCATCTCTCCATCCCAGCATCTCTTACAAAGTTCTTAAACGGACCCCACCAATAACCCCACATCCTTACAATCACAAAATTATATTATTTTTTTTAATGGACCCCACAGTAACTCATAATATAAAAATTATTTTTTTATTAAATAAAAAATAGAAAATTAAAATTAAAAACCTTGTAATAAAAATTAAAACATATGATGAAATTTAAAATTATGAAACTACAAACGATGAACTTACGAAATGAAGACATTAAAATGATGAAATTACATAATTAACTGAAAATTCAATTTTGTTGATTATCACGCCCAAAACGTTCCCAGATATGATCCACAAGGTCCGCTTGCAGTTGGTGATGATTTTGCCTATCTTGCACAAGTGTTCGCCTTTGTAAGTATGATGCAAGATGTGGATGTGGACCATTACGCACTTCATTTTTGAGACATCATTGTTGGGATGATCATACGAATAATCAAAATGACCATCATATGTGTGTTGTTCATCTTCCACAATCATGTTATGCAAAATGATGCACGCATGTAATATATCGTTGACTGTATCCATTTTCCAAGCACGCGCGGGGCCACGTACAATCGCAAACCGAGATTGAAGCACTCCAAATGCACGCTCCACATCCTTTCTTGCTCCTTCTTGATGTTGGGCGAATAACTTTCTTTTATCTCCTTGTGGCATTGGGATGCTCTTGACAAATGTGGCCCATTCTGGATAAATACCATCTGCTAGATAGTACCCCATGTCATATTGGGTTCTATTTACCATATATCGCACAGCGGGGGCTTGTCCTTCCAAAACATCGTTAAACACATTAGATTGGTTGAGAACGTTGATATCGTTGTTTGAACCCGCAACCCCAAAAAATGCATGCCAAATCCATAAGTCTTGTGATGCAACTGCTTCGAGCATGATTGTGGGTTTCGCATGATCACCACGAGTAAATTGACCTTTCCATGCTACCGGACAATTTTTCCATTCCCAATGCATACAATCAATGCTACCTAACATACCTGGAAAACCACGTGCCTCCCCTATTTGTAGTAGGCGTTCAATGTCATTATTGTTAGGCCTTCTTAAGTATTCGTTCCCAAATATCTCATTAATACCCCTTACAAACTTTTTTAAGCATTTCAGTGCAGTGCTTTCTCCGATTCGCACATAATCATCCACACTGTCGGCAGAAGATCCATATGCCAATATACGAATAGCAGCAGTGCATTTCTGCAATGATGAAAGCCCCATTCTTCCAGTTGCATCAACTCTCATATCAAAATATTCATCATGATTGCGAAGGGCCTCAACAATGCGAAGGAAGACGTCCTTTCGCATTAGAAATCTTCGTCGGAATTGCTCATCTGTGTATACTGGATCATCTGAGAAGTAGTCGTTGAACAATCGAGCATGTCCTTCTTCACGACTTCGTTCTATGTGTGTTCTTCTACGGCTATGTGTTGTAGCTTCTTGTTGCACTACATACCTCATGCGTTGTTCTTCATAGTCATCATTTATGAATTCATCCATCAGCTCCCACTCAAGCATTTCTTCATGGTCAGAATCATTGGGATCCATGAGAGTAAATGTTTTGAAAGAATTGTATAAGATGTGAATGAATTGCACAATTGAGAGGTGTGAAAATCCTCTTACATCTTAAGAATATATATAGAGAGACTACCAACGGCTAGTTTGACTACAACGGCTAGTTTCAATAACGGCTAGTTTGACTACAACGGCTAGTTTGAATAACGGCTAGTTTAACATATAAATATTTGATAATTATAAACTAAACCAACATCGTTGCATTAATTAAAAATCAAACCAACATCGTTACATTAATTAAAAATCAAACCAACATCATTACACTAATTAAAAACTAAACCAACATCGTTACATTAATTAAAAATCAAACCAACATCATTACACTAATTAAAAACTAAACCAACATCGTTACACTACATATATTTTCCTCTAATTATGTGACACAACCTCTCATGATCTTGTAGTTGTATGTCTGTCATCCCGGATGTATCCCTGAAGAGGATTTGATAGTCAAACTCTTTCTCCTTCATCTTCATCTGCATCTCGAGCTCTTTCTCCTTCATCTTCATCTGCATCTCAAGCTCTTTCTCCTTTATGCATAATTCTTTCTCCTTTAACTTGTTGTGTTCTACCTTGGCACGTGTCCATTCTTCTATAGCTACAATTTTCGACTTTTGTCTGTCATCCATTGCAGTTAGATCAACATAAGCAGAAGATGTTTCATTTGCTTTTGATTTCCCCCTCTTTTTTGCAGCTTTTGCTGCTTTTGTCCCCATCGGACGAGCCATATTAGGTGAAGTTGGGGTGTATTCATCATTTGATGGTGTCTCCGGGTTAGAAGATGATGAGTATGCTCCAGATGCAGAAATCTTTGTTCTCTTACTAGCTCCTTCAAATGATGGGTTTGACCATTTGGGTTCATCTTTCAACAACCGCCATGCATGCTCTAACTTGAACTGCTCACGTACATCTTGAGCATAAATCAGATATGCATCTCCCATGATGTCAATCTCGGAGCTACCGCTTTTCTTTCTATGATAGGCTTGTTTGTAGCACCCTGCAAATTTTTGAACTATGCTATTCAACTTCTGCCATCGACATTTTAATTGTGTTAATTCCCTCGCTTTCAAATGACCGCGATTCTCATTGTAACCATCTCTAATTCCTAACCAAAAGGAATCTGCTTTTTGGTTTACCCCCACAACCGCATCCTTGGAAACATTTAGCCATGATTGGATGAGAACTTTATCTTCCTCTGTGCTGAACCTTGCTCTTTGTTTTTTTTGAGTTGGCTGATCTTCTTCTTCATCAAGAGTAATATTATCCAACCCGACTTGTGTGGAAAATGCTGGAGATTGAGATTCTGTCGTGAACTCGACTGTTTTTTCTTGGTCTTTTTCACAAGATTGGCCACCAGTAGTCCCCATTGAAGTCCCATGATCCATATTGGGAAATTGAAATGGAAATGGGAGTGTAGGAAATTGAAAATTACCCATATTTGGATTATATTGTGGGTTTGGTATAGGTGGATGATTTTGAAAATTTGGAGTACTGAGGTGTTGATAGTTTTGCATGAAATTTAAGAAGGAATTGATATTGGCTTGGTCAGGATCCATTGTGTGAGATGAAAGTTTGAGGAAAAAAAAGGAAGGATAAAATTTGAGAAACTATGAAAATATGATTGAGAAAATTTAGATAGGTTTGGTTGTGTAAAAAAAATGGAAGTTCCTCACATATTTATACATAGTAATTGGTACACTAAAATATGAAATTAAGACCAAACGGTCATTTTTTTGCCCGTTGGGAACGGTTACTTCTCATTTCCTATTGTTTCAATTATTTTGAATTTAAAAAAAATAAATTTAAATGCCACGGATCACCACAAGCACTCGGTGCTTGTGGAAGATCCGTGCTTATTAAGCACCGGGCCAAAAATCTCGCGCATCGGTCCTTCGAAATTTAGCACCGGTGCTTAAAAGATAAGCACCCCAATTTTGAGAGCGATGCGGATGGCCTCACACTTCACACTGACACACAACAAGAACACATTTGAATCAGGAGAGGGAAAGGAAAAATAAAATAAAAAAGCAGACGAAGCAGATGCTTATACTTCTTTTCTACGGAAGATGCTTATTCACGATTAAACGCTCAATTTGGTACTATAAAGTAGTCATCCTTTAAATTATTGAAATTCCAAATTAGTTCATGAAATTATAAAACAGTAATTAACTTAGTCCATTCGTTGAATATTATATGAACTAAGTTGATTTTAAATTAGTAGTATCACGGATTTAATTGATATTAAGTGAGTAAAATGAGAGACCAAATTGATACTAACTTATCATTCAGGGACATTTTTGGAATTTCGATAATTTCAAGAATCAAGTTAATATTACTTCACAATTTCAGGGACCAAATTGAGTATTTACTCACTTATTTACACTTGCTTTTATTTTAAGGAAAAAAAAATCAATTGTAAAATAAACTAATCCAAATTACAAACTCATGCATAAAAGTAAATAATGAATATCTATACACTTATTAAGGCTCAACCCACACTTTTACTTTAGTGTTGATGTGGCAGTCCCACAAATTTTTGAGATTATTTTATTGCCATTGTTTTATGTGTTTTATTGAATATTTTATTTATTTATTAGTTTCTGTTAATTTATTTATTTTCTTGGTTGGTTGTTGATGAGGAAGAGATGCATTTATCAGGATTCAGGAGTAGAAATTGTCAACTCATTATTTTACCTACAAGAAAACCATACGGCAAGTGCATGCACATGTTTCCCCTTCTCTTTTCTTTTTATTTCTTTTTCTTTTTCTTTCTTCCTTTTTCTTTTCTTTTCTTTTTTCCTTCTCCTTCTTTCTCTTTCTCTTCCTTCTTCATTTTCTGCATGCTCAGTCATCTTTCTTTTTCTCTCTTCTCTCTCTAGCTTCTCTCTTATTTTCCGGCCACCCCTTACAAAATCAAACCCTTAGAAATACTCCTCGTCTTCTCCTCTCCGATTCTAACCAAACATTTTCGCTAACGGACAACATCGATGGCGGAGCCGCCGCTGCCGCCGGCAGGTTGATAGCGGCTTGCAGCGGAGCATGGTCTAGAAGGCAGGTGGCGCGCGATCTGGAGCGGATTCCTCTCCTCGTCTTCTCTCTTTTACACTGTTTGGAACCTCCATTGCTCACTGTTGGTCCGCCATCTCCGCCGCCGTGGAGAGTTTTCCGGCATGGTATTTCTCCTTCTCAACTTCTGTTGGCTTGCTTTTAATCCCCTTGTGGTCCAGTCTATAACCCATGATTTGGGTCAGGAACTGTTGTGTCTCCGCCACCCGCCGTCCTGCCGGAGCACACTGCCGCCACCACCTCTCTTCATCTTCCTTTGGTGAGTTGTTCTCCCTCTCTTTTTCACCTCCTTATATTTTCCCTCAAATTGATCGAAGCACTAAATCCCCTGTTTGGAACCCTAACATTTTTTTTTTGTTTCAATGATCTGATTGCTCAAATTTTCACAGAGGGATGTGCAACCCTTCTTCAAAACTTGCTCTTTTTTTTTAGTGTAGACATGTTTTATGATTGATTTAGTGTTAAAAGTGTTGTTCATTTGCTGAATGGTTGTTTAATGATAGTGGAAAGTTGGAATGTACACTCTTTATGGATTATGTTGATGAGCTAAGGAATTTTCTTCATGAAGTCATGAAGGAGGGAATGGTCTGGTCATAATAGTTGTTCAGCTTGCTAGGGTGAAGACATTCAGAGCTATGTATCTCAATTTTTAGTTTTAATTGATGTATTATTGTATTATTATGTTATTATATCTTGATTGATTCTTTTATTATTATTTTTTTCTTTTTATATTTGTGAGTTTCTCCATTTTGGTTGATGGATTGTTGAGTCATGAAAGAATTGTATACGCTTGATAAATCACTATTAGCAAACCTTATTGGTATCACACATGACCTTTAAATGTTTAGGCTTGCATAACCATTTCTGCTTTTTATGATTTTCCACATTGAAATTATCCCTTCCTTATTACTTATTAGTGTCACAAGTGACCTTCTAATTGTGTGCAGCGTTTGCTTCTTTAGTGAGCTGGAAAAAACACTGTAAGTGCCACTAATTTTTTGTTTCATGTGTTTTCCAATTCTTAATTAGATATTATAATGTAAGTTAGGTCATACATAGAAATTTTTTTATTTTTTTTTGCTAAAGTGTTTGTTGATTTGCAGGCTTTAGTATTGAGGTTTTTTTTTTTTGTATATATTAATTAATTAAGGTTTACGATCTGTCTTAATTCCTAATGAAATTTTTGCCTTTTTAGCGTTGTTTCTAATTTGTGTTTTTGGTTTGGTATGTATTGGCTTTTTAAGAATCTTCTTTTTTTCTGTTTTTTTTTAAGTTCCAATATGGGTGTGGCTCAAATTATGCACAATGTTTCTAATGTGTTCTATGCATAACCCTTTATTCTCTCTTCATGGACTAGTGACAATTGAATATTATCAAACAAGAATTGGTTGTCCTGATTTTTTTTCTTTAACTTCATGGAACTGTGAATATAATGTTTGATTATGAAATATTTTTAGTGTATTTTGCAGTTTGGCCCATTCAAAAAATTTAATGAATGTTATGTACCTCATTAGTATACACACATGTTGTTTATGAACATGTCTAAAACGTGCTCAGTGGGGTTATTTGTTGCTTGCAGTTCCTCTTCCTGAAAATCACAATATTGATGCACCTAAAAGTAGCTGAAATTGTTTTGGCGTTCAGTGTACATTGACAGATGCTTGAGACTGTAATCATCATGCTCACAAGGCATAACTTTGTGAATCCCACCAGCACAACAATACTTTAATGAGGTAGGTATCTTCTCTTGAGATTCCCTTTTATGGCTAATTTTTAATGTAAGCAATTAGTATCGATTCATTACATGTGAAATTCAAAGATTTCGTAGCAATTTGTTGATCTAGGACTATAAGTTCTCGTCCTCCATTTAAAATTGGAAGTAAGAGAAAATGATCATCTCTGTGGCAAAGTTTAGGATAGTGAGAACGTGCTTTTATAAATAGACTATTAAAAGATCTTTTTGCAAAACTTTCTTTATTAAGACCGTTCTAGGTTTTGAAACTTCCTCTTAAACTGCATTTCCTCTTTCATCATCCCCATCAATTTTTAATTAGATATGCCTCCTTATCCACTTCTTCAAAGAATAATCTATTTAGGGTTCTTGCATGGATTATGTTGCACCTGTTGCTTAATATATTATTGATTAGTATAGTTAATTGCATGATTTATTGTTCATGTATCTTTTCCAGCATGGTAGCGGGTTCTTTTTGTCATACCTTTTACTGAGGTCATTTTGAAGAAGGCACAAAGGCACAACACATGTTTGATCACTGTCCCCATTGGTTAGAAAACCACATGATTGATGATTTGAACTCCCTCAAAGTACTTTGTATTCATCTTTCAATTAATTATCAATTTATTTTAAAGCATTTGTTTATGAGTTTGCTATTGGAATTTAATCCTGATCTTTATTATCAGTGTAGGGTGGACACAATAGTACCTTTTAACCATTAGGAATTTGTTCTTCTGATATACCTATAAATGACTTGCATCATATTAAAGATTATATATCTATGAATTTTTAGTAACATTCTGCCATTTTATTTTATTATAGGTTAAGAAACTAGTGGAAGAGGGTAAGGTCGGTTATATTGGATTATCTGAAGCCAGTAAGGAGAGCACATGTAGTTCATCCCATTCAACTGTACAAATAGTGTGGTCCCTCTGGAGGTCTATTTTCTTCTCCAAGTTCATAGGTGTACAGCTCTCATGACTGTATGTTTGCCTTAATATGACTTCACTTTCCTAATGCTTTTATTGATTTCGGGAGCTTGCCATTGGAATTGTATTATATAACCCTCTTGTCTTGCCTTTTTTTGTGTGCCAAAGGTGTTGTGGAAAATTGGCCTGTAATTAGCTCCCCGGTACCCCCATATTAGTACTTAGATGTGTTTTCATTAATGAATTTTTTTTTTTTTAGAAAGACTATTATGGTTTCCAGTTAATTTTTTTTTCACTTTATCAAAGCTAAGTTCAAATGTGGCCCATGATGGAGGCATTGCAATGTTGGGTTTATATTAGGTATTTCCCAAATTGAAAAGACCTACAGTTGGCCCTTGGAATAAGTGATCCAAACCATAATTAATAAAGTAAATTGTAACCACTTGAAATTGACACAGAAGCAAAGTAGAAGCAAAAATGGGATTATTTATTCTTTGAATTCAATTTTCTAGCCTAGCAAGATTGATAACCTTTAGAAATAGAGGTTATCTAGCCTACTTTGAGTCCTTAACATGGTCTTTAAGGGAGTAGTTTGGGTTAAGCTCGGTGTCTAGAATAAGCAATTGCATAGTTTTCTTGAAAACAGTTGGAATCAGAAAAGTTGTGTTTAATGGTGCTTGTGAGCTTTGTGTTATAAACAGGAGCTTAAGGAAGATTGGAAGAAACAGAGCTGATGTCTATGCTGCAGAGTGCTGCAGCTTGGAATGAAGTTCAGCAGTCAACCAAGAAGAAGTCAACATCAATTTAAGCTGACTAGAGGAAAAAGTGGACCCATGACATTAATGTACTCAACGTGCATAGTTTTAGAGAAAGTTTTGTGGTTTCTGTACTTCTTTACATTTTGGGCCATGCATTAAGTATTGTAAATATTCCTTTTTGGGCCAAGGGGACATGTTTTGTCTTATTATCACTTTTTGGTCTCCTGGTGAGTGGGTGGTGCACGAGCCAAGGGTTTTTACCCTAGAAGGAATCAGTATAAAAGGAATTAGCATGCACGCAGCCAGAGGCAGTTTTGACACGAAGATTTTTAGCCTAGTACAATTTTTACAAGCTGCTAGAGGAAGCCAAGCCAGGAGAAAAGGAGAAAGACCATGAGAATTTGGAGCCAAGCTTGGAAGAGCGTGGTGACTCATTCTTCAGTCTTTTAACTTCCCCTCTTTGAACTTCCAGCTTGTAATGAATCTATTATTCACTTTATTTTATAATATGTCTTATTTCATTTCCATTTCTATCATGAGCTAAATCCCTTGAGCTAGGAATGTGATGATCTTATAATGAATGTGATGAATTACATATGAAATTTGTTTGCAGCAATTTGACCAAGAGCTTTGCATGTTTAATTGCTAGAAAATAAGAGTGATCAACTTATTTTACAGCTCAAGTTTATTAATGTTGGAAGACATCAATAAATGGAACCCTTGAGTCAATATGAGTTGAGTAATTAATTGGGAAATTAAATTACCTTGAAGTGAATAGGAATATTCTTCAAACTCATAAGTTAGCTGAGATATTTGAACTGCAGATAAGCGTAATTAAATTGGGCTTAGGAATAAGGAACAATTAATGAGGTTTATCTTAAAAAAATGCTGGAAAGCACATTAGCTTTTATTCTCTGGAACTATTGCTGCAGCATCTAAGAGCATGTATGACATCACAGGATTTATAAGTGATTCTATTCCTAGCTTATTTTTTATTATACAATCACATATCCTTTATTTGATTTCTTTACTTCATCTTACTTCAGTCACTCATAATTCACAAAAAGTTCAGAATATTCCATTTATTTTTGCTAGTTCTTTTGTGATGATAATTGCCCTCAAGATTACCTAACTTGATTAACTACTTAAGGACGTTAAAAATTACCCTCCAATCCTCGTGGGAACGATCTTTTATCATTATATTACTTGTTTGATTGTGTATACTTGCACATCACATCTTTTTGACCAACAAGTTTTTGGCGCCGTTGCCGGGGATTGAATGGTGCTAATTTTTACAAGCTTATAAGCTAGTTAATCAAGTTAGTTGTGTTTTTAATTCTACTGGTTGTGTACTTTTCAACAGTAGGCTTTTGTACTGCATGCGTGGAAAAGGAGCACCTGAATTTCAGCTTGATCCTGAGATTGAGAAGACAGCTAGAAGACTAAGAAAGCAAAGCAGAGAAAACAAGGCTCGAGCCCAACACTCAGATCTAGGCTTCATGGCTAATCTACTTAATGAAGAAGAGGATCAACCTGATATGATTGAAATGGCAAATGACAAGGATAGATCTATCAGGGAATATGCTGTGTTTGATCCTTGCACCATGAACACTGGAATTGTAAGGCCTGAGATTACTACTCAGCACTTTGAATTCAAGCCAATGATGTTCCAGATGCTACAAACTGTGGGACAATTTGGTGGCCTACCAACTGAAGATCCTCACCTGCACTTGAGGCAGTTCCTAGAGGTAGCAAGTAATTTCAAAAATCCTGGTGTAAGTGAAGATGCTTTCAAACTCAGATTGTTTCCATATTCACTGAAAGATAGGGCCAAGGCTTGGTTAAACTCATTGGAACCTAATTCCATCACATCATGGAATAGGTTAGCTGAAAAGTTTCTGACAAAGTATTTTCCCCCAATCAAAAATGCCAGGATGAGGAATGACATAACCTCATTCAGGCAACTTGATGATGAGCCTTTATATGAAGCTTGGGAAAGGTTTAAAGATCTGCTGAGAAAGTGTCCACATCATGGGATACCCTTCTGTATTCAGATAGAAACATTTTACAATGGATTAACTCCAGCTACAAGAGTGATGCTGGATGTCTCATCTGGAGGAGCTTTGTTGACCAAATCCTATAATGAATGTCATGAACTGATAGAGAGTATAGCTGCAAACAGCTACCAATGGCCCACTGCAAGAGTAAATGCTCCAAAAGGAACAGGGAGAATGCATGAAGTAAGTGAAGTCACTGCACTGTCAGCTCAACTGTCAGCAATTTCTCACATGCTGAAGAACCTCACTACTGCACAAAGTCCAGCAACTGCACAACCTTCCAGAGCAGAGCAGAGTATGGTGGACATGAGTAAGGACACAGTGAATGCAATCTCGTGTGTGTACTGTGGAGAAGGCCATCTGTTTGAAGAATGCCCCAACAATCCAGCCTCAGTGAATTATGTTGGTAACTTCAACAAAAATTTCAATCCTTACTCCAACACTTATAATGCAGGGTGGAAACAACACCCAAATTTCTCTTGGAATAATACTCAGTCAGCACCTGGAAGCTCTAGTAATGTTAACAAAGCAACTCAACCACCAGGATTCCCTGTTCAACAACAACAGCAATCTCAAGGTGCAAGCCAGGATACTTCCCTTGAAGCCATACTGAAGGCATTTATGACTCACACTCAAACTCAGCTTCAAAATCAAGGAGCTGTTATGAGGAATTTAGAAACTCAGATGGGACAATTAGCCACTGCTATAAACTCAAGGCCAGCAGGAACCTTGCCCAGCACAACTGAAACTCCTACTGACAAGGGAAAGGAGCAATGCAAGGTTATAAATCTCAGAAGTGGGAAGGAATTACTTGGACCAGAACAGAAAGTTGATGAAGCCACAAGTACACCTAAGAAGATAGCCTCTCCTAGAGTTGATGAAGAGCAGGCAGGGATAGAACAAGAATCTACTAAGCAAGATGCCCCTAAAGTCACACAGGACAGACCTCCACCACCATTCCCTCACAGATTGAAAAAGGCAAACCAAGACAAGCAATTTGGCAAATTTCTGGAGATACTGAAGCAGCTGCACATCAATGTTCCCTTGATGGAAGCTCTCCAACAAATGCCCAATTATGCTAAGTATATGAAAGATGTGTTGTCAAAGAGAAAAAGGCTAGGTGAGTTTGAAACAGTAGCTATGACAAAGGAGTGCAGTCTCATGCTGCAAAACAAAGTGCCCCAAAAACTGAAGGATCCTGGCAGTTTCACTATTCCTTGTTCCATAGGAGACTCATATAAAGGAAAGGCTCTATGTGATTTGGGAGCTAGCATAAATCTGATGCCCAAGTCTGTTTTCCAGCAACTGGCAATAGGAGATGCAAGGCCAACCACTGTCACCTTACAGTTAGCAGATAGATCTATAGCTTACCCAGAAGGAAAAATTGAAGATGTGCTTATAAAGGTTGACAAGTTTGTTTTCCCTGTGGACTTTATTATTCTGGATTTTGAAGCTGACAAGGAAGTGCCCATAATCCTTGGAAGACCCTTCCTTGCAACAGGGAGAACTCTGATAGATGTGCAAAAAGGAGAGTTAACTATGAGGGTGAATGACCAAGAAGTAAAATTCAATGTTTTGAATGCTTTAAAGTACCCTGATGAAGCAGTAGAAGAGTGTTCTCTGATCCAACATTTGGATTCTTTGGTGCACAGGCAGCTTATGAAAGAGCACAACCATCTAGCCAAGGAAGCATATATGCTCTATGATAAAGAAGAGGATGCCAACAAGGGAATTGAACTGAGCAGTGAGCAGAATCCTCATCCTAGATGGTTTAGGAAGTATGAACCTTTGGGAGTACAACCTTCTGATATAAAGGAGAATGTTCCTTCAATAATGAAACCCCCTATCTTGGAACTGAAACAGCTTCCTACACATCTCAAATATGTGTATTTGGCTGAAGGCAACCATTTACCAGTCATCATCTCAGCAGGGTTGACTTCAACTCAAGAATCACACTTGATAGAGGTACTCAAAAAGCATACAAAAGCTATTGGTTGGCAAATAGCAGATATAAAAGGAATTAGCCCCACATTATGCATGCATAAAATCCTTTTGGAAGATGAGGCCAAAAACAGTATTGAAAGTCAAAGGAGATTAAATCCTATCATGAAAGAAGTTGTGAAGAAGGAGATCATTAAATGGTTGGATGCAGGCATCATTTATCCAATTTCAGACAGTGTGTGGGTCAGTCCAATCCAATGTGTGCCAAAGAAAGGAGGAGTCACTGTTGTCACAAATGACAAGAATGAATTGATTCCAACAAGAACAGTTACAGGATGGAGAATCTGCATGGATTATAGAAAGCTAAACAAGGCTACTAGAAAGGACCATTTCCCACTCCCTTTCATAGATCAGATGCTGGACAGATTGGCAGGAAATGAATTCTATTGCTTTTTGGATGGATATTCAGGTTACAATCAAATAGCTATAGCCCCTGATGATCAACAGAAGACTACCTTCACATGTCCTTATGGAACTTTTGCTTTTAGAAGGATGCCATTTGGGTTGTGTAATGCCCCTGCCACATTCCAAAGATGCATGATGGCTATTTTTTCAGACTTGATAGAAAAATCAGTGGAAATTTTCATGGATGATTTCTCAGTGTTTGGAGAATCATTCCATGATTGTCTGACAAATTTGGAGCAGATATTAGAAAGGTGTGAAGAAACCAACTTAGTGCTAAACTGGGAAAAGTGCCATTTCATGGTACAAGAAGGTATTGTCCTAGGGCACAAGATTTCCAAGAAAGGAATGGAAGTTGACAAAGCCAAGGTGGAAGTTATTGAAAAACTACCCCCTCCCAAAAATGTAAAAGGGGTGAGAAGTTTTTTGGGGCACGCAGGATTTTACAGAAGATTCATAAAGGATTTTTCAACAATCTCCAAACCTCTGTGCCAGTTGCTGCAGCATGAGGCAGCATTTGAATTTGATGACAGCTGTTTAAGGGCATTTGAAACTCTGAAGCAGGCCCTAATCACTGCGCCTGTAATTGTGGCACCTGACTGGGAGAAATCTTTTGAATTGATGTGTGATGCCAGTGATTATGCAATAGGAGCTGTGCTTGGGCAGAGGCAAGGAAGGATCTTTCATTCCATCTATTATGCAAGCAAAACTTTAATTGATGCTCAGCTGAATTACACCACAACAGAAAAAGAATTACTAGCAGTGGTGTTTGCCTTTGAAAAGTTCAGGTCATACTTAGTGGGAACAAAGGTCATTGTTTATACAGATCACTCAGCCATCAAGTATCTGATTGCCAAAAAGGATGCAAAGCCTAGGCTAATAAGATGGGTACTTCTGTTGCAAGAATTTGATCTGGAAATAAGAGATAAAAAGGGGGTAGAAAATCAAGTGGCTGATCACTTATCTAGGCTGCAATTAGAAGGTGATTTGGGGTCCAATCACATATTACAAGATTCCTTTCCTGATGAAAAGCTGCTAGCTATACATGAATCTGTCTCCCCTTGGTATGCTGATTTGGCAAACTTCCTAGCAAGCAGAATTATTCCCACTGACCTGAACTATCAACAGAGGAAGAAGTTTCTCCACACTGTGAGGCAATATCTGTGGGATGACCCCATCTTATACAAGATCTGCCCAGATCAGATACTGAGGAAGTGTGCAACAGAGGAGGAGCAAAAAGGCATCCTCCAACACTGTCATACCTCACCCTGTGGGGGCCATTATGGAGGCATGAGGACAGCAGCTAAGGTCCTGCAAACAGGTTATTTCTGGCCTTCCTTGTTCAAAGATGCACACACTTATGCACTTAATTGTGATAAATGCCAAAGAGTGGGGAATCTGTCCAACAGAAATGAAATGCCCTTAACCAATATTCTAGAAGTTGAATTATTTGATGTTTGGGGCATAGACTTTATGGGACCCTTTCCCCCCTCTTTTGGCAATCTATATGTGTTAGTAGCTGTTGATTATGTTTCAAAATGGGTGGAGGCAGTGGCTACATCTACTAATGACTCTAAGGTGGTGGTCAAGTTCTTACATAAAAACATCTTCACAAGATTTGGCACACCTAGAGCTCTAATTAGTGATGAAGGCACTCACTTTTGCAACAAGATTATGACCAACTTACTAGCTAAGTATGGCATAAAACATAAAATAGCCACTGCCTATCACCCTCAATCTAATGGGCAAGCTGAAGTTTCTAACAGGGAAATTAAGAGGATACTTGAAAAAGTTGTGAATCCTTCAAGAAAAGACTGGTCCATACACTTGGATGATGCTTTATGGGCTTATAGAACAGCTTTCAAAACACCTCTGGGAATGTCTCCTTACAGACTAGTCTTTGGCAAGGCATGCCATCTCCCCATTGAGCTTGAACATAAGGCTTAGTGGGCTCTAAAGAAATTAAATTTGGATTTGTCTCAAGCTGCTAAAGCAAGATTTTTGCAGTTGAATGAATTAGATGAATTGAGATGGTTTTCATATGAGAATGCTGAAAGTTACAAAGCTAAAACAAAAATTTGGCATGACAAGAGAATAAAAAAAAGAGAGCTCAAGATGGGGGAGAAAGTTTTGTTGTTCAATTCTAGACTTAAATTATTCCCAGGGAAACTAAAATCAAGATGGTCAGGCCCATTCACTATTGTCCAAGTGTATGACCATGGAGCTGTGGATCTCAAAGATGACTCAAGTGGAAGAATTTTCAAAGTAAATGGGCAAAGAGTGAAGCAATACTTAGGTGATCAAGTGGCTAGGATGAAAGCCACAGTCACCTTAAGTGACTTGTGACAATTGACTTCAAAGTCAGGCTGAGGACTTTAAAACCAAGCGCTACTGGGAGGCAGCCCAGAAATTTTATTTATTTTACTTGCTTATTTCGTTAATCTAGAGTCTTTAATTGTTAATAAATTTTTTAGTTAGTATGATGCAGTTTTGGCAGGTTGTAAGAAGTACCAGAATTGGGGGTTAGTAGTAAATGGCCCAAGGTTCACAGAGCTAATGGGCTGAGAATGGAAAATAGCAAGGCCCAATATCATGTGGCAGATTTAAAAGTAACGGTTATTTGCATAGTGGGGGAGAATTTGGACACTTTCAAAGCAATATTCTCCCATTAAATGTTCTCCACTTTCCCACATAACCCTCACCTGCCACTCTCATTACACCCTCTCTGCCACTTCCCCATAAATCCCTCCACTCTCCACTCTCATTTCCCCCTTCTTATAACCGTGCACCTGTTCTGACAAGCCACACCCAGCTTTAACCCCTCATCCCTTCTCCACAAACCCTACGCAATTTCGCTGTCCTCTACCCTTACCCCCCCTTCACCCTCTCAAGTATTCAATGGTGAGGCAAAAGTCAATTGGTGTCAAGGGCAAGAACCCAGTGGTAATGTCTGATTCAGAGTCTGATACTCCTAGGGTTTTCAAGGATGCTGAAGCTAAGGCTCGCTTTGACAAGGAAATCAAGGAGAGGCAGTTTCATTTGGAGTTGGGGTTTGCTATCAAGAAGGAACCTAACTATGGCCTCACCCCTGATGTAGCTCAAGTCATCACTCTCAACAATTGGAAGAAGTTTGCAGCACACCCGAGAACCCCTGTTGTTCCTCTGGTCCGAGAATTCTATGCCAATATCACTTCCACTGACCTGAGACACTCAATGGTGAGAGGTATCAAGGTGAATTTTTCTGCAAGCTCTATCAATCTGAGGTGGGGATGGGAGAGTGAGGAAGATGAATACCAGGTGCTGCTAAACAACATTTCTGAAGTGGAACTGAACGCTATGATGAAGGAGCTGACTGTAGAAGGAACACGGTGGCTTGATGATGCTGGAGACAGCACGTGGAAGATTGCAAGACCATCACTGAAACCCTTGGCCAAGGTTTGGCATCACTTTGTGCGCCATAGGCTTTTACCAACCACCCATCTAGAAACTGTGGATAAAGATAGGTTGGTACTCTTAAGCTGTATCTTAAGTGGCAAGAAGGTGAATGTAGGGCTGATAATTGAGAAGCAGATTTCTGAGTGCGCATTCAAGGGAAGCAACAGGCTGTTCTTCTCATCTCTTATCACTGAACTGTGTATCAGAAATGGAGTTGAGATTTTTGAAGGAGAAGAAATCATGGTGAACAAGGGCATTCTGAATGTCAAAGCCATTAACAGGTTTGCCACTTCCAAGCCCCAGGTTCAACCTTCAAGAAATAGTGAAGATTTGGAAAGGAAAGTGGAGCAATTAACTGAGTTGGTCAAGTATCAATTGGGACAGCAGAGAAGGTATTATGATTTTGCCAACAATGTGTACCAGTGGCAGAAAAAGATCAACAGAATTGATCATCCCAAATTGATGATTGTACCACCACCATTCCCCAGAGAACTACTGGCCCCTTTCCCCTTTGAAGGAACAAACTCCCAATCCACTCAATCCCCTGAACCCACTCCATCCAATGCTGAACCAGACAATGAAGAAGACTCTTTGGATTGGTGTCCACCCCCACCCTCTCAAGCCCAAGCCCCTGTCACTTCCAGAAAAGGCAAAGAGCCTCAGCAGCCTAAACCTGCTAAGAAACCAAGAAAAGGTGATGCTGGGAGTAGTGGAGTGGCACCTTCTGCTCCAGAAGCTCATACTGAATCCACTCAGTCCCATCAGCCTGTGAAGAAGGCCAAAGCTAAGGGTGCTCAAGCAAGCCCTGTCTCTGCAAAGCATACTACCCCCAATTCTGAGGAGGGAGAAGTGGCCATCACCAAGGAGGTCAAAGGAACTGGCAAGAGAACCCTGAAGCAGATGCTCAACTTTGAGAACAGGAGGCTCAGCACTAGGCTGAAGAAAGAATAGCCTGCAGCTATGCTTCTTACTGCTGCAGCATCATTACCCTGATATTTCTGAACCTTGTCTTTTGTTTGTGTTTATGTTTTTCTTCTCTTGTTTTTGTGTGTCCCTGCTGGTCTGTTTTGTTAGGAGCCCTAGGTTTTGGTTGGGTTGTTTGCCCTCATCAGCAATGTTGCTAGCCATTTCCTTTCCTTAAACTTTTAGCTTTCTCTTCAGAGTAATCTAAAATTTGGGGGAGGAATTTGGAATTGGCTTGATGTTTTTAATGCAAGTAGCAGCTATAATTGATGTTTTTGATTTTTGCCTTGTGGAAATCCCTGAATAATTTTTGTTGCACTCAATACACATTATTCCAGTGAGCTTGGAAAGTTGAGAAGACTCTAGAGGGAAGAGATGTCTGATTCTCTGAACACTAATCTACCCAAATTCAGTGAACAATGAACGTAAGGCACTAACCATAGGATAGCAGTGTGAGGAGAGTAGGAAGAATATTAAACCTGTGAGATTTTGAACCTCAACAATTATTGAAACTGACAGTCCCACTCATGTGTGTGCTTTATAAGGTTTGCCCTGATTCTGATCTGTTTTGCATGTCAGTTTTGTGCACATTTTTGCTTGAGGCATTTTAAATTCATCCCAGTTCAGCTTAATTGGCCTACCTGAAAGTAAAAACTTTGTTTTGAAGCCCACTTGAGCCTGAAATCTATTCTTCTGTAACAAAGCCAAGGTACAAGCCTATACCCTAGAAAAACAACAACTACCCATGCTAGGTGAAACTATCTGTGCATTTCAGAAACAAGTCTGCTAAAAACAAGTTTGGGGGTGCTGCCTGGAAAGTAAGTTGTTAAGAATAAAAAGACTGCTAAATAAGGCAGTATCAGTTCTTAAAATTTCACATTTCTAAAAAAAAAAAAAAAAAAAAAAAAAAAGGGCAGCACTCTAGCACTCTAATGCTAAAAGAGAAATTTTGAGGATCAAAGAATTGAAGATCAATTAGAAAAGAAAGGCACAGTTGTTTCCACCTAGTCAGAGCCCTTCCATAAATTTGTCTTCCACCCCCACCTCAGCCATATTACAACCAAATTTAAGCCCTCTTGCAGTGTGCAATTCTGATCATGTTCTACTAGTTAGAATTGGGTCAAGCCTATAATAGAGGATGCATGTGAGGTGATGATAAAGTGAAGCCTTATTCTGTAAAAATTAGTTTTGAGAGTAGTTTTGAGAGCTGGGAATGAAATTCTGAATCTAAATGAGAGCTTTTCCTTACCCCAGGTTAAAGTGCTTGAGCTATGATTGGTCCTGAAATTCACTTGTTTGATGAAGTGAGGGTAGTGAAGTAAATTCAGATAAGAAAGACTATCTGGAACTCTAAGTTAACTCAATTCTCCTAAGTTCTTTCTGGATCACACACTCCTTACAGTGTTAAAAAAAAAAAAAAAAAAAGAGAGAATAAAGGGATTTGTGCATAGTAAGGTCATGGCAAGGATAGCTGCTGTTTGTTTCTATCTGATGCTGATTGTGGCATTATGTTCTTTTCTCTGAAAGCCCTTCCATTACTTGAGGACAAGTAACAGTTCAAGTTTGGGGGTGTGATAACCTTTAGAAATAGAGGTTATCTAGCCTACTTTGAGTCCTTAACATGGTCTTTAAGGGAGTAGTTTGGGTTAAGCTCAGTGTCTAGAATAAGCAATTGCATAGTTTTCTTGAAAACAGTTGGAATCAGAAAAGTTGTGTTTAATGGTGCTTGTGAGCTTTGTGTTATAAACAGGAGCTTAAGGAAGATTGGAAGAAACAGAGCTGATGTCTATGCTGCAGAGTGCTGCAGCTTGGAATGAAGTTCAGCAGTCAACCAAGAAGAAGTCAACATCAATTTAAGCTGACTAGAGGAAAAAGTGGACCCATGGCATTAATGTACTCAACGTGCATAGTTTTAGAGAAAGTTTTGTGGTTTCTGTACTTCTTTACATTTTGGGCCATGCATTAAGTATTGTAAATATTCCTTTTTGGGCCAAGGGGACATGTTTTGTCTTATTATCACTTTTTGGTCTCCTGGTGAGTGGGTGGTGCACGAGCCAAGGGTTTTTACCCTAGAAGGAATCAGTATAAAAGGAATTAGCATGCACGCAGCCAGAGGCAGTTTTGACACGAAGATTTTTAGCCTAGTACAATTTTTACAAGCTGCTAGAGGAAGCCAAGCCAGGAGAAAAGGAGAAAGACCATGAGAATTTGGAGCCAAGCTTGGAAGAGCGTGGTGACTCATTCTTCAGTCTTTTAACTTCCCCTCTTTGAACTTCCAGCTTGTAATGAATCTATTATTCACTTTATTTTATAATATGTCTTATTTCATTTCCATTTCTATCATGAGCTAAATCCCTTGAGCTAGGAATGTGATGATCTTATAATGAATGTGATGAATTACATATGAAATTTGTTTGCAGCAATTTGACCAAGAGCTTTGCATGTTTAATTGCTAGAAAATAAGAGTGATCAACTTATTTTACAGCTCAAGTTTATTAATGTTGGAAGACATCAATAAATGGAACCCTTGAGTCAATATGAGTTGAGTAATTAATTGGGAAATTAAATTACCTTGAAGTGAATAGGAATATTCTTCAAACTCATAAGTTAGCTGAGATATTTGAACTGCAGATAAGCGTAATTAAATTGGGCTTAGGAATAAGGAACAATTAATGAGGTTTATCTTAAAAAAATGCTGGAAAGCACATTAGCTTTTATTCTCTGGAACTATTGCTGCAGCATCTAAGAGCATGTATGACATCACAGGATTTATAAGTGATTCTATTCCTAGCTTATTTTTTATTATACAATCACATATCCTTTATTTGATTTCTTTACTTCATCTTACTTCAGTCACTCATAATTCACAAAAAGTTCAGAATATTCCATTTATTTTTGCTAGTTCTTTTGTGATGATAATTGCCCTCAAGATTACCTAACTTGATTAACTACTTAAGGACGTTAAAAATTACCCTCCAATCCTCGTGGGAACGATCTTTTATCATTATATTACTTGTTTGATTGTGTATACTTGCACATCACATCTTGTTGACCAACAAAGATATCAAAATGAAATGAAGAAACATTGCGTAGAAGTATATTCTCTTCTCTCTTATTTGATTCTACGGTGGTTATTCAATATTCTTTCTTCGTTCATTCCTAAGTCCAGTTATTCAATTTTCCCTTTTTAGTTAGGTTTATATTTATTTATCGTTTTTAGATTCTCTGATAGTTGTGTCTTTTTTTTATGATATATGTATTAAAATTTCTTTTTGTCGTACACATTAGTGTCATTTTATCCCTTGCTTATGTTTCAAGTTGCTTCATTTTAGTTAAAGGTCATTGGTTGCTGATTTTGAATAATGGCACCTGGCAAATTACGTTCTCAGCAATGCATTTTAATGATGATGTACATAAAATAGTTTTCAATTTTCATTGTCTATATATCATTTTATTTAATTGTTTGTATTTCTTCACTCATATGTAAAGGTTGAAAGCTGCCACTATATTTGCTAAAGGTTTATGTGGCTGCCTACTTCAACCCCACTAATGATGGCAGCTCCAAAGGTTATTGATCCTCCTTTTTAAACTGATTGGTGGTAAGTCCAAATCTATACACTTACTTAATGAAAGGATATTGCTGATGTATATCCTTCCCTGTTTTTTTCCTGAATGCATTTGCCACTGGAAAGTTCCAATTGATAATATAATTTGTACTAAAGCTAATCAGTCCAATATTTTTTAATGTGTGTGAAGAGTGCTTATTATTTGGTTTCATTCTTTCACATAATTAAATGGATATTATTTTTGCATTAATTGGACAAATGTGCTTAATTTATATGGAAGAAGTGTTGTCACTTAATATTCTTTTTTGAGTAACCTCTATTAATAAGGTTGTATGTTATAAGTTCTGTACGAAAATTTCCCCGCTCCCTTAATATCTAGATGTGGAATAATCCATCAAATAATTGTCTTGCTTTGTATGTTTTATGGGACAATTTATTTATACATTGCCCGGGCATTTGCTAACTCAATATTGTTATTTATCAATGAAAGTTGTATTTAAAAAAGGTACTTCATATACCTATAGATAGATTCTTAACCCGCTGTTTTGGTTAATTTGAGAAATTTGAAAGTATGTCATACAAACAAGCCTCCATCATGACAATGGCAAATGATTTATCTTATTAACCTTCAAATCTTTCAAAGACATGCATTTTTATATATCTCTATTCTTTTTCTTTTCCTTTTCTTAATTTTTTTATTAAGTTAACTATATACTTATATTCAATTTTGGTAGTTGTTTCATCTTTCCCCCCTCATTTTTATTGATGAGTGTATCTACTTTGCTCTGCTTCGAGCTGTATGTCGCTATCAAAGTTGATGGAACAAGCTTTAGTTATTCCCCTAGGTAGATGGATGTATCCAAATTTAGTGTCACACCTGCCTTGCCCACCTTTTTAAAGGGTAGTTTCTGTTGCAACAACTTCCTAAACATCCCTGTGCTGGGGTAATATTCACATCAAATGACGAATTTCTTTGCCAAATTATTATTTTATTTTATTTTATTTTTTGTAAAAACTGATCATTTTAAGTTATGATCAAATACTTAAAATAGCTTCATAGGAGTTGTGTCACATTCACCGCCAAAAGATGTTCTTAAAAATTATTTGTGTGCCTTTTAGAGGTTAGAAGGTAGAAGTTAGAACCACCCCTTTCAAAGAAAACATATAATTTTTTAAGTCAAATATATGAGCACCAAAGAATCCTAGGCTGGAAGTGGTGAATAAGAAAAGGGGTATAGTGGAGTTCAGGTTTGAATAAGATACTCTTGGGGTATTAGACTAATTTTTTCAAAGAGGTTGTTACCAAAAATCCAGTTTTTGGGGATGCTCATGCTCACATCTAACGCGGATTAAAAAAATAAATTGATGGCTATGGGGGTGCTTAGGTTTAGTTGTTGATGGCAGGATTATGAGTATATAAAATTGCATGTTAAATATATTTTATGTTACACATTGTGTGGATTTTTATTTCAAATGGTGACCTCATAGGTATAAGATTAAAGTTGGGGCAAGTGCTTCTTCATCTCACTTATGAGAGGAAAAAAGAATTGAATTTAAGTTATAGGACCCTCTTTAAATGATATAACCATATCATTATTTCTTTGGTAGGTTTATGAATTATTAGTTCAGATTTTGCATGATCTCTTGATAAACCTGCATGTGTATGGGTCTGGAACTGTCCTTGCCAAGGGAGAAAATTGTGAGTCCTTTTTTTATGCATTACCTTTTGTCTTAAATTTATCAATTCTGAACATCTTCTCTATATTGCAGGTGTGTGTTTGGCCTCTATGAACTGTGATCCTTCTCCTAAGAATGATAGGTAACAATGTTATTTGCAGGGCCGGCCCAAGGGTGAAGCTGGTGAAGCTAGGGCTTTAGGCCTCCATTTTTTTTTTTAACTACCTATTTTAATAATATTTTTTTTACAATGTATATATACCATATTTTCATCATCTACTAAAAGATGGAACATTTTACAAGATCATATCCCTAGCCTAACTCTTAAATCATTGTCACAAACACCTTGGGAAAGTCGTATTGAAAGTGTAGAAGTTTTAAGATTTCAAACATCACAAATAAGAGATGCTTTATTGAAATTAGTTAAAGTTAACGACGAACCTAAAATAAAAAGTGAAACTGATTGTTTAGCAACTAATGAGCTTGAAAATTTTGAGTTTTTATTAGGTACGACTATTTGGTATGAGATATTGTTTGCAGTAAACTCAATTAGTAAAAATATGCAATCAAAGGATATGTGTATCGATGTTGCTATATAACAATTGAAAGGTCTTATTTCATTTTTTGAAAAATATAGGGAAAACTGATTTGAAAATGCTTTAATTTCTGTCAAAGAAATTGATATAGAAATGAATAGAAAACCAAAATTCCGTGAAAAACGTATTATTCGTAGAAAGAAAAAATTTCATGAGATTATTGACAGTGAAGTTGTAAAATCTCTCGAAGAATCATTTAAAGTTGATTACTTCTTGTACATAATAGATAAAGTAATCACCTCATTTCAAAGTAGATTTGAACAATTTAAAATATATCAAGATATTTTTGGTTTTCTATTTAGTATTGAGAAATTAAGGTCATTGGATGATGAAAATTTAAAAGAAAATTATCTTAACCTTGAACGTTCATTAAAATATAATGACAACTCTATTATTGATGGATTAGATTTATTTACAGAACTAAATTTTTGAAGAGAAATTATACAAGTGGAAAATGATACACCAATTGACATACTTAATTATATAATAAGGCTTGATTCTTTTCCAAATGCTTATATCGCTTATAGAATAATGTTAACGATTCCCGTAAGCGTTGCTTCGGCAGAAAGAAGTTTTTCAAAATTAAAATTAATAAAATCTTATCTAAGATCGACAATGTCTCAACAAAGATTAAATGGACTAGCTTTATTATCGATTGAAAAAGATTTGTTAAATGAAATCGATTACAATAATTTAATAAATGATTTTGCATCCCAAAAAGCACGAAAGATAAACTTTAAATAAAAATATAATAATTTTTATAATTTTTTTTATTTTCTTTAAAAGGCCTCACTTTGGAGTTTCGCTTTAGGCCTCCAAAAGTGTTGGGCCGGCCCTGGTTATTTGTTTAACTCGATGGAGGATTTTTTTAAAATTTTGCCACTACTAGAGTTCTTGAGTTCATGCCTATTGAAACCCAGGCATAAATGGAAATGCATTTGAACCATCTCTTTGCACCATGGCAAGTATAACTTAAAAGAAAAAGGACATGTATAATGTTAATCAAACTGATAATGACAGTTTTGAATTCCAATCAAAATGACAATGAGTGGAGGAGATGATTAATTTTAATAGGTGGAAACAGTCTGGTACTTTTATGTATAGGAATTAATGTTAGCTGGTGGAAGTAAAAGTATAGTAATAGGTGGTATTACTCTTCATTCTTCAACTGCATCAACATCTCAGAATTAGATTTTTCACCAAAAGGCAATTTTTTACTCTATTTTTTCTCATCAATCCTTAGGCGTAAACAAATTTACATAAATCTGCATTATAACATCTTAAATGTACATTGCTTTGTATGTTTCTTTTATATGAATAAATCTACATTTGGCATGAGGGAATGTTTAGTTTCACAATTTTAATTATTTGAATCATTTTGCATCTACAAGATTCCTTTTACATGTTTTCACATTTAGTTTTAAACTATCTAAAACCTTCGGTGGTTCGCATGTAAGGTATATTTACAAAAGTATCTCCCTAGATTATTTTATATTTTGTGTAATAAAGCATGGTATTGATTGTTAACATTGGCAAGAAAGCAAAGGAAATGGTTTTGATTTGCTACGTGTTTGTTGGGAGAAGGATGACCCTGGGAAGTTTCAGTTTAAGGGAATTCCTTGGCCCTGTTTCTGTAAGTACTTATAATAGATTCATTTCTCATGTTTAAATAAGTTAGTTGACTGAACTTTGTACTTGGTGATGGTTTAGACAAAGTCCATTTGTTTTTATCACTTAATCAAATGTCCATTTGTTTCTATAATTTTGATGAAACTGATCCATTTTCTGTTGTTATTGTTGATTCTTTGGATTAATTGATAGGTATGAGATGGAATAGTTGAATCTATTAAGCATGTAACTCTTCTTTTTTAAGATCCTCTATTTTTCAAGTTCTGATCTTAATTATTTGATTTATTGACAACCACTTATGGATGGTAGTAGTTTTAATTTGCTTTGTCTTATATGCTCATCATGTTTCTTTCTTACCCTTCAACCAGCTTTTGTCATAATTGGGCAAAGAAAAGAGCTTGAACAAATAAACAAATGGGTATTTGAATTTGCTTTTCTTTTCTTTTCTTTTTTTTTTGGTTTTGTTTGCCTATGATTATGTTTGTCGGAGCTTGGAATTTTGTATTAAGCCTTGGAAATAGAGACTCAATTAAGAATTGGATATGTTGTAAGTTCCTCCTTCGTTCCGATGCACATGTAGAAATGTGTCAATATTTGAAGTTTATTTATTTGTTGATGTATTGAATGAATGGTTGCCTATGGATAGGAAGAAACACAGTAAACCTCCAATAAAATACCTTAAAATCTGTGTTTAGAAGAAATTTTGGAGACTTGGCTTCCAATCTTCTAGATAACTTTTTGAAAGGGATTTTATCTCATTGTCATGGACGGCTGGAGGTTAATTTTGTAGTAACCATATTTGAAGTTTATATTCTTAGTATCCTTGCATCTATTTTAATTGATTTGCTCATGTTTATTTATTTATTTTAACCCATGATTTGCTTCAGTTTAAAAACATCTAGGTACCGTGAATTATTTTTTAAAGAAGGCAATTACTTTCCATTTATCTATCTTGATTTTTGATGTGGAAATGAAGGGGTGGGTGCTTGGTGGTTCTAAACCTCAGAAAAAAACAAGGCGATGAGATATACTAATGCTTGCTGTTGATTGTGAAATGGTTCTCTGAAGGCAAGACTGAAGCATTAGTGATAGTACGTATAGATGACCGCAATTTAGAGGTATTTTATGTTTTGTTCTAGGCTCTATATAAAATGACTTCTCCTTTATGTAGTTTTTCCTTTTTTCTTCAATTCATCTCATTCTAGATTTTGTAAATTTGTTTCTAATATTCATTAGATATTACATCTTGGTATTCAACTGGTGCAGCCTATGCTGAACCCTTAATATAGAGTTCTTACTGTAACATGAATGGATTTAAGAATCAGACCTAAGCAATGGGAAATTAGCAGATGCTGTATTTTAATTCAAGTTATGTGAAGCAGCTTATTGTTGTTCTTGTGTTCTGTGAGATCTTAACAGGGTTGGATTGGATGTCCATGTTTAATGTTTAAGCATGATTCAGTCACTGACAACAGACATGTTGTATTGGTATTTGCTTGATTACTCGCATGAATTTTTGGTTGCCATTTATATTTCAAGCAAGTTTAACTAAAATTATCGTAGCAACACAAAGATGCTGCCTTTTTGCTTGAAAGTTGTGGTACAAGAAATTTTTAGCTTACTGGTCCATGGGGATGTTGCCTTTATGTGTTTGATAGGAGTATGGATCTATCGGTGGAGGAATGTTTGTGAAGGTTTATTAGTTTTACAATATGTTTTTATGACAGATTCCTAACTAAAAAATCAACGAAAATGCTATTAAAATGAAGACGAGAGTCATTTAACAATTCAAATTGATTCCCTCCATTGGATTGACGAGGAGGTTGAATTCTTATATCTCAAATGACATTTTTTAGCCTACCAAATGATACATAACAAATAAAATGTGGTTCCGGATTTTGTAATATGTATACATATTCAGGCATTATTAATAAAATGCTATTTTCATAATAAAAAGTAAGAACAGGGTCAAATTATTCAAATATATCAATGAAAAACATCATTGTTCCGTCGCTTAACAGAAAATCAAACAAATTAAATAGTTGTTGTTAAGCGTTTGATTTTTTACAATACGACATTTTTTGCCTTCAACCCAGTGTAGTGAATGATCCTAACTAAAACAAAATAATGATTTTGCAAGGGAAACACACTTTGGTCGTATTTATACATATTTGGATCATATTGTCTCTCTTTGATAGTGTTGGGATGGAGTGTTGTAGGCGTATGAAAATAGTTGACGGTTGTTTTTCTAACTCTTTGGTAAAGATGAAAGTAAAATGTGTGTGTTTTACCTAATGGACTTGGGCCAAAATTAATTATAAGGTTTATATTTTTCGTTCAACTTCAAGTTTTTTTTTTGTTACAAAATAAAAAAACCCAAACCACTACTTAAATAATTAATTACATTATGATAAAATGCCCGTGCGATGTATATCTTTTTGCAATGCTTCAAACTTCAATTCCCGAGCAAATCCAAGAGTGGTTGGGTAGTAACAACAGTGAACTATCCTGTCCAAAAAAAAAAAACCACTGAACTAGACAAACTTTAATTACAAGATCGGGGTTTTAAATTATCATTTCGTCACTTTCTAGGAAACTTTATCTAATTACTACTCCCTCCGATCCATAATGTAAGCAAAAATTTTCAAATTTTTTGGTCCAAAATATTAGCAAATTTGAACTACTTTCTTTTTATTTAATGAAATTATTCTCAAAATACCCTTCATTTAATACAAATTTTGTTTTCCAATGACTCCTTTTATTCTAAATAACACAAGCTTAATAAATAAGAGGAAGGGTGCGTTTGATTTGCAAAAGGTATCAGGATAGCACAGGACAGACAGGACAGCACAGGACAAATCCTTGAGTCACAGGACAATTTTTTGTCTTGTACATTGTTTGATGGATAATGGACAGCACAAACAAAATAATATTAAATTTATCGGAATACCCTTTATAATATATATATTATATTATTTAATATATAAATATAGACAATAGAGGGAGAGAGGAGAGAGTGAGAGAGGGGAGTGAGAGAGGAGAGAGCAGAGAGAAAGAGAGAGGGAGGGAGAGAGAGAGAGAGAGTGAAGAGAGAGTGAGAGAGGGGAGAGAGGGGAGAGAGTGAGAGAGGGGAGAGAGAGAGGAGAGAGTGAGAGAGGAGAGAGAGAAAAGAGAGAGAGGAGAGAGAGAGGGAGAGAGAAAGAGAGAGAGAGGGAGAGAGAGAAAGAGAGGAGAGAGAGAGGGGGGAGAGAGGAGAGAGAGAGAAGAGAGATGTAAGGATAATTTTGTCTTTTGTTAGTCTGTCCATGGGACAAAAAGTTGTCCCATGGTTTGGTGGGGGACAAAATTCTGGGTTTTTGTCCTGTCCCTCACCCCATTTTTTGTCCTGTCCCCTGACCACTTTTCAAATCAAATAGGGGACAAAAAATTTTGTGCTGTCCAGTCCCCTGAATTTTTGCAAATCAAACGCACCCGAAGGGTAATTTAGGTAACAAACTTAATTTTTTATTCCTAATGACTATTTTAAATGAGATCAACTAACTATTTTAATATGTGTGTCCCATTTAATTTTTGCTTACAATAGAGACCGGAGGGAGTATTCCCTATCTCTATTTTAGGTAAAAATCAAATGAGACACACATATTAAGATTCCCGGAATTAATCTCACATCTGTGCTTAAGTGATATCGGTCAATGACCCAAAATTTTGTACATGCAGAAATTTCACAAATTGCTACTCCCTTAACACAGTAAATTAGCACTTATTATTGCTCATAAGTAACTAAATTGTGTACATAATATTTGGTAGGACTCATATTTTCTGTAGTTAGAGGATTTCCTACATTCACAAAGTCACCTTAAGCTGCAGTTATATCTCACGCAGGCATTTTTCTTTTTTTTTAATTCAGAGAATTCATTTCCTATCTGATACTTGGTGAAGTGATTTGGATATCAAATCAAACACTAACCATGAGAGAATTAAAACTTGAGCAATAATAAAGCTAATTTATGTTCTAAACACTATTAATTTGCAATCAAATTCAAAATTAGCATATATTTTGAAAAAAAATTCAAGATCAATCGGTGGTCATCATGTGTCTAACATATTTGAACGTGAAAATAAGTGAAAAACAAAGTGTATAGGCACGTGCCTACCATGTCATTTCATTTAACAATTATTTTTTGCAGAAAATTGAAGCTAAATAAAACAATTGGATGTCGAATTGCTATTGATTTTATTTTTGGTGCTTTACTATTGATTTTATTTATTTCATCTATATCGCAGAATATATAAAAGGGCAGTTTTGTTTGTTTTGTAGTTCAACACAAGTGGCTGAGGTAATAGGTGTAGGTGGCATGTTCTCGTGTATCTAGGGATGGCAATTTGTACCCTACCCATAGGGTACCTGCAAAAATTACCCATAATGGGTAGGGTAATTACCCACACAATGGATAAGGGTCCGGGTACGGGTAATTACCCGCAAAAATGAATGGGTACGGGTACTATGGTACCCACCCTACCCCATACCCGCACATATATATACGTATATATAATTATTTATTTATTTATTTATATTACTAATATATATAATTTTAACAATAATACAAATTATAAAACCAAAATTAATCTAAAGATTCTTAACTTTCTAAACCTAGTTGCATCCATAATTCCTTTTTGGGTGTTTTTATTTATTTAAATATTTTGATTTGTAATATTTATTAGTAGGTTTAGAAGACCTTTGAATCGTTTTTTAATTGTTATAACTTTCTTTTGTTATTTTTTACTTTTTCACTGTTAAAGTGCAGGTAACAGGTGTGGGTACGGGTACTTAGGTACCCAGAAGGTACGGGTAAGGGTACTAAAGTTACTACCCTCGAGGGTACGGGTCCGGGTACGAGTAATTTTTTCAAACGCAGGTATGGGGATGGGTACTATAGTACCCTACCCAAACCCTACCCGTTGTCATCCCTACGTGTATCATGTAACCATTAACCAAGATAGTTTGAAATTTGAACACTAATGATATTTAAACACCCACTTGGGATACCTTTTCTGAACACCCTAGATACAATGACAATTGTGTAAATAGACACAATGATAACACACCTCAATTTGGATGCATGCAAACTAAAGATGTTCAATTTTAATTTAAATCGGCAAATAAATAAAAAATTAAATTTAAAATCAAATAAAATTGGTTTATTTCAACGGGTTTTTAAAAACTGGTTGGATTGAATCTGTTTTTAGTTTCAAAAATGAAACTATGCAATTCGACTTAAACTAATTTTTGGATCATACTAACAAGTACCCTTAGAGTATGTATTAGGATATGTATACAGGCCCAATAAGAATGGCCCAATCTTTGTTATAGCTAATAGTTAGAATCAGTTTTATTAGTTGTAAAATTCATTTAGCCAGCTATCATGGCAGTTAGATCAGTTAGCTTACACAGCCACACACACACGTGTATAAGAACATAATATTGTACCAAAATAACTGAAATGATGACTTGGCAAAATTTGATTGGTTGACTGTCAGTACATCTCATATTGATTTGCATATAAATTCGTAGTTTCATAGTTCAATGTGACAAAAATAAAAAGTCATTTAACTAATATATAACAGTAATTACACTCCATTTTGCCAGTCGGCAGAAATGTGTAGAACAGGCAAATAATCACCTACAGACTCCGGGCTCCCACACAAACTAGACAATTGCAGATAAAGGAGTATTTGAACTTGAAGAGAAACGGTATATATTGTATTTTCGTTCATATAGGAGAGAATACATAATTACACAGCACGAGAAATTAATGCACAAAGACCTTCTACATAACAGTTCTCCAGAGGAGAAGAAACAACAACCTTTTGCAATTCAATAAAGAAAAAAGGCTAAAAGAGTGCCTCCCTACCTTCTGTTTTCTAGGCAAAAAGAAAATTGTTTTAAGTACGTACACACATGGAAGAGGTTGTATTGTATCACGGTTCCAGCTTCAAGGAAACAACTCTTGATTGTCTGTTGGATTTTGCAACCTTTAGGAACACTGCAGATAGGCAAGCCGGTGCCCACCAAGGCCGCCGGACCTTTTGCTCCCCTTTCAGACAAGCCACTAGAGACATAAAAAATAGCACACAGATGTTAGGGGCACATAACAGATGGGCCATTTTTTTCAACTTTCTGGTGGTAAAACTGCCCCCCTCCACCACCTTAAATGTTGTTGCAACAATCTCATCTTGCCAGAAAAGTCACATGACAACAAAAAAGAAGCATGAGCACATTTCATGTCTCCTTGCATATAAACATATCACATGTTTAAGGAAATGACGTTTTGACAACCTAGTATCAAATAATCATACTTTTCAACCTACAAATAAGAATATATTGCAGACTAATTGTCACATCTATGGGGAAGGAGTACTTCAAGAAACTGTAATTCACAAATTGTCTTTGACATAAAGAAGTTACAATTATGCGACATGATGAGACCCTATTGATGGTTGCCTATAATGAAGTGACCAACTGTTCCAATAACAGATGCAGAATATCAATTTCTAGATATATCTCACACTATTACTGAACTTCTATTTTAATATTTAAAGCTAGCATTCTCATGTTTCCTTAGATTGTTCACATGGCATATAATAGATCACTACAACAACAACAACCACAACCAATCCTTATCTCTCACTAGGTAAGGGGTAGGAAATACATTGGTAAAAGAGAAAAAACATCAAATGAGTTTATTTGCATATTTTTATCTGTTTACTGTTTATGCATGTTGTGTGTGTGTGAGAGAGAGAGAGAGAGAGACAGAAAGAGAGACCTTTGATCCGTCTTAATTCCTTGCACAATGTGATGAAGTCTCCCCACTTCATGTGGCACCGTCTTATGAAACGAAGGATTTGTTCAGTTGTGAACATAGACATTCCTTCCAGGTATTCTCCATTAACACCATTTTCTTTAAATATTTGGCGGTAACTACCAAGATTTATCGTCTCCAGCCACAAGCCAACATCCTGACAAAACAGACAAAAGATGAGCAAGGGAGCTTCTAGTTTATATTCCTATTTACATTTTGTGACTGCGAAAGAGATGCATCATAGGTCTTTATAACAGCAGTCAAAAGGTTTTATTCACCAAGATTAAATCCTCTTCAAATAGCTCTTACCTAATTTTCAAAATTCACAACACAGTCAGTAGCATAAGTGAGTTAAAAGAGAATACATAAAAGCGTTACAGAGCAGCGTACTTATATCAGTGCTTGATAACAGCACATCAATTACATTGTAGAGTCTAAACCTAAAAAACAGTGTCAGGTAAGCACTTTAGTTAATATTTCAGTATACAAAAGCACAATCATACTGCAATCTTGTGATCTTGATACACATAAAGCAACATCAAAATAGAATGGCATGCTGGTACATCTGTCTATAAGTTTACACTTGGGATTGATGCCATGGCTCTAACAACCTACTACTTAACTGAGCAACTGGTGACAAGGATAAATCATAAAGTTGCCATATTACTGGTAAAAGGATACTAAGGCATAATCAAATAACTGTCTACTTTCAGATGCTATATTTATAAAACATAATTGCAACAACAACAACAACAGCCAAAACATAATCACAATATTCCATAAAGATGCATATGGATAGCTTTATTGTGGGAACTCATCAAAATGAAGATTCCCATTTATGTTTGTGCAGTAAGCATTTGGCATGGGACTACATATTTTTCTTAGAGAAAAGCACTTTGACTCCGTTTAGAGAAAATAATGTTAAACACCTCACCTTTTATGATATTAGAAACAGTAGGTATCAAATTGCCTTGCACGAATTGCAAATTTAATCTAAAAGCCGGATAACTATTGACTACAAACATGAGTTACATAATTCAATTAAGGTGATGAGATACACAGGTAAGTATCAAAAATCATTTCGCTGAGTCGAGTAGGGCTTCAACATCATCCGCCAAGTTCCCCAATTGTGTGACAGTATTATATTCAAATTTGCAACTCACAAGAACGACTTCAATCTCCACTTTACTAGTTAAGCTAAGCCTTTTGTCTTATGAAATATATAAAACAAAGTTTTCTTATGAAATATATAAAACAAAGTTTTCTACTTGAAATTTATCAGAATTGAAAGAGCGATGGAAAGCAAACATAAATCCACAACACCTATTATGATAAATTGCTAATAAAACCTTATATAACATGATAGCAATCAAATTCCAAAAACACAAAACTTTAAAAAAAAAAAAAAAAGGACAATCATAGACAACCAGATATATCACTCTATCAGAAAATTACTGAAGCAAATGAGTTTGACAACCCAGATTACCACAGAGCAAGTTCAAGTTACCTGCCCAAAGAATTTACTTAAATCAAATTTTGCAAAAGATCTAATCTAATTATATGCCAAAAAGTTTTTTTTTTGGGGAGAAATATGAATAATAATTAAAAATTATATATATGAAGGAAAGGATTGAAGAAAGAGGGAAAGAAATGATCAACCTCGACAGTCCAGATGAAGAAATCAAGAGGCTCCGGTGACTGTCCTTTGTTCATTTCACAAATCAAACTTCCCCAAATACACCTAAACAGAGATCAAGCAGCTCATCAGAAAACCCCCAAAAAAAAAAATAGCAAAAGCAAAAATGTTTTCTCAGGAAAATTCCTAAGAAAATTTTCCCAGATTAGAAAATGATAAGGGTCGTACTAACAAGGAGAAGGTTAGATGATAACCCACGAAAATGGAAGCTAAATTTGCAAGATCTCAAGTACTCATTTTCCGAAAAACTAAACAATAATTAAAGGAGAAAAAATTAAATTAAAAAATAAAATAAACAGAATATGCTAATATGCTTGCTTACCACTTTGCGCGAGTAGAAAGTAGAAACACAGTTAAAATTAAAAATAAAAAAGAAATTCTACATTTGATAATTGAGATGAAAAAGAAGAAGAAGAAGGAGGAGGAGAGAGAGAGAGAAAGAGAGTGATGGGCAGCTGCCTTTTCAGTTTTTAGCTCAGAATTGCATGTTTCGTGTTTCCTACCGTTCACGCGATTCCACTGCATCACAATGCCACGCGCCTTCATCATTCATTACATCCACCCTTTCTTTCTGTATGCCTCTGCATATGGCTGTCTCTCTCTCATTTATTAATAAGTTTTTATTCTTTCCACATCATTTTATTATTATTTTCATCAAATATTATTATTATTTTGTGGTCATAGAAAAATATTATATAATATGGTGTATTGTCTAAGGTAATTTATTCATTAGATCTTAGTTTTATGAAGCAAGTTTATCGAGCTAATATAATTATAATTATGTGTAGTTCTTTTTTTTCCTTAAAGAAATGCAGAGTGGTTGTTTGGAAGTAAGTGTGGTAGTTAGGATTGACAGCTAAGTGAACTAACTCAAAATTAGTCCTTGGTTTGAGACATGACTTAGTTTTTAAATTATAATAAGAGAAATAATATTTGCACATCCAAAGTTAACATCCAAAGTTGACACATTGATTAATCGCTATAAATATTTGGTTAATTCAGTTCATTATATGGTTAATCACATGTAAATATTTGGTTAATTCATGATGACTCATTAATCATATAAAGAACTGAATTAACCAGATATTTGCATGTGATTAACCAAATATTTACATGGTTATGTAAAATAAGCTTCATATAACTCATTAACCATATAATGAACTAAATTAACCAAAACTTTACACATGATTAACCAAGGTGTCCACCTGGGTGTCAAACCCAGGTGTGCAAATATCATAACTCTTATAATAATAATAATAATAATAATAATAAAGTAAGTTTATTGAGTTAAATTAGGTTTGATTCAGTTGACTCATTTCAACCCCAGTGGTGGTATCACTTTGTGACTGTAAAATGCGTGAGAGAATGAGAGAAAAAACAAATTGAATGGACTTTATAATTAAAAATAATTTTGTTTTTGTGTCATATGAGAAAAATATGATAAAATAAAAATGAGAGAATCAAAATTCTTATTTTTATAATTTAATAAATAAAAGATCTTAACTTTTGTTCCGACTAAGCGGAAATCAATACAAAGAGTGATTACAAAAGTCCTAAGCTAGAGCCTAAGTCCGGTGTGAAGTACAAATTATAGTGATGATGAAGCCCCTTCCTTGTGGTTGATATATTGCTTTTATACCCCCCCTGGCATGTGTGTGCGTTGTGTAAGGTATGAGGGAGGGTGTAAGGTGTGAGGTGTGAGGTGTGAGGCGTGGGCCTCCTGATCGTTAGCGCATAATCCGAGTGCGTAGGGACGTCACATATTGCATGCTCCTTTAGTGTTGTCATGCGCTATCTAGAATGTTCTCATGAGCTCACATTCCTAATGGGGTACAAGCCCGTGTCGTATGTATAGATCGGGTCGCTTGTTAGCTCGATTATCATCACTCGGGCATATATGAGCGAGATCATCTCGGATATCGGAGGCTTATCGGGGTCGTGTTTACTACTCGATCCCGGTGAAGATGAAACCAGGTTGGTTGGGTTCAGTGAGCTACCACTATATATTGGGCTTCCATGCTTTTGGGCCTAGAGGATGCATACTAGCCTTACGACCAAATCCGGGAGGAACAACTTTAATAATATTCATTGCTTTGAAAAGAAATTCCTTAAAGAAATAAGCAAATTCAAACATATACTCAAATCAAACTAGTGATAAAAACGTTTAACAGAATTTATATTCAAATTATACATGCTTAATTTTTAATTGTATGGTAAACATAAAATGAAATTATATTGGTAAACATCATTTGCCAAAAGCGAGGGGAGTGAAGGTTAGTGTTAGTCTTTGGTGTGAAGCAGAGGAATTTTTATAAACAAGGTCGGTCTCCAAAAGTGTGGGATTGGAAATGGCTTGTTTCCACCGGATTGAATGATTTATTCATCATTTTCTTCCTCTTTCATTCTTCTTTTCTCTCTCACTCATTGTTGTTTATCTCACCCTCCTCAAGTAAGGAAGGCATGTTTAATGGTTCTATTGATGGTAAGTGTCAAAGGACACAAATGTCAAGCTTTGAATTGTTGTACAGGTTCTCCCTCTTTTACTGAGTTCCCTAGCTTGTCCTTTGTGCTTGATGCTACTTCCTCATGTGGTGGTTTAGATCATTGTAGGGGATCACTTAGTACATTGCCTAATAAAAATGACATTTGCACTGGGAAGTGTTCAGAGCAACCAAATATTGGAGTTGGGCATGGCACCTTTGTTTTGTGAGTAACAAGTTGAATGAAATTGAACCATACCATATGTCAAATATAAACCTTGGATGGGGCAATCTACCAATGGATGAAGCAATATTTTATCCTCAAGACTCAAACCTGACATTCTCATTCTCATTGCTATCTATCTGGTATTCAACTTCCACTTTTCATCCATTGTTACTCACTATCATTAAATAATGAAGTATCCCATCATTGTAGTTAAATTGTTTTATTTTTAAACAGGTGGAACCCATATTATATAATGCATAGAGGCACCCATTCTTCCTCCCACTATCCATCTGTATGGGACACATTTTGTTTTGCATAGTCATGAACAATTATGTGAATGCGTACGAATCTTACATATTGTTACATCTCTTCAGTTCGTAATGACTTGTGGAGTGATCATCATTTTCAATATTTTCTATACGCTTGATTGAGTTACCTTTGTTCTTATTCGCAATGTTGCTTCTGTTTTATATTCTTCACTCATACCAGCTGCTTACTGTTATGCATTGTTATCTCTAATTAATACATTTATTAATTATTCTTGTGTTGCTTCTATTCTATGTTCTTCATTTCACGCCAACTGGTTAGTATATGTTTGGAATCACGTCCTGGTTGGACGCAGAAGCAAGAAATAGTTGCTTCTGCCTTTGATTCGATTTTAATTACATATTTGCCATTTTGACTGTGATTACGCCTTGGATGCAGTTTTCAGACGCAGCTCCAAACACCTTATCGGTGGTGGTTCTCTCTGATTGAGGCCAGCAGATCTTGCGACCTAGGCATGACATAATAGCCGTGATTTACATTGCTGATGAACATATGCTGATTTACATTACAATCTTGTGTGCTTTCTACATGAACGCTCAACAAAAAGGATTTGGCATCTGTCATAACATATGATGGAGCGAATACCAATTTTTATTACTTCTGGTATGATCAAATTTAATTGAACTTACACACATGGTAGTAGCAATAGAGAAGGCCATTTCAGGTAAACTGTGGAGAAAACTCTAAAAGTACTTGTTTGAAAAACAAAAAATGTAGAGAGCAGAGAGAAACTGCAAAGAATACAGAAGCTGACTTTTAATAATAGAAATAATACAGCAGAGGTCCAATTTAAAAAGTAACCATGCAAAGTAACCTGCGGTTCTGTAAAGGAGGGTCGCTCATAGATTACATACAATTAAATAGCTCTCTTCATTGATTCTTTCATATTTTTTTTTTGGTCTCTTAAAGTTGTTGGTTGGATTGGTTTCAGCCTTCAATTGAATAAATTCTTTACCAGTAAATACTGGCCAGAGATACAGTTACAAGCAGGCAGACCTAATGACAATCTGTCCCTGAACTCTTACAAGAGATACACCTCCTATGGCATACTGAACAAACAAACACTAGATCTGAAACTCTAGAGAAATGTTACAAATGAAATTTTATCCTCTAAAAACATCCGTGGTTAATGTTTCATTAGTCTCTAACCAGGTGTAACAGTTAAATCTAAAATATCGTGGGAAGAATGCTAAAGTGCAATCCAAATAATTGTTACACAAATGCATAGCCTACAAAGCATTTGCTTCTGTAGCAGCATGAAGAAGCTCATCTGGAGTCGCAGCTGGATCAAGATCCCAACACCTTTCAGGCAAATTGCTTGCCTCCTCCCCCTTCAGCAACCAAGAAGGCACTTGGTGTGAAAAGCGCAACATTTCTTTTCTTGGTATCCATCGAATGGCACTTTTGTCTGCATTCCTCTTATATACTGTTTTAAATCCAGACAACTTAACAAGGGGAGAAACACAAAGACCAAGTTCCTCAGAGTAATCATCCAGCACCTCCACCATCTCATATTGATGCCTAACTTCATCTGGAGTGGATCTGTTCCAATCCGGTGACCAATTTCGATAAACAGCCCAAATATCTCCGCTTCTAGGATATATGCGAATGCATCCTCCTCGGCCAGCCTTCTCCTTGCTTAGAAGATGAGAAAAAATGTTAACTTGGTCGACAACATCAGAATTCCAAGCCCTGAAATTTCCGCAAGATTTGGTAAAACCTGAATCAAGCCAGTTCACTGAACCAAACTCACTATCAGTTTTGGAATTCAAGTAACTAATATGAATCTTAAATGGATTGACAGAGATAATCTCACGGATCAAACAGTATAATCGTGGCATTCCATCCTCCTCGTCATATAGTGCCCATATTTGCTTTGGCCTGAAGCATTCCTCTGACCTATCTTTATCAAAGTCATGAAAGTCGGGATCTGGGACATTTATTGAGACTGGACCAGTTTTCCTGTGATCTAATTGATGACCGGAAACATTCACAACTGTTCTTCTACATGTCTCTCTTTTGAGTTGAGCATCTCCAACTCGTGATTTTTCTTTCTCATTAACAGCAGCTATAGCTGCTGCTTTAGACGATAATTTCATCTCTTCCAGTTTCTTCCTAATTTCTGTTCTGGCTTTCTCAATCAATAGTTTTCTCACATCAAATGCTGGTGCCATGGTACACTGTTTGGTTTGAACTTCACTGGTGCATGAAAGCTTCTGGCCATGTCCAACGCTTTCATTTCCATTAGCCACTATTGATTCTGAAGCAAACTTTGACCCCTTGTCTTCATAACCATTTCTAAAACTGGCTCCCACAACAACTTTTCGTTTCTTGTCAGGTCTACATGGCTTAACTTCTGCCGATTCACTGCAGGAGAACGGTACATCTGAATTTGTATTGACCACAGTCTCAGCCATGTGATACTTCCTATCAGCTCCGGATTTGATTTTTGGTCTTCCCCTCTTCACGTTTCCATTGGCCTGATAAACAGGACCAGCAGATAAGGTAGTTGATCCATTTTGATTGACACGTCCAGCAGAGTTCCACTGAAATGAAACATTTGAAACATAATCATATCCATGCCCAGAAGGGTATCCTGTGACCCCATTGCCATTGAAATAAGTGGCACTAGTTGGAACATATGTGACTCCATCAAATGAATGACTTCCATACCCATTTCCTGACATATATGACCAAGGACAATATGGAAACGAACCATTTGCTGGGGCTGCCCCAGTTTCAACAGCCACAAAAGTGCCACGGCAGTTCTTACACGAAAGTCTTTTATTCACATACTTGCGCAGATACTCATACTGAACCTTACAAGAGGTGCAAATTGTCCAAAAGGTGTCAGGCCTACCATGAGAGGTTGACGAATTGGAGCATTTGGTATAACCTGCAGCCCCTGTAACATGAACAGAAGACAAATTTGTCTGATTAATCCCACTCAAATGTCCATTCCTTTTGAAATCATAAGAACTACGCATAGCACTATCTGACAGCCAAGTCCATGCCTCAGAAACAAGCTTAAATGCCCCATCAGCTCCCACACATTTGTTCTTATCAGGATGAAGCAACACGGCCAGCTTCTTGTACTGTTTCTTCACAGCCTCTTTATCTGCAAAAGGTTTTAATCCAAGAATGGAATAATAATCTAGTTCACCATTATGTTTGACATCAGAAGCAATGTAAACTTCAAATGTGGCCACCATTTGAGATAGACCCTCCAATCCTGGACAAAGGGTTTTAGCTTTCACAGCATAGTTTTTCGCACCAACAAAGTCCCTCTGAGCAAATCGCTTCTCAGCAATCTCTATTGCTTTAAGTGCCTCCTCTTTGTTAGCTTCCATGTAGGAACCAGACCACTTCACAACTAAACTCTTGCAACAGTAGTTATGAGCAGCCCAACTTAGTTTCCAATATCATATATAACCTTTCCATATCTGCTGACAGTTTTGGAAGGAAAGAAAAAGTAAGTAATATTAATTCTAAAGCTCACAAATCTTTCATCTGAGATCCAAGAACACCAATTCATAAAACATTTTCACTAAAATTAACAGACACAAACTAGGCGTAAATACTTTCTACGGTTGCTGTGGAACTGGGCGTAACCCAAATGCCCTAATTGTAGAGTACAAATCTAGAAACAACATGGATCACATTCAGTTCAGTTGATTGCAACACAATATCTTCCACTTGAAGTTCATAAAACATCGATTCAAAATGGAAACTTTTTACTTTCCTGTCTCTTTCCTACATTATTCCAGAAGCAAACACTTTAAATTTCAAAATCAGCAACCCATTTATCTCTAACCATTCCAATACGAGGGAAATGACCCAACTTTCAATTATCATACAAATTAAGCTAAATTTGATTAAAACCCAAGAATTTTGCAGAGATCGAAAATCTAAAATGAAAACCCCCAAAATATACACTCATAATTTAAAAAAACCCAGATGCGATAAAAATAATAAGCACAAGAATTAAAGTAAACTTAAAAAAAAAAACTCACTGAGATTGGAGGTGGTAATGAGGTGTTGAAGGAGAGGGAGATCGCCACGTGTGGAGCAAAATTGAGTAGAGCTAACTGCACGAAAAAAACAGAACCCGATTTGTATGGAGAAGAGAAAGTAGTGTGTAGTAAATGGTAAAGAAAGGTGAAGACTTTGCTGCTATAGAAGAGTGAGATTTTGAATGGCTCCCGGATCCGGGTTTCTAAGAATCCGATGTGGGTCCGATTCGTGCAAGGTGGCGGCGATGAATAGGAGCTTCCGACAATCGCCGATGAGTTGAGAAAGGTAGGAAAATTAAAATACGATTATTGTAAATAAAATTGATAATTTTCAGTGCAAGTAAACGCTGTTATTACTAACATGGTTGGGGCAAGCTAACGTGCACCCTAGGTGCCTAATGGCGTCATACCAAATTCACCTTTTTCCTTTTTAATTTTTAGTTTTTAATTTTATTTTATTAATATTTTCCCATGTCCTTTTATTGTTGCATAAATTTATTTTAGTTTATATTTTTGGTGGAAGTTAGGAGTTGGAGACTGTGTTCTGTGTAGTTGGTATGAAGTTGGGTAATGGTTTGGAGAATTGTCAGTTATGTGAATGCTCCACAATGGATAAAGTTTTAATAACCATCCTCATCCATGAGGAAAACCCTAATCTGGTGCTGTAGGAAATATTTAAATTGAGCAATTAGAAGTATATTTATTATTAATTTGATAAAATGTATTAAGATCCTATTCATTTTAGAGGGTATATAATAACAAAGACTTATTTGTTGATAGGTGAAATGATGTAATGCAAGAGAAAAATAATAAGTGTTTAAAGGTATAAATTTATGGTGATAATGTTCAAATTTATTGTAACTCCTCCGAATTTGGCAGCTCTTGGCAAAATAATTTTGTTTTTTTAAATGAAGAACAATAGAAATGCCTTCTATATTCCATCGATTGCTTGTATGTTTGGAATAACGGTGAGATGCTCAAAAATAAAGTCTCACCGAGAAAGCTACACAAGATAGCTTCTACCAGAATTGTGTCCAGAGACACAACAAGATACCAAACATACGATGTTTATTTAATTTTTTATCAATAGTAAACTCTTATAGGGTCCTTTGATTTGCTATACGGACAACATAGTGCAAAACACCTCATTTCATGTTTGATTTTAAAAATGATTGTGGGACAATACAAAATAAGAAAAAAGGGATAAAACAAAAATGTAAAAATTTGTTACTCTCTTAAACAAGGGACAACTTCCTGATTAAAAAAAAAAACAAGGGACAACTTTTTGTCCCAAGTATAAAGCAAATGAAATGACAAGTACCAGTAAAAGAAAAAGTAGGGGTGTAACGGGTCGGTTTGGTTCGGTTTGGTTCGGTTTTCTGCATTTTTAGTACATGACCCGAACCAAACCAAACCAAACCGATGGAGTTCGGTTTGGTTCGGGTGGTCGGGTTACCTGATTAAAATGCACCATAAACTTTTTTTGGGCAGAAATGCACTAGAATGTTACCAAAATACAAAATAGTCCACAAAACCATAGGAATTAGCAACAAATCAAGTACAAAATACAAAATAGTCCACAAATAAAGTCTATAACAATCCAAAATAGTCTAGAATTGGCAAAATACATAGAAATAGTCCAAAAAAAATTCCACAATCCACAAAATAAGTCCACTGTGCACAAATTAAATCCATCCAAAATAGTCTAGAATTGACAAAATAATAGAAATAGGTTAAGTTTAGGTCATATTAGAATTTTTTGGGAATTTTTTTTTTAAATTATATACCATCGGGTCGGGTCATCGGGTCATTGGATTTGGAAGACAAAATCCAATACCCGAACCAATGCTAATTGGATCTCATTGGTTCGGTTCGGTTTTTTACCCGAACCAACCATGTTCGATTTTTTCCGGATTGGTTCGGTTCGGGTTGGTCGGGTTGACCCGGTCCACTTACACCCCTAAGAAAAAGACAAGTTTATCCTTCTCATCCCCCCCTCTCTCGATCACGTCTTCCCATTCTCCACCATTCCAAGCTCACTTACCCCCAAAAACGTAGATCGTGGAAAACCTCCCAAAATGCATCTCTAATATGTTTCTTCTTGTTGGATAAGAGTGAACCTTGATATATCATTATGTGAATACCTCTTTCCCTTATCTCTGTCAAGTTTATTTATTTTTTTGTTAACTTGGGGATTGATCTTTGAAGGTTCTTAATCTTTGAGAAAACATGTTTTTCTATGTGGTTGCTTTATTTGTTACTTGCGAAAAGTTTTTTAAAAAAGTTTAAGAAACACAATTGAACCCCCGTTCATGTGTTTCCCTGTTTCACTTTCACAAATGTGCTAAAAAATCATAGAGATCAAAATCGTATATAACCGATAATAGGGGGACCGAAAGTACAATTAAGCCTAATTCTAATGATTCGTTAAAATAAAATATTTGTATTTCTAATTAATTTTAGAGTTCTCACTTTTAAACACGAGTCATCCTTTGTAATTTTTCTCCTTAATAAACAACGTGGCTACATCAAGTAATTTTTAAAAATATTTTTCTTTTTTTAAAAAATACATTTCCAATCCGGCTAATTAATTATTATAATTACCAAATAAACTCGATAAAGCCTAAGCCGACCTTACAGGAATGGTGAAGGCCCCCAAGCAAGGCGAGGCCCCTAGATGGCGCCCTAATCTATAATCTATAATCTATAATCTATAATCTATATCTATAATCTATAATCTATAATCTATAATCTATAATATATACAAAGGAGAATGTATGCAGGAACCTATTTTACACGTGTCATTCAATCAGACTGTCCATGTCAGAGTTTTCCTACGTGTCATTCATACCACGTTTCAAGGGATGACTGGATATGTAGCAATTTGCCTATAAAAGGAAAGATTTCAATGCATTAATGGACATAAATTTTCAAATTCGTAAAGGAGTATTATTGGAAGGTCAATTATTTATTTTATTATGAGAAAGTCTATCAATGGAAAGTTTTCAAATTTTATTTGAATATGAAAATTTGATTTGATTGATATTTATTTGATTTGATTGATTGTATTTTTCAAATTTGATTTGATTGATATTTATTGGTCTTTTGTTCTCGTAGCCCTTCTTCTCTTTCTCTCACGACCCCTCAACTCTTCTTTCACTGGTATGACCCCTCTCTCTTATCGTTTTTATATTCTTTTGTTCTGTTTTGTTCTCACATTTTATATTTTATATTTTGTTCTCACATTTTATATTTTATATACACTTTTCTCCTTTGTTCTTCTCATCTGTTGCAGCTATCACTTGAGACTTTTAAGTGAAGGCAATTTTTCTTTCTTTCTATTTTATGGTATGATTGAGCTGTCCACAAGGCTGCTTTTTTCTGGTCTTCTTAATTTATAAAATTTTGTTATTGAAGGCACAACTTACCGATAAAGGAGGTAAGAAGTTTATTTGCTTGTCATATGTTTGGCTATTCGATGAGGCTGCTAACCATTGACAAAAAGACACACATCTATAGAGAGAGAGAAAATATCAAAATAGCACATTTGAAATTTTTTTGTTGTTGTTACACCTCTGAAAAGTTTTTTATCAATTGATATTGCTTTTTTTTATCAATGTTATTGTCACCCTTATTGCTTTAATTTGATGTTTTTCTCCAGGGTAACAGGGAAAGTTCATGTTTTTAAGCTGTGTGATTCTCCACCTTATTAGTTTTAGAAAAAGTGCAAGGGCCTAGGATGGCATGAATCTTTGTCGAGGTAAATAACCTTCACTGCTCTTTATTTTCTTTTCCTCTTCTTAGACTTAGGGCATATTCTTCATGCTAAACAATCAACTGAAACAATGTTATTAATGAAAGAAGATATCGTCCAAATATTATTAATAATATCATGCAGATATTACTACATTTATGATTTGTAATATTAATTATATTACGAATAATTAAATTAACATGCATACATTTAATAGTAGGATCATTAAACAGTAAATAATGGAAAGTATAATTCAGAAAATTGAAATAATTTTATGATATATTTTATATTATTTTAAATTTTAAATTTTAAATTTAGTTGATTAGTTCAAATATTGAAAATAAAAGAATGATTATAATTATAACTTCACCAATGACATGATATATCATAAAAATATTATTGAAGATAAATTATTATTTTCGAGATTAATTATATTGAAGATAGTCAAATAAAATATGAGTATAATGATGATGAAACTATCGAAATGACATTCATGCTTATAAATAATAATGAATCAAATACATATGTTTTACATGTGTGTTATTATTTTATTTTATTTTGACCATTTTAGCCAACACACAATCAAGGGCAGTCTCTTGGAGCTTTGATTTCTTCATGGTTATTGTCATAAATATGAAAACATGGAATCCCTACCTGTTTACTTTTTTCTTTTTTTTTGTAAATAAATAATGAGTTATTAGAAATAATAAATGCCAAAAAAGTAATATCTCCAATAATCAGTAATACACCTTCATTTCCGTTTCAATTCCAAAAGCATGTGAATAAAAATATATGTTCAAAAAAATATTGAACGAGCATCTACCTATTGTAAATTGGAATCAAATTCTATTCATTAGCTTCAACAAACCAGCCACAGATTTACAATTAATTTCAGTGAAATCAAATTAAATTGTAAGTTTGAAAAGAAAAAAAAAAGATTATGTACATGAGAAAATTGTTAACCAAAGAAAACAATAAAAGTCATAAGAAAAAAATCAAAGAGGAATTAAAATATTAACGATAATGTTTGAGAAATAAATGGAAATGAAAATAGAATTTAAAACATATTTAAGTTTAGAATTTAAAGTTAAAATTTTGAAACAAATTAAATATACAACATGATGCAACACTACAATGTTGTCTTTAGCTTTTTTTATGCAAATGTTGTCTTTAGTTAATTTGTTTGTTTGATAAGTTTGGTGTTGTGTACCACATTCTTAGTGGTTATAGTATATGGTATAGTTTTGCTTACTTAAATCCATTTGTCTTGACCTAACCTGTCTATGATTTCAAAGTAATGATTAATTAGCACAAAAGAAAAAGAACGATAAAACAAATATGCATGCACAGTGGGTGTTATCAATAACACCCCTCTGTTAAAATATGAGCACATTAGAGGGAAAGTATTATTTTGTCTCTTTATTTTGTTGGTGTTGCTGGGAATGAAACATATGTAAGATGATAGCTAAATAAAACTACTGGTAAAGTGCATCAATAATTTTTTATATAATAAAGATCAAACATACAATAAAACTCTGTAGATCAATTACAAATTTGATCCAATAACAACAGAAGAAAAAGTTCACTTGCATGGGATACGAGGAGAATTAAATCAATTAGAATTTCAAGAGAGAAGAAAAAAAATATGATAGATAAATCTATTTTCTAAAAATTGTTAACTTACACGGGAAAATATGAGAAATAAATCAAATAGATTTTCAAGAGAGAAAAAAAAATATGATAAATCAAAAAGATTTTCAAAAAATAAGAAACAATGATAAATACATATATATATTTTTAAAAAATGGATAACTTGCATGAGAAAAGAGGAGAAATAAATCAAATATATTTTTATGAGAGAAGGAAAAAAAATGATAGATAAATATATTTTTTAAAAATGGTTAACTTGCAAGGGAACAAAGGAGAAATAAATCTAATAGATTTTCATGAGAAAATAAAAAAAGTATGATAGATAAAAAAATATAATAGATTTTTAAGAGAGGAGTAAAAAATATAATTGATAAATATATTTTCTAATAATGGTTAACTTGGAGGGAAAAAGAATAAAAAAAAATTAAGAGAGAATGTTTATAAATTAAAAAAATTAAAAAAATATTATAATGAAAATTATGTGAAGATTTATCTTTTATATTTTACATAACAATTTTTTTTTGAAATATTTCTGTATAATTAACCTCATAACTCAATAATTTGTGGTATATAATTCCTCAACAAAAAGTTTTTAAACTAAAAACGTGAAATCAATAATTACATATTTTTTGATGAAATGGTAAAAAATTAACATATTCCCCATGTATGGCACGAATCAGTTATTCTAATTGGGGATATAGGACAAGCAAAATCATGATGGAGAGCATTGATGGGAATCGAATCTCGTTACTTTCATCGCATAGAGCTACAAACATGGGAACCTCATGGATTTTTTTCCAATTAATTCTTTTACTTCCCAAGATTAGTATTTTTAATTATTAATACTAATTTTATGAATTGTCTACATTGTTTGTTATTACATCTTATTTAAATTGTTACATTTTCAAAATTAATTCAAGTACTAATTATTTGTTATAACATTTTATTCAAATTACAACATTTCTAAAATTAATTCAAATATTAATTTTTGGTTATGATATCATATTTGAATTGTTACCTTTCACATTAATATTAGAAGCTTTATTTTTTTTATATGACATTTTTAAAAGTAAACTTTGAAAAATCAAAGAGTTAAAACTTTTTTTTTTTTTTTGAGCGAAAGAGTTAAAACTTATAGCGTGTTGCATATGTATATACAGTTCAATTCAATTCCTTTTTAAACTTTGATACAATATTCAAGTCTATATAAAAAATGACAAATTTAAAAGGACGCTTGCCAAGTTGTATTGATTCTTAATTTATGGAAGGATATATATATATATATTTTTAAATTTAATCGTAATAACTATCTGTATGAAATATGTTTTTTATCATTATAAATATTCGTATAATCACCTTCAATATACATGTTGCTTGGTTAGCCACACTCCTTTTTAGTCTTATTTATTTATTTATTTATTCGAGACTCACCGTAATTAGGGTCTTTGGCATCACAGTGAGTCCACGAAGTATCCCACGGCTTAGGTTCTTTGGATCCGTTATGAGACTAATCTTCATTCGGGATTCAGTAACAGCTTAAGGTCTAGCCCCCTCCCCATGGATGCATTCAACGAGAATCGATCCTGAGACCTTTCCCCACCAACTCAGCCTTGCTTGTCAACTGAGTTGCACCCATTGGGTCCACACTCCTTTTTAGTTTTTTTTTTGACTCAAATCAAATCACTTTATTTCATTGCAAACAATATTCCAAATACAAGAACGAATTGAATGAAAAACATTACGAGAAACATATAAGGTAGAGCATTTAACCAATGCATGAGCACTACCATTTGCTTGACACCCCGCAAACACAACCTTGAAGTTGTTTTTAGTTGACTTCACATAAAACCTCCATTCATTATTTCATTACACCCCTCTCAACTCTCCCTAAATTTCTCATCAATCTTTTAAAAAAAGCTTATATATCAATTATTTTTTAGCTATTAAAAGACATTTTAATTCTTTGTTTCTTGAAGTCAACAATTACAATGTTTAGGCCCGCTGAAGGTTCATTAAAAGGGTTAGTATTGGGCCAAGGCCCATGATGGATAGCACTTATATTATAGGTGCAGGGTTTGTCGTATCTGCCATTCATTCATTCATTCCCTATTAGTAACTAGTAACTAGTGTTGGTGTAGCAGCAGAGCAGAGCAGAATGGCAGAGAAGAGAAGAATGATCTCGGCAATTGCATGGATACCGAAAGGGGTATCAAAATCAGAACCCTTTGTAGCTCCTCCTTCCAATAACGATGTTCAAGAATTTCTCACTCTCAACTCAACCGAGAGTGATGAGAATGAAGACGAAGACGATAACATAACCCTTGCCTTGAGGGACCTCCACATGGAACATTATGATGATGAGGATGATCAAGGTATCTATCTATCTATCTTTTCTGTATGGTCCTCTTCTTCTTATTCTCATTCATTCATTTAATGAATAATAATAATAAGTAGGAGTTGAGTTATTCAGTTCGGGGATTGGTGATCTTTACTATCCTAGCAACGACATGGATCCATATATCATAGATCAAAATGTAAGTAGTAACTTCCATTCTTTCCTTGCCCTTGCTCTTATGATTCTACAACTTTGTTGGTTTGTTTGTTTGTCAGGATGATGATGAACTCCAAGACATGCTCCTTTATCCAACCGATTCTGTCATTGTTTCTGCGCGTATTGAAGAGGAACCAGAGGATGATGCTGCCAGTGAGCTTGTGGTAATTAAATTGTTTGTTTGTTTGTTTGTTGTGAAGTGGCTTCTTCTCTACTCTATCTCTAATTCTCCATCCCATTAATTAATTAGTAGTAGACTTATGAGTCGTCATTTGTTTATTTATGCTCTGGCTGGCAGGTTTGGATATCTGAGGGCGGAGAAACGGACGTGTATCCTCACCATTCCATCATAATTCCAGCATTGCCGCTCTCCACGGCTTGGCTTGATTGCCCCCTTAAGGGAGGAGAAAGAGGTCAAAACTATGCTTTCCTTGCTCCATATCTCTGGCTTGTATGTTTGTGTTGATCATGTTCATTCACTGTTTTGTTTGTTTTGTGCAATTCGGCTTTTCTGAATTTCTTCACTAGTAAATGAAGGGGCTTCTGTAAACTGTCTTAATGATATGCTTTGATAATTTCTACCTTCATTTTTATTCTGCCAAAAACATGAACAATTCATATTTCATCCAAAGGTGAGGCAACAAAGTTGTAACTTCATATTTCATAATTCATATTTCTTTGGAGGTTGGCTAATTGTCCCCATACCCGAATTCAAATCACCATCATTACTTGCAAGTTGCAATTTATGCTTAAAAATTGTCCCGATACCTCCTTGATGCCTTTGCATTATCTTATTATTATCTTAATATAATTTCATTTTGATCACAGGGAACTTCTTAGCTGTTGGTTCGATGGAACCTTACATAGAAATTTGGGACCTTGATGTTGTAAGTGGATTTAGTGTATAAATCTCACTGCACTTTCTGCAACTTTCAATAGAGGTGTTTTAGTAGAATACCTTGTAACTTCCCTTTGTTCACAGATTGAGGAGGTACATCCATGTATGGTGTTGGGTGGCACTGATGATGGTCACACTGACTCAGTACTTGGTCTTGCATGGAACAAGGAATACAGGTTTGTTAAATTTAAAATTGCATTCTGCTGTTATTTCCTCTGCTGGATGCTTTCTGGAACTAAAATTTTTATTTATGAATTTTTTAAAAAACTCTCTTCCTTGACACTTCTCTTGACATTCATTCTTAAAATATACAGGAATGTACTTGCAAGCGCCAGTGCTGACAAGCGAGTGAAGATTTGGGATGTAGTTGCCGGGGAGTGTGATATTACGTTGGAGCATCACTCGGACAAGGCAAGAATTAAGCTAGAAAGCAAATAATTTTATTTTGCGGTCATCTTATTGATAAAATAAACTTTTTCCTCTTTTTGTCCACACTTTTTTTTAGAACTGTTATATTAAGTTATAACTTTTGAAACATGATTTCTACATTTGATAGATTTAGGTGATCTTTATTACACAATTATGAACCAAGGTGTAACAGTTGTGGTATTTAATCGTAATATTTTTTTCCATCTTCACCTATTTTAAATATTTGAGTCAATATATTTCCTGATGTCTTTCATATTTATCTCCCATCCATCTATCCTCTTACAGGTTCAAGCAGTTGCTTGGAATCATCATGCACCACAGGTTCTTCTTAGTGGTTCGTTTGATCGTACCGTTGTCATGGTAATGATCCAATGTTCCTTGGTTACTCTGTTTTTCTGTATTTTGCTCTGGCATTGATTACTTATTATCAGTAGTATGTGTTTGTATATTCATGTGCTAAAGCCTAAAAGAGACATTCCATTTAAAAATGAATATATTTGAACATTGAAAGTCTTGGCTTTTAATGCTACTACTCTTTGCAGAGGGATGGGAGGATGCCATCACATTCTGGCTATAAGTGGTCAGTCACAGCTGATGTAGAGAGCTTGGCATGGGATCCACACACTGAGCACTCTTTTGTGGTGTGTTATGGTTATTTCTAAGGCCTAAATACAAACATTATTTTTTTTATTTTTAATTTTTATGGTAAGGCATACCAACATTGTTTTTTATCTGCTGTTTTAATAGAAGAATTACTATCATTCTTTTAGCTACTAACTTCCCCTTACATTATTTTTATTTATTATATCTTGTTCTTATTCTGCCAAATGAATTCTTAATTATGGTTTCTTGAAGACACGGGTATCATTTAACTGATAATGATTGAATTGTCCTGTTAGGTGAGTCTTGAAGATGGTATTGTTAAATGTTTTGATGTTCGAATTGCCAAGTCTAATTCTACATCTGAGCTCAGTTCTACTTTTACCCTTCATGCACATGACGAAGCTGTTACATCAGTATCCTACAATCTGTCGGCACCTAATGTATGTATATTCAATATTTTGATGAGAATATATATTTATCATGTACTTTAGTTTAACCCTGCCTTGTTGACATGACGTCATGCAGCTTCTTGCTACTGGATCCTTGGACCGAACGGTAATAGTGAAGTCAATTTCGTTGTTTTTGTGTATAATGATGCTAGTGATTGAAATTCGTCTCCTTTGACTGCTAATATCTGTCACAGGTAAAGCTTTGGGATTTGTCGAACAACCAACCATCTTGTGTAGCATCTAAAACTCCGAACTTGGTAAGTTTATTATCCTCACTCATGGAGTCATGTATGTCTGATGGGAAAGTATCATACAAATCATGACATCTTTGTTATATTGACACTGATGACTTGTATTTTTTTTTTATGATGTTTGTTAGGGGGCTATCTTTTCTATTTCTTTCTCAGAGGACAACCCCTTCTTGTTGGCTATAGGAGGCTCAATGAGAGATTTGCGAGTAAGTGAAGAGGGCCCAATGCCCTTTTACTCTTGTTTTCTTTATAGTCTCTCCATAAAATTGACCGTTGTAACTAATTATTTTGTAGTTATGGGACACCTTATCTGATTCTAGCATCTCCCGAAGATACAAGAACTACAAGAAGTAATGGAACTACTTTTCTTATTTAAAGTTTTAAACATCTGTTCTTTCACTTGGATCATGGATCTATTCAATATGTTTTACATCTTGTAATGAAACTACCGTCCATATTGCGTATATATGAGTTGAAAGATGACGTGGCTACATTACAAAATAAAAAATACAATTATGTCAAAGGAATCGAAGTTGTGTATTTTTGTCATATTTTGCTTACCTTTTTTTTATATAAGGTTTTGAGCCTTTTTTCCCATTATATATAAAACGTTTTAATTTTTTTTTTAAATATGTGATCTGATCGATTTTTCAACAGAATTGATAAAATAAAAAATGCTAGTAATGCACTCTTTCCAATATACTAAGATTGTTTGGAACACACATGCGTCCCATCAAATAGAGAGTGGGGTTTATATAATTTGGTGGGACTTATGTCAATCCCAACAAATCATAAAAAGTGTATTTGAAAGATTGAGTTAGGGAGTATCTTGCTAACATTCCTCTTAATAAAAGTATTTTATTGGATATTGGAAATATATACACATGAAAACAATATAAAAGTAACTTGATGTGTAAGAAAAAATTGACACTACAACAAAACGTATTTTTAACGGCAATTATTATGATTTTTAACGACAATAATAATAGCCGTCAAAACCTTTATCGGCAATTATTTATCAGTCGGCGTATCCAGTGTCGCTAAAAGCTTTCCCGGCAATTGTAGGAAATGCTGGTAAAGCCCCAAATAATTGCCCCTAAAAGTCAAAAGTTATAGCGGTAATTATCATGACCTTTAGCGACAATTTTAATAGTGACTAAATATATTTTTAGAATTATCTTCTAAGCTCATTTACCAACTTTTTTTTATTGCCTCAAAAAGTTTTAGATGGCTTTTCCCAACAATTACTGTTGCCACCAAATATTAACATTATTTGCCACTCAAAGCGGGTATGATTTGATTAACAAAAAGTTTTAACGACAATAATATTTGCTCATAAAACACTTAAATTATGACATACAAATATTCCAAATAAATCATACTAAAAATCATTTTATCAAAACAATATATTCAATTAAATCCACAACAAAAAATAACAACTATCATTAAATTCAAGAGTGTCATCAACAAAACATAAAAACATTTTTTTATAAGCAAAAGCATATATTGATTGGGAGCACAATGGGTACTCTAACCCATATACAAGAGCAAGTACAAAAAGAGGAGAAGAAAAAAGAAGAAAGAAAGGGGAAGGCCAATGTTAGAGGGTATAATGACCCCTGATCTAGACCAATATGACCATTACAAAAGCCTAATCCCCAAAAGAGACTAAAAACTAATAACAATAACAATAACTAATAACATATATGACAAACTGAACCTATGCAAAAAACTTGTATCCAAACAAAGAGAGGGACCCAGCCCCTGTACAGCACCACTAAATAACATGTACGAGACAAAGGATAAATTAACCATATGTCAAGGAACTCTTCCAGCCGAATGATGATGAAGGAAAGAAGGTCAGAGACAGCAAGCAACACCACCAAAACTGCTATAGACTTGTCCAAACTGAATCCAATTAGGCGCAACACCACAGCACATCAACACATATGTCAAGAAACTTTCCAGCCACATGTGCTTTGTCACGAAAACAGCAAGAAGCACCACCAAAACAGCAATTTGTTTGTCCAAACTTAATCCACTTAGGCGCAGCACCTCAACAAATCAATACTGGGAGCAAATACAATAACCATATGCATGAGACAGAACTGGATACCAAAAATCCTTTTGATCAATGGTTACATAAGCATAATTGACACTCCCTCACCTTTAGACTTAAAAACATAAAAAGCATTTGAATCTAATAACTAGTGTCATTTGAGTCTAGTAACAAAGGTGAGGTTACATACATTCCCTGCAACTCAGTGCAGTTGCCCAATTCAGATGGAATTGTTCATTGATGTTGTTATTGTGAAAAGCACTACAAAGATAGACTTAGTGATATGCATATTTGTGAATACACTAGTCATTTAGATTGAATTAGTAAGTTAACTAGTAAAGATAGACTTCTTCACCTTGTTATAAAGCTCAGCAACAACACCCAAAAACCAAACTAAGTTAACGAGGCCAGCAATATAAAATATACCATCAAGGGAAGCATCATCCATGGATTTAAAGTGGCTGATAAAACCAAGTCTGAAGTAGTATGGCTTGTTAAATCAGTGGCATAACAGCAAAATATCCATAAGCATGATAACACCAATGCAAGATGCCAACACATTGGAACATATGACAATCATAACTTGACTCAAATTGCTTTATATCTCAAGTATCCATTGATATACAACAAGCAAATTATGTTAAACAATTTAAACAGTTCAATGACACTCAAGAAGGAAGCAAAAAACTATTTAAATATGAATATATGCAAGTAGGTGCATGCTGTCCAAAAACTGAAGCACAAAGAAACAGGTCATGTTTTTGTTAAAATCACTGTCACCAACTAAGATGGAATTTTGGCTTGAAGATTTACATGTTAGCTTTCAAAGAAAAAAACGATGCTTCATTTTGAGCTGTATAGCCAAAGTTATAATATAAAGAATATGTGCTATCAGAAGCAATCTGAAAATTGAAAACACAAGACAGAGCCAATCTTAAAAAAAAATTTGATGCCAATACAGTAAAAGTTTTTTCCTGAAATTTTTATGACTTAGAGATTTACATGTCACCTTTCATGGAAAAAAAACGGTGTTTGATTTTGAGTTGTATAGTCAAAGTTATGGTTCAAAGAGTACCTACTGTTAGAAGCTGAAATCACACATGACTGCCATGAATTTTAACCCAAAAAAATGACCCAAATTGCTGAGAGAATTAACCCAAGATTTTAGTATTGAAACACGGTATGCCTCAGGCTTTTAACAAGATATACAATATTAGATATCAAATGAAATGCAAGCTGTAATCCTATCTTATGTAATATCTCAGACTTGTCTTATTGCATATTTCAAGGGAATAGAAGACTGACAAAAAAGATAAAAGGGGAGGAAGAGTAGATTAAATTAAAATAAATGAGAGGAGTTAAATTTTCGTTAAAGTAAAATGTGATAAATGATGGACCATGCATCCAAGGTACTGCAAAGGTAAATGACAAGTTTAAAAATGGATGTCCAGCGAGCAGCAAAAAGTATAATAAGATAGGGAAATCAAGATGAAAGAAATGGCTAGCACAAAGAGATGGCTAGCACAAATTGCAGCCAATATGCTACCTAAAGACCGAAACATGCTCAACATAATTATGTGGCAAAGAACTTTCAAGTTCCAACCATCAGAATTTCAAATTGGGCTTTTCAATATTACACAAATCACATGCTTTCCAATGAGCATAAGTTCCATGTGCATGAATGAAACAAGAAGTAGGAAAACATGATTAATAAAGAAAATTCAGAGAATAGGCTGAGGGTATTAGACTAAGAACAAAGAAGAATAAGAGTACATTGATTAAAATGGCAATATTATAAAAGTGAACGTAGCTTACACACGTTTTCCCTTGTGCAGTGAAGTACTTGACTGGGAATTTCCTTTGACTTTTATGCAGATAGCAAAAGGGAATACTATAGTAAAGCAAAAGGGAATAATTATTGAAAGAAAGCAAGCACCACCAGAAAATTACTAACTACCTTCATCATACGTAGGCAATTTCTCAATCTGAGAAATGATTGCATTCTCATGGAACACCACGAATGATTGTACTCAGTACTCACTCCATTCAAATTTTGACACTTACCTTCAATAGGGATGAGATTCACCATGGAAATTAATGGATGCTCTCACCTGACTTTTCTTGTCAGGTAGTGATCATGTGGAGAAGAAAGATAGTTGTAAAGAAATTGAAATTTGATTGGGTTTTTGCTATCAGCTGGGTGCAGAAAGCTATAAGAGAATGAAAAAGAATTCCAAAAGACAAGTTGTGCAAAAGACAAGTACATATACAACCAAAAATCAGGACACCATAAAATTAGAACAATGGACGTAATACTCATAATCGTTGGGATCAATGGCGCTCGATGAATTTGACAGGGGTGAAGGAGCTGCTAATCAAGAAGTGGAATGGAAGAAAGACACAGAGAAATGTCGAGCGAGAAGGGAGAGAAGCGAGAGACAGTTTCAGAATAGGTAGAGAATGGAGGGAAAATAAACATTTAAAAGGAAAGAGTGATCAATTTTTTCATCATTTCTCATAATTGTCGGTATAATTATCAGCTAATATTTATTAGCCATAAAAAATCGAGTTTAGAGAATGAATTAGTGGCCAACTGCTTTTTAGTCACTAAAGAAATGCCACTAAAGACAAAATTTACTGTAGTGGGAGTAGCTAGAAGAAGAAGTGAAGGATCAAAGAAATTTTAAATATTTTAAATAATTCTGGATAGAAACGAAAGGAAATTAAAGTCAAGGGATAGTTTAAGAACCGTTTGTTTAAGATTAAAATATAATTGATTATGTTATAATATAATTTAGTTATTATTTTTAGAGATTTTTAAAAAAAGCAGAAGCAGATTTGTGTTTGTTTACAATCATAAAAATCAAATTATTTTTTTAAAGTAGTTAGTTATAAAAACTGATTTTCTTCCAGAAGCAACTCAAAGCTGCTTTTCATTTTAATCCCAAAAGTGATTTTTTTCTACTTCTGATTATTTTCATAAGCAAAAACAAACACACTAAAAACATAAAAAAAAATCATTTTATGATTAAAAAATGGATTTTTTTTAAACAAAATTAACAATAACAAACGGGCTCTAAATATCTAATATTGTATATTAAAATTTGGCTCTCATTTCATTTTCTTTTGTTTTTTTGGTACATTAAGAGGGCTAAGCCCCAAAAGGAGAAAAACAACTAAGAAGAAACAACTAAGTGAGGTATATAAGCCCCAACAACATCACTAGCTAACAAAGATGCAAGCTCAACCGAAGGGCTAAGCAACACCTTCCTATCAAAAGAGGAGGATGACAAGTTGGAATTCGCCATCCAATTAGCACACTTGTTGCCTTCTCTAAATGTATGAACAAATTTAACCTGCCAATCATAGTCCTTTAGCAAGCATATCCAATGAAGAAGAATATTAGTACAATATGAGGTCTGTTTAGCTACGCCACCACAGCCTTAGAGTCGCCTTTCACTAGAACCCATCTATGGCCATCCCCCAAGCTAATTCCAAACCACCAGTGAGGATCACGGATTTCAAGCCGCCTGTGAAAACCTTCCAGCCAATGACCATTGGAATCTCGAAGAACTCCACATGCAGCTAGCTTCCCTCAGGGAGCCTTTAGCTATACCATCATAGTTCATTTTTATCCAACCTACAGGAGGTGGATTCTAGGGCCGACCAAAGGCCTAAGCCGACAAGGCAAGGGCTTTCAACCTCTTTATTTTTTTTCTACTTAGTATTACCTTACTCAATTTTGTTTTAAAAAATGAAGACTTCTCACTTATTTTAGTGTCATGACAGAAACATATGTGTTGTGACGAAAACAAATAAAAAACTAAGCCCGGTCCATATGACACACACACACACTCCAATTAAATTTACTGTAATATATTCAAGTATCTACGTTAATTCATTAAAAAGACACAAGTATCTTGGTATATGGATCGGAGAGTTGAGTAATCAAAGTGGATGCGAGCCGTGAACCAACCTAGCTCACCATGGATTCGAATTGGGTTAGGTTAGTTTTTTTTTCCTTACAAAAGATGGGATGGTTTCAACTAAATTCGTTTAACCCGCCGCCGAGCTGGTTACATTTGTTTACGAATCAGTCCATTTAACCATAAATCTGTGACGCATTGAGTTGGGTTAGCCAAAATTTGGCTCCATATATACTAAAGCGAGACAACTCAACACAACTCACTTTTTTTTTTTGTGAAATCTGGTATCCTCCGGCCGGGAGCCAGAAACTAATCCCTCGAGGTACTGGGATCCATTTAAGGGGTTGACCTCTCCCAACAAATATTTTTCCATACGCAGGAGCCAGGAATCGAACCCTTAACCACATGCTTAAGGGCTCAGTTATCTACCAACGTTGTCATACCATCTTGATAACGCAACTCACTTTAATTAGGGGCAACTCGTGATATAAGATATTGGGTTGGTTCACTTTACGAGATCAATTGAAAAGTTCGTTGATAGTATCTCAGCCCAATTAGTTAGTGATGCCTTGGATAATAGAGTTAACATTGGACATAAAAAAAATTAATTATATAAATTATACTTTGAATAAAATTTAAACTTTGAAAAAATCTCATATAATGCCGTGGGGTTATTAACTAGTTCGAAACAAAAGAAATTAATAATGTAAAGAAGAGAGCTGGGAATGATATTAGTGTTGGATATATTATATGTGACTTCAAAGTGAATGATTCAACTCAAAAGAGCTGCAATGTTGTTGCATAAAAATGAAATATACAGTCATGCTTATTTTAAGCTTCTATTCATATGTATAATAACTATAACAACAATATGAGGAAACAAAGAAGGATTAAAAAAATAACGAGATAAGAATAAACAAACAAATTGCTGATATTTTAATGTGGGTGTATGATAAATTGATAATAGACAAATTACCATGCCAGTGGTTCTTATTTATTTTGGTACTAATAAGAGGTGGTCTTCGTCGTAGTCATATCCGAGTTCTGAAGCCAAGAAATGCAAAAGTCAAAGTCACAAATCAAACGTTGACTGGGTTGCAGAGGAACATGAGGGACGATGCGGACGCGTCACTGCTAAGCCTTCCACTCCCTCCCCCCAACCTCTCGTAGCTGTCAATGCAAAACAAAGAAAGTGAGAGCTGCACCTCGTCGTGCCGAGTCCACACTCGCTTCCCGACTCGCTCCGAGTCTCCGAGTCGACTCAGAACGGGTCTCACGCACAGCATGTACAGCCTCTTGTACCCTCCGAGGGCCACCACCACCGCCCGAACTGACGGCGGTGGCGGAACGGAGACGTGTCGGAAGCAGAGGTGCTCCCATAGGGAGTCGTCGTTGCGCGTGAGGGTGCACCAGAGGCGGCACACGCAGGCCGCAACACCCAGCGAGGGACCGTCGAGTCGTTTAAGGATTTCCATGAGAATGTCGATGTTGTCGTTTATGAAGAACTTGGGTCGTTTCTCTTTCTCTTCTGCAGCGATATTTCTTCTTATTCTTCTCTCCTCCTGCATGTTTTCATGGTTGTGCTGGTATAGGTGCACCATCGTTGGACTACTCTCACAGAGAAACCAAGAGAGAAAGAGAGAGATTCTGTAGCTAGTTGAAGCGGAAGTGGTGCGTTTAAGAAGAAGAGATGGCATGTGAAAGGTGAACTAACATAGCCTTGTGGGGTTTTAAGTTTGAGTCCTAACCTAGTGCACAGTTAACAAATAAAAACAGTAAGTTTTTATCATAAATTTAAGGATATGTTTTTTTGTTTCCTTAGAGTATCTCGTGCATTGCAGTTACGATACGGAAACTAATCCCTCGAATCAGACGTGACTTTAAGGGTAGCAAAACTCTTTAATAAAAATTCAAGTTTTTTAATTTTTAAGTACCGATTACCATTTAATTTTAAATGTTACTGTAATATTAGATACATACACTTATTTCAGTATTTGTATACGTTTTTTATCATCTGATTATAATAATTAATACCCTTTTGTTTTCCGAACATTTATTTTCTAATTTACCACCTAGGTATATATGGGAAATGCATGCGAATAAAAAAAGTAATGTATACATTCTATGTTTTAAGGCCGTGAGAAAAGAAAAATACCAACTACACATGAATTATATGTATATATCTCTTTTATATATAGCTGCTTATGTGATAGAATCGAGTCAAATTTGTGTAAAAATTGAATAGGAGAATCTAATGATAATTTGAAAGATAAAAATATGTGTATAAATATATACTGTGAGAAAATATTGACTTTGGGAAAACGATGGAAGGGGAACTTCTCAAGGTAAGACCGTATAATAAAAAGAGATTTTTCATTTGTTTGTTACTACATTGCATTTACATCCTTAGGATTACTTGTTGTTATAGTTGGACTTTTGCATGGAGAGAGAAAGCGTGTGTCTGTGATATTTGTGAGTATCGATGGGAGAGAAGGTGCCAAAAGAAAGGTCCAAAGCAAAGAACTGGAACCAATGCTATGCTTTTTTCCTCTTGTTCCTTTTCTATATGAAGCCTTTTACGGTGCTCCCTTAAGTCTGGGATGCACCAATATGGACCCCAAAAGATATTCTGTTATAATAAGTTTTAACCGGTAGGTTTTGAAATTTTTTATTTATTTCGGAAGCCTCTATATTATTTATTTTTAAACCTTTAATTTTTCCTATTTCCTAATTTTTCCAATTCAATAGGTATCAAGTATTTAATCTCAGCCATACATAATATTTTCTATAGATCCGGTGGTTACCAAGCTGTATATATATGAACCACTGTTGCAGCCCATTTGTGCATAGAGTAAACGGCTTCTTTTATATAGGTTTCAGGGTAAACAGATTTGGTGTTTGGTGTTTGGTGTTTTTGCTGTTGTTTGCATTCTTTACCTTGGATGAGGACCGTTGTGACTTGTAAGACATGAGAGATTATTAGATCAGGAAAAGTGAGAGATAGAGTAAGAAAGAGTTCAAGAATAACTTTGAAGATCTAGTACATGGATGATCGCGCTCTTGCATGAATAGTCACAGAGTCTATGCAGAGTTGTATGTTTTTTTGTGGAGAGTTTGGACCATTTGATAAAGCACAAGAGGTTAAAGATCAAGTACTACTCATTAGTCCATTACTCAAGTGTGAAATTTGAGGCTTTCTCACTTACTGCGTGGACATGCGTGTTTGATGAACAAAATCTGTAACAGTAGACACTGAAAAAGTCTAAAGTTGGGGCAATTAAGTAAACCTTGTTTGTCACATATTTAGTTATTATTACATTAAACCTATAAATATTTGCAGCGCCGGCTCAAAACCTATTTAGGCCTAAAACGAATTCTGAAATGTTGAAGCCTTTTTAAAGTTAATAATAATATTTAATTAAAATTATTATTATTTTATTTAAAATTTATCTTTCGAACTTTTTGGGATACAAAATCATTTATTAAATTACTATTTAATAACTATTAACTAGTAAGTAAAATATTTTTTCAAAAAAAAACTATCTAGCTTTATTTTACAAAGAAAAAATTGTCTAGCTATATAGTAACTACAAACTGATAAGTAAATTATTTTTGAGGCCTAAAGCCATTGCTTTACTAGCTTTGACCTTGGGCCGACAGTGAATATTTGGCTGGGAGTTAATTTTGCATGAAAAAAATGAAAAGATTGTTATTAATTTTAAAATAATCTAACATTTTTTAATAAGCTTCAAACTTCTAATTTTTCAAAAAATAAGTTTTTTCTCATAAAAACAATTGTTTTACAATTTAATCAGTTTATTCAGACATATTAATTTTTAGTGAAAATTTATTTGTATCATAAAAAAATAATTGTTTGGATTAAACTCTCTTATACTTTGCAAGTAAATTTTAGAGAGTAAGCTGAGAAGGTTAGGAAACTCACATTTCACCCTCGATGCATAGCTAATTTTAACTAATAATAATATCTGCATATTCTTTTCTTTATGTTAGTCTTACACCACTTTCTTTCTAGGTAATAAAATGAAAAATAGGTAATAAAATAAAATATACATTTTTACATTTTCTACATCTACCTTTTATTTCCTAAACAAGTAAAATGTAAGCTTGATAAAAAAAAATTGATTATATTTCTAAAGTGAATACCAGGCAAGAGAGTTGAGCCACTTTGATCACAGTATCAGGCATCTGTATATTTTTTAAAATTTTGTTTCCTCTTCCAATACTCCAAGCAAAACTTTGGATTCCATCAGTTTCCGAAATTTGGTTAAATTATATTTTTAATTTGTCTTATACCTTTCACTGATTCTACCAAATCATGTTCATTTAAATTATATCTAATTATATTTTTTCCATTGAACCTATGGAAATCCCAATCTCAAATATGTGAAGTTTACACGCAAACCAGATATTTTCTACTTGGCGTTGTGAATTGCACATCTTTCTTTGATAGAATATTACCTTGACTAATAATGTACATAGAATACAACAAATTAATACATATAGTGGTGATGCTAAGACTTTCCTGAGAAAGAAAGAAAGATGCTCTGTTTGCTTAAAGACAATAAGATGAGTTTTTATTTCCCCTTCCAATCGGGTTGGCAACCGAGCACCAACAATGTATTTCAAGAAACAAAAAGAGAATGCACTGAGGCAACCAGAATTACAATGAAATTTTGCTTATGAATCCTTTCAATGAACGGCAAAGAAAGGAAGGTGAATAATGCTGCACCAAAGTAGTCTTGGAGCTTTTTCCTTCTCTAGCTAGGCAAACCAAAAGAAAAGTCACATTAGAGAATTTTATGTTTCCACTTGATAAAATTGATGTGAATTTGAATACCAACAAAGAAAAAAGGAGGAGCTTTAAGATCGTGGTCAGGTAATCACTATTGAAATGTCTCATGGGGTTGGATTTTCTCCCACAAAGGAAAACCCCAGAGTCCTCTGAGACAGGAAGCATAAAATATAATTAATTTAGTTGCGGGGCTTGAAATTGACATTTGATTTATTATTGAGGCTTCTTTGGAGAGGGAATAGACCCCACTCTGCAATTTAGAGAGTGTGTCATAAGGTGTTGTTTTTATTAGGTTGGACTTGTTCGTTGGACACACTTGAGGGAAGCACTGTTCCCTATTCTTGCTCTTAGCAACTCGATAAGTGCAAAACTACAAAAGGAGATACCCGTTAAGTTTGCAACCAAAAAAAAATCATCAAAATTTTTCATCTCGCTTCTTTCTCCCCCAACAACTATCCTTTGTACTTTGTTGTTGTAAAGTTGTGCCCACATACTAATTGGTCAACTGGCTAGTATATATCATAGCTTCTACCATTGTCATGAACCATACGTCAAAATATACTTCCAGAGCAGAATTTCAATTATAAAGCCAATCATCTGTGGTCCATTATTACTGTGACCATACGTTTAAATGATTTCATCTTTTCACTTAGCTTGTATTGGCTCCTTGTTTTCTCTATCGTTTAAGTATTGCTTGTCACGGATACTGCAGATCATAACATAACACAGGCCAAAACAAAATCCGAGGGAGCTAAGCTAAGTATTTGATATTTGATATCTAGGGTTCATTCTATGGTGCACCACCCAAAATTTACACCACCCATTACACCACCCATGTGACAAGTGTTCAACCAATTATTTTGACACATGGACATTTGACTTTTCAACTAGTCAAGGTTTGAAAATTTGACCCACCCATGTGGCTATTTGATTGGCCCACAATTTGCCACATGGGTAATGTAATGGGTGGTGTAAATTTTAGGTGGTGCAACTTAGCCCAAGCCATCATCCTTTTCCAATCACGCATTTGTTTGGTTAAAAAAAAAATGAAAAAAGCTGTTGTATAAATGTTGTATCAACGTACAGTCGAAGTCTAGAGACAAGACATACGAAAATGATTTGTGATATCCCTAATAGCACAATTACCTTGTGTTAACAACTATAAACAACATCCATAGAACAAACAAACAAGGAAGTAAAAGGTAAATAGAAAGAACGACCGGAAATCAAACAATGCAATGACAGCCACGGTTCTAAATCAACGCTATAGATCATGACACATTTCGTCCAACTACTTTCTTAGCTAGAAGTGGGCAACTATGGAATCTGATCCTTGCTTTGAAAATTTAGCTCATGGATTGTATTTTATTCCTTGTGGTTTTGCTTTTGCATGGGATCGAGGACTTAATTTGTTGCTCATTATTCATTGTTACATGGGAAAGAAACTTCCCAATCAATCTGGACACTATATTCCTAACTTCTAGCATGCTATGAGAAATTTTTTGTAACTCTGACAAAGGCATTTTGGACAGTGATATTTAAGCATAGAAACAAATAACTATGTGGTTCATAGTATACAAACAAGTAACAACAAGCATAGGGGAAGAAGTTACTATCAGTGGATCCAAAATTAAACTTTGTTAACCACAAAATTATTTACATTTGATCAGAGGGTCTTTAAATTTGAACTGGATAAACATTCCCTAGTTGTCCAAAAGAGGGTCAAACAGTCAAACTTGTTTTGCATTGCAAGTTATTACATTACTGCTGGTGTTGTGTTCGGTGTGAACTTTACGCCCCGATCGTCTGCATGTGTGTCAATAATTTTGGGAGATGGGATTCTCGCACATCACTTATGTTACCGATCCTGTTAGGCTTTGTTGTCTGCATGGATAAACTAGCTGATAACGAATGAGTTTATAGCGGATAGTCGATAAATTAGCTATTATATTTGAAGTGTTTGATAAAATTAACAGTTAAACTAGCTTTATAAATAAATGATATAAAAGGACATTTAGATATATTTTTTATATAAATTCTATATATATATATATATATATTATTTATTTATTTAAAATAATAATCATTTTTAATAATTCGAATTATTTTAATTTATTTATCATTTTAAAAAATTGAGGTTGATGTCACGAGATCTTGCTATTTAGAAGATTTTGAGGTTGATTTGCGTCGTGTTACTACTGGTTACTACGAAGAAAAGACTAAAAACTTGATTGAGGTTGCCTCCTGCCCAAAATATATGCTGAAGGCTGAGAAATGCTTGAAAATAGAGAGGGATATAGTGTCTCGTTACCTAAACGAGGAAACTGAGGAGATAGTGGTACGGCTCAGTAAAAATATTTGGCTTATTTTACTTTTAACTTTTTACTGGAAAATTAGATGGACTTGTATTTTTCTGATCATTGTTATTTGTTATATCTATTGATTGAACCAAATCTGGTGATAAATGAAACAATTTCCATGTTTTCTTATTACATATGCTCAAGTAAATTTGGAGCATAAAGTTTGGATGACAACATTGAATTGGAAAATAGTGGTCGAACTGATCCAATATGGAAAAATATTCATCCTTGAAAGTTCCCCTTTCCCCTAGTTTTCTGTTAAACTTATTTTTCCTATAACTTGACTATCTGTTTAATTTGTGATATTATTATTTTTTTGATAGAGCAAGAAGAGTTGCTGGAGAGACATGCAGAGCAATGACTTGGTGAGAAGAACCCCGGCTTCCATGCCTTGCTTAGAGATAATAAGGTACTTGACTGTGTATCATTACTTCGCTGTTTTATGGCCTTTTTTGTTGGGTTCATGGCATTGGTGGGCCCAAATGGGACACGTGAGGCCCCAAGGGGATGGGGGAGGGAATAGGGTGGGAGTGTATTGGCCGGGGATCGAACCCCATCCACACTTCTTTCACATACCTGGGAAACCAGTGAGGCAAATGCAGCCCATTTGATGGTCATGGCATTTGTTTGTTTTGATATTTTCCAAGGCTAAACAGCATTCAACCTCCTCTCTGTGCGTTGAGTATTGTGCCATCATGGTTGGTGCAAAATTGAAAAGTGACCTTGGAGTCACTTCCCCCTTTTGTGAATCAATTCTGGATGGTAAGCCCCAATATACTCTCAATAAAATCTCTGCAATTTACCTAAAAACCGAAAATAGATTTAGCAGGAGGAACCCGGTAAGTTTTAAAACATATCCCTACAATTACATTCCAAAAGTGGCTCTACAACTTTTTTTAAAAAATTCTTTTTACAATTTTACCCTAATGGGCTCTTAATCATCTCACTCTTGGTCATGAGCATTTTGGTTAATTGTTAATTATCTTCTTGACGTGTCATGTGTAGGTGGAAGATCTCTCAAGGATATATAAACTTTACCATGTAACACCTACAGGCTTGGAACTTGTTGCCAATATATTCATGCAGGTTGGTTTCTTTGGTGTTTGAATAATTCTTCATTTCTTTGTGATTAAATGAACCTCTTTTAATTTTAATCTTATTTGCAAATAAATGCTCAATCTTTATTAACAATATTAGGAACTGCACCCCACAAGAAGTTACTATAAACAGCCTCCCTAAACCTGTACACACTCCCTACATAATCAGTTTGAGCATTTAATCACAAAGAATTCTGATGTATTATTGTTTTTTTTCCAGCTTTGAGCACATGATAATTTGGATGCTCTTCAACCCTTCCTAGAAGGTGGGGAGAGTGTTCATTTTGATGGCTCCAGGGCCGGCCTAAGGATAAAGCTACTAAAGCCCTAGCTTTAGGCCCACCAACAAAACAAATTTTTACTTTACTTTTTATAAAGCAAAAAAGCCTCATATGCTAATAAAAAGGCTCAATTTGATCCAAAGAGACTATCTCACTTAAAATAAAAGGGTATCACTCAAAATTTGTTTTAGGCCTCACTTGCTCTTGGACCGACACTATTTGATGCTTGGGTGGATGGTTTTAATGAAATATTTAAATTATCGAGAGAAAAAATCTTAAATTGTATATTTCTTACTCATATCATTAAGCATATTTTCTTTATTCAAATTGTATTTTTTCTTATGTTTGATTAAGAAAAGCTCTGCATTTATATTTCAAAAGACAAATTCAAAGACTAACTAAAGTTGTTTTTCTTCTCTTCACGTCCATTTAACCTCATTAAAGTATGCAATGCAGATTTGTCAGATAAAAATCTGGAAAAGAGCATCGACCGCTCAAAGTAAGAATTGTTGCATTATGGCATGTCACAAAACACTGTGTGATGAAGACGACCGGCCTTTTTACTCTTTTATGATGTAAGCACTAGTTATTTAATGATAAATCATTAAATGATCTGTAATACTCCATCTGGTCCTATATATAAGAGGCAAAACCTTAAAACATACAGACCAAGGAAATGCATTGAAATAAGCTATTTGTAATTAATATTCATATAAATTTACAAATTTAACCCTTCAATAATTAATGAACAAACCTACTTGTATTGAAAGTTGCACTGTCTCGTAAATAGATACCCTATTATAAATAAGGGTAAAGTTGGAAATGAGCATTTAATATTTGTCAAAATACAAGCATGTCTCTTATATTTTGAACCAAAAAAAAGTAGTCATTTGCCTCTTATAATAAGGACCGGAGGGAGTAGTTTTTATAATTTCATATTAATTCTATATAGTTTTTGGACAAACAAGATCCAAGCCACTATCTTCAGTCGTGATACTATAATCAGACACTTTAACCATATGAATGGAGGAAGATTATGTAGTGACCCATGCGGTCATGCATTCAGTTTGAGTTTGAGCTTCACTTTCAATTTGTCATTATTAATCGAGAATTTAACCCAATACGTAACCATTAACAGAGTTGCCAACTTGGAAAAAGTTAGGTGATGAGTTTTGCCAAGTGCTAAAACATTATGGATGGTGTAGCCTTATTTATGTAAAAAAAAAATCATTAATATGGTGCAAACATGGAGCATGGTTTCAGGACTTGGAACACTTGTCCTCATCAATTATCTAGCACTCTGTTAGTTGATGCTACGAGGATAGTGTTTACTGGATTGTAGTTTGTTTTGTTCTCTTTTTTCTTGCTTTCCGTGTGATCCAAAAAAAAAATTATTTATTTATTTAGGGATTTATAGTCCGCCGTGTAGATAGTTTTATCTAAATCATTAAAATATTATATTAGTAATCTATCGGATCGGTCTGTTTAATTGTGTGTATATATATGTGTGTGTTTATATAAATATAATTAATATATTATTTATAATATTGAAAGTAAAAGTCTATTGGTCTATTTTAATGTAAAGAGTTATGACCTATTTATAGGTGAACGTGTGTTTAAAGACTTTGTTGAAGAGTAAGCCTTAAGTAGTTTTCTAGGCCAGACCAGACCTTTAAAGTAGGTCAGATCAAGCCTTAAAAATTGGTCTATATCAAATAAATAGATCAGGTTCAAACCTTGATATTGAAACATAGACCAGACTTATTTATGTTAGAGACTAGGTTAGCTTAACCTATTCCCACCTCTAACTGCAACTAAGACTCATAGAAGAGACTAAAACATTATGGATGGTGTAGCCTTATTTATGTAAAAAAGATGTTTTTTTATTTTATTTAGTGAGATAATTCAGTCAAAATAAATTTATATTATTAATTAATCAAAAATCATGACATGAATGTTTTTTACGAGGTTATCAAAATCGGACCGGGTCGGCTGTCAGACCAGTTGAACCATGAACCGACCTCTTGTTCGGTCCTGGTCAGTGATCAAAACCTTTTTTCGGCCAGATCGCTTTAAACCTGCCAAAACCGGTCAAAAACCCAGTTGGACCGAGTTAAACAGGATATGGCGGGTTTTCTAGAGAGAGAAAATTATTGATTAACAACATAAGTAATATTTACGCTAATAATGCATATCAATAAATCCTTCAAAGACAATACTTAATTGATATCTTCGAAAATTGTTGTATTATTATACGTGATGAATTAAGTAAAATGGCAGTGTGGGCAATTAGAGATTGTTAAATGATCACTATGACCAGCGTTATTTTTGGTGCAGTGTTGTAAAAAACAACTTCAAGACTTCCATGCACCAGGCCCTCCACGTAAGGATGCTCCACTCCGGGCCCAACACTCTCTTTGGCCCATGATCCATTAGGTTATTTAATATCCTCTTTGTCTATCAGGCCTACTAGGTTTCACCATACTCACGTTCCTCACTGCCGCCGCAAGCCCGCAGCACTGCCCAATTCTGCTCTCTTCTCTGAGTTCTCTCTCCAGTCTCCACCATTCACATAAGAGATGTTTTGAGTACTCCTATGAGAAGAATACATATGTTGCAGCTTCACTCTACTGAGAAAGGTATCACTGCTACATCTTGTTTTTATCACTGATTGCATCTGCTTTTATTTTGTTGACGGCTTATCTCCCGTTTTAAATCGCTGCTCATCACTTATATTTCTTCACTGGATCTTTTATGTTTTGTTCTTGTTATTGCTTGTTTTTATTTGTTTTTTTAATTATTTTAATTTTAATATACTAATCATAAATTATTATCAAATTAATTCTAAATGACATTTTACGATAATGAACATAGAAATCTATCATTGATTATCGGTAAGTCACCAACACTGAGAAATATATTAATGAACATAGAAATCTATCATTGATTATCGGTAAGTCACCAACACTGAGAAATATATTAATGAACATAGAAATCCACAACGGGAATGGAGAAAAAAAAAATAGTTAATGGAACAACTGAAAATTGAAGGTGAGATTTCTCTCCTTTCAAATATTTTTCCCTTTTACAACTGAATCATTGCTCTATTTTTTTCAAAACTAACGAATTTGAATCCTTTTACTGTTTTCCTTATTTATTTAATTGAGTCTCCTCATCTAACTAACTTAACTAATTACTTTAGCTCCTTTTTATTTTACCTTACACCCGAGTGCTTATTTTTAACTTCAATTGACCATATTTGTTTTTGCTTATTTGTATTTATTAGTTTAATTTTAATTAATTTAATTTTAATATATTAACTAGATTGATCAACGACCTCGTTCGATCCTCGCCGTCTACATCCAGGGCAATCAACGGCAAGGACAGGTCTTCGTATCACTGTTGATTCTTGTCAAGCCTGGCATCTACCTGATTCTATGAACTTCTCCACTCAGTTAACTTCATATGATGAAAGAAAATTTTGGGGATGGTTTTTCGTCTCAATTGGCTCTGTTTTCTTCATTGGGTACTTCTTTATTGCAGTTATTTCCAAACTTGTGCCGCATTCAAACATTGTAGTAATATCTGCCATGCAAAATGACTGGTACTACTGCTTCTTAGTTCCGTTGACTCTTCCAATAGTGGTGGTTGCTGTGTACTTCCATTGGCTCAGCATGAAGATGTTCAAGCATGCTTAACTTCACCACATTTTGAGGGCAGAAATACCTCTGCTGGCGGAGCAACAAAACCAATGACTATTGCTGTTTTAACTACCTGTAACCAACTTAAGAAGGATCCGATTGTGCTAGTCCTCTAGTAACATCCTGCCATAGTATGTTATACATGATTGATTACATCCTGCCATAGTATGTAAATACTGTTTTATATATATATATATATATATATATTAACTAGATTAATTAATGGGGAAAATAAGAGTCAAAAAAGTATTAGAAAGAAGCAAGGCACCCAGGCAGAGGAGACAAATTGTATAAAGGACGAGCTGCAGTGAGCAAAATGAGGAGAGAAAGAAGTCCAAGTAGAAGACAAGACAAGGAGGAGGAAGAAAATGAAAAATGAATTGACTTTATTGATTTCTTTCTGCTAGGGTTTAAATGTGTGTGATGCTGTATTTTATGCTTAGATTTGGTTTCTGCATTCCTGTCACATGGCTGTGTTGTGTTCATGGCTCTCATCATATTTCTGCAGTCATAATGCAAGGATTGGAAACTACCGAAAAAGAAGTTTTGAGGCAAACAAGTATTTTAGAAGGCTTATCGGAAACACCTTTTTTTTTTTTTTGATATGACCTAATGAGGCTCTCCACGTATCCTCCTTTTTATGGTTTCATTTATTTTAATGGTAGCTTCAGCTTGTATCATCTTTTATTGCTTAATTTTGGATATTATTCCTTAATGATAATTGTCTTAGAACAACAATTTACAGTATATGTACACAGAAGCCGTCATGCAGTCATTCTGATTTGCCCACATGGCCATTCACACCAACTTACTAGAGCGGTACTAATTCATGCTTGCTGGTTGGCACACAACTTTAGGTTTTCAAAGAAAAAAGAGACGTTTCTGTAAATAATGAAGATAATATTACTTAGAAAATCAATTTCGAGATGCCAATATGGTATAGATTAATTATTAACCGCAACCTACGAGACAAGAAGCATGACTTAAATTCAAATCAAAGTGCAAGATAATATGTTTTGTTCTCAAAATCAACTTGTCATTGCAAATTTCCTCTTGTAATACGTTAATTCAAATGATTGAGGAAGAGTTAGGAAATTTTAAAATTTGTCAAGTTTCATAACGTTTGAAAGGGAAAAAGTAGTATAGAAACATGCAGTTAAAAGTGGGTTTAATTTGTTCAATTTAAGTTATATCTTGACAGCTTTCTTTGTAGTTGTATTATTTGTACATAAATTTTAGATATCGTATGTGATATCATGTGTTTCTTTCTATCTTTTACTTGTTGTTTATTATCTTTATTATCTTTATATACACACATCTCGAAAATACATCTTAAAATAATGGGGACACCTTCTGTGTTCAAAAAACATTTCTCCTTTCTTTGAAAGCAAGTTATAATGTAAAATTTATAGGTCATTCCTCTTCGTTCACTCTCATAACGATGAAATGAGAATTTTATTTCATTCAATCATTAAATATCTAAACGATGGAGTGAAATTTTTATTTTATTTAGTTCACTGTCATTTGTGCTAGGTTTCATTCTTTTCCACCAATCCAAATATAACCATAAGGAAGAAAAATGTTTTGAAACCCTTTTTTTTTTTAACTCGTAGGTTTAAAGTATATGTTTGGTTGAATTCCAATTAGAATCAAATTTTTAAGACGAGTTCCTCCATCGATTGCTCTTGCTCTTGTAACCAGAAATGCAATGCATGGAAAAATAAATTGGGTGAGTTTGGTAAAGTGGGATAAGATTTGTACTAATAGTCAACAAGGGTGACTAGGTATTAAGAATTTGAGAGGGTGTAGGTATAGTTATAGTGGTCATTAGTTGATTGAATATCCAACACTTGTAATGATATTGTTGTGCAAGAAAAAATGACAACAAATCTCCGTTTTGTTTACTAACGATATTGATGAAAAAAGGGAGTTCCCTGGACATCGCCAACACCTTCAACATATTCATATACTTAGTTCAAGACAACATCATAAGTATTCAATTAGTTATAGAGCATTATAATTCTAACTAGCTGTGAAACCCTAGCTGCTGATATAGCCAATATAATTGTTTGCTACAACTCCAATATTAAGTTCAAACTATCTCTTAGAGGGATACCAATAATTATAAGCAATAAATCAACTCCATATGACTCCCCAACAACAAGAACAATGGCTGAAATTGACAATATTATGGCCAAGTTTAACTCACATCCTCCTATAGATGCAACATGGGGAAGATTACAAGGCAATCAGATCAATGGGAGGTTGTTCTCAAAATATGAACAAGGCGTCAATAATGATTTCTACATCAACTTTCAACCACCGACTACTTTTGGATACGAGAGAAGAACTTCTGGTGTTATACCAGAAGTAAGTCGATTCCCATTAATTTATAAATCACATTCTAATATTTGAATTCTAAAAATAGAATATTTTTTAGACTAACTTATATGTGAATATTTATTTTTTCAATGGATTCCTGTTTCATTCAGAACCCTGATATGGTTATAGATGATATTGAAATAATTTTTAGGGAAGATACCACATTTCTACACATATATATCTTGATCTTGTTGAAATGAGGTGATGTGTACTTGATTTCCACGCTCACATTTCTCATTTCCTCTTAGCTTTAGCATGGCTGATCATTTTTTTTTTTTCAAATGAAAAAAGTATTGTGCGCTTAAATGTTGTATCAATATTATACTAGCTTATAATCGAATTCTAGAGACAAGACATACCAAAATGATTTGTGATCTCCCTATTAGCACAATATATCTTGTGTTAACATCTATAAAAAACATCTCGACAACAAACAAACAAGGAAGTAAAAGGAAAATAGAAAGAACGACCGGAAATCAAACAATGCAATGATAGCCAGGATTCTAAATCAACGCTCGAGGGCTTCTGTTGCTCATTATACATTGTTTCATGGGGAAGAAACTTCCTTAATCTGTATACTAAATTCTTAACTTCTAGCCAGCTATTAGAATTTTTGTGAGTAACTGTCATTGCCATTTTGGACAGTGATATTTAAGCATAGAAACAATTAACTATGTGGCTCGTAGGATACAATTAAACAAGTAACAACAAGCGTAGGGTAATAAGTTACTATCAGTGGATCCAAAATTAAACTTTATTAACCACAAAATTATTTACTTTTAATCACAGGGTCCTTAAATTTCAACCGGATAAACTTTCTCTAGCTGTCCAAAAGAGGGTCAAACTTGTTTTGCATTGCAATGTAATACCATTACTGCTGGTGTTGTATCGCTGCAAGTTTTTACTGCATATATGTGAATAGGGCTGGTTTGTTATAGATTAAAAAATAAGTGATTCTGTCATTCAATAATTTAGAGATTATTTTGAGATTTTTAAAAAAAGCATAAGTTATTTTGTGTTTGTTTACAATTATAAAAATCACTTATTTAAAAGCTGATTGAAAATATAGAAACTAAAAGATTAATTTAACACGCTAATTATTAATTACTAACATTTTCCTATAAAAAAAGAGAAAAAGACTAGTTTAACCAGAATAATATAATAAAAAATAATGTACAAAATAACATTTTCTATAAAAATTGCATGGGCAAAAGGCTGGTGGCAAAGTAAAATTAATATAAAAGTGGAAAGGAAAATTGAAAAGCAAAGGCCGCAAGCTTGTGATCACACAAGATTTGTCAAGTTAGCTCCTTCGGTTAAGTTAATAGGAGAGCTTCTTACTTATTCTGAGATCTAAATTTAAGTCGTATATCTCAGTTTAGATTTATTTATGTGTATCGGGGTCTTTGTGAACGGAGACAAGTGGCTTGATTTTTGACCCACGATTAAGAGATTCCTCCTCTCCTACTTGAGAAATTGTCAACAACTATAATCAAATATTTTGTAAATTAAGGGTTGAAGCCTAAAGAAATGTCTGTCCTTCTTTCCCTTTATCGTAAAAACAAAATTGTAGGTCTTCTTTTCAGTTCCTCTTTATTTGTTGAAGTTTTTTTTCTAATATTTTTTCTTCTAAAATGGCTGGTATTTATTCGTTTGCTTCTTATTTGAGTGATTATTTGTACATTTCTTTATGGCTGGTATTTATTCGTTTGCTTCTTATTTGAGTGATTATTTGTACATTTCTTTATGTGTAAGACTTGATTCTGAAATTGACTTTATCATATTTTTTTTTATTTGGTACTCACCTTAATTAGTCATTGGGATCGTGTGAGCCTTTGAAGTATCCCCATGACTTAGATCCTTTGGATCCGCTATGGGACTAATTTCCGAGTCACTCGCGCAGTTAGTAAAGCCTGACCACGGGATGTTGCATACCCAAGAATCAAATTCAGACTGACTTTATCATATGTGATTAAATAAATTTGTAGCATGAAAATATGTTTCTGAATAAAATTCATTCATGCTATTATTGATGCGTTGTATGTATCTTTAAAAAACTTAGGTTAAATTAATACTTTGGTCTCTATATGTATTACTGGTTTTTAATTTAGTCCTTATACATCTGTCAAAAAAAAAAAAATTTGTCCTTATACATAAAAAAAAAAAAAAATTAAACCAGCCCTTATATGTATATTAATATTTAATTTGGTCATCATCGTTTACCGGTGTGATGATGTTGTCACATGACACTGATCAAATTGAAAATAACTGTCACATATAGAGACCAAATTAAAATTGATTGTTACAAGTAGGGATCGAATTTAATTTTTTTGTTAAATTTAGTTCTGACACGTGATAATCATTTTCAATTTTATCTCTATGCTTTAACTCCAACAAACACCAATAAGCGGCGAGAATCATATTAAAAATAATTGTAAATATAGACATTGATTTAAATTTTGTTACATATAGGGAGTAAACTGAAAATCAATATCACGTATAAGAACCGATTGATTGGTTTAACCAAAAACTTATGACCTCCTTTGAGCTTTTGTGGCTGCAGTGTGAAATTGTCTTTTTTGGAAATAAAATAATCCATTTCATAACAAACTATGCCAGCTCTTTTGGAGAATAACGAGCTTTTGGGGAGCACACAACATGCATGCACAAAAAGAAGGCAGCAGGGTACACAAATCTCTTTCAATTTCATTCTCTCTTGTGTTTTGTTCACCTTTCCATCTTCCTCACCTACTCCCCTCTTCACCCTATACATACATACATACATACATACATATTCCATCTCCTCTTTTTGTTTTTTTTTTTGTTTTTGTTTTTGTTTTGCTGTTGGGTGCCAGTCTCGAACCGACTACCTGTAGGCTGAAAGACAAATTCCATCTCCTTTGCTTCATCTTTTATTATCGAATTCAGATATAAAATAAAAATAAATGATGTATGTCCTACTTAACTAACTCCCATTTTTGTAAAAAAGAATTTTTTCCAATATAAAATAGAAATTATATTCAAAATCAAGGCATTATGTAAGGTTGAGGGACCCCTGGACTTATTAAACTAACCTAATTTTTGTTCGAGTTTAATTGTTATATACTGATAGTGTAATCTTATTACACAGGCATCCAATCACAAATTGCTTTATCAATATTTTTTTTTACTTTTATCCTATTACTTAAAAGTCATTCATATCATGATTAGTGATCGATTGATAGTGTAAAAAAACTTTACACTATCAGTATATAACAATTAAACTCTTTTCTTCTTCTAGTTGGTTATTAAAAATAATGAAGTTATTGAACATTAAAAAAAGCAAACCCTTTTTTTTGACAAAAAAAGCAAACTTAATTCTTTAAAAAAATAATAATTTAAATTTAAATTAAATAAATAAATAATAAAATTAAAATTAAAATTAAAAGGTGAGATAAAACGATAAGTGATGACATATTGTCCTCATTGCTTAGACCCAATTAATAAAATATAGAAATAAAAATTGACAAAAAGTAAAAAAATCTAGATTTACAATATTTCTAGTAAAAACCTGTTAGTTCCCATCACAATTTTTTTATTTTTAATTAATTAATCTTTTTATACGGAATTAATTAAAATTTTATCTCTCTTAAAATTGTGCAAGTATAATTTGTCAATATAGGTTTGTCATTGAATTATTCAAAGGTTGCGCTTTTCTTAGTAAAAAATCCTCCAAGAGAGATTAATTAATTAATACAATATTTCCATTATATTTAATCAATATACGTCCGATGGATAAGAAAGAAAAAGGCAAAAAAAGCCATATATAAAGGTAATGTTCATAATAAACTCTGATGCTAGAATCTTTTTAGAGAGGAGAGGAGTGAAGAGCAATCAGCGACTAAAGAAATCTACTCTAGAGATTAAAGAAAAAAAGAAATCATTCTACCAAAAAAATAATAAAAAAAAGATGAAAAGTTGAAAACAAAATAGAAAAAGTGTGAGAGGGAGTAGGTTTTTCTTGCTTTGACTATTTTTTTGTCTTCTTTTACTTTTTTCTTTTTCAGAGGGTGGACAGATCCAATCGACCCGACCCGGAACCAAACTATCCGATAAAAAAAAAAGCGAAACAGTCGGGTTAACACGGATGGGCAGGTCATGCAGGTGTGTATTTCAGTTTCATACGGGCTACTTCAGTCGGGCCCGGGTGTGGAAAAACAAATCCATCGATACCTTGACCCGAGCAATAGACACTAAATTTAACTGGGATTTTCGCTGCTATATCACTCTGTCACATTGTATTGGGTAGAAAAATATCACTCTTTCTCTTTCATTATTATGCTACTCACGTGACTTGTTGACCCTTCAGAGTTCAATCTCTGTTTTACCTTGGGAATATAAAAGCTTCCTACTCCAGCTGTCAAAAATTCATAATTTAGATGCTTTTTTTTTTGTATAAATTTAAATGTTTTTTATCCTAAGAAAAGAAAACCTTGTTTCCGACTCCAAATTAGGTTTTCGTCTCTTCCTTCAATTCTTCCTAGGTCATAACCCCCAAGTTCCCCAACTCATTCGAATTACCCTTCTCCCTCCCCTAGCCGACAGCCGCCGCGCCTCCCTTCGCCTCGCCCTTACCCTCCCGTCGCAGCGTTGCAGCTCCCCCCTCGCCTCGCCTCGCTTGGCCGAGCCTCGCTTGCTGTTGCATCTCACACGCTCCTCTCGCCATGGAATCTCGGGCACCCTCCGCTCGCCGTCGAAGCTCCCTCGCCGCCCGTCTCCCTCTCCTTGTTGTCCAAGAGAACGCCGTGGCCGTCGTCCAGTGCGGTAAGCATGTAGTGGCCGTCTCCTAGAACACCTCGCGCGCGGCCAGATCTGAGTTTGATGTATGATGCTTTTTTTGTTGAAAGTTTGAATTTTTATTGGGTTTGTTTCTGGTTCTGCCATTTTGAAGCTTCTATATGATGTATGAAGCATTTGTTTTTGCGATTTAAAGTTTGATGTATGTCTCTGTATGATGCTTCTTCTCCATTATTGTTCTGTATCCTTTTTCCTTTTTTATTTGGTTTAAAACCGACCCAACCCACCGACTCGACCAAACCGAACCCGCCTAATCCGAGGGCACTGAACGGACGGAAATGGGTGAGGATATCTGGCTGTCGGTTTTCTTCGGGTTGGATTTTTTCGGCTCCAAACCGACCGAACCCGTCCGTTGTCCACCCCTACGTTTTTTCCCCGTTTCTTCATCCAGATTCCAGACAAATAGGACACTACCCAAGTACAGTCTCTCCAGCATGCCAACAATACCCTTTTTTTTTTTTGGCATCTTCTTTGTATATCTGCCTATAAATTCTATACGACTTACTGAGGGAGGGTCACAATTTTATGGGCAGAAGAGAGTGAAGTTATGGAAAATAGAGAGAAGCAATGAACCAAAAATCCAAACTTTCTTAGTTTTCAATCTGCTTTCTTCCCCCTCTATATATATTCCCTATCTTACTTTCTTCAACCTCCCCCTCCTACTTTTTTTCCTTCCTTTTCATTTTCCCATTTTAGATCCATTCCCCCAAAGCCAGAAAAACACACACCACAACCCCGTACCAGTCCGCCACCGCCACGCCGGAGTACCACCACAGCCAGAACCGCGCGCAGCCACCGTTCAGCAACAATGCAGCTCCGACGAACCAAGCTCGCAAACCAGATCCACCCCCGCCATCTCGTTTCTTCTCTGCGTTCATAGTATATTGTTACTTTCCTGCTGCCTGCCTTTTTTAAATATGTTTGCTTAGTGGTTTTAATACTCTGTTTAGTTTTTGCTTTTGTTGTGCGCTAGTGTTGTTCATTAGTTGTATCATTTGTGTTCTATTTTTAGTTTTTTTGTTTATTACCATGGTGCTTTATTTAGTAGTTGTCATGAACTTGGCTGGCGTTTTTATCCTATGTGCAGATCTGAAGTGACCATGTAGACTCGTACGTTAAAGCTGCATCGCTCACATCAATGGGGTGCATTGCCCATCCCATCCGGTATGTATTGATACTGCGCCTCTAAACCATTTGAAGTAGTCCCTATTCTGTGGTTTAATATACACAACGTTTCTTTGATTTTGTAAACAGTCCCAGGAAAATGAACATGCTAGGAACGAAAGGTAGTCTTCTGTCCTTTCAATTTCATTATTGTTTTCTTGTTTATTACAGTTATTCCTTGGAATTATTTTACAAAATTACAAAATGAAAATGTTACACAATTTGTTTGATGAATTTTGTTGAGAATTTTTTTAAAAAATTTGAAGATACTTGTTGATTCATTGAATTAGTTTTTCTTTTTATTTTTTGTTCCCTAATCTCAAATTTGTAAAGGCCTAAATTCAAATATAATTTTAACTATTTTTCAATATTACTTTTGTGCCTTTCATCTCAATTTATTTTTTAATTTTTTTGGCTCTTTTACATAATTTTCTTATTTTTTTAATTATTCAAGTGGATTGATCCACCAACTTATCAACTCACCATAAAATAGGGTGAGTTGGACTTACCAACTCAATTTTAATAATTGAAATTTAAATGCCTATGTTTAATATGATTAATTGTAATGTCTTATTAGGAAACAATCCTGAAAAAAACGCCATGTAAGGTACACAAATTTTGATAAATGAAAATGTTATAGAGATACAACAATATAAAAAAAGGGGTTAAATATGTTTTTAGTCCCTCATTTTTGACAAAAGTTCGGTTTTAGTCCCTCGTTTGAAAAATATACTTTTTTAGTCCCCCGTTTTTTAAAATATGTCGGAAATGGTCCCTGCACCAATATTTTTTAGTCCCTCAATTTTGACAATCATACATTTTTAGTTCCTCATTTTTTACAAAAGTTCGGTTTTAGTCCCTCGGTTTTCAAATGGAAGTGTGGTGCAGGGACCATTTCCGACACATTTTAAAAAACGGGGGACTAAAAAAGTACATTTTTCAAAAGAGGGACTAAATTAAACCGAACTTTTGTCAAAAACGAGGGACTAAAAACATATTTAACCCTAAAAAAAAGGTATGAGTTCTTTTTTATCAAGTAGACAAGTGAGTTAATAAAATTCATTATAATATTATGTGATATACCCATAGTTGATCATGACTTGTATTTCTTCATGGGCTCAGTTATGTTTTGTTTTTGTGATGACAGCCATCAATCACTAATCGACTGTGATTTCCTTGATTAAAGTTGAGGTAAGCTAATTTATTAGATGGCAATATTATTTGGTTTTGTTAATATGTATTTATTATTTTACTATATTGATTATAAATTAAAAACTATTTTTTTTAAAGGTATAAATTAAAAAAGGTTAAAGTAATACTTTGGTCCCTATACGTGACACGAATTCTCGATCTGGTCTCTATACATAAAAAATTATTAAAATGGTCCTTATACGTACAAAAAGTCTCCATTTGGTCCCTATACATTACCCGTTTGGTCCCTATACGAGCAAAAAATTATTAAATCGGTCCCTGACATTTTGTACGGCAGGGACTAAATGAAGACTTTTTGTACGTATAGGGACCATTTTAATATTTTTTATATATAAGGACCAAATCGAGAATTCGTGTCACATGTAGGGACCAAAGTATTACTGTAACCATTAAAAAATTAATTTTAAATGATATTTATTATAATGTCACTCTTGACGGAAGACAATTAACTTCTACCATGGATCCTAATTAACGTATATGCCTAAGTACTTCAGCTCCTTTTTATTCTACCCTACACCCTATTGCTTATTTTTAACTTCAATTGACCATGCAATTGAGAATACATACATACAATTAAATCTACAGTACACAACAGAAACTAACCACATGATTGAGAAGACATGCAAACAACCAAGTCTCATGACTGAATTTACTTCTCAAATTGTATATATTGCGAAGTTTCTAATGTTGCTCTTTTTATTGGCGGGACAACCGGTTTAATGCAAATAGGTTTCTTCCATTATCACAAACTGTCATCTCATGTGTGGCTCATCCTTTATACAATGCCATTGTGGTTGGCACAAAGGTTTGTGGATTAGAAAAATCAGTTATCTTCATTTTGTGTTTGAATTTTACTTGTTTTAAAATTATAGATGCTTGGGTTGGTGACGTCTTTATCTAACAACATCTTGATCTAGTGTTACTTTGATATGGTTCGTTTATTAATTAGTTTAACTAAATACCACTGTTTTAATGGAATCACGTCATTTTTTAAGCCCAACTTGATCTGGTTTTACTTTGATATGGTTCCTAATCCCGTTTTGTCAGGAATTAACTCTTCGAATCATGGCAATAGGCTTTTATTTTGTAATAAATAAAATGTCAGGATTGCATCATGAAGCAATTGTCTTTCGCATACTGAAAATTATATGCTAAGCCATTCATATTGTTATGCGGGATCGACGAATTAAAAGTGACGTTGGTCTGTGGATTTGCTCAATTCAACGAAATCCTTCTTGTCCATACCAGCTATCATTCTGTCTTCTTAATGGCCGGTAGGTTGCATATGTCTAAAATAGTTATCTAATTTTTATTTAATTTTACGTGTCAATAAGAAATTATTCTATACATTTGTCAATCCTTCATGTCATACTTTTTCTTTAATATTTTTATGTAGGTCGAGCATTTTAGATACTTATAATGCCCGGCCTACATAAAAATATTAAAGAAAAAGTATGACATGAAGGATTGACAAATGTATAGAAGAATTTCTTATTGACACGTAAAATTAAATAAAAATTAGATAACTATTTTAGACATATGCAACCTACCAGCCATTAAGAAGACAGAATGATAGCTGGTATGGACAAGAAGGATTTCGTTGAATTGAGCAAATCCACAGACCAACGTCACTTTTAATTCGTCGATCCCGCATAACAATATGAATGGCTTAGCATATAATTTTCAGTATGCGAAAGACAATTGCTTCATGATGCAATCCTGACATTTTATTTATTACAAAATAAAAGCCTATTGCCATGATTCGAAGAGTTAATTCCTGACAAAACGGGATTAGGAACCATATCAAAGTAAAGCCAGATCAAGTTGGGCTTAAAAAATGACGTGATTCCATTAAAATAGTGGTATTTAGTTAAACTAATTATTAATAAACGAACCATATCAAAGTAACGCTAGATCAAGATGTTGTTAGATGAAGACGTCACCAACCCAAATCTATAATTTTAAAACAAGTAAATTTCAAACACAAAATGAAGATAACTGATTTTTCTAATCCACAAACCTTTGTGCCAACCACAATGGTATTGTATAAAGGATGAGCCGCACATGAGATGACAGTTCTGTGATAATGGAAGAAACCTATTTGCATTAAATTGGTTGTCCCGCAATAAAAAGAGCAACATTAGAAACTTCGCAATATATACAATTTGAGAAGTAAATTCAGTCATGAGACTTGGTTGTTTGCATGTCTTCTCAATCATGTGGTTCGTTTCTGTTGTGTACTGTAGATTTAATTGTATGTATGTTTTCTCAATTGCATAATGGTCAATTGAAGTTAAAAATAAGCAATAGGGTGTAGGGTAGAATAAAAAGGAGCTAAAGTACTTAGGCATATACGATAATTAGGATCTATGGTAGAAGTTAATTGCCTTCCATCAAGAGTGACATTATAATAAATATCATTTAAAATTAATTTTTTAATGGTTAAAGTAATACTTTGGTCCCTATACGTGACACGAATTCTCGATTTGGTCCCTATACATAAAAAATTATTAAAATGGTCTCTATACGTACAAAAATTCTCCATTTGGTCCCTATACGAGCAAACAATTATTAAATCAGTCCCTGACATTTTGTACGGCAGGGACTAAATGAAGACTTTTTGTACGTATAGGGACAATTTTAATAATTTTTTATGTATAGGGACCAAAGTATTACTGTAACCATTAAAAAATTAATTTTAAATGATATTTATTATAATGTCACTCTTGATGGAAGGCAATTAACTTCTACCATGGATCCTAATTAACGTATATGCCTAAGTACTTTAGCTCCTTTTTATTCTACCCTACACTCTATTGCTTATTTTTAACTTCAATTGACCATGCAATTGAGAAAACATACATACAATTAAATCTACAGTACACAACAGAAACTAACCACATGATTGAGAAGACATGCAAACAACCAAGTCTCATGACTGAATTTACTTCTCAAATTGTATATATTGCGAAGTTTCTAATGTTGCTCTTTTTATTGGCGGGACAACCGGTTTAATGCAAATAGGTTTCTTCCATTATCACAGACTGTCATCTCATGTGCAGCTCATCCTTTATACAATGCTATTGTGGTTGGCACAAAGGTTTGTGGATTAGAAAAATCAGTTATCTTCATTTTGTGTTTGAATTTTACTTGTTTTAAAATTATAGATGCTTGGGTTGGTGACGTCTTTATCTAACAACATCTTGATCTGGCTTTACTTTGATATGGTTCGTTTATTAATTAGTTTAACTAAATACCACTGTTTTAATAGAATCACGTCATTTTTTAAGCCCAACTTGATCTGACTTTACTTTGATATGGTTCCTAATCCCTTTTGTCAGGAATTAACTCTTCGAATCATGACAATAGACTTTTATTTTGTAATATTTTGTAATAAAATGTCAGGATTGCATCATGAAGCAATTGTCTTTCGCATACTAAAAATTATATGCTAAGCCATTCATATTGTTATGCGGGATCGACGAATTAAAAATGATGTTGGTATGTGGATTTGCTCAATTCAACGAAATCCTTCTTGTCCATACCAGCTATCATTCTGTCTTCTTAATGGCTGGTAGGTTGCATATGTCTAAAATAGTTATCTATTTTTTATTTAATTTTACGTGTCAATAAGAAATTCTTCTATACATTTGTTAATCCTTCATGTCATACTTTTTCGTTGATCCCGCATAACAATATGAATGGCTTAGCATGTAATTTTCAGTATGCGAAAGACAATTGCTTCATGATGCAATCCTGACATTTTATTACAAAATAAAAGCCTATTGTCATGATTCGAAGAGTTAATTCCTGACAAAAAGGGATTAGGAACCATATCAAAGTAAAGCCAGACCAAGTTGGGCTTAAAAAATGACGTGATTCCATTAAAACAGTGGTATTTAGTTAAACTAATTAATAAACGAACCATATCAAAGTAAAGCCAGATCAAGATGTTGTTAGATAAAGATTGCACTTTTCTTTTATATTAGGTATTTAATGAATGGTGTAAAGCCTTCATGGTTGTCTACATGTTCGATAAGAATATTTTTATTTTTATTTTACAAATTTGATAGGGAATTTTTATAAACAAGATAGCCTCTATCTTTACATTTATTTGCTACAAAACTTTGACCTTTAGTCATGTTGGCAAGTTATTCAGCTTCTAGTTATATGGTGCTTATGACAATGTTGGCTGTAATTTTTTGGTTTAAATAAGATACCGATCTTTATCACTCTAGTTTTTTTTTCTTTCCAAAAAGTACCAGTTGATATCACTTGTATTATCCCCGGTGGTCTTTTTTAGCATATTGATCCTCATACCTTAGTTTATTTGGGTTTTTTTCTCTTTAGATCGATCAGTTTAATTCCATAGAAATCCTACAAAATAACCATAACCCATTTAAGAACTAGTAATTCAAGGTACCTGCTTTTGATGAATACCACAGGGACGTCCTAGCTCAGTCCATACATCCTGCATAAAACAGGAAGCATAATATAAAAATTGCTTTAGATAAAGAAAAAAAATCAAGTGGAAGATGAAAGCACTATATGCCAACATAAAACCACTTCGTTTTTGACCAAGCAAGATATCAAATTTTATTACAGATCTTCCTAAATCACAAAACAAGGTGGTGGTGGTGGTGGGAATGAGGGTGGGTTAAAAGCAAGAAAATGACAACAGTCAGTAACGAAATGAAGAAAAATTACCACAAATCCTAATATGAGTATTTCAAGCTCAATAAATTAGGTTGCTGCAAGAAAATCTTTCTGGAAGTTGAACAGAGCTCCGATAGTTGCACCTGCTTCTAAGGTGTAAGCGCCTGTTTGCAGTGTGTGGAGCACATTAAACAGTGTTCAGTAAGAAAGTGTTGTCCAATTCACGTTGTTATATCTCTTTTATGTAGCAGTGTATGTTCAAATTGGGGGACAATGATTTTGTATATTGCCATTTAACTCGGGAGTTGAACGCCCAAATCATGGCTTTCAATTTTATACGAAACTTCATATGGAAAACTCGTACTTAATTGACTATAAAAGTGTGCCTGTGTGGAAGAGAACAAGTTTAAATGTAAGGGAGTTTGCTATTGGATTCTCGGAATTCATTCCTTAGCCATGGATTATTGGAATTCATTAATTAGAAGCAAACCAGTCTTTTACAAAGTCATAAAATAATTGGTACACACACAACAACCTGTAAGCCATCTGACACTATTATCTTTCTCAGAATGGTGCTCTGCAACACTATTATTTGCCTCAGTAGTGCTCTAAATCTTATTCAGAAGCATAAACAACATTTTATGCAAAAAGGATCTCACAATCCTATTAAAGTAGGGGTAATATAATGATAAAAAAATGTTATAGGTCATTCCATTTCGTCCACTTTCCAAACGATGAAATGAGAATTTTATTCCATTCAATCATAAAATATTCAAACAATGGGATGTAATTTCCATTCTATTCCATCCCACTCTCATTTGTGCTAGGTTTCGTTCTTTTCCACCAATCCAAACATAGTCATAAGGAAGAAAATTTTATCGAAACCTTATTTTTTAACTCGTAGGTTATAAATATGATTTCTTACTGTAAGCATTGTTTTTTGTTGATTCACAAATTAATTAGTTGTGTTGCAATTTGTACAGGTCTTTTGCCTACCATTTCATGAGGGCATTCATATGTTGGACTTCTATCCAAACAAGAAGTCACCGTGCCATATTCATTATGGGTAGGTCACTCAACACTAAGAAATATATTAATGAACATAGAAATCCACAACGGGAATGGAGAAAAAAATAGAGTTTATGCAAACAACTGAATGAAGCTGAGATTTCTCTCCTTTCAAAGATTTTCCCTTCTACAACTGAGTCATTGCTCTATTTTTTCAAAACTAACAAATTTGAATCCGTTTACTGTTTTCCTTATTTATTTGATTGATTCTCCTAAGCTAACTAACTTAGCTAAGTATTTTTGCTCTTTTTTATTCTACCATACACCCTATTGCTTATTTTTAACTTCAATTGACCATGCAATTGAGAAAACACATATACAGTTAAATCTACAGTACATAACACAAACTAACCACATGATTGAGAAGACATGTAAACAACCAAGTCTCATATGACTGAATTTATTTCTCATATATTGTATATATTACGAAGTTTCTAATGATGTTCTTTTTATAGGCCGGTCAACCAAGTTTATGCGAACAGATTTCTTCCTCTGTCTAAAAGTGTCAACGCATGTGCGGCCTATCCTTTTTATATAATGCCATTGTGGCAAACACAAAGCAGGTTTGTGGATTAGAAAATTTAGTTATCTTCATTTTGTGTTTGAATTTGACATGTTTTAAAATTATAGATGCTTAGCTTGGTGACATCTTTATCTAACAACATCTTGTTCTGGCTTTGCTTTAATATGGTTCGTCTATTAATTAGTTTAACTAAATACCACTGTTTTAAAGTAATCACATCATTTTTTAAGCCCAACATGAATTTTTCTGATTCGCCCATGTTTGCATGATAATGTTTGCCAACTTACTTGAGCGGTACTAATTCAAGCTTGCAACAGTCAAATGTGCATGATAATGTTTGCCAACTTGATTTGCCCGTCTTGTGCTTAATTAACATTGATTGATCGTTGGTTTCAGGAAAATTCTTTATTGGTGATTTCCCAAAGACGGGAGTATGTGTTAGTGAAGAAGTGTAAACGGATTCATTGAATTCCAGCTACTCTGTGCTTGTTAGTTGGCACACAACTTTAGGTTTTCAAAGAAAAAAGATATGTTTCTGTAAATAATGAAGATAATATGGTATAGATTAATGATTATCAGTAGCCTACGAGACAAGAAGCATGGCTTAAATCAAATCAAAGTGCAAGATAATATTTTTTTTGTTCTCAAAATCAACTTGTGACCGTAGATGTCCTCTTGTAATAATCGAAATGATTGAGGAAGAGTTAGGAAATTTTAAAATTTGTCAAGTTGCATAACATTTCAAAGGAAAAAAGTAGTATAGAAACAGGCAGTTAAAAGTGGGTTTTATTTGTTCAATGTGAGTTATATCTTGATGACTTTCTTTAGAGTTGTGTTATTTATTTATTTATTTTTTATAGGCAAATGTTCGTAATTAGTGTGTTATGTTAGTGGGGGAGTTGAACTCATGACCTCCTTATCACTCCAACCCCTATGTCCCTCTCCCAAACCACTTTCACCACCTTATAACTCCCTTAGAGTTGTGTTCCTTGAACATAAATTTTAGATACCGTATGTGATATCACATGTGATTCTTCCGAGCTCACTCGAGTACCACATTGAAACGCGAGTGGAAAGAGCAGAAACAAGGAACTTTAAAAATGTTTTATTTTATTTTATTTTTTTTATTTTTTTTACTATATGTTATTATATAACTTAATAACTTAATTGTCACCATCTATACGTGACTTCCAAGCTCAAGTGAGTACCACCAGGGGCGGATCTACACTGTCTTCAGGGTGTGCATGTGCACACCCTCAACTTTCCAAAAAATTTGTAATTTCCTTATGTTTATATTTTTTGTACCCAGTAATAAAAAATATTGCACCCAATGCCACTAAAATCATTCTTCACAACAGCAGAGAGTAAAGACCCCTATTCCTTCTCTCACAAATGCTCTGAACCACCCTGCGGCGCTGAGACCGCCTCTGACAAAAACCTGTTGCTTCCTTATATTTTAATGCGAAAAAAGACCCTTTGCCTTTGTCACATACTCTCCTTGGCAACGGGCAAAACTTCTAATTTTTCTTTTATTGAATTCTCTTTTAATTCCAGCTCTGTGTCACCATGGGCCCATGTCCTTTTCTATTTGCCAAGACTCAAGCCCACTATTGTACGTGAAGCTATTTTCTTTCATAAGTTTCATCCATTCTTCAAATTTTTTTGTTTCTTTTTTTAATTGAAGGTGGGCCAACATGCTTCCATTCCAAGCCCTGCATGTTCCCTCAAGCTCTCATTTCTATTTTTCGCAAAATCATTTCTATTCCACAATTTTATTTTTTTTTTGACAAATCTATTCCACAATTTCAAAGCATAAAATCATGATGAGGATAATTATGAGATACGTAATTTATTTAATTAAATATATTAAAATTATATGATTTTAATATTCATGACTTTATCTTCATATATACGATGATATTGATTATTTTAGAAATATGTTAGAAATATTATTAATTATTTTGGAAATATGTTGCCCCACTGTCCCAGAATTCTAGATCCGCCACTCACATTTGACTGTTGCAAGCTAGAATGTTATTTTAATTTTGATTACTACAATTCAAGTTCGTGCGAATGGTAATGTGAGCAAATCCGGAAAAAAAAAAAAAAAAAAACCAAGTTGGGCTTCAAAAATTATGTACGGAGCTAAGCATCTTCAATTTTAAAACATGTAAAATTCAAACATAAAATGAAGATAATTGAATTTTCTAACCCACAAACCTTTGTTGCCGCGCACAATACAAAAGATGAGTTGCGCATGAGATGATTACATGAGATAAAGGAACATCTACGTTCTCAATAAATTGGTTGGTCGGCCTATAAAAAGAATAACATTAGAAAATCCGCAATACTAGTTGAGAAATAAATTAAGTCAATATGAGAGACTTTATTGTATGCATGTCTTCTAAATCATGTGGTAAGTTTTTTTTTTTTTTTTTTGTATTGTACTAATGTATGTACCCGTGCTATACATTGGGAGTATGCTAACTTTTAGGATTTCATCGAAAAATATATAATTGTTGATTCCACATTTTTAGTTTACAAATTTGTGGGAATTATATACAAAAAATTAATGATTTATAAGGTTAATAATGCAAAAATTGAAAATGTTGTTATGCAAAATATAAAAGATAATTGTTCATAAGTTTAATTAGAAGGCTTTTTTTTTAATCTATTTGATTTATCAACATTTTCTCGTAAAAATTTATTGGTGTTTTTCCCCACCCCACTATTTGCACCTGAAAGCAGTGTTATTAAAACCGGACCGATAATTGACTCGGTTGGGGTATTGAGTTATTGAGTCACTGGTCTAATTGATGAGTCACTAATTAAACCGGATGAACCGGTGTATATAATATGTGTAAAACTTATAGAAAAGGTTATGTAGCTTAGCCTAATGGTTGAAAAGCTTGCTTCCACGGAAGTATGAGCCCGAACAACTATGAAGTTGTTTTTACTGTTACCACAACAGTGGCAGCCACATATCATGCTAATAAATTCTTTTGCATTATTTTATTATTTACTTTTTATAATTTATTTATTTATTTTATTGTTTTAAATATTTTTTTTCATACCAACTAAGTTGGCAATTCAAACACGCAAGTTCAGTCAAATAAATGTATGTATATATAGTTTAATAGTTTTGTATTATTTATATTTCTAATATATATTTTATTTATATATATTTTAATATTTAATATATATATTATTATTTAATATATATTATATGTAATATTTATACATAATTTAGTGGTTTCATATTTTTTATATTTTTAATATATATTTATTTATATTTATATTTTAATATTTTCGGATCCAAATCAAACTTAATCGAACCAATTTTTATTGATTTGGATTTTTATATTATTTTTTTCATTGACTTTTTAAAGTTTATAAAATTTTTTGTTTCTAAATGTTTTTAGCTAAGAAATATAGCAAAACTACCATGTTTTCCAAGAAAGTTTAGTGCTTAAACTCAAACCAATAATTCGATGAAACCTAAAATCCTAATCGAACTAATTAAATTGGTTCGTATTTTTTTTGTGTTCGGGTTCGAACCGAACCAAATCAAACTGAAGGTCATTGTTCGGTTATCAGGTTCAAGGGTTTTGGGACCGAACAAATTACTATATTTTAATATATATATATATATATATATAATATTTATGTATAATTTTATAGTTTAATATTTAATGTTTTTATTTTATATATATATATATATATATAATTTTATATATATTATTATTTTTACTTATCAATACATCACCAATTTATACAATTTAACAATTGTGAACTCTACCTCTACTGTTCCTATAATAGTGATGGTTGCTTTTAATAAGGGTGAAATCTTTCTTGATGAGGTGTCTTAACTGAACCAAACCAATTGAATCCAATGGTGATTGGTTCGGAGTTTTGTATTATTTTATTATTGACTTTTTAAAGTTTGTAATGTTTTTATTTTGAAATGTTTTTAGCAAAGAAAGGTAGCAAGACTATCATGTTCTTCGAGAAAGTTTAGGAGTGTAAAATATGAACCAATAATTGATGAACCTGAGAATCCGAACCGAACCAATTAAATTGATTCATAATTATTTTGTGTTGATGTCTGAACCGAACCAAACAAAGCCCGATAGTGATTGATTCGATTATCAGTTCGAGGATTTTGGAACCGAACCAATTACTATATATTAATTAATTTATATATATATATATATCTGTGTGTGTGTGTATCATCTTTTAATATTTATTTATAATTTAATAGTTTAATATTTCAATAATTATTATATTTTATTTTTCGCTTCTGAACCGAACCAATTTCGATAGGTTTGGATTTTTATATTATTTTATTATTTACTTTTTAAAGTTTATAATTTTTTGTTTTAAAATATTTTTTAGCCAGGAAAGGTAGCAAAGCTAACGTGTTATTGGAGAAAATTTAGGGACGTAAGACCCGAATCAATAATTTGATAAACCCTAAAATCCGAATCGACCAATTTAATTATAAAATATGAAAATCATTTTTTATCATCCGTAATAATGAGATCCTTATCGTGTCTTTCCTATAAAATACAAGTTGCTATCTTTATTGTCTTATCATACTACTCCGGTCCACAATATAAGCAAAAAATTTCAAATTTTTTGGTCCAAAATATAAGCAAATTTGAACTACTTCCATCATATTTAATGAAGTTATTCTCAAAATACCCTTCATTTAATACAAATTTTATTTTCCAATGACTTATTTTATTCTCAACAATACAAGCTTAATAAATAAGAGGAAGGATAATTTAGGTAACAAACTTAATTTTTTATTCCCAATAATTCTTTTAAATGAGATGAACTAACGACCTTAATATGTATGTTTTATTAAATTTTTGCTTATAATAAAGATGGGAGGAAGTAGCAAATAATGATAATGATCTTATACATCACACTAGTTACCCATATCCACCAGAAAACGTGGAGCTCCGAGCTACTCACACGTGCCTGATTTTGAAGTTACATATTCCCGACAAACATGGCTCTGTAACGATAAATTAAGGAAACAAAGACAAAGAGGTTTAATTTAATTAATGTGTTAAATTGAGTTGAGTAAGCATTAAAAGCTTAATAAAAAACACAGAAGACAGCGTTTTGCTTTGCTCAATGGAGGTTGGTTGTTCCTCCTCTTCCTCAAGGTTTTGTTTGCAACATAGAGAAAGAGTTAGAGTTGCTCCTCCATTCAGAGGAATAGGTAGCGGTACTACTATCTCTGTATCCACTCGGACCAAAAGAAAAGCAGCTTACATACTAAGCTGCTTTTCAGTATCTTATCACAAGTTTGTCGATTTTGCTTTGAATGAAACCAGACGCCACACCCACTTGCTCCCTTCTCCTTTACAGGTAATACACTTCTTATTATTTTCCATTATCTCCACTTTCTGTAATGTTGAGATGTGCTGTACTGTTCTCATGTTCAAGTTTCTGCTTCGAGGATAGAATTACATCTGTGAGCATTAGCTAGTTCTTCAATTACTAAACCATTAATTCTTATAGTTCATCTTTTTCTTGCTATTGAGTTATTTATTTTTCTATTTTATTTATATGGTATTCCTAGTATTGTTTTAATTTAGTTTGATTGAAGCACTTAATTAGTTTTCAGATTCCCAGTCATGATTTTTTGCCCCTTTTCATTCCCTTCTGCTGTATTTGCTTAATTTGTGCCAAAACTTGCTTAATTTGTTTTCCATGTTATTTGTGTGTATAAATCTTCACTTTACATTTTCTTGTGTTGTCTTGCTAGGAAAAGTATAGTTCCATGGATTCTAAGGATGGGAAAGGACAGCTTAGCATGCTATCATTCCAAGCTGCCAAGATTAGGCTTCTAAGAAGTTTGATCATTGAGTCAGAGACAATGCAGGTGTCTTTTAAAAATCTCTATCAAGCATCATTTCAATTTGATATATGATTGGTTTCCACTACTTTCTAACAACTGCTGATAGGTTTGTTAGCTAACATGCTTAGTTAGTTAGTTAGACTGACATAGTTAGATGAAATAAATAAGGCATGTTGCCTATAACTGAAAATGAAAACTGAAAACAAACCAAGCACCGCTTAAGTGGCTGAAGATTGCTTCTTTTCTTAATTATGTTATTATACCTCTTGATCCTCCTCATTTGAGTACACGGCATCATCAGACTTCAGCCTTTTGTAGGAACTTTTTCCCATCTTGTTATGAACTTGATACTGTTTTGCAGATTGCAGTTCAAATTCACCAATAAAAAAATTTGAGAAGTCACTACTGAAATATTCTGCAATCTTTCTTCATGTGAAATTAACTGATCTTGAAGGTTGGTTTTACAAGATGCTTACTGCTTCTTTTGTTTGTCTTGAACCTCTTGTGCAGGTTTTGGATTTTACCGTCTTTCCAAAAGCAGAATATGATGTCCCCATATTTTGTGCTAACTTTTTCACCACTGCGAGAACAAACATTGTTGTGTTGTAAGCATCTTCTTCATAGCTATTGCAATCTGCTTCTATAATTGTATAAATAATGTTCTTCTTCATTCTTTGCTTTTAGTTATGAAAAAGTCTAGCAATATGGAGTAGCTTTGCAATTGTTAATCGAATTCCTAATCCACAATTCAGCTAATGGGAACTTATATATGGCAATGCAACTTTTCCAATCTAAGAAAAGTTTATCAGTAATTTACGAAACTTACCTTAGGTTGCTTTACATTATGAATTCAAAGTGTGAATCATTCAGTTTTAAGTTTTAACTGCACAATACTAGCCAACTTCTGATCTATGCAAGTATATACTTTTGGCCTTTTGGGAATTATACAACATCAAACTCTATGTCTTCATTTGGTGTGATAAATGCACTTGTTTTACTTCCTGCTAATATAGGTGTATCAACTAGTCTTTTAGCAGGTCTTCGGTTGAACTTGGTAAAAGAAGATACCATATTTGCATAGGTGTGAATTTACTTGGCAATAATTTTAAGAGAATCTTTCATTCTTTTGTCAAATAGGTTCATGTCTGTTTCTGATATGTTCTTGATTGAAAAGATCTCAATGTTACTGTAAGTTACTAGCCCTTCAGTTTACTACATTTTTATTGAACCTTGCTGAAGATGAAGTTTAGCACTATAATCAACAGAAGTACGATCACATTTCTTTACTTGAATTGCATAATTTGTTCTCTTTAAAAGGTGGTTTTGTAATTACAGGATCCTGAAACTTAGTTCAACAAAATTTGCTTGATCTATCATCTTAAGATGTCTTTAATTGGCTGTTTAAAATTAAGATATTTGTACCAAAGTCGTCCTCGTTATCCATATTGGTCTTTACTTTTCATTCAAGTTTTATAGCTGAAGTTTATATATTTTAATTTGAATTGATGATTGGTATTGACTCCTCTTAATCCAAGATGTGAAGTTCATCTTAGAATAAGTATTAAATGAAGCCACGTGTGTTTGGATTTTTTTTTTGTTGGGGGGGGGGGGGGAGCATGCTTTTCTTGATCTTTAACAACAAACACGAGGATCTGATGTGCAACATGTCTACAAAAATTTGTTATGTTGCATTGCTTCTCCCTCAATTTAAGTGCATTCAGTCATCAGTGCATGCTCTTTACAGTTTACATAGTTGACAGTTGAACCTTTGGCCAAAATTACATAACAAAAGAAAATAACCTAGAAATCAAGCTTGGACCATATCCGTGAAGAATAATGTGATAGCATGCAGTGGTCACCTTCCCCCCCAGTATTTTTACAGCATAAATGTCTTACAAGTCTAATTTTTCATTCCTGAAGGCATTGGCAGTGTGATAAAGGTTTTCTACTGTGCCATTTATAGCTTCAAACATTAAGGACAAATTACACTAACCTTTTACCATTGCATTAATGATGACAGGGACCTGAACCCCTTGCATGATATCATCAACCAGTGTGAGTACAAGGAAAAGTACTTTAAAAGCCTAATTCCTCTTGGGCTTAAATATGCCGAGGTAACTGCAAATATTTTAGGGAAAATTATAATAAAACAATCATTTTCAGTTTAGAAACAATTAATCACTCTAGTTAACAATGTTTAAATTTGGTTAATGAGTGACTACTTGTTGACCTGATTAACCACATGAGTGATTTCTTAGACTGGAAATACTTTCACGGAGAATTCTTTTTTGTAATTTTCCCATTATGTTCGTATTGGTTTATTAAAGTCTTCATTATCATGGTTGCATCTTTGTTTTTGTGTTAATTATTACTGTAGTTCTTTCTAAAAGGACTTAGTGTTGACTGAACAAAGACTTCATGCAGCTTTTTCCATGGGGTGGGAAGCTTACGAGTGAATCTATAAAATTCTTTTCGCCAATTGTCATTTGGACAAAGTTTACTTCTAGCCCACAAAATTATGATGTTCTGTATTCTGCGTTCATGGATTATTACAAGGTATTAACCTCATCATCATGGTCAACTATATGAATTGACGGTTCATATTTTGCTAAGGGGTAACATATTTGATAAACTTTCAAATAGTTGGCCTTATAAATTTATAATTCTTTTTTTTTTTTGAATGTGAATGTCAATCTTGTAGGTATGGTTGGAATTGGTAGGCAAGGCAGTTAAGGAGACAGATGATTCTCAGATTTTACACAATCTTCAAGCACAGCATAGATATCTGACATGGAGAGCAGAAAAGGTAATTTGGATTTGATTCAGAATTTTCCCCTTAGTCCGTCATATGATCGGTGATCCGGCCATAAGAATGCTCATGCTTGTGATAGATATAATTGGTTTAGGATTCTCTAATTCACAGAGAAACTTCACTCATTCAGCATCAGTTGTTCAGTTATTGATGTCAAAATGAGTTAGGTAACTTATTGTTTCTAGAACTGATAAAAGCTGTTTTCTACTATTCAAATCAGGAAAAAAATTGACAGAAGTTTGAGATGAAGTTTTGAACTAGATAACAGTGGGCAACCAATTTAACATTGACTTAACTTTAGAATGTAAAATTATTTTCTAATTTTAATTTTTTGGAAAGTAGGATCCAGGACAAGGTGTTTTGAAGAAACTGATCGGGGATACACTTGCAAAGGTAGCCCAAATTTGAGTTCGGTTTTATTCCTCTGCAGTCTAGTTTTACTGATCCTCACTTCTTTCTTTATCCCATAGGATTTGTTGAGAGGCTTTCTCTTTAATGGAGTCGATGAACTAGGAAGCAAAAAGTTCAATGATTATTTTCCACATTATTGCTTCGAGGAGGGAACTCTAAATAAGAGAGGCAGTACTATTGGGAAGTCTTTTGAAAATCGCCCATGGGATGCGAGAGGAGAATTCCTTGGTAACACATTTTAAATTGAGTTTTGCTATATTTGCCTAACCATCCTTCTAATACTTAATAAAGAAAGTATTAAGAGAATCCGTTGACGTCAGTTGTAACTCTTTTGACTTATACCAAATCTTAGCCATTAAAATTAATTGATCTGAAGGTTGAGATTATTCTACTCAATTTTTTATAAATAAAATAAAATAAAAGCGATGTACCCCCCTGTCTTTTCGTTCCCGTTCTTTCCCTCACCAGACCACTTCTCCCTTCTCCGTTCAACACTTCAACATGTTCCATTCTTTCCCTCATGCCAATTCATAAAAGCCACCGTTTTTTTCAAGGTTATCACCGCTAAAATAACTTAAAAGGTCCTCTACCTGATTTTGCAAGCAATTGCAGCCTCAATTACATGAATATCAGGGAGAACAACATCAATGGAGAAATCCCACCAAGTTTGGGACACTACGAAAAACTTACTAATATTAGTTTGTACAACAACAAATTTAAAGGGCATATATCATTAGAAGGAAGCCTTGTGAATCTTCACAGGCTGTCTTTGTCAGAACATCTTCGAAGGTCCTTACACGCGGTAGAACCAATTTGAGTAGCGGTGGACACCTCTGCTCTGCGACAGTTTCGACCTGCTTGGGTAATGGTGGCACCTCTTCACGGTGGCGTGGGCGGCGGCAGCACCTATTGAATGAAGTAGAGAGAACTGGTCTGGTGTGAGGGAAAGAATGGGAACAGAAAACTGGGCATGTGACTTTTATTTTTATTAAAAAAATAAATTGATAAAATTAATCCCAACCTTTAGATCAATTAATTTTAATGGCTTAGATTTGGTGTAACCTGACGTCAATCGATCCTAACTCAAGTAGTAAATAAAAAAGTAAATGCATTCAACTTCTTGAGAATGTATTAAGTAATTAATACTTTCTTCATTTAGTGATTAAGAGGATTATTAGGAGGATATATAAGGAAGATTAAAATTATTCTTTTAAATTTGGTTTTGTTAAATTGCTACTCTCTTTTCATCTACCTCTCTATCTTTCATTATTTTGCTCTCCCCTAGTCATTGTGTTTACCTTGCGTGAGGATCCTACAAGTTTAAACCTATGATCTATGGATTGTTTCCTCTGCCCCTCATTTTTTCTTTCCCTTCAAAAGCAAATGTTTGTGTGTTCTACATATTTGCTATCGGTGGCATTTTGCATGTATATATGCCCCTTAGTTACTTGTAGGTGCTGAATTGGCAGTTTAATTTGAGCCAACACGCTTAATTTCTACTATTCATAATTAGGAATGAGATAATTTCAGTAACGAAATAGTTATATCTTTTTGCAAGCTAGCAAATTATTGTAGAAGCAAGCACTTATCAGCTTAAGATATCGTTAACACTATTAATCTTTGGAATTTTAATAGCATCTGGCCTTTAATTTTAATAGCAAGCACTTATCATTGACCTTGATCTTTTTCCAGAAGGCCAAGGTATACTTGATACTTTGTGCTGACATCCGATCTTTGTAATATTTTAGGTGAATGACTATTGAAGCTTGCTCACGCGCTAGAAGTCAAACTTTTACAAGGCATGCTACTAGTTAAAACAGAGGTGGTTGCGGTTCCTTTTGGGATTTGGTTTTTTTCTTCTTTATTTTTGTGTCTTTCTTTCTGATAACATGAGAGGAAACATAAGAGGGAAAAAAAAAAAAAAAGAGGATCTCAATCCTTATTTAAGCAAACAAGGGTCCGGTTGTCACTGGAATTTTTTGTCCTCGGTTAATGCCCAAAATCAATTGCAAATTGGTTATAGCAATTAGCAAGATGCTTGTAATTATTTCTCCTCGCTATTTTACTATGTATTCATGCTATTTCCTCTTCATACAAATTGTTATATGGTAAGAGATCCTTAGCTAAAACCAAATCTCAACACTCATGACTGTCTCCATATTTTAAATTGAGACATTCGTACTTGTAAAGGTTAGAATACTATGTGGGATTACATGTAGATAAAGTTAGGTCTCTTGCAATCCTTAACCTGGAAATTGAAACGTAGTTCTTAAGGCCCCAAAATCTAATTTCAGACAATTTGATCAATAACTGGATTAAATTGATAATTTATTTATATTTTCAATTGGATTATTTTAATGAAATTTCTATTTTATCTGGTCCCTACCTCATAAATCAAAATTTATAAAATAAAAAAAAACACTTGTCATTTTATTTATACTATTTAATAAAATATTTAAAAATAAAAAACTAAAATTGAAAAAGTAATATTTTAATTTTTAAGATGATAGATAAATTGAAATAAATTAAAATATTAAAAGCATTAATATTTTTTTTAATTTTTTTATTTTAATTGCCAAAAAAATTAATAATTTTTATTTTGCATATTATAAAATAGGGTCGTGCTAACGAATGTCCTTAGGACACTTTTGGAACCAAGAAAAACAAATTTTTATTGTAAAATTAAATGTTTCACTTTTTTAAATATTAAATATATCAATTGACTATGAAATTATTATTTTTTTCCCGTTATTCTCCTATAAATTAAAAGGATTTTTTATGTTATGTTTTTACAATATTTATTTATGTATATTGTAGCCACAACCCAGCTCGACGGCCATATGGGGGGGATATGTTATATGTATGCTTACCCAGTACGGCCAACGGCTTCTGACAATGCGTATGAACCCACAAAGCAGAGGCGCCCCCGCCGCAGCCTGCCAAAAGCATTGCGCATCTTCACCTATCAGGCTGTGTCCTCGCAACATCCAAACTATAACATGTGACATTTTGGTAGCTTAGACTGCCACATACTCTAATATATTCTAACATGTTTTATTCAAGTAATTATATTTCTATCAATTTTATTTTTTTTATCAAAGCCATAGCAATATAAAAACTACAGAAGCTAGCATACAACACAGATGCCCTAGCAAGAGAGTGAGTGATAGGAGCTAATGGTACCAAATTCTATATGATTCTTCTTTTGAGAAGATAGTGTCCACCACACCTTTACTGTCAACTTCAAACTGAACATTGTCAAAACCCAAATCTATAATCCATTGAATAGCAAACATCAAACTCATAGGCTTCTCCCACCTTCACCTCCAAATTTGAATCCACTTGCATAGTTTTGGCTTGGATAAATTTCCTTCATGATCACGAATGCACATACCAAACCCAGATAAGTTCATGTCCTCAAAGTAAGCTGCACCAATATTGCATTTAAAAAAACCTAGAGGAGGAGGGGACCATCTTACCAACTCTTGATTAGGAGGTTGGCTCAGCTGTGAGAGTCTATTTTTTCTAGCAAGAACCCACTAGCTAACATATCTTGTGCACAACTTAGAACCTGCAGCACATTCATATTTTCATTATTCCACAATTTCTGGTTCCTAGCTTTGTATCGATTTGATAATTGGAAAAAAAATAAAATACATTAATTTCATAAAAATTCACAAGATATTTATGTTTCAGAAAATAAATTCATAACAAAAGCATCCAATTATCGATTTCAGATATAAATTATAAAAAATGCAGTATGTCGTACTTAACTAACTCTCATTGTTGTAAAAAAAATAAAATTAGATTTTTTTTTCTTTTAAAATAGAAATTAATTCCAAAATCAAGGCATCCCATAAGGTCGAGGGACCGGTTAAACTAACCAATTTTTGTTTCTTTTGTGCAAAAATTTCTTTTAGTTGGTTATTAAAATTACGAAGTTATCGACCATCAAAAAAATAAAATTTAATAGGAAAAAAAGGAAGAAGAAGTCCTTCTTGTTTTTTTTATTATTGTTGTGGGTTAATTTTAGATCTGATGGTGATTTGGGCGAGTGGATTATTTGTGCACGAAAATGATGACAAACTCAAAGAGGAAGAAGAAGTACAAAAGGGAAGGAGAGTTGGATAAAGGAAAATGTTAACAAGTACCCTTAACATATTGTTTAAGAAAACAAAAAAGAAAAAATTATATAGAAAAATGGTGTATTTAGTATTTTGAAAAATGTTACATTAGTCAGCGAGACCCAATAACAAAACAAGACAGTGATAACAATAATAGGAAGAACTACCAACTAGCTCTTTTATTTTTTCTATCTTGTGGAAATAATTAAATTAACCGGTTTTGAAAGTAAAAGAATATGGTAGAATTAAAGAAAAAACCGGGACAAAAATGAAGTTTTAAAAAAATAATAGTTAAAGCCTATATTTACTTTATAGCTATACTTACTTTATAGGAGTCAAATCCTATACATATAAATCTCAGCCTACTAAATGATTTAAGGGTAGATAGCACCTTACTTTTTCACTTTATAGCTATATACTTACTTTAGAGGAGCCAAATTCATTATATATATATATATATATATATAAATAATGATAGGTTTTAATTGTAAAGTTAATTTGGCAATAAATACATAAGAAAATAGAAAAACATAAAGATACAATTCAAAATGAAAATCAGAATCACAGAAATCAAATGATTAGTTTAACCAAAAACTTATTACATCCTTTAAGCTTTTGTGGCTGTAGTGTGAAATTGTCTTTTTTGGAAATAAAATTATCCATTGCATAACAAACTATGCTCTTTGGGACCAATAGGTTGGTCAGAGTGGTAACGGGCTCGGGCCCCTCAAACAAGTGGTAAGGGGTTCGATCCGTGACTCTTGCGTATGAAGAAAATCCGATTAGGAAAGATCGACCCTTCAATGCCGTACAGTATCTTGAGTGATTAGTTTCTCCAGTTGTGCTCGAAGGATACCTTGGAAAAAAAAAATACGCTCTTTTGGAGAATAACGAGTTTTTGGGGGAGCACACAACATGCATGCATAAAAAGAAGGCACTAGGGGACACAAATCCCTTTGAATTCCATTCACTCTCATCCTCTATGATCACACACAACTCGGGGGATTCCATCTTCATCCTTAACTGTCACGTTTTGTTCACCTTTCCATCTTCTTTACCTACTCCCCTTTTCACCCTATACATACAGATTCCATCTCCTCTACTTCTTGTTTCATTATCGATTTCAGGTATAAATAAAAAATAAATGCAGTATGCCCTACTTAACTAGCCAACTCCCATTTTTGTAAAAAAGAAAATTAGTTTTTTTTCCCTTTTAAAATATAAATTACATTCCAAAATCAAGGCATTCATAAAGGTTGAAGGACTCAAGGACCGATTAAACTAACCCAATTTTGTTTGAGTTTAATTATTATATATATTGATAGTGTAAAATTTTTTTAGTTGGATATCCAATCATAATTGCCACGACAGTAAATTTTTTTAACTCGTATCCTAATTATTTAAAAATCATTCATATCATAATTAGTGATTGATTGATAATGTAAAAAATCTTACACTGTCATAGCAATTAAACTCTTTTTTTAGTTGATTATTAAAAGAACGAAGCTATCGAACATTAAAAAAATAAAACTTAATTCTTTTAAAAAATAATAATTGATATTTAAAAATTAAATAAACAAAGAAGAGGAAAATTAAAATTAAAAGATGAGATAAAACAAAAAGTGATGACATATTGTCCTCATTGCTTAGACCCAAATCACCCAATTAATAAAATATAGAAATAAATATAGACAAAAATGTAAAAAAAAAAAATCACAATTAATCAATACAAATTTGAAATTTCCCATTATTTAATAATCAATATGTACGGTGGATCGGCTGCTAAAAAAGAAAAGGACAACAGAAAAGAAAATAAAAAAGAAAAGATGAAAACAACAGAAAAAGTGTGAGAGAGGGGCGTAGCCGCGTAGGTCTTTTTATCTTTGACTCTTGTTTTGTCTTTTTTTACTCTCTTTGTTTTTTTTTTCATTTCTTTACCCAGACAAATAGAGCACAAATAAGAAAAAAAGAAAATAAAAAAGAAAAGATGAAAACAACAGAAAAAGTGTGAGGGAGGGACGTAGGTTGTTTTTGCTTTGACTCTTCTTTGTTTTTTTTTTTTTTTGACTCTTTTTTTTTTCATTTCTCTAAGACAAAAAATAGGACACTACCAAAGCACAGAGAAAAAATTGATTTGTTCCCACTTCCCACTATCACCACCACAACATGCCAACAACAACCGTTTCTCTGGCACATAATCTTTGTGTCTCTGCCTATAAATTCTATTCTATATTCTATACAACTTACAAGGGAGGGTTACGTTTTTCATGGGCAGAAGGGAGTGAAGTTGGGTGGGAAATAGAGAGAAGCAATGAGCCCAAAATCCAAACTCTGTTCAGATTTCTATTCTCTAGTTTTCAATCTAATTTCTTCGTTCTCTATGTATTCCCTATGGATGGCCATACTATGGGCAGAGACGTGAACAAATGGAGAATGCAAGATTTGAGTGCTGACTCGTTCATACTCCGAGCTGCGCGCTTTCAAATTTCAACACTTGTGTCACATTAATGGGGGTGCATTGCCCATCTCATCCGGTATGTCTGCGTCTAAACCATGTGAAATTCCTTATGAAGTGATTTAATATGATGAACGTTTCTTTAATTTTGTAAACAGGCCCTGGAAGATGAACAAGCTCGGGATGAATGGTAAATATCTAGACTTCTTCTGTTCTTTCAATCTGATTATTGTTTTCTTTGTGTATTAGAGTTATTCCTTGAAATTATTTTACAAGATTACCAAAATGAAAATATTACAGAATTTGTTTGATGAATTTTGTTGAGAATAAATTTTAAAAATTTGAAGACACTTGTTGATTCATTGATTTTTTTTTTTAAAATTTTTATTCCCTAATCTCAAATTTGTAAAGGCCTAAATTCAAATATAATATAATTTTTACTATTTTTCAATATTCTTATTTACTTCTATGCCTTTCAATACAATTTTTTTTAACTTTTTTTTTTGGCTCTTTTACATAATTTTATTATTTCTTAATTATTTAAGTGGATTGATCTGCCAACTCATCAACTCACCATAAAATAGGGTGAGTTGGACTTACCAACTCATTTTTAAAGGGGACTATGCTATCTTGTTTGTTCATTCTCTGTTTTATACTCTAAACAGATTATGAAAACAAAGTTTTCTGTAAACAGACAATCAAATAAATTTTTAATTTTTTCATATTTTAATTTCTGAAAACAAAATTGTCCATAACATGTAAATTAATTTACGATAAATAAGCAAAAGGTATTGTATATATAAAATTTGCATTTAGTTATTATATTCTTACCAACTCATTTTTAAAGGGGACTATGCTATCTTGTTTGTTTATTCTCTGTTTTATACTCTAAACAGATTATGAAAACAGTTTTCAGAAGAGTCATACTGTAAATAGACAATCATGCACTCAATAAAACTAATTAGCTACATAGAGATGATGAAGGTTTAAATCAATTAGCAATTAGTCTAAAAATATTACTCTACACATCCCAGTTTATGAAGGAACATACTTGAGTGTTTCTTGTATTCATTAACTAAGGAAACTGAAGAATATAAAGGAGAAAACTTGGCAATAAGTTTGTTATAGAATCCCTGTAATTTTGGTAATAAATCTCAGCTTCCTTAGCCTTCTGTAGGCCGCTTCATATGCCACCTGCACCTTCTTGGCACTCTTTATTAGGATGTAATCAGAGGGAAAGGAGACTTGAATGATGAGAAAAATGACTATTGTGTATCTCATTAACTTACATCTATGCATATATACATGTCAAACCATGTGAACTTAAATCAATTACAATGTTGTTAACTGGTAATATATAACCACTAATTCAAGTTAAACTATTGTAACTGACATAACTAACATGCTGAAACTCCCCCTCAAGATGGGGCAAAGATGTCAAGGAGACCCATCTTGGACTTGAGGTTGTGGAACTGTTTCAGAGGAACAAGTTTAGTTAAGAGGTATAACATGAATTAAACAGTGCTTTCTTACTGAAGCGCTGTTTAATGTGCTCTACACATGTAAACAAAGCTTACACCTTAGAAGCAGGTGCAGCTACTGGAGTCGGAGATTTGCTAGCCCTGTGCAACTTCCAGAGGGATTTCTTGCAGCAACCTAATTTATTGGAGCTTGAAGTACCCATTAAGATCTGTGGTAATTTTTTCTTCATTTCATCAACTGGGTTTTGTCATTTTCATGCTTTTAACCCCACCCTCATTCCCACCACCACACCACCACCTTGTTTTCTGATTGAGGAAGATCTGTCCTAGAATGTGATACTTTGCTTGGTCAAAAAACGGGTGGTTTTATGTCATTTGAGTGTTTTCATCTTCCACTTGATTTTTATTCTTTATCTTAAAGCGAATTTTTTATTATGCTTCTTGTTTTATGCAGGATGTATGGTCCGAGTTAGGACGTCCCTGTGGTATTCATCAAAAGCAGGTATGGTGGTCGGTGAATTACTAGTTCTTAAATGGATTATGGTTATTTGTAGGATTTCTGTGGAATTAAACTGATATGTGTTGCATTAATGTCTACAGATCCAAATGGTCTAATTCTGAAATCAGAAATGGTTTAATGCTAAAAAAACTTTTATATATAGACACACACGTGTGTAAAAACTTTTTGCATTAAGGAGGTTTAACACAATCTCTTTAAAGTAGCACCTCCACTCATCATGCAAGATAACACTTATTCTCATTAACAAATTGGTACTCCTTGACCAGCCGCATCAATTTGAGGGGTGTTAACCAGGAAATCCATTATTATTCTTACTTGTCATTATATTTTGTATAAATTAAGAACAAACATCACCCTATTAATTATATATATTAGAATTCCTAATTTTACTTGTACAAATTAGGAATTTAAATCAATTTATCATTAATAGTTGTAAATCAATTGTACTTTTTAGAGGATAATAGAATCAAAGAAGGCGTGAAGCCAAAGTTTCTTGACACACATAACCAAAAATAGCCATTTCTTGACATTAGAATACTATATACCCATCACACAAAAGAAGAAACAATATTCACACATTTTAATTTGTAAAATTCAATATATGTGAAAAGGAAGGATAACCTAACCGTCCAACCTATAAACTTCCCTACCAAATCCATTAACGTCACTGTTGCTAAAGGTGGATACTAGAAAGTCAAATAAATCAAAATAAGATCACTATAAGTATTGTAAAATTTATAATAACATTGGTCCAATAAGTCATGCTAATTAAACATACTAAAACATTGTTATCGACATATGTTCTTCCACCACCAATGTCCCTTCCATACATATACCCAAGCATCCGATCACCAAAAATAATCTGAAAAGCATAGAATGATCATTGTTACATAAATTGACCGAACACAATAAACAAGATGTATTCATAAAGAATCACAATCTTAGTAGACTACACAAACAATCATAACCTGTTTTTCAACATCTAATTGAATGCTAAACAGACGATCATTATATCTTCTAATCTCAAAGCAAGGTAATCCCCTACTCTTGGATCCCAAACATTAATCGAGCCAAGTAATCCCCTGCTTCTGATTTACTTGGCTTGATTAATGTTTGGGATATAAGAGTAGGGGGATTATCTTGCTTTGAGACTAGAAGATCCAATGATCACCTGTTCAGCATCCAATTAGACGTGGAAAATCAGATTATGAATTGTTTGTGTAGTCTATTGAATAATTTTGTGATTGTCTAGGAATACACATTGTTTATTGTGTTCGGTCAATATATGTAACAATGATCATTCTATGCTTTTTAGATTATTTTTTGTGTTGGGATTAGGTGTGTGTATGCATGGGACATTCGTGGTAGAAGAGCATATATCGACAACAATGTTTCAGTATGTTTAATTAGTATGACTTATTGAACCAATGTTATTTTAAATTTTACAATGATTTATTTGACTTTCTAGCATTCACGTCAGCAATAGTGACATTGATGGAGTTGATAGGGAAGTTTATAGGTTGGATGGTGAGGTTATCCTTCCTACTCATATCTATTGCATTTACAAATTAAAATCAGTGCAATACTACAACTTATTTTGTGTGATGGGTATATATACCAATGTTAAGAAATGATTATTTTTTGTGATAAGTGTCAAGAAACTCGTTGATGAATTCTTCTTACCTTTGAACATAAATGAGATAAACAATCACTTTGGTTTGATCAGTATTTACTATTTACTATAAATCTTATATTAAATTTGTCTGGAAAAGATAAAAAGGGATTTCTTATAATTATAGGTGTCATATTTTGGAGTAAAGATTCTCTCCATTTTTTCTTCCATTTAGGAGAGGAAAGACACAGAGAGTTTTAATTATTTAATTTTTCTTAAATGATAAAAAAAATTTGAAACATAAATCTCTACTCCATATTTTGTCCATATTTTTTCATATGACATGATCCTAAGGAGGTGTAACCCTGAAACAATCCCATAAAATCGACTTGTAAGTTGAGGATTGTCGAAACCTTATAAGCACTATTTAGGCCATATCTATAGTCGATGTGGGACTCTCGACACACTCCCTCACTGGACTTTCGATGCGTGGACTAATGTGACTGGAATAACATGGATCTCAACACACCCCCTCATGCCCAGGACTGGACATTTAGAGCATGGACAAATGCGGGTGAATAATAGAGATCTTTGCTCAATAACAGATTTAGTATGGACTCTGATATTATCTTAGAATTTGGGTATAAGCGTAACTCAACCCCAAAAGCTAGCTCAAGAGGTGAAGATTGTCCAAGCCTTATAAACACTACTTAGGCCATATCTCTAGTCAATATGAGACTCTCAACATAATTGAATTATTGTAAACATACTGACTCCACTAATGTGGCACTTCTAGCATAGTTAAGTTTACTATAAAATAGTTTCCATCCTTAATCATGTTGCTGCTATTTTGAAGTAGTCAGTACACATTGAGAAAAGCAAGAGGGAATTTGGTTTGTTTTTTGTTACATTTTTAGTTGATACTTTTACAGTCGATTTACTAAAAAGTGCCACCATAGTTTTACCTTGTTTCCCGTTTCAATATATTGTGAAGGAAATAATGAAAACAAGATTTGTTTTCACTATTTCCTTCATAAATCTTGAAAATAGGAAATAGTGAATACAAGTTAGCATATTTATAATTATGAGTGAAAACACATCAACTGAAAACAAACCAAGCACCACTTAAGTGGCTGAAGATTGCTTCTTTTCCTAATTATGTTATTATATCTCTTGATCCTCCTCATTTGGGTACAAGGCATCAGACTTCAGCCTTTTGTAGTAGCTATTTCCCATCTTGATGTGAACTTGATCCTGTTTTGCAGATTACAGTTGAATTTCATCAATATTTTTTTTTTGAGAAGTCACTACTGAAATATTCTGCAATCTTTCTTCATGTTAAATTAACTGATCTTGAAGGTTGGTTTTACAAGCTGCTTACTGCTTCTTTTGTTTGTCTTGAGCCTCTTGTGCAGGTTTTGGATTTTGCCGTCTTTCCAAAAGCAGATTATGATGTCCCCATATTTTGTGCTAACTTTTTCACTGCTGTGAGAACAAACATTGTTGTGTAGTAAGCTTCTTCTTCTTCATAGCTATTGCAATCTGCTTCTGTAATTTTATAGATGATGTTCTTCATTCTTTACTTTTAGTTATGAAAAAATCTAGCAATATGGAGTATCTTTGCAATTGTTAACCGAATTACTAATCCACATTTCTGCTAATGGGTATATATGGCAATGCAACATTGTCCCTCAGTTTAAGTCCATTCAGTCATCTTGCTAGTGCATGCTCTTTTACATAGTTGACAGTTGGGATATCCGTGAAGAATAATGTGATAGCTTGCAGTGCTCACCTTTCTCCCCCAATACTTTTACAGCATAGATGTCTTAGAAGTCTAATTTTTCATTCCTGATGGCATTGGCAATGTAATAAACGTTTTCTACTATGGCATTTAAACATTAAGACAGATTACACAAACCTTTCAGCATTGCACTAATGATGACAGGGACCTTAACCCCTTGTATGATATTATCAATCGGTGTGAGTACAAGGAAAAGTACTTTAAAAGCCTAATTCCTCTTGGGCTTAAATATGCCAAGGTAACTGCAAATATTTTAGGGAAAATTATTTCTAGTTTAGAAACAATTAATCACTCGAGTTAAAAATGTTTAAATATTGGTTAATGAGTGACTACTTGTTGACCTGATTAACCACGAGTGATTTGTTAGACTGGGAACACTTTTACTGAAAATTCTTTTTTGTAATTTTCCCATTATGTTCGTATTGGTTTATTAAAGTCTTCATGGTCATGGTTGCATCTTTGCTTTCGTTGACTGAACAAAGGCTTCATGCACCTTTTTCCATGGGGAGGGAAGCTTACAAGTGAATCTATAAAATTCTTTACGTCAACAAAGTTTACTTCTAGCCCACAAAATTATGATATCTGTATTCTGCGTTCATGGATTATTACAAGATATTAACCTCATTATCGAGGTCAACTATATGAATTGACTGTTCATATTTTGCTAAGGATAATATATTTGGTAAACTTGCATATAGTTGAACCTATAAATTTATAATTCTTTTTCTTTTTTTGTGACTGTTAATCTTGTAGGTATGGTTGGAATTGGTAGGCAAGGCAGTTAAGGAGACAGATGATTCTCAGATTTTACACAATCTTCAAGCACAACATAGATATCTGACATGGAGAGCGGAAAAGGTAGTTTGGATTTGTCTTAATTTCGCCCTTAGTCTGTCATATGATCGGTGATCTGGCCATAAGAATGCTCATGCTTGTGATAGATATAATTGGTTTAGGATTCTCTGATTCACAGAGAAAATTCACTTATTCAGCATCAGTTCAAGATTGTCTACTTTTACTGACCCTCACTTCTTGCTTTATCCCATAGGATTTGTTGAGAGGCTTTCTCTTTAATGGAGTCGATGAATTAGGAAGCAAAAAATTCAATGATTATTTTCCACATTACTGCTACGAGGAGGGAACTCTAAATAAGAGACGCAGTAGTATTGGGAAGTCTTTTGAAAATGGCCCATGGGATGCGAGAGGAGAATTCCTTGGTAACACTTTTAAATTGAGTTTTGTTATATTTGCCTAACCATCCTCCTAATACTTAATAAAGGAGGGTTTTTATATTCTGTACAACCTTGCATAGTTTAAGATGAACTTTACATGATAATTTCTCTCTCCTATTAATTATGATTTTTTGTTATGTTAATTAGACATACTAAAATATTAAGCCATGTTAATTAGACACACTGAAATATTGTTATTGGCATATGCTCTTCCACCACAAATGTCCCACGCATACACACACCTTAGCATCCCAACACTAAAAATAATCCGAAAAGCATAGAATGATCAATGTTACATATATTGACCAAACACAATAAAGAAGGTGTATTTCTAGAGAATCACAAAATTAATCAACAAACTACATAAACAATTCATCACCTGATTTTCCACATATAATTGAATGTTGAACATGCAATCATTGGATCTTCTAGTATGAAAGCAAGACAATCCTTCTAATCTTGTATCCGAAATATGAATCGAACCAAGTAAATTAGAAGAAAATATCCCATTAAAATTCACTAACAAATTCAGAAAAGCATAATGATAGAAAAAACAATCAATTCACAAAATAAGAATTAATATCAGATGTTAATTTTTACTCAAAAGTCTTAAACTCATGTATTTGGTGGAATTACAACCATCGAGTCTAACCGAACATTATCCAAAACCTCCTCGAGCCAATGGCATTTTCGCCAAACATGTTATTAGTCTAGGGAAAATACACAACAATCTCTTTTCGAGATTTTTTTTTTTTTGGAGATCCCTTGTCGTGCGCGTTAAAATACCTTCGCCTTCTCTTTGAGATTTGGGCTTGTCATCGATATTGGGTAGTATTGAACTAACTTATCCTTACAGCGATTTTATAAAAAATAAACAAATGTAAAAATTTCTACTTTCACTTATAAGTTAAGTAGTTTTTCAAGCTTGGAGTTTGAAATGAAGTGCCTGCTTTGTTGGTTTATTCTGTGTCATATTTCTACACTTTGTATCTATTGAATTTGAGGATGTAGATAAACTTGGAAGCATGAACCAACTAATTTAAACCAGGATGGTGCAAGGGAATAAGTCCCTACTGTAAAAAAAAATTAATTTATCTCAACTGTATATTAACTAAATAATTTCATTGTAATACTTTCACATGATGAAGTTTCTTTGTACTAATTATTTCTTATGGATTACCGGTAAACAAGAATACGTAACATTGCATATTGGATAAAATTATATATCAACTGAAGTGTTTAAATTACATTTTAAGATATCCTACATATAAGAATGAGTAGCATTATATATGAAATTCAACATTCCTTTAAATTTAGGTTAAATGATCTTGAGCCATTTGACGCAAAAGTAATGTCAGAGAGACCTCTGGACAAGTTTGCTGGAGTTGTTTTATACACCTACATTATGTAATTCAATGATAAAAGATTAGTTACACTAACATATTAACACTTATAATATATCCCTTAAAATCATGAGGATGAGAGCAATATGTAATGATATTAATAAATATTTTTTTCGTTATGTTCATTCCTAGAGGTAAATATGTTTTACTGTGTTTGAGTTCATTTATTTATTTAAATAGACACTCACTAGAAATGGTTGCATGTTTTTATTCCACTACACCTTATTTGAATAATGATTTCATTAAGGTTGGAAAAGATGCAACATTTTGTTTTTAACAATAAAAAAACTTAGAAATTACAGAACACGAGATAACACTTGGCATAATGACAACACGATGCAATAAAAAATTGATATCAACTGAATTTGGTCGGCGATTTAACTAGGAAGCATAATAATAGTTGAGAATGAAAACCTACACATGATGCCAGTCCTCAAACATCATATACGATTAATTCATCAAATCTTTCAAATGCATAAACAATTTGAAATGAAAACTATAAGACATGGATAACAGGGTAAATAGAATTGAATCATTTGCAATAATAAATGTTGAGTAAAAATGTAACCTAGTTTATTTGAAACCTGACTCTGGTTTAGAAGATTCCACTTGACAACATCAAGTCCTTCATTTATTAAGAGGTGTTGTAAATGATTGTGTTCGCAACGCCTCTTAGTAAATGAACGACTTGATGCTGTCAAGTAGGATCCTTTCAATTAGAATCAGGTTTCAAATTAACTAGATTACATTTTTACTCGACATTATATAATTAATAATACCTTTGTTATTGCAAATGATTCAATTCTATTTACCTTATTATTCATGTCTTATGGTTTTCATTTTAGATTTTTGTGCATCTAAAAGACTTGGTGAATTAGTTGTATATGATGTTTGAGGGTTAGCACGATCTGTAGGTTTCCATTCTAAGATATTATTATATATGCTCTCCTTTTAAATCACTCCACTAAATTCAGTTGATATCAATTTCTTAATGCATCATGTTAAGTGTTATCCCATGTTCTGTAATTTTTTAAGTTTTTTTGTTGATAAAAACAAAAACTTGCATCATTTTCAACCTTAATGAAATCACTATCCAAATAAGGTGCAATGAAATAAAGTCATGCAACCATATATTGTGGGTGTCTATTTAAACAAATGAATTCAGACACACATAGTAGAAAATAATTGCCTCTAGGAATGAACACATAAAATAATGTTGTCTTTTTATATCATTACATATTGCTCCTATCCTCATGATTATGAGGGATATACTAAGTATAAGTGTCTTTAATATATGTCAGTCTAATTAATCTTTTGTAATTGAATTATATAATACAGGTGTATAAAACAACCCCAACAAGGTTGCCTAGAGGTCTCTCTAACATTGCTTTTGCGTCAAATAACTCAAGGTTAGTTAGCCTAAATTTATAGGAACTACTTCTTTTAGCCGACAGAAATGATGGATTTCATATATAGTATTATTTATTCTTATATTTCCATTGATATATAATTTTGTCCACTCTGCAATGTTGCTTACGCCTGATTACTAGTAATGCATAGGAAATAATTAGTATAAAAACTTTACCATGTAAAAGTATTACAATGAAATTAGTTAGTTAAGTTTAGATAGTTTTCAGTTGAGATAAAATGGTTTCTCTTGTTCGTTGGGATTTATTCCTAAGCACCATCCTTGGTATTGCAGATACACATGTATATCCTGGTTTAACTTAATGACAATACATGAGTTCATGTTTCCAAGTTCATCTACATTCTTAAATCTTAACTAAAATAGATACAAAGTGTTGAAATATGATACATAATAAATCTACAAATCAGTTACTTCATTTCAAATTCCGACCTTGAAAAACTACTCAACCTATAAGTGCAACAATTTTTTTTGCATTTGCTTATTTTTTTATAAAATCGTTGTAAGAATATGTTATTTCAATATTACTCGATATTGTTGACATGCCCGGATTTTAAAGGGTAGGCAAAGGTTATTATAAGGTATTCACTTGGACCTTTCCCAATGGAAGTTTTCCCAACCGTGGCCTTCACCGGTTTAATGATCGGTTCGGTTTTCAAAACGTTGAGAAACATACACCAACCAATGACAAGTCTGTAAGTATCAAGACAACTTGCCTAATCCAAATCACTATAACCAAGCAAATTAAGAGATGTCCCAACAAATATGAGTAGACCTCGGTGAGAGGTGCCTTTCAAGTAACGAATGATACAATGAACAGTAGGCAAGCTAAAGTGGCAAGGGGCGTGCATGAATTTGACTGACCCAAACCTGTAGTGTTACGGCATTTTTTTAGCCTCTCGCCACACGTTTTGGGTCCCTGTGCCCCCTCATTTTTTTCTTTTCCTCGATTCACTCTCACTCTGCATCTAAAGTCGATCTTCTCTGCAGTTAGTCTCCGTTAGGGTTTGAGACTAATGAATATTCTTGTTGGAAGTATTAAATAAAAAATAAATGCATTCAATGTGTTGAGAACATATCAAGTAATGGTCATGGATTGAGTCAGTTTAAACCTATAATCTATGGATTGTTCCCTCAATCCCTCTACCCTTCATCTTTTTTCTCTTTCTTCCAAAAAAAAAAAAAAAACCATGTTTTTATGTTCTACATATTTGTATCGGTGGCATTTTGCACGTATTTATGTTCATTAGTTACTTGTAGGTGCTGAATTGGCAATTTAATTTGAGGCAACAGCGCTTAATTTCTATTCTCTACTATTCATGACTAGGAACGAGATAATTTCAGTAATGAAATAGTTGTATCTTCTTGCAAGCTAGCAAATTATTGTAGAAGCAAGCACTTAACAGCTTAAGATGTGGTTGACACAAGTAATCTTTGGAATTTTAATGGCATCTGGCCTATAATTTTAATGATGCTTCAACTGGTTTGACCTTGATCTTTAACTACAAAGCTACTTGATACTAAACTTTGTGCTGACATTTGATCCTTGCAATATTTTAGGTGAATGACAATTGAAGCTTGCTCACGCGTTTTAAGTCAACCTTTTACAAGGCATGCTAATGGTTAAAGCTGCAGTGATTGCGGTTCTGCGAGCATACAAGGGTTGGGTTGTCACTGCAATTTTTGTCCACAGTTAATGCCCAGAACCAATTGGCAAATTGGTTATAGCAGTTACCAAGATGCTTGTAATTATTTCTCCTCAATACAAGTTGCTATATGGTATATGGTAGTAAGAGATCCTTATCTAAAAGCGATTCTCGACACCCATGACTGTCTGCATCTTTGTAATTTAGACATTCGTACTGTAAAGATTCGCATTGAAATGATTGAACTCTTTCGTGATCATCCTATCTCATTCTACTCTTATTACTTGTGCTACACTATGTGTTGAATATATGGTTCCATTTTGATCAGAAGCCCAACATAAGTTAGTAGGGATGGATGGTAATGGGTAGGGTTTGGGTGGGATACTATGTTACCCGTCCCCATACCTGCGCTTGAAAATTTTACCCGTACCCGTGTGGGTAGCAACTTTAATACCCTTACCCGTACCTTCTGGGTACCTAAGTATCTGTACCCACATCCATTATCCGCACTTTAACTATGAAAAAACAATAAATAACAAAAGAAACGTTATAACAATTAAAAATAAAATTGATTCAAAGGTCTTTTAAATCTACTCATAAAACATTACAAATCAAAATATTTAAATAAATTAAAACATCCAAAAAGGAATTATAGATGTAAGTGGCTTTAGAAAGTTAAAGAATCATTAGATTAATTTTGGTTTTAAAATTTATATTATAGTTTAAATTAAATATAATAGTAATATAAATAATAAATAAATAATTATATGTATATATACATATGTGAGGGTGAGGAGCTGGGTGAATACTATAGAACCCGTACTCGTACCCATACCCATCCAAATTTACAGGTAATTTCCCGTAACCGGACCTTTATTCATTGTGCGGGTGATTACCTTACCCATCATGGATAATTTTTACGGGTACTCAATAAGTATGCTACAAATTGTTATCCTTATAAGTTAGTATGGAATAAAGTTTGTTTATCAAAGTTGAAAGCTTGAAATTCATTCTTCAGCGTGGATATTACATGTCATTATATAGAACAACACAGTAGGTGATAGGTACATCCTCGTCCATACGGCCATACCGTCTTACTTTCGTTCTAAACGTCAATTCATTCTTTTCATCTTCATCGTTAATTTTAGGTTACGTATTAAATACAAAGTTGGGAGTTTATTAAAAAAAATAAAAAATACCGAGTTGGGCCGAGAAAAATGAAGAATCAAGTGGGGTTGTCAACATGTTTTGCTTTCTTGTGTTTATTGGCTAAAGGCTCGGTTTTCTCTTATTTCTCTAGTCTTTTTGATAAATTCTTTACTGAAGTTGAGAGATTTGAAGACGAATGATACGTGTAAGTCAGTTTTTTTTTTTTTTTTTGTTTAAATAAGTCGTCGCTCCCAATCCTCCCTTTTACGTTGTTTCACTTATTATGTCAGAAATTTTTGATAGCATGAGTCGGTCTCTTGAATGGATGAGTAATTTTTAGGTTTAATTACTCTGTAGGCCCCTATACTTTTTGGGAATTTTTAAATAGGTCCCTATACTTTTAAAATTTGTAATTAGGTCCCTGAACTAGTATTTCATTTGTAATTAAGTCCCTATACTAAAAAAATTTGTAATTGGGTCCTCAAACTTTTATAAAGTTTTTAATTGGGTCCCTGAACTAAAAAAGTTTTTAATTGGGTCCCTGAACTTATATAAAATTTCCAATGGGGTCCCTAAATTATAAAATTCGTTAGTGATATGTTGAATTGGACGGAATATAATTGATTTCATCCAAGCTGGCTATGTAAGAGTAGTTTAGGTGGAAGATAAACCTTGAGATATTGTCACAATAAAATGTAGCAAGATGTAACAAGATGAAGTGAGATGTAGTAAGTTGCAAGTGAAGAAACTATTTTGGACGAAATTATTTAAGGAAGGGATATACAAGCGTAAAACATAAATCGGGGAAGGAATGAACTATTTGTTCAGATGGAGGAAAAGCAATCACATGTCAAGTTTTGGTTTTCTGACTCAACATTTTGGTCTCCTGCAACCCTAAATACAAATTTGGGGGACTTTTAGGTCACGTTTAACATCAACAGACTTAAATACCTCTTCACGGAACCCTACCTCAGGGACTCCATTGAAAATTTTATATAAGTTCAGGGATCCAATTAAAAACTTTTTTAGTTCAGGGACCCAATTGAAAACTTTATAAAAGTTCGATGACCCAATTACAAATTTTTTTAGTGTAGGGACCTAATTACAAATGAAATAATAGTTCAGGGGACCTAATTACAAATTTTAAAAGTATAGGGACCTATTTGAAAATTCTCAAAAAAAATATAGGGACCTACAGAGTAATTAAACCTAATTTTATCATTTTAATTAATTCAATAATTTGGAGTGTGGTTTAGGTTATGGGACAAACGTATTGGCTGTTGGAAGATATAAAGTGTAAGATTTAAATTTCACCCCCTACTGACATAGTAATAGATTAACAATTAACATTTGTCTATACAAAAAAAATTATTCAATAATTTTGACAAGTTATAATTAGACACGGGCGGAGGGAGGGAAGGCCTATGCAGGCCATGGCTTCCCCCACATGTTCATATTTTTTGTTTCACATACCTATTGTTTCTTTCTACATTTTACTAATGTTTTTTTATTTCCATTTTCAATGATCACCCGAAAATAATAATAACATGAAGCTTAAACAAAGACTAAATTTTTGTTGATATAGTCTTACGGTCTAAAAGAAATTAGTAAGTTTTCATCAACTTTTTTTCTGAACAGCTTGGTGGATTTTATATTTTAAATTATTAGTTTTGAGTAAATTATTTAAAATTCATATTATATTGGATGGTTAATTATATATCAACTTTGTTTCATATATAATTATTTATATATATATATATATATATATATATATTGGTTAATTTTCTATTTATTTTTGCATGTTATGTATATTTTATTTTGGCTTTCATATATCCGGCTCTTATTAGAAACATGAGACATTTCTTCCTTTTGTTTTTGTAGCATTATTACTCATTTTTAATCTAACTTTAGGGTGTGAAAGTCACACTGACTTTGTGTCTATAAAGGAGAGAAAATGGTGATTAAAAATGAAAAGATAAAGATGAAAGAGAAAATAAATAAAGGGGGGACATAAAAATAAAAGACTTTCACACCCTAAAGTTAGAGGATCCAAATCCAATTTGAGGACATAGTTTCCATACTGTGATGTTGCATTTACACTATGTTTAGGTAAGGAGAGAAGTAGAGAAGAGAGAAGTAGGAAATGAGAGAAGTAGGATAAAAATTAAGAAGATTTTTAGGTTATTTGGATTAAGAGAAAAAGGAAAAAAGTAGAAGAGAAAGAAAAATTAAATTGTAATAAAATGATATTTTTACACTCATAACAATAATAATAATTTAATATCATTGTTGAAAATAAAATGGATGAAATTTGTATTTTAAATTTAGCCCCCATTTGGGTTAGTTTTTTCTCCCAAATCTCTACTTTGGGAGAGATTTTATTTTGTATGGGTCTTACTAATTTTTTTTTCTCTCTTCCCTATTTTCTCTCCACATCTAAACACACATATCCACCCATTTTCTTTCTTACTTCCCTCTCCCCCACTCTCCTCCCCCCGAAACCACTCCATCCTGAATGAATCCGATGGCATGCGCGTAGAGCTTTAATAAAAGCTTTAAATGAAAAATGAGGCAGAGAGAAAGATCAAAGGTGCAGGCAGCAATAGCAGAAGCAGGGCTAGGTAGGTAGCTATGTGATGCAGCATTAGCAACAGCTATGGAATCAGAAGAAGACAGAAAGACAGACAAGCAGAAGAAAAGCATCGTGAAGCTTAGAAGCAGGAGAGACTAGGCACTAGAGAGCAGTAGTAGAGGTATCAGCATGTGTCTATCTCACTCTCTCCTTCATTCATTCCCTCGTTAATATAAAGTAACCTAATAAAGAACTTGTCATTAATCTTCATTATATGCTTATAACTGTTCACCCATGTACGATACTTTTACATTTTCAGTTAAAATTTTTTATTAACAGATTCTACATAGAAAATATTTTCCTGCTTACTGCTTATCGTTGCAGTGTCCTTTTTCATTTATGCTTACGAAATGAACAGTATTTGTCATGGAGTTCTTATAGAAACGTAACATGGTTATAACCAACAAGTCAAGCATGAAATTGAAACCAGAATATTAGTATACGATAAATAGTAAATAATAGATCAAGATTTTATATTCACACGTGCGTGCACTAAATTTATACTTAGATATTGAAGATTATATTAGATTCATTGTTAGTTCACTATCTAAATTTTACACAGGAGCAAATGATCTTTTACATATAATAAAAATAATTTTGACAGATAACTGTACAAAAATGTAGTTAGTATAAATATATTTGTCAGTGTATAAAATATTGAGATTAAACTATATCCATCTAAATCAGAATATCTCAATTAGAGTAATATTGTATATAAACTAAGAGAAATATATATAAATTATTATGTTTTGACACTAAACAAGACCCAATAATAAATGGCTTATTACGTCATAAACTCTTATTAATGTGTATAGCGTATTTTGAGAATAGAAAGAGAAAGGTGGAGTATGCAATTGAGATCATTTATACAATACTTTTTGAAAAAGTTGAAGAGTTTCATTTGTCCCTTGTATTTGTGTTTCTTAAATGAATTCAATTGAATGTTGAACTTCCCTAGTTCCCTTTACATTTCTATACTTAAAATTGGACTGTCGGAGAGGAAGGTGAACAGTAGCTTCGAATCTTTTTTTTTTTTTTTTTCAATCTAACTATTCAATCTAGCTAATTTCACCTATTTTCTAGCTATCAGACTGATTTCTTTTTCTTTCCTTTTTTTTTTTTGATACAAAAACTGATTTCTATATAGGTTGGTTCAAGGCCATGTCAATTCAAAAAGTTCCTTTTGTTGTTTTCTTAATGTCGTCTTCTCTTCCTATTCGAAATATTGCAATTTTATATAAATAGTCAAACAAAGTGTCAGTTCACTTCAGAACCACGAATTATCTTTTCAGATACCCCATGTCTTTTCAAAATGTAATTATGAGCCAATTTATTTTTTTTGACGTGTGCGCGCAAATTTTTTTAGGATCAGTTTGATTTAAATTTTAATTTTAATTTTAATAGTATTGAATTTGATTTGAGTTTGATAATAATATTTTAAAAATGAGTTTAAAAGAATTGATTTTATTTAATGTGTATTTAGAATTGCATCTCATTGGATGCAAATGTAGAAGCTCCTATGGCTAGCTTCCACATCTAGGCATGTTATATGTAAAAAAATTTACTATCCTGCCACTGGAAACTCAAGTATGGAAAAATTAATGCCAAACCAAACATGCAATTAGATGATAAATTAAAATCATTTTAAGTGAATTTTGTGGGTTGCACACCTATAATTAATTACGTTCAACCAAAAAACACTAAAAATTCTTATTAGAAAATCAATTATACTTAATGGAAAAACTAAAAAAATTCACATCCCTCAAAATCAATTCTACTAACTTTAGAATGAATTTTTTTCAACACATTTTACTATCCAAACACTCCCGATAATTTGGCAACTTGGGTTGGGGGGCGTCAAAAGCCCGTTTCAATGTTAACCAAACAGGCACTTATTAATTGATTCAGGCATTAGAGGTTAGCAATATTGTAGTTTGGAACAGTGTTATTAAAACCGGACCGGACCGGACCGACCGGTTTGACCGGAAATCGGACCCATGGCCGGTTCGGTCAGCGCATCAAACCGTATGAGTCTTCGAACTGGCACTGACATCATCGACCCACGGTTGAATCGCAACTCCGCCCGAACCGGTTCTGCATGTGCGTACTGAAATCAGGATGAATTTGCAAAAATCCACCAAATTGTACGCTGGTGGGAATCAACCACGGGTTTGGAAGTATATCAGGCGCATGGAGTGCCACTAAGACAACAATGTTGTTTAGTTCTTATCTCCAAAATATATATATATATATGTTGTATATTAATTTAATATATATTTGTTCATCCAGTTTAACCATTAAATTTTAACTTTATTTTTTTATTTTTATGAACTATATATTATAATGATACAATGATATATTGATTTCTGATACTGATAATATTCAAGTAATATATTGATACTGATTTGAACATTGATACTGATTTGAACTGACATAATACTATACTCAATATTACTCTCATAATATTGAATTGTTTTTTAGTCAGAGATATTTTCTACTGAATCTGAACCACAATCTCATAATATTGATCTGGTTCAACCAATGATATTGAATATTGGTATTTGTTTAATTAGATTTTTTTATGGTAATGATTTTGAATATAGATATATTGAATTATATTGTGATATATATGAATATTTTAGAATTTTTTAATATATACCGGTTCAAACTAAGTTAACCAATGATCCTCGATTGAACCAATGACCCATTAATCTAGTATACCGACCGAGTCGATCATCGATTCGATTTTAATAACATTGGTTTGGAATTTCAGGGATCTGATCCAGTGGAAGTGACAAGTGATAGTTATATTCGTTATTTAAGATTTAAGATGTGGTCCCCAAGCGTATATCACACGTATAGATAACAACGTTCCTAAGGTTTTTTTTTTTTTTTTTTAAGGCAACGTTCCTAAGTTGTTGTAGGCATGTGTTTGAATATTATAATATAAACATAAAGAGGATCGAAGCGTGCTTCCTCACAAGCATTTTCTATTTTGTTTCCAAGAAAGGCGTGGCAATGGACCTGTCTTGTTATTTGGTCATCAGGGGCATGCATTACCCAAGTTCCAGCAAGCCCTCATGCCCTAGAAAAATGCAAGTGTTTTTACTTTTAATGATTAATTTGAGTGTTTATAATAAGTAATGTTTGCCTTATAATTCCTTGTACTATTATCTAATATTTGAAAGCTTTTGAGATCACATGTATTGTAAAGGATCCCAACTGAACCATGCACTCTATAAAATGACTACATATGCCAATTCGGATCCCCTCCTGCTGCTGCACCAGCAGTGTTATTTTCCCAATTCCAGCATGTGGGGCCTTATGAAAAATGCATGATGGTGGGAGAGAGCAATTTGGACCATTGATTGTTGCATGAGGGATGCTGCAGGGGCCATTTGCTGGAGGGGATCCAGATTGCTACATATACAGCCTAGGAATAACATACATTGATATATGGAAGGAAATATTAAATAATGGCGAGATGTGATTTTTGTTAGATAGGTACATGAAGGAATTGTAAATTAGAATGAATGTGAGTCTAATAATTTAATCTAATCTACTATACACCAAAATCCAGCAAGTGAATGGAAGTGTCATTCCATGATATGGCAACATGTGTTGAGCTAGCCACCATGCTGTTCCCTTCACCCACCCTAACTGCCATTGTGCAACACAACCTTCCCACATGCTGCTCTATGTTCCACACCCTCAACACACCCGCACCCCCCGTGTACGTTAGCACGTATCCCAAGTTCATGCACCCCAACAACCCCCTCAGCCACGAACCCCGGACCCGAAACCTGCTCACCCGTTCAAACGTACCCGTTCGCCGCACCGTTCCCACCCCGTTTCTCTCGACCACAACAAAAGCCTCCTCGCTAACGTCAAGTGACGTCACCACAAACCCCGTGGTGGACCCCACATCTCGCAACAATACCTCTGGGTTCATCAAGTTGAAACAAACCAGCCTCGAACTCGTGCACGCCACAACAAACTCACCCTCTGTCACTCGGATTCGACCCACCGGTTCAACTAACTCGGTCAGCATGTGCCACCCCATTACCGTGTCCGGGTCGGTCAACGACCCTCCCACGGAAACCAGCTGTTCCGTTTGCGCGTCCCATATCTGAAAGGCCCTGCCCGGCAGGCCCGCGTAAAGGCCCACCCACCATCGCCTTGAGCCTGCGAATTCCACTAAGACGCCGTTGTTGACAACGTCACCGGATATGGCCCGGCGAGTGGCCCAGGGCCCGGGCCCAGGCTCGTTGAGGATTGCCACGTAGATGTCGCCGTCGAGTCTAGCGAAGGTGAGGATGGAGTTGTTTGCGATGACGATCCCGGAGACGGACCGCGAGAACGGTCCGAACCGGTGGCCGTGGCTGGACCGGAAGGTGCTGACGTGGGCCCAGGTCTCCAGGTCGAAGAGGCGAACGGTGCCATCGGCGAAACCGCAGGCGAGGTGGCGGTCGGAGAGGGCGAGAGAGCGGCAGATGAGGGTCTGGCGGTGGTCGCCGCCGTCGGAGACGTCGGAAGGGTCGAAGTGTGGGATGGTGAAGGAGTGTCTCCCTGTGGAGAAGTTTCTGGCCGTTCGATGCCAGTAGATGAACTCGTGGTGCCACGTGGCCCTCAATCGGTAGGTGCGACGCCAGATGCGTCCGGTGAGGCGCTGCCACAGGAGATCCGAGCGCGACACCCCTCGCCATGTAGAACAAACCTGCATGCATTTTTTGATATAAATAAATATATTAATTAATAATTTAATATTAATCAACCAACCTTAGCAGTAAGTTAAATAGTGGCTTTTCTAAGCATAAAAGCTGTTTTGATATATTAAGCAAGTCAGTTGAATTATCTATCCAAAAGTAGAAAGTTAAATACCTTTCCATCTTTAATCTATGTACTATCACATCATTAATTTCGAAAGCTTTATTTTAGTTTATGTATGTTTAACTATAAGTAGGCACTAACAGGATTAAATGGGGTGAGAGAGAAACATTGAAGATGGCAGAAGCAGGGCTAGCTATACATATAGGCTAGCAGAGGCAGTAGCATCATCAGCGTCAGGAAGGAAGCAGGTAAGGCAAAACAATAGCATATAGCCCATCAGAGATGCAGAACATACTTGGGACTAGAGATCTCAGTGGCTTCCAATGAATTGAATTCATTCAAAAGTAGCTAAGCTAATAAAGGAGTTTCCATTTATTAAATTAAATTATTATATTATGTGCCATATCTATATGCATATGCACTGTCCTTTCTATTTTATCGTTTATAGATACTTTAGAATCTTAGATAGTGTGGTTCACTTTAATTGGGGTCATGTTTATGGGAGTAAGTGGCATAGCTAACGTAAACAATATCAAAGGTACTGAATATTGAAATAAAATAATTGAGATTATTATGTTATATAATCTAATGCATGTCCCATTCGGAGGGAAAGTGCGATTGCGACAGGTAATCCAACTTGCTACTGGACGAGATAGATTTAACAAGTACAATTTTCAACATGCTTCGTGGATATTCAAAAATCAGAAGATATAGAGAAAGATTTCTACTGATATTTCATATGCACGGAGGAGAGAGAGTTATGTCAATGTCAAATGGGTCAAAAGGAACAAGTTAGAATAGCCCAGCTAGAACAGGAGCTACTAACAAGCCCTAGAAAAGAAAATTCAATAGAATAACATCCTGAAAGGTTGAGAGTTGTAAGGGAATTTGAAAAGGGAGATCTAGCAAGAAGTGAAAAGAAGACACAGATGATGTCTGTAGATGTGGTCCATACCACAGATATGGCTAGATAACGAAACTAGTCAATATCTTAGTTCCTATTTATGTAGGCATGTGTGTATGAAATATAAACATGGTATCAAAAGCGTGCCTTCCCCACCAACATTTCACTTTCATTTCCAAGAAAGGTGTGGCCAAGGGCCTGTCTTGTTCAATGCAGCGAATCTCTAGTTCTATCCACGCACACAAACACCAGCTCAAGAGGCATAGCATAGCAGAAAACACCAAAAAAATAAATAAAATAATAATGTAGCAAAATGTTGGACAAACCATTTTTTAAAAATAAAATAAAATATCAAATGAGTAAATTAAATAGATACGATTTTGCTTATTAGAAAAATATTTTTTTCTATTTTATATGAGCACTTTAGTCATTTATTAGTTATAAGATAAGATGATAGAGGGATTTATATTAATTTTATCCAAAAAGATCCGCCTTTACATTGTGGTAGGTAGCTTATGCATTGGTTGACAGTTTCTAATCACTAATCACTCACAACTACGATATGCATGCCTTGACTCTAGTCGAAAATATGTTGTGTAAATTTATCAAACTTTACACATATATAAAAATAGACTAATATCATACAATATTAAATTTATTGGGAAAGAAAGCTAGAATTTTAATAGGTGTGAACTGAGATATATACAAAAGGAATGGGTCGTTGTAATGACAAGCATTGGGCTCCATGTGCCTTTTGGCATTATGCACATGCTGCTTTTTGACCCGTGTGTACATGCCATTATAGATGATTACACCAACGCCTAATAGCACTCACCGTTCCTTAGTATGCTTTGAAACCCTAATTGAGAAGCTGCCATTGATCTATCACGCAGCCATATATGATAATACTAGTTAATGTAAATTTGATTTTCTGAAGGCAAATGCAGACTGATGCCCATAATTAAGGAATTTAAAAATAATATATTTAATGTATTAAGAAATGATCATGTAATTAAGTTTCTAATAAGAACTTAATTTTTTAATTAATTGAAATCTCATTAGATGACAGTTTTTCTTAGAGAATCCACGTAGAGGAAAGAGAGGTTATGTATGGGTTGGGCACACACTATTAACTATATTGAACCAAAAGAGTGATTAAAGAAAGATGCTTTATTTTCATTCTAAAATACGGTAGATAATCTCTAATAATAGATAAAAATGGAATGCTTCCCAAATGTGCAACCAACCTGAAACTAGCTGTATAAAAGAATTGTATATTTTCAATGCTCTAACTATATATGGTAATGGTACACTTGCAAGGCGCCAACTATGAAACACAAATAACTATATATATGCTTCCCTCCTTATGTTATTGAAGAAAGCAACTCCTTATGAAACAAAGCAAAAAGCTATTATATGCATAATTTTAGATAGAAAGGCATGCAATGGATCTTCTTGCCTAGATAGCAGGAAAAAGCAGAGTCAAAAAAGGATTCATGCCAAGAAAGGGAAACGGCAAATTCGAAGCCAATATATAACTCTTCCTATCGGATATCAAAAGCAGGTCCAAAACTTTGCCAAGCAGAAAAAATAGACCCTTTATCTGAAAGGGACACACATTTAGTTTGGAAATTGACCCACGTAAAGTAGCCAGCTGCTTTCACAAAACTGTTTCTTCTAGGATGCTTGAAAGCATATACAAACTAAAACCTAAGTCCACATTTCATCTCTCCTAATCCATTGAGTTGAATGTATGTCTTTAAAGTTTAAAGAACCCATGAAAAGGAAATACCAAAAAAAAAGAAACACACACACACATATATATATATAATAAAAAGAATCAGCATCTGCAGGTTGCGATGCTTAATTATGTTTGACTCTTGACCAATATTTTGTCCAGTTTCGCAACTGAAAAAGCCATCAGTTACCCATGTTGGAGATTCTACAAATCACACTCAACATCTTCATTCATAAGCAAACTAATAATCCTTTCATAAAGACGTCGGATTTAGCAGCATGACAAACACAACCATATAATCAATTATCAGTTTTCTTTCACACTCCCTAGTACTACGTACACAGAACATAAGCAAAAAATACATATGGAGAAAGGAAAATAAAAAAACAAAACATGAACAAAAGAGTGAATAATAAGTATAAGGCAAGGAGGGGTACCTGAAATATAGTGGCAAGAGCAGGAGCAGCAGCGAGACGTCCATTGTAGTGAGCAGCATCAATGGCAACTTGGGTGGCCAATAGTTCAACAACAGGCTCAGGCAAAGCCTCATTCATAACACGTTGACGAGAGGAAGAGGGTCCTTCAAAATCAGCAGTTCTCCTGGTACTAGGGCCAGGGATATCAGCCCCAGCATTGCCAGTGCCATCTGGGGTTGAAGTTGAAGATGGAGACGACGATGAAGAAGAAGAAGTAGAAGACATGAGGGAGTGAAGTGGTGGGGGCAAGCTATAAAAGTGGGAGAAGGAAGGACCAGAAAGGAACAAGGACAAAAAGGTTGGAGATAAGGACACAAAGCGAGGGTCCCAAAAGGAGGGTGTCTGGGAATTCTTGGTTACATGTGTATAGTAGCAATAAACTCACTTTAAATGTCTGTCTGATGAAAGGTTTGTCTTTCTTCGTTTATATTTGTTATTAAGATTTTAAATAAAGGTTTGTAACTGTAATTAATATCGCAATATTTTAGTTTTGAATACATCTGAAATCAAAATGTGATCATAATTGTGGTGGTGTCGATCATATTTTCTCATAATTGTTTGTGATTGCAATAAATATAATGCAATCATAACTGTGACTGCAATTTAAAACATTGTTTATTACTCCCTCCGGTCCTTATTATAAGAGGCAAATGACTACTTTTTTTTGGTTCAAAATATAAGAGACATGCATGTATTTTGACAAATATTAAATGCTCATTTCTAATTTTATCCTTATTTATAATAGGGTTTATATTTACGAGACAGTACAACTTTCAATACAAGTATGTTTGTTCATTAATTATTGAAGGGTTAAATTTGTAAATTTATATAAATATTAATTACAAATAGCTTATTTCAATGCATTTCCTTGGTCTGTGTGTTTTAGGGTTTTGCCTCTTATATATAGGACCGGAGGGAGTATTAAAAAAAAAGGTAATGTGGTAATTTTGTTTTTCAAACATTTATGAATTATAATTATAATTTCGATTTTTATGAAGATCTTTCCGCATTGCAAGGACGGCTGGGGGTTGGTTTTCAATCTAGCTATAGAAACTGAGAAATGCTTGTGGGTTGGTCTTCAGGTGTTTTCTAAGATTCAAAGGCTACTTGTGTAATGTAATTTGTAACGTGGTGGTCCACCTGAGACTCTCCTCCTGTGTATAAATTTCCTTTTGTCAATGTTTTGGTTTAGCTTAAAATATTGCGAGTAAAAAAAAGTTTGGCTTAAATTAAATGGATTTTGAATTCTAGATAATAAATATCTAAAGGAAGTCAGGGAAGCAAGGTCGACCATATTGAGTTATGATATTTAAATATCAAATTTCAGACATCATATGTGATATTATATGTGTTTATCTCTATCTCACTTATTTTTTTCATCTTCTTTATCTACACGCATACCAAAAATACATCAAAAACCCAAATGAGCACCATATGGTATCCCATCTTTTGTGTTCAAATATAATTTCCGGACCAAATTATAGTACATCTCACTCTTAACAAGTAAGAAGATCAATATTATCATTTTTTAAATAAAAAATCCTTCGGGACAACGAATGTTCATGAGTGTATGCAGTTAAAGGTAAGACATTACCCAAAAAAAGGTAAGATTATATGCTGACCAATAAGTAAATGAATGAATTTTAAAAATATAAGTTAACACAAAGAGGTAGATCTCACTCACTCCAGGGTTAACTATTGGATAAATGAGTGAAAAACATAGGCAAAAAATGTCATGCCACCGGGCTCTCTCACGTAATAAATTAGTATTTTAGATTGAGTTATTCTCACGAGTTTAAGTCATATAACTTTATCATTTGATTTGATGGTCTCATGACTTAAGTACCACACATTTAGTGAGAAGGTTCCGTGTAACATGAGTCTCTTCACAGGTTGATAAAATCAAAATCTTCATGATCATTAAGTTAATTTGATACTTCACCTAGAACTCTTATTTAATTTTATACAAACTACTCGGATCCTTCATTAATCCACACTTGTAATAAGGTTTGAACCAATGAGATTTCTTCTTTAGCGCACCTCTTATAATAGAGTATATAATTTAGCCTTGCTTTCCACACAATTGATTGTTCCTCATAATTCCAAATTTCCAATTAACTTTGGCACTGTGATCATTCATGGAAAGCATCCTTTACTTTTAATCTTTTCCAAGTAGAGAAAATCTTTGAATAACGAGTGTGAATTTACTTATTGTCCCTCATTTTTGTGCCACCATTATGACCAGTAAATATGGTTTAGAATGATTACTATCCATCCATAATCTACTCTCTAGATAGAATCTAGAGAAAAAGGTAATACTTTCCGATGACAGCTTCAATTTGTTATATTAGTATACTATTTTTGCGGTTTCATGCGTTGATGTTCCAAGCACATGCATAACGGCAAAAAGATCAATAAATTAGCAAGTCGACCCCATGACCTTTATCATTCTCCTAGATTCAATGCTTGAATTAGGAAAATCATCAATCGTGCTCCATTTGCTATGAGTTTTCTTGAGTGAAGTACACAAGCAAAGGTATCCTGGTTCATTGTAATGTCCCTAATTTTTCTGTACCGTGCTTTGTTTATTATTAGGTTAGAATGAGATTTCAATCGAATGTTACTATAATAACCTCTAGAAAGAAAAAAAAGTCATATACCTTTTTACTCATTCAAGTCCGTTATTGGACCTGGTCTCTTAACTTTTACATCATTAGAAATTAGAAATTAGAAAATCTTCGTGAAGTCAAGATCCTGATCCTATCAACTTTACCTTTTCTCCGTTGGAGCTTTTAAATAACACTCCCTCCGATCCTTATTATAAGAGGTAAATGACTACTTTTTTTTTGTCCAAAATATAAGAGACATGCATGTATTTTGACAAATATTAAATGCTCATTTCCAATTTTACCCTTATTTATAATAGGGTTTATATTTACGAGACAGTGCAACTTTCAATACAAGTAGGTTTGTTCATTAATTATTGAAGGGTTAAATTTGTAAATTTATATGAATATTAATTACAAATAACTTATTTCAATACATTTCATTGGTTTGTGTGTTTTAAGATTTTGCCTCCTATATATAGGATCAGAGGGAGTACTTTCTTATTCTTCTTCTTTTTTTGAAAAAACAAAAAACAAAAAGAGGATTCATTACTAGGGTGGGTTATATAGTGGCGGCCCACAAGAGAACGAAAGAACGGATTTGGGAGATGGAGCACCCAATGCTTCATTTCATTTCATTTAAAGCAAACGTAATTTTGGACTTTGCCTAATGTAAACCAAACTCACACTTACTCTTATGGCACAACCAACAATGTTCACGTCAGGGAACATGTAATAGTAATAGTGTAACGATTTTTTTATCATGTATAATCTTGCACAAGTTAAGGAACTCAAAATAATAGTCATATAAAAATTTATGTATTTTTATACTTTTAAAAATAAAATACTTAATTTTTTTAATAAATAATTATTGTTTTGGGTTCCTTAACCTATGAAAAAAAATCCATAATGTATTACTTTCTTGATCCTTTGCTCTTTGTCCCGGTCTTTCTTAAGTTTTCTAATAGCTGGAGGGAGATTATTTATAATGCAAGTTCTGGACCGGCCAACTTGGTCCGTGTCCATTATCAACGGTAACATTGGATGACCTAGCTCACAACTCCAGGCAGTTTGGTCTTCATAACCATTTAATTACTCATGTCTTTCACGTCTTATAATTGCATTTAATCATTATTAATAATAGTATTAATTATTAGCTATATTGTAAATGTGAAATCTCATGTAATACATATTGTTTCTTAACACCACCTTTCTTAACACTAGCAAATTTAACACTTTTGTTTGGTTTAGGAAATAATGTGGAAGAAAAGACAGTGGCCGGAGAGAAAGGGAAAGGAGGAAAAAATTAAAAAATAAAATGATTGTTTAATTGTTTCGTATGAAACAATAAAAGAAAAGAAAATTAAAATTTTTCTAACCTCTTATTTGAACTTGTAGAAAGTAAGAAGAAACAAAAAATACATTTTAATGTAGTTGTTTTCTTCTTTTTATCCAAAGTGGACATCTCCCTCCACTTTTCTTCACAAATCCGGTGGAATACTTTTGGTGGTAGGATTCGCATATTTTTCTTTCCTTCCTACCCTTTTCAAAGGTGAACCAAACAAAAAAAAAAACACTATTTTTTTCCCCCTATTTTTTCTTTCGCTTGGCCCCTCTAACTTGAATAGACACACCTCCTTTTTCCACTGTCTGAGTTGCTGCATTGGAAGGAAGCCACTTTCATCAACCGCTTTGAACCGAAACGGATATTTCCCTTGTGAAAAACAATTATAGCAAGGTCTCTCTGATTTATTTTCAGTTTCCTGTTTTCATTTCTTGAATTCAAATATAATTACAACAAAAATAATTACAAAGCAGTTACATTATTTTCATTTTGTTTTCTTGTTTCCAAAGATTTGTAGAGGAAACAGCGAAAACAAACAAAAGGTTTTTTTCAGTGTTTCTTATACAAATCTTTGGAAAGAGTAAATAAATGAAAATAATGTTATAATTTTATAATTATTTTTGTTGTAATTATTGTTATAATTAGGAAATGAAAATATGAAATAAGAAACAAACTAAAAGTTTCATTTGCCATGGCGGCAAAATATAAAATCTTCAATTTGTTTAAAAACAAAAAACAAAACTATTTCATGGATCATTTTAGCACACTAACTTTTAGCTCATTAATATTATAATTTTCTTGTAAAAAAACAATATTATAATTTATAAATTAAACTTACAGAAAAATAATAACTAAATAAATTTGAAGGAGAAAATTATAATTATTTTATCTTTTAAATTCTAAATCTCACATTCAAATATATAATTTGAAATTAAACTTATAGTAATAATAATAATAATAATAATAATAATAATAATAATAATAATAATAGTATGACCCATTTTTCATTTTAAAAATTAAAATGAGACTTGAGTCAAGTGAATATTAAAATACAAATTTTAGAGAGAAAAAATAATGTTGTGTTGTTTTGAGGGAGGAAAGAAGAAAAGAAAAAGAGAGCAATCTAAAGAGGAGAAAAATGTGTATTTTTTTTTTTCTTATTTGGTCAATGAAGGAAAAGGAAAAGAAAGAAAGAAAAATGTGGAACCCGTATTTAAAAAAATTTCATCCTAACTTATGAAGAAAAAGAGAGAGATGATATAAAAGCGTGATATGAAGTAAATATTTTTTAATTTATTATACCTTATTTCTTTTTTGAGAGAATTATAGCTCATTTTTAGTTAAGAGTATTTATATCATTTCCAAAATATTTTGAATTTAATTAATATACACTGATAGTATAAAGATTTTTTATACTGTCAACAAACAGAAATTGATAAATCATTAAAAATATTTGACTCTTATCCTAATTACCTTAAAAGTCATTCAAACCATAATTTCTAGTTGATTGATAGTATAAAACATGTTACACAGATAGTGTACAACAATTAAACTCATTTTTTTTTATTCTTTCCTCTTGATTCTGAATGTCTTGTGTGACGAAATTTTGGCAAGTTCTTTTTCCTATAACTTTGAATACAATCAAATAAAAAGATAAATTTTTTAATAATTTCCTTTCATTTCCTCTCCTAACAAATAACTCAATATTCGTCTCAATATTTACCTTTTTTTTTATCTTCGAGTTCGTTCCCTCCAATTTAATTTCTTTTATAAACCAAATAAAGTTTACATCACTGATGGAACATGATTCTGCTATAAAAAAAAACATAGTGTCTTGGTATCTTCTACCAATCAAAGGTTAGGGATATGCACAAGTATTAATAAATTATGATTTTATTTTATTAAATGACAAATTATTATTAGTCAGGGACAAAACATATGATAAGAAAGTGGGACAGGAGATCTCATACCTCACCGATGTGGCTATAACAGAGTTTTGCTATATCTTTATGCAAAATTTCCTTATTAAAAAAATGTTTTTAACGATAATTGATAAATATAATATTCGATATTTACACTGTGTTTGGTATTATGGAAAAAGGGAGGAAGGAAAATGGGAGGAAAAGGAAGTTTTCCCTCGTTTGGTTCTCAGAGAAAAGAGGAAGGAGAGAATAAAAATGGGTGGGTCCCACTGAGAATACGTTTCCTCCCAGATTGGGAAGAAAACACGAGGAAAAGTGTGAGTCTGGACGCAAATGACCTATATACTCCTGCCTCACTCATTTTCCTATGTTCCCCTCTCCCTCATTGTTCTCGCAACCGCCTTCGTGAGGCCACCGCCTTTGTGATCAGAAATTGCAACCGGATTAGTCTCCTTTAGGTCGCTCAAGAGCCACCGCCAATCCTCCAGATCTCCTCCGCCGTCGGACTCCGTCGTTGTGTCGCCCAAATCAAGCACAAAGACGCTGCCCAATGTACGACCGCCCTTCACCGTCCAGGCCACCCACCGTCGAAGGTCACCGCGTTGCGCTGTCTACCGTCGTCGATCCCAACATCGTCAAAGTTGCACATCCTTTCGTTTTCATAGCTGTCGTCTTCACTAACCATAGCCTCCACTGTGTTTTACCCGATTGTCCGCTGCACAGCCGCCGCTGTCTGCCGCCTTCCAACCACCGCGAACAGCATCCCTGTCATTCGTCAAGCTAAGCTAGGGTTCCTCTAGTCTTTATCGAGTTGTGAGAGTTTGCAAAGTTATGGTTGAGATGGGCAAAAAAACAATTAAAAGCCCACAATAGTGTCGTTTTGGATTCGTATGAGAGTATTCAATTTAACTTAATAAATTATATTAATTTCATTGAATTAGAAAATAATAAAACTTATTTAAAATTTAATCAAATTTAATTAATAAATTAAATGGTTATTTAAAGGGGACTTAATTTGTGAGGCTGACAATGTAGATGGGAATATTTACAATTTTTATCTTATTTTTACTTAAGAGTGTTTATGTCATTGCATTAGAGAAGATGTCCAAACAAGAATCTCTCATCAAATATGAATTATTTTTTCATTAATTTATTAATTTTTGAAAATAATCTGCTTTTTAAAAATTTATGGCACTTTTTTTATTAAAAAAATTTATGGTGCTTCTTTATTTTTATTTTAAGATCCAAATAAAGTTTTAATAAATTATTAATATTTTATTAATTTAGCTTGGATTCTCATGGAGTACTTATTTTTTTTATTTTGTATTAGTGAAAGTATATTTTACTTTCTTTTTCTATTTATTAAACTTAATTTTACTAAAGGGCATTTTCGTTATTTCATAAATAAATTTTTTCTTTCCTCTCACTTTCTCCTCAATCAAACAAAAGAAGGGAAAACTTTTGGTTTTCTTTCCTCTTATTTTCTCTCCAACCAAACAATCAAATAATCCTCTTATTTTTTACTCTTTTTCTTTTCTCCTCCTTTCTTTCTCCTTACTTTCTTTCCTCTCACCTTCTCTCCTATAACCAAACAAAGTGTTAATGTTATTCGATTTTACATTAATTCAAAATAAAATATGAAAAGTACCCAATTGAATAAATCCAAGAACAAGGGACCCAATTGAAAATAGTGAAAGTGACAGAGGAAAGTACATCAGAAAGTCACCACTCAGGCAGCTTTAGATCCTGCATTAATGAAAACTTTACAAACTTTAAAAAACTCTAAGATACAACAAAATTAAAATAGGCAATTTCATTCGCTAGGTTCAGCCATATATATCTCATCCTATATAACCAACCAAGCAGCGTATCTCCCGCCCCCTTCACGGTCATTCTTTTTTTCGTATCATCAAAAGTACGTTTTGTTTCTTTTCTAATTTTTATTTTTGGTGCATATTTATTTTCTTTTTTCGTTTTCTAGTTAAAGTTCATTTTCTAATTTACATCATCTTGACATTGCCAGATACTTCTCAGCCATGAAAATGATGGGCGAGACTAGCATGAGGTACCTAGTTAAGTGCCTCATGGATGAGGTAGGTATTTTAACCGTTGGATTTATTAATAAAAAAATGAAGGGCATAGATTTGCTCAACCAAAAAAAAAAAATGGAACCTCCAACCGGTGGAGGTGTCTTAACACAATATTGCCAAATAATCCCTATTCTCAATGTCAAATTTTGCAGACATACCCTCATCTCTCTCCCAACCCCTAATCACTGGTCATGGGTTCTGTTGATCGTGCAGATCTCTTGGGTCATGACGATTGTGTCGTTCAAACAATTTTCTAATGAAGTGTGAGGATATTCATATATGTGACATATTGGAAAGATGGTTCCAAAAAGAGTGAGACAAGTTTTAAACTATGTTGCTTGAATTTATCTTTCGATCTAGTTGCTTTCACCATGATGGAGTTGCTGCAGATTTATGAAGTAAAAAAATTGTTCAACCAATTTCTACAAAATGGGTAATCTTGACCCAGCTGGATGTAGAAGATGAGATGTAAAGGTTGGATCTTGTTAACTACAAACTCCAAATAAAAACGTGTCTCGATTGTTAACGTGTTAGCCGTCGATGGCATCTAATTTGGGTTGAAAAGTTATGAAAATGGCAAAAAAATAGAGGACTGGTTTTGGCATCGGGTACCAGAAACCCGTTTTTCTGAAAAACGGGTCATTTGACCCGGCTGAAGGTAGGGGAAGGGTGCACAGGTTGCTTCTTATTTAAAGTTCAAATTTAAACAAGTGTCCAAAGATGCCGTGAATTCCATGAGTAGCCTAATGGTTAGCACTTTGGCCAAATATCCCTGCAAGTCGGGTTCGATTCTGGGTTTTTGAAACATTGGTTTTTGTTTTTTTAAATGAAAGAGAAGCTGTCTTTCTATAAAATTAAAATGAAATGGGTTTGGACAGGGATCGAACCTACGCCCTGACAGAAATGAGACACCAACCATATGTCATCCAACCACTGAGCCATCCAAAGTTGATGTTCTATCCGCTGAGACTTTTTTCTATTTATAGTTACTACAGAATGTAACGTTGCACCTCATCTTCTACCTCCAGCCTCCAATCAGATCCATTTTACAGAAACTGAATGTACAAGTTTTTATTTTATTTTATTATGCTTCACAAATCTGAGGCAATATAAACTCATTAAAGGTGAAAAAACTACAAAATACTCCTTTCTCCATTAAAGGTCATGAAAGAGGAACAATGGTTAATGTGTTAATCTGTGAATGAATCACTCCTTAATATTTTCACGGTAGTTCATTCTCTTCTATTCGAGAACGAAGATAAAGCAAAGAGGGGTAAGCAAAAATTAACCTTTCATATATACCCCTAGTCAACAAAGACGGAACCTCATCTGCAAAATAACAAATTTTGGTTACCGGTATATCCCGTACAAACCGGCAATAAAGGGTAAAAAAAGTGCCTCACCACTGAGGCAGTTATCTAGCTACTTCACGCTAGACTTGGCCGAAAATGATGAGATATATATTTATTTGGTTTAAATAAGATTTTAATCCTTATAAAATTTAATAAATTTAGTTTTAATCCCTTTTGTTAGGATTTCATCCCGTAATCTCACAAATTTTGTTTTTGGTCCCTACTGTCATATCTTTCCATCAACTTCTGACAGGGCAAACGAAACTCCATGTCAGTCATGCCATGACGTCATCCACATGCATTGACATGGCATGACAGACATGACATTCCGTTTGCCATATCAGCAATTGACAGAAAGAGATGATGATATGTACCAAAATTTAATTTTTTATATTGCAGAGACGAAATCCTAAAACAAATTTTACAGGGATTAAAACCAAAATTGGTGAACTTTGCAGGGAACAAAAAAGTATTTAAACCAAAAAATCATACATTTAGGGTCACAGGGTTAAAATTGTCAAATTTCTTCTTTTGGTATGATTTCTAATACTCATGGTACTGAGATAATTTTATGTTCATGTCTGACTTGCTTCAATTGCTTTGAAATTTAGCAAGAAAATAGAAACAATCATACATTAGGGGCCATAGGGTTAATATTGCCAATTTTCTTCTTTTGGTATGATTTCCTGTTTCTGCAGAGAATGATCATCCTATGATCACTCGAGCAAATACTGGTATCACCAGGCCAAAGAGAATTATGTTGTCTCAGTTGTTTGATACTGAAACTGAACCAAAAAGGTAAAAAGTGCTCTTGCATCTTCATATTGTAAGGCTGATATGACTCAAGAATATAAGACACTCATTCACAATAAAAGTCGGACACTTGTTCTTTTGCCTCCTGGTAGATCATCTGTTGGTTGTAGATGGATCTTTAATGTAAAAAGAAACTCTGATGGCTCGGTTAGTAGATACGAGGCAAGACTTGTCGCTAAGGGATTCTATCAACAAGAAGGATTCAATTACTTTAAAACTTTCAGCCCTGTTGTTAAGCCTGCCACAATCAGAATTGTTCTAACATTGCCATTGTCCAAAGGCTGGTCTCTAAGGCAAATAGACATCAATAATGCATTTCCAAATGGAGACTTGATGGAATAAGTGTACATGTCACAACCACTTGGATTTTCCAAAGGTGATGGCTGCCTTGTTGCAGACTTCACAAAGTAATATATGGTCTCAAACAAGCTCCGACGGAATGGTTTGCTAAACTCAACCACACTCTTATCAATATTGGTTTCACATCTGCCAAATCAGATTGTTCCTTGATCATGAAGCATGCATCCTCTTATACAACACTTATCCTAGTATATGTTGATGATATTATCCTCACAAGTAATTCTCCAAGTGTCATTGAGTCTCTTATTCACTCTCTTCATACTTCTTTCTGTTGAAATAACTTGGCAACCTCAGTTTCTTCCTTGGCATTCAAGTTCAGAAATCATCTAGAGGAGGAATTCATCTTTCTCAAACCAAATACATCCATAAACTTCTTCAAATAGCAAACGTGATTATTGCCAAACCAATGTCCACTCCCATGGTTACTTGTCTTAAATTGACTACAGTAGGGGGAGAACCATTTGAAGACCCCTTTTTCTATATAGATCCATTGTCGAGAGCATATAATATGTCGCCTTAACAAGGCCAAAAATCTCTTTTGCAGTGAATAAGGTCTGTCAATACATGCACCAGCCACAATCTCATCATTGGCAAGTCGTTAAAAGAATTCTAAGATACCTATGTGGTACTGCCAACTTATCCATAGTACCGTCTTCTGACTTCAACATCGCTGCATTTTGTGATTTGAATTGGGGTTCAGACCTTGATGACAGGAAGTCCACTACTGGTTTTTGCATCTATCTTAGTGCAAAGCTCATCTCATGGTCCTCAAAGAAACAACAAGTTATCTCTAGAATATCCAGCAATGAAGTATAGAAGTTTAGCTGCTGCAACTGCTGCCATTGCTTGGATTTATTCCCTACTGGTTGAATTGCAACTGCCTACCAGCTCAGCACATTTAACTCAATGTTATAATCTTAGTACTATCATTCTGATTGCTAATCCAATACTGCATTCGAGGACCAAACACTTTGAATTGGATGTATATTTTGTTCACCATGAGTTTGAGGGCGATGTTAGAGAAAGTGCTAGTGATCAATTGGTTAATCAATTAGTTACAAGATTAGAACTGATTGAATATGTTAGTTATGTTTGTTATTGATGGGTGCAACGACTAAATATGTTATAGCTTATATCTCAAGAGTTGTGTATGAGTTCTATATATTCACATTAGTTGTATGTTCATCTCGATTGTGCTTGGCTCAACTGTAACTTCACAGTTTCTTTCATCCATTTGGTTCATTAGTTTGAAGGTTCTCCCAGCAAATGTTGTTGGGTTTTCATGAGATAATCCTCTTTTAAAATCATATCTCAAGGCGGAAGAAAACCATTCCCATGGATCGCACATTACAAACATGAATCACACAAAGCATTAGTGTTTACCTCTTGAAGCGTGCTTTACTTTTCGATCACCAGTGCCACCAAGGGGCGATACCTTTACTCAGTCCACGCGAGCAAATGGGCGTCTGAGCAAAGCGTCTTGTGCTAGCTGACAGCTACAGAGAGGCACGGTTAGCAAGACTAGGTTAGAGGAGAGATCACTAGTCTTTTTATAAGTTGGCAGCTCCCTTTAACTTAACTGCTTACCCTATTCGGCTTTGTACACTACAAACCCAATTGTCCTTATATTAATTAAATCATATTTAATTAATATAACCGCTCCGCATTTGCTTTATGCGTGTGACCCTATAGGCTCCCACTAAGTTGGCGATAATACTAAATAGGCTTAATTGCAGTTTTGGTCCCCCTAATATTGGGTATGTGTGATTTTGGTCCCTAAAGTTTTTTTTTGTGTGTGCATATTTGGTCCCCTATTTTTTCAATGTTGCAAATTTGATGCTTATGTCAATGTCTATCAATTTTTTAATGATTAGCATAGAGGAACCACTCCTCTAAGCAAATAGAACCACTACTCTAAGCGCATAGAACCTCTTCTTGAGCTTTTGTGGTAAAGGATCACGTAGTAGAACCAGAAAAGGTCCTGAAAATGAGGGACAAAATCAGTAAATGACAGAGAGGAGTGAGAACATCAGCCAGAGGTTGTGTGTGCTTAGAGGAGTTATTCCTTTATGTTGTTCATTGAAAAAATTGATTGACATTAGACAAAAGGATCAAATTTGCAATATTGAAAAAATAGGAGGACCAAATGTGCACTAAAAAAATTTAGGGACCAAAATCGTACATGGCCAATAGTAGAGGGACTAAAACTGCAATTAAGCCTATTAAATATTATAATAATGTCAAATATTAATTATAATATTAAATATTATAAATAATGAGCGGCATCTAGCAATGCATTACTACTCAATTAGCGAGAGTATCGGTGATCTGATTTTAGCCTTACAGTGACCAAAATTTACTGTGCATCCATATGTCTTAATGGAACACAAGGCATAAGAGTGTCATCCTTGTTATGTTCAATTATTTATTCCTCCATCCCCGAGTAGACGTGTAATCACAAACAGACCCAATATCACATATTGGCCCACTTCCGCATGGCCACGCATATTTCACGTCTTGCCCTATCGAGGGGCCCAAGACATTGCCCTTGTTATGTAGGAGGGGCGAATCCTGTCTACATCACTCACATTCCTTAACATGATTTATTGCAGGCCCAATAGCTACCTTTGTGATCACCCTGTTAGGCATGACATTTGATAGGATTAAAGCCTGTAACTCTTCCTGTAGAAATCATAGTGACTTCAAGTCGAAGGACTACTTCACTATGGTCATCATGAGAATACTTATGGCACCTACATAACTATTATGAAATATTCTCATAGTGAGTTGTCCGATATAAATATTACTCCTATTATTTTTACCTATGTGCCGACTTGATATCACATATTCATGACCCGTGAGATGTAGTCATTAGTCTACTCACAATAGTTTATATGTATTATTGTCGTCCTAATTAACAATAATACTCTACTAAAGATATTTAAGAATAACGTTCTATCATTCAATGATGTCTCACAATTAAGTTACATACTTAATATCTCATTGAATGAACTACCTATTCTAAGGATTTTATTATGCTATAAACTAATAACATAATAAATGAATGCCTCATTCATATATCATATATATGATTAAGTCCATGATACAAATAATGATCTATTCAAAATAAACTGGCCTCTAGGGCTTACACCAACAAATGTATCCCAGCAAATTTTTTATGACAACAAATCCAAAATAAGTTATGAAAAGTACCAAAACACCTTAATTAGAAGTAACATAGAATTCCTATGACTATCGATGGTGGGGATAACTTGGGTTCAAGGCTTGAATTAAATACTAGCATTGGATTTTTAATATAGAAAAATTATATTAAACTCCCATGAAATCTGAGTTAATTAAATTTAGTATTTTTTTTAAAAAAGAATTACAATTACATTTTATATTTAGTTATTATTATGCTTAACCCCAATTTTAATTATAATGATCTCCTTTGTAGAGACATAAATGGAACTTTAATAAGAATGCCAAATCTAATTAAATTAAACAGAAATTAATATATATTGTCTACATGTGTTGGATATAATATTACATGTGATTTTATTTTTTTCCTTTCGAAACAGACAAGTATGGATGGAGCAAATCACAGAAAAATGTGACTGATAAATCTAAAGGTAGGTTGTTCTAAAAAAATAAAATAAAAAAAATCTAATGTTGTGTGGTTGTCTGACTTGACCCTTGAGAGTTGTGGGAAGACGTGGAGGATGGTCTAAAAATTAAAAAAGGTGCGGTGGGCAATACGGATTCTAAAGAGAGAGGTAGGGAAGCAAGAATGGACAACATTGATACTTAGGATAGGATAGGATAGGATAGAAATGAGGATAGGAATAGGATATGAAATAAGTAGGATAAGTTGTTATTCTGTTCGATATTGGTGTCCATCAAATAATCAACTGGATAGTATTATAATTTTAGTATGAATTTTAAAATTTTTATTTTTATTTTTATTCTAAATATTTTCATATTTTTTTAGATTTAATTTTTATTTTTTAAATTATATAAAAAGATAAAATTATCTTTATGATAAAATTACATATACTTTTTTTAAAATTTTAAATAATGTTTAACTAAAATTAATTTTTTTATAATTTTAAATATTCATTTTGAGTTTTCACTTTACATATAGTTAAATTATTATAATAATTTTTATATTTTTTTGTTTTTTAAAATAATATAAAATGACAAAATTAGCCTTGTGATAAAATAAAAATTTTGAAATTAATTATTTATATTTTTGTTTTTTTGAATATTTTATATTTTACTCTATCTTTTTTATAATCATGTTATATTTCATTATACTTTAGATTATTATTTTATTATACTTTAAATATTTTATATATAAATATATTTGTAATTTATTATATATTAAATCATTCTATCCTAACCTGCTGAGTTCTAACCCAACCCTTCTTTCAGGATATAATTTTAAATAGACGGACATGATATAATAAGTGATAGTATTGATCTATCCTATCCTATTGGCGGCTCACCAAACAATAATTTCAAACAATATATGATAGCTTATCATATTTTATCTCTTTTGCCTTGTCTGTGAAACGAGCCATAAGTCCAAGACACGATCACAAGAAGACACAGCAAGCAAGGTCTTAAATTATTGAGAAATGGCTGGTGGTGCATGTAACCAACGGTACATATGATTTAGCTGAAGGAGCACCCAATAATAATTATGTAAAAATTAAGATAAAATTATGTAAAGGATTTAATTGGTGTTATACTGATAATATAAATATTTTTTATATTATTAATTAATTAGAAATTGACACATCATTACAAAATTTTGACTCTTATTCTAACTATTATAAAAATTATCAATTTTATAATTTTTAATTAATTGTTAATATAAAAAATTTTATACTGACTTCGTATAGAAATTAAACTCTTATGTAAATACGATACAACGTATATAAATGTACGTACGTGAATAATGTTATTTTAAATTCTTAATCTCATTCCCATGGCCATGCCATGCGCGAAGAGGCATTTGAAGTGAAGACTGAAGAGAGTAAGAGACATCGTAGGTGGAGCCATGGATATACAGCAGGCCTAGCTAGCAAGCTACGGTAGTAGGTAGGGAAGAGCAGAAGGAGACAGGCAAAAGCAGAGAAGCAGGAGAGACTAGGGACTAGAGAGCAGAGTAAGTCGTAGACCTCTCCTTTGTTCATCATTCACACTTTGACCTTCCACTTCAAATTATTAAAATAGGGTTTTTACTGTCTATTTATTTTTAGGATATTTATTCAAAGATTAAAAACTGGTAATTTTTTTAAAAAATAAATAAATTCATCATTTTTTTGATATATTTTTTTTAACCCATATCTAAAAAGTACTTCTTATCATTTGCTTTAAAATAAATAAATAATAGTATTATTTGAAATCAGGGAGCCTTAGGACAACATATGTATTATTTTGGCAGTGTTAATTTGTTTTATTTTTTCCATTTTAATAATGTAAACTTTCAATGGCACCGTTTAATTTTTTTCTTACGAATTAATGATCAGTTGGATAAATTTATTATTTTAAAAGAATATTTGTGAAATAAAAATTACATTAATTAAGAATAAAATTAATGAATAAGTTATCAGATATTTCATATCTATCAAGTCAAATCATCTGTACTTACTACTTAGTACTTACATAATGATCAGTTTTTGTCATGTAGTGGTAGTAACATAGCAAAGGCTAGAATATTGCTGTACTGTAACTTTCTATTTAATATGATAAACAACACATGTTTTTGTCAATGTTGAACATATTCCTTTTATTTGAAACGCATCATCATCATCATAAATGTAAAAATTATGTTTCAACAATTTCATTTCATGACTTGTTCCTTGTTTGAATTGTATCTGGATTTGCAAGTTTGGAGTGACAAGACTGTAATTTTTTTCGCTGAACCTAAAAACTTGAGTTTTTCAGCTCCGTTTGCAGTTGATGTCCAATTAAAGAAGAGAAATGTTTTTTAACACTCCATTTGGGATACGTCCAGCGATACTTAAATATTTGATTAATCACATATAAATATTTGATTAATTCAATTTATTATATGGTTAATGGGTTATCCTGAAACTTACAATCATTTTCCACAGCCATTAACTAAATATTTGCACGTGATTAACCGAATATTTACATGTTTGTGGAAAATGATTGTAAGCTTCATGATGACACATTAATCATATAAAGAACCGAATTAACAAGATAGTTGCATGTGATTAACCAAATATTTGTATGGTTATGGAAAATTAGCTTCAGATGACCTATTAACCATATAATGAATTGAATTAACCAAATATTTATGTATCACTGGAGGTATCCCAAATAAGATGTTCAAATAACACTACTGATTAAAGAATGTGTAGTTTTAATTACTCTTCGGACTTTCTGAAATAAAACGTACATTTTTAAACCAAACTACTTCAATTGTTCATATCCAATCCTTGTCACAGAGTGAGGTACATCAAGTACAATCTTTACATAGACCATGAACATCTCAGAGCAGACACAGACAGATCTCATATTGCAGTAATGCAAAGCCACGCATAGTGATAAAACAGATATTGCAGATCTGTTATTGTGATATCTCAAACGGATAACTTATGGGACAACTCGTATGTATGCATTAGGGGAGTGGCGATTTTATAATTTTGACAATGTATAGTGACATTTTCGTAATGAATAGTACATGAGCAGTATATGAACAGTGCATTTTAGGATTTTTTTTAAAATATTTAAATTTTAAAAACTTGGTTATTTGATCAATTATGTACAAATATTTGATTAATCACCTGCAAATATTTGGTTAATTTAATTCATTATATGGTCAACCGGTCATCTAGCTTCAGGATAACTCATTAACCATATAATGAACTGAATTAACCAAATATTTGAACGTGATTAACCAAATATTTACATGGGTGTGAAAAATGATTGTAAGTTTCAGGATGACCCATTAACCATATAATGAACTGAATTAACCAAATATTTATACGTGATTAACCAAATATTTATATGATTGTGGAAAATGATTGTAAGTTTCAGGATGACCTATTAACCATATAATGAACTGAATTAACCAAATATTTGTATGTGATTAACCAAATATTTTCACCTAATTAACCAAAAATGTTAATACTAAAAAAAAAAATTTTAAAAAAAGAATTTTAAAAAAAATTTGAAACATTGTTCACATATACGAGTTGTCCCGTATAGTTGTCAAACATGGTGTTAGAAAAACATTTCTAGTGATAAAAAGCGAAGTCAAAATAAGAATAGAGTATGTGTTTGTTTTAGATTCATCGGCATGAAAATCTCCCTCAGCCTTAGAAATAATTGATTTTCGAATATTAGATCTTGTTTGGTTATAAATCATGTTAAAACAATCATTTTGAGGTAAACAGATTTAATTTTACGAGGAAACAATAATTTTTAATTTTTCCGTTAAATAGAATTGATTCTAGGTGTATGATCAATAAAATTCATTATATTTATACTTCAAAAGTGATTCTACTTTAGAATCCAAATAAAACCAATTCTTCTAAACATACTTTTAAAATATCATTATCAAACACAAATCAATTTTTTTAATCTCATTTTTTTAAAATGAATTTTTTCAAAATCAATTCTATCAAAATTTAAAACAAACGGACTCTCGTCCGAGAAAAAGGTTTATATTGTATATACATTATTTTATATTTAAACATTTTTTATCATATAATTATATAGTGAATTTCATTCATTTATTTATTTTTTTTATAAAAAAAGTTTAGAGTGAAGGGATGGTACCACTATCGAAGGCAAGGAAAACCTACGGATTTTATGAGCACTTGTAAAGAGATTTATATTTACCTCATCCTAAGGAGATTAGTGGGGATTCGAACATACGACCTATCATATATGACCTTGTTATGCTACAGTAGACCAACTCCTTGAGGTTCATTTTATTTTTAACATAGTAGCAACATTAAAATTTTATCACATACTTTTTTTTTTTTTACAGCAATTTTATCACATTCTTAAGTGTATGCAAATTTGCACATACGTAATATGTAATAAGCTTTATTCATTGATTACCTTTGCACGACAGCTATTTTAATAGTTAAAATAAATTATTACAGTATTTTTTTTTTTTGCTAGAAAAATTATTGAAGTATTTTTTTAGTTATAAATTTATAGCGAATGATATTATTCCTTGTTCAAAATGCAAATTTATTCAATAATAAAACCAGAATGTAACAGTATCAAGGTTCCATTTTTATGGTGTTAAGGATATCCCTTGCTAATAGTAAAAAATTAATCATTTTCGAGGTTTAAAGATCACCGAAGTTTTGCCTCTCCCGACAAATATTTTCTCTATATACGATCACAATCAAACATCTGACAACATGCTTAACAAGCTCAACTATCTACTAACTATGTTAGGATTTGTTATAGCATCAAGATTTTTTTCTATTAACTATAGAATCTAGGTAATTCAAGTGCATAAGTGCATATTGAGTTATGAAAATTTAAACTCAAATTTAATTTCACTCGAGGTGAATTGGGTCATTTGTCTAAATTTTAATTATGTGTTGATCTAACAAATTATAATTAAGAGGATATTATTATTTTCTTATTTGAAAAATTAAAACTCAATTATTAATTGTAGTAAAATAACTGGAACTGATTCTGATTATAGTTTTCCTATTAGTTTTTAGAAAAATTCACCCTTTTGCAATTGGGTCTTTCATTCAAGCCACACCGCCGAATAATTGATGGATGGAGTATCAGATTACTGAATTGGGCCGTATAGAAATGGTTTTCTTCATGGAACTTTCTAGACAAGTTAAATGAAAATAGTAAGGAATTTCACAAACGAATTCCAACACAAATTGCTATGAAATTACCTTCTCTACATTCATATAGAGTAGATCCTGGGATCCTTAATATCTTGTTACATGAGACACCATTTGTGGTGGTTACCCCATTATTATACATCAGCAAAAACGTATAATAATGTTAGTTATTATTATGGAGCTTTTCATTATATCTTTTCCAATTAACCAACTCTTGCCCTGAGAAGTTCCAAACGGCATTAGAAAAATCTAGTGTCATTAGCTGTTCTAGTATTTCTTCCCAATTTTTTTGTCAACCAAATTCGGTCCCTTACGAGTTACAACATGGAAAGGAACATGCACATATGGCAGTAGTGCAGAATAAAGAGACTTTTATTTAATTGAATGATGAACTTTACAACGTGACTACTCAAAGAGGGTCCTCTCTTCCGCTACTACTTACAAGCCACTAGCCAAAAATATATATCATGCAGCAGAAAGCCTATCTTTGAAGTGGAAGCAGAACTCTTGTTAAACCCTTCAGCGGAAAAAGTGAGCTCCACAGTCACCATTAGGGAACACAACACAGAGGGGTTTAGATGACAGTTCCACTAGGAATTAATGCATCCTTGATTACTGTGACGATCCCACTTTTTATGAAATACCCATCTGTTTCCCTTGCAGCTTCTTGTACATTGTCACTGTTAATGATCTGAGCATTGAAACCAAAAGTTAGATATCTAACATATGTTACATGAATGAAAACAGGGTAATTGAGTAAATGTCCAACAAATCAGGGCTGGAGTATGAAAAACAAACATATATAGTAGAATTTCTTATCAAGGCTTAATGTCTAATATCTAAGTAATAATCAGATGATAGGACAAAACAAACAACTTGTCAAGATTCATAGGATAAAATGGCTTATAATGTAAAACGAGGAATAAAACTGTATAAAGTTGATGAATGATGAGATTACAACCTTCACATCTTCCCCAACTCGAGCATTCTTGTCAATAATTGCCCTTTTGATATGGGAGTTCTTGCCAATACCAATAGGAACACTGCCTTTAGCAGCCAGAAACCTTTTATCAGCTTCCGTCTGGAACACAACAATCAGAAAACCAATATTGAAGTTAGAACTGCTAGTCAAGCTTTTTTTTTGGTAGGCAAAAAAAGCTAGTCAAGCTAAATTAGTCCAGTAACATTATTCACCTACAGTTACAAATCGATGAATCGAAGCACTTGTAAGCAATTCAACCACTTTCATATGTCAAACTTTGGCTACTAAAGCTTGAAAAATAATAAGGGCTATATATTTATTTATATTACCTCATAATAATCTGCCCCCATTAACAATGTGTCTTCGATAATTGCACCTTCTGATATGCAAGATCTCAACCCAACCACCGAATGGTGAATTTTGCAGTTCTATGGAACAAAAATATGGCATACAAGTTTAGTTTCCTATGAAAAAAAATTAATATAATCATATTTAACACCTTTGTCAAGAAATATGTAAATGTGCCTCACATTCATAGAGCAGCTAGGTAGGTTGGTACAGTTCTAAAAAGCTTACCTTAATTACACATCCTTCACCAATAACACTATCAGTGACATCAGCGTCAAGCATTTTAGATGGAGGCAAATATCGTGGTTGGGTGTAGATTGGAGATGAACGATCATAGAAACTGCAGTCAATATTCCAAAAACCATGAACACGTAAACATCACAATGAAAATGGTATCATTAAAATACATTAATAATACGCTGATTACATCAAATAACCATAATTAGTCACCTGAAGTCTGGCACTGGCTTTTTGGTGATCCCCAGGTTTGCATTATAGAAAGCCTCAATTGTACCAATGTCTTCCCAGTAGCCATCATACAAGTAAGCTTGCACCTGTGAATAGTCATTAGCATAACATCAAGCTCTGGAGGTTAAAGCTCTGAAAGCTTAGATAGCAAGGTCCTACAAGATCAAATGTTGAAACCTCCAAGAAACCATAAGCAATGACCTTTGTTACGACAAAGTTTTCGTACAGAATATTTTAGAAATGCGATCAATTGGGCGTACATATTCATACAGTTCCCCAGAGTCCATATTGTGCATTAGACAGAACTCAGAAAGGTTTTGGCTCAACACAAATAAATAACTAGATTCTCCGTAGGCTACAATATTCTCAGGTAATGATTTCTACACTACATCATGCATTAAATAATGGGAACTTTTTAATACTAAACAATTGGAAGAAACACATACTCTCATTCCAATGGAAGTTGCACCAGGAATCACTTCACTCCCAAAGTCATTTGCACCAGGAAACTTCTCGCGGAGAAGGTCTAACATCACATCTTTGCTGACAACATATATACCCATGCTTGCAATATAAGGCATTTCCTTTGCTCTTTCATCATCAAGACCCAAAATAGTAGTATCAACCTGGTAGAGAAAAATGATAGTGGCATATTTAACCAATTTTTAAGGAAAAATTTGCTGGAAAAATAACATATAAGGCATATTATATGGCTTACCTTCATAGCTTTCAACTGCTCTCCTTTTGGCTTTTCAGCAAATTCAATTATACGTCCCTCTTCATCGATCTTCATTAGACCAAAAGCAGTGGCACGCTTTTCATCCATTGGCAATGCAGCCACGGTAATATCAGCATCAGTTTCCCTATGTGCTTGGATAAACTTTTCATAATCCATTCGATACAAATGGTCACCAGCCAGAACTAAGAATTCCAAAACATTGTGCTCCTCAAAAAGCCATAAATATTGCCTCACAGCATCTGCAGTACCCTGTAATAATGATATCAGATTTGTTGAAATAAAGAGGCCATCAAGAAGTGCCAAAAATTTGAGAAACATGATAACTATAAGGTATTGACTTTCCACAGAATAAGACAGTTCAACTTCAATATTAACATAACACAAGTGATTCCTCAAATATAAAGAGGGCAGCACTAGAAAACAGAGTTAAGGTTGTGTTGTTACCTGGAACCAATTAGGATTCTCAGGACTCTGCTGAGCAGCAAGAACCTCAACAAAACCCTCATTTTTGTAGCCACCCATGTTGCTTGCATATGCACGGGAAAGATGCCGGTTCAGGGATGCGGAATTGAACTGTGTAAGAACATAGATCTTGGATATGTTGCTGTTCAGGCAGTTGCTAACTGGAATATCAATTAGCCTATAGTTTGCTCCAAGAGGAACAGCTGGTTTTGCTCGCTTCTTGGTCAGTGGATAAAGACGAGTCCCGGCACCCCCTCCAAGTATAATTCCAAGTACACTCTGAACATCACATTGCAATCAGAACAAATCCAGTCATATCAAGAGAAATTCTTGCATAAACATGGAGGACCCAAGCTGGGTGCACTGGCCCATCACATCGTTGTAGATTCGGGTAACTAATTATTAATCAACTATAGTAGTGATCTATTAACTAATGATGTGTTTGGCCTAGTGCATCCAATATGCTTGTTCCATGTTAAACACAGGGTGAAAATTTTCTTTTGTGGCATTAAAAAATCCGTAGTTTCCAATTTGATCTACAAGAGAAACAAAAAAAATTCTCTCCTTTCATCCTAACTAGAATGAACTTTCATTAATCTAGCAACAATATGAAGCGAATAAATTGACAGCAAACTCCAATTATGCACACCCCACTTTTTTAGTACATTGAGATAACAAATCTATGATTGAAAATTGCAAATTTTACATTAGTTTTCACTTTGCTATGTGGTCTAACAATAGAAGAAGAAAAACAAAAAAAGCAATGAAGAAAACTGACTCTGCTAGCGTCTGGATCAAGACAGGTCTGGGAGTTTTGGGAATCAGAAACGGCCGTAGGAGAAACAATCAGCGGGGTGCGGGTGCAGCTTGATCTTCCTGCACCTGACACTGTGGGAAGCTTTTGGCCAGAGAGCTGTGATGCGGTAAATGAGAGGAGGCTGCGTGGGGTGGCTTTCCTTCCAACGTTCGATGATGGCACTTTCAGAACACCGGTAGAAACCATAGACGCCATCGAATCTGAATCAAGCTCACTGTGTGAGACTTGCTAGCTTCAAGGAAACAAACGAGAGAGTGATTGTGTGGTTCTGAATCCGAGCCTCCCTTACTTATTATGTGATGGAGATTCTATATGCTACGGATATTATTATTTGATGCAAAATACGCCTCTTTGCTTTCTATTTATTTTAAGGTAAAAGTAAGTTGCAATGTATTATTTTGCTTACACAAGTTTTAGTTTAGTTAATAGAAACAAATGTGTATTTTTTTTTTAGTCCAAAATATAAGAAGCATATATCAATTTTTACACATATTAAATGTTAATTTCCAATGTTATCCTCATTTATAATATGATTTATATTTACGAAATATATCAACTTTCCATACAAGTAAGTTTATTCATTAATTAAAAACGGTATTTTTGAAAATTTATATGAATATTAATTACAATTAGCTCATTTCAATGTATTTCCTTAGTCTGTGTATTTTTTTTTGGGTTTCATTTCTTATATTAAGGACCGGAGGGAGTAACAATATAAACCTTTGCATGATAACATATATAATTTGATTATAAGACTAGCAATTAATTATTATAATATGATAATTGATCGGTGATCTGTTAATCAACTGAATCATGTTATTAATTAAAATTTTATTAATAGGAGTAAGAATAATATGTAAATTTTGGTGCACAAGAATCAAAATTGTTGTTTGGTACTATGTGATTGAAAGATTATGCCTAAAACGACAAAGAACATTTGATATGATAGAGTGCAATTTGCAAGTGGAATGAATTATTGGTGAGAAGACTAGGTTTTTGGTTTTTCCAAAACGATTTTGCATTTTGCACCGTTCTTTTATTTTAAGGAAAAGACGGGGACAGGTATAGGCAGGGTGCGCCATTCTGGTTGTATTACCACCGTTGAGAGAATGTCCCTTGGCAGATAGTGAGACACTTCATGTATCACTCCCATGCATATGTTTTTATTTATTCAATAATTTTTTTTAATGCCTTGTTAATGAGTGCATTAAGAATTTTGGTTAATGATTCCATAAAAAAAAGTAAGTTTTTCTTGAAACGCTATATATTTAACTTCTTAAAATATTAAAAGCATCACTCTTCAATATTAAAAACTTTTGATTAAAGTTTTCTGATTAGCATTCTCCTTTTTTTTAAAGTGAATTTGCCTCTAATATAAATAAGGGATTCAGGTTCTCTCATGTTTACTTATTACATTATATAATTATATTGGAGAGAGAAAGAAATAAAGTTCGTAAAATCTAATTAGTTGGCCCTACAACTAGTCATAGTGATCCATGCATATTAATAATTATGTCTACTAGTACTTGTACCCGTGCGATGCACGGGATACTTATGAGCTTATGAATAATATGATTTATGATTAAATTCAAAATATATGCATAATTAATTTAATAACGATTTTATGTATTAGTTGTATTTAGTGTAGAAAATATAGAAAAAATTTGATTTACTTAATTATTATTTTTTTTATAAAAGGGGCAACATTTAACACATATATACCTTGAAGGATTTTGAATTTTCATTTTTAAATAATTTAAAATGTGTAAAACCTTGTTGAATTTTCTGTAAAAGAGAAAGAGAACTAATAAGAGCAATATCAACCAAAATAAGCAACAAATATAATAATTTAAGAGTAACCTTCGTAGCTTAAATTTTGAAAGACTTTTTTATAAATAATATTTGAAGTAGTGTTGAAAATGTGTCGGTCATTGCCGCATTATCTTCAATGCAGACGATGGTAAGGCTTGACGTTACGACATACAACTATATCCATGTGAGAAAAGAGGTTGTAGTAGATTAGTTCGTACATGTTTAAGAGGTTGTCAATGTTTGGTTTAAAATAAATATGGTTGTTAATGAAAAGTATTCCAACATCAAAAAGCACATTTTGCAAAAAGGAAAAATCATATAAATTGAAAGGTATAAATGACTTTTAAAATAGGAAAACAAAAATGATTCTATTAAAATTTGTAACATGGATAAAAGTAATTGATAGATAAAAAAAATTATTTGAAAATTAAAAAAATTATTATTAATACAATGTAATTGCACATTGAGAAATTTAAAGTTAATGAAAGAGGTTATAGGTAGGTGAAAATTAATGTAAAACGTGTAATTAATACATCTTAGCCTGTGGAAATTTGCACAGGATAGAAAAACCCAATTTTAAAACAAATTATTTTTATATTTTGGACTAATTTATTTTTTGTGTGAGAAACATTTGCGAAGAAATCCTAACAACAGTTAAAATTATTAAAATTTGAATGTTTGATTTTATTTTATTTAAAAAGATGGTTGTAATAAAGAGAATCACTTCTTTAAGGATGAATGTTTACTACCAGCACGATACAATGTGTCTTATCTATCCTTCAGGCCCTCAATCCATGTCCCAATATAAACCCCCTTCCCTATATGTGCAAATGTATAAACTCCTGATCGATGCCTGCCTTATTAGACCATCTAACCAAAAACCATAAAAAAATATCACTGTTAGCCCAATTCATAACCCCTCTACCATCTTTTTTCCCATTTTCCCTTAGGCCAATCAATAATATCGTGTAATATGAAGCACAACTAGAATCATGGACAACTTAGAAGGAACTAAACCCTCTCTAAAAATGTTTGACACATGACATGTGCCGGAACTGTCCACTTATTCTCTAGCTGCCCACAACACCCACCACCCAAAAAGTTATTAAATTGAAGTAAAATGAATTTAATATTCAAGATACCTCTGCATTTGTAACTGGATTACTCAAGATGATTTAGTTTAATTTTTTAAGGCACAAATTACTCAAGATGCCTCTCCATTTGTAACTGAATGCCGATTAATGCAATGAAGACAGGCTAATTAAGATTAAATCTCTTCCAAATTCCAATCAGATGCTATAATAACTGAAATAATCCTCCATAGCATTTAACAATAGCCAATTAATTCTGCCCGTTTGAAAGTAAATGGCAATTAGCACAATCTTAAAAGCCCAATCAAAACGAAATTTATACCATAAACACATACAGACCAGCACATTTACTCAACACTCAATCCATAAACATGGTGGATGAATTGCAGAAAACATATTTGCATAGTAGAAACATACATCCAATGAGTTAAACAAAAGATAATTTGGTATTTGTATTTGACTTAATGTCTAAAAACTGCTTCTCAGATGAATTTTGAGCACTTTCAAAATCCTCATCAAAGAACAAATCCAGATGTCCATCCCGCTTAATGAAAAACTGAGGATCCATATAATACTTAGCCCTGTTAGACGTAATGTTACAGTAATACTTGAAAATTTGCGAGTATGCCATACTTGAAAATTTGACATAACATCTGTCTATGAACCGATATACCCGCAATAAAAAAAATAGAGACAGAGATTGTTATAGTTAATTAGACATTCCCAGTGAGAAGGTTCCAAAGCATTCAGATAATATAATAAGATCATGGACAAAGTTACAAATGGGAACATAGATAAAAAAAACAACATACATGGCTAAGCAACATATACAATAGCAGATTATATGCAGCTCCTGGCCAACCCGCAAACAGTCTTTGTAACCATTCCTGTTGCCTTATCGCTTATTGAAAAAATGAGTATCCTCATACCTCTTTTTATGAATAATACCCATCCATCCAATTGAAAAAAGATTGATGCAAGAGGAGGATAGAGAGATAGGTTGCCTGTAATAGATCTCATTCATCCAATTTTTTTTATTATAAATCAAGGCCCTAAGTAAGGGTTGGAAATGGTCTCCAACACTGAAGATCTGTCATGTATAGGCATAATATAGGGTAGAGTACTATCCCAGAACTCCCAGCCAAATAAAGTGTATATTCTTCCTCTTTACTTTCTTCATCTATTGACCACCAACCTAGCAACCTGTTGAGAGGGAAAGTATATATCCAATGACAAATTGTCCATGTTAGTTCAATAACACTTTTTAAGTTTTTCTAAGTTCAGTAAAGAATTAATTTTTTTTTTGCTTTTAGTAAAGAATTATTTTTTTTTGTTGTCAATCAGATATAAACTGATACCTTGACCCATGATGAAAGAACCGAAAGCAATCTGGGATTTTGATGCTATATAGATGAGTAGGTTCTTCTAGGAGCATCTCCACTGTAGAGTAAAAGAACTATTTTCTCTATTAATCTATATGCTAGAAATAAGACCCCAGCTCCTTGCAACAAAAGAATAGGTAAAAAAATATCCAATGTGGCATTTTTTTTTTTTTTTGCACTTTAGGGTGTGCCCTAAAATTTAAAGAAAACAAATGAGAAAAGAACATTTTAAGAAACAAAGAAACCTAAAAATTTTGAGAACGTAATGACAGGGTTTTGTGAGCATGTATCATATCTCTAAATGTAGAAAAAGAAGTATTTGGAAACAGTCGACCTGTCAGCTCAAACCTCCTCTCACCGTCTGCCGGTAGCTCAGCTCCTTCGCGCAATCCACCTTTCAGACAACACCAGGTGACCTTCCCTTCATCTAATACTTAATGCTTATCACAAATCTTAAAAAGAAATTAATTGTGATCTAGTAATTGCAAATTACTGAGTTACCGATTTGCATAGTCAGTATTGTCATAGAGAACAATAAAGAAATGGTGCTTGCAAGAGAGAGAGGTCAGAGAAGAGAAATGGTGGAAGTTGTTTAGACCCAAAAGGCTGAAAGTACTGCCCCATTCACCACCTTAACTTCCAGATGGCGCCGTCCGGAACCGCCCAGAGCCACCACACGTCGTCCCTTTGTCCTTTGGTTCTATCTCTGAAGATATGTTTTGGTTTTTGACTATTGAGGATACCTACCTTTCTGACTTCGTAGGAGTTGTTATTGAATAGAGCCATTGATAGCAGGAATTCCAAGAGTTGGGGGACAAAAACGTTTTTTTTTTAACAATTGTGAATTTACTATTTTGCCTTTTGTAGCTGTTGTAGCCTTCCAAGTGAGTTTACAAAACTACCCCAACTACCACCTTAGCCATCCAAGTGATTTTACAAAACTACCCCAGCCACCACTTTCCTTTTAATAATAAAGAGCCACCACACGTCGTCCCTTTGTCCTTTGGTTCTATCTCTGAAGATATGTTTTGGTTTTTGACTATTGAGGATACCTACCTTTCTGACTTTGTAGGAGTTGTTATTGAATAGAGCCATTGATAGCAGGAATTCCAAGAGTTGGGGGACAAAAACGTTTTTTTTTTTTTAACAATTGTGAATTTACTATTTTGCCTTTTGTAGCTGTTGTAGCCTTCCAAGTGAGTTTACAAAACTACCCCAACTACCACCTTAGCCATCCAAGTGATTTTACAAAACTACCCCAGCCACCACCTTCCTTTTAATAATAAAGATATTTCTTTAACATGACCATTATGTTATATTAGCGGCAAGACACATTTCTAATGCTTTTACTCGTATTTATTGTGTAAATTTCTTCAACTTTACAATGTGACTTCTTAATGTAAACACACGTTATATACTTACTCATTGCGTTAATAATATTATGTTATGAATAAATGTAAAAATAAGTAAGATACTTATATAAATAAAAAACAAATCCAAGATACAAAAAATAATTTAGTTACAACTATCATTTTCATAAGTAAGAACGTATCTTTCTTTAAATTAACTAATAATTAAATTAATGGTGTATATACACTTTAGATTTTACTTTAAATAATTTGATTTTAGAGGGATCTTTTCATTATTTAATTTTTCTAATGTAATAATCCATGCATTCTTGTAAAAAACTGATTTTGGAATAGTTTAGATGGAAACCCAATTTAATAGTGATAAATAAATAGACGGGTAGCTTCAGTGTACTATGTAAAACCCATTAAAATATCCCCACCAAAAAACTTTAAAATAAGGTAGCTTGCACTTGAAAAAGCTAAGTTGGGATACGATCTATTTACTAGTTTGATAAACAATGAAAATGCTCTATCACCTTGAGTACAAACTAGAAAAACAATAACAAAACACAGAAACTTTAGATGAACATATAATTTCATCAGTATTTATCGAATACTTGAGTAATATGCCCATATTAGCACACAGTGCACACAAGTAAGCATCTAATTATTTAGTTCATATCAAATTAACTAACAATCAACTGGGCGTTTGTAGTCCAACGGTTAGGATAATTGCCTTCCAAGCAATAGACCCGGGTTCGACTCCCGGCAAACGCAAGTTTTATGTTTTCTGCCCTATGTTTTGTTCGCCCTAGTTCTAACTTCAAAGTTTTTGTACCTGAGTTCTCTCTCTCCCCCTCTGCAATATTGTGCCATGTAAACCTGCCGAAGAGTCACCAAAATGGGTATTGTTTTATGTATTTGTAAGAGTAATCTGGTTGTTCAGGAAGATGTTTTTGGTGCACACATATACTAGGGACAGAATCATGGAACACGAAGAAACTTTTGCAGTGGCAGCAAAACATATAGGAAATCTGATCTGTTTGGTCCTTTTGGATGATGACACTATGAATGCAGTATTTTAATTTTGACCATGAACAGTGCCTACCAGTACTAGCTACTAAGCACTGTGTAAAAAATGAATTATATAACTCCATTTTAAATTTGAACTAATTGAAGTTATGTGAAGTCTGTTGAACTCATGTAGAGTCATATAATATAAGTGCATTTATACATAATTAAAACTGCAGCCAATTGTTGCGTTTAAAATGTATCAAGTAAAGTTTTGGATAAGGGATTGGCAAAATATTGGTAAGGGCTCATGTAATCCATAGCCCGTCTTCTTTCCAGGGTTAATTGTATATTGATATAAGAACGAATCATGTTGAGAAAATGGTGAAAAATAAATTGAGTAAAAATTGATTGTTTAGAATTGATAGAATGATAAAAGACAATTACAATGAGTGTAAGATGCTCATTATATAGTAATCCTAACAAAGCTAACTAATACTAACAAGATAACTAATATCCTTACCAACTTGCAACCATCTCTAACAATCTCTAACTATCTCTAATAGCACCCCACAAGTACATGTTTAACTTCAGCCTTACCTTTGACTCTCCGCCTCTAGGAATGGTGGAGGTGCCACCCAGAGGCGGAGGGAGGGGGAGGCCTCTGTAGGCCACGGCCTCCCCCACATTTTCAATTTCTTTTACTATATATATACCTATTGTATGTACTACTGCATTCTTCTTTGCCCTCGAAAGTGCTAATACGCCCACTTGCCCTTTTTCTGTTGATCATTAATTAGCTTTCTTTATTAGTGTTACTGTGTCAGACAAACTCATCACTCATGACTCACCAGAGCTATGAGCTATCCATAAGGTAAATTAATATTATTTTTTTATTAGTTTTTAAGTTATTTAATGGTTTTCTTTTTATTATTTTTAAGTTATTTAATAGTTTTTGAGTTGAATTTTTATGTATTGTAAGTTATTTTTATTTAATAGTTTTTAAGTTATTTAATAATAATTTTTATTCTTTTTCAGTGTGAAGATTTTTATACCGATAACCAATCAGAAATCATGGAATTTGTGACTTTTAAGGTGGTCTGGATACGAATCAAACATTTGTAATAGTATGTCAATTTCTGATTGGTTGACAGTATAAAAAAAAACTTTACACTATCAATATATATTAATTAAATCCATACTTTTTCCAGTTCAAGAAAATTTATTTAATAGTTTTTAGTGACTAGTCAGTGTAATGCGATTTTACAATAATACTATTTGAAATTTGAATACAAGCTCAAATTAGTCCCCGAAAAATTTAGGGGATCTAATTTAGGTCCTTGAAAAAAAATTTAACTATTTAGTCTCTTAAATTTATGAACGCGGGACACATTAGTTTTTGCTTCTACTTCAATATCTATTTACTTGTCTATATGCTTCGTTAACCATCCTGCCTGATTCCTTAGTGGTTTTATATTACATATTATATAGTTTGCCTCTTTATGTTAATTCTTTATTTATATATATATATATATATATGTGTGTGTGTGTTTTTATGTATGTATATGTACATGTATGTATATTTAGAATTGGCCCCCTTCACACAAAATTCCTGGCTACGCCCCTGGTGCCACCACTGTAGCAGTGGTCGGTGTAGCTTGAGCGTGAACAGAGACCGGGAGTAGAAGGGTAACTACTGCCACCGGTTATGGTAATGTGGGTTTCAAGGTTAAAATAAATATATTATATTATCTAAAATTAATAATTGTACAAATAATATAATAAAATAATTTATCAACAAAGGGTTTTTCGAATGTTAAGCATCTCGACCTCATAAGGAGGAGAATACAAGTTCGAATCTTGGTGGCGGACATTATAGTTGAGAAGTTGCAAAAATCAAGGTTTAATCCCTTGCTCTTGCAGGCAAATGAGGATTAATCTCATGGTCTGTCCAAAGGACCGAAGCTTGTGAGCATATCCGGATGTCAGGGAGCCAAAACTCATTTAGGGTGGTTCATAAAAAAATATAGCAAAATAATTTCATAAATTCTTTAAAATATTATATGTTGATACTCGTGTCATTAAAAAAACAAATAAAGAATGCGTTAAATTTTTGAATTTATGCTTAATTATAGCTATTATTATTTTTTCAAAAGTTACACAGACCTAATTTTATAAATTTTTGTTTCAATCGCCACCCTTCAATATTGATAGATATGATGATAATATAAACCTTAAAATTAAAAAAATAAGCTTAATTGCACTTTTAGTCCCCAAACTTTTTCAAATGTGCGATTTTGGTCCCTCTAAAATTTTAATTGCATATTTAGTCCCCTAATTTTTTAGATTGTGCAAAATTGGTCCCTCAGTCTCATGACAGTCAAATTGCTGCTACCTGGCAGTACATGTGGCGTTTTACTTATTAAAAAATAATTTTTAATAATTTTTTTTTTAAAAAAAAATGAAAATTCATTAGTGGGTCACGTGACTGTCACGTGACCCCTCTTCCCCCCACCCCCAAAACAACCAGAATCGTGATCTTCCCCCAATTCCATTTCCACCATTCTAGGGTTCCTTTTTGCCTCTCAAAATCTTCTTCCTCCCTCTCATAATCTTCTTCGTCCCTCTTCGTTCCTCTAATTCTTCCTTTCTTCTTCTACATCTACGTGCATCCGAGATTTCCTCTTTTACCATGTCCATGGAGATTAGAAAACGAAGAGGTGTACTGGTCTTCCTCCCTAGGCGTTGGTTTTATGGGTGTGCGCTGCATCTCTTGACTCATCGAAAATATGGTATTGTGGGGCTATTCCATTGTAACCAGCTCTTGACTATGTGTTGTTACTTTGCTTGGAAGGAAAAAAAGGATGTGACATCTTTGAATGGCATGAATGCCATTGAAGCTTCGTGCTTCCTTGTCCAGACGTGGTGATCTGGTTCTTGGGGTGGGGGTAGGGGTGAAAAAGGGGAGCGGGGCACGTGAACCACTAATGAATTTTCTTTTTCTAAAAAAAGAATAATTATTAAAAAATGATTTTTTATTCACTAAAATGCCACGTGTACTGCCAGGTAGGAGCAATTTGACTGTCATGAGATGGAGGGACCAATTTTGCACAATCTAAAAAATTGGAGGACTAAATGTGCAATTAAATTTTTAGAGGGACCAAAATCACACATTTGAGAAAGCTGAAGGACTAAAAGTACAATTAAGCCAAAAAAAATATGTCCCGTTAGTGTAGCTCAAGTGGTAGAGCTCAGGGACATTTGGTCTCAGTGAGGTTGTGAGTTCGACTGCGGTACCTCCAATTTCCCCTTTTCCTATAAGGCCTAAGCATGTCTCCTATGAACCAATATATATATATATATATATATATATATATATATATATATATATATTGAATATTAGAAGATGTGAAATGTAATTCCAAAAAACTTAACAAAAATAATGAGATCAACAGGAAACAAAATTAACACCCCAAAAAAGTAGTTAAAGAGCGTGATTAGAAGAACACTGTTCCATGTTCTGTATTTATAGATTTATGTATTTCTGTTTTGTTCTCTGACCCATTTTTGAATTATCAAATGGGTTCTTCATGAATAAAGAATGATACAACAATGTTCCGTACCGCACCTAAAGATTGATTGTAGTTAAAAGGAATCAAGCACTTTTCCAATTAAAGGTGTTTGGAAACACGTTAGAACAGGTCAAAAGCGCTTCCAAAACACAGTTTCTGAAAAAACGAGCGTCTAGTGATAGAGATCAGGGTTCCAAACATGCAGTAAACAAATGAAAAAACATAACTAGTAGCTCAAGTTGATGATGGTTTGTAATATATTTACAAAGTAATTACATCGATTTCTATTAATTTAATATATCATAGTTTTGTACAAGAATTCAAAGAATGAAGGGAGAAGCTATATGATAGAATCGTAATCTTTTGCCAGTTCTCCCAATGTCAATCGTATTACCCAACTTCCAACATCTGGCTATAAACTTTTGCAAAGTAAAATTTCCCATTTTGAGTGATCAGTCGAAAACGTGGAAAGAACCAATCTTGGGTTCAACAAAGAAGGTTAACGTGGCAACAAACTTTGGGTTAAACGACACAGAAGTGTCTCATTTACTCCGTTTCTTGGCTTCACTATATAGGATGACTCCAATAACTGTGAGCGTATATCCAAACATGCCAGTCACCGACACAGGATTTCGAAATATCAAAATGGAGATAACAACTGCCACAGCTCCTTTTGCATTTCCTAGGACCTGGAAGACCCATCATGTATGTCTTCATGTTAATAAATGTACAATATCTTTAATCTTTAATAAAGAGACAGTATGCATGGTTGTGGATATCAACTAAATATCAACCTCATGATCAAACAAACCAGTTCAATTATAATTTTTGTCCACTATCTAAGCTAGAAATAATCTATCTGAGGTTGGAAATGTCAGGAATTAAGCAAGATTCATCATGCAAAAGCTTACATGACTAGAACTTCAAAAACATCAGAATTATGTGAAGACTGAAAATTGTGTCTTCGGGAGTTTTTATAATCTACTCATAAATTTTGGCATAGGATTTACATAATATTTGGTTGCTGATGTGAATAAAACTAAACTAACCAAAATCTAAGCTATTCAAGTTATTATATACTAATTCTCTGTGACTGGAACTTCCTATATAGGAAATGCATCTATTACCAAATGAATTTGTGGGCAACAAGGCTTTCCACAATATTAACTTCCCTATGCAGTATGTTAGAAATCACACAAATTTGTTACTCAATCATAAACAACATCTTGTAGATATTTTTCCTAACCTGAGGCAAGCTTTCTAACATGTAATACTTTTATAAGATGCATGAAATAGGGATAATACAAAATTAGAAACTAATAAGCAGATATCACGTGAGCTCCACTAACCCATAAATCTTCTCAAGTTCATGCATCATACTTCATATCACATAAACAGCTTCACAAAACTTCTATTGCAAATATGTATCCATTGTTCTCTTCAATCAGAGCATTGTCCAGTAAATAAAAACAACTAGAAAACCATAATATGAGAACGATAACACAGTATCTGTAATCACTCTTCAGCACTTCACCTATTAATGGTTTGAGAAACTCATAAAATTTCAATGGGGGAAAGGGAGAGGGATGATTACCTGAAGTGTTAAGGCACTGGTGTGCTTGGTGACTAAGAAATTGGTCAAATTAACAAGATATGCCAATGCAGAGTTGAAGATAAGTAACCATAAAAATTTTGAATCATCTCTAGCAAGTGCAATCGTAATTCCAACTACATCTTCCTCCATTATAATGGCTGTTGGAAGAAGGAATGCAACAGCCACTGGTGCCATGTACATAAGAAGGTTCATAGAATTAAGCTTTTCCCTAGGAAATTGATAAAGGTCATTTCATTAGCAGCCAAGCATTACCAAAAATGTAATAGATACTCACAAGTTATGATTGGCACACATTCCATAAGCAGTACATGATAAATCACAAACATTCAAATCCAATGGAGGGGAAGTTTGAGCTCATTACGCTTCAGAAGACAGCAAGACACCTTGAAGCACGGTCTTCAGTGCCCGTGCTGCAGTAGCCCCAATGCACATTATAAATCCAAATAGATGAAAACTGGGTTCACCCTTCAGCAGAGAAGAAATAATTAGCATAAAAAATTGTTGATCAACAATGGAAAAGACAACCCCAACCACGCATTGCAAAGTTTTTCCATTCCTAAAATTCACATCCTAAAACTAATTCAGAGGATTTACACATTGACAAAAGGGGAAAAACAATCAAAGAAACAAACTTTCTTCACAGACTTCTCCTCAGCCTAATGGTTCAAAACTTAATACCCACTTTAAATAAAAAGAATTAGAATATCATAGCATGGTCCATTGAAATGAACTATTGAAATGGAGTTGACTATATCTCATTAATGAACAAGAACAATTTGCTATTGTCCATTTGAATAGTTTGTCTATACCATATAGCATATTATACAAACAAAAAAAAAAGTCTCATTGAGTCAGCTTAGTCGGTTAGTTAAGGTGTGAGACATGAATTGTGAGTATACATGTTCAAATCCCGTAATACGCTCCGCCCCATTCCCATTCCCTTCTCTCCTCCCATGCAAAGGTGTTATGAGTCCCATCCCATATTATACAAACAAACAAAAAAGGTCTCATTGAGTCAGCTTAGTCGGTTGGTTAAGGTGTGAGACATGAATTGTGAGTATACATGTTCAAATCCCGTAATACGTTCCACCCCATTCCCATTCCCTTCTCTCCTCCCATGCAAAGGTGTTATGAGTCCCATCCCATATTGAGTAAAGATGGAAGCTCAATGCGGTACCTAAGCCATGAGGCATGAGGCTCTCCTACCTAACGGACTAATATTTTGGGTTGAGCTCTTCTTGGACTTAAGTTATAACAATTGGTGGTTTAATTGAGAATTGCAAAACGAAAAGGCCAAAACAATGAAAAGAGACACAAAATTAAGAATGGGTTTACGAGAGATACCCCACTAGCAATGACAACGCCGGCCACAACAGGGATGAGAGTGAAGTATGTGAGGCAACCCTCCCTCTGGAGAGTGATGAGGAAAGCGAACACCGCCGTGAAAAACGGCGTCGTTGCACCGACGGCCTGGTTAAAGGAGACGGGAAGATAGCGGAGTGAGATGTTGCCAGCGACGACGGAGAATGAGAAGATGAGTCCCAATGAAGATATCTTGAGGAACTGCACGCGTGACCGAAGGGTCTGCATCGGCACAACTTTGAAGCATGTTATGGCAATGTAGCTGAGGATGGAGCACGACATCATGTGACACAGCGTCAAGAATATTGGGTAGCGGTACCCGTAGTTGCTGAGAAGGTACTTGTTCAGTAGCAGCACTCCGATGTTTGAAGCGTACCATAAGGTTATCAATAGTGCGGTGAAGAGTCTTCCTGACACTGGTTGCGGTGACTTCATTGTGAAAGGGGTTGGCAGATAAGAACTTTCTGTAATTGGGTCGAGGAAGAGAAGAAGAAGAATGGGTTTTGATTTGAGAGGAGAAGAAAAAGGGATTGAGAAAGAGAGAATGGAGGCAGAGTGAGAGTGAGAGTGAGAGTGAGAGTGAGAGGTGAAGAAGGAGGAGATGTTAGGTGAGTGAGTCCTACAACTTATCACGGGATGGTTATACAAAAAGTACTTTTTGAGTACCAAAAAATAATAAACTTTTTGTTGCTTTATCATGCATTTTATTTATGGCTTCTTTTTAGCAAAATTATTTATTTATTGTTGTTTTTGGGACATGCATTTATTATTATTATTATTATTATTATTATTATTATTATAATTTGTAATTTTCTTTGTATTTTGGTGATGAGGGGATGGAATGTGATCTTGGTGGTTAAATCTATCTAATCTAAAGTGGGTAGGTTCATGACAGTATTTGGAAATGTGCTTAATTAAGTAGGAGTGAGTCACCAATTTAGTCCTAGATTAATTGATGATGACAGAGTTCAATAACTACAGTCATAACCAAAATAAGTATGTGCTTGAATTAGATGTAAAAAATAGATTATTGTAATAATCTATTATTGATGTAATTAATTATTGTCATAAATGATTATAATATAATTAATTAATTATATGAATATATTTGTTGAAAAACAATTTTAAGGGTCCCCACTTAGGTGTTTATTTATTCTCAAGAAATTAGTCTCTTACTTATCGGGTATCTAGGAAATAGAAAAAAAAAGGTAAGCTACGTTTCGTTTGAGTTATGTAAAATAATACTTTTATATAATAAACTAGTATTGTGTAAGAGGAATATGAATGATGGCTGATTCTATGGTGCACAAGTGGTATGGGTATACCCATCATGCACCACTTGTTTCAACTATCAGATTTAGTGTGGAGTATAGTAATATGGTACACCCTCTACATATTATCCCTTCCCAATCTCACACATTCTCTCTCATCTCTCCCTCCACCCTCAGCCCCACCACCTCTCTCTTTCCCCTCTTCACCCCCTTCCCCCAACCCTCACCATTCTTCTTCTTTCAACAGCAATCAATCCTTCAGAATCGTTAAACCCTCTATGTTAATTGTTTCCTCTAAGTGATAGCAGAATTTCAATTTATGATTATCATAGGCATTGTTTGTTGGACTTTGAATATGCAGGTGCCGTCGTTGGGTAGAACGCGGGTCACCACGGCTCGAGACGGCGGGGTTTGCGGATCTCAACGGCGACTTGGTGGCTGAGTTAAGCGCGGTCCTAGTCTGGCGGTGGTGGGCGCTGTGCGATGGGGTCGGACCTGTAGTCTGGTCGTGGCGGTTCTGGCCTCAGATGGTGGTGCGTCTCGCGAGGCTAGGCGGCAGAGTGGCGGCTGGGGCGCGCACATACTAGTCTCTCCGGTGGCTGCGACGACATGGGAAGGGATGCCTGGGGAAATGGTTATGCACGGCGGAGGTCCGATGGCGCTGCACAAGACGGCGTCGCGAGGTGGTGGCAAGACGGCGGCGGAACGGTCTCCTCTTTCTTGGTCCTAGGACTCTCTTCTTTGTGTCATTTTTTTTTCTTGAGAAATTTTCTTTCTTCTGTGTGTTCTCTCGGTTTCAAGAGACTATAGTGTAAACGGTGAATCTGGTGGTGATGAGGGTTTCTGGAGGAAGGGGGTGAAGAGGAGAGATAGGCGGTGGGGCTGAGGGTGGAGAGGGAAAGGAGAGAGAATGGGTGAATTGAGGGAGGGATAATATAAGGAGGGTGCACCATATTACTATACTCCACACCAAATTTGATGGTTGAAACTAGTGGTGCATGGTGGGTATATCCACACCACTTGTGCACCATAGAATCAGCCTATGAATGATACATATATAAATGATTAATAATGTAATATCTAATCATTTAATGTTTAATAAACTGAAAGATATAGCAAAGAAAAGTGTTTGAAAACCTTAATATATTAGATGATAAAGGGAGAGTTTCAGGATAGTCTAGAAACAAAAAAATAAAATAAAAACATACATGGATCCCCAAATAATGTTCAAAAAATTAAATAACATAAAAAAACTTTACAAAGTCAAAATAACAAAAGTTTGTTGCTTGCACCATTAGATAAAATTATTTATTTAATAGCTAGCCATGCTGAAATGACTTGAGTTCGATTCCTAGATCTCCCATGTTGGTAGGCAATATGTAAATTCCACTATAAATCCTCGCTGAGGTTGGTGATATTTTCTGGCCTTGCAAAGGGCGTGCCTTCCTTCAATCTAATTTTTTTTTTTTATCAAAAAAGAAAAAGAAAAGAGGAAATATGATTTCAAAATAATTAAACAATTTTTCAAATAAGTTTGAAACTTTCAATTTATCACTTTATCTAAATGAAATGAGTTTTAAGAGTCCGAAAGTGCAGACGGATTTATAAATACAAGTCAATTTCTAATTAGCATTTCAATTAGTTCCATTACCTATACCATATCTCATTTATGGTGTTGTCTAGGGTGAAGTACCTTGCTAGGTGCCTCACCCGTGAAGCACAAAAGTCGCCTTTTATAGCCAGTGGACCAGGTAAACATATTTTCCATTTTTTTTTATAAAAAAATCCAAAGCTTTTTCATCTTCTCAAACAGAATCAGCCATGGATGGTGTCAATCGTCCAATATTTTCAGACAACACTACCACAACTCACACCCCCACATAAAAGAGAATGGTCCTCCCCTCTTACGGCACCACCATGCTTTTCTTGTAACTTCCAAAATTTTCTGAACCAAGGGACCACCCAATTTCTCTATCTCATCCAATTATATGAGGATGGGGTTAATTAAAATAATCAAATCTTGCATCCAACACGTCTAGAACATTCTAACCAAATGTTCCTTTTTAAAGTATAGTTCACTATTTTCTTCTTTTCAGAAGCACCAATGCGAGTGGGTTTTAGCGGAGGTGATGGGAAGCGCCAACATGAGTGGGTTCCTGAGTTGGGAAGGCGGTGACTCGCCAAGTCAAACATTTTTCGAAAACAAAAAAGCATCAACCTTTAAACCCAACGGGCCAAGCCCCAGAAATTATTCTAAAAAAGAAATTGAAATGGTGAAGGTGGATGAACCTTTCTACTAAGGTACAAAGATGAAAGTATAGTCAAAATAAAATTGGTATATTTGCATCAGATTTGAATACCAGCTGGATCCCCATTGTCCATGAGAATGACGAGAAGCTTATTTTTAAAATTTCAGGGCTTAAGAGCGAAGACCATTGTGTTAGCAAGTGTAGTCTACTCTTCTGTAACTAAAACCCATTTGACTTTGCGTGAAGAGGAAAAGAGAGGCATAGAGACCGAAGACTTGAGTAATCGCTAGATTCTTACACGAAGCTTCTCAAACAAGCCGTTGGGTTTCCATGTTCCTCCTTCGTCGACAATTAATCACAATGTTCTTCGTACACCTCTTCCCAGGATCGCCGGGAAGGGACATGGCATAACGATGGATTTGCGGAGTTAGAACATAGAAGGGTAACTGTGCCAAAAGTAGCCTTTCCGGTTACCAGTCAATTTTTAATTTTTGGGCAAGCAAATCTTGTCAGTTTATTTCTTTAACAATATATAGGATGGCTAACACTAGTGTTTCACGGGTGAGGCACCTACTAAGGCACTTCACCCGAGAGTGGTTTGAGTGGATGAGAACAAATCTGGCCGTAATGACACAAAATTGCCTTTTAGTAATTGTTTATGCCGCCCTAGCCTTGGCATAAGAACCTTTTTTTAGCACAAATCTGGAAAACATCACCAAGTTGTTTATGTCAACGTGATGTGTCAATTACAATGCGTCAAAATTACTTTTTGATTATTAACCAAAACAATTTTGAATTGGTGTGACACTCTCGAAAAATAAAGCTCATCTAAAGTAAGCTAAAAAAAAAAAAAAAGTTAAAATATTTTGAGATTTCAACTTTAACTAGTCAGGGATGACCGGATGAATATATCCTTATTTTTTTTTTTCTATTTTACACTCTGCTGAAAGAAACATAAGCAATGTCTAAAGAATAGATAACTGTAACCAAGATCACTTGCCCAGAAAATTTTTGATGAAATAATCCAGAATTTTCAGTGTTGGATTAGTATTAGTTTCTGGCCGCGCTATCTCATACACATTCCTGAACTCTACTATAGCTGAAAGTTGAAACACTCGCTAAAACCTAAAAGCACAAAATGATGAAAGGAACAGTTAAGGCAATAGGAGCACATCAAAAGTCGATGAATATGGTACACTGATGAACTTCGACCTCACATATAAATTAAAAAGAAAAACATCTCAAAAATCAGTCTGAACAAATTGTTCATTCTTATTGTTTCCAATCATTACCAGCATAAACGGCTTGATCTCCAAGCTCCTCCTCGATCCGAAGTAACTGCATCAAATTTCAGATCGTAACTATTATGTTTTTCTTCATTCCACTTTACCAGAACAAACGAGAATATGTACAAGACAAAGGAACGGCTAGTAATGAAAGTAAATTACTTCAACGTGGACTCAGTTATGTTTGCCAAGTGTGCAAACATCCGATCTTTTGTTTTCTATGAAAAGAATTTATATTGAAAAAGGAACAAAGACAGTACAACAGGACAATGTATCCTAGAATTAGAATGACACAAGAAAAATTGTGACTCAAAAGACATAAGAACCAGACAGAAAATATAAAATCAACAAAGGAAATATACCATTCATGAAGAGAAAGAAGAGGTATGGCTGCTATTGCCTAAACAGACAGAACAAGGTACCAAATCTACAACCACCAATAACAAAACTAAGGGTTCTAAAATCATCCCTTAAAACCTACTGATATTGGCAATGTACCACCCATCATAGAAAACTGCTAACTTTTTCCCAAGAGTGAGGGGATTGGTGGGTTGAAGAAATATGGCTAGCATAGGTAAATATATTTCAAGAAGCCATAACAGTGGAGTAAAACCATCAGCATAAGAATCAGAAAGATACCTGGTTGTATTTTTCTAGCCGCTCTCCTCTGCAAGGAGCTCCTGCTTTGATCTGACCAGCAGCAAGGCCAACAGATAAATCGGCTATGAAAGAGTCTACAGTTTCCCCACATCTATGAGAAGTTACCACCCCCCAATGTGCTTCCTTTGCCTGCTTCACCACTTCAATGACCTCTGTAACAGTTCCAACTTGGTTGACCTAGATTACAATGGGAAATGAACACATTTCAGTGTTTATTTTCACCAAAGAAATAGAAGAGTACAAAAAGGAGGATTGCGACACCCTAGGTGGCAAAACTAAACTACAGGCAAACTGTTGGAAAGCCACCTTAATTGTGGTTCGCCCCTAGCCGCCTTAATTGCGGAAAGTTTGGGTTGCTTTCATTGCAACCTCCAGCACCTTCATTGTGCTGAGTGTGAGGGGTGTGTTTAATCCCACATCGCCTAGAAATATGGCCAAAGTAGTGCTTATAAAGCTTGGGCAATCCTCACCTTACAAGCTAGCTTTTGGGGTTTGGTTAGGCCCAAGCCCAAAATCTAAGACAAACTAATGTTTAGATTTCTGTCTCTCTTCATATAAAGTATAAACTAACTTTGTATATGCATGGAAAAGTAACCTTTTCCAAAATCTGTGGATATCTAACACCCCTACTTAATTATGAAACAGGATTACTTCCATGAACAACTTAATTTAATAAACAAAGAAAGATCTCTTTATGTTAAGACAAATTCAGAGATAAGATTAATCCATTAGACAAAGGAACCCATTGAAAATTCATTAAAATATTAGTCAGTTACCTTAAGTAGAAGGGCGTTACAAGCGGACTCAGCTATTGCTCTCTCAATGCGTTTTGTATTTGACATCAAGAGATCACCCCCAACTACCTGCAAAACCATATAAAAAGAAGTTCCAATCAGTAGCCAATGGATCAACTGAACATCTCAGTGGTAACATGTGGATGACCTTTCCAATGCTCAAACCACAATAAGGTGGCAGAAAAGAATTTGTATTACATTTTTTTCTCCATTTTTTACATAATCTGCAAATATGCCAATGTAGCATTGATAAACTAATAATCAGTTTGTTATTATTTTTCGGTTTAACTATTGAGTAGATCCCTAAACTATTTGGGAATTTTCAAATAGGTCCATATTAAAAAAAAATTTGTAATTGAGTCATCGAACTTTTATAAAGTTTTCAATTTGGTCCCTGAAACTAAATAAAAAATAAAAAAATAATTGCGTCACTGAACTTATATAAAATTTTCAATGGGGCCCCTAAATTATAAAATTCGTTAGTGATATGTTGAATTGGACGGAGTATATAACTGATTTCATCCAAGCCGGCCATTTATGAGTAATTTGGGTGGAAGATGAACCTTGAGAAATTGTCACAATAAAATTTAGCAAGATGTAACAAGATCAAGTGAGATGTAGTAAGTTGCAAGTGAGGGAACTATTTTGGACGAAATTATTTCAAAGAAGGGATATACAACCGTAAAACATAAATCGGAGAAGGAATGAACTATTTGTTTAGATGGAGGAAAAGCAATCGCAGGTCACATTTTGGTTTTGCAACCCTAAATACAAATTTTGGGGAATTCTAGGTCACATTTCACATCAGCAAACTTAAAGACCTCTTCACGGAACCCTACCCCAGGGACTCCATTGACAATTTTATATAATTTCAAGGACTCAATTAGAAACTTTTTTAGTATAGGGACTCAATTGAAAACTTTATAAAAGTTTGAGGACCCAATTACAAATTTTTTTAGTATATGAACCTATTTGAAGATTCCCAAATAGTTCCGGGACCTACTCAATAGTTAAACCTTATTTTTCATTAAAAGTATCCTGTAATCTGCAAAATGGTATACTACATAGCATCAATCATTGGCTGCAGAATTCAACTAGGACAGATATTCAATGCAAATTAACTAACACAAAATATCCATTGGTAAAGAAATTACACCTGACAAATTCCAAGACATGAGAAATACTTGATATGTTCCCAATCTTCCCTGTCAAATGGATCATGTATTGATACAACTGGGTATTCTACAAATTCAGAAAGGAAGTTCCAAAATGAACATGAAGTACAGCCCAAATAATTTGCAATATCATCATTAGAAAAAGGGTAAGATGAACTGATTTACCACTACAGAGTTCCTTGTACAACTCTATCATATCCTCTGCTGACTTAAAATTCTGTCCTGACTTTTGAGGAGTCTGGAAGTCTAGGTCATATCTTGTACCTATATCAGGGGAAAACATGTACACAAGTAGCACAAACTGGTTCAGCGCTGTCAAAGGTGAAAGGTGCCCTAAAAGTGCCAGGGTTTTTTCACTTTTCTCAGTGAAGTGAAGAAAGGTGTTAGCATTAGGAAAAGCAAAAACCGTGAAATATTTTACTATTTTGCATTAGCTTTCCATATAAAATAACTGCTAAGCATAACATTAACAGTAAAAAATTAAAACATCAAAGTGATCAAGTGATAAAACATGATAATATGTTGATAACAAGCTTTAAATATTAAAGTTCCCAACCATTACACATTGCACTTCACCTTACAGCCTTTTTTACATTCTGTCTATCTCTTACTCTTCCAAACCCTTATTTTTTCATCTAAATTTTCAACTGTATGTCAACCCAAAATATATTCAAATTAAAAGTGGTTACTAGGATGTACATAACAAATACTTATGATAACCAGATTCAGGAACCAATTTGTAAATTGCATTTGTTTTTTGTAAATGACGATGTAAAACAGTTAACCTAGAATGTTGCAACACAGTCACTCATTATCATTATAATAGCAAAATCAAAATCAGCAATTTCCATCTTCTCAAGAATTTAACAGTATAAGGGACATAAAATTATCATTACCTATGCAAAAATTAGTAGCAGCAACATCAAGTGCTATCTTTATTTTCTCATCATAACCAGTTCTGCTAATGGCCTCCTTTACAAGATCCAGGGCTTCTCTAAAGCTGAGAAAGTTTAAACAAAGTCAGCTAAAAAGTAGAAATAAAATCTAAGCACCTAAAAAAGCAATCATTTTAGATGGGAGAAAAACTAAGTATTTATATGAAGCACCGACTCTGACACGGACACCGCGACACGACATGACACAGAGACCGCGACACGACTAATGTCCAAAACATAGGACACAGGGACACCGCTTATATATATATATATATATATATATTCACCTTCTAAAAATAAAGTTGTTAAGCTTTACAATTTTCATATGATAATGACCCTCACAAAAAAATACTAAGACTAAGAAGGGTCATTTCACAATGCAAGCCTTACAAAAATAACCCCAAGATAAGAAGATGAATCATGTTTCATAAAACAACTAGTTAGGTCCTATGATAATGAGCCTCACAAAAAATGTTAAGAGGCATCATTTTGCTTTATATCTCAAAAAGTAAAAGATCTAATTTGGTGACCCATGATCTCAAAATGATAAGTTGACTTTTTTTCTTAAAAATAATTTTTTATGATAGGAGTGTCCGACACGTGACACGGCACTTCGAAGAGGTGTCCATGCTTCACATTACAGCATTACACAAGCATGAATTTTTTAAAAATTAATTGATTTCATATAAAAAATTTAAATGTTTGACATTAGAACTATAGTTGCTTAAAAATTTAGAAAATGTATTTTGAATAATATTAATAATCAGCGAGTAGATAAAATTAACACAATTTTATCAATCTAAGAACGTATGCATAGAGATTAGATCTAACTATATTGTTCATGTACAAGAAGTGTGTGTTTGGTAACTCAATAATCAAGAAGTGGAAGTGTTTTGGGACAGTAGCTTCTCCATTCCAAAAGTGATTCTGAAGATTTCAAAAGTGGTTCCAAACACACTAGAAACCATTGTAATGTTTAAAATGCAGAAATGCAGAAATTCAATATGTTTAGTGACCCAGATAAAGCAAATTAGATCAAGAGGCAAAATATAAATGAAATTCTTTCTATCACATACTATCATAAATTTATAATGGCCAGAAATTAAATATCCAACAACTTAGACAGTACAAGAAATTATAATAAAAGACGGGTAGTTAAATCACCAATCTGCTTCATTCAGGTGTGTGATTATCATTATATTAGAAGATACTGTACAGAGCAATTTTGGAGATATTTTCATTTTTATTTCCTTTCTTCTACAAGGGTCATTTTTTTCCTTTTTACATTATTCGGTTTTAATGGCAAAAAAAAAAAACTTTTGAAAGCTTTAGAAATCTAATCAGTCTATAACATAAAAAGCTTGCCTGGAGACATTAGGAGCAAAGCCACCATCTTCACCAACATTACAGTCATGTGCACCATATTTTTCTGTAATAACAGCCTGCCTTTTTATCATCAACAATATAAATATATCAGCTTAAACATGATATCTAAAGTGGCTGCCAGGATTCTTAAATCAAAAACTGATGAATAATTCCATATGTATATAGGCTGAGAATCAACAAATTAAATTGCTGAATCAATTAAACCCAGTATCTAGGCCGTAGAACCCGTAAGTAGCAACTATAGTTAAGGACGAAGAATCTACATTATTGTAGGACATCTAAGCTACAACGCAACTAAATTTGACATGTTTCTAACTTGGGAACATAACAATGACTGAAAATGAGGGGAAAAAAAATCTTAAAACAGGGAAACTGAAAATAATAGGATTTACTTAAAAAAAAATTAGCAAAATCACCTTTAAGTGATGATAGGTCTCCGAGCCCATTTGCAGTGCTTCCTCAAATCTGCTAGCTCCAGTTGGAAGAATCATGATTTCCTGATAGAAATTATGTAAAATAGCCTTCATGTTTGAATGAATCTAAATCACTATGAAGCAGCATGGGGAACACAGAAATGTATTGATTTAAGAGAAACTATATCATAGTCTATTGATGTTGACAGGTCAGAATCAAACAGAACAATCTAATTGCCAAGTTAAACAACAAATAATTGGATTGATGTTGATTACAACAAAAATGTACGAGCCCCACGTTATTTTACAATTAATTAGACTTATAATGTTAATATTTCCAAGTTTATTTGGCATTTTAGCCTCGGTGCTCATAAGTCTTTAGAGGCAAGGAACAAAGCAAATTTAAAGACAAGGAGATGCCCTTATATTTGCTCTTGACAATATGTTGACAAAAAACAGAGAGCCAAAGAGGCAAAGAGATGACATAAACACAGGCCACTTCTAGCGCGAGCAAGTGAGTAATGTCTCTCACCGTGCATCACTTACAATTACCGTTCGATCAAGTAGTCACACCAGATGCTATCATGCACTGTCCGTATTAGATTATTTTTTTTCTTTTTTCTTTTTGCATTTCATTCTCCTCTAATGGGCACCGTCTCCGTCTCAGATACAAAACCGCTGTCGTCGCCGCCGTCGATGGCAAAGCGTTGAGAACAGACAGCCTCCGGTTACTCTCGCCTAACACTGCAACCTCCGACGGCAACAACAACAACCATCGAAAACTGAGCCCCGATTAGTTCCTCTGCCTCGAAACAGTGACGAGTTAGGGTGCAGATTCAAGCTGCAGCAGTAATTACCGGCAGCAGCAGTTATATTCAAAGATGATAATGATAATAACGAAGAAGAGGAGGAGGAACGGTTCTTTTCTCCAAGAGGGACTCGTTCCCAAATGTTTCAGTTTCAAAAATTTCACTTCTAGAACCCCATCTAATTCCAATTCCATGTCTCGTTCCCCTTCACCAACAAGCATTAAATCATTGCCTCCTCCAAACCCAGTTTCATCATCTCAGTCCCCATCTTTCTCTTCATCTTCTTCTCCCATGGCAAGAGAAGATTTGAGTTCAATTTGGATTTTTCGGCATCAAAAAAGAGTTCTCAGGCAAGAAGATTGCCTCCTCCGCCGCCGCCGCTACGATTCTAGGGAGAAGCCGCCGCTACGATTCTAGGGAGAACCAGCCTCGTCGTGGGAGTGGGGAAAAAATTCTCCGCCATCAACCGCCTCGTCGTGCGAGGGAGGTGAGGTGGATCGAGGTGCGGCAGGAGTGGGAGGGGGTGGCTGGTGGGTGCTCACGTTGCTGGGGAGAGGAAACAGAGTTGGGGAGGCAAAATCTTGTGCAGAGGGCGTAAAGTAAGATCATGGGGCTCAGATGGAATCAACGGTAAAGAATGCTCTCTCATGGTGAGAGACATTACTCGCTTGCTCACGCTAGAAAGAGCCCATAAACACAATTGTATCATGTAATGCAAAGGCATAGAGATGTCATTGAAAATGCGAGCCTCTTGCTCCAACCAATCTTAAATGTTCTTTTATACATGCTGATTATAATTGAAAAGTAACAAGATAAGCTACTTACGAAAATAAATTTATATAACAAATCAACTATTTTTTCTAATGGAAGTTAGAAGTCTCTGTTAAATTCTATACAAATGACTTAGGGCATGCGCCTTAGGAAATTTAGCCTAGTTAAGGCAGCAATTTGAGAACAAATGATGAGCATGTGAAAGAAATTAAAGTGCAAATTACCTGAATGGCAAGATTATTCCCAGCATGTTTTCCACCACTTATAAGAGTAAAGGCAGGAACAGGAAGCATTGGGCTGGTTTTTCCAGACAGGTCAGCAATGTGCTGGTAAAGTGGAACCTGGTATTTATATTTTAATTTTAATTTCACAGGATTACATGAATGAACAAATATACTAACTTTCAAGGTTAAAAGCAAAAAGAAGTTATGAAAACAGAAATATTATATGGACAACAAAATTTGATAACATTCCAACACCTGCTTACTGGCATTTAAAATCGTGGTTAATGGCATATTGGACCTGATTAATGGATTCTAGTTAACCAATGTACAAAATCTCAATTAATTAAGCTGGTTAATGAATTACTCATCTTGTACTCATTAACCAAATTCCAACACGTTATTAATCACAATTTTGAACGTCAATAACCATATAATGTTGTCAAATTTTGTTGTCCGAATAACATCACTGTTATGAAAATATGATATGAGGAAGAGAGAGATGGCTCACCTCTTTCTGAGCAGCGCCAGCTTTACAAGCAGCAATGGAGACAGCCAAGATAGCATTGGCTCCAAGCTCAGTCTTCTTGTCAGTTTTGTCGAGGTCAATCATGGCCTGATCAATCTGTGACTGAAGAGTGGGATCCATACCAACTAGGGCTTCACATATTTTATCATTGATAATCCTAACAGCTTTAGAGACGCCATTCCCAAGATATACACCTTTGTCACCATCTCGTAACTCAACAGCTTCGTACATAGCAGAGGAGTTGCCGGAGGGAACAGAAGCGCGGTGGACGCCTTTGTTGGTGAACAAGTCCACTTCTACGGTGGGGATTCCTCTGCTATCAAGGATCTGACGAGCTTTTATTTTCGTGATCACCGATTGCACTGATTTTTTCATGTGATTCGACTAACACACATAATAATACATTGTAAGAAATTCATCCCGATAACCAATAACAATTGAAGGAGAGAGAGAGAGAGAGGGAAAATGAAATTACGATGAAGAGAACGGGATCGGGAGTCTTGGCCCTAACGGCGGCATTGACGGCATCTTCGAGCTTTCGAGAAAGCATGTGCTTATCCAGATACTCTTGCACTGACATTTTACACTCCAATCCCCAGCCAGCTACTACTTTCTTCAACTCACAACTCACAAGAGAGGGAGGGATGCGAAAAAGGAACCCTTTGCGCGAACTACTTTACTAATTTCTCAATATTATGCCCAAACTCTATCTTAAATAAATCAATTAACAAATTTCATTTTCATTAGTCAACTAAAAATTCGATTAATTTTTTTTTACATGTTATGATGTCAAAAATGAAAATCTCCAAAAGAAAACAAATGAATTGATCTTAATAAAAGTAATTAATCATTATGTAACAAAAAGATTAACCAGTCATAATCCTCAATAGTTATAGATTTATGATATAAGAGCAACTCCAATGAAAAATGATTAAGTAATTCTAAAAATTAAGAATATGTTCTTATTAAGTTACATTATTGGAGTATAATGACATGACGTCTACTCTTAAGAATAACCACTTCTATAAGTAATTAATTCTTACATATAAAAAATCAAATAAAAAACCATGAAAAAGAGATAAATATTATATAATTTCATTCCACCAACTTTTTAGAGCTGCCCATGCACCATTAGAGTTAAGACTTAAGACTTGCTTAAAGTAATATAAAGTAAAATGTGGTGATATAACATATTGTGATCCATGAAAAGAGGAGTTAAGCAACCCCAACAAGTTGCATCATTTGAAATACTCTAAGTGCTTCTTTGTTTAAGATTTTGAGCCATCCAAACTTGATTCTAGATGAAGCAAAAGTTATTTTGGGGATTCGAGGATGTTTGTTTACAAAATTCCATTAAAAAACATTGATTCTGGGTTAGGTAAAATTGATTTTAGAAGAATTAAGAATTTCTAGCTTTTCCGTTGAAATTGACTCTAGATGTGGAACCCACAAAATTCTTTATATTTACACTTCAAATAGTAATTTTACTTTATCATTCAAACAAAATCAATTCTTCTATATCAACTTTTAAAATATCATTACCAAACATAAATCAATTTTTTATCTTTGATATTTTTATAATCAATTCTATCAAAATCTAAAACAAACGGACCCCAAGTGTATTTTAGATTGGTCTTGGACGTTGGGGAGACATGCCTTTTTTTTTATGATTTAAAATTTCGTTAAAAATAAAACAAGAAAATCAAAGTTTAAGACTTACAAATATTTTTGATGGATGTAACAAGTCAACCATTCAAGTCGTTAACAAAGTTTATACATCAATTGTCAGCCACGTAACGACTTAATTAATTGTTTCTCAATATATTCTGCTAGAGTTCAGTCCAACAAGTCCGAAATTTAGTAATAGCTTTCAGACCACTAAGCATGTATGCATATTGTACAACACAAACCAGAATGCCTCCCCATGTTATGCTACTACAAATGCGCTTGATGAGCCTGTAAAATGACGAATTGATCCTAACAAGCTTTTTGCAGCCCCAAAATGTTTTATTCTGTATACACCAGGAGTTACATCTTGAGGGATTCTCCATTCTATGGTGGCTTTACTACGTGAACTGAGTTTGGAAGGCCTTGACCATATAAAGCGCAGGCAGAAATCATCATCATCATAAGCAGGAACCCAACTATCCTTTCCTTGGAGAAATTCCACAAGAGCAAATGTGCCTTCTGTCATAAGGTCATTACGCGGGCACGCTGACCAGAAAGTCACACTCACCATGTCAGCTTTCTTAAAGGTAGAGTTCTTTGGTATGTCAGAGCTAACATCTCCAAAATTTACACCCAGAGGGGTTCCATCCACCACAACTGGTGTTAGTAAGCTTATTTGCTTGTTCAGCAGATCTGGGGGTTGTGGACCTGGTTCTACAGATTGGTCACTGATGAGAGCATTTGCAAGCTTCTTAAACTCCTGAATGTATGCACTCAGGGTGTGTGGACCGTACAGCGTAGAAGCGCCCTGACAACACCAAAACTGCAAGTTAGATAGTTTCCATGCAATGGTCATATGCAGAAACATTTTCTATATGCATGTCTATATTGGCCCATATGCATAATGATTAGCTTAGGCATAAAAGAGCCATGAGAGACTGAAGTAGACATATCTATAGGAACAAAATTTCTATTATACTACAAAATGTCTCACTCCTTCTGGGTCTCCATCTGTCTCTTGCCAATACAAAGTCATATTTATAAAGAATTTGCATCACTAAAACAAAACTTCCATAGCAATCTAAAATAGCCGTGTCGCATGCATGCTTCATGTCTCTTTCCACAAGAATTACAACTGACCTCATATCTTTGCACCTGGTACTCTTCGAATGTAGTCACATACTGTGAATAAGTATTAGTCAACCCTGCTATAACAACATGAATGTTGCTACCAAAATCTTTGTTACCACTTAGCACTGCCTTCACTGCATCACGAAGACGCCTCCCAGCCATTGTTGTAAATTCTGTCAGAATTAAGACAATTACAAGCATGAAGCACCCAATGAAATACATAGGTACAGTTAGATTGTCTCACAAACACCTACATATATACATAGTAACCATGAATTTCCAAGGAAAAGAACAACAACCATATAATATGATAGCGCAGAAACATATTATGAAAGAAATTTGGATTATGTTTGATATTTATACACATAAGAAAGTGAAAGCCAGAAGTAATTACAGCCAAGGCATGGAATTGCACCCAGTCGTGCAAGAACCCAAAGCAACAAAATGTCATGATATCAATAACAGTTCAACATGTATTTGTTCTTTTAAGCTCAAAGATGTTCAACAACTTGATCTAGGCCTGTTTATTTTCAATTAAAATGGATTTATGTATAACTTCTCATTCCACCAAGGTCATCGGTAGTTAAACTTGACATTTCAAAACGTGAAGAACAGAAATTCCAACAGTAACATCATTATAGGAAGTAAGAGTAGGAGCTCATACCTCCCGGTACACTTAGAATGACAAACTGCCCAACTCGCAGGATCTGGATTGGAAGGATTGAGGGCTGCAAATGAACATGAGTGAAGAAAGCTCTACATAAGTTTTATTAGCATAAACTTTATCTGTATGGCAGAAAACAGATGCAGAGAGACTTTCTACATGGAATTTCCACTTCTCTCTCTCTCTCTCTCTCTCTCTCTGTTTTTTTTTTTTTTTAAGGCAATGAACTTCCGCTTCTGTCACCAAAAAACATCAAATAAACATCTTGGAAAAACGTATACCACAGGAACTGGACAATGCACATTAGGACTTCTACCCAAACAAAATACAAACACGAACAAGAATGCAAGTTGTAACAGTGGTTTGAATTTAGTGAAAGAACTAAAGTGAACAACTGAACATGCCAAGAACAGTGATCAAATTATGCAATGATCTGAGGAAATTAAATGATCTGCTGAAGGCAGTATCCCATCAACCTTCCATCTTTCAGCCGGCATAGAGAAGTAGAGACTGTAAATCATAATATTCAGGTCAGATGAGAAACTTACTGCCCAATCATATGGTAGCTTCATTTCACCAGTATCAAGCAAAATGGGCTTTGGCTGCTGACAGTCTATTTGTTCCTTGTCGGGCGTTTTAAGTAAGTTGCGAACCAAATTCCAGAAAGGATTTCCCTGACATGCAATAAGAACAAATAATAAGCATAGACTATGAAAAATATTTAAGAATGCAAGTCTAGGATAATGGCTAAGCATAACATATAGAATCAATGGTTACCTTATCATCACCTTGCTTAAAATCAAAAGCTCCAGGTCCGTCCGTTGTTCCCGCAGCAAATGCAAATCCCATCGCAGCAGGGCATGTCTTTACCTCTGAAGCACCTCCTTTAGAAAGGGTTACCTCAAGCTTGGAAAAATCTATGTAGGTATGTCGAAAATCAACCTTTCCTTTAATTTGTTCAGATGCTCCATTGAACAGATCCACTGCTTTTCTAAATTGTCTCTCCCCTATAATACGTGTACTTTCAAATTCGTCTGGGTAACTGCCACATTAGTTATAGGATACAATTTAGTCATCACAAAGACTGGTATATTTGCAAGCACTAGACAAAAGTTGAGAATGCAATAAATTACCCAGGCCCTCGGCCATAGCATAATTCATTCTTCCCTCCACACGTGCTATGATTGAAGTCGCAAGGTAGTCCGGTGTCTATACAAAAAGCTCCAAGTACATTTGGACTAACATCACCACAATTTGATTGACAAAATGCAGATACGAATCTAGGCCTGTCAACCTGCCTAAGAGCACCTCTCACACGACTAGCAACGCTCGAAGTTCTGGTTGCTGGTCTACCAGGAGGAGATTGAAAGGAGGAAGCAAGTTCCAATAATTCATGGTCTGCACCAATAAATTTTAAGTGAGTAGAAATACAATTCACTAATTATTATCAGATATCGCCCTTACTTATGGCCTACTTAAATCACTTATATAAAAGCAAGAAATCATTCATGAGTGTTTCACAAGATTGCTCAAGCAGCCATTGGTAGGATATTTACATCTTATCTTATATGCAGACAATTCCATTGAAGTCCACCAATATTAGGACTTATATGAGGAAACGAATTGTAAAATTTAAAATCACGCAATCATAAGCCATGTAAATAGATGATGCAATCCAGAATATATTACCAAAGAAAATCATCAGTTAGCAACTCAGTACACACATCAAATGCAGCCAAGAGAAATAGATGGATTTAAGCATCGAAACAACAATAGATCAATTATATATTCGACATGAATCACCAGATAAATATAATACTACCGCACTGCAAAGCTGTCCCAAAAGAGACAGTCCTATAATCAATCGGACAATAATTTGAGCATGATTGAAGATATACATACAAGTCATGATCAGTATCAGCATATTCTAAAGTATCAACTATTTGCCACTTCCCAACTGCCAGAGAAGAACAGACGTCAAACACAAAAGTAAAATATAATTGGTTACTAATAAGGTAAAAGTTGGCTTTTTTTCTTAAACAAAAATTAATCTTCAAAACCATTTAAAGATACAGTTTCTACCCAATCAACTACAGCAGCATCAAGGTGATAGATACCAGAGCATAGGGAAGAGGAGATAATTCTGTTATTAATAACTGTCTAAGACCGCTAACAAAATGCTAACTGTAAGTGAGTAAAGTAGTTGAACATAAATAAGGAGGGGGTCCTGTTGAGAAGCTAAGTGGATTTTCAGCAGAAGTTGGACAGTGGGAGAGGAGTAGAATCTATTGAATATCCTACAGGGTTCTATCTTTGTATCTTGCATCTTGTTGTCAATGAGTTGTTCTGCTATTACATTGTTAACAGAATCATTTCTGAATAAAATCCTATTTTTCTAAACATTCCTTTCTCATTTCCTATTACAAGGATTTGACAATCTAATAGCATCTCAAATGATGGACCTACATGTACATGGCATATAAATCGACAAAATCCAAATTTATTTAATGAACATATTTATATGGTCTCCTAAATCTATGTTAGAAAAGAAGCTAATAGTTTCATCAATGCATATGTTGCAGCCAAAATCAAAATACAAACTTACGATTATCATAAAGGCTGGGAATGATGTTTGAAATCCTTCGGGGAATGCTATCATCTCCAAGTTCAAGAGAATCCATTTTCACAGAGCCTTTTCTCTCAAACCAGTCTTCCATAAATCTTGCAGCAGCACCTTTATTGTCCCCGCTAATTAATGAGTTTGTACGACTCATTGAAGTCCCATGAGTAGCAAACCAATTGAAGCTTCCTACAGGACCCCATCCATCATCGACAAATTTTAAAAGAGTCATTTCTTTATCAACATTATACTTATATTTGCTTCGCTCTGCGGCAGGATTATTGAGATAAGCACTAGGACTGCGATTAGCACCAGCATCTAGAAGTTCTCCTGCAAATTGAAGAAAACCGCATTATAACCGTGTAATATCAGTTGACAACTTGACATAATAGCTAAATTATTTGCCTACCAACTTGTGCACTTGCTAGCAATCACATTGATCTTAGAAAGCAATAAAAGAGGCTCTTTCTACAAACAAGGCACATATATGTTACTGAAGAAGATAGCTCCGAGATAAAGAGAGATAACCAAATTTGTATAACAGTTAATGTCTCTGGGAAAAATTATGGACACATAAAAGACAGAAACTCCCACCTCATTCAAAATTCCTACAAGTTTCTTGACATTAAACTTATTGAAATAGATACTGTAGTCACTGTTGACTACTCAACACACCTTACATCTTATACAATCCTCATTTTGAGTCTTATACCCCTCATCATCACATTCATTTACCTTGTCTTTGCTTTATTCACAGTTCATCAATTGATAATACACTTTGAGCAAAAGAAGGGGGGATATTGAATTGATTTTTTTTTTTTTTTTTTGTTTTTAAATTGTGTCTCATCAGTTATGTGTGCCTCGAGATTATTGCACCATTTCTTTTATTTATCTAGTCTAGTTTTAGTGGTGAAAACTCTGCCTATGTTGTGCTTAGTTGCAAATTTTTATATAGTCAGTAAAAAAGGGTTGTGTTAGGCAATCAACAGCCCACATAAAACTTTGTCGAATCTTTATGACATCAACAAACAACATCCCTCATACAAAGTAATGGAGAAATAGACGGAGATGTAAACCATAGAATTTAAACTAAGTGGGTGAAATGGATAACTGTTTGAGGTGTTACTTGTGATAAAAGGTGCCTCTCAAGCAGAATGGAAAATTTTACCACATGGCCCAAGAGCATACTATAAGCATTATTCATATGCGAGTGTCGCGTTGGATGAGTGGTCAACTGGTCATACAAGAAAAGATAAGATCAGGAATGAATGTATTAGAAAACAAAGTAGAAGTGGCACCAATTGAGGGAAAGATGGTAGGACTGGGCCAATAGAAGCCCCAAGTAGAAGTGCTGATCAGATGGAGGATAGCCTAATAGGAAGACCAGGAAAACCCTAAGTAAAACCATTACAAAGGATTTAGATCAAAATGGCCACTCTAAAGATTTGGTTTTTTTTGACAAGACACAATGTTGTCGTTTGATCCATGTAGTCAATCCCATGTCGACAAGACACAATGTTGTTGTCCGTCATGTATAATTCCCTTATTTTTTTCATCTCTAAAACAAAAAGAGGGAAAAAGTGACGCAGACATCACAAACAACTGAACCCAAAATGTAAAGTAAAACTAAAACTAAGCAACTTGCTTCCTATAGTTCTTCAATCTTCAATTTAATCTTTTTACTAACATGCTTCAACAATATGCAAAGCAACCATAATTATAGATAAAATTGAAGTATGCATGTGAACTTGCATGCTTATAAGGGAGAAAGAACGGAGAAGGAATGCAAATTCTTTCTTACCCTTATTGACAAATATCGATCCCGGGCGGAGATTTTCATGAGCCTCGACAATGCTCTTCTCAATGCCATCAACAAGGACATCAAATGACTGGCGCACAAATCCAAGAGATGTTACAATATACACAACATACTGAAGATAACCCCCAGGACCAGCATGAGTGTGAATTCCGCTAATAGCTACATTATTTTCATTATATAGGTCACCATATCTGTCAAACAAAATAAAGTATGACCTCAAGCACGCAATTAATGTGATTACATAAATCATTAAATGGAAACATGGGCCACTACAAGCAGAAATTAAAGAAAGATCTCCTATAAGGTCAATCTACCATAGTTTCTGCAAGTGATCATAACAATATCTTGAGGGCAGATTAGTCGTTATTGGTACCTTGCTTTCAGCCTCTCAAGCACTTTGATGGTCACAAGCTGTGAAGCCATGCAAGCATCAAGATTCACAAACACTACCCGGTTACCCTTTGGTTCAGCAACAATGAAAGCACGAGACCGCAGCCTGAAGTGAACCCCAGATGCAATTTGTTCTGTGTTAGCATAGCCCATCATGTTAACATCAGCTGCAGGACCTGTAATGTCATAGCTTCCAAGTCCAATCAAGTAACCAGAATTGGAATATACAGCATTACTCTTCAATAGTAGTAGAAGCAGGAAAAGGCTGCAGACTCGCATAGTTGCATGTGCCCTCCAAACATTCAAATGAGAAAGGGTAGGAAACTCCATCACAACAAAGTTCAAAGCAAAAAAAGACCAAAATTTTCAAGCTTGTCCAGTTCTTCTCATTTCCTTTCACAAATCACACCTACAAAGTTTTCAGTTACAAGAAATGAACCATAATTGAAATTTCATAACTTCCTATGCATGATTAACAATCAATTCCGATTCCGCAATCAATCATGGCCAAAAAAATATTTAAAAAATGATAATATTTCAGATAAACATGTTTGATAAGTAAAACATGGAAATCAATAACGGGCAATTCAGATTCTCACCACCCAGATGTAAAGTTGCGATCTTTACATGAAGATGACGACTATCAGGAAGTGATCTAAGCTAAGCTATATGTAGATTGCAAAGAGAGTGACTCTCTCTCCCTTCCAATGGAATGAAAGGAAAATACAAAGAAGAAGTAGAATGGAAGGGAGGAAGTAGCAAGCAAGGTGTGGTGTGGAGGATTGGGTCCTCCACCCTGCTATTTGAAGCTTCCCTAATTTGGCTTTGCATGGATCAACCCAGTAATTAAATAAATAAAATCAGCCAATTAAAAAGTAACAAGCATTATATAATAAGAAATAAAATTTTGTTAAATATAACAAATCAATTAAATATTTACCCAAGAGCGCTTGGACGAGATGGCAAGGATCTCTTCCAGCTTAACCAGAGGTCTCGAGTTCGAATCCTAACCCTTAAAATATAGCAACGTTACAACTCTTGAGGAAGAGTTTTGTCACCCTTGTGGTCCTACCCGACTCGAGAGATTACTCTCCGTAGTTACGCGCGGATAATATCCTGCAAAAACAAAAAATAAAAAAAAAAATTATGAGCATTATCGTTAGAAGAAATATGATTATGAAAGTAATGCACGTTTATTTATAATATAAATATTTTAATTATATTAATAAATGTATGAAGTATTAAATTTTTAAAATAATATTGTAATATATCGTTAAAACTCTTGAGGGAGAGCTTTGCCGCCCTTGTGGTCCTACCTGATTTGAGGGATTAGTCTCAGCAGTTGTGCGCGGAGGATATCCTGGGAAACCCAAAAAAAAAAAAAAATTTAAAATAATATTGTAATATATTGTTAAATGCAAATATAAACATTTTTGGATTTAATTGGTATATACTGATAGTTGAAAGATTTTTTACACTGTCAACCAATCAGAAATTGACACACCATTATAAATGTTTGATTCTTATCCTAACCACCTTAAATGTCTTCAAATACACGATTTCTGATTGGTTGTCAGTGTAAAAATCTTTACACTGACAATGCATACAAATTAAACTCAACATTTTTTCATTCAAAATTATAGTAGATGAGATTAATTGGTATGTATTGTCAGTGTAAAGTTTTTTACATTCTCAATCAATCTGAATTCAGGATACGGATGGTAATTAGGATGATATTTAAACATTTTTAATGATGTGTCAATTTTTGATTGGTTGACTGTGTAAAAGATCTTTATACTGACAGTATACACAATTAAATCCTTTCTTAATTGTGAATATTTTATGGATTTTATTTGTATATACTGACAATGTAATGTTTTTTTACATTATCAATCAATCATAAATTGACACATCATTATAAATGTTTGACTATTATCCTAACCACTTTAAAAGTCATCAATTCCATGATTTCTGATTTGTTGTCTGTGTAAAAATCTTTACATTTACAATACATACAAATTAAACTCATATTTTATTATCTCATTCAGGGTCTTGTAATTTTTTTTTTTTTTTAATCTCATTTAGGGTGTTCCTTTCATTCAAAGTTCAAACAGACAATTCATTGGTCAATATTGAGTTAATCTATGGTGAACCTTTTTTTTCTCTTTGTTAGATTATTTTTTCTCTTACAAATTCATTGAACTTTAAATAGTTTCCTACAATTTCAGAGCTTTTAATTAGTTCCTTTACTTCCAAATAAATTTAAACACCTCTTTCTTAACACATATTTTAGAGACTTAATTATATAAATTCTATACTTAGTAAGGATTTAATTTAAAGTTTATTTGAAGCATAAGGATTTATTTAAAGAATTTCAAAGCATAAGGATTTAACTATGTTTAAATTTTTGGTGGATTTTTTAAGGCTAAAAAATTAATTTATCCTTTTTCTTTTGGTTGTTGTTGTTGAGAACCAATGTTGCTTACAAAATAATTACAAGTATGTGGACTGAAGTTTATGTGGTGAGACATGGGCAGTTATAATAAATGAAGGTATTTAAGAGTGTGTTTGGGAAAGCTGAAAAAAAAAGATTATGCTGATAATCTGTTTTCAAATAATCGATTATTGTGATAATCGATTATAATCAGAATCTATTTTTGTTTGGGTATGTTTGCTGAAAAGCGATTTTAAGATAATTTATTTCGTTTGGATGGTACAAAAATAATCACTTTTACATAGTAAATTACGAAAAAGGGTATAAAGTTATTTGTTTATGGAGTGATAATGATGCTTTTTTAAAATATTAAAAATGTTGGTTTTTTAATCTTTTTCTATGTTTTTTCTATAAAAAAAAAATTGAATAAAATGTTATAGAAACACAAGCACGTATCATTGCTACAGTGCCACAGTGCCTTGGTAGAAAAATAAAATAAAATTGCCACATGAGGCTTCAGTAATGCAACATGATCAATAGAAAAATTCACGCCTTACGAGAGTGGAAAAGCTGGGGTAGATTGGGAAAAAGAGGCTTGAGATGAAAAATAATCCGGATAAAAACATCTAACAGTCCTCTTCTCAACATTATAGTAAAACAGCTTTTTTCAAAGAAAAAAGCTTTTTAAAAAATTAAGCTAAAGTTGCAAACATAAAAATTATTTATCAAAACAGCTTTTACCAAAAAAAAACAGCTGAAACATAGATAATTAATCTATCCCAAACATACACTAAGTCGTGCGCTAGCAACCCACATACAAGTGGTTAGTAATTTGGGTTCTTTAATCATATGTTCAGGATTCGAATCTTGATGATAATAATAGAACTGTATCTGTGGATAGAGAAGTTGTCCCTTAACTGGTATTCTACATCCTTAGAGGATTAGTCCTACGGCATCGGCTGTAGTGATAGCCTGGGTTTCATCCCAAAAAAAATAAAAAAAATAAAATCGTGCGCTAGCATTATAAATTTTTAATACCGAGTCTTGTTGTCTTGGATGATGAGACTGGATTCACATTGCTGAGAAATAGTGTTTTAAGTTTAAAGTAGGTGAGGAAAAATTAGTGGGAACTATGATGAACTATGATAGAAAATTCCTTTTTGACAATATCCTCTTCCTGTTCTCACGTAGAGTTGGGTATTGGATCCCGAGGTTTCTAAGCTGGTTTGTCTTCGGGAAAGTTAGCTGTATTTCTTTCTAAAAATAACATCAAATGGTTAAATTGATGGAAAAAGTATTATTGGGACAAGTATCCACATAAGCACTTAACAGTATCATGAAAGAGTTTAGTCTCTACTCCGTGAAACCATAAAAAAAAAGGTGAATTCTTCCATACCCATATAAAATTGGGTGTCAATTTTACACTGCTACGTAATCCAATCAAATTGTGCCAAATAATGCCACATCACTTTAAAACATGACAGCTCATTCCTTCCTTAGTCAAACATCTTTGAGGGCATATTTGTAAAATTATACTTATAAGAATTTTCCTTTAATTTTTTCTGTTTTAAAAAATAAAAGTTAAAATCTACTTCATCACTTTCACCCACTAGAAGCACCACCATTTCCAACTGTCAAACACCATGACCTCCACAACCAAGACCAACCTCCAACTGGAAAGTCAGGGCACAGCTTGGTGTTTCTTGGCAAGAGACATAGGCACAACTAGGACCAACCAACCAAGAATTCCGCTCGTCGACACAACCAAGACCAGATCTGCCAGACGGCGTGACGGCAGGCGACGCGACGGAGGTTGAGAAACCAGTGGGGCACGACGGTTTGTGGCTGGTACGCATCTCTGCAACGGTGTGGTGCTGGCGGAGGGGCGCGCGATCTGGTTCGCAGTTGTTCTGGCGAATGGCGGCGACACAGGGAGAGGCTTCGCGCGGTATCGACGAGCGGTGGATTGCCGGATTCTTGGCAGGATCAGTTGTGCCTAACTTTCTAATGGGAGGTTGGTCTTGGTTGGTCTTGGTTGTAGAGGTCATGGTGTTTAACATTTGGAAATGGTAGTGCTGCTGGTGGGGGTAAGTGATGAAGTAGGTTTTAATTTTAATTTTTGAAAACAGAAAAATTAAAGGGAAATTCTTACAAGTATGATTTTACAAATATGCCCACTAAGATGTTTGATTAAGGAAGGAATGAGCTGGCATATTTTAAGTGATGTGGGATTACTTGGCACAATTTGATTGGACCACGTATGCAGTGTAAAATTGACACCCAATTTTATATGGGTATGGAAGAATTCACCTAAAAAAAAAAGGGCTCTTGTTCATTTATCTTATGTTTTAGATTAGTTTTGGTTATCTATTTCTAAAACTATTCATTTTAATCCTCTATTTATAAAATGTAGTCAAGGTGACCTTTTTCGTAACTCCGTTATCAATGCCATTAATTTTAGCATACATGACAATTAAGTGGTGATATGAAGGAAATAGATTCCCTATAGTCACTTTGTGAATGTATAGAGATCTTAACCATTGATTGAGTTTTGTTGTGAGTTAAATATGTTAATGTAAAAATGAGAGTATGAAACTCTAACCATAGATTAAGGTGAATGTGTGAAATTTATGAACGCAAGGAATCCAGATCCTAATCTAAAAAGCTAAGTTACCACGTCTTCCACATGACGGTATGTGCTAGAGCCATGTGAGATGACATAATTGGGTTCAAATAAAAAGATAAAGGATCAAATAGAATTTTTAGCTTTTCTTCCTCGATGGTTCTTCTGCCCTAAGGGTCGTAGCAGCCATGAATGACCCTTCTCCAACATACTACAAAGTTGGAGCTGAAAAGTCACCCGAAACTCATTTTCTCCATCAACCATTAGCTTAAACTCACCTAAAAATTCATCATATAGCCCTTTTTTGTTGAATTTCCAAGTAAAGAATAACGGGAGAGCTTTACTTAGTAGAAACCGTCATTTTTTTTCCATTTCCATTTCTCATTTCATCCTCACCACATATGTTCTCTTCCTTCTTTCGATGTTATCCCCTTCATGCTTCAAACCTATTTTGTCCAAAGTCATCATGCTCCACCGTGTTTCGTTTAGCAATTGCCGCACAGTCTACTAGATATGGGCTCCTTCGAGCAACACCAGTCACTAGGTTAGAGAAGGATCAATCATGGTTGTCTGCAACCCTCATGGAAGAAGACACATTCGATAATAAGGGTTAAAAATTCGATTTAGTCATTTATCTTATAATTGGTCCTCCCATGTTGCTCCAACACATAATGTCATGTGAGGTAAGTGTCAACTCAGCTGCTTAGATCACCACTTAACTGACACATACGCTAAAATTAACGATGTTACTAATCCGAAAGGGTAACTTTGCCTAACGTTTCATAGTTAGATGTCTAAATTGAATCTCTTAAAAGATAGGAAACTAAAATGAAACTAAAAAAATTAAGACAAATGATCGAAAGTCTAATTTAGCCTATTATCGATAATCAATGACTCAAGAAGTAAATATGCATTGATGTTAGTCGGGTTGTCATCCCGAGACTTCTTCTATTTTATAATCTTTATAATTTTCACATAATTTTGTGGGAAAAAAAACATGTTTATATTTAATTTTTATAAAAAAAAATGTTTATATTTAATTTTTGATACTTCGCACTCTTTTAAATTTTTGTATAAGTTAGAATTGTTTCAGATACTATAACCAAACAGAAAAAATAGGTTACTAAAACATATTTTTGTTGTGTGAATTTGATAAATATGTTTAAATACGTTGGGTTCTAATGTATTTATGAAAAGCAACAAAATAAAGATAGAAAATGGGAAGGACACAACTCTTGCTTGGGAGAGCATTAAATGGATTTGAGAAATTAATTGAATTGTCCCAATACATTGGAAGAAGAAGAAAAAAAATGTTAATCCATGGGAAATGTTAATCAATAATTTTTTTTATAAAAAAAATCTGATTAATTTTTTTTTAAAAATATTTCAATAAAACCTAATATATATTATTTTTTTATAAAAACTACTCATCCATTCTAGATACTACTAGCCAGTTTTTCTTTATTTTCATTCTAACCCTGGATACGTCAAGAGACCATTCCGAGGACACGTGTATATGTCCCGACAAAATCCGTATGTGCCCAAGCAAGAGTCAACGAGAAAGATCGTCGAAGCTGTCGTGGGCCATCTCCTATCTTGTAGTTTTTTTATTATTAATAAAATCCCACTGATTCTCGTTTTTCATAATAACAGTAAAGAGCCAAAGTGATCTTCAAAATTTTCGAGCAATCCAGTTTGCTCTTTAAAAAAAAAGGATAATTTTTTCCCTACGGAAAAGAATTTGGTCTCCAAAATTTTAAAAACATGGGGCAATTCGGTCCCTTCGTAAGGATCAGATTGTCCCCCGTTTTAAAATTTCGGAGACCAAATTCTCATTTTATTTTTTTTAGGACCAAACTGGCCTACTCGAAAAATTTGAGGGACCACTTTGGACCTTTACTCTTTAGTTTTTTTAGGTAAAAAAAAAAAGTGTTAGTTCACATCGCAAATATATAGAGATATTAGAAGTTAGAGTAAATAGCTCTTAAAAACTTGGGGCATTATTCTGTAAAAAAAAATTAAAAAAAATTGTGGCATTAATATAATCTTTCATAGTATGAAATGAAATAAGTATAAATTTAAGGAATGAATTAATATAAAAAATTCTGCAAAAAATATATTAACAAAATAATTCTATCTTCATTTATTCATTCTTTTTTTTTTTCAATGGAAGAATCATAAAATAGATCTTGTATAGAGAGATGGGAAGAGAGGAGCAGCAAAGCGCGTTGCAGAATTTTAAACTTACATACTCATAATTCATATCTCATTATGTAACCAACTAAATTGACTTACATTATTAAATCTATCTTCATTTATTTATTTTTGGTTCAAGAGAAGGCTCATAATAGGCCTTACATAAAGACATGAGAAGAGGGGAAAAGAGAATAAAAAAGGAATGAAGCACATTATAGAATTAACGTTTTTTCTTGATAAAAATTTAACATGATAAAGGACTGAATAGATAATAAAAAATAAAAATAAAAAGTTTGGATATCAATAATAATTTTTTTTGAAAGGACATAATAATTTTTAAATAACATTTGTTGTAGAGTTTAATTTTCTAGATAATGGATTAAATAAATGTATCGTCAATATAAAATAGTCAATAATAAATTCATATCATTAATTTTTTTTACTCTTATTATAATTATTCAAAAATGACACATAAAATAATTTATTATTAATTGATAATATAAAAAACTTTACACTGATGTATTATATTAAACTGATAATTCACAAATTTTTTTTTTAAACCGTACATAGATATATCAATTGTGTCATATAAATTAGAATAATAATTTTTGTAGAGTTTGATTGTTTAGATAATTTATAAGAAATGTGTTTCTTGAAAGTGTAAATAAATTCACCAATACTACCATATAACTTGATAAGCAATTGTGTTTCTTCTCAATCTTGTAATGACATGAAGTTATTGAGATACTGAGTTTCCACTTTCCACTTCTAAGATGCATTTTTTAATACAGGCCTTGAATCAATTAGCTGATGCCTCAACCCATGATGATGCCAAAGTACGCCCTGCAGCTTGCATTTGCTTAAAAAGTGTCTCTCGCTTAATCAGGGTATTAAACTCATGAGCAGTTGAGCACATAAAGTGTAATATTTGTTGGTATCTTACTTCTCATAGAATGCCGTTCAGAATTTGAGTACAGGTTGTTTTATGAATGAAAGAATTGTTATTCCTTTGGTTCGGCTTCTATCTGATCTTTCTACTTCTGTCCAGGTATATCTTATTGTATCTATGTTATTTTTTCTTGTATTTATGTTAAATCAAGTAGTTGCTAGCTTTCTTTAATCAAGAACAAGAAGTGCATAGAGAAATCTACCACCCACACTAATGAATTAGAATTAGAATAACTTTAGACTCTGAGGGTACAAGGTAAAAAGGCCAATCTAATATGTAACCGTTACATAATATTATATTTATAATTTTATATTATTATTTCATCATTCCATTTTTTATACCTAGGGCTCAATTCGATCGTGGCCAAAATGTACAAATTTGAATATTAATGTATAGCTAGGTCATAAATTTCTAAAAGAATAAAAGAAAAACTATGAAGTTTTTTCAATATATATTTGAAACAAATTATATCAGTGCAAATAATATGAATTTAAATCAAGAAGTCTTATAATTTGTTTCTAATTTTCATAAAATTGTAAGTTTCAATATATTTTGTTGCATTGGGCCGGGTTGAAGCATGGACTGAACCTGAGCTGAAAAATACAAGGGCCTAATTTCAAGAACCCAACCTGGCTAGATTAGCTTAGGGCTAGGCCGGGCCTTGAGCACTCCCAATTATGTGTATAAATAAAGTCTGGCATATTGTTTGACAAACTCAAACTGTTGAGCACTTAAGGAAGTATTTTAATTTTATCTCGCTTCAGATGAGGTTATCACAAATGCCATATATGTTATCCAATTGTTGATGATAATTAGAAGCTTACCTTTTATTAGATCCAACATGACCTTTTTTTCTCCCCAATATTGCAATTTTTGGAGAAGTTATATACTTCTTGTTAACCATATTTAAAGTGATTTTCCCTCATTAATTTTGTTAAAATTTAGCAAGGCTGTGCTTTTTCTTTATTGATATGTTGTCTTCTAGGTTGCGGCCCTTGGTGCTATAAGCAACATAGTGGTGGACTTTACACCACGTAAGTCAAAACTTGTCCAATTGACAATGTCCATAGAAGTTCTTTTCTAGATATTCTCTTTTTATGAGGGTCACGAGCGAAAATTATATAATATGCAATTGGAAGTTGGAGTTATTGACCGTTATTTTGTTGTTTTTATCTGCTTAAACTTGAATGGTAAATATGATGGAAAATCTGTTGTAAAGTTGGTTATAGTTCAATATTACCATGATAGGCAAGCAAATTTATAAAGATGAGTTTATGTTTTTATTTCTTTAAGATAATTTTCTTTATTTTTCTAGCTTTGTTTTCTGTACTGGTACTTGCTTACCAATAGTATGTTTCCCTTGAAGTTTCTTCACAATGTGGTATTGCTGTTCTGATTTGTCAAATTGATTGTTGCTTTTTTTATAAACAGATGTATCAAATTTCTGATTTGTCAAAGCTGTGTGAAAGCTTTTTCAATTCTTTAAGCTCTCCTGACTAGGTTACCACTGAAATCTCGTTTTCTTATTGCTTATAGTATGCATTACTTTTTTGTAGGTCGGGTGGTCAAAGTAGATTTATAGGCTTTAGTCCCGTACCATATAACTGTAAATGCCAATTTTAAACCTATTTTTAACTTCATACTTCATAGTTCAGTCAGGCTGGTAGAATTGTATGTGCTAGCAACATGTGAAACACAACCGGGCAAACACAGATTATCTAGATTCTAGAGATTGGTTACAAAAACACAAACAAAAAGAGAGTCTAATGTTATAAAGCTCTTGTCATGCCGGGGATGAGTCAAAACACCTTGTGAGTTTTTTTATTTATTTTTATGGTGAAACACCTTGTGATGTGATTATCGAAGACAATTTAATCTTAAATCTGCAAGAGACTTTATCCACGAAGACTCCCTTCATGACAATTACAACAATTGTGTCAAAGCTCCCCCCTCTACAAATACTCTTAACAAATGGCTAGATTTTTTTAACACCCTCTTGTAAATCTTTCATTTCAAACTATCTAAATTATGGATCTTGCAATTAAAAAATGGTATGGAAATATACACAATTCATAGAACGTTATACTAACAATCCTAGTTAGGGAAAATGACATAAATGACGCATTTGAAAAGAAACGGATTGGCATTGAAACCAAAATAATACCTAGGCTAGGTGGAGGTAAAAGAGTAAAACACAAGGGAAAAACATGCAATTATAAGTCCTTCTTTTATCAGCCGATTTTTTCTGTGTTTGTGTCGTCTGAGGGCCATATTACAGTTTCCATGAGTCGTTCCCTCATCAGCTCCAAGTTTTCATCAGAGATTTCTTGATATATCTCAGCATGATTACATTTCTGCATGACGATAATAGAGATGGAGAAAGGTTATAAATTCAAGTACGTCACCTCTTCACAAAAACTTTTTCACATGCCTTAGATATCAAGCAAAAAGAAAATAATAACTTGAGTTCCAGTACCTTGACCCATTCACCATAAAGGTGAAGCCGTGTTACCATCACTCTCTCGGCAAGGTCTTGTTGCTCCTATCAATTGGGTCAATAAAATATATCACATCAGTTCCAATGTCATACGTAACACATTGTGAAATATAAATTTCAAAGTTCAAACAAATTATACATATCATTGAAAGTTATATGAGCAAGAAGTGGAGCAAAGGCTAAGACTGATACTAGTGTACATGTAGACATGAAAATTGGAGTCGTGGAATGGAAGGGATATAGACTGAGCAGTATACTAAGGACACGCGGTGTCATTTGGAAGAATTTATCCCTTCTTCTATTGCGAAAGTGCTTAGTATAAGAAATGAAGAATAGAAGCCAGTTATAGTAACAACTCTTGATCTGCCTTTGAAATGTTGATTTTTTAAATTAAATATATAATTGTTTTCAGAATTATAGTTATTCTCTGTTAGAGTTCTTAAAATAAAAGACAAAAGTCATAACAACTGCCAGTTTCTGAAAACTTTTAACAACTGAAATAACTAACTAGTGTACTAAAGAGACTACCTTCCCAAGGGATCGGATAAAACGTTTCCCATCTGCTGGCTTGTTTGTTGCAACGAAACTGCCAACATGAAAAACACGATTAAAATGTTAACCAAGTAATTAACTATGTGTACCAGCAAAATAATCGACTTTACTATGTGTACCAACAAAATAATTAACTTTGCTATGAAATTGTAAAAGACTAAAGTCTACTAATATCCAAACAAATGTTGTAGAAATTGCAAAGGATATGTGCAGTTGCTGTTTGATTGGTATATAGATTATGACTTTTCATAGAGGTGCAACCAAAGCTGATTTAAAAACAGATTGATTGGGTAAAATCTATTAGTATCAAGAATCTAATTATGAGATAGCTATTGAATCATCAGTTTCAAGATTAATAATCAATATCATACTGAACCAGCTTAAATTCACCTCAACAATCGTTAATTGCTGGCTAGTTTTGAGAGTGATCAAATGAATTCAATTTTTACACATAACAGAATAAGAAAATGATAAATTTTCTATCAAGAGTGTCTACATCTACAATGTTCTCAAGAAGTTATTGCATAGTCCTAGAGCATAACAAATGTGTGCTCTAGACAGATCTCTACCCTTAAATTTAACTGAATTAATGACTTAAAATATGTAAATTTATTTAAAAATTAAAATTACTGGTGGATATCCTTCTTGGAATATTTATTTATTTATTCTGCTCTAGGTGTATGCTAGAATTTCTTCAATATTCTCTCTTTCCACCAGTTGATGTTGAACTAGATGCTCAAAACAATAGTTTAGAAACTTAACATGTGACTGAATAGAAACATCATTATCAAGATAAAGAATTATAACGCACAGAAGTTTTAGTGGACACATTCTTGCTAGAACATAAATTTCACTTACTTATAGAACCATCTATACTGAGGTGGGTTCATCTCGTACAATTGCTGAAGAACAGTCCTGGCAGCCTTGTATGTGAAATAGTTGACTAATTGCTGTATCCAAAGCCGGGGTCAGTTATTTAGATTGCAAACAAGTTATTATATTCGTATCATTGCAGACAGATTGGTGAAGGTTAGTGGAAGATATGTTATAAGTCCGTGTAATCTCATGTAATAAAAGATCCAGTGTTTCATGAAAATGATCCTGTTCTTATTCAGGAAAGCAAGCTGGCTTCGTAGTTTCGTACATCCTGCATGACTTGCTGATTCGAAATTGCTTTGTTACCAGTTTTAATTTCACTATAGAAAGACAATGACCATTTATTGACAAGAAATTATACCATGCTACTGGAGCAGTAATAAGGCATGCTCCAGGATGGTCTCTACCATTTGTTTAGTTTTTTTTTGTGAATATATTTTAAATCAATGATGAATATGAGCATGCGTTGGTTGCTGACCTAGAGTATGTAATATCAAGCTCTGATACTTAAAAGGAAGCACATCTAATCTTTCTATTGGAGAAACCGTCTCTACTTATAATTATCTAATAAGTAATAACTGACACTTTTTATAAAGATTCAGTGTCAAAAGGGCTCTGGCTTTCAAAAGGCAGAGCAGCAATGGTATAAGGAAAAGTGATAAGGAGGAAAAAAAAAAAAAAAAAAGGCATCATGGATCTGGTTTTTTAATCATAAATTTATTCATTAAACATCTATGTTTACCGTTTTAACATCACCAAAAGTGTCATCATACTGCCACCGAGCTCGTTGACAATTGCCACTCTCCGATCCCTGCGCTGCTTCTTGAAGTTTCTATTAGCACACAGGCGCCACTCCCTCACAGGATCAACGAAGGAACTACTGAGTTCCATGGTCCCACGACGCCTCACCAGATGCTTATTCTTCCACAAAACAACATCTCCACCAGTCTTGAGATTCACATTGGTTGTGGGCAGAGCATCCACGCACAAACATGGGCATCTGTGCGAGTCCACCACAACAGATAGAGCACCCACCATCCTCTTCAACAAAGCCAAGCTTAAATTCAAGTTCCCCAGAAACACACCCAGATGAAAATTATGGTGCCAAGTTAACAAATTGAAAAGCACCCACTAAATAACAGCGAGGGAGGAATCGTGGGTATCCAAAAAAATTGGAAATTTAGCAAGTATAGTCAAAGACGCATGCAGTGTTGGAGTGCAAGCTGAAGAGGAGAGGTGTTTCGGTGCAAGGAAAACGAGGGAGGAAGAAGGTGGGATTTTGAAAGGTGTGTGTGAACGGTGAACCTTAACCAGAGAAATTTATGAGGCCGAAAATTTTAGATTCAATTCAAATCTATGTTGGATTCTTCCTTTCCAAATTAGTTAGTTGGAGCAGCCCGACTAACTCATCTGGACGGTTTCTTCACTTTGGTTAATGATTGGACACGTGGTTTTGAATCTTTGTCATCGTCACCTACCCAACGCCCTGCACACTGCACACGCATCTGCATGCATTAACTCGCGCGTGAAATAACAAACCCCTAATTATCATGTGTTTTTATATTAGTTTATGTTGGGTTGAAAATAAAAAAATTAGGATCACCTTACTAATCAGTGCTCTTAAAATATGGAAATGTTCTATTGAAAATCATAATTTTAAAACTTTTACTGAATTGAACACAATAGTTTTTAATGGAATTTTTTATATTTGATTCTTTAACTAATAACTTTAAGGCACTGATTAACATTTCTAAAAATCATATTAAGAGAATTTTTTATTGAAATTAATTAAATTGTTGTAGGTTATGGTATTTAGTTCCAAAAATGGCTGTACTAAAAGTTATAATGCCTAATACCTAATCACCAATTGGGTAAATGGTAATGCTTTATCATTAATGGGTGGTTAAAAAAAAGGCATATACATGATAGTGTATCTTTGGTAATCAGGGGATGAGAGAGATAGAGATCAAAGGCTAGAACTAGATAATTTGAGAGAATATAATTTTGAAGAGAAGGTAGTATTTTAATTAAAAGATATGTAATGAGTAATTTTTTTTTTATCAATAGATATGTAATGAGTATAATTGGTGCTTTTTTTTTATTTATAATGAATATTCAGCACTAAAAGTTAGCAAGTGATTAACCAACTTGAGTAACAAATTAACTAATTCCACAACTAATACATCTCTATTAATATCTCTGTTATATCTTTCATTTGCAAGTATTGAAACGAAAACTGTCGTATTTTCAATTTTCTTTTTTTGACAAAAATGTATGGTTGGTCAGTCTACGTTTTTTTTTTTTCCGACGGAAAAAAAATGAACTCTATTTTGGGCATAAATAGTCATAGCTTAGTTGGGGTTATTGAGGCTTTGGATCCAAGTCTCTTAGACTTTTTTGTTCTGAGAAATCGGTTAGAGGGCTCCAATTTTGTATCCGATCCTTAAGGGGTTTTGACCAAACTGACCCACTTTTAGAAACTATTTACCAAAATAACCTAGTTTTGAAACTATTTACCAAAGTAACCTAGTTTTAATTAAAATAATATTTTATTTTATTTTTAAAAAAAAAAAAGGCTGGCAGGCGCCACGTGGCACCTCCCAGTGCAGTAGCGCCACTGCCACATGCGCCACTAATGACGCTGTTGGCAGCGACGCCACTGCACCAGGAGGTGCCACGTGGCGTCGGCCACCCACCCCCCCCCCCCCCCCCCCCCCCCCCCGCCCCCCTCCCCCCCCCCCCCCCGCCCCCCTCCCCCCCTCCATTCCTTCGACGTCCCTTCCCCCTCCCTATAAATACCCCACCTCAGTTCCCCATTCTCACACACACACATTCACTTGTTATATTTCCTCTAACTTGTTTATTTTCTAACACTCTTATAATTTTTTGCACAAAGTTTAGGTAAATGTTACATTGTTTCTGATATCATTATTTTAGTTTTTTTAATTATATAATCATTTGTCAATATTCTGTTATTTTTTACTTTTTACATTCTTCTTTATCACTTATTATTCTGGAAGTGTTGACTTTTACTTTTATAATACCATATATTTGTATCATTTAATATGATATTTTTTTGTGTTTTTTATTTCACCCCTTCTACCGTCTCCCCCTTCCACCAACACATATCTGTTAATTCCTTTTACACTCTATTACACATAAATGTTAAATTTAATTAATTGGTTTATATTCATTTACTAACATTCTGCTACTTTTTTTTTCGTTAATCATTGTCATTTATTTTTCTGATAATGTTGAAGTTAATTCTTATAATATATTTTTTGACAGATCTGGTAATTTGTTTATCTGTATTTTTTTATTATGTCCTTTTTTTTAATTCAGAATGTACCATTTTTTGTTTATTATATTTTTTTTTTGTTCCGTTTTCTTAGTTGTTATGTCCTTCTACCCTCCCGTTCCAGTAAAGCAAAACCATAACAACTTGACTCATATTGTCGGCCTACAACAATAATAATAATAAATAAAAAAATTAACATGATAATAAATGAATAAATTACCACTGCTGATGGTATTTAACAATAATGAATTGTGCATACAACAAGGTAATAAGGCAGTATATTATCGGGATTATTAGAAATTTTATATTTTATATACATCAAAACATCTGTTTGATCGGCTACTGGCCAGTAGCAACTGCACAAAACATCCTAATAACGTACATCACAGCAGGTTGAGAATTGTGACCCCCATCTTCGCCTGGGAGCCAACCGCAGTGCAAAATTGGATCCTGTGTGGCTTTAGCCCCTTACCATCAGGCACCACGTCCTACATTACCTGTGAAATATGTTTACAGGTAACCAAGGATGTGGTGCCTGAAGGAAAGGGGCTAATGCCACACATGATTCAATTTTGCAATACGGCTGACTCTCAGGCGAAGATGGGGGTTACAATTCTCAACCTGCTGTGATGTACGTTATTAGGATGTTTGGATTCTTTTACTAAGCACATGAAGACATTCATGTGGTTAGTAAAGGAGTCAAAATATCATGCCGACACTTACCCGCTTCTCACGTGTGCAGTAAATAACAACAATAACATAAATAAAAAAAACTAAATAACAACAACTTAAATAATAACTAAGAAAACGAAACAAAAAAAATATAATAAACAAAAAATGGTACATTTTGAATTAAAAAAAAGGACATAATAAAAAAATACAGATAAACAAATTACCAGATCTGTCAAAAAATATATTATAAGAATTAACTTCAACATTATCAGAAAAATAAATGACAATGATTAACGAAAAAAAAAAAAGCAGAATGTTAGTAAATGAATATAAACCAATTAATTAAATTTAACATTTATTATAATAGAGTGTCAAAGGAATTAACAAATATGTGTTGGTGGAAGGGGGAGACGGTAGAAGGGGGGAAATAAAAAACACAAACAAATATCATATTAAATGATACAAATATATGGTATTATAAAAGTAAAAGTAAACACTTCCAGAATAATAAGTGATAAAGAACAGTGTAAAAAGCAAAAAGTAACAGAATACTGACAAATGATTATATATTTAAAAAAACTAAAATAATGATATCAGAAACAATGTAACATTTACCTAAACTTTGTACAAAAAATTATAAGAGTGTTAGAAAATAAACAAGTTAGAGGAAATATAACAAGTGAATGTGTGTGTGTGAGAATGGGGAACCGGGGTGGGGTATTTATAGGGAGGGGGGAACGTCCGAATGGAGGGGGGGCTCTTAAATTTGTGTTTGGGGGGGGGGGGGGGGGGGGGGGGGGGGGGGGCGGCGCCACGTGGCACCTCCTGGTGCAGTGGCGCCGCTGCCAACAGCACCATTAGTGGATCCTCAAGTAAAAAAATTATACACATTAATACATATATATTAAAAAAATTTGGTGCCCCCTAAAAAATAGAGCCCTGTACAGTCGCACCACCAAATCATGCTCAAGGCCACCACCGACTCCCGAAGAACAGCAGCGGACACCACTAATGTGCTGTTAGCTAGACTTGCACGAAGAAATGAGGGAGTCTTCAAGAAACACGGAATAGTGGGTGAAGTGGCCCAATCAGAGTCACTAAAAAAAGCCTAGAAGCGAAAGAAAAGGCCATAAGGCGGGCTCCTCTTGGGATACCCAATTACTCTGGTCTCTGGTGGCAGCTTGCTCTTGGCATTGCATGGCATGGGTTGACCCAAAATCTGACCGAATTGTTGAATAGCATATTGTTTTATAAGGACGAAGATTTGTTATCTCTTTTCTTTTAATGGATATATAAGTGACTGTCTCATTTTGGTGGATATTTTAATTCATAACTGGTGAGGAAGAAAAGGATGGCATGGTGAAAATGTTGTAGGTAGCTGGGTGCCCTACGTGGTCCAAATGAACACATAATTAAGATAAATATTGGTTTGAATTATGAGTTCAATGTTGGATTAGGTGGGACGGTGTTGGCGCAGGGAAATTAACAATGTACAAAAGGTGATGGGATGAGTCTCACGTGGCCACATGATTAACCATGATCCAACTTTTGGACGGAGTGAAGGCTAATTATTTTAAGGGCATTGCTACGGCACCTACAATAATCAAAGGGGTTTAAAACCTTGCTGACGTAGCCCCTAAAATAGTGCTGACATAGACAGGTGCACTTTTATTTTAATTTTTTGCTGTTTAGTCCTTACCCCCTTAAAATTAAATTAATTTTAAAAACTTTACCGTAACCTAACCCCTCTCATTGACTAAAATAGCTGGATTCTCCCCTCTCTCACCTCCTCCCTCGTCTCACATTTGTTGCTGCCGCCCCCGTTTCCTTCGTCGTCGATGTCGCCACCTCCACCGTCATTTCCTCTGTCGCAGCATCATTCTCTTCTTTTCTCTCACAATCTTAATCTCGGGACCAGATCTACGCGGACCGCCACTCCATAACTGCTGCGCCAAGATGAAATTTTTATTGGTTTGGGAGCAGCTAAGAACTTCTCTAGTTGTCAATACTGATATGGTTTACTCTGATTTGCTTATAGACGGCCAGTTGTCACAAAAATTTAAAATTCAATGATCATGGTCATACTTATATTATTTGCTTTTGTGATGTTTCAATCAAGTCTTTCGTTTGTTCAAAGCAACCTACTTTTTCAATGCTGCATATTAATGCAAGGATTGGCAAATCAATTACTTCAGTGTGGTGTACCCCACATGGTTACTGCAATGGATCTAGTTGGTTGATTTTGGGGTCCAAAAGTCTGATAGCGTCATGTGGTTTGTGTATATGTAAAATTAGAAAAATTTATATTATAGCACTTGAGCTGCCTGAGATTTACTTTCTTAGCTTTAAGTTAAGTCATACGCTCAGGAAGCTTGGATATAGCCAGCTTCTATCAGCATGGCCTAAGTGATGTGGGGAGAAAAGAACGACATTGGCGCAGGGCAGAGGGAATGGCGCGACTGCTAGGGTTTCAGGGAGAGGGGGAAGAGCATGAGTGTGGCTGCTAGGGTTAGAAAATATGAAGAAAATGTGGTGAGGGTGGTGGATTCGGGTTTAGAAGAAAAATGGGCCTTGGGTAATGGGTTTGGCTGTTTCTGATCCAATAAAACAAATACAAACAAAAAATTGTAACATAAAATTTAAAAAACTTTTAGTGATTTGATTTTGTAATTTTTTATTTTTTATTTTTTGGATTTTGGGATAAATAGAAACAAAGCAAAATATTTTTGTGATTTTCTTAGTCTTCAATATTTTGGGGTAAATAGAAAATTAAAAGAAACAAACATCAAAATTAGATGTCAAAACATTTTTGGAATTATTTCCTTTTGCAATTTTTTTTTAAACTTTTTTTTAGATTTTAGTGAAAACTAAAAGAAAGATCGGGTCAAAATGGGGTATTCACGGGAACATGTCAGTACTATCAGAGTGACTTAAAGGGCGCTAACGTTGATCGAACTTGAGGGTATGTTGATTTAAAAAGTACTTGTCTATGAGTTCTAGTCAACAAGTTCATGGTGAACCTAACGACTGATGATCCGGGTCTTACCCAAAGAGAGTATATGAGTCGAGGTTGTTGATTTAGGACCTATTACTTGGGATACCCGAACTTTGTGTTATTTAAGTTCCACGTTAAATTAATATAACCCTAAAATACTATTCTTGTTTATTATTATTTTAATTTAAAAAGTACTAGTCTATGAGTTCTAGTCAACAAGTTCACGACTAATAATCCGGGTCTTACCCAAAGAGAGTATCTGAGTCAGGGTTGTTGAGTTAGGGCCTATTACTTGGGATACCCGGACTTTGTGTTATTTAAGTTCCACACAGATTAAATTAATATAACCCTAAAATACTATTCTTGTTTATTATTATTTTAATTTAAAAAGTACTTGTCTACGAGTTCTAGTCAACAAGTTCACGATGAACTAACCCTAATGCTATTCTTATTTATTTTTTTTATTATTATTTTAATTTAAAATTACTTGTCTATGAGTTCTAGTCAACAAGTTCACGATGAACCTTAACAACTAATGATTCAGGTCTTACCCAAAGAGAGTATCTGAATCAGGGTTGTTGATTTAGGACCTATTTAAGTTACACCCAAATTAAATTAATTTAAAAAAAGGAACTTGTTTATTATTATTTTAATTTAAAAAGAACTTGTTTATGAGTTCTAGTCAACAAGAAGTTCACGAAATAAAAACTATTGTAGATCCGGGTCTTACCTTAAGAGAGTCACCGAGTTAGTGTTCTCTATTTAGGACCGATGACTTGGGACCGAACTTAGTGCTATTTAAGTTCCACGCAGGTTAAATTTAAATTTTAAAATTATTCTTATTTATTATTAGTTTAATTAAAAAAAATAAAACACTTGTCAATGAGTTCCGATCAATGTGTTCACGGTCAACCTAATGACATGATCCGGGTCTTACCCAAAGAGAGTCTCTGAGTTAGGGTTCTTGATTTAGGACCTATTACTTGGGATACCCGAACTTTGTGCTATTTAAGTTCCACGTAGATTAAATTAATATTTTTTAAAAAATATTCTTATTTATAATTATTTTAATTTAAAAAGAACTTGTTTGTGAGTTCTAGTGAACAGACATTTCATAGTAACAGGAATAGAACCGGTTCGCTGATAGATAAACAAGCCACTTCTTACCAACTAGTTCAGTATACTTTAGTTGGGCGTTGGAGAATACTTTGTCAATTTCATATTTTCGTTCATTTTCGCATTATTGGGCCTTTGGGCCTTTTAAACATTGGTAACCCAATAAACTAATTTTAATTATATTTAATTTAATCATCTGAAGCCTATAGTAGAAATATTGGTCAGCTATGAACTTGGCCTCGGAACGTGGCGGCGAACCCGACCTGGAACGATGGCGACGAACCAGTCACTATGTGCCTGTGATGTTGAACTAGATACATGTGAAAAGGGTATAGCTAAAAGACGGCGGCAACGATCCCGACCTCGGAACGATGATGGCGAACCCGACCAGGAACGACGGCGGTGAAATAGTCATTGTGTGCCTGTGATGTCGAACCAGATAGATTGTTGTGTGAAAAGGGTATAGATTGGTGCAATAATTTTGAAGGCTAAGGTCTACAAATGGGCGCTGACCATGGCCTCACTCACAAGGGCCTTCTCTTGATATAGAGGATTAAACACTTTATGTGTGTGTGTATTTTGTGCAGCATTCGAAGGAGCAGTACTTGCCTCTAAATTCTCAAGTGCTGTGAATTCAAATGGTTTTTACTGTACCGGTGTAACCAGTTCAGCAGTGGCTGCTATATTTTCTGCTCTTTATTCAGCTGGGTGGACTTTCTCAAAGAGTTGTTTTCTGATATTCTGTGCTTTGAATGTATAATAGCTTTATTGCAGCAGAGTGATGGGACTATAGGAATGTTCAAGTATTGTACTCAATGGAGGGTTCTATGTAAAATTGAACAGAGTGACTGGGACTATTGGGTTGTTGGGTTTTGTATGACGTAAAATTGAAAAATATACTCCCTTGGAACTGTTACAGTGTAAAATTGCAAAACTTAATTCTGCTACAATGATCCATTCACAAACGTGGTGAAATATGTTTGAATTGTGTAATAACCCTGTGTTTGTACAAGCAATCGATTATGATTTTGAAAGAAACTTGCTTATGTCAGTGTATTGGCTTCCTTGACAAATCTTGTGTCATTGTATTGGCTTCCTTGACCAATAAATATTGGTATTCTATACCAGCAGCAAAATAACATAAAGAAACCAACCCATAATAGTGGCAATAATGATAATTGTATTCCATTCATATAAAGATCCTGTGTTTGATTACATTGTTCCAAAAAATATAGTGTCATCTACAGTTAGACCACTATGCCATGTGACAGCAAAAAAAAAAAAAAAAAAAAAACAGAAGGATTTGCACAAAAAGTTCCCTTTACAAAAAGTTCCCTGCACAAAAAGTCCCATTTACTTCCATTTTGTCATGCCAAAAAGCCATCCTCACGTGTGTTGTTTCCTAAGTATTGCTTTCAAATAAAATCTGGACCTTCTGCATTCGCTTTGACTTTAGTTATCAATCAAGCTTTGTGGCTGGAGTCCCTTTTTTTGTCACTTGTTCAAGCAATCCTTTCCAAGAAAGACCACCATTAATATTCTACCCTCTAAAATACAGAATGATTGTACAAACTACAAATTACAGAGACCATAAACCTGAGGAAGATGCGGTCTAACTACAAGTTGCGGGTCTTGCACCCTATTGACATACTGCAACAATCAAGTACATATTTAAAAAAAAAATCAATTAACCCACACAAAAAAATTCAAACTAAATTCCCACATACTAATAATTCATGACAGACCTGTGTAAACTGCGGATCAAATGCAACTTGGGGAACCAAAACAAAACGAAGTAGAATTCTTTCATGCTATCATTAACACAAAAAACTAGAATCTCTCCATGTAGCTGTCATATGCAAACCAGGGATGGAAATCCAAAGAAAAAAAAGATAAAACACGGTACCTCTGAATCGCCCTTCGATTTTCCGGCCAGTCGCAGCCCTCCCTCGCACCGTCGTTGGTCATCTTCTCTGCTTCGAGCACCCCGTCGTCTTCTCTGCACAGGCCGTCGTTGTCACCCTAGAAATTGCCTTGGGTTTCATTGAGAAAGGATTTGTGAGAACTAAATTGCAATATATAAAAATATAGGGACAAATGAACAATGGAAATGTTGGCTAAAAATGTTTTATTGACATGGCAGACTATAACAAATGTCGACAATATATTGATCCACGATAGTAGGGTTTTAAACCCCTATCTTTTAACTATGTTGAGTAGAAATTCTCTTATTTTAATATACTTTTATTTTTTGTCCTTTTTAATTTTATACTGTTCCAAACCTAATCGATCGTCATTAGCGGCTCTCTTTGGATTCGTGTTTATCCTTTTATGTTTCCAACTCCGAAAAATTCTTGGTGGTGAATGTGCCATGAAATTCGTATGTGCATTGCATGTGTATATAATATATGCGTAAATCTATGTGAGAAACCGTGCTGATGCTGCATCATGCACGTCTTGCTGTCTAAAACCCTTCTAGGATCCTATGCATCAGGACCGTTCCTGAGATTTTAGGTGCCCTGTGCGAACTGAAAAATTGATACCTTATATATATATATATAATCAAAAGCGCACAAAAAGATGCAAAAAACTAGCCATTAATCGTTTTAATACAACATTAAGTGAGACAAAATATTACCGAAGAAAAGGAAAAGATTATAGTAGCAAACTACAATAAAATTATAGCAAAAATAGTTATACTTATATCTATCTACCAATTCGTCTTATACTCTAACAACTTTGTTAGCTAAACTGATAAAATAACAACTTGCAACCTATAGCGATTTGAAACGATAGTCAAAAGAAATCAAAGGTAAGCCTTCCCTTCAAAACAATAGCATGCTTCAGGCCTTGGCTTCAAAAGTCAAAACATGATTTAAAAATTAAAAAGGCAATCAAAGGGTCCAATTAACAACCCCGCCGCATGCTTCGTGAGCAATGAATGGGATTCAGTTAAAATTGCTGTAAGTTCATACAACATATTACACCCTAACGACGCCACCAGTAATCTAAAAAAGTAAGAATCAATTTTGCAAATACTTTCATCATTTTTAGAAGGCTCAAACAAGTGGCAGCAACTAGGAAGCTCAAAGTCTTCCGATGTAAGACTAATCCCCACTTATGCTTTTGTGCTAGCCACAAGTGCTATCATGAGGTATTTGTTTACAAGGGACATGGATTATAAAATACCTGTAAAACAACAAGCAAAGGGGACAACGACAGTCGGCATATATGAGAGACGCGGTAAGTCAGTCACACAGAGAGGGACAAAACAAAGGGTTTCTACTTTCTATTTTGAACGGAAGAAGGGAGAATGTGAGCGGTCACAAGTATACAATTTTTCTTGTAAAATTCAATAATAATATAAAAGACAATTGACCCCTCAAGTAAGGCTTGTCAAGTTTTGGGCCTGAATTTTAAAAGATAATTAGGCCCTCAAGTAAAAATTTTACTATATAAATTTTTATTTTAATATATACATTAATACATATACACTAAGTAAAAGAGAAAAAATTGGTGCCCCCTAAAAAATGGGGCCCTGTACGATCGCACCACCAAATCATGCTCAGGACCACCATTGCTATGCATGAAATGAAGAACAATTTTAAGTGTCCAATTCTGATCAGCTGAAGCTAAGATTTAAGGCCAAAAGACAAAACAAAACAGTTCGTGGGAGCAAGAACACCACCATGGGAAACACTTTTTTTTTTTTTTTGAAGAGTATGCAGATCCCATCCAATAAGTTGAAGACTAATCTTTCGAAATATAGTTTAATCGAGAATCATTCACAGTAATATTTTTTTCATACACAAATTATGAAATTGGATCCAGGACATGGTTAAAAATAAATAAAAATCATCATGGAGCAGTTATGCTTTATGAGTATACAATAATTTCTCTTTACAAAAAATAAAAATAAAAATCAACCAGTGGTTTAACAACTAAAATATTTTCATGGTTATCGATGAACTAATTAATGAGAATCTTAGCTATTAACCGTTGCTCGGGCAGCTTACAGATCCGCTTACGTTGTTCGTTAATCGCTATGCAAATAAATAGTTATTACGTAGTAGTATTAACTAAGCACCCATTCGCTGTCAAAAAAAAAAAAAAAACTAAGTACCCATTCTGTATATTATATGAATTTTTTTAATTAGTTAAAATTTAAATGAATATAGATTAATAGAGAATTTTTGTTATGTCTCAAAGTATTCTTTAACGAGCAATGCTAGCATTACAATCTTAAACACACTCATCTTAACACATCATCTATTATTGGATTACATGTAAGACCATGTGTGTTTTTTTGGGTCTCACATGAAATCCACCCAATAATAAAGAGTGTGTTAAGGATGAATATGATAAAGAATGTGTTCTTAGCATTTTTCTTCTTTAATTAGTCTCTAGGTAAATGGTTAGTCCTCATTGTACTAAAAAAAGAATAGACTAGTCCTCGGATATCATCAAACTTTTAAGCGATTTTTTTATGAACATAAAGACTACTTAAGGAATTGACTTTCTTGTAAATATCTAAAATTATAATTAAAAAAAATGTATAATTAACTTATTCAATATGTATAAAAATTGATCTCTTAAATAAGTCTTTCCCTCGACTCAAGATAAATGAATTTAAAGTTACTTCTAAATAATTAAATATCAACGATACTGGAACGAAAAAGACAAAAAGAAAAAAAAAAAAAAAAATACAGTTTGGTCTCCCTTTTCAGAAATCTTGTCTTGGATTCCTTATTTCACTATCTGTGTTTGGCTATATATACAAGAAAGGTTACCTGCAAAAACCACCTTTCAGTCAAATATATATCATTTGAAAGCACTCTCTAGTCTCCAATACTTATACTTATCCCTTTTCTTCTTGCAACTGCCATCTTTTATATATATACATGCCAGTTTTACAGTTTATACTTTATAGTAAGCTTTTCCAGTTCTTTTAAATATATACTAGAAGTTTTTCTCTCTTACTCTCAAGAAATGGCCCCTTCTGGAACAACAAGAAGAAAGCCAAGTAGAAGCCACTTCAAGAAGCAGCATCCACAGAGCAGAAAACAAGAAATATCCACTGGTTTTTCTGCAACCTGCTCCTCGATAAGCTCTAAATTAGACAATTCAAATGACAGGAACATGGATTCACATGATGTTGCTAGTGCATGCTCCACCCCAAAGGGTCAAAAGTTTCGGATACCAGAAGTTTCAACATGCCCACCAGCACCAAAGAAGCCAAGGGTAGTCTCAAATTACTCTTTGCGTAGATCACCCTTGGCACTTTTTGCACCACCAGATTTGGAGATATTCTTCTGCAGTGCTCTTCCAGATGTTTCTTTTTCATTTGTCTGCTAATATATGCATGTATAAGAGCTCATCACACTTTAGAATTATTGGACTTTTGAAGTGCTTTTAGTCTATTTTCTCATCATGTATACCTCAAGCAAATGAGAGATTTTGGAGTGGTTGATCTTAGCTAGGGAACATTTACTCACCCTTCTTTCTGCTAATTTTAGCAAACTAGTAGGGTATGTGAGTCACTAAATTTAGATTTAGATTTAGATTTTAAGCCTTTTTTTTTTCTCTTTTCATTTTTCTTGTTCTCTTATAGAAGATATATCAATATATTCTGAGACCTTGATCAAATTGAAGTGCAAATTAATGTAATGGATTTGATTTGAGGTTTGTGAGTGTTAAAAGCTTGAAACTCTACCAAGCTTCAGTTTAATTGTCAGTTTGTTTCTGCACTAGCTTAAAACTTGTGTGGATATTTATGACCACAATTAGTTACTTGATGGTAAACATTCCTTTCTCTGCATCGGAAAATTTATATTGAACAGTACTCTGCAGTTACATTACATACACAAAATCGTATAACAAATAATATTCAAATTATATATCATCTTCAATTTGACACATGAAATGTAGTTGGTAGGCCTAAACCCACTAATTATCATTATACGACAGTATAATATTAATAAACTAGGCTCAATTAATTGATCAGTCTCTACGATCACCAAACTTAGGGTCCACCATTGCTGTGCCTTGTACGTTCATTAGAAGATAGAATATACAGCGGGTTAGGATCGTTATAACATTTTCTATCCAACTGTGGGTGTGAAACACTTCTGCTCAAATTACTTTATATTTGTATTATTTTTATTGCTGAATTATAATTAGTTTTATTTTAATATTAACACTCTTATATTTTAATTCTCTTTCACTAATGCAGGGATATGAAAGATGAAAGAGGAACATGTAAATAACATTTTTCTGATGTGTGTGTGTATTTGGCTTTTTCAAACAAATGCAGGCTGTAGTTAAGGAACTGAAATCATTTTGTCAGATATATGGATGTGCGGGTCCCACATATGTAAGAATCCAATGAAGAGAGTCTCGTGCGGGTCTGACATATAATTGTTATCAATTTTCATATACAGAATGAGAATCTCTATAAATTTCCCATCATTTTTTCATTTTTTCACATACTTTAGCATGCGCTTCATGGCTGATCTTATTTATCATCTTAACAATTTAGGTTTGCATCCTTCAAAAAAAAAAAAATTTTAGGTTTGCAGACATTTTTGTATAAATTTGAAATATTTAGGTTTGACCTATTTAACCAATTATATTATTAATTATAATGTGTCATAACAATTAATTATTAATTAAAAGTGTATTTGAATTAGTTATACATAGAAAGTATATTTCATAATCAATTATAAAGAAAACCAATTTTATATTTAAATTTGTTAATTGAAGAATTTGGAATAATACATTTTATTCAATTTTTATAATATATTTTTTTATATTAAAGTCAATGCGAACATCTCAAATTTTAATTATTACCAAAATGATTAATTATAATCAAAATGCTCAAGACAATAGCTCATGAGGAAAAAAAAACTCATGAGAAAAAAATAACCATATGAAAAAGCTTTCTATTACTTTACACTTTTACCCAAATATATCATTTTCATCCTAAAATATTTTTTTATCCTAAAAACTATTTTTTGAAAACAATTATTTATTCACAAACATATTAGTTAAATGCATCTAATAGTGCTCTATATTTATTTAAGTGTTTCTCTAATCTTGAAATAAATTATACGTGCAAACTTTAGAATTTTGATTTTTTTTAATAGGGTTTGCTAACAAAATTTTCAGACACTTATTCAGAATTTAAAATAATAATTTTTTTAATAAAAATTAAAGTATTTAATACATCAGAAATTTTTAAAAAAACTCTAATTTTTATACTTTTTTTTTATTCTTTTAAGAAGCCTTTCTTTTATCAATACCAAATTGCAGCACTAATTAATTTTAGAGGTTGCTCCTTTTGCGACTAATTGTAATAAAGGGAATTTATTTTTCTGTGATAAGTAGTGGAATTGATGTTGTCTCCGAATTGATACTAAAGATATAATGTTAAACCTCCAAAAATTAATATATACATACTGGATAAATTAATAATTTTCGCAAAATAATATTCTTTTGTACCAACATGGGTCACTTTATAGAATTACAGTAGTAATTTTGATAAATTAATAATAAGATAATAATTTTTAGAAAAACCTTTATATAATTTTATAGTCATGTTAATTTTTATAAACTAATAATTCTTTAAAATTACAAACGAAACTAGGATAATTTAGTAAAATATGAATATTGTTTTTTTGTTTTTCGAAATTTAAATCTAGGCCATTTCGTCTCTAACTTTTATATGTTGTTTATTTAATAGTCATCATTATACGTTGACTGTTTTTTAATTCAATATTGTTCAAGTTTCTTTATTTAAAGGATTGTAGCTAATTAAGTTATAAAATATATCCAAAGAAACATGAAAGCCTTAATAATTGGCAAAGCAAATATAAAATAATATATTATGGAGATAGAGCCGTGGAAGACATAGACAACGGAATCAAAGGGGAATCCTTGTTGAACTCTCTTTTAGACTTCTAGTTGATTTCATGTGAAACGATATCCAACTTCTTTTTCTTAACACCATGCCTGCGAGTACGACGAAAGCTAAAGGGGCTAGTTACTACCATCCATCTTAATTTCTATTAATTATTTACCCTTTTCACACACACAGAGACAAGGGGTTAGAGACTACAGACCAAAAAGTTTTCCTTAAATCCATTCAATTCCCACTAATACGCGTTCGGAAGGCCGTTAATTAGGTTTAATGAAGTTCAGCTGGATGGTTAATAAATTACGACACTTTATTATATTTATTAATCATCCACCGAACATAATTAATCACGTATCTGAACGCATAAGCTATTTAAATTGGTGTCAAAAATTGATATCCCATTTTTATTTTCAAATAAGATCATAACCATTTAAATTTGTATCAAAAATTGATGTACCATTTTTATATTAAATAATGATTTTACTAATAAGTGTCCTAAAGATATTGGTTAAAAAAGCCACAAAAAAAAGGTTTACATTGAGAAAGTAAGTATAATATTTTTCGAAATACTAAATACATTATTTTTTCATATAAATTTTATTTATTGATTTCTTAAATAATATCTTAAGAACATTTATTAACATTCTTCTGTCTTATAATACAACTGTTACCATTTAACGGTCCGTCTGTTTCCTTCCACGCAAACTTCACTCCATGTGTGTGGAGCCACATATGCAGTTGACGTCATAAGATGTCTGCAACCCTGCAAGTCTTATTTTCAGTTTCAGTTTCACTTCACTGTTTATTATTTGTCATCAATTTCTCTGTGCTCAATAGAGAACTCAAGTAATATTATCAAAATCCCAAAATCTAGGGTAAGCTAAGTTTTTTTATTTGCTTCTTCCCCCCCTTTATCAATTGGGTAATTTCATTTCATTTTGTGATTACTTCATTCCTTTTTTGAAGCTTTTTAGAATTGGTTATTTTCATTTTTCCTTTTTTTTGGGGGAAGGGGGAGATTTCTTGTGTTTTACAGTTTTATTACTAGATTGGGGATGTTTTTTATGTAATCTGGGTGGAATGATTCTGTGATTCTAAGTGCGTGTTGGAATTTCTGTGAGTTGGGCTTGGTTGTAAATGTGGGAAAGGGGGAGAATTGGGATTTTGGAGCTTGTATTAGGATCAGTCGATCAGATAAACTCAATTCTGTGTTCATTAGGTTGTCTAACCTATAATTAAAGTTTGCACTTTGCATGTTAGTTTATCCTCTATTTCTGACCAAACATGGCACAAACAAATGTAGCAGAGTCTAACGATTTTGTTCTTCCAGTTGATAGCAGTTTCTGGTCATTAGCTGAGATGAAGCACGGACACTCCTAGCTTCTTGGGGTGTCCGAGTGTCGGACACGCATCCGACACTTTTTGTCAGGTGTCCAATTTAAAATTTTTTTTTGGCTCGGACACTTTGTCGACACTTCTATATGTGCCTTGGACATCTTAAGGACACATCTTAATTTTTTTTTTTAAATAAAAGATAAATTAAAACTTTTAAATAATAAAAAAGTAAAGAATAAAATTCTTTTCATTGTCATTTCTTCCATTTCAGTAAATGACTTTTTACTTCGTCCTTGTATACATTCCTTCTCTTTTCTGACCGTCTCTGTTTTTTGCCCGCACCTCCACTTGTAAAAAAATAAAGTACTCAAAATGTATAATGATGTCTCATTATTTTTTTGAGACTCATTATCATAGGAGAAACGTAATACTTAACAAGTTATCACAGATGATAAATATATAAATCTGAATTTTCAATTTAGATCTTTAAATGATGCTCATATTTAATTTTATTTGATTTAACACACAAATATATATATATATATATATATATATATATATATATATATATATATATATATATATATAGCCGTGTCGCAGTGTCCTATGTTTTGGACATTGCCGGTGTCCGAGTGTCCGTGTCGTGTCCGGTGTCTGTGTCAGTGTTGGTGCTTCATAGGCTGAGAGTTGAAAGATGTTAACTTCTTCCTTCAACAGTCATGAAACTAGTAGAAGATCAAGCAAGGATATAAAGGATTTTGTTTTTTGTTAGCTTCTGCAAGCCATATGATATATTATTTCTTTTTATGATGAATTATAATAAATTTGGTAGCCTGGTAGGGGCTTATTGGATTTTCTTTATTGTCGCTTGATTTAAATTTTATACATATGAATCTATAAAACATTTCAATGTGGTTTTACTATTAATCAGCATTCTGCAAGTTAAATGACTGGACTCTAGAGGAAAGAGAGTGTTTATTCTGAACCTTGGTGGCGTGGTATTGGGTACAATCCGATCTCCCAAGCAATGTCTGGGGCAAATGCAATTAATTCATCCTCACTTGAATGCCGTAATGGTGATTCAGAATCCAATGAAGGCCATTCTTTGTCCAATGATGAGTTGGATGAGGATGAAGATGATGCTTCTAAAGAATCACAACCTGCCGCTCCTAATCAAACAGGTGCTTTAGACTATATTGTAAAGAAAAATACAAACTTTAAGATAAGGAAAGAAAACACATGCTTATGTTTGGCCCCTCAAATAATGGTCATGTAATTTTTTTTTCATTAGTTCAAATGTTATAAGTATATGGGTATACTGAAATACAATATTCTTTTCTTGGTAGGAAATTACGGACAAGAACACGAAGGTATGTGGCATGCTTCTTCATCTGCACCTTCCGTGCATGATGAGTGCCTTACACAGACTCCACAGCTGGAACTTGTTGGTCATTCCATTGTATGGCTTTGCCTTTTTTTTCTCCTTTATCATTCTTTACATAAAGACTAGGTGCAAAGATCATAACTTTATGACCATTCAATAGCATAATTTTTTGCTGATTCTTGCATATCTTATGATGTAAATTTGATTCTTAGAAAATTTATAGTTGCATCTTGCATGCTTTTGAAATGGAAGGAATTCTTAGTAGTCTTCAAAATCTGTTACTGCAGGCATGTGCATCAAATCCTTATCAGGGTCCATATTATGGGGGCATGATGGCAGCATATGCACACCAGCAGTTGGTATGTGAGATTAATCAGTGTCCATACATCAAAGCTTGCTACATATGTAGTTTGTCACACTAACTGATTTGCATTTCTCATAAATCAGTCTGGTAAGAAATGTAGTTGGTGCATAACCCTGAAGGATAGATTCTTCTTGTCATATGGTAAATTTGTTTCATGCTATTTGGTGTATTGTCCGGTTTCAAACAATGGTGATATTGGGATATCATTGAGATAAATAACCATATTATATTTTCACTATCAGGGATATGCTCCTTTTATAGGAATGCCTCATGCCAGAATGGCTTTACCCCTTGAGATGGCACAAGAGCCTGTTTATGTGAATGCCAAACAATACCAAGGAATTCTGAGGCGAAGACAGGCTCGAGCTAAAGCAGAGCTTGAAAAGAAGTTAATTAAAGTTAGAAAGGTAAAAATGTGCACAAGATAATGCTTCTGCATGCGTTTTTGTTACTCTTTAGTACTTAGTCAAGTGCTGCTTTATATATTTTGAAAAGTGATATCTCAGCCACATTTCAGGTGTGATATATTTGTTTTAACACTGTTATACAACCATTGTACTTTGTGCTGAGCTTTTTTCCCTGGCATAAATGAATTTTAACTTACGAGCAAAGGTTATAATCAATGTAAAATAATTGGAAACTCAGTAGACCTCTTGACCATTGAACATTTTAAAATCAGTAGAAGCTCAGCAAAATGCTCCTTAACCTAAACGTTTAATGTTTGTTTGGATCTCAAAAAAGAATCGATAAAATAAGGATACCATGTTAAGCAGTTGATCTTCATCAAGGTTTTACACGGGCATGTGTCTATGTTTTGAATGTGACAGAGTTTGGTTTTAATAGTACTAGTAACTAGTAATGTTTAATATTTAGTAATATTAAAATCTGGGATTCCCTTCTGGGCTATGCTGATGTCTGTTCTTCACAGCCATATCTTCGTGAATCTCGGCACCAGCATGCTATGAGGAGAGCAAGGGGTAGCGGAGGACGTTTTGCAAAGAAAACTGAAGTGGAGGCTTCAAACCACTTGAGCAAGGAAAAGGATATAGGTAGCGGTCCAGTCCCATCGTCACAGTCCATTGGTTCATTCGACTCTGAACCTTTACCCTGCTACTCTGCTGAGACTTGGAATTCTCCAAATGCGCAACAAGATACAAGAGGATCTAAAAAGCTTGAGTCATTTGAAGCACACAATTATGCTAATGGAAGTGTCTCCTCCCATAATCATACTGGTTTGCAGTTTTCTTCAACTTATCATTTGCACTCAGGTGAGAAAGTGGCGGAACGGGACTGTTCAGGTCAGCAATGGGGAAGCATTGCTTCCGAGCACACATCACAGAGGCGTCTTGCTATCCAGTAAACCCACTGCATGGGGATGATATTGATACCACGCTTGGTTTGTGTCCAAGTGAAATAGTGGAGTGAGTTAGCACATTAGTTATCTGTAAACATTTTTGGCACTTTGCGGCAAATCATTCTTGGCTGTGTGTTTCTGGTGTTAATGATAATATGGGGAGAAAAATGATTGGTTAGGCAATGTAACTTGCTTATGTAGATGTAGAAGTCAACAATCCTTTCCTTCTTTCTCATCTTTTTCATTTTGTACACAGATAGTAGTTAGTGAAGTCAGGCAGGGGTGGATGGATGTTCTGTTCATAAGACTTGATAAAACAAAGCCTTGATGTACTAACTCTTGTTTGATGGCTTTATTTTATGTATCTCACCGGTCGTAAATGTTAATTGTTAAACATTTCACTTTTCATTACCCTTCATTTCACTGTTTACTCATATTTTACTGCTTATTTTCCACTCAAACACTATTTTATTTCACTGTTATCCTCATTTCGTTGTTCACTTTCCACGAAAATATTCATTGTTCATTTGACTTTTAATTTACCTGTCTTAATACTAGATGCAGAAATAATGTAAAAATAATAACAGAAACAATAAAAGATAAAACCACGCAAGAAATTTACTGTTTACAATAATAATAGAATAATACATGGAATAATAATAAAATTTCAAAGTGAACCACTGCGAAACCTACAGTTACGAAAGCAGTTGCAGAGTTTCGAATACACGGAATGTTCAGATTGGATTCTTTACTGAAGAGCAACTAGAGGTAACCTTCTAAAGAATCTAAACATATTGCGCCATGCAATTTGGAATTTTGATTATTACTTCGGTTTTGTTTTTTATTTTTTATTTTTCCCTGATGAATATCTTTTCTTCTTTTTCTTAACTTTATTCACACATTCTGCTGGCTGTATCCTGTCATATTTTGCTTGAACTAATATTCCATATTGTTGGAAGAATACTGAGAATATTAGTCCGAAGGTACGATTTTCAATTTTTGGTTTTTCTATAATTTGTAAAAGGAGATCTTATTTACATTGTATCATTAACAATCTTTATGAGTTTATTCTTTATCCCAGAATGTTGAAGTTCTTGCCTTCCTTTGCTGTGCTATCTTTCTTATACCATGAGGTTAATTAGATCATCTGGTGGTAAATCCCACAAGACACAGTCTGAGTTGAATATATTGGATGCATTTGTAATTTCTTTTGCATCCTCAAAATCATATTCCTTTTCTTCTTCAAGTTTTCCTTGTAACTGGCCTTGCTGATCCATGACTGTGAATGTGCTTCCAGTACATACACTTTGGCTGAATGGTGATGCATCCCCTTCGTTGCTGAAACATGCTGAACTAAATTGAAACCCTGGCATTGTAGGGAAAACACTGTCAGGCACTGCAACAAAACCTGCAGATGTAGCTGCAGTGGACACCCAGTGTATATTTGAGGATACCATTTCTGGTTCTTGCATAGCCTTCGTTAGGCCAACCTTAATCTTCTCAGAATTGTTATCCATATCTTCTGCTTTCCAGTTTATGTGATTGGCAGTGTTATTCCCCAGTGCCGCAGTGGAATGTTGGGCCATGAAGTTAATTGGCTTCTTGGTAAGAAGGTGGAGTATCTCATCTTTGAAGCAGCCAAGGGCTGCTTCAGCAAGATGAGCAGCCTGAGGGGGTGCCAATGTTGTTGCAATTTCCGCCATTAGGTGTGAAAATGGCTTGTGTGTGACAGGGTCAATACCCATTCCTGATAGTTTCTTTTTTAGCTTGGTGTTCCAGTGATTTTTGACATCATTGTCAGTACGTCCTGGCAGCTGGTGTGATATCAGTGACCATCTGAACATCCATTTAAGTGAAACTATCAAAAGGGATCACAAAATATAAAGAATTCCTTAAGCTACAACTAATAAGAGTAAAGAGGGATGTTCATGTAGAAAAAGAGAATGATTTCAATATATAGGAAAGATTTTATGTACCTGTTACCGAAAACTGAGTGTAACTTAACAATGGTTTGCTCTTCTGCATCTGAAAACTGTCCATGTTTAAGATCAGGACGAAGGTAGTTAGTCCACCTTAGCCTGCAGCTCTTTCCACATCTCTGCAGGCCTAGTTCACAAGTTCACCACATGCAAAATCAAATGCAAGTTTATGTTTCAATTTAATTGACACTGACAAGATATATATATATAGATATAGAGAGAGTCATGCACTTACCAGCATTCTTGGGGATGAGCCGCCAGTTGCAGGTTCCATGTTGAGCAATGTAGGATGAGAGCTTGTTGTCTTCCTCAGGGGTCCACTGTCCTCTCTTAACATTGTCCTTCTCACAGCATGGAATGCGCCCCATCTGTGTTTTTCTTCCTAATTGTTAACCCTGCTTTCCAAAAGAGATCCAAAAGCTTGTTAATTGTGGTAGTGTTAAGCTATTGTTTATATATATAAGCGTCCCAATTGAAATTGCATGAATGGTAAAGCAACGCTGTTGAGTGCATGAGTGGCAGGTAGGTCACCCATAGGATGCCTGGTCAACTCCTCCTTCTCTCTACCTATTGACTGCTTTGCTCATATAGTTTGTCTCTTGGGTAGCTTTCTGCTTTGATCACACAAAAACCACATCACCTCAACTTCACAGAAAGGAATAGATCCTCATCCCCACGTTGCAAATGTCAAGCTTGTTTCACGTGCGGGTCTCTATTCTTTCGTTGTACACAAATCACAATATTTAGTGCTGGATTTTGAAAAAAAAAAAATCTTGTACGTTTTCTTCTTATGTACATTGTAGGAAAATGCTAATGACAACAATAAAACTTGTTTGGAACTGCTGCTAAAATGACAGACATTTGTAGTTTGTTACTACACAAATATAACGAAAGAAAAATCTAGATAAAAACAATGTTCAGAATATCCAAATAACCATTACATTGTCTGTGGTATATGCCTATAATTAGGCTTCAAAGGTGTTGCATGGGACGTGTGGTGTTCAACCCACCAATCTATTTACAACAAATCTCAAACCCATTTCTAAAATTATTACCAACACTTAATGTCCCTCCTCCTAAAATCCTACAGATCTCATTAAAAAATAGTCTCATTGATGTTTTCTCTCCTAATAATTTAGCCTAATCTCGTAAATAAAACTTCAAACAAAAACCAAACAGAGCCGAGATTTTTCCCCTAAGAAATAGAACAGTCCACTTTCAATTTGTTTGTGCAACAACTGGAAGTGGAAGTAGAAGAGTTGAATTCATTTATTCCAGAAGAGGGCACCTTCCACAGGCCATTCGGGTGGGGTGCCATAAGTGAGTCACCAGTAGGGGTGTGATTCCAACTTCGAAAACATGTATGATGTTAAGCTTCTGCAACTGAATCAGGTCTAACAGCTACAATCTTGAAATACCTAACAGCATAAGCTTGCATTCATCAATGTTCTAAGCATAATAACCCTTTACGTTTATCTAAATCAAAAAGTGGCTAACTATTGGACCATTAGTCCTAATGTAAATAAGAGAGAATATGCATGTTTATTGTGAGTTTTGAAAGGGGGGAAATGCTACCTGAATCAACAAATTCCCCGGCTCCAATTTTTATGAGTGGTCTTAAACTCAGCTTATTTTTTCAGCTACTATTCCTTTAATGGATCCGATGAGAGTGAACAATCCCAACACAGAGCCTAAAATGCTGAAAGTCCGAAGCATGACCCACTTAGCTGTCCACGCTTCAGTGCCGGACCGACTCAAGTACATTTCCACTGGAAAATATATGCTTAATGGCCAAAATATTATGCTACCCAAAACTCCCAAAATCTGATTGAAGTAGGGGAATATCATGGCAATCACAATGGTTGATGCAACATAAGCAGTTCGGAAAGACAGCCTCAGAAAATTTAGTTCAAAAGCTGGCAGCAATGGGAGTTTCAATATATGTGTTTGATCCACAAATTCACAATCTGGGAATTTAAAGTGGAACCAATTCTCAACATTGGCAAAAAGTGGCTGGCAATAAACCTGTACCAAAACAAGGTAGATGACACAAAAGTTAAGTGAACATGCATTCTATAATAATATATTACCATGGACATCATATACATTGCCATTTAGACAGAACTGGCAAAATGTGCAGGCTGTGATGATCTCATTGAAGATGTTTTGAATGAAAGGCCAGTTGAACTCAAACAACAATTCAGGTCAGAAATTTTACTGTATAAATATTTAAAGGAAGTGGTTACAAGGATAACAAAAGACAAACATAAGTGAAGGCTACTTGAAGACAAGTGATGGAGAGTGCACCATATTAAAATTTGACACATCTGTTTATAATATGTACCTGATATGCACCAACTAGGTGAATCACTATGCAAGCGTTGGCAAAGTCTACAAGCCAATAAAACCTAGAGGATCCGAACCCTGTTAAAAGGCTTCCTGGTGTATCATTACCAAAGGCTGCATATCCAGCACATCCACAACCGATGTAGAAGAATGTTGTGACAGTGACTGATATTAATGAGGCCTTCTTCATGGTTTGGTTTTCTGGTGGCGGCGACATCAAAGTATCCTTCATGAATTGAAGGATGTAATATCAGCCTTTATAATTGTTAAAATTTCCCCCCGTGTAGTTGTTAAGTTACATTTTCTGGCTATCTGATATCACAGGGTAGATACCTGTATTTCTATAAGAATTGTCGAGAACGGATAGGAGAAAGATATGTCGCCAAGCGCTTGAGCAACCAGCCATAGCTTTTCAGCTGCGCTATCGGTAGTGATTCCTTCAATGCTACCCTTAACATGTCCATTTTCTGAGCAAATGATTATCAGAAAATTATATACATCACATGTATTGTTGGTCAAAAACTAATAGTTGGTCTAACATATACTTTCAACTTTGGACCAAGTGTCCATGATCATGATGAGCCTGAGGAAAAGACAGTGATAATCAGATAGTGATGAGCATATATATATATATACCTATGGTTTGCACGATGGAAAGCCCTATTCCTATGAAAGCATAAGCAAAGGACATGATTGCAGCAAGAACTGAGAGCCATTTGATGTTATGGAAGTTGGGTATCTGTGAGAGAACAATTTGGATAACCCCAAAAAGCAGCATATAGATATAATATGCTTCTCCAGATTCACATGCTGCTTCATTCGTTTTGTTGTGACAACTTGAATTTTGGATTGCTCTGCGGCCACAAATACAAATAGCAGAGTCTAAATTAATATTTGCAATAAGAAGGATCCATAGATAAATGCAGATTGCAGGGAATGATTACACATACACACATACAACACAGACCTTATGCTGATAGCTGATGTAATGACGAAAGCAATACCAAAACCATATAAACTTATACCCACAAGAAGACCACAGAGCCGTCCATTGCCTACACCTGTGAAGTGTAATGTAACCACCCAACCCAAGATGTTGATAATAATGTTGTAATAGGAATGAAGTGAAATGAGATGTACCTAAATGCAAATCGACAACATCAAGGTAGGAGGCACTCCTGTGAGGGCCATGTTCAGGATGGGGAGAACGATAGGTGTTGCAGAGAAGGAAAGAAGAGAAGAGAGTGACGGAAGCAATGAGGAGCATGGATAATGGGCCTGCAACCCAGCCCATCTGTGCGATGCTCCATGCCAGAGACAGCACTCCCGACCCTATCACCCCTGTCACTATGTGTGCCACTGCTGTCCATACTGTCCCTATACGCAGACACAGCACCCACATGTATGTTAAGTTCGTTCATACCTCGATCAGTTCCAAACAATAAACAAAACATTTAATTTAAGAACATAGATCAGAATTCAGAACACAAACCTGTTCTTTTCAGAGGATTAGGAGCTGCAGATTGAGTCAGTAACAATGGGGTGTCGTCAGTAGTCATCTTCAGAGTTCAGATGAGATGAGATATTGCTCAACCTCAACTCTTCTCTTCTTAAATCCTGAGACTATGGCAAAAAATATCTCCATACAAGACTTTGCTTTCTCTTTCTCTTCCTCTTTAAACAATTGGGGACCGCACCGACCGTATCCGTGCAAATATCATTACTCAATTCCAAAATATCATTCTCAAATTTAGAATATAATTTTTATATTTAATGTTCACTTTACACAACAAGACAGGGATTAAAAAGAAGGTTTGATAAATATATTAATAAATAAAATTAAAATGTGCAAATAATATTAGGATTTAATTAGTATATCCTAACAGTATAAAGTTTTTTTTTCACTGTCAACCAATTAGAAATAGACATATCATTACAAATCTTTGATTCTTATCCTAACCACCTTGAAAGTCATCAATTTCATGATCTTTGATTAATTGTCAGTGTAAAAATCTTTACACTGTCAGTGTATAAAAATTAAACTCATAACATTATTATATTCAACTTTTGATGGAAAACGTGCTCCTTAGTAGTTAGTACTTAGAGCATCTCCATTGGTTATTTTTTAAGGAACCCATTTTGGGTTCCTTATTCCTTATAAAATATTATAAAGTGGTCCCCACAATACCACATCATACTAAGCAACTCATTCATATTTTGCTCCAATACTTAAATTTTTAAGGAACCCTTGAGGAACCCATGCTTTTAAAATTTTTTATTTGCAATCAATTTTGTTTCAAATTAAAGTATTTATTCATTTATTTTAATTAATACGTAAAAAATATTAAATATCGAAAAAATATGAAATGCTTTTTTAAATAAAATGAATAATAAAAATAACAAAAATGATGAGAAATCTATTACAATGAAAAATACATTATGACGAGAAATATATTACAATGAAAAATACATTACGATGAGAAATACATAATTAGTGACTTACCCTTTTTTTCTCCAATGGTGTATACAATTAGCAACTTTTTTTTTTAAGAAGACAATTAGCAACTCTTAAGCAACTCATTTTGTATGTTTTTATTTGTACTTAATTTTATTTGATAATAAAATATTAATTCTTTTTTTTAATTAAATAGAAAAAAAAACTCAATTGGGCCTTGATCAATAAGAGTTTGCATTTTTGTTACTGTGCATTCAATAAAATCCCAGGCGCCCTTTACCGCTGATTCAATTAATTAATGTCCATTATTTTTTTTTTTAAAGAATATCACTCACTCTGGAAGGTTCTCCATTTTATCTTTGCTTGCCTGGGTCTCTGCGTCTTCTCCCTTACGCCTCTTAGCCTCTGAAGTCACTTCCAAACGCCATTTTAGTCTCAGCATCAATGGCCTCTCCCTCTCTCGCCCTCCCTCGTTCTCCCCTTATCGTCTCATAGACTCATCTCCATCAACAACCGCCATCCCTTTGTCTCGGTTTCTCCATCCAAGCATCTGCGATTTTGGTGGTTCCGACGACTTGCATGTTACAGATCTGTGATCTTTTCGTTTTTTACATTTGAAGTTATAATTTTATGATTTATTTGATCTGTTTTGTTTTTATTTTTTTTGGTTGAAAAATATTGGTTCTGAATACTGGATTTGTCTTCCTTTCTTCATCTTTATTTTTGGATATACCGTTTTTTCCCTTATCTTTCCTTCCTTCATGATGTTTCCTGGTTGATGAAATGGCAAAAAAAAAAAATGATTTCTTAATGTTAAGGAACCGTTCCTTATATAAGGAACGGTGCCTAACTTTTAAGGAACTCAATAGTTAAGGAACTGCTACATAGATATGCTCCAATGGCAAGAAAAAATAAGGAACGGCTCCTTAAGCTAAGGAACCCATTAGTTCACCACGGTTGGAGATGCTCTTAGTAGGTAGTACAAAATAACAACTTATGTTCTTTATTATTTTGTTTATCAACATTATTTTTAAATTTTAAAAAGTTAGGCTTAGTACACTTTTGGTCCTATTATTGGTCAAGTGCGATTTTGATTCTTAAAGTTTTTAATGGACACATTTGATCCTCTTATTTTTACAATGTTACAAATTCGATTCTTCCATCTAATATCCGTCATTTTTATGATTAACAGAGAGGAATTGTTACTCTGAGTGCATAGAACATCTTATTGAGCTTATGATGTAAAGGACCATGTGGTTAAACCCAAAAAAGGTATCGGAAAGGAGAGACAAAACCTATAAATAGCATTGAGGCACCATTGAATCATGTTGAATCAGAGATGCAAAGGAGGGAGAACCTCTACCAAAGGTTCTATGCGCTTTGAGAAGTGGTTCTTCTATGTTAATCATTGAGAAAATTGTCAATCATTGGATGTAAGAACCAAAATTGCAATATTGAAAAAATAGGGGGACCAAATGTACACGGTAAAAACTTTAGAGACCAAAATCGCACATAATCGATACTAGGAGGACAACAAGTACAATTAAGCGAAAAAGTTATGACATTTTTTTTTTCTAATGCTACTTTCTTTAAATAGTCATCTCGACTCTATTGTTGTGCATCAAAATTACTTTTTTTTTTTAGTTAAGGTGAAGTTTAGGTGAGTCTGGTCCCGGGGTTCACCAAGAACAGGGAAGGCCTTACAGCTCAAACAACAATTACATAAGTACTTATAGATTATCCACCAACGAGGTCCTCACATCGGCAGTGGGATTCGAACTCACGAGCTTGTGGGTTATGAGTCTTATCCTTACCAACTGGACCAACCTTCGTTGTCCGCATTGAAATTACTTGAGTTTTTATACGTTTTAAAATTAAAATAAATAAAACAAATAACCTGTCATAAAAATTAAAATAAATAATGTTGGTATTTATTAACAAGGTCCAATATGTTTTAAAAAAAAGTTCCAATATAATAGGTAACTAAAATTTTTAAACATGTTGTGAAAGGCTCGATTTCTAAATTTTAGAACTAGTTTGGGCCTCCAAATTATAGTCTGGAACTCATTTTCACGTTTCAATATGTTTGATAAAATTAATTTCATTTAAATTTGGTTTTGTATTCAAGCCTTACTTATAGAATGGACATTGTTGTTCAGTAAGAAGGCTTTAAGTAGGAAATCCTGATGAACTCAAAATCAATCGATCAAGGAAATCACAAGCCGAATAAAGGGAGAAGAGGGAAAGCAACAACCAATATGAATGTGAATATATGAAATTCGTTTTGTACTGTGAAGCACTTTTGTGTTATATAAAAAAATTGGTAATATACGTTTTTTTCTTCTTTTCATATTGGTCCTATAAGTTTTTTATTTTTCAAATTGGTCCTATATGTTACGTTCCGTTTTCACATTAGTCATTTCCGTCTATTTTGACATAACAGTGTTAGATCAAATGTCACGTGTTGGACTAAAGTGATAGCCACGTCAGATCAAAATTGACAGTGTTAGGTTAAAATTGACGAAAATGACTAATGTGAAAACGGAACGTAACGTGTATGACCAATTTGAAAAATAAAAAACTTATAGGACCGATATGAAAAATAAAATAAACATATAGGATCAGTTTACCTATTTTCCCAAAAAAAAACACTTACAAATGTTTGTTTTTCATTAATACTCAGTTGTGGATATTCTATACTATCACTAAAATACTTCTGAGAAATTGAAGGCTAGTTTCATTTTTTTTAAACATTGCAGGTCATTTTAATAATTACACATATTAAAGTTATTTTGATTAACACGGTCCAAATGATATTTAATTAAAAAATATCACTTTTAATAATACAATATTTAAACATAAATTTGAAATTACAATCTCACTTTTAATCAAAATTCAGCTTTATAAACTATAATCTTAGCACACAACTGTGTTTTGGAAACGTGTCTAAATGACGTGGATGTGTATTGCTATTTTGAATAGCTTTCACGTTCAAAAGATAATTCTATTGAGACGGATTTTATGGTGCACAAGTTATATGGGTATAGCCATCGTGCACAAGCTTGGATGCTTGATTATTACCCGTTTCCTGGTTTGGACGTGGGTGGCTTATTTACAAAAATGTTGTTGACAAAAAAAAAAAAAAATCATCTTTGCAACTCAGTCGCTGCCATCTTCCACCACCCCCTGACGTCTGTTCGCTACTAGAACCATGAATGAGCAGCAGTGAGCTCTTCTCATTCACGGTCTTCACTGCCTCTCCAGCAGATACGCGAGACCCACATGAACCAGTTGTTCATCCCGCCACCGCAAGCCAATACATGTGACACTAACCACTGCAGCATCGAGCCCTACAACCACCGTGTGTCCCCTGCCGTGTGAATTACTTTCGACCATTGCATGTCCTCTGCCGCCAACGCATCACTCTGAAGGAAGATTTTGAGGCTGAGGTAGTGCAAGAGAAGGAATACGAGTTTCGGAGAAAGCCGAGGAGAGAGAGGGTTTGGAGGAAGAGGTTGGGGAACACAACCTCCGTGTAACCCACCGGGAAACCTATCAGAAATCGAACCCAGCCGCGCACCCAGCCATCGTTGACCGCTACTCGCACCTCCCACCGTGTCTCCCTGTTCTCCATTCATCTATGTGCCATTGGTCGCACTCTGTCGGTCTCTACTGGACCCCTTGTTTTGTTGAGACGCGAGGTTGGGCGCACTCCGTCGGTGGTGACAGTGGGTGTGGCGGCGGCAGTGGGAATTGGGAGATGACCGGATGACTGGTTGAAAGAAAAAATCATAGCCATTGATTACATTTTGTGTTTTATCGGATGGTTATGCATATTTTGATACCTAACATACTTGTGCACCCTAGAACTTGGCATTCTATTGATATCCAACATAGTTCTAAAAACGTATTAAAGCAACCCATTGCCCATACAAACAATGCACCGGTAAATTAACCAATATTACTCCATAAAACAAGTTTCAAATTAAGAAAACTTTGTTCTTAATCCTCGTTTTCTACTTCTATTTTTCAATAGTAAATTGCATATATTACACATGGTATTCATCAATGTTGACAGTGTATTCTTTGTTCATGGATTATTCATTTTAAGAAACTAGCCTTCCATTACTTTAAGAAAAATGCAAACTACCCTTAGAAAAAAAAAATTGTAGAATTACTTTATGTTATCTTAATTTAAAGAACAAAACCTTGATGATGAGGCACTGCACAAATTTAGAGGTAAATCTAGTGATCCAGAAAACGGTGCAAGTTTTATTCTGTGAATGTGCAGAGAGTCGTTTAAGTGGCATTACATGCACTTACTTTCAAAGGAGTTATGCACACCAAGTAACCTAATTACATACTTAAATTAAGCACCAGCTATAAGGGGAGTGGCATAAACATTTCAGCTAAGTTTCTGGCTTATGATTCCTTCAATTGATCCGACCAGGCCCACTACTGTCACAAGAAAGCAAACAAAGCTAAAAGTCCTAAGAACAATCCATTTTCTAGACCAAGCTTCAATTTTCTTCTGCACAAAGTACATCTCTACCGGAAAATATATACTCAATGGCCAGAAGCTTAACGCTCCTATCACTCCTATAACTTGATTGAAGTAAGGAAACAGAATTCCAAGTCCAGTGGTGGAAATTACATAGGCTGTTCGGAAACATATCCTGAAAGCATTTAGCTGAAAAGCTGGCAATAGAGGCAGTTTCAACTGGTAGAGCTTATTCACAAAGTCACTGTTGGGGTATTTTCTTGAACACCATCTGTCAACAGCACCATATATTGGCTGACTGAAAATCTGATGAAAAGATCACAACTATGAATAGTCAGGTAACATGATAAGACACTAAAGATAGGTTAGAATTGGGTGTCTAAAAAGAGATCAAATGAATAGATACTATTTTCCGGCTAACTTTCTCCTTCTTATGTATTGATCTAGTGCTTCTCGTGTTCTTTGTTTTAATTTCCTTTTCTGGTTAGCTCAATAGCATTGTGATTTTGGGATGAATACAATATTTTCACTAATTTGACATTAGGAAAAACAAAAGCTAGCGATTCTGGTTAGTAATGAAAAGTGATGGTCTCATTTATAAGATGGCAACTTTGATTACCTGATAACATCCGACCAATTGAAGAATGATGCCAACATTAGCAAAGTCAATGAGCCAGTAAGGCTCGTAAAAGCCAAACCCTGTCAAGAGGTTTCCAGGTGTTTGATTTCCAAAAGCTGCATATCCAAAGCTTCCACAACAGAGGTAGAGGACTGTTATAATGAACATAGCAACCATGGAGGCCTTTTTCATGGTCTTGTTTTCTGGTGGAGGAGACTCTATAGTGTCCTTCACTCAAATAAATAAATAAATAAATACTATGTTTCAGCTTTTTGGTTATTAACCCGTAGTTGCCTGAATTGGAATATGAATATGAAGGGTACCTGTATCTCAAGGAGGATGACCGCGTATGGATAGGCAAAGGCAACATCACCAATTGCTTGGAAGATTAACCATATTTTGTCAGCAGTATTTGGAGCTGGTACTCCTGTAATACTCCCCATAATTCTTCCATTTTCTGCAAGTTCAACCATAACTCTTATAATCCATCTTTCTCTTTCATTTATCTGATTCTTACCAAATATCAGAATAAAATTTGTTTCTCTTCATACATAAAATTTAGAATTCCATAACTGTTGGCATTTAATATTTTAATTTTCTTGCTTCACTATGTTGATACGTGAACAGGACAATAAATTAAGAGCATATTTGGAAAAGATGAATTTTTCCCATTACAGTTGTTTTATCCCAAAAAAGTTATTTTTAAATTAATCTAACATGTCTGACACTTTACTTAACTTTATAAAAAAAAGTTTTTGTTTGGAGAAAAAAAATTGTTTTATGTCATCTAGTTTGTTCTAGCTTAAGATTGTTGCGATTTGATTATTTTTCGTTCTCAAAACTCTCTTCCATGTTTATCCCTACAAAACTAACTTCTAAACAAATATTATTAAACTATATAAATAATTTCATACCCTTTTTCGTAATTTACTATATAAAAATGGTTTTTTTGCACCACCCAAACGAAATATATTATCTTAAAATCGCTTTTCAACGAACAGACCTAAACAAAAACAGATTCTGATTATAATCGATTATCACAATAATCATATTATACATAAATTGATTATCGTCATAATTTTTCTTTTCAGCTTTCCCAAACATATTCTAAGACTAAATGTCCAATTTGATCCCTAAAAAAAGTTACGGGGACACTTTTAGTCTTTTAAAAAAAAATTGAATTAACTACTTAGTCTCTCAAATTTGCAAATGCATGACATATTAGTTTCATCCATCCAATTTCAATGTTCGTTTATTTGTCTACATATCTTATTAACCATCATGTCTAATCAGCCAGTGATCTAGATGTCCCGTGACAAATTTCTACTATGAAAAACAAAGAAAAATGAAAATACATGTGAAAATTGAGCATATTTTTTCACTTTTCATTCGTTTTCCATTATGGAAATTCATCACAAACCATGTAGGTAATAGGCAAGTAAACGAACGTTGGAATTGGTCTTAGGGACTAACATGACATACGTTTGAAATTTTAAGGACATTAATTTATTTTTTTCAGGAACCGAAAGTGTAACATTAATTTTTTTTAGGGAAACAAATTGGGTCTCTCTACTCACAAAGTAATGAATGAAAATGAACCTTACTTATTACTGTTGCGATGCCAAGTCCTAATTCAATAAATGAGTATGTAAGGGACGCTAAGGCTGCGATAACTGAAACCCAGGCCATGTTGTGGAGGTCTGGTATGAAGGACAATATGACCTGAACAAGTCCAAACAGTATCATATACAAGGTATCCGCCCCATACTCACAAGGAGCTTGATGCCCTTCCTTGTGATAACAATTTGATCTCAAGATCGCTCTGTATTTGTAAACATGGCCAAAAATATCAGTAGGGAAGTCGGCAGTCTCTCTAATATATAGCATGATAAAGGAAAAGGAAAAGATGCAAGTAATGAGTAACAATACAAATACATATTAGCAAAGAAATTATGGTCATAGCATTTTATGAGGGAATTAACTCGACAAGCACCTCAAACAAGTTGTTGTGATAATTACACATGGGTACCCATGCCATACAAGGTGACATTAAAGGAAACTATTAACAAACGTAATATATATATATATAATTTTTTTTGGTACCTACGTGCAAAGTTGCATAAATTATGGTAGTATTTCCATCATTATTTTATCACCATGCTCAGGCCGTGTAGATGAGTTTTGAGGCTTTAGGCGAAAATTTTAAAAAGACTTAATAGGTTAAAGTAATGTTTTGGTCCCTATACGTGACATTGATTTTCAATTTGGTCCCTATACCTAAAAAGTTATCAATTTGGTCCCTATACGTGACACTGATTTTCAATTTGGTCCCTATACGTGACACTGATTATCAATTTGGTCCCTATACGTGACACTGGTTTTCAATTTGGTCCTCACCGCTAATTGGTCCCTATATAAGAGTGACCAAATTGCAAATTATTATCACATGTAGGGATCAAATTTGAAAATAATTGTCACATGTAGGGACCGATTTCAATTTTTTTATATTGAATTGGTCCCTACATGTGACAATAATTTATAATTTGGTCCTCTTATATCTGGACCAATTAGCGGTGAGGACCAAATTAAAAACCAGTATCACGTATAGGGACCAAATTGATAACTTTTTATGTATAGGGACCAAATTGAAAACGAGTGTCACGTATAGGGACCAAATTGATAACTTTTTACGTATAGGGACCAAATTGAAAATCAGTGTAACGTATAGGGACCAAAACATTACTTTAACCGACTTAATATTACATAAATTATCAATTCTCATATTAATTTTCCACCTTCAATGACAACTAACTATGACAAAGTATACGAAAGAGTAATAAAGGTTGAGCCTTTGAAATATAACTAATGTTGCATATTGTACTATCTAATATTGATTTTCAATCTAAAAAATGCATACACAATACGTGGAATTAGGACTTGTTACTCAATCACTTGTCAAGTCAATTGCGAGAGATATATATATATATATATATATTACAAAGTTAAAAAAAGAAAAGAAATTGGAGCCTAAGGCTGGCCTTGCACTCTACATGACACTGACCATGCTTCAAAGCAGAAAAAAATAAAGCTATAGAAAAATAAAGGTCTAGTACCTTGAAAGAGGGAATTGATTAAGGATTTCAATAAAAGTAGGTTTTTATTAGAAAAGTAAAGATATAAATTGTCAAAATTTAAACATTTTCCTAAAAATAAGAATGGGTATATCTTACTTGATGCTGGCAGCAGATGTAATGACGAAGACGACAGTAGTCCCATACAAGCTGGCATTGACCAGCACTCCACAGATCATTTGCCTTTTCTCGCCTAGGTAGACCTTGACAGCATCCGCGTAGGAGTTGTTCCTAAGGTTTCCATATTCAGGATCAGGGTATCTATAGCAGTCACAAAGAAGGCTCGATGAAACAAGTGTTATCACTGCACACAGTATAATGCACGCTATACCAGCAATCCACCCTAGCTGTGCCACGGACCATGACAGAGACAGCACCCCTGCCCCTAGCACTCCAGTTATTATATGCGCCGATGCACTCCACACGTTACCTGAACACAACACAAGAGTGATTATATATATCATAAGTGATTGTGTGAATTTTGAAGGTTAATGAGTCCATTAATTAGAGTGAATTAAGAGTAGTAGCGCATTGTGGCAGCAATTAATTACCGGTTCTCCTAAGAGGCTCCATTGATTCCTCGCGGGAAGATATGCTTTGATTCAAGGGCGATAGGTCAATTGCTTCCTCACCCATCTCTTGAATTCTAATTGGTTTGCTTTCTCAACAATTAATCACCAAGCAGGGGAAGGGGTATAATATAAGTGATGAAAAATATGTAGGTATGTGAATGAAACATGTTTTTGTCGTTACCTAACTGCCTAAGTAGCCGTGGCTACGGATCAAAAGATAGAGTCACGAGCGCTCTTTTATATGAGTTATGATCCCCTCCAATACTGGACTCTCCATTATGAAAGACACAGATACAAAAAATTTAAATAATTTTAACACTTTTTAATTGATGACTAAAACAATCATATCATGATTTTTCTTGTGTCTCTCTCTCTCTTAATGGAGAGTCCAGTAACTAGTAACTGGAGACAATTTGAACTCCTTTTATATAAGGATTTTATGTTTTGAAAGTCAAATGCAGAGAAAATATGCCAGAAGTAAATTATTATACAAATAAATGCAAGAAGTGGTAACTGTAATACTCTGCTTTTTGTTAAGTGCTTCTTATATGCTCGTTCGATTGTTTAAGCTAGTTGTGTTAAGCTAGAATAGTTGACTAAGGGTTCAGTGGAATTTTTAGCTTAAAAATCCACTTCTGATGCATGAGCACGCCCAGGACCAGCCCAACACTACTTGAGGTCTAAACCAGACTCTCAGATGAGGCCTTTTTAAAACTAATAATAATAATTTATAAATAAATAATTTTTATAAAAATTAAAAAGTGAGTTTTAAAATTATAAATAATCACAAATTAACTTCTGATTTAAATAATTTTAAAAAAATAATATTTTTGTACAATATAAATGTCACTTTAAATCTTAGATAAACATATTTAACTTTATTTGTTTAATAGTTTGATATTATTTAAATAAAATAAAAGATATAAAGAAATGCTGGAAAATTAAAACAAAAAAGACAAAAATTAATAATAAAAAAGAAAGAAAAAATGAGGGTGGCCAGCCCAACCGAAGCATATAGGCTTACGCCAACCAACCACTTACCAGAAATTAAAAGTTTAAAACATGAAAAAGGACTGTGGCAGGGAATCGAACACGACAGTGGGAATTTTTTATAAAAGCTATCAACCACACGATCCGCAGGCACTGCATGTGATTTATAACATACAGTATTAATAATATACTAAGTTTCAGGGTGAGGCCTAGAGCAAAGGCTTTAGTGGCCTCACCCTTGGGCTGGGCCTGAGCAAGCCCGTACTCATTAGCCAGCACACCCGTGCTTAAGGTCAAGCGCGTGTTGCAAGTTTTAAGTTGAGCACACCCGAGCTCAATGTGCGGACGACGTCTCGCTAACGCTAAGTCCAGCACGGTCGTGCTCAAGGGGAGCACGCCCGTGCTCAGGTGCAGCAGGGTTATGTTTTAACCCTATTTTCTGACATCAGCCGTCATCTAGTGCGGCCAGAACAGTCGTTCTTCCCCTTTTCTATAAATCCATTGATGTGGTGGAGTTTTGAAGACCCTTGGGAGACCTCTACTTATCTGTGTCAAGTATATAAATAACGTTTATTTCCTTTCCGGTTTCCTTTTCATGTTTATGAGTCGGAAACTAACGGTGTTAATCTTGTTTAACCAAGTTTGGAAGGCTAACTGAGTCGTGTTGGGAACTGTGGTCGTTTTGCTGTTAGGAGCTCACGTCGGAACCTTTGATCCAGGTATAGGGAGAAGGGTAGTGTATTCATTAGGCAGTGGGGGTAGTGTAAGGTAAAAGGGTTCCCATGACCCCAGTTTGTTATATATGATTCTATGATTAATATGTTAGTTTGATTGGTTGTGATAACATTCTCTTGGTATATGTTTCATTACTATTTTGGGTTGTTTATGAAGTTGATGCCATAACTATCCTTGTTGGTATGTTGTTGATTGGATGATTGATTTATGGCTATTGTAATGATGATTTTTTACCCAAATTTTACCCTAAAATTTGGGTAAAATCTATGTTGAACTCTGCCCAGAACAGTACTGTCGTGCATTGACCACGACCATGCTGAACAGGGAGCACGCCCGTGGTCCCAGTTTGAATTCTGGGAAATGGTCGCGCATGAAGCACGACCGTGCAGCAGAGGAGCACGACCGTGCTTCACTTATGTGGCAGCACGCCCGTGCTGGGGTTAAGCACGCCTGTGCTTACCCCTCAGCACAGCAACTGAGATTAAAGGTTTAAAAAGGGGGTTTTTAACCCCAATCTTCCCCAACAACGCTATGTTGACTTGATTAAATCATTGATAAAGATTAGATAACTTAGTTAATGATTAATGAAGATAATTAGGATGATAAGATGGTTAAGCGGGTATCCGATGGATTATCGCACGTTGATAGCTTTGGTGCTTATTGGCCAAAGTGGTCTCGATGCTTATTGGTCGAGGTGTCGATGATGTTAAAGTATTGGGTGCTTATTGGCCCAAGCATGATGATGTTAATGTTGATGTTGATGTTGATATCTTGGGAGCTTTTTGGCCTGAGCAAAGGAGGTGGTTGTTGTTGTTTGTTGTTTGTTGTTGTGCCATGCATATAGCATTAGAGTTGATGGTTGAGGGGGAGGTTCGACATAGGCACTACAAGAATTTTCGCTCTTTCCCAGGGCCATAGGCCCTGGGATATCCAGAAAATCCGTGGGAAAATGCACATTTCCCACGGATGACCCACGGATTCAGATCCGTCGGTTTTCGGGGGGTCGGAAACGTTTCCCACGGTTAAGCCTTGGGAAATACCCCGCGGTCAGGCCCTTGGGAAATTTCCCACAGAAAAATCCCTGGGAAAAGTTTCCCACGGATTAATCCCTGGGAACTGTTTCCCACGGATAATCCCTGGGAAACTTTTCCCAGGGCATTAACCCTGGGAAACCTATGTTTTTTTTTTTAAAAAAAAATTATAGCTTAATAAGTCAAGGCAACCACATTCTGCTACATACCCAAAAATGTACCACCATTCTAAAATCCCATCATCTAATATATAACAAAGCTCAAATTAATATTTTAGGCTTCTAAAATTTTTTAATTAAAATATGATTAAATGTTAGCTTTACAGTTAGTTATGTGAACAATCTATTATTTACTACATACTAACAGTTGTGAACCCCACCCCCAAACCAAAAAAAGATAAGAAAATTAATACAAAGTATGTCAAAGTAGATGAAGAACATGTTCTCTTTGAAGGCTACTCAAAGAATTCGTTGAGTTTAGAATGGGAAAGGGAACAAGGGAACTGTGATATTAATTAGGAGAAGAAGAAGAGAGAAAGAGGGAAAGAAGCTTACCTCACGGTGGCCGGAGAAGGATGAGGGAGGCGCGAAGGAGCTGGGACTGCGCGAAGGAGCTGGGCGGCGCAAAGGAGCAGGGGGCTGCACTACAAGGTCTGTGATCGACGCTCAAGTGAAGGAAGGAAGAAGGTGATTTCAATTTGCATTTTTCCCAGGGTTTAGCCCGTGGGAAACGGCGTGTATTTTCCCAGGGTTCTATCAGTGGGAAACGGCGTGCGTGTAGTTTCCCAGGGCTCTATCCGTGGGAAACGGCGAGTATTTTTTCCCAGGGCTCTTTCCGTGGGAAACGACAGTATTTTCCCAGGGCACAATCCGTGGGAAATGCCGTGTTATTTTCTTACGGCCTAGTCCGTGGGAAACGGGACATCTTTTCCCTAGGCTAACCCGTGGGAAACAGCGAAATCCTATTCCTGGGGCCCTGTCCGTGGGAAAATGAGCGGGAGCAGTTGGTGCCTCTGTTACTCAAGGCTCAACCCGTGGGAACCACAGCGAGAAGTTTCCCAGGGCTTTAACCTTGGGAAATGCCAAATTTTCCTAGGGATTTTTTGCCCTGGGTAATATGCCCTGGGAAATAGCTTAAATTCTTGTAGTGAGGGGAGATCGCCCGAGAGTACGGTGATCTGGCCATCCACGGTAGGTCATCCAAGGTTTGGTGACCGGGGTCCCCCATGATGAGGCATCCATGGTTCGATGCGTGAGCTATCCATGGGGTTCAGCCGAGGTTCGGTGAACTGCCGGTGTTGGTGCTCCTATGGCCAATACGGATATGTAACTCCGAAGTCGTTCATCTTGAGTTAGTTTAAATCCACATGCATAATGGAGTAGCGGAGTAGTGTTGCATTGCACCGCATAGCATACCTGATTTTGATGATGTTGATGTACGATGATATGTATATGCTTATGTATGTTGTGATATTGCCATGCTTGTTTGTTTACCTTGCTTCCTATCTCCATGCCATATATGTTTACATGATTCTTACTCTCCGTTCTCTGTTTTCTTGCTTGGCATGTTTGGTTTCATGCAGAGGATGTCGAGCAGTCCGGAGAGGGGTGACTCTGAGGAGCCACCACTCATAGTTAGAGCCTTTCTTTTGTTAGTCTAGTTTTCAGTTGTATTCCGAGGTTTTTCCAGAACGTTTATACCAGCTCTGTTGTGACATTGGGTTGGGTTTTGTTGGTTATGTTTATCGTTTGTTTATTTGTTTTAAACTTGATTTTATTTTCTGCATTTTTTAGAACTCGTTCATGTGGGACCTTTCTACCCATGGACACATGTTTTATTTTATACAGTTAATGCATGTTTTATTCTACTATCTTCATCCTTTTACTGCGTTATAACATGCGGGGTAGCAGTGTGTCACAGTAACAACTAACTAGTAGCATGCATGACACTTGAAAGGCAGAAACAATGACATTACTCAGTATGCAATATGTTAGATATGCAATCAATTCTGAATAATTGCAAGAAGAAATTTGAACTAATAGTGAATTTAACGAAATAAAATACTTAAACATGTGTAAAACGTAAATTAGGAACCATCAAATGGCCGATGGCTTAATTTTGAGGATTAAATTTATAGGGTTGTCATTTGGAGCGAATTAAGGAGTGTGATGATAAGGAGGTTGGGGGTTCAAACCCCACCCACTAACAAAATAATAACATTTGCTTATAAAAAAATTAATAATTTGGACACAAATTTTTTTTGCTCTTATTTGATCCTTTATAATTTTAAATGATTTCAATTATTCAATGTAGGTGGTAGACATTTGATAATTGATATTGATTGTGTTCCAATTAATTTCATTTGCTTTTATTTGATGTTGATTGTGTTGGTTTCATTTGATTACTTTTTATTATTTTTAATTTTAATTGAGAAATAGTAAATCAACGCAGTTGGGTGGTGGTCTGGTGGATGGTGGAAATTAATGATTAAACAATAATTTGAAAAAAAAACTTGTTATAAATAAGCTTGTTTTTGGAGAGAAAAAGATATGGCGGTGATGTGTGGCATGAGATTGAAAGCATAAACCTTTTATATTAATTATATCATTGAAAATGTAATTGATAGACAATTTAATTAATTTTTGAAAGTCAAATGCAAACAAATTATGACAGAAGTAGATTATCAAAGAATCATAAATCATTGTTTTATGGTGATAAATAATAACTTGACAAAGGATTTGAAATGCATAAATCATTTTTTATATAATATATTAGATTTTATATATTGGATTAGATATATTATATATTAGGTTGCTTTTGCACTTATTTAGTTTTTAATTTTAATTTTTTTTAACTGAACAATGTACTTAGCGAAATTAATATTGACTGTGTTCTAATTTAATTTATTTTTGTTTGATTGACTATTAATATTTAGGCAAACGCTAACTACTGCTTAGGACACTGGTTAAAAACTTAAAAAATTAATTTTTTTTATTAAAAATAATATATTTAATATATTAATAGGCATTATAATCAAATTTCCGATACTTGCTATTTATTGATTTTTTTTAATAAGTAATCTTGAAACACTGATTAGCAAAATCTTAATATTTATAGAGTTTCGAATTTATTTAATTATTGTTAATATTTTTTCAAATTAGTTGAAATACAATTAATTAATACATGAGATGGAAGGCCAAAATCAATGATTTTGATATAGTGCGTGTTTGGATAAGCTTTTGACAAATATGATTTTGGAAGGAATTGATTTTGGTCAAAAGTAAGTTGAAAGTAAAGTGATTTATGTTTAAATACCTTTAATGAAAAAAAGTGATTTGTTGACTCAATGTTACCTATTAAGTCACAGATTGTAGAATCAATTTTTTGATCCAACATGAAAGCTACAAACTTTAGCTTCAAGATCAACGTGATTTTGTGGTTATAATCACTTTCTGACCATGGAAGCCAAACATAAAAAAATATTCGGTCAAACCACGTTTAATCATGATAGAAACACTTCCCGTAATTGAATCTTTCAAACCAAACACACACAAAAGAATGTGAAAAGAAACTCATTAAAGAAGCTTGATTTTGATGACATATCAACTTGATTTGAAGGCATAAATGTTGTTGTGAATATGACACGTGTTAATCATTGCCTTAAAGATATCTAATTTTATATTGAAAAATGATATATTTAATAAATTGAGAAATATTATATATAATAAAATAAATTGATTTAGTGTTACTACATTAAATTAGATATTAGATTAAAAAAGGTATTAAATTATATTATAGTAATTGTAATTTATAGACAAGATATAAATTGGTTTTTGAATATCAAATGCTCTACATAAGTAGATTATCAAAAAAACTTATTTTTTATCATCAATGATACAAAAAATAAGCATGATGTTAACATGTGATGAAAGTAAAGATAAAAAATAAGAGAGATAGAAAATATGGATATGGGATGGGGAGAGGTTTGATGGAGAGAATCCAAACCCGTGTTTTGATGGTCTCAACTCAAGACTCGAGATTTTATTAGATGCCTAATTTGCTAACAACTTCCTCATACAAAACCTCTACATTTTCCTTTCATGGTTTAAGTTTGTAATACATAAGAATTGAGGCTTCTGCAAGCAAAAGTCAAATCCTCGGCAAAGCATAAAATGGAAAACGGAAGGCCCATTTCTTTTCTTCTTCTTTTTTTTTTGGGTATAAAAGTGAGGCCCGTTTCTTTTCTTCTTCTTCTTATTTTTTTTTTTTTGGGTATAAAAGGGAGGCCCATTTCTACCAAGTGTAATTGGATGCCAAATGGCAATATTTGAGTATGAGCTACTGCAAGATTGATCGATTGGGATAAGCGCTGAATACTTGAAAAGTATTCTATGCCTTAATTAACCACAAATGCTAGCCATTCTAGACTTGGAGCCAGACCTGTTCTTGAATATTACGGATAACGCAAAATAAAGTATATGGATTGGAAAAGGTATTGGCTACAATAACGTTACATATATGGGAGAACTGAATAGATCATGCCACTTCAGTTTGATGTAGTGTACCCAATAATTTGTTCTTTGTTCTTGTTCCGTTTCTGTAATAGTAGATTTAGATTGCATATATTACAATCGTATTCATCAATGTTAACAAGTTGTTCTTTGCTCTAGGACTATTCATTTCAAGAACTTAGAAACTAACTTTCCACTACTATATAAGAAAATAAAAAAGGGACACAATTAATGTGTAGAGTGATTTTACATTATGTCAATTTACAGAACAAGATTTTGATGTGACCTGCATAAATTTAGAGGTTTAAATCTAACAATCCAGAAAACAGTATAGCATTTGCATGTGTATAGACTTGTTTATGTGGCATTACACTTACATGAAACATAAAGCAACCAAACTACAAACTCAAAGAAATTAAGCACCAGTCAGGGTGAGGCATAAACCTTTCAGCTTAGTTTCTGGCTTATGATTCCTTCAATTGATCCTACCAGGCCCACTACTGTCACAAGAAAGCAAACAAAGCTAAACGTCCTAAGAACAATCCATTTTCTAGACCAAGCTTCAATTTTCTTCTGCACAAAGTACATCTCTACTGGGAAATATATAGCCAATGGCCAAAAGCTTAAAGCTCCTAACACTCCTAGGACTTGATTGAAGTAAGGAAAAAGTATTGCAAGTCCAGTGGTGGAAATTACATAGGCTGTTCGAAAACATATCCTGAAAGGATTTAGCTGAAAAGATGGCAACAGAGGCGGTTTCAACTGGTAGAGATTATTCACAAAGCCACTGTTGGGGTATTTTCTTGAACACCATCTGTCAGCAGCATTATATATTGGTTGGCTGTAAATCTGATGAAAAGATCACATGTAGAAGAATACAAACTATTTAAGATAGTGAAAGAATACAATCACTGGTAACTTGAGCATATAGCTATACTAACAATTTCACTACAGGTATAGTTGCCTATGGAGAAGAATTCAGATAACCCAAAATTTAATTTAATAGATTGTTTTCCAGGAAGGACTATTGAAACAATTAGTTTTGAAAAGAAATGATTGATAATTCATAAGGAATAGATCAAGTCATTGAGGAATTCCTAGAAAATATTTTTTTTTATATATTCTAATGAATAGAAGTATATTATATTTGTGCTGTGAAAAGGTTATATTGAAGAATGAATGCTTTTTGACTGGTGAGTAATAATAAGAAGGTATGGTCTTATGTATAAAATGTGAAGTTTGATTAAGGGCACAAGTACCTGATATCCTCCTACCAAATGAAGAACAATGCAAGCATTAGCAAAGTCAATGAGCCAGTAAGGCTCATAAAACCCAAACCCTGTCAAGAGGTTTCCTGGTGTTTGATTTCCAAAAGCAGCATATCCAAAGCATCCACAACAGAGGTAGAAGAATGTTGTAATGAAGATGGCAACCATGGAGGCCTTTTTCATGGTCTTGTTTTCTGGTGGAGGAGACTCTAGAGTGTCCTTCACTCAAAAAAATTCAATACTTTGCATCAGCTTAAAATTGAGTCCAATTGGAGTATGAAATTGAAAAGTACCTGTATCTCAAGGAGGATGACCGAGTATGGATAGGCATAGGTAACATCACCAATTGCTTGGAAGACTAACCATATTTTGTCAGCTATATTTGGAGCTGGTACTCCTGTTATACTCCCCATAATTCTTCCATTTTCTGCAAGTTCAACCATAATTCTTATGATCCATTGTTCTCCTTCACCTCCCTGATTCTAGGTAAATATCTTAATATAGTTTTTTGGTTCATACTTAATTCAGAATTCCATACTTGTAGTTGTTGGCATTTAATATTTTAGAATTGTATTTGTAGCAGCTTGATATGGTTTTTAGTAAAAAAAATTACTTTTATTTCTTCATCCTGTTGTTTTAATGATCATTGACAAGTAAACAGAACTTAAATTAATGGATGAAAATGAACCTTACCTATTACTGTTGTGATGCCAAGTCCTAGTCCAATAAATGAGTATGTAAAGGACATTAAGGCTGCAACAACTGAAACCCATGTCATGTTGTGGAGATCTGGTATGAATGACATTACAACCTGAACAAGTCCAAAAAGCATCATATACACAGTATCCCCATATTTACAAGGAGCTTGATGCCCTTCCTTGTGATAACAATTTGACTTGAGAATCGCTCTGTATATGTTAGAAAAATACCAGTGAGCCAGTCTCTAATATATATCACATGATAAAATAAGCAATAGATGCAAGTGATGAATATCATTTTATGAGGGATTTAGTACCTCAAACAAGTTGCTGTGGTGATTACATAAGCGGTACTCGTCCCATACAAGGTCAAATATTGAAGGAAACCAGCCAACCATGTCCTTTTATTACCTAAACTAACACTAAGCAGAATTAGATGGTTTAATTACAAGAACAAGGGAAAGAGTTAGTTAATGTGTGCTACTACCATACCAAGGTAGATTCTAACAGCATCCATGTAAGAGTAGTTTCGTTTCCCAGATGCAGGTTCTGGAGTTCTGTAACAATCGGAAAGGAGGGATGAAGAAACATAGGTAACAATTGCACAAAAGAGCAAGAACAGTGGTCCTGCTATCCATCCTAATTGGGAAGTACTCCATGCAAGAGAGAGAACACCAGCACCAATAACAGCAGTAATTATATGAGCCACAGCACTCCTTAAAGTTCCTGTGTACAATATAATTAATTAATGGAAGAAAAGTACTAAACTTGAGGATTATAATAAAAATGGAATGGTGCTAGAGAAATTTACCAGTCCTTTTGGCCCGCCCATCATCATCATAAGCACCACTTCTAGTTATTTGGAGAGAGTTTTGCACTGCCATTTTTATCCAAGTATGCAATAGTTTACTTCAATTGAATCCCATAGAAAGGCCTAAGCTAACTAGAATCTAAGATGGTACTAAATCCCTCACGTAAAATTAGAACCTAGTTGTGCAGAAAATAAAATGAAACCATATGTCTAACGTATTCTATTGTGTGTACTGTGCCAATAAAATTTAAAAAGGAAACATCATTCTATATGAAGTTTTAAAATTGATAGACACTGTTCCCAACAGAATGACAGAGCAGCAGGGAAGAAGTTGAAGGAAATATCTACACTCTGGCGACAAACATGTGCCTTTGTGGTTTTGTTTTGTATCGTTAATGGAGTTATCTTATTTCAACACTACTGATATTTGCAAATGTATATGGTATATATAGTAATAGAATCTAATTATACTCACGTTGGGATACGATATCAGCTCTCATGCCATTGAGAAATGATTTTTGTACACAAAAATTAGATACTATTTGATGTCTCCTTTGTTTTTTTGGTGTATTTTTTAGAAGCGTGTATATAAAGAAGATAAAATGTAAGTGATAGATAAAGATAAATATATACGGTGTCATATAGTGTCCAAAATTTGTGTTCAAATATCATAACTCTATCTCATATGTGAGTGTATAAATTTCATTTTCCTAGTCAATATGTCATTTTAGGTACATGAGCCACTACAAAATAAAGCGGAATTCTTAAGTAAAAGTCTTCTTTCCAATTATAATGGAGGAGTGTCATGTTCAATGTGGAATATTCTCTATGGTCAGTATATGAGGACGAGAGATAAGTTGGTGGACGGGTGTAAGGGTGGGAATGTAATGGTAGCAATAGAGAAAAATGGTAAGAGAATGCCAACTCAGCAAGTGAAGGCAATTAGTTGTAACAGAATAGGGGAAAGAAGGGGTGTAAGGAGAGAGGTATATAACATAAGGTCAGGGAGGGGAAAAGGGTATGGAATATGTGTGATCAGATTCTTCTATTCTCTCCCTCTGATTCTCTCTTCCCTCTTGCTATTGTCATCTTCTTCCTTAGTCTGGATATTTTCCCTTAGCTCAGTCATTGTACCTCCTTCCAGTTATAGTGAAATTCAGTAGTACAACCATATTAAGTAATTTTGCATATTAGACTCATTACATTGGTGCTTTCATTGCCACCATGGCAGAGCACACTGATTGGGAAGCCTTACTTCAGAAATACAATGTAGCGCGGAGCTCTTTCCATGGTGCTGCGAGCTCATTTCGCGAGACTCCGAGACAACCATTTCAGTCGCACTTCATTTCTTCCATGGCCGAATCGTCCAAAGACTTTAATCAGCGTATGGCTAAAATTCACGAGAAATCAAGCTGACGTGTACAAGAATCGTCGACCTGTTGCAAGAAGAAATCGATGCTTCAGAATCGTTGAATGACACTCTTTCGGCTTCTGATGAGTTTCTTCCCTCCATGGAACCGATCGCGGTGTCTTCTGTCAGTGAAAAGAATTCAATAATGGAGGCGGACCACTTCGTTCTCTGTCAACCTCTTGCTACAGAGATTCACCAAACCTTCGAAGTGATGAAGCCGACTGGAAATGTTAATGACGAATTTAGGGATCCACCGACGCCATCCGACAGAGTGGCAGTTCCGGCTATACTCCTGGTCATGGCAGTAACGAGAGAAGGATGGCAACGAGATTCTGAGAATGAATGGGCTTGGTACCAGTGGAACCACCATCCCAAGCTAATGGGCCAACCCCAGCCCAATAGTAACAAGAGTTGGGCCTTTAAGAAGTGTGCAATAAAATGTGCAGAGGAAAAGGAAGTTCTGGAATACAGGGACGATGCCGCCGCTCGGGTCGCCGTCCCCAAGGCCGTGCCACCGCAGCTCAAAGTTGTCGTCGTCTCCGGCGATGCGCTCGATGAGTTCGCACCCATGCAGGCAAAGGACATTACCCTCAAGCAAAAGGGTGTTGAGGAGATCAAACCCCCGGACTTGACGTATTGTGCAGTGGCCACTCCGCCACCACCACCTGAGCCACCGGATCTGAGTTGCTCCAAGGTAGCTTATGACGACTGTAGTCACTCAAGCAGTAGGAAGATCGATCCTTCTGCAATCGCTTGGCGACGGGATGAGATGTTGTTCAGGCAAGATGGTAACCAAATGAGAGTGATGGCAACTGGTAATGTGTCACAAGCAAGCCCGCATATTCTACTTACTCTAACAGGTTTAATCCATTACGAGACATTCAAACAACTGTCAAAATTGCTCACTCTGTTCTTGAAGGATAATTACTTTATATTGGATTTCACTCACATGTTAGAGAATTACAATTATTTTACTGTGCTCCAATTTCGAAAGGGTTTGCTCAAGATAATTACTTCTAGGCATAGACGTCATTTGCAATCCAAGGATGTATTAGGATCTCCCTCTTGCAATCTGTTGATCAGTTTATGCAAAAAGAAGAGACTCAGTTTCATGGGATTTTTTCTAATATCAATGCCTTTGTTTCCTATTGAAGTAAATATAGTTGGTGGTGGAACTTGGGGTACATGTCAAGATGCTTTATTGAATTTTATGGGTATCAACGGTGAGCCTAACTTCAGGAATTCAATTTTTGTGGATCATTTGGGTACAAGTGTTGGTTTTCAATGCATTCTAAGGTGGATCCCAAGAACCCCGACGTTAAGGGTGATAGGTACAAAAATAAGGATGCTAATAGCATTTTTTCCTTGCTTTTTGGCTCAAGATTTCCACTTTTATGTGACACAAACTTTGCTTCCGAATGGCAGTTGGGTTCACTGCTCGATATTGATCGCATTTGTTTATGAATTTTGTTATTTGAAGCCCTTGAGTCTTGTCCATAGCTACACAATTCTAGGCAATTCAGGTTCTATTCTTATTTTGTTGATTTTCCTTGATGTTCATGGGCATGACATGACAGTAGCAAAGGAAAGCAGCTCCATAGGCTATACTGAAAATTCTACTTTTCTTAGCAAGGTTTCTGATGATGATACTTGTTATTGTAACACCCTGTTTTTCTTAAAAATGTTTTCTCAAGCTAGTTTATTTATTTTAATTTGTTGGTTAAGGGCTAAGTGGGATTTTAGCCTAAAAGTCCCTTTCTGGTACATGAGCACGCTCGTGCTCATCAGCCAGCAAGCCCGTGCTTAAAGTCAGAAGCGTGTTTCTGATTTTAAGTTGAGCACGACCGTGCTCAATAGTAAGCACGCCCATGCTCAATGCGTGGACCGCGTCTCGCTGACGTTAAGTGGAGCACGACCGTGCTGAATGGTAAGCACGACCGTGCTCAGGTCCGAACGTTATATACGTAAACAGACCCGAGGGTTTGACGTGAAACCCTGTTTTTGGTGCAGCTGCGGCCAGAACTCCTTCTTGCGCTGTTTCTCCTTCGTTCATCGCCGTAGTGGAGTTTTGGAAGCAGTTTAGGGAGATTAGTGGTTCTACCTTGGTCTAGAGGTAATGGTTTCCCTTCCCCTTGTGGTTTCCTTCTTTATTTTGAGTAGGGAACTAATCTGGTTGTGTTCTTTTGTTTAAGGTTCTTTGGGTTAAGCCGTTGGGAAAGAACCGGTTGCAGTTAGGAGCACACGTTGGTTGATAGAGCTACCTTCAATCCAGGTATGGGGAGAAGTGGGATTGTTTTCATTAGGCAGTGGGTAGTGTAAGGTAACGGGGTTCCCTATGACCCCGGTGCTATTATATGTATGTCTGTGATAATGTAGTGTTAGTCTATGACAATATGTTCTGATTGTTATCTGATTGTTATATGCCTTGCGCATGATGGTTGTCTATAGATATGATGCCATGTTGTTATTGACATAATATTGTTGAATGGTTGGCTGTTATTGTGGTTGCTGTTATGATGAGTGCATGTTGACAACACTGTTTAACGGAATATTTAGGCATAATAAACGCAATAAGATTAGGGGTTTAATCCCTAAATAATGTAGTTAGAACTTGGCTTCTGTCCCTGCCCAGAACGGTGCAGTCGTGCATTGAGCACGACCGTGCTGAACAGGGAGCACGACCGTGCTCCCACTCAAATTCTGGAAAATGGCCGCGCTGCTCAGCACGGCCAAGCAGGTTGAACAGCACGATCGTGCTGCTGAGCACGACCATGCTGAATGTGAAGCACGATCGTGCTTCACTTAAAAGGGCAGCACGCCCTCACGTGTCCAAGCACGACCGGCTAGGGTCTAAGCACGACCGTGCTGACCCCCTGGACAGTAATGCAATTAAAGGACTTAAGGGGTTTTTAACCCCATTCCCCTATGATGATAAGTTGAGATAATTAATCAAAGGTAAAGATTAGACAACTTGGTTATTAATTATATAAGATAATTAGATAATCAAATGTTAAGTCGGTATCCGTTGGGTTATCGCACGTTGATAAGTTGAAGTCTTGGGTGCTTATGGACCCAAGCACGTTGAGTTGAACCTTGGTGCTTATTGGCCAAGGGAGCCTTGACCCCACGGTTTGGGTCTAAGGTTACGTTGAGTTGACGTTGAAAGTCTTGGGAGCTTCATGGCCCAAGCAAGGAGGTGGTTGAGATTGTTTGTTGTTGTGCCATTTGCATAAAGCATTGGAGTAGTTGATGGGGGAGGTTCGACAAAGGGGAGATCGCCCGAGAGTACGGTGATCTGGCCATCCATGGTAGGTCACCCAAGGTTTGGTGACCGAGGCCCCCCATGATGAGGCATCCATGGTTTGATGCGTTGGCTATCCATGGGGTTCACCCAAGGTTTGGTGAACTGCCGGTGTTGGTGCTTTTATGGCCAATACGGATATGTAACTCCAAAGTCGTCCATCCTGAGTTAGTTTGGATCCACATGCATAGTTGGAGTAGCGGAGTAGTTGATGCATTGCATAGCATAGCATACCTGGTTGTTATGTTACTGATGGATGTTGATGTATGCTTATGTGTATGTTTACCTTGCATACTATTCCTCTGCTGTTTATATGATTACATGAATCTTACTCCCTGTATTGTTTGTGTTTGGCCTGATTGGCATTTGCAGAGGATGACGAGCAGCCCGGAGAGGAGTGACTCTGAGGAGCCGCCACTCATAGTAGGGTTGTTTTAGTTTAGTTAGTTGTTTTCAGTTGTATTCTGAGGATTTATTTCCGGAACGGTTATACCAGCTCTGAATTGTGACATCGGGGTTGGGTTATTTATTTGGTTATGTTTTTATTTGTTTAAAACTCCTTCTTTACTTTTCCGCGTTGTAAACGAGTTCATGTGAGACTTTTCTACCCATGGACAACTGTTTTCATTTAATTCAGTTAAATGCATGTTTTCCTTATTATTATTTTTATATTAATTGCCTTATAACATGCTGGGTAGAAGGGTGTCACATTTAGTGGTATCAGAGCAGTTCGACCTTGTTCGGACGTGGTATGAGTCTGTTGTGAGTCTGTTGTGTGACTCTTGAGTGAATTGTCTATACTCGTATAGATAATGATGTTTTAAGTTAGTTTCCTGTAGCTTTTACTCGCTTAAGTTTCTGTATTAAGAGTTGTGTTGGACTTGTACAGGAACTAATGGCCGGTAGAGGACGCAACGATCAGGCGATCGCGGACGCATTGGCACTTCTGGCCAATGCTATCGGGAAGGTTAACCCTAACAACGGTGGGCCAGCTGAGTTCTAGGGACTGGATAAGTTCCAGAGGAACAACCCTCCATCGTTCAAGGGCGCGTACGATCCGGAAGGAGCTTTGTTGTGGCTGAGGGAGACAGAGAAGATCTTCAGAGCCATGGATTGTAACGATCAGCAGAAGCTCATCTTTGCTACCTTCATGTTGACCGAGGAGGCTGAGCACTGGTGGGATAACTGCAGGCAGAGGATGCAGGCTGAGGGCACAGCGGTTACATGGGCTGTGTTCAGGCAGAGATTCCTGGAGAAGTACTTTCCGGCGGATATCAGAGACAAGAAGGAGATGGAATTCTTGTCTTTGAGGCAAGGGTCGCTGTCAGTTGGTGACTATGCGGCAAAGTTTGAGGAGCTGGCTAGGTACTACACTCCCTACCAGCATGAGACGGATGACCGTTCGAAGTGTGTGAAGTTTGAGGCTGGACTCCGACCTGGGATCAAGCAGGCCATCAGCTACCAGGAGATCAGAGTCTTCCCTATTCTGGTCAACAAGTGCAGGATCTATGAAGATGCCAGCCAGTTCAGAGTTGCCAGTTCCAGAGGGTCAGATAGCCAGAGTGGCAAGAGGACTGATCAGAGGGACAAGGGTAAGCAGAGGTATGCTCTGACCGGCAGAGATTTCAAGCAGAGTGGTAAGAAGCCACAGTTTCAGCAGGATGGGTTTAGAGGCGGGTTCTCTAACGTCTCTAGGCCTATGAGGTGTGGCAAGTGTGGTGCTACGGATCACTACTCGTCTAAGTGCAAGGAGACGCAAGTGATCTGCTTCAGATGCGGCAAGCTAGGACACATCAGCCGAGAGTGTGAAGTAGCCAAGGTCGAGCCTCCCAGCGCCGGCAAGAATAAGAAGTCTCAAGCCAATCGACTGAAGACCACTGGAAGAGTCTTTACTCTTAGTGGAGCTGAAGCCTCCAAGTCTGATGACTTGATTCAAGGTACATGTTTTATAGATGGAACTCGATTAACTGTGTTGTATGATTCGGGTGCTACTCATTCATTCATATCGCATGATAGGGTCAAGAGTCTTGAATTGCCTGTTACTTTCCTTGAGTATGATTTGTTGGTTTCTACACCTACAAATAAGCCTGTTTCTACTTCTTATGCATGCAAGAACTGTCATATAGTTATAAATGATAGGACATTCATTGCTGATCTTGTATGCTTGCCTTTGAAAGACCTGGATATCATTCTGGGTATGGACTGGTTATCTTCCAACCATGTCCTCCTGAACTGTTTTGATAAAACCCTGATTTTTGGAACTCCAAAGGAGTCTAAGAATCCGGACCTTCTCTCTGCCAGCCAAGTTCAAGCTTCGATGAAAGACGAAGCCCAAGTATACATGATGTTAGCTTCCCTGGAAGTAGAGAGCAGCCCTCCTGATGTCGCCAGCTTGCCTGTTGTGCGAGAATTTCCTGAAGTGTTTCCGGGGGACGTTTATAACTTACCCCCAGAGAGAGATGTTGAGTTTACCATAGACTTAGTGCCTGGCACCGGGCCAATCTCCATAGCACCCTATAGAATGTCTCCTCTAGAGCTAGCTAAGTTGAAAGAACAGTTGGAGGACCTGATGAAGAAGCAGTTCATTAGGCCGAGTGTGTCTCCGTGGGGAGCACCTGTGTTGTTGGTGAAGAAGAAGGATGGTAGTATGAGGTTGTGTGTCGACTTTCGACAGCTCAACAAGGTGACCATAAAGAATCGGTATCCCCTCCCTAGGATTGATGATCTTATGGACCAGTTGATGGGCGCTTGCGTCTTTTCAAAGATAGATTTGAGATCAGGGTACCATCAGATTCGGGTTAAGTCTAAGGACATCCCGAAGACAGCGTTTAGGACGCGATATGGTCACTATGAGTATTTGGTTATGCCCTTCGGAGTGACCAATGCTCCTGCGGTCTTCATGGACTACATGAACAAGACCTTTCACCCTTACTTGGATAAGTTTGTGGTAGTGTTTATAGATGACATCTTAGTGTACTCCAAGAGTAAGGAGGAACATGAGGAACACCTGAGGGTTGTCTTGCAGACCCTTAAGGAGAAGCAGTTGTATGCTAAGTTGTCTAAGTGTGAGTTCTGGTTAGAGGAAGTGAGCTTCTTAGGACATGTCATCTCTAAGGGTGGCATAGCAGTGGACCCAGCTAAGGTAGAGACGGTGCTCCAGTGGGAAGCGCCAAAGTCTGTAATCGAGATTAGGAGTTTCTTGGGGTTAGCCGGGTATTATAGGCGGTTTATAGAAGGTTTCTCTAAGATAGCTTTACCCTTAACCCGTCTCACCAAGAAGGGACAGTTGTTTGTGTGGGACTCTAAGTGTGAAGAGAGTTTCCAAACCCTTAAGAATAGGTTGACGTCAGCACCAGTGTTAGTTTTGCCAGATCCTAGTGAACCCTTCGTAGTTTACTGCGATGCTTCTAAGCAAGGGTTAGGTGGTGTGCTGATGCAGAATGGTAAGGTAGTTGCTTATGCTTCTAGGCAGTTGAAAACCCATGAGAAGAACTACCCTACCCATGACCTAGAGTTAGGAGCTGTGGCATTTGCCTTAAAGATTTGGAGGCATTACCTGTATGGAGCGAGGTTTGAGGTCTTTAGCGATCATAAGAGTTTGAAGTATCTCTTTGATCAAAAGGAGTTGAATATGAGGCAGCGTAGGTGGATGGAGTTTTTAAAGGATTATGACTTCGAGCTGACCTATCACCCAGGAAAGGCCAATGTGGTGGCCGATGCCTTGAGTAGGAAAACCCTGCATGTCTCCGCTTTGATGGTTAGGGAGATGGATTTGATTGAGGAGTTTAGAGACCTTAGTCTAGCTTGTGAGTTTACCCCTAAGAGTATTAGGCTTGGTACCTTGAAGGTTACCAACAGTTTGATGGATGAGATTAGAGAGGGTCAGAAGTTAGACAAGTTTCTCTTAGACCAGCGAGATTTGCTCGCTCAGGGTAGAGACCTAAGTTTTAAGGATGGTAGTGATGGCATCTTGAGGTTTAAGGATAGAGTTTGTGTGCCTGATGTTCCTGAGCTTAGGAAGTTGATCTTAGAAGAAGGTCATAGGAGTGGATTAAGTGTGCACCCAGGTGCCACTAAGATGTATCAGGACCTTAAGAGGATGTTTTGGTGGCCTAGGATGAAAAAAGATGTAGCTGAGTTCGTGTATGCGTGCCTAGTTTGTCAAAAGGCTAAGATAGAGCATCAAAGGCCTTCAGGTAAGTTGCAACCTTTGAGTATCCCAGAGTGGAAATGGGATAGCATCTCCATGGATTTTGTGTCTGGACTCCCTAGGACTCCAGCTGGTTTTGAGGCTATATGGGTTGTTGTGGATAGACTGACTAAGTCTGCCCATTTCATTCCGATGAATATGGAGTATCCATTGGAGAAGTTAGCTAAGCTGTACATCAAAGAGATAGTTAGGCTTCATGGTGTACCCTCTAGCATAGTTTCAGATAGAGACCCGAGGTTTACCTCTAGGTTTTGGAATAGTTTGCAAGAGGCTTTAGGGACAAAGCTTAGGCTTAGTTCGGCTTACCACCCACAGACTGATGGGCAGTCTGAGCGGACCATCCAGTCCTTAGAGGACTTGTTGAGGACTTATGTGTTAGAACAGTCTGGAAGTTGGGACAAGTTTTTGCCCCTAATAGAGTTCACCTACAACAACAGCTTCCATTCCAGCATTGGGATGGCACCTTATGAAGCCCTGTATGGGAGGAGATGTAGGACACCCTTGTGTTGGAGTGAACCTAGTGATAGTGTGGTGCTAGGGCCAGAGATAGTCCAGGAAACAACAGAAAAGATCAGGTTAGTTCAGGAAAAGATGAGAGTTGCACAGAGTAGGCAGAAGAGCTACCATGATAAAAGGAGGAAGGCGCTCGAATTCCAGGAAGGCGATCATGTATTCTTGAGAGTTACCCCGACGACTGGGGTTGGTAGAGTGATGAAGGCGAGGAAACTTACTCCGAGGTTCATTGGTCCTTACCAAATCCTTAAAAGGGTCGGCGAAGTCGCCTACCAAGTAGCCTTACCCCCGTTCTTGTCAAATCTCCACAACGTTTTTCATGTGTCTCAACTCAGGAAGTACATTCATGACCCTAGTCACGTGATAGTTCCCGATACAATACAGTTAAAAGAGAACTTGACATTCGAGGTGTTACCCCTTCGAGTCGAAGATAGGAGGGTGAAGCAGCTAAGAGGCAAGGAGATTCCTTTGGTTAAAGTAGTTTGGAGCGGGGCAACTGTGGAAAGCGCTACCTGGGAGCTCGAGAGTCAGATGATGGAGGCGTATCCGCATCTTTTCGTTTGAGGTACGTAGAAATTTCGAGGACGAAATTTTTATAAGGAGGGTGGAATTGTAACACCCTGTTTTTCTTAAAAATGTTTTCTCAAGCTAGTTTATTTATTTTAATTTGTTGGTTAAGGGCTAAGTGGGATTTTAGCCTAAAAGTCCCTTTCTGGTACATGAGCACGCTCGTGCTCATCAGCCAGCAAGCCCGTGCTTAAAGTCAGAAGCGTGTTTCTGATTTTAAGTTGAGCACGACCGTGCTCAATAGTAAGCACGCCCATGCTCAATGCGTGGACCGCGTCTCGCTGACGTTAAGTGGAGCACGACCGTGCTGAATGGTAAGCACGACCGTGCTCAGGTCCGAACGTTATATACGTAAACAGACCCGAGGGTTTGACGTGAAACCCTGTTTTTGGTGCAGCTGCGGCCAGAACTCCTTCTTGCGCCGTTTCTCCTTCGTTCATCGCCGTAGTGGAGTTTTGGAAGCAGTTTAGGGAGATTAGTGGTTCTACCTTGGTCTAGAGGTAATGGTTTCCCTTCCCCTTGTGGTTTCCTTCTTTATTTTGAGTAGGGAACTAATCTGGTTGTGTTCTTTTGTTTAAGGTTCTTTGGGTTAAGCCGTTGGGAAAGAACCGGTTGCAGTTAGGAGCACACGTTGGTTGATAGAGCTACCTTCAATCCAGGTATGGGGAGAAGTGGGATTGTTTTCATTAGGCAGTGGGTAGTGTAAGGTAACGGGGTTCCCTATGACCCCGGTGCTATTATATGTATGTCTGTGATAATGTAGTGTTAGTCTATGACAATATGTTCTGATTGTTATCTGATTGTTATATGCCTTGCGCATGATGGTTGTCTATAGATATGATGCCATGTTGTTATTGACATAATATTGTTGAATGGTTGGCTGTTATTGTGGTTGCTGTTATGATGAGTGCATGTTGACAACACTGTTTAACGGAATATTTAGGCATAATAAACGCAATAAGATTAGGGGTTTAATCCCTAAATAATGTAGTTAGAACTTGGCTTCTGTCCCTGCCCAGAACGGTGCAGTCGTGCATTGAGCACGACCGTGCTGAACAGGGAGCACGACCGTGCTCCCACTCAAATTCTGGAAAATGGCCGCGCTGCTCAGCACGGCCAAGCAGGTTGAACAGTACGATCGTGCTGCTGAGTGATAGCGTGAATCCGCAAGTGTACGGTTTCGTCGTCAAGTAATAAAAAGATCGAACCCACAGAGACCGTGATCTTAAATAACAATTAATTATTAAATCAATTTAACTAAACTATATATAAAAAAGATTTGGAAAAGATTTGGTTTTTAAAATAAAGATTAACTAACAAATCAAATATCTAAAACGAAATCAGTTAAAAATCGCAATCAAATCTAATCTGGTGTTTTTCAAATTAAAAGATATTTCCAGGAATTGGGTTACCAACAAGACTGCTTATGCTACTAAATTGACTACCCCTCTTGTTAATTATCAAAACGCTTTGAAGGTGAATTTATCCTAATAAAGTTAATATTCCCTCTCGAGATACAAGAACCGTGCCCAATCAAACCAACCCCTACTCTCGTGGTAATTGTATTTAAATTGAACCCATTGAGATTTATGACAATTCAATGAACCCTCGAAGGACCGCTTCTAACTCTCGTGATTTAAGTCCTAAGTTCAATCCCTATAGATCCAATACCTAAGTTCACCGCTAGGTTCATCCTTAGAGTATCTATGACATGCAAATAAGTGCGCACCAAATTTACAAGTAATTCATGCAATAGGAATCAAATCGAAAGCAAATTGAAATTAACAAGAAGTAAAACGTCAATTCATCACATAAAACGAGTCTTGGGCATAGCCCCAATTCCTAGAAATAAAACGACTACTCACACATTGCCATGTTCATAGCAACGTTGAATAACAAAAACATGAAAATCCTAAGAGAAGAGAAGAAATGAGAAGAAGAGAAATCCTAAAATTAAGCCTAAGGTAGCAGCCCAGAGGTCCCTATTTTCGAGCCTAATTCCCCTATTTATAGTGTAGGTTAACTTGGGATTAAATCAATTACAAATCAGATCAAAAACAAATCCCAAAATCCCAGATTTTACGCGTCACGGCCGTGACGGCTGTCAGGGCCAGGCCATGACAGCTTCTGCTTTGTGAATTCTTGTGCTGATGGTCTGTCACGGCCAGGCCGTGATGTCTGTCACGGCCAGGCCGTGATGTCTGTCACGGCCAGGCCGTGATGTCTGTCACGGCCATGATGGCTGTCACGGCCAGGCCGTGACAGATTCTGACTTGCACTTTCTTCTTTTTTCTTCAGTCCCACGCGATCACGGCCGTGATGGTTGTCACACCCAGGCCGTGATGGTCTCTGCTTTGCTCATTTTCCTTGCTTTCCAAGCTCCATCTTCATACAAACTTCGATTCAACTGGATTTGATTATTTTAATCATGAATTCCTGCACACAAACACCACAGAACCACCTTACCCGTTCCAAGGTAAAAACTAACAAAAATCAAATTAAATATGCCTAACCTATATGAAAATTGCATGCAAAATGATAAGGAAATATGAGGTGAAATCACACTCATCAAACTACCCCAAGCTTAAGATTTTGCTTGTCCTCAAGCAATCATTAAGGCCAGACAAGATAAACAGTTAGAGCACAGACAGTGAACCAAGAACCCGAGTAACAAATCCAAGTAACAGGCATATCCAAATAAGTAATCAAGAGACAATCAATTTCAAGTCCAATTAGAAGCTTAGGTTCCCAGAATTCATGCTTCTCACCAATTTTTGGGCACTCTTCTCACCTCACTCAAGTGTTTAAGGACATATGACAATTCGCTCAATTTCCTCAAGGAAAGTACCTTACCATAAGCTTGACTATTAACCAAAATCTCTACTTTATTAATGAAAACACATAAGAATCAAGTGGGGCCATGGGAATAATCATTAGGTGGGGAAACCAAGAAAATGGAATTTCAAGAAGGCTAATGGAAAACATCAAACAATGCAAAGCACGACAACCTTCTAAAATACCTTTTTGGCTTTAATTTCACTTTTCCACCTTTCTTTCTTTCTTGTTTTTTTTTTTTAATTTATTTCTCACTTTCTTTTTCTCATCCCCTTCTCCATTTTTTTTTTTTTTTTTTAACTTTTCATCAATTTGGAGAAGGGGAGATTTACAATTCAAGAGAAAATTTATTTATTTTTCTTTCTTTTTCATCCCACAATTTTTCAAACTACCTTCTTGCCCTTTTTCCAATACTTTAAAAGGTGTCATACCATGCATCATTTATCAAAAGCAATCAAGGTACCAAGAAAAGCATTTTTTTTATTAGGCTCAACTTCGGGCAACTAATGGGTAGCATTTAATCATTAAAAGCTCAGAAGGCCAGAAAAATACCTAGTGCCTCAATCATTTTCAAATATGTTTTCAAAAATTTCTAAGTTTCAAAACGGTTTCAAGTCAAGTTCTAGAGAATACAATCCAAGAGGAATAAAACACTCAATCACAAGGAATGGGGTAAATTTAGAGAATACCCCTTTTAGGCTCAAAAATCTGACTTTAGTAGTTTGAAATTAATGAAAAACACAGAATCCAAGGAACCACATGCTAATTAACAACTATCAAAAGATCATCTCTAGAATTTTTAATTTTAGCCTATTACATGAATACAAAAATTGGGTTCAAAAATTCACTGTCTCAATTCATTTGGCACAAAGTTCTCACAATTGGATGCAATTTCAAAACAAGGGGCAATCTAATGATGTGATCATGCAAAACTATACCTAAATGAATACAACATGTAATATGCAAAATGCTAAAATACCCCTACCCCAAGCTTAAAAACTTACATTGTCCCCAATGTAAATAATTAAGTCAGAGAGAGGAGAAAATTGGAACAACTTACCTAGGTGGTGTTGGGTGCTGCGCGAATTGACCAGAGAGTGAGGGTGAAATTTTTTTATTTTTTTATTTTTTTGGAACATAGGCGCATCACGGCCGTGACCATATTCACGGCCCGGGCGTGATCTTCACTGAGTTGTCTGATGGGTTTCTTCTCACGCCCGTGAGGGATATCACGGCTCGGGCGTGATCTTCTCTGATTTCTGGCACCTTCGCATCACGCCCGTGAGCTCTGTCACGGCCTCGCCGTGATCGTCACTGCCTCCACCTTTTTTTTTTCATGCTTTTCCAACCTGTAAACACACTTGGCAAAACCATCAATTTGGATCTTTCTCCTCTAATCTTCTCAAATTATTGAAAACAAAAATTAAAAACAAAATATAGGGAAAGAAAGCTTGGGTTGCCTCCCAAGAAGTGCTTGTTTTTGGTCGTAAGCTTGACCATACTCTCTTAAATCAACCGGGATCAGGTGGGCTTTGAAGTGCAAGAACACCTCTCTTCCAAGGAAGTCCATCAATGAGCTTATAGTGTTCATATGGCCATATGCGCTTTCGCTTTGCTCTTTTCACCCTGAGTTTCATGGCCTTGCTTCCTCCCGGTGGAAGTTTTAACTCCACATGTTGAGAAACTCCAATTTCATCTTTATTCGGTGCATCATTTGTCATGCAAAGTTTGGGAGTTGCTTCCATGTTAAGCTCTTCTTTCACCTCCGAAGGCACTATCTCAATCCTGCACACATGATTCTCAAAAGGAGGGTTGTTATATGAGTTAGTCAAATCAAAATCCACTCTACCTTCCTCTACATTCAAAGAGAGCTTGCCATTTTTAACATCTATTATTGCTCCAGCTGTGGCCAAGAATGGCCTTCCAAGAATGATAGGGAATTTAGAATTCCCATTCATATCCAACACCATGAAATCAGTAGGAATGAAAAGTTTCCCTACCTTTATGGGGACATTCTCTAGTATGCCTAGAGGGGATTTAGTTGAGCTATCCGCAAATTGTAAAGAGAACTTGGATGGGCTCAATTTCTTGGTTCCTAACCTCTCAAAGATGGCAAGTGGCATCAAACTCGCACTAGCCCCTAAGTCACATAAGGCATGATCTATTTTAACTTCTCCAATTGAGCAAGCAATAGAGAAACTTCCTGGATCTTTTAATTTAGGAGGCATATTAGTTTTCATCTTTTCATCATGCTCCTCAACTAAGCTCTTAGTCTCTTTTTCTACTTGCTTTTTCCTGACTAGCCTTTGTGGGAAAGGTATTGGGGGTTGGTAAGGTGGTGGAGGGATATACTTTGGTTTAATTTCTTCTTGTTCACTCATGTCCACCTCACATTCCATGCCCTTTTCAACTACCCCAAGCTTATCATCCCTCAAGTATATAGCATTACAGTGCTCACTGGGATTAACTTCGGGTTGTCCCGGAAACGTACCCTTAGTCCTAGAAGATGTACTAGCTTGTTGGGCAATTTGTGTCTCTAGCATCTTATTATGAATAGCTAAGTTGTCTACCTTAGAAGCTAGTTCCTTAATGGCTTCGCCCATAGCCCTACCATGTTGCCTAAACTCTTCATTTTGCTTTGTTTGAGTTTCAACAAAATTTTCCATAAGAGACTCAAGTTTAGACTTTTGTACCTGAGGATACCCCAATGCGGGTTTCCTATTACCTTGGCCTTCTTGGAATTCATGGTTCAACGTGTTGTTGTAGTTCTCGTATGAGAGATAAGAGTTATTCTTCCTTCCTTGGTTGTATGAATTTGGGGGAACATAGTTTGGCAACTTCGGGTTCGTGTCATAAAAGTTGTGACATGAATTCACTTGTTCCCCCGAAGCGCCTGATTCATGAGCACTTCCATGTGGGCATTCCACGGAGTCATGTCCCTGCACTCCACAAATCTCACAAGCAACATTAGTAGCACCTATTGAACTCACATTAGCCTTTTCAAGTCTATCAAAGCGCTTACTTAATGAGTCAAATTTAGACAATATTAAATCATTACTATTCATTTCAAACTTACCTCCCGAAAGCTTTCTCGGGTTATTACCTCTTTCTGAACCCCATTGATGATAATTGGTGGCAACGTTCTCAATGATCTCAAATGCTTGAGCCAATGGTCTATTCATCAATGCTCCACCAGCTGCGGAGTCAAGTGACACCTTCGAAGAATAGTCCAATCCATTGTAGAAGGTATGCACTAAAAGCCACTTCTCAAGCCCATGATGTGGGCAAGATTCTAGCAATCCCTTGTAACGATCCCAAGCTTCGGATAAGCATTCTCCGTCCTTTTGGAAGAAGCCGGTGATCTGAGTTCGCAGGTAAGCAGTCTTGGATGGTGGAAAGAATTTTTCCAAGAATGCCTGCTCCAGTTGGTCCCATGTTGACAAAGTATTGGCAGGCACTGATTTCAACCAAGCTCTTGCCCTTCCAGTCAGAGAGGAGGGGAATAACCTCAAGCGAATAGCATCAACCGGTGCACCTCGAATTCTTATTGCATCGGTGAACTCCAAGAATGTCTCCACAAGATCAGTCGGGTCTTCCGAGGGTAATCCTCCAAACTGATGTTGCCTAATCATGCCAATTAACTGGGGTGGTATAGTGTAGTTATCCGCCTCAATTTCTGGCCTAGCAATCCCAGTTCGCAAACCCCTAGCATTTGGGGCTGCGTAGTCCTTCAGTGGTTTGGTATCCGGTTGATCGGCCATGAGTGGGATGGGGATCAACCTTTCTCTCACTCTTTGTCTTTGTAGTCTCCTACGTTGATGAAAAGTTCTTTCGATCTCGGGATCAACTTCAATAAGAGTTCCAAGACTTTGGGATCTTCGCATAAAAGAGACAAAATACCTGTAAAGAGAGAGATAGATACACTAGAAAAAGATTTTTTTTTTTTAAAAAAATAAAAATAAAAAAAATGTTCAGAAAAATCAATTTAAAAATTAAATTGAAATTCAAGAAAGCACAGTCCCCGGCAACGGTGCCAAAAACTTGATAGCGTGAATCCGCAAGTGTACGGTTTCGTCGTCAAGTAATAAAAAGATCGAACCCACAGAGACCGTGATCTTAAATAACAATTAATTATTAAATCAATTTAACTAAACTATATATAAAAAAGATTTGGAAAAGATTTGGTTTTTAAAATAAAGATTAACTAACAAATCAAATATCTAAAACGAAATCAGTTAAAAATCGCAATCAAATCTAATCTGGTGTTTTTCAAATTAAAAGATATTTCCAGGAATTGGGTTACCAACAAGACTGCTTATGCTACTAAATTGACTACCCCTCTTGTTAATTATCAAAACGCTTTGAAGGTGAATTTATCCTAATAAAGTTAATATTCCCTCTCGAGATACAAGAACCGTGCCCAATCAAACCAACCCCTACTCTCGTGGTAATTGTATTTAAATTGAACCCATTGAGATTTATGACAATTCAATGAACCCTCGAAGGACCGCTTCTAACTCTCGTGATTTAAGTCCTAAGTTCAATCCCTATAGATCCAATACCTAAGTTCACCGCTAGGTTCATCCTTAGAGTATCTATGACATGCAAATAAGTGCGCACCAAATTTACAAGTAATTCATGCAATAAGAATCAAATCGAAAGCAAATTGAAATTAACAAGAAGTAAAACGTCAATTCATCACATAAAACGAGTCTTGGGCATAGCCCCAATTCCTAGAAATAAAACGACTACTCACACATTGCCATGTTCATAGCAACGTTGAATAACAAAAACATGAAAATCCTAAGAGAAGAGAAGAAATTGAGAAGAAGAGAAATCCTAAAATTAAGCCTAAGGTAGCAGCCCAGAGGTCCCTATTTTCGAGCCTAATTCCCCTATTTATAGTGTAGGTTAACTTGGGATTAAATCAATTACAAATCAGATAAAAAACAAATCCCAAAATCCCAGATTTTACGCGTCACGGCCGTAACGGCTGTCAGGGCCAGGCCATGACAGCTTCTGCTTTGTGAATTCTTGTGCTGATGGTCTGTCACGGCCAGGCCGTGATGTCTGTCACGGCCAGGCCGTGATGTCTGTCACGGCCATGATGGCTGTCACGGCCAGGCCGTGACAGCTTCTGACTTGCACTTTCTTCTTTTTTCTTCAGTCCCACGCGATCACGGCCGTGATGGTTGTCACACCCAGGCCGTGATGGTCTCTTCTTTGCTCATTTTCCTTGCTTTTCAAGCTCCATCTTCATACAAACTTCGATTCAACTAGATTTGATTATTTTAATCATGAATTCCTGCACACAAACACCACAGAACCACCTTACCCGTTCCAAGGTAAAAACTAACAAAAATCAAATTAAATATGCCTAACCTATATGAAAATTGCATGCAAAATGATAAGGAAATATGAGGTGAAATCACACTCATCACTGAGCACGACCATGCTGAATGTGAAGCACGACCGTGCTTCACTTAAAAGGGCAGCACGCCCTCACGTGTCCAAGCACAACCGTGCTAGGGTCTAAGCACGACCGTGCTGACCCCCTGGACAGTAATGCAATTAAAGGACTTAAGGGGTTTTTAACCCCATTCCCCTATGATGATAAGTTGAGATAATTAATCAAAGGTAAAGATTAGACAACTTGGTTATTAATTATATAAGATAATTAGATAATCAAATGTTAAGTCGGTATCCGTTGGGTTACCGCACGTTGATAAGTTGAAGTCTTGGGTGCTTATGGACCCAAGCACGTTGAGTTGAACCTTGGTGCTTATTGGCCAAGGGAGCCTTGACCCCACGGTTTGGGTCTAAGGTTACGTTGAGTTGACGTTGAAAGTCTTGGGAGCTTCATGGCCCAAGCAAGGAGGTGGTTGAGATTGTTTGTTGTTGTGCCATTTGCATAAAGCATTGGAGTAGTTGATGGGGGAGGTTCGACAAAGGGGAGATAGCCCGAGAGTACGGTGATCTGGCCATCCACGGTAGGTCACCCAAGGTTTGGTGACCGAGGCCCCCCGTGATGAGGCATCCATGGTTTGATGCGTTGGCTATCCATGGGGTTCACCCAAGGTTTGGTGAACTGCCGGTGTTGGTGCTTTTATGGCCAATACGGATATGTAACTCCAAAGTCGTCCATCCTGAGTTAGTTTGGATCCACATGCATAGTTGGAGTAGCGGAGTAGTTGATGCATTGCATAGCATAGCATACTTGGTTGTTATGTTACTGATGGATGTTGATGTATGCTTATGTGTATGTTTACCTTGCATACTATTCCTCTGCTGTTTATATGATTACATGAATCTTACTCCCTGTATTGTTTGTGTTTGGCTTGATTGGCATTTGCAGAGGATGACGAGCAGCCCGGAGAGGAGTGACTCTGAGGAGCCGCCACTCATAGTAGGGTTGTTTTAGTTTAGTTAGTTGTTTTCAGTTGTATTCCGAGGATTTATTTCCGGAACGGTTATACCAGCTCTGAATTGTGACATCGGGGTTGGGTTATTTATTTGGTTATGTTTTTATTTGTTTAAAACTCCTTCTTTACTTTTCCGCGTTGTAAACGAGTTCATGTGAGACTTTTCTACCCATGGACAACTGTTTTCATTTAATTCAGTTAAATGCATGTTTTCCTTATTATTTGTTTTATATTAATTGCCTTATAACATGCTGGGTAGAAGGGTGTCACATTTATCAATTGGAAAATGTTGTTACATTTATTATGCTTGGCATTAAATTGACATTGGATGCACTTCTTGGTCGTAAAAGATTTACAGCAAAGTATAAGAGGAGCAAGGAAATTGTGTGTGGCTTTAATGTGATAGTGTTGCGCTTATCTCATGTCCTTATTAGGTGGGCAACTTACATTGTTGAGACCATGGCTACTATTATTTTCATTGAACTAATAGTCCAGCTCCTTCATCCCAGCGTATCTACATGTTTAGCTACCCAAACAAAAATTGATGGAGTTATACACTTTGATAAGGTGACATCTGTTCATGAAGACATGAAGAACTTGACCAACTTAAAATTGCATACTGCACAAGAGTACATAGTGATTCTTCCACTAGAGGATACTCAACTATTGTCTGTGGTCCTTTGTTCTTACTTGGCTTCAAAATATGTGCCAATCAACATCATTAAGAGGCTGAATATAAGCTATGGTGATGCAGGATCCATAGTTATGATTCCATATTTTCCTATTTTTGTTCCACAACTGTGGAAAGGAAATTCCAATGGTGGAAGCCTATATGACATCGTGGAGTGCATTGGTGATAGCTTTGATTCAGCTGTGCAAGACACAATACTAATTGTATATGCAGGAGCAGATATTAAGTGGGATCCGGGTGGTGATAGCTATTTTTTTCATACTAAGGGGTCCGTACAATTCAAACAATGGGATCCGGGTGGATGTTCTCTTACCCATTGGGAAGGTTTACTTGACTTGGAGGCCACTTGGAAAGATGTTACAATCACTCAACTGCAATGTCCTACCTTCAACCTTGAGGACAAGGTTGATTTTAATGGGGGTGGTAATGTAATGGTACCAATAGAGAAAAATGGTAAGAGAATGCCAACTCAGCAAGTGAAGGCAATTAGTTGTAACAGAATAGGGGAAAGAAGGGGTGTAAGGAGAGAGGTATATAACATAATGTCAGGGAGGGGAAAAGGGTATGGAATATGTGTGATCAGATTCTTCTATTCTCTCCCTCTGACTCTCTCTTCTCTCTTGCTATTGTCATCTTCTTCCTTAGTCTGGATATTTTCCCTTAGCTCAGTCATTGTACCTCCTTCCAGTTATAGTGAAATTCAATAGTACAACCATATTCAATAATTTTGCATATTAGACTCATTACAGGGAATATGTTATAGGCCATACTAGGCCCTCAAATAAAGGGGTCTTACCTGTGGTATAGTCTTAAGGCTCGAGTCTGGTTTTTTAGTGTGATATTGAACAATTGTTAGCGTATGACATACTTTTCAACAAGGCTTTAAAGAATGTCTCCATCTATAAATAGGTTATAGGTCTTCCTTTATAAACATGCTTGTAAGCCTCTAATGATAAAGATGTCAATAGGCCTATATCAATAAATAGGCCACTAGCTTTTATAAACAAATTGACAAGTAGGCATCTATATTTAAATAAGTTAATAGGCATTTACTTTTAAATATAATATTACTATAAATAATATATTATAATATATTAATTATATATATGTGTGTGTGTATGTGTGTTAGATAAGCCTACCTAAGCCTTGTCAGTAGACTTTTTTTTAAAAGCCCTTGACCCGACCTCTTTAACTATATGAGCTTTTTAAAAAGCATTGATCCAATCATTTTGTTAAATAAGCTAGGTCACAAGTTTCTAATGTAATAAGCGACCCGATCTATTCCTACCTATAGACGGGTGGTTAGACTCAGTTAGAATATATATATTTATTGTGTGTGTATATGAGATCAAGTTGCTCCAAATCCTTACCTTTCATTTCATTATAATCAAATAAATCAACATTGGCTATTGTATTACAACAAAATGAAGGGTGAGAATTGAAAGTAACTTGATTGTCACTCGAGATAAGACAAAAAAAAAATTGAGATGGAGAACTTCTATAGAGATAAAAAATGAAAGACAACCCAGGTGACAACAGTCGGATATGGCAGGATGAATTCCTTTTAAATAGGATTATGTGTATTTTATTTTGTCTTCATTTTTTTTTTTACTGAATATTTTTTTCAAAGTATAAAAACAAGAAAAACTAAATTATGTGCTTTGGGAACAAGTTTTTTTGTATTATATGTTGGTTATTGTTATTTTGGTCTTTAATAACACTGTTAATGTTATAGCTAAGTTGACACACGTTGCATTGCAAGATCTGTATTTTACTTTTTTGGAGCATCTAAGAAATCCTTCTAATACAAAAGCGACTAGTCCGTAGCTACCTAAGCTTTTGGGGGAATGTATGTATAGAGTCTTCAACCAACCAACAGAAATGTTTTTCCGATACAACTACACGGGACAATCCATACATGGGACAATCCATATAGTTGAACAGTATAATGTTACTATAGTGCTATTTTTTTTTATTTTTTTTTTTCAAATTTTGACTCTCTCTTAAAAAATAAAAATTTTATTTTTTTTTAGAAATAAAATTTTTGGTTAAGTATGTGCAAATATCTGGTTAATTCAGTTCATTATCTGGTTAATGAGTTTTTTTGAGAAATAAAATTTTTGGTTAAGTATGTGCAAATATCTGGTTAATCAGGTATAAATATCTGGTTAATTGAGTTCATTATCTGGTTAATGAGTTTTTTTGAGAAATAAAATTTTTGGTTAAGTATGTGCAAATATCCGGTTAATCAGGTACAAATATCTGGTTAATTCAGTTCACTATCTGGTTAATGGCTTTTTTTGAGAAATAAAATTTTGGTTAAGTATGTACAAATATCTGGTTAATCAGGTACAAATATCTGGTTAATTCAGTTCATTATCTGGTTAATGGGTGTTATTGAGAAATAAATTTTTTGATTAAGTATGTGCAAATATCTGGTTAATCAGGTACAAATATCTGGTTAATTCAGTTCACTATCTGGTTAATGGTTTTTTTTTAGAAATAAAATTTTGGTTAAGTATGTACAAATATCTGGTTAATCAGGTACAAATATCTGGTTAATTCAGTTCATTATCTAGTTAATGGCTTTTTGTGAGAAATAAAATTTTGGTTACATACGTGCAAATATCTGGTTAATCACGTACAAATATCTGGTTAATTCAGTTCATTATCTGGTTAATGGGTTTCTTTAGAAATAATTTTTTTTATTTTTAAAAATAAAAAGTCAAAATCTAAAAAAATAATAATAATTGTGCTACAGTGGCATTACAGTGCCAGTTGTCCATGTTGTCCGGTACAAGTTGTCACAATAACACAACTCACCAACCAATTGGTTGAAAGAATAATGATATTTGGATATAAAAATGATATCCAACATGATATAAAAATATTTACCCTCTTTATTTATTTATTTTTCTTTCTTATCATGTATTTCATCTTGATTATCAAGACATTTATAAATTCTGTGATATCTATACAAGATATTCAAATTATGTGTATCGAGATACTTTTCCTCTGGTCGAAAATAAGATGGTTTTGTCCTTTGAATTGAAAACGGATAGGCTACAAAGTTTGAAATTGCACCGATTTGCCGAGATTGTCTTGTACTGTAATGGCAAGTTGGTTCGACCCTTCCTTGTCATACATACCTAGCTAGTGCCTCATACGTCTAGCTTCTTTCACTTCAAGGAACGTACAGAAAACTTTGGATTCTATTGCCTATTATTGAGTCATGTCTTGTGCTGTCTTTAACCTCTCTGACTGACTGGAATGTATCATTTAATTTGACTCATTGTTGGGACTTCAGGCCCAAAAGAGTCCAATTTAAAAAAAAAACCTAGTTTAGTGGATGGGAGTGGAAGAGCCCGTGGATTCAGTAACACAGTGAACTTTTATATTTACTCCACGTGGGGACTCACAACACTTATCCTTATCGGCGAGCAAGGATTATGCTAATTAATTTTCTGGGATGTTGTGATCTTCATCTTCCCAAGGTAATTGAAGAGAATAAATTGTAAGGCTTTGTTTGTGAGTTTGAAGGAAAAAGAAAGGAAGTAGATCAAAAGGGAAGGAAAGGAGGGGGAGGGGAGGGGAGGGGAGGAAAAGGAGAGTAATATCTCTCACCTTGTTTGTGAGTGCATACTATATGAGAGAAAGTAAATGGAGGGTTTATAACATACTTTTACAATTTTACCTTTATTTTAGAAAATTAACATAAGTAATATTTTTTAAATTAGTGCACCTTTCAAAAAAAAATACAATAATACTAATGCAAAATAAATTTATTCATTTCCCTCTAAAAATTGGGGTAAACCAAAAAATTGAGGTGATGAAGGGTTTAAGGGGTTTTCTAAAATTTTCAAAAACTTCCCCTCCAATTTTTTACACTCACAAACAAGGGAGAGTTCTCATAAACCTTCATTTTTCCTTACTTCTCCTCCTAAACAAGACTCACAAACAAAACCTAAGAAAAAATAAAAACATTGTAACTAAGGATTCTAATGATAAACTGGGTGTTGTCTAAGGTGCACCACCCACCAAAGTGGTGTAGTAGTGCACCACCCAAGTGGTAAAATCTAGAGCATCCAGATTGTCATTTGTTTTTTTTTTTTAACTTTTCAACATTTATAGAAGGGAATTCTGTGATACATCCTCTTCAAATTGGTGCATGGGTGCACTTTAACGTGGATCAATATGGTCCATTCAATTTGACACTTATCATGCCAATTGTCATAAGTTAAATTTCAACATTTTTTTTTACTGGGTCAAATTAGTAAAAAAAAAAGTGATTTATATTTACAAAAATATTATAATTTTTTTTGAAGGAGTATTATATTTATTTTTACAAATAGAAAAAAACCTTTTATTTTTTTTATCAAAGTTTTATTATTTATAATTTATAATTATTTATTATTTATAAATATTAAAATGTTTTTTTTACTTTGTTAATAATTTTTATTTATACATGTAATATTTTGCTTTTAAAAAAAAAAAATCAAAATCATGCTAATAATTAAGGAGCATTGGATGATTACGATGATTTTGAACCAAACCACACCATCACATGGCTTATTCCAAATGTTGATTATAATGAACCTATTGAGAATTTGCCACATGAAAAAAAAAATATAGTAACAAAAAACATTTTAATATTTATAAATAATAAAAGTTTGATAAAAAATAAAAGGTATTTTCTATTTGTTAAATAAATATAATATTTTGGTAAATATAAAATCATTACTTTGACTAATTGGACTAAGTAAAAAATATTTAAATTTAACTTGTGATAAGTGCCAAATTGAATGGACCATATTGATTAACTTTAAGGTGCACTCATGCACCATTTTAAAGAGGATGTACCATAAAATTTCTCTCTATAAAGATTGAAAAGTCAAAAAAAAAAACCAAGCGGCCACTTGGGTGGTACACTATTGTACCACTTTGGTGGGTGATACACCATAACACCGATACCAAATTTGGCCAAGAGGATCAATTTGTCAGGAGTGTTAATGGGCAGATTATGATTGATTTCATTGCAGCTTAAAAGGTGTTAATATTCATCCTAGCTAGGCCTGACTCTGGGACCAGGATGGGCCTCCATGCTCAGGTTACTTCTTAAGGATACTTGAAGATATATGCTATCCGGGGAACATTAAACAAGACAAAAAGAAACAAATAATTAATTAGTAAAAGAGTAGTGCTGCCCACACATGTCACCACACATCTGCTCAATTTTCACCATCTGATTACTGATTCTGCTGCATGCCCCATACATACAAGTGATGTGTATCTAACATTTGCTCGGAAAAGTTTAATTTGATCATGTGGAATCGCATAGATCCAGAGGTAAATATGTAATGGCGTGCGAAGAGGTGTGAGTTTTTGTGAGAGTTTTTCAAAATTTATTAAAGATTAAAGGTTATCAACGATCAAATGTTATAAATCAACCCTTTTCCACTTCAAATTACCTTCTTTTCTCCCTTGTGCGTAGAGAGGGTTAAGGAGACTATTGTTCTGTAAATTGTTATTGATGATATGCCTGGTTTAAGGTGTGCAAACCAAACCAAGATTCTCCATTATATCCTGAAGGGGATTCACCGGTTACACCTACTGCATCCAATCTACAAAAGAGATTAGTGGGGGCGAATCAAACCTAAAGTCTAGTGTTCCTACACGCCTTGGATATTGCGTATTACTTTTGTTCTTCTCTTCTTTGTTGCAGATCCATACCCCATTTTTTAACACTTTTTGTATATTCAAAAATGCACCTTGATTTTAATCATACGTGCTAGCTAACTAAATTCCAAAGTGAATGGTGTGATGGAAAACAAAGGTAGATGTAAGTTGCTGTTAAAATGAAGAAACTATAAGCCACTTGCCATGACTTCTTAATGCCACATCCACATCATTGATCTTCTGTTCTCACTTCCTTGGTCCACATTCAAAGCGGTCCACCTGTTCACATACAAGAGTCAAGAGAACCAGCTTCTTTCTGTCTGTTTTGACATAACAAGAATCTGAGCTAACATAATATATTAGATTTTGGGCCTAACTCAATCCCAAAAGTTAGCTCATAGGATGAGGATTGCCCATTACTTATAAGCTCTTATTAGATACTATCTCTTGTCAATGTGGGACTTGGGTTTTTCTCAATATAACATGAGAGGATGGTGTCCATACTGTTCAATTCAATCAGAGAGGATGTGATGTGAGCAAATAGAGTATGGCCAATTGGGGCATATGCCATTTTAACCTCTTCGTTGTAAGCATTGGCCATATTGTTAGCCTGTAATTGATCTCCGTTGTAAGCATTGGTGCTACAAAATATCTATAAATAATTAATTAATAACGGAATCTTTCAGTTTCTCATCCATTCTTCTCCTTAATACGTAACATAATTAACGAGTACATGACCTTCTTGCTGCGTGCTAGTCCTTACTCCTTATAACCATGATAAAGTTGCAATTCTTATTCTGCCTTCTCTCTCAATGTCTTGATTTCGTTACTCGTTCTGTGTGCTATTGTTTGCTGTCCACTTAAAGTTAATAGAAACCGATATATATGATCACAGTTTTTTTGGTAGCATTTCTGCAAAGTATGCCACTTTTTTTTCAAGTCCATATTGGGAAGATCTAAAACTTTCTAACTAAATTCAGAATCTTTTATGGCTGAATCAAGCCTACATCTCAGTTCCATTGGTCCTAATGCCATGCAGGTATTTTTGTTGGGGGTAGCAAGCTTGTATATTTTAGACCTGAGCAGAACTTAAAGTTAATCATTGAAACATCATCCTCAAACTTGGATGATTGAACATCCAGCAAATGTCTAAACTTTCCTTATTGTGAATTCAGGAATCCTGGAAATGGTGGAGTTCTTTCTTGTCTTGTATGCTTCCTTCAAAATTGGTCTATTTACTGTTTTGAGTGTGGAGTGACTTCATCAGTTTTTCTCACGGCTATTTCCTGAATCCAATGTTAAATTCTAAAACGAAATTATAACATAATAAGTTAAACATTACCATTACATTTGACCATCTTTGATTTGTACCCAAAACCAAAAAAAAAACAAAGGTTTAAAATAAAAAAGTTTTGACAATCTTTTGTGCTTCCATAACTTGAGATGACCATGAATGAGTTCAACCCTTATATGCCGTGGTTGTTGGAAGATTATCAGTCCAATGATCCCTCCCTTTTCCCTTCATTCTGTGTCCTTTGTAATCCCCCAACTTGCTCAAACCACCAAACCTCACTCTGGTTTCCTTTGTAATCCATCCAAGCATTAAAAAACCAGTGAGTGCCATGGCAACAGCAACAGCAAAGGCAGCCATGGTTCCCACAAACAGAATGGCAACACCCAGAAGCAAAGGACTGAAGAGCAGCAAAAGGGGGGAACACACCAGAAGCAGCATTGAAGATGCTATAAAACTGAAGCACATCATCACCAGCAGAGGTCCTCCTATGGCTACAGCCACCAGCGATGCAGAGAGCGGTGTCATGCTGGAGACTTGGCGTGACTGAGGACCAAGATGGCTCATCTGATAGTAATCTGCCATTGGTTGTGTGTATGCTGCTTTGCCTCTTTGAGATACACACTTTATAATTTGGATATTTGGAGACGCGGCAAGACAATGCTTCTGAGTCCTGAAAGGTGTCCATTTTGGATTACATGTGGCAACCCTTAATCTCTACACGTATGAATAACAATGAAGGAGACGCTGGCACGTCACTGATAGATTGTTTATTTTATTTTTTTTAAATGCAGATTGATTCTCTGGTTGGGTAAGGCGAAGGTTGGATGGACATTACAAAGGCTATCATCCACTAGGGACTTAACCATTATCATCATCACATGCAAACATAAATGACATCAACAGGGTGAAAGAAAAGGAAGGGGTGGTTATGCATAAAGCAAGTCTAAATTGAGAAACAGATTGTTACTACTGACCGAAATTTTAGAGCAATGGTATTTGAACCAGTAAATTTTGGAACAATGATATATGAATAAAGTGAAGGAAAAGCCATTATCAAATATGGAAGGCCATGGATTCTTTCACTTCAATTAGTATCAGTTTACTTTATATAATGATTCTCCAATAATTTTCAGATACATCAAATAGATATGGTCAGATGTACAAACCAAATAAACAAGATTATTCCAACAATGGAAAATTGGACAAGTAGCTCAACGACAAACTTAATCAGGGCAGCCCAGTGCACGAGATACCCACTTGGTGAGATATGGGGAGCGGAGATGTACGAAGCCTTACCCCCAACAAGCCAAGGGGTCGTTTTCAAGATTTGAATTTGTGGCCTCTAGATCACAAGGCAGCAACCTTACCATTCTGCAGAGGCTCATCCTCGATGCCAATTTGACATGAAAAAAATAATAATAGTCATAACTCTTTCAATTTAAAATTTAAAATGACTAATCCTTGTTGCAATGTAATGCCGGGAAAGTAGAAGCAATTAGTTTGCTTTGACAACTTGAGGCAGGGATTTGAGAAGGGACAAGGATGGCCTTCGAACTGTGTGATTAAGCAGTAACATAAACGTCAGAAGTGTTAAGGCTCCAGCCTGATGTGCAGTGCCCAGTGAAACAGGTACATATGAAAGAAGCGTGGAAACTCCTAAGGTGACCTGTAGTAACCATACATAATTAATTACAAAATATAACTAATGATAACTGCCACTAGAAAACCAAAATGTTTTCCTTCATGTTTCTTTTATCTACTTTTCATGAATCAGCGCAAAGCAAAAGGAGCAACAGGTTTGAGTATTCAGCTCAGACAAAGGCAACGGGTTTGGTGAAGCAGGACCCAAGAACACAAAATGATAAATGTTATAAAACTGGAAATTGAAATAACGACCTGAAGACCTGTCATTCCAGCAGCCCCTCCAATCACGGATCGTACTACAGGATGTATGTCCAGCTTTCTTGTTGACAACCATAAAGTATATACTGAGATCAGAGTTGCAGTTGCAAGAATACGATGATCGAGCTGTTAAAAGCAAAGCACTTATTAGAAGTTCATGAGGTTAAGTTTCCATGCATAGGCTCTCTGCCACTGAAGGCGCATGAGTGCAGTGGCTTTATAACCTTGTCGTAATCTAGTCCAAATGTCCAACAAAATAAGAACTCAAGGGTTAATTTCTTTGAAGAAATAAAAAAAAGAAAAAGAAGATGTTGCTGAGATTTGAAATTAAAACTTTTGCTCCCAAAACACACTATTAAGGATAAATTCACTGCTCTCCACTCCAAAAATGGATGCTTCCAAAAGTATTTCCGAACACTTCATTCGGTTCAAACTCTTCAACTCTTGAAAAGCAAATAAAAAGACAATCGAACAAAAAAAGTTGAGAGTAGAAAGGTACTGCAGTTTTAATATTTCAATGATATTAGCATAGACAATTACCTGCACAGTCGATGTATTCTCAAAGAAATTTCGAATCAGAGGCTTCATTTCAAAAATGTCATCTGGTATCCATGCATCACCCATCTTCGGGAAAGTATTAAATGCATGCCCCTAGTAATCAACATGTAAGCATAACGATTATCTTTTATCCACATCAAAGGCTCAAATATTATTTCAAGTACAAATATGAAAGGCATGAAACTATTGAAAAAGGTAACATACTGCATCATTTCCAGCAACAAATGCACCAGAGACAGCAGTCAGACCAACAAGTAGGGTGATGGGCAAAGCTAGTTTCTTCACTTTAGCTGCCCCATGAACCCATGTTAGTGATCCAGCAGGTGGTTCAGGCATAACAACAGAAAGGGCAGTCCAGAAGAGGCCGCAGTAAATAGCAAATGCTGATGTAAGATGAGCTGCAAGACGATAAGGGCTTACCCTTGGCTGAGAATACTCAGATGGTGGTTCCTAAGGTAGGAAAATGTTATTAGGATCTGGTGATGCTGGTAAATTCAACTTCAATTAAACAGATGAATTTATTTTATCTATGTTCTAACCTCTAAACCACTTTTAACCATCCACCAGCCAATGAACCCCTGCCCAGCACCCAGGCCAAATAGAGCAGAGACTCTCAGTCCCAATCTCAAGGTAATGTACCCCTTATGAAGAAAATATGAATAAGGCAAAGCAAACACAATTCCTAGTGCCCTTCCCCACATACGATGTGCATATTCCATCCAATAGATAAATTTGAAATCTTCAATCTTCATCCCTTTGTTAACACTGCAACAAGTTACAAGTGTGAAACAAATCATCATAACATTCACAAATATTACAGCTCTTTGAAATCACGTGTCATCACAGTTCAGCTACATCCATCCTTTTGCTTTTGTAGTAATGACTAATGAATATTAACCAATACTAAAATTGCAATTAACACATGAAAAGTAAAACAAGCTTCCACTGGCAACCAGGAGGCTAATTGCAAAATTTGTTCATTACGTAAATCATTCTACATCGGCATCATATTAATTATCATGCTTATACCCTGAGACACAAAAATAGACAATTTTTCTTCTTGTGTGTGTGTGTGTAACCTAGATATTTTTAATTATAAGGTTTGAGCACATTTTTTTAAAATTTTATTCCTTAACTTTAATCATCTATTTTTTATCATCTGGTTTTGTCTTTTATTAATTAGTCAGCTATAAGTTCAGCATGAAATGCCAAATAGAAGATATTTTCATAATGTGTTGAGGGGACTGGATAAAAAAATACTTCATGAAAAATTAAGTGTGTAGAAGAATAAGTTGACCACAGCATATGGCAAGCTTCAGCTGATGTAATGAAAGGTTGCATTGACATTTGCAAGAAAAACAAAGAGGTATTTGGAGTTACCGCTTGTATTCAGGTGACTGCTTATATTTCTCAAACTCTTGCAACCATTCCTCATCAGACAAAGGAGGGAGATTACCAGTGAATTTCCAATCAGTCATTGAAAGACCAGATCGCGTGAGCCTGGTAATACCCCCAAGTACCACCATACTAAACACCCATGCCGCGGAGCCAAAGAGCCATATTCCAACTACTTTCTGAGCATGACGACCCCCAGTCACAAGCAGTTTCAACCCTTCCTTATGTTCAGCTCCAGCAGACGCCACCTTAGAAAAGTTCCTGATGTATGCCACATTATGACCCTAAAAGCATCATCACACTTTCCTTAGAACTAACATGTTTGGATTTACTTTTCTCTGTCAGTAAATTTCTTTTTATAAGCTATTTTGAATACAAAGTAAGCTAATCCAAACACACAATACAAACCAACACGGTAAATGAACAGCATTGATGGTTAAAATGAACAATATATATTTTCCCAAAATGCCATTAACATTCAGGTGTGGTTGTGAATGTGATATATGATTGGAATGAATCTACAATGAAAACACAGAAATCAGGAAGCGAAACAACAAAGGGTTTAAGGGATTTATAAGAGTTGAGGTGTGTGGAAGTTGAAATTTTGAAATTTGAAAAGAACCCAGATGATAAAATAAGGTGGAAATGGGGAGAAGGGGGTAACCTTAGGAATAGGAAGTGATCGAAAAGCATGAAAGCAGTGTCTGACGATGGGAGGAGTCAAAAACTTGAATGATTGTTCGGTGGAAGAAGATCTTATTAGGTTCTGAATCCCACATCCTTCTTTGCTGCGCTTCAAAATGGAACATATCACTCGCCTCCCAAACATCTCTGATCTCTCTCTCGTAAATTGGAGGAGGGGTTTAACCAAGGTTTTGCGGATACCAGCGACGTGTCGTTTTGGGGACCTATCCCTCCTTGTTTAGAATAAAGCAACTCGATCGAATCTTGAAGCCTTCTCAACCCAAAAACAGAAAAAGAAAGAAAAGAAAAGAAGGCTAAAAGGAAAAAAAAATCCAATATTCTTTGTTCAGTAATTCACTCACAGTCAATAGTTAGCTAGTTAGGCTATTGTTATTTGATAGCAGGGGACCCAGAAATTTTTGTTAGCTAGTGGCGGCAAAAAGATAATCAAAAAATGTTTTTACAAATATGAATAAGCGATAAAAAAAAGAAATAATATTGTTTGGTTTCAATGTATAACCTAGTTGAGAAATGAGAAACAATTCGCTAAATAAAAGATAGAAGGTTACAAAACTAATTTTTACTCTTCTCAAATCCTTAATTATACTCAATACATCTCAAACAAAATATATAATATCATGACAAAAAACACAAAAAAACCTAAAATTTTACAAATAACAATTACCCTTTAATCATTTTCATATTTTAAAAATGTTGTCTTAATTATTTTTTTAAAAAATACTATCAAAAATATTTCTCTATATATATAACCAAACAATCATTTTACATTAGTTTCTCATATGATTACACATTTTATTCTTTACAAGTGAGTGAGAATGATTTGTTATATGGGGCGACATCTAATTTTTTATGGGGCAGAAACAAATTAACTAGATTTTTTTAAAAAAAAAAATTACTTAGTGGGGCAACCACCCCCATCCCATTCTATGTAGATCTGTCCTGCTTGTTGGTATAAGAAAGAAACGTGGGAGAAAAGAAAGCCAGAGGAAAAAAAGGAGAATGGGAGGAAAAAAAAATTAAAAAACAATATGATTGTTTAGTTGTTTTAATTCAATAGACTAAATTTAATTGAAAGTTAATCTTGTGTTTCCTTTGGATGTTAGTGTAATTTTAATTAGGTTTAATTACTCTGTAGGTCCCTGTATTTTTTGGGAATTTTCAAATAAGTCCCTATACTTTTAAAATTTGTAATTAGGTCCCTGAACTATTATTTCATTTGTAATTAGGTTCCTATACTAAAAAAATTTGTAATCGGGTCCTCAAACTTTTATAAAGTTTTCAATTGGGTCCCTGAGCTAAAAAAGTTTTTAATTGGGTTCCTGAACTTATATAAAGTTTTCAATGGGGTCCTTGAATTATAAAATTCATTAGTGGTATGTTGAATTGGACGGAATATAACTGATTTCATCCAAGCTGACTATGTAAGAGTAGTTTTGGTGGAAGATGAACCTTGAGATATTGTCACAATAAAATGTAGCAAGATGTAACAAGATGAAGTGAGATGTAGTAAGTTGCAAGTGAGAAACTATTTTGGACGAAATTATTTCAAGGAAGGGATATACAAGCGTAAAACATAAATCGGGGAATGAATGAACTATTTGTTCAGATGGAGGAAAAGCAATCACAGGTCAAGTTTTGGTTTTCTGACTCAACATTTTGGTCTCCTACAACCCTAAATACAAATTTGGGGGAATTCCAGGTCACGTTTAACATCAGCAGACTTAAAGACCTCTTCACGGAACCCTACCCCAGGGACTCAATTGAAATTTTTATATAAGTTCAGGGACCCAATTGAAAACTTTATAAAAGTTAGAGGACCCAATTACAAATTTTTTTAGTATAGGGACCTAATTACAAATGAAATAATAGTTCAGGGACCAAATTATAAATTTTAAAAGTATAGGGACCTATTTGAAAATTCCCAAAAAGTATAGGGACCTACAGAGTAATTAAACCTTTTAATTATCACTCTTTAGATGAGATAGGCATAATGATAACATAAATTTCAAAGCAATTGATGTAATTTCTAAAATAAAAGAAATATTGAATGTAATTAAATTAAACCTCAAAGAATATTGATGTAATTTCTCCCAACTTTATCATAAAAAAATTAATTGATAAGGATCAATGTTTTTAATTTTTTATTTTAAAGAATAATTAGCAAGTGTTGGCCAGTCTGGGTCAAATAAAAATTCTAACATACTACATTTTATTTATATTACAATTTTTTTTTTTGAGCATTTGTATTTCAGTGTCATTGGATGGAGGGCAATTTAATTGTTAGATGTAGAGAAAGATTGAAAAAATTATAGGTGAAAATGTTAAGAAGGATATAGGAATTGATAATTTGTTTATAAACATGATTTATGAAAGACTATTATGATATCATTTGATTCATGTAATCGACCATACTTAATAGGGAAAAAAAACTTGGTTTTTATTTTTTTATATAAAAAACTTGGTTATTGTTGTATTTTTTATTTCAAGGTTAAGTGTATAACTGCTTCATATAAATTTAACTATATAAGACCCACACGTACAGAATCAATTTTTAAATACTTTAATCTATATAAATCAATTTAAAATTTTAAAGGAATAATTTAACCTTCACTCAAATATATGTAGGAATCGAGATTCTTGCCTTGCTAAAATATCTTCCAAACAACCGCTGTTAGAGCAAGATGACAAAGGGTATGTTTGCGAGTTGGGAGAAAAAGGGTTAGGAGGATAACCCTCTAAAACACTTCCTAATTCATTTTTTCGTAAAAGAACCAAAATTCTCCAATTTAGAAGAACTAAAAAAATGAACTTTTGGAGGGTCTTGGAGGACTATCTTATTGGGTATCTCCCGCACAGACAAAGGATCGTGAGAACACCCAAAAAAAAAATACGCTACAGAAAAATAATAGAGAACACAAGAATTTACATGGTTCGACACCTCTTGCCTACCTCCAGGAAACACTCCAATAAAATTATTCAGTATCACAACAATGATTACAATAATTGTAACCCACCCTAATTGTGTATCACTCTTCAAACCTGAGTACTCCCTCTCAAGAGTTACAAGAAGTGATAACACACTCTCATTGCAAAGAGACTCTCTATTTTTCTCACTATCCTACTCTTGTTAGGATCTGATGCACAATTCATGAAGAGAAAAGCTCTATTTATAGAGCCATGCTCCTCCACCATCTAACTACAAGTTTGACAATTTGTTACCAAATTTTATTGCACCGAAAACAAATGGTTGGTGGTTGAAAAATTTCAACCATTTCAATTAATGGCCAACCACAATTGGCTGGAACCCAAAAATTCTCCCCCTCTAGCCAAATGTGAATATCCTTGGATCATTTTAGGAGAGAACAAATCTTCCCCTCAAGTGGAAGCTCTTTCTTTTCCATACACTTGAATTGTTCTCCAACAATACTACAACATCAGAAAATTTTACCTTCTTCTCAACTTTGCTACCACAGCTGCTTTCCCTTCTCAAAGCTTGCCCTTCCAAGTAGTAAAGGTTCTTCTCATTTCTCTGCCCTCAAAACACCAAGCACCTTCCCTTATATACCTTGCATCCCCACTTTGAACCAACATACTTGTACCCTTGTAATGTCATATCCCCCAAAGAAATAATATTGGCAACTGCAGAGGGTACAAACCTCACATTTGGAAAGTTCTAATGGCACCATCGCGGAGCTTCATTCTCACACTCCCAATGCCTTCAACTTTCATTTTTTCACCATTTCCTAACTTGAAATGGCCAAACTCTTCATCAGTCTTCAAGGTGTCAAACATCGCTCGATCTCTACAAATGTGCTCCGAGGTAGCAGAATCCATCACCCAATTTGATTTAGCAACCTCCTCGGTTGTTGCTAAAAAAGATCTTCATTTTCATCTTCAAATGTTTTGACCACGTTTGTCTGAGAGTTGTCATCATCCTTCTTCATCATTCTCAATTTCTTCAGGTCCTCTCTCATTTGTGTGCACCTCAGTTCCAAATGACCCTTCTCCCCGCAATAGTAACACCGAACGTTACTCATATCTCGTTGAGGACGCGATTGCCATGTTGATCTTCCTCTTGGCCCATCATGCCTCCTTGAATGACTCCTCCTTCGTTTAGATTCCTTCGCCATTGCTATTGTACTTTCATCATCAATATTATCGTTTTTCATCATTCTCTCATTTTCTCTTAAAGTGACGGTCACCTCATCCATCTTCAAAGTTGTTCTCCTAACAAGCAACATTTGAACCATAGGTTTGTAGGACCTTCGTAGTGAGGCCAATAACAACAGCTGGCTTACTAGCTGGTTGAACTTGTTGATGTGGTCATGGAGATTTCCTCCCATCTCCATTTTGAGTTGATACAACTTCATCTTTAAACAGAGACGATTGGTTAGCGACTTCGACACATAGATATTCTCGAGCTTCTCCCACAAAGCCTTCGGTGTTGTCTCCTTCAACACGTTGTGCTTTATCTTGGGAGCAAGAGCTAACCGAAACGTGCTTACAGCCTTCTTTTGGATCTTAGTCCATTATTCTTCCTTCATGGTAGCTGGCTTTTCCTTTTCTAAAGCCTGATCAAGACCATTTTGAACCAAGAGGTCTTGAATGGTACACTGCCAAATCATAAAATTTATTTTCCCATCAAATAATGGGATTTCAAACCTTGGTGTGATCCCAACCTGACTCTGATACCACTATTGGGTTACCACTGTTGGGTATCTCCCGCATAGACAAAGGATTGTGAGAACACAAAAAAAATATATACTATAGAAAAATAATAGAGAACATAAGAATTTACGTGGTTCGGCACATCTTGCCTACGTCCACGGAAACACTCCAATAAAATTATTCAGTATCACAACAATGATTACAATAATTGTAACCCACCCCAATTGTGTATCACTCTACAAATCCGAGTACTCCCTCTCAAGAGTTACAAGAAATGATAACACACTCTCACTATAAAGAGACTCTCTATTTTTCTCACTATCCTATTCTTGTTAGGATCTGATGCACAATTCATGAAGAGAAAAGCTTTGTTTATAGAGCCATGCTCCTCCACCATCCAACTATAAGTTTGACAATTTGTTACCAAATTTTATTGCACCGAAAACAAATGGTTGGTGGTTGAAAAATGTCAACCATTTCAATTCATGGTCAACCACAATTGGCTGGAACCCAACATATCTTTACCTCCCAATCCTTTTCCACCTCTCTCACTCCTCAAACTCTTTCCCTCCCTTCATCTCAACTAGCAAAGAGGTCCTAAATGATTTTTAGCTGATCCCCATGTAATTTCATCTTTCAAAGTTCAAACACACTTATGATTTAAAGTAAGGTGCTATACAATGCTCATGTAAAAATAAAAAAAAATAAAAAAAAAATAAGTTGCTATCCAATGCTCGACGTTTTATGGAAGAATTCCAAAACCCCTGCTAGAGTCGTAAGCCTTTAAAATTATAACTTTGTTTGGGTTGCAAAGGAATCGATCAATCAATCAATCACCACTTCAGCGTCTTGTTGGCTAGTTGGTTTACTTAAAAAAAACAATTGCAAATCCAAAAGGAAGTTGAAGACCAGAGTATATATATAACTATATATCACTTTTTTCCCCCATAAACTACAATGAACTTTGTAGAAATGAAGCGTAATGAAAACAAGAGCAACCAATTCACATTGTGTGGGGAAGTATGCAAAGACCGTGTTTGCATTATTTGCTCTTTTCATTCTACTCATGTTCGTTACAAGAAGTGGGTAGAAAGGTGTGTGAAATTCAGTCATTTGCTTCTGGTCATGCATTACAACAATAAGGATGGTAGTAGAAGTCTAGAACCCCCCATATAAATTCACAACTCAATAGAGACGCTCCATTGGTATAACTCTTCCTCTGCTACTCTCAAATCAATAGTCACCAATCCAGATTCTTCCTCATATCTGAATTCAACCTCTTCTGAATCAACTTTAATCAACTTAGGCCGAGCTGATGAATAAGCACCAAATTGGCCACACCCCCGGACTTTGATCGCAACATTTGTACTTCCATTACATCCCCAACTCAACTCTTTCACAGCCCCTCCAGAATTGAACATCTTGGTTAAACCAATAGGTGCAAATTTGACACCATTCTTCAATTCCTTCACAGGAACTACTGTAAAAACTTCATATTCTCGTGATTTTAATGTAATTGGGATAGCTGCATCCTTTGGTAGGTAAACTACTCCTCCTGCAAGTTGACATCATTTTTAAAACAATTAGTCAATTATACAAAAGAAAATTTGGGTTAACTTCAAATGTATCATGTAAAGCCTAAAAACATACCACCAAGATGGGAAAATATAATGGTGTCTCCTGTCCAATTATCATCAGCAACCCTGGATAAATAGTCAACATCTTTAGCCCTAATGATACCAGTGACTGTGCCTGGATTCTCATCATGGATAAGGTTCTTCTTTCCAACTTTACACCACCCAGCTCCTTGGCAGTTGAATACCCCAACAACTCCAGAAAAATCATTCATGTTCCAAATCTTTAGAAGACTGCAAAAGAAGCATCCAATGAGTTGTAGGAAAAATACATAAAGAAAATGAAGAAGCATACGCTATTCTGTAGAATAAAGTAAAGAACAACCTACTATTATATCAATAGGTGGCAAAATCAATTCTAGATTCTTTACCTTCTTCCATCTCTAGCAGGATCAGAAAATAAGCAATCCTTAGTTGGTCTTCCTGGAAGTTTAGCCCTCAATATAGAACCATCAGGAAGTGCAAGTTTCTTCAAAAGATTGAAGTCATGGTGTCCAGGCTTGTCACTACATAATGTAACAATATCCATAGGTAAGAAATCATTTATCTAATTCATTTGAGTCAATGTATGAAATAGAAAAAAGTCACCATCACCACTCTTCATACCTGACATAAATAGGACATCCTCCTACTGCTCTTGCAGCACCATGATATTCAGCCATTGGGTGTAGGCTCTATCATGAATGTAAGATTCAAAGTAAGTTAGCTACTGAAGAAGCAAGTATATTTTTTAAGGGGGAGAAAAGGATCCCATATTTATCAACTTACATGAAACATATCCCAATCTGGTTGCATAAATTCACCTAGGAAAATGGTGTTATAAGCAACAGATGCAATGTGAATTGTGTGGGATGCAGGGTCTCTTGGCCAGAAATCATCTGATGCTCTAATAACAGCTGAACGCTTTGCACTATACAAGTAAATTCATCAACAAAAAAATAATCATCATTTATTAATCAATAAATCCTGACAAATGTGCAAAAAAAAAAAAACATACACTAAAGTTTTATAAGCAATCCCTACCTGTACAATCCATCTGTGTTGTGACTCATGCAACAAATGATTCCATTATCAGGGAAGTTCCTAGAGATTGATGCTTCTAATGCTTGGTGGTACTTCCTTGCAAGTTTTACCCTCCCACCATGTCCTGCCCCTAGAGTTTCAAGGATATTCTGAACATCAACTTTGACACCATCAATACCAGCTGATGCCAGATATGAGTGGAGTTCATCATAAAAGTGAAAAACTTTCTCAGGATTCACAAGACCAAGCCCATTGATTGCAATAGTTTCTAATGCTTCATCGGGTTGATTCGACTGGAATCCAGGAGATGAGACAGGGAAGGCCATCTTTGATTCATAGTGCTCCATGCCAGTAACATCAGGTTTAACACCACCCCAGTATCCTGTAATTGCATGCCATACATATATGTACCTGTAAATTCAAAGATCATGCATCTGTGAATTGAATATGCGAACTGAGTATCTTGAAACATGAGAAATAAAATAGAAATAGCATACTTTATGTCATGATTTTCTTTGATTTCTTTGGTAATGTGACTTAGTCCAAGAGCTGGATCCTCTACCCTCTGACCTTCCTTGCCATCTTTCTGGAACTTGTGATTCTCTTTTATATGCGTCAAGCGATTTGCAAAGCTGTTGGAGAAGAAAGAAAATACATGAATCAAACTTATTCAATGTTGTAAATGGATAAAGATATAACTTAGTAATGAAACATAGAAAAGAAGTACTCACTTGGCTGCATGATCAGATTTCCATGCAATACCATTAGGGTCCATGCCAACAGATTGCCATCCATCATCAATTATAACAAACTTAGCAGGAATTCCACCTTCCTCGAAGCTGCAAAATGATAAATGTAACATTCACAAACTACTCTCTATGTGATCGATAAATCTTATAACTTTAACCATTGTCCATAGCAAAAAATAACACCTTTGTAATCCTTGCTTAACACCCTCTGAAGTGATACTAGTATAGAAAGCATCCCATGTACACCAACCAAACCAGTCCAACATATCTGGCATCTGAATACAAGGAGGAAAAAAATAGAAAATTAAAGGTTATGATTTATGAACATTAAGATGCAGTACTCAGATACAAGACAGTACAAGAAATTTCCATTGTAGTGAGGGAGGACATATGTACCTTCTTTCTCTCACGATGAGAAAATGTTTGCAAGTGTTTTCTCAACAGTCCTTAAGAAAATTGGAAATCAAATCAAATCAATGACTTGAGTAATTTAAACAAATGTAAAGAACACTGCACATGGGCATGGTTAAGATAAACAAACATATTACTGGGGTAATAGATCCTGTTCTAATTCAGGTTACTTCAAATGATTAAAACTTGAAACTGGAATAACATTGTAAGGACTCAATTGTGGATGGGGTATATAACTCACTTGACAGCATTTGTTATGACTTCATAAGGGTCTGGTCCAGCCCCAACGAACACCAGATGAGTCCCATCAAATTCCTCCACATCAGGACACCCTGCAATGAACCAGATACACAATTTATCAATATGAAGAACAGCAAAAAGCACCATATATAACATAAAAAAAGAAAATCCATGATTGCTTTTTCCACTGAATAGTAGTTTTAGAACATGCCACATACCGCTTTCCACACAGATCTCTATCTCGTTTTGATCATTCCCTTGTAGTACTGCTCTGAAATCTCCTTCCAAAAGGGGTAAGAAAACAGCATAGGTAGCAGCAGCTTGGTCTTCTATTCCTCCATCAATATCAGAGCCATTGTGTGGTTCAATTAGCAAGAACTGCGTCTCAATGGGGATTTCTTGCCCACAGGTCCCCATTCTCTGTGTCATCCACCACATTTTGAAGCGGAAAACACACATAAATCTCAACCCCCTGAAGCCAAAACGACCAAAAAAAAAAAAGTTATATCTCAATCAGAGCTGAAATCACCTTAAACAATAACAATAGCACACATAACAAACATCAAAAACCAAACTATCTAAACAGCCTCAAAATATAGTAATTATGTGCATATATACACTTATTGCTCACGACAAGCTGCAACAAATGTAGCATCCACCCACAAAACAAGAAATGAAACAAACAACAAAAAGCAGGTTTTTTTTTTTTATTCAAAAAAAGAAAGGAAGAAAAATTTGAAAATGATAAAGAACATACTCAAGCTTTCCGATGGGGAAGAGGGTGCGGCTACCCTTGTGATGAGATGAAACACCAAGGAATGCCCCATTGAGAAGGGCACCCCCAGATGCAGGGGTGACAAGAACATTGGCATGGACCTGACTCAGGACCTTCTTCCCCAACACCATCAAGTTGCCATCTGCAACACATATCCCTGCTCCCACAGTCATCTTTGGAAACCACAGTCAAATAACCAAAAAGTCTAAAACAAAATCACAAGAAGCCCCACTAGGAGTGCTGTTGTTGTTCCAAACAGAGAACGTGAGATACAACGAATCAGGGGAAGGGTATTTATAGCCAATGGATAATGAATGATATTAATAGCACGTTACGCGGTGTATGTATGTGACTCGATGATATTATCAGTGTAAGTGCCCAAAATGTTGAAGAATTATTGGTATTGAACGACTGTATCTAGAAAAATATTACAAGTGGATTGTGTCAAGCCCCTAACAAAAAATTATATATTTATTATAAATTTTGCAATCTAGCCACTCCACATAACTCGCACCAGCTCTTTCAATTAATCATATGATAGGATGCTATATTATTATTATTTTGGGTGGCGCCAACCTGACACATACAGTTTGTACTTTGGTTCTTTTCTATTTTTCACTTTTGGAAGCTAATTGTTTTAATATGGTTAAAAAGGTTGGCGATCGAGAAAGGAGAGACGAATATGATGGGATTCAATCAATAATTATAAATAAGTTACATTCACATCTTTCAATGACAATATTTTTTTATAATAATGTATTACATCATTTATTTGTCATATCTTAAAAGTTTCCTATATTGCATAATTGTGTTAGATCGTAGATGTTTTTTTTTTTTTGCTTAATTGCACTTTTGGTCCCCCAGGTTTGACAATTGTGCGATTTTGGTTCCCAAAGTTTCAATTGCACGAATTGGGTCCCTAACGTTTCACTGCTGTTACAATCAAGTCCTTCCGTCCAACTTCCATCCAATTTTTAACGTTGACCATGTTAACCTATCTAGTTTTTATTAAAATATTAATTAATTTAATAAAAATAAAATAAAAAATTGTCTCAGCCCTCCTACCATTGTCAAACCCCCCTTTCTCGCAACCACCACGCCCACATCTTCTGTCCAACACCCACCACCACTCTTATGTCCAATACCCACCACCGCCATCCACAAAATCACCCACCACCACTCTTTTGTCCAACACCCACCACTACCATCCTCAAATATCTCCATTCTTTGATAACCCATGAGCTTCATCATTGTAGATCTGTGATAAGCTTGTCATTACCTTTGCTCTCAGACACTCTTTGGTGGCGCAGAGAAGGAGAAGAAGAGGATGGTGGCTCATGCGCGGCTGGCCGGATAAGGAGACGGAGAGTGTGGTTAGGTCGCCGCCGCGGTGCACCCACCGCTCCATCCCGACACCACCACGAAACCAAGTCAGTCCCCGCCCTTGTTCCTCCGCCGCACACGAATCGTATGGGTCCACTTCCCCAACACCCTCTCTTCAGCCCTGCCGCACACGGTGATTTCATTGTGGAGTGAAATGAAAAATTGAAGCTTTTTTTGTTATTGTTATGTTTTGTGTGGAATAAGATAACTATGGAGACAGAAGAGAGGAACAACCACAGAGGTTTCAAAGAAAGAAAGTTCTCATCTTCAACAACTGATCAAAAGGTTGTGGGTGGGTGCTGGGAGAGGGAAGAAGTGGAGACGTTGGGGAAGAAGGGGTTAGGATTTTGTGTTGTTTTGATTTGGGGATTAAGGTTTTTTTTTTAATAAAAAAAATTAACTTGCCACATGTCATGTCATAATAGGTTCCACCATGTTTAAAAATGCCACATAGTCGGTCAACGTGGTCAACGTTAAAAAATGGATGGAGGTTGAACGGAAGGACTTGATTGTAACGGCAGTGAAACGTTAGGGACCCAATTGGCGCAATTAAAACTTTGGGGACCAAAATCGCGCAATTATCAAACCTGGGGGACTAAAAGTGCAATTAAGCCTTTTTTTTCACTTTTTTGTTGGAAGTGTTAGATATATCTTAAAATATCATTAATTAATCACATAATTTTTCGTTCATATTATTACTATTTTAGGATCCATAAACTATAAATATATTTGATTTTTATAACAAGATTTTCTACAGCTACATTTTAATATACCATTAGTATAATGCTATCTAGAGTATACAAGGGCTGACGGTCTAGTTCAATAACCCATATTCCGCCCTTGTTTGTTTAACTATTTTTTTTACTGGACCCTCGTTTGTTTAACTTATGGCCACAAATAGATTTATATGCTATCTACAGCTCTAACACTATTTTTAATATATTTAATTTTTTTTGTAATACACTTTATGTCAATTTCTATGAATAAAAAAGTTTGCATTAAACAAATGCATATCTATAAAACATGTAATGTGATTGATCCGAGTGAAATGAAGTTTGATTTATTTTTTTTTTAAACATGTCCAATCTCTAAATTCTTATATATGCACACAAAAAAATTATTATTATTGAAAGACGTAGTCACTCATATGCTTGACAAATGACAATATCCTAGGAACGCATTTACAGAGTGTCACGGGTAGAGTTGAGCAATCCACGAATGCTATTTTTTTCTTTTTGTTAATATTTGCTATCTTTTTTCTTTTTTTTCTTTTTTGTAATGCATTAATGTCATTTTTTCGTGGTAATTTTGGTATAAAAAAAAAACTTTATTATCACTTTTCAGAAGTAAAAAAATGTTGACACATCACGCACGTGAAAGTACAGAGATCAGAGTCATTGTTTTGCTAAGTGGATATCATAAAGGTGGCTTCTAGCATGGAGCCATTCATTTATGGGTATATTGATATAGACCCAATTTTTTTCATTGTGAATGATTTTAAACCATTAGATATACTAATAAAATATTCAATGGTTTAGATTTGTTTGTCCAAAAAAATAAATATATAGTTTATGACTCTTTTGCCCTTCATCTCTTTCACTAACCTCTCAATCACTCAACTCAATCTCAGCCCTCAAGTTGCCATTAATGGCAGTGGTCGAGCTCTACAAATGGCCACTTGGATTGAAAATGAAATGATGGCTTTGCACATAACACTTGGCTGACCGTAAGGTAACAAGATTTCATAAACAAAAACACATAACACTGTAACTTTGTGTTCTGAAACGATAGATCTCGATTTGCTTAATCATGTGCAAAGCCATCATTGCTTAATCAAGACTATGTTCCTCTTTCAGATTTAATTTTTAACATGTAACAATTGCAGAAAACAACCCAATCAAAATTAAAATCAACAAGAAATGATAACACAACCAAAGCTCAAGTAGTTACATTAACGAAAAATTTAGAAATAAAAATAACAAATAGAAACCCCAAATCACAACCAATCTGTGACGGTGGGGTGATCTATGTGCCATTTTCCTTCTGATCAGATTAAGTGTTTTCGGATCTCCTTTATGGTGTATCGGTGTTGAGAGCCAGGATTATAACACTGAAAATCACGAGGATTAGCATCAGTCACCATGCCTCTATTTTTCTAGGATCTCCTCTCTCTCTGTTTGTGATTTTGTTGCTGATTGTGGTGGTGGTAGCGTGGGGAAGATGACAGATGGGGTGGTCGATGGGGTGGGTGAGGAAGATGACAAGTGGGGAGAGATAAGGGTAAAAATGGGTTTTCATATATGAAATTGGTACCTCATGAGTATACCCATAAACAAACAACTCCATGCTAGAAGCCACCTATCATAAATGAAATGTGACTCTGATATGGAAAGATTCTGGGGAAGCAGCGAATAATTATGGACGGTGAAAAATTAAAAATATCTACTAGTACATCATGGCCAGTTCTAGCATGAAGTACTACTTTTAGTGGTATATCTATATACCACTATTTTTGATTTTTTTCTCATTTGAAAACCCATTTTTGCCCTCATTATTAACATATTCTTCTTCCTTTACTATCCCACCAGCCACCACCCTGGCCACCCACCCGCCACCACCCTGGCCGCCACCACCACACCATCCTTCCGACAGATCCGACCACCGCACGTTGATAGCGTGAATCCGCAAGTATACGGCTTCGTCGTCAAGTAATAAAAAGATCGAACCCACAGAGACCGTGATCTTAAATAACAATTAATTATTAAATCAATTTAACTAAACTATATATAAAAGGATTTGGAAAAGATTTGGTTTTTAAAATTAAGATTAACTAACAAATCAAATATCTAAAACGAAATCAGTTAAAAATCGCAATCAAATCTAATCTAGTGTTTTTCAATTTAAAAGATATTTCCAGGAATTGGGTTACTAACAAGACTGCTTATGTTACTAAATTGACTACCCTCTTGTTAACTATCAAAATTGCTTTGAAGGTGAATTTATCCTTATAAAGTTAATGTTCCCTCTCGAGATACAAGAACCGTGCCCAATTAAACCAACCCCTACTCTCGTGGTAATTGTATTTAAATTGAACCCATTAAGATTTGTGACAATTCAATGAACCCTCGAAGGACCGCTTCTAACTCTCGTGATTTAAGTCCTAAGTTCAATTCCTATAGATCCAATACCTAAGTTCACCGCTAGGTTCATCCTTAGAGTATCTATGACATGCAAATAAGTGCGCACCAAATTTACAAGTAATTCATGCAATAGGAACTAAATCGAAAGCAAATTGAAATTAACAAGAAGTAAAACGTCAATTCATCACATAAAACGAGTCTTGGGCATGGCCCCAATTCCTAGAAATAAAACGACTACTCACACATTACCATGTTCATAGCAACGTTGAATAACAAAAACATGAAAATCCTAAGAGAAGAGAAGAAATTGAGAAGAAGAGAAATCCTAAAATTATGCCTAAGGTAGCAGCCAAGATGATCCTATTTTCGAGCCTTTCACTCCTATTTATAATGCAAGGCAATTTGGATCCAAATCTGTTACAAAATCAAATCAAATCTTCAATTTAAAATTCCAGATATTACGCGTCACGGCCGTGATGGTCGTCACGGCCTGGGCGTGATCTCTTCTGATTTGTGGGATGGCTTCACTCTGAGTCTGTCACGGCCGTGATGGTCATCACGGCCTGACCGTGATCATTTCTGCCTGCGAGGGTCTGGTTCAGCTTCCATGTCACGGCCGTGATGGACATAACGGCCTGGCCGTGATGGCTTCTTGTTGGCCAATTTTCCTTTATTCTTCAAGCTCCAATATCACTGATTCTAAACATTTAATTCTTTAATTCCTGCACAAACACACCACAAAACCACCTTACCCGTTCCAAGGCAAAAACTAACAAAAATTAAATTAAATATGCCTAACCTATATGAAAATGCATGCAAAATGTCAAGGAAATATGAGGTGAAATCACACTCATCAAACTACCCCAAGCTTAAGATTTTGCTTGTCCTCAAGCAATCATTAAGGCCAGCCAAGATAAACAATCAGAGCATGGACAGTAAACCAAGAATCCGAGTAACAAATCCAAATAACAGGCATATCCAAATAAGTAATCATGAGACAATCAATTTCAAGTCCAATTAGAAGCTTATGTTCCCTAAATTCATATCTCTCACTGATTCGGGCACTCATCTCACCTCACTCAAGTATTTAAGGGTATATGACAATTCACTCAATTTCCTCAAGAAAGGTACCCTACCATAAGCTTGACTATTAACCAAATCTCTACTTTATTAATGAAAACACACAAGAATCAAGAGGTTTTTTATTTTGGTTGTAATGGGGCCATGGGATTAATTGTTAGGTGGGGAAACCAAGAAAAGGAATTACAAGAAGGCTAACAAAAATATCAAATAATGCAAAGTATGACAACCTTCTAAAATACCTTTTGGGCTTTAAATCACTCTTCCACCACTCTTTCTTCCTTTTTCATTTTATTTTTCACTTTATTTCTCACTTTCTTTTTCTTTTCCTCCCCTTCTCCATTTTTTTTTTTTTATTTTTATTTTTATTTTTATTTTTATTTTTCTTTGAAGAAGGGGAGATTTTCAACACGAGAGAAATAATTTTCTAACTTTTTCATCCCAAATTTATTTTTTCAAACCACCCTTTTGCCCTTTTTACAATACTTTAAAAGGTGCCATATCATGCATCATTTATCAAAATTAATCAGGGTACCAAGAAAAGCATTTTATTCTTTTAGGCTCAAAATTGGGCAACTAAGGGGTAGAATTTTAATCAATCAAAGCTCAGAAGGCCAGAAAAATACCTAGTGCCTCAATCATTTTCAAATATGTTTTCAAAAATTTCTAAGTTTTAAAACGATTTCAAGTCAAGTTCTAGAGAATACAATCCAAGAGGAAGAAAACACTCAATCACAAGAAAGGGGGTAAATTTAGTGAATACCCCTTTAAGGCTCAAATATCTCACATTTAGTAGTTCAAAAATCAATGAGAAATACAAATCCAAGGAACCATATGCTAATTATCAACTATCAAAAGATCATCTCTAGAATTTTTAATTTCAGCCTATCACAAGAATACAAAAATTGGGTTCAAAAATTCACTGTCTCAATTCATTTGGCACAAAGTTCTCACAATTGGATGCAATTTCAAAACAAGGGGCAATCTAATGATGTGATCATGCAAAACTATACCTAATATGAATGCAACATGTAATATGCAAAATGCAAAAATACCCCTACCCCAAGCTTAAAAACTTACATTGTCCCCAATGTAAATAATTAAGTCAGAGAGAGGAGAAAATTGGAACAACTTACCTAGGTGGTGTTGGGTGCTGCGTGAATTGACCAAAGAGTGAGGGTGAATTTTTTTTATTTTTTTTTTCAAACAGGGAGCATCACGGCCGTGACGGTCTTCAAGGCTGGGCCGTGACGGTCTTCACGGCTGGGCCGTGACGGTCTTCACGGCTGGGCCGTGATAGATTCTGGTTATGTGGTCCTTTCCACGTCACGCCCGTGATGTCAATCACGGCTCGGGCGTGATCTTCTCTGATTTCTGGCACCTTCGCATCACGCCCGTGAGCTCTGTCACGGCCTAGCCGTGATCATCACTGCTTGCACCCCCTTTTTTTTTTCATGCTTTTCCAACCTGGAAACACACTTGGCAAAACCATCAATTTGTGGTCTTTCTCCTCTAATCTTCTCAAATTATTGAAAACAAAAATTAAAAACAAAATAGCAAGGGAAAGAAAGCTTGGGTTGCCTCCCAAGAAGCGCTTGTTTTTTGTCGTAAGCTTGACCATACTCTCTTCAATCAACCGGGATCAGGTGGGCTTTGAAGTGCAAGAACACCTCTCTTCCAAGGAAGTCCATCAATGAGCCTATAGTGTTCATATGGCCACATGCGCTTTCGCTTTGCTCTTTTCACTCTGAGTTTCATGGCCTTACTTCCTCCCGGTGGAAGTTTTAACTCCACATGTTCAGAAACTCCAATTTCATCTTTATTTGGTGCATCATTTGTCATGCAAAGTTTGGGAGTTGCTTCCATGTTAAGCCCTTCTTTCATCTCCGGAGGCACTATCTCAATCCTGCACACATGATTCTCAAGAGGAGGGTTGTTATATGAGTTAGTCAAATCAAAATCCACCCTACCTTCCTCTACATTCAAAGAGAGCTTGCCATTTTTAACATCTATTATTGCTCCAGCTGTGGCCAAGAATGGCCTTCCAAGAATGATAGGGAATTTAGAATTCCCGTTCATATCCAACACCATGAAATCAGTAGGAATGAAAAGTTTCCCTACCTTTATGGGGACATTCTCTAGTATGCCTAGAGGGGTTTTAGTTGAGTCATCCGCAAATTGTAAAGAGAACTTGGATGGGCTCAATTTCTTGGTTCCTAACCTCTCAAAGATGGCACGTGGCATCAAACTCGCACTAGCCCCTAAGTCACATAAGGCATGATCTATTTTAACTTCTCCAATTGAGCAAGCAATAGAGAAACTTCCTGGATCTTTTAATTTAGGAGGCATATTAGTTTTTATCATTTCATCACGCTCCTCAACTAAGCTCTTAGTCTCTTGTTCTACTTGCTTTTTCCTGACTAGCCTTTGTGGGAAAGGTATTGGGGGTTGGTACGGTGGTGGAGGTATATATTTTGGTTTAATTTCTTCTTGTTCACTCATGCCTACCTCACATTCCATGCCCTTTTCAACTACCCCAAGCTTATCATCCCTCAAGTATATAGCATTACAGTGCTCATTGGGATTAACTTCGGGTTGTCCCGGAAACGTACCCTTAGTCCTAGAAGATGTACTAGCTTGTTGGGCAATTTGTGTCTCTAGCATCTTATTGTGAATAGCTAAGTTGTCTACCTTAGAAGCTAGTTCCTTAATGGCTTCGCCCATAGCCCTACCATGTTGCCTAAACTCTTCATTTTGCTTTGTTTGAGTTTCAACAAAATTTTCCATAAGAGACTCAAGTTTAGACTTTTGTACCTGAGGATACCCCAATGCGGGTTTCCTATTACCTTGGCCTTCTTGGAATTCATGGTTCAACGTGTTGTTGTAGTTCCCGTATGAGAGATAAGAGTTATTCTTCCTTCCTTGGTTGTATGAATTTGGGGGAACATAGTTTGGCAACTTCGGGTTCGTGTCATAAAAGTTGTGACATGAATTCACTTGTTCCCCCGAAGCGCCTGATTCATGAGCACTTCCATGTGGGCATTCCACGAAGTCATGTCCCTGCACTCCACAAATCTCACAAGCAACATTAGTAGCACCTATTGAACTCACATTAGCCTTTTCAAGTCTATCAAAGCGCTTACTCAATGAGTCAAATTTAGACAATATTAAATCATTACTATTCATTTCAAACTTACCTCCCGAAAGCTTTTTCGAGTTATTACCTCTTTCTGAACCCTATTGATGATAGTTGGTGGCAACGTTCTCAATGATCTCAAATGCTTGAGCCAATGGTCTATTCATCAATGCTCCACCAGCTGCGGAGTCAAGTGACACCTTCGAAGAATAATCCAATCCATTGTAGAAGGTATGCACTAATAGCCATTTTTCGAGCCCATGATGTGGGCAAGACTCTAGCAATCCCTTGTAACGATCCCAAGCTTCGGATAAGCATTCTCCGTCCTTTTGGAAGAAGCCGGTGATCTGAGTTCGTAGGTAAGCGGTCTTGGATGGTGGGAAGAATTTTTCCAAGAACGCCTGCTCCAATTGGTCCCAAGTGGACAAAGTATTAGCAGGCACTGATTTCAACCAAGCTCTTGCTCTTCCAGTCAGAGAGGAGGGGAATAACCTCAAGCGAATAGCATCAACCGGTGCACCTCGAATTCTTATTGCATCGGTGAACTCCAAGAATGTCTCCACATGATCAGTCGGGTCTTCCGAGGGTAATCCTCCAAACTGATGTTGCCTAATCATGCCAATTAACTGGGGCGGTATAGTGTAGTTATCCGCCTCAATTTCTGGCCTAGCAATCCCAGTTCGCAAACCCCTAGCATTTGGGGCTGCGTAGTCCTTCAGTGGTTTAGTATCCGGTTGATCGGCCATGAGTGGGATGAGGATCAACCTTTCTCTCACTCTTTGTCTTTGTAGTCTCCTACGTCTATGAAAGGTCCTTTCGATCTCGGGATCAACTTCAATAAGAGATCCAAGACTTTGGGATCTTCGCATAAAAGAGAAAAATACCTGCAAAGAGAGAGATACACTAGAAAAAGAAAGAATTTTTTTTTTTAAATAAAAAAAAAAAAATGTCCAGAAAAATTAATTTAAAAATTAAATTGAAATTCAAGAAAGCACAGTCCCCGGCAACGGCGCCAAAAACTTGATAGCGTGAATCCGCAAGTATACGGCTTCGTCGTCAAGTAATAAAAAGATCGAACCCACAGAGACCGTGATCTTAAATAACAATTAATTATTAAATCAATTTAACTAAACTATATATAAAAGGATTTGGAAAAGATTTGGTTTTTAAAATTAAGATTAACTAACAAATCAAATATCTAAAACGAAATCAGTTAAAAATCGCAATCAAATCTAATCTAGTGTTTTTCAATTTAAAAGATATTTCCAGGAATTGGGTTACCAACAAGACTGCTTATGTTACTAAATTGACTACCCTCTTGTTAACTATCAAAATTGCTTTGAAGGTGAATTTATCCTTATAAAGTTAATGTTCCCTCTCGAGATACAAGAACCGTGCCCAATTAAACCAACCCCTACTCTCGTGGTAATTGTATTTAAATTGAACCCATTAAGATTTGTGACAATTCAATGAACCCTCGAAGGACCGCTTCTAACTCTCGTGATTTAAGTCCTAAGTTCAATTCCTATAGATCCAATACCTAAGTTCACCGCTAGGTTCATCCTTAGAGTATCTATGACATGCAAATAAGTGCGCACCAAATTTACAAGTAATTCATGCAATAGGAACTAAATCGAAAGCAAATTGAAATTAACAAGAAGTAAAACGTCAATTCATCACATAAAACGAGTCTTGGGCATAGCCCCAATTCCTAGAAATAAAACGACTACTCACACATTACCATGTTCATAGCAACGTTGAATAACAAAAACATGAAAATCCTAAGAGAAGAGAAGAAATTGAGAAGAAGAGAAATCCTAAAATTATGCCTAAGGTAGCAGCCAAGATGATCCTATTTTCGAGCCTTTCACTCCTATTTATAATGCAAGGCAATTTGGATCCAAATCTGTTACAAAATCAAATCAAATCTTCAATTTAAAATTCCAGATATTACGCGTCACGGCCGTGATGGTCGTCACGGCCTGGGCGTGATCTCTTCTGATTTGTGGGATGGCTTCACTCTGAGTCTGTCACGGCCGTGATGGTCATCACGGCCTGACCGTGATCATTTCTGCCTGCGAGGGTCTGGTTCAGCTTCCATGTCACGGCCGTGATGGCTTCTGGTTGGCCAATTTTCCTTTATTCTTCAAGCTCCAATATCACTGATTCTAAACATTTAATTCTTTAATTCCTGCACAAACACACCACAAAACCACCTTACCCGTTCCAAGGCAAAAACTAACAAAAATTAAATTAAATATGCCTAACCTATATGAAAATGCATGCAAAATGTCAAGGAAATATGAGGTGAAATCACACTCATCACACGTCCAGATCCGACCACCGCGCTTCCAACTCCATCAGATCCGGCCACCGCACGTCACCGCGTGTAGCACTCCACCTTGGTCCATCGAACCGTCGCGCTCCGCCGCCACGAGATCCACCGCGTCCAGATCTCCTCACGCCAGACGGCGTCACCACCGTACCAAATCCAGAACTGCTGCGCCTCGCCTCGCCGCGACGGTGCTCCTTCCGCCTTCTACTACCTCCGTCGTCCCCCCCGTCGTCGTCTCCAAACTCTCTATCGCCAACCACAAAACCCACAACGAACGCTCACTCCCGCCGAACCTAAGGTGCAGCAAGAAGGCGAAATCGAACTGGAACAGTGATGCGTGGCAAGGCCACGCTCCCGTCGCCAGCGTCGAAGAGATTTGCAGCCAATCACTGACTTGGTCCCCGGTTGTGGATGCTCGCGATGGCAGCAGTGGATGCGTGCGAAGAGGACGCTCGCGACGGCGGCGGAGACTGGACGGCGGTGGTGGCGGCTGGCTGGTGTGACAGAGGCCGAAAATAGACCCTGTATTCCATTTAGGGTTTTTGATTGGAGGGGAAGAGGGAAGGGCAAAAGAGTATTTTTAATTTTTTTTTTGTTTTCAAAATTTTTTGGACCAATAAATCTGAACCACTCATTATTTAATCATTATATCTAATGGTTCAAAGTTGTCCATGATGGAAAAATTAATGGTATACCCGTATACCAGTAAAACTGGTACTTCATGCTAGAATCCACCGTACATCATGAATCGTGAAATGGAGCTACGTGGCTTTTTAATTTTAATGAGAATAATTGTTGTGTGAGATACTTTTCACCTAAAAATTTTCCCTTTCAAGTTTCAAAGATGGGTCCTAATGTGGCTTTGCCTTAGTCAGAAAAAATATCTAATCATTGAATGAATAATCCAGTGAAGCATGGCACACGTGACCCTTTTCTTGTGGCGATGTCTCTGATATTATTTTAGGAGTGATGCAATTTGATTTGAAACCTGTGGATTCGTTTGATTCATTGTCTTTGGATGTTTTGTTTGATTAAGAAAATGAAAAGACTTTTTAAAGAGTGCAGATTCGATTGGGTTCGTTTGTTCACGAAAACGAGGAGGCGCATGACGTCAATACGTGGCAGTGACGCGGTGGTAAGATTTCAAGTCATTAGCAGCTCATATCAGAATAGGTCAATAATAAAAATGGATTTGGTTTGGATTTGGTATCTTTGGTGTATTTATCTCTATCTCTCATCTCTTAGGGTGTGTTTGGTTCAAAGGAGGGGAGGGGAGGGGAGGGGAGGGGAGGGGAGGGGGGGTTTTAACTAGCTATTGTGTTTGGTTGGGAGGAGGGGAGGGGAGGGAGGCAACACTTTCATGTTTGGTTCAGGAGGGGAGGGAAGGGATTTTAAAACAAATTTTCCTCTTAAACCCTTATAATTATTTATTTTAAAATACATAAGTAGGGATATTTTAGTCAATACATAGGTTATATTTTAAAATCCCTCCCCTCCCCTCCAAATCCCCCCATTATTTGAGGGGAGGCAAAACTCACTTAAGGAGGGATTTTGCTCCCCTCCCCTCCCCTCCCATCCCTTCTTAAAAGTGAACCAAACACACAAATTTTAAAAAAATCCCCCCCTCCCCTCCAAACCCCTCCAACCAAACACTATGTTAGTTTCTCTATTATCTTTTCCCTCCGTTTTTTTTTATCTCTCTCATCTTATTTTTGTCTACAGTCACTAAAGACACCAAAGTCTAAAAGGAGTAAATCCTTGCTCGTCAATAATGGACAATTGGACGTGCAATGATCATATATGCATCAAGGCCAGTTTAGTTCGTTATTGTTCGAGCAAGAACAATAATCCGAGAAGTGTCTCGGAAGCTGGAAACTTAATATTCAAATTATCCTGCCTCCTAGCTCTGATTAGCCTATCTCTTATAGGGTCCGAGTCCAACTTCAGTTGGCCCTTTTCCAGCCGTGATTCATGTCCGAGTTATTCTTATTTATTCGTGTGCCTGTTATCCCTAATTGTGCGCTGCCTTGTTTTTAGCCGTAATTCTTTAGTGCACGTTTTACCCATGCGGATAAGTCTTTATTTCAACTTGAAATCTCCCGCCTCTGAAGTCCTGATGTGATTCGAGTTCTGTCCTTTATTCGACCAGAGGGCCCAGAGTTCGTCAGAGCTGTGGTTTGGACCTATTTCCGAGTTGTGTCTTGGGCTGGCTTCCGAGTTGTGACCCAGACATCAACATAAGTCCCCCAAGCTCCGAGTCATGAGGGGCGAAGGAGCTTTCAAGCCAAAATGGGACCGAGTTGTTTTGGCCGAGTTGTGGCCCAGTCATCAACAGTTACCATCTGCAAGCTGAAACCATTCAAGCCAATGCGCGCATGTATGTAATAGTCATTACTCACGTTATACGTATGATTATCCTTGCTTGCTTATTCATTTGTTATTTCCCTAGACCTAGAGTGTTGTTGTGGCACTCTTCGTTTTTTTCTTTTTGGGTGTGGGTTATGTTCGTATTTTAAAGTACATGTACATCACGCATCATGCAATTAATACTTTTACAGTTTACACTGAATTGGGGTCTATGATATATTACATTATGTAATTGTAAGGGCTACAGTGAACCCAGAGGGAAGGCAACAGGAGGAACATAAGAAAATTATTTTATAAATTTTTGAACATTATGATCAGGTGATTGTGTCAACATGAGAACACTTTAATTTATTTTTCCAGTTCTTAAATGCAAGTCATATATTGAGTATGAGAATTTGACAAGACATTCTTCACACCCAAAAAATTAATACTGTTAACATTCAAAACATATGACCACCATACTCTGATATATTAATAACTTACTTCAATGATATTGGTATGTTCGAGTGGAGCATGCTCTGAAAGAAGGAAATCATTGTGCTGATTTTATGGCAAAGATGAGTGATGATCAAGATGAGGCTTGGAAGATTTTCTACTCACCTCCGCAGGGCATCAGCAGTTATCTCCTAGCTGACATGACTGGGATTGAGTTTTTATGTGTGTAGTTTCTGTTTTCTGTTTTTTCTTCTTTTTGCTTTGTTTTTCTCCCATTACCAAAACACATATGACCATCATATATAAAAAGTTTAATAGACATGTTTGTTAGTATAAATTTTTTTATAATGTCAATCAATTATAGATCATAGTAGTGTGAAACTACTATAAGTGACTTTTAAGATTGTTAGCATATAAGAGTCAAACATTTTTAATGATATTGTAATTTATGATTAATTAATAGTGTAAAAATTTACACACACACTAAGGCTCTGTTTGGTAAAAACTAGTGGATAGCGGATAAGCTAGCGGATAGCATATAACGGATAAACTAGCGGATTGGATTTGAAGTGTTTGGTAAAACTAGCGGTTGGACTAGCTGATTAATGTAAAAATACATAAAAAGACATGTTTGCATGTTTTTTTATATAAATTATATATATGTATTTATATATATATTTTATATTATTTATTTTAAAATAATTATCAATTTTAACACTTTAATTTATTTTAATTTATTTTCATTTCAAAGATTAAAATATTAATTTTTAATTTTAATGTTTATTTAGTTTTAGTTATTTTTTATAAATAATATGGAATAATAAAAATAATATTGCTATAAGAGAGAACTGATCATTAGGGATTATAAAAATTAGAATGATTTCTATTAATATTTTAATATGTTAGTGAATTATAAGTAAGGAATTTAATTAAGATAGTAAGGATAAAAATGGAAGAAAAAGTAATACGTTATATGCTATAAGCTCAAAAGTCTGGAAAAAACATTATACGTTAGTGAAAAACGATATACGCTAATTTTAAAAATAGTTACCAAACGGGACTAATTTTTCATCCGTTAAATGCTAAACGTTGGCATTTTTGTCAAACCAAACAGTGCCTAATTAAATCCTTTTATAGATATTCAATGAGTTATCAAAAATATCAAAATACTTAAAGAATTAAAAGAAATTAGAAACAAAGGAATCAGTACCATATGACCTCACAAATAACACAGTTCCCTATGTTGGGACTTTAAATTTGAAATATTCATAATAAATTATCCCTCTGACATTGTCAGCACAAAAATAAATTCCTCTAATTATTTTCGTTTTCTTTATACCTTTTAGTGTATGAATTTTTATTAATTAAATGATTTTTTGTCTACAAAACGATTAACATTGGGCTAAAATTTCATTTTGTTTTTCTGGACTTGACAAGTTTTATCCAGGGTACTTGGGCAGGGCATTAACGGGCCTAATAGTTTGAGACAACCCAATTTGATGTTAGTTAGAATCAGTGTACTTTTGCGCAATCCAAAAAGACCAAAAGGAAAATCAATCTCAACCTGGGTTCCAAACTCCATTCGGAAATTGTTGTCGTCCAATTACCAAAAAACTCCATTCGGAAAATTTACGCACTAATTTTGGAAATTTGAGAAGTGAATTAACAACAAATATAATAAGTTGATCAAGAACGACGAGGAGAAGTGCGTCCGTTTCCGCGTTTTCTGAATGAAAATTAAATTAATAGCGCAAAATAGAGCATTATATTATACGTGCACAACGAATGAGACTTTTGTATGGGAGCACGTTGCCTTGATGAAAGGTCACATAACGGCGACGTTGTCTCTCATCCAATGCTATATTAATTTTGTGTATCACCAACCAAAACATCACCTGAAGGATGAGTATTGAACAAGGCGAATATAAAATATTTTATTAAAATGATTTAAGAAAGATACTACTTTTTTGTTAAAAAAGAAAGGTTTAAATAAATTTTTGGTCCCTACAAAGTTTATCAAATTTGGTTTTGGTCCCTGTGAATTTTTTTCTTAGGTTTTCGTCCCTGTAATCTCACAAATTTTGCAAATAGTCCCTACCGTCATTTTTTTCCGTTATCTAGTACTCATAGGTATCGAGGTAATTTTATTTTACTGTCCAACTTGCTGTAAAATTTGGCCATAAAATAGAAACAAAATCATATATTAGGGATATAAGGTTAAAATTGCTAAATTCATTCATTTTGTATGATATCTGGTACTCAGGGGGTACCAAGATAATTTCTCGTTCTTGTCCGACTTACTCCAAAATTTGGCTAGAAAGTAGAAATAAAATCATACATTATGGCCATAGGGTTAAAATTGACAAAATTATTCATCTAGTATGATTTCTAGTACTCAGAGGTAACAATAGAGACTATTTACAAAATTTTCGAAAATACAAGGACGAAATCCTAAGAATTTTTTTTACAAGGACTAAAATCAAAATTGGTGAACTTTCCAGGGACTAAAAGCTTATTTAAACAAAAAAGAAAATAAAAGAAAGATACTACTTTATTTATTTATTTATTTATTTAATAATAATATATTATTAATGTGGGCATTTTTATATTATTAATCAATCATATATTACTATATTATTTTTTATTTCTCTGGATATTTTCTGCACGCAACTATAGAGACTAATCCCCTGATATATTGGACGACATTGAAGGACTAACAACTGTCAATCAGGTTTTTCTCACTCTTGCTTAGAGATGCGAGTCCGTGACCACTTGAACCAACCAAGTGTTAATATACATTACAATATTATCGAAACTGTTTAACTCTTATAATAATCATTTTAAAATAATATATGTGGAATTATGCATAATTAAATAATAATATTGTAAAAAAACTAACATGGGTGATGTATTAAAATTAAACTAACACTACGCTACTTGGTTTTTATAATGAAAATTTACACTTAAGATTTCTTAATCAGTGTCCTCAAATAAACTGTCATAAGAGTTACTTGTTAAGTTCTTAAATCTATGTGGCAAATAAGGAATTGTTATTAATTTTTCCCCATTAGAGTTGATCTACCGAGCAATGTGGGTTGCTTAAAGTGTATTGTTGCTTATATAACCCCAAGGATGGTTGCTTATGATAAATAAAATAAAAAAACATTTTTCCCTCAAAATGTGGGTGAATCGATTAAATATTATGTGACATAGTGGGACCCTCTTAACAAAAGATAAGCACCACAAAGTGGTTGCATATTGCCCATTGAAACAAAATGTGAGTGAGTTGTTTAAATGTTATGTGGCATAATAGGACTCTTTTAACAAAAAGATAAACAACCCAAAATGAGTTGCTTAAGTGTTGTTGCCCATCGGAGATGCTCATAACTCGCTCGTTGTTAATAAAACTTATATCACACATATTTTTAGATATGTAATTTCAGGCAAAATAAATGATGAGATCCTTTGAGTTTTTCCAATGTGCCTCTTTGGTCGTGTTCTTGTATTTTAGTTTTTCAAAATAATTTTGTAAAATAACTTTTTTAGTAGGAAAAAAAAAGTTATTTGATAAAGGCTATGTTTGACAAAAATAGCTGATAAGCTAGCTGATAGCTGAAAAGCTAGCTGATTGAATTTGAAGTGTTTGATAAAATTAGCTGTTTGAATTAGCTTATGAATACAAAATGACATAAAAGGACATCTTTATATAATACTAATGTGACACCCTTCTATCCCGCATGTTATAAGGCATTAAAAAAAAAACAATTAATAAGAAAAACATGCATTTAACTGAATCAAATAAAACAGTTGTCCATGGGTAGAAAAGTCCCACATGAACTCGTTTACAACGCGGAAAATAACAAAATAAGTTTAATCAAATAAATAACCCAACCCCGATGTCACAATTCAGAGCTGGTATAACCGTTCCGGAAATAAATCCTCTGAATACAACTGGAAACAAACTATCTAAACTTAAAACAACCCTACTATGAGTGGCGGCTCCTCAGAGTCACTCCTCTCCGGGATGCTCGTCATCCTTTGCAAATGCCGATCAGGCCAAACACAAACAATACAGGGAGTAAGATTCTTGTAATCATATAAACAGCAGGGGAATAGTACGCAAGGTAAACATACACATAAGCATACATCAACATCCAACAGTATCATAACAACCAAGTATGCTATGCTATGCAATGCATCAACTACTCCGCTACTCCAACTATGCATGTGGATCCAAACTAACTCAGGATGAACGACTTTGGAGTTACATATCCGTATTGGCCATAAAAGCACCAACACCGGCAGTTCACCAAACCTTGGGTGAACCCCATGGATAGCCAACGCATCAAACCGTGGATGCCTCATCACGGGGGGCCTCGGTCACCAAACCTTGGGTGACCTACCGTGGATGGCCAGATCACCGTACTCTCGGGCGATCTCCCCTTTGTCGAACCTCCCCCATCAACTACTCCAATGCTTTATGCAAATGGCACAACAACAAACAATCTCAACCACCTCCTTGCTTGGGCCATGAAGCTCCCAAGACTTTCAACATCCAACTCAACGTAACCTTAGACCCAAACCGTGGGGTCAAGGCTCCCTTGGCCAATAAGCACCAAGGTTCAACTCAACATGCTTGGGTTTATAAGCACCCAAGACTTCAACTTATCAACGTGCGGTAACCCAACGGATATCCGACTTAACATTTGATTATCTAATTATCTTTTATAATTAATAACCAGGTAGTCTAGTCTTTATCTTTGATTAATTATCTCAACTTATCATCATAGGGGAATGGGGTTAAAAACCCCTTAAGTCCTTTAATTGTATCACTGCCCAGGAGGTCAGCACGGTCGTGCTTAGACCTTAGCACGGTCGTGCTTGGACACGTGAGGGCGTGCTGCCCTTTTAAGTGAAGCACGGTCGTGCTTCACACTCAGCACGGTCGTGGTGCTCAGCAGCACGATCGTGCTACTTAACCTGCTTGGCCGTGCTGAGCAGCGCGGCCATTTTCCAGAATTTAAATGGGAGCACGGTCGTGCTCCCTGTTCAGCACGGTCGTGCTCAATGCACGACTGCACTGTTCTGGGCAGGAACAGAAGCCAAGTTCCAACTAGATTTTTAATGGATGAAACATCTAACCTTACACGTTTATTAAACTTAATTATTCCATTAACAACTTATCAACATACACTCATCAAAACAGTAACAACAACAACGATCAACCATTCAACATCATTATGTTAATAACAATAACATAGCATCGCATAAACAATCATCATGTTCATAGGCATATAACACTACAATAACCAGAAGCATGCTATTACAGATTAAATGCCATATTACAACAATCAGACATACAAAAACACCGGGGTCATAGGGAACCCCGTTACCTTACACTACCCACTGCCTAATGAGTACAATCCCACTTCTCCCCATACCTGGATTGAAGGTTGCTCTACTGACGGTCCCCAACGACGAACTGGTCTCGAATCCTCAAGTGGCTCACTCCGGTACTAAGCCTTGATTGATCATAAATACAAACAGTCAGTATCTCTCATTAAAATGAAAGGAAACTGACAAAGGAAGAGGGACCATTACCTTAACACCAACCCAAACGCACTAAGCTTCCCAACTAGCTTCCACAAGTCCACTATGGCAATGAACGAAGAGGAAACAGGGAAAAAGGTCTCTCTGGCCGAACTAGTGACGGCTGCCAAAACAGAAATAGGGTTTTTACGTCACCCTCGGGTTCTGCTCACGATTATAAACCTCGGACTTGAGCACGGTCGTGCTTCTCCTTAAGCACGGTCGTGCTCCACTTAGCGTCAGTGAGACGCGGTCCATGCATTGAGCACGGGCGTGCTTACTATTGAGCACGGTCGTGCTCAACTTAAAATCAGAAACACGCTTCTGAATTTAAGCACGGGCTTGCTGGCTGATGAGCACGAGCGTGCTCATGTACCAGAAAGGGACTTTTAGGCTAAAATCCCACACCGAAGGGCATAACCAAATACTCATAGTGACCATATCGCGTCCTAAACGTTGTCTTCGGGATGTCCTCAGACTTAACCCGAATCTGATGGTACCCTGATCTCAAATCTATCTTTGAAAAGACGCAAGCGCCCATCAACTGGTCCATAAGATCATCGATCCTAGGGAGGGGATACCGATTCTTTATGGTCACCTTGTTGAGCTGTCGAAAGTCGACACACAACCTCATACTACCATCCTTCTTCTTCACCAACAACACAGGTGCTCCCCACGGAGACACACTCGGCCTAATGAACTGCTTCTTCATCAGGTCCTCTAACTGTTCTTTCAACTTAGCTAGCTCTAGAGGAGACATTCTATAGGGTTCTATGGAGATTGGCCCGGTGCCAGGCACTAAGTCTATGGTAAACTCAACATCTCTCTCTGGGGGTAAGTTATAAACATCCCCCGGAAACACTTCAGGAAATTCTCGCACAACAGGCAAGCTGGCGACATCAGGAGGGATGCTCTCTACTTCCAGGGAAGCTAACATCATGTATACTTGGGCTTCGTCTTTCATCGAAGCTTGAACTTGGCTGGCAGAGAGAAGGTCCGGATTCTTAGACTCCTTTGGAGTTCCAAAAATCAGGGTTTTATCGAAACAGTTCAGGAGGACATGGTTGGAAGATAACCAGTCCATACCCAGAATAATATCTAGGTCTTTCAAAGGCAAGCATACAAGATCAGCAATGAATGTCCTATCATTTATAACTATATGACAGTTCTTGCATGCATAAGAAGTAGAAACAGGTTTATTTGTAGGTGTAGAAACCAACAAATCATACTCAAGGAAAGCAACAGACAATTCAAGACTCTTGACCCTATCATGCGATATAAATGAGTGAGTAGCACCCGAATCATACAACACAGTTAATCGAGTTCCATCTATAAAACATGTACCTTGAATCAAGTCATCAGACTCGGAGGCTTCAGCTCCACTAAGAGTAAAGACTCTTCCAGTGGTCTTCAGTCGATTGGCCTGGGACTTCTGATTCTTGCCAGCGCTGGGAGGCTCGGCCTTGGCTCCTTCACACTCTCGGCAGATGTGTCCTGGCTTGCCACACCTGAAGCAGATAACCTGCGTCTCCTTGCATTGAGATGAGTAGTGATCTGTAGCACCACACTTGCCACACCTCATGGGCCTAGAGACGTTAGAGAACCCGCCTCTAAACCCATCCTGCTGAAACTGTGGCTTCTTACCACTCTGCTTGAAATCTCTGCCGGTCGGAGCATACCTCTGCTTACCCTTGTCCCTCTGATCAGTCCTCTTGCCACTCTGACTATCTGACCCTCTGGAACTGGCAACTCTGAACTGGCTGGCATCTTCATAGATCCTGCACTTGTTGACCAGAATAGGGAAGACTCTGATCTCCTGGTAGCTGATGGCCTGCTTGATCTCAGGTCGGAGTCCAGCCTCAAACTTCACACACTTCGAACGGTCATCCGTCTCATGCTGGTAGGGAGTGTAGTACCTGGACAGCTCCTCAAACTTCGCCGCATAGTCACCAACTGACAACGACCCTTGCCTCAAAGACAAGAATTTCATCTCCTTCTTGTCCCTGATATCCGCTGGAAAATACTTCTCCAGAAACCTCTGCCTGAACACAGCCCATGTAACCGCTGTGCCCTCAGCCTGCATCCTCTGCTGCAGTTATCCCACCAATGCTCAGCCTCCTCGGTCAACATGAAGGTAGCAAAGATGAGCTTCTGCTGATCGTTGCAATCCATGGCTCTGAAGATCTTCTCTGTCTCCCTCAGCCACAACAAAGCTCCTTCCGGATCGTATGCGCCCTTGAACGATGGAGGGTTGTTCATCTGGAACTTATCCAGTCCCTGGAACTCAGCTGGCCCACCGTTGTTAGGGTTAACCTGCCCGATAGCATTGGCCAGAAGTGCCAATGCGTCCGCGATCGCCTGATCGTTGCGTCCTCTACCGGCCATTAGTTCCTGTACAAGTCCAACACAACTCTTAATACAGAAACTTAAGCGAGTAAAAGCTACAGGCAACTAACTTAAAACATCATTATCTATACAAGTATAGACAATTCACACAAGAGTCACACAACGGACTCATACCACGTCCGAACAAGGTCGAACTGCTCTGATACCACTAAATGTGACACCCTTCTACCCCGCATGTTATAAGGCATTTAAAAAAAAAACAATTAATAAGAAAAACATGCATTTAACTGAATTAAATAAAACAGTTGTCCATGGGTAGAAAAGTCCCACATGAACTCGTTTACAACGCGGAAAATAACAAAATAAGTTTAATCAAATAAATAACCCAACCCCGATGTCACAATTCAGAGCTGGTATAACCGTTCCGGAAATAAATCCTCGGAATACAACTGGAAACAAACTATCTAAACTTAAAACAACCCTACTATGAGTGGCGGCTCCTCAGAGTCACTCCTCTCCGGGATGCTCGTCATCCTTTGCAAATGCCGATCAGGCCAAACACAAACAATACAGGGAGTAAGATTCTTGTAATCATATAAACAGCAGGGGAATAGTACTCAAGGTAAACATACACATAAGCATACATCAACATCCAACAGTATCATAACAACCAAGTATGCTATGCTATGCAATGCATCAACTACTCCGCTACTCCAACTATACATGTGGATCCAAACTAACTCAGGATGAACGACTTTGGAGTTACATATCCGTATTGGCCATAAAAGCACCAACACCGGCAGTTCACCAAACCTTGGGTGAACCCCATGGATAGCCAACGCATCAAACCGTGGATGCCTCATCACGGGGGGCCTCGGTCACCAAACCTTGGGTGACCTACCGTGGATGGCCAGATCACCGTACTCTCGGGCGATCTCCCCTTTGTCGAACCTCCCCCATCAACTACTCCAATGCTTTATGCAAATGGCACAACAACAAACAATCTCAACCACCTCCTTGCTTGGGCCATGAAGCTCCCAAGACTTTCAACATCCAACTCAACGTAACCTTAGACCCAAACCGTGGGGTCAAGGCTCCCTTGGCCAATAAGCACCAAGGTTCAACTCAACATGCTTGGGTTTATAAGCACCCAAGACTTCAACTTATCAACGTGCGGTAACCCAACGGATACCGACTTAACATTTGATTATCTAATTATCTTTTATAATTAATAACCAGGTAGTCTAGTCTTTATCTTTGATTAATTATCTCAACTTATCATCATAGGGGAATGGGGTTAAAAACCCCTTAAGTCCTTTAATTGTATCACTGCCCAGGAGGTCAGCACGGTCGTGCTTAGACCTTAGCACGGTCGTGCTTGGACACGTGAGGGCGTGCTGCCCTTTTAAGTGAAGCACGGTCGTGCTTCACACTCAGCACGGTCGTGCTTCACACTCAGCACGGTCGTGGTGCTCAGCAGCACGATCGTGCTACTTAACCTGCTTGGCCGTGCTGAGCAGCGCGGCCATTTTCCAGAATTTAAATGGGAGCACGGTCGTGCTCCCTGTTCAGCACGGTCGTGCTCAATGCACGACTGCACTGTTCTGGGCAGGAACAGAAGCCAAGTTCCAACTAGATTTTTAATGGATGAAACATCTAACCTTACACGTTTATTAAACTTAATTATTCCATTAACAACTTATCAACATACACTCATCAAAACAGTAACAACAACAACGATCAACCATTCAACATCATTATGTTAATAACAATAACATAGCATCGCATAAACAATCATCATGTTCATAGGCATATAACACTACAATAACCAGAAGCATGCTATTACAGATTAAATGCCATATTACAACAATCAGACATACAAAAACACCGGGGTCATAGGGAACCCCGTTACCTTACACTACCCACTGCCTAATGAGTACAATCCCACTTCTCCCCATACCTGGATTGAAGGTTGCTCTACTGACGGTCCCCAACGACGAACTGGTTCCGAATCCTCAAGTGGCTCACTCCGGTACTAAGCCTTGATTGATCATAAATACAAACAGTCAGTATCTCTCATTAAAATGAAAGGAAACTGACAAAGGAAGAGGGACCATTACCTTAACACCAACCCAAACGCACTAAGCTTCCCAACTAGCTTCCACAAGTCCACTATGGCAATGAACGAAGAGGAAACAGGGAAAAAGGTCTCTCTGGCCGAACTAGTGACGGCTGCCAAAACAGAAATAGGGTTTTTACGTCACCCTCGGGTTCTGCTCACGATTATAAACCTCGGATTTGAGCACGGTCGTGCTTCTCCTTAAGCACGGTCGTGCTCCACTTAGCGTCAGCGAGACGCGGTCCACGCATTGAGCACGGGCGTGCTTACTATTGAGCACGGTCGTGCTCAACTTAAAATCAGAAACACGCTTCTGAATTTAAGCACGGGCTTGCTGGCTGATGAGCACGAGCGTGCTCATGTACCAGAAAGGGACTTTTAGGCTAAAATCCCACTTAGCCCTTAACCATCAAATTTAAATAAATAAAATTAACTTAATAAAACATTTTAAGAAAAACAGGGTGTTACAACTTATATAAATCATTTTTAAAATTTATTAATGTGAAAAACTAAAATCTTTTTTTTTTATGGAGAAAAAGTATTATGCTCAATAATAAAAATTAAAATCTTATGCTCAATAATAATTTAAATAAATATAAAATTATATTTAATTTATATCAGTTACATATTATGCATGATATTGATATATGAGCATCTTGTAATATGAATATATGTAGTATATGCAAAACCTGCAAAAATATATTTAACATATGTAATATATCACTATTTTTTTTTTTGACGCAACTAACCTAAACACTTAGGTAATGTATCATATATAGATTTTTATAAATTGATTGTCATCGAGTACTTCTAACACCAATGTCGCGCAATATTCATATTAGAACACTCATGCTTATATAATTTATTTATATGCATAAAAACAATGTAAAAATATAACATACAGAATAAGCAAGATCCTTTTAATTTAGGCTCAACAAAATAATAATAACATGCATAATAAAAATAACCCAATTAAGTAAAAATAGTAATAATAATTAAAAGAGTGTACGTAATAAAAGAGTGGAAGTGAGACAGTTGGGTAAAGTGGGAATATGATTAAAATAATAGGGGTAAAGTGGGAAAAAAATTGATAAGCTATAAGCTAAAACGCTATTTCAAATAGCTTATCAAAAAACGCTATAAGCTCATGCAATAAGCTTGTTTACCAAACACCTATAATTTGGTCAAACAAGCTTATAAACTAGTCAAATAAGCTATAAGCTAGCTTATTGTGCATACCAAACAGAGCCAAAAATTGTAAATTCCTCTTCCTTGGATAGCTAGATTCCGTAGGGAGATGTAAACGAGGGAAGAAAGAAAAAATCAATGAAAGAATTAAAGTAGTATGTATTGTCAGTATAAAAAGCTTTACACTCACATCCACTAATATTTTGACATATATATTTTTATTTTAATAATTAAGAGAAAAAAATGACAATAATCATAATTTGTCAATATATTATTGTATGTCAGTGTAAAAATCTTTTTAACTGTCAGTACATAGAAATTAAACTCTTAATAAAAAATTTATTAATGAAGTTGTATTGTTACAATTTTGTCATCATGAAAACAAAAAACATCAAAATATTTTATTTTTAAGAACATATTCTAAAAGATGCTATAACTTTTTTTTGTTTTATAAACTAATAATTCTAAAAATATCTTTTAAAAATTTCAACCAAAATTAACTACTTTAAATCATTTTTATTTTTGCAAAAAATGCTGTTATTGAAAACAGAAATCAAATCCCGTTAATAGGATTTTATAGGGTATTTTTGTGTCTTTTTTATTTTAGGAAGAATCTCGTTGATTTTTGTTATATATAACTTTGTTTTTCACTTAATTTTCTATCCATTGATTAAAAAACGATAATGTTGATCCATTTATTTAATGTAAACATAAATAATGCGTAATTATTAATATTATTAGAGGGCAAGATACACATAGATAAAAACTGTTTATAAAAAATAAAAACAATAAATTGAGTTTCTTAAATACGTTGTCAGAGGTTGAATTTATAATATGTATAAAAAATCTTTGTTATGAGAGACAAAATTCACTTCAACGTTCTCTATGTCTACAACATCGTGAAAGAGATTAACTTCTCGCGATACAATTATGCATAAAAAAAAAAAAAAAAAAATCTTTCTAGAAGCCCTTGCACATGCCCAAGCCCAACATAGGTCCACAGGGCTATTTTGTTTTTTACGGGCCAGTGAGGCTGAGAGTGTTATTGTCACTTTATTACTACTACCACTCCATCGATCATCGCTTGCAACACATCACACTTGTGAGAAGTGCGGTCAAGGCTTCTAGAAGGAAGCCAGCCCCTCTAAACCTGCATTCGGAATTAATGAAAATAACAATTGATGGTTTTAATATTTTAAATGCGATGCCTCAAAAAATTTATATATATATATATATATATATATATGCGACTTCTGTTATAATTGTTATAAGAGTTAACTATTTTTTGTTTAAAAAAAAAAAACATAAATGCATAAATGATAAGAGTTAACTATAAGGATTTGCTAACTATTTAACTCAACCTAAGAAGAACGAATGGTGGACAGCTAATACCAATTAATATACTTTCTATTTATTATTTAATATTATTATTATTATTATTATTATTATCATCATGTTAAATACATATAGATTGGGAGAAATACTGTAATATTGAAATGTGGCTTCTGGAATATGGAGTTGTAACAAAACAAAGAAACGTGGATGCTTGAAAGGTGGACAACACAGATTTAAAAATATTTTTATTGATTTATTGATCGGTGAGAATGCTAAGTGAGTGAAACATACATCATTTAGCTTTTTTTTTTTTTTAAAAATATACTATTTAATATATTAATCATTATTATAACAATATTTTCACCGGCTTGATATTTTAAATAATAGGTTAAAGTAATATTGTGGTCCCAATAAGTGACATCGATTTTCAATGTAGTCCCTATACGAAAAAAAAATACAATTCAGTCTATACACATGATAATTATTTTCAATTTGGCCATCACTCTTAATTGGTGTTATAACATCGTTTGTTAGAGTCAAGATATAAGAACGAAATTGAAAATGATTGATACGTATAGGGACTAATTTAAAAAATATTACATATAAGGATTAAATTATAAAAAATGTTACCTACAAGAACTACAATATTACTTTAGCCTAAATAATATATTATGAATTGTTTTAACCCGTGCATGGCACGGGTGAACATACTAGTAAATGATAAAACTACACATTTTGATAGCATAAATGCATAATACATGGCAATAAAAAAAAAGAAAAAGAGAGAAGAAAACATTTTAATTCCTGAACTCAAATACAAATTTGAAAGATCATTGTTCAACAAATTTAGAGCCCCCAATGGCTTCACTTTCTTGGCGTTTTCCCCTCAAATCACAAAGATAATCGCACTTCCAATCTTCATTATTTTTTTCTTTTTTCATTTTTTGACAAGATCCAATCTTCATTCTTAGATTAGATTTCTCCACAAAATATCATCTTATTTTATCTGAGCTTTTCCCCCCTCAATTATGAGCTAAATAAATAAATGATGTGGACCCAACCTTCTAGAAGCACTTTCCAAAACAATCACGCAGTTCTGCTGCAGCACCAATAGGTCCATTATCAGGAATTTAAAATGACATTTATATCCTTTTCTCTGTTCTTTCAATTTTTTTCTCACTACCTTTGACTACTATATAAACACCCTTCAACTATCTATCTTCGTGCTGCACAAAACCAAGATTTAAACACACGCGCCACATTTTTAATTCCCATTTTACCCCTGCCCCAAAACCACACCACCGCTCTCGATGATGGGAACCCTAAATCTCTCTCTCTCCGCCTCCGCCGGCGGTCATCTTTTCCTCCCTTCCGAAGATCGCTCCCTCTCTGCCAAGTTCATGCGGCTGCCGATTGCAGGGTCCGCCAACCAGCGTAGGCTTTCAATCCGAGCATTCACTGCGACGGCGGTGGTCGATTCACGGCTGCCGGCGAGCCTCTACGAGGTGCTCCGGGTCAAGCAGAACGCGTCGGCGACGGAAATCAAGGCGGCGTATCGGAGCCTGGCGAAGGTGTACCACCCTGATTCGGCGGTACGGCGGTCGGAACACAACGGGAGGGAGTTCATCGAGATTCATAATGCGTATGAGACGCTGTCGGATCCGGCGGCCAGAGCTATCTATGATCTTTCGTTGATGGCGGTGCACGGTGGTAACCGCCCGTTGGTGAATCCGAATGGCTCTTACGGGTTTTACCAAACCCGGAGATGGGAAACGGACCAATGCTGGTAGAGAACTTAAAAAAAGAAAAGCCTCTTTTGGGCTATTAACAAAATTGTAGATTGTATGTCAAAAAAAAATGTAGATTGCACAAAAAAAAAAAAACCTTGGTCACAGAGAAAAATGTAGAAAGCAAAAAAAAATATTTCGGTAAATTTAAATTCCATCTCTTTTTTACATGAATGTTGCCCAATTTTTTTCTCACTGTTTTAATATTTAAATTTAAATTTCATAATTACTTATGCATGTATTCTTTTCAGCTTTAAATATTTTTTTATTTTAATTAATAATTTTCTTAATTCTCTTTAAACTAACTATGTCTACATCACTTATAATTTTACATATTTTTCTTTTCTTTTAGTTATTTTATATTTTTTATATATTTAAAAATGCTTGTGCAATGCACCGAGATATTTGTTCATTACAACGCATATGTGTCATTAAAAAATAAATTTGTGACATTTGGACATATTACCCCACCTTAGGTTATGTTTGGAGGGATAAAATAAAGTGGTTGATAATGTAGTGTAGTGGTCATTAAGTCAATGTTTGAGAGTTTCATAAATAATTGAGTGAAATGTTTCGGACTTAAGAATGGTAATCCATATCACTTTATCCCTCTCAATTTCTTTTATTCTCTCGTTAAACTTTCAAATAACTGAGTGATATACTTTTATATTTCCATTTCGTTCCATTATTAATACTGTATTTTATCTCCTTCAAAACTCCTAAACAAATCCTTAATACGAGAACTTAAAACCTCCTCTAATAGGGGTATGACAAATGTGGGTTTTGGTTAATGCTCATGCACCTCCTCTAAATCAAGTGGGGCTGATAGGCCATTCTATTGGGAAAAAATCACACCAAGGATTATTAATGAAATACAAACAAAACTCACCCCATAAATAAAATAATGAAACAAATAAAATTTCCATGGTCCAACACCGTCTGCAAAAGGCCATGGAAATGCTTCAGCAAAAATGTTCATTATTTCATATTAAGGTTACAAGTTTTGTGGAAACATGAAAACCCGGGATTCAGATCCTCTCCAGGAGATCCTCTCCAGCCCATCTCCAGCAGCATTAACAACCGTCAGATGCATATGGCTAAGATTAAAAGCCTAAAAAATAACTTTTCACCCCAAACATCAATCCTCTTTCCTCTTCCTGCGCCTGGCATCTGCCTCCACACTTGCTCGTCCCTTTCCTTGCCGTCGACGCCGACCCCGCCGTCGCCGTCGAAGCCGAAGTCACCGCCGCCCAAGTCCTTTTCCACCGCCAAGTACAAAATACTGAAATTAGAATATATAATACTGAACTAAGAATATTGAACTTTGTCAATGTGACTAGTAAACTAGATCCTTGAAGTAAACGATCCCTGAAGCCTCCATTCTCAGATCCCTCTGTATATATTTCTGACGCTCACCTTTTTCCACTATTTTGATTCAATTTTTGTCCAAATCGAGTTAATCCATGAGTGTCCAGGTTTGTTTTGAAAAGGAATTTTAGGTGAAAATGAATTAGATACTCTTATTATGATTTCATCATCGCATTCATATGACAATTTTACCACTAATGTTCCATATTGTTAACTTATACCTTTATAATACGATTTGTTGGAAAATGTTGAAATGAACAACAAAAACCCAAACAAAGTCATAGTCCCTTCTAACTTGAAGGCTGGCTATGAGAAAGCCTCGCAGTGGAAGTCGGTGGCAGGAGTGAACGGTGAGGCGTGGCGTGCATGAACGGTGTGACGGGGCAGGCCGCGGCGTTGAAGCACCGGCGGAGAAGAGAGAGAGAGAGACGAGTGAAGGAAGAAAGAACGGGACCTGAGAGAGAGAGTGTGACGTGGAGGGACGGCCGGCAGGCGGCGGCTCGCCATCACGGCAGCGCTATGAAGGCGGCGATTTTGGTTCAGGCGGTGGTGAGGAATATAAGGACGCAGAACCATGATGGGGAAGATGAGGAAATTGGTTTTTTAACTATTATTTACATTTTTTTAATGTATTAAAATGGCTGATTTTTTGGACCCTTATATCTAATTGAACGGTCCAGATCTGGTTGCTGGAGAGAGGCTGGAGACACAAGGCAGGAGAGAATCCAAACTCGAAAACCCGTCATAAGATGTCTACCACCCTACAAACCTAACTACCTCACTTGAGAATTACAGTGAATGGCAAACACACACTCACAAAAAGCATTCCCACTGCACAAGTGATTACTCGGGCTTGAGTCACTCACAACTTTTGGGTGCCATGACCCCTCTAAGTGCTCCTATTTATATATTGTTAAAAAATAGTGAGAGACAGAGATTTTTTCTGGTAATAGTGTGAGACATAGATAATGACATGAAAAAAAAGGAAGCAGGGGTTAATTATGTGAGGGAAATAAGAATGTAATTCCAAAATAGAAGGTAGTTTATTAGGCTTGAAGTCATAGTACGAAAGGTGATATTATTCCTTTCTTTCCCGTCCACTCCTTCTTAGGGCCGGTCTTAGGGGCAAGCTGCTAAAGCAGCGGCTTTAACCCCAAAATTTTTTTCTTCTAATTTTATAAGATTTGTAGGTCTTCAAAAAAGACTCAAACTCAAATTATATTTTATTTATATTTGTTTTGTTATTACAATATATATTTTGTCCGTCTCTTAAGTATAGTTGTATGTATACATAACAAATATTTACATCAATTATAATAATTTTGCTTTAAAAATATAAAATATTAGACAAAAATAAATTTTAAATATAATAATTTTTTTATAAAAATATATATTTTTTAATTTTAAAAAGGCCTCCATAAAAATTCGCTTTAGGCCTTAACATATGTTGGGCCGACCCTGCTCCTTCTTTGTCTCATTTTTTGGGTAACCTTTTAATGAAAGGCGAAATTTATTGTATCAATCCAAGCCTCTCATGCTCTTTTTAGGAGACATTGACTTCATATTAATGCTTAATTCGTTTTTACTCTTATCAATTTCAATTTTAGTTATACAATTTATGCTGTGTTGTTTAATTTTTAGTATATTTTATATTTCGATTTTGAATTAGATTTGAATTGAAATTAATGTGTTCTTCATTGGACTTACAAAGAGTAAACTTACAAAGAGTAAATAATTGCACCAAAGGTGTTTGATGAACCGTTTACACCAACTAAGTTGTGTTTCTTTAAGATTGTTTAGGATTGGAATATGTTAAGTGGTTACATAATTCCACTAGCCACTAACAAATGGAGCTTGTTAAGGCTTTCCTGTAGAGAACTCAAGGATCATTGTCTAGGTTCCAAATGATCATACATATAGATAGTTGATTGAAATTAACCTTAATGGAGGCTGATCTAATTTCTAAACCAAGTAGGCGTCAAGTATAATTAAACTAAGCATGTGTTTGAGCAAACAACCTAATTAAACACTTATTTAATAATTTAATTTGAAATAAGTTTTTTTTATGCATAATTTGAAATAAGTTAAAGCATATTATTTTCAAAGTTTTTTTTTTGACACAGTTATTTGAAAAAATTAACTAAAAACTGTGTATAGGAAGGTCGTAAACTATTTTTATAAACTTATTATCATAACCTCAAAGAAGCTCTTTATAAGTTCAAAAAAAAAAAAAAGAAGGTCTTTATAATCCTTGAATCTCATAAAATAGTATAATTTTCCCGCTATTTTCTTATGATTGATCTTGATGCTTGAGTTTTTGTTAAAACAAGCCCATAGTGGCATAGTGTATGGGCCTTCGTCGTATGATAAAACCATGAGCCTCAGTCATGTTGGACTGAAAGTTATTTATTTATTTTTTATATGTCTGAGCTGAAAACTTATACATCAAAATGTTACGATTTTTTGTTTGGATATATCTTAAAAAAAAATAATTAATGATTGAAAATCAAAGAAAGAGACGTTATGCTTAACGATATGGGATTAAGTAACTGGTATCTTTCACGGGTTATCGCCAAGTAATTAGTCAACTTCACGATGGACAAATCACCAAATTTTTAGGCTCCATATCCCAAATTGTGAAGCTTCTTGTTGTAACGGACTCAACCACTTCACCACTCTCCTTTAACGCATCACCCTCCACATCAAGGCTTTCGCTATAAATCAATTTTATTATGAGGTGTTAAATATACTTTATTAGTTTTTATTTAACAGTTATACTCTTTGAATTTTCATTTTTAATAAATATTGATTAATTAGAGTGTGCATACATACGATTTTTTATGATAAATAAAAAGAATTTAATTGGTATACACTGACAGTGTAAATGTTTTTTACATTGTCAACTAATCAGAAATTGACATAGCATCACAAATCTTTGATTCTTATCCTAACCACTTTAAAAGTCATCAATTTCATGATTTCTGATTGGTTGTCAGTATAAAAATCTTTACACTAATACTGTATAGAAATTAAACTCAAAAAAAAAATGGGGGTTTGCTTTTTTTTTTTTTTTATCAATCCAAAATTTACAATGGGGGGTTTGCTTCATTTTCCTAAAATAAAAGATAATAAAAGCCAGCTCATTCGTCAATTCGTCACAGCGAAAATGTGTCCTATATAGCTGTGCTCTTCCTAAAAATAATCTTAAGAAGTGTTGATTTTAATGCATTCATACGATTCTAAAAAGATTGTTAGCAAAAAATACGATTCTAAAAAGATGACGAAAAAGATTTGCCCTTTTTTTGCTCCTTTTTTCTATTTAAAAGAAGGGAATCTTTATTTAATGGATTAGATAGCTTTCCTTATAAGCGAGAACAAAAGCGTCAAAACGTTTTCAATCCGTGAAAGAGACTCCAACCTTGGCTTTCTCTGTTTCTCTTTTCTACTCCAACACCTCTTCTTCTTCTTTCTCTCTTTTAAATTCTGCATTATCTTCACAATTTCCTATCTCCTCAAACAATCTCTGCGCCAGAGTCTCCCAGATCCGAAAACCCCATTAGGGAAAGATTGAAGCTTTGATTTGATCGTTTGAGATATGTGTTGCCCGGGGAAGGTGTGCATGCTATGCACGTGTATCATTCTGGTGGTGATCGCGATCGGGTTGGTATTCGGGTTCGGGGTGTTCAAGCATGGATTCCACAAGCTTAAGGATACTGTCAGTTACTGCGATTCCTGCGGCGGAGACGGCGGAAGAAGGCCCTTCTTGGGTTATGCGCCGCCGCCATTGTTCTAGTTCCGTCTGTTCATGGTTCTCTTCATGTTATTCTCTTCCATTTCATTCTTGTTAGTTTTTCTGGGGATTTGAATTGTTTTTAGCCTTTTTTTATATATAAAATTGTTATATTTGGTATTTGTAATTAGGATTGTTTTTTGGGATTCACCGTTTTGATTTTCCTTTTTCTTTCTTTTCTTGGTACAGATCATGTTGATTGATTTTCTAATATGTCCCATTCGTTCTTGCTATGCTGTTATCAAACGAGTTAGCGTTACTATAGTTTTTTTATTATTATTCTTTTTGTTTAGATAGGCATTAAGACTACTTTTATTTAAAAGATTTTTTTTAAAATAATGTACATACTCTCAGATTATTAGATGATTATAATGATTGAAACTTATTTTGTACTTTCCATTTGCGCCTGCTGCTTATGCCCAAGTCATCTCACAAATCTGTGATAATACAACAAATTGAGAAAAGGGCAACACGCCAGTATTTTAACTATTTGCATTCTCAAAAATAATATTTGAAATAATAATCTGAAAAGTGGCTTTTGATTATTTGTCAAAAAAAAAATTCACATGTAGGGTCAGGGAGTTTATCTAAATGTAGAAACTTTTTTCTTTTTGAAAAGAATCTAAATGTAGAATCAAATTGTCATATGTCCCCCTTTTGTTCCTATTAAACATCATATATCCATTCATTCTCAATGAATTCGCCCAAAGTGAAAGGAAGAGATTTAAGAGACATGAAAATGGATGCTCATTGTGGGTAGGGGTGGGAATAGGCTAGGCCGAGCTTGACCCTGATAAGTCTGGGCCTGGCCTGCGTTCAATTCTCGAGACCTGAGCTTGGCCTATGGCCTAATATAGGCCAAATTTTAAGGCCTGAGCCTGGCCTATTTTAAGGCCTGAGCCTGGCCTGAAAGCATATTTAAAAGCCTACTTATTTACAAGATCTTTAAATATGTCTCCATCTATAAATAGGTCATAGGCTTTCACTTGTAAAGAGGCTCGTAGGCCTCTAATGATAAAGAAGTTGGTTGGCCTATACTAACAAATATGTCACCAGACGTTAAAAATAAATAGGCAAGTAGGCCACTAAATGACCAATAAGCCTTTATTTTCAAATATTATAATGTAAATATATATTATAGTAATATAATATATATTTATGTGTGCCTATATATTAAATAGGTCGGCTTGATAGGCTTAATAGGCTTTTTTTAAAAACCTTAAGCCTAGCCTCTTTAGCTATATAGGCTTTTTAAAAGTCTTGACCTGACCTTTTTACTAAATAGGTTAGGTCGAGCTAGACCTTAAATAGGCTAGGCCGTAGGCCCCGACGAGCGGCCCGATCTATTCCCATCCCTAATTGTGGGTATTCCATATTCATAAAAAAAAATAAAAAAGGAAAGGGAATTATGGTTTTATTTTCATACCTTAACTTCCTATTATAACTGTTAATTCTTGGTGATTAAATCAATTAATTTTATGACTGATTTTCCCATAAATAATTTCAAGACGGTCACACCAAAGTGACACGGAATCACGAACGTGGTTATCCCTAGGGGTGTAAGTGGATCAGGTAAACCCGACCAATTCGACCAACCTGAACCGATCCAAACCATTTAAAATCGAAATTGATTAGTTCGGGTAAAAAACCGAACCGACCCAATTGGAACCGAAGAGCTTTGGTTCGGGTAGTGGTTTTTATTTTCCAAAACCGACTACCCGACCCGATCAAATTACACTTCAACGTTTCCCCCCTAATTTCCTGACCTAACTGAGTATGTTTCACATTTCACATCTCTCAGCCTCTCTTCTCACTATCGCACACAGCCATGAGCCACTCACCCTCATCTCATCTCTGACCTAGCCTCACAGCCGCCGCTGCACACAGCCGCAACCTCCATTGCAGGCCGCTCAAGCAGATCATCGTCTCCTCGAACCTCCCTCCCACAGCGTCGAGCTTCATCGTCCAAGAAGCTTCGTCGCACTCACGCTTCATCCTCTCCGAGCTGCGCCGTCCTCCGTCAAGAAGCTCCAACCTCCGTGTTGCTGTTGCAAGTTAAATATGAGTGAATATGTTCTTTTTCAGATTTAGAAACCCTATGTGTTTTTCAGCTTGTGTAATAGAGTAGAACATGAAAACATTATGGTAGCATTTTTCATCATCTGTTTTTCAGCCTGTGTTTTTGACAGATTTGTTATAAATTCTTATGGTTTTTGGATTATTTTGCATTATGTAGAATTTTGGCTTATTTTAAGAAAGCTACCCGATCATCCAAACCGAACCAAACCGATCCATCGGTTTGGTCTGGTTTGGGTCTTGTAGCAAAAAATGTAGAAAACCGAACTAAACCGAACTGACCAATTTTGATTGGTTCGGATTTTTTTCCGGCCTAAAACCAAACCAAATCGACTCGTTACACCCCTAGTTATCCCAATCTAAGTCGTGCCCACCTTGTATGGGTTCATGGGTGGGGTGGGATATATTACGTGTACTGCTTGCGTAAAAGTGAGCCTTGCTTGTGAGTTGTGATGACATTTCTTCGGAAATGCTTGCTTCAATTTACAGTGAGATATTTTTTAGAAATCGAGTTTAAATCTGTTTTTTTTTTTTGTTAAGTATGTTATTAATCCCTAAAAATTGTTAAATTTTGATTTTAGTTCATATAAAAGTTTTATTCGTTTTTATTCCCTACATTTAATAAAAGCAGTGTGTTTTAGTCCGGGATTAAAAACACATAATACAAGCTGGTGCTAGCGATAATTATCTTATACGAGTCGGACCAGGCAAGCTTAATGTTGGGACTGCAAACTCATCTAGTGGGTAGCCTGAGTCAAGATTGCGGAAAAGGGAGAGAATAAATGGAAAAGCAAGAGATTAGAGGTAGGAAGAAGGAGGAGACAATGTCCTTACATGCCATGTCCCACATAATCTAACCCATAGTTTTGGATGGAAAGTCTAACCCATAGCCAGCTCAGTGAGTCCGATAGTTTGTAGGGACCAAAAATATATTTAACCCTATTTTTTTTAGTGTTGTACACCATTTTTTTATGATGTCAATCAATTATAATATATGATAATTCATGATTGTTTGACAATGTAAAAAATCTTGAAAATAATAATATTTATCAATTAAATCCGTTAAAATATTATATAAAACTTAATTTTTTATGTTGATTTCAGGTTTGTAAGGCGGGAGACAACCATGTGGGAGAGAATAGCTGGTGTACTAAAGAGAGGTGCTAAATGTCTTTTTATTTTATATATGAATAAATATATCACAAATTCAACTTATGGTAGAATCTTACTATTCGTGTTACAATCTCGTGTTTTACGTGTAGGGGTGGCAAAACAGGTTGAGCCCGACGGGCCAACTCGCCACTTTTTGGAGGGACGGGGTAGGGATTTCGACCTACCAACCTGCCACAACCCGCCCCGCCACAACCCACCATGAAAACGGGGCGAGAGCGGGGCGGGGCGGGTTGGCCTGTCGGGTTGGTTTTTTTTTTTTTTTTAGTTCTCATTTTTTTAGCCTTTTAAGTTTTAATGTTAGTCATGGTTTTAATAGTCACTACATAAGTACATGGTGATTGTTAGAAAAATGGTGCCATGTATATTTTTATTCATTAAAAAAAGTTCAAAATGCTATACTACTAATCAAAATGCTATACTTCCATGCATATACTAAAACATTTATATTTTTATCATGTGAAAGTCCAGTTTTGTGCATATAGAGATTCATAACCATGCATATGTTGGATATCTTAGTATTTACATTCTAGTGTGTATACCTCCTATTCTTTCATCAAAGTTGATTTTGAAGACAAGATAACTAAGCTAGAGAAATTTCAATAGCAGAAAATGGCTACAGGATCACAGTAATTACTAAAGGAGATATAGTAATATCTTATGCATGTGTTAAACAATGGGAAAACAAATACAAAGTTTGATTTTTGCTTGGTGCATGCATTAAGATTGTATAATTTAGGTTCTCATAATTAAACAAGTAAGTCTTTATATTGATACTTTTTCATTAATTTAAATCATTTCCAAGTGGAAACATGGTTATTTTAGAGATAATTTAAGTAATTAACTATTTAATTTAATTTAATTTTTTTGTTTTAAAAAAAATGGTGGGCCAACCGCCAACCCGTCACGAGGCGGGGTGGGGGTAGATTTTCGACTCATTTCCAAAATTCAACCCGCCCCGCCCTGTTTTAGGCAGGTTGACGGCGGGGCGGGGCAGGACGGCGCGGGGCGGGGCGGGTTGGCCCGCTTTGCCACCCCTATTTACGTGTCTTCTCTCCACTTCTGATCTTATATAAGATCTCGATTTTGACAAGATTTGGTTGAGTCTTTATTTATCCACGTGCTTACGCTGCAGTAGCCTATTGCAAGTAGCCTTGTAACAATGCCTATGGTTTTAGCAATGTATCACAATATTAATAATTGCTTTAAATTTATTGAATAAAAACTGGCTAATTTTTTTGATAAAAATAAAAATAAAAATAAAAATTGCGGTTTTGATTAATTAGCTTTAACAAGGCAATCAATTGCCTTCAGGTTACAGTCGTTACTTTCTTATCCCAAAAGGTCTATCTCAGTATCTCCGTTTGTTTATACAGATGTACCCCCTTTCTTTAGTTGATATCACCTTTAGGCCGTCCTTTCTGCGTTGTTTATTAGAGAAGAAAGAGGTGGAAGGGTAGAGAAAATGAGTAAAAAATGAATAAATTTTTAGATTGAAAGAAGTAAAAAAGAAGTAGGAAAGAAAAAAAAATTGAGTTTTATTATAAAGACATATTTGATCATAGTAACATATTTAGAGGGTGTATTGGATTATGATTTTAAAAGATTGTTTTAACCATAAAAAAGTCTTGTGGATTTTAAAAGACTATATAAGAATGTAATGACTTATAAGATTTTAAAAGACTTTTTTTTAAAGATTGTTATAATCAAGATTCTCGTGTGTGGATTTTAAATGATTTATATCGTAAGACTTTATAAGATTTGAATGGATTATATATATGGATTTATAGGATTTGAAAGGAACACGTGAATTTTTAGCAAAAATTCAAAGTTACAAGAGTCAATGAAAAAAGTAATAATCCAATATTTATAGCATCCACCACACCAGGAGGTGCAACAACTTATTGCTATCCTCCAGAATTCAGGATTCATAGTTTTCTTTATCCTTTTGTTTATTATTTCCTTGTTATGTATCCCATTTGAATTACTACTACAACATATTTAAGAAATTTATTAGTTATTTTACAAGAATACTTATCATATCAATCAACAAAATTATAATTGGGAATAAATGTTAAAAAAATATGGAATCAAAAAAATACAATATGGAATAAAGAAACCTTTTATATATAAGTATTCCATATTTTATTACGCTAGAGAGTCTACTAATTTCATTCAATTTGTATTGATCGATATGCAATACAAAAATAAAATATACAATATCTTGATTGAATATCACAAGACTTTTTTGTCATAAAAAAGTCCATTAAAATCCTTTGAATTCCCAATCCAATATAATCCAATACACATTACAAAAGAAAATGATTGAATTGACAAATCAATTTTGTCTCCCTTTTCTCTTTCTAAGTGACTTGCTAAGAATTAGAATATTAATTAATGATCATTTGGATTTAATGTAGACATGTTGTCTGGCCTCAAATCTTAGCATTATTATCAACTTAAAATTATTCTCCTTTCAGCCATGTTAAGGTAAGGAGGTGCCTCTAAACCTAGAGGACAACAAGTTAACAACCTATAATAATATCACCGAGAAATGCTTGATTACTAGCAATATGATACATTATCTGGCATTAATATAAAATTACATCTGACCCTTTGCATCTTCAAATCAAAAGACTCGGGCTATGATTCAACTACCTAAGTTAAACTCTTACTGCTATGAAACTGCATAATTCGATGACAAAGGGAGGAAACTAGGAAGGAAAAAAAAGAATGACTTGTTGCTTATATATCAAGAGTACTACATAAAATATGTACATTGAAATCACGAAAAATCCATCTGAGTTGCATTCAATTAAACAAATCCTGCACAACAAATATTCAATCAACCTATTCTGTGTGTAGGTTTAGTTACATCTTCTGTTCCTATCCTCCTTTGAAGTTAGAAAATCTTCAGAATCCTTTCCAGGCATTAAGAACTTCATGGAAGACTTCAGAAATCAAATCCCTGTCTGCACTTTGCAAGAAGGCAGTGAAATCATCCCGAATGTGATATATTTTACCAAACTTTACAAGATATTGCATGCAACTAATCTTCAGCTTCGGCAATCGATATAGGGATGCATTTTGGAGCCTTTCAAGTACATTCTTTTCATCAATATCTTCTAGAAGACTCTCATGACATGCCTCTCTCAAGTCACATATATCATACTTGTCAGCTGCATGCAGAAGGGCTAGCCTATGTGTCACAAATTCTTCATGTTTGATGGTCCCATAAAGATAGTTTAGAAGTGCTTGGCAAGTTTCAATTGACATGTCTGAAATGTTTATGGTAGATAGATCTTTCTCCTTAAGATTATATGTGAACATGCTGAGGAAAACAGGGGACCTGGCAGCAACAACAGCCCGATGGGCACCTATGGTTCCATCAGAAGCATTGATTGTGATGTCTGTGTGGATGCCTTCTGTTAGCATTCGACCGAGAGACTCAAGAGCTATTGCATTTGATCTTTGTTGCATAGATCTGTTAGGCCAGATAGAGCAAGGCTCTCCACCCTGTATTAAAAAAAGAAAGTAGTAATTAAGGTTAAAAAACACACAAGAAATTCAAGAATACTCCTAGGGTACTGGCAGTTTTTAACCATTCATAGTTGAGTTAATAACATGTTATGTTTAATTCAATAACTTGTATGATTATGCGGTGCTACTTTTTAGAGTAATGCTCAGACTATACAAGAGACTCTCCTCATAAGGTTCTAGTTGCACTCAAACAAATATATCATTACTAAGATTCTGCTTCATCATTAGGTGATTATCCCTCAAGACCGAACAAAGGGATTGATTAAGTGGTCAGGATTATAACAATGTATTACATATATCAGCAAGTACCCTTCTGTCTCAAAATAATATTATCATTTGGAATCAATACTATACAGGCAACTAAAAGTAAAGATATGTGTATGTACATTTGGGCATGCAATCTTCAAATCCAGGAACTCAATGTCAATAATGAATTTCCCAGGTAGTGGAATTTCAATTAGCCAAACAAAGCCTTCGTTGTTGCTGAGCAATTTGTCTACTGTTTCTGCATCGTAGTGAAAAAAGTAATCAGTTAACATGAGAAACCAGTGAATTATTAAGAATTTAGAATACTGAACATTCTCAATAGCAGATTATTGAGGAGGAGTTCTGATGATGCAAGAAGAAATGGCATAAATATTAAGGAAAATACTACTAGCACATCTTTTTTTTCTCTCCTTTTATTAACGTGTTTGTTTCCACGTCAAAAGGTTGCAAAACCAAGTGTGATTATATAGTAAAGAGTGATGATATTCTCACACTTTTTTTTTCCTTCTCATACCCTCTTTTATGCCCTATTTTATAACGATTGATTAAAAGACTTTTATTTTGTAAACAATAATGAATAGATAACAAATGGTCATAAATTAGTTGTGAAAATGGTGTTGGGAAAAAGGGATATTGTGAAATGATCATTTTTCAATAGCAAAAGTTGAACAGATATAAGCTGATATGTATTCAAGTTCGTATATATAGTATTATTCACATGTTTTAGCTATCTTCTATTTCCACTTATTAAAAAGCTTGTACTACTAAGTAAAACTTAAAATTATATTCAATCATATATCATATCCTCTATGCATCAATTATATAGGGGTAAAAAAAGAAAAGTGAAAGAAAGAATAAAAAGCACAAGAACTAGGATAACCTGAACGGGCCAAGGCCTTGCAATCTCTAGGAGAAGTAAGCAGCCGAATGATGAAAGATGCTATAGGGAGACTGTCTTTCGTTAGATTGGACATTTGTGGATATAATTTAACACATGAAACCCTGCTCTTCTCCACTGATAAATTCCTTCATTTCAGAATAAGAATACTCAGTAATCTATCCACAACCCACAACGGATAAATTTCTTAAAGTTTAGGCAAAATTTTGTTAGAGAAAGTCTGAAATTAGATTTGTTGAATACAACAAAAGACAAAAATACCCTTAAAATTTGTCTAAATGCAGCAACTTTAGGGAAATATAAATTTAAAGAATCCAAATCCATTCAGAAATACTAAAAAATATCTTGAAACAAAAGGGAAAGCTTTGTTTTTGTTTTTTTGTTTTTTAATGATTAATGGATACCCCACTTTTGTCCTGTAATGAAAACATGGTTTTTGCAAAATCCCCTGCATCCAAAGTTAGAAACATGATATAGCTTTCGTTGAAGAGAGAGAGAGAGGGATTTACCAATTCCACATGGCTATGTTGAAAGGATCGGATTTGCGGTAAGTGCATGAGGCCAAGTTGTGGATTCTCCATTGGGCGAAACGAGATGTGGTTTCGACTCTGTATGCAGAATCCACAGAATCGTTCATTCTATTATCAGCAAAAGCAAGGGCTGCAGTGCTTTCACGGATTCAATCCAGAATATCCTCCAACAATGATTCTCCGTACTTTCCCAGGTTGACTCCTTCTTCTACAATTTTCAATCTTCATATGAAGAATTGAATATGCTCTGTTTCTCACTCTGTCTCCTCTCTCTGCACTGCCACGGGACTTTTTTATTTTTTATTTTTTATTTTGGTGAAAAAAATAACCCTGAAATGTTGAAAACAGTCGAACAATATCAATAACTGTTGTTTGATTATATTGAAATTCTATCCAAAGGTTTTGGACACGCAGGGATTTCCATTGATGGCGAACTAGCGCGTGTGAGAGAGAGGGATTTGTTTGTTTTATAGTGTTATATACAGAGGGATGGTGTCATGGTGATGACAGATGAGATATATGTGTATTGATTGGTCTTTGCTTGTATGATTGGGGATGTAGGAGATGTACCTGTTATGTTGTGTTAGTTATTTGTTGTTTTACTCTCCTATTGGGGTGGGCTTGGAAGGGAAAAGAAAGTTTAATTTTTTATACTTTGAAGCAAAGTATCAATTCCTTGGAATTTTTTGTTCTTGGATTCTAGTATCATTATTAGCACTTTAGACATTTTTAAGTTGAAAATTTTCCTACTATATTATTGAATGCATGACAAATCAATCGTGGCAATAGTAAGGGAAAGAATATTAAATCATAAAGTTTTTATGGTACATTGCCCTCTCACCGAAGTCCAAGTGTGGGAGTCTTGTGTTGATTTTAGCTGTATTTACGACATCCTTCATTCTCGGTGCTTGTCTTGGAACGTATGGCCTACCACAGTTGAGTTACAAGTTGGGTAAAGGCTCTATTGTGAGAGTCCACGAGACACTAAGAATTAAGAAGATCTTCGACGGTGGCTCTTACCTAAGTTTTTATAACTGGTTCTTAAAAATTCATTCATAAATGGATGACCTGGATATTCCTAAATGCAACCATAAACCATTCTTGCCAAAAAACTTTATTTGAAATAAAAATAAATATAAATAGAAGTATAAATAATAAGTGGAATCAATTGTAGGAGCCACTTAAGAACCTACATGAGCTATTTCATTGGAGTGAGAAGGGGATGGGTTCTTATATCCCATGTAACATCTATGGACCCACAAATATGGTTCTACGAGCATCCACAATGGTAAAACCACATTTTGGTTCTTAACTATCATTTTGTGGGTTCATAAATGCCACGTAGGATATAAGAACCTAACCCATTTTTCACTCTAATGAAAGAACTCATTTTAGTTCTTAAGTGAGTCTCACAATTGACCTCATTTACTATTTATACTTCCATTTATATTTATTTTTATTTCAAACAAAGTATTTTTGCAAAAAAATCTTTTGGCAAGAACGGTTCTTATATAAGCTACATGGTGGTATTTAGGAACATCCATGTCCTCCATCTTTAATGAGTTAATTTTCAAGAACTAGTTCTTACAAATAAGAACTCATATAAGAACTATCATTGGAGATGGTCTAAGAATATTATACCCATTCCTTTTTCCATATGTTGCAAGTGGACCAATTATATCGTATATATCAGTTGAGTGTGCCAGACTGCCAGAGCCATTATCTCTTCGATTCAAGGTGCTTTCTATTTATCGAAACTTTGAAATTTATTTTCTAACAAACTTTTCCTCTCAATTTTCTTCATAAATTGAGCAATGCTTCTCACCGTTGCTTTGCCATTCATTTGTTAATGCCATTTCTCACATAGCAGCCCAAAAATCATCAGCTCCATGGCCACCACCCAAAAACACCCAAACCTTGATAGACTCAGCCTAGCACTGTCGCAAAAGCAGCTCTCACCCACCATCCACCCTTGCTGTTCCTTCTCTTCTGTTTTTGCGGTAAACAAGAAAAAAGAAAAGAAGCCTTTCTTCTCCTTTTTCTTCTTTCTTTCTTTTGTTTTTTGAGGTCTTCTTTATTTATTTATTTATTTATTTATTTATTTTCGTTACTATTGTTTTGGGCTGATGGCTTGCATGTGGGCTTGTTTGGTGGGTGGTTTAAGGGTTTTAGACTCTTCTAGTTTGGCCAATTAAAAAAATAAGGAAAATGGGCTTTGTCTTTTTTTCATGAAATGAATAAGTTAAATTTTGATTTGCCGCCACCTTATATTTGACCGTATGTAATGATGAGATATTGGGTTTGTGTTTAGTGTCTACCAAAGACTTTCCCACATATTCAACATCACCTTTAAAATTTTAATGTATTGAATTAAGGTGGGGGATTTAAAAGATTTAAGTGGCGTTTTACTTTGTTAAAGAAAACTAATTAACACCGAAAAGGACTTTGATACAAAAATTGGAGCTAATGAACGCTTAGTGTTGTAGACTTGTTGCATTTAGATTGATAATAAATTGTATTTGATGTGTTTTAATGAATAAATTAAAAATATATGACACTTTTATTGCTCTAGTCAAAAGCACTCGACTGTATAGGAGGACATCCCTATATAAAAAAAAAATCATAATTTTGATAAGTAAAAGTTTTCACCCAATCTATAATATGCAGCACAAGCCACAAAGTAGGGATGGCAACTCAGACCCTACCCACTGGTTACCCGCAAAAAATACCCACAATGAGTAGGGTAAAAACCCGTTTTATGGGTATGGGTACGGGTACGGGCACGAGTATTTACCCGCAAATCTGAGAGGGTATGGGGGCGGGTACGGGTACCTTAGTACCCACCCCGCCCCATACCTGCATATATATATATATACACACATATATATATTAATACATATAATCAAAATACTTTGGAGGCACTTATGTGTGCACAAAGCTGGATAAAGCATGATAAGAAATATAATAAATGTTGCATTAATATATTTGTTTAATGAAATTTGTGTTCAGTCTAACCATAATTTTATTTTTTGTTCTAATTTCTATTGGTATAACTGGATGAAAGCAATAGTTACACATGAAAGACAAACATTTGCAGTCTTTTTAAGACTATGATTTAGAAGATGAGGTAAGATAATCTAATAATTTGTTACTAATTATTGCTTTACAAGTTTATAATATATAACTAATAACTAATATAATGTATGTTTTTTATTTTACAGGTTTTGGAGAACATCGGCAATATCTGCTCAAGAATTACAACTTGATGAGTTTATTGTTTTGGGTGTTTATTGTTATTTACTTGTTTTGGATATTTTACATGTTTTTATTTAGTATAATATGTTGGTTTGTAATGTTTCATGAATACATTCGAAACATCGTGGGATGGTTTTTTCAATTAAGTTATGATTTTTTGTTATTTATATTTTTTTTCTTTGTTAAAGTGCGGGTAATGGGTGTGGGTACTTAGGTACCCAGAGGGTACGTGTAAGGATACTGAGATTGCTACCCACGAGGGTACGGATCCGGGTCCGGGTACGGATAATTTTTTCAAACGCGGATATGGGGACTGGTACTATAGTACCCTGTCCAAACCCTACCCATTGCCATCCCTACCACAAAGTAAGAGGAATATACTACCGAAACACTTTTATTTCATTCAACTTGCCGGATGGTGCAAGCTTGGTGGTCAGTTCGATAAATAGTATTTTAACTCTTCTATATATTGAGCTTCTCTGTAAAATAAGTAAATATAATGTATTTATATTTGAATCATTTAATAGTTTTGGTTAACAATATATATTTTAGATTAAATTAAGAATAAATACATCCTTAATTATTTATTGACTTAATAATTAAGCTTATTTTTATTTTAAAGAAAGCATGCATAATAAAATATTATTGTTGGTCGTGGCAACCATAACCCAAGAGGGGGGTGAATTGGGTTTATAAAATTTTCTAAATAAATTTATCAAAAACAATTTTCTCAATATAAAATCTTAACTCACACAGTAAGCAATAAACAAATTATGAATATATGAGAAACAATATGAATTAAACAATGGAGATAGGGAAGAGAATACTTGCACACGTATTTTATCCTGGTTCAGCCACCAACCACCAGTGACCTACGTCCAGTCCCCACTCCACCTGTGGGATTTTCTTCCACTAATAAACAAGCTTATAAACTGGTGCTTGCAACCTTTGTACAAAATAGAGCACTCTAACCACGCCTCCTGGGATACCTCACCCACCACGTGTAAGAGCCTCAGCGACCTCTAGCACTCTCCCTCACGTCTCCGGGATACCTCACCCACGCTTCTGAGCCTAGAGTTGTACACCAAAGGAATGCCCCACCGTTTACAATAGAAGGATACCTCACCTTCTAATTAGAGGGATACCTCACCCTCAACCTAGGGATACCTCACCCTATTACTGGTTTAACACAAGGAGTAGAAGGAATTCGAAGCACTCTAGCTAGTGCAGATAATACAAATTGAAGCACTATGAGTATAATGATATTCTCACAATTTGACTCAAATTATTTCAGAGTGTAAGATATTTTTATTCAATATTCTTCTTTTTTTTTTTGTGTTCCAAAAGCCCGCTTTTTATACATATTGAAAATATGAACGTTGGAAATTTAAGAGGAAACCACTGATATAGTGAAAGTATTCGTTTGCCAATTTAAGACATTTCAGCTCATGGGCAAGCCAAAAATGGAACCTTGAAATCATTTGATAAATAGAAAAGCAAGTCGATCTTTAAAAAAGATTTAGTCATGAATTGAACCAAAACTGTTTATTTTCATTTGAGAACAAGTTCCAATATCTAGCATGTATTGATATTTGCTTTGTGAGACATATCCTATTTAATGCATGGCTAATATTCACCAAATCAAGATAAGAATATACTTGACTTTCACTATCAGGATCAATTGCCAAAAAATCTTCCCGTTGCACCATGTTTAATATATATACGTGGAAAGAATAACGGGCTATTAATTTGGGCAAAGAATGATTGTATCATCATCTTGGGACTTTATTATTGGAACGTGATTATAATTAAAATAAATTAAGATTTGACACTTTGATTCAATTTAAATGATGCACCGTTTGAAACTTGATTTAAAAGATTAATTGATTTTGAAAGTAATCCATACAGTGAAATAGAATGCACCATTTGAAAACTAATTAATAGACAAAAATATATATTATTTTTTTATGTTAAATCAGTTTCCCTGTATTTGAAAACAATTTGAAAAAACACTTTACAAATCAAAAGCTCAATTAAGAACCTTTTACTCAAGAGTGTAGTGTTTTAGTTAAATTGGTTAAATGAGCCAAAGTGAGTTTTAGTTATTATACTCTTACATTAACATCTAAGACCTAGTATATTTACCCAATCTTGCTTGAGGTCTTGATGCTTGAAAACCTGATACTCCTAGCTTATTTGTATCTTGCTTTGCTAGCCTTTGAGTACCTGCATGCTTGGAATTATATTTTCTTTTTCTTTTTGTCCTGCATGCTTATGGTTAGTGTTTGTCAATCATCAAAACATAATCAAATATATAATTACAATTATATATCAAGCAAACACATTCACGTCACGTACGTAAAGAAAGCAAGCTATCAACGGTTGGACACTAACATTTATTGTTATTGAACGTTTTCTTGCAAATAGATGATAATTAAGGAGTGGTGCAGAAGGCTCAAATTGCATGTTCATTGGCTGTGGTTGGAGGATGCAGGCAGCTGAAAATTGATGAAACTTCTTTGCAAGTTTGAGAAAGTGGAAGCAATAAATGAGGAGCTTGGCTTATTATCTCACAAAAAGAAAGCTTTTCTTATTGTGACAAATCACAAGACTAACGAACGAAGACTTGGTGAGACATCACACTTATCATCAGGTCTCTCATCGTCAACTTCTAAGTCCTACGATTGAGGGAAAGGATCCAAAACCACACCCATGCTTAGTTTTAAAATAATAGTTATTGCCAGTATTTATCACGTAATGTTGGTATAGGATATACATATTTTAATTTTTATTAAATATTTATAAGCGCACATGATGAGGAGCCACTTGAGAGTTAATTGATGCTCGCAACAATGTTTCACTTTCTAAATTAATTGTTCATTTTGTAGAATATATGCCTTTTTTTTCTTCTAAAAAATATATTAATTCATTCAAATTGGTAAAATACATCCAAAACAACACAAATTAAACATCGCTAAAAACCAAAAAAGATGAATCTGCGAACAAACTCACAGCACCCAGGTTAATAGTATAACACGGCAAAATGCCTACAAATGTGACAAATCAAAGTGACTGGAATACCCATGCCTCCGGATCTGTAACGTTGATGCCCAAGTCTTGATTGAATCTGTAATGGATCGAAGCTGATCTGCCAATCTGAATCAAACGAACACCGTAATAAGACGGGAAACCAAACGACGCCGCAACAAAACGACGAACAAAACACCGTCGCACGCAGATGACGAAAACACGGAAAAACACGAAAGAAAAACCAGATCTATGTGGAACAATAACTTATTTAGATAAAATGAGAGAAAAAACGATGTAGAGGGGTGATTCCAGGCCAAAAGATGGCCCAAAACCACCCCCTTCCGGTGGATAAGGAAGAAGGAAAAGAGGAGTAGAGGGAAGGTTGGGAGAGAGAGACAGCTCTTGTAGAATATGTGCTAAACCAAGGGATAAGCCTATTTTCGACCACATTTCAATGCGAATATGCGATGTTGAGCAATCAATTTACAAATAATTTTCCATAATTTTAACTGTTGAGATTGAGACTTCTTTTAAAGAGTACACTATTCTACATTTCTAATTAAATATTATGTGAGATACACCAACATACATGCGCCTTGGGGAAAAAGAACAAAGAAGATCCATACACACACACAAATATATATATATATATATATATATATTGGTGAAGTTCAACTTTTGCAAGAATGATTTATTATATTGATGGATCCAGCCAATTAATTAACAGGTGAGAAGTTTTTTCCTTCTCCTCTTTTTTTCTTTTGTGTCATGAAAGCACATTTTTTGACCATTGGATCATATATATATATCATTAGGGTAACCATCTAATGATTTTACAAAAAGAAGTGCGAGGAAAGCTACGCAAACTTTCATGTTGCTAAATGGAACAAGGCAGATTCATACAATATAAGATCAAGCAGCTCAAGTAAATATTTTTTTTATTAAAAAAAAAAAAAACACTATCATCATATAGCTAGCCAGGTTGCGTGAGTATCTCACATGATGATGCAAGCACTACCGTATGGATAATCATAAACCACACCCGGGGGACACGGTGGATAATAATATGATGGTAATGGCAATTGATCTTTAGGCTTGGCTTCCTCTTTCTTATCTTTCACTTCTTCCACACGTTCGAGTTGGACATAGCAAAATTTCTTTCTCAAAGCATTAGTCAAGCAAACAGAATCAACACAATCTCCTATCGCCACCACTTGATCTCTATCTGCCCCTTCTAGCGATACTGAAGTCACACCTGTGCATGCATATTTTGGAGCATGAGCATTAATTACTCAATTACGTGCCTAGTTAGTTATCTTGGTCATGAATATAATTAACCATGGTGTAATTAGGCCTAATTCTTTTTATAAAATAACATAAAAGTACAAAACAAAACAAATGTACCCGGTTCCACTACTGCAATTTTGAGGGCCTTCCTTCTATGTTTCTCACTGTTCATTGGCACCTTTATAACTATTTTTTGCTGCACACCAATAGAATTTTAAGCTCAATAAAACAAAACTTATATATATATATATATATATATATATTCATTAAATAATAATAATACCCTTGATCTTACGGTACCTTCATGATATGGTTGATATGATACCCAAAACAAGCTCCTTATATAACTTCTTCGTCTTTGTGCTTTGTTTGTGGTTTTGAGGTGTTTATTATTGGTTATATTTATATATATTTATAGAGTAGTGTAGCTGCCTAGTGTATTGTTTTATTAGTTGACTCAACTCAGTCAAGAGTCAAGGTAAGCAAGGTGCACCGCAAAGAGAAACTAACTACCTATGATTAGTATTCAGGATGGAACATCCGAGGAAGCCAACAGTGGGACTTGTTTACTTTGATTATGTCCTAATTCTTACGATGTCTTGTTTGAGAAATGAAGACTTTTTCGATGTATGTGTGCCTACGTCAATGCGGAAACTCCAAATTAACTAGTCTGGTATCCATTTCTATCTCTATATATATAGATGTAGGAAGAAATACTTTATTTGTTCCAGCATTCTAATTATATATATAGAGAATAATGCAACAGTTGTATATTTAATTGTACAAAGATTAACTACACTACCACATGTGAAAATAGATTTGACTTCTGTCAATTCATGCCTTTTGAGCAAGGTTTGTGATCCGAGGTTCCTCAATTTCAAAGTTAATCATTTGTATTACATGGGAAGCACTTTTTTCTATACATTTATAATTAATCATAACCATGCAATAATGTTATTATTCATTAAAATTTAATCTGATAAATAATAAGTTTCACGAAAAAAAAAATACGTAAATTGATAATTAGGTAATTAAGCATTGCCAGGCTCACGATCTTGCAAATTGAGTGGCTAGTGGTCTTTCTTTGATAAAAACATGAACATATGCATGACAATGACATGCATGTGATACTTCGAAGTAGGAGATATCAAGGATCAAGCTTCAATTTTGGAGCATATTTATATATATGAGGTTAAGTTGCATAATTTAGCAAAGTATATTGAAAGAGTACGAAGGGGTACTTTAAGGGGTACTTTAACTCATATTCACAAGTAATAAAATGTACAAATAGTATACCTAGTTAATGATTCAACCATAACCCAAACATAACAGTTGAAAATTAACTAAGTCCTCAACCAATACCAGTGACATAACAAACATTCAAAGAAACCACCCAAACTCTTTAAAAAACTTTAAACCTGAAAACCACCCAAAATATGTACCCAAAAACAAACATTCAAAGAGGTACATTGCATACTGAAATCTGTATCTGATATTCGGATGCATTTTTTTGGTATTTAATTCGGTCATTATAACATCAAAGATAATCACATGCATGTAACATTAACAGAAACAAAATCGGGTAAAAATGGGTGAGGAACTGCTAACTTGTCTTCAAGACATACAAGCATTTGAATTTTTGTGTTATCTTGGAGACTAAGCAAATTGATTTTGGGTTGGGTGAATTGCATCAGTAGTGCCATAATGGTCTAATGGGGATTGATTAAGTGGTCAGGATTATAACAACGTATTACATATATCAGCAAGTACCCTTCTGTCTCAAAATAATATTATCATTTGGAATCAATACTATACAGGCAACTAAAAGTAAAGATAACCCTGAAATGTTGAAAACAGTCAAACAATATCAATAATTGTTGTTTGATTATATTGAAATTCTATCCAAAGGTTTTGGACACGCGGGGATTTCCATTGATGGCAAACTAGCGTGTGCGTGAGAGAGAGATTTGTTTGTTTTATAGTGTTATATAAAGAGGGATGGTGTCATGGTGTGATGACAGATGACATATATGTGTATTTGATTGGTCTTTGCTTGTATGATTGGGGATGTAGGAGATGTACCTGTTATTTGTTGTTTTACTCTCCTGTTGGGGTGGGCTTGGAAGGGAAAAGAAAGTTCATTTTTTATACTTTGAAGCAAAGTATCAATTCCTTGGAAATTTTTTGTTCTTGGATTCTGGTATCATTATTAGCAGTACTTGAGAGATTTTTAAGTTGAAAATTCTCCTACTATATTATTGAATGCATGACAAATCAATCGTGGCATTAATAAGGGAAAGAATAATAAATCACTAAGTTTTTTACTTTTTTTTTATAGGACGTTGCCCTCTCACCAAAGTCCAAGTGTGTGAGTCTTATTTCACAAAAAAAAAAAAAAGGTGTGTGAGTCTTATTTTAGTTGTATTTACGACATCCTTCATTCTCATTGTTTCTTGGAACGTATGGCCTACCACAGTTGAGTTACAAGTTGGGTAAAGGCTCTATTGTGAGAGTCCACGAGATATTAAGAATTAAGAATATCTTCGATGGTGGTTCTTACATGAATTCTTACAATTAGTTATTAAAAATTCACTCGGGGATGGATGACCTGGATGTTTCTAAATGCCACAATGAAGAACGATTCTTCTTACAATTAGTTCTTACAAAAACCGTTCTTGTCAAAAAACTTTGTTTGAAATAAATATAAATATAAATAGAAGTATAAATAATAAGTGGAGTCAATTGTGGGAGCCACTTAAAACCAACATGAGCTATTTCATTGGAGTGAGAAATGAGTTGAGTTCTTATATCCCATATAATATTTATGGACCCACAAATGTGGCTCTACTATCGTGAATGCTCTGAGACACCGGTTTTGTGCCCATATTATACCCATTCCTTTTTCCATATGTTACAAGTGGACCAATTATATCGTATATATCAATTGAGTGCCAGACTGCCAGAGCCATTATCTCTTCGATTCAAGTTGCTTTCTATTTATCGAAACTTTGAAATTTATTTTCTAACAAACTTTTCCTCTCAATTTTCTTCATAAATTGAGCAATGCTTCTCACCATTGCTTTGTCATTCATTTGTTAATGCCATTTCTCACATAGCAGCCCAAAAATCATCAGCTCCATGGCCACCACCCAAAAACACCCAAACCTTGATAGACTCAGCCTAGCACTGTCGCAAAAGCAGCACTCACCCACCATCCACCCTTGCGGTTCCTTACTTCCTTCTCTTCTCTTTTGTTTTTTGCTGTAAACAAGAAAAAAGAAAAGAAGCCCTTCTTCTCCTTTTTCTTCTTTCTTTCTTTTGTTTTTTGAGTTATTATTTATTTATTTATTTTCGTTACTATTGTGTTGGGCTGATGGCTTGCATGTGGGCTTGTTTGGTGGGTGGGTTAAGGGTTTTAGACTCATCTAGTTTGGCCAATTAAAAAAAGGCCCATGCTATTAACACTTGCAAAATTCCTATCCACACCTTGCAATCTATTATTTTCCAAAAATACCCTTGTCCCTAACCTAGATCCCAAATTTTTTGCGCACCTCCCCTCAGCACTCCAAAGTTCTCCCCTTTCTCAGTGGCGCACTGTCTTCGGCCTGTGCACCAAACCCTTATGGCAAGCTCTCCCTGGGACACAACCACCGTGAAAGACTCCTTCTCTTACAGGTAAGTCCCTGTTTTCCTTCTTAAAATTTCTTTTTTTTTTCAACCTCGAGTTTTGTCCGGATTTTGTTTTCCGGTGAGCCTCCGCGTTTAATAATCCGGACGTTCAAGTGAGGAATGGGGTTACTTTGTATGTCACCCGGATTTGATTTTCCAGAAGCATTCCGGATTTGATTTTCCGGTGGAATCCGGAATTGGTTTTCCGGATGTTCTTGTTATAGCATCCAAATTTGGTTTTCCGGAGGCATTCCGAATTTGCTGCAGCTGTCATGAAAAATCATCACGGATTTGAGACCCCCAGAGGTTGTGCTGTATGTTGGGTGTGAGAGGGTGGTGTATGAGGGTGGAATACAAGGTTTGCACCATTGGGCGGTGGTGGAAGCGACGGTGTCGGGCAAGACTTACGGGCCGGTCCATGTGCACAGAGAAAACAAAATCCGGACAAAACATACAAAGTAATCCGGTCAAGGTGAGAATGGGTTGAGGTGTGAACGGCTATGAACGGTGGTGGAGAGGCTCGCGCTAGAGACTGCCGTGGAAGGGAAGGGTTGTGCGCTGTTGGAGAGCGCTTTTTGCAAGTTTGATACAGAGTGTGGTGTAGGAGTAAGTCGGGTGTCGATGCAGAGTGCACAAGCTTAGGGACAAGGGTATTTTTGGAAAATAATAGATTGCAAGGTGTGGATAGGAATTTTGCAAGGTGTTAATAGCATGGACCTTAAAAAAAATAAGGAAAATGGGGTTTTTTTTTTTTTTTAATAAAATGAATAAGTTAAATTTTGATTTGCCCCACCTTATATTTGATCGTGTCTAATGATGAGATGTTGGGTTTGTGTTTAGTGTCTACCAAAGACTTTCCCACACATTCAACATCACCTTTAAATTTTTAATGTATTGAATTAAGGTGGGGCATTTAAAAGATTTAAGTGACATTTTACTTTGTTAAAGAAAACTAATTAACACCGAAAAGGACTTTGATACAAAAATTGGAGCTAATGAACGCTTAGTGTTGTAGGCTTGTTGCTTTTAGATTGATAATAAATTGTATTTGATGTGTTTTAATGAATAAATTAAAAATATATAACTCTTTTATTGCTCTAGTCACTACTAGAAATTCATGGATTATTTGCGGATTTTCCAGCAGATTTTTTTCTAAGGAATTTCCTGCGAATTTTGCTGCAATTTTTCCAGAAATAAGGTTTTTTTTTTATATAGATTTAAATTCATAGGAAAATTTGTAGGAAATTTTGACATTTCCTGCGAAATTTCCTGCGGATTTAAATTTTTCCGCAAGAAAATCTGCAGGAAATTTCCTACAGATTTTAAAATTTGTAGGAAAAAAATTACCCACGAAGGTGTTACCTAGAAGTGAAATTCGTAGGAAAATCCGCATAAAACCTGTTTCCTGCAAATTTTTGAGCAAAATCCACAGAAAAATCTGTAGGTAATAAGAAGATTTCTAGTAGTGAGTCACAAGCACTCGACTTTTAGGAGGACATCCCTATAAAAAAAAAATCATAATTTTGATAAGTAAAAGTTTTCTCCCAGTCTATAATATGCAGCACAAGCCACAAAGTAAGGGTGGGTTCTAACATGAAGTATCATTTTTAGTGGTATACCGGTATACCACTAATTTTTTTTATCTAGAATGCTTTTTGACCATTGGATATAATAATTAATTAATTAATGGTCCAGATTTATTGGTAAAAAAAATTGAAAACAAATTTCTTTTTCTGAAAAATACCATTATACCCTTCACCTCTCCAACCTACCTTCCAAACCCTGAAATTTCCATAGCCGTCCACCACCACCCTCGTCCCAGACCCCACCCCTCTTCCACCTTCACAAAATTATTTCCACAATCTGCCTACGGATGAGTTTGGTCCACGACTCCTAGATCTACCCCATCTTCTTCTCAGCGCCTCCGCTGCGATGCCGTCCGCCGCGGCCTTGCCTCCCTCTGGTCGCTGCCTTGCCTCCCGCCGCTGCCTCCACGTGGCCGTCGCATGGAGAAATCAAAGAAGAAGCGAAGAACGCAGGTCTCCACTCTGCAACGGACGGTGGCTAAAGTGCGAACGGCGCGGCAGTCCCTGTGCGATCGGCACCGCGAGCTCCGCCGTCTCTCCCTCCGTGAACTCCGCCCTCTCTTTCTCTGCGAACGGCGCGGCAGTCCCGGTGCGATCGGCCCTGTTGACCGTGACCGCGATCAGATCTGTCCTCTCCACCGCCGCCTCCGTCCTCTCCTCCACCGCGCCGGAGTGCCACATCCGTCCTCTCCACCATGCCGTCTCCGTCCTCTCCTCCACCGCGCCGGAGTGCCACATCTGGAGGATCTGGGTTTTTTTATTTTCATCTCTGTTGGGATGGAAGGGTAGGGACGAGGATTGAAGGGTAGATACGGGTTTTCCAATAATATTTAGTGGTATACCAGTATACCACTAAAAATGGTACTTCATGCTAGAACCCACCCAAAGTAAGAGGAATATACTACCGAAACACTTTTATTTCATTCAACTTGCCGGATGGTGCAAGCTTGGTGGTCAGTTCGATAAATAGTATTTTAACTCTTCTATATATTGAGCTTCTCTGTAAAATAAGTAAATATAATGTATTTATATTTGAATCATTTAATAGTTTTGGTTAACAATATATATTTTAGATTAAATTAAGAATAAATACATCCTTAATTATTTATTGACTTAGTAATTAAGCTTATTTTTATTTTAAAGAAAGCATGCATAATAAAATATTATATATAAAGCAAACACATCCACGTACGTAAAGAAAGCAAGCTATCAACGGTTGGACACTAACATTTATTGTTATTGAACGTTGTTCTTGCAAATAGATGATAATTAAGGAGTGGTGTAGAAGGCTCAAATTGCATGTTCATTGGCTGTGGTTGGAGGATGTAGGCAGCTGAAAATTGATGAAACTTCTTTGAAAGTTTGTATGTAGTGTGCAAGAGAAAGTGGAAGCAATAAATGAGGAGCTTGGCTTATTATCTCACAAAAACGAAAGCTTTTCTTATTGTGACAAATCACAAGACTAACGAACAAAGACTTGGTGAGACATCACACTTGTCATCAGGTCTCTCATCGTCAACTTCTAAAGTCCTACAATTGAGGGAAAGGATTCAAAACCACACCCTTGCTTAGTTTTAAAATAATAGTCTTACGAGCTATCCACGAGGCCTTGATGCTAAATGTCCCACATAATGAATGAGTCAAGTCAACAATGATATATATATATATCTAGTTATTTCACAAATAAAAGTAAAATAGTTCACGAACACTGCTGTCATGTTGTGCTTATAAATTGTTCTAACAAAGTTTAGTGTAGTATGTCTAGTGTCTCCGAAGGTGATTTGTGAATAGAGCCTGACATAATGTAGTATTCTGCTCCGAGATATCCTAAATGAGAATCATGGATAACGTGATTCTAAGTTGGCGGAGTTATTTGTTCTAGCTAGAATGCTATGACTCTCGACCAAAGTATCTATGTAACCATGGATTCAGTATGTGGATCCTCTTTCTCGGTTCCTTCAGCCCTATTTATCTTTGAGGTTTACGTCCCTTGCAACAGTCTTAACTCTCTAACAACCGTCGTCGTCTAGGCGATCATAAGCTGGCCGACTCACATTAATGGCTATTATTGCCAGTATTTATCACGTAATGTTGGTATAGGATATACATATTTTAATTTTAGACATAGGATATACATATTTTAATTTTTATTAAATATTTATAAGCGTAGATGATGAGGAGCCACTTGAGAGTTAATTGATGCTCGCAACAATGTTTCACTTTCTAAATTAAATGTTCATTTTGTAGAATATGCTAAACAAAGGGATAAGCCTATTTTCGACCACATTTCAATGCGAATATGCAATGTTGAGCAATCAAACTACAAATAATTTTCCAGAATTTTAACTGTTGAGATTGGGACTTCTTTTAAAGATTACCCTATTCTAAATTTCTAATTAAATATTGAGATGCCATGTTATAAGTTGGCAGGATATTAATTTTAATTAAATATTACGTGAGATACACCAACACACATACGCCTTGGGGAAAAAGAACTAAGAAGATCCAAATATATATATATATATATATATATATATATGTGCATGGGTGCATATCAAGTGAGAATGAGTTTTTTATGTGAGAGTGAGAGGGTCATTTAACAGCCGTCGGATCATTTTTAATGGCTGAGATTAGAAAAGCCATTTAAAACAGATCACGTGCCTCACTAAAAGCAGAGTTAGAGAATCTCTACACGTCCCACCTTCGTCCTCTCCTGTCCGGCGCTATTTACGGCCTCCTTCCCGGCGTCAGCTCCCTGCTTCTTCTGCTTCATCAACCTTCTTTCAACACTGACTCGCTTCGGGCCTCTCTCTACGGAGCCTCCAACAACCCGAATTATCCTCTGATCTGTTGTCCCAGTCCGAGGTGTCGCGCCACTTCGTGTTGTCTCAGGTATCCATTTTATCTTCTCAGGCTCTAAATCCAGAGAGAAGGTTCATTTGCTATTTCTCAACTCAGTTCACTTGTCACAATTATGATAACTTATTTTTATTTTTTTCAGTTTTTCTGGCTTCAAAATGTTTTCTTGGTCATGTGTTCATTTTCACTTTATATTATTTTTCTGGTACCAAAATTCGTTCGTGAGGTATAAATTGATTCAATTCTATTATGCCTAAACTTTTTCATGATTATTTTAGAGGGTATTTGTTGGAAGAAACATTTTGTGCTAGGTAAATTGTGAGGCAGCTTCATTTACTCTGTTAAGAACTTAGATTCATTAGCACCCATCCCATCGATAAATTAGAAATAGATATCGGTGCAGAAGGATTTGTTTATTATTATGCTTACTATGCTTGGAAAAAATGTGGTTTTTAGATTTACATTTAGTAATGTTTTTTCTCCTTAGTTTGCTTTTAATGATAAGTTCTTCCTCCGATTGCAGATTAGACATGGAACTTATAGCAATGTTTGTAAGGCAAGGGATTCGAGGGCTACAGGAGGGCAAAGGATTCTTCAGCAAGTGCTACAAGAAGGCAAGGGCTACAGGGAATTCAACAATGTAAAGCTTCTCGTGTTACAGAAGAAATAGCATAAGAGATTGGGCTACACTATAGGAAGATGAAATAGCAGAAGAGAAACTCAAAGGGCGCTACAGCACAGATTCTAATGCAATTAGCAAGTTAGGAGAAACATGTTAGGCATAGAGTTACTGCACATATGTGCCTTTTTGTATCGGTTTTGATGACAATTGTGTTCTAATCATGTAGAAAGTTGTTGTAGTTTGGAAAGAGCAAATGTATTCAAATAGAATTATTTTTAATAGAGTAAAAAACCCTTTCTTTGATATATTGTTCTTCTACTTCTTATGTGTCAACTACATCATAACATTATAAGAATATCAATGAAAGATGAATTTCCTTCCACTGTTCTGATTCTTTCTCTTTTTCTTGGCAATTTCAGTTTTATGTTTTTAAGAAACATGCACAACTTATGATAACAAAATAACAGCATTACAAAATTTAACATCAAAATTCCCAATCTCAATTTCAGAATCTGACATACTGGACTAGTAACAAAAACAGACCACATACCATGCATAATCTAATTAACAAATTGAGTAAAAAATATTCTTATGATTAATATAACGAAAAATTAAAGGTAGATCTCCAACTCCATTTCATATCTTCAAATGTGTACTAGCACTCTAGCAGCCTGTTGGGTGAATATGCTGCTTTTGCCAAGTGCTGTTATATGAAAGAGGCCAAAGAAACCATGCCTACTACATTAGTTGGTCCCTGCTAGAAGTTGAAATTTTTTCATTTAATTGGACCATGGTGATAAAAGCAGAAAGCTGGTTTAAAATACAACTAAAACAAACAAACTGGTTTAAACAATCTATGAATCTCATTTGATACATAAATAACTTCTTTACAACATAATTTGATGATCTGTGTTTGATCAAAACAAAGGATCAAAAAGAAAATTTACATCACAAATAATTTGGTACATAGTAAGCTTCTGGCTTCAGCAATAGTAGTTGCACACTAGAAGGCTTCAGCAATAGCATGTACAAAATAAGCTTCCTTCTTCTCCATTCCGCACAAATTAGCATAAAAGACCACTTGAGTGAAAAGTGTGCATCAATTTGTTTATGCTTGAATCTGAACAAATTGGCCTAGTGTCATGTTGATCATTTGGTATTTTAGTTTGGAGCTCATTCACAATTTCAACTATGCCAATCTTTGCCACAACCAAAAATGTCGTATCCTTTTCATCAATTTTTGCTGCAGCAGATTTCTTCTTATTTTCTTGTGGTTTCTCTGTTGGCCTAGCTGTATCCTTTTTGGCAAAATTTGAATGCAAACCTCCAAATATAGAGAAGACAACACAACAACCCATCCCAATGTTTCATTAGTCCTCATTGCAGTTAGCCAAAAGTTAAGCACTCCTTTCTCTGAATTAAAAGGAAGTTCCAGAATAATATCAAAATAGAAGCTAAGAGATACGAGAACCTGCAAATCTTTGAGAACCTCCACGCATTGCCTAGCTAATGGGTGACAGTGTCTCCATGAGTTAATGAAACACATTGCAACCCGAACGGAATCCCTTGGGCGGTGACCGGTCCGTTCCGCTTCTCCTCGATATCGTCGGAGATCGCGGTGACATCCGGCAGCACCTGCGGAGGTTGTTGAGAAAATAGGCGGCAACAGCAACAAGGTCGCGTTCGTGGTGACGAGAAGAGGAGAGAGGGTTCCGGCTAAGAGGGTATGCTGCATTAAGGAAGAGGCAATGTCGTCCATGGCAGGGGATGAAGATAGACGAAAATGGGTTGTGTGATACTGTGACTAGATTGGTAGAGACAGTCACGTGAGCCACTTAATGTGAGGTTTTAATCTGAGCCATCTATTTTGATCTGATGGCTGTTAAATGACCCTCTCACTCTCATATAAAAAACCCCTTTCTCACTAGATATGCCCCCATACATACATACATATATATATATATATATATATATATATATTTGGTAAAGTTCAACTTTTGCAAGAATGATTTATTATATTGATGGATCCAGCCAATTAACTAATTGGTGAGAAGTTTTTTCCTTCTCCTCTTTTTTTTTTTTTGTTTTGGTGTGTCATGGAAGCGCATTTTGTGACCATTATTGGATCATATATATCATTAGGGTAACCATCTAATGATTTTACAAAAAGAAGTGCGAGGACAGCTATGCAAACGTCTTTCATGTTGCTAAATGGAACAAGGCAGATTCATACAATATAAGATCAAGTAGCTCAAGTAATTTTTTTTTTTTTTTTAAAAAAAAACACTATCATCATATAGCTTGCTAGGTTGTGTGAATATCTCACATGATGATGCAAGCACTACCGTATGGATAATCATAAACCACGCACGGGGGACACGGTGGATAATATGGTGGTAAAGGTAATGGTAATGGTAATGGCAATTCATCTTTAGGCTTGGCTTCCTCTTTCTTGTCTTTCACTTCTTCCACACGTTCGAGTTTGACATAGCAAAATTTCTTTCTCAAAGCATTAGTCAAGCATACGGAATCAACACAATATCCTATCACCACCACTTGATCTCTATCTGCCCCTTCTAGCGATACTGAAGTCACACCTGTGCATGCATATTTTAGAGCATGAGCATTAATTACTCAATTACGTGCCTAGTTAGTTATCTTGGTCATGAATATAATTAACCATGGTGTAATTAGGTCTAATTCTTTTTATAAAATCACAAAAATACAAAACAAAACAAATGTACCCGATTCCACTACTGCAATTTTGAGGGCCTTCCTTCTATGTTTCTCACTGTTCATTTGCACCTTTATAACAATTTTTTGCTGCACCAATAGAATTTTAAGCTCAATAAAATAAAACTTATATATATATATATATATATATATATATATATATATATATTCATTAAATAATAAATACCCTCAATCTTACCTTCATGATATAGTTGATAACTTGATATGATACCCCAAAACAAGCTCCTTATCTAACTTCTTAGTCTTTGTGCTTTGTTTGTGGTTTTGAGGTGTTTACTATTGGTTATATATATATTTATAGAGTAGTGTAGCTGCCTAGTGTATTGTTTTATTAGTTGACTCAACTCAGTCAAGGTAAGCAAGGTGAACATGTTAGTTAATCGAAAATGATGCTTGAACACCATGTTGGGACGGTGGGTTCTAGCATGAAGTACCAGTTTTACTGGTATACCGGTATACCACTAAATTCGTTGATTTTTTTTTTTTTTTGAATGGGAAATGTCATCTTCACCCTTATCATCAACATCTCCTCACCCTTTGCACTGCCGGTGGTCCAACCCGTCGCCGCAGCTGTCGTCGCTGTCGCCGCCGCTCCCTTCATCCCTACCCGCACACGCGAGATGCCTCCCTGGCAGTGGATCTGGGCTGAGGCGCGAGCATCTCCCCCACTGGCAGTCGCGAACGCCACCAGATCTGGCGACTGGCTCTGGCGCTGACGATGACGATGGGGTCGAGGGCGGAGCGATGGTTGCAGACGTAGGGTTGCCGGGGGAGGGTGGTGGTGGGCAGTGGCCGCGGATGACGAGCTTGATGCCGAGGAGTTCGTAGGTGTAGCGGACGATGCGTTCGGGGAGGGGGAGGTTGAAGTAGACGCGAATGATGGAGAGGATGAAGCCGAAGGGGAGCCAGAGGAAGGTGATGAAGGCGTTTAGTGGGTCTGGGCGTTGAACGAACCGGCCGTCATGGAAGATCAGACGGCCGGCCGTCGTGGAAGATCAGGCGGCTCTTGAGTTAGGGTTGCACAGTAAGGTGGGTGTGTAGAAGGGCAAAGTGGTATTTTTCTTTTTCTTTTTTGTTTTCAAATTTTTTTGGATCAATAAATCTTAACCATCCATTATTTAATTAATATATCTAATGGTTATAAATCATTCTTGATAAAAAAAATTGGGATATACCAGTGTACCAGTAAAACTGGTACTTCACCCTAGAATCCACCCGTTGGGACACCTTATTCAAGATACCGTTTATATATACCACTTTTTGAAGCTTTTCAATTGTTGAGGAGAGAGAGAAAATTATAAACAATGGTGACATAATAGTTTTGTACGGTGTTGGTGTTGGATATGGTTGTTCAAATATAAGCTCTTTTAGTTAATTGTCTTGATTGAGAAATAAAGACTCTTTCGACGTATGTGTGCCAACGTCAAAGTGGAAACTCCAAATTAACGAGCCTTGTATCCATTTCTATTTCTATATATATAGATGCAGAAAGAAATACTTTATTCGTTCCAGCATTCTAATCTATATAATATACAAATCGATCACTATTATCAGATATGATTTTACATATGTCACTTCTACGGTACAAACTAGCTTCGATTTACATATGACACTCTATTATGCTTTGTTTGCAAGGTTAGGAATTATGCATGAGTTTGGAATTTCAATCATGGCTCCACTATATGGCAATAATTGTAACACTAAATATTTATGAGTCATATTTGGAATTCAAATTGGGATATAACAAATCCATATTTAAATTAACCAAATAAAGATTATAAAGGATATTATTATTTAATGATTATTTTAAATTCCATATTTAATGATAATTGCGATGAAAGCAAGACAATTTGCGATTCTGCAATAAAATTAAATCAGTTTACCCATGAATGCAGGACAAATTTCAATTAGTATTATTTTAATATTATTTTAGATTCAAACATTATTGTTCAAACAATTAACTTTTTTTTTTTTGCCTGGACCTAATTCGATTTTTCCCTTTGTATGAATTATTAATATGTATTTCAAATAAGGAATAATGACCTATTAGATTATTTTCTACATATATTTACTGAAGGTAGTTAGTAGATAGGATAAACAATGGCATGCAAAGGAAAACAAAATGCTATTCGACATTCTAAACAAATTCAAAGAAATATTTCTTTAACTTTCATTAAAAATTTCGTATTTCGAGTTATATTTTCAAATTTTTCGGAAAAATTTTATTCTCAATAATGCCTAACGATATGTTTTTAATAAAATTAATTTCTAAAAATGTATACATATTTTAAATTGATTTTATCAAGAAAATATTTATGTTTATATAATTGTTTATTATGTAGAATCTTTTTATAATGATGTATTTATTTGTTTTGATTAGAAATTAAATACCAATTTAGAAACAAAAGGTTTTATAAGAAGGATGATAATACAATAGCATTGATATTAGTTTTAATTATAATTATAAGAATTTCACAATCATCGACATTAAGTAAATGATTACCAGTCCATATTTAAATTTAAATAATTTGGAATGAAAATTGGAATGAGGGGTTACGAATTGATTAACATTTATATGAATTAAAAGGATATATCCAGTTTTGATATCAATTTGTGATGGGATTTAGGTCTTTCGTCCTTTAAACATCAATATTGAATTGTAATTGCTATATTGGAGAATGAGAACCTTGATATATCTTTTCTTTAACTAGAGTTCACTACTACTTTTTTAAATTATGAGACTCTATGTTCTTCTGTCAAACACCAATTATTTAATCATATTTATAAAGAGATCAATTAAATTTAAATGTTTGATTAGTCAAATTTAAATTTTAAATAAGATTATTTCTGTTGTTTTTTTATAAATTATTAGTATTTAGAGTGCTTAAAATAAGTCTATTACTTAGCAATTAAATTTATAATTTTTCTCTTTCAATTAATTTTATTTTAATTAAATGATTTCCTTTCATGAGGAAAAGGGAGAAATAAATCAAATAGATATTAAAGAGAAGAGAAACATAATAATATGATAGATAGATAAATTTTCTAAAATTGATTAATTGGACAGGGGAAAGAGAAGAAAAAAAAATCATGAAATAGAGAAGGAAAATTAATATAATAGACAAATATATTTTTTAAAAAAGTTTAAATTTCACAGAAAAATAAGTGAAATAAATCAAATTATTTTTCCAGAAATGGTTTTTTATATTAGATAAATATGTTTTCTAAAATAGTTAACTTGCACGGTGAAAAGAGGAGACATAAATTAAATAGATTTTCAGGAGAAGAAAAAAATTCATATGTTAGGTAAATATTTTTCTAATGATCATGAGCTTGCATGAAAAAAAGGAGAAACAAATCAAATAGTTTTTTAAGAGAGAAAAAAATTTTGAGTTGTAACTTTAAAAGTATATGAGGGAAGTAGCTAGAATAACAAGGTATTGGGAGAAATATTAAATATTAAAAATAATAAGACAGAGAAATATATTTTCTAAAAATGGTTGAATTTGATGGGAAAAGGGGAGAAATAAATCAAATAAATTTTCAAGAAATAATAAAAATAATATGATAGATAAATATATTTTCTAAAAATGGTTAAATCGCACAGAACAAAAAGAAGAAATAAATCAAATAAATTTTTAAGGGAGAATAAAAATGAAAATATGACAAATAAATTTTCAAGGGAGAATAAAAAATGATAATATGATGGATATATTATTTTCTAAAAAATGATTAACTTGCACAGGAAACAAGGATAAATAAATATATTTTCTGAAAATGACTAACTTGCACAGGGAAGGGGAGAAATAAATTAAATAGATTTTCAAAAAATAAAAAAATTCATATCATTACAAAGATCATTATGTTTAAATAAATTACATCGAGAAATGATTAATCTGCTTGAAATGCATTTGTTACTTTGGTAGCGGTAGAAAGAGACAATATATTTTTGGTTAATCACTATCTCTTTTATTTTATTTTTTTGATAGAATCACAATCTATTTTATGGTGTTTATATAAATAATATTTTTGTATAGCAGATAGAATATGTAACAAGTTAGTGTGCATATTTAGTCAAAAAAAAAAAAAGGTTAGTGTGCATATTTACAAGATAATATATACTTGCTTTTGTCCCACGTAGGTGGCTCAGTAGTAGCCAAGGGACATCAAAGAGTTGCATGATTGGGGTTCGATCCCCTCCCCCCACCCCTCTAACAACTAACCCACTAACTTCTAACCATTTGGCCTATCAAAAAATAAAAAATAAAAAAAAATATATACTTGCTTCTTACACTTAAATAGATATCAATGATAGTTATTAAGTTAATATTTATTACACTTTGTGATCCACAGTTCAGATAAAATATTTTTTTAATAATCTTTGATACATAATTCCCCACTATATATTTTAAACTAAAAACATAAAATAAATAATTACATATATTTTTTTTATGAAATCCTAAAAAAATTATCATATTTCCCGTGTATCGCACGGGTTCATACACTACTTATATACAGAGAGAATAATGTAACAGTTGCATATTTAATTGTACAAAGATTAACATTAACTACACCATATGTGAAAATGAATTTGACTTCTGTCAGTTCATGCCTTTTAAGCAAGGTTTGTGATCCAAGGATCCTTAATTTCAAAGTTAATTATTTGTATTATCTGGGAATCACTTTTTCTATACATTTATAATTAATCATAACCATGCAATGATGTTATTATTCATTAAAATTTAATCTGATAAATAAAAAGTTTCACAAAAAAAAAAAAAACACGTAAATTGATAATTAGGTAAGCATTGCCAGGCTCACGAACTTGCAAATTGATTGGCTAGTGGTCTTTCTATGATAAAAAAAAATGAAAATATGCATGACATTGGCATGCATGTGATACTTCGAAGTAGGAGATACTCCTCCGATCCTTATTATAAAAAATAAATAAGTATTTTTTTTGTCCAAAATATAAGAAATATACATCAATTTCGACACATATTAAATGTTAATTTCTAATTTTACCCTCATTTATTATAGGATTTATATTTACGAGATCGTATCAACTTTTCATACAAGTGAACATTAATTAAGATTATAAGGGATATTTTTATAAATTTATATGAATATTAATTACAATTAATTTATTTCAATATATTTTATTGGTCTGTGTATTTTAGGGTTTTGTTTCTTATAATAAGGACCGGAGGGAGTATCAAGGATCAAGCTTCAATTTTGGAGCATAAATATATATGAGGTACATTTAATGATTCAACCATAACCCAAACAAAACGGTACATTTAATGATTCAACCATAACCCAAACAAAACGGTTGAAAATTAACCAAGTCCCCAACGAATACCAGTGACATAACAAACATTCAAAGAAACCACCAAAACTCTTTAAAAAACTTTAAACCTTTCAACCACCCAAAAACAAACATTCAAAGAGGTACATTGCATACTGAAAGTCTGAAATCTGTATCTGATATTCGGATGCATATTTTTGGTATTTAATTCGGTCATTATAACATCAAAGATAATCACATGCATGTAACATTAACAGAAACAAAATCAGGTAAACATGGGTGAGGAACTAACTATCTTCAAGACATACAAGCATTTGAATTTTTGGGTTATATTGGAGATTAAGCAAATTGATTTTGGGTTGGGTGAATTGCATCAGTAGTGCCATCACCAAGGATACGGTAATGGTCTAAGGGGGATTTGGGGTGCCAACCGGCAATTGACTGCAGCGTCAATTTCACGTTATGCATGGTAGATATATATTTGTCATATTCAAATTCAATTGAGTTTGTAACCAAAAAAAAATTCAATTGAGTTCAAATAAAAAGATTCAGTTTTGATATATTATAACACAGTCGTTTAATTAAGCAAGGTTTAGTCAGAAAAATAAAATGAAAAATGAAAAATAATCGCAAATGCATTTTTTCTTGCATATGAATCTACAGATTCTCTACTATATTCCACAATCTATATGTGGTGATGCGAGTGAAGCTCCAACAAGGAGGGATTTCTCATTTCTAAGCAGCAATTAATTATTTTCTTGAATAAGGGAAATTAAGATGATATTTATACAGAAAATGAGAATGCTAACCAGTGTTCTAAGATAATGGTTAAGGAGCTAAAAGAAGAAAATTTTCATTGGAAAATGATGTATTTAATATCTTGAGAAGGTAAATACTCAGGAGTATATTGGATTGGGATTTTAAAAGATTGTTTTGGTCATAAAAAGTCTTATAGATTTTAAAAGACTATGTAGGAATGTAATGACTCTTAAGACTTTTTTTAAAAGACTGTTATAATCAGGATTCTAATGTTTGGATTTTAAAGGATTTATATCATAAGACTTTATAAGATTTGAATGGACTATATGGATTTATAATATTTGAATGGAATACATGATTTTTTAGCAAAGATCCAAAGAATGAGTGTAAAAAAACTTTGCCCTTTGATAGTAAAAAAACTTGGTATCCTCCATAGTCCAAAATTCATAGTTTTCGACGGGTGTATTGGATTGGGATTTTAAACGATTGTTTTGGTCATAAAAAGTCTTTTGGATTTTCAAAGATTATGTAGGAATGTAATGACTTTTAAGACTTTTTTTAAAAGACTGTTATAATCAGGATTATAATGTTTGGATTTTAAAGGATTTATATCATAAGACTTTATAAGATTTGAATGGACTATATGGATTTATAAGATTTGAATGGACTATATGGATTTATAAGATTTGAATGGAATACATGATTTTTTTAGCAAAGATTCAAAGTTATAAAAGGCCAACGGAAAACATAACAAAGAATATGAGTGTAAAAAACACTTTGCCCTTTGATAGTAAAAAAACTTGGTATCCTTCATAATCCAAAATTCATAGTTTTCTTTGCCCTTTCCTTTATTATTTCCTTGTTCTGAATCCCACATTTGAATAAAAAACTTATTAATTATTTTACAAGAATATGTATTATACCGATCAACAAAATCACAATTAGGAATGACTGTACCAGTAAAAAATTGGATTCAACTATTGTTATTTATATATATATATATATATATATATATATATATCTATATAATATACAAATCGGTCACTATTATCAGGTATGGTTTTACATGTGTCACTTTTACAGTACAAGCTAGCTTCGGTTTACACATGGCACTCTATTGTACTTCGTTTGCAAGGTTAGGAATTAGGCATGGGTTTGGAATTTCAATCATGGCTCCACTATATGGCAACAATATATTGTAACATTAAATATTAGATGAGTCGTACTTGGAATTCAAATTGAGATATAACAAATCCATATTTAAATTAACCAAATAAAGATTCTAAAGGATATTATTATTTAAAGATTATTTTAAAATTCATATTTAATGATAATTGCGATGAAAACATGACAATTAACTTTTAGATTCAAACATTATTGCTTAAACAATTAACTTTTTTTTTTTTTTGCCTGCGCCTAATTCGATTTTTCCCTTTGTATGAATTATTAATACGTATTTCAAATAAGGAATAATGACCTATTAAATTATTTTTAAATTACACTATTGAATTTTAAATTTTAAATAATATAAATGTGCATATTTCAAATTCAATTTGATTGAATTAAATTTATTGTGGGAAATTCCGTGAATGGAAAGATTTCAAATTTTATTTGAATATGAAAATTTGATTTGATTCATATTTATTGGCCATTTATTTGTTATAATATTTAAATCGCATCTCAACATTTTGGGAAATGGATATATATTCTTGCAAACCCTTGTGCCTCTGCTTCGTCCCTTCTCTATTCTGTCCGTTTCAAGTTCGTCCTCCTTTGCTCTCAGACTCCAGCTGCGGCTAGGGTTTCATTTGGAAGGGGAGAATCATCATTTGAGGAACAAGAACCGCAAGATACAATATTATCTATTGCTGTGTCTCAGATTAACATCTTTGAGATTTATCAAAGAGTAATTTTATTTATTTATTTTGATGTTTTGATTTCTCAGCTATTGAACAAAGAGGAGTCCGATCCGATCTAAATAGGTTCGTGCTCCAAAGAGCACCAAACAATTTATCAGGAGTGGTTCAATTACGCCTCCACCTATTAAGATGTTATCTTTCTGAATGTGGATATGGATGAGGTTAAAGAATTTATTTTCCTCACAAAGCAACATTTTGATTTGCATTTTTTTGGACTTCTTATCCTATGTATCATGATTTTGTGACAACGAGTCTTCATTATTTTTTATTTTGTTGTAGTTTCGTTAAGCCTTTTCGATTTGGACAAATACAGACTTTATAGAGTGTCATAAGGTAAGATACTAATTATTTGCTCATATACCTAGAAATTTTGATAAACTTAGATGATAAGTTGGGTTATTTCAGGTTAATCACATGATTAATTATAGTAAATTAAGATAATTAATTATATATTAATTAATAATTAATAATTAATTTACTACATCCAAATTGAGTACTCCGAATTTTATGAGAATTGCTTGGTAAATTTAATGTATTTTGAGTGTAAGTCATTAAATAATATTTTAAATTTTACCCAACTATCATGTATATTAAATAAGATTTTTGTTGTTGTAATTCTGACAGTATTTTACTTTTCTTCATCTTTGATTTTTGTATAATTCTTGAAATCATTATAATTTATTATATTTTAACATGATTTCATAAGTTCTTCATTCAAATAATCTTTTTATGGATAATAATGATGAGATTCATATGATGATCACAAAAGATGTGATCACAAAAGAAGTAGCCTTAAGAAATATAGACTCGAGAGAAGTTGCGGACTATGATCTCTACACAAGTCCTCATTTTGTGAGATGATATTTTCTTTTTGCACTTATCTTTTTATATGTAATCTGTTTTTCTAATGAGTCATGATTCATTTCTCATCGGCTTATGTGATACTATAAACTTACAAGGCAGCTCAATTTCGTTTAGAATAAGTCCTATTGCATGAAAACCTACTTTTTGCTAGGCTTGCTTGGAAAGAACCAGAGTTCTGTGCGAGCAATTATTTTACTACACGGGAGCCTTCTGTGCGAGCAATTATTTTACTACACGGGGGCCTTCTACATATATTTGTTAAAGGTAGTTAGTAGATAGGATAAACGGTGACATGTGAAAGAAAACAAAATGCTATTCGACATTCTAAACAAATTCAAAGAAATATTTCTTTAACTTTCATTAAAAACTTAGTATTTCGAGTTATATTTTCAAATTTTTCATAACAATTTTATTCTCAATAATGCCTAACGATATGTTTTTAATAAAATTAATTTCTGAAAATGTATACATATTTTAAATTGATTTTATCAAGAAATTATTTATGTTTATATAATTTTTTTTATTTGGAATTTTTTATAATGATGTATTTATTTGTTTTGATTAGAAATTAAATACCAATTTAGAAACAAAAGGTTTTATAAGAAGGATAATAATACAATAGCATTAATATTAGTTTTAGTTATAATTATAAGAATTTTACAATCATCGACATTAAGTAAATGATTACCATTCCATATTTAAATTTAAATAATTTGGAATGAAAATTGGAATAAGTGGTTACGAATTGATTAACATTTATATGAATTAAAAAGATATATCCAGTTTTGATATAAATTTGTGATGGGATTTAGGTCTTTCGTCTTTTAAATATCAATATTGAATTGTAATTGCTATATTGGAGAATGAGAGCCTTGATATATCTTTTCTTTAATTGGAGTTCACTACCAACTTTTGAAATTATGAAACCATGTTTTTTTGTCAAACACCAATTATTTAATCTTATTTATAAAGAGATCAATTAAATTTAAATGTTTGATTAATCAATTTTAAATTTTAAACAAGATTATTTCGGTTTTTTTTTAATATAAATTATTAGTATTTAGAGTGCTTAAAATAAGTCTATTACTCTATTTAATAGTAGCAATTAATCAAATAGATATTAAAGAGAAAAGAAAAATAATAATATGATAGATAGATAAATTTTCTAAAAATGATTAATTGGATAGGGGAAAAGAGAAGAAACAAATCATTAAATAGAGAAGGAAAAATAATATAATAGACAAATATATTTTCTGAAAAAGTTTAAATTTCACGGAAAAATAGGTGAAATAAATCAAAATATTTTTTCAGAAATGGTTTTTTTTATATATTAGATAAATATGTTTTCTAAAATAGTTAACTTGCACGGTGAAAAGAGGAGATATAAATTAAATAGATTTTCAAGAGAAGAAAAAAAATTCATATCTTAGGTAAATATTTTTCTAATAATCGTGAGCTTGCATGAAAAAAAGGAGAAACAAATCAAATAGTTTTTTAAGAGAGAAAAAAAGTTTGAGTTGTAGCTTTAAAAATATATATAATATTAACTATTCGAAGAAGTATCTTATCAAGGTAGTGGAAGAAGAAATTGTTAATTATTACTAATTTATATTATTTTTTTGGAAAAAAAACAAATTCACTATAATATTGATAGTGAGGGAAGTAGCTAGAATAACAAGGTATTGGGAGAAATGTCAAATATTAAAAATAATAAGACAGAGAAATATATTTTCTAAAAATGATTGACTTTGAAGGGAAAAGAGAGAAATAAATCAAATAAATTTTCAATAAATAATAAAAATAATATGATAGATAAATGTATTTTCTAAAAATGGTTAACTCACACCGAACAAAGAGGAGAAATAAATCAAATAAATTTTCAAGGGAGAATAAAAATGATAATATATGGATATATTATTTTCTAGAAAATGATTAACTTGCAAAGGAAACAAGGATAAATAAACTAAATAGATTTTGAAGAAAAAAATAATAATGTGATAAATAAATATATTTTATGAAAATGATTAACTTGCACAGGGAATGGGAGAAATAAATTAAATAGATTTTCAAAAGATAAAAAAAAAATCATATCATTACGAAAATCATTATGTTTTGTATTATGTTTAAATAAATTACATCGAGAAATGATTAGCTTGCTTGAAATGCATTTGTTACTTTGGTAGCGGTAGAAAAAGACAATATATTTTTGGTTAATCACTATCTCTTTTATTTTATTTTATTGATAGAATCACAATCTCTTTTATAGTGTTTATATAAATAATATTTTTGTCCAGTAGATAGAATATGTAACAGGTTAGTGTGCATATTTACAAGATAATATATACTTGCTATTTACACTTAAATAGATATTAATGATAGTTATTAAGTTAATATTTATTACACTTTGTGATCCAAATTTTAGATAAAATAATTTTTTAATAATCTTTGATACATAATTCCCCACTATATATTTTATACCAAAAATATAAAATAAACAATTACATATATTTTTTTTATGAAATCCTAAAATAATTATCATATTTCCCGTGCATCGCACGGGTCCATATACTAGTATATATATATATATGTATAGTTGTGTACGGCGCCTGGACATATCAACTATTATACCTAATAGGAAAGGAATTGGAATTAGGAATGAGTATATCATGTTTCATATACACCATGTGTATGGCGCTGTTCAGTGGCCTTCAACCTATTCAAGTAATAACTTTTTTTTACAAACATATAGAATATGATAATATATTACCTATTAATACGTCATATGGTGAGTATCATACCGCAGTCTGGTTATATGGTTTCTATGCAGAGCAAAACAAAAAAGAAAAAAAGAAAAGAGTTGCCCAGAACACAAATTGCAAGAAGAGTCATACGTACGTAAGTACGTTCCGTCAAGAACAAGGACGGTTGAGAGGAGAAAGTCTGTGAGAAAATAATGAAGGAATAAAAAGTCTGAGGGGTTTGGGTGAGATTTTGGATTAGGTTTGTTATTTATATCTCTCACTAAAAAATCACTCAAAATTTATTATACAAAAGAATCCATTGAAATTAGCAACCTTTTGAATATCAAAAGAGTTTTAGTAACTTATAAAAAGTCTTGATTGAATACCAGTGGATTTAGAATCCTTAAAAAAAAATCTTAATAATCCTGATTGAATATCACATGACTTATTTATATTATATAAAAGTCTTGATTGAATACCACAAGACTTTTTTGTTATAAAAAAATCCATTAAAATCCCTTGAAATCCCTTGTTCCAAGAAAAACTTGCTTGTTATGAATTCCTTAACCAATGCCTTTAGGACAATGGTTAGCAAGACCCTACAACAAATGAAGAGTACAATTATTCCAAGGATGTTCATAGGTCAGTTTGGTTCCGTTCCACGTGAAAAATCCTAACAAGTCAATATCAATTAGTGCGATATAGTTCGGATATGTAAAAAAAAAAAAAACCGAACTAAACCAACACGATCAAGAATGCGTTGGTCCAATTCGATTATAAAAAAAGTAACTTAATTAAAAAAAAATGACAAAATTAATGAACATGTCATAAAAAATACATCATCAAACTGAAATTTTTTCAAACTAAACAACATATGAAATACAATTATCAAAAACTATTATGGAAAGAATTTTAAAAAAATAAGTAAATATTAAAATACGTATATCTAATTGGTTCAGTTCAGTTTGGTTTCATAAACATTGAATCCGAGAACCAAATCAATTACTATTATATCTTAATCGATTTGCTTCAGATTCAACCAGAGCATTCAAAAATTAGTTTGGTTCAATTTTTCGGATTCATCAGGAGAACCGATGAACACCCATACTCATTCCTTCTACAGTGTCTTCCTAGGAAGCTGCTATTAACAGATACATTATGTACGTAACAAGTTAATAACTAATTAACCAAATGCATGGGTGTATAAATGATCATTTTAAAAAATTTAACATGAAAAACTATATATCATCTCATTAGATAGCCAGGCATGGGCTTACAACCTCAAGATTTACAGTACCACATGTATTTAATTGGGTAAATTTTTTTTTTTTTCCTTCTGGAAGAGACTACCTTCTGATGTACGATGCCTAAACGGGAAATAACTAGTTTGATATGGTTTGGTTAGGAAGTTACAAAGTAGCTTATGTAGTTTTAGTATAATCTTTTAGCTTATGTTACTTCAAAGTAAGCTTTGTTCCCCCTCCCCTCTCTCAACATTGTAATCCTGGCAGCAATGTGCTTTAAAGGATCTAATCTTGGCCAAATACAAGAAAGAATGAGCACTAGTTAGCTTAATTGAATCCATGTTGAATTTCTGTGATTGAGACTCGGCAAAAAGCACACCTAAACTGAGTCTCCGTCCAACATGATTGACTTGCTTTTTAATGAAACATGAACCTTTACCAGGATGCCTCACATTCAGGCTGCTTTGCTCTCTTTAGTGCTTAAACATCCTACGCATCACATACATAGTTTCATATAATGGGATAACACTATGCCATAGTTAGTTACCAGGTAACATTATACGGGTATGCAGTACTATGCAATACACGGGTCATTTGGTATGTTATTCGTCACTTTTTATATTATTATTACAAAACTCTATTGAGAGTGAATATTACGCTACACGAGGGACAACAAATTCGATACATGGTACTTAAGGTTAATATGGTATAACTTGATTGGTCCAAGCCCTTGGTCGAATATTGACTAATTTCACATATACGCACCATTTGACAAACTCTAAACCATTTTAAACTTACACAGCCTTAAGGAAGAAGCCATAAAAAAGGCAAGGGCTCTGTTGAGCTCACTCTTTCGGACTTTCTCAAACACTGTCAAATAACAAAAGCATCAACATTCAGAATCCAAACATCAATATGACCCAACTTTACCTCACCTACACCCACCTTTTGCCAATACCCAGAAGGAAAAAAAAACACTTTGTTCCCACTATTATTCAATTAAAAGCTTCTTTCTTTCATCACTTCCCTTGATCCATCACCCCATTTAGAATAAATAAGCATCTTCATCTTCACTTCCATCTCAAACATGCTATCCCTCCTATCCCCACCTTCAAAGCAAACTAGTCCAGCCTCTCTTCAACAACTTGTGACATCAAAAGAACCCAGGAACCAACCTTCTTTGGAATTAGAAGATGTTGCCAACAAGCCAAGCAGGACACTAACACTTAGGCAACCTAGACATCAAAGGACCAACCCAATGATATGGTGTGCTGCAGTGTTGTGCCTCATATTCAGCCTTGTACTTATCTTCTTTGGAGTTGCAACGTTAATCTTCTTCCTTGCTATCAAACCAAGAAACCCCATATTTGACATTCCCAATGCAACCCTCAATGTGGTGCACTTTGACTCACCAGAGTACTTCAATGGTGACTTCATTCTCCTTGCAAATTTTTCCAACCCCAACAGGAAAATTGGTGTGAGGTTTGAGTCTGTGGATATTGAGCTTTTCTTCTCAGACAGGGTCATATCATCACAGTCAATGAAGCCTTTTAATCAGAAGGCAAGGGAAACAAGGTTGCAATCAGTGAACTTTATGTCCAGCTTGGTGTTTTTGCCTCAGGATGTTGGTGTGAAACTTCAAAAGCAGGTGCAGAGTAACAGGGTAGAGTACAATGTAAGGGGAACATTTAAGGTGAGGTTCAATATTGGTCTCATCCATTTGTCTTACTGGCTGCATAGCAGATGCCAGATGGAGATGACTGGTCCACCAACAGGTGTTCTAGTATCAAGACAATGCATAACGAAGCGATGATGCAGCAGGGTTGAATCCATTTTGTACTTGTTTATTGCTTTCAAGTCTATTAGGATTTATAGCTAATGGTAAATGTCAGTGTGCAAAAGAGTTATATGATTCATATGAGAAATGAAAAAAAAGAAAGAAAAATGATTAGAGGATACCATTTGATTGTTTTTTTCTTTTAAAATCTGTAGATATAAGCAGAGGAAGAGGGTATTTAAGCCATGAATAACACAAAATCTAACCTTAGAATTTTAGTTAGATTTATTTTGAATTTATCTTCTTTTTTTTTATCTCCACTAATGTTTAATCTTATTATCATCTTATCTTTTATAACAATTTGTTAGCAAATCCTAATAATTAAAGCCAAAATGTGAGAAGGGCTTGGCAAAGATTGATCATTGATGGGTTATCAACTAAGAATTAAAAGTATACATGTATAATTCATTGAGGTGAGCATTGCATTTACATCCAAAAAATCATGTGTTAATCCAGAATCTTCAAAGCAGAGACATAACATCAGTTTAATACTTTAATCACATATAGTTCGCTGAGAACCCAATAAAGCATATGAAGACTAGCGGAATATCCTTGTCCTATTGGTGAGTAGTGACCCACCAAAACATTATTTTTGGTTACTGACTCCACGTACGGATTTTGAGTCATGAATTCTTTGAAGCTAAGCAACCATTAATTTTGTAACATGTGCATACAGTAACTAGGCGGCACACAGGTAAAAGATTGGGAACTACTATTATATGGGCAAACATGATTGTATACCAGTAATTTCACATTTTATGATGCATATTGCTATTCCTGATTATTTGTTAGCCTCTACTATGTTCAGTTCATTTTGTGATTTACTATGTGTGACTTTCTAACCTTGGCAAATTTTCTACAACCATTATTGTTTTTTATTCTTTGACTACTACAAAAATCGATCGGAGGTAGCATTTTATTCTTCTGAGTGGTACACCATCACCTTTTGACATTATAATTAGCTTCTATAATATAAACTGATATTTATAAAAATATGTACCCAAAAATAAGCAAGTTAATCAAAGGCAAAAGCTTAAGTTTCATTATACATATGCTTAGAATCAATGCACCCACCGAACTCCATTTAGAAGCCTAATACTTGTAGCCCTTGACAAACAAACTCTCAGAAGCCAAGCCAGTCCCGCTTCCACCAGCATACTTCCCCAGAGTAGCCTCAGAATTGGCCTTGCATCTTGCCAGAAATCCCTCTTGTGCTTTTGCAACATTCTCCTTCTTTCCAGCCCATAACTTGAGTGTGCTTTGCTGCAGTGCTCTCCCAAACGAGAATGAGAGAGTCCATGGCTTCAACACCTCCAGCTTGTTCATTGCATTGAGGTTGAGTGTAGCCTCTTCTTCACTTTGTCCACCAGACAAAAACACAATCCCTGGTACAGCAGCCGGGACAGTTCTGCGGAGTGCGGTAACTGTGTGCTCAGCAATAACCCCCGGTGCTACCTGCACAGGAATGCATTTTTTTTTTTTTTGTTAGTAACATATATCACATGGCACAATTTTTCATCCCCTCTTATTAGTCCGATTTCAACTGCTACCAATAAGAATTTCAAGTTAAGGTACTTGGTATGCAACCATTCAATTTAACTGTATGCATGCGTGTGTAATATGGAACCACTGAAGTTTCTTCAAGGAAACTGGAATAGTTAGTTATATATATAAGCATATGTTGGTAAGTCCGAAGGAATAATGTTTGATGCACTACTTCATCAACTTGCACTACATTGAGGTGGAAGGATCATACATATACATATATGTGTAGAAAACTAGGTAAAATCAGTTATAATTAAATGGTAAAAAATGTACAATTGTGAAATGATGTGTATGAGAGTGTGTGGTAGCACTAAATAGTGTTAATGATGTTTAAGGTTCAATTTTGGCTGAAAATGTTAGTCTTCTTACCTTTGGGCTATCAGAGCCAGGGGTAACCATGTTGGGCTTGAGGAGAGTTCCTTCAAGAAGGACGTGATGATCATTCAGTGCCTTGTAAACAGCTGCAAGCACAATTTCAGTAACAGCAGCACATTTGGTGATGTCATGAGCCCCATCAGTCAAAATCTCAGGCTCAACAATGGGGACAAGCCCATTCTCCTGGCAAATAATGGCATAGCGTGCCAAGCCCTGTGCATTTTGTTGAATGGACAACTCAGATGGCTCATTGGGACCAATCTTGAGGACTGCACGCCACTTAGCAAAACGGGCACCAGCCTTGTAGTACTGCTGACACCTTGTTCCAAGAGAGTCAAATCCTTGTGTGGTGGTCTCACCATTTGTGCCAGCCAATTCAACAACACCCTTGTCCACTTTGATGCCTGGAATGACACCATTCTCTTGGAGGACCTCAACAAAAGGCTTCCCATCATAGGTCTTCTGGTAAAGAGTTTCCTCAAAGAGGATGACACCAGAGAGGTATCGGAGGGCAATGGGGGAGGTGAAGAGAAGCTCGCGAAGGGCTTGGCGGTTGGCCTCAATGTTCTCAACATTAATGCTAGCTAAACGCTTGCCAATGGTGCCAGTGCTCTCATCTGCTGCCAAGATTCCCTTGCCAGGGGTGGCTATGTACTTGGCATTCTTGATAAGCTCATCTAGATAAAACAATCAACCCATTGGGAAGCCAAAGTCTAGGAATTATGATTATACAAACTTGAAAAATATCAAAGTTGAACGAGCTTCTTATACATGAAACCTTTATGATTTGGCACTGGTGAATAACTCATGGGGTTATGCCACACAATAATGTTTTTTTTGCATATCTTTTAGCCTCTCATGCTCTCACATCACAATGATAAGGGCTGAATAGTGTACGTGCACAACAAGCAAGGTGAAACCAGATATAATTTAGACGATAAAAACCATGTACATGTGAGAAAATGAGTGTATATAACATTATTAGATGCTACATTTCTAGGCTACTAGTTTCTATGAATCAGGATTTTAAAGTGTTATTTGACAGGTTCGCGGTTCAATGAAGACTCGTTCTTGATGTAGAGATAGAAGAGAGGGTAAATTTTTTAGAACAACAGAGAGGAGAATGAGATTACCTGCATACTTTCCAACAAAGGCAGACATGGTTGAAGCTTTAAAAATAGTATTGGATGGCGGGAAAGACAGCACGAAAACTGAGTTTAGCCAAGACCAAACTTATATAGATAAACCTCAAAGGAATATACCAAGAGGTATCCACTCAAATCATGCAAAGGAAACACGTGTCCAGGGATTAGCCTAACGAAGGTTATCAAACTTGGATAGAGCAATGAGTGATCCCTCTCCTTGCCAAGTGGCAGCTCATCCTTATCAATAATATATATTTGTGACCTCATGAGAAAGAAAAAAGAAATTTTGTGGAACTCTCTCGCCCATCATTCCTCTTGGTCTTGGTTCTCTTCAGATATCAAACCTCAAATCTTCTTACATAAAAAATACGATATCAACCCAAAGGGTATTGTGTGGATTGTTTGCTGAACTGTGTCAACCACATTTTCCCCCCTTTTGTCTTGTTTTAAAATCAAGTACCACCCTCAAAAGTTACCTCTCTATATCATCTTCATTGTAAACTTGCACACACAACAAACTACCCAAATTTGGGCATCCAAGATGCTGTCTGACTGGAATAAAATTAAATTACAGAACTTTTGTATTCATTTCTATACATAAAGTACAATCTATGTTTGTAAAACATGGGTAACCTGTAAACATGTATCTTGAGAATAAATAGTTCAAAGAACCACTCTGGTATAATAAAAGATAAACACAATTTGTATTGGAGCATTCCCAGTATGAGTCTGTTTGTAAAAAAGAATAATAATAAAAAACAAATAGAAAAAAAGGATTATGATCAAAATTGATTTAAAACTAAAACTCAGAGCTCAATACAGTATTAATTCAGCAAACTTCAACCTTTTCCTGAGGAAGTCTCATTAACAATGATGAACCAAAAAATATTGTGGAATTTGCCCGAGTATAACTACTATGAAGGGACCACGTCCTGCTGGTCATCATCGTCTGTTCCGAAGTACCTATCTCCAAACTCGCCCATGCCAGGTATGACACGGAAATCTTCATTCAAACCAGTCTCAATCTCAGAGGTCACAATTTTGATTCTCGGAAAGCTTTTGCAGACCACATGCACACCTTGAGGTGCCTGGCAAGGTCAGAACATAGAATGTAAATCATCACCAGCATACAAGAAACAAAAGAAGCAAATGAAAATAATGAAAATGGCAAGAGTCACAGATGAACTATGGTATCAGTGACTTACTGATATGAGATTGAGAAATATAATGTTGGACTCTGGTACGCCCTTTCTTATAAGTAAAGAAATTGCTTGAACAGCTGAATTACCTAAAAACGAAAATATTCTGAGGTTAATCCAAAGGAAAACCAAATATCAAGTGCTAAGTCTCACATCGGTTAAGTATATAATCAAGGCTGCAGCTACTTCATATCCTATTGTACATTATGTAAAATATTTAAATCATTAGTATCTTAAGCACAACCATATATTTGAACATCATGAAAATACAAACCTGTGCCTAAGATAGGATCCAGCAGTAACACATGTCTATCTGAGATATCATTAGGCAATTTCTCATATATTAGCTGCTCAATAATCAAAGGATACGAAGTCAGTGATCATAAAATGGTTTAAACAAACACAGATAAGTACTATCAAGCACGCGTGCTGATGACAAACCTGCTGACCATTGTCACCTTCTCTATGAATAAGAATCTTCCCAATCTTGATACCTTTGCAGCATGCTCGTAAAGCATTCTCCATACTCTCTCCACTGCAAGTAGATCATAAAGATATTAGATGCAAGGACAGAAGGTTATTTTCCAAGCAATATATTTTATTTAAAAAACTGAGAGACCATAGGTTCACGTCAAACTGAGGAGAGGGACAAACAGAAAGAACTAGTTTCTTAAAACATAACAGGGGGTTGGATAATAGTTTCAAGAAAACCAATTAACACTACATGCAATCTAAATAATTTAGTACTTCCAAACTGAAATAACAATGTATCTTTCTTTTTATTCATTGAATTGTTTAAGGAATAAGGATGACTTAATAGAAAATCTTTTAGTCAATACTTTGAAGGAAGGATGACAATATTTAATAAAATGCCCAAGTGACATCTTCAGCTATGGACTAGAGTGACTAGACTGATACCTTCTGATGATGGAGACACCGCACAACCTCTTACAAAAATCCACACCACTGTATACAGACCCTGCATTAAAGGACAAGAATCAGCTGTTACCATAAAAAGGCTCAAACATGAAATAACTAATTCTATTTTGTAAATAGCTGAACAAGAACGTCAGCTATACAGACACAGACACAAAAGGTTTTTTTTTTTTTTTTTTTTCCAGTATGGCAATTGCTGCAATTAAGTAACATCACGCACAACAGAACATGCCTCTCTTTGGGTCCAAATCTACCAAGAAAAAAGTTCCTCGGAATGGAAGCCAGACAACAAAGTGATTTATAGTCCTTCCAAGAGGTAAGGGATATAGGTTAGACATTTCAAAAACAAGGCTGAGAACTTGCAGTTCATATTATGATGGGCCTTTAAGCCATGTATACCAGAGGAGAAAAAAGGCAATGGGCTGGTACGAGAGGAGAAGGCAAAATGCTGTTAGGAGTAAAGTGGTGGACAGAGAGTGTAACAGACTTTACAAGCGGCAGCAGCGAATTGGAGAGGGAAATTCTGCAATGATGAGAAGAGTAAAGAAAACGCGAATAAGGAGGAGGGGGGAGCATGGAGGAAACAACAGAATTTTTGAAGAGTGGTCTGGTGGCTTAGGCCAAGGAGGGCAGAGTCCGTGAATTCAACTCTGGCTGTTCTTTTCTCGCTGCTTTTCTTGTCATTCTTTTTTCATGCTTCTTTATTTCTGTGTTGCCAAGCAGAAACTGGTTTGTGTGCAGGAGAGTTTTCTGCTTGAGTTTTATAATAATTGTTAATATTATTCCAGTGTCTATCATGTTACCTCTCACTTTTGTGACAACAATATAACAGCATCCAACAGGCACATCATCCACAAGACCACAACACTTGGCAGTGAAAGGATGCCTCCACAAAGGTACATATAATACAAGCCAAGGAAAATTCAACGTTGAAAAAGAATGGCTTACCAGTAGGAGTGATTACTTGCTTTTCTGTAAATGGAAGATGTCCTAGGCCATGTTCCACAACCTGGTCAAGTGTGGGAATTGTGACCATTAATACTTATGGAAAATGTCATGCTACCGATAAATTTAAGAAAGCAACAAATGAACCTTAATTACATACCAAACGAATCAAACGGTCAGAATAAAATACAAAATCATGCTTTGTTGTCTGAGAATCACGTACGAGGGTATGCATACCTCGAATCTGCAGAGCAGCAGTTACCGCGATGATTCAACTTTCATAATAAAGGCAAATTTGGAGTTCTAGCTGGAAGGGGAAGATGGAATGATTGAAAAACCAATAAATAGCAAGAAAGGGGTACCTGAAAAGTAGACTGAATAACGTATAAATTAGGATATATTTTACAGAGGTCATGCTGGCTGAGCTTTGTGCGGATATGCTGTACAATCAAATCAATAGCCACATGATTATCTCCTCCACGGGGTATAATGATATCAGCATATTTCTTTGTTGGAAGGATAAAGTCATCAAATGCGGGCTTCACAAATTTAGAGTACTGCACCAAATCAAATGTATATACTATAAAATTCAGCTGCTAAAATCTATTAAATTGAAGGAATGGAAAATCAAAATATGGTAAAGAAAAATATATTAGCTTGATCAGCATTATCATAAGTTAAGAACAAAATAAAACCTTAATGATTTAATTCAACAAAAACTGAATAATGACAGGTTAGGAAATCAAGGAACTTGCAAAATAGCCGATCCTTATAAGGAACATGAAAGTGAGAAAAAACATTTCCGGAGCGTTGCAATGCAGTAAATGGAAGAAATCTGAGGGGGAAAAACAAAGGATAATCAAAATATGTCAGTGGTAGTGCAACTAGTGTGGCTGAAAGTTGTTACCTGATCAAGAACTGCTCCAATATCCCGAGCCTTTAAAGCAGTATCACGCTTAATCCTTCTTGCCAGACGAACATCAGCATCTGCACTGAATATTTACAATGTAAAGTGACAGCCTAACATAGTAATACACATGAAATATACAAGCTTGTGAAAAAACTAGAAGGTCCACACAAGCAGCTATTAATAAAATATTAAGAACCATCAAAAGAAGTGCAAAACAGAAAAAAGATGAAGATGAAGATATAGTGTCATTAGCACCTGAAAAAGAACTAGCATTTTCTTAGATAATGTGAAGAATAAGCATGTTCCTATATCACAACAATGTGGATTATGAGGGGACAAAATCCAAGTCCATGAGATTCAAAGGAAAATGAATATGACAACAGATCCCATATAAATTAAGAAATACCAGGGAAAACACACAATATAATAAATTATACAAGTTAAATTGGAACAAAAATAATAAGGGACCTGTGTCAACAAATATCTTCATATTCATCAATGCCCGAACACGTGGATCATGGAAAACAAGAATGCCTTCCAAGATTATAACATCTGCAGGGTTTACCTGCAAAACACATTAATTTAACATAAAAAATAGAAGCATGGCTGAATTTTATTCCAGATAAATTTGCCCAAAGAAACATGTACTGTGTGATTTGGCAATCATTGGTACACCGTACACCAAACCATTCAAATTCAAATATGAAAATCATTATCATGCCAATATAAATACTTGCTCTATGCACAAAAAACTTGTTCATCCACGTTATAATAAAAAGAGTTTAACTTTGATACACTGTCAGTGTAAAGTTTTTTTACACTGTCAACCAATATAAATCATCCCATATGTAACTTTTAAGTTACTTATGATAAGAGTCAAACATTTTTAATGTTGTGACAATTTATAATTGGTTGAAAGTGTAAAAAATATTTGCATTAACGTTGCATACCAATTAAATCCTAATAAAAAACTCAAAATAGACCTATTTCAATCTTAACCTGATCATAAGCATTCTAAGAAAGAAGAGTAAAACTGTAAATTAAAAACGAAAATTCAGGATACCCTTCTTGCTGGAAACACATCACTCTTGTAACCCTTAAAGTCATACTTCGGAATTTCTACTGCTTGGCCACGCTTCAACTTGTCCATGACCCTTAGTAATTGCTCGGTATCAAAAGCCTCTGTTGATATCAGCAACATGCATTAAAAATAGTGCAAGGAGCTACAGCAGTACAATAACCAACATTCATATATGCATTAAGAAAATAAAAATGTCAAATTTTCCCTATTAAAGCTACTACTTTATCAAATTTCAGGTGTAATATATTTACTATCATGTGGCCTGAGATACTAATTTTGTTATCTAAGTACTTAAGTCCATATCATGGAGCATGAGCTTTCTTTTCCATATTTTCTTTGAAGAATCCTTCAGTTGCAAAGCAAGTGCATGTTCCCCAAGAAGCAAAATGCCAGTTCAACCTTTGGAATGCTGATGATACATAATACGTAATTTGGGCAACATTCTGACACGTAAAATCTGCAGTAGTTTCAGCAACTATATTGATCTCTAGCCTAAATGCAAGAATATTCTACGTTGGTTTCAATAAATCAAGACTTAATTTCAAGTCTCAAATCAGCTAATTTGCAGGTAACTTCTGCTGCAACAAATCTTTCGTAGGTTACTTTCCCCAGACACCGCCCTTGATGTTCCTAAAGCATTCTTAGAGTAAGAAAGATGCAGTTTGGCACTCATTGAATGCAATGACCAGGTTCTGTAAGAAATTAGAAATAGCTAAAGATAAATATAAAACCTCAGAAACAAAATAAAACTAAAATGTGAATATTATTTAAGGCTTTCTAACCTCATCCTCAAAAAGCATTTTAGGAAAAACAGAATTCTAGGTTAGGTCAGTAAATAGAAATAAGGTCAAATAAAATAAGCATCCCAATAAGGTCAGAGCATACTTCATCCTTTATAATATAATATATTAATTTAATATATTAATCTAAAGTGAAAGTCAGTAATAATGAGAGACTAATGAGTACAATTGAACTGACCAGGATGGTCAAAGTTGTAATCGTGTACTCTTGTAAGTTCCTCCTCAGGCAAATTATGGTAAAAAGAATCCTGTTGTAAATTCAATAGTTCATTTATTATGCTCAATGTATGATCATGAGTACAGTAAGAAAAACAAGCTGAATTTTGGAACACACACACACCCACCCCTTAAAAAAGTAAAAGAAGACAAAAGAAGAAGAAAAGGAACAACTAACATGTACTATCATACACATACACACATACACACAAACACACACAAAGAGAGAGAGAAGGTTACTAACAACTATGACATCTTGAGGGAAGTTTTGAGAGAAACAAGATGTTCGTAAATCGTAATGAAAGAGGAGGTGAAAACAACAAAATATTAAAACTAAATAAAGAAACAGAGGAGGAGGAATTTTGGTGTTATAAATGGTAGCTAACAAAGTGTCTATGTTACAATAAGAAATACAAAAGAAAACTGATAAAATATTCCAATAAATTATTTGAATAGCATATGGAAAATAAAACCCAACCAAATCCCCAAGAGAATTCAGAAAAAGGAGGAAACAGGATGCTATTTGAGTCACAGACTATAAATCCTTAAAAATTTCTCAATTAGACTGCCAATAAGTATATAGAGGATTCATTACCTGATTAACAAGTACAACTCGTTGATCATGAAGCTGCTGAATAATCATATCACAAACTGCAGTCTTGCCAGATGCTGCTCCCCCAGAGACACCTGCAACATACACAAACATTAAAAGAAAAAATAAATAACAATCTTAGATACCAGAGAAAATTTTGTAAAAAGTTAAAACAAGGCATCCAGACTTTGTTTAGATTTCATGATGTATGATTATTTTCAAAATGTATTGTGTTTCAAACTCTGGAACAAATAAAACTTTAATGGTAACTGCAAGTCTCAAGAAGCTTTGCTTTATAAACATGACATGGATATATAAGTTGACACCATTTTTGCAAAACTTAAAACAACCTAATAACAAGAACGAATAGGTGAAGTGAAACTATGATGCAAGAACTTAGACTAACATATAAAATGTTTAGTAATTTTCATTTCATCTGAATTTTTAAGTCCACTCAAGCAAGATTATTGTGATTTTTTCCCACAGAAAATATGAATTCTGAGTAGGTCTTTTCTCTTTCAGATAAACTCTCAAAGAACTTTCATTGTTCTAACTAAAACAAAATTGTATTCATGTATGATACCATCATCGGTAATTTTGTAAACACAAACCACTTAAGGGCTCCATAAGCTCTCTCTGGGTTTATTACAGCCAAAACATTAAGATAGTATATTTAGCTGCTACTATGCATAAAATGAGACCCAAGCAATACCAAACAAAATCAATGCCACCACCATTGAGCTCCAGAACCCAATCAGGATCAGTTGGTGAATTTACGATGCAACTTCCCATGCAAAAACACACCTATGATAAAAGGTTGTTTGTACATGTCGGTTTCTGAAGTCATTGGTTGCTCTGTGACAGCTTTTCTTTGCTCTAAGCCATCCATGTGAAATCCAGAATAATGAACCTTAGAGGAACACTCCATTAAGTCTACCACTGAATTAGAACCCATTGACAAAGACCTTGACAAATAATGGCTGAAAATCACAGATAGATCAGAATTCAATAACAAACAAATATTCAAGAAAGAAATGAAAATGTGAATTTTGGACAGAAACACGTGATTAGATAAAAAGCATTTGCTTTAACAGCTTGCAATGTAGCTGATTGGATCAAGCCAACCATTTCACTCTTCAGTCAAATTTTATAAAGACTAGCCGCTATAACTATGCCTGGAATCAAGACCTTGCATTGCATTGATACGGATTGGATTTGACTATTTGAGAACAACTACAAGTATTTAAATATAAATTCCTCAGCCAAAGAACAAATATTTTATATTCAAATTTTATTTATTTTTGCAGCAGTTGCATCAAACAGCTATTACAATTGCAGCCATCCGATCCAATAGACGTAGATATAATATTGGGTACGTATAAAAATATCAAGCAAATAAAATAAAACATATAGCACCTCAAATAGGAGAAGCTCAGTCCAATGCAACCGACACAATAAGGAATCAAAGAGATAGGGGAAATAAGTTTAAGCACGCCCACTTGGCCATTGCAGCATTAAGCATTAAGCAGAATCAAACTAGTATTGAAGAAAGAAATAGAGATCCAACAACGGTAGAGAGAAAGAAGAGACGAACCTGATGAACTCGGAATTGCACGAGAGATAGAGAAAATGTAAGAGAGAGAGAGAGAGAGAGAGAGAGAGAGAGAGAGGCGGGTGAATGGTGTGATATAAATAGATGTGATACAGTGATAGTTTGGTGCACTGCACCTTGACACTGCACCCCCTCCTACCCTGTCTCTCTGCGTTACTGTGTATTTCTTTTTTCTCTTCTTTTTTTCTTTATCATTCATTCATTTATATACAGTGATTTAGAGAGAGAGGGAGAGGCACCCTGAATTCCCGGTGAACTTGATTACCACCTTCTGCCACCACTCTCGTTCCTAGATTGAGATTGAAAGCCTACAAAACAAGATTCGTATTTTTCTAATTTCCATTTATTTATTTATTTATTTATTTATTTATTTATTTATATCAAGGTTTTAAATAAATGTCCGTAATATTTTGATTTTGGAGATCTTCAAAATCAAAATGCGATCGTAATTGAGGCTGCATCAATGGACAATTACGATAAATACAAAGCAACCACAATTGTGAACGAAACCGTAATTTAAAACCTTGATCTATATAATAAAAGCCGAATGAGCTTTGAATAGTTAGTTTAAATGTCCTACTATGACCGATGTGTGTTGGTCCAATTATTTAACTCTTGAAAGATTAATTTCTCACATATCGGATAAGAGGATGCTTTAGGAGAAAAGTGTTCTCTGTAGAATGATAACGTTCTGTGATTGATTTCACTGAATGCATAATTTAGGAGTGTGATTTTGGATTGAGAAAATATTTTTAAAAAAAATGGATGAAGAGAATCCATTTGCAATATGATGTATCAAAGTTAAAATCTTAAATAATTATAACATAATTTAAAAGGCAAATGTTAACCAATGTTCCAAGAGTATTGGTTAAAGAATCACAAATAAAAAATTTCTATTAAAAAGAGATATATTTGATACATGAAAAATTGAAAAATAATGATTTCTAATAAAAACTTTTTATTATTGATATTTAATCAATATTTTAATAACACTGATTAGCAAGTCTCATTTAAAAATTGTAAATAAAGTAGCTCAATGGTAAAATAAATTTAGATTACATTTTAGCCATAATTATTTGTTGAACAATGTGCATAAACATTCATGTAAGACATGGTATCGTAATATAAATATAATTAAATAGCATGATTTATCTTCCGGTCCAATTGGTAAGTATATGACTCATAACCTACATGGTCATAAGTTCGAATCTCACTATCGATGTGATGACTTCGTTGGTGGATAATCTGGAAGTACCTCTGTTAGCGTTCTTTGAGCTGTGAAGCCTACCCTGACCCTGGTGAGTCCCCGGAACCCAATTCACCTAAACTTAAAAAAAATAGCATAATTTTCTAAAAAAAAAAAAAAAAACATGCTTTATTATGTTATAATGAAATTGATATATAACCTATCATTCTGCATAAAATACTATCTGAATATCATATTGGATCTGGTTAATGTGTCTTTGTTGAGTTTGTTGAGTTTGGATATGTCGGTCATGTCACGATAAGCCTTTTAGTGGCGGCATGAATTTAGGATTAAGGCAAAGGTGATGAGATTTTTTAGGATCCACGTTGGCAATGAATCACATGTATGGCCTACTGTCCCTCATCCCGCTTTTTTGTTTTTTTTTGTATTTACTAAGAAAAATATTATTAAGAAATCAAACATGAAAAAAAAAAGTTTAACTATTGAGTTTTTTTTTATTATTACAAAAGTTTAACTATTGAGCTAGGCTCTGAATTATTTGAGAATTTTTAAATAGATTCATAAACTAAAAAAAATTATAATTAGGTCCCTAAACTTTTATAAAATCTTTAATTGGCCCTTGAACTAAAAGAGTTTCTAATTGGGTCATCGAACTTATATAAAATTTTCAATTGAGCCCATGTGGTAGGGTTCCGTGAAAAGATCGTTAAGTTTGCTGATGTGGAATGTGGTATGGAATCCTCAAAGAAAATTTGTATTTAGTATTGCAAGAGATCAAAATGTTGAACCAGAAAATCAAAACATGACATGCGATTGCTTCTCGTTCATATAAATAAATAGTTCCCCAATTCCTCTATATATGTTTCACAGTTGCATATCCCTTCCTCAAAATAATTTTGTCCAAAATAGTTTCCCACTTGTAACTTACTACATCTTACTTCATCTTGCGGTGACAATGTCTTTAGGTTCATTCTCTACCAAAACCACTAATAGATGGCTGATATGATTATCTAATTTGGATGAAATCAACAATATTCCGTCCAATTCAATATATAACTATCGAATTTTCTACTCCAAGGACTCCATAGAAAATTTTATATAAGTTTAGCTCAGGGACCCAAGTAAAAACTTTATAAAAAGTCAGAGATCCAATTATAATTTTTTTTGGTTTAGGGATCTATTTAAAAAAATTCAAAAAATTCAAGAATAAAATCAATAGTTAAAATAAAACGTTGATAAAAAAAAAGGTTAAAATAAAACTATTTTACCTGTTTATATCTATAACGTTTGATTTATTTTAATTTTCTATTAATAAAAAAATAACATCAGGAAATGAAGACAACTCAATATCAGCCCCACCGTTCCCGAAGCTACCGCGTCAGGTTGGAGGAGGAGACGCACTCCGAGGGGCGTCGAAGCCAGCAGAGAGCAAGGTAAATCTTCCACAGCCCCCATTTTCGCTGCACAAAATGTTCCTTTCACGAAGAGCGTTGCATCGGATCACGAGTTTCTGACAAAATTGCTGCATAATAATGGTGATGGTGTGGAGCCTGAAACCAACGCTAGACCGTCACGCGCGGGATCCCTTCATTCCACGCTAAGGTCAACCCAGTCAAAATCCCTAAAAGTTCAACCTTGAGAATATCTGCAGTGCCAACAAAACCAAAAGCTCCACGTGTGCACCCAGATATGAGGTACCCTCTTTCTCTAGTTCGTTCTCACAAGAGTTCCAAAGCCCGTTTGAATCCCCTCTTGCTTGCCGGCTTTTCCCAAATGCGATATTCATTTACTATAATTAATTAAATTAATTATTTAATTATTTAATTAGGCTCAAAATAATGCAAATAGACAGGTAAGAACAAAGTTAGCAATGCAATTTTTTCCATTTTCAAGTTATGAGAATGAGACATATTGATTCATTTATAGTTAAAATCATCAATAAAGAGAATGAACTTATTTCTGGTATTGACATCTCATTGACAACCTCAGCATACTCAAAGTTACAGCTATTCCACATCATTTCCTTCATTAGCCATTCAACGTCTGATTAAGTTTAACACCTCCCTCTTCTTCAAACCCATTTTGACCACTGATTAAGACAGTTGTTTTCTTCATTGCAATTGTAACTGTGAAGCCAAACATTTTCTCTTTCCCTTAGAATCATTGGTCGGTCAAGCATGAAGAAGCTCTTCTGATTTTCATATTACAAGCGTTTAAGGATGTTGCTTCATTATTCTAGACAGCATTAAATCTATGGGTTTGTCAATTCTAATTCTCTTTGACAAAACAACCATTGTAGGCCAAAAAGGATCAAGAGTCAATCATATACATTATTTGCAGCCTCAATCCAGACTTGTTCCAGTTATAGGCTTATAGCCAATGGCTAAGTCTCTTGTAGAACCTGTGCCTTTAACCATTCCAGAGCCACCACCCAGGAAGAAAACTTCCAAGGATCACCTCACAAAGAAAGATGCCCTTCAGCATTCTATCAACTTTGTCTATCAAACCAAAGTGGCAGAGTCATATCGTAGCGTAACAGTGGCTTGGTTCAAGAACCCCACAGAACACTCCCTTTCCATGAGCTTGGAAAAAAACCCTTCTGAAGCAAACAAGTACACATGCAAGATTGATTTAGAATCCGGGCAATCTTGGGGAAAAAAGGGTCTCAAATCCTTTGATATAGGAGGTGCGCGAGTAGATATTTTCTGGGATTTTCGACACGCAGTTTTCTCCGCAGGTCCACAGCCTTGCTCGTGTTATTATGTTGCCTTGATTTACAAGAAAGAGGTACTTCTGTTACTGGGGGATTTAGCAAACGATGCTTATAAAAGAACCAAATCAAAACCATCCTCAGAAGAGGCTACCTTGTTGTGCAAGAAAGAGAATGTGTGTGGAAAGAAGGTATTTTGTACTAGAGCTATGCTGGAAGAGGGTAAAAGAGAACATGATGTTGTGATTGAGACTTCCCTTTCTGGGCCTGATGATCCAGAAATGTGGATTAGCATAGATGGGATGTTGGCCAGTAGAATAATGAACTTGAATTGGAGATTCAGAGGGAATGAAATGGTGATGGTGAATAATTTGCCTGTGCAAATCTTTTGGGATGTGCATGATTGGTTGTTCAATGACCTTGGTTTAGGCCGTGGTTTGTTTATTTTCAAGCCAGGCTTTTTTGAACCTATTAGTGATCATAATGGCAGAGAATGCCCAGAAAGAAGTGAAGATAGCAGCAGAGATGGCTTAGTAAAGGAGAGTTCATCTACAAGGGGTTTTTGCCATTTTCTGTATGCTTGGAGAACTAATTGAGATTCGATTTGTTACTCTTCTCCAAAGTTGTTACTTTCATGTATGACTTTTATTAGCATTTGACCTAGGTCCTCGAACTTTTTTAACAGGATTGTCTCAATTCCCCTTGGTTTACCCCCCACCCCTATCATACGAGGTATAACAAGTTAAATTACACAATCAACCTTGTTAGTTAGTTGTTCATCCATATTCAAATTAGTTTGTACTCCAAAAAAGTCTTCATACAAAAATCATAACAACATAAAAATCATGTTAACACAACATGATATTACCTAGATAGTGTACGCTGCTGTGAAGATAGGAAACATTTTATGAAACAACTTACAAACGTCATTTTTTACTAAAATCTGGTTTGACAGAGGGCAAAATCAATTCTACAGCTTTTCACTGTAGAAACAAAGACATACTAAAATAAGATACTTCATGAATTCCGCACTATTTGTCATTTAATATTTTTGCATAAAGATTAAGAAATCTATTAAACACTTTCAATTTTAAGAAAATATAGTTACTTTTTTTTTTTTTTTTACTAGATTACCATCTTCTGTCATTAATACTCTCTCTTATACTTAGTACATACACCATTAAAAAAATAAAATTCAAGTAAAACTGTTAATATCTTCTTAGTTTTTAAAATGATTTAATTATCATGCATTGTCAACAATTTTTTTTTTTTACATTATCAATTAATTATGTATTGTCATGTTATTAAAAATGTTTGACTCTTATAGTAATTACCTTAAAATTTGTGGTTAATTGATAGCACTAATAACTTTATAGTAATAGTGTATCAAAATTAAATTATTTCTAAAATAAATTTTATTATCTAAAACAACAAGTTATTGTAAAAGATAGGAGGAGTACATAAGATGGGGATTGGGTCAAACTAGGCTGGATCGGATCAATTTGGTCCAGCCCACCCCAGGCTATCATGTATGGGTGCTGCTGCCTATATCTTCACACATGTTCCATCCATTCCACACATATTTTAAATTTTTTATAACAAAAATACACTTAAGTTAAAAAAAAAACCTATTTATTCCACCCCTTTTCGCATATTCCGACTTCAAAAATATATAACCGGCAATTGCCAGAGTCATGATTCGTTGCCGGTAGGTAAAATAACTAACATGGATTGTGGAGGTGGATGGAGCATGTGTGGGGTGTAGGTAGCAGCATTCATGATGTATTCGTGCTGTTCTGGTCAGGCCCAACTTTCATGGTCATCTTGAAGAGCTCACTCTCACCCAGATCAAAGTTTCAAACACAGCTCAGACCCAAAATAAAAAAAAGAAACCGATAGAAAACAAACAAAACGGTGGAAATGAAGCAATAATAATGGGAAAGTGAAACCCTTGTGTAGCAGAAATTGAGGTTGCATGAACATACATGACATGGCAAGTTTCGCGGGAAACATCGGCTTCAAATTCTCGCACCAGCTTCCGTTACGCGTTTTTTCAATTCCCTTGTGAGTACTTTCTCTCATTTGTTACTTCTTCTTTGGCTCCTCGGAAAAAAGTGGGGGAAATAAAACGACACTAAAGTTTGATTCTTTTGAGTAATGAGGTTCTAATTTAGCTATCCTTTTGGGGGCATTGGATTGGGTTGAAGCAAGTTCTTCAATTAGCTAACCACTCCCAGAGAAAAACTCAGCTTTTAATAGGATAAATTGATTCTGAAAATTTTGGGCATCATTCTGATTTCATTTTTTTTTTTAATATTAAAAATAGGAATATTTGGAAGTGTCGGATTGTGTACTTGAAGAGCAGAGACTTTAGTTCTTCTGTTCCGGTTAGGTACATTTCTAAGACATCTTCCCAGGTGAAGAAAGTACCTAACCTTCCTGCTGCAAGTGTGCTGCCAGAGATAAATGTAAATGGTGGGAAAGATGTGCATGGAAGAATTGCACATTTTGAAACATCTCAAAATCTGAATGAAATTCAGAATAACTTCGTGTTTGATGACGGCGAAGAAGGTAAAATGCTTTCTATCATCTTCTAGTATGGTATCATTTTAGTTCATGATTTGGGAGTTAGTCCTGCTTCACTATGCAGGATGCAGGGGAACCAAATTGCCACCTATTCTTGGGTTGATAGACGCCTAAGATTTGTGATTTTACGCGTTGGCGACTTTATAGTTTTATGTGTGGTAACACCCCAGTATTCTTATATTTTGGCACTGGATAAATACACTAGTAGCAGCATGCTTTTAAATTGATAAAGTAATAAGATAGGTTGCTCATACTTCAGAGGCTTTGGTGAAATTGATAAATTGAATAAGAAAAGCTACTTACAAAAAATTTGATGATGAATTGATGATTAAGGGGAAATGGGGAAGAAAGGAGCAGTGTTGGTTTTAAGGTTAACTAAGCCAATTTTTTCCGGGGTCTTATGGGATCTCCTCTATCATTAAGATCGAGTATGTATGATAGGTTCATGCTTATAGATTCCCCATGTGCATTTGTTTTTCTCATTTAGCAATTGACAAAGTAATAAAGTATATTATCCTGTTATAACCTGTTTTAAATCTTAACTTGTGGCTTCTTTCTATCAATTTGTCATAACAGAAAATCCAGATGCTGAATCAACCAGTATGCTTAAAAATGCTAAATCACTCGCCACTTACATATCTAAGAAGTGAAGTTGTTCTGAACATCTTAATTTGTGGATTGTAGGTGTTGAACAAATGGAAGAGGTTGCTGAGGAGGCTGTTGAAGAGTTGACAATCCACCAGGCAGGAGGCTCTCGTGAACAGGATTTAATACACATTGACGGATTTACAAATGATGTTGAGAAATCAGCTATTAAATTACTTGCAGCTAGGTTAGTTGTTGTTCCCCCATTGAAACAGAACTTAATCTATGCGAGACTTGTTATATACTTTATAGTAAACCAAATTGAAAAGTTTCTGAACCAAATATGGGCAAGCATACTGTTTCCTCATCTCTTAAGTGCAAGAGAAGTGAATTTTTGCCATGTACTATGAGTTCATAGTTAAATATGTCATCTCACTTCTCCCTTTGCATCAACAGTCAACTGCCGTCGTGCTTCCTGTTGAGGCAACTGCCTTTTGATTTTTACTCAGTATGTCGAGTATTCACCTTCTTTCAGCACCGCCACCATTAAGATATTTGAAAAAACTGATGGCATATAACCAACAAAAGCTAAAAAATAATTTTAAAACCTAGTATGTGTTACTCTAATATTGAAATCACTATCTGCTTACAGATATCCTTATTATTATTTCTGAAGTTGAACTTGATTGGTGTTGTTTGCATATCGAAGAATGAGGTTATGCTGAATGAAGTGTAGCTTATTTGGCATGCCTTAGGAAAACTTTCAGCAAAGTGTCAGTAACAATGGATTTCCTGAATTTGTGTTTGCTTATAAGTTGTTAACAAAGAGAAGAAGTTTTGCATTAGTTGAGTCATCGAATGGCTTTTGCCTGTTGGGAGAGGGGTGTGCATCTATATTCAATGTAAAATATAGTCTTTTCTTCTCTTTCAAGTATGCCTGTCTCTATGCTCTGCAGAGCACTCACAGCGGTTGAATTGAGAAAGAAGTTGCTTGGGAAGAGATTCTCTCCTAATGCAGTGGAGGTAGTGATAAACAAGTTCCATAGAAGGTATGTTGTTAACTTTATACAAAAACCGTTGAGTTGGTATTTCTCAACTATTTTCAAATGCATCCTTACATGAAGCTTTATTGCATTCAGACAACTACTCGCTAAATTTGGTGCCAATTTTGATTCATCCAATCACAACGAACTGAGAGTAGTAAATGTAGTATATGTTACATTTTTATGTGATTCCTGGGCCTTGAAAATGAGATGCCTGCAATGACAAATACAAATGGCTATCATGAAGAGGACATGGAATGGAGATCTAACCAACTGTTACGTCATTATGGGGTCTCCAGGAGTAAAATAGCTAAATAACTGGGTGTAGAAGAAGAATGAATGTTTTGAGGTTTAGAGTGACCCACCTTATATTTGTTTGGATATGTTCATTTACCATTTTTAACTTTAAAGCAGTTGATATGAAGAGCTGATTTGTTTAATGACACAATGCATATTGACACTTTATTTTATTTTAAAAAAAAAAGAAAATAATAACAACTGTATTAGAAACTGATGAACTGTATAGCATGTTTAGACTAAAAAGAACAGGTAAAAGGGAATGGAGACATTAATTCTTTTTGCAAGGTTGAAGTAAAATAAGCAAAGTTGTCTTCGTAAATATTGTAAAATGAAAAGGAAGTGGTCCAAATCTTTGCTTTGACATTATAATTTTACTTGATCAATTGCCAACAATCCAACCATTGTGAATTGTAACTTTGTATCTCAGAACAGAGAAGAGTGAAGATGAACAATAAGATGCTAGGTTTGGAATGAAAGTGTTTAGTAACTAAAACTAAAAATCAAGGAGATTGTTATGGGAATTGAAAATTCCTTTTTTTCCATTTAAATTTTCTTGCTGTAGGAAGGATAGAGACTCCACTATTTCTTAAAAGGAATACATTCTATAATGTTTTTTTTATATTGGTTCAAACACCTTATTATTATGCATGCAGATAAAGTAATTCTATCATATTTAAATAACCTGTTATATTCCTAAAAAACTTTAAAGTTGCCATATAACAATTTTATCATATTAATATGATGCAGCTACTTGTATCTGTGAAACATGGCATGCTTACAACAAAATTTAATACTTGACTGGTCTGGTAAACTCTCCGCTATCATACAAATAATCACATTTGCAGTATTTGTCAAAATGCACTTTTTCAATTTCATCTATGAAATCTGAATTTGCATGCATCCTTATACATCTTGTGGATTCATGGTAATTGTTTTACCCCCTTGTTTGTTTCAGAGGGTTGATCAATGATAGGTTGTATGCTGAATCATTTTCTCAATCTAGATGGTCCTCGTCAAGTTGGGGGCCAAGGAGGATCAAACAAGTAAGCTGATCTATTTTGTGTTTTTGTTCTTTTTAATACATTGCCTTACCCCTGGTCCATGCTGCTTTTTGCCTTCTTGAGCTATACTTCTTCCCTGTTTTGTTATTATTCTTGTTGCAAAGCAAACGAGGAAATATTTGTGTAGATATAATGTTTCTGTTGTGCTTGCTAAAATTTATGTACTTTTTAACAATCAGCCCATTAGGAGGAAAAACCATGGTGCATTGTGACAGCATCTCTGCAAATTCAGAAAAGCACTGTGCATCCGCCTTTTTTCTTTCAAGAATTAATACTTGAGAGCAATGCATAAATTTGAGATACTAGCATAGAAATTCAAAGTTTTTTTTTTTTTTTTTTTGAACCAAGAAATTCAAAGTTAATAATAAGAATTATGTTATTTCCTAAGATATATAATTATTTGTATAGATGCTTCGTCAAGACAAGTAAATCACGTGGAGAATAGCCCTATAGTTAGTGGTAAGGGGAGACCAAGAAAAACTATACTTGAAACTATTAAAAAAGACTTAGATTTAAATGGCCTTTCTAAGGACATGGTTTATGATATAACACAATGATACTATTTGACCCATGTAGCTAACCCCATCAATGGGCAGAGGCTTGGTTGTTGTCGCCGTTGTTGTTGTTGCATGTAATTATCTGTATCTGAATTGTTACCTCGTGTACCATGTAATCTGTATTTGATCTTTCCCTATATTTATAAACTAAGTTTAATTATATCTTTGTCTGGTTGACTCGTGTCATAGTTTTACTTTATTTTTCTCAGCTAATTGTTTAACAAATTTAATGTAAAGCTCGAACCCAATAATTTTTATCTGATTGAATGCTTTTCTCTTTGCTTAGCTGCTTGATTAGGGCTCGATTCATTTCATCTTAAAATTATCGGATTCAAATTTTTCATTCTTTTTCAATATGTGAAATGTCTTGATTGAATTCAGCCCACCCTGCCTCCTACCCCCTCCCCCACCCCCACCAAAAGGTAAAAGAACCTTGGTTAAATGCTTCATTCTTCTCTCATAATTTCCACTAAGTTTAGCTGCGCCAGGCGCATTAGGGGTGCACCCGGGCTGTGCTTTCTCGGAGGTTTGTCACCGTTATAGGGGACCAAGGCAACAATAACCATATACTTCCTCTGCAATTGTTGTGTCAGGCACTGTTCAAGAAGGGAGTTAGTCAAGCTGATGCTGATAAGGCAGTTGAAGTGGTCTTCAATGATAATGATTGTGCTGAAGATCAGAGCTCAGTTATTGGGTTGTCAAAGCATTCCATTGATCATCTTTGTGCTCAGGCCTCAAAGCAGTGGTTCCGTGGTCAGAATGTACCCAACGAGACAAGAAAAGCAAGGATTGTTAGGTGGCTTCAATACCGTGGTTTTGACTGGAATGTCATTAACTTCATCTTGAAGAAATTAGACAAGCAGAAGCAGGATCCACCATAGTGCACAATTGGGACATCTAAAATTCATATCAATCTGGAAATCCATTGGTAGGGGGGTCCATTCATGTTTCTAGAAATGTATATAATGTCTGACATGGTAGGGTTGAAGCCTCCATTGGCTCATAGTGGTGTGGCAACAAAACTACTCATTTCATTGCCTCAATTTGCTCAGGGCCATATGCAATCTGAACACACAAGACTGCTCTTGTATGGGTACATTGAAGCTACTTTTTTCCACACTCAGACTGAGATAAAGCAGCAAGCACTACTAAGGAGGTGCTACTTGTGGAGTCAACTAGGTGCCTATTTTATGGATATGTGGTGCTGGTTTTTTATATGGATACAAATGCCGCGTGCTTATTTTCATTGTGTGCTTACGACAGAAAATTTATCGACATTGCTATCCAATTACTACCATCAACTAGCATTAAAGCTTCTGGAGCTGAATGAATGACTGCCATTAATGATATAATGACATCTGTTGAATTATTCCATAAAGCGATGAAGATTTCTAGGGCCTAGTTGGGTGCCCCTAGGGCATTGATTAAAGAATCAAGAAAAGAAAGATTTTATTGGATGGAAAGTGATATATTTAATGTTTTGAAAATATAAACACTTGATTTTTCAATGAAATCTTTTTTTTTTTGGTATTTTAACCAGTGCCCTAAGGACACTTATTAACAATACCATTTTTTATTTATATGAAATGTGTCATTTTATTTACACTGAAATGCATATACTAAATTGAAAGCATGTAATTAAATTTTTCTTGAACCATACTATGGAATTCAGGGAAACAACAATGTTATTTTGTTAATTAAAATTGGAATATATTTTTGACAAATTGTATAGAGCCTCGTCAACTTTAAGATTTTTGCAAATAAAATTATTATCTGACAATATTTGCATTTAAGTTGCTTCTACCCTGATTTTTTGTTTTTGCAATCGTAAAGGGAAGAATAGGAGAATGAGTACAAAGGAAGAAACCAAGGATGGTAGACTGTAGTTTCCTCTATTCAAATTATACAAGTGAATGGATGAGCGTACAAAATACGACTTTCATTATTTGAGATAAAAAAGAAAAGTGAAAATTGTTATTAGTAAAATTAAAATTGTTATTAGTAATATTATTGTCGTGTATATGAAAAAGGCTTTGTTAGGTGAAATAAAATTCACTTCGATGATATCTACGTCTTGAAAGAGATTAGTATCTAGTTATCGGCGAGAGGAAATCCTTAGTGCATCAAAAAAAAAATTAGTATCCTTTATTCTTCATTGAAGTAATATTTTGATGAAAATCATTTTGAATTAACAATATGACAATTCATGAAACTGCTAACAGCTTCAATTGGTTTGGTCTTTTGGCATTTAATTGTCCTTTTAAATTGCTATTTTAATGATTATTTAGAATTTGATTGGTGGTGTCTAATATACAATGTGTTTCATGCAAGATCTCCACTTAAACTAATCCATCTATCTATCTATTATTTCGATGTAAAATTCATTGTAAGAATCTGTTAGATGCTATAAAATAATGATTTAATTGATATGTATTATCAGTGTAAAAAAATTTTTGACTATCAATTAATCATTGTGATTGATTGAGAATGAAAAAACTTAGACATCCATATTAGACATTCATACTAACGGACTTAGAGATAAAATCATTATTCTGGTATTCATTCTTTTTACATACTTCCAGGTTTTTCTAACGATGCAATACCTCAAACTTCTGTTCCTCTACAATTTTCAGTTCTCCTCGTACGCTCCCGAGTAAAGCCAAAAAGTGGTTTACGAAAGAAACTATAAAGTATATGGTACAAGCTTTGCAAATGATGGAAAATTCCCTTGTTAGCTTTTGCAATCTGGATATGCTGCATGACTGCATTTGTTATCCTTCACAATTCCAGCATAATGGTCCTGCAGATACAATACATGTGCGTATGATTAGGATATATATCTTAATATATGTGTTACTGAGGGAGTTACCAATCGCTGCAAAGTCTCTGTCAGACAGGACATTGACATGTGAGATATTGAACGGGTGACCATGTGGTGTGGACTATGGACATTGTTCGAAGAGAAATGATAAACGAACACTTCCACCATGAACACCGTACATACACCGTATGAGGTGAGTATGTTTTAGGTGTTGAGTGTTGATTTTGGGAGAATAAAATACATAAGTATAGAAAAGTATAAATATATGGTGTTGGGTATTCATTTTGGGTGTACAAATATCATAACTTTTGTTTGAAAACAAGCTTGGGTGCATAATATATTTTTATTAAGGATTTTTCTATCATGCGCAACTTTGCACAGGTTGAAAAATCTAAAAGCAATAACTATTTATTGGAAAACTAAGCATTTCAGTTTTAAAAATATAAAATACACAAGTTCTCATATAAATTTACTTATTTACTCTTTCCAGATAGAGAAACCCTTTTATTAGCATAAAAAAAACCCTTTTATTAATATTTATAAAAGTATCATGCTTTAGCTTTATTTTAAATTTTTACTTTTTTGTAAAAAGAATTGTTTGGAAAATTATTTATTGTTTCCTTCATAAAATTATAAAATAAAGTAAAAAATCAGATGTTAATTGACATTTGTATAATTAATAAAAAAATATATCAACTAAAAATTAAATTGTAAGTGTTCTTATTTACATATTCACACACAAAAGCACCTTTGTATTCAAAAGTGTTACCAAGGAAATAACGAAAGGAACACTATTCCATTCCTTTGAAGTAAGCTTGAGTGTAAAATATTCATCCTTAAAATATATTAAAATCTCAATTAATTTAGTTATTTCTCATTTTACACTCAAGCTCACATTATAAAAAGTGTTTCAGCATGCACAAGCAGAGGTTGCTATCAGTGACAGACATACATACATGTGAGGGTGTGGACATGTATCCCTCAAACCCTCACTTTGATAAAATTACAAATAACTATCTTGAATTGTATTTTGCCCCCTTTATTTTTATATATTTGAAATTTTGAACTCATTGCCCCCAATTCTAATAAGGCATGAACCCAATTTTGGTTTGTTTTTTCATGCATTCATTGTTTGTGTTGGTTAGTTTAATGATTAGTTGAGCATACACATTTTTATCTCTTAGCTTGAGATTGTTTAAGTAGTGGAATCTCCATTGTTAGGATTTGTAAAAACTTGAAATTTAGGATTTTTGTATATAGATCTAATTTTACCACATTGGTTGATTGATTATGTGATTAGGATCGCGAGTAACATGTTTGTAAAGTCAATTTTATGAAATTTTCTATTGATGATGGTTAATTGTATTTATTAATAGGTTATGATTTTGATATGCTCAAAATTGGAAATTTTATTATATATGTAATATGTAATATTGTCCTCCCTGAAAGAGTCTTGTATCCGCCACTGATTGCTATCTTCTTCGTGGACAGTTAAGCCTTCACTGTTTCCTAAAAGTCCCCCGGCTGCCAGTAACAAATGTCAAATGTAACATCAAAGAAGTTTCAACACTTGCAACCCAGGAATATGTTGTTATTAATTTGTCTACATGCTCGTTCATTACTACATTACACTTAATAATAGGTTGTTGTGTAAAAGCACAAAGGTTGCAAAGATGTCATTGATATCATATTGAGAAACTTATTAACATGAAAACTTAAGTTGGGTGAAAAGCTCTAGAATGCTTATTTATTTATCCAATATATGGATTCTTGAAATCTGCATCATCTATCTGAGATTACATTTGAATATCTCTAGTAATAGGCATTATCTGAGATTGCATTCTTGAAATTTGCATTATCTATCTAATAGGTTCTCCATGAGTTGCATGCTTGCTCAGCAGATTGAGTCGTCTGAGAAATTAAAGGAACAGTTAGAAGATCCATGTGTTGTCAATCCTCCCTTCAATACATCAGGATCTTCCCTTGAGGCCTCAGCAGGTCGGATTTCCTTAAGCATTGCAACAATGTCCTTCATTGTTGGACGATCGTCAGCTCTGGTACTGACACACAGAAATGACACAGCAAGAGTTTGTAGCATTTCATGCATAGTAGGATCAGTCCTCCCTCTCAGCTTTGGGTCAAGAATGTCTGATAGATCTCCTTTGCTGCCTAAATGGTTCCTAACCCACTGAACCAAGTTTGTTCCTCCAGGTAGAGTTGGGTCTAATGGGTGCCTTCCTGTCAGGACCTCAAGTAGGACCACTCCAAAACTGTACACATCACTCTTCTCACTGACATGCTGCATTGATGCATGTTCTGTGTATATACCAAAACATCATAAATTAGTACTATTCAAGGGGTTATATTAGAAGTGCTAAAAAATACTCAACAGTTCAAACTTAGTAGATAAAATAAAATACCAGGAGCCATGTATCCATAGGAACCAGCAAGGTAGGGCCTTTGAACTGGCTTAGAATTAGTATTATCACCAGTTTCACTTGCAATTTTTGCCAAACCAAAGTCAGCAAGGTAAGGTTGATAGCCAGGACCTAATAACACATTCATGGCTTTGACATCTCCATGCAATATAGAAGGCACACAGTCATGGTGCAAATATGCAAGTGCATGAGCCACTCCTAGTATAATATCATATCTGGTCTCCCATTCTGCTTTTCCCTTTCCTGAACCATGAAGTAATGAGCTCAGGCTTCCATTAGGGAGGTACTCATAAAACAGCATCTTCAAGTTCTTATTGGACCCCCAACCCAGAAGTTTGATGATATTCTTGTGTCTAATTGAACTCAGTGTTTGAATTTCAGAATTGAATGCTCCAGACTCTGATGATGACCACATCTTTTTAACTGCCAGTGTTTGGCCATTTGGAATTGTTACCTTGTACACAACTCCAGAGCTTCCAGTTCCAATCACATTGGCTGATGTCAAATTCCGGACAATGTCGTCGATGGAGAATTCAATCTTTTGATACAAAGTCATCACCCAACTGTCATTTCCCATAAGAGCTTTGTTGGCAACATGAGCACGGACCAAGACATGGATTGTGAGCAGTACCAGTACTGCAGTGGTGCTTAAGAGAATGGACATTATGATCTTCATAGCTAATCTGGCTTGGCTTTTGTGTCTCATTCTGTCAGCTGGAGTTGCAACACCAGTGGCAATGTAGAGACCATCATTTGCAGTGAGATCACTGAGAGGGAGTTTCTGGAAGAATGGGGTGTTAGGCAGTTTGCCAGAGAAGTCATTGAAGGAAACATTTAAGGAAACAAGATTCTTAAGCTCAGAAAGAGCATCTAAATTCCCTGAGAACTTGTTGTGGGAGAGATCAAGCACTCCTAGTTTGCTCAGACTAGAGAACTGGGATGGAATTTCACCAGAAAATCGGTTATAACTAAGATTGAGAGAGATTTCTAGTGAAGGAATTTGACCAATTTCCTTGGGAATTTCTCCAGAGAAACTATTGCTTCCTAAGTCTAGAAGTTGTAGCTTAGAGCAAGATAGGATCTCAGATGGGATTCTACCACTGAGCTGATTCTTTCCCAAGTTGAGTTTGGTCAATTCAGTTAATGAACCAATGGAATGACTCAGGGAACCTGTTAGACTGTTATCTGAGAAGTCTATTAACTGCAGGCTTTTGGGCAAAGTATCTGGTACTGAACCAGTGAGACTATTGGAATGGAGGTCCAGAAACTCAAGGTTTTGACATTTGGATAGTGTTGCAGGAATCTTTCCTACAAGATTATTGCTGCTCATATCCAAGAAATTCAAATTCTTCAGGTTGGTAATCTCAGATGGTATGGTACCTGCCAGTCTATTGTGATTTAACCTCAACCTGTAGAGACTTGTGCAGTTACCAATTTCAGGTGGAATAAAGCCTGATAAATCATTGGAAAGAAGCATCAGTTTACTGAGATTCCTGAACCCAAATAGTTGTTTGGGAATTGGACCAATTAAATTGTTGTAAGACAGATCAAGTGCCTGAAGATCTTGACACTCTGAAAGACTATCAGGGACTTTTCCTGTTAGATTGTTCTTCCAGGCAAAGAACAGATTCAAGCTTCTCAAGTTGCCAATAAGAGCAGGAATCTCACCAGAAATAGCATTGTTGTCAACTTCCAATTGCATCAGAGAAGTGCAATTTGAAATTTCAGGAGGTATAATACCTGAAATCTGATTAACACTCAGTTGAAGCCCTTGGAGATTTGATAGCTGTCCAAAACTCATTGGTATGCTACCTGTGAGAAGATTTTCTGACAAGTCTATGACTGTGAGCTCTGTGCAGCTTCCTAACTCTTCTGGGATTGTGCCTACTAAACTGTTTTGCCACAAAAGTAGATTCTGAAGCTTGCTGAGCTCTCCAATTCGACTTGGGATTGAACCAGAGATTGAGTTCTGATACAAGTACAGGTTCTGCAGCTCACTGCAGTTCCCAATCTCTTCTGGAATAGAACCTGACAATAGAGTTGTGTAAATGGCTATGGTCTGGATTCTTTTCAGCATCCCTATTGATGAAGGGAGACTCCCAGAAATGCTGGTTTCTGCAAGGCCTAACATGACCAAGTTGGTGCAGTTTCCAATGTCCCATGGCAGCTCACCTTTAAGGTTTGTATTCCCTCCTGCTCTGAACACTTGAAGCTTGCTTAAGGAACCAATACTCTTTGGAATTTCACCACTCAGTTTATTGTCATAGAGTGTCAAGTTCACAAGACTTGATAAGTTTCCTATGTTGGCTGGAATATTGCCTTCAAGAAAGTTTGAATGGAGAGCTAAAGTCTGTAGTTTGCTGAGCCTGCAAATCTCTTCTGGTATTTCACCAAAGAGAGAATTGCCCCTGAGATCAATTAAAATGAGCTCTTGATAGTCTCCAATTTCTTTTGGAATCCTGCCTGTGATGTTGGTTGAAGAGAGGACAAGACTCTTCAAGGACTTGAGAGGTTGAAAATTTGAAGGTAATGAGCCTTGCAAGTTCACTGATTTCATGTTTATCTCCACCACATCATCTTGTAAGTTGCAGTGCACCCCAAACCAGTTGCATGGGGTTGGATTTGAAGGATTCCAAGATGCTAATGCATCTGTAGTGTTGTTTAAACTGTTCTTCCATGCTAGAAGAGCATGTCCTTGTTCATTAAGGGAGTAACAACATGAAAAGAAAAGAGAGTTTACTGAGAGAAGCAAGGTGAGGGAGAAGATTTTGGGAGAAAGTGACAACATTTTCCTTAATCTTACAGACATTGCTGAGAGAGAAGAAAGGGTGATCTGTCTTGGGATTGTAGAGGGGGAAACCCCATAATTTGTTTATAAAGGAGGAAGAGCGGAAGCTCTGGATTCAAGTGCCAGCTTCTTTTTTCTTTCATTATTAAATTATTATTTTTCAATGATAAAGACACCTGGTCATACCCATGATGGTTGTTATTCAGGTAAACTTATCTTTTTATATTGGTTCTTCATGTTTAAACTATCAAGTAGTGGGTTGAAATTTTATAGATTTTGCAGTCTGAATGTAATCCAATTTGTAAGTCTCTATAGTGTTTCAATCACTAACAGTAAACTGTCAGAAATGAAAATAGTGGAGCTGAACATCAAGTATAGAAGATTTTCCATTTCTGTTCCCCAAGTGGACACCTGTACATTATTTGATTTCCTGCTTTAAATTGGTAATAATTATTTTTCATCCTCATATATTTTGCTGGAAAGGTTGCCAGGAAACAAGGCTATAGCTAAGTAGCACTAGGGCTAGTAAAATGTGGCTTTAGCACTTTTTCAAAATGGGTCATTAAGATGATTATCCTACAGATAGTGATAGGCTGATAATCAAACAGAATAGACATCATGATGGTTGAATGTTAATAGCTATTATTCAGTTAATCAAGAAGATAATTTCTTCCTTTATTTAGCTAGGCCCATTTTGTGGCCCATATCTTTTATGTGGTTGCAGTTGATGTGGCGGTTGTTGTTCCTTGAGATCATTTGAGTTTCTGAAATTTTACCAGTGCTTGCATATTTGGATCGGATACTAAAGAATGCAAAGAGTGGTTTGTTTCCACTGCTACACAAACTAAAACTGGGTATCGATAATTAGAGTTATATTAACTCAAATTACTGGGGTACTCCTGGATAGTAATTATATGGGATCAAAATGGACATATTTTAGTTAACTTAAATAAAGGAGTTAGTAAAGACTTATTTTCGGTTTGTTTATATTCGTTTTTGACTACCGAATTTGTTTAGATAGATGGAACATGGCAAAATAAAAAGGAATGCAATAACTTCATACTGAGAAGAAACCGATAAGAAAATATGTTGTAGCATCTTAGTCACCATTATAATTATTTAGTGAGCAAAAACTTAAGAAAAATGGCTTCCATTGTTTAACCTCGAGGTTAGTCTATGGAAAATGCTAACTTCCACGAACACAGTTTAGTTAAATTTTCACAAAACTGATCTAGTTGGCTGGTAAGATATGATGCCGGTGTGTATGCATTTCCACTTTCATAATCAAATTTATGGCACTTTTTTGGTGATATATAGCATTGCTCTTAGTCTATTGTACTGTCACAGTGTCACATTTTTGCCATTTTCTTGAGACAACAGAAAATTACCTTGTGCTCTCTTACTCCCAATCTGAATGGCCTAAATACTATGACTTATATGGAATAAGTTTCAAAGTTATGTATAATTATTAAAAGGTAAATAAATAAATAATATTACTATTACTATTACTATATGCTGATATTGCTTGGTCCCTACACCTTAGACATATAAACCAACCTTTCCTATGCCACCCAACTTTAGGGTACATCTTTCTCCACCTTCCATATCAATGAATCTTGAAGATGAGTACCCCTGATTTGATTGAAGATTCTTACGCCTTAGCTAACTTGAACTTTGCATGACTCTGTTCTGTGCATTAAACATTATGAATCTTGCATGATCTCAGAATCTTCGCTAATTGTCCCATTTGCCATCTGCTTCATTTTGCCGACAGATGGGAACTTTCAGCTACACCCACTGTACATCTTAACTCATCAAAATTGTAAACTTACCACAATTTTTATGATGCAGCTGTGTAATGTTTAAGTGGTAGCTTTTGAGGCATTGGATTCAATGAATTTGACTGCATTATAGTCAACCTAATGGTCTAGAAACAGCTACTTAGGCTGTTGTACCATAGACTTGGCTCTAAACTTATCTTTGAAAAATGCTAGTTGTACATCTTTTACCTTCACACCTTGGGAAATATGGCAGAATTAGAATGCAACTAGTGTAGGGGAAAAACTTTCATAGAGCAACAACACGTTTTCAGAGATAGACCAAATTTTCTTATATAGTAATAGATTGCGATGCAAATTGTATCCCTGTTATTCCATCCGCATCAGTCTACGCTTCAGATGTCTGGTCCTGAGCATGAGAGAATGTGTTGAGAGAACTATGTCGACTAGAGATATGGGCCCAAGTAGTGCTTATAAGCCTTGGGCAATCCTCACTTTACAAGCTGATTTTGTACAATTGAGTTAGGCCAAACCTCCGAATTCTAAGACAAACAAAGTGGGATCTACTAGAAACAAACAATAGAGATTGTACAAATATGAGATGATATGTGCAAGTATGTATAGGTAGAATTACTAGTAAAAGAAAATGAAGTTTCAAGCAAGCATCTTATGGTTGTATGATAACAAATGATAAATAGGAAAAATCAGTAAATATTTCATGGTAAAAGGAATATCGAATAGCCGAAAGAGACTTAGTAAAGGGACCCCAATAACATTCAAAAGAAGAGACAGAAGACACTATTTATATATGGATGGGAATTATTGCATTAGTCTGAGATGATCCATCCTCTAACCCCACCATTTTATTATAAGATTTTCTTTGTGAAAAGGCAGCTCGTAAAGGCTTCCCCTTAGGCATATTATGAACACATCAAGTTTGCAGCACACGAATGGCATGATGTCATTCTTCACCTGTTAGCAACCAAAAGCAAGAAGGTCCCAGGCATAAGCTAGTCACTGGCAAATATTTAATAGTAACAATATAGGGGTGCCAGGCACATGACTGGAAACAACACTGGTGGATTTTCTATGGCTCCTCAAACTAATTAAAAACACTGATGCAAGTAATGCCTGCATGGTGCCGAGGCTCTTATAATGTTGAAATTTGGATTGAAGTGTTGTTTATGAACATTATGGTATTCCATTCCTTCAAGATTATTATAACCCCCTCCCTTTTTGTTTACTAAAAGCGATTGTAGAATCTGCACCGTTGCAGTGAAACACTGAAACCCATAAATTCTATCTAATAGCTTGCAGAAAAGTATATGTGCACAAATAAATACTTGTAGTTATAATTGTTCTTTGAAGGCAAAATTTCACTTTTAGTCCCTTGGGTTATTTGTTTTGTTCAAATTGGTCACTTAAGTTTTTTTTTTTTTTGACAAACTAGACCCTTAAGTTAGGTTCGGGTGACAAATTAGTCCTTTAAGTTTTTTTTTTTTTTTTTTGACAAACTAGAACCTTAAGTTATGTTCGGGTAACAAATTGGTCCCTTAATTTGTCAAAGGGACCAATAAATTAGACCATTAATTTATTATTTTTATTGTCTTAAGGGTTTAATTTGTCACCCGAACATAACTTAAGGGTCTAGTTTATCACAAAAAAACTTAAGGGGCTAATTTGTCACCCGAACCTAACTTAAGGGTCTAGTTTGTCAAAAAAAAACTTAAGGGACCAATTTGAACAAAACAAATAACTTAGGGACTAAAATTGTAATTTTGCCTTCTTTGAAAAATATGTTGTCAGGCCTCAGCTTGTTACTTTAGGCTAAACAAATTGCACATAGAAGATAACGCTACGTACATCACCTCACACCACCATTGACTCTTTGATCAGAGCTAGTCCTACCTCGTTTTTTGTCTGCTTGTATTTTGTCACACCCAAAAGATGTGTAACTAACATTATTCTTCTTTAGATACCCCTAGTGTTAGGCAGTTAGCTAGGAGCTCATTCAAGAGAGATGAATATCTATTGGAACAAGTCGGAGGAAAATTCAGCTTTGACTCACATAATAGAGCAGTTCAAAATGTACGAGTGACCAAACATTATAGAGAAGGGCATTAACCTTGTCAGTGGACACATTATAGCCACTTCATTCGATTACAATAATGAGTCTCCAACTCATGTTTTTAATTGTCCGTAAGCATTTTATCAGCGAGCTGCAACCTCTAGTGGTGTTATAAGATGGGCCACTTGATGTGTATGAAAGAAGTTGTACATATGAATAGAGTAATTCAACTCACATAATTAAATAAAACTTAATTTCAAGTCATTACAGTTTACATGGCAAACTGTTTATCAAATTCACTATCAGCTTACCTGATTAGGCCTGTTTTTCTTTCTTTTGCCTTATGATTTTAAGTGCAGTAACTTTAGTCTATGAAATCATGTAGCTTGGGAACCTTAATCATACAACAAAATAGAATGGCTCGTGTTACTACTGAAATACATAGCCAACCCTAGAGCTTATAACCAACCTCTCAATGATGGACGATTAACAAGGTATAACGGTCTTGTAATCAAGTTCATCAATAATGTTCATAATCACTCATAATGACTTATTACTCCTATAATAATCGCTACATTGTGTATGCTTAGGCGCCGGGGTGTCTTTTGCAGATATACTCGCGCCTTCACCACCAAATAAGAGGAGGCCGATCTCAACAGCTCATGCAGGGACACCGACCTCCGAAACCCTGGCGAGAACAACTTCCTTTTTTTAAAAGGCTTCCCCATGCCCCAAATTTCAGAAATGTGGAGGAAAATAGAGAGAGAGAGGAGTTAGATTTTTTATGATTTGCATCCTGGGTGGACCCTTAGTATGGTCTACTATGATATCACCACCGGAACTATTGTCCTTTATGCATGGCACACGTGCAGTAGAGTCAGCAAGTGGTGAATTCGATGTACATCAAGTGGACTTTTGAATCCCCGATAATAATACAGGTTGATGGAACCAAAACAAGATTTGTTATTGACATAATCAAATCCCATCAATAGGGTCCATTGACATCCAAAATCATCTAGTGAGAAAGTTACACTTGCTAAATTCACACGTACGGGAGGCTTGATCCTGATCAGTATGACAAATCCATGTCTAACAGAAACAATTGAAATATTTGTTTCTTTCTAATTATTTAGCCGATTTCTTTAAGTTGTGATTACTTCCCAATATCATAGAGATAAGACCAGCTAGAAAACAAGCCAATCAATCGTAGGAAATTTCTATGGATGAAAACATTACCATCAAATTCGGTGGGAGAAGGCATTGCCACCCTCAATGAGTATGCTCATCGGTAGTCATAAGATAGTTTGTGGTTTGAGGTGTGGGATAAAAAAGTTGGGAGGTATAAGGTGTAAGGTCTAAATCTCACCATACTAATATAACAAGCTAACAATTAACATTCGCCTATTAAAAAACGAGTATGCTTACTATGGATTCAGTTCATCAATTTTCATTTTTCTCCATAACTTCTCCTTCCTTTTTTCAAACCTTTCAAAGTGCTCCACTCAGTCTGTGCTTTGTTTTCCTCGATCAAGAAGATGCCCCAGGACTCTCAATAATTCCATTATTAAAAGATTATGCCATACACAAATATCACTTCTTCATACATAATCTTTCATATTAAAAGGTCAAATCACTGTCTGATCCCATCATTGCGGTCCATATATTTTCCTTAAGTTCAGTGTTTCTGTTCCCAAATCACTTTCCATGCTATAAATTATTTGAGGGATTGGGTACAGAGTGAGTATAAAAAGTCATCGTTTTGCCCTAATAACACACTCCTTTCTACATGTCCAATCAACTCACCGGGTCATGAATGGTATGCCTAGGCTTTTTGCTTCTCTGTACTTTGGAAATAATAAAGTACAACACTTTTGGGGCTTGTGGAGGTTACTCACTTTCTCATTTTTCTTTGATTTTTTTCCTTCCATTATGAAAAACAAAGTTACCATATCTATAGTATATGCAGTCTGTCAAACTCATCAAGATTATTATTTATTGCTAACGTGACGCTTAAGCGAGAGCGTTTTGCATTCTTAAAACGTGTGAATATGCCTCGTAGTTTAACTCAAAATACTCATAAAAATTACTCTTTAAACTATTAATTAAGTACATATTCAATAGTATTATTTACTAATTTGTAATTAACTCATTCTGAAGTTTACATCATGATATGTAAAAGAGAATTTAAGTAAACCCCCGAAGCGAGAGCCAGTGTCTACTAGAAAGTATTTGGCCAGGTCAAAAGTTTCATGGGAACCATACCTTTTGTCCCTTTTTTTTGGTTACTAACTTTATGTCATTTTAGAGCAACCAATTCAAGTAATAAATGTCACAATTCCGAGCGGATTATGACAAATTGTTACGACAAGCAGAAATGGTGAAGATTCCATATAAGGATTCTACTTTAACTACTGACGCTCTTAGTCAACAATGAGCATCAGAGTCTCGAGTCGCCAAATTATGTTATATGGGAGTTTTAGCTTTAATGGCAGCATGATGGACAGTGGACAGATACTAGTGTTTGATTAGCATTAGCTTAAAAAGGGCATCTGATGGTCCCATTTTTAATCTTTTACTTTGACCTGGGCCTCCAGTTGAAAAACTAGTTCAATTCTCTATTTTACCATCATTATAAAATATTCGATCTCGTTCAGTTGATGATATCCAGTATCCACAACATAACTGCTACAAGTCTATAAGTGATTTTTATGAGGATGTCAAATTGTCAAATTGGCCAGTCCAGCCCACTCACACTGGTCTACCATGGGACAATATATTTTCGGCATTTGTTTTAGTCACTTCCACGTTTGTTATTTCCACCTTCCCTCCTCCATTTTTTTTTATTTTTTTTTTATCAAAATAACCCCTCCCATTCCCCGTCTCTCCACCACACTCTTCCCCTTCCGACCCTCAACCCCTTCTTCCTCAAACACATATTTTTCATCGTCTATATCATCTCCCAGTTTTTCTAATTTCGTTATTCCCTTTTTCTGCAAGTATTTTTGCCTCCAAACCTTCTCAAAGCTCGAGTATCATTCTACTGTGCAGCGCTAGATATTCAAATCGCCTCTTCTTCCTCCTATTTTATCTTTGGTTCAGTCAACTTCTGTGTCTCTAATACATCCCTTTCTCTCATGTGTAGCTCTAATTCCTCCTCTTTCTCTCTTTGATCTCTCAACCTTTTTTCTTCCAATTCCAAGAATAAGTTTCTTCCGAGAATGTAAAAGGACTCTGCTATCGTCGCCGATGTCACTGGCCGTTCACCTCCACCATCAATGATGCACCTTACTTTTTTATGCTTTTCTATAAATTAAATGAAGAAAAAAAAGTGTGATTATTCATGGTTTTGTGTCTCTAACTATAATGGTGATCTTAATTTTGGAAAAAGAATTGAAATTTGATAAAATGTGAGAGTAAAAAGGTGACATGGTGATGGTGAATGCAGTTATAGGGAGGTGTGGACAGCAGGCAAATATTTGTATGGGATGGGGTTTGGTGGGAGAACAAAAGAGAAAAAAGTCAGGGGGTGGGGTGAGGGCTCGTATGGTGGCGAGAAGGAGTGATTGGAGGGGTATTTTGGTGAAGCAAATAAAAAAATTGGGGGAGGGAGAGGTGCCAAAATCAACATGTTAGGTTGTAGTTTATTTCCCTTTATGGATTGCGGGCCGAATAAGCTAACCATGGACCCACTTTACTTATTTTATTTTTGTAAAAAAAAAAACAAACACTTCAAAATCATGATAAAATGAAACAAATAAAATAAATAAGTTTTTAAAAAATCGACAAAAGTGACCTCTACAATAACATTAAACCAAAAAATATTCAACATTATTTCATCATTTCATCCCTTATGCATCAATATTATAACAAAAATTTATATTACACATGGATCACTTATTTGAATTTTTAAATCCCACTAATATAAAACAAAGGTTAAAGTAATGTTTTGATCCCTATACATGACACTGATTTTCAATTTGGTCCCTATACGTAAAAAGTTACAATTTGGTCCCTATACGTGACACTGATTTTCAATTTGGTCCCTATACGTAAAAAGTTATCAATTTAGTCCCTATACATGACACTGATGTTCAATTTGGTCCCTATACGTGACACTGGTTTTCAATTTGGTCCTCACAGCTAATTGGTCCCTATATAAGAGTGACCAAATTGCAAATTATTATCACATGTAGGGATCAAATTGAAAATAATTGTCATATGTAGGAACCGATTTCATTTTTTTTTTTTGTTGAATTGGTCCCTATATGTGACAATAATTTGTAATTTGGTCCTCTTATATCGGGACCAATTAGCAGTGAGGACCAAATTGAAAACCAGTGTCATGTATAGGGACCAAATTGATAACTTTTTAAGTATAGGGACCAAATTGAAAACTAGTGTCACATATAGGGACCAAATTGATAACTTTTTAAGTATAGGGACCAAATTGAAAACCAGTGTCACATATAGGGACCAAATTGATAACTTTTTACGTATAGGGACCAAATTGAAAATCAGTGTCACGTATAGGGACCAAAACATTACTTTAACCTAAAACAAATTTTCTAACTATGACTGTATCCATATGTTGCCATTGATGAATAATCCCGTGCAATAATATATATTAGATAACATCAAGTAATAGAAATAATAAACAAATAAAAAAAGTTAAAAACAAGCTAGCAAATTAACCCAGCCCATTGTAAGCCGGTCCACATCGTGCAAGCTAATTTTTGGGGGGGTAACTGAATTGGGCCAAAATAATATCAAACTTAAATTTTTAAAATCCAACCCGTACTTTATACCGGAACCCTTAAATTAAATGGGTCTACCCATTGAATTTTGCCTATTTTGACACCCATAATTTTTCTGAAGGCAGATAGGCCCACGGTCCAGTTCCGATCGGCACGGGAACAGAACTAAACAGCACCGCTAACTTGCTCAAAGATTAGTAGAAGATTCAGGAAAACAGAAAGTGGTGAAGAATTAACGAATTATATAAACCATGCAACAGAATAGTTTAGCTTATAGGTGGTTGATTATTATTTGACAATTTGTGAACCAAAAGCGACAATCGTACAGAAATAAATATATAAAAGGCCACGAAGTAAATCCCAGTCAGAAGAGTTATTCTACATTCTATTTTGGAGAAGGGAGGGAACACAAAGAAAGCAACAGACTTCTGTAGCTCATCAATCAAACAATGTTAATATGAATTAGAAACTTGTGCTTAAGAGGTAAATAAATTTTCTCATTCAGAGGTGGCAACAAACATTGAAATCTTAGGAAGTATTAAAGATGGTGTTTCAAATCAGTAATATTCTTGGGTCAGTTCAAAGCTTCAGCTGAGAAACTGACACATTACGAAACAAATATACATATCAACTATCATATAGACAAGTACCTGATCCGATTTCACCTCCCATTAACCAAAAACAAGTCAGCTCCCAAAGCATCTCGTTATTCTGGAGGTAAGGGCAGAAGTTAGAAATCTCATTCCAGCCGATCCACCTGGAAAATATGATATAGCATAGTATCCAAGTGAGAGAACCTGCAAGTATTACTAAAATATCAGTTTCAATGCAAGATTAGTGGTTTAAGAAAGAAACAGAATAAATAATACATGCAAAATTCTGTAAGGAAGATCCATCTCTGCACTCCCAGACCCAGTTGCTGGAATCATATGGGACTCATGCTCATCACATAAAATCATCAATCCAGCTACCAGGAGTATGGAAATAGGATCTCTCAAATTTATAACGGTTCTGCTTTATAGAAGCAATTGTTGCTATAGTAAATTCAAGACTAGCTTTTCCCATACTTCAAATCCACGGTAATTGGTAACCATAATACAAGGGTAAGGGTGAAGTAAAGTAGGGTACATTTGGGTAAACAGCTTAATTAAGTGCTTACTCGATAAGCTTTTCTAAAATAATCTAAAAACAACTTGTTTTCATAAACATCTCTGACAAGCTTTTTGAAATAAGCTAAAATGAACTTACATGAATATCATAAACCACTTATACAAAATATTTGTATAAGTGTTTTTTTTCATAACCTATTTTCGTAAGCTCAAATAAACTCCCTATAACTTCTTCAAAACGCATCCATAGAAAAAACATTCTAAGGATACATGAAAGTGATACCTGTACGACAGAGAAAGCAACGGAGAGAATGTAGCTATGACGCACCATTGATACATATATGGTACCAACCATACTGCATAGAAAACCCAGCGTGAAAGGGAGCCTCTGAAAAGTGATCACATAGAGACAGAGAGACAGAGTCAAAAGAAAGCATCAAACACAATCAATCATATGAGAGGAGATGAAATTGAAGCAAGTTACCTCGCTTGACAGCATATGAGCAAGCTGGTTCTTTGGGCCCTTGAGAGCAAAGAATGATCCAATAATAAACCCACAGCCAAGAGTAAAGGAGATTGCAAACTTTTGGGGGAAAATGACGATGACAGGGAGGAACAAGGTGAATGCAATGAAAATGAAGAAGACGCCGCTCGCTAGAAGCAGACCAAAATAGACAAGTGCTTTCCCAGAAGGAAGAGTACTTGTGGCAGATTGGAAGTTGCCAGGTATATCTCTCACACCTTTAGAAACCCTAAACAAGTAACACCCGAATACTATTACTTGATTGATGAAATCAGCCTTCAAAGTTCAAACCCTAATTAAATTAGTCAGTTCAATGCTACCTACCTCACAGATCTGATCATGCATATTCATTCAGATTTAGGTGAATGGAATGGAATAAAGGAGGAAGAAGAAGAGGTTTACTTACACGTTGAAGGTGCCAGTGACGGTGTCGTTAGCAGACCTAACGGCGGATTCGAGATCGAAGGGGATCATGGAACTGGAGGTGTCCTGAGACTGAGACGAAGAAGCGTAGGAGTTCCATTCCGCGAGCAAAGATGATGAAGGTTCACTCTGTGATCGTGACAACCAACCCTCCATCTTTGTATTTCAATTTCAATCGAATCAGTGGAATAGAAAATGTAGGGAGGGGATATGAAAATGGAACAGGCGTGCGGACCGGTGAGTCGATTCACGGAGTAACACCACACCAACAACGTCAATTTATCGGTTGGGTTGTGGTTGCTGCAGCTGCCCTCCCAACCCCATCGTCACCACAATGCCAAACTCACCAATGCATCTTTCTAAACTTTACATTACATTTGTTGTAATAATAAGATTATATCAGAAATGTTTTTTAAACAATGAGGATCGACAACTCGGTACAGTGCTATTGTACAGTACTGTAACATTATACTGTTCACTTTTTTTTTAAAACAAAATTCGAAATTTAAAAAATGTTTTTTTTTGTTCTAACATTTTTTAAGTATGTGCAAATATCTGGTTAATCATGTACAAATATCTGGTGAATTCAGTTCATTATCTGGTTAATGGTTTTTTTTTTTAGAAATAAAATTTTGGTTAAGTATGTGCAAATATTTGGTGAATCAGGTACAAATATCTGATGAATTCGGTTCATTATCTGGTTAATGGGTTTTTTTTAGAAATAAAATTTTTGGTTAAGTATGTGCAAATATCTGGTGAATCAGGTACAAATATCCGGTGAATCACGTTCATTATCTGGTTAATGGGTTTTTTTGAGAAATAAAATTTTTGGTTAAGTATGTGCAAATATCTGGTGAATCAGGTACAAATATCCGGTGAATCACGTTCATTATCTGGTTAATGGGTTTTTTTGAGTAATAAATTTTTTGGTTAAGTATGTGCAAATATCTGGTGAATCAGGTACAAATATCTGGTGAATCATGTTCATTATCTGGTTAATGGGTATTTTTGAGTAATAAAATTTTTGGTTAAGTATGTACAAATATCTGGTTAATCAGGTACAAATATCTTGTGAAGTCGGGTCATTATCTGGTTAATGGGTTTTGTTGAGAAATAAAATTTTTGGTTAAGTATGTGCAAATATCTGGTTAATCGAGTACAAATATCTGGTGAATTCGGTTCATTATCTGGTTAATGGGTTTTGTTGAGAAAAATTTTTGATTAAGTATGTGCAAATATCTGGTTAATCAGGTACAAATATCTGGTTAATTCCGTTCATTATCTGGTTAATGGGTCTTTTTGAGAAAATAAAATTTTTATTTTTTTAAAAAAAAGTCAAAATTTTAATTAAAAATAACAAAAACAAAAACAAAAACTACAGTAACGCTACAATGCGCTACAGTAACGCTACATTGGGGAGTTGTCCCGGTTGTCCCGTATTTGGGTTGTCCAAATAACGGGACTCTAAGATTATTATCATATTATGTATCGAGATCGATTCAACCATGACAGGAATTAAGTAGCAACAAGTATTTGTGTATATTTCATCCAAAAAAAAAAAAAACAAGTATTTGTGTATCGATATTTTAAAACTTAAATGAAGCTGAATACAGCGTTTGAAATACGTTTTACAAACAAAAAAAAAACTATGAAGGTACGAGGATAAAAGTTTTCCGTATTTGATACAAAAGTTGCATGAGAATAAAATCAATGAATAATAATTAGAAACTTGGGAAAACTTTATTCTCATGTGTGAAGGTAGAAGATAAATATTCTTTGAAATATAGTTTGCCTGAAAATAAAACATTCCAGATATCAAACGTGACCTAAACCCTTCGGAGGTAGAATTGTAGAAAGATCATTGAAATGGATACAACATTTCCTAACAAAATATTTTTCTTACATACAATCAACAATCAACATGTTTAAGAAATCATATATCTACCAATGTGGTAATCCTTATTTGTAAATGAAATGAAACTTAAAAATATTGGTTAATTACAAGTTTGGTCACTGGAGTTTTATAATTGGATGATTTTGGTTTTTATAGTTATAATTGCTCAAATCAAGTTTCTTTAATTTCAAGATCGAAAAAATCCAGTCCATATAGTTTTTTTTTTTTTTGGGTTGACAAAAGCAAAGTTAAGTCATATCATTAATAATCAAGAACTCAATATATTTGGTAACTTCATCACAAATCTGGCGGATAATATTATTTGCAGGCACCCCTAACAAAGTATGAGCAACTACATGGATTTCCCTCTTATCAAACTCTACCACAGAGTTGGTAACATAAGAAGATAAAAGACTCCTGCAATTTAAAATAATAGCCCTATATTTGGCTAGAAAACCCGGGACTTTCTCTTCTTGGACCTGGAGTCTGAGAGAGTAATTGTAATATTTAACTTTGAAGAAATATCCTCTCTCTTCACATAACTTGAGGCAAATATTGATTGTCGAATAACTGAAATTTCGCACAACCTGCAAAAATGACTCAATGCACTGGCAATAGATTTCCTTTGCTTTATTTGCTTGAACTAAAAAATTATAAAGAAAACAAAAAAAACGAAAAAAAAAAATCTGACCAGTAACACTAAACGAGGTATTTGAGGGCAGGAACTGCTCGCAGGTTACCTAGACCTTGGCAGTTCCGATTGATGATAGTTAGTGCTCCTGGCAGGCCTGGGGACCAAGACTTGCCGATATAAAAAGCATGTGAGTGTCTATTGCAGTAAGCTGAAATTCCACTTAGCTATCAAAGCTTGCACCCCTGTTACTATCTTCAAGCACAAAACGATGCCTCTTTTTTTTCATCAATCACTAATTCTGCACCATTATGAGTGCCATTAATGACCTATATAACACCAGCACGCAGATTCGCCCCCATTCTCTCACACCATCATCAACCTCCATATTGCGCTCTTCATCTTTTTCAACATGGAAGATAAACCCTTCCCCTTCTTCCTCGCAGTATTTGTGTAATCGCATGGCCAAAGTTTGCAAAAATGCTCAAGAAGGGAACCAACAAACGTGAAGCCTTCAGACCACGTGAGTTTGGTGAAGAAGGAGGAGATATGAGTGAGACTACAGCTTGAAACGCCATAAGATGGAAGGGAGAAGAGGGTCTGGCCAGTCCACTGAAAGTCATCGAGGAGGGTTGAAGGGACGCCATGGTCCTCCAAATTAGCTAACAACGAAGTATACGCACTTAAAATAACAAAGAAAAGTAGAAAACCTTCAGAGACGCTCATCACCATGCTCTTATCAGGGAGAGAAAACACTCAACTCATACAGGGATAACCCTAGCAGAGCGAAAAACAACCATAAGCATAAGGAAGATGTATCCAAATCAAATGATGATGATCAATTATATATTTCCACCTCTATCAATTATAATCGTTCTTGGTTAATCGTTGATTATTACAAATTTTACCATATAATATGCTGTGTGGAAACTCGTATCAGTCCATATAGTTTTAATTGGGCAAATCAAGTCTATGTAGCTTCAAAAACAAATGATTTTGGTCCCTGTAGTTTCACGAACGTGCTTTACACGTACTTTTTGTTTCAAAATTTTTAGTTTTAGCATTTTTTTCAACTAATTAAATAAAACTAATCCTACACTAATGTAACGTCACAAGGGGTTAGTTAAGTCAACGAAAGTATTGGATGATAGGTTGATGATATGATCAAATTTGTTCGATTTTAAATTAGGGGTTTTGATTTGAGTAATTGAAACTGTAAAGACCAAAATCAATCATTTGTAAAACTATGAGGACAAAAATTGTTATTAAGGCAAACATATTTAAGATTATAAAATAAGTGTGTATAATTAAAAGTATAAATAAACGTGTGTAATTAATTTAACTATATTAAATTTTAAAGTATAAGTTAAATGAATATGTTTTTTTTTTTAGATTTCGATATTTGAAAATCACATTGGACTTCAATTAATTTGATTGAGGCAGGAAGATCTATTTAAGGGGCAAAGCTCTCTCGACGTCTATTTTTTCCATATACAAGTCTCAAACCCGCAACCTTACTTAAGGGAAATCAAACTTCTTAATACTTAGTTAGACGGATATACATTGATTAAATTAAATGGATATGTTTAATGAGTTAAGCTAAATCACTAACTTAAAGCTCCGTTTGGTTTGACAAATCCGTTAACTTGTAGCGTATAGCTTATAGCGGATAAAAAAATAGTTCCATTTGGTAAACATTTTTAAAATTGGCTTATAGAGTATTTTCATTAGCTTATGACATTTTTTTCCAAACGCTACTTGAAGTAGTGTTTTAAGCTTATAACTTACAATTTTTTCTTCATTTTTCATTTTTATTATCTTAATTAAATTCCCCATTTATCCTTAGTTAAATAAAATAAAATGTCAATCATACTATAAAAATAAAATTTATATAAAAATTAATTCTAAAATATAATTTTATTTTAATAAACAAGTAATTAAAAATATAAAAAAATATTTTTAGTAGATCAAAACTCAAGTGTTTAAACTTTAAATATATGAATGATGAATCAGTATCCAATAAAAATTTATAAAAAATGAAAACGTGAAATCATGTGAACCAATTGATTGGTTTAGCTCACAAAAAATTATTAGTTCAACCAAAGTTTTTAACGTGTTTATATATCTTTTTTCTAATACGAAAAAATTTAGGATGAGGGGATGATGCCTCAGTCCAATGTAGAGAAGAGAAAAGCTTCGGGCTTTATGAGTATATTGAAATGGATTTACATTTAAATCATTTCAAAGAGACTAGTGCGAGTTCGAACCGACAACCTATTTGATACGATATCTTGTCATGCTCCACTAGACCAACCATTATTGTTGTTATTAACCTGTTTCTGTGCATTAATAACAAAAGTAAAATATATGAAAATATATGAATCAATGGGTTGATTGGTTAGATTACATAAAAAAAAGAATTAATTATTAGTTCAACCAAAATTTTTAACGGGTCTGTGTACATTAAATAACAAAAGTAAAATATGAAAAATCATTTTTATCAAAAATAAAAAATAAAAAAAATCATTTAAAAAGAAAAACAATTTTATAATATGTAATCAACGGCTAAAAATGAATAAGACCAAGTCCACGGGCAATTGGATGGTGACACTGTCCTGGAAATACAGTGGACCCCCAAGTATAGTAGTGGCACCGGAGAATGCGATTAATTTAGTTAGCAATAGAAGGATCCAGAAACTTATAAACCCTACCCAACACACCTCCTACTCCTATATAACTCTTCTTCCGTCTCTTCCTCAAATCTCATTCTCAATTTTCATTCCTTTCTCTTCCTAATCTCTCATCAATTAGATCCTCGTTGTAGTTTGGCAATGGCGGAGAATACAGAGACGTTCGCTTTCCAGGCCGAGATCAACCAGCTTCTCAGTCTCATCATCAACACCTTCTACAGCAACAAGGAGATCTTCCTTCGTGAGCTCATCAGCAATGCCTCTGATGTAAGCTTCTTCCCTCATTTTGCTGCCTTCAAAGTTTTTCCCTGCCTTTGATCTACTTATGCCTTTCATTGCAGTCACGTTTACTTTTTATACGTTTCATATTGAGATATGTTTTTATCGGTATATTTATGTAGTTGAATGAATCAATGAATAATAGATCGGTGTCGTTGTTCCTTATTGTTTTTTCCTGGAATTATTGTATGGTTGTTGCTCAAACACACTGCGACAGTTCGTTAGATGTGTTCTGATCCTCTCTTTAATCTTTTTTATCGTTTCAGAATATAATTGATGCAGTATTAATGTGTCTTTTAATTTCAATTTCATTTATTTGTGTTATGCTTTTAGCTGAGACAATTGTGATTTGTGAATAATAATGGAATAAGAATTTAGTTGTCTTGGGATATTGTTCTGACAATCATTCGGTTCTCTTTGTTTTGGGGAGCGATGGGAGTTGCAATTTATATGATAATTTAAATGTCTTGAGTTGGAATGTTTGCTGTACGAGTTAATTTATTTTTGGCATCAATATGTGTGTGTGCATTTGTTCGGAGTTTTCCCATATGTGACCGTTTTTGTGACAATGTAGGCTTTGGACAAGATCCGATTTGAGAGTCTGACAGACAAGAGCAAGCTTGATGCCCAGCCAGAGTTGTTCATTCACATTATCCCTGATAAGACAAACAACACATTGACCATCATTGACAGCGGTATTGGCATGACTAAGGCTGGTAAGATAAGACTCAGTTTCAGTCTTAGTGAAATCAGTTTTGTGTTGCCTGTATATGATAATGTATAATCTCTAATACTTTTGTGCTTTATGTTTTCCAGATTTGGTGAATAACCTGGGTACCATTGCAAGGTCTGGGACCAAGGAATTCATGGAAGCCCTTGCTGCTGGTGCTGATGTGAGCATGATTGGTCAGTTTGGTGTTGGGTTCTACTCGGCTTATCTAGTTGCCGAGAAGGTTATTGTTACCACAAAGCACAATGATGATGAGCAGTATGTCTGGGAGTCCCAAGCTGGTGGGTCATTCACTGTGACCAGGGATACATCTGGTGAGAATCTTGGCAGGGGGACTAAGATAACCTTGCACCTCAAGGAAGATCAGCTTGAGTATCTTGAGGAACGCCGTCTGAAGGACTTGATAAAGAAGCATTCTGAATTCATTAGCTACCCAATTTCTCTCTGGATTGAGAAGACTATTGAGAAGGAGATTTCTGATGATGAGGATGAGGAAGAGAAGAAGGAAGAGGAGGGTAAAGTTGAGGATGTGGATGAAGATAAGGAGAAGGAGGAGAAGAAAAAGAAGAAGATTAAGGAGGTGTCACATGAGTGGTCGTTGGTGAACAAGCAAAAGCCTATTTGGATGAGGAAGCCAGAAGAGATCACAAAGGAAGAATATGCTGCTTTCTACAAGAGTCTTACCAATGATTGGGAAGAACATTTGGCTGTCAAGCATTTCTCTGTCGAGGGTCAGCTGGAGTTTAAGGCTGTCCTATTTGTACCCAAGAGAGCTCCTTTTGATCTCTTCGACACAAAGAAGAAACCTAACAACATCAAGCTGTATGTCCGTCGTGTCTTCATCATGGACAACTGTGAGGAGTTGATTCCTGAATATCTTAGCTTTGTCAAGGGTATTGTGGATTCTGAGGATCTTCCACTCAACATTTCCAGAGAAATGCTGCAGCAGAACAAGATCCTGAAGGTCATCCGGAAGAATTTGGTCAAGAAGTGCATTGAGCTTTTCTTTGAAATTGCTGAGAACAAAGAGGACTATGATAAGTTCTATGAGGCCTTCTCTAAGAACTTGAAACTGGGCATTCACGAGGATTCTCAGAACAAGGCAAAGATAGCTGAATTGCTCAGGTATCATTCCACGAAGAGTGGTGATGAGATGACCACCCTCAAGGACTATGTTACCAGGATGAAGGAAGGACAGAATGACATCTACTACATTACTGGTGAAAGCAAGAAAGCTGTCGAGAATTCACCCTTCCTGGAGAAGCTTAAGAAGAAGGGGTATGAGGTGCTCTACATGGTTGACGCCATTGATGAATATGCTGTTGGTCAGCTTAAGGAATTTGAGGGAAAGAAGTTGGTCTCTGCTACCAAGGAAGGCTTGAAACTTGATGAGAGTGAAGATGAAAAGAAAAGGCAGGAAGAACTTAAGGAAAAGTTCGACGGTCTCTGCAAGGTGATCAAGGATGTGTTGGGTGACAGGGTTGAGAAAGTTGTGGTATCTGACCGTGTTGTTGATTCTCCTTGCTGTCTCGTGACCGGTGAATATGGGTGGACTGCCAATATGGAAAGGATTATGAAAGCACAGGCATTGAGGGACAGTAGTATGGCTGGTTACATGTCAAGCAAGAAAACAATGGAGATCAACCCTGAGAATCCCATCATGGAAGAGCTGAGGAAGCGAGCAGATGCTGACAAGAATGACAAATCTGTGAAGGATCTCGTTCTTCTGCTCTTTGAGACTGCTCTCTTAACTTCTGGGTTCAGCCTTGATGAACCCAACACTTTCGGGAACAGGATTCACAGGATGCTGAAGCTTGGATTGAGCATTGATGAGGATGTCGCTGAAGGAGATGCGGACATGCCCCCATTGGAGGAAGCCGACGCCGATGCTGAGGGTAGCAAGATGGAAGAAGTTGATTAAACCTGACACTTTCATAAACTAGTGAGATTGAGGAACAGTCATTTTACCCTTTTACTGTGTTTTTTTTAAAGAAAACTTAATTTTGGAGTGTTGGACAAATTAGGTGCATTTTCCTGGATTTAGTTTATCTAGTTACTTATGGTTAACGTCGGTGTAGTCTCTTTCTGCTATTGGATTTGTGATTTCTTTGTCTGAATCTTGATTCTTGGAAATTTTTGTTGGTGCAAGAAAATGTTAATTTTAATTAGTCAATATACAAACTGCTCCGGTCCCTTTCTGTTCACGGAAGAAAGAGGCAATGCCACACCACCTTAACATGATTCCTTTTTCTTTAGAGCGACCCTTTCTGTCACGTGTCTCTCAAGCGCGAAGTGTTAAATTAGAATTTTTGGTTAAGAACTATGTATGCTCTTGCAAAATTTGTTTCTTTATTAATAATTTTAAGATGGGGGATGAAGATTGGTATTTTGAGTATATGGTTAATAATAGGCTAATACTAGCATCGAGGTCACAGTTACCAGCTGTTCCAGTCCCGCAAAGAGCCAACCTTTCCAAACTCTTGCAAATGGAAGCAATTGCCCCTAGTAGGGGTGGGAATAGGCCAGGTCGCCCGACAGGGGCCTATGGCTTGGCCTGTTTTAGGCCTGGCCTGGCTTGTTTAATTAAAAGGCCAGGTCTAGGCTTTTCAAAAAGCCTCTTTAGTTAAATAGGCCAGACTTAGGCTTATGAAAAAACCTTTAAAGCCTGGTAGGCCGGCCTGTTTAATATGTTAATATTATTTTTAATTAAATATATAATATATAATATAATGTATTAATATATATTAATAGAATATAATATATAGTTAAATATATTAATTTGGTTTAAAAAAAGTTAAATGTATTATTAAGATATTAATTTAAAAAATTAATTTTTTCCCCCTAATTATATTGAAACCCTCGCATCAGAAAACCTGCCGTCACGAACACCTCGACTCTCTCATCTAATTAGAAGAAGCAACGATGAGGGAGGCTGAACACAACGGCCAGACGGCGCGGCGCGGCGTGGCGGAGGTGGGCAACACGACAGCTGGGATCGGTGCGGCTGGGTTCGAGCACGACACGGTGGTAGTAGTGCGTGGCTCAGTGTTGTAGAGGGGTGGAGTGCGATCTGCAGATCTGGTTCAAGCTTGTGGCGGCTGGCGGCCAGGCGAAAGACGGAGGCGGTGCGAGAAGCAACGACGACAGCTGTACGACGGACTTGATGGTTCAACGCGTAAGGGCTGGGACTTGATGCAGTTGGTGTGCATAGGCTGGTCACGTAGAAGGCGGTACGGTGGTACGATGTGTAGAGGAGTGGTCCTGGACAGAGTTCACGTGGATGGTAAAGAAACAGTGATGGCAGAGCTATAAGATAAGCATCTGATTTGTTTAAAATGTGTTTGAATTTTTCTTTTGCTTTAGATTGGATCTTTAGAATGGTGATTGTTTATTTGTATGTGGTGATGTATGATTGTATTAGACTGGTGTTTGGTGGATTACGAGTGATTCAAATTTAAGAGGGAGGAGGAGGGCCTTTGGTTTGTAAAACGTAGAAGATGCTGGAAGGTAGCTCATTGGCTTATTTAGTGGTAGGTCTATTGGCCTATTTAGTTATTGGCCTCTTAGCCTATTTAGTAGTAGACCTATGGCCTTTTAAAGGCCTTAACGTGAAATAGGCTTTTAAGTAGGCTTTCAGGCCAGGCTTTTAAAAAGGTCAGGCCAGGCCTTAAAAAAAGCCTCCGTCAGGTAATAGGCCAGGCTTAGGCTTTATGTTTTTGAAACAGGCCAGGCCTATTTAGCTAAAGCCTGGCCTGGCCTGTCCTATTCCCACCCCTAGCCGCTAGGCTCAAAGAGGTAGGATAAATAGTAAAATTACCAAACAATGCATTTTATCAGGAGTGTTTGGTAATAGCATCCAAACGATCATCACCAATCCCATTAGTCCTCCATCGCTCAGCAACACCAGAATCCCCCACGTTTGAGCACTCTGCAGCACAAATGTGTGTAGTCTCAAATTCTAAACAACTAGATACACCACCAAGGCCTACATCACTAACTTGAATTTCATATCAATGGCGCATGTCTCAACTTATTTTTAATCTCATTTTATTTGAGAAGTGGATCGTAGCCAAGTGCTTGGTACGCTGTCAAAAAAAAAAAAAAGGCTTGAAAAAAAAAGCCAAGTGCAAGTACATGTCCTCTCTACTGATTTGTTATAAATAGATTGCCATCATGAACCAATTAAATGACGCTTCAATATTTACCAACATCATAATTTATATTACCATAATATAGCTAATTAATTATGTTACTAATGAAACTTGCTAGTTTAGAAAGGAGGATTGAGTGCAAGGTAAAGATTTAAGATATAAAATAAAAATGAAAAGACACTCAACCACAGTGGGAATATTTAAAATTTGTTGAGGTTGCTAAACCAAAAAAACAAAAACTCAAGGATCTGATATATGGCAACTCTAAGGCTGTTTCACGTTTTATAATACAACAATTCTTTTTTAATTACCAAAAAATTTTGTTATTACAATTCCGCCACATACAAGTTATAGATAGATGACAATTAGGGGTGTTCATCAACCGATCCAAACCGCAAAAATCGAACCGAAAAACTGAAAACCGAACAAACCGAAATAACCGAAAATCGAAAAAACTGCTTTTTTTTTTTTATTGGATTGGATCGGATTTTGAATCCTCTAGTGAAATCCAATCCAAACCAATTAATTATATATATATATACTATTATTTTTGAAATTATAGTATTACTCATACTTAAACATTGTTTTCCATACTCTTATGTCCCTCATTCTCTTTCATATTTTTGTTGGAATGACATATATGAAACTATTTAAAATAAATATTAATGTCTTGAAGTTATATTTTGCTAAAAGTTTTAATACATGACATATATATACTTGATTGAGTAAACATGAAAAATAGGAAATCAATTAAGTAAATTTGAAAAATAATTAGCTACAATTTATTTGTAGCCGATTCAAGGAAAAAAATAGGTTAAGTGAGAGTACATATATAACATAAAAAAAAGTGTTAAAAAATATCAATAATTATTTTTTCTCAAACTCCCAAATTAAAATGATGATTATCTTTTGTCTACTATTAAATAAGTAGAAATGACATTAGACATGAGGAAAAAAAATAAAGTATGACAAAAATCGAATTATCCAATCCAATCCAAACCGCATTTGATTGGATTGGATCGGATCGGATTTTTTTAAGGAAGCAAACCGATCCAATCCAAACCGCATATTGTTTTCATCATTGGATTGAATGACTTTCTAGCTCAAAACCGATCCAATGTAGGAGCTTCACATTTTCAAGGTAATTTCTTATTTGCTGCAACTGGGTTCTGGATTTTCAGTCCAAACTTGTGCCGTGGATCCTCATGACTTGGTCCAGCCACTACTTGTACCTGAGCAGCCACAGGGCTTGATGGTTGTGTTGTTGCATGTGCTTGGACTTATAGTACCGACTGTAGATTCATCAAGAGCTGAGCCAAGAGGCCCTGTCATGAGTTGTTGGTTCCGAACATCATGGCCGAAGGTATTTTTGTGTTTCATATAAGCTAGTAATACATTTGTTGATTTGTATAGCATAAAATATTAATGTTCTAATGAACTTACATGTGTTGATGTTGTATATGCAGATATTTCACAACGCCCTGATTTGCTTCAAAAGCTAGACCAAGAAAAACAAGAAAATGGTTGGAATTGCACGATTTGCGTATCAACCCATGCTTCCGTCTTGATCACAATTTGTGGATTGGATTAAAATAATCCTTTAATCCATTTCGATCCATTAAAAATATATTAAAAAAATCCAATCCATCTATGACGCGTTTAATAAAAAACTATCCAACCCATCCATTAGTCATTTTTATATGGATGGATATCCAACCCATCCATTTAAAAGTATTTTTTACACCAAAATTTTATTTTAACAATTTTTACATGCTAAATATTTTATTTACTCTACTAAAAAATATTAAATATTTTTTCTTTCTCTAGAATTTTTAGGACATTAATTAAATACATGAATTTTAGACTAAGCTACCTTAAGAAGAAATTAGCAAGTTTTAGGCTCATTAACAGCATAGTCCGTCAACTAGTAGTAGTAATATCTCATTCAAGCAAATATAAAAGGTAGAATTTTAAAAAAAAAAAGTGAATAGAAAAAAAAGGAAAGAAATGGAGGAAATATTTGAAGTTACGGATCTAACGTGGTTGAGTTTGCTTTGTAAAATATGGGAAGTAATGAGAATTTGTTGACCATGACCGAAATCATTATTACATTCATAATAAATCAAAGAAACACAAACAACTTTATTTATGAAGATCTTAGTTTGACCCATGGGTCAAATCTCCTATGCTCTTTGAACCTAACTTTATGGAACTAAACAAAATTGTTGGTAGGAACTAGGAAGAAAGAAGAAAGGAATACCTTGGACTGTGATTCGTGAAAACCGTTTCAGTTTGGACAAAAAATTTTTTTTTTTGAATGGATCATAAATGATCCATTTTCTTTTTTTTGTTTGATCCAATAAATTAAAAAATATATCGGATGGATCATTAACCATCCATTAATAAAAACAATCCAACCCATACAATCCATTTAGTATTATTTATTTATTTATTTATTATTGGATGGATTGGATGGATTATACTGTGGATGGACCGGATGGATAATTGGTCCGTGGATCTTTTTGCCAGACCTAATGGTGCCTCTGTGGTCCAGTAAAGATTTGGTGAACCGTGAAGGTGAAGCATGTCAAGCAAATACATTTTCAGATTTTCTAGATTGCATTTATAGATTTCCGCATGTAAATCTGAGCATGGCAGAGACCAGAAAAGCATTTCTATATGATTATTAGTTGTGACTATTAATGAATATAGGTGACTTGGTATAAGGTATATATGTTACATGGTCCATCATTTCATTGATGGGTGGCTTCGATGTTGATAAATCATATTAAATTTGCTAAAATAACATTACAGATAGACAGAGAAGCTGATTTTTGTTAAGGATTGGAGTTTAATTAATGAAAAAAGACCAATCCTGAGTTTCATTGATATGTTTTGCTGTTATTTTTTTTTTTTCTCTTTCTGATTATAGGTGCACAGCTATTAGCAACTTCATAGAAAATGGCTATAACAACAGCCTAAGTTGCACTCTTAGTTGTGATGAATTCTAACATAAGGAACAGACATATCTTAATTTGGTGAAGGAAAAACTATAACCCAGGTCCGAAAACTTATGAAAAGGAATTGCAAAATAGGATAATGAAACTATAATCAGGTGTGAAAACTAATAAAAAGGGATACAATCATGCAAGTGGTATATGATAAAATCATAAAATCACTCACTACTTGTTATCAATGCCAGGAATGTCACTTCTCTCAGCTTACGCTACAATTACCTGCATACAGTGGCAGCAGCTCAACAACATTGCTTCAAGCAATTACAAACATGCAAGCAATCTGTACTATAATAGAATGTTACAACTATTATACACTTCTGTCTAATGTGAGCAGATTCGGCATGCATCCTGCCTGACATGTAAAAATGCATGGGAAAGCAACGAATCAAGCTCAACAATGATATCCACCCTTTAAAAAAACTTGAGAAAAGATTTATGAGATACATATAAATTATAAAAAAGGTATCTATACACGCCAAAGTCTCACAACCCTCCCAACCAAACTTCATGACTCATTCTTTGAAGTAATGTCGGCAACGAAATCATGCTTGACAGCCATTTGACAGCTTAAACAAGAAAGAATGCAATACAATTTTCGGATGCTATTCTCAGAGTAAGGTTACGGCTCTGTTAGCGGATAGATAATAGAGCAAATGAAAACAAAGGATAGGAAAGAATTATAAAACAGGAAATCATAAGCTGCGCTCCAAATGACCTGATAATTTGGCAATGATTGATTGTATCACAGTTGGAATGTTTTCCAAAATGTCAACATGTGAGGTTTGGCTATATTTGCATAAAATCATAAATGATATTGAGATTTGGTTATATTTGCATAAATGACCATTACGTTGCTGCGGGAAATTTTCTATTAGTATACGTGACAAATATTTATGATTTGGATGATAAATTGAGTTGGTTATTTTATGACTGAGTTTAATTGTTATAAACTGTCGGTGTAAATGTTTTTTACACTGTCAATCAATAAAAAATTATCACATCATTAAAAATCTTTTACTCTTATCCAAACAACCATAAAATTCATCCATATAATGATTTGTGATTGATTGACAGTGTACAACAATTAAACTCTTTATGATTAAGAAATTTTAAAATTTAAATTGGCAATTGTCATTTAATTATATTCGCAGCTTATAGTAATTTTGTAATTGACAATTAATATATGACAATTCAAACATTCGTTATATGTGACAATAAATAAAAAAAATTTATTCATTATTCTGTGTCCTTCTTGATCTTCTTACAATTAACACTTTGTGTATTCAAATCAATGTGAGCGCGACACATGTAATCAATGTGAGCACTAAACGTAAGCAAATCCCACTGCTATGTCCTTTTTAACATAACAGGCAATGAAACCAACCATAGGCTAAAAGATCACCTTCAAGTATCGTCTACTTGTGAATGGAATACAAAGCTTGGGAATGTTGTGGTGATGTCCCTGCTCAAACACATGGAAATGGATGTTAGCAAAGTGCCACAAAAAACAAAAAGTTCACTGCTGGCATATCAAATTACAGAAAATCAAATATAAGCAACCAAACATTTAGATTAAAAACGAACTGCTTCATATACCGTTCTATGATCCACCAAGAGTGGCTGGGAAACCAGGCATTGCATGCATATAAGTATCTTCAGGTTAATACTGATTCTTTTTAAAATTATTTTTGTGCCACTATCTATTTTCAAAACATGAATCACTAAAAACTTAAAAGAAATTGAGTATCCTTCAATGACAAGTGATTTTTCTAATTCCTACCCCTTTATCTTTGTAGATTACTTTATACTAATACTGAATTCAATTTACACTAATCATATTACATATAAATGCCATCCTTGCGTAGTTTTAGATTTTTCAAGGAAGTAGAGAGACCATATCACATCCCTCGTCCATTTCTTTAGGGCTTTGTTTGTTGGAGTAGAAAATAGCAAGAGAGAAAATAAGGAGAGAAAAGGAGGAGAAAATACAATTTTCTCTTGTTTGGTGGAAGAGATAAATAGGGAAGAGAGAAGAAAATGGGTGGGACCCACCTCAATTTTTTTTCTCTCCCCAAGTGAGAAGAAAATGGAAGAGGGAGATAGTGTTTCATATAAAATGACTTTTGTATCCTTCTTTTTGGGTTCTCATTCAATTATTTAATAAATTTAAATAAATTGAATTAAATTAATCACTTAATTAATTAAATTAAATTGAAATAAATAAAATAATTATATTAAACTAATAAATTTTATTTAAAATAACTTAAAACAGTTAAATTAATTTAAATTATTTGATTAGTTAAAATAACTTAAATCAATTAAATTTAAATATTTTTTATATTGATATTTAGTTAAGGATATTTTTGTCTTTTTAAAAAAAATTACTTTTCTCTCTTCTTATTTTCTATCCAACCAAACAAAGGGAAGGGAGAGAAAACACCTCTTTCTCCTCTATTTCTCTCCTTTTTCTCTTACACCAAACAACACATAAAATCTACTCTATTTCTCACCATTTTCTCTCTTCTCATACTCTTTCTCACCTCTTTCTCTCTTCTCCTTTTCTTCTCACAACCAAACAAAGCCTACTTGTATTAGCCCATAGGTAGTCTTGAGAGATAATGCTAATTGGTTCTTTTCATTTGGGAGAATGTATACACAGAAGCTGACAAGGAATATATAATTTAAAAATTACTTGAGATATTGAAGGGTCATGTTCTTCAAAAGTGAAGGATGGCGCAAAACAAGGTTTCTCCACTCCTCCTTGTCAATCTTGCCGTCATGCTTTGTATCTGCTTCCTCGAAAGTCTGAAGAAATCCAAATTCTAATGTTGAAACAAGGTGACCTTTCACATAAAAAAATAGTGAAAAAAAGATTCATGTACACAAGAAGACATATAAGTGACAGAAAAGTCCTAATCACAAGAGAAGTGCAGCACCTTGTCAATTATACTCTCTATAACATCATCTGATAGGTTCATGCCAGATTCAGCAAGTGTAGCAACTACCATTTGCTTCACCTTTACAGAAAAAACCCAATAAAAATCAGGCTTGTCCCAAATAAGGAGCAAAAACATAAAGGATCAGATCTAAGAAGACTAATTACCTCTTGCCTTTCAATAAAACCTTGCTGCTTGAGATCATACAATTGAAAGGAAACTGAAACAAGATATCATATGGTTTAAGTTTTTGTTTATTAAAAATAAGGTCCATGCAAGTAAATTGAAGAATTTATTCAAATTATGAGTCCTTAGTTTATAAGCTGCACAGAAAATTCGTCCTAAAATAATATGACAAAAAAAAATCGAATGACATACATTCAATCTTATCATCAATAGGGGCATTTGGATGGAAGACGGAGAGAGCACGGGCAAACTCTTCAAAACCTAGTATCCCATTGTGCTTTGTGTCAAACAAATCAAATACCTAAAAGAGTACATAGAGAGAAGCTCATGAGATACTAACCGCATGGAGTGATATGAAACAATGTATTTACATGTCACAAGTACCAAGAAATAATATTTGAACTGGTCTTGAAAGTGAAGTTTCTTGAAAATGTGTAAAATAATAAGGGAACATGTGAGAAAACCTCTAAATTGTGGTGTATTAGAACTAAAATGATTGTGAGTAAGCATTAAGATACATGAATTCAATATAAAGTTTCACTGAAGTTTGAGCACGAGAACAAGATAAGCAACATAATTACATCTAATTTGAATCAAGAAAAAAAAAATTAACAATAACATATAAGAAGTGCAGGTCATTATAATTCAACAGTATACTAACCCTATTTTGGTTTCAACTTGCTATATATATACATACACACACACACACACACACACACATATATATATATATATACATATATATATTAGCGTTGTGGATATTAAACAAGAAAGAGGAGAATCAAAATTTAAGTCATTTAGAATTAAACAGGTGCAGAAAAATTTTCTTTGTATGACATATTTGTGCCAGATAAGGGTTCATTGCTGTTGTTGTGGCTATATGATGTATTTGTGTGGGTCTTAACGATCTAATCAAGGAAACATATTTTAAAGGTTCAAAGTAAAGTTAAAAGCGGATAAAAAGAAAAGAAAAGAAAGTAATACCCGATCGGCAAACAAACTCTCTTTTTTGTTTGTCTTGAATAATGCCAATTGAAACTCTTCCTGCAAACGACATATATATTGATATGATGGGGAAAAAAGTGAAAATTGAATATAACATGATAAATTGAATATAAATTGAATATATTTTTGAAAGCTAGACAGAAAAAATGTTTTCTTTCATTAAAAGGACAAGGGCAAAAGGCTCAATTAACAAAATTAATAATAGACCCAAAGCATAAGTTCTCCGATGACAAAACAGACAAACCTTGTTAATCAGCCCATCATCAATCACAGCACTGCTGATCTTTTTAAAGAGCTCATAAAGTGCTTCAATTTCACTTACACTGACTGCATTTGGTTGCAAAACAAATGGATGTCCTCAGTCCAATGTCTATTTATTTCCAAATAAGTATGACAGGTAACAGAATCCAGCAACACAAACAAGATGATAACATAATCAATAATTCAATATGGTTTCTTTTCTTTCTTGTTCATCACCGCTAATCACATACTTTCAAAATCTAGAGGGAATAACACAAGATAAAGGGTTCTAGAAGCGCATATTCAAGTGAGAAGTCATTTGTATAAGAACAGAAGAAGCAATAAGTTCATCATAATCATAAAGTAAGGTTGATGCATACACACTGTTTCCCTTGCAAGAAGTTCAGGATCTTCAAGGCCTCTTGACTGCTTATTTAAATCAAGATCACAACATCGCAATATGGGAGCAAATAGATGCAAAAAACCCTCTACGCACTGCAACATGATATCTGTAGGAAATCAGAACCCTCCATAACTGTTCCAAAAACAAATCAATTATATATTCCATTTTGTTCATTCGTCATAAAGTCATCATAAGTTGGTTTAGGGAGAGTGAACCTTTTAACCATTTCCAACTTCAGCTGACCAATCCCAAATGCCAGGATCTGTTAAATTTGGAGCCACCACTGGGAACAAGATCAGGTTTCAGAATTGAAGTAAAATATCCATCATATTCTGATATTATTAAGTACTTAAAATGAAAACACAAAAGAACAATTTCCATGCTTATCCAGGATCACAACTTATTTGAAATTATTTACTACATCATACTAAAAGCACTGAGCATCGAAAGGCTGTAAATTATGTATTTTCTTCCTTTCTCTGTGAAGCACATGAAATCACTTATATAGATATTTTTTGTAATTGAATGAAAGTTTCTCATTTTTTTATTATAAAAAAGTAATATTATTAGATGAGAAGAGAGGGATACAAAGAAAGAGGACGATGTAGTTTTCTCAAATGTATTAATAATGAAACATACATACACACACACACACACACACACATACACTCACAAGAGAATTATAGCACAGAAAAGACAAGGGAAAACTAAATATTACACATATAATGAAGAGAAAAGCCGGAATATGAGAGATCAGCTGGTAATGAGCAGAAAAAAAAAACTTTCAAACCCTACAGCGGCTCTCATTTTCTCACAAATAAGTCTTTAAGGATAGAAAAGACTCCACGAGTGCAGATTCATCAGCAGTCTAAAAGCCTAATAAGCTAGCTAGTTGACACTTGACAATAGAAACACTGAGTAATTTCAAACCTTGCTACTGCCAAAATTTCCTTGAAACTGTTTCTAATTGTTTATGCAAGGCCTCCAGACTTCAGAAATCAGTTCAATTCTCATTAATAACTCCTACTTGCAACCGAACTCATAATAGTGATAATACAGCAAACAAAGAACCTGACACTTCATGCCTGAAACACACTCACTCCATGTACTGAAGTAGTTGAACCAATTAATAAATAAGGAGCACCATATCCAATTATTCATAGAACAACCTATGCTGATAACAAAAAATCTTAGAAACCAAATAATTACATCTCTCTCCTGCACCTAAGCCACTGATCTATGAAACGGATCTACGGCGCCACATCAAAATTCAATACTCTATGATCAAAAGATGCGAAATTTGCAAACTTTGGAGGCGGTTAGATTCAGAACTCGAGGTAATTCACATGCTCGTAGGCATGGGAAGCTCATGGATCTATATAAAGCAGTGAGAAACCAACATGAAGGAACAAAAAGACAGGAAATTTAAGGAAAGCTCAAGAACCCCACTTCAGAATTTATGATAATCATGCTGTGGTATAAGATTTCTGAGGACAAAGGTGAAGTGGGTGGAGAGAAAGGTGTTACCTTGGAGGCAGAGGATCAGCAAGAGAGCGTGTAGAAGCTCTGGAAAACAGAGTTACGAAAAGGGTTTCTCTTCTCTTCTATTCCCTTGTCTGCAACTCAATCAAGGTGGTTCCAGCGAATCCTTTTGTGAAGGTGACCAAAGCGATATGATGACAGATAGAATACAACTTGTAATGCAACTTACACAGACACTGCCATCTGACAGAAAATATATGAATAATAATAGAATTTCCTAAAACACAATACATGATAAATTTGTAAATGATATTAGTTTTCACTTCAGGCAAATGCTAAGGAGTGTTTATGGTACTGGTTGGTTACCAATACCCTAGTTTTTATGTGAGATAAAGATTTTAGAGTCATATTATTCTTACTCCCCATTTGGGACAACGACGGGACTGTCGCTACTTTTTTATTTTAAAGTGTTAAAAAAATTTGACTTTAAAAAAAAAAAATAGCTTTTTTGAATACTAACATTTTTGGTTAATTACGTGTAAATATCTAGTTAATTCAGTTCATTATATGGTTAATGGGTCATCCTAAAGCTTACAATTATTTTCCACAACCATGTAAATATTTGGTTAATTACGTACAAATATATGGTTAATTCAGTTTATTTTCTGGTTAATGGATTATCCTGAAGCTTACAATCAATTTCCACAACCATGTAAATATTTGGTTAATTACGTACAAATATCTGGTTAATTCAGTTCATTATATGGTTAATGGGTCATCCTAAAGCTTACAATTATTTTCCACAACCATGGAAATATTGGGTTAATTAGGTGCAAATATCTGGTTAATTCGGTTCATTATCTGGTTAATGGGTTATCCTGAAGCTTACAATCAATTTCCACAACCATGTAAATATTTGGTTAATCACGTGCAAATATCTGGTTAATTCAGTTCATTATATGGTTAATGTATGTACAATGATGGAAAATGATTGTATGCTTCAGGATGACCCATTAACCATATATTGAATTGAATTAACCAAATATTTATATTCGATTAATCAAATATTTACATAATTGTGAAAAATGATTGTATGCTTCAGGATGACTCATTAACTAGATAATGAACTGAATTAACCAGATATTTGCACGTGATTAACCAAATATTTACATGGTTGTGGAAAATGATTGCAAGCTTTAGGATGACCCATTAACCATATAATGAACTGAATTAACCAGATGTTTGCACGTAATTAACCAAAAATGTTAGTATTCAAAAAAGCTAAATTTTTTTAAAAAAATTAAAAGTCAAAATTTGTAAAAAATAAAAAATAAAAAAATAAACAGTAGCGCTACAGTACCGTAGTTGTCAAATATGGGGAGTTAGAATAACATTTTTCAAGATTTTATTCATTCAAAATGATTGTATGCTTCAGGATGACTCATTAACTAGATAATGAACTGAATTAACCAGATATTTGCACGTGATTAACCAAATATTTACATGGTTGTGGAAAATGATTGCAAGCTTTAGGATAACCCATTAACCATATAATGAACTGAATTAACCAGATGTTTGCACGTAATTAACCAAAAATGTTAGTATTCAAAAAAGCTAAATTTTTTTAAAAAAATTAAAAGTCAAAATTTGTAAAAAATAAAAAATAAAAAAATAAACAGTAGCGCTACAGTACCGTAGTTGTCAAATATGGGGAGTTAGAATAACATTTTTCAAGATTTTATTCATTCAAAATGATGGTGAATGAGCTAGAATCCTGGGGCTCAGATCCATATGGATACGGCCCCTCCCCCAACGAGTTTGTTTTTTTGTCAGAATTCGATCCAAAGACTTTCCACATGAGAGTATGTACACACTCTCTTACTCGAAGGACCTAACACGCTTTGTTGCTTCCATGAGGCCAACCCATTTAGGTTATGTGAGATAAGTTTCTAAAATTATAATTTACTTGGTTCCTTTTTCTTATCATTTAATTAACTAATATTTTTTACAATCCAATTTGAGGCCTGGTGAAACACTATTTTTTTTAACCATATTATTGATACAAAGTATCCATTACTGTTAGTGGTGATTAATCTCATGGGGAAACATGTTGGGCACACAAGGCGGGTTCGAGCCCCCACTAGTCTCCTTAGGTAAGGTAAATGTAAATCCCTCTGCAAGTGATCATAGAGCCCAGATGTTTTTTCTTCCTTGGACTGGGGCATCATCCCCATCCTAAATTTTTGTAACAAAAAAAAAATAACTAATATCTTTTACAATCCAATTTGAGGCCTGGTGAAACACTATTGATTTATTTAAGTGAGGTTAAGTATTATCTTATATTATTTGTAAAATTAAATAAATATAATGTATTTTTTTTTGGTCTGACAATGTAAGTAATGTAGATTTTTGTGTGTATCAAGGGTATCCTCCGGCTGATAACTATAGACTAATCCCTTTCGAGGTGTAGAGATCATCGAAGTAAGTTTTATCTCTCCCAACAAAGCATTTTTCATACAAACGACAGGAGTCGAACCCCTGATATCGTGCTTAAGGAACTCAGTTATCTACCAACTATACTGGTTCTTGTGGGTAATGTATGTAATGTTTATGTTTATAAATATAAGTAATGTATTATTTGGATTTTGTATTCTGAAAATATCAAACTTCATTAATTAATAACCAGATATATAGTGTTTTTTTTTCCAACACACAAGATACTAGATAGTGATATTGTGACACAACAAACATATACAAAAGATTACATTGAATAAAACAAAAAAGCATTGTGGCATATACAACTACAACACATTACACACGCTCGTTACGTCAACTGATGAGGAGTTTGATTTCCTTTTAAGTAAGATTTTGGATTTGAGTCTTACAAATGAAAAAAAAAATTGTTAAGAAAGCTTTGCCTCCTTATTAAATGAATTTTTCGGACTCAAATCAAATTAGTCGAAATACATAATGATTTTTAACTATCAAGGGCATCTGACTGAAAAATACAACACAATACACAGATCTAGATATATATGTTATAAAAGCAAAAGTTTGACCTATAAATTCTCGGGTTAAACCTTACGATACTCAACAATATAGTTAGCAGTTTTTTTTTTTTTTTGTACACCTGGATTTGGACACCCATATAGACATCGTGGATTGATGTGAGTGTGGGTGGGATGGAGATGTATTATATTTTGAGATAGAGTAGATATATAGTATGGAATTGTGAGTGTGGGTATCACTTAGGTCTCCACAAAAGTTGTACAAATAACATAGCTAGTTAGTTAGACTGCTAGTAAGTACATAAATTTTGAGTTTTAAAACTAGTAGTATGAACATAGTTAAATAATTGATTGAAGAACTCAATAATATGTTCTTCAATCATCACTTACAAACATGTCCCTTGATATGTTCAAGCGAAGTAAATGTTGATATCCTTGAAAACCGAAAGGATTTGTGAAAATACTCTGAACAACATGACACATGACACACCAGCTTCAGCCACTAGCTGCTATATTGTGCACCACCACCATAGAGGCTATTGAGCTTGGAGTGAGTCTTTAGAGCCCATTGCAGAGAGGTTGGAGTCAACAGACATGGCACGGTGGATTCGATGGCGGCAGCACCTGAAGGAGCCAGCATGTGTGGTGGGTGAGCATAGACAGTTCCACCTCTCACTAGAAGATTTCCTGGTCACTGCTTGAGATGTTGGTGACACAAGAATATGTGACTGATTCTTTTGATCAACCACATTCAAATCCGCACTACTCAGCTGTACTACATTAACATTTATCGGAGGGGGCTTTTTCTTCACTTTTCCCACCATATTTTCCATGTCCTAAGCTTCTGGAATTAACAATTTAACAACAAAATAGACCCCTGCAAGAATTGTACAGCAAATCAACTACTAAGAAATTTACAAGACTATATGTTAGACTCTTGAATGTGTTAGCTAAAGTCGTATGCCCTTGAGGGTAAAAAACAGGGGATCAAACCCTTTTTTCTGCCATGCATGGAGATCAAAAAAGAGAGTTACCTCATAATGTGTGTGTGTGTCTTATATATAGTTCCGATTTTCCAACATGATTTTTTATATTATTTTTTACATTGATTAATGATATGTAAATTCATGGTTAACAACGTAGTAAAAGATTGTTGAAGAGGGTACTATCCACTGTCCAATCAAGTGATGCATATTATTGATTACAAATTTATACATTTCATGATAAGATGCTTAATTGAACATGCTTGATTCAACGAAGACAATGTAGATTGAAGCCATTAATGATATATACCTAGGAACTTGAGAAGGTATGTACAAAGTAGGATGTCCTCTTGGGAATGAATTGCTTGCTTCAAAACATGATTTGGAATTTGGATTCTACGAGCAAGAAGGAATTGAGGGAGGGTCGTAATATCGTATCCTGTTATGTTTCCCACAATGTGATGAAGATTCATATGAGAAGAGAAGAAAACATGCTCAGCGCTTTGCCAGCCAAAATCTTTGTGGCGTTAATGAATTCAGTTTTGCTGTTTCAAATATGTGGTATTTACCAAAGCAACAATTTTTGTGACCACAAGTTCCCATCTTCATCAAACGCAAAATGAGGGAGGGGCCTATAAAGTCTCTGCTGGATTTTTTTCACCATTCTAATGTCTCAACCATATTGAAAAATAGATAGATACCATGGGATCTGATCTTGCGCCTGATACAAGGACACATTGCTAAGGCCACTTCACCATTTTGATGCTTTTATGTTGTTTTGACATTTCATAATCAACTCCATTGCTAATTTCAACAATTTGTTGACTTTCATGTCATTTTTGACTTACTTGTGCTAATTTCACCATTTTGGTGATGTTGTATCGACACTTTATACTAATTTTAGGCTTTATACGGACGGAGGCATAAGTGTAATCAGTAATCTTGTAACAAATGAGTTTCAATGTGAATCATGAGGATTAAATATGGCTCAAGTTCATATCTTGCACTTTCAACTTTCACGCAAGAATATCATCTATTTGGATAATTTCATTTAGTTGTTGGTTTTATTTGGATGGTTATGCATAATATGTATAAGACCATACATGTTCATTCAATATCAGACAAGCCTGACCTTGCTAACTATACCTTCATTACAACATATAAGTATGGCAATGATAATCGAGCTTTCTTTTTTGTCAAATAAGTCTATTGGAGAGTGGAAATGTTGTTATTTAAAAATTAAGGATTGAATATAATAATCGCTTCATTATTCAGATGACAGTAAAAGAAAAATCATACATAGGCAATCCACTAATTTAAAAAGTTATGGGATCCTCTCCTTAGAACAAAGTATTTGGTGTAGTTTTGGTCACTGGTGAGCTATTCTGTACATGTATAAACTCACTCAAGTAACCCATGTAAACTATTATAGACCAAAGTGAAAAAAAAAAGATAAGAACTCTGAGGGTAACATCTTGAGCATACGGAAGGACAAATAAGATTAATCCTCATGAGTGCTGTCTCAAGCTTTTTTTACCTCTCTAATCCTTGTTTGCAAAGAGGGCAGCAGGATATTATTTTTAGCCATTGATCCACACATTTTAGGTGGAATGTGTGGGAACATGGCAATTGTCTAACTTCTTCTTCATCTTTGTACTTGGCTAAGCAAATGCAGCATTCCTGTCAGCACACAAGAACAGAACAAACTTATTGATTAGGTATCCAAATTGAAGAAAAAAAAGTAACAAAAAATATATTTTCACACCAGTTTACACCGGTGATGTGATCAATAACATTCGCCGTCACAACATAGCACTCATCGTTATCAGCTATTTGCATGCTGATCACTGGTGCTAAAGTAGTGTGCGAAAATTAGTATTTGAATAGCTCAATAGCAAAACTTATGTAGTGGCTTTTAAGTGGCTAAATCTATATCAAATCAAAAGCTTGTAAATATAGTAGTCATTGTCTTTTTTGGTTTTTTGAATATTGAGTAGAGCAGTACTAATTATATATATGATAATGGTGCCACTTACAGGATCTTCATTGATCAATTTTTCACTGCCTTCAGAGTCAATGCCAAGCTCTAACTTAGTATGGACTTGTTTATGTGTCCAACTTGGAAGTTGTGAAATTTGATCATCAGATGCTCCTTTATTAGAAGAGGCCATGTTCATGTTGTACCCGAGGAGGCTGCTGATAAGTGGCACACAGCAGCATAACAGCAGAAACAGTAGGAAAGGGAAAGAGTAGCAGATTGCATTCCAAGCAAGCAGGGTGATGCAGAGCACATGGAGTTTTGGAGCTTGATGAAAAGATCCTAAACGCGAGTCAAAAACCCAAACATTTCCCATCACAAACCATATGGCAAAGAAAAGCTCAAGTGAAGTCCTGCACTTATTCATCAAATGGGACATCCTGTACAGTGCAAATCAAATTACATTTTCAAATTTCACCAAAAAACAAGAAATTGCATGGATAGAAAGAACTTGTTCTCTAATTACACTTGAATGTATGATTATGGAAGTTATTCAAGACCTGATAATACAAATAGTTTTCACAATTTATTTTTCAAGCTCAATTTTGTACTGTTCAGAAACAAATTTTTTTTTTTCTATTGGCTGTGGATTTCGTCAACTTGAAGCAACTTTTTTTAATGTAAAAAAGTTGGTTCTACTTCCATCTTTTAGGCTTTTCATTTTTCACATGATTTATACATAATTAGATATAAAAGATTACAATAAACAAAAGATTCTAGGCCGTTTAAAGTTTAAGCAGTAAATGCTATGAACTGATTCAAAAGAAAAAGGTATGTGAGGGTATTTGATTCTTTAAAACCTCTTTATCAAGGAACAAATTACAATAACTTTATGAATACTTGATGCTAGTATTTTTCTATATTTAACAACCCACATGGCTTTGTTGAAAACCATAATCAATTCAAGGAGAACAACTTTTTCTTTCTAAAATCTATAACACAGTTATACTCAACCAAAAAATAAAACGATGGTGTCAACCATCTCTAGCCAATTTTGCAGCATTCGTGCATTAGTACCCTATATAATGTTAGTAAATAGTATTACCAAGGACAAAACTTAGGTAGGTGTTGTTTTACAATGAGAATATGACATGCGAAATAGTTGTTACACATGTTATGTTTTCATTAATAAAACTGTTACACATGTCCTATTGCCATTAGAAAACAAATACCTATGGAATTGTACCTAAAATATTATGCTATTACCAATCTAATCACTAAGAATAAAATTGACTGAAAGTTGTTGAAGATAGAAGTGCATAGGATACCTGGTTTCTTCATTGTTTCTCTGCTGTTCCATATGAGAAAAGGTGAGAGCATCTCCTTGTTGAGTCAGATAAATTTGACTGTAGCGTCCATAAAGTAGCAAGAGATTAAGAATACAACCAATATCATAACCAGCTGTCCATATCCTCATAGGCCAAACAGGTCTCTCCCTCTTTGAAATTGCCAAAGTGAATGTTGTAATAGTTATCTGGACAATCAAAGCAATGAACTCAAGCATCATCCATGTGCTAGAATTGAAAGGATTAGAGCCAAGGTTGGAGCTTGATCCATTTTGGTAATGGAATACTCTTCTCAAGAAGGTAAACCACCTTGCTCTGGATATTCTCATGGCCATCCGAATCAGAAACGAAGGCGGTGAGGCATGTGGTGGAGTCCTATTTCGACCACTAACCACTCTATCTTCTCTTGCTGCAGCAGAATTTGAAGAAAATGAAACCATGCTGCTTGAATTAAACAAGGACTCTGGTGGAAACAAGCACCTAGAATTCATTGGAGATGTTCTCTTTGGAATTATATTAACCTTATAAATTCCGAAAACATGAACAAAGGATACCCGTTTGCCTATATATGATCAAAAAAAATATCCAAACTTCAAATTTCTGAAATTCCACAAGAGACAGCTTTATATATATCAAGAGAACTTGAAATTGAAGCACCCCAATTGGAAGACTTTTTGGATGGGACTAGTATACCTTGATTGAAAGATCTTTTCTGGGTGTGCACCAGCTTAAACTCTTAGCAACAAAATCAATCTAATATCACAAGCCAAAGCTTCAAGGACACCAACCTTTTGAAAACCACATAGTACTACACAGAAAGGTTAAGACTTGATGAAACCTGGTTGGTGGGGTTTCAAAATTCAACTTTTATGGATGGAATTGAATATGAAGAAGAGATGGAGCTGATGACTGTATATAGAAGGATGGCAAGATGGGTATGAAGGATATGTCAGGAAGGTGAGGTTGTGCCTCAGAGGGTGACCAAGAATCAAGTGCTGAGCTTTGCTTTGATTCAAAGGGAATCACAAGGTTTGGAGGGAAGTTAACCGTTGGCCAACTTCCTCTAGGCTATATATATTTTATGAAGGAAGCCAAGCTTTTAGAAAGCAATTGGAGTTCAATTTATATTTCATAACTTTTCCTCTCTCTGTTTGTTTCTCATGCTATTGTTTTTTCTTTTCATCTATTTTGTTTTTTGGTGAAAATAAAATAAGGGTAAAAGCCTATTTTGATCCCTAACAAAAAGTGTGTGAGCCATTTTAGTCCCTGACAAAAAAAAACTACTTCGTTAGTCCTTGACAATTACTAACTGGGACAAGTTAGTCCCTACGTTGACTCCATTAGTTAGCATCCATTACTAAATTGTCAGGGACTAATTAGTCCCACTTTAAATATTATTAGGGACTATAATGTCCCATAGTAATTGTCAGGGACTAACTTGTCACAGTTAGTAATTGTCAGGGATTAACGAAGTAATTTTTTTTGTCAGGGGCTAAAATGATCCATGCACTTTTTGTCAGGGACCAAAAGGAGTCTTTACCCCTAAAATAAAGTTGATCTCTCTTTGAATTCGAGTGGATAAGGCTTAAAGTGATTATCTGATACATACGTCTATGCTAAGGGCCGTAAGTGCTGTTTTTTTTTCTTCTTAAAGCAAGAAATAAAAACCAAATTGCTTAACATTTGATAATTGATGAACCAATTTAAACATTTTTAAAATATAGAGACCAAATTGAATATTTTAAAATAAATAAGGGATCAAAAGAGTAATTTAATATTATTTATAATACAAACAAAAATGTAATTTTTTTTTGACCGGGTATCTCCACACCACAGACAAAGCTTTAAGACTAATTCTCGGGTTGGGGTCAAGTAAAGTCCTACCAAAGTGACGACTAAAGAATTCGAATCCTAGATTTTGCGGATAATGTTCCCTAAGAAAAAATGCAATCTTTATATACAATAAATAAACCATAAAACTGATTTGAATTCTGGCGGGTACAGTTGATTTTATTTGGATTATATGGTAAACGGTTGGCCACCTAATCCAACTAGAAGTTGTTTGTGTCATATTGGCGGGGTGTGGCCCTCCTTGTGCCTGGGAATGATTTCAACATTTTGCATTTTAGAGAGTAGAGACACCATTCCAACAATGGAGTGGCTTTTTTTTTTTTTTGCCTGTTATGGTTTTATTCTAAGTGAATAGTGTGTTAATCAAGAGTCAGAATTACTTAACACTATTTGTATTGGAACTTTTCATAATTGTATAGCCTTATAGGTGGTTTAACCCAAGTTTAAACAGCATCACCTAATATTTTCATTTTAAAGTAAGATGAAACAGCAAGCATAGTTGTTTACTACAATGACTGAAATTTGTTATCTATGGTTAACAGGTCATTGTTTAAAAAAATGTTTGGCAAACAGAAATAAGTTACGGTTATTTCCATCATAATAATAAGTTTGACTTATATAAGCTTTATTCATATTAGCCAATAACTAAGAAATCTTCTAGCAAAATCAACTTGTAGGAGCAAGCAAGCTGAATAGGTCGACATCCGCCAATTAATGTAGGAGAAAAGTAGGCCTACCATAAAATCATATGTATAACTGTATAAGCAATTACTGAAAGCGGAAAAGGAAATAAAAATGGAGAAAACATATAATTTTTTAGCAAATATTTCATTTTTACCTCATTTTCTATTTGGCCACAAGAATTCCAAATCAAATGTAATGAGTCTAAAATAGAGGGCAAAAGAATTGACGGGTAAGAGTCAAACTCATGCGTTGTTAAACCGGGGATGGTGCAAAGTGTACAAATTTCAAACATATTTTCTTATGTTTATTAGTTCTGATCAGCACAAAGAAAAATCATTTGGTTCCATCAAGCTTAATACCAACACAATTTATATTAGGGACCTCATCACAAGAAAGATGCTAAAGGGATAATAAATCGATGGAAATAAGATGGGAAATATATATGGAATAAAGAAAGTTGTTTGATCAGCCCGTTACTTGAATGATCAAAATTCAACCATTAACAATTGCCAAAATGTTGCTGAAGTGACCATATTACGAAGGAAACCTTTAATTAATGGGAAAAAAAATCGTTTAAGCTTCTTTCTAATTTAACGTATTTGAATCAAATTTGACCCTCTCTGGCCGGTGGGACGTGCAACGTGGTAATATTGACATATTGACATATCTTGCAAAGGAAAGCAACCAGCCAATCACTTTCAGAAAATGGATATGAAGTGGGAACGATTAACACCTTGCTAACTCTTTCTTCTTAATTTCGTTTCTATTTAATGCAATTATTAAGAGAAAATTAAAATACTTTAAAGTTGAAGCAAAATATTGATTACGTTAGAAAAGTATGGAGGAGCAAACCAATGCGATACAAGATTCATATGTTTGTTTTGGTTGTCCCGGTGCCTTTCAGATAACCCATGGCAAGGACTTATAAATAAGACTTCTAAAATGAAGTTGCCTCTTGCCCTTACGATTAAAAAGTAAAAATATAGTCATCATTAACTTAAACTGTATTGTGATATCAACTTATTAGATTATTTGTTTATAAAAAAACTCATTAAATTATTTAAGGGTCGGCATATCTTTATTTTTTACACTTTAAAAACTAACTCATTTATAAGATCTTTTTCTTTCAATTTAATATTTTACAATTTATCCCTCTACAATTCTAACTAGGTATTTTTTGGATGAGAAACTGTTTAACCAACTTTGAGAGCACATATTATTTGTTTTCTTTGTTAACATGACAAGGTTAGCAAGGAACATGACAAAATCTTGATGCGTTGCATGACACATTCTCATGTTATCTGTTTAATAATTGTAGCTCCGTTTGCTTTAGTGAGGTTAGGTTTGTATGTGCACTAGAGTTTGAACCCGTGCCTGCACGGGATAAATTATTGATAAATTTTAAATTATTTGATTATATTTTTAGCATTATAACTTTTCCAAAAAAAATTAATTATTACTATATTTTATATTTTCAAAAAAAAAAGTATTATAAGATAACTTTTGAATTTGAACCTATCAATTATATATAGTGTTTAACAAAATATTCTCATATTATATAAAATATATAATGCATGTGAATATCATATAATTAGTTAGGTTTAAATGACCTATTTAATAAATTAATAGATTTACGCACAATATTTACGCACTATTAGTTAGATTAGTTAGTTGTGGCTATTTTTTATTTTATTTATTAATTTATTAATAGATTTATTAATTAGATTAGTTAGATTAGTTAGTTGTGGCTATTTTTTATTTTTTTATTAATTTATTAATAGATTTATTTATTTATTTATTTTAAATCCAAAAAACTCTAATGTTGACACTTGTTGCAATTCTTGCATAGGAAAATTGACACATGGCAAGATCATATTGCAAAGGGGATAGAAATGTATTATTAATAGATATATTTTTATTTCAATATATAATTTTGTGTAAAAGTCATTCATATGCAGCTTCCAACTTCCGACGAGACAACTATAGCATGAACTTATTTTCTCTTGCCAAGTGTATCAGGAAACAATAAACTTTTAAGAAAAAATTGTTGCAAGCGAGCAGCTTCCCACATAATATTTTAGTGTATTTGTCATCTATTATAATCTTTGTGTATAATAATTTGGTTACATTTGAAACGTTAAAAAAAAAAAAAAAAACAATGTTCAAGTTAATAAGCAATAAAAAACTGAGCTGCAGCAAAATTGACAGCTACAATATAGATTTTTGCTATTTTCATATTTTTTCATAAAAGTTGAAGAGTAAATTATTCTCTCATTTTCTATATTCTACTTAAAATTAGTTTTGCTTAATGGTTAGTGTAAATAAGTTTTACATTTGTCATTTATATCCTTATTTACTATTATTATATAGTTTAAAAAAAGGAGAAAAACACACTCTGTTGGTGTAATTTCAAGTTCAATACAGTTTAGCTTTTGTATGGGTACTGAGGAGGGGTTACAAGTAGTCGAGTACCTATTTTGTATTTTCTGCATTCTATTGGAATTGGATTACTAACAAAGTTCAGTACAATTTACACAATTGCAAGCCTCTAGTTTTTCAATCAGTGCTTGTTCATCTAGATTCTGCAACTTGCTAATTGGTCCTTGCCTGGATCTGTTTGGTCATAACAAGTAAATAACTAACAAGTGTACTGTGCTTGTGAAGGAATGACAACACCAAGACAAAGAGCTCAAATTATTCTCAATATTATTGATTGTGTTAAGAGTACAATCACTAATCTGAATATATAGCCTAACTAATGGGCCTGACTAATGGGCCTAATACAAAAAACTACTAATTACATATTACATATTTACAACACTCCCCCTCAAGCTGGTGAATGGATATCAATCATTCCCAGCTTGCAAGTAAGTTGACCGAATCTTTCTGTTGGCAAGCCCTTTGTTAACACATCTGCTAGTTGGTGCCCAGAGGGAATGTAGGCTGTTGTTATTAATCCACTATCCAACTTCTCCTTGATGAAGTGTCGGTCTATCTCAATGTGTTTTGTCCTGTCATGTTGAACAGGATTATGAGCAATACTGATAGCCGATTTATTGTCACAAAACAACTTCATAGGACCCTCATACTTTATCTTCAAGTCATCAAGCACAATTTTCATCCACAATAGCTCACAGATTCCTTGTGCCATGGCTCTAAACTCTGCTTCTGCACTTGATCTAGCCACTACATTTTGCTTCTTACTTCTCCAAGCGACAAGGTTCCCACACAAGAATGTGCAATAGCCTGATGTGGACCTTCTATCACTCACTGAACCTGCATAATCTGCATCAGTATAAGCCTCCATAGTCAAGCTTCCACCTCTTTTGAACAAAAGTCCTCTTCCTGGAGTGGCTTTGAGATACTGCAGAATACGATCTACAGCCTGTAAGTGTCTCACCCTTGGATCATGCATGAACTGACTCACAACACTGACTGCATATGCTAAATCTGGTCTAGTGTGTGCTAAGTAAATCAACTTCCCCACTAGTCTCTGATATCGGACCTTGTCAACCTTGGCACTCTCCTCTTCGGTGCTCATTCTATGATTTTGCTCGATAGGAACACTTGCAGGTTTACATCCAAGTTTGCCTGTTTCCTGCAAAAGATCAAGCACATATTTCCTTTGAGAAATGAAAATGCCTTGTTTTGAGTAGGCCACTTCAATCCCCAAGAAATACTTAAGTTTCCCAAGGTCTTTCATCTCAAACTCTGCAGATAATTTTTTCTTGAGCAGTTGTCTCTCAACCGGATCATCTCCTGTAATAATAATATCATCCACATAAACAAGAAGTACAGTCACTTTTCCTCCCGGTGAATGTTTGAAGAAAAGTGTATGATCTCCTTGGCTTTGCTTGTAGCCCAGACACACCATTGCTTTTGTAAATCTTCCAAACCATGCTCGGGGAGACTGTTTCAGCCCATATAAAGCCTTCCTCAATCTGCACACTTTGTTTGTTCCACTTGTGGGACCAAATCCTGGGGGAATCTCCATGTACACCTCCTCCTCTAAGTCTCCATGCAAGAAAGCATTTTTGACATCAAACTGGTGTAATTCCCACCCAGAATGGGCAGCAAGAGAAAGTAAAATACGAATAGTGTTCATCTTTGCAACTGGAGCAAACGTCTCCTCATAATCAATGCCATAGGTCTGAGTATATCCCTTTGCCACTAATCTTGCCTTGTATCGATCAAGAGTGCCATCTGACTTGTGCTTGACTGTATAGATCCACCTGCAACCAACTGGTTTCTTGCCCCCTGGCCTCTCAACAATTTCCCACGTTCCATTCCTTTCAAGTGCCTTCATCTCCTCATCCATAGCTTGGACCCAATTTTCATCCTTTAGTGCCTCTTGGACAGATGCTGGGATTCTTACCGAGTCAACAGCTGTAATAAAACTCTGATGCTGCAGGGAAAGATGTTTAGAAGAGACAAATTGAGAAATAGGGTACTTGGCACACGACCTTTTCCCTTTTCTCAAAGCAATTGGTAAGTCATCCGGATTAGGATCAAGTGTATCAGAAATATGAGAATCAGAAGTGGGGAAATTGTTTTCAATACTTACCTCCGGTTCGGACAGTTGAAGTTGTTTCTGGACCAGGTTGGGTTTTTGTCTCCTCTGATAGACCAATATTGGCTCACTAGCTTTGTTCTTTACTGGTGCTAAAGGTGCTGATTCCTGCAAAACAGTTTCCAAAGGAGGAACAGGAACAAAACCATAAACAGGAGACTCCGAAGCAGGTGACTCAGAAACAGGTGGCTCAGAAGCAGGTGATTCAGGAACAGGTAACTGAGGAACATGTAGCTGAGCAGCAGGTGACTTGGGAAGACAAGGACCAAGGATGAGAAACTCAGACTCAGATTCCAAATTATTACTCTCCCCCTGAAGCTGAGGGCGAGTGAAGAACGACACATGTTCATGAAAGGTGACATCCATAGAGACAAAATACTTACGACTGGAAGGATGATAGCACTTGTACCCTTTTTTGTTAAGTGCATAACCCAAAAAGACACATCTGACTGCACGAGAATCCAACTTAGTTCGATGCTGCTTATGAACATGAACAAAGGCAACACAACCAAATACCCGAGACTCAAGACTCTGCATGATATGAACAGAAGGAAAGTGTGAGAGCATAAACTGAATAGGGCTAACATTACCTAGAACACGAGATGGTATTCGATTAATCAGATAGGCAGCAGTCAATAATGCTTCTCCCCAATATGACTTTGGGACTGACATTTGGAAGAGAAGGGCTCGAGCAACTTCCAGTAAGTGGCGATTTTTTCTTTCTGCAACCCCATTTTGTTGCGGGGTGTCAACACATGTAAATTCATGGATGATGCCCTGTTTACTATTAAAGCTTGAAAGGCTATGATTGGCATACTCTTTCCCATTGTCAGAACGTACTCTTTTAATGCCTTTCCCAAATTGTGTCTGGACCATATGATAAAAATGAACAAAAAGCTGAGGTACTTCTGATTTATCCTTCATCAAGAAAATCCAAGTTACTCGAGTACAATCATCAATAAAGGAAACAAACCATCTCGCACCAGAAATATTGGAAATAGGGGCAGGTCCCCAAACATCAGAATGTATAAGATCAAATGGTTCAGCACTTTTATTAAAACTAGAAGGAAAAGAAACACGATGGTGTTTAGCAAACTGACAGACATCACACTTAAAAGACTCAACAGATTGTTGTAAAAACAAAGACGGAAACATAGATTTAATAAGAGAAAATGGAGGATGTCCAAGACGCTTGTGCTGAAGTCAGACCTGTGATGCAGGAGAGTGAGACTCGGACTGGAAGCAGGAAGACAGCACCTTCTGACCATTTATTTCATCAGACAAATAGTACAACCCTCCCTGTTCCTTAGCAACTTCAATTGTCCTCCCCGTGGCAAGATCCTGAAAAACACAATGAGAAGGGAAAAAAGTTACTGCACAGTTTTGGTCTCGAGTAAGTTTATGAATAGAGATCAAGTTATTGGAAAGTTTGGGAACATGAAGCACATTTTCCAGTTTTAAAGAAAATTGAAATTCAATATTTCCAGAACCCACCACACGGGTATGAGAACCATCAGCAACAGTAATAGATTGAATACTAGAAGGTGAGGTATAAAAGGAGAACAATTTGGAATGGAAGGTCATATGATCAGTGGCACCAGAGTCAAGAATCCAAGCATCCTTAGGGATAGTACCAGAGGCAGTAAAGGAGCGGGAGCAAAAACTCTTACCAGTCATTGCCAGAGAACAAGAACCAGAAGGCTTACTGATAGAGTCAAGAAGGGTCCGCAAACGATCCAAGTCAATCTGACAGATTTTCGCTTCAGTTTCTGCCATAGAAGAGGAGAAAAAACAATCTGATGAACAGTGCACGCGCGGACAGCTATAGCAATGAACAGTATTCGCTTCTGCATAAATACATGACACTCGGCAGACAGATTTATTATCAGAAACTTTGTGGGTCTACTCCATGGTCGGCCCAAGGGTGAAACTACTAAACCCTAGCTTTAGGCCCACCAACAAAAACATTTATTTATTTTTAATTCTTATAAAGCAAAAGGCCACACATACTAACAAAAAGGCCTAACATAAAGTACAATCTGATTCAATTAGACTCTCTCACTTAAAATAAAAAGGCATCACTCAAATTTTGCTTTAAGCCTCACTTGTTGGCCCCACTCTACTCTTGGATGGGATATAATATATACATGCATGCATGTTTGAGTTCTTGACAGACACGTTCCTTCTATAAAATTCCATTTAAAGGTTCCGTGTATGTTTTAGACTTTTCACTCCCATGCTTTCTTGTGCTGTGTTCCTTCAAGATAATGCTCAATTATTTACACCTCATGTTACCCTTCTTGTCAGGTACAATATTTTATCATTAAATACTATTTTTATCATTGGCTTAGCTTAATGCTCAAAGTAGATCATGAACGCATCCAATCTCCTCAACTTAGCAGAGGTTGCTATAATTAATAATGCTTAAACAAAAGAGAGCTGTTACTAAAACCCATATCAATAGTTATACAAATTCAAGAAAATTGCAGGTAACATTAATTATATTTCCAACAAACTTACATGTGTTTTATTTCAATTTCTTCTCCCTTTGGGTACAATGAATAAGAAAAACTTATTACAGGAATATACTACAGGACTAAATGTACAACTATTGAACACTGTGACCGAGTGAAAATATTTGATGACCCCTAAAATGGTGAAGAAGAGGAAAACAAATTCCGCTTTTGTCAATTAGAATAATCTAATGATAAAGATAAAAATATAATTACAAACAAATCACGAGCCTTGGGACAGGCTCCATTAATGGAATGCCAGAATGGCAAAGAACAACATATTTGTAGCACAACTGTAAATAAATACTGATATAGACACAGGTAGAGCACTAGCTTACCTTCTGCTTGGTCCTGTCCTTAGGTTCTCCCAAAACAAATTCAGCATATAAGTCCTTCAAAGCAATCATAACTGTAGTTATAAGTGGCCCCATAATAGCCCCCTGTGGAATAACAGACTCTTTAAGTCAATCTGACAATGATATGGGATACAAGAGAATGCATATATACAACTTCACTGATAAACTGAACAAAAAATAAGCAGTGTACTAGACTAGACCAATTCAAATTATGCAGGTAAACCATTCTTATTTTTAAAACAATAATCTACTGACAGAAGCAAGTTGACATAAAATACCTAAATTAATAAGATCTGTCAAATGTTGATTACAATATGAGTTGAATTAATAACAATTTACCTCTAAAGCTGATGGGAACAATGTCATTCCCCCAATGATGCTCAGCCCAGTAAGATATGCATTATGGCCAGGCACGTCTTCCAGAATTTCTGAAGCCCCATAATCCATGAGGAAAAGGTGAATAACAGACAAGACAATGGCCACTATGTATCTACCTTCCAGCAGCAGTTGTATTGCTGCTGGAATTGTTGCAAGCCAAGATGGAAATATTGGTAGCAAAGGACTAATGAAGGCCAGGATAGTTGACACATACAAGAAATGTATGCTGTGTAGCCTGAATAAAAGCCAAGTTAGACATCCCTGGAACAATGCAATCTCAGCAGTGGCCAAAAGGACTCCTGAAATAGCTTTATCCAACACTTCCACACATCTGACCCTAGCTGAGTCTGAAATTGGAAGCATGTGCATCCCTTGTTCAGTTACTCCACCAGACTCAGATGTGATGAGATAATACAAAACACAGAAAAACACAATTGTCTGAGACACAAAATTGAAGACCTCAGCAGCTCCAGAAATTATGGAATTCAATATGGACAACATGAACTTTGCACCACTTCCAAGCACAGTTGTACTACTTGCTAAAACACTTCGAGATACATCCACTCCTTTAATGGCAAATCCTTTTACCTTTTCAACCAAATCCTCACGGGTGATTAAAAGCTCTCTCAAAAGGGCATCCACTTCTGCATAAATCTGGCTCCATTCGCGATTTCTAACCCGATTCTTCACACTCAAGAGCTTCTCTGTGTAAGGTGAAGGGGTCACTGAAGCCATAGAAGGTTCAGAAGAGTTGTTGGCAGGACTAGTTATCACAAATTGCTTGATACCACTCACAAACTCAGTCATATTGTATTGTATTGCCAAACCATCAATCTGATCAGACACTGTCTTATAAAACTGAGTGCTGTACCTATCTACCATTCCAGGAACATCATTCTCATCCATCCACTTCTTAACACCAATCCTCTCAGCATAATTGCTCTCTTCCACATGCAGTTTCAGTGAAATCACTGCATCTTTCCCTTCAACTCCAATCTTGTATGAGAAGAACATCACCCCACTCAAAAACCCAACAATCATACCAAAAATCAACCCAACAGCTACAATAGTCTTCAACCTTTTCAATACCCCTCTAGTAAAACACACACCAATAGAACTGCACTTAATGCTGCTAACACTCACAAAGGAACACAAAGTGGAATCCACATCATTCTTTGTGCTGAAAACTAAGCCTAAACCCAAAAGTGAAAAAGACCCAAAACAACCAAAACTCTCATAAGCAACAATGAACATCCAAAGAGACAAGAGCAAACGAAGCAAAGTAGAAAACCCAGTTCGGTTCCTTCTTGTCTCGGGTTTTGGCTTCCTGAGAAGGATCCTGAGAGAAGCTTCACGAATCTCAAAAAGGGTACCCAGAAAGACACTGAAAATGGCGAGTGGAACAGCGAGGAGGGTGTGGGTAAGGCCTAGTTTGAGGGGCTGAGACCAAAAGGCAACAATGGTTTGGTGAATGAGCCTTAGAGGGATGGAACAGAGCAGTGCCCATTGAAGGGGTTTAAGGTATTGTTGAAAGAGTTTGCAGAGAGCATAGAGGGTGAGAATGGTGAAGGCAAGACCCGCGTGGGCCATGGCTATGTAGAGAGCAAGGCGTAACTGGGAAGAGTCACCGGAAAGATTGAATTTTTGGTTGGAAGTGGGAGATGGGGGTGGTGGGGAGGTGGGTTTTCTGATGGATGCGGATCGGAACATGTCTTGCCATGGTGGGGTGGTGGAGTTTGGGTCAGAATATGGAACAAGCTCCATGAAGCAGAGGCAGAAGAAACAGAGGAACTGAGTCAGAGGATATGGAACTGCAAACTGCAAAGTGGATATGTTTATGAATGAACGATGTGATGACAGTTATTTGTGTGTCGGAATGGGTGTTGACTATGATAAAAAGAGGATGATATTTTTCAATGATTTGGTTTGGAGTTTTGTGGAAGAAACTGCACACCTTTTTAAACAGAAATGAAGAAAAATATAATGAAAAGGGAAATTGGTATTTGGTGCTTTGCTTTGTTAAAACTTAAAAGCTACTTTTTGTTTGAGAACTGCAACTGCAAGAGATTCCAATCCTGAAAAATAATTTACTTTCAGGAAGTGAAGTCAACAACTCTTCTTGATAGTTGGGCTAATTTATTTTTGTGGATTAGTCAGTTTATATTCTTACTTTTTTTGTATTTTCAGGATGGCTCAATGAGTGGGGCCATCCTCTCTTAAAAATGGCAATTTTTTCTTTACATAATTAAGAGAATTGTTAATCAAGTACTTTAAAGATAATTAACATGGATTTTTCTATCACGTGCAACTTTGTACAGGTTAAGAAACTCAAAAGTAGCAATTATTTATTAGAAATTTAAGCATTTCAGTTTTGAAAGTATAAAATACACAGTTTCCTATGTAAATTTACTCTTTTAAGATCCTTAACATGTGCAAAATTGCACAGGTTAGATAAACCATATTAACATTCCTCAGTTTATAACTTTAATCCATATGCACTGTTTACTGCGCCATTAATAAATTTCTGACATTCTGATAGGCTATTAATGCAGATGCGGTTCAACTTCAGGATATATTAATATATGCATAGATGATGTCGTGATCATTAGTAATAATCATATGATGAGATTAGTCGTTTATTTTTAATAAATAAACAATTCGTTTGGTGGTCGCTTGACTCTAGTTCTGTGCTATTTGTTAATCAGGTATATGCCGATTAAGCAATAGCAAAGTCCATTTTGGTGTACGTAAGTAAATAAATAAATAAGCCTTCAGTTCATTCATGACTTTTTTGGAGTTCATTTGTCGGTTCATATGCTAATCAGTAACTCAAAGCTATATATAATTTTATTGCTAACTAAAAGGTTGTTGAAACTATCCGAGAACTGATATTGACTAAAATTGAGAAATCAAATCATGCGGCATTGGTATGTTACCAAAAGCAGAGATCTTAAACAAGAAGTTTCATCAAAGACTAATTGGAGACATCAATTCTTCTGCGGAGACAAAAGTAAGCCAAAAAACGGAAGCATAGTGCCATGGCTAGTAGAACCCATACTTCTCTTAAGCCTCCTTTCAAGTTTACAGTGTCAAATGAAGGTGAACTCTGGAGGGTCCTGCACCCTCCCGGGCTTTCACACTCATATAGTTCGTCTCCTGAATACTGCACTTTTAGAAGAAGTCTAAATCCATAGTACATGAACGACAAATACTTCAACCACTGCATGAACTTTGGTATGTGCTGCAACAGAACCAAGTTTACTGTTGGTGTTTGAAATTTTTATATGAAAAATGAGTGTCACTTGTCAAATGATTTATCCCAATGGATTCAAAGGTGCTTAAGTTGTCTACATGAGAAGTTCTTAGATACTCTAGGAGTAGAGAAAAGATATTTGAACACCCAAACTTGACACCTGTTTTTGACACCTTGGTTAGTCGGTGCAAATATTTGGTTAATTCAGTTTATTATATGGTTAATCACATGTAAATATTTGGTCAATTCATGGTGACTCATTAATTATATAAAGAAATGAATTAAATAGATATTTGCATGTGATTAACCAAATATTTACATGATAATAAAAAATAAGCTTCATATGACCCATTTACCATATAATAAACTGAATTAACCAAATATTTACACGTGATTAACCAGATGTCAAAAGTGGGTGTCCCAACCAGGTGTGTAAATAACACAGCTGCTAGGAGTATTATACCACTCCAATAAAATTGTAACATATGACACCTCATGTAGGCTATTCAATTAAATATAAAATATTGTCTAGAATTTCTAGTAAGATCAGAAATTGATAATCAGCATATTCAGCAAACTCCTATTCTATTTCTGTCACAGTTTGTTTACTCGGATTGTTCATCTTATAGCACCAAGTTTCTGTTTTTAGTGGCATTGTTGCTCTCCTTATTGAAAAAGCTTTTGTTCTCAAGAAAGAGTGTGCTACCTGGACATAGTAGCCACCTGTAAGAAGGAATAACATTAGTATCAAAGAAGCAACCATCCCTGCTCTTTGAATACTCATAACTGCAGCTCCAAATAATTCTCCTGCCCCCTGGTAACAACAATATACTTATTTAAAGTTTTTAACAAAATGCTAACCCACTAAACGATTCTGAGTATTGACATAGCTTACTTGACTAGTAATAGCTATCAACAGCACCGCGAACAATGTCAGGAAGAAGCAAGCAACAGTCCTCTTAAAGCCAGCCATGAAGTACAAGATGACCATGAAAAAAGTAGGATAGAAAACATGTGCCACCATGTCACAAAGAGTGCTGCATGCATAGTATACACTTAATCTATACATGTCTGCTTTCCTTTCTTTCACCAAGTAGACCTTTTCAAATGGAAAGACATAGACTGCTCCAAAAATACAGGTAGATGTCCAAAATATACAGATATAGAACATTAAACCAACCTGCAGCAAAGATAAAATTGACAATGGATAGATTAGCAGTTCAATCTAGAAAAGCGAATAACAATACCGTGGAAAGTGGAAACTACCTGATCTCTGAGTTGAGCCTCTGTATTGGTTGAAGATTTCCACCAAAGCAGCCCCAACAAAAGTGCAATTCCGAGTGCTTGAACTAGTCTTAATTTATCAAAATAGTCCTTGCATCTTGCTCTGAATGTTCTCTTATAAAGAATAATGAATTGGTCCATCCAACTCAATGTCCATTCCTTTTTAACCTGAATGGCTAGTTGAAGATGTTCTGGTGTGTTTGCTGCTCCATGATTCTCTTCTTTTTCTTTTGGCTCCAGTGTGTCTTTGTACTTGAGTTGCAGATACTAACATAATAAAAAAAACAATAATTAAGTGGGAATGAGATAGAGCATGCATACAATACCTATAATTAATTAATCCTACTTTAATAACAGCTCTTGAAGGGTCAGCAGATTCTTGATCTTCCAGAATATCTTGTGGAACACTTATGTCATTCACTTGTCCAGTTGCCAAGTCAAGCAAAAATTCTGCAGGATTCATTGGTATTTCTGGGATGAACCTCAAGGATGAAAAGTACTTATTTGACTCTCTAGCCTTCCCATAGTAAATAGGATAGCCTTCTGATATTAGAAGAAGTTTGTCAAACATGTGAAAGATTCTGCTGGATGGCTGGTGAATTGTTGTGATTATGGTCCTTCCAGTCTACAGGTAAATCAAAAGTATTGCTCATCATATATTACAAATTGTGCGATTCTGAGGCATGGAGCATGTTAATAAAATGACAATTAAATCTAGATACTTAATGATACCTTGGCAAGTCCTTGAAGAGTGAGAAGTAGTCTATTTGCTGAAGTGGAATCAAGGCCTGAAGTTGGTTCATCAAGTAGCAACAGTGAAGGATCAACAAGAATTTCATAGCCTATGCTGGTTCTCTTCCTTTCTCCTCCTGATATGCCTTTGAGAAATCCGCCACCTATTTTTGTGTGGCGACATCTATGGTTATACAATGAGAATTATTTAGGGAAACAGTTCTTTCTTTTGGAGGAACCTGTAGTTAATTTGATCATTCAATAATCATATGCTGGTCAAATTTAGACTCATAAAAAACACACCTTTCAAGGCCTAGCTCCTTGATAGTGGTCTCTACTCTCGCATATTTTTGTTGCTTGCTCATGTTGGTTGGCAACCTTAAGAATGCAGAGAAGATTAATGTCTCTTCTACTGTAAGTTGTGGGAAAAGCACATCCTCTTGTGTCACAAAACCAATCCTATAAGCCAGGGGGAATAAAAGAAACAGAAAAGTACAACATTAGCAGATATTTATTATGTTCTGTGAGAAGATAAATCACATGTCATGCAATAGACGTTGATGTCTATGAAACTGTTTAACCTCCTCTTGACAGCCGGATTATATCGAACATCATTATAAGTTATTTTCCCCTTTACATTGTCAAGCAATCTTCCTCCTACTACTCTCAACAAGGTTGTCTTCCCACTACCAGAAGGACCCATCAGAGCAAGAATTTCGCCAGGGCCAATGCTTCCTGTGATACCCTTTAAAATTTTCTTGTATCTATCTTCTTCCACATGTTGAATGGCTACCTTTGACACCATTGTCTTCACAGGGTTTTTGGAAGCTGCTTTTCTCACCTTATACTCTACATCTTCAAACTGCACATTAATGACAAGATTCATAACTACACAATTAGGTACATAACATTATTGAATATAATATTTGTCTGAATGAAATCAGCTTTCAATATTAACTGGTGAATCAGCAAAACTCTGAAAACTAAGATTTTGATAAAAGAATAACATTGCTCTAATGCTGGAAAAAAAAAACAAATGAAGTTATAGAATTAAGCCATTTGTACTTACCTTAAGATATATAGGGAGAGGGGGATCTTGGTTGAAATTGGAATCCTCAACTTTGATGTCAATCTCTGAGTACCTACTGGGAAGGTATGCCTGAGACATGAACTCCATGCTGTGACCAAAGCCATTGCTCCCTGCAATCTGCATGGAACCCACAGATGGGGGTGACAGTGACATGTCCTCAATCTCTTCCTCTCTACCATTTTCCATGATGTTGGATGTCAATGAGAGCTTTGATTGAAGCTAAGTCTAATAATAAAGTTTAGCTGTCATGAGTCAACTACATCACACCAAGAGCTTGCCTATATAGGGAGGTAGAATTTTGGTTGGTGGGCCACATACTTTTTATGGGAAGTTCTTGGTCCACGAAATGCATGCATGAATGTATATGTAGTTATCATATATCCTTTCAATTCAACCATTATGATTTGTCATAAGAACATGTCAAGAACATGAATAAATTTGGCTTGGCAAGTAACTGAAAGTTTATCAAATGCACTTGTACATGTACATTCTGTTAGATAGATGCGACCCACTAAAGAAAAGAAAAACAGTTCATTTACAAAGAAAATTAGGGAAAGGAATATAATTGAAATATCTGGTAGATTCTGGTAAGGGTTTATAATGCTGCTATTTCGATTTGGAGTAAAGAATTAAGGATCTTTCCTTTCTTGCAAGAGAGAACGGTGAAAGTTGTTCACTTCATTGGGTTTCAATTTGTTTCATAGGGATGATGTAAGAAAACCTTCAGAAGAGAAAAAACAGTAGTGTTGAGGACTCTGTGGTGCACAAGAAATGCTCCAAAAGTTGAGAGAATGTCAGCATGTTGAAATTAGAAAGAGGCATATCTTGAAAAAGAACAGTTCATTTTACTTTGTAGAAATATACAAGTCAACCGAAACAAAATTCTTTAGAGAATAAAACAAGAACTGGTTGCAGAAATGGGGTCAATCAAACAAATTTTTACAGATTCAAACAAACAAATTTTATATATATTTTTGGTCCCACGTAGGTGGCTTAGTGGTAAGCCAAGGGACAGCACAAGTTGCTTGATTGGGGTTCGATCCCCTCCCCCCACCCCCTCTAACAACTAATCCACTAACTTCTAACCATTTGGCCTATCAAAAAAATATATATATATTTTTGATTCAAATTTTTTTTTTTTTTTGAGATAGAATTGATATTTCATATTTCAATTTGATTATTCTGTGTCGTTGCGTAAACACCCTGTCCCGAAACCCTAAAATTGTTTTGAGGCATCTTCTTCATTTGCGATAGTAATTGAATTTTCCCTAAAGTAAGACGGTGTTGGGAAGTTCAATTCCAGCAAACTTGCTGGTATGATCTGCATACTGATCTTATTGGGCACATTGAGCTACTACACATTATAATCTCATTCTTGATTTTAGCTATATAAATATTAAATAACACATTTTTGAGATAGGATTGATATTTCATATTTCAATTTCGAGTAAAGAATTAGAGATCTTTCCTTGCTTGCTTGCAAGAGAAAATGGTGAAAAGTTGTTTACTTCATTGGGTTTCAATTTGTAAGAAAACCCTTGGAAGACAAACGTCTCTTTGATTTAGATTTTGATAGAATTGATTTTGAAGAATTGATTCCGAAAGAATTGATTTAATATAATTGATTTTAAAAAAATTGATTTGCATTTGGTAATGATGTTTCAAAAGTGAGTTTAAAAGAATGATTTGTGTTTGGATGATAAAAGTAAAATCACTTTTGATGTGTAAATATAAAAAATTTGGTGGGTCCCACACCTAGAATCAATTTTATTTAATGGAAAAACTAGAAATTCTTGTTTCCACCAGAATCAATTCCACCCACCCAGGAATCAATTATTTTCAACGGAATTTTGTAACCAAACACATGAATAGTGCTCAAACTTGATTTTGAATAGTGCAAACGGAATTTTGGGCCCCAAACTGCAGTTTGCAATGTAAACCAAACGGGCACAGAGGCGTTGAGGGCTCTATTTTCAAACAATCCGAGTGCACAATAGAAACAACAGTTTGTGACTCTCTGAATTACAATTGTGCTGAGATGCAAAACCGGCACATGGACCCAGAGACAGCATTTTATATGGGGAAAAAAAAAATTAAAAGATATGCATATTGGTATGACTATGAGACCCCGGCCCGGAGACAATAAATTATTTTGTACTCTTTTTTGGTTGGGTTAAAGTTTAAGTGAAGTGGGTCCTCTGGACTCACCAGGGATATGGCAGACCTCACAGCTCAAAGAGAGGTTATAGAGGTATTTACAGATTATCCACCAACGAGGTTCTCATATTGATAGTGAGATTCGAACTCACGACCTTGTGAGTTATGAATTGTATCCTTACCAACTGGACCAACATTCGTTGGCTAAATTGTTTTGTACTATAAGAATATTACACTACTCATTTCAAAAATTAAAATTTGAATATTATACTGCATACAAAGTACTCCCTCCGTTCCATATTATAAGCAAAAATTTAATAAAACACATATATTAAGGTGGTTAGTTAATCTCATTTAAAAGAGTCATTGGGAATAAAAAAATTAAGTTTGTTACCTAAATTGTCCTTCCTCTTATTTATTAAGCTTGTATTGTTGAGAATAAAAGGAGTAATTGGAAAAAAAAAATGTATTAAATGAATGATATTTTGATAATAACTTCATTAAATAGGATGAAAGCAGTTGAAATTTGCTTATATTTTATACCAAAATATTTGGAAATTTTTGTTTATATCGTACTAGAGGGTGAATGCTTATTATCAAAAAAAAAAAAAAAAAGAGGGTGAATGCTAAAGCAAGAATACAATAAAAGCAAATTTAATGGAATGCGGACCCAACAAATACTAATGTAAATGATTGATCATCGATCCAACTCGGATGACACATTTATGGGTCTACTTCATTGACATAAAAACACAACTTACCAGTTATCAGTAGCATTTTTTAAAAAATTAAATAGATTGGACATCTTATTATTTTGGCCGAATTAAATAATAAATACAGAAGTGCTACTTACATTTTAGTTGAACAAAGATGAAACTTTGCATCACCTTTAGTGCATAACGGTTAACGCACCCACCAGTTGGTGGTATTTCTTAATACTCAGTTGTTTTTTTCAGTGCTAGGACTCATCATCTCAGTCAGTAGAAGGAGTCTCCTAATGGAGTTTGAGGAAGGGGTGAGGGATGGATCCGGATCCCCTCCAACGGCAGGACCCTCCTGCCGCTGTCCCAACCGTCAGATCTCATGACGGTCCCACCCCTGCCGTTGGTCCCACCCCTCCACACCCTTGCTGGACCGTCGGATCCCGCTGCACGGGTGCTGCACGCACATGGTGTAGGAGGGAATCCGCATCAGTGAGGGATAGACCAAAAAAAATTTGGATAAAAAACATTCGTGGGAATTAAACTTTTCTACTCTACTTACATGTATACAACTCTTACTAATTGAACTACTGCCAAAACAGAACAAAATATTTGCAGTTTAGTTAGATGAATTTATCGTATCAAGTTTAGCGATAATAATAATATCCAGAAAATAAAAAAAATAAAAAAGCTTAGTGATAATATCATATATATCACATAAAAAGAGGGCCCATCCATGAAATCAGCCAATCTCAACTGAAAGAGTACTTGACGGTCGTTGCTACAGGTGGAAGTCTTGACTGTTTCCTGATGATGATGATATAACAATATTTGATGATGTTACCTTAACTTCCCCGTAAATCAACAGTTACATCAATATCTAACAGTTTTGAATGAGACACGTGTTACAAAATTGTTGGAAGTCAGATCAAATGCAGTATTCTCGTAGAAGGTAGAACACAAAGCAAGTTTCTCCACATTCCTTTTCCTTTGTCTGTCTTTTTCTTTCATGTACTTGAAAACCCCTCAATGAAGAGTGACAATTTTCTGAATTCCCAGATACTCCTCCTTCATTGATTATTTTAAGCAACATGGCCTACTAATTCATATTTATATGACCCTTTTTTCTTTGCTTTTTGTTTTGGCTTCTTAAAGTATTGGTGCAGAATTGTATGTGATTTACAATTAAATATGTGATCCAAGTCCATGAATAGGCGTGGTTGGTATGGGGTGGTTTGATTCACTGTGGGGAGCTGAAGGACGAAAATTTATTATTAAAAGGAAGGACAGTGATGCTGGCGAAGCAGGTCTTTTCTGAATTTCTTAGCTGATATGAATATCAATGTACCTGAGTTTCATTGCATGCAAACGAGTAATTTTGTCTTCACTTTGCATCATTAATTATATCTAACTTTTGTTTTTATGTTATGCTGAATCTTGTTAGATAGATTTCAACTCTCTTATGTTAAATATTATTTTCTCCTGCCCCTACTGTGTGAGATTATTTCTTATCGTTAAAAGATCATTGGATACTTTGGTTTTGACAGTTGTTAATTGTAAGTTTTGAACATTACTTTTTTTTAACTTTCATAATCACTATAGTTTTTTATGTTCTATCATAATTGAATCACATGGTCTTACTGATCACACCAGTTTCCATTTAGAATTGAACTGATAGTGCATTTTCTTTTCTAGTTTACATTCAAGTTTTCCATTTGCAACGAAACGATTATATGATATTAGTCATTGGATACTTTGGTTTTGACAGTTGTTAATTGTAAGTTTTGAACATTACTTTTTTTTAACTTTCATAATCACTATAGTTTTTTATGTTCTATCATAATTGAATCACATGGTCTTACTGATCACACCAGTTTCCATTTAGAATTGAACTGATAGTGCATTTTCTTTTCTAGTTTACATTCAAGTTTTCCATTTGCAATGAAACGATTATATGATATTAGTCATTACCTTGCTACCAATATCCTTGTTCCCAAAACCAACGTAAACCAGATTTGATGGATGAAATTATTAATCATTACCATTGATACCAGTATCCTTGTTTTCAATACTCCTCACTCTTCGGCTAATGCCAGTTCTCATGGTTCAAATTATCAGGTAGAGCACTGGAAGAGCTCAGATCTTCACTCTACAGTGAGCTCCGAACCTCAGAAGGAGCCAAGCGCCAACAACAAAGATATTGTCCACCAGTGGTGGCATTGACCTTCAACTTTATGATTGCAGTTGGGATTATCATGGCAAACAAATTGGTCAGTACAATTTGCATACTTTCTTGCATGTATTTAATTTAATGATGTTGGGAAGAATGAAATGCCTCAACCAGTCATTACATCTTATTGGAGATCTGTTATCTTATTTTGGTATACCAATAATATATTGCCACATTTTTTATCTTTTTAAAATTACATAAAATTTTAACTTTTAACTTATGTGACAATATATTACTGGTGCGGACAGGGTGTGATATACCAAAATGGGACAGTAGATCCCCATCCATTACATCTTTGGAAGTTCGGAAATATATAACTTTGTTAACAGGTGATGGGGAGAGTTGGCTTCAACTTCCCAATTTTCCTCACATTTGTTCACTACATCACTGCATGGGTTCTCCTTGCCATTTTCAAGGCACTCTCGGTGCTTCCTGTCTCCCCACCATCTAAAACAACTCCATTCTCTTCTCTGTTTGCACTGGGAGCTGTCATGGCTTTTGCCTCTGGCCTTGCAAACACCAGCCTCAAGTATAACAGGTTCCTGCTCTTGCTTTAACATCATTATAAATTTATAATTAAAGATTTGGAACTCTCCTGCTTCTTGACAATCCAGCTCATGCAGTGTTGGTTTCTACCAAATGGCTAAGATTGCTGTTACCCCAACAATTGTTCTTGCGGAGTTCATACTTTTCAGAAAAACCATTTCTTTTAAAAAGGTCGAAAATGACGCTCCATCCCTACCTTTTCCTTTCTTCTCTTTAATAAAGAAGTAAAATATGTAGAGAAAGACTATTCCACCCCCTTTATTTTTTATGCACTGATCATGCCATTGCAATGATGCAGGTTTTAGCTTTGGCTGTCGTATCAGCAGGTGTAGCAGTTGCAACTGTAACAGATTTAGAGTTCAATTTATTTGGTGCTATAGTTGCAATTGTATGGATAATCCCAAGTGCTATAAATAAGATTTTATGGTCTACTTTACAACAGCAAGGCAACTGGACAGCTCTGGCGTAAGTACCTGTAGTTACTACCCAATTTGTCCATGAATATGCTACACACACACATCATCTCACGTCTACATAATGTTCACCATCTGATTGCTACAGCCCCCACCTCATTTATTGCACACCCATGTTCATATTCTAACACCTCACACAGATGTGAAATGATGTGCTTGGTTATTCTCTCTCCATGGCAAAATTAAGTTGGCCAAACCCAAGACTTAAAACTTTCTTATTGTAGGTTGATGTGGAAGACTACCCCCGTCACAATTTTTTTCCTAGGGGCTTTGATGCCCTGGATAGATCCACCAGGAGTTCTATCGTTTAAGTGGGATTTAAACAACTCAACTGCCGTGTTGACATCTGCTTTGCTTGGTTTTCTCTTACAGTGGTCAGGTGCCTTGGCATTGGGGTGAGACTACCTTTCTCTTGCACCTTAACTTTTGCAAATGCAATATACACCTAATGTTACTTCTAATATTGTTGTTCCTTGCTGGAGTAAGGTTAAGATTAGCTAACATCAAATTATAAATCAATGCAGGGCCACTTCTGCTACAACCCATGTTGTTTTAGGGCAGTTTAAAACCTGTGTCATTCTACTGGGAGGCTATCTAATATTCGACTCGGACCCTGGGATTGTGAGCATTGGAGGGGCTGTTGTTGCTCTCTCTGGAATGTCAGTTTACACAACATTGAACTTGCAAGAATCTCAGGAAAATAGCAAGCAGCAAATTTTGCCTTCAACGAAGCCAAAATCAACAAGTGAAGAAGACAGCACAGATTCGAATTTAAATACTACCACCAGCATTGTTGTCTGAGTAATGTAATTTACGGGGATCAGAAAACCAAAATTTTCAGATACTCATCTAACATCCTTTTGCTAGGCAATTCAGGTCCAATTCCAAAATGCGGCAAGCCTTTTTGTATAGACAGACTAGTCAAAGTAATTCCATCAATGAAAATTTGTTGAAATTTTTCAATGGCGAATTTTCTCTGTCTTGATTTTTTTTAAGTTAAAATGTAGGATCGACTAACTGGGTGTTTTATGGCTTTAACACACATCCTATGTAAGTTTAGGGAATCATGGATTAACATGACATCCTGAGAAAAGTTTGAAGGATAGTGATTATTGGAGATGACATGTTAATAGAGTCAGCAAAAAAAAAATAATAGAGCAACACAGCTGGAATATTACGGTTTCAAGAAAGCTGTCACATAATACATACTGGCTTACCTGAATGGCAATTCCTCTGTAATTTAATGTGTTGAAAGAGATTGATTGCTGTATTTTGTTCATGATTTATGAATAATTATGCAGGAATATAAAACCAAATGTCAACAAATACAAGGCAAATGACACTTCCTGGCAAAATGCGGTGCAGTCAAAAACCGATCCTGAAAATTGAAAAGATTGATTATCCAAAGCCTAGATAGAAACTAGACTTCAGAACTTAAAATTTTCAAACCAAAAGAAATCAGACAAAATAAACCATTCACATGCAGAATCCCATGGATAATCGGGCAAGGCTTCTGAAGGGCTTAAATAATTAGCACTCCTACTGAAGCGAAGCAAAGTACACCAAAAAACGCTAGCACTGGTTTAACCCATTATCAACAGGGAAACTGGAAAATACGCTGCTGAAGAAAAAAAGATGTTACAAATCTCATGGACCAAATAGAACTGTATTATTCAATGTCTTCTGCTATCAAAATGTAATATACAGGTGAGACATCAGAATGGAAAAATTGGTAAACCTCACCTACTCTATTGAACTCTTGGCTTAGTATAATATCACTAGGAATTACTAATATATTATAGCAATGATTAAATGTTCTCTAAGGGGCAAAAGAACAGGTAATGAAGGCTAACAAATAAAATAAAAAAGGAAACCTGCAAGTAGCACCCTTCAAAATCGTTAGAACCAAATATCTCCACCAAAAGCAGTACTAATTTTGTTTTCTCATTCTTTGGCCGCATCTCTTATTTACACTTCAGAACAGGCCAGTGTTCCATACTTCCTGGATATGAGCACATCATATGTGCATTTGAACATTATATGACACCAAGAAAAAGTTTTCCAGCCTAAAAATTAGAATTCCAATTCATATGTGCAGGCTGAGGCTGCTGATAAGAACCTGAATGGGGCCCTACATTTTCAACAGGCCCAGCCACAGCCTGAGACTGTTGCAGAAGGGTCGAAGGTGAAGCTACTGTCGGCCCTGGTTGATAGATACCAGCAAATGCCCCATGACCAGCTTGTGTCGGGGGGAAGGTGAGTTGTTGTCCCTGAGGGGTAAGGTTATACAGAGAATTAACTTGCAAACTGGATATATCTTGGCCTGGTGCAGGTATCCACACAGCAGAGCCTTCATTCTGCTGGGGGGGGAAAAACTTTAATAACTACAGCAAGTCCAAGTATTTGGATGCATGTTGGTAAAGAAAATTTTAACTCTAATAGAATAAGACAGCTGTTATTGACGCCAAAGACCCACAATAATAGCATAACAATCTTCTATTTAATCAATAAATAGGAAAGGGTGAAACAAAAACAGAATACTAAGGAAGTGAACCAACCAGCTGTCCAGTTGTATAGATTTGGTTTTCCTTCAATTGAGACACTGCAAGATCTTCATTTCCAGTGGAGCTTCCAGTGTTAACTGTAGGACTAGCTGCATATCCAACAGGTGGAGTGATAAATGGTCCAGAAGGAATTCCAATATGGGCTGTATTTCCTGTGTTTGCTCCAGCCTTGAATTGAGGGAGAGGGAACTTGATCCCGGCAGCTGCAGCTGCAGCAGCAGCAGCTGCTGGTAGATACATGTTGCCAGCTGATGGCTGTTGAGGGAAGCCATTGTGGCTTAAAAATTGGTGCATTGGAGAAACATAAATTGGGGGGTAATAGTGACCATATGGGAAGAAGTTAGTGGGGTAAGGTGGCCTGAAAATAGATACTGACTGTGGAGGCACAGGTATAGAGCTCTGCAGCGGTGGAGTCGGGGTAGGGCTAGACACAGCCTGAGAACTTGCACTCTGCAATTTGAAAATAATAATAAAAACATAAGGAAAAAACAAAAGCATATTAAAGGAAAGAAATAAAGTCACAATTGCAAATGCAAGCACATTTTAATGTGAATATATGAAGAGAAACATCCAACACCACTGTGAAATTCAAGAAATACAACAGCCAATCAAAGGTTGATTTTTCGTGTGGTTAAGAGGGGAACCACAAAGGTAGGTGGATGAGGTCCTAGACTGGCAGAGTAGCACAACACATTCCTTGCTTGTCAAAAATAAGGTACTTAAATAATAGAAACTGCAAGTGACAGTATTAGACATACTTAAGTTATCAAAGCCCTTTCTGTTCAAGATACATTCATTTTACTGCTGAATTTACAATCATACATTTCAGGGAAATCAACAATGAGAAAGTAGCTTTTAGTGTAAAAACACAAAGATAATACCCTAAAAAATAGCAAACAAGATTCTTCCATTCAATGGGTAGATTAATCTCAGAGAGAAGTTGTTAACCTTTCCAACTTGATGAATGGAAAGAAGTTAAAAACAAAAATAAAGGTCAAGATCAAAACACCAAACCAAAAAGAGAATATTAAAACATAGGGAGACATAGTTTTAATAAATATTAGGTAGACAAATATCTTAAGAAATAAAAGATGGAGAAACTTACAACAAAGTTAGGAAAGTGAGATGTTTCTTGCGCCTGAGCCTCGGTTCCCTCAAATTGCACTTGGTGAGTCCCTAACATGGTGGACATGAAATTCAAACCATAGTTTTGAGCGCTCTGAACAGTCTGAACTGGATGACCCTCGGGGGCCAACAATACCTCTGGCTTTGGCTGATCACCATTTGAGTCAGTACAACTTATAGAATTGCCTTCTGAAGAATGTGGATAATCAAGATGATCTCCTTGTGCAGTCAATGACAAACTTTGGTTGCTACATGGAAACATGAAATACCATCAAAACAGATATTACAGGAGCACATCACAACACAAGTAATACCTTTAGTAACACAAAGAGGAATCAATCAATTCAACCAGAATAATTCATGAAAGAAACAATAACCCAGCCCCAAAGAGGTATGTGCTTTCTCTGAAGAGAATCTTTCCACCGTTATAGACCAACTTTAAGGTAGATTATAGTTGTTTCCTTAATGGAGAAGGTTGATGTGTGCAGACACAGCTACGTTGACCAGCCGCATACATTATTTTTAAACCATTTAAAAAGCATGAAATGGGAAAATTTGAGATATTTGTAATTTGATATGCACAGAAAGTCACACAGGAAGCATATGAATCACAAACCTAGAAGTAGCAGATTCGGCGTTCCCTAGAGAAGATTCAAGAGCAGAAGTGTTATTGTCACCACCAGTTCCACTGCTAGATCTTTCATTTGGGCCGAACGTATCAAAGCTTCCAAATGTCAGACCACTTTTTAAAGCTTCAGGCACTTGAAAATGATTTGGAAAAGTAACATGTTGCCTCAACTCAGCTGAAGAATCCACACAAGCTTCTGTTGTTGAAACCTCTGAGACATTGGCTGTTTCAGAAATATATGCAAAGACACCAAAATTGTTTTGATCAGAAAATTCTAGAAAGACTTCAACCAAAAATAGAAATTGCATTGCGAGAAACAGGATATGTAAAGGAACCCTGTTACTCATAAGATTTGACAAATATAGAATGCAAAATATACCTAGAGGTGGCTGTCTACTGCAACTGGAAGATGGCCTCAAAGTACCATTCAGGGATGAGGAGGATGAGAGTTGTGTGGGCTCAGATACCTGATTATTTTCTACTTCATTTGCATTCTGTGGTGTATTCTTTTTGCTGGTTGAGTTCATAGACCCAGATTTTTCATTCTTGGATGCTGGTAAATCAGCTTCATGAAGAACAACTTGGTTTCCTTTAACATGATTTGGTCCAGCAGGTATCTGGTTAATCCCAACTTCCCTACTAATAGCACCACTGACACCAGGATTCCGGGAGATAGATGGTGCCAGTACAGGATCCAAAGAAGAGGAATAGACACCAGATACAGAAGCAGAGGTTTGAAGTTGATCAGAACTTGACAGAGACTTTCCTTGGTCAATGCTGGTAACTGAGCCAAACGTCTGAGTAGGAGAAGAGGCTGCTGGAGCAACAGCAGCTTGAGGTTGAACATTTTCTTGATTGTCAGTGTCATTAGTAGCTGAACTGCTTTTAGGGACACTTGTGACACCACCTACGAGAGATTGGCCAGCAGAACCATGACCAGGCTTCCCATTGGATTGATTTGCAGCCCCCTGGGGCGCAACTGCTGAAACTCTGCAATTGAAGATAATTGATTTTAAAGAGAATACATGTAACTATAAAAAAGAATAAGCAAAGACGCCAATATTGATACTGGTGTAATTCTCATCACACACCAATGAACTTCATATAAAAATGTGAGTTTTAGCAATCCAATTGTAGATTAATGAGATATTAACAAGTTGATCATACAAGGCCAAACTGGTTATCAGGAGAACAAAAATCAAGTGGGCAATCACTTTTTCTATTGTAAACATCATACTATACATTAATGTTGAGAAATAACGAAGAGTACAAAATAAGTTTTAAGTGACATAAATTATCTTGGTGATATGAACTTTTGGTTGAATGGTAAATATTATGGAATGTTTACCCTATAAAAGTTATGTAGCAGTTGATATGAGATATCGATAGAATTTTAGGCCCAAACAAAAGAACAACAGTGACATCATTTTCCGTCTTTCTTTTACTTTTCTCTGTGTCTTGCTTTTCCTTTTATAACCAAATAAATAAGAAAGAAATAAGCCTTTTTCTTTCCACCATTACATTTTCTCATAATCAGAGTTGATCTGGTGAGATAAACAATTTAAAGGAAATATGAATGAAACTGCAACCTTGTGGCTTGAGATGCTGAATCACTTTTCGTTTTCTGCAAAACTGGCTGAGTAGAGGGTGCATGACTTCTCTCCGCAATGTGAATGACTCCATTTTCCCTGCGAACAGCAGGGTTCCTCCCACCACCACCATCTAACAAGAGATATACACAAGACAAGGTAACGACTAACAAGCTAATAGAGTAACATGAAATTTGCTGATTAATAGGACTGGTCTGTGAGTTTAAACAGTTCATATTTTAATAGTAATTGAAAAATAAAATCGCAACAGCATAAAAAGCTAAAAGGTTTGGGGGGAGAGCTATTTTATCTCATCCTGCTGGATCCATAAAGGGACAGAATAATACAGAGCCCATGCAGCAGCAAAATAAAAGCATAATTTTCAAGATTCAATTAAAATATTTCAGTAAGAAGTTATTTTGGGAGCCGTCACTTAGAAATAAAATATTTAAGAAAACCACATAAAATTGATGACATCCTAAAAGTATGTTTTATTTTAGAGACAGATGGTTTCACAGTAACATAACGTGAAATGGGTCTCCATAATGAAACAGAGGAAATAAAAACAAAGCCTGAAGTCAAGACTCTAAATAGTGGCAAAATTGTACCAGGAAGATTGGAGGAATAGACCCCCGAAGCACCCCTTCCCCCTCTCCCTTGTCCACCTTGTTTTGACCTAGAATCCTCGGAAGCCCTGCTGCTCAATCCCTGCAATGATCATCTTAAACTTGAAGCAATCAGGGCTAGTAAATATTAGAGAGAAAAAGGATGGAAAAATACAAGAATATTTACTCACTTACAGCCAAACATATAGTTACAAAGGCTCATGCACATAGAATAACCTATATACAAGCAACTACAATACAAACGACAGGTCTTTTACTCTCAGAAAATGAACAAATAATATTGCATGATTACATGCTTGTTACCAGGCAGGAATCAGATACCTACCGCAACCAGACAAACTCAGACAGTCTTAAAAAGTGGGGATCTTTATATAATTTAAACAAGGAATCCTCCCAGTCACTCTGTCCATAAGCCAACACAATGGCAGCTCACAATACAATATGGGGTTCCCTATCAGGTGACAACAATCAAAATAATTATTAGACTTCGATCACTGGATAAACAAATAAAAGACTCATCCAGTTCGACTGATCTACTCATTAACATAAGAAGTGAACGTCCGTGCTATACTGGTTAGGTATGAAATCAATCTGATTCAGCGATTCACGCAGTTACACACCAGCTGAAATATAACAATATAGCAAGTAACGTGAGGCACATATGAATCTCAGTTACCTCCTTCTTTCTGTCACGTCTCCTCTTTACCTCATGAAAAGTATCTGTCAACAAAAACAAAAAACAAAAAAGCTCAACCAACCCATTAATATAGAGAACATTAAAAACAATGGAATCTAGTAGATGCCAACAAAACATTTATTTTCAAGATACAAGTCAAGATAAATCATAAATGAGTAAGAGACACAGAGTGTTCAATCCATTGATTAATAAACACGTGCTAGCTGAGAACCATAGATATATACATTAAGTTATTAACAATGACAACTACATTAGATTAAGTAATTCAGCTAAATCCTCCTTACGGGAAGAAACCCTACAAAGATAACCCCTTTCTGTGAGCTTTCATGTCACTCGAGTACCGATATACAATTTCCATGTTTTCAATCTTGTTCCATGCATTGAACATTAGGAAGGAAGGAAAAAAATTCAAACTTTTGATGTTCCTCGAGTCAATACCAGCTCCCCAAGCTTGGTATGAAGTATAAACCGAAAAACGGTAAAAATTTATTTATTTATTTTAAGAAAAACTTAAAATTGATATATGAACTCAACTTCCACAAACAATCACAAGGTTTGGCACTAGTCAAGTCAAGCTTGAGAGTTGGAAGCATTATAATGAATCTCTGAATAAGAAAAGATATAAACCTAATCCCAGTGGATGGATCGAAAGGGTGATGAATGTAATGATGGATGAATAGAAGAAGGAGAAAGGGATGAATGATGAAATGGTAAACCTAAATAGAGAAGCTTCTGAGCGGTCTCATTGGGATCCATGGAGCATTCACGAAGGACGGCGTAGATTTCATCGTCGGTGTGCTGCTTGCTGGTGATCTCTCTGATGTCTTGTATGGTTTTCCGTACATTTGTAGGGATCGGAACCCTAACAGAAGACCCACCACCGCCGCTCATCTTTCTTCTCTGTTATGTTATGTTAACATACAATACAGTGTGTGAGAGGGAGTCACTAACACAAGAGAGAAGGTCAAGGAAAATAAGAGGGGACAAACATAAATATAGACCAAAATCGTTGTGAAAATTTTTTGGGGTGATTACTGATTACCCCCGTGATTGTTCAAATTTTTTGAGTGACACAGTTTAGTTCCCTAAAAAAATTGATAATTTAGTCCACAAATTTTAAAAATGGGGGACAATTCAGTCCCTCCATAAGGGTTAGATTGTCCCCTGTTTTAAAATTTTGGGAACCAAATTGTCATTTATTTTTTTTAGGGACCAAACTGGCCTACTCGAAAAATTTGAGGGACCACTTTCAGCCTTTACTCTTACTTTTATCTTTAAATATTGTTTAAATAATATTGATTTTTTTTTTTTGACAAAAATATTGAATCTTTTTAATGTTTGTATTTTTTATTTGATATTTAGTACTTTTCGAAATTGTCATAATGAAGTTATTAGTTATGTAGCTTGAAGATAACTTCGATATATGAACAGTGGGAAATTCTAGGGTAACCAACCAAGGAAGTCGCTCACCATGCAGAAGGGTCATTTTGAAATAAAATAAATTTTTTGGTCCTTTTCCCATTTTGCGTTTGGCACCCCCAACCCCCATCTCCCTCTCTATTAATCTATGGGACTTCGACCACCGCGTCTTCTTTCGCAATGTCAATCTCCACATTGTCCCTAAAAATTGCCTCCCTAACACTAACATCCATGGTTCCATCACTTTCCTTATTAACTCTGGTCACGAATCAAAGACATCCGACCCCGTTCCGGTGTGGTGGTGAACCATACCTTGGGTTATCCTGAGAGAGCAAGAGTCAACATGCAAAGGGTTAGGGTTTCGGTGTCGGTGTTGATGGCGTTGATTCTGAAGCTCCCCAACCTATGTTGTTGGTTTTTATTTGTTATGTTAGTTTGTGATGGGTATGGTTCTAGCTCTGTAAAGGAGTGGAGTGGTTTCGTTCGGGAGATGAGGGGCCGGATCTATATATGGATATGATTTCGATTACGCCGCTATACTTGCAAAAGGGGTTTGGAGCTCAGTGAAATGGGTTGTAAAGATTGGGTTTTTGGACTTTAGATATTTTGGTGCTTCTTCTTTGATCTCAACGATGGAGACGCAAAACCTTACTAGGATGTTCTTTGTGGAGGTGTCGCGTGATTGAATGGAGATGGAGGTGGTGCACGACTGTTTGGGTTGCGTCGTCCGGATAGATCTGATTGCTTTTTGGGTTGGAGCAGTTGCGAGATGGTGACTACCAGCCCGTGCAAGGTGGCAATGGAGGAGGCAGCAGCGACGGAGGAAGAGGAGACGATAGTGATGGTAGAGAAGGTGAGAGAGGGAGGTGAGAGAATGAAATTGGGTGAATATTGTAAATCTGCAGAATATAAGGATGTTAAAATAAGTAAAACTTTGCTTAGATGCCCCTGCTCATGGTGGGAGACATGACATAATCTCCCACCTTAGAAGCCGCCCATGAATAGTTTGACGGTAACATATCACTTCTTCAATAAAGTTTGAAGCAAGATTAAATAAAGGATATACATGCAAACAAAAAAAAAAAGAAATTATATTGCGTGTTTTTTATATTTAAAAACCAAGTAAAAAAAATGAAATTTAACTTAAATGCATATGACTACATGGTATATACCTCCCTTCCATATTGCACGTTTTTTTTCACTCTGAGTGGAACTGAGTTCAGATCCTTAGGGCCTGTTTGGAAGTTGGGAATTAAAGGATTTGAAGAATGAGGGATGGGGGAATGGATGGAAAATGGAAGATACCCTCTGAAACCCTCCCCCTAGTTTATTTTTTAGTTCTCTCAAATTGGGGTTTTTTGTTATTTTGTTAAAAAATGAAACAAGGAGGATGTTGGAGGGTTTCAGAGGTTATCATTCCTTTCCCCTCCCTTCTTTTCCAAACTCTCCCCCTCCCAACTATCAAACAGACTCTTTAAGTAATGTCTCAGATTCAAGTATTGTGGATGGAAAAAAAATGTGGTTGGAAGGGGAGATCCCACTAAATGTGACCAACCAGGTTTCCCGACCGAAATTAGCCATCGGCAAAATTGGTGAATACTTCACACTATGTCACGGTAACAATAAAAAATAAGCTTTTTGTTTTTTATACGAGTGCCATGTAAATGGAAACAAGTATACAAAGATTATTTATTTTGTAACAATTTTAATTTGAAATACAGTACAAAAAGGGAAAACAAAATGCAACTATCATGTGTAGGAGAGCCACGTCGTTTTTAGATGATTGGAAGGATGCAAGGAACTTGACCAACATTGCGCCTAGCTTGCCTGTTCTGCTTGATGACTTTCGCTGGTCTCCCCCCCATATGGGCGCTGTCAAGTGCAACGTCGACATGTCCCTTGCAGTGAATAATGGCACTACATCTTGGGGCCTTTGTTTAAGGAGTTATTCTGGTAGCTTCTTGGCAGCAAAAACTGATTGGCCTATGTCTTGTATGCAGCCTCATAAAGGGGAAATTATTGGTATTTTGCTTGCTATCCAGTGGTGTACAAACTTGGGTTATAATAATGTTATAATTGAATTTGATTGTAAAAAGACTGTTGATAGTATCAATATTCCTAGGGTAGACTATTATGAGTTTGGTCATATTTCAAAGGAGTGCTCTAGGTTGTTATCTTTTTTTTTTTTTTTTTTTCCAAATCTTAGTGTGAGGTTTATTAGGAGGTAAGCCAATAGAGGTGCTCATTGCTTAGCAAAGGTGGCTTCTTCTATGCCTAGCCCCCCATGTTTTTTAGCATATTCCACATTGTATTTCTTCTTTTTTTGCAAGTGAAATAAATTGATTTGGTTTGCCTCAAAAAAAAAAAATATATATATATATATATATATATATGTTACTAAAATTTTTACATACTGCATTAGAGAATGAGCGAGAGAGTTAAAGCCGGCCAAATTTATATCCTAAATTTTTATATTAAACAAATTTACCAAATTATCATAAAATCGTTTTAATTTTAAACGACCAAGAATATACTCGCTAATGATAAATACCTCATCAAATAGATTACCATTTTCCCAACATAGCTTGCCATTCAGTCTGCAAATTATTTATTATTTATATAGTAATATAAAAGGTGTTACAAATGTGCATTGGTCCAAGCGATTTTTTTTTTTTTGAGTTTCTTAATATGTGATCTTAGGTTCGATTCCGAGGTTCATGTGCACAAAAAAAAATATTATTGAAAGAGGTTCATGTTTAGATATCCGACGATAATAAAAAATTAGTTTCTTGTCAATTGAGTGAGGTGATATGAGAAACAAAGACAAAAGGTAATATATAAAAACTTGTTGTTAAAAATTTTACAACATTTTTTTAATGTATTCTTTCCATAGAAATTTTCTGGTTGATTAAAGTAATAAATTGGTCCTTATGAATGATATGAATTCTTCATTGAGTCTTATACGTAAAAAATTATTAGAAATGTCCTTATATATATAATTGTTACCAATTTGATCTCTTCTATTGCTTTGCCTCAAATAATCAGTTAACTCATACATATATTAGCTAAATGAATAATTTGTGTTAAATGTAGAATCAAATTATTATTTTGACCTAAATTATTGAGTCCTTATATGTGATACAGATTCTTCGTTTTATCCCTATATGTAGGAGTTAACGGATCATTAGAGACGAAAAGACAATTAGAGATACCAAATGTGTAACAACTGCATGTATGATGTTGTTTTTAATAATTTTTACATACATGATAGGCCAGATGGAGAATCCGTGTCATTCCTAGGACCAAATTATTTATTATTAACCTTTCTGGTTTACATTAATTAAAAAAAAAAAAAAACCTTGATTGTTTGGGCTTAGCCCGCTTTATACAAAAAAGAAAAAGAAAAAAAGAAAACAACGTTGATTGCTTTGACAAAACGACTTGTGATTGACACTGAGGAAGTTATCGTTCTTTCTCTGAATCTGTGTGTTGTTGTGAACATCATGGGCAGCGATTTGAGGTACGAGATTGCACAAAACGCTTACATCAAGCTCGTCCTTCACTCTCTCAAACACCCCACTTCCGCCGTCAATGGTATCTTGATCGGTCGCGTCTCCCCTTCCAACGACACCGTTGAGATTGCCGATGCCGTCCCTCTCTTCCACTCTCACATCGGTCTTCTTCCCCAATTGGAGATCTCACTCATTCTGGTCCTCTCTCTCTCTCTCTCTCTCTCTCTCTTTTATTTATAGGGTTTTATGGATCCAATTCTCACCCAACATGCTTATTCTTAACATTATGCACAAAGACGTTTGTTTTTTTTTGAACAACACGTAACCTAATCAACTGGGTTTATCTTTTTTTCTTCTGGGTACCAATTAATTATTTGTTTATTTTCAGTAGTTTTCTGATTCAATTCTGACCCTAATTGGTTATTGATAAATTATGCAAAAAGACGTATGCTTTTTTGAAGAACATGTAAAATAATCAACTGGGTTTATCTTTTTTTATTTATATATATTGGTTACCGATTATTTGTTCATTTTGAATTCTCAGTAGTTTTCTGTTTTTTTTTTCCTTTTTTTTTAATTTTTGCTATAACTATTGCTTGTGAGGCAGATAGAGGAATATTTTTCTGCTAAAGGGTTGAACATAGTTGGGTATTTTCACGCGAATGAGAGGTCTGATGACTATGAGCTTGGTGGTGTGGCAAAGAATGTTGGTGACCACATCTGCCGCTACTTTCCCCAAGCTGCCACTCTATTGGTATGTGCTGGGATTTGGGCTAATTTTGTTTTTAGTTTGTCATCTTGTTTATCATCTTATTTTTCCTTTTCTATTCTTTGCAGTTAGATAACAAGAAGCTTGAAGCTTTGAAAAAGAGCAAGGACGGTAGCGCTGTAATGCAGGTTAGCTTTATTAGTGTTGGAAATGGAAACCACATTCATCAAGGCCTCTCTAACTATGAATTTTATTTATGCTTATCTGGATAATACATTTGATCAAGTATATAGAAATCCCCAAGAGCTTTTTAGTTTTCTTTCTTCTTTTGTTTGGATGGAATCATGTAACCTTTGAACTCATCCGAACATGTGTATCTTCTGTAAACCCCTTTTTGCATTTGACTACGAGCAGTATGCATTTATTTTTTTGGTTTTCCCATCTTTGTTTTGGGGCTTATTTTAGTGCATTATGCCATAAATTTAGACAAAAATGCTGTATCTAAAAGCTTAAGTGGAAAATAGGGGCTAAGATCTTGATGTGGGGTTTCATTTGTTGCAACATGTTGGAAGTCAGATCTGATGGCAAGACTCCGTTCCTCTGTTTTTGACAGAAGTCTAAAGGGAAGAAAATTCCTTGTTTGATTTGCCACATGTTATTGCACTTCGATGTATCTAATTTTTGTATTAGAAAACATTTGAATAGCGGGAGAATGAAATTTTAGAGTTGTGTTATTCATATGTGTGCCTAATTATAAGGCTGCAACCTCAAGCTGTACAAGTCTTCATAGTCTTCATTCAACCATTTGTATGAACGAAAATGGTTCCATGTTATTTGTTTCTTACTTGTTATTCCGGAAAACACTTCTTTTTCTTACCTTTGTAATCCCCCAACACCACCCCCCCCCCCCCCCCCCCCCAAAAAAAGAGAGAGAGAGATAAAGAGGCATCTTTTTGTTGGCTACGTTAACCAAGATTGGCTTTTTCTTGTGGTTTAGCTTTATGTTAGGGATGCATTTAAGAACTGGAAGTTGGTTCAGGCAGATAGGAACAGTTCATTCTCTCTCTCAGAGCCATCGGCAAATCTGGTCTTATTGGACTATATTTCATCTGAGAAATGCAATGATATAGTAGATTTTGATGATCACCTCGATGACATAAGCAAGTATGTCCTTTTGCCCTGCGGCATGTCTTTGTTTTCCTATTTTCTTATGTTTCTGCAGTTATAATTGACGTTTACACAATCTATATTCTTTATTTTTCTCTCTAGGGATTGGTTAAACCCAGGGCTCTTCAACTGATCCATGCCCTTTTCCCCATTTACCCAACTTACTCTGCAAGTGGATGATGTTCAGGCTTTCTATGGTTCATATGCTGGATTCTCAATGATGAACAATTAGGGAATAGATTTTGACCATGGGAACGCTGGATTCAGATGGTTCATATGCTGGATTCAGATGTATAAGCAGGATATTTGCAACCTGTTTTAACAATTTTCACTGTCTTCTGTCCGTAAAGGATTTTGGTTGAAGAGGCAATTCTTTGTTTCTTGAATGTAGGTGTATTGAATTGGAGTTTCTTGCTTTGCTTGTGATTAATTGATACTTGGTAGAAACAATATAGCCATCACCACCATTATCCTTAGCTGATCAGTGGTTTGCTTACACTTATATGGTTGCCATGTCTTTTTTATTCAGCTTTATGTCTAATAATTTTCATAAGAGAAAAGATAAAATTGGGTTATAACTTATACACGACAAAGAAAGTCAAGGGACTTGACTACACGGAGGTGATCAAAAGGGCTAAAAAGTAAAAAGCAAATTCATTTTAACTTATTCTATACATTTTTAGGGGATGATGGAATGGTAATACTAATAAGGAAGTCAAAGAACTGGGCATCCATGGGCAACTACTCCTGGAGCTGTGGGGCATTTGGCTAATGGGCAGTAGTCATCTGAAGCAAGACCCCACCATCCAGGACCATAGATACTATAGTTTTGGAGGGCAAAATAGAGCAACACACCAGTGAAAGCTATTCCAGCATCTAAAGCAGCTGAGAGGATGTAAGTATGTCTAGCCCACCATGCCTTGAACTTTCTGTAAACATAGAAATTGAAGAAGACTCCAACAAGTCCCCACATAATATAGTTCACTGCTCTGGCTGGAGGGATGCTACCAGCACCTGAAATGATAATTGGCATGTTGATGAGCTCAATCCACTTGTGGTTGGGGAACTTCCGAGCAAGCAGCCACACTGGAACTGGTAAAAGTAGACCAATGAGGAAGAACCAATTCAACTCAGGGTAAATGCCATCCTTGGCAAACATTCTTTTTGGCCCTACTATTCCCCATATGATTGATGCATTATAAAACACAACATCGTCGGGGCATGTCCATGGACTCCCCTCTGGCAACATTGTTTCATCACAGATGTTCTCAATAGATGTGAGAAGCCACCATGCCGTGCCAAAGTAGACAGCTGAAGCAACTACTGTGCCAACCAACTGAGGACAGAAATTAACTATGTTAGCACTAAACTTTGTGTATTTTGCAACTGCTTGAATCTTGATATTGTGTGAAACATACATCCACATCTTACCTGCACGATGAACATAGATTTTGGAGGAATTTTCATGTAGTGGCCTAATTTGAAGTCACCAAGAAATCCAAGTGCCTGTGCCATGCTGATGTACCCGTAAGTCTTGAATGCTACATTAGCAAGGGGCTTTCCTGGGTACATGTACCCAATTATCAACTCTGTGATCACGTTGAGTCCAGTTTGCTGCACAACAAGGCATTGTATGTTGAGAAAGGCAAACTTTGAAGCAATGATAAATGTATAGAAAGCCATACAATGACATTACCTTGTTTGTTGTTGCTTGAATGACCCCAACTGGCAAAGTGAAAACTAATGCAATTCCTAGAGAAAGCAAGACTCCCCACCATGGCAATTGGAGCTGCTTGCCAAAGCCTTCGCAAGCTGCCAAGGCCATTATCATCATAAGAATCAAGATGGTTACAAACCACCATTCTGGGACTTGTTCATAGTTTCTCTTCTTAAGTCTTGTATCCACATCTCAAAGTTCTCCTTTTAGTGCATCTGTTGTCTTCTTCCACATCCGATAAATTGCTCTTTCAAATAGACAGTCACCAGAATAAGTAGATGGTTTAGTAGTATAGAAAGTGGAATATATAAAACTGCTAATTAGGGAGATCTAAAGAAACTTACTTTCCATGGAAGAGGGCAACGTGTGAAATAGTGGCAGCCAGAAGTGCAAAGCTCAAACCATACTCCAATGCAAATATGACACTAAGGTAGAGCTTGCTGTAATTGTTATAACTATCCATATCAATGTCAAAAGTTTTGTTATTCAGAATCCGGGTAACATTATATCTTGCACCAGTAGAGTCAAATGTGCGAGCACTAATGAGGGGAAACTTTTTGGCATCATATACATTGTTCCAATAGCAAAGGGGAACCACAATATAGACAAACACTACAAATCCAACCAAAATGTTGATGATGGCAAAGCCAGGTGTAGCCAAAGGACTTCCTAAGAAGCCAGCAACTGTGTTCCAGTCAAGGCCAAATGAGAAAATGCCAAGGCCACTCATGCCTGAACCAATCTGTTGTGCAGTGATTGAATTTTTCCAAATGAAGCAAACAATGGAGATTGTTGATATTACTGGGAAAAAGTAGCCTGGAATTATGTAATAAGCAAAGCTTGCTACAAAGACCAGCAAAAAGAATTGCAGCCTAGTTTTTCCTCCTTTTGGCCTTTTTTCTTTTTCATGAAATGCCCTGTCATGGAACAATCATTTGTCAATAACAAATTTAATGCAATGCAATCATCCTAAACAAATGTATGGCATTCATTTCCTCATCCTTTAGATGTGATTTGTACAAGAATATTATGAACAAAATTATTTCTCAAATATATAGCAAAAATATTAATTTTAAGATTAAATGTGTTGATTTCTTTAATCTCTTTTACTCATATTTAGGGTTTTAAATAAAGATTCACGACCACAATTGGGGCCGCAATGTGTTGGTTGGTTTTGGAGGTCTCCGCGACCCCAATTACAGTCGTATCAACCATATTTTCCTGCAATTGTCCGCGATTGCACTAAACGCAATCACAACAGCAACAACGACCGCTATTTAAAAACTTTGCTCATATCGATGAATAAATAGTATATGCAAAAACTACCAAACATTAATTAAATAATACCTGAATAGGGACACTTGCACAAGGTTTGAAGGCCACCACATGTATGGGGAGTCCACAAGGAATCTCCTGAAAATCCCAGCCCATCCGTACCCAAGCATCTAAAAATTCAAGACATAATTCAGCATGTTAATTAACCATATTTGAGTCCTACTTAGGTAGCTTGTTTGGTGATGCTAAGGGACATATGAAACTCCAAGTTCACTTAGAGGTAAGGAGTTCAAGCCCCACCCCCTTCCCCCTAACATATTAACTAGCTTTGAATACTAACATTGGCTTATAATTTTTTTTAACCATATTTGAATATCATCATCAATTATTCTTTTGGTTGATCTAATCTTATAACTAATTAACCAACAACCAAATTGTTCACCTGGGTTGATAGTGCTAACATGAAAGCAGCTGCTGGATGGATGCTCCTATGATAGAAAGCCCTAACAATTGTGATGATGTTGATTGCATAAACACCACTAGATCCAGAGCTGGCAAAGATAGTGATCAGCACATGTTCTTTCAAATTGAATGGCCCAGGATTAAAGGAAAAAGACCATTTGGTCAATGGGACTCGGAATTCTTTTGTGGGAAGTGTTGCAGCCATTAGTTTCCCAAGTGGGAGGCAAACAATCTGGGCTGACACAGAAGAAATGGATAGAGGGTTGGTTCTGTATCCAAAAAATTGGTTCACAAAGGCAAGGATCACACATGATGCCATCCCCAGAACCCATGTCCTGAATGTTAGAGCTGACTGAGTTGGGTCGTCGGTGATTGGAACTGAGCCTGACTTGCTCAATAGGGGAGTCATTAACCTCAGCATCATCATCTGCAACAGCATATATAACCTTTCATTTAGCACATAATGCAGCACAAAAATATCATACAATAATGACTCTTTATCCAAATGAACATATAATTAACATTTGCATTCAACTCTTCAACAATCATTTTGTCATAAATCATTTCTATATATACATATATGAAGAACTTATCGGATATTGAAGGTCCACCAACACGCCCCCATTGCAAGAGCCTTGCATAAGGATTGAACTCATGACAAACTTAGTCGTGAAGATTTTGATACCATCTTATGAACTTATCTCATTCTCTTCTAAAATCTAAATATTAATTATTGGATGAAGGCATGTGAATAATGGTTTGGGCTAAGGTGCACCACCCACTACACCATCCATGTGGCAAGTTTTGGGCCAATGAAATTGACATATGGGCTGGTCAAAATTTCAAACCCAACCACGTATATACTTGCAAATATTTAACTTACTTTCAAGTTGAAAAGTCAAATGACCACATGTACAAAGGATTGGTGGAGCTCTTGACATGTGGATGGTGTAATAGGTTGTGCACCATGTGGGTGGTGCAACATAACCTCAATCGTGAATAATATTTTATCGTCTTTATAACAAATCATGAAGGCTATAATACCACAAGACTAAACCATGTTTGTCAGAAAAAAACCATTTTTGTAAGAATTTTATGGTATAGAAATCCTGGTTGGGATGAAAGAACCCTTAAATATCGTCCGGTCCTCCGACAGATATTAGTCACTGATTATGAGGATGATATTGTATAAAGAAAACCATATTGTAAGAATTTTATGATATTCAGCAAAGCCACCAGAATGAATATATCATATCTTTCAACACAATGAAATGAATATATTATTTGCTAGGTGTATGTAAGACAGTGTATATATATCCATTGCAGCATAAGAAAGTTGTATAAGGGTGTTTGGTAGTAGTTACCAGATATGCCAAGTTTGGAATCATGTTTGTGTGCAGGCACATCCTCGACGACCCCAGTGGCAGTCATTGCACTAGGAACACCAATGAACCCTCTGTGTATTTTTCTTTCTCTCCCACAAAGCTAGAAAGGCTCTAATTTGTACGCAACTTTTTATAGGGACCGACCGTTGGTGAGAATAGGAGAGTCATATGTATGTATTGTTTTGGTTTTGTGGGGTGCATTCATGTTTGACGTCAGCATGACCCAATATGGGAAGGTAGAGAGAAGTAATTGTGGTTTTTAAGAGACATATTAATGTTATTTTCAGAAACTACTGATTAATCTATCTATAATAATAATGGGATAAAAAATTGATACCGTAAGTAATATATGCATTAATATATCCAAGATTTTGGCAAGACAATTCAAAGATATTTTTACATGTGGGGCTAATTTATCCAGCACAGTTTGTTATAGTATGCAGCTGTAAATTGTAATGCGATATTAAATATATGAATTAATATATGGTGTGAGGAAAGTTTTTGAGGTCTGCAACCATGTAATGAAAGGCTTTTTTAGAATTTTACATTTTCACCAAAATTATGATGAATTGTTCCTTTCGTGGATTGGGGAGCAACGTCAAAGTAAAACACTAAAACAGTTATGCTAACCAAAATCATGATGCATTGGAAAACTTCAATGGAAGGAGATGTTGCTCCGCACCAGCAATACCATGACAAGGTAATGCTATCTTTCGTTCAAAGGACATTGATCAACAAAGAGAAGAGGATAAATTATAATTAAATATTTTATTTGATTATGATGAAAAGTGGATTTATTTTAACGGAGAATAGAGAAAATAATCCTCTCTTTTATTCCTTGTTTGGTCCCCAAGAAGAGGGAAAGATTATAAAATTAATTTAATTTTATAACCTTATAAATTTGGATTTCAAAATTATTAATAAGGATATTTAGTCTATATATGGATTTGAAATATTTTAATTTATTTCTTTTTTTGACAAGATTTTAACTTATTTATCTTCCATCCAAATCTCGTCAAATTTAGTGAAGATGGATTATGTTTCCCTTTCTTAAAAAAAAATAAAAATAAACCAAATAAGCAAAGTTTATAAAAATCCATCCCCTCTATTTCCAGGATGGAACCCTCTCATTGCTTAGTATTAGCCACAAATTCTAGATTCAACGGCAACTGACATTAGGGATAGTGATTAGTTTAGTGTGGGGTTTATTATATTTGTTTTATTCATGTGTGCAGTGTGGACTCATTTATTTATTTATGACGTGAAGGACAAAAATGAAGCATGATACGTCGCCTTTTTTATCAAACTAATATCATTTTAAAAATTATTTATCAGTTTTGGGTCATTTTGAAACAAATTATTAGTGGGGAGTTCTTTTTTATATGGTGACATTTTTTTGCCTGACGGGAGAGTTCTTTTTTATGAAAGTTGTCTTTTTTAAAAAACACTTGATGCAAAAAACATGACAGCATACAAAAACAAAATTGAAGAACCTCAAAAAAAATAAAATGTGCCTCACCAGAATAATGAATTTTTACTAAGGATATTTTCACTAAGAATATTTTCATTAGAATTCACTAGACACTAAAATATTTTCATTAGAATTCACTAATGAAGGACGTGGTGTCTGAGGATAAGGAGTTAATGTCACATAAGATTCAGTTTTGCACTGCGATTGACTCCCAGGGAGATATGAGGGTTACAATTCTCAACTATAGTTGTCATGTACATGATTAGGTTGTTTTGTTCAGTTGCTACTGCCTAGTAGCCTATCAAACGGAGGTTTTGATGTATATAGTATGTAAATTTTTCTATAAAAGCCAGTAGCCTACTTACAGCCTTTGAAGGGTGACTTTGTTATGGCTTATATCCAGGATTCACCTCCCTGCTAGTAGCCTATAGCCTACTGCCTTTTGAAGGTTTGTTATGTGATTACTTATATCCAGGATTCACCTCTCTGTTAGTATTAAATTTTTTTTTTTGGCTTTTGCCTGTACAGATCCAACTTATTGGAAGGCTTCTTCATTGCTTTTTTTAAAAAAAAAATAGTAGTATATCACCTAAAGAAAAATCTACCTTCTAACATCATCTAAAAATATTTTTAGAAAAATAATTATTAATATTTTTATAATTTAAAAAAGGGAAAATGGGAAAAAAATGAATGGTTCATATCGTTTTTCACCACCGATTTTTGATCGATTTTACTGGCTCTTGGCCGGTCTGATAGGTTCTTAATCAGTTCTATAAAATTCTAAAATCAGTTGCTTTTTTTATGAGTAAAATAATAATTAGTGATTATTTAATGGTGATTATCTATGAAGAGTAACAATGATGCTAATCACCATTTTATACTGACAATCAACCTAATCACGTACATGGCAGCTATAGTTGAGAATTGTAACCCTCATATCTGCCTGAGAGTCAACCACAGTGCAAAACGGAATCTTATGTGGCATAAGCTGCTTACTCTCAGGCACCACGCCCTTCATTAGTGAATTCTAGTGAAAATATTCTAGTGAATTCTAATGAAAATATTTTTAGTGAAAATTCATTATTCTGGTGAGGCACTTTTTCTTTTTGAGGTTCTTCAATTTTGTTTTTGCATGCCGTCATTTTTTTTTTCATAAAGTGTTTTTTAAAAAAGGCAACTTTCATCAACCTCATGTTTGTTTGTTTGTTTGTTTTTTTTAAAAAAAAAGGGAGGCGCCACTGCCAATGGCGCCTTTGACTTTTAAAAAAAAAAAATGGGAGGCTCCAGTCAGAGTGGTGCCTCCCCCTGTCAGGCAAAAAAATGTCACCGTGTCAAAAAGAACCCCCACTGGTAATTTGTTTCAAAAGGACCCCAAACTGGTAAATAGTTTCTAAAATGACACCAATTTGGTCAAAAAGCCTGATATGTCCTCTATTGTATAGACAAGTCACAAGTGGACTCGTAGTGGATAACACTCTTTGGCCAGATCCATGATATTTTTTCGATCTACTTCGAGGAGTATCCCACCGCCAACCTGAGACGGGAACTAATCTCCCGCGGGAATTTGTTCGGTACCTTGATGGGCGGCATCCCTCCCAGCTGAGGTTTTTTCCATACCCAAGACACGACCCCGAGACCTTGGTTAAGTGACGAGATGCCTTTAACCACTCACCCCAACCTCAGTTGGTATCAGATCCATGATATGACAGCGCATGCGAAGGACTCTCCCCATAAATGTCAAAGGTGGAGATCGCGTGTTCATTGTGCTCCTTCTCCGAAGAGAAATTTCAGTGTTCGAATGGTTCATATCGTTTTTCACCACCAATTTTTGATCGATTTTACTGGCTCTTGACCGGTCTGATAGGTTCTTAATCAGTTCTATAAAATTCTAAAATCAGTTGCTTTTTTTATGAGTAAAATAATAATTAGTGATTATTTAATGGTGATTGTCTATGAAGAGTAACAATGACGCTAGTCACCATTTTATACTGACAATCAACCTAATCACGTACATGGCAGCTATAGTTGAGAATTGTAACCCTCATATCTGCCTGAGAGTCAACCACAGTGCAAAACGGAATCTTATGTGGCATAAGCTCCTTACTCTCAGGCACCACGCCCTTCATTAGTGAATTCTAGTGAAAATATTCTAGTGAATTCGAATGAAAATATTTTTAGTGAAAATTCATTATTCTGGTGAGGCACTTTTTCTTTTTGAGGTTCTTCAATTTTGTTTTTGCATGCCGTCATTTTTTTTTCATAAAGTGTTTTTTAAAAAAGGCAACTTTCATCAACCTCATGTTTGTTTGTTTGTTTTTTTTTTTTTTTAAAAAAAAGGGAGGCGCCACTGCCAGTGGCGCCTTTGACTTTTTAAAAAAAAAAAAAAAATGGGAGGCTCCAGTCAGAGTGGTGCCTCCCCCTGTCAGGCAAAAAAATGTCACCGTGTCAAAAAGTAATTAGTGATTATTTAATGGTGATTATCTATGAAGAGTAACAATGACGCTAATCACCATTTTATACTGACAATCAACCTAATCACGTACATGGCAGCTATAGTTGAGAATTGTAACCCTCATATCTGCCTGAGAGTCAACCACAGTGCAAAACGGAATCTTATGTGGCATAAGCTCCTTACTCTCAGGCACCACGCCCTTCATTAGTGAATTCTAGTGAAAATATTCTAGTGAATTCTAATGAAAATATTTTTAGTGAAAATTCATTATTCTGGTGAGGCACTTTTTCTTTTTGAGGTTCTTCAATTTTGTTTTTGCATGCCGTCATTTTGTTTTCATAAAGTGTTTTTTAAAAAAGGCAACTTTCATCAACCTCATGTTTGTTTGTTTGTTTGTTTTTTAAAAAAAAAGGGAGGCGCCACTGCCAGTGGCGCCTTTGACTTTTTTTTTTAAAAAAAAATGGGAGGCTCCAGTCAGAGTGGTGCCTCCCCCTGTCAGGCAAAAAAATGTCACCGTGTCAAAAAAAACCCCCACTGGTAATTTGTTTCAAAAGGACCCCAAACTGGTAAATAGTTTCTAAAATGACACCAGTTTGGTCAAAAAGCCTGATATGTCCTCTATTGTATAGACAAGTCACAAGTGGACTCGTAGTGGATAACACTCTTTGGCCAGATCCATGATATTTTTTCGATCTACTTCGAGGAGTATCCCATCGCCAACCTGAGACGGGAACTAATCTCCCGCGGGAATTTGTTCGGTACCTTGATGGGCGGCATCCCTCCCAGCTGAGGTTTTTTCCATACCCAAGACACGACCCCGAGACCTTGGTTAAGTGACGAGATGCCTTTAACAACTCACCCCAACCTCAGTTGGTATCAGATCCATGATATGACAGCGCATGCGAAGGACTCTCCCCATAAATGTCAAAGGTGGAGATCGCGTGTTCATTGTGCTCCTTCTCCGAAGAGAAATTTCAGTCCCCCCCCCCTAAACCCAGTATATATCAATGCTGTCAATGAAGGATTAATCATTGTTTACTGGATGTGGCTTCCACTAGTCAAGCATTATTTTAACACCGTCAAGAATCAAATCCGAAAGTAAACCAAGTCGACCCCTAGAATGTCTCAGGACAGGCCTTACAGTCATTGGACCAAGAAGCTTGGTTAATTTCAACGCTTTTGTCATTATTTTTTATTTTTTTTTGTATTATATTAAACTTTAAATTACTACTTGCGTTAGTTTTTTATTTTAAATTTTCATATATTGTTTAATTATAGTTATATTTGTAATTATTATTATTTGAATTAAATAATAAATTTAATTTTGTTACATAATTTTTATTAAAAAATTATATTTTCAATTAATTACATGTCATCTCATATCTGCCTTTTAAATAATTATTATATAAATTAAATATTTTAAAAAATATAATAATATGTATTTGATTGAGAATGAAAATTTCTTTTTACACATTATACACACGAGAAATGTTAGTAACACCGATGATGCTAATTGTGTTCACTTAGCTTATGAAGAAAAAAAAACTGTGTTCACTTAAAAATTAGGAGGTTTCTTAGGTACCCTACGGGTACCGTACCGCTTAAATAAAATATTAATAAAATAAGGAGTATTAAAAAACATGAGTTTATCTAAAGAAATAGCAAAAAAATTTGATGAAATGGAAAAAATAATGAAAGAGACCAATAAAAATATTATCCAACCAATAGAAAATATTAATAAAATTGTAAATTGCACTTATAATATAATACAAAAAGGACAAAGCGAAATAAATAATATAAAAGATATGCTAAACAATATAAGTAAATATAAGGAAATAGATGAAGACAAATAAATTGAAAAAATCATAAAAGTTCTTAAACAATTAGAAAAGCTTTTAGAAGACGATGAAAAAAATAAATGCCTAACAATAAAAGAATTAGAAGAATTATTAAAATCAAGAGAATTAGAAAAAATAGTAGTAAAACAAGAAACAAGTTTAGAACCATCAAAATTATCCCTACCAGTGACTTCATGGAGAGGATAAAAGATGAATATATGGAAACATTAAAGAAATCGAAAGATCTAGAAGAAATTCAACAATTATTAAAACAATTAAAAATAAAAGAAGAAGAACATGACCAAATACAAAAAATAGATTCGATACATCAGGTAACTAAAGAAAATGATGAAAGTGAAGAGATAGTTTTAAATTATAGTTCGTCTTCAGAATCTGAAGAAAATATACATATGGAAAAATGAGAATATAGTGTAACAAAACCTCAAAAAAAAAAATGGAAAGAATATAAATATACTCCTGATGGAGCATGGGATAAATATGAAGAAGAAAACAATGTATAATAAAGGATATGCAAGAAAAAATAATAAATGGACAAAAAATAAAGAAGAAATTAAACCTCATTATGAATCAATAAGATTGGGAAATATATTAAATATTGATTGTGTAAGAAATAAAGAAGAAGTATTATTACAATGGACTAATAAAATAATACTATTAATAGCAACTAATGAAAAATTTAATAAGCTAAATATGTTAGATGTAAAAAACTTTCTATTATTTAAAACAACAGGAAATGTACGAATATTTATCCATAGCATTCAAGATGAAACTTGCCAAAAACATTCACGATTAGTTAATAATAATCAAGATTTTGCCAAACTAGTTATGACTTTAATCTATCAAGAATTTATAGGATATAATATGTTTGAACAAGAAGAAGAAAAAGTAAATTCTTACATAAAAAGCTAAAACTCATTTAAATAAGATGCAAACATGTGATATGTGTCAAACAGAAAGCTTTATTTGTGAATACCAACAACTTATTATCAATTAGATGAAGAAACAAAAGAAATATATAAGTATATTTTTATAGACAAAATAACCATATTAATTCTAAGATAAAGAGACTATGGGAATCCAGGCAAGATGAAACGACTAACACCTTAGGAGAAATTATTCAAATCCTATACCAAGAATTAAGGGAACAATGTTTAACTAGAGAAACAATAAGACAATTAAATAGAGGAAGTAATGCAATCTGTTGTGATATTCCAAAAATGAAAAAACCTGAAAATTATGGCTATAATAAACCAGCAAGAAAGAGAAAATATTATAAAAAATCAAAATTAAAAAGAATGTATCCAGAGAAGAAAATATATTATAAAAAGAATAAGAAAAAATATTTCAGAAAGAAAAAATTAACACAAAGAAAATATTGTCCAAAAGAAAAAAAAAATGTATATGTTGGATATGTAATGTTGAAGGCCATTATGCAAATGAATGTCCTCAAAGAAAAGAAAAAGATTTTAAAGAAAAATCAAAATCAATAAAGCAAGTATATCAGATATATAAACTTGAACCATTTGAAGAAGAATTAACTGATACTGAGGGAAGTATATATGAATATCTTGAAGATGAACTATCTTCAGAAGAAACATAATTAGAATAATACCTATATAAAAGTAATAGTAGAAAAAAGTAATAGAGAAACTGAAGCTTATATAGATACTGGGGCAAGTATTTGTTTAGCAACAAAAGTATTGTTTGATAAATTGGAAAAACTAGAAAAGCTAATAAAAATACAAATCGCAGATGGATCTATACATCCACTGTTTTTGGTTGCAAAACGAATTACTTTAATTATACAAGGAAAATTATTATAGTACCTACAATATATCAGCAATATACAAGCCTATATATGATTATAGGAAATAATTTCTTACGATTATATGTACCATTTTGTCAATATTTAGATTATATATAATTAAAAACACCATATATTTATCAAAAACAACATAGAGAAACAATCCATATTCCAATTACTCATTTCTCCGAATGTAGTTATAGTAAGCAATCAGAGTTTAGCAAGTTGAATCGTGGTGAAATAGTTAGATAAATGTGTATAAAAATTCGTCATGTATTAATAAATTTAGAACCAAATAGAGAAATTCCAGCTCATATAGAAGAGCTTTTAGAAAAAGTATGTAGTGAAAATTCTTTAGATCCAAATATTAATAATAAAAATAATGAACTAACAATATTAAAGTTAAAAGATCCAACAAATGAAGTAAAATGTAAACCTATAATTTACACAACGCAAGATAGAGATGAATTTGCAAAAAACATTGAAAAAATGTGTAAGAAAGGATTAACTAGGCCCTCAGAAAGTAAGCACTCAACACCAACCTTTTATATGTAGAGAATCACAATGAAATAAAAAGAGGAAAAAGAACAATAGTGATTAATTATAAACAAATAAATGATGCAATGGAAGGTGATGCTTATTTTCTTCCACGAAAGTATTTAATTATTGAACGAATTAGAAATATGAATTGGTCTAGTACTTTTGATTGTAAATCAGGATTTTATCAAATCAAGTTATCTGAAGAATCAAAAGCATTAACAACATTTAGTTGTCCTCGGGGTCGATATGAATGGAATGTACATCCAATGAGAATGAAACAATCACTAGGAATCTTTCAACGAAGAATGAACTCTATACTTAAAGAATTTGAGGATTTTTGTCTTATATATATTGATGATATCTTAGACTTTACTAATAAGGGTTTAAATGATCATTTTGAAAAATTAGCATTAGTACTTAACAAATGTTTAGAGCATAGAGTAGTTTTAAGTAAGAAAAAAGCAGTATTAGCTCAAAATAAGATTAATTATTTAGGATTGGAAATTGAAAAAAGGAAAAATAATAATGCAAAAACATGTGTTAGAAAAACTACGAAATTTTTCAACCAAATTAAAAGATAAAATGGAATTACAAAGATTTATTGGATTGCTAACATATATTTCAAGCGAAGGTTTTATAAAGGATTTTGAAACCGAAAGAAAGGCGCTTCAAATAAAACTAAAGAAAGATGCCTTTTGGTCGTGGACCAATGAAGATGAAGCAATTATTGAAAAACAATGTAATTAATATGTCAGGATCTTCCTGAGCTATATCATCCATCAGATGATGATCTAATTATTATAGAAACTGATGCATCTAATGAATGTTGGGGAGGAGTTATGAAAACAAAGCCTACAGGGCAAAAAAAAAAGAATTACTATGCTGATACGCATCTGGAATTTTTTCAGATAGCGAAATTAATTATCCAACGCATGAAAAAAAAAAACTCTAGCACTAATCCGTATGTTGGAAAAACATCGGATCTATGTATTAGATAAATAATTTATTGTTAGAACTGATTCTACTTATGTTGCAGGTTTTAAGAATATTAATCATAAAGGAACTTATAAGCAGGGAAGATTAATCAGATGACAAATGAAATTGTCCGAATATAATTATTCAATTTCTCGTATTAAAGGAGAAAAGAATGCACTTGCAGATATTTTATCCAGAGAATGGAGCATGACACAGCAGAATTACTAAAGCAACAATACCAACTCAAAAAAGCATCAGAAGAGCAAAAGATGAGGGAATTGGACTTAATTAAATCAGACTTTAAAGTACTGAAACTACAGATGCAAGCAGAAGGTCTTTTAGAAGAAATAATGCCAAATGAAGTCAAAGAAGAAACTCGAAAATAAACAAGTAAATGGTATGTTGTCTTTAATGGACCAATGCCCGAAATATATGATGACTGGTACAAAGCAGCCCCTCACTGCCAGAAAATATCAGGAGTTCAACATCAATCATTTCCAACAAAAGAAGAAGCAGAAAAAGCTTTGAAAAAATTCCAAGAAGATGAAAGAGCAAGAAAATGTAAAGAAGTCTATCTCGGCCCAAGAACTTACTCGGAAACAGTAAAATTAATAAAAACTGAAACAAAAACACCAATGAAGAGTCTGGGGAGAATTCCTTCTTCCTTAGATAATTACCCAATAATTACTAGAAATGATCATGAATTATTAGTTCAGTTTTCTAAAGAAAAGTTCTATGAAAACTTCATAAATTAACTAATCAGAACGAAAAAGAAAAAATCATCTGCTTTTACATGATTGATAGAAGAACTTATAGACTTAAATCAATAGTCACCCCAAGAGCAATTGCTGCTCTGGCATTCAATCCTCTCTCTCTTTTTTAGGGTTTTATGCATTCAATTCTCACCCAACATGGTTATTCTTAACATTACGCACAAAGACGTGTGTTTTTTTTTTTTTTTTAACAACATGTAACCTAATCAACTAGGTTTATCTTTTTTCTCTTCTAGGTACCAATTAGTTATTTGTTTATTTTCAATAGTTTTCTGATGCAATTCTGACCCTAATTGGTTATTGATAAATTATGCAAAAAGACGTATGCTTTTTTGAAGAACATGTAAAATAATCAACTGGGTTTATATTTTTTTATTTAAATATATTGGTGACCGATTATTTGTTCATTTTGAATTCTCAGCAGTTTTCTATCTTTCCCCCTTTTTTAAATTCTTTGCTATAACTATTGCTTGTGATGCAGATAGAGGAATATTTTTCTGCTAAAGGGTTGAACATAGTTGGGTATTTTCACGCGAATGAGAGGTCTGATGACTATGAGCTTGGTGGTGTGGCAAAGAATATTGGTGACCACATCTACCACTACTTTCCCCAAGCCGCCACTCTATTGGTATGTGCTGGGATTTGTGCTAATTTTGTTTTTAGTATTGTTCCTGAAAAACACCGTATTTGTCATAATATAGCCGGAACGGGGTGTGACCTATATTTCTAAGAATGAATAGTAAGTTCTTTTAGAGTATAGCTTGACAGAATGATATTATGCTCTAAAGTACCTCAAGTGGGAATCAAATCTAACATAGTTCTCAATAAAATATTGGGTAGTTTCCTTTCTTGGGGAGGTCTTGTATTTATAATGTTACTCTAAAAGACCTTTAATATTCATTCTTGGAAATATAAGTCATACCCCATTCGGGCTATCTTCGGACAAAAATGGTTTTTGGCATTAACAAGTATTGTCATCTTGTTTATCATCTTATTTTTCCTTTTCTATTCTTTGCAGTTAGATAACAAGAAGCTTGAAGCTTTGAAAAAGAGCAAGGACGGTAGCGCCGTAATGCAGGTTAGCTTTATTAGTATTGGAAATGGAAACCACGTCCCTCAAGGCCTCTCTAACTACTCTCTCCTGTGTTCATAATGTAAGTAAAAAATTTCAATTTTTTTGGTCCAAAATATAAGCAAATTTCAACTACTTTCTTCTCATTTAATGAAGTTATTCTCAAAATATCCTTCATTTAATACAAATTTTGTTTTCTAATGATTCCTTTTATTCTCAATAACACAAGCTTAATAAATAAGAGGAAGTGTAATTTAGGTAACAAACTTAATTTTTTATTCCCAATAACCCTTTTAAATGAGATTAACTAACTATCTTAATATGTGTGTCTCATTTAATTTTTGCTTACAATAGAGACCGGAGGGAATATGAATTTTCTTTAGGCTTATCTGGATAATACATTTAATCAGGTATATAGAAATCCCCAAGGGCTTTTTTGTTTGGATGGAATCATGAAAACCTTTGAACTCATTCGAACATGTGTATCTTCTGTAACCCCTTTTTGCATTTGACTACGAGCAGTTTGCATTTATATTTTTGGTTGTCCCAATCTTTATTTCGGGACTTATTTAGTGCATTAAGCCATAAATTTAGACAAAACTGCTGTATCTGAAAGCTTAAGTGGAAAATAGGGGCTAAGATATTGATGTGGGGGTTTCATTTATTTCAACATGTTGGAAGTCAAATCTGATGGCAAGACTTAAATTTGCAGCATTGAATGTTTTACTTCATTCGGTTCCTCTGTTTTCGACAGAGGTCTAAAGGGAAGAAAATTCCTTGTTTGATTTGCCACATGCTATTGCACTTCGATATATCTAATTTTTGTATTAGAAAACATTTGAATAGCGGGAGAATGAAATTTTAATGTTGTGTTACTCATATGTCTGCCTAATTATAAGGCTGCAACCTCAAGCTGTACAAGTCTTCATAGTCTTCATTCAACCATTTGTATGAACAAAAATGATTCCATGTTATTTGTTTCTTACTTGTTATTCCACTGAATGTAGGTGTATTGAATTGGAGTTTTCTTGTGATGAATTGTTACTTGGTAGAAACAATATAGCCATCACCACCATTATCCTTAGCTAATCAGTGGTTTGCTTACACCTATATGTTGCCATGTCTTCTTTATTCAGCTTTATGTCTAACTAATAATTTTCATAAGAGAAAAGATAAAATTGGGTTATAACTTATACACGACAAAAGAAAGTTACTTGACTACACGGAGGTGATCAAAAGGGCTAAAAAGTAAAGAGCAAATTATATCAAACAAAGAATAACGTTTTTTAGAGGTCAGCACCCAAATTTATTTTTTGAAAATGATAAAAAAATAAAAAACAAAAGTTTATTTTTGATGCATTGTTAGTGTGAATTTTTTATATTGTTAATCGATTATAAATTACCAAATATGACTTTAAAGGTAATTATTATAAAAGTCAGATTTTCAGGAATGTATCATTGCATGATTGATTAATAGTGTAATTTTTTTACACTACGTGTATTCTAATTAAAACAAAAAATAAAAATGAGAAAATTAAAGGAAACAAAGAGAGCCCATTCTTCAAATAATACTTTAAGTTCATCTAAAAATTCCTCAAAATCTTCTTTTTTCCCTTTTTCTAGGTCCAAATTTTTGACGTGCATTTTAATTTCATAAAGGAAGAATGAAATAATTGTGGATTGGATTGAACTGTTGGGATGATAGAACTGAAATTATAATTTATTATTATTCTTTTAATAATGTACTAAGCAACTTGTTTTACATGGCAAGATTGTCTAAGTAGTAAGTACCATTGGTTTTCGGCTGGCTATCATGAATCATCATCCTATCAGCTCTTGATAATGGCCGCGGGATGTTTCGAATATGTTCCATTGTTTCAACCTTCAACAATGATGATGTTTTGGGACAGCTTGCTCTGCTAGAACACATGCTTGTAATTTTCAATGGATACAGATTCCTTAGCTACAAAGTGAAGGTCTATCCAATGGGATCAAAGTCAGACAGAGTCTTAGTTTTTGCTTATTCTGCTAACAACCTGTACAGCTTGTTCAAAGTTCTACAGTATAATAAGTAGGAAGTAGAAACCAAGTGAATATTCATTTTAACTTATTCTGTACAGTTTTAGGGGATGATGGAATGGTAATACTAATAAGGAAGTCAAAGAACTGGGCATCCATGGGCAACTACTCCTGGAGCTGTGGGGCATTTGGCTAATGGGCAGTAGTCATCTGAAGCAAGACCCCACCATGCAGGACCATAGATATTATAGTTTTGGAGGGCAAAATAGAGCAACACACCAGTGAAAGCTATTCCAGCATCTAAAGCAGCTGAGAGGATGTAAGTATGTCTAGCCCACCATGCCTTGAACTTTCTGTAAACATAGAAATTGATGAAGACTCCAACAAGTCCCCACATAATATAGTTCACTGCTCTGGCTGGAGGGATGCTACCAGCACCTGAAATGATAATTGGCATGTTGATGAGCTCAATCCACTTGTGATTGGGGAACTTCCGAGCAAGCAGCCACACTGGAACTGGTAAAAGTAGACCAATGAGGAAGAACCAATTCAACTCAGGGTAAATGCCATCCTTGGCAAACATTCTTTTTGGCCCTACTATTCCCCATATGATTGATGCATTATAAAACACAGCATCGCTAGGGCATGTCCATGGACTCCCCTCTGGCAACATTGTTTCATCACAGATGTTCTCAATAGACGTGAGAAGCCACCATGCTGTGCCAAAGTAGACAGCTGAAGCAACTACTGTGCCAACCAACTGAGGACAGAAATTAACAATGTTAGCACTAAACTTTGTATATTTTGCAAGTGCTTGAATCTTGATATTGTGTGAAACATATGAAACATCCCTGGCTGCTCTATGGATTGACAACTACCCCCAAAAACCAACACGGGTCTTTTCAGCATGCTCTGTCCTTACTCACAGGCTTCCTGGGAAAACTTCCCAGGAGATCACCAATCCCAGAATTGCCTCAAGTCAAGCACGCTTAACTATGCAGTTCTTAAGTGATGGGTTATCGAAAAGAAGATGATCTCCTGGGAAGTTTTCTCATTAAGCGTGTGAGTGAGGACAAAGCACGCTGAAAAGACCCGTGTTGGTTTGTGGGGGTAGTCGTCAATCCATAGAGCAGCCAGGAATGTTACAACATACATCCACATCTTACCTGCACAATGAACATAGATTTTGGAGGAATTTTCATGTAGTGGCCTAATTTGAAGTCACCAAGAAATCCAAGTGCCTGTGCCATGCTGATGTACCCGTAAGTCTTGAATGCTACATTAGCAAGGGGCTTTCCTGGGTATATGTACCCAATTATCAACTCTGTGATCACGTTGAGTCCAGGTTGCTGCACAAGAAGTCATTGTATGTTGAGAGAGGCAAACTTTGAAGCAATAATAAATGTAGAAAGCCATACAATGACATTACCATGTTTGTTGTTGCTTGAATGACCCCAACTGGCAAAGTGAAAACTAATGCAATTCCTAGAGAAAGCAAGACTCCCCACCATGGCAATTGGAGCTGCTTGCCAAAGCCTTCGCAAGCTGCCAAGGCCATTATCATCATAAGAATCAAGATGGTTACAAACCACCATTCTGGGACTTGTTCATAGTTTCTCTTCATAAGTCTTGTATGCACATCTCCAAGTTCTCCTTTCAGTGCATCTGTTGTCTTCTTCCACATCCGATAAATGGCTCTTTCAAATAGACAGTCACCAGAATAATTAGATGGTTTAGTAGTATAGAAAGTGGAATATATAAAACTGCTAATTAGGGAGATCTAAAGAAACTTACTTTCCATGGAAGAGGGCAACGTGTGAAATAGTGGCAGCCAGAAGTGCAAAGCTCAAACCATACTCCAATGCAAATATGACACTAAGGTAGAGCTTGCTGTAATTGTTATAACTATCCATATCAATGTCAAAAGTTTTGTTATTCAGAATCCGGGTAACATTATATCTTGCACCAGTAGAGTCAAATGTGCGAGCACTAATGAGGGGAAACTTTTTGGCATCATATACATTGTTCCAATAGAAAAGGGGAACCACAATATAGACAAACACTACAAATCCAACCAAAGTGTTGATGATGGCAAAGCCAGGTGTAGCCAAAGGACTTCCTAAGAAGCTAACAACTGTGTTCCAGTCAAGGCCAAATGAGAAAATGCCAAGGCCACTCATGCCTGAACCAATCTGTTGTGCAGTGATTGAATTTTTCCAAATGAAGCAAACAATGGAGATTGTTGATATTACTGGGAAAAAGTAGCCGGGAATTATGTAATAAGCAAAGCTTGCTACAAAGACAAGGAAAAAGAATTGCAGCCTAGTTTTTCCTCCTTTTGGCCTTTTTTCTTTTTCATGAAATGCCCTGTCATGAAAGAATCATTTGTCAATGACATATTTAATGCAATGCAATCATCCTAAACAAATATATGACATTCATTTCCTCGTCCTTTAGATGTGATTTGTACAAGAATATTATGAACAAAATTATTTCTCAAATAGATAGCAAAAATATTAATTTTAAGATTAAATGTGTTGATTTCTTTAATCTCTTTTACTCATATCGAGGGTTTTAAATAAAGGTTCGCGAACGCAATTTTAGTTGCATTAGCCGCATTTTCTCCCAATTGTCCGAGATGCAGTAAATGCAATCGCAACGACAACAACGATTGCTATTTAAAACCTTTCTCATATCGATGAATAAATAGTATATGCAAAAACTACCAAACATGAATTAAAGAATACCTGAATAGGGACACTTGCACAAGGTTTGCAGGCCACCACATGTACGGGGAGTCCACAAGGAATCTCCTGAAAATCCCAGCCCATCCGTACCCAAGCATCTAAAAATTCAAGACATAATTCAGCATGTTAATTAACCATATTTGAGTCCCACTTAGGTAGCTTGTTTGGTGATGCTAAGGGACATATGAAACTCCAAGTTCACTTAGAGGTAAGGAGTTCAAGCCCCACCCCCTTCCCCCTAACATATTAACTAGCTTTGAATACTAACATTGGCTTATAATTTTTTTTAACCATATTTGAATATCATCATCAATTATTCTTTTGGTTGATCTAATCTTATAACTAATTAACCAACAACCAAATTGTTCACCTGGGTTGATAGTGCTAACATGAAAGCAGCTGCTGGATGGATGCTCCTATGATAGAAAGCCCTAACAATTGTGATGATGTTGATTGCATAAACACCACTAGATCCAGAGCTGGCAAAGATAGTGATCAGCACATGTTCTTTCAAATTGAATGGCCCAGGATTAAAGGAAAAAGACCATTTGGTCAATGGGACTCGGAATTTTGTTGTGGGAAGTGTTGCAGCCATTAGTTTCCCAAGTGGGAGGCAAACAATCTGGGCTGACACAGAAGAAATGTATAGAGGGTTGGTTCTGTAGCCAAAAAATTGGTTCACAAAGGAAAGGATCACACATGATGCTATCCCCAGAACCCATGTCCTGAATGTTAGAGCTGACTGAGTTGGGTCGTCGGTGATTGGAACTGTGAGCCTGACTTGCTCAATAGGGGAGTCATCAACCTCAGCATCATCATCTGCAACAACATATATAACCTTTCATTTAGCACATAATGCAGCAGCACAAAAATATCATACAATAATGACTCTTTAATCAAATGAACATATAATAAATAACATTTCCATTCAACTCTTCAACAATCATTTTGTCATAAATCATTTCAATATATGAAGAACTTATCGGATATTGAAGGTACGTACACCAACATACCCCCAATGCAAGAGCCTTGCTTAAGGATTGAACTCATGACAAACGTAGTGGTGAAGATTTTGATACCATCTTATGAACTTATCTCTCCAAAGTCTATATATGTAATTAATTATTAGATGAAGGCATGTGAATAGTATTTTATTATATTTATAACATAAATCATGAAGGCTATAATTCCATATTTGTAAGAATTTTATTTTATGGTATAGAAAGTCTGGTTGGGAAGGACAACTCTTAAATGTCGTCCAAGTCCCCCAAGGAAGATTAATCATTGTTCATGATGTCAATTCTTCGTACCAGGTAACCAAAATAAACCATATTTGTAAGAATTTTATGTATTCAGCAAAGCAACCAGAATGAACATATTATATCTTTCAACACAATGAAATGAATATATTATTTGCCAGGCGTATGTAAGACATTGTATACATATATATATATATCCATTGCAGCATAAGAAAAAGTTTGGTAGGATGAGAAGTTGTATAAGGGTGTTTGGTAGTAGTTACCAGATATGCCGAGTTTGGAATGATGTTTGTGTGCAGGCACATCCTCGACGACCCCAGTCATTGCACTAGGACGTCCTTGAATGAACACCAATGAACCCTGTGTGTGTTTTTTTCTCTCCCACAAGAAAGAAAGGCTCTTATTTGTATGCAACTTTTTATAGGGACCGACCGTTGGTGGGAATGAGATAGTGATAAGAATAGGAGAGTCATATGTATTGTTTTGTGGGGTGCATTCATGTTTGACGTGAGCATGACCCAATATGGGAAGGTAGAGAGAAGTAAGGCGGTTCTTAAGCTTGAATCTTTATATTTTAGAAACTCTGTTTAATTTATGACTATGACTCAAGCTGACTACGGAATAAGATTCCCTTTTATTTGCTAGCTGTAAGGGGTAAATTTAGTTTTTGACTTTTAGTTTGACGGCCCTTCCTCGGTAATAAGAGACATATTGATGTTATTTTCAGAAACTACTGATTAATCTATAATAATAATAATAATAATAATTATCTATGATCAATAATATATAATAATATACACATTTGAGACTCCAATATATAATAATATATGCATTAATATATCCAAGATTTTGGCAAGACAATTCAAAGAGATTTTTACATGCGGGGCTAATTTACCCAGCACATTTTGTTATAGTATGCAGGCGCAGCTGTGTGCTGATCTAGTACAGGATATATCAGCAATTTCAATGCGATATTAAATATATGAATTAATATATGGTGTGAGGAAAGTTTTTGAGGTCTGCAACCATGTAATGAAAGGCTTTTTTAGAATTTTACATTTTCACCAAAATTATGATGAGTTGTTCCTTTCGTGGATTGGGGAGCAACGTCAAAAGTAAAACACTAAAACGGTTATGCTAACCAAAATCATGATGCATTGGAAAACTTCAATGGAAGGAGATGTTCCTCCGCACCAGCAATACTAGATTTCTTTTATTCTTTATGGGATACCATGACAAGGTAATGCTATGACTATCTTTCGTTCAAAGGACATTCAACAAAGAGAAGAGGAGAAATTATAATTAAATATTGGTAAATGCTAATCAGTGCCCGGCATTGGTTAAGGAATAAAAAAAGTATTTTCTTATGGGGAATTGTTGTTTTTATTATCCTAAGAAATTTTAAGTTTTGTTTTTCCATAAAAACTTACTATTTGTACATTTCTTAACCAGTGCCCTTAGGGCAAGGCACTGGTTAGCACGAGACGTAAATATTTTATTTGATTAATATGAAAAGTGGTTTTATTTTAACGGAGAATAGAGAAAATAACCCTCTCTTTCATATTCCTTGTTTGGTCCCCTACACCCGAACAGTCGTACCAACACAATTGTGTTGTCTTCCATCTAATTTGGAATTGCTGCTGGAATTATTCTTGTAGGGGTTGAGTTGTTTGGTTTTGTTGTCTTAAGTCTTATGTAAAGATAATACTACACTAAACAGTGGTTCAGTATTTAATTTACATTTGACTCTATGTTTTATATATGGGTTGGAGTACCCCTTTACTTCTATTCAATATATATTTTGCTTATAAAAAAAAAGTAATAAGAATATTTAGTCTATATATGCATTTGAAATATTTTAACTTATTTCTTTTTTTGACAAGACTTTAACTTATTGCGGATGTGGATTCTCTATATTTGGAAATCTCTAAAGTTCCCTATTGGAATTAAATTTATTGGGTATAATAAAAACAAAAACATCCTCAAAATTTTCCTAAATATAGGAACTTTAGGGAAATATAATTTTAGGGAATCCAAATCCTCTCAGTGCTTAGTATGAGGCATAAATTATAGATTCAACGGCAACTGATATTAGGGATAGTGAATATTTTAGTGTGGGGTTTATTGTTTTTGTTTTATGCATGTGTGCAGTGTGGACTCATTTATTTATTTATGACGTGAAGGACAAAAATGAAGCATGATATGTCCTCTATTGTATATACAAGTCACAAGTGGATTAGTAGTGGATTACACTTTTTGGCCAATAACCATAGCCGTGATATGACAGCGCATGCGAAGGACTCTCCGATATCAAACGTGGAGATCGAGTGCTCACTGTGCTACCTTTTTTTTTTTTTTTTTTTTTTCCTGTCATGATATATGTACGAAGTATCCATCTCCGTCGGAGAACCTGTTGGGCACACAAGATGGTTCTCCCCTCCCAAACCAGATTTTCTCCATACATAAGAGTCAGAATTCGAACCCCCAAACCTTTTGCTTAAGGTGCCAATGCGCTTTTGTCGCAAGGAAATCTTTTTTATTTTGTATTAAATTGTAAAATACTAGTTGCGTTAGTTTTTTTTTTTTTTAATATTTTTTTTTAATGTTAGTTATATTTGTAATATTATTATTTGAATTAAATAATAAATTTAATTTTGATAGATAATTTATATAAAAAATTATATTTTCAATTAATTGCATGTCATCTCAAATCTGACTTTTAAATAACTAGAGTATGTACCCGTGCTATGCACTGGAATTGTACTAATTTTTTTTTAGGATTTTATAAAAAAAAAGTAAATGTTGATTTAATGTTTTTCATTTTTTATTTTTTTAATTAAAAAATTCGAAACATTAAATGGTGTCTTTCTGAGAGCTTGACAGGTGGAAGAGTATTCAATGATATCATTTGTAAACGTATATAAATATAGATATAGATATAAATATAGATATAGATATAAATTATTATATAAATTAAATATTTTAAATAATATAATAATATATATTTGATTTCGAATGAGAATTTCTTTTACCACATTATATACACGATGATGCTAACTGGTATTTCATTCATTCACTTAAAAATTATGGTGCTCTAAACCCCAGCTGTAACCGGCCCTGGTCACTGGTCAGCTTATCCATGCCTCCTGACCAAAAGAGAAAGAAAAAACAAAAAAAGGAAAGCAGAAGAACGTGGAGGAGGAATGAAGATATCACGTGAAGACAAATTGTGTTCACACCTTCCAATCTCTTTCCTATAAATTGATTTATTTATTGATTTCATCCGATTAAACAAAATAAGTTGAGCTAAAATAAATACAACCTTAAAACCGTAGTATGTAAATAAATAGAACTAGTGACCAAAGAAAAAAAAAAAAGTAAAGACCCAAAGTGATCCCTCAAATTTTTCAAGTAGGACAGTTTGGTTATTGAAAAAAATAAAGAACAATTTGGTCCCCCAAATTTCAAAACGGAGGACAATTTGGTCCTTACGGAGGGATCAGAACGTCCCCCGTTATGAAATTTGGGGGACCAAATTGTCCCCCTTTTTGAAATTTGGGGAATCAAATTGTCCTTTATTTTTTTCAGGGACCAAACAGTCCTACTTGAAAAATTTGAGGGACTACTTTGAGTCTTCACTCAACAAAAAATAGAATTCAGTATTTTTTGAAAGGTATTGCTAACTTTGTAATGGTATATCTTTCGGGAGTTATATTATTTAAACACAAGAGACACCTTATGGTATCCCCATTTGTGTACAAAAATCATTCCTCATCTTTCAAACGTTGAATTACATGATAAAATTTTTCTATTCCTTGATCAATATATCTAGTATGAATGATATAGATTTAATTGATATGTATCGTTATAAAAAAAAATTACGCTATCTATCAATTATAAATTAACATATTATTAAATTATTTGATTATTATCTAATTATCTATAAAGTTATTTATACTATAATTTTCAAATAGTTGATAATATAAAAAAAACTTTACAACACAACCACATGAAACTTGCGATTACCTCCACCAAAGAAACAACTTACGATTACAATGGAGAGGTGTTATTTGAACACCATTTGTATACACACCGTATACACACCGTACCCATTTCTTTCAGTGTTCAAAGTTTAACAAAATATTGTAAAATAAAATAATAATAAAAAGAAGCAACACTTGTGATGTTTGCATGGTGTAGATGTCAAAAGCATGTGTTTAAATATTGTTTCTCGTTACAATGGGATGTTCCGATGTAGGTCAAAATGACAAGTTGCTATTTTTTTAGGCGAATGACAAGTTGCTATTCATTTGATATCTGAAAACAGGGATCTCATTTATTATCCCAACGTTTTTTAAGTATTTTTTGGGTACATTTTTAAGTATATTTATTATTTGAACACAAAACCAGTTAACAGTTTTTTTTTTAAGAAAAATATAACAACTAATTAATAAATACTGGGTGTCCAAATTTCTTTGGGTACAGCCGTACTGGTAAATACTTGGGCCTTCCATCTATGATGGGTATGAGTAAGAAAGTCTTGTTCAAATTTATTAAAGACCATGTTTAGTAGAAAATTAATTTTTGGAATGGTCGGTCTTTGAGTAAGGCGAGTAAAGAGGTTATGATTAAATCGGTTCTTCAATATATTCCCACTTATTTTATGGTTATTTTTCTTATTCCTCCTTCCTTAGGAGATGAGATTCAAAAAATGATGAACTCATTTTAGCGGGATAGTGGTGGAGGGCGTGATAAAGGCATCAAGTGGCTTTCTTGGGACAAGCTCACATTGCACAAATCGGATGGTGATATGGGTTTCAAAAATTTGTATGCTTTTAATCTGGTGCTTTTAGGCAAACAAGTACGGAGGTTATTGTCTCAACACAAATCTCTTGTGACGAAGTTTCTCAAAGTCAAATATTATCAGCATTGTAATTTTCTGGAAGCTAATATTGATAATAATTAGAGCTATGTTTGACGTAGTATTTATAAAGCTAGAGTTGTTCTAAAGGAGGGATATAGATGGAGGATTTGTCATGGGTCAAGCATCAAGATGTGGCATGATAACTAGACTAGGGATTCTTCTACCCATTGTCTAGTGGATATTACCGTGATTGACCCAGAGATGTGCATTTGTGACCTTTGGATTGCTGGGATTGTGCCATGATAATAAAAAAATTTCATGAAACAAACGTCGCCATATATCATTGTACTCTCAAATAGTGTGTTTTTTTTTTTTTTTTTATAGAGCCAAAAATATATACTATTTGAATTACTTGAAATTGAATTTATCATAATAGAAGTGACTGCGATCTCAAGTGAATCATAAATTTGTCATCTTAAAAAGGACTTTATTTAATCATCACCACCAACCTATCATTATGCAAACAATTGGTAAAGAACAAAAATTATACTATTAAACCTAAAATATAAGAGGGGGTGGGGGACTGGAGATTGGATGAAATTATAATTGGTAAACGATTGGTCTGTAAGTATAATTTTTGTTCTTTACCAATTGTTTACATAATTGTAGGTTGGTGATGATGATTAGGCAAAATTCTTTCTAAATTGACAAGTATATGATTCAAAATTCAAACTCTGGATATTACAAGTGAAACTCACTTGAGAGGTGGTGGGAAGCAGACATACTGAAAATGGGGAATGACTGGTGTAGTGGCAACATATATGCCACGCCAAGCAGAGGAGGTTTATGCATGATTTCTTGTATAAATAGCGCAGAAATAGGCTCCAACAAGATGAGGAGTGTTGGGGGGATTGGTTATCATAAAAGCATAATCTGGAATCAATGACATGCCCTAATAGTAGGGTCCAATTTTGTTCTGTTTCTTCGGTTATTTAACTAATGTATTAGTAATCAGAAAACCTGTAAATCAGAAATAATTTCTTTAGCACCTAATTAATGAAGAGAGACAGAAATGCATGGAGATCCAATTTGTTTGGAGTCTTCACAAGCAAGTGATTTTAGATCTGGTAATGGTATTAGAGGATCGCTTCTTCCCTGCACTCTTGCAGTTGCACCTATTTAGTACTGCCAAAACCACTCCAACCTTAATTCCATTCCAAATTAGATACTAACTCCCCAGTACCAAAAATGTTTTACACTATACAAAAATATAATCTTCCAAATAAATAAATCTACAATTTTTCACTTTACATTTATTTAATTATGAAATCTTAATTTATTTATTTTCCCCAAATGTTATGATTTATTGACTTTGATTAATAACTCTATTACTGATATATTATTATCATATAAAAGAAAATGAATTTGGATATTATAGATAAAACCATATTTGAATGAACCCCATGATATTTGAATAAATTTGGGAGTTATAAGGTGGCTTGGTGGTTTGAGGGAGGGAATATAGGGTTTTTTAAACTCAAGCGTACACATGATTTTATGAATTTTTTTATATATGCTTAAAATTTAATTTTATATAATATTTTTAAAAGAAAGGAATAGAACTAAAAAAAATAAAAAATGAAATCAAACAATTAGAGTTAAAAAAAAGGTTGAATTGGAAGGGGAAAAACAAGTGGAGGTGTGAAAGTGAAAGAGAGAGGAGTAGAAGTTGATGATGGAAGTGATGTTGTGTAGCCATTTCCTGCATTCGCCAATCTCCATCTTATCTTCTTCTTCAAGGCTTCGATTTTCTGTGTCTTGCTCTCTCATGGAGGATGATACCCGCAGCAAATTCATGGAGTTCCCTTTCGTATCAGCTGCACAAAAGAATGTCATGGTTGATCTTGTTTCAACACTTGAGAACCGCTTTGAGTCCCAGCTTCTCCCTTGCACGCTTCCCCCTGATGTTCAGCATTACCAGAACCCCACTGCTACTGCTCAAGCTTCTCTGCATATTAGAGCAGCCCACACTCACTCCCCAGTTATTTCCCTTCTCCTCTATTTTCTTTATTTCATCACAAATTGTTCAATTATTGATGCTCCCTTGCCAATTATTTATCTTTGAGTGCTTGATGGGTTTCTAAATTTTGGTATTGAGGTTAGAAAGAGATCAGAGTGTTGGGCTTAGAACTAGGTGCTCTTATACATTATGTTGGGATTAGATAATTGATACTGAAACGTAGATTTTTTATTTCTATTTTTATATCTTTTTCTTTGCTTGAATCTGAATGGCAATTTCAGCTAAGTTGGGAGCCAGCAGCTGATGATGAAGTTGTTATGTAATTATAATCATGACATGCCTATCTTTTTTATATGGAGAAGATCAGCATTTTAGGAGCATCTTCAAGTATTGTACTGATAGAAATTATGGTTCCCTCACTGTGCATGTTTGGTTTTGTTCTGTATGTTGTTGAACTTGTGTTATTACTAAAATTATTAACTTAGGATGCGTTTGGATACACGGCTTAATTAAGAACTTATTTGATAAGCACTTATCATACAAGAGCTTATGTATAAGATGATTTTACAATCAAATAGCTCATGGACTTAAACTCTGCATAAGCTATTTCTATAAGCTATCATACGGAACTTATGAAAATAAGCTCAAAACAGCTTATGGACATATCATAAGCTATTTTCATAAACTCTTACAAACACTTGCAGAAGCGCTTATGCTATAAGATAAAGCTCATAAGCTTTTCCAAATACACCCTTACTCTATCAAAAATAGCCACTGTTGAAGTCCTGGAATCTGTTTTTCTCCACAAAGGATTATTCCTTGTCCTCTTTGCACCTTTTAATGAATTAATTTATGTGGAAGAAAAATTATGACAATTGTTCTATTCTGAGTTTGGTCCCTTTTTTGCTATTTGTCTCAGATAGATTTTGTATTGGGAAGCTGGGTGCATTCTGAGCTACCAACAGGAGGATCCTTAGATATAACAAGTCTTTCAGCCTATCTAAACAGTTCAAATGATGCACCAAACTTTGTGTTTGAAATGATTCGCAGTAGTCCAACAATGCTAGTTCTCATCCTTGATTTGCCTCCCCGGAAAGACCTTGTGCTTTGGCCAGATGATCTCAAAACTTTCTATGAGGACACTCAGCTGGATAAACATAGGCAGGCTCTGGAGAAACTTCCTGAGGTTCAACCTTATTTCTCTTCTTCCCTTTACATCCGTGCTGTTGCCTCTCCTACGGCTATGATGGTTCGGATTCAGACAGAAAATGATGGGTTAGAGCGCATGGAGGAGATCATCAGGAACCATTTGGACCCCATTTCAAAGGAAGTGTTGGGGATCTGGTTGGATCATTGTGCTTGCGCCAAGCGAGAAGTAGGAGAGGCTGAAAGAACTTATCTGAAAAAAAGGGATGGTCTCATTAGAAACAAGACTATAGAGATTGATCTGGGGACAAGCTTTCCGAGGTTGTTTGGTCCTGAAGTAGCAAACCGGGTACTGGAAGTCATCAAGGAGTATTTTACTGTCTGAGATGCAAATTTGTTTGTAATTGCTGGATACTCTATATTACATGTACCTACTTGCTGTCTAGTATAGTCCAATGAGGTCAGAGTATTCACTGAATCTCTTGTCAAGTAGCAAATATGTAACTGATAGTTTGTTCTCTGTCATGAAACAATTCTCTAGGGAATTATAAGCTACTAGGTGAAGGCAAGTGAATAAAACTTTGTTATATCTTTAACTTGTCTTTTCACAGCAAGAGCCTTTGGATGGATGATGCAGAGTTAGACCACTTGGTCATTGACGTATATAAGTATAAAACCATTGGTTATGCGTCTGTGACTTTGCTCATATAGCTGCTACTAGGGATATGAGAATGGCTCTTACCTAGGTATTTGGTGAAATGAAATCATTCTGCTCTGATTTCAAGCTCTGATAAGGACTAGATTTGCAAAATGCCACGATTACCTTCCTGAACAAGTAGTGCCATCATATTTTATACCTTGCTGTCTTGAGTTTAAATTCGTTAAAAATCTGTACAAAGTTAGATTTCCATAAATTCACCCGGCTTATATATCATAAAAAAGTATATCTGTCAACTCAAAATAAAAAATTATTAGGCAGCATTATTGGCTAAGAATCCTCCTAGTGTATTCTGGCCTCGTAGTCTTGCTCTTGCCAAACAGAAAGAGCCATTAATGTTGATCCACATCAAACACTATGAAGCACATAAATGTGGTGACGAATATCATAAAATCGAGTATATCACTCTCACATGACATGAATAAGGTGGCTAATTGTTTATACTTTCAGCTCTATTTATACTTTTAGAGGTCATCTCTAATTTGTATAATTTAGCCACCCCTATTAATACCCATTGTCATCTCTAAATAATACCATGGACACCCCTATTAATACCCATTTTAGAGGACTCACTTTTGGTCCCTGAAAAAATAAAATACTCATTTAGTCCCTCAAATTTATAAATACGGGGCACATTAGTCCATCCTTTCACTTCCAATATTTGTTTACTTGCCTATGTTTCATGTTAACCATCCTGCCTAATTTGTTATTGATCTTATATAGTCTATGACAAATTTTCATAGTGAAAAACAAATAAAAAGTGAAAAACATGCACAATTTTCAGGTATCGGGATTTTAAAATTTTGCACATTTTTCTTCATGGTGGAAATTTGTCATGGGCCATACAGGACTACTAACGAGTCAAGCTGGATGGTTAACGGAACACATAGGCAAGTAAGCAGACATTGGAAGTTGAAGGAGGGACTAATGTGTCCCGTGTTTATAAATTTGAGGGACTAAATCAGTAATTTCTTTTTTTTAGGGACCAAAAGTGGATCCTCTAAATTTTTTTGGGATCATTCGGATATGTACTTTTTTTTTTTGGGGGGTAAATTTAACGGTGCATTCTTAATGATAGGGATATGAACAAGTTTATAGTTTCATGAAATGAAAATCCGAAAAAAAAAAAAGGAATTAAAACAACAGAAACCGTACTTGCATAGGGATCGAAAATTTATCTAAACTTTTTATTTTTGTCTTGGGTCAATAGATGAAAAGGAAAAAAATAATATATATAAACAAGTATTCAAAGTTCAATATTTTGCAAGGACATGGGTTGGAATCTTAGAGTTGTTAACTTTGGAATTTTTATTTAATCACCATCCTACTCGAGAATTAGCATTACAACTTTGTTATCAGGATACTAAATCAAAGACCAAAAAAAACATAAAAAATATTTAATGACGAAAAATTAAACACAATATTTCAGAAATATGAAAATTATATTTTGTTTAATCATTAGGAATATTATTTAAACCTTATTTGGAGAGATCGAAAATTTAGTTAAACCTTTTTTTTTTGTAAGGACAGAAATTCAAATCTTGGAGTTGCTATTTTTGGGAACCTTTACCTTATTACCATCCTAATCTGAGAGTTAGTCTCACAGTTTTGTCTATCAGGTTACCTAGTCAAAGACAAAAAAATAAAAAATATATTTAAAAATGAAAAAGTAAATACAGTATTTCAGAAATATGAAAATATGTTTTTTTAGTCATTAGGAATATTATTATTGAAATTGATTTATTTTTTTTAGATAGGCTATTGAAATGGAAATGCTTTTGATAATTTAAGATCTTGACTGCGTCAGGAATATTATGTTTTCATTAATTTGTTATGTTAGTAAATATTTAAATATTTTTTTATTTTTTAAGATACTGAACTTTGAATACAGTTAGTTGAAAAATTTAAAAGTATTCAAAGCTCAATATCTTTAAAAGTAAAAAATAATTTATATTTACTAACATAAAAAAATACTTTGAAATTAATATTTTTTGCTTAATGGTTAGGAAAATTATTATTAAAATGCATTTAGTTCTTCGTTAAATATAATCCTTTCTTTATCAAGTACAGGAAAATGTTTTATGAGGATGTAATATAATACCCTATAAAAAGGAACTTTCGGCTTGGCCATATGCTCATATTTTGTTTTCTAGATTCTGTGTAGCCTGAGTTCATTTAGGGCTGCGAGGTAAGCTTCTTCTTTCTTCTCCTCGTACCTTTTATGTGTTAATCTATTTTGAAGTAAAACCTAGGCGCATTTATAAACATGTATTTTGATTGTCACTCTTGTGCTACTCAATGCTATCAGTTTTGTAAGGTGTAAAGAAAAAATTGTTGTTCGTATTATATTCTAGTTGTATTTTTTGTGCAACTCTTGTTAATCTTTTTTTTAGGCAAACTATTGTTATTTATATACTGTTGAGTTATGATGTACCACCCAAGTGACATAATCTAGATCATTCAGATTGTCACTTTTGTTAGTTGCACCATTGCACCACTTTGGTTTTGTGATTTATTTACTTCATTTGACATATATCTTACTTTACATTTTTAAAGGTTATGCTTCATCTAAAATCAATTGAGTATAATACTATTTCTTCAGTTCTTCTTTTTGCTTTGTTCTAATTGCTTTTTTTCCTTCATACTCACAGATCAATACATACACACTTACACAGAGAAATGGAAAGCAGATTCACCTCATATTTGGCCCTGCTCCTCTGCATTGGAATCAACTTGGTGCATTGTGATTACTATTATTCTGAGAGCAGTGACCACATTCACCAGCAGACAGAGAAGGTGACTCACCTTCACTTCTACTTTTTTGACATCCACACAGGCCAAAACGCTAGTGCAGTTGTGGTGGCACGTGCCAATCAAACTGGTAGTGCTCCGGAGACAGCTTCACCATTTGGCACTGTTTATGCCATTGACAACCCTCTGAGGGAAGGTCCTGAGAACACCTCAAATGTCATTGGGAATGCGCGGGGTTTGTATGTTGCATCCAGCCAACATGACAAGTTAACATTGGTCATGTATACAGATTATGCCTTCACCTCTGGGGAGTTCAATGGAAGCTCTATCAGTGTGTTTTCGAGGAATCCGGTGACTGAGCCGGTGAGGGAGATGGCGGTGGTTGGAGGAAGAGGGAAGTTCAGGATGGCCAGAGGTTTCATTCTGACTAGGCCCCATTCCCTCGACTTTAGCACTGGTGATGGCATTATTGAGTATAATGTAACAGTTTTTCATTACTAAATGTCATATTAATTAAAAGAGTGATGCTGCTACTCAGGCAGTAGAAATGGGAGTGGAAGTGATATGTAATAAGCACTTAGTTAATAAAACTTAGGTTTTTCAATTTTCTGTTGTTTTTTGGGATATTTTTAACAACTTGTTTTCTCATGCAAATAAAGTTTTTGAGTCAAAAAAAAAAAATGCAAATAAATTTTTAACATGTGTATTAATAAATGTCTTATGATATAACTTACATTTTTTAACATATTAAAAATTGATTTACATATTTAAGGTAAAAATTTATCATCCTAAAATTTCTCTGTTTTTCTTAGCTGATTCCATGTTGAATACATACAATACGTTGAATTTTCCATGTGTTGCAAAATATTATTGGAAGAATAATATAATATATACAGAGTTTAATTTTGATACATTATCAGTGTAAAATTATATATATATATATATTGAATTGCAATTCATCATATATGATTTTTAAGGAAATTGTGGTTATTATAAAAGTCAAGCATTTTCAATAATGTGATAAGATAATTCATTATTGGTTGGTAGTATAAAAGAAAACTTTATATTATCAGTACATATAAAAAAAATCCACATACATGTACAAATATATTATCTTACATTTATAAAGATTTTGCCATTGGTTATAATTGGTTTTAGTTAATTTTTTTACCCACATTTACTTGCTGATTTATTACATGCTTAAAATGAGAGATGTCGTGAATATTGAAATAATGGAAGCAATTGAAGTAAATTGAATGTCTTCAGTTAACAAATTGTTATAAGAGTTATGATATTTTGACACCAAAATTTGATACCATGGGGGACACCCTAGTTTTGAGTAGGTTGTTTATTATTTTACTCTTTCTCTCTCTTTATTTCTTTAGTTCACAACCTACTCAAAACTAAGGTGTCCCCTCATGATGTCATATTTTGGTGTCAAAATATCACAACCCTTGTTATAATCACTCATTGCCCAAACAGTGTAAGCTTTAATTGCCATTCATTTGGCCTTCTGTTTTTCAACATGTGCTTTTATTTCATTACGTGACTCTGATTTGATTTATTACCAATTTATTAGGCTTATTGCAATTCAAAGGTATTCAACGTTCTTATAGCGTTTATTTTCAGTTTCAAACTGCCTATTGAATTAGACCCTCTGCTACTTGGTGATTACTTGGAAATAATAACATTAATGTCTCTCATAAATTTGATTTCTACTATTCAAATGAATAAAAAAATTATTAATCATGTATTGGAATCAAATGATCAAAAATTAGTTTAACCTTAAATGAGGTGATCCTCTTACTTTTGCATTATCTGTTTCTCCCTTTAGCCATGTTTTCTTTTCTTTCTTAATTTCATCATCGTTTTCTTTTTCTTTTTTGGGTTACAATTTCATCTTCTTTTAACCAGCACCGCATTGACAAATTAGGGGCTAGTATTAGGCGGGATCTCTCTACATAAGAGGTAATTTCCATTTTTTTAAAGATATCTATCATGATTCATTCTCTTCCCAACAAGGGTTAAGGGACTTGATCTTTCCATCGGCTGCATTCTTTGACATGAAGTGTTTCAGCTTCAAAACCGTGGCAGGATTCTTGATACCAAAGCAACACACAATTCAAGGATTAACAAACAAGTTCGAGGAACACCAAAGCAGTATGGTTTACATTAAATTAAAAAAGGTTACGAAACAAATTCTACCTAAACAAACTACTAACATTTAATTTGAATATACCTGAGGCTAAGATTTCATATATGTACAGATGAAGCTAACTGGTAAATCATTAGTGCTTCAGCCAATAATATTCCACAAAGCAGTAAAGTACACATTCAGATTAATGATTGAGCTCCCATTCATCCCCCTGCATGTCCAGTAAGGTCTAAAGAGGAACTGCAATAGCATGAGACAACATGAAGCAAATATACAGAAACAACAAAGTTATTTGACCCACTAAGTAGCATTGCCAATGTTTATTCCACTTATGTCAACTGTTTGTAGCATTTATAGGCAATGGCAACTGACACAGCAGCACACGCCACAGCAAGAGCGGCATAAGTATCTTCTCGCTCCCAGCTGTCAAGCCATGTCATGGAATTTAACTTGCGTGAAGCTCCTTTGCCACTATTGATCCTAGAAATCACAGTCTCAGTGCTATTATTATCAGCTGAGAGCTTTGCCTCTGCCTCAATGGCGTCAGGGTTTTTTCTCTTTTCCACTAACTCATGATTCTGACAGCAGGAAGAGTCTCCATTTTCTTGGCAGCAGCTCACTCCATTTGATTGGCAGAAACTCACAAAATTTTCTTGAGATCGATAAACTGCAGTGTTTTCTTCTACATTTCTTATGCCATTCAGCAGAAGCCTTTGTTCTTGGTTTTTCATCTGTTCATCTTCTGATAAACACATCTGACCCCTGACGGTAATATTAAAAAAAGTTTGCAGTGAATACTGAGTCAGCCATAATTTTTAGGGACCTATACTGAAAAAGTTTTCATAACTCAGAAGCCTGCTACAAACTACTATCTTTAACCATGTAAAGGATTTCAGCAGGCCAAATATCAGATTTCTGAAGAGGGGGAACCGATCATCCAAAAGATTAAAAAAGATTCCATCCCAAAGATGGTCAGAAAGAGATGCCATTGATGCATTATGGCCAAAGCAAGAGTTTCTGAACATTTGGAGGTGGAGAAAGCAATACTATGTTAGAGGAAGTAACGGTTTAAATTTGAAGGCCAAGTCGTTGGCAAGGAAAACATTATGTACTAGTGCCACTTGAAAGTAGTTAGTTTAAAGAGTCAACAACAGAACAGGCAGGTGCACTTAAAGGAATATGGAGCAAAGTTGACATACCAAGTTACCAACAGATAAAGAGTACAACGTACCACTTGTTGCCTGATTACAATTTCAATTTGAGTTGTGGAAACCAAAGTTAACTTAAGAAGGTTTTATTCCAAATTTCAGGATAAAAATAAAATGATTTATTAAACCTTAGATGGTAAAAAGGGCATATAGGTCTATAAAACGAAGAGATCATTTTTTAAAAACAGAGCCCTGCCTTATTTGAAGTGAAATTTTGGATAAAAAAATTTAGGTATCCTCAAGGAATGAAAGAATCTGAAATTTTCTGGTTGACTCCTTTTAAATTTTCACTTCCTTTCTGGGTTTCTAGATATTTTGACTTGAAAATGACAGTAACCCTTATGAGTATAACCAAAGTTTCACCTCAGGAGTGTGCTCCCTTTCTTGGCCTACTCTTACAAGCTTTATATAAGATTAACTTTTAACACCACATGCGCAGCCACTGCCTCCAAAAGGCCAAAAGCCAGAGAGACAGAGACCCAGCTATTGTCATTTTTTAAGGATGAAAATTAAAAGAGAAACACAACATTTTCAAACAAATTACTAAAGAAAATAAAGCATTATAGATAACAATTACCTCCATAATGCGTCTAAAATCTCCCCTTTTAAGATATGCTGCTGAAGCAATAAAGGTACATCATCTGGTGTAACATATCCATACCTACATATTTTAGTTGAAGAGAACAGTGGTTGGCTCAATATTTGATACAATTAAACAATGTTATAATGGAATTTCAAGATTTTAAATAATAAATAGAAAGTTCAGCCACCAAAAGAAATTTTAATAACCAGGCATGCAGGTCTTCTTACCAGTGCCCAGTGACTTCTCCACTCATGCTTGATCCAAATATAATGACGTTTCCTGCATACTTATGTCCCCCAATGTGTGAGCATGGGCTCACAAACACTTTACCTTGAAGACAATGTAACTCTATCTCTTCCCTGAATCTATTGACCAAGACAGGTCCACAAACACCGCATCTACGATCACGTGATCCATGCGAACACACAAAAACATATGAACCTTTTAATGCTTCGGGGGTTCCCGGAAGCCATTCTCCATCCTTCACAAGAACTTCTTCAACAAATGTTTCAACATCAAAATGTGTTAATCTCCTGCAATTTCACTAACAGTTGTTATGGTAACGAACCAGGAGAAAACAACAGAGAAACATTATAATTAATCAGAAGGAATCAGAAGCTGCAAAACAAACCTTGTACTAACCTGTATCTGATCATGTCAGGAAAGATTAGTACATCTCCATTAGATGTTTCAGTCCCATCATGACCCTCACATATCGTTAAGCGGGTCTACCAAACAAACAAGTGAATCCAAGACAAATCAGTCACAGTCAATGTAAAAGGAAGGAAACAGGATGCACAATTTTCACGAATAATGTTACCCAGTACCCACATATAGCTATACACATCCCTTCACATCTAAACAGTTTTTACTTTTTACCATCTAATTATATAACTAGTCTTACATTATTTTCTGCACATCTTACATCTATCTACATTCTCTGACACTTCACTCTAGTGTAAGGTGATTCGCATCTTAGAGTTGTGCATCAAGGATTATTCTCAAATTAACACTGAAAACTAGGAAATTTCTATGTTATCTAATGGGTCAAAACTCAAACATCCATTGAATACTGAATTTAAAATAAATGTCTAAAAATAACCTATAGTCAATTAAATATTTGACAAGCAGCAACCTTACCAACCAAAAAAGGGTGACAGCATCACCGACCAATTTCAAGTGGATCATTCATTTCCCAGAACAAGAAAAACCAGTGAAAAAGACAACTCAAAAAATGGGAGAGTTCAGAGTAGTTACCTCCTTCTTCATGTGACTTTTCTTTGCCATGACGGCGGCATAGAGCAACCTTGGCAAGCGATCGAACTCCGCAGCCTCGATGCGCGGTGGCCAGACACGTGGGTTCTTGTAGCAGAGGAACACGTGGCGCTCGTAGAACTCCACGGTGCCGACGAGGGGGCTCTGCCGGAAATCGGGGCGGGAGAATCCGAAATCAGCGTCGGCGGTGGCGGAGTCACCGGAGGCGCCGAGAAGACCCTCGTTCTGGAAGCTTCCGGAGGCACTTCTTGGGTCGGTGAGGTAACTGTCGAGTTGGTCGGAGACGGTTATGGGAGAAGAATGGGAAGAGGACGAGGGGATTGTGAATGTGAGGGCTTCTTCTCTCTCTCTGTTGCTCGACATCATCCTTGTTGTTCGAATAAAGTGAAGAGAAGAGAGAAAGAATGAATGAGTGAATGAGTGTAAGTGAGTGACTAACAAAGTGTTGTAGAGTTGGTGATGGAAGAGAGGAAGCTACGTTCCTGTGCTATCGGAACTAGGACTCTTTGGTGGAATCGGGTCAGTAATTGGGTCATATCACACGTGTCATTGCTCATTCATTAAGAGTAATTAAACATGTCAAACAACTGATTTAGTCAAATTTTGACAGTTTTTCATTTTTCTTTGTTGATTAATTTTTTCATTAACTAGCCTCTTATTGCCTGTGTTATAATTGAATACAGTTTGAATAAAGTTTTGAGTTTATGGCACTGTTTGGTTTGCCAAATCCGCTAGCATTTAACGGATAGCATATAACGGATGAAAAAGTAGTCATGTTTGGTAGTTGTTTTTAAATTTAGCGTTTAGCGTTTTTTCACTAGCGTATAGCGTTTTTCCCAGACGCTACTTGAAGTAGCTTTTGAGTTTATAGCGTATAGCGTTTCATTTTTTCTTCCATTTTTATCCCTACCATCTTAATTAAATTCCTCACTTATCCTTGATTATAAAATAAAATATTAATCATTTAACATAGTATATAAATAAGAATTAATTTCGCTATTTAGATTTATATTTAAGATAAAAAAGTGGAAAATATATTTTTATCTATAAAAAATAAAACTTATATAAAAATCAAATCAGTATATAATTTTATTTTTTTATTCCATTTTATTTATTAAAAATAATTAAAACAAAATTAATATTAAAATTAAAAATTAATGATTAAATTTTTTAAACGATAAATAAATTTTTTTTGACGTGATAAAGGATAAATAATTTAGAATAAAATAAATTATTATAAGTGACAATTATATTAAATTAAATAATATAAATAATATATATACATATAATTTACATTAAAAAAATGCAAACATATCCTTTTATGTCATTTTACATTTATCAGCTAGTCCAACCGCTAGTTTTACCAAACACTTCAAATCTAATCCGCTAGCTAATCCACTATCCGCTATCAGCTAGCTTATCCGCTATCCGCTATCAGCTAGCTTATCCGCTATCCGCTAGTTTATCCACTACCGCTATCTGCTAGCTTATCCGCTATCCGTTAGTTTTTACCAAACAGAGCCTGCAAAATATTTTTATAAGAGAAATTACATAAATCAAAACCTTTATCACTTGTTTTCTCGAGTCACCTCGATTGATTAAGTTGTAACACAAATTGTGAGATAACAAGGAGTCCAAACCTTCACAATGTGAATCTATCCCTTTTTCATTTCCTTCCTTTCTCTCATCCTCCCCCGTTTAAGACTTCTTATGAGCATTCTCTTGAAAAAAAACATAAAAAAACTTTTGTTGCTTTACTAATGCAGTAGTTTAATTAATTTGTCTATCAGAAGCAAAGCAATAAAGAGGAAAACAAAAGGAACAATTATCTAAAACATTTACTTTAATAATCATCATCATCATAATGTTTGCTCTAAAAGGGTTCATCATACTGTCGGGTTTGAAATCTCGGTATTTGCAGCAAAACATCAACATTTACTATTTGGGCCTAACATTAAACAGCATCCTGCAAAACAATATCATTTCCTGGCCTCCATACCCGAACAAGTTTGTCATAGAATGAGCAAGTAGCCACTAGTGGTTTGGTTGTCCTACAAACGTGATTTGCTTCTCCTTTCTGCCAGTCTGCTCCGTATGCAAGGGAATCATGCTTCTTGTAAGTTTCCAATACTTCAGCTTTGTCACCTTTGATGGCAACAATTGCAAAACCATTGTGCATACAAGCAGCCAAGACCAGGCCTGGAATGAAGGGGTGGTGCTTTACCCTCCAAACCCCTCCCCCTAAGCTAATTGAAGTCTCATTAACAGGTTTTGAGATTGATCTTAAATCCCATACCCTCAAGACTTCGTCATAGCTGCCCGTTAATAAGCTATTTGGGTCATGAGGACTCTTTTCAATGCAACAAACACCCATCTTGTGGACTTTAGAGCTCTGAAATACCAGATTGGGAGGGCTATCCCGCAAATCCCAACAACTGAACTTACAGTCATCAGAGCCAGTATATACCAAATTTGGCTGCTGGATATCATAGGAGGTTGTCCAAAGTTCAAAATCATGTGCCTTCCATTCTTTCTGTATTTCCAGCTTGGATTCAAGAAGACAAACAACAGATACGGAGCCATCAGAAAGCCCTACTGTGATGGATGTGGCTGAAGGGTTCCAGTCCAGGTACAGGCACATAGAGTCACTAATTTTTTCACTGGACATTTGTTTTAGATAAGCCCCTGAAATAGAAACAATAACAAATCTTAATACAATGTAACTAACTGATCAAAAAGAATTAGAAAGCATGTATTTAGCACAAAAAAAGACTCGGAATTAAGAGAATATATGATGTCATGGATGAGTCCATTACTAAATGTCGGTTCGTCTTGGAAAAAAAGCAAGATTTCTTTGCCAAACTTAGGCATGTGTCACTACTTATCTATCTACAAACAAGAAACTTTGATATGTGGAAGATAATGCTTAAAGTTTAATTGTAAAGTTAGGGGTTGTACTAGATATTTGAACCAATACTTCCTTGAAAAAAAAAAATCCTTCCCAAAAGTGACCAACAGCATGCCCAGAGAGCTGTCAACTTTTGACATGTCTTTTGCATGTAGATAAACCAAAGCTTAGTGCTATAATCAAAACAATAGTCTCTAACAAAATTAGAAGGTAATTAAGAACTTTATAAGGTTAAATAATAGGTGCATTTAGTACTGAATTATTCAACACTATACAAGGAATAGAACCTTCATTTAGAAAGAGACAGAAATAAAATAGAACAAGTTATAATCCCAGAAACAGTAAGAAGTCATGGTGGGTTTTAGAGACTATATAAAGATGCAAGTGTTAAGCTTGACATTTTCATACTTTCACGGTGAAGTAGTGACACTACTGTTATTGAATGTGTCTTCCTGAACTCCTTGGTACTTTCCATTGTCAATTTATCAAGTACAGAACTATAATTTCTAGTATTATGCTTCTACTGCCCAATGAAACTAGTTCTATAATGTGAATCAAGGACTAAATCCATACCTTCTACTCCATTACCGCAACTCTCCAGCATATAAATTCTCAAGTATCCATCAGCATCTGCTTGAGCTAAATAAGGATTCACATGCCCTCTGGGTGGATTCCACTTTATGTCAAATATCCCGGAGGTCTCCAGATTATAAAACATGTCAAGGTGGCCTGTGTCAACTGATATATTGAAGAGTGAAATGCTTCCATGTCGACTAGGCTGATCACCTTCTAGTAATGTGTAAGTGGAAGCCGCTAAAACATTGTGGTATGAATTATGTGGACAAAACTCCACAGCATCAGCATTACCATCTAAATAGCAATGTGCTATATCCATGCCAAATGATTGCCCAACAAGCTTAATAGCAACTTTGCATCACACAACAAAACTCAAGCGTTATGAAACTGCTTTGGACCAAACTTAACCAAATGTAAACCAAGCACACTCCAATGGAGAATCATCTGAAATCTGGAATGAAAAAATAGAAGAGTAATATAAGTGAGAATATCAGAAGTCTACAAGACAGAACTTTATGCAAGAAACGACTGAATGTGAAATAATTTATTGAGTTCTTGATTGAGTTTTCAATCATAAGTTCTTTCCTCTATCATATTTTGCATATACATCTTTTACATGTCCCAGGTTATCTGTCTTCTACCCAATGTCAAATAGGTAAAGTTCACTCCATCTTCTTTCTTGGATGAAATTAAGCACATTATTATAAAAGTTTTAGTGGAACAGCAAGTTAGTAATTATTTACATTATCTTAATAGGAGGATGGATAGTGCTGCAAAGTAGAAGTGTTGTTACCAAAATCGCATGGGATGATTTCACCTTTAGCTTTAGAACAAGGTCTGTTTTAAAGGGAGGTAATGTTATGAAAGTGAATGAGTCACAGGTTGCAATCATATCCGTTTATCTCTCAACATTCCAAGCCATCCATATACAAAAACCAACCAGGTCCATCCAATTAGGGAGAGAGAAAAAAAACACTAATGGAGTGGTGTTTTTTATTATTATTAATGGATGGATAAGCATCCAGTATATCTCTTTCATTCCATTGAACAAAAAAATAAATGGATCCATTTACAATCCGGTGAGGACATGCTCTGAACTGGATCGGCATGCTGTTATTCTCTCACACTCACAGTTATGTTGTTTAAGCGTCAACAATACAACACAACACTTAGCCACAAAAACTGTCAATCTAACATTTGCCCCAAAAAAAAAAAAAAAACTAGAGTACATCTATTCCAGTACGGCACTACAGCATATGGTATTCGACATCATGTAGCCACGCTCGTATTAGGATACAATGTCCCTTGTCCCATGTAAATATCTATGCTAGGTTTAAAAAAATAGAAAAAAACATTCATTTTTCTCCAATGGCCATACTCTGAGGACTAAAGAAGAGATGATGATAGCTCAATAGAAAATTAATAATCTCAAAACAACAATAAATAATTTTTTTTTTTAAAAAAGAGAGAGAAATTGAAAGCAGAGATATAGATATTGAGTTCAGAAATGAAATGGTAGATTGGGTAAGGTTGAGGGGAAGGTAGCGTAACTGTGAGTGAAGGTTGTCGTTGACGAGTTGTTGTTGCTACTCCGTCCGTTCACCGTTGCCAACTCCGCCACGTCCTTGAGAGTGAGGCGAGAATGAGAATGTCGGCCGATCTCATTTTTGTGTTGTTAAAGGTTGGATTTGAGCTCGCCTAGGTCTGCACCACTGGCTAGCGCCAACGATGATGACGGGAATGGAGATCAGCCAGCCCGCGGCGCAGTTACGGAGCGGAGGACGAGAGGAGGAGACGGCGAACAAGTAAAGGACGGGGTTATGGACGAAGGTTAGCGAATCAAACAAAGGGTATTAGTTGATCAGGCTAAATTATAGTATTTTTTATCCATTATATTACAATTTGATTCCTCCTTTATTTTATTGATTCATCTTTAATTTTTATATTCTTAAATGATTCCTCGTTACAAAAATTAAACCGATGTGATTTTTTTTTATATAAATTGGTCATTTTATTACCATATTTCTATGTTTAACGCCAGCAAGCCCGACACGTTTCCTTCCTCTCTGACGCAATGAGAAATTTTTACTTCTCATCATTAGGAATAGGAATGCTTGAAACTAGACATAAAACGAACAATTATGTTTTTTTAACATATATTGGGATACCATATGGTATTCTCGAAACGATGATAAAAAATAAGTGAGATATAGAAATAAAAACACGATATCATATACGATATCTAAATTTTATGTTCAAATAACAAAACTCGCAAAAGAATTTATTTTCATTATTGGACAGATGATTTTAATCCATTGGGGTCAGGCACTCTACTTTTTTAGCCACTGCCCACTCAACTGATTTGAAAAAGAGATTATAGAATTAAACTCACATATAAAAAATTATATAACTCAACCACGAGAGAGAGATAAGAGAGATGAGAGCAAGGAGAAGGAGAAGAGGAGGTCCTTCCTTTGTTTGAAACAAAAGAAGCAAGATTTGGAGTAGTTTACAAGCTATTTGCATGTACAATATTTGCAGGTATCTGTTTGATGTGGGTGTACAGATTAACAAACATCCCAAGTGCTAGAGATGAACAAGCTGGGAGATGGGGTTGGATAGTTCTTTTCATGTCCGAGCTGGCTTTTGGATTCTACTGGATAATCACTCAGTCTGTTCGTTGGAGAATTGTCTATCAAACTCCTTTCAAACATAGGCTCTTACACAGGTTAATTAGTTTTCCCTAACACCACTTTTCAATTCAAATATATATATGAAGTCATTGTTATATATAATAGTAAAAATAGTATAAAGTTTTGGCATATTTTACAGATATGATGAAGACGATTTACCTGTAGTGGACATCTTTGTGTGCACAGCTGACCCAATATTAGAGCCTCCGTACGATACTTCGAGGGTTCACTCCCAAGGACTAACTAGAATGAGTATCAAACCAAAAATAATATAATAAGGTATCTTTCTTAATACAAAACCACCTAGAAATTCCTCTTGATTCCTCAATTTCCTAGAACTCATTTCCTTTTATTTATGTGTTAATTTGCAGCTTACAAGCCTATGGCTCCTTCCCTTTGCTTATGCATTTATTGCCACGAATGCCTATAGCTTAGGTGAGGCATTGAGTTGTGGCTCCACAACAAAGGGTTGGTGGAACTTGCAAAGAATGAGGCTCATCCGAAGGACTACCTCCTATCTCTTTGCTTTCATTGACACAGTAACCAAGCAACTAGGACTATCACAGACAAACTTTGCCATCACAGATAAGGTGGTAACGGAGGATGTCCAAAAGAGATATGAGCAAGAGGTCATTGATTTTGGGAGCTCTTCAATCATGTTAACCATATTCGCAACAGTGGCATTGATAAACCTTTTTGGTCTAGTAGGAGGGATCATGAGGATTATTGTGATGGATTTGGAATTCAACAGCTCAACAGATAAGTTGATGATGCAGATTATGCTGAGTGCATTGATGATAATGATCAATTTACCGGTGTATGAGGCGCTTTTCATCGGCAGTGATAAAGGCTGCATATCATCCTTAATCATGCTCAAGTCCATTGTTTTGGCTTCAATGGTCTGCTGCTTAGCACCTTTTATCTTCTAGCTAGTCTACCTACCTAAAGGTAGAGTATGGGAAGTTTGGATTAAAGTGAGTAAACATGTGAAATGAAAAAAATGAGTGTTTGCCCACCCTTCATTAGTTAAAAATTAAAATGTATCGATATCTCAACCCACAATTAATTGTCTAATAAATGATAGATATTTTCTCACTTTCTCACTTTATATTTTTTGTCACTATAGAAGAGTCAAATTATAGAAGTTTAGTGTTCTCTTCATCAAATCTCTCCCAATTATCCTTTTTTTATGGCTTTGTTTTGCCCCTTGCTTGAAGTGAACTGCACTACTTATCTTTTGATACCATAATTGTGATATAATGCCCAAGAAATTGGGTTTAGAATTAAATAAGACTAAAAATGATAGTAAAATGATGTGGTGATCATAATCCAACAAATTTCATAGAAACCATTTTTAAAAACTTATTTAAACACAAAATAATTTAGGCTTAATTATATTTTTGGTCCCTTATTTTAGTGTTTAGGCGATTTTGGCCTCCCATATTTTTTTTGCTCGATTTTAGTTAACACATTTTAAAAATATGTAATTTTAATCCATTTATTATGTTAAAAAAGTATAATTTTGGTACATCTGTTATGTTATAATAATAACTTTTATTTCTACTTCTAGCTTATAAAAGTCTCTTTTCTTAGAGTTCATCCATACGTGATTACGGGATCCTTAACTGCTATTACCACAAGAAATCAATGGCACTTCCAATTCCAAAGCCCTTGTTCCGCACTAAAGTGGAAGGGCTTTTAACCTTTCATTCACTTTTTTAATTAATTTCAGCAACAAGACCTAACCTTGATTAATGAAAAATATTATGTTATGTTATAAGTATAACATGTTAATAAGAGGGTGTTGGGTAGCTTAACTGGTTTGAGCTAAGGGTTAAGGAGTACGAGATCAAGGGTTCAAACCCTGACAAATAAGAAAACTAACATAACATTTAACTTATTAACATCGGCATGTTAAAAAAAAAAACACATGTTAATAGGAGGGATGGCAAAATTACCCACACTCGCAGTGGGTAGTAAATGGATACATATCAAATGAGAATGAGGATCATAGTGCTTGCCCTACGGATTCCCGCATATTCATAATAAATATTTTTTTATTAAATATATAAAATATATTATGACAATTTCTATCACTTTGAAATAAAATAAAATTTATTTTCTTTATTATTTCATATCTTTTAGTGGTTAAACGTATAATAATAATTTTTTTAAATACATATAATATATTATATAATGTTAATATAATATATTGTTATATTATATTGTATATTTTTATTTTCTTTCCATTTATTCTAAACTCTTTAATACCCATGGATATCCGTTACCCGCATAAATATCTATGGATATTGACAGGGATGGATGTAGACGAAGCATTACCCGCATCCGTCCCACCTCATTGCTATCCCTAGTTAATAGCACGTTTCTTTTTTGATGGATGAAAATAGATAGAATATAATTAAAAGATACTAGGTTTTATTGTTGAAAATATTTTAAATTTGACGAAAATTAGAATAAAATATGATGAAATGAATAATTTTATTTGATTTTATTTTTATTCTTTTTTTTTGGGAGAGAATAATTTTATTTTTATTCTTCTTCACTCTCAAGTTGGGAAATATGAGATAAAATAGAAGGTAACCAACTTTTTTTTGGTGAACCCGGGTATACTCTGGCCGGGAGTCAGAGATTAATCCCTCGAGATACTGAGATCCATTTAAGGGGTTGACCTTTCCCAAATAATGATCTTCCATACACATGAGCTAGGAATCGAACCCCTGACCACATGCTTAAGGGGCTCAGTTATCTACCCATTGTGTCACATCATGTTGGTAGAAGGTAACCAACTTATTATTCATTATACTCTATTATAAATATTAAAATAACAATATAATAACAAAGTAGGTGGCTCGCTTGGTGAGTCAAGGGACATAAGGAGTAGGTGACTCGCTTGGTGAGTCAAGGGACATAAGGAGTTTCATGTATGAGGATCGATCCTCACCCCACTCCCACTAATAACTAACCCACTAATTCCTAACAACTTGGTCTATCAAAATATATATATATATATATTATATATATATATATATATATATATAATAATGAAGGAAAGAAAATAGAGAGGAAGGAAGGGAAGAAAATGGGGAAGAGATAGAGAGGAAGGGAAGAAAATGGGAAAAAGTGAGGAAAATTTGATGAAATTTATGTTTCTCATTGTGAGAGTCAAACTTAACGGTAAAACTTAATGAAAAAGACTAAACTATTTAACGTTTAACAACTGAAGAGTCAATTTGAATATTTTTAAAATAGAGGAATCAAATTAAATATTTTAAAATAAATGAGGGATCGAAAAGTAATTTAGAAAAAATATATATTTTATTTGTAATGAAAATTGAAAATGCACTTTATCTAAGCCAAAGAGACAACGTCGGGAACGAAAGAAGCTAAACATGGCGCAGGTGGTGTGTCTGGGTCTGCCTTTTCCTGCTGAACTCCACAAAAAAAGTGTTTCTTCTTCTTCCAAGCTAAAGCCACAGCGATTGAAGCTTGCCCACAAAACGCGCAGCTCCATCTCCAACCTATCCACTTCCACCACTCCCAAAGGTAACAACAACACAAACTTCACTGCTTTCCTCCTTCAATGCTACTACTTTATTTATGCTTCACCCATTACTATCACCCAAAATTTTGAAACTTTCAGGTGATGCCAACCGCTTGCTCAAAACCCAGAAGTTGAATTTAGAGGTTTCTCCTCATAGAGCTGGTATGTATGTAATGTCATTCTATGCACCATCCATCCACAATTGGGCTATTGGGAGGGTTTTGGTGATTTTAAGGAGTTCCACATTTTCTTATCAATTTGTCCCATGTTGTAGTGTCAGCGGTGAGATTGATGAGAATAGAGTTTGGAGGTGCTTTTGCTGACCTTCTCAATGAGAAAGGCAAAGGTTCGGGTGAGAACGAGATGGGATATGTTCAAAGAACTCTTGGTTTTCGCACCCGTGAATTAAATCATCATGATCTTAGATTGGTTACCTCTTTCAACCCATTCTTTCTGCTTTTCATATCAAAACTTCTTTTTTGTTCCGTGTATGTATTATTCAAATTACTTCAAATTTTGATGAAACAACTACCTTTCTACTTTCATAATCAAGATAGAAGTAAGTCTAAACTTTAATGTATTCTCACTTCTGATTAGACTGAAATATTGAAGTATTTTGACTTTTAAACTCCCTTTCATGCTCTTTAGCATTCTTGAACAAATTTATCGACTCTTTTCTCGTTTGGCATTTCAAATTTCAAATTACATAGGTTACTAACATTGTTGGGGGCACAATTCGTTGGAGAAGATATATTGATCATCTCATCAGTTCACTGTGTCATGATAAAGATATATCTAGCATGGAACCTCTTCTCTTACAGGTGACTTTGGGCTCTATATTTCTTATGAGCATGTTTGCATGAGTTATAAACTAAGTAAATACTACACAATTAAACAAAAAGGAGAACAGAAGAAAATTTTCAACTAGTTCTAATTTAGTCCAATGCTGTTCAATAAAGATTTTGTAGGGGAAAGTTGTGAAACAAAGATGCATGATGTAGTCAATTATTTATTGCTCTGAGGCCTTACATTCTTCCGACATCTGATTACACTGATCTATGTACTCTGTTTCAGATTCTACGAATTGGATTCTTTGAGATTGTCAAATTAGATATGCCGCCTTATGCTGTTGTAGATGAGGTATTTCTTTTTGCTCGTGTGTATTTCTTGTTTCCTGGGTGAATAAATTGGGTTGACATTGCTTGAGAAGATATCAGAAAGAATGTACAATGGGATCTGAATTGAATATTACTCGCAAAGGATTCTCATTTGCTTTATTTTATTTTATTTTATTTTCAAATGTTTTTGCTGCTATGTGAAATGCAGAATGTGAGGCTTGCCAAAGTTGCTCTCAGACCTGGTGCTGGCAACATGGTCAACGGAATCCTCCGAAAGCTAGTTGTGCTTAAGGTTTTCTTTTTTGTTTATTACATATTACATATTACATATGTAATGCGTATGAGTGGGAAACCGTGAAGAATTATCAAATCCGTTTGATGTTTGGTTTGCAGGAAAATGAAACTCTTCCTTTGCCCAAAGTGGAGGGTGATGATCGTGCTCAGGCACGTGCTCTGGCAACTCTGTACTCACATCCAGTCGTGAGTGTCTAACTGCCATCTCTTTTTTCTGCCATGGTTAATTCTAATTTAGGATAGTCCAGAATTAGAAATCAGTAGCAAATGAGAAATAAATTTTTTTTTCTTTTTTTTTTTTTCCATTTTTGTGGTCCAGCAAATATAACTAGATTATATTTCAGAAGTCCATATACAAAATTCTATGCCCCAATAGTTATATATCAGATCAGACACCTTAGTCACTAGTCATTAGATTTTTGGATATGGACTTCCAATACATATTACTTTCTGTTTATATTAATGGGTATAAATTATAATATAAACAAAAGATATAAAAATTAGCTGTACACAGAAATTTCAATAAAGAAGACTTGAAACTGTATGCTTAATACATAATTTGTACTTTGTACTCATTTTGTTCCAATCTCTTGTATTCCAAAAGTAGTAGTGGTATTTTCTCAATGTGTTATGCTTCACAGTGGTTCTTATCCAAACATACTTGATAGGCCAACTTTTACAAACTGATAATTTGTACTTAGAAGGTGGAAAGTTGTAACTTAATACACTACAATTGAATCTGATGTATCTCATACTGATTGATGTTTTCGGATTTTTTGTGCTTCTTGGGTTAGTGTCATTGTTCAACTCTAAGTCTATACCTATGATCAAATTATTAGTATCATTTTCTTGTTGCTTCTTTTCTAGTGGATGGTAAGGAGATGGATGAAATATCTTGGCCAGGAAGAAGCCATTAAATTGATGACATGGAACAACTGTGAACCCAGTTTCAGCTTAAGGCTAGTAAATGCTTCTTCCTTTTTTATCTGTTCCTCCGAAAGTAGCATATAGCACATACAATAAAGACCTGAAGCTATATGTGTGCTAATGTCAGAGCAAACCATGCAAGAGATTTTTCAAGAGATGACCTTGTGGCACAGCTTAATGCATTGAAGGTGCTACCACTTCTATGATTAAATATGGCATCACCTTCTGCTTAAATAACAATAATTTTTTTATCTGTATTTACTTGTTTATTTATTTATTATTATTATTATTATTATTATTATTTTGAATTTTCTGCTTCCTACAATTTCTTTTGAATGAATTTCTCTCTTTCTCTATGGGTGTGAGCACATTACAGTTGTATTTTACTTCTCGCTCCTAGTATAGGCTGTCTCTCAGTGCCAGGTTTAATTCTCTTATATTAACCTTCAGGTCCCACACAAGCTTTCATTGCATTTGGATGAATTTGTTCGTGTCAAAACTGGGTTGCAGGTACTACAATGAGACAAGGCGTTCATTACAAGGCTATATATTATTATTATTACTATGTATTGACAGAAGGAATTCTGAATATTATTTCTTGATTAAATTGTACAAGTATGAATTATAATATATAAACAAAAGAGATTTAAATGCTACCCTAAAAATAAGGATGAAAATCTGTCCTAATAATGAAAAGAATAAAAACCTAATCTATCTAATTATAACTAACGCTATCAATCATAAATACAAGATATTATACGATATTACAACACTCCCCCTCAAGCTGGTGAATAGATATCTATCATTCCCAACTTGCAAGTAAGACCATGAAACCGCTCTGTGGGAAGTCCCTTGGTGAAGACATCTGCTAACTGGAACTCTGAGGGCACGTACTCAGCAGCTATAAGACCATCATCCAACTTTTCCTTGATAAAGTGTCTATCTATCTCTATGTGTTTAGTCTTATCATGCTGGACTGGGTTGTGAGCAATACTAATGACAGACTTGTTGTCACAAAGTAATCTCATAGGAGCTTCATACTTTATTCTGAGATCATCTAGTATGATTCTCATCCATAATGATTCACAAATCCTTTGGGCCATAGCTCGAAATTCTGCTTCGGCACTAGATCTTGCAACGACATTTTGCTTCTTACTTCTCCAAGTCACTAAATTTCCTCCCAAAAACATGCTGTACCCTGAGGTGGATCGTCTGTCTACAATCGACCCTGCATAATCTGCATCTGTATAGGTTTCTATGGACAAACTTTCCCCTTTCTTGAATAATAATCCCCTTCCTGGGCTTGACTTCAAATACTGGAGGATTCTATTCACTGCTTGCATATGTCTCTCACGTGGATCATGCATCATCTGGCTAACCACACTAACAGCATAGGCTATGTCCGGCCTGGTGTGGGATAAATATATCACTTTCCCCACTAGTCTCTGATATTGTGCCTTGTCCACCCTTGGGCTCTCCTCATTGTTTCCAATCCTATGATTCTGTTCAATAGGTGCCCCTGTGGTTTTGCAACCCAGCTTACCTGTCTCTTTAAGGAGATCCAAGACATATTTCCTTTGGGAAATAAAGATGCCTTGTTTGGAGTAGGCAACCTCTATCCCAAGGAAGTACTTCAGTTTCCCCAGGTCTTTCCTTTTGAACTGTGCAGCTAGTTTATCTCTCAGAACCCATTTCTCAACCTCATCATCACCGACAATGATCATGTCATCAACATAGACTAAAAGAAGTGTGAGCTTGCCATCCTGAGAATGTTTAACAAAGAGGGTACGATCTCCTTGGCTCTGTCTATAACCTAAGGATACCATAGCATTGGTGGACCTTCCGAACCAAGCCCGAGGAGATTGCTTGAGCCCATATAAGGCCTTTCTCAATTTGCACACCTTATTCCCTCCACCAGTAGGGTCATACCCTGGTGGAATATTCATATATACCTCCTCTTCCAAGTGCCTATGTAGAAAGGCGTTTTTAACATCAAATTGGTGCAAGTCCCAACCAAAGTATGCTGCCAAGGAGAGAATAATCCTGACTGTGTTCATCTTTACTACTGGGGCAAACGTTTCCTCATAATCTATCCCATATGTCTGAGTATACCCTTTTGCAACCAGTCTTGCCTTATACCATAGATCGATATTTCACTGTATAGATCCATCTGTATCCGACTATCCTCTTATCCTTCGGTTTCTCAACAATCTCCCAAGTCTGATTTTTCTCCAAAGCACTTATCTCTTCATGCATGGCTTGAACTCGGTTCTCATCCTTTAAAGCTTCTTGTACTGAAGTAGGAACTATGATAGAGTCGATCGCTGAAATAAAGCTCTGGTGCTGTACTGAAAGGTGTTTAGTGGACACAAATTGTGATATATATTTGGCACAGGCTGTCTTCCCCTTTATCAAAGCAATCGGTAAGTCATCAGGGTTAAAGGACTATCCAAAGGCTCAGGGTTAGGAATATTTACCTCCGAGTCAAACAGTTGAGAGTATGAATTACAATATATAGACAAAAGAGATTTAAATGCTACCCTAAAAATAAGGATGAAAATCTGTCCTAATAATGAAAAGAATAAGAACCTAATCTGTCTAATGATAACTAACGATATTAATCATAAATACAAGATATTATACGATATTACAACACTATGTAAATACAGTATTCCGTTACAATAATGATAAAATGGACACAAATTGTCATCTGTGAATTTCCTAATTGGGAGTCTGGATAATGAATTTCTATACACTGATTAGAGGATAAAAGCTTCTTTTTTGGGGGGAGGGGGGGTACTGAACTGTACAGTATAAATTCTACCTTATGTAGCCGCCTAATAATATGTTAGATTAGTGTAAGATTGTGTTTCAGCTGGCTACTGTGGGTGCCAACTTTTATTTTATTTGGGAGGCATTGAAGTCATTTGTGTCTTGCTGGCTGTTATTGTCAGTTGTGACTTGAGAGTAAGCACAACTTTCTCGTTTGAGTTGTTGACTCTTTGTTTTCATATTTCAGATTGTCATTCATGCTGGCCTAATCAGAAAGGGTTTATGTTCAGTTCAGGATGAGAGTGCAGGTCAACTTTTCATCTTTTCTCATACAAGCGATGATCTCCTTCTTTCCCTTATTTTACTTGGAACACCGGCCTTTGCTTTGCCATGATGATCTACTGAGAAAAATATATTATTTATATACATCCATGTTCATGTATTAGTAAAACTCTAGTTTCTTCATAAGATTCTCTTGCCCTTGATAGGATATATGAGTCACCAAGACCCCAACTAGCATTATTTTAATTCTTATATTACATGGCTATATTCTCATACAAATACAATGTATCACCCATTCTCAATTGCAGGTCTGGTAGTTTCTGTTGTGGATCCTCAACCTGGTGAAACCATCATTGATTGTTGTGCTGCTCCTGGTGGAAAAACCCTGTACATGGCCTCTCATTTAAGTGGCCAAGGTATTAATTGGTCTAAGAGACTATTTAAAAATGTCATGTTGGATTTCATTTTCTTCAGAAACTCTTGAGAAATGTTCTCTTGATTTTTTCCCCTCCATGGAAGAGACTTTGTCGAATCTTTATGACATGAATAGACGACTAGGACACATTGACATTGGGATGGAGATAGGCCCACATCCTTGAACTAGCTGTGGGATGGATATAGGCCCAGTTATTCTAATAAAGCTGTTAGGCAGTGTATCTGCATTGTTCTAACTTGCTGAGATGTTGATATACTAGTTTCTTTATTGATTACTTTACCACCCACCCAATTTGAACGTTAAGAAGAAGCGCTTGTTTTTTCAGGTATGGTATTTGCAGTTGATGTAAATCGTGGTAGGTTGAGAATTCTTAAAGAGACAGCAAAGTTGCACCAAGTAGATGGCGTCATTACCACCGTCCATGCTGATCTTCGTACATTAACTGTATGTTATCACCCCTATGTAATGTGGAGCTCAGAATTTGTTTATTTCTTACTGGTTTTCTTTTGGATTTTCCAGGATGGCGAAGCACTTAAGAGTAACAAAGTTTTGTTGGACGCTCCATGTTCTGGACTTGGTGTTCTTTCCAAGGTGATTGTGTTAAATATTTTGTGTTTACTCATTATCGTTGTTTCTTAAAACTACATTTCTTGACTCTTGATTGTTAACCTGTTTTTTGAAGAGAGCAGACTTGCGTTGGAACAGGAAGCTGGAGGATATGGAACAACTGAAAAAGTTACAGGATGAGCTCCTAGAAGCAGCATCCAAGTAAGGCCAGAAATTCTCTTTACTCTTGTCTCTCCATTTGTCTGCATTAATTGATGTGAGCTTTGTTATTATTGTAAACATGTAACTTTTAATATTAACTACTATCATGGAACTTCTTATAAGTTATTAGAAAATTTTCAGAAGTTCTGGGGTTGAATGTAAAGCTAAAACTTCAAACTAGGTTTAGAAATTTAGTTCTGGCTGTGCTTAACCGTCATGAAAGTCAGTTTGGTTTTGAAGATCATCAGTTTTCAACTTTTCATAAGTGGTCAAGTGTCAATAATCTCAGTTCAGTAAATAAATTAAATGAAGAAGAGAATAAGAATTTCACGTAATTGTTGGTAATCATGGAGTGGATCAAGGCTTGTTGTATGCTTAGAAGTAAACTTATCTGACACATTGTTTTGCCCTCATCGATTTTTTTGCTGCTCATGTAGATTAGTAAAACCTGGTGGAGTATTAGTTTACAGCACATGCTCCATAGATCCTGAAGAGAATGATGAGAGGGTAGCTGCATTTCTTGTAAGACATCCGGTAAGTATAATAATTAATCTTCTTCAAATATTCTATTTTTTGGTTTCAGATACACTTGCCCTTTGCATTAGTATAAATTACCTTTCATTTTGAGTTATTTATTGTGAAGTTACATCTTGTGTATCCATGTTCATGAGACATGACTTCTAGACCGGCTGTTTGAGTGCCATACCTTCCTTTTAAGGTTGGTGATGGACTTTGGAGAAATTAGATACTATGTATTATTACAGGGACATTGTTATTTGTTGAATAGCATTTGAGGTTACCTGGAAGTTCCGGTGGAAGTTTTAATTTCAATATGGAAAGTTAAACACTTTGTGTGTCAATGATTAGGTCCTTATAAACTTCTTTTTCGGGTATGATTAGCATATGAGATTCTATTCTCACACATAATAGTATGGGTTTGACAGGAGCGGCATGTTTATGATTCTTTATGGAGTTCAATACTTGGTTTCCAATCTCATTTTTCAAGTGCTAATCTATCCTTCTTTGAATTTCAGGATTTTCACATTGATCCTGTTGACAGATATGTTCCACCTGATTTTGTGACACACAGTGGTTTCTATTTTTCCAACCCAGTAAAACATTCACTGGATGGCTCCTTTGCAGCTCGTTTGGTACGAGCTTTATAAAATGAATTTTGGGGAAGCAATCCTTGGTGGCTCTATCTCCCTTTTTGGGATGACATGCAATGAAAAATGAAGAGGTTGCTGCTGCTAACAAATTGCTGCTGTGCTGACCTGTCTCTCTTCAATTATTGCTTACAATATCTCATGCTTTGGAATCAGGCATTTACCTTGTGTGGCATACTTCACTTCCACAACAGGGAGATAGGAAATGCTTTGGTATCTCGTGATGATTTAAATGCTTTGGAAATCAGGCATTTTACATTCTGTGGCATGCTTTGGAATCAGGCATTTACCTTCTTGGAAATCCTTTATTTAAGCAAGTTGTAGCAAGTGCCAAAGAGAAGGAAGGACATGGTGGAGAGGGTTTAGAAAATAGGAGGAAAAATGTTCCAAGTTCTAGGAATAGTATTTTCCGAATTCTTGATTATTTTCTCTGAATTAGCCACGAGCTAATTTTCTCCATGCTAAGATCATGGTGTAGGCACCATCTTTTGCAGAATTTTCTGATTAAGTTAATGTTCTGTTCTTGAATATTTCATTTTCACGTGTGGGCATGCTAGTGTGCTTTTTCCAATTTAAAGTATAGCTATATTTTAGTTGTTCTGTCGTGCATGGATGAAGTCAAGAGAAAAAATTGTGTTCTTGAATTTTATAGCATGTTCTTTGAATTGAATGAAATGCTGAGAGGTATAAACATGATTCATACATTGTTATGGGAAAGTATTTAGAAACCAATGCATCTCTAATCGTTTAAATTTGCCTAAAGATAGAGTAGATTAATAATTCGAAATACGTCTGATAAAGCTTGAGAAAGTACTATCTCTGGACTCAATTATAAGTCAAAAAGTACCTATATTTTTTGACTCAAATATAAGCAAAGATTAATCAGTTCGACTCTATTTAATGTCAGTGTTCCGAAAGTCAAGATAATCAACCAATTCTCCTTTTACTTTTCTAAGAGCATTGCATACTTCCAAGATAATTAATGGGTAATTTAGTAATTGTAACTTTTTTTTTTAACATAAATCAAGATAATTAAATTAAATTAACTAACTTCCTTAATAAGTTTAGAGTTAGTTAATTTTGTTTATAATTGACTCCAGAGAGAGGTAGTATATCCGAAATTTAATCTCCACTATCATATGAGTGAATTTTCAGTCTGAACGTGTTAATCAAATTTTTATAGAAAATTGAGTAGGTGAACCGGAAACCTTAACTTCTAGTTTTCTGAATAAGATCCTTCTATTCTATTGGTGCATCAATTTTGATTTTCTAGATAAAGTCAATTCTTTATATATCAATGGGTCTTGCTAACGAGTGTCCTAAAGACATTGGTTAATTAACCAACAAAAGGAAAATAAGTATTGAAAAACTAAGTATCACACTCTTCGAAATGTTAAACACACAATTTCCCATAAAATTTTTCCTTTTTTTATTCTTTAAATGATGCCTAAGGGAATGAATACTCTACTCATATACTCCCTCCGGATCATAATATAAGAAACAAAACTCTAAAACACACGGACCAAGAAAATGTATTGGAATGAGTTAATTGTAATTAATACTCATATAAATTTTCAAAAACACCCCTTCTAATTTTAATTAATATTCTAATAGCCTATAATTAATGACAGTAATTAATAAAGGTAATATTGGAAATTAGTATTTAATATGTGTAAAAATTAATACATGTTTCTTATATTTTGGATTAAAAAAAAAGATTATTTATTTCTTATATTGTGGACGAAAGGGAGTATGTTATGTTACTTGGGCTATTACAGTTCCCATAATTTTACAGCATCACATGCAAGATTAAGATGGGCAGCTAAACATGAGTGACAGTGGCTGCATTTACACTTGGCCGTTCCAAATTAAATGCATGGGTTATGACTGAAAAGTGTAAGGTACCAATTCTTGTGCATGTCCACAACGTGTCATAGAAAACATTCTCATTTCTGCTTTGCTCAGAAGTTACAAGTCAGAATCTGTGGTGTCTAATACTGTGTCTATCATCTAAACTTATTTTGAATTTATATACATTTATTTCATTTAATAAATAAGTTAGATTTATTTATTTATAAAAAATTATCTAATTATACAAACTAGATTTGATTTAAAAAAGATATATTTAGCTTATAAGTCAATTTATTTATATATAAAATCAAATATGACATCAATAATTTACTGATTATATTATATTATATTATATTATATTATATTATATTATATAAAAGATAATAAATTTATTCAAAGTTATATCTATTGAAAAATTAAAAACTTAAAAGAGTGACTCAGGCCATTGTTGTAGATGTCCCTCCTTAAACTCTCTTTGGTGTCACGTCTCAAGACTGCACGAGGATCTAATTCTTGATTAGTTATGTGTAATTTTGTTTTTAGTAAAGGCCAAAGTGGTCCTTCAAATTTTTCGAGTAACTCAGTTTGGTCCCTAAAAAAAAGGGATAATTTAATCCCAAAATTTTAAAAACAGGGGACAATTCGGTCCCTCCGTAAGGACCAGATTGTCCCCCGTTTTAAAATTTCGGGGATCAAATTGTCATTTTGTTTTTTTTAGGGACCAAACTGGCTTACTCGAAAAATTTGAGGGATCACTTTGGGCCTTTACTCTTTTGTTTTTCTTTTGAGTAAATAAGTCTCATTGATCTTGATGATAGAAAAATTAAAAAGTAAAAGTTTTTTTTTTTTTTTAAATATGTGAAAATCTTCGTGTAATGTAGACTTTTAAATAAACTCCCAAATCATGTTAGACTTTTAACTTTCAATAATAAAGTATTCAAATATAAATTATTTATTACTAATAAATATTTCGTGCATTCCACTAGTTCTTTTAATTTTAATATTGGGATTTGCTAACGTATACTTACCAATTTTTTTTAAGGTTTACATTAACAAGCTACACCTTCAGGTACATTTTCCATTTTACGTTGGTAAGCCATAGCTGAAAAAATTTAAAATGCATATGAAGGTGTAGCTTGCTAACGTACACCTTCTTAAAAATGAGTGGGTGTATGTTAGCAAATCTCTTTAATATTTATTTATTTATTTATTGTTTATTAACTAAATATTTTAGTGTTTTTATAAAGTATAATAGGACATGGTATCCATATACAACATTTATAAATTTCAATTATTCGATTTATTAGCAGTTAATTTTTAAAAAGGGTAATTTGAAAATTGTAAATTTTATAAAAAGTAATATTTAAAAAATTAATAATTTTAATAAAATATAATGGAAAATGATTAGTATTTTAATTAAGTTTAAAAAATAATAATTTAAATAAGATGTGAGAGCAAATAGTATAGACAATCCAGAATTTAGTATTAGTAATTACAAATATTTTTAAAAAATAAAAAGTACAACAAAAAATAGGTAAAACAATTGGTAATTATATCAATAAATTATCAGTCACATGGCGTACTAAAGAGGAAAAAACAGGGTTGTGAAGAATAATTTTTTTTTTAATAAACAAAAGTATATTAATTCCGAGTACAAAGGATGTTCAAACCCATATACAACGGAAACAAAAGGAAGATTTTGTAGAAATGATACTGCCAGTAAGCAAAAACAGAGACTAGGAGTGGGAATAAGTCAGATTATATTAAACCATGAGTTAAATAGGCTTGGCTTATTTAGAAAATATGGCTTAAGTTTGATATATTACATCATATAGGTATATTACATCATATAGGTCAATTTTTTCTTAATAACTAGTCTGCACTGAAAGTCTATTTAAAAATTTATCTTTGAGATAGGTCAATAAGTGTTATTGATATGTTTATAAAAAAAATGTTATTGATATGACCTTTAATTAAGTTAACAGGGTAAGGACTTTAAATAGGTCAAGATCTCCACTTCTAAATAAGTCTATTATATATTATTATTAAAAAATAGTAATATATATTATATATTTATTAACATAATATTATATACAAATTGTTTGATTACATGGGAATTTTTTCTAATAGTGCAAAATTAAATAAACTTTTGTATGCATAAAATATTATTCATATAACATTATACATTCCGTTGGAATAAAATAATCCTTTTTTATTTATGTAATGTAATTCTTTTTGCTGATCCATTTTAAATAATCTAGAATCAACAGAATTGAATAGTAATATCATTTTTTTGGTAGTATAGTATGAATATCCGAATACAATGAAACCTCTCACAAAAGAAAAAATTAAAGGAAAAAATATATAAAAGAACGGTGTCAAAGAACTGGAGTAGGGACCTGCCTTGAACAATGAACACACACACTACTCTTCAGATTAATGTCAGGGACAAGGTGCCTCTCTAGTAGGGATCGTATGACCTATCCTGTTTAAGTTCAAACTTGACTTGACTTGATTAAATAAAAATATTAGGTTTAGGTTTTTTTTTTGAAAAAGTTTGAGTTTAATATATATATATATATATATATATATATATATATATATATATATATATTTATTGTTACCGTCAATCAATTAGAAAGTATAGATTACTTTCAAGGTAGTTAGGATAAATGTCAATGATTTTTAATGAGATGTGAATTTTTGATTAAATGATAGTATAAATTTTTTTTTTACACTATTAGAAAAAATTCTCATGTAATCAAATAATTTGTTTATTTTTTATTTAAATTAATATTTTTCATATTCATCTAATATTTTATTATTGTGTGCTGTACCAAAAAAAAAAATTAAACTCCCGTGTTTCACTGAGCTGAATCCAAGAATACAGTTAAGATTAATCCTTCAAACAAACTCATAAGTTTTCCTTATAATTAAAGTGTGTAAGCTTATCAATGTGTCTTGGTATGTATGGAAGAGGTTCTGAGTCTCTTAAATATATAATTTTAGGTTCAACAGCTGAATTTATATGTATGTAAAAAAATCACTATTAGGAAGAATCTTCACTTAATTTAGTAGTCTTACAGTATTACGAGAGACAACAAAAAATATGTAAGCTTTTAACAAATTCGTGATCAAATCATTCGATAGTTAATGTTGACTACAAAATTCAGAGAAATAATTTCTTCATGGTTTATTAACAAATTTATTTCTAAATTTTGTATGATATTGGATCACTATATTTGTGCTAATTTATATAAACACCTACACTAATTAAATATAGAATGCAATTTTGATACAATGTTAGTATAACATATTTTAGATCGTCTACCCATCAATTATTATTATTATTATTATTTTGAGGAGATCGTCTACCTATCATATATCACCATGTGTATATGTAATGTCTGAGATAAATATTATGATAGTCATTTTTTTTTTAGGATTTTTGTTGTTGCATTGTTAGTATAAATATTTTTGACATTTTTAATTATAAATTATTATATCATTAATTTTTTTACTATTATAATAACTAGGCTAAATTACACTTTTGGTCCCCAAATTGTTTTTCAATGTTCAGTTTGGTCCCCAAGTTTTTAAAATGTTCATTTTGGTCCCTAAGTTCCTAAAACTTATTCAATCGAGTCCTTCCGTCAAGTTGACTAACGGACATGGACATTGACCCCAAAATAATGGTCCCCAAATTGTTTTTCAATGTTCAATTTGGTCCCCAAATTTGTTTTTCAATGTTCAATTTGGTCCCCAAGTTGTTTTTCACTGTTCAATTTGGTCCCCAATTCCGAAGAACCAGACGGGGTCAACGTCCATGTCCGTTAGTCAACTTGACGAAAGGACTCGATTGAATAAATTTTAGGAACTTAGGGACCAAAATGAACATTTTAAAAACTTGAGGACCAAATTGAACATTGAAAAATAATTTGGGGACCAAAAGTGTAATTTAGCCTAATAACTATATTAAAAATCACACATATAAAATCTGCCAACAATAAATATCGTAACAGCCATCAACAGGATATTATAGAAAATTAGACTATCATTTATAGAAATTGAATTTAGTGCAAAAAAAAATAAAAATGTTATTTCCCATGTGTACCTTTTTTTGACTGATTCCCATGTGTATCTTTTTGGTAGGAACCACCGTATTTCCCATGTGTATTAATCAGTTACTATATCTGATAAGTGATAACACACCTGGTCAGCAATTAGACCAAATTAATTTTCCAATATACTCAGTGATTTAGCCAAATCAGAGTTACACACCTCACATGTTGGGTTAATTTCAATGACCTTGTGACATGTTGTATAAGAACCTATCCGCTGTGATCTATTCCTTTCAGATAGAGTTTTTGTTTTATACGTTTTTCTCCCCTCACTCTCAAACCTTTATCTTCTTGATTATTCCAAAATCCCCCCTCCCAAAAAACAATGTCTTCATCGATCTTCTTCCCTTTTCATATATATAAATCTTCTCATTTAGAATGCTTTTGCATCCTCGATGCCCATTCATTCCCTCTATCAATCAGATCTTTGATATTGTTCTTTCCTATCTAGAATCATGCATGATGTTCGGAAAGAAAGAAAGGATCATATCAGGGTGTGGCTGATTTGGGAGGAGAGACATGAGTATATATTCAGGTGAAATCATGCTTAAATATTAGTTCTTGTTCAACAGAAATATAGCCATCATGCATGTATTCAACTTCCTCCCACCCTTTGTGCACACACTCATATTGGATCTGTCATGTTTCTATAAAAGTTACTGTTGATATTATGAATCCATCAATGGTCTTTTGTTGTTTTTACAACAATTTATATTTATACACACAATATGTGTGTGTGTGTGTGTTTTTTTTTCAAAGATTTTGTACGTATTTATGTATATTTACAAAGAAGGTCCAAGACCTACTGTGAAGAAATAGATGCTAGTTTAAAATGCAAGTTTACACTTGATTACAATCAGGTCTCCCAAGAAGTGAGAAAATTTATGGATAAGGACTTCTTATTAGAGAGACAATTAACGTTAGACATGTATTAAAGTGTTTAAAAGACATGTAAATTTGCTGTAAAAAAAAACGTGTAAATTTTTACTATGACCTAGAATATATTTTAATTAGGTATGTGATCAATGTTAATTTGAGTGTATATTATCACTGAAAACGTCCCTTTGTAGTGGCCAAGTTATTATAAATTTAAATTACAAAATCAAAGGCTTATTGATAAGTTTATACTTTACACTTTTTTGTTTTATATATCATTCATAAAATTATATCAAACATCAAAGAAATGTTTTTTTTTTTAAAAAAATAATAATTTGTAATTACCTTGAAATTTTGTAATTTATAAATCTAAGCTTTTAGAATTATATATATATATATATATATTATATATATATATATATATATATATATATATATATGGGGAAGCACCTTTTTTTTAGTTTAATCGATATGTTGTCTTAGTGTAAAAAAATTTACATCATCACCCAATCTCAAATCATTATATGAGTAACTGACTTTGAAAATAGTTAAGATAGTCAAATATTTTTAATATTGATATGACAATTTAAAAAAAATAATATTAATAATGCATATCAATTAAATTATTTTTTATGATACATAATAATATGCTTCTTTTCATTCATCAAAGCTGCATAGGCCTAGCTATATGTATGTATGGTCTCGTCCAAATGCAATTCTGATGCTGTTTTTGTTGATAATTGGCCACAAACAGTGCGGAGGAATGCATGTCATGAAGGGTTTATTGTGATGAGATATCTCATGTTGACAGAAGAGAGAGAGCACAACCCAGGAATTGCTAAAGAGTCTTTGCCTTTGTTGGGAGTGTGCTCCCTCTTCTTCTGTCAGCATCACATGCATGCCTTTGCTTTCTAGCTAAGGTAGATGTGATATATTCACCACTATCTATCTTATACCATTCATGGTAAGTGTGGCTTTTCTACGCTTCAACTTGGATTCATAATATATATGGTTTCTTTACTATTGAAATGATCATCATATGACAAATATCATTTTGTTTGCAATGGGTGTAGGCAGCCCTACGTATATCAAGAGTATTCCTCATCTCGCTTACAAACCCATAATAAAGGAAACACTTAGTCTAGCTAGTGTAAATTATAGATGAAGTGGAAAAGATATATGAACTTATCAGATTATTAGAAGACAAAAAAAATCTTGATGTGGACGTTTTCTTGATTAATTTTGGAATTTTGGAAGCTTAGAGCATCTCCAACGAGGGTTGCTTATGGAGTTCTTAAATCTATGTGGCAAATAAAGAATTATTGTTTATTTTTTCCTCCCATTGGAGTTGATCTATGTGGCAATGTGAGTTGCTTAAAATAAGACATGGTTGCTTATATAAGGACCCAAAAGATAGGTTGCTTATGAATAAAAAAATTAATTTTTGCTCAAATTTCAAGGATGAATGTAAATAAAAAAAATATATAAAAAAATGTAGGTTGCTTAAGAGTTGCTTAAATAGGCACCATTGGAGTAAAAGTATGGTGGATTACTTAAATATGATGTGGTATGACGGGGAACATATCACTCATTTGAGATGCTCTTACAGCTTAAACAGTAGAAATCTATATTTTGAAATAAGGAATGAAAGTAAATTCTATGTATTTCCAAAGTTGCTTACTTGATTTTTTATTTAATTCTTTTCCTTTTGAGGACAAATATTTTTAATTATTATAAATAAAATAATTACTATAATTTCATCATTTAGTTGCTATAATTAGATAATCCCCTTATGGTATGTTTGGATGGATAGGGAAAGGGAAGGGGATAAAATATTGTTTCATTGCTTTAGAATTTTTTAGTAAAGGAAATGAATGGATGGAATGGAAAGGGAACCATTTCTTATCTTCTCTATTTAATTCTCTTTCTATTTTGAACAAATATTTCTAATTAGTAATTTCTAATATTAATTTTTGTAATTTTTACTATATTGTGTTTACAGCTAATCAATCTCAATATATTAAATTACAATACTCAATTCCCAGAAACTCTCTTCTCTTCAGCCTTATGGTGTCACCGAATTAAGAAAATTTTATTTTTAAGTTATTAAAATATTTCTAAATATAATAATGATATTACTACCAAAATCATATATTATTTACTTAATTTCATTTATTTTCTTTTTAAGAAGCATCTTCAAATTTATTAATTAATAATTACTATATTTAAATCTGTTAATCAATTATAGATCGAAAAATCGAATTTTATGCTGGAACTAAGATGAACTAATTGAGTATGCTAGATCTTGACGAACTGGTTAGAGATGATATATACCAGGCAAAACTAATCAGTTTTTTTTTTTTTTTTTTAATGGTGATCATGAGAGAAGTGCCTATGTGCCATGTGGGAAGCATTGCCAAATGACACACCAAAACAAAACGAAAGCTCAAAAAGGAGATTGAAAGGAGACAAATGAGTTTGACAATCGAATGAATTCCATGATCTCTATGTCGTAAAAGGGGGAAAAAACTCTTCTCAAGAAAAATATCAATAGGTTAAAGTAATGTTTTGGTCCCTATACGTGATATTGATTTTCAATTTGATCCCTATACGTAAAAAGTTATCAATTTGGTCCCTATACGTGACGCTGATTTTCAATTTGGTCCCTATACGTAAAAAGTTATCAATTTAGTCCCTATACATGACACTGATTTTCAATTTGGTCCCTATACGTGACACTGATTATCAATTTGGTCCCTATAAGTGACACTGGTTTTCAATTTGGTCCTCACAGCTAATTGGTCCCTATATAAGAGTGACCAAATTGCAAATTATTATCACATGTAGGGATCAAAATTGAAAATAATTGTCACATGTAGGGACCGATTTCAATTTTTTTTTGTTGAATTGGTCCCTACATGTGACAATAATTTGTAATTTGGTCCTCTTATATCGGGACTAATTAGCGGTGAAGACCAAATTGAAAACCAGTGTCACGTATAGGGACCAAATTGATAACTTTTTACATATAGGGACCAAATTGAAAACCAGTGTCACGTATAGGGACCAAATTGATAACTTTTTACGTATAGGGACCAAATTGAAAATCAGTGTCACATATAGGGACCAAAACATTACTTTAACCATATCAATATATCATGACTCAGACATGAATTAACATTTAACAGGACCGTGTCCAAAAGTTCTTGGGCCTTAAGCAAAATTTATATTTAGGAAATACTTCAATATATGATAATTTAAGCAATTTTAATTTTGAAAAAATTTTCTAACGATGCCAACAGTCATAGATATTGTCTTTTTTTTTTTTTTATCAAAGATATTATCTATAATGTTCTATAAACAACATTTAAAAAAGAATTTTATGTATTTTGATATAGTTTAATACTTGTAATGAGATATTAATTTCTTTATACTTCTTTTAATTTAATACCTTCAATTCTGAAAATAAATTAAGGCCTCAATACCAGAATGGTCATCAAAACTTAAAAACTAAGAAATAGAGGAGATAATTAGAATATTAGATAGTTAAGAAAGTTTTGGGATAAATAGTTAGGGAACAAAAAATAATTAACACAATTATTCATGGATATAATTTTTTGGAATATTATAACAATAACTTAGATATAAAATTAGAAATTTATGGTAATTATTATATTGAAAGTAAATTTATTTTAAAGCGGCAAAGAAAACTCAAAATACTCAATAAAAAAAATTATCATCGAAAAAAATATCACCTAATAACATAAATTAATAATAAGTAAAACTTTTTAAGGATATGAAAAACTATTTTTTGGAGGCCTTAGGTGATTGGGGCCTTAGACCAGCCATTAACCTTAGGCTCTACACAGCCCTGAGAATTAAGTTCATGACTAGATAATAAAATAAAAATAAAAAGAGAGAGAAAGACAATCATAAATTGAAAATATCATTAAAAGATGTTATGTCTTGCTATGTTATACAAAAGATAAAATAATCATTCGTAAATAGAGAGAGGTCAGTCCTTCAATATCATTAAGTAACATGAGAGATTAGTCTCCGTAGTTGCGCATGAAAGATATATTGGGAAACCAAAAAAAGACCTCTATCTCTAATCAAATAAGAAAATATAAAAAAAATATCAAGGAAAAAAAGTTAGCAAAGAAAAATCATTAGACGGTGGGGACTCATCGATGCATCATATCAATATTAGAAGTTTTTGGTGAGTAAGTTGAAGTTAACAAAAAAGGATCTGATGCATCATTGTAGAACCGCACTCATCAAAACAATTCGAAGCAGCACTGGTTGCAGAGCGTGAGTAGCTGCAATTTCAGATGCTGCCTTGAGGAGGGAAGGAAGGAGAGTATACATATTAGGGTAAGGACATAATAATAATTTTATAATTAATAAAATATTTTATTTTATTTTCCATCCCATTCGTCCCAATTTAGGAGGGAAGAAAAATGGGGAATGTAATGGAATAAGGCGGAATGGATTTTATTGGGTTCCATCCCATTCTATCATTTTTTATGCAATCCAAACAATGGGACAATTATAACATTTCATTCCATTTCATCTTTTTCCACCAATCCAAACACACCCTAATGATAATCTCTTTAATTAGATAACTAATTAATTCGTTAATATATCCTAAAAATTAATTAATTGTGTTCACCAAAAAAAAAAATTAAGGTGTTTTACAAATATTATAAATATATTCTAAAAGTAATATTATGAAAAAATTTACTCCTTTCCTAAGAGTTTAATCCTTTTTTTTAGGAACTTACCCTAATTAGTCATTTGGGTGTGGGTCCGTCAGAGTATCCCATGATTTAGGCCCTTCGAGTACGCTATGGGACTAATATATGGTTTGACTGATTAAACAGGGTTTTATCCTTAGTTTTTCAAACCCGGGTTCCTTAGATCCTCCTCCTTATAGGACAAGTTACTTTCACTTGACCAACACACTATAACCCTAAACTTTAAACATAATGTGAACAATCTCATTCACTGGTATACATTTTATTTAATTATTTTCTATCTCTTTCCTTTGTCAATACGCCCTTTTTTGTTACTAACTATCTGTGATATCTGAGTGCGAATAGAAAAATGATATTTGAACATTGGGTGCGACATCCGGGTGCAACACCTTGCACTGTAGCTGTTACAGTGCACTTTTTTTTAATTACATTTTTTAATAAATATTTAAAATATTAGATTGTTTTTTTATCATATAAATATTTGATTAATCAAGTATAAATATCTGGTTAATTTAGTTATTTGTTTGGTTAATCGGGCATCCTAAGCTTACTATCATTTTCCACAACATATAAATATGTGGTTAATCACGTACAAATATCTGGTTAATTCAGTTCATTATATGGTTAATGGGTCTTCCTGAAGCTTACAGTCATTTTGCACACTCATGTAAATACATGGTTAATCACGTGCAAATATCTGGTTAATTCAGTTCAATATATGATCAATGGGTCATCTTGAAACTTACAATCATTTTTCACACCCATGTAAATACATGGTTAATCACGTGCAAATATCTGGTTAATTCAGTTCAATATATGGTTAATGGGTCTTCCTGAAGCTTACAATCAATTTTCACACCCATGTAAATATGTGGTTAATCACGTGTAAATATTTGGTTAATTCAGTTCATTATATGATTAATGGGTCTTCCTGAAACTTCCAATCATTTTTCACACCCATATAAATATATGGTTAATCATATGTAAATATTTGATTAATTTAATTCATTATATGATTAATGGGTGTAAAAAAAAATCAACCAAATATTTCAAATATTTATTTAAAAAATATAATTAAAAAAAAGTGTACTACAACGGCTACAGTACCACTACAGTGCAAGGTGTCACACCCGGGTGTCAATCCCGGGTGTGCAAATATCACAGCTCGTGAGAATATGCGGTGGTGGAAAATGAGATACCTATTAGAGAAATGTTTCGGTGACACATTTCCTTACACCTTACACCGTATAGTGCCGCACAGTGCTGCACTGTAGCTGCACTGTAGCATTTTTTTTATTTTTTTTTTAGTTTTGGTTTTTTTTAAATGTTATTTTTTTATAAATAAATTTTTTGGTTAAGTATGTGTAATTATCTGGTGAATCATGTACAAATATCTGGTGAATTCAATTCATTATCTGGTGAATGGGTTTTTTTGAGAAATAAAATTTTTCGTTAAGTGGTGAATCATGTACAAATATCTGGTGAATTCAGTTCATTATCTGGTGAATGGATTTTTTTGAGAAATAATTTTTTTGGTTAAGTATGTGCAAATATCTGGTGAATTCAATTCATTATCTGGTGAATCGGTTTTTTTGAGAAATAAATTTTTTCGTTAAGTATGTGCAAATATCTGGTGAATCATGTACAAATATCTGGTGAATTCAATTCATTATCCGGTGAATGCGTTTTTTGAGCAATAAAATTTTTCGTTAAGTATGTACAAATATCTGGTGCAAATATCTGGTGAATTCAATTCATTATCTGGTGAATGGATTTTTTTGAGTATGTACAAATATCTGGTGAATCAGGTACAAATATCTGGTGAATTTAGTTCATTATCTGGTTAATGGATTTTTTTTATAAATAAAATTTTATTTTTTATAAAAACAACTAAATGTTTTTTTTTAAAAAAAAAAAAAAAAAAACCCTACAGTACCGTACAGTGCAGCTACAGTGCGTCGCTGTAATGTGTAAGCCATATGGTGTAGCATTTTTGTGTCATGCTATCAGCTCTCTACCTATTACCTAGTACGGAAAGAAGGATGATGGTGGTGGAGCAGACCCAAATCAACAAGCAACATGAAAGTCACACAATACAATTAATCAAGACGCTTATTTGTCCCTGTCAAAAATAAATAAATGAATATTTGTCGCAATGCTAGCACGCGCTGCTGGTGGCACTGGCTCCACTAGCATTGGGTTATTTGTACAATAATTTTATTTTATTTTTACTTTTTTTTATGATTTGTACAGAAATTTTAAACCTTAATATTATATATTTTATACTAATTTATAATTTTCTCATTCTATCATATCACAGAGCAAAAAAAGGAGAACCGTACTGTGTCTGGGATGTCCTTTTCTTATTGTCAAAAGGAACTTTTTGACTTAGAATTAGGGAGAACGATTTTTATCGAGAAGGTGTCTTTTCGAGTGATTAATAGCTCAGTCTCTTTTTTTTAATATAAAAAACTAGTCTTTTTAATAATATATCATCGAGATTTGAATTCTGATAATGATAAATAATGGAGCTGTATATATGAGGAAAAAAAGTTGTCGCTTAATTGATACTCTACATTTTCGGGAATTAGTCCTACAGTTACTGACTATAAGATATCCTGGTTCCATCATAGACCTAAACAATAAAAAGAAAGAAAGATTTTTATATTATTTATGAGTCTAATTTTTGTATATTATCATAATTCATAACTAAACTAATCATAAATTATCACATGTAATTGTAATTTTTAAGATATTTATGATAAAAGTCGATCAATTTTAATGATATAATAACTTATAATTAATTGATAATTGGATAACTTTTTACACTGATCTTACATATAACATATCAATTAAATTCATGAGAAGTCCTATTAGAGGCCGTATGGATTTATTGGCTCAGGAGTCTCAGGATCTTAGGAAAATCTCTTTCCCTCACTTTGTGGCATGTTAGTTTTTGTTTTTCGACTTGGCCCTCTTGTCTACCAAAGAAAATAAATTCATGATTTATTAATAATATAAAAATTTTTTTATCCGATTAATTCATTCTGATTAAATCCTTTGTTTTGTTATTATTTAGATAAAACTAAAAATACATTCTTTATGACATTTCTTTTTAATACACTCTATACTATTTGGTAGGGGTGTTCATGTGGGTCCGGGTCGACTCGCTGAACCCGGTAACCCGAACCAAACCGAAGGGTTTGGTTCGGTTTTTTTTCAAGATTCGGGTCCAACCCGAACCAACCCGGTGAAACCCGAAGACCAATGGTTCGGGTAGCGGGTTCATTGATTTTGAACCCATAACCCGTAGGCCCGACCCGTAGGTACATATTTATTTTTTAAAAAAATTTAAACTTAAGGGGCTGCTGCATACTGACTAAGTTAGAAATAGAAAGCAAAGTGTGAGTGACCATTCTGTTCCCCTCACTCGTGCGACTTAGGTTTAGAAAATCCCTAAGGGTGAGTGTGTGACCACTGACCACCATTGTCCCCTTCAGCCCACTCGTCCGCCGCCGCAGCCTCACGCTTGTCCGTCGCCGGCCGCCTCGTGCTCGGCTTCCTCTCGCTCTGTCTAACCTCTGACAGTGTTCGAGCTTCACGTGACAGCCATCGTCCTTCTCCGTCTCGGCGTCTCCGGTTAGGTACGGTGTTCTTCTTTGCACATCCTTGTTCTTGCTACTGATTACCCTTTCATCCTTGACTCCTTGTTACTGCATGTTCATATTTTAACAGTTTGTTTTTTATTTTCATTGATTTTCAATGATTTGTTCACTGATTTTTCACTCATTTGTCACTGGTGTGATTTGTTTCTTGTTACTGCATGTTCATATTTTACCAGATTTGTTACTAATTTTCTCTATTTTTCCACTGATTTTTTCACTGATTTATCACTCATTTATCACTGATTTGTTCTTCGAATATTTTTTTCTTGTTACTGATATATCTTTGATTGATTTGTTACTGATTTCGTCACTGATTTGTTCTTCTGATTTTGTTGTCTAGGTTCTCAGTTGAGATTTGAGACAAATGGAAAGTGGTACTAGGAGTGTTAATGTGCCCACTCAAGAATTATTATAGACATAATTTCGTATGCTGTAATATTTCTAAGTGTGATTGGACCATGATCTTATTTTGGGATTTAACATGTTTATATGACATTATAATTGCAGCATTCTTATGAGTTTTTTTTTTATGGATTTTTAAAATGAGATGAAAACAGGTGCATTCATACTGGACTCGATGGACCCAACCCGAACCAACCCATATTTGGCCGGGTTGGTTTGGTTCGGGTTTGGTGGGTAAAATTAGCAGAACCCGAACCAATCCAACCCGGAGAGCTTTGATTGGTTCGGGTTCCGGGTTGGGCAAAAACCGACCTAACCCGACCCGTATACACCCCTACTATTTGGTGGATTTTATATGGGACTCACTCTCATATAAAATCTACCCAATAATAAAGAGTGTTGAGAGAAGTGTGATAAATAGGATGATGTTAGCATTTGCTCATTTATTTATGAAAAATGCTAATAACACACTCTCTAACACTCACTTTCCAATATAGTCACTCATATTGGTTGAAACTCATGTGAGTCAAACAAAATTCAAATGGAATCCACATGAATTAGTGAGACCTATTTTCAAAATAATGGGACTCACTTAAATTTCAATCAATATTACAAAGTGTATTGAAAAATATTAAAGATTATATTGCTAGCATTCCTCTTTATTTATTTGAAGGAGCATGTACATTTGAAATGAAGATTAGCACATCTTAGACATCGTATCGTCATTAAGGGTTTTCTTTCTTCTTCTTTTTTTGAGCAAATATCGTCATTCAAGGTTGGTTGATACTTGATAGTATTGTTAGATAATATAGCTATTAGCTTGTGCCTTTATGTTTTATTTTTTTTATCTAAGGATAGTCTAGTCTTATATATATATATATATATATATATATAGTTATAGTTATACTAACCAGTGCCCTTAGGGCATTGGTTAAAGAAACCTAAAAAAACAAAAATTCGTTGGTAAAGTAAGTTTATCATTCTTCAAAATATAAAATACATCGAGTCCCAATACCAAATTTCTATTTTTAGATCCTTAATCAATGCCCTTAATCAAGTGAGTTTTTTAAGTGGTTATGTGACATTTTAAAATTATTAAATAACTTTTAATTTTAATAATCTATATATGGTTGTATGTCCAAGATTTGTCCCTCCCACTCATATAGGAAAAGCACTCTAACTATATATATATATATATATATAAGAGTGAGTGAGAGGAATGCACTCATATGGGGCATCTCAAGTGAGAGGAATGTATTATTGTAAGAGTGAGAGGAGCAAATCTGAGCGATTAGACTATATATGGATGGTCAATATAAGAAGTTAGTTGGTGGTCATATGATTACTTAAAAAGGTCACATGCCTTTATATTCTAATATTGACTATTCATATATGATTCAAAGGTCCATATATATAAGAGCATCTCCAATGGGAGTTGCTTAAGGGTTGCTTAATAATAAAATATTATTTTGATATGCAACATATGATTTTGGGTTGCTTAAAATTGGAGAGAGTTGCTTATATAAGCAACTATTCCTTATGGGTTGCTTAAAATTTGTGTGTGTAAATGTAGGAAAGAGAATATGGAATATTGAAGAGAGAGGGTGAGTTAAGCAACTTGTTGTAGAAACTCTCATTGGAATGGAATGCACTCATATGGGGCATCTCAAGTGAGAGGAATGTATTATTGTAAGAGTGAGAGGAGTAAATCTGAGCGATTAGACTATATATGGATGGTCAATATAAGAAGTTAGTTGGTGGTCATGTGATTACTTAAAAAGGTCACATGCCTTTATATTCTAATATTGACTATTCATATATGATTCAAAGGTCCATATATATATATATATATATATATAAGAGCATCTCCAATGGGAGTTGCTTAAGGGTTGCTTAATAATAAAATATTATTTTGATATGCAACATATGATTTTGGGTTGCTTAAAATTGGAGAGAGTTGCTTATATAAGCAACTATTCCTTATGGGTTGCTTAAAATTTGTGTGTGTAAATGTAGGAAAGAGAATATGGAATATTGAAGAGAGAGGGTGAGTTAAGCAACTTGTTGTAGAAACTCTCATTGGAGTGGAAATTATTTGAGTTGCTTAAAATTGAGGTGACCCACTTAAAGAGATAAAGTGAGTTGCTTATATATTGAGCTAAAATGAGTTGCTTATATATTGAGCATTGGAGATGCTCTAAAGAAACTCCACCGTATCCCGAGAAATTTTAAGGTTTTGGTATTGTTATTTTTTTTTTTTACCAATAGTTAAATAAGTTTCCATTTAATAAAGCTATGTCATACAATTTATTATTTAACAGGGAAACTTTCACCCTTTTCGAACTCTGCAGTGTAATTTGTTTAGCAAATTTCCAATTTAGCGTAAGTCGAAAATAATTTACTTATTTGGGGTAAGTCATATATGAGATATACGACTTTGAAGTCGTATATTTATTTACGACTTTACTTTTTTGTTTTTCTAAAAAATATAATGGAAGTTGTACTTCCTATGTACAATTTCTGTTAATTTTTTCTTTACCTGATGACTGGGGTAAGTCATACATGAGAAGTACGACTTTCATTATTTTATTAGAAAAACAAAAAGTATAGTCGTACTTAAAATTTGTATATTCCATGTATGACTTATCCCATATAGATAAATTCTTTTTAACTTACACTAGATTTAAGCAAATTACATTATAGAGGTCAAAAAAACCAACTTTCACTTACTGCAATCGAGTCCCTAACTATTTGATATAATAACATTATTAAGGAATGCGTTTCCATATAAATTAAGATGCATTGCCATGGCAGGGGTAAATAGGTTAAATTACTCTTTTGGTCCCAAATTGTTTTAAAATGTTCAATTTGGTCATCAAGTTTTTAAAATGTTCATTTTGGTCCCTTAAGTCTTAAAACTTATTCAAACTGGTCCTATCGTCAAGTTCCGTCAAGTTGACTAACAGCGACATCCTACGTGGACGTTGACCTTGCTGATGTGTCGTCAATGATCAAACGCCATGTAGCATGAATCTAACGCCATTAGCAACTTAAGTGACGGAAGGACCTATTTGAATAAGTTTTAGGAATTTGAGGACCAAAATGAATATTTTAAAAACTTGGGGATTAAATTGAACATTTTAAAATAATTTGGGGACTAAAAGAGTAATTTAGCCGGGGTAAATAACTGCTGTAAGGCTTGCTTACCAAAAAAAAATAACACTGCTGTAAGGTTCCAATTCATGTTGTGCATGTCCACAACGTGTCGTGGAATTTCTTTTTCTTTTCTGCGCGCTGTCCTCACAAGTTAATTACAAGTCAGACAAAAGAAGCCAACAGAGCATAGAGGCACCCTTTCGGTGATATCAACCTCAAACGCCAAAACTGCAAAGCAGGTCCACAACGGGCCGGTGGTTTCATTGTATTCTCTTTTGACAAATGCTAAATAGCGATGGCTAAGGAGTTAAAAATGATAAGATTTAACATCTTTAGAAGAGAAATTATGTATGTAGTTTACTGATGAAAATTTAATATCTCTTAATTCTTTAATTAGTGCTCACCCTTCTCTTTAGAAGTGAGATAGAGACAGTGATATGGTTCGAATTTATTTTCAATGAAATTTAAAAAATCTTAATTCAGCTAATGAAAATGTTTTATTTGGTCAACTAATAAGAGAGAATAAAGATCAGAAAGCATAGTTACATGATTATAAGGGTCTGAATTTCAACATTTCTCGCGATAGAAACTGGGAGGACAATATTAAGAACAATTTAATATATGTTAAGAATGCACTTCACATATACCAAGTAAAGAGAAAGAACTCAATTTTTGCCTAAAAAAAAAGAATGAACTCAAATCTGAATTGTATTTTTTTTTTACTAAATCACTTCAAATGAGTTGCTTACACTCATATTGTTGCCCACTTAACTTATTTATACTAGTTTAGGCACATTCTTCTTCGCCTTTCTAAACCATATATCTCAAGTAATCTCATGTTTTCAAGACATGATCAAAATCTCATGACTATAAAATTTATGCACCCTTATTATTTTTTTATTATTTTCTCCATCATCTTTATATTTTTTATAGGTTAAAATATCTTTTTTTTTTCCTTAACTTATTTTTTTAGTTTCAATTTGATCCTTTAACTTTTAAAAGTTTCAATTTGGTTTCTTAATTTGTCTTTGTTAACACAAGTTAGTCATCTCCGTCAATGAATCAGTAACGATGTTAACTTTTTAAGTTTAATAACAGAAACTAAAGGATCGGTTTAAAACCTGCTAACAAAGGACCGATTTGAAACTTGTTAATAATTTAAATGATCAATTTCAAACTCACTTAAAACATAAGGGACTGAAAGTTAACACTATTACCGACGTCATTTATAAAGATGACTAACTTGTGTTAATAGAGACAAATTAAGAGATCAAATTAAAACTTTTAAAAGTTAAGGGATCAAATTGAAGCTAAAAAATAAGTTAAGAGACCAAAAGAATATTTTAGCCTTCTTTATGCATTGTATTATACGATTCTTTCAAAAAATAAAAATAATATCATATACGTAAATTAGTCGTGTACCATTCCCTTCGTCCCCTAGATACTAAATTGAATCTTCTTTGAATTTTTGATATACATTAAAAGGCATCCTTTCCCCATTTTTTTTTTTTGTTTGGAATGCACCTAATTAGCCATTTGAGCCGAATGGGTCTACCAGAGTATTCCCACGGCTTAAGCCCTTCAGGCCCGCTATGTGACTAATATCTGGTTCGGCTGATTGAGCAGGGTTTTTACCCCTTGGTTCTCAACATCCCAATGGGGTGACTCCACAAGGATTTGAACCCGGGTTCCCCAAATTCTTCTTCTTATGAGGGCTCGTTGCTTCCACTAGACAAAAAAAAAAAAGAAGGCATCCTTTCCTTTGAAACATTGGGATGGAAATAGTTTAAAAGTAAAATAAAAACGTGATGAGAGTTATAAGGTGGTTAAGGTAGTTTGGGGAAGAGACATAGGATTTGGAGTGATAAGAGGTCATGAGTTCAACTGAACTAACATAACATACTAATTAGTAATTATTAACATTTACCTATAAAAAAAGTCTGACGAGAATTGTCAAAATCATCCATGGTTCACCAAGTAAATCTGACAAAATTGCGTAAGAATTTCAAGAGAAATCTGACAAAATACATCACGTTCATGTCCATTGATTATAAAATTTTTGCAGGATAATAGATGCAGCGAAGGAGGAATAAATAACCATAACGATCCATCTTCTTGATTGATATACACATGCATTGACTTTTCATATAACAAGAAAGAGGTTCAATAACATAGAAGTGTTTTAATGACTACATAATGCATCACTCCTTATTTTCTAATTATTATTTGTAACTGCTTCAACCCTTTTTGATCATATTTGTTCAACCATGACTTTCTGTTCCTTGAGACACTGGTTCAAAATTCTTGCCAAAAGGCTTCTGCTTCTGCTTGGACATAAGATGGGTGTGATATAATATGATATTAGGCTTTATATCGAAGTCCCTAATAAAATGATCTTTTGCTGTGTTTGATACTTGCGGATCTTGAACAAGTTCTTTAATTGCTTCAGGCATAGCTTGCCCATTCATCATATTCTTCCAATACTCTCCCAGGTCTCTGCTTGCATGGCTGAGGTCTGCAACCTATTTCAGTAGAGAGAAAATACTAGAAAGGTCATGACATGATAAACTCATTCATTGATTCAAATTTCATACACAACTGTGTTACTTGGATATTGAAACAAGTAATCCTGCACACCACTTTTTACTCTCATTTTATAATTATTCATTATTTACCCATTATTATTTTCAAAGCATTTTTTTCTCTCTATAAAGTAGGTATAAAAGGGACCTTAAAAACAGTGTTTGAGAATATCGTTTGAAATCACACAAATATTCCAGATAGCTTTGTTGGATGCATGCAATGTAAGTTAAAGAGAAGCAGCTTCAGGAACGATAAAATGAACTTTCATAGATCAGCTTCTAGGAAGCTTACCTGCAGGAGAAGAGAGAAGACTATAAACAAAGCAAAGAAGGGCTTCATTTCTTTTCTAGGAAGTGGAGTACTCCTCGTTAACTAGGATAGGATCTCAAGAGCCATTGACCACGGTTTCTTTTTAAAGGCCAGAAGTGCCTCAAGAATCACCCTACATACATAATTACCAAATACGACGTTGTTGTTGTTGTTGTTGTTGTTTTTTATTTTTTTTTTAACATTGCACTCGTTATGTTTGGGAGGATGGAATGAGATGCTAGTAATTGACTGTGATGGTGAAAATTCATTAACTCATTGTTTGGGAGTTCCTTTATTAATGAAGTAGGATGATTAAGATCAATGGTAACCCAAACTACTCAATTTCATCCAAACCCTCCCATTTTCACATACCCTCCAAATTGGGGGTTTGAGATTTCATTTTATTCCCTCATTAAACCTTCAAATAATGAAATGAGATACTTTTACCTTTCCACTCCACTCTATTACTAATTGCTTTATTATTAACCACTCAACTTTATCTCCTTAAAAACTTTCAAACATTACCTTACAGGATACCATATCAATGTGGGTATAGTTTATTTTCACATTCCTTTTTCGCCATATTTCTTTTAGTATCTACTTTATAATGATGGATTATTTATTCATTTTGTTTCTAAAACAAAAAACTTTTGATAAATAATTATAAAATAAATATAAAAATGTGTGAAAAAAAAGGTAAGAAAGGATACCTTTTTTTAAAAAAATTAACAGGCTATTAATATACTCTCATTTATATTTTTGGAGAAGCATATTCACAAGTTACACCAAGACTTTTGTAAAAAAAAAAAAAAAAAAAAAGGAAAAAAAGAAAAGAAAAAAGAATGTGATAACAAAGAAAGAAAACGTTTGTGTTTGCTAGAAATGAAGAAAGAGAATACAACAAATGAAGATTGAGTCAAATGTTGGCCCAAAGATTCTAAAGTCTAAACAGACCCACTGCACCCCCAAATGCCAATGAGCCCATTCCGCAACTGGCAGACAACTTAAAATGCAAAAAGGAGATGAACTCCGAAACACACATAACAGAAACACAAGGATAAGTAGCCTTTATTGAGGTACACAAGTCTGCAATAAATCATAAATCATTTGTACTAATTCATATTACATATAAGGGAGCTGTAATGTTCCAAAAAAGCCTAATAAATGGTACACTGAATGTGCCCAAGCCCAGATTGCATGTGCAGAGCTTGACACAAATGTGCAATATGCTAGATGCTTACTTTACCTTGAATTTTAGATGGTATGTAAGAGTCTGACAAGAACGAAAGTGTATGCACAGATAACGCTTCAATCTCGAACTTCACTCCTTTCTGCAGCATCAGCTTTAGCTCCAACCTTCATATGCAACATGAAGACAAGACACACAGCATCCAAACTCCATCCATTAGATGGAAGAAAAGAGAAATCTCAGGGAATGTAAATGAATATCACCTCCATTGTGGCACCTCCTTCTGTAGGTAGCATCTAAGCAACATGGCTTCAACTTTTCTCTTGTCTTCCAAGAATATTGAAGACACAATATTGATCAGATCAGATATGTAACTGTCATTCTGAAACACTACAAGTAATACCCTTACCCTCAGTAGTCAAAGGAAGAAGGCACTGCTTTGGAACAAAATATCTCTCTTGAGTCTGAAGGAAAAGCTCCAAGCCAGTGTATCTCGGGGACACGAAGATGTTTCGTGTCATAGGCCATTTGCTAGCATAAAAGTGGGGAATAGATTATTAGTCTGGCTCTGGCAGGATACGAAACTGTTACTCAGCCAATAGAAAGATATTTCAATCTACTTTATCCTATATATTTCATATTCAGAACCCTATAATGATAATATGATATACATGAATTGATAAACTAACAAACAAACACTAACCATGGAACCAAATCTGTAAGTGGTTAAGATGTCAAAGCCATAGGGATCACAATCTACCAGACAATAAGCAGGCAGGTGCAAATTCTCAACTAGAAGCCGCAAAAACCTGTTAGGATAAAAAAAGCCGTAAAGTCAAAGAAAGACCAAGCACGCACATTCGCACATGTGCACAGACAGACACATTAATGAAATGTGAAATAAAAGCTGGCATATGGCTTGATAGCATGATATCTTAGGCATGTGAAAAAGATTTTGCACACCTTCTTGTTGGAATATCCGGGTAGCCTCTTCCCTGTGCAAAGATAAAATTCAAACATAGCAGCGTTGTAAAAGAAACTAATGTCTTTAGAAAAGTACTCACAGTGATGATGATGCAATGATTTGCATTACAGAACTGGTCGTTTGCTAGTCTTTGGAAAACTGCAAGTGAATTTCAATATGGACTGTCTTTTCAATACGAACTATATCAGGAAAGAACCATCCTTATTTTTCTTTACTTTTTTCCACCTCTTTTTGTCCAAAACACAAAAAATGCTTACCAGATTCTTTCTCCACAACTAATATGTAACGGGCAACACTAATGATATCTATGCGCTATAGTTAAGCAATGTTTCTCCCCATCTCTGATCACTTAGTATTTCAACTTAATATGAAGTAGAAAATATCAATTAGAAGGAAACTAAACAATTGCAGTATATTTTCCTGGAAATTAGGATACCTTTAACTTCTTCAACATGAACAGGAACAGCGTGGGCCTGCAGAAAAGCTAAACATATGTAATATAAATGGTAAAAATTATTAATACATTGAGTTTAGTTCTTCATACTTACAGTGTTGGGAGAACTGATGCAGTCAAACATCCTTTCTCCTTGACCTATAGCAGATATAAATGTCATCCTTAAGTCTTACCAGTTAAACTCATTTGAGATAGTATAGAGAACTGAACAGGAAGCAAAAAAGTACCAGCTTTGAGAAAACTTATTAATAATTGTTAATGTGGCAGAAGAATTTAGATGGAAGAATGACACATATGCCAGCCTCATCAATGTACAAACTACAAAGCATAAACTACAAAGAACCATAATGAAATCATATTTTATCACTCATCATTTATGATATCAATGGAGTTTGCCAAACCGACAGGAGATCTTAGAATTCCACAAAAACAGAAAATCATAATTTGTATGCTTTGAAGTTCATATCAATTTTTAGATGCACCAGTGGCAAGAATTTATGTTATACAAAAATATATACACGTTTATAAAATAGTATCACAAGTGAAACTATTATTATCATTCATAAAAAGAGATTTCAGACAGCAAAGGGTTTGTCCCAAGATTGAGTGTGATCTCATATTGTACCCATTCCCAGCAGAAACCTGCAAAAATGAAATGTAAAAATATAAGCATCCCAGACATCGGCAACTTATATTTCGAAAATTAAAATGAACAAACAGCAAGAGAAGCATAACAAAAATATCTAGGGCCAATAAACATTCCCTTGATATCTGTAGTAGTCCCCTATAACTATTGAGTAGACTCAAAGACAGGATGTTAAAAGCTGGAATACACCAATCAAGTAGCATTAAGAAATTGTGCAACTTTCGCAAGAACACTCTTTCTCCCCCAACTCATATGCTGTAGGAACTAGGAACACAAGAATGTTTGGGTTAACATTACACACCCAGTTTTACTTTTGCTATATCTCCTTCTTCTGGTGCTAGATGAGTGGTATTTCAGGTTAGAAGAGCTACTATTGAATACACTAAAGCCCATGGTGACTGAGAAAAGGAATTCAGAGAACAGTTTTATCAACCAAATCCATAACTTTTATCCCAGTGTTAAGAGATCCAAACCAGAAGAGAAACAGCAAAAGAGATTAAGTACCAAAAAACCTACCACATGAAGGTTATGGCGACTGCAGTGCATAAGGACACATATATCATTGATTGCACGGTCCACAACTGACTGATCTGCATTGTGAAAAGAAATAGAATACATGATAAAGAAGTCAGTATGTCGTGGAGAAGTGAAACATTCATTCACCATACAGAGAATTCTTTTAAAAATTAGCAATTTAGCAGTCACGGCACTCCCTTCAAACAACCTTATGTACATGATCGTGACAAGTTAAACCTGAGTATAATGAAGAATCATAAAAGACATTTGCAAACTCTTGCCAAGAGAAGACATTGAGCTGTTTATATACGTGAAGATAACAGGATAAATAAAAAGGAAAGCTTCTAAAGCCAGGAAACTTGATTTCAAGTTTCAACCTAACAGCTGTGGAGAAACAACATTCATACTTTAGTCAATGGTATTCTATAATTCTCACAAAATCAAGTTATCATAAAAGGTGGATCCATGAAACAAAAAGAACACAAAATAGGAAGAGAAAGACAGTTGAAGCCATAATGTGTCCTAACTCAGTAATGCAAGGTAATTCCATCTTTCAATATGGGTACTGCATTGCCATAATTCGTGGCAATCTTTCATCATATGTTTCCAAAATCAATACAACTCCACTTATACTTCCAACGGATGGATCCCATTCATCATCTAGTTAAGTAAAGGTGACAATAAAGAACATTTATCCATGTTGCAAATAAAATTACAAAATGAGAGATGGAAACTCACCCAAGAAGACAGATGGGTGCATGTAATAAATGTCTCTCCGAGAACTATGCTTGTTCTCTTGCAAAAGTTTCTGAACAATCAGTAGCACTCTCAACATTACATCTAAAAGACACCCAAAACAAAAACCCATCAGCACATTTAAACTCTAACTGACCCACTCTTTTTTTTTTGTCAAATCCAAAATTATTGTTTATACTCCGTTCGTCCACTTCTATCTGTCTTTTTTTAAAAAAAAAACAATATAATAATAATAATAATAATAATAATAATAATTCCCAATTTATTATTATGCAATGTTTTCAAAAATTGAATAGTATTTCTTTACTTTATCATTGATATTAATAATTGAACAAAAAGAGAAAAGAGTAATAGTCTGATAATGATATTTGAAGTATTTGAACTAATCATCTTATATTAAAAGAGGCATAAATGGGAAATTATAATGACGTATATTCGAGATGGCTTAATTACATGCGATTAAAATTCCAAGTCGTGAAAATGAAAGGTAGAGGATTAAGTATATATAGGTGGAGTGACCTAGTCTGTGTAGACGGGATTCCCTGGAAAGTGAGAGAGTTTCGTTTCCAGAGGGCAAACCGGAGCCACAAGAGCTGCATAGAACAAAAGGGTGAAATGAAATAATATTAATAACGGTTGGATTCAAGTGTAAAATAATAATAGAAAAAGAAGGAATAGGTTAGGTAGGAACCAGTTGGAGTTGGAAAAGGGGTGGGAACAGTAATTGGTGAAGCGGGGAATGAGAATGAGCGGTGAGCGTCCGCTGGTGAGGTCTACAAGCAATGATCGAGTGAATTCTGCAAATGCAAAAGAATTGGAAGGGATTAATGTGAAAGTGAATTAAGAAGTTATAATAGAAATTAGATTCTCCACCTTTAATTTTGGTGAGAAGGTGGAGACTCCGTGACTCTGACTCTGATTGGGACTTCAACAACCTTTTTTCCTCCATTTTCTCTTCTCTTCTCTCAGTTCTCGCCACACCCACCTCCGTATCTCTCTCCCCTTCTTCTTGACTCCTCTCAGTTTCTCGCGTCGCGTTGGTTCCACGCCCGTCAATTCCACGCTGACGTAAATTTTAAGCCTCTTGTGAAATAAGGAAAAAATAATTAATTTACGGTTTCTTCATTATAAAGTCTGAATAATACATGGTCCCTGTTTTATTTTATTTTATTTTTCCGAAACGATTCTTTATCTTACAAAATTTATATCTATTTAATATTTATCATACCGTATTTTAATCAGAAATGATCATATTTTTAAAATATAAAGGTTAAATTATATTTTTAATCTCTAAATTATTATTAAATGTTCAATTTGGTCCCCAAATTTTTAAACAATTCATTTTGGTTTCCTAATTCACGGTATTTTTATGTTAGTAAAGTTGGACAGTGTCATTCATATATAAAAATGAAATAGATGTAATATATACAATATGAATAAAATATTATTTGGTTATCAAATCTGATAGCACTGATAACGGAACTTTGCATTTTAACATACTATTTTCCTCTTCACACAAGATGCCAATTGCCAAACCAACTATAAATAAATAAATTAAAAAATGTGTAAATAACATGCTTACATTCCAAAGTGATGATGGAGGGCCATGTGCTCAGAGTCATGGGTCCATATCCTAATATAGCCGTTGCAAAAGCTTCATTTGTTATGCTTTTATGTTATTTTCTGTCCAAAGTCTTATGGTCAAAGTAATTTAAACATAGAAATTTCTTCATAAACATTTAGGACTCTGTATTGAAGGCCTCCATTCATTATCTTCTCCTTATTAGAAGAACATGTTAGCTTTAACACAATTACATCTCAGCAAATTTAACCATGCTTGTAGATTCAAACATCAGATGACTAATTCAATAAAGCATTCAGTTAGAACACCCACATGAATGGGTTGGTAACAAACACAATGCCATTTGTGCGTTTGCAGACAGCAAAAGATAAGAAATCACCTAAAAGATGAAGACAAATTGTTACTGGATTGAAACTTGAGAAAGAAACATGACCAAAAACAAAGTTAATTTCTGTATGTGCTAACTACTAAGCTTCTGTGCCTTGAATATACTAACTAAGCTTAGACCAAGAAGTTCAATGGATTAGCTTTGAACTCCTGTCAGTGAACTATGCCTTTTCCTAGTATTCATTCATATTACAGAACAGCAACATTACAACAAATCCCTGAAAAGAATTAAAGAATCAAATGAATAAGTTCAGCAACTTCAGTCAATCTTGATCTCACACATGGACTGGTTGGTATTGAACTCTTCAGCATCTGAAACAATGTCATCAATACTCAGTGGCAGGTCAGATGAGAATGTGAGGCTTGGCTTCACTTTTGGCACAACAAGAGGTGCAGCTTCATTGTTTAGAATCTGAAGGACTCTTCTCATGGAAGGCCTCTCTGCACTATCCGGGTTAGCACAGCTCAACCCCAACAACAACAGCTTCCTCATTTCCTCCTCCTCAAATTCTCCATTCAATTTTTTATCTGCTGCTTCAATTATCTTCCCTTCAGAGTGCAGCCCCCAAACCCAATCAATCAGATTCACCATTTTAGGCCCTTCCATTTCAATTGGCCTCTACCCACAAGCCACTTCAAGCACAACCACCCCATAGCTGAAAACATCAGTCTTATCAGTTGCCTTTCCATACTGAAGATACTCAGGTGCAAGGTATCCCATAGTTCCAGCGGTTAATGTGGAAACAGGACTCTTATCATGATCCATGAGCTTTGCCAGTCCAAAATCCCCCAACCTTGGGTTGAAGTTCCCATCTAGCAATATGTTCCCAGTCTTAATGTCTCTATGAATCACTCTTTGCTCACATTCTTGATGAAGGTAAACCAGCACAGAAGCCAACCCAACAGCAATGTTGAACCTGTGAGACCAATTCAACAACTTCCCCCTTTCTGATTCTTTGTAAAGCATCTTATCCAAGCTCCCATTAGGCATAAAGTCATAGACAAGAAGCAATTCACCCTTCTCAACACACCAACCTTGAAGCTGAACCAAATTCTTGTGCCTCAAACCAGCTATGATGGACAATTCAGACAAAAACTCAGTCTTTCCTTCATGGGAGTGCCTTGACCTCTTCACAGCAGCAATGGTTCCAGAAGATATAAAGAAGGCCTTGTACACAGTCCCAAAAGATCCATGACCAACGATCCTGCTAGGATGAAACTCTCTTGTAGCAGATTTCAAATCTTTGTAATCAAACTCCCTAGGACACGCCACAAACTCAGCCTTAAAACTCTTCCTTTTCCTCACACCCCTCCATTTCCTAACAGAAACATACCCCAAGATCAAGAACACTAGAAAGCAAAACGCAGGACCCGCAACAGCAACACCAATCCCAAGCCTCTTGCCATGTTTCTTGCCAGAATTGGATGATCCATTGGTGCCAACTGTTACACTGACTGAGTTGTCAGAAACATTGTGAGGATGCAACCTTGGTCTTGCAGGAACAAACCCAATAGTCTTGAAGCTCCAACTTTCAATTTGATGAAGCTCAGTGCTTCCTTGAGTAGAAGCAGAGAACCCCACATACATAACCTCCTTCAAGTGTGGAGAAAGATCAACGTGAAGAGTGAGGACAGGGTTGAAAGGCTTTGGAGAACTTGCATAACTCAAGAAAACGAAAAGGGTGTTCTGTTCACTCTTGTAGTCAATCCAACAAGTGATGGCGTTCCCACTCTTGAGATCTATCCCATGCAAGATGGGGTTAACGGTTTTGATGGAGTTGAGAGTGTCGATGTCGAAACCAAGGTGGTTCTCGTTGGGGTCGTTGAGGTTGGGATCTTGGTGCGTGTCGAACTCCACAGCGATGAAGTTGGTGGTGGGGAGTCCAAGGTTGGTGGTGCCGGTGGTGGTGTTGTCGTGGGAGAGGAAGAAGGCTAAGCCGTCGCCGAAGGATGAAGGGTTGAGGTTGGTGATGGAGAAGGTGAAGGTGGTGGAGAAGGAAGAAGTGGTGTTGGTTATTGGGTCGAAGAGGGTGATGGGGTTGTTGTAGATGATAGCTCCGGAGCTTGATGTGGGAACGTCGATGGCTCTCGTGAGCCCAACGACGCCGTTCCTGAGGTAGGAATCGCCGAGGAGGGTGATGTTGCGGAGGCTGAAGGATGCGAAGTCGAACCACACGTCCTCTGCATTCAACAACGTGAAGAACAAGAAGAGCAAGAAGATGGTAAAGAAGTTTCTTGTGTGAGGAGTGGCCATGGATGGATTCAAGTTCAAGAATAGATGTAACATGTGAATGTGATGTAATGTGAGGTTCAACTGTTCAAGAACGAGTGAGTGAATGAATGAGGATACAGCCAGTTTGGTGGTTTAAACCTGTCAAAAAGAGGGCGCGTCTGGCAGTGGTTTGGGTTCAGTGCTTTTCAAGGTTTTAAATCATGGTCACGGTCTCGTTGCGTTTTCAATTATTACGAATAATTATAAAAAAATTCAATCGATGTGATTATAATAACAGTCACGATGTGGTTTTGACGACTGCCAAAATCAATACGTCGCAGTCTAGATTTCGATTTCGAACCCAGATTTAAAACCTGCTGTGCTTTACAACGGTTTTATTATAAAACTAATTTACGCATTGCAACTTGCAAGGAAGTGCACAATACACATACATATATGAACAAATAGTGAGGTAATTCTTGATATTTGATAAAAAATAATGGAGATGCAATATAATACAATGTTGATTTAAGAAAGGTGTGAAATCATTGAGAAAGGTTGAATAAAGCATTCGTAAGTGGATAGGATAGGGCCTTGATTCCTTGTTCAGACCCATGCCAGCATGGCAGGGAGAAGGGAGATTCTTATTTCTCACATGCTAGTGTTGTAATGTATGATGATTGATATTATAGCCGTTATGAATGTGTTGTTCAATAATAATATCATCTCCTATCTAATTTCTATGCAGTGCCTCATTGTCGTCAAAGTCTAAAGTAGAGTCAAAACCATCTAGAACAATGACATTACGGTGGCTTTTTTATTTGGGGATGCAATTTTGTTTTATATTTATCAATTTAGTGCAATTTTTAAATTAATTATCAGGGTGATGTATTTTTAAGAAAGACACTACTTACCATGACTTATTTCGATTGATAGCAAGTCCGAATTTTTTTTGACAAATAGCAAGTCCGAATTGGTAATCACAATTTATTTCTATCATCATTATTATTATTAATTTTATTTTTAAGCCGTGCTTGCAAGTCCTAATTGTCGTGTCGACGATCTCTTCTATTTTTAGTTTTTTCCTTATATTTTTAGTTTTTTACCATGGGCCTTAACTTCTAACTTTTCTGATTAATTGTGATACCTTAATTTCCAACTTTTCTGATTAATTGTGACCAATCAGAAGAGTGTGCATACAGATGGATGAAGCTTGGATTAGGCCCGTTTAGGAAGTGTCTCCGGAGAAACTTGAGTAAATACCCAAATTATAAAGTAGTATCAACTTAATCCTTGAAGTATCAACTCAGTCTTTAAAATTATTAAAATTCTAAAAGCGTCCCTGAATGATAAGTTGATAACAATTTGATCATTCATTTTACTCATTTAATATCAATTAAGTCCCTGAAACTACAAACTTAAAATCAACTAAGTCCATTCGATTTTCAACGGAGGGACTAAGTTGATTTCAGTTTTACAATTTCAAGGACTAATTTGAAATTTTGATAATTTTAAGAATTAAGTTGATACTACTTCACAATTTTAAGGACCAAATATTTACTCGGAAAAACTTTGTTATCCTGAAAAGACAGATACACCCCCAAAGAAATGCATTTCTCTCCCCTACCCTAGCTGAACTTGGTGAACCTTCTTCTTCTCTGATATACTCTCTCAACTTCTGGTCATTGTCTCAATCCAACGCGCGACTCCTCTTATGCATCTCTTGTTAGGAAGGTCGCAGGTCGTTCAACCAGAGGAGGGAGGGAGGAGCTGTTTGAGGTTCAAAAATAAAGATTGAGGATTTTGTTAATAAAACAAAATAAAGCTTGATCTATCCCTAACCTCCTCCGACGACACATTATAATATGTTATTTATTTTTTATATGTATTTTTAAATATTTATTCAGACTTATATAACCAAACCGTAAATTATTCTTATCTCACACAGCTCGCTTAAAATTCACGTCAGCGTTGAATTCACGGGCGTGGAACCAACGCCACGGCTTGTTGCATTATAAATGAAAGTAGAATTCAAAGAAGGCAACAACTGAGAAGTGAGAAGAGAAGGTGATCGCGGAGGAGCACTCAACCACAACCAGCGGAGGTACTCACTACTCATCCATCCTTCTCTGCTACTAGTGCTACCTAGATAATCATTCAATTTTCTTCTCTTTTCAACACTCATTGCTTCTTCAATTTGAATGAAACAGACAAGTAACATAATATGCGACTTCTTTATGATTTCCAATAACATAGGCATTGCTCGAATATACTTGAAGATTTTTTTTATGAATTTCAAAGAGTTCCATTGGGACAAGTCTTTGTTGAACAAATTAATCAAACAATTCAACAGGGAATGTTCTATTTCCTTCTTGCCTACTTGTTGATTTTATATTTTTATTCATTGAAGTTCTTTATGAGTTTTATTTTTATGTTTTAAAGTTTCTTATGAAAAACCTTGACATTAAGCTGACTTGTGATAAGTTTTATTGCAAAGTTTTCGTAAAACCTTGATTTAATGGGCGAAAGAAAATTTGTGAGGAAATGTTCTGTTTCCTTCTTGCTTACTGAGTAGTATATTTCAGATCAGTACTCTTGAAATATAATTTGAGTATGGGCTTCCATAGAGCTCCAGATGGCAATACTCACAGGGAATAACATCACTGGAGGAAGTACTGACACTATAGTAGAATAGTTTCTATGTACAGAACCGAAGTGGTTATTAGTCAAGTATGATAAAATGATGTGCTAAAGTGATTGTATTTGTGATTAGCCACATTGTTCAGTGTCCTCCTTGTGATATTAGAGCATTGTTCGGTTTTAAGATATTAGAGAATTGCCAAATAAATTATTTGGCATAATAGTGAGCGGGCACAAAAATGTCTTTAAAGAAAAAATTTAAATCAAAGTAGCACAGCAGAAGAATATAGAATTTAGTAACATTTTACACTAGGGAAGTATAATTGTCATAAATATTTAGGCACATACCATATTTCATCAAGACCCTTCTATGTTGTATTTGCAGCTTCATATTCTATCAGTGCTTGTTTGGTTAAGAAAGAAGAGCATGGTTGTCATTGATGTTTGTAACTCGAGTTTCACAACTGCATCTCTCCAAGTTTAACCGACCAAAACGCATCTTGTCTTCATTTGGACCACCAAATTCCAATTCCAAGTTCAATCATGGATGTTCCGTTGCCACTTGATAAATTAGCTTTACAACTCATCAGTAAAGAGTCCCCCCCTAGAAACACACACAAGTATGTTAGTTTTTTTTTTTATATTATTAATATTATTTATTATTTTATTAGTAATTTTCTATTGATCTTCTTATGAACTATAACATTCTTTGTCTCTAAAAAAAACAGTGGCAAGATATATGTAATTCTAGTGGCAACTGGAAGCTTCAATCCACCTACTTTCATGCATTTACGCATGTTCGGTGAGTTGCATTTATTTAGAGCTCGCATCGTTTCCTTTGTTTTCTTTTCCTCAAATTTGCTTCCTACCAAATTGTTATTCCATTATGCATTAGACACTTGTTACTGCTTTTGCACTTTTTAAATTCAAATCTGACTAGTTTTAATTCTTCCCCATCTCTCTCTCTCTGACAAAAAGGAAATCACATCTTGAATCTAAGTTTATGTTTTGATTATAAATGATCGCTACCATTCTTTTCTATTGTTGAGTCTAAAAGAATTAGCAAAAGAATAAAATTTTAAGATCTCAGATGCATCATGTGAAGAAAAACAAGAGTGCTGAGGTTTCTGGATTGAATAGTAGCTAATGGTGCATAATATAATAACCGTTAATCATCTTACTATTTACAGTGGTTCTCAAGGTAGAAGTATGTAGAACTCCCTATAATTTGATTCTTTTCCCAATATATATCAGCACAATAACTGTTCTTTTGGCATTTCTTGCTCCAACATATGAATATTATACCAGGATGACTGTTATATGGAATCATCTACATATAATATGAATTGCTATTGAAATTCTAAGCTTTACAAAGATGATTATATGAAAACTTGCATAGAACCAATTCATATCTGTGGTGTCTTCCTGTGAGTCTGTACTTTGTAAATTAAGGAAATGAGGAGAGATATATATTCAGAATATCACCTCTAGTTCACCTCGAGTACTACTTGATGGAATTTCCTTGACATAATTGGTTGAATGTTGTTTACTTTAATTTTCAATTTCATTTATTTTCTACTTCTCTGATATTTTTAAAAATATTATGGATATTGCCCTTAGAGCTTGCAAGAGATGCTTTGAATTCAGAAGGCTACTGTGTAATTGGAGGTTACATGTCACCTGTGAATGATGCATACAAGAAAAAGGTATGTTGCTGTCAAGCAAAGAGACAAAATATTTTTTTATTTGTTACATTCATACATGTCCATTTCCATCTAAGTGTGTCTTTGGATTGGTTGCAAAATTATTTCAATAATCGATTATATGCATAATCGATTATTGTTATAATCGATTATAATATAATCAATTTTATGTTTGGATGTGTTTGTTAAAAGGTGATTTTAAGATAATCTATTTCGTTTCGTTATGTAAAAAAGTCACTTTTATTCAGTAAATTATTAAAAAAAATGAATTATTTGTATAATTTAATAACATCTATAATATTTAGTTGATAGTTAGTTTTGCATGAGTAAGATGGGAAGAGTGTTATTGGTTATTTGGTTTCAAAATAATCTAACGGTTTTTTAATAAGCTTCAAACTTCAAGCTTTTCTAAAAATCACTTTTTTCTCATCAACAACTTTTTTTTTTTGGTAATTAATCAGGTTTAGCAAACATATTGGATTAAACCTATAACAACTTTTTTTAAAAAGCATAATCAAAAACTTCTAAGCAAACTTAATTATAAAATAAGGAAATAATATGCCTGGCATCTAGGAAACTGTTAGCAGACCTCCAATAAGAAAGGTCTATGATGGGACGTACAGGAAGGGGAATAGAGTAGAGCCCTTCGATGTTGTTAACAAAAATAATAATAACTTTCAATGGAAACAGTTAGAAAGTGGTACAACTGGAGTTAGTTACCAGCAGCTGTTGGAGGTTATAACCCTGTTTAGGAGTGAGAGTGAGAGTGAGGGGGTCCAGGACTTTCGAACACTTGGGATTCATTTCTGTCTTGTCTTCCCTTGTCTAAGTATCACATTCATACTGTCTCGGAGAATTGTTTCTCAACTATATCACCATTTTCTACCTATCTCTAGTCCAGTTCTATTAGAAACACTGAAGTTATTATGAGATTCTATCAACAATTTGAAAAACTCCTTCATTTTATTGTTAGTTTTTTTTCTTTTTTGTCCTTTGCATTTAGACAAGATCAAATCCTGCGATGTTATTCATGGAAGCAACTTTTTGGGGGTTGGGGATGAGGGCAATATCGATGATATGATACTATTAATTTCACAGCCACACATTGGTCTAATTGATTTTCACTTGATGCTGGTACAGAGCCTAATATCTGCTGAACATCGAATACGTTTATGTCATCTAGTCTGTAAAAGTTCAGAATTTGTAATGGTTGATCCGTGGGAGGTAAATTACTCTGCGTTAGTTTTCTCATGTCACTCTATATGCTACGCATGTAAAAAACTTCATTATCCAAGATTTGAAGTTGAGAAACAATGCTTTGGTATCATTTAGCATTGTGAGAATTAGAAATAAAATGCTTTGGCTGGCCTCGCTTCCTCATATTTTCCTTTTTTGTATGGATATAAACTCCTACAGGCAAATCAAAGCACATATCAACGCACTTTAACTGTTCTGTCCAGAGTCCACAGTTCAGTTTGTGAGACGGGGTTGGTATCTAGAGGTATGCTCTGCAAACAAGTCTTCAATAAAAGCACATTTGTCAAGAAGAATAAGAGGAAAGCATACTAGTATAATTACCATCCAGAATGCTCCCCCTCCCCCCATCTTTATATTTAAAACATGGGAAAGAAGAAGCAAGACTGGGGCTTTTAAGATTGAAACTCCGGTCACATGAGTACTAATCCCTGTTATGAGGTGTTCATTTAGGAATGCTTTGTTATTTAAATGATTAATATATGGATTTTAATGTTAGGGCATGTTTTCTTCCCTTTTGGTTTTAGGTGGTCCATTGAATCTAGTATTTTTAGAATTCCTTAGTGCTATGTGGATACATAATCGGCCAGCTTATTTGGTTAAGCCTTCAAAACTGATCTATATGTTCACTGATTGTTAATGTGACTGTAGTCTAAAATGATGGCAATACAATAACTTGCTTTTGTATTGATTTGTGTAGAATCCCTCAAGGTCATGCTTGTCTGCGGTTCTGATCTGCTTCAATCTTTTGGCATTCCTGGATTCTGGATTCGTGACCAGGTGCTTATGCATTTAATATAATAGAAAATTGTAATATTGTATATAACATGATTAGCTTCATGTTGAATCATTTGTGGAAATAATGGACTATAATTTTCTTATTCTGCTTTAGGTTAAGACTATATGTAGAGATTATGGAGTAGTCTGCATTCGCAGGGAAGGACAAGATGTTGAGATGATTGTGTCTAATGATGAGATTTTGAGTGAGAACCAGGTATATCAGACATCTCAAACTTGTAATATTTATGTTTATGTGTTTGCAATGGAATGTGGCTATGTATTCCGGACATCTTCAAAATTCTATTTATTGGTTTTTGATATATTTATATTTGACCACATTAGGGGCAAACTATAGACTGACTGATGAAATCTTTTTGTTATGGGCCCATTTGCTAGGCATATTGACCTTTAAACTTTGATTAGTAATGAAGCAAGGTTGTTGGAACCAAACTTTCTCCTGATAGCATTTTTCCATGGTTTTTGTTGTACAAGAATAAGCTTTAGAAGGAACTGCTTTGCTGGTCAGCTTTTATACGTAGTTAAAATTGCTATTATATTTTTCTAGGCAAATATCAAAGTTGTGGATGAGCTTGTGCCAAATCAAATCAGCTCGACAAGAGTAAGGTAATACTATGACCTTGTTTACTTTCATGATTTGAGAACGATGAAAGGGAGACATTCTTCAATTTTTCTTGTCCTTTATTTCAGGGAGTGCATTGCAAGAGGATTATCAATAAAATACCTTACTGCGGATGAAGTGATTGATTATATCAAAGAGCAGCAATTATACCTAAACTCAGATGATAAATAATTAATGCTTGCGGTATGATGGTTTATTGGTCTTAATCTGCAAGAGTCATTATGTTACGGGCCATTTTTCAATAAGTTGATTTTCAGGGTTGTAAATTTGCAGACAATTACATTACATAATTTATATGCCAATTGAAAATAATTGATTTAAGAGTGCGAGCTTTAACAATACCAGTAAGGGGTATCAATACATACCTCAAGCTGCACTCTTCTGCATTTTTTTTTATTCAGCGAATAGTTGCAAAAAGGAAAAAAATAAAAAATAAACCCATAACAGTATTTTCAAGACTGAAATTAGAATTGTAGCTAACAGTAGCTCTGCCAATCGAGCAACCATTTGTTTAATCCATCACGTAATAGGTGCATGTTCTTTTGACCTCCTGTTTGCAAGAACAAGCCAAGAAATAGAAAATCTAACCTAAGAATTTATCAATGCTAGTGTTCATGTTTCCAGCTCAATGTGCACATACAGAAGATTGGATTAATCAAATGTGCAATGATATAAGATTGGAAAGATCTACTCCTTAAAAAAGTTCTCTCTAATGACAGGTGCACTATAATAGGTTATATTTAATAACTTTGATGGAGCGAAGTCACCTTACAGATTTTCTTTTGGAGGGTACTATTGAGACTCCAAATAATAATCACACACAAATGATATTGGGACACCAAAAATTAACACCAGAAGTTGACACCATGGTTATTTCAGTATATTGGTTGGTTAATTTACTTTTGACACTATTGATTGATTAACCAACCAATACACTTAATTAACCATGGTGTCAACTTCTGGTGTCCCAATATCATTTTTGTAATCAAAAGTCCTATAGAATCAGCAAGTAGCAGGTGCCCCATTCTAGCAGGAGGCTCTCGTTCCAAGACAAGAACCTGTAGATGAAATGTAGACTTTAAACTATCTAAATTAAATTAAAGTTTAACTTTTACTTTGTCATCTAAATATTATCACATCAAATAAATTTATTTATTATTTTCAAAAGAGACATTTTCCTTTTATAAACTTTTTCATCTTTTATAGTGTCGCGACGAATTCCATTATTGCAGGAGTTAGTGAGTTACTATGATGAAAAAAATTCTGAGCACAAAAAGGAAAGGTTGAAACTTTTGACAATTTGTTACGATAAAAAGAAAAAAAAAATGCTAACGAATGTTCTTAAAATACTAGTTAAAAAATCAAAAAAAGAAAAATCTTATCAAAAAATGATTTATTTAATATTTTAAGAAGATAAATATCTAATTTTACAATGAAATATAATTATTTTTGGGTTCATTACTCAGTATGCCTTAAGAGTACTGGCTCTCAAGACACAAAAACAATTATTGACAATGTGATGTGCTAGCATAAAGACTCAAGCATAGTGGTCGTGTGCTGCTTCAATACTGCGATGACAAATGTTGTGCCATGCGGCACCATATCCAGTAAGCAGAAGAAAAAGGGGCGAAAGATCCAAGACCGTATTAGACAGGTGCTGATTATAATTCAAAACAGGGAATCTAGAACACTCTCTTCCTTTAAAGCTTTGTCAGATACCATTTCAATCCTCATGTTCCCCTCGAAAACATTAAAAAGTTTTGATATTAAAAGAAAATGTTGTCAGCAAAGTTTCTGCTAGTTGTAATTGTAACAACCCTTTGGTTATCAGTTTGTGATTTTCATTTTGAAGCTTATGGGGATGCATGTGTGTACTCCCCATGTCAGCAGGCCTCTCCACCACCACTTTCTGGTGATCCTTCTTATGGAGCTCCTCCACCACCTCCGCCTCCGCCTCCTGGCTATTCAATATATGATGCACCCCCTCCACCACATGGGGCAGGCCAAAGCAAGTGCCCTCCTACTCCTGCAGGTGTTCAGTGTTGCACCCCTCCTGCTTCTCCCTACAACACTTATGGCTATGGACCTCCAAATCCTTATGCGCCTCCAACTCCTTTCACCTATGTGCCTTATGGTGGAGTTCATGCCTCCGCTTCAATGCTTCTGCCAACTCTAGTTCCCTCGATGATGCTGTCTTCTTGCTTTATTTTTCTCTTATGAATTTGGCTGGTTTTTATTTATCAATTATCATAGTCGAGTCTAGGAAAAGTCAATGATCATTTAGATTGGAGATGATGTGTACTATGATGTCAGGTTGTCAATACTTAATAAGTATATTTGATGCTGTAATATATCCATCTTGTGTAGCTCCATGTGGTATGTATATATACCATAGCAAGATCTTCCTCTACAAGTACAATATCCATTACTTTAAGTTAAAATTCTGTTGTCATTTTTCATTTTGCAAACCCCAATTGGTATGATGGTTACTACATTCTGGCAAGTACTCTTCGATGCAAGTTTATGTGAAGGGTCTCCTAGATTATTGAAGTTTCTTTGGGCTTGCGTGGTCCCTGAATCTTCTCAAAAGGACAAAGCATCTGAGGTAAAGTTATCTATTTGTAAACGAATCCGGGGAGTAGGGGAAAGAAAACAAGACGATACTGATATAATCCACCGACTGGCATTCAATACTGAACTTACGACCACCGGTTACCACCTACCATTTTCCACAATTGATAAAGCTTCCTTTCAAAAAGATAAAGCAATTCGTCAAGAACTAGAATTTACAACTAACGAATTGTTGACTGCGGAGCAACTCCAAAGAGTTGAGAATCCCCTTGAAAAGATTTTGCCTCAATGTTTGATATGGCGACCCTACTATACTCAATTACTCATTCTTAGACAATCATAGTGATCAACTTAATTCATTGCTATTTGCTAGCAATAACTCGAATAATTTGCCTTTTTTCGTAGTTTGATCATCTAATGCATCACAGCCATTTGTCATACGTATTTGAGAAGGGGCTTTTACTTTCTATTGAACTTCGAATAACCAAATGAAAGAAAAAAAATTCAAATTCAAACCAATTCTAAACATTAAAAAATGAACAGATCAAAACAAAATACAAATATATTCAGATTATAAAAAAAATTGTCAAAAATATGAACTACTTCTTTATCTAGCACTAGTCAGTTAGATACGATCTTATTATTTTCTATTTACCTTTGATTAAAGGAGAACCTATTGTTTGTATCACAAAATCAAAAGAAAAGAATCTACGAAAAGTGGATAAATAGATGCATTTATTCACGACTGGAAAGTGGATGTTATTAGGTTTAGACATCACTTAACAAGGACCGAGAAAAGTGATGAAAGCATCAAGTTTTGAGCTGATGAAAAACCCAACTCAATTTACTATTTTAGTGGGTGAGGAATATGCTCTTTGTTGGAGTCCCACATTGGATAGTGATATGGTCTGATGATCTAAGATGGTATCAGAGCCTATCCTTGATCCGTTGGGCCACCCGCAGATGTCCAGTCCTGCAAACTTCACGCTTCAGATGTCCAGTCCTGGGCGTGAGGGGGGTGTGTTGGAGTCCCACATTGGATAGTGATATGGTTTGATGATCTATGATGTTTGTTGTGCTAACAATGTATATCCTACTGAACAAGAACAAGGGGAGATCAACCATGATTTCACTAGATGCGTTATATAAACAAACCCGTGTTCAAATAAATAAAAGGAAAGGGGGGAAACGTTAACATGAAGGCCCTGTTTGTGAGTTTGGAGGGAAAGAAAAGGGAGGGGATCAACGGAGAAGGAAAGGGGAGAGAGGGAAGGAGATTATATCCCTCTCCTTGTTTGGGAGTGAAATGAAAAAAGTGGGTTGAGAAGGAGAATGGAGGATTAATTAAAATACCCCAAAATCTTTCCCTTCAATTAATAGAACTCACAAACAAGAAGGGGAGAAAATTAACCTTTCCTTTCCTTCCCTTTCCCTCCAAAAAAAAACAACTCATAAACTAGCCGAAAGTCAGAGAATTTTGCCTATAGAGAGATGTTGTCTTAGAACTAACCTATAATTGTAGTTTCTAGTTCAGAATTACCTCAGGTGTCCCTATTCGTACCAACCGATATAGCTCCAAAGCTTCTGAATGCTTAAAAGCCATTTTTAAGGTGATATCATGTTTTGATCGAAGGGCCATCATGTATCAAATGACAATCTTAACTCCATATCATCATATAACAAATAGAAAAACTGCAACAGTCTTACTAGTTCTGCCACGTCCAGCTTGAGAAAACTTTCAATGGATTATTTTTAAAATGATTGACTTTTACAATAACTAATTAACTACCTTAAAAGTCACATACCGGATGATTTGTAATTGATGGACAGTGCAAAAACTTTGAAATCTGCTGGTGTATCAAAATTAAACACTAGTAATAAACCCTCAATCTCTGAACTGCCTTTTCAAAGACAATCAAAAAAGGGTAAAAAAAGGTCAGTATCAAACGAATAAAGCAGAGAGACATATTCTAGAGCTCATGCCTTACACAACTTCCTTCCTATATAAACTTCGAGGGAGGCAAAATGGGGTGGCGTGGGGACAGTAGAACTCATGCTAGTTGAACCAACCCAGTGAAACCATATGGACATAGGAAAATTACTCAGAAAAAAAGATTACAAAATTAGTAAATTACCTCTTTATTCGCTTCATCTTTTCCCTAATATACATACCTACCTCTGCATTAGGAAACCGTTCTGCAAAAATATCACTCTGATCTTCCAGAATACTCAAACTAAAAACTAACAATCTAAGATCTGATTAAGAAGAGAAGATAACTGATTGTAAAGGTGTTAACCATACAGATAGAAAAAGAATATCATACATTACTTGCCAATCAAAATGCGAAACTCAAAAACCACATCCATTCAGCTGAAACAGAGATATATAACATTAATTCAATTAACAATGAAGAAAAGGAAGTTTCTCATTGTCTCAAATACACCAAAACTAAAGGCAGAATAAGAAATTGCTGGATATCAAAGTCACATAAGAGTACAGCAACATAATAAAGAAATAAAAAAAAATAAAAAAAAAACTAATTTTTTTCAGAACTTTGAAGGATAGCTATCAATGAATTGAAAATGCAAACTTTTGCACTACCCACCTAGGGTGAAGTTGCTATACAAGTAAGTTATGAATGAGAATTCAAAGAACCTGCCTATCAGCTGCATCAGCGACAATGGGTAATCTGGGGATTTGACCCAGCAAGCAAGAAGAAGAACCATAAATCAAAGACACCAAGAGGAACAAAAACACAGTGCTGTCCAAACTCATAATGAAATCCAATCCCAACCCACCTCTGGGATTGAAACTTCTTTCCAAGAGGTCAGGGAATATCAACAGCACATCGAGGACAATGGCTTGCATTGTGTTGAACCTCACATATCTACTGAAATTAGGGTTTCTGACAACAACAAAGTAAAGGGTCAAAAACACCAGAAACCCATTAAAGGGAAAGCTCTTGAATGCTCTAATAGCAGGTACCAATGGTTGAACAATAGCTTGAACAGGGTAGAATTGAGTGATTACATACTTTCCATACTGTATCCCATCAAAGAAAGGGTAGAAATAGCAAAGGGCAGAAATCAAACGGTCAGGAACTTCAACAGAGTCACTGCCATTGGATTTGGCTATTATGAGAGTTCTGAGTTCATTGGGTTTTCGGAATTTGTTAGGAAGAGTGCTCAGAGTGAGAAGAGAAGGGTTTGTAGAGGAAAGCAAGAAGGTGGATTGAAGTGGCTTGTGTGAGAGGCTGAGAGATGCTAAAGGGGAGGTGGCCATGACCATCATTCAAATTCAAACTTGAAAGCTAGAAAGAAAGATTTGATTTTGGGGTGAGAAAAGGAAGCAACAAGAACAAAAATTGTATGGCAATTGGAGAGGAGATGTGGAAACCAGAAGAGGGACACCAATCTCACGATGGATAGATAGCATACAATTTTTTTGGTAAAGGATAGATAGCATACAATATACGTTCCTTTTTGCTCAAGTCGGTAAAAAAATTAAAATATTAAAGAATTTTATTTCATTCTCCATAAAATAATATAAATAAATTTTCTTCCAAACCATAATTTATTTATTGAATTATTTGAGGAGTCCAGCAAATTTCCACCGTCCAACCATGGAATTGACCAAAGGTCAAATATTAGTTTAAAAAAAAAAAAAGGACCAATGGTCAAATCCTCTAACAATTAATATATTTTAAATATTTTTAACATTTAAGATATTTTCGACATTTAAGAAATAAAAACATCAAAATAAGGACATTATATATTCATTAAAAAAAAGTAAGGATACAGAGATGACAATTTGTACTATTCATTGGATACCCGTAAAAATTACCCATAATGAGTGGGGTAATTACCAGTACAATGGATAAAAGTCCGGGTATTAATAATTACCATCAAATTTGAATAGGTAATATAATTGTTTATTTATTTATTTATATTACTAATATATATAATTTTAACTATAATACAAATTTTAAAACCAAAATTGAAAGATTATTAACTTTCTAAACCTAGTTGCTATTTATTTAAATATTTTTATTTATAATGTTTTATGAGTAGATTTAAAAGAGCTTTGAATATTTTTTAATATTATAACATTTCTTTTGTTATTTATTGTTTTTTCACATTTAAGGTGCGGGTACGAGTCTTTTGGAATGTGTATATAAAGAATATAAATAATAATTGAATGATAAAATTAAACATATATGATATCACATACGATATCCAAAAATTGATGTCCAATAATCAAATAATCAACGAGAATTTGGGATATATGATCAAGTAATCAACCAGAATTTTTATGTATACACACTAGTATACGTATGATTTTGAACATACCAGCGATTTCTAGTTGATTAATTGAATAGATGTCCCAAATTCGCAATATTGATATATAAATTGCTTATATGAGTGCCCAGCTCAGAGGGTCTTACTATCGAATTTGTTATCGTGGGGCCCAATTGAATTTTTTTATATGTTTAGTGACTTGGAAAACTTTTAAGTTTAGAGATCCACCTGAAGATTCTCAAATAATTTATGAATCAAGTCAATAATTAAACCAAATTTATTCCACTCGAAATTAATGAATGTAATTCATCCAACCGAAAAGAAAGAACAGACTAAAATCCAACACACATTATTTATCTTTCAATAAGTCTCAAAAGAATTTAAAAAGAAAACCAAAAACAACACAAGCAAATTGCAAACCGGTATGCCTTAGATGGCCAAGGTGAACAAAAGCAGCAGGCCGCACAACACAACCGGAGCCCCATATTCCAAACTTGCACCCGATTGGTCGCTATCCTGATCCGGTGAACTCTCCGGCGAATCATCCTCTGGTGAAAGCGTAGGTGTAGACGAACTTGGAGGGATTATAGCAGGAGCCTCTGCCACTGGCGGAGCCCCGACTGGACTTCTTACTGGGGTGGTCGCCGGGGTAGCCACTGGCGCAGTCGCCGGCGGAATAGTCGCTGGTGATGGAACCGGAGACGCTGAAGTCGGAGGAGAAGCCTTCGGAGACTTTGCCGGAGGAGTGGACGCCGGAGCGGTGGAAAACGGAGATGGAGAAATTGCGGGAGTGGGTGAAGGTGGCCATAAAGAGGGAGAGTTTGCAGGGGATGCGTGAGGACTCGCCGCCGGTGGGTGAGAGGGTGGCGGGGTGGTTGTTGCCACGTAGGGAGAAGGAGCGGGTGCATTACGTGCTTGCACGGAAAGTGCAAACACGAGAAGCGTAAGCACAAGGAACCAATTCATCATATTCATGATGGAAAGATTGCACCAACGTTATAAAAAGTGAAGAAGCGTACGAGGATGTTTGTTTTTTATTTGATGAAGGGAAGGGAATAAGGGATATTACAGACACGGTGAGTGATCATTTCATTATATTATATGTGGAATGTTTGTTTTATATAGAATCATCATACTTGGCATGAAATTAGATGGATTTCTTTCATTCTTATGTTCTTATTTTCTTGTGTGTGTGTGTGTAATGGGCAGGATCAAAGTAATCTAAGAATACTATATTTTTTTTCCCCTAAATCGGAAGATAATTTATAATTTGCAGATGAAATGCAAAATGATTAGGAAATTGATTTATTTATTTTAATGGAATATCTATTCCTATAAGTAATGTAATAATCTCTTTATAAAGTGATCGTAATATTGTAAAAATAAAAATTAAAAAATTAATGGGCCTAATGTAATAATTAGAATAATTAAATTATTTAATGTAACCAAAAAATTATTAAGTTAAATTAATATTTTTTTTACTACATTTTTAAATAGATTCTTATAGTTTAAAAGTTTTTAATTAGGTCTTTATACTTTTAAAAAAATCCTACTAACATAAGTTTTAAGGACTTAATCACAAAAGTTCTATAATTATGGGGGATGTAATAAACAATTATTTAAATATAAGGATATATTTAGTTTTTTGAAAAATATAAGAACTTATATAAAAAAATTATAAATTATAAAGGCCTATTATTATTTTTTTAAGAATAATAAGCTTACTTCATTTAAAAATCAATAGAGTCTTGCAATACAAGAAGGAGTAACCGAAAAGAAATGTGGACTAGCTAAGGAAGTGACCATTCTAACTAGCTTATGAGCAACCATATTCGCTTGTCTCCTAATAAACTTAACTCTAAAGTTTGTTAAACTAGAAAGAATATCCTTGCACTTGGCAATAATATCACCAAATTCACTTGAGTCCAACATAAAATCAAGTAAAATAGTACAAAAATTAATTTAATTCCTATTAAAAAAATATTAACATTATCTAAAATTTTGCTCCTATGACTACATTTTATTGAGAATGAGCTTTTGATTTTCAATCACTTAACCAAATATATAGTAATAATGATTCAACTCCTTTCAGGCCCATTCTATTCTAACTAACTAATCACTCACAGTCCTGCATGATTCCCATGGCTGAAGGTAGAATTATGGGCCGGCTCGGCTTGCACCAGGGCATAATGGGCCAACTTTTATGCTTGCAATACTAGACCCCACAAGTAACTCACAAATTGATCTTCTCTGTACTGGATTCAAATACTAGTCAGCACTCTTGTTCTAATTCCCATAATGCGCTTGGCCTCTTTGTTATGATGCAATGTTGCATTACTCGAGTTTGGGCCTGGCGTTTTTTATTTTATATGCCTTGTTGCTTTGCATTGCAGACTGCACAAAATTCGAGGTAAATTAGAAGCACAAGTAATCAACCTAATAGCCTTTTGTTATCAAAGACTGATGCTTTAGGAGAAACCAGACTTTTATTTGAAGTTGGAACCAACATATATTGATTTTTGAGTTCGTCAACGGGGAAAGGGCATAGGAATTGCAGGAATGGGTGAAAATGTGGTCAGTTAGGTTGGATTTTGTCTAAAATTGGTTTAAGTCTATTTTACAGTGCATGACATGAGACTAATCTGATACTATTGGACAAATGTTTTTTTTTTTTTTTTTTTGGGCAAATGTTGACTGGTGTGATATAAAAACATAAAAGTGTGATATGACTTTTAAGTATAATCTTTAACAAAATTATTAATTTAATATAAAATAAATACACTATGTTAATATATAACTAGCAAATGATTTTAAGTTTTTAATTTTGATGTATTGATAGTGTTAAAAAATTTATGTTGTCAATCACTCAAATTATTCTGTGTGACTTTTAAGGTAGTTGTGATAACAATCGAACATTTCTGTTGATGCAACAATTTATTATTGATCAACTGTTTAAAAATTATTTACACTAACATTGTATATCAATTAAATCCTTAATAAATTAATTTAAATATTATAAATTCATAATCATATAAATAAATAAATAAATATTAACAAAATAGGCCAATTTTGATTGACTAAATAATTTTTCTTATTGGTGTGATGATTTATAATTAATTAACAATATAAAAATTATTTATACTGACAATGCATATCAATTAAATCATTAGTAATTTAAATATTATAAAGTCATTATCATATAAATAAATACTAAGTAAATAGGCCACAGTAATTGGCTAAATATTTTTTTTTCCAAAAACTCAAACCTTAACCCAGATAGTCAAATAAATCTTCCCAAAGCATCACCTTACTTATTTGCTAAATAAGTAAAATTTGTATTGCCTTCCCCCAATCTAAACTTTTTGTTACAAAAAAAAAATTAAAATCTGTATTATCGTAAAAAAAATGTAAAATAAAATGTGCATCGATTAAAAATAAATTAGGTAGTGGTCTATCAAAAAATAATAAAAAAAAGGCTTAGTTGTAATTTTGGTCCCCCTACCATTGGTCATGTACGACTTGGGTCCCTAAAGTTTTTTTCGTGCACATTTAGTCCTTCTGTTTTTTCGATGTTGCAAATATGGTCATTCTGTCACTGTCTGCCAATTTTTCAATGATCAACATAGAGAAATCACTTATCTAAGCACTCAAAATCACTGCTCTAAGTGCATAAAACCTTTTTTTTTGAGTTTTTGTGGTAAATGTTTATGTGGAGAAACCAAAAAATGTCCCAAAAAAGAGGGACAAAACCAATAAATAACATAGAGGAACCACTGATTCATGCTGAATCGAAGACGCATAGGAGGGAGAACCTCAACCAGAGGTTGTGTGTGATTAGAGAAGTGGTTCCTCTATGGAGATCATTGAAAAAATTGTCAGACATGGGACAAAATGACCAAATTTGCAACATTGAAAAAATCGGGGGTCAAATGTGCACGAAAAAGTAAGTAGGGGTGTTCACGGGTCGGTTTGGTTCGGATTTGTATAAAAAACAAACCGGAACCATTCAAAATCAATTGGTTCAGATTTCCACTTTTTTTGTCATGAAATCTGAACCAAACCAAACCAATAAAAAACGGTTTGGTTTGGTTCGATTAAATATAAAAATATAATAAATAATAAATATTAAATATATATATATATAGTAATTGATTCGGTTCGAATCCAAAATCCTTGAATCCGATAACCGAACTAATTACCAATGGATTTGGTTCGGTTCAAATTCTCGGGTTCGTCAGGTCGATCCGGACCAATGAACATCCCTACTAGTGAGCAGTAACTAGCACTTGAGCTTCACAAGTATCCCATTAGGAAAAAAACCGTACAACAAAATTGATGTGCAAATAATTAAGAGTACATCTAGAAGAGGAATTTTGCCATAATTTGGCTCTTTTCAAAAAAAATAATAATAATAAATCTAGAAGAGGAATTTACTTTAGTGTTACACACGGTGTCACGACCCCAAAGCCCAACCCAATGAAAATATGAAATATCACCATGTTATCATGTCTCTTATAATATTCCTATTTCCTTTTTGAAACACTTGGATTTTTATTCTTAATTCAACGTGGAATGGGCACACATTTAGTTGTTCCTGTGCAATGGAATTTAGATGCTGTGAGTTACGATATTTGAACATCAAGTTTCAGATATCGTATGTGTTTGTTTTTATTTCTCACTTACTTTTTATCTTCTTTATATATACACATCCAAAAATATACAAAAAAATCAAAGGGATACTGTAATGTGTCCCAATTTGGTTGTTCAAATATAATTTCTAATTGAAGAAATGTGCCCTTCACCCTGCTTATCAAATAATTAATTAATCATGTCAATGACAAGGGAAAAGAAATATTTAAGCTGGCATTATGGACATAAATAATACAATTGGTACAAAAGAAAGAAGCACCATTCCTATCATACAAACAGTCACAATACTAACTATCCTACTCTTGGCTTCTGGAGTGTCTTGCTCACTCTACGGGGTTCCTGCCAATAGAATTCATACTTTTTTTTTTTGTAATGAAATTCACTGAATTAATACAAGGTTCCAAATTAACTATTAGTCTTCTTACAACTAAAAAACAAGTCAAAAGTCTTGCATTTTATGATTTTTATAATAATTTAAAATAAAAATAAAAACACAGCAATGGAGCGGGTGTGTATCCTATTCCTATCTGGGCCTACCTGCATTAGATCCAGCACCAGGATAAGTGGGCCCACCCTTACCCATAACAGGTCCTCCACCACCGCCACCACTCCCACTACCACCAGTGAGAGGCACTTGATGAAATCCAGCAGAACCGTACACGTGTCCCTGATGCATCATCATCCCCATCGCAGCATTTGCAGCGCCATAATCAAACGATCCAGTGCTAACCGTAGCACTCGGGTCCCTATCACGCGCCGCGACGGTCTTCTCTCCCTCGATTTCCCTGAACCTCTGGAGATACACCTTGAGCGGTTCCACGTACTCCTCGAACCCTAACGTGGTCATGGCCCACAGCAAATCGTCGCCGTTGATCGTCTTCCGCTTCTCCCTCTGGCACTTGTCGGAGGCTTCGCCGGTGATGAAGCTGATGAACTCCGACACGCACTCCTGAACCGTTTCTTTTGCGTCCTTCGAGATCTTGGCGTTCGCCGGAAGAGCTTTTTTCATGATCCTGCTCACGTTCGCTATAGGGAGGAACCGGTCTTGCTCCCTCAGCGATAACTCGCCGCCGTGAGCATTGTTCCCCGCGTTCTGACCACCGCCTGAGTCGTTGTCCGAGTCGGCCATCAAACTCGACTCAATTTCAATAATTCAGTGCTTGAAATTGAATTCCAGCGAAGTTCGAATTCGATAAACAAAAAAATAAATCTAACTCTTTTTTTTTTTGCCCTGCGAAATTGGAATTGAAATTGATGAATGTTTGAGAGGGATTAATTAGAGAGAAGCATTTTTGTGATTGGAATTAGCGTTGACTTGGGAGAGAAAATTTGACGCCGGCGAGGGAAGAAGGTACTGAGTGAGTGAGGAGGGTCCGTTGGATCGGGCGGGTTAATAAGGGTTTATCTGGTGGACACGTGGAAGCTTCTGAAGCGTTGTTAGTCGATAAGAGTGGGAGTTTTCACGCACCAGTTTCCATTCATCGGATTGGATGAGACTTCACTCATCTGGGCCGTTGCTTTGGAATCTCCCACTTGACTTGGACTGTCTAATCGCCACTCACCTATTTCTTCTTTCTTATTCGTTTATTTTTTATTTCTTTTAAATTGTAAAAAATATTAAATATTTTATTAAAATAAATGATTAAAAATAATACACTAATAATTTTATATTTAATACAATAAGATATTTGCCTAAATAAAAAATTTATCTCTTTTTCCCCCTACTCAAACATGATTTAAAAAAAATCTCCGGAGTTTTGCTTACTGAATTGTTTTTATCCATTTTTTATTAACTGATCTTCTTTTTGCATAATTTAAAACTCACTCAAATTACTAATATGTGTTGGCCTGAATGAAAGGAACTTGGATCTCTTAATAATATGCGATCCTGAGTTTGATCCTTATTTCATGTGTATGGAAAAAATATTATTGAAAGAGATCCCACTTAAGTGCGTAACAGTATTTCAAGATATTAATCTCTTACCTATCAGTTAAGAGAATAAAAAAAATAAAAAAATAAAATAAAAACAACAACTCGAATTCATTGCGAGAAAAAAGTTGTTGGAAAAAAAAACTTTTCCTTGTTGTAAGTAAGGTTTTTCACATTTTAATGCTATTTTTAATTTTTTAAATACGTTTATATCTTTATATTTTAGATGCACTTATCTAGGACAATATTATTGTATTACCATTTTTGGCATTTTACTGCCAACATTAAGCACTATAGGCATGGCCGATTTTATGAAACTTTTATCAGAGTCTGAGAGGAAGCAAGGGGCTTTACACGTGGAATTTATCTTGGCACGATTCTCGCGCAAGTCAACTACTGATATAGCCTAATCTAGAAGTATAAGAACTTACAAGATAAGATATAGTTGAGTTAATAGCCGAAAAAAGTTGGTAATTACTCCCAAAAAATGAATACTAGTGGTTTGAGTCCCTTCAGAATCGTATTTCTTTGTTGGCCTCGATTTTGATTTGGAAGCTTCTCTTGGAACATCTCCATCCTTTATATATTGTGAATCTTAATGGCAGTTTTGCATGTATACTTCCAAATAATTGCACTCTGTCAAGCATTAAGATATAGGAAACATTTTTTTAATCGCAACTACTTCGTGGCTTTTAATTTCTTTAATGTCACGATATATATTTAGCCTAATATATCTTGTTAAAAAATGTTAGTTTATTAATTTTTTTAATATTGATACCCATAAATGACAACCTCGTACCACGAACTGAATCAACAATTGGTTCATAGCTTGGATTAACGACGAAGAAGAAAGTGTCCCAATGACCTCCAAGGAGATAATACTACTCTACTACTAGTCATCTAACTTTCAGGGGTGGTAAGATATCTAGTGATACTGATAACCTTAGCTTATACGAGAGTGCATAGTGTTGATTTTTGTATCAGTGATACACACTCACACTATAATTTAATCATTTGGATTTTGGAGACATATACAAATTGGTGGCACTAGTTATGATCAGTGGTCACCACATACATAGCGACTTTGCATGTAGGGCTCCATTATTAAACATTATTACGGGTGCTAAGTGGGGTCACCGACCCATGCATCATTGATTTAATATCTAATCTTGATGTGATGTCCTTTCCCCTGTTCCTTTTTCTCTTTTGTTTACACTCTTTGTTGTTTACGATATATTCAATTGACGTTAGTCTTGTTGGAAGAAAAAAAAAATTCTAAGATGAATGTAAATTATTTATTTATTTTTTTCACAAGATGAAGAGAGGTTATTCTTATAAGTTATGATCTATTAAGTGTAAATAAATCATTCTTCATTTTACTATAGCTAAATTATTCTTCACTTCAATCATATATACATTTTGAATAAAATTCAAAGTTGATAAAATTTATCCTAATATAAGACCAATTCATATTACGAGTTTTATTAGAAGGGTCTTGGTAATAAATATTCGAATTAAAAAATAAATTTTGATATCAAAACTAAATATACAATTTCTTAATAAATAAAGTTTATTCTTTCTAACTTCTTAATTAGTGTCTAAAGGATATTGTTAACATTTTTCTTACCGAGAATTTACGGTAGTATTTACAAATCATTTAATGATGAGAAGTTTCTCAAAAAAAAAAAAAAAAAAAAACCCCAAGAAAGAATCGAATCTAAGCCTTACAAATAAATGATTTGGTATTTTCAGCTGAGCAAACCTCTTGACAATCTTCTCACAATTTTTTTTTTTTTTTGTGATAATCTTCTCACATTTTTATCATTCCAAATAATTACAAAATAAATGTAAGGAGAATGCTACAAGTGTCCTTATGGCATTGTTTAAATAACCAAGAAAGAAAAATTTATATGGAAAATAGTGTATTTAATATTTTAAAAAGTTTAACACTTAGTTTTCCAATATAAATTTTTCTTTTATGAGTCTTATAACCAATGTCCTTATGATACTCGTTAGAAAGACTCTAAATGTAATTATAGCCACTCCGCTTTCTCAAATAATCACACCTTAAGTCTTGATCTTAATCGCATTTTCTTGAGGGGATATAATGACGGGGAATTTCTTGGTGCTCCACTAGTTTTAGTGGAGAGAGCATCCGGCTAGGAAGCAGGAACCCTTTTGACCTACTTATATTTTCAGTAATGCCCACCTATACTAGACTATAGTTTACATATGAAAATTGTGCTTACATTGGAAAGTGCTTCTCCCGCGACACTATGTAATTCACATCACTCATTTATTTATGACAGAATCAAAATATAGAAGTATAAAAAATGAGTTGAAATCATTTATGATCAAATTATAAAAACCGTGGCGTACTGTGTGTTATAAGATTATGTGTTTATAAAATTAATGTATATGACTAACATTACTTAAATTAGAACTGACTTATGCAAGAATTATTACACTATTTGTTGCTTCACTTCAGCTCTAACAGTCACATTTTTTTACTAGTATCCTCGGATTCTATTTAAGGAATAATTTTAAAACACTTATGAAAGCATTATTTCATATAGGTTAAAGTAATGTTTTGGTCCCTATACGTGACACTGATTTTCAATTTGGTCCCTATACGTAAAAAGTTATCAATTTGGTCCCTATACGTGACACTGATTTTCAATTTGGTCCCTATACGTAAAAAGTTATCAATTTAGTCCCTATACGTGACATTGATTTTCAATTTGGTCCCTATACGTGACACTGGTTTTCAATTTGATCCTCACCGCTAATTGGTCCCTATATAAGAGTGACCAAATTGCAAATTATTATCACATGTAGGGATCAAATTGAAAATAATTGTCACATGTAGGGACCGATTTCAATTTTTTTTTGTTGAATTGGTCCCTACATGTGACAATAATTTGTAATTTGGTCCTCTTATATCGGGACCAATTAGCGGTGAAGACCAAATTGAAAACCAGTGTCACGTATAGGGACCAAATTGATAACTTTTTACGTATAGGGACCAAATTGAAAACCAGTGTCACGTATAAGGACCAAATTGATAATTTTTTACGTATAGGGACCAAATTGAAAATCAGTGTCACGTATAGGGACCAAAACATTATTTTAACCTTTCATATAAATACATTTTTCATCATTATAATTGACCTCAACTTATTTATGTACATTTAGTTACTTATATTCTGACTTCACAATCTCAGCAAATTTAATAAATATGCAAGGAGCATTATTCTTCATTTACGCAATGGCAAATACTTATGCAAGGATTAAAAAAGCCAAGGATGACATCGAAATGTGAAAACGGAGATAGGATAGAGTAGAGCAAATTGAAAGACATAGCGAGGAATGAGGTGATGGTCAACTCTGCAGCATGCAATTGCTGATGAATGAACGGGTTACCTCGTCACACCGGATAATGCAAAAATGGTATGGCCATGACAAATCAAATGCTCAATATTAAAAAGAAAAAGACTTCACCATGCAACATTGTTACATGCAATCAACATGCTCAGAAAAGTGATATCAAATATCAAATATTTATTACACTAAGACAGATTGTTAAAACTAGTATTTATAAGTTACATTCATGGACAGTAAAACCCTACAAATTATGTTCAAGTGTACACGAGAAACTGCATCCTAGCAGCCTACTAAAAAGCCTCAAGGCCATCTACTAAATTTTACAAAAATCAGAGTTTGTGGTCTCAGAGATTGGATGGATGCTAAGAATACGTTACAGCCACTTTTGATATGCAAAGTATACATAAGACACAACTGGTGTTATACATGCTAAACCTATCCAAGCAGTAACATCTAATCCTCGGTTAGGCTTCGGCCTCTTGTCCAGTAGAACGGGTTTCATCATTCTCAGCATCCCCTTCATCAGCTAGTTTTGTCAGTTCTTCCTGAATAATGATCTTAATAGATGCCTTTCTTGGGGTGAGATCCATGTCAAACTGCTTAGCTGAAAAATGGTCAGAGATTTTGTTAGGCATCTAAATCTAAGCTGAATTCTTATTTTCATTTTTCATGAAATGTAAAATTCCTTGATCTCCAATGCTGTTCATAATTGTCAATGGTAGGACTCTTAGTAAACTGTAGATCCTAAAAATTAAATATCCTAGACCCGTTCAAGGGAAATTGATAGGAACTATTTCCTATATCAAACACAAATGAGATTTAAGCAAAAAGATGAAATGAAAACTGTTTTATTGACTGGGATTGGAAGAGAATTACAGAGTAGAAGAGAAAAAGAAGAAAAGAGCAGAAGCTCCCAGCCAAGGTGAACACCGTCACTTATGGCCCCAAGCATAGAGAATGTCCTCTAGCTCAAAATTATACAGTTACAACCAACATACCCTCTTCCCTCCCCTCCTCTTCTCTATATAGACAGACTCACCTTACTCTCCCCCGTACCTAACTCCTCTCCCCTCACACTCACTTTATGTTTACATGAATTAGAGCCCTAGCTATTCTTGGGCCTGCAGGGGGTTTAGGGGCCTTAAGGGCTGTGGGATTTGAATTCCTAACAGATAGCATCAATGTCATCACACAAGTTTCCGGGATAATACTTATCATCGGACAAAATTCGAAAAGCGACACAAAAGGAGACTTCGCTCTTAAATCCATAAAAGTTGCACCATCTATGAACTGATAGTTGCAACTAAAAGGGTGTAATTATTGGAATCAACACACAAAAAAGGTAAAAATGAATGGTACACATACCAAGTTGCTTCAGAATGTCAGTAAATGTAGCCTGCAAAACAGAAAAAAGAGTTTTAATTTTCGACCACACAAAACCTTCAGAAGTTACAACTTACAACAGACACTATCGTTTCCACGGCCAAGAGACACCCTGTGACAAAGGCAAAGCTGGCCAATCTAGTAATAGCAATGCAAAGTTTAACAAGTTCCACTTGCCAAGGTGAAGGAATTGTACAGATTTCAAGCATAAGGCAACTTCTTACCGTATTGAAGTCAACTTCTTTAAGAATCTCACATATCGCATCACGTAACTGATCATCACTGGGGTTCATCTTCTCTTTGTTCTTGCCCTTTCCTTTAGTTACCTTTTCTGCTTAATAAATACATCGTCATAAAGTATATAAGATGAAGATGATATACACATTAAAATCGTTTTTACGGGTTTTCAATTAAATTTATTTACATTGAAGCAAATGGGAAAAGTAAACATGTTACCACTAGGATTTTAACGCTTGATTCAGCTGAAATTGTTATTTTTCACAATATTACAAAAGGTATGTTAATTTAACATTTTCAGATGAAGTAATGACAAAAGGGAAGGAGGGTTCATGATATCTACCCATTTTCCCTCTGGAGGAAGATTTCGTCGGAGATGAGGTCTTCCGCTTTCCTTCGTTTTCATTCTTCTTCTTCCTTGAAGAAACCTTTGGACTTCCCTCACTATCATCATCAAACTCTGGGCGGGTAGAAGAGGATTTCTTAGTTCTCTTCGGTGCTGAGCGAGACTTTGTTTTGACTATATTTTTCTTTATATTACTTTTTGCAGCAGATTCTTTCTTTGCAGATGATATTTTATTAGTTTTTCTTGGTTTCTTCACATCTTCAGATTCATTCTCAGAATCAGAATCACTTTTATCCTCACTTTCAGATTGCTCTGGTATTTCATCCTCAGACTTGTCAGGAGCACCATTTTCATTTTCCTCCTGTTCTTCTGTCTCTTCCTCCCCCGACTCGTCTTCTGTGTCGGTCCTAATTTTTCTCTCCGCTACTGAAGAATCTTCATTTTTCTTCCGACTCTGAAAAATATACCACAAAGGTTGGAAAACCAAATATTAAAGGAGAGCTCCCAATGAAAACGACAAACTAAAGTTGCACACATCACTTATAAAATAACAGTAGTATATACTCACCACAAGCAAAGTATTTATTTACTATCAATGGGAAAGCTATGAGGTGCTCAAATAAGTCTCATTGAACCTTATATGTTATGTCAAAGATATGGCACTACAATCGAATTTCAATCTTCTTCCCTCTCAACAACAATTACAACGAGAAGAAACCCAATTAATGACCCACTAAAATGCAAACAATATAATGACATAGGCCATGGTGTCATCCTTACCAGGCCATGGTGCCCTCCTTGCCAGGCCGTTGACAGCACTGGATATACATTAACCAAATAATGCAATCAAATTCAAATTAGTATATTGCATAAATCATTTAACTTCTATTAAAATTCAGAAACGATATAACAAGCCTTGGTCCTCTTTCCCCAGGGCTCTAGATGCTCAGGTATGAGAAGAGAGCTCACTCGCAAAAAATATAGGGTAACAAGAATTGAAATGAAAAGGGTGCAACACAAGCAGATGTAGGATGAATATGTAGAGCCCAAGGGCAAGCAAGATTGATATAGCTTAAATCATATTCAAATTTCTGCAGTTAAAGGAATGGAACAGCACCTTAGCAGCACGTCCTGATGTTGTTCCAGATCTTGATGAACCTCGTTTTGCTGTGCTCTTGCGCTTTCTGCTCTTATTTAACTGATAATAAGGAAAACATAATATGAATACGTTGCACCCCCAGAAACATGAGTCTTTTAAGTAAAAGCAGAATTGCTTAACACCAAAAGAAAAGGAAAATATAATAAACCACCTCCTTTTCTGCAAGAAGAACAGTTGTTGTCACTTGAGGGGCAACCAAAAAGTCTATCAACTTTGCAACAATTTCTTCCTGCTTATGTCAAAGAATATTACCATGAGAAACAATGGAGACATTAAATGGTATCAAGCAAACAAGTATCATTTTTGTTGAATTAAGTTATAAGGAGGTGAATGCATTACTACTATTATCTACTGCATCAGTGATTGTCTTAATGCATGCACAGTGCATTAACTCAAGCATGAACACAAACATAGTAAATGAAGCCTGGATACGGGTACGATACGACACGGATATAGGGATACGGGAAATATTTTGAAATTCAGGATACGATACGGTTGGGATACGTTTAGAAAAATTTATAGAAAAATATTTTATATAGATGCAGAATATTTATAAAGAAAGAGACATTGATCATTTCTCTTTAATGTATAACTATGATGATCATAATTTATAAAAGATACCTGCGATTGTAATTACAAAAAATACAGTGTTACCTATATCATAATATATTGTTTCCTCTATGTCAGAATATCAACAAAAACATCTTTAGTAGGACTCAAAACAAGTCTCGGATCTATACAATAGCCAACAATTGAAAAGCATCTTTACTAAAATTATTGTCTAATGCTAACTGATTTGGTCTCCTCTCCCCCTTTAACGTCTACTAGAAAAAGCATAACTTCTAAGTGTGGTTTATCTTAAGAAACGTCTGTCAAAGGGATACTTCTTGGATACATATCCAAAAGTATCCCAGAAATATCGGCCTATCGGGTAAAATAAAATAAAATAAAAAAGGAGGATACTTCTTGGGTACGTATCCGGAAGTATCCTACAAGTATCAGTATCGGACACGGATACGTCACAGATACGTTTGCATTTTTGGAATATCCGGGCTTCATATCCATCCCCATCATCATGTTAGAATTTATAGGGAAAAGGTTGACTATTTTGAAAAGAAATCACAAGATTAGCAGAAATTGTTCGGCAGAAAATTACATCCCGTAAACTAATTAACATCGAACCCACAACAAATGCATCAGAAGTGCTACACCAACAAACCTTCCTAGCTGTTGCCTTGGCAACTGGTATGTCAAGCACATCGCAGAATTCCATTAACTTCTCTTTATTGCACTTGTCAAATTTTTCTTTCACTTTAATCATTTGCTTTTCCTGCAGTAACAATTACAAGTAGGCAAACAAGGAATTTATGCAGAAAAGCAAGCACTCATTAAAAGAAATTACAAAAAATAAATCAATCAAACCGTACAAGTATCAATTTTTTATACTTTTTACAAGTAAAAATTACCTCATTTTCATGCCACACAAAACCAGAAAACCTTGATATATTACTCTTGACCTGAACTGCCTGCAAAGTGAGTAAAAAAAGGAGTCATATAGAAGCATATTAACATCTCAGTGTGACTTGTCAATTTCAATATCCCAGGTAAGCATAATCTTCGAGTCTTTGAACAGACTATGCATGCTCAATCCTATACCCTTAAATACAGAGGTGGCCTAATATAATTGCTAAAGAAAAACAAGCCCACAGAAGTGGTGTAAAATGATTGTAACGGGGAAAATGATAATTCACAAAGGAAGATATACCTTCCCTCTCCTACCAAAGAGGATCATATGGAGCAATTTCAAGGTATCATCTGTCTTCCTTCTAGATAATTTAAATGCCACTGAAGCAGAAAATGCAAAAGACATAAAAGTTATTAGCTGTTCTACGAAGCAGAAACAGGCATCCACAGCAAAAAATATGTAAAACCAACAAAATAATTAAGAAACCCTTCATATCTCTTGTCAACTTAACATAAATCCGCATAAAAGTACCTAAAAAACATTTCTCACCATTATTCATAAGACCAGAACTCATCCAGGTCTACCTTTAAAAGAAAGGGAAGATTAGGAACAAAACAGCTAACTAGAAACAACATTCACAAGACACAAAAATCCCAGAAGATGATTAAAGCAAGCACAGCAGCAATTTACTGCTCAGTTACTTTAAATATTTTTCTTCATCACCAACAACAAAGATATGCTTCATGTGCAACAAAATGTGGGACTGCTTTTCAATGCCTACAACTTTGCCGGGAATTGATTTTCTCCCATGGCAAGATATCAACTATTACAAGTCTAGGGACTGACCGACCAAGGTAGTCAAGATCGCAATCTAGATTGTAGAATCACGCAATTCTACAATCTACCATAGGCTGAATGATCCCGTTACCAACTCACAACTCATTTTCATGAGATTGTGATGGATTGTGTGTTAAAACGGAAAACCGGTGGGATCACACCATGTTGGCCGAGCCACCTTTATTGTTGGCAGATCAACCGGTATTTGAGACAGCCTTAAAAATGTCTCCTCTTTGATCTAGTTGCAGAACTTAATCAGGTCAAATAATTAACTCATCCATATTATTAAAGACCAAACAGAAATTCCCCATTCAGTGTTCTTTTTTTTTTTACTATCCAAAAAACTAAAGTTCTGCTTAACAATACCTGAAAAGTGAGGGGAAAAATGTCATTTCAAAACAATCACAATGGTCCGCCACTTTTACAGAATGCCTACTTTTTATAGAACCTCTTCAATTATTCTTTTACCATTTTACAGTTTTTAAACCAGCTTCCAAATTTAAACGTCATAAATGTCATATATATCACTATAAAATTAAATAAATTAATTTATTTTCTTCATAATTGCATCAGTGGCTCCTCTTCTAGTACTACTAAAGATGAACAATATCACTGCTCATTCATTTCTACCATTGTCTCATTATCTCAAGTTGCAAAAGATTTACCTTGGGCTCTTAGAATACATCAGGCAATCAGTTTTTGTGTAGGGTTTTATTGAGTCTTACCGTAATGTCCCTGTCCTACTCTATAAAACATTGACATGAATCACACGGATAGATAATATAAGACACGGTGTTAACTGAACAACAGAATCTTATGATGAATAACACAGCATATACATACATTAAAAATTATATATAGAAATAGACAAGTATTGGTATTATATTAGTATTAGTATGAAAACAACAAGGTAAATATGGAAATATGAAAACTGTAAATGAAACCATACAATGAGATAAAAAAAAAATTGAATCGGGAAACAAGTTGATAATGCTAAATAGTTTCCAGATCACGAATCAGGATCCCCATCCGCAATTTCCAAATTGCAAAGGAATCATAGGATAAGGTTACAGATAGGTACAAAATTGCGAAATTTAATATAACATTTCAGTTCTTTTCTTTTCTATGCCATCATACATTCACTCATTAAATAATATTTAATTCTTTCCTTTTTCTTTATAAATTTTCCACAATTTACACAAAATTCGATCTGGATATATAATAAAATGATTTTATTAATCCAGCTAAATAAATTTACATTTTACCATAATATATTAACTCCTAGATTGAGGGCCTGTAGGTTTTCTTTTCCTTCCTTCTTGGATTTTTCATTTCATTAATCTCTTAAATTAGGTTAATATGCTTAGACAGTGCAAAGAGTTGTCATTGATAGAAAAAAATAATTGTCTCAATCATTCTTTCGTCCAAGTGGGAGTAAATGAGTAATACTTTCTAATTCTAAAGGATTGTTACAGCCTCATAGAATATAATTTTTCCCGTGAAAAGCTGAAAGAAATTAAGTAAAACATGTTTTGTCAACCAGGTTGTGCAGACCCAACCCATGTCATGACTCAACAGAGAAAAACCAAAAATGTGTCTGTCATGTTTTTCACAGCATTGAGTGATACTGCAAGGAATGGTGAGTCATAACGATTCTGAGGATTCAGACTATGCTTACTCACCTAATTAACCAATAGCATGTGTTGGATCACATTGTACAATTCATTATATTAACCATGTGATTCTAGTAAGACAATTTTTAACCCTTATATAGGATAACTTTGGGTGAGCCTCTGGATTTAATGCTTCATTCAAGATTTTAAAAAAAAAATCCAGCTTATAAATTATAAGTTTACTAAGAAACATTACTATCTTCTGGTTATGTCACTTGATCAACACAGTGTATTAAGAAAGAGTGCTATCTTCAGGTAATGTAATTTGATCAACCCAGGCTACTTTTCTTCCTTTTCCCCTAACTTCTAACCTATTTGCTTGAATTTATCAATCCACACAGATAGACCTGTTCTATATGCTTGAAATTCCCCTAAGTTTATTGTCAGTGAAGGTAAGATAGGCACAAATATTTCCTGTTATAATTGGAAAAGGAGGCATATAAACATTTTAAAATAAAAAAGGATGCATGCGGTTAGTCAACAAGTACAACTTAATGGACTTGCCAATATCAGCATTAAAGTAACTGTTGTGAGTCCGAATCATCAACTTATGTCAATCAACTGGCAAGGGTTTGATATTGGAGGGGGGGAGCATTCAAGAATTTGTCCTTGACTCACAAACCATTAAAGGGTCACTATTAGTATACAGCTACAATTTCAAACTCAATCAACCATCCCCATACATGGCAAACTCTAAAACTTTTTAGGAAAATAAAGAATAATATATATATATGACCTAGCATTTCTTGCCCGATATTCTGTTAAATTCAATTCTTGCACAGTTATTTCTAGATTTTGTCATAAAAGGAAACATCATCTTTGTGCTGGCTAGAGTAAATAGAACGGAGTTCATAAACCATAATGGAAAGAAGAATTAAAGGCAAGCACCATACCATTGGGTATATCTTTTAAAGGAGTACCACGACCCTGCAATTTGAAAGGAAAAGTGTAAACGAAATAAGTTCTGATATAACACACAATTAAGGATTAATATGAAACTGAAAATGAATACCTTTGCAATGTGAAGTTCTTTGTTTGCATCCTTTTCAATTGATGCTACCAACCTCTCAACTGTTTTTCTTTCACGTACGGGGCGAGTGATAGCAGGAGTCCTTGGCTCAATCTCCTTTGGTTCCTTTCTTTTTTGCTTCAACTTCTCCCCATCAATCTTCCCTTTCCCATGCTTTTTCGATCCTTTCTCAACCTTACCATCTTCTACCTTTTCTTCTTTTGACTTACCAATCTTCTCCTCATCCCCATCCTCCTCCTCTTCTTGAATTTTCTCCTTTTCACTGCTCTTATCTTTGTCTTTAGGGACACTGACTTCTTCCATCGCATCCAATTCTTGTTTCTTAGCTTCTACGTTTTCCTTTTCTTCTTTACTATCCACATTTTCCTTTCTTTTTTTCTTCACCTTCTCCCCATCAATCTTCCCTTTCCCACGCTTTTTCGATACTTTCTCAACCTTACTATATTCTACCTTCTCTTCTTCTTTTGACTTATCAATCTTATCCTCACCCGCATCCTCCTCCTTCTCCTTTTCTTCAATTTTCTCCTTTTCACTGATCTCATCTTTGTCTTTAGGGAAACCCACTTCTTCCATCGCATCCAATTCTGGTTTCTTAGCTTCTAGATTTTCCTTTTCTTCTTTACTATACACAGTTTCCTTTCTTCTCTTTTTCACCTTCTCCTCATTGATCTTCCCTTTCCCATGCTTCTTCAATCCTTTCTCAACCTTACTATCTTCCACCTTCTCTTCTTCTTTTGACTTATCGATCTTATCCTCCTCCTTCTCCTCTTCTTGAATTTCTTCCTTTTCACTGCTCTCATCTTTGTCTTTAGGGACACCCACTTCTTCCATCGCATCCAATTCTGGTTTCTTAGCTTCTAGATTTTCCTTTTCTTCTTTACTATCCACAATTTCCTTAACCCCAGTTTCTTCATCCAATTTTTCATTCTCAGATACATTATCATCTTTCTTATCTTCTTCTGTTTCATTCACAGCATCATCTTTCTTATCCTCTTCTATTTCTTTCAAGCCATCATCTTTCTTATACTCTTCTTTTCCTTCCACACAATCAACTTTCTTATCCTCTTTTACTTCTTCCACGCCATCAACATTTTTACCCTCTTTTACTTCCTCCCCACCAGCAACTTTCACATTTTCTTTTAATTCTTGACCATCATCAACATTCTTATCCGCTTCTACTTCTTCCTCACCATCAACATTTTTATCCTCTTTTACTTCCTCCACACCATCAACTTTCTTATCCCCTTCTACTTCTTCCTCACCATCAGTTTTCTTATCTTCTTCCATTTCTTTCACACCATCCTCTTTCAAGTCTTTGACTCCATTAATCTCCAGCATTTTTCCTTGATCAGCTTCCAAGTTATGCTTCTCACTCATGTCATTTAAAGTTTTCTCTGGCATGCTATTGCCATTTGAATCAGTCTTGGAAACAACAGTCACTGATTCTTCCTCACCCATACCGATGTTATCTATAGTAAATCTACAAATTACTCCTTCCTTCACACTTTCTACTTCACTGGCTTTGTTAAGTTGGACGACTCAAACCTATCAAGGGAAGAAAAAATCCATTACTATTAGAATGTCAAAGAGTTTGGTACAACAAGATGAACTACAAAACTTTTTAAGCTTCCATATATAAAAAAGCAGTATTTTTAACCCTAGAATATATAATATCCAATTATTCATGAAAAGATTCATTTTCCTAAAATGGAAGATCATTACAATCTGGTAACACGTTTAAAATTGAACCACGAAGGAACAAAATGAAAATTTTCAATTGTTGCCAGAACCGAAAACCCCAAAAATATACCATGCCACGAAAAGTTAACAATCCATTTCGATATAAGCTTGAAAATTGACCCCATCTCGAAACCCATGAAGGAATGCAGTTTATAAACAATAATTCAACAGGATAAACAGCACTCTCCAGACATGAAAGAGGAATAATTGAGCTGAAAATTTGAAGAGGAAAAAAAAATTCGAACTACGAATTTCATTCTGCATTAGTTACTGATGATATCGGAAGACCTAGCTCACCCAAGAGAAGAGGAATCATAGTTAGGCTATTTCCCACAAAAATCTCAATAGCACAGCAAAATTATGGTTAAAAATTAAATTCCAAATATCCGAATTTTTAATAATGAAAAAATTATCGCAGATAATCAAATTAAACCCAATTTTGATAAACATGAAGCATTTTGAAAGCCCTAAAGTCCTACAGAACAATTCACTTCAAAAAATAAAGATGGAAGCTTTACACTTGAAAGAACAGCTAAAACGGTGAGGAAAAGTGGGGAATTGAAGAACTGGAACTTACAGATTCGGAGGGTTGAAAAAGAGCTGAACTGAACTAAACTCTGGATTTCTCACTCCGAAGTCTCTTTCTCATTTGGCTTGGCTTCGACGTCTCTGCCACTCTCACTCTTCAGTTCAGTATGACTCGTTGAGGGTTATTTCTGACAATTTATAATTCGGACTTCAAATGCGGATTTTAAATGTATAAGTTAATAAGTGCCACGTATGATATGTATCCAACGGCTGAGATGTGCTATCCGTGGGCACCTGCATGATGAACGGTTCTGATTTGAAATTCCTTGTAATTTTCTTTCCTCCTTCGCACGCTGGCACTAACAAGTATCCACATGCCATTTGCATTACCCATTTCAAAAGTTTATGCCGAATTTTTTTGAATTAAATTTGATGTCCATGTTTGATAGGAAAAATACAAACATGCCTCCGCTATTCTCAAACTGGGGGTACCGTTAGGCGTGAACTGTGAAGGCAGGGGAAACGGACCACGCTGTTATTGCGTGATGCAATCATCATCTCAACCATATGTTTTGTCATATAATAGTTTTTTTTTTTTTTTTTTCTTTTTACTTGTTTTGTAAATAATTTTAATTTAAAGCATATATATGAACGTGAGCCGTCCCATTTAAGTTTAACGGCCGAAATCGCTTACTGCGGGTAATTGCATGATTCTACTACCGTAGAGAGTCCAATATCGAATATAGGCCACGTTCTCAGATTTATGAGCCGTTGCCACCACTGAAGCATAATAAATAAAATATAATTCCTTTTTTGTAAATTTTAATTGAATTACATTACATTAAATTAGAATCTTACCATGAGATGGGAAAAAAGTTGAGATAAGATAAGTTTATTGAGATAACCCATTGTATGACATATAGGCTCTATTTAGCAAAATTAGTGAATAAACTAACTTATACCAGATAAGTTAGCTTATAGTTGATAAAATAATTTTAAAACAAAGTTTATAGTTGATAGTTGAAAAGCCAACTGATTGAATTTGAAGCATTTGGTAAAATTAGCGATTGAATATGAGAGACATGGTAAAGCGTGAACTTCATTGAATGAATGGGGATAAAAATGATAGAAATGTCAATAAACTATAAGCTATCAGCTATAAACTATAAGCTATCTGTCATAAGCTAAGAGTGTGTTTGTGAAAGCTAAAAAAAATATTATGCTAATAATCCGATTTTTGTATGATCGATTATTATGATAATCGGTTATAATAAGAATTTGTTTTTGTTTGGGTCTGTTTGCTGAAAAGCGATTTTGAGTTAATCTATTTCGTTTCGATAATGTAAACAAAAAAATCACTTTTAAATAGTAAATTACGAAAAAATATATAAGCTTATTTAGTTATATTAATAATATTTTATTCTCTTTTAATGAAATGTTTAGTCTTTAGTATTTTATCCTATTTTTTCTATTATAATAATTTGAATTAAATTTATAACATTTTTTCATAACTATGGAAATATGTAACAAAAATAATATGTTATTTTTATAATAGTTAATTAAAAATTATAAATATTTTATTTGAATAGAATTTTAAGATTAAAAAGTTTATTTTAGAAGTGGGATAGACTGGTAATATATAGAATTCTATAGTAATATAGAGAATCATTATAAATATGGCCAAAGAAAAAATAATTGCTCAGAAAATAGTTTTTAGTCTTGACTTTACGCTGTCACATGCATGGGGAGATGGGATGATAAATATTAAATTTGAAATAATCAGAGTGAAAACATCTGCCAGTCCTTCAAATCAGGTGCTTTCAAAACAGGATTTTTTTTTTCCAAAAAAAAAAAAGCTATTTTAAAAAATAAGTTAAATCCCAAACACTTGAGATTTTTTATCAAACATTTTTTAGAAGAAAAACTGTTGAAACTCAAAAAATAATCTTTCCCATACACCCTCTAAATAAAATAGCTTAAGAAAAATGATATGACCTAATAAGATAAGTTTGTTTATCAAATATCTCTATTTCAGTCAAACAAGCTTTTAATATAATATTTTTTATATAAAAAATATAATAGTGTTCCAAAAAATTTAAATAAATAATTTAGGGATTTAAGTGCTTAGCAACCTAATTATTCGATCACAAATTCCATAGTCAAACACAATAAACGAATGTGGTCACTATCTTGATCCTCGTGATTTTTTTAGACTTTACATTCGGCTACTGGGCGACACCCCATAACTTCATTTTCGCATATTAGTGACCATATCTATTGCTAAATTTGAGCCGTTACCCAATCGTAACTTTGGTATCTAACTATTCAATTTTGTTGACTTTTGAATTTTTTTGGTTTAGCAATTTGTTTGTGATCACTTTTGTCGATCGCTAAAGCGAATAACCAAATTAAAGAAATCATAATAACGACTGCTGATACTGTCGTAAATAGCAACGACCAAATACAATTGCAAAGTTTGGTCATTTTTTTTTAATGTTGCTAAAATGGCATACTAAAAAATTCGATTAATTGAGTGCTCTAAAATTTGTACAATAATATCGGTGGATGTAAAAAAAAATGGATGTGAAAGCATCATTTCTGCAAAAATTTTGTAATGAAATTTTACGACGTTCACGGATTAATTGAGTAGTTGTAATTGGGTATGGCTTCTCGTGATTTAAGCCTGTAAAGTACTAATAATTATCTAGGTTGAGCCTCTGCAGACAGCTCAACACGCCATCAGTACTTCTCTGGTAGCTTTGGGAATGCCTTCCTTGAATGCCATTTTTTATTATAAAAAACTAATACTTGTACCCGTGCGATGCATGGGATACTTATGAGTTTATCAATAATATGATTTATGATTAAATTCAAAATATATGCATAATTAATTTAATAACCATTTTATGTATTAGTTGTATTTAGTGTAGAAAATATAGAAAAAAGTTGATTTGCTTAATTATTATTTTTTATAAAAGGGGCAACATTTAACACATATATACCTTCAAGGATTTTGAATTTTCATTTTTAAATAATTTAAAATGTGTAAAACCTTGTTAAATTTTATGTAAAAGATAAAGAGAACTAATAAGAGCAATATAAACCAAAATAAGCAACAAATATAATAATTTAAGAGTAACCTTCGTAGCTTAAATTTTGAAAGACTTTTTTATAAATAATATTTGAAGTGGTGTTGAAAATGTGTCGGTCATTGTCGCATTATCTTCAATGCATACGATGATTGGTAAGGCTTGACATTACGACATACAACTATATCCATGTGAGAAAAGATGTTGTGGTAGATTAGTTCGTACATGTTTAAGAGGTTGTCAATGTTTGATTTAAAATAAATATGGTTGTTAATGAAAAGTATTCCAACATTAAAAAACACATTCAGCAAAAAGGAAAAATCATATAAATTGAAAGGTATAAATGACTTTTAAAATAGGAAAACGAAAATGATTTTATTAAAATTTGTAACATGGATAAAAGTATTTGATAGATAAAAAAAATTATTTGAAAATTAAAAAATTTATTATTAATACAATGTAATTGCACATTGATAAATTTAAAGTTAATGAAAGAGGCATGATATAGGGTAGAGCACTGTCCCAGAACTCCCAGCCAAATAAAGTGTATGTTCTTCCTCTCTACTTCCTTCATCTATTGACCACCAACCTAGCAACCTGTTGAGAGGGAAAGTATATATCCAATGACAAATTGTCCATGTTAGTTCAGTAACACTTTTTTTGACTTGATGTCTAAAAACTGCTTCTCAGTTGAATTTTGAGCACTTTTAAAATCCCCATCAAAGAACAAATCCAGATGTCCATCCCGCTTAATGAAAAACTGAGGATCCATATAATACTTAGGCCTGTTAGATGTAATGTTATAGTAATACTTGAAAATTTGCGAGTATGCTATACTTTAAAATTTGACATAACATCTGTTTATGAACCGATATACCCGCAGTAAAAAAAATAGAGACAAAGATTGTTATATCAGTTAATTAGACATTCCCAGTGAGAAGGTTCCAAAGCATTCATATAATATAATAAGATCATGGACAGAGTTACAAATGGGAACATAGATAAAAAAAACTACATACATGGCTAGGCAACATATACAATAGCAGATTATATGCAGCTCCTGGCCAACCCGCAAACAGTCTTTGTAACCATTCCTGTTGCCCTACCGCTTATTGAAAAAATGAGTATCCTCATACCTCATTTTATGAATAATACCTATCCATCCAATTGAAAAAAGATTGATGCAAGAGGAGGACAGAGAGATAGGTTACCTGTAATAGATCTCATTCATCCAATTTTTTATTATTATAAATCAAGGCCCTAAGTAAGGGTTGGAAATGGTCTCCAACACTGAAGATCTGTCATGTGATATAGGGTAGAGTACTGTCCCAGAACTCCCAGCCAAATAAAGTGTATGTTCTTCCTCTCTACTTCCTTCATCTATTGACCACCAACCTAGCAACCTGTTGAGAGGGAAAGTATATATCCAATGACAAATTGTCCATGTTAGTTCAATAACACTTTTTAAGTTTTTCTAAGTTCAGTAAATAATTAATATTTTTTTTGTTTTTAGTAAAGAATTAATTTTTTTTTTTTGTTGTCAATCAGATATAAACCGATACCTTGACCCATGATGAAAGAACCGAAAGCAATTTGGGGTTTTGATGCTATATAGATGAGCATGTTCTTCTAGGAACTCCACTGTAGAGTAAAAGAACTATTTTCTCTATTAATCTATATGCTGGAAATAAGACCCCAGCTCCTTGCAACAAAATAATAGGTAAAAAAAATATCCAATGTGGCATATTTTTTTTGCACTTTAGGATGTGCCCTACAATTTAAAGAAAACAAATGAGAAAAGAACATTTTAAGAAACAAAGAAACCTAGAAATTCTGAGAACGTAATGACAAGGTTTTGTGAGCATGTATCATATATCTAAATGTATAAAAAGAAGTATTTGGAAACAGTCAACCTGTCAGTTCAAACCTCCTCTCATCGTCTACCGGCAGCTCAGCTCCTTCGCGCAATCCACCTTTCAGACAACACCAGGTGACCTTCACTTCATCTAATACTTAATGCTTAACACAAATCTTAAAAAGAAAGTAATTGTGATCTAGTAACGACAAATTACTGAGTTACCGATTTGCGTAGTCAGTATTGTGATAGAGAACAATAAAGAAATGGTGCTTGTAAGAGAGAGAGGTTCAGAGAAGAGAAATGGTGAAAGCTGTTTAGACTCGAAAGGCTGAAAGTACTGCCCCATTCACCACCTTAACTTATAGATGGCACCGTCCAGAACCGCCCAGAGCCACCACACGTCGTCCCTTTGTCCCTTGGTTCTATCTCTGAAGATATATGTTTTGGTTTTTGACTATTGAGGATACCTACCTTTCTGACTTCGTAGGAGTTGTTATGGAATAGAGCCATTGATAGCAGGAATTCCAAGAGTTGGGGGACAAAAACGGTTTTTTTTTTTTTAACAATTGTGAATCGCCTTTTGTAGCCGTTGTAGCCTTCTAAGTGAGTTTACAAAACTACCCCAACTACCACCTTAGCCATCCAAGTGATCCAAGTGATTTTACAAAACTACCCCATCTATCACCTTCCTTTTAATAATAAAGATTATTTAATGATTCAATAAGTCATCACATATCTGTATCTTTCGATATTATAAAAACCGTCAATAATTGCAAAAAGAAAAAAGAAAATCAATCAAGCATATGATCTCAAGATTCCAATTTTAATTTTTTTAATGACAAAATTACCCTTGTTCCGTGGATCTTCAAACAATTTCCCCCCAATCCAGCACGCGATCAAATTCGCACACTGAAACCCTATGGCTAGGGTTTAATTGCTCTCTCAATTTCCTCCATAAAACAACCATCAGTGTTCGATTGGTTTGGTTCCATTCATTGCTCTCTATTCATTGGGGCTATAGCGCCCAGTGAGCGTTCAAATCCATGGTCGTCAGCTTACGATGGACGCCTCTCCACTGCGCACCACTCCTTCCATTGAACAAGAACAAGACGAGTGGGGTACTGAAAATTTTCGCTTCAATTTCATATTTTTTGTTTGGTTTTTTAGGTTTGGCTCTTTCTGATTACATCGAAGAAAAAGTTGGATCTTTTATGGTTGTTTTTGTGTTTCCCACTTTTGTTTTTAGGGTTAGAACAGCGATTGATTTGGGGATGAGATTTTTAATTTTTGAAAACGGGTATGATACCCAGATTGAATCTTATTGATATATTGCATTTGGGTGGAAATTGTTTGAATCACAATGCAAAATTTGGCAATTGGATCCATTATTGGGTTATGGGATTATCATGTTCTCTGAATTTTTTGGGGGGGGACATTGTTTTTTGCGCCTGTACTTTGTGTTCACAGGATCGCTTCCTTTTGTGGGTATACAAGAATATTATGTTGAATGCTTATTACTCCTCAGGCTTCATTTGATATCCTGTTGATTCAATTTTTTCTTTTGAAGTTTCAACTCGTTTAGTCCTGATTGCTTTTTATGTAAATTAGAGGCATTTAGTTATCGTTGAAATCATAATATCCGAGTATAGAGTACAGAGAATATTAGCATTCATGCAGTTTTGTTATTGTATGTTGTTTGTTTCTACATTTTTGCTTACGTATGTTTTAGATTTCCAGTTTACTATGCTGTTTCTTTGCTATGAAGATTAACAGGTCAATGTTGGGAGTTTTTGACTATGTAGCTATAAAGTAGTTTTGTCTTTTTGACTATGTTTGTTTTGGGACATACATGCATTTGGTAGCTTTTACTTTCGATCTTGAATGGCTAGACTTTTTTTTTGTCGTAGACACTGATGGATTTGTGATACCAAGCTTGGGAATTGGAGACTTGGATCAAAGTAAACCTTATGTTCCAGACATAGAATCCTCAAATTCTGCTGCAAAGGTCAGCTGAAAGATTTCTTCCTTATTTAGAAGACTGGATAATATGTAGGCTTTAGATGATGGAACTGGTTGGGTTGACAATGTGTATGCTTATTATGTATTATATTTGGTTGTGTAGGCTAAGAAGGAAGAGAACATCTATCTGGGTCCACACGGAGCACCTCCTTCACAATCAAAACAGCAAGAGCTGAATTCATCTAACCGGAAGCAGCGGTTCAAGCACAAACTGAAAGAAGCTGATAAGAGAACCAGCGGGACAGGTAGGGAGAATAAATTGGATAACCTGAAGGAGCTTGTTGTGGGTGGTGGGAGAGTAAGTGTCAACATGTCAAAGGGATCCCCCAAGGACTGGTTAGATCCACATTGCCATGAATCTCAGTTTGAGAGGAGGTAATGCACACAATGCAGATTTTTGTTTCTCGAGATAATCTTGGTGAACTTCCTATTGCAGTTTCGATGCATCTCTCGAGACACAAGTTTCGGAGATTATGTACCCTGACAATAAGTAAAATCATCATTTGGTGTATGTGTGCGTGTATGTGTGTGGCAGTTACAGGCATTTGCTTAGGTTTGTTCGGGGATCTTTGGGTTTCTGTTATTTTTTTTCATTCTCATACACAAATTCATCAAAATACATAAATAAAACAAAGACACGTTCAAGTTAGTTCATGAAAAATACTAATCCAAACTCTAAATGCAAGTTTATACTAAATATTAATTCCATATCAAATCCAATGTCTAAATTTTCAAAATATAGACGGAATTAAGTTTGGTTTGGAATGTAATGGCAAAGTTCTTAAATAAGTACGAATAACTTATTTATTTTTCATGTAACATATTTTTTTAAAATATATAATTATTTTTGTTTGGACTGACTTAAATTGCTTTTAAAATTAGAATCAAAAACCAATTCAATTCAAATAATTTTTTGTTTGTTAATCTTGAGTTTTTTTTTTTATAAAATATTATAGCTTGTTCTTTTTCGTCTCAATTTTTGGATTTTAATTGGAGTGATTCGGAGTATAACACTCCTTGCTGTGGCAGTTATCCGTATTGGACTGGAGTCTTGGAGAGAACACATCCATTTCAATCAATTACTAATATAGACCAGGGGAAATTAGCAAAGAGCTTGGGAAATCAAATGGTAAGATAAGCACACGATGAAAAGGGCAATAAAAATGAAGTAAATGAAATAGAAATTAAAAACTTTTTTCCTGTTCATTATTTCAGATAGATGTTACATGAATAAAGAAATGAAATTAACTTTGATATTGCTATATTTTAGAAGAAATTAATTGTAATCAATAATGTTCAATAAAATAGTTCTGACGTTGAATTCCCTGGCATTTCATTAACACCCTTTTTTTTTTGGTGAACGGCATTTCATTAACTTTGAAACAAGTACCTCCTTCAATTCAATTCCTCCCCAAACTCAAATAGTTTGAATAGAACACATTCTGTTGAAAAGAACAGGTCATCGTTAACAACCATTTTCTCGTCAAATAAATCATCTAGTCTAACAAAGAATAAACAAACAACACAACACCCCTAATAATTTATCAAATAATCAAACACCCTCAATATGATGATAGATTCTGTTGGCTTCTCCAATGAAATTCATAGGTCTATTCCAAGCGGGCCTTTCAGAGATGACACAATACTCTGCCGACCTTGCAAAGAACTTGGTTCAAGATTCTAGGTCTTATCTCAGCTAATGCAGTAAAAAGCCATACGTAGTATACTAGGATCTGAGGCTGGCACAACAGACACGGCACTCAGGAAATGGTAGAGTGCCTGTGGCATTTAAACTTGAAAATTCTGAGGGACCCCTACTCATTTGATGCCCAAGAACTCCAATGCAGTTGCTTTGGGTGTCAAGCCAAGCTGAGACAAGTATTCAGCATTATAGAACTTGCTCAAATGTCTCATTCCGCTGTCGCAGAGAATGGTTACGATTGTGTGACCTGGGCCAATTGCCTGTGCTACTCTAACTGCTCCAACACAGTTCATTGCAGAAGAACTCCCAACGAAGAGACCATCGTTCTTCAAAAGAAACCTAGTACATGGGTCAATAATTAAGGCAACAACTCAATTCATTCATTAATTTCTTCCACTTGACACGCCAAATAAAATAAAAGAGTATGGAACAGAAACCCCTTAGATAAGAAAGATAAGATAGCTAAGAGAAGAGTAAGGAATGACCTAGCCATTTCAACAGCCTCCATATCTGTGCCTCGGAAAGCACCATCAAGTTTTGCCTCTGCAAAATTCCTTGTTATCCTGTTAATTCCAATCCCTTCTGTTATAGTGTCAAATGGATTCTTAAGTCTTCGGCCTTCGGCCTCCTCTTTGGTGTACATCACTCCCCTTGTTACCTTATTGAACAAGCCAGAACCAGGTGGATCTACAAGGAAGCACTTGACTTTTGGATTCTTTTCCTGTTGAATAGAAGACAAGAGATTCAGGCAATTTACAAATATCAAAATAACAACATTTAAAAGGTGGAGGAAGGAGTGGTGAACCTGAAGAAACCTGGAAACACCAGCCACAGTACCACCAGTGCCTGCTGCAGCCACAAATGCATCCAAATTTCCATTCGTCTGTTCCCAAATCTCAGGCCCTGTACCCTCATAATGAGACCTGAAGTTTGCTAAGTTCTCAAACTGATCGGCAAAAAATCCGCCTTGACAATCAATAGGAAAGAGTGAACTGTGACTGTATCCATCGGATTTGTAACCATTTAATTGCTCTGTGTCCTTGCCATTCGATTGTGAATTTCTATTTTTTAATGCAAGCTCATTTGCTTCTGATGCCCGTCTTCTTGCAATATTGACAAAATGGTCTTTATGAGTAATTGACACTGGTCGTACTCTTTCAACAGTCGCTCCAAGGGCTTCCAGTATTTGAGACTGAAAGTTGGTCCCGATAGAATAAACAAAATGCTTCAGTTCAAGGAAAGAAAGCGGAGACTAACAAGAACACATTTATCAATTTCAATTCATACGAAAATAGTTTACTAGATGTAAATTAGAAAGTATAGTTTAAAATAGTTTACAAGATGAAAATTGTCATGATTAGTTTACTAGGTCTAACAAAGAATATACTGTCCAAACAATCTACAGTAACAGCAAATTTGTAAGCAGCAACTGCCTCTTGATTTATTCAACAAGGTTGTTCCACTTACAGTGTTTAAAAGAAAGAACCAGGAGGCTGAAGTGAGAAAGAGAACATGTTATAGGGAGTTTTTGGGTTCTGTGGATTCCATGTGAATTTCAAAATCAGTTTTAAAATTTTCAATTGTTGAAAATATAGTTCATTAAAGGCAATCAAGTTAGAGGTTATGAGTATAGTGTATGAATAATAATAGAGTTGCTTAATTACAAGTACACAATACCTTCTCCATGGCAGCATCATCTGGTATAACCACATGGCACTTGCATCCATAGGCAGGAGCAACAGTGGCAATGCTAATGGCAGTGCTTCCAGCACTCCCTTCAGTAATTATTCCTCCTGGACGTAGCTGCCCAGATTCCAGAGCCTGCATGCATAAATAATCAATCATTGGGAAAACAATAAACAGAGAGCACTTATTCAAAAGAAAAAGAGGACTTTGATTTTTCTATCTATCAATAAAATGAATGACCCAAAGCCTTGATAATAATCTTTTAGCATGATCCGTTAGGTAAAGACTCACCATTGCAACCATAAGTTCAATTTAGAACCTCAAAACAATGAATATTAAATTCAAAATACATAATTTTTGACAAAGCAGTTTACCTCCTCGATAATTTTGAGTGCAACGCGATCTTTAACACTCCCTCCGGGATTCAAAAATTCGCACTTGCCAAGAATCTGAAATAAAACATTAAAAAAAAATGACGATGAAAAGGGGCGAGAGTGTTAATTTAAGTTTATTGAAAAAAGAGCAGAAGTGAAATGAAATGAAATAAAAGTGAAGTGAATTTAGTACATCGCAGCCGGTGGCATTGGAGAGACTGTTGATTCGAATCAAAGGGGTGTTACCAATGGCATCGAGGAGTCCCTTTCTCTTCTTTCCGCTCTTTTTTGATGAATTAGAGATGAAGTAGGCGAAGAGTAGTGAGGCGAATATGGCAGCAACAGCGCCTGTGGTTCTAACTCCCACAGGCGCCATTATTGGCTCACTCCTCTTTCTCCCCAAACCAAACCCACCAGGTCGAACCTTTTATCAGTTTTGTTTTTGTTGTAGTTAATTACTGTGGTCTGCGTAACATTATTCAAGTCAAAGGCGGTGCTACATGCTAATAGGCTTCGCCTAATGTCTTGTTTGGACTTTCAATTCTCTACGCCAGCCCGCTTCTTAATTCTATTGCCTGTTAGGGGGTTGGTTCCATAAGCTAACTTTTGACTAGGTTGGATTTAGGGCTTATTATTTGTGAATTTGAGAGGGGAAGAATTTGGGAAAAAGAATGGGGAAAGGGATGAGAAAGGGAAAATAATTTTCCAAAATCCTCCTTTAGTTCATTTTTTTAATTCCCCAAATTGGAGGATTTGATTTTTTTTTTTTTTTAAATAAACCTCATGTAAGGTGGAGGAGTATTATTCCCATCCCCCATTCCTTTCCCCTTTCTTTCCTCCCAAAGCCTTCTCCTCCCTTAAACAAGCAACACTATAATCCATAAAGTACGGACTGGGGTAGGTTTTGCAAGTGCCAACCACCCAAAGTTTTTTTTCCCCTTGGTAAATTTATATTAACTAAAGACTTGTTTTGTTTATTATTTGATTTGATTTGTTTGAATGTAATTATGTTTGTGTAAGAAAAATTATGTAACTTTTTATTCTTTTTGGAACGTACGTTATTTGTAAACAATTTCCAATATAGATTTCTCTAAACAATTAATCCATTGTTTATTTATCTTTTTTGTTATCAACTAAAATAATTTTTATGACTCTTCATTTTCAGGACTTCTCATGTAATTCCCAACTTTTTATATGCTCAACCCTTTGAGTAGGTTGCCCCTAATGAATCACACCCGTAGAAGGTGTATCATTATCACGATTGGCGCACCAAAAAAAAACATTATATAGGAGTATATAATTCATTTATCAATAATAACGCCCAGATTGGGCCATAAAGGATTGTGCCAAACTCAACTTTAAACCTCTTTTGACCCATCACTCTATGCTCCCCAAGGCCACTATATAAGAAAGGCTCTAGCTAAGGAATATGGCAATTATTCATACACACACACACTCTGCACACATTACTAGTTTAGGGTTTTGCTCATATCTAGGCTATATGTAACAAGTCTTCCATGGCTCTTGTAATCCGATTTATACATGAATAAAATATCTCTCTCTACCTTGTTGGAGTTTGATTGTTCTGCTCGGAAATTATTAATATAATACAGGAGTCAGGTGGACTCATATTTTCAGGAGCTAATTGGCGTGTTGATATCTTAGCTAACTATGGTCACTCTATAGATTGGGGAGCTAAGATATTTGATGAGGTGTCTTCATTCCTCTCTATGGGGCTTTACGGATTTGTCCGATATCCTTTTTTGAAAAGGTTACCTAGTGTATTCTTTTGTTGTTTTATTTTGTTATTAGGGTTGTAGTCCCGTTTATTAAAAACAATAAAATAAAGGCCCAAATTGGTTCAAAAAAATTTAGAAGACCTACTTTTGGTCCCTGAAAAGAATAAATTACTCATTTAGTCCATCAAATTCACAAACGCGGGACATATTAGTCCCTCCTTTCACATCCAATGTTCGTTTACTTGCATATGTGTCTCATTAATCATCATGCCTAATTCCTTAGTGGTCTTGAATAACCTATGACAAATTTTCATAGTGAAAAACGAATAAAAAGTGAAAAACATACACAATTTTCAGGTATTAAGGTTTTAAAATTTTGCACCTTTTTTCTACTATTGTTATTTTTTCACGGTGGAAATTTGTCATTGGCCACATAGGATCACTAACGAGTCAGACATGATGGTTAACGAGACACATAAACAAGTAAACGGATGTTGGAAATAGAAGGAGAGACTAATGTGTCCAGTGTTTATAAATTTGAAGGACTAAATGGGTAATTATAAAATTTGAGGTGGGACCCACATGATTTTTTTTCTCCCCACTTGAGCAACGATTTTGCGGAGAAAACGTCCATTCTTTTCGTTCTTCCCTTTCTGCCCTTTGAAGTTTGAACTGTATCATGCTTAGATCCATGAAGGTAATGGACAGTGACTGTGACTAGCTTGCAGTGGTGATTTTGCGGGTGGCAGGCTACGATCAACGGACGTTAAGACTGACAGCGCGGTGGGGTGGACGGATCTGACTAGTGGCGGTGAGGCGGAGGTCTTGTGGGTGGCGGGAGGCAGAGGTCTCGTTGCAGCGACGTATGACGGATCTGTGACATTGTGGCGGATCTACGACGTGATGGCGGCTCTATTTCGTTGTTTATGTAGAGGAAGATCAGATCTGGTAGTAATTGTATATCATCTAAGCTGTTGGTCTTTCTTCTCCAAAATACCAGCATTTTTTACCCACAAAGATCAGATCTGTGTGTATTAGTCAAACATGAATGTCTACCATTATTTTAATTTTTTTTTTCTCTTGATTTTTTCTCAATCCAAACAACATAAAAATCTATTCATTTTCTATTCATTTTCTCTTCTCTCCGACTTCTTTCTTCTCTACTTCTTTCCTTCATACTTCTCTCTTTATCCAAACAAAGCATATGTGCCCCCTTAGCGGAAAGAATATGGCAGAACTCTAAAGTCGCACAGTACTACATACACGTGAACCTAAAGAAATTACTGGTTTAATTTAGATTAAAAAATGTCATGCTAATCGGTGGGTTTTAGGAACTAATTAAGAAATTATATTAAAAAAGTAATTACATTATTAATTTAAATAAGTTTATTTATGGATTTTATTGTTAAAGCACCGTCACTGAAAATGAGTCTCCTCTCCATAATTAATTAAGTTGAAATTTGAGAGAGTTCAAAACTTCAAATCCGGAAAAGAACAAGAAGAAACACATTGTCAGAGAGAATCTTTGCACAGAAAACACAACCTCACCCCTTTGTCAGTTGTCACTCACTCACTCACTCACTCATTCCACTACTCCTCTCTCTGTCTTTTCACACTACATAACTACTCCTCAATCATCTCCCACTCCATCGGTCACCAGAAGAGAAGATCCAGCCATGAAGATCCCAGAAAAGTTGTTCCAGTTAAGGTACCACTTTGTTGCTGCCCTTGTGTTTTGTGTGACCCTCTTCACCCTCATACTTGTTGCCCCAAAATTCATGACCCTTTTGGCCTATTTCTGGCCACTCTTCGTCTCCACTGCCCTCGTTCTCGCCCTTGTTTTCTTCTTTGCCAAGACCTCATCTTTACCGGATACCGACTCTCCCCTTGACAAAACCCTCCTTGATTACGTCGCCGGCCACCCGGATACTCTCCACAACAAGTCAGATTAGGGCACCCTACGACCCCTTCCTCCCCAACTAAGGTTAGCACACAGCCCCCCCGATATGAAGTAGGCCATTATGTATTAACTGTATTCCTTAACTTCATCTTTTCTTCTTCTTCTTCTTCTTCTTCTTCTTGTAATATAATTATCGATGACAGTTTTATTGTGTGATCTTTTGTTGGCTCAAGTCATATGAGACTATTAGTGAAGTAATTCTTTTTCAAATAAAAAATTATGGCTACAAGTGCTGATGAATTTCTGACCAGAGGAACTACATTCAGCAGTTTTTTCTCTTACAATTATTAGATTGTTATCGTTACATTTGTATTTGAATTTAAAGCCCAATTAAGGTATTCAACCTTCAAAAGTTTGTAATTAAGTTTTTGAACCCGTAAAAATTTTGTAATTGAATCCTCGTATGCATCTCCGTTAGCGTTACATCAACGTTAAAAAGTGATCCATCTATATGCATTACCGTAAGTTGGGCATCAGTTATTCATTCTGTCACAATTCTTTTAAGTGAGGTAACGGTCAAATGATTTTCAAGTGGGGTAGAGTGTATTTTGAGTGAAGTTTGGTGTGCCCTGTCATTAGAAACCTAAAGTGGGATTATTGTAAGAAAAACTTTCTCAAATAATAATGCAAGTGTATATTTTGTGGTGAATAGGCCTCGAAAGTTGTAGAACCATCGTACAGTGTCCCATGTGCCATCCATATTCGCTGCTCATTGCTCATGTGTCCATTACTCTATTATTTTCTAAGCGACCTACTTCATTCTTCTCCCACACAGAAATTCATATTAAATTTGGATTTTAATCAAACTTATTGCACATTATGTTCATATTTTTTAAATATAGAATTATGTCATAAAATGAAAATATAAATGTGCAAATTCAATTTAATCACTAATTTAGTCAGCTAAATCAATCAATCCGTTAAATCTCAAGTAAAATTTTGAAACACTGGTTTTGTAGTTATTGCAGGTGGGTGTTGACTGTAGGGGAGGTGCATGTCACTAGTAGTACACAAATGTCATCATTTTTAGTTTGAAAAAAAAATGGTGGGCTACTCAATGGTATTGGAGGACCGTTTATGAAATTGACTGCAGTCCAAGATAACAGATAATTGAGGATGCTTTCTGGATAAGACAGAGGATTCAAAAGCATTGCCAGCTAGCTAAACTTTGTTGTGTAGTGAACTTCTCGATATCCCCTTGTACTGGCTACAAACAGTAAAACTTTGCTCCACCATGAATAAAAGCACAAGTTATTTTCCATCCAATTCTCTTATTGATAATTTGATAGGGTAGTTCTAATATCATCATTGGTAGTTTTATATATAATCACTTGAGCTACATCCTCTTCCATAATTTTTATAGTGCAAAGAAAGGGAAGGTTGTTTGTACACATAACCGACTCGCAATGAATGTCTATCTAGTTTGTGTTGCATTGTTTTAACTCTAGATGAGTAAATTTGGGGGACAGGCAGATTTCCATTTTTCTTTTGTATTTCATATACAAGTTAAAGAAAAATGCTAAGGCATGTTCGCGTTGCCTGGGATTGACATCCAATTCTAGGTTTGCTCAGAAGAACAAACGACTAAAAAGCAATAAGCAAATTTGTTAGATTAAAAAAAAAATCAGCAATGGCTGATAATCACCGGTAAAAATGTGGACGTTAACAACTCTATAACAATTTTATGTATACACAGTGTTAGTCAATCTAAGATGATTGAGATTGAGCAAGTATTATATCAGAAATTGACAAGGTACCAGACTGATCAACATCAAGCTCTTCAAACTCCTGCATCACAAGTGATATATCTTCTTGACTAATCTTCCCCATCTCTTTGAGCTTATAAATAACAAATTCAGCAGCCCTATGATAAACAAAACCAAAGACAAAGAGAAACAAAAAGAAAACGAAGCCATGTAAATCATTGATAGTATAATAAACGAACTGCCAACAATAAGACTTTGAAAGAATGCTCAACTAACCCAACAGTCCCATCCTCATCAAGATCAGCTGCCTCCAAATCTAAATTGGTCACCTTCTTTGTAAGAACCCACTTGACGAGTGCCTTTTGTCTGCTTTCAGTGTTTAGCTCAGCCAAGTAGAGGAAAAGCTGAGCTAAAATTATTGTACCTGTCAATATCCAAAACACAGCAAATATTCTACCTGCTTGAGTTGAGAAACTTTTATCCCCATAACCCAGGGTTGTAAGTGTAGAACAAACGCAGTAGAAAGCATCAATGATACCCAAATTCTCAACAGTGACCAAGAAAATTGTCCCTGCGATAACAAGAACCAAAAGAAGGAAAAAGACCAGAAAAAATTTGTATCTCGTTTTATTGAGCTCAACCTCCTTTAGAAATTCAGCTGGACCAACTTGTCGGTGCATGTGCATCGCTTTAACTAGCAAAACTTCTTGTTTCTCAACCAAGTAATCTGCTGATTTGCTTAGGATTAGTCCAACCAATGCCATTCCAGAGAAGACAAAAGCGCACGCGAGCAGTTTTGTAAGGTCACTGTTGGGCACAAGGTCTCCATATCCAACAGTGGTCATTGTCACAATGGTAAAGTATACAGCATCAAGAATTCCATTCGTTTTCTGCCCCTTGATTTGGTTCTTTACAAGGTAGAAGATTACAGCTCCTACACCTAAATACATTGCAAGGCATATAGCCACTTTTTTAAAGCTCGGATGTAAATTCCCAAATATGGACTCAGAACGTGGAATTGATACATTGGCCTTTGTCTCTGGAGGAATAAGATCAGGAGGGGAAGGCGCACTTCTAGAATGGAGAAACCTTCTCTTGTTTGGCTGCCTTTTAGCCTTTGGAGCTGCAGGATCCGGTGATCCCAACAGCAAGGGCTCCTTTGCACCATTGTTGGCCATGTAGATGAATTTAGAAATCAAGGATCAGCAATAGAGGACCTGATTCAGTTGCACAATAGTCCAAACTAGCAAAATCAGTCAAATAATGGAAAGTACTCTACATAAAGGAAACAATTCAAATACAAACTTTAAAATTATAAAAACTATGGAGCATATTATAAATTCATCCAAAGAGCTTCATAGAAAAAATAAACTAGCATGGCTAAAAACATCCTAGATTTGGTGCTAGTGATCAACCCAAGCTCTACTTCCAACTGGAAAGCACAAACGCAAAATACATTCATTGGGATCATCACATACAACTCATGAATTTCCTCAATTTCATTCCTTCAATTGAAGAAAAGGAAGAAACCGCATCCACTTCTTCTGAAGAAAAGTAGCAGTCACATAAAGAGAACATAATAGCATCCAAATACAGTGCAGTGACTTTGCACATGAAACTCTGGATGACAAAGGGAAAAAATAGAGTAAACACAAACTAATCAACAAGGACTTCCCATTTGCTAATTAAAACTCAATTTCCCTGCCTCAAATCCACAATATTTCAGATTCTAGTTAAAACTACATCTGTGTCGTTATACTAAACATTCCTATTTCTTGGTGATGTTCTCACTTCTCACTCTGAAATTCATGACCATTCCATCTTATCCCTGAAGGGATGGGGAGCAGAAGAAAGAGGATTGGAAAATGAGAGAAGGTTAACTGCCTGGAATTAAACAAGTAGCTTCTTTGTTTTAAAAAACAACAACATAACTTCAAAATAGATTCCAATTTCTTTGCTCCCTTTGCTCAGATCGTTCCATCACCTACCCTCCAATGAATAACAATACACAATAACAATGATCCCAAAATTAAACAAACCATTCAGAGTTGATGCCTTCCAATCGGGACTTCTAAGATTCATTGGAATGGAACTGATTGCCATTTGTGGGTTAAGATTAAAAAAAGAAAAAAGAAAAAGAAAGTTTCTTCTTTCTAAAGACAATTGGGATAAACTGAATTAACAAAGTGGATCTGACTCGAGCATGATGGTTCACACTTTTAAAGTCCATCATGTGAAAAACCTGTGCAAACTGCGTTCCATTTCAATGATCTTCAGCAATAGCTACAGTGATATACAAGTTCAAGCTTAAAGTTAAAACACCCTCTTTCCAAAAATTAAAAAAGAAAAGAAATCTATAAAATCCACACCATGGATGATGGATCACTAACAACCAGAAGGAAATTCAGGTAAATAATAACAAGCAGTGGGAGTTGAGCTCATGAAAGAAAAGCAAGTAATGAAGTAAGAAGCCAAAAGTGGAAACAAATCAATGAAGAATGAAGTGCATATTATGAATTAATTGGTGAGGAGACTGAGGACAAGTTTCACCTTTCAAGTGGTTTGCTTTGCTATAAGAAGAGAAGATGAATATTGCAGAAGTCTTCAGACAGATTCGACAGTTAGATTCAGTGGAGTGGAACCCCTTTTTCCCTCTAATTTCGCTATAACTTATTGTCGTCAATTAAATTCCGGGTTAACGGAATTTTGCTTATTTCACAAACAAATAATCTTTTAAAAAAAAATTATTTCCATCAGAGCATTGTTTAGTTTCAATTTCAACTATTTTTTGACTTTTATTTTTTATAGTTGAGATTGCGAACAGACAAGGAAAAGCACATGGTTTCAGACAAATAATTTCCATCATAGTGTTATGTTTGGATAGAATAATTAAATTTTGTCATTGTTAAAATTATTTGTTTGAATAGAGTATAAACATAGATGTTTGGCGATCGACGGTGGAGGTTTGGCGACTAGCGACAGTGGTCCGACAATAGGGGTTCTCACAGCCGAAGGCGAAGGTTCGATGGGTGGTTCGGCAGCCGGTGGCGATGATCCGACTGCTGGCAATGGCGGTCCGACAGGTGGTCAGTAGCCGACGGCAAGGGTTCGGTGATTGTGGTCTGGCGGCCAGTTGCGGTGGTCCATCGACCGTCAACGGTGGTCCGACGGTGGTCTTGTGACGACACATGAGATGGAACAAGGGAATTTCAAATTCTTAATTTTTAGGTGGTATTTCAAATACCCTAAATTTAGTTAAAATGAAATCCCTCATAAATTCCTATCATTTTTAAAATCTCTCACATTTAATATCCAAACAAGATATTCTACATTGATGGATTTTAACTAGCCTAAAAAATACATTACATTATTAAATTTCGTCATCCAAACACACTATAAGGGTTTTTCTATCTTATGTAGCATTGGACAGGTTAAGGAACCTAAAAACAATAACTATTTATTGAAAAATTAAGTATTTTTTTTAAAAGTATAAAAATATAAAATATACAAATTTTCATCCAAGTTTACTCTTTTGAGTTCTTTATACTGTACAAGATTACATAAGATAGAAAACCCAATATTATTTTTAGGCAACAATTAATTCACTGAATGTGAAGTTTGATTGTATTTCATTTATTGCAAATCGCCCATAGTGCTATCACCGCTCGCCGTTGCATGTCTGGTGGCTTACCCGCCCTACGGATACTCACATGTTCATTATAAACATTTTTTTTATTAAATATTAAATATATAATATATGTTAGAATAATTTCTATCACTTTGAGATGAAATAAACATATTTTTTATTTAATATTTTTAGTGGTCGAACCCATAATAATAAATAATAAATAATAGATAAACTTTATTTTATTTATTATTTCATATCGTTGAAGGTGCTATTTGAGATCAGATATATGAAGGAAAAAAATTGAGGAATTTTAATAAATAAAAATAAATTTATGAATTTTTTATATAAAATAAATAAATAATAATTATATTATTTTTGGACAGCAAATAATTATTATATTTAATCATTAAAATATTTACATTTTCATTATAATATATATATATATATATATATATATTTTTATATGTATTATTAATATTAATTATTATACTCTATAATCAAACCGTAAATTAAATACTTTTTCCTTAATTTACAGCAGGCTTAAAATTCACGTCAGCGTGAAATTGACGGGCGTGGAACGAACGCCCCGCCACAAAATTTTGCATATATATAAATCAACAACACAGTTAATTCAAAAGAAGTCAACAAGAACGAAGTGAGAGAGAGGTAACTGAGAAGAGAAGGTGGTGGAGGAGCACTCAGCCACAGCCAGCGGAGGTACTCATCCATCCCTCCTCTTTCCTCTTCTCTGCTACTCGTCCTATTGCTCTGCTCCTATCAACAGAGAAAATGGAGGGAAAGAGGTTGTTGAAGTCCCAATCAGAGTCAGAGTCACGGAGTCTCCACCTTCTCACCAAAATCAAAGGTGGAGAATCAAATCTAATTTCTAATTTTCTATTATATCATTCACTTTCACATTGATCAGTTTGATGATTATTCCTTCCGATTCTTTTGCATTTGCAGAATTCACTCGATCATTGCTTGTAGACCTCACCAGCCGACGCTCACCGATCATTCTCATTCCCCGCTTCACCAATTACTGTTCCCACCCGGCCATTTCCAACTCCAACTGGTTCCTAGTTCCTACCTATTCCTTCTTTTTCTATTATTATATATTTTACACTTGCATTGAACCGTTATTAATATTATTTCATTTCACCGTTTTGTTCAATGCAGCTCTTGTGGCTCCCATTTGCCCTCTGGAAACGAATCTCTCTCACTTTCCAGGGAATCCCGTCTACACAGACTAGGTTACTCCAACTATATATACTTAATCCTCCTCTACCTTTTCATTGGTAAAAAAATAATACTATTGATGAGTTTTTGTTTTGGGTGTCTTTTAGATGTCATGTTGAGAGTGCTTCTGATTGTTCAGAAACTTTTGCAACAGAACAAGCATAGTTCTCGGAGAGACATTTATTACATGCACCCATCTGTCTTTTTGGGTGAGTTTCCATCTCATTTTGTAATTTTATTTGCAACATGGATAAATGTTCTTTATTGTCACCTTTACTTAACAAGATGATGAATGGGATCCATCTGTTGGAAGTATAAGTGGAGTTATATTATTTTTGGAAACGTATGATGAAAGATTGCCACGAATTATGGCAATGCAGTAGAATTACCTTGCATTACTGAGTTAGGACTCATTATGGCTTCAACTGTCTTTCTCCTCCTGTTTTGTGTTCTTTTTGTTTCATGGATCCAGCTTTTATGATAACTTGATTTTGTGAGTTTTATAGAATACCATTGACTAAAGTATGAATGTTGTTTCTCCACCGCTGTTAGGTTGAAACTTGAAATCAAGTTTCCTGGCTTTAGAATGTTTCCTTTTTATTTATCCTGTTATCTTCACGTATATAAACAGTTCAATGTCTTCTCTTGGCAAGAGTTTGCAAATGTCTATTATGATTCCTCATTATACTCAGGTTTAACTTGTCATGATCTTGTACATAAGGTTGTTTGAAGTGAGTGCTGTGACTGTGACTGCTAAATTGCTAATTTTGGTGAATGTTTCACTTCTCCATTACATACTGACTTCTTTATCATGTATTCTATTTCTTTTCACAATGCAGATCAGTCAGTTGTAGACCGTGCAATCAATGATATATGTGTCCTTATGCACTGCAGTCGCCATAACCTTCATGTGGTAGGTTTTTTGGTACTTAATCTCTTTTGCTGTTTCTCTTCTGGTTTGGATCTCTTAAAATTGGTATAAAAGTATGGATTTGGTTGATAAAACTTTTCTCTGAATTCCTTTTCTCAGTCACCATGGGCTTTAGTGTATTCAATAGTAGCTCTTCTAACCTGAAATACCACTCATCTAGCACCAGAAGAAGGAAATATAGCAAAAGTAAAACTGGGTGTGTAATGTTAACCGAAACATTCATGTTCCTAGTTCCTACAGCATACGAGTGGGGGGGGGGGGGGGGGAGCGTTCTGGCGAAAGTTGCACAATTTCTTAATGCTATTGATTGGTGTATTCCAGGCTTTAATATCTTGTCTTTGAGTCTACTCAATAGTTATAGGAGACTACTACAAATATCAAGGGAAGGTTTATTGGCCCTAGATTTTTTTGTTATGCTTCTCTTGCTGTTTGTTTGTTTTAATTTTTGAAATAAAAGTTGCCGATGTCTGGGATGCTTATATTTTTACATTTCATTTTTGCAGGTTTCTGCTGGGAATGGGTACAATATGAGATCACACTCAATCTTGGGACAAACCCTTTGCTGTCTGAAATCTCTTTATATGAATGATAATAATAGTTTTATTTTCACTTATGATACTATTTTATAAACGTGTATATATTTTTGTATAACATAAATTCTTGCCACTGGTGCATCTAAAAATTGATATGAACTTCAAAGCATACAAATTATTATTTTCTGTTTTGTGGAATTCTAAGATCTCCTGTCGGTTTGGCAAACTCCATTGTTATCATAAGTGATGAGTGATAAAATATGATTTCATTATGGTTCTTTGTAGTTTATGCTTTGTAGTTTGTACATTGATGAGGCTGGCATATGTGTCATTCTTCCATCTAAATTCTTCTGCCACATTAACAATTATTAATAAGTTTTCTCAAAGCTGGTACTTTTTTGCTTCCTGTTCAGTTCTCCATACTATAATGCCAAATGAGTTTAACTGGTAAGACTTATGGATGAAATTTATATCTGCTATAGGTTAGTTATGGGTTGGATAAGATTTTTTGAAGGAGAAAGGATGTTTGACTGCATCGGTTCTCCCAACACTGTAAGTATTAAGAACTAAACTCAATGTATTAATAATTTTTACCATATATATTACATATGTTTAGCTTTTCTGCAGGCCCATCCAGTTCCCGTTCATGTTGAAGAAGTTAAAGGTATCCTAATTTCCAGGAAAATATACTGCAATTGTTTAGTTTCCTTCTACTGATATTTTCTACTTCATATTAAGTTTAAATAAGTGATCAGAGATGGGGAGAAACATTGCTTAACTATAGCGCATAGATATCATTAGTGTTGCCCGTTACATATTAGTTGTGGAGAAAGAATCAGGTAAGCTTTTTTTTTTTTTTTTTGGTGACAAAAAGAGGTGGAAAAATGTAAAGAAAAATAAGGATGGTTCTTTCCTGATATAGTTCGTATTGAAAAGACAGTCCATATTGAATTTCACTTTCAGTTTTCCAAAGACTAGCAAACGACCAGTTCTGTAATGCAAATCATTGCATCGTCATCACTGTAAGTACTTTTCTAAAGACATTAGTTTCTTTTACAACGTTGCTATGTTTGAATTTTATCTTTGCACAGGGAAGAGGCTACCCAGATATTCCTACAAGAAGGTGTGCAAAATCTTTTTCACATGCCTAAGATATCATGCTATCAAGCCATATGCCAGCTTTCCTTTCATATTTCATTATTAATGTCTGTCTGTGTGCACAGGGGCGAATGTGCGTGCTTGGTCTTTCTTTGACTTTGTGGCTTTTTTTTTTCCTAACAGGTTTTTGCGGCTTCTAGTTGAGAATTTGCACCTGCCTGCTTATTGTCTGGTAGACTGTGATCCCTATGGCTTTGACATCTTAACCACTTACAGATTTGGTTCCATGGTTAGTGTTTGTTTGTTAGTTTATCAAATCATGTATATCATATTATCATTATAGGGTTCTGAATATGAAATATATAGGATCATTGAGTAGACTGAAATCTTTGTCTATTGGCTGAGTAACAGTTTCATATCCTGCCAGACTAATAATCTATTCCCCACTATTATGCTAGCAAATGGCCTATGACACGAAACATCTTCGTGTCCCGGAGATACACTGGCTTGGAGCTTTTCCTTCAGACTCAGAGAGATATTTTGTTCCAAAGCAGTGTCTTCTTCCTTTGACTACTGAGGGTAAGGGTATCACTTGTAGTGCTTCAGATTGACATATTTACATATCTGATCTAATCAATATTGTGTCTTCAATATTCTTGGAAGACAAGAGAAAAGTTGAAGCCATGTTGCTTAGATGCTACCTGCAGAAGGTGCCACAATGGAGGTGATATTCATTTACATTCCCTGACATTTCTCTTTTCTTCCTTCTAATGGATTGAGATTGGATGCTGTGTGTCTTGTCTTAATGTTGCATATGAAGGTTGGAGCTAAAGCTGATGCTGCAGAAAGGAGTGAAGTTCGAGATTGAAGCGTTATCTGTGCATACACTTTCATTCTTGTCAGAGTCTTACATACCATCTAAAATTCAAGGTAAAGTAAGCATCTAGCATATTGCACATGTGTCGCATACAATTTGGGCTTGGGCACATCCAGTGTACCATTTTTTTTTTGGGTACATTATTCAGTGTACCATTTATTAGGCTTTTTTGGAACATTAAAGCTCCCTTATATGTAATATGAATTAGTACAAATGATTTATGATTTATTGCAGTCTCGTGTACCTCAATAAAGGCTACTTATCCTTGTGTCTCTGTTATATGTTTTCGGAGTTCATCTCCTTTTGCATTGTTAGTCGTCTGCCAGTTGTGGAATGGACTCATAGGCATTTTGGGGGTGCAGTGGGTCTGTTTAGAATCTTTGGGCCAATATGTGACTCAATCTTCATTTGCTGGGATTTGGTATTCGTGCCTTTGTGGACATGTGTAACGCCAGAATCTTTAACCAGAAATTCCGCCTTTCTTATATTATGTAGGATGCAGTCGATTATTTTTTTTCTTTTTCTGATGCATAATAAAGTAAAACTTAAAAAGACCTACTTACAATGGATTATTAAGAAAAATCGAAAGAAAGAAAAACTTTGGCTGAGAGTTCAATTTTACTGATTAAGTCGACTTTCATTGGTTACATGTTTGACTTTTTTTTTTTTTGATATGCAAAGAATTATATTGAATAATGAGTACTAGGGGTACTCAACCCATATACAATGCGAGCAAGGCCAAATGTAATTAGCATACATGTTACATGTTTGACTTAATGTGAACTTTGGACACGTCCTATCCCTGTAACATGACGATTGAAAACTTTTGGTACAAAATGGTACAGAATCTTAACATCATTATAGTATTTACTATTTAGAAAAGTAAAGGAAAATCCGTACCGGCTCTATCACTTTACGACTTTTTGATTGATTATTATGGGGATCCCCTATTTACTAGTAAATGATTCTCGACAGTCAAATCACATGAGGGCAAGAATCAAACTTGGTAGACCTGCAAATTCACAATTGAAATCTAGAAAAGTAAATAAATATATAAGAATAATTTAGTGACTTCATTATCTTTTAAAATTTCTTCTTAGAGAGAATTGGGCTCCATATTTGCTCTTTGGTCAAATTAAGGTAAAAGATTTGCAATAGTTTGGGATAATGTATACATATTTAGTAGAAAAATTAGCCGATATATTAACTCTTGTATGTAGAAAAGAGGGTTTTTTTTTTTTTTTTTTTTTAGAAAAACAAAAACCACTCAAGGTTCGAATAAAACTTTTTTAGAAGAAAAAATTTTTTTTCCATCAGATTAAATATTTGAAAAGAGTTTGATGTAACGAAGATTAGGATTACATTCACATCCGTCTAGCCATCATGACTTCAAGTTCATCAATAAAACTTTAAGTTTGCAAGATCATACCATGGCCACAATGAGAATTACCCTTTGGGGGCTTTAGGTCAAGTTGCACATTTCATTTTCTTTTGAGGCTCCTTGATCTCGGGATCAAATTCCAAGTCCTTTTAAGGTAAGTGTTTGATTTTGATTTGGTGATGTTGACAACTGATATTGTGTTAAAGAGAGTAAATTTCACAGTAATGAGGGAGAGATTTCAGGCAGAGAGGTGTAATAAATTTATTGACATCTTAAATGCCATACAGGTAACTTGAAATTTGATTATAAAATTAAACACAAAAGCCAAATCCTGTGTGCAAAAGGAGTATGAAGTTAAAATACTAGATGCATATTACCTGCGAGATTTTCTTCATAAGAAACTTCTAAAGGAGACATGGAGTACTCTTTAGCTGAAATGGTGAAATCAAAATATATATTCATTCCTTTACCATCTCCTCTTTGTAAATTGTTTGGTTTACCTTTGCTATGATGTAGTAATCATTATCAGGGATCCTTTCTCCTTCTCTTTTCAGAGTTGTGTTCTAAAAGTAAAGACGCAGTGTGAGCCATGTAAAATAAAGGTGATGCAGGTCTTGAGGAACATCCATGGTAATTTTCTTTCTCTTGATATTTGAATTATTGAAACTCCTTCAGAATGTGGATTCAGAATTATATGATGTAACTATCGAAAATTATTGCTTACTAGTCATGGTATATTATTTTATTAAGAATGCTGCTCACAAGGTTACATATACACTTCATACCCTTTTTTTTTCATCTGATTACATGTGTGTCTACTACGTTTTTTACATGACATGATGATTCTGCCTCCTATATCAATGTGAGAGAAACAGATTGTGTAATAAGCATTTTCCTTATTTCACACTTGCTATGAATTTCTAACTTTAAGAAAAATATCTTGTGTTTCTGTCTACAAGATAAACCATATTATCTTTCCGGTTTGGGCTAAGGTGCACCATTCAAATTGGTGTACCACCCACTACACCACTCATGTGACAAGTTTTGGGCCAATGAAATTATCATATGGGTTGGTCAAAATTTCAAACCAAAAAGTCAAATGGCCATATGTATAAATGATTGGTGGAGCTCTTGACATATGGGTGGTGTAATGGGTGATGCACCGTAGCCTTGACCCATCTTTCCACACTTATTTTCAGGAGTCTACAATATCACCATTGATGGAGAACAAGGGACAGTGAAAGTTAGTGGTACAGTAAACCCAACTACATTTTTGGGTGTTCTTGAAAAGTATGGGAAACATGCAGAAGTGAAATTCATTAGATTTGATGGTGAGGTTGTAGAAAGAAGGTCTCATTATTATGGAGAATATGGATATAATGGACATGATCCCCATGGTATGGAAGGTTCATATCCCCAATTGGGATGTCATCAACACCAATGGTATCCAAGAAGTCTTCCTCCACCTCCACCTCCTCACCCTCCTCCTCCATTAGCACCATACCGGGTAGCACCTCCGCCGCCACCTCCTCCAGTAGCACCATACTGGGGACCACCACCTCGTCCTTATGGACCTCTTCCTAGTCATTGCCCCAGAGGAAATAAAATAGTGTTACCGGAAGAAAACCATTGTGCAGTAATGTAGCAACTGTTACAATTCATGCTTGAAATCTCTGATTAATGATGACTTGTAAAGTGCAATGATACACATATGATTGCAAATTATTATGTTATTCTTATGATACTTTGAATTGGCACGAAACCAAAGTAAGAAATGATCATCTGGAGGACAGAAAATTATAGTGTCAACGCAACTACAAGTTGTCTTGATTCTGTTTTCAATTATATAAAATAAGCACGCAAGTCTTCATAAAAGGGTCTGTCAAGGCTTGTATAAGCATGCAAGTCTTAATAAGTGGACTTTAAACATCAGTTCTCGCTAATAACCGATATCTAAAGTGCTGCTCTCTTTTGAAAAAATGTTGAAAGAACACTTTAGACATCAGTTATTAGTAACAACCGATGTTTAGTGTACTCACATTCAACATCCCTTATTTTAACATCGGTTTAAAAATCGATTTTAAAAGTCAATTTTAACTGATTTTAAAATTGTTTTAAGCACTAGTGACAGCTAGTAAAGAAATATTTGTGTTGCCTTCAAGAGTATTCAATCGAGACAGCAACTTTGAATTCTTCCTATATATTATTCTATTTTCTATTGCCTTCAAACTTCCAAATGAAACCTTGGAGGTAGGAGAGGGAGTTTGATTGATTGAGTCTTACACTTGTGAGTTTACTCTTCCTATAACGAATACATCATGTCACTTGGACATCTGTCAAGTCTGTCCTTTTAAAAGCTATTATAAAAATGCAACATCGCTTTCTCTAGGCTCCTGAAAGATTTCCAATACATGGTTAATTTTCTTTGAAGATATATATCATACATTAAAAAATCCAGCAGCATTTAATTGTGCAGATACTAGTTAATTGAAAAACAATATTGCAGTTGTGGTATAGAGGCCATGAAGATAGAAACTATGGATCTTCTTAAGGAATACAAATGTGGGGGATACGGTTACTTGTAAGTGGCAAAACAAAGTTAAGGGGAAAAAATCCTCATCAGTATCCCAATGAAGTTCTGGTTTTTATTGTAATGTACTGATCGGATCATAAAAGTTAAGATCAATATCAAAATCCATACCAAGAGGCTGGTTGGAATTCTGATATATGTCATATCTCAATTCTCAAAGAACATGTATTGTTTAATAATATTGTTTAGCTGGGCCTTTCAGGATACTTGTATGTTGACATGACAAAGAAGACCCAGGTTTCTATTCACATAGTTGCTTTCAAGCACATTATTGATATAAAATCTATATGTGATGTAAATCAATTGCATGTATACAGCTCCTATTCCTCATTGTCGACATTAAACTCTACCTCTATCTTCAGGGGCTAAGCCATTGAATTAATGACCCCACTTCATTATTGAGCATAGACTCTGCATTATTGCTACCAAATGGACAATCTTATGAACTGTCATCATCAATGTAATCAATGCATATATCTTCATATGCTTAGTTTTACACATCAAAAGTTACTTCTTCTTAAGCCATTGCAATCAATAATTCATGTGAGGCACCCCTTTGCCACATGATATAAGCACTCACGTGGATGCTCATCTTCCCCTTTATATGTAACAATCTGTACTTTTCCTTATTCTTCTTATGTCATTTGCCTTCTTTCTATTATTGCTTTAGTTATCCATGCATGAATCAGTACTTTCTAGGACACAAGGACACTCTAGAAGAAATTAGATATCTTAAGTTGGACCTTGGACTTTGCTACTATCATGCAAGTTTTTAGTCCCACCAAGTTTGGAAGGGTACTCCTTCAAGATCTCACCCACCTTAATATCATGCTACAAAAGGGAAATATGAAACAAATCAAATCAATTTCGAGATTGACTACACCTTGATAGAGAGGATCCACTTGGGATGAACCTTCTTTGTGATGAAAACCCATGAAAGGGTGTGATAATGAAAGGCCCACAGTTCTCTGCCATGTCAGTGTAAAGGCATTTATTAATTCTCGGCACGTACCATACAATATGTTAGTAATTGATAAACTCTTGGGTCGTTTTCAGAAATAGAAACGAAAGTCTATGTCTTTTTGTTGCTACTATAATTGTAACAAGCCTCTAACTTGTACTACTTTACATTAAGAATTTTGAGAGCATGCTATATCATGATTCAGGGCAAGATTCCCATTATACCCTCCGCTGGTTTTACATGAATAGTTACTTGATTAAGCATATATTCCTTGCGGACGCATGTGAATGAAACTGTGGGCAATGAATATGACTTTATAAACTTGACTATAATTAATTAGTTACTATTCTGAATTTCACAACATAGTGGATACGGAAGTTTTTGGCTTTAAGAATAAAGAAGCTTTCCAAAGTTTTGGAACACCCAACTTTCCGGTCACTTAAAATTTCTCTGCCAATTTTTTAAGCCTTAAGGCTTAAGCTATGGGTACGAAGAGATCAATTCAATGGCTGTTTGTTCAATGATTTGGCACAAAACAATCCAAGTTGGCAACATTATATAAGAAGTATGTGATTATTTAAGCATTTGGAAGACCCGGTTTTTGGCATAGTATGTAAGTATCACACATCATTTTTCCCTTTGATCTAGATCATTAATAAAAATGTGCAAATATATTGAATAAATAAGTGGTGTGTGGTTTATTTGTTTTCTTTTTCAGCTGCTACATTTTCACTAATAATTATAAAATTATATTATTTGCACACTATTTCTTATTATCAAATTTTTATAAAGGAAATTGTAGAAATAATTTGTAAATAAAAACAGGATAAACCAAACACCACATAAATATTTTTTTTATTTAAACAGAGATACAATCCTAACAAAAAAAAGTAATAATTTAATTAAGGCAAGGAAGGAATACCTGCCACTAAAATAATTGGGCTCTAAAATGAATGAACCTCTAATCAACAAAGGACTCCTGAGTTTTAAAATAACTTTTTTTTTGTTTTTTTTTAATAAAAAAATTATTTTATTTTTTATGTAATATTCGAAAAAATGATTAATTGATATGCATTGTCAGTATAGATATTTTTTATACTTCCAATTACTCAATTAATTATAAATTATCAGATCATTAAAAATATTTTAGTCTTATCACAATTGTCTTAAAAGTCATGCTTGTAATGATTTATTATTGATTGACAGGATAAAAAACGTCACACCAATAATATGTCAAAATTAAACTTTTTGATTTGTTTTTAATGTTTGAACAGTTTTTACTTTTTGTGTTATAAAAAAAAAGCTCTTTTTTCCCTTTTTTTTTTATATACAAAGGGAAAAGCTAGAAAACAGATAAAACAAGCAACTAAGAAGATCTACCAATGTACCACAACAACCCACTCCCACGGCGTCCGTGCGCAGCGCCGCCTCTACTTCTGGCCGTGCTCAGACCTCTCTTTCAGAATTAGCTTCTCTCTATGTTCAATTTCACCAAAGTTTAAGAAAAGAAATTAGTTTAACTGGTATGTATTTTCAGTTAGCATTTTGTACATTGTTAATCAATTATATATTAGTGTAAGTGATTTTTAAGGTAATTAGAGTGAAAGTCAAATATTTTTAATGATATAATAATTTATGATTGAGTGACAAATGTAAATTTATTTTACACTAATAGTGCGTATTCTTTCAAACATGATAAAAAATACTAAAAGTTCGGCGTCGAATTAAACACATAAACAAGCTGAAAATATATTAAAAGAAATGAATAATTAGATCGTACTAATAAGTTCGCACTTTGCATGTTGGTGGGAATCATGTATGTACTATGTTTGTTAGCTATTAGTAACATCAGTAATTAATCACTGATTGTTTGAACTGTATCAATCAAACTCGGGATCGTACCATTTGATCTGGCTAACACAATCATAAAACCTTTTCAATTATTTGTAATACTCTGGAATCATACAAATGTTCAACCATAGTTATCAGGTGTTCTTCGAGACACCACTTGTTGGCCAAACAATGATATAACCAAACGAGTGGACGTATTTGCAGCTTCAACAACTAATTGAACACGTTGCCTATAAACGTAGTAGTAGCACTGACCCACTTCTCTGATGAGGATCCCAGTTCTTAAATCACTCGTTTGACTACATACACATTGCTAATCTTTTTATAAGAAAAACATTGACAAGTTTTGGGCCAATGAAATCGTCACATGGGTTGGTCAAAATTTTAAACACAATCATGTATTTATACTTAATATAAATACAGTATATTGTAGTATAGTATATATATTTTTTGTATTTACATTTCTTCCCATAATATATTATTTGCTTTTTTTTATATATCCAAATTTTTTTATTGTTTTATGAAAAAAGAAAATCTGATTATAATTAGTATGTTATGTTAGCGGGGATAAGAAAATAAGATTTTTTTTTAGTAAATTTATTATGATAGTGAATAATAAATTTGTTTTTAGAATGGTTTTAAAATTTTTTGGTCAATCAACAAATACAAGAATACATTGTATATACTTGCAAATATTTAACTTACTTTCAAATGGCCACATGTACAAATGATTGGTGAAACTCTTGACATGTGGGTGGTGTAATGGGTGGTGCACCATAGCCTTAACCACACACACACACACACACACACACACACACACACACATATATATATATATATATATATATATATATATATATATATATATATATATATATTTTATGGGAATTTCTACCATACCCTTTAAAATTTGACTAATTTGATACAGTTGTATTGTGACCAATAACTGAATAGCATTTCATTTAATGAAGTCAGAGCAACTATTTGACCAAAAGTTTTTGTGTTTGCAATTTAGTCCCTAACTAGGAAATTTTTTTTTTACCTTTTTAATTATTTATAATGTTTATTCTCTAAAAAAATTTATTTATAATGTTTATTTTAAAATTTAAATATTAAAAATAAGTTTCATCTTTTTTTTTTCTCTTCTGTTGAATGTGTTGTTGTCAAACCCTAATCCCAATTTGTACTCCCCGTTTGTTCTCACTATTTGATTCCAAGCATTCTTGTTTCCTCTTTGCACTTTTCCATTAATTCTGGAGCTGCTCTTGTCTCCTATTGCGACCGGATGTGGTAGAGGATGCGTAGTTCAAAAAGTTTTTATATTGACCGTGCCCCATTTTTGTTTCGTAGCTATTGCCTATGTTGAAGCTATGTACAGTCTAAAACTATGTCCAATTGCGTAATGTAATGTTGATTACAGTTTGAGAACTATTATTGGAGAATCTGATAACTTTGGAGACATTATAAGTCAATATGAGTAAGTATGAAGAGGTCCAAGATGAGAAGGGGGGAAAAAGTAGAAAGTATGTGAAACGATTGGGGCAGAGGGAGAGCCTACATAACGATGAGTAGAGACAGGGAGAAGAAAAAGATGAGTGAGAAGAACAAAGGTCTTTTAGGTTAGATTTCACACAATTAATCCATATTTTTAAATTATTTCGTATTTAATAAATTCAAATAATGATTATTAAAATTTACTAGGGGTAAAAATACATTTTACTGATACGGACTAAATAGCAAAATTAGAAATTTTATTAGTGATATGTGTTGCATTAAATGAGTCTCCTTTAATAATTGGCCAATTTATTTAACTGTATCAAAACAGTTAAATTTATATGGGTACCCTAGAAGCTCCCATATTTTATTATCATCATATACGTACGAAGTATATATCTACTTGGCTTTGTCGATGACTAATCTCCACCGGGGAACCTGGCTAGCTACTTTTAGTGGGACCTCCCCTCTCACTCTCAACCACTTTTTTTCCATCCACATGGTGATCATGTTCTTGGATTACGACCGTAAAACATTATAAATTTTGTATGTAGAACTTGCTCTTCGGTGCTTGCAAGCATGGAGAAAAGCGCAGAAATAGTTTAACAAAATTGCATGATACAACTAAAATACAAGAAAAAGTGAAGCAGGAACACAGGAAAGGTAAAAGACCTAACAAATAAAATAACTAAGCCTCCCAAGAAAAAAGAAGAAATTAAGAAGATCATTAAACCATGACTAGAGTCCGTTTAGCTTCAATTCTTAGATCTTCCTTCATCCTTCTAATGAAATCATCAAATTTTTTGTTCAACTCCTCTGTGCTTAACACACAGTTTTCTTCTTCTTCCTCTTCCTCTTCATCTTCTATATTTTCTTCAATCAGAAAGTAATCAGCTTCTGACCCTTTGTCTTCATTTTCTATGTTTTCTTCATTTGCCTCCTTCTCCTCTTCTTCCAAAACTGATTGGCTACTTTCTTTTTCTTGTTCTTCATCTACCAAAGTTGTCTTTTCAATTTTTTCTTCCACTTCTTCATCATGACAGTACTTTATTTCTATTTCTTCCTGATCAGCTGCAATATTTTGTTCATCAAACTCACTAGTTTTCTCCAACATAGGCTTGTTGGCCTCAACTTCAAGGAACTGAGATTTTGAATCATCTTCAATGTACTTAGAAGGTTCATCATCTTCAACATATTTAGAAGTTTCGTCATCACCACTAGACCCGGAGAAAGATCTCGCTATACCAACAAAAACAAGGAGACCATTGCATAGGAGAAACATGCTGTTCTTGTCTATGTTGTGAGTAAACAGTTGGAAAGGGAATGTGGATAGATAAAATTTGAAGTAGTGAAGGAAAATAAGCATGGAAGAAGGTGAAAAGATGAAGGAACACACTGATACTGAAACTAACAACTGGGTAAGCTTAACTAGATTGTGATGAGCTTTTATGCTCTGAGTCAAGGATGCTATATTTTGGTACTTAAGTTGATCCATAGTGTCTACTCCTTAAGAAAGGAAATGAAACTAGGGAGGGTTTCTAAGTGGAAGTTGTTATGAAATGGAGAGGTTGGTGTATCAAAAGCCCTTAATGACTCCTTATATATAATGGTGGGGTGATCCTATAAATTATTTTTTTGTTTCCAAAAATACCCATGGTTGGCAAATTATTAAAGAGGCAGATAGCACATTAGGTGCTGTCCAAGGCTCACCTGCTCTTCAAGGGATTTTGCCATAAATGAAGATAGCTACTTGAAAGGTAAGTAGCCAATTTTAAAATTACTATTTGTCAAGGAATTGACAATGATTATCTTCATGTTCACCAATTTGAGGTTGACATGCATGTCAAGTTGCCTTCACTTTTGGTTTGAGGCTAAAATCCTAGGGGATGTGGCTTTGGGGAGGAGATAGAGAGAGAAGGAAGTCAATCATCTTCAAAGTCACCCCACATTAGTCCCATGATAAAAAGAAAAAAAAAAATCAACAACTCAATGCATGTGTGACAGATACATGTGTTGGCACAATAATTTTTAGGCCATTGAGTTAATCATGCAGCGGGTGAAAATAATCTGCTATTGTATTACAGCTTGGGAATTAATCCAAATGAGACTTTGCTAATTGTGGTTGGTTTTATTATCAATCAAAACCTTGAGGTGTATATAAGTTAATTAATCCAAATGAGACTTTGCTAATCGTGTCATAATGAATATTTTGAAAACCAGCCTGTAAGTTTTTTTGGTATAACTCAGTCATTATTATCACGGAAGTAGTATTTCTAAGTCATGCACGAAAACATCTTCTATACTTTTGCCTCGTGGCATGCTCTCAACATATGTAATTTTCCACCATACCTAATAAAACAACAAATATTGTTGAAACTGAAGAAAGAAAAAGAAGAATAGACACGCATAGCCTTAAAAAAAGCACTGTAAAGCTTGGGGAACCTGGTTCCCTATCTAAACTTTTATGAAATTATCATAGGACTTCAAGTTTTCAGATCAAAGTTAACTTATACTTTGTGACAATGATTGGTTATGCTTTCAACTTTGAGCTATTCTGTTTTCTGGAAGGATGTTGGATATACTAAAAGCTGAAAAGAAGAAAAATTGAGAGTTTAGTTGGTAAAAAAAAGAAAAGAAAAAGCATAAAACTAATTATTAAAATCTTCACCTCACAAATATGGGTCAAAGTATATACTAACATTAACACTAACATTTGTTTATAAAAAAAAATATATAAGTCGCAGGATGTTGACTCACTCCATTATATTATTATCTTGTTAAAGGCTATAACTCAACGAATATCCACCCTCTTTTCTTTTGAATTTTGGTGGTCACAAAAGCCACTGTTCCTTGCGTGACAATAAACACTTCATTATAAGATAGAGTTTCCACATCTCATTCGATTTTAATTTTTATACAACGAAAAACATATTTCAGTTGAACTGACTTTAAAAATAGAACTGATGTTCCACATTCATCTATGTGACGATTCTAATTGGTTTTTATGCTGCACTTTGGTGTACCTCTGAAAATGGCGAGTTAATTAACAGTGTATCTACAATTCAATTCCCATAAATAAAAAGGAAAATACGTGAACGGTGAACATTGATAAACTTCAAGAAGATAATAGTATATTGTTAAGAGAGTCTCATCTTCTGGTCCAAAAAAAGAGAGAGAGAGAGAGAGAGACTCTCATCTTTATGTCAGTTTTCGATAGAAGGATAATTTTATAGTAATGCGGTAATGCCGGTAGGAATATGCTGGACAAAGACCCAAAAAAAAATAAAAATTGAACAAATGTAATTATTCCCCTTAATCCAAAAATAGATAAATGCATCTATACTTTTTTCCTTGAAGTATAAAAATGGGTTATACCTTGTTAACCAAAAAAATAAAAAATGGGTTATACCGTAAGGATCCGAAGTTGTGTAACTCCTATTTTTATTGGTCATATCATATTACTTTACCACTTTTTATTTTATATTATTATAACAACTTTTCACTTCAATAATAATACAACTATAAAAAATTCATTAAATAAATCACACAAATTACTCCACAACTTATTTATATTTATTCTCCATTATTTTTTTTATTGGGTTATCATATAAGAACTAATTACTTGCACAAAAAAATTTCCTTACGAGTAAATGTCCGACATCTTACTCTAATAATGAATAATGAATTAGAACCTATTCTTATTTTTAACAACAATTTAATGACTCTGGTTAAAATTGCCGGCAGGATGACTTAAGCATTGTTATCGTCTTATTATCGAGATTTAAGGGAAAAAAATAGGAAACCAAAATAAATGTTTAACATGTCTTTTATAACTTATTAGTTTTTTTTTTATAATATATATATATATTAATTGATTTAATTCTTATTTTTTAATATTATATCTTTAAAAAAAAAATTATCTCCAAAGCAACCTGAATCCCTTTTTTTTGTTTTTTGTAGGTCAAAGGCGTACTAAACCTAAAGTAATAAATGAATATTACAAAGAAAGTTTTTTAGTCAACATAGATAGAAGAAATAATAGACAATAAAAAAAATCTTAATATAATTATATAAAATTATATTATATTAGATCCCTGATAACTCTACTATAAAAAGAAATAAAGGTAGCAGTGAAAAGAAAAAATAAGTCAATGAATGGAAAGATAAAATGGAGAGGAGAGATCACAATATAAAATAATTAATTTTGTTAAATAAAGTCAAATATATTAATTATTTTTAATGATTTAATGCTTATTATGAATATATATTTTTAATTTATATGAGATGATGAATTAATTTTGAAATAATAATTGGTTATTATATAAAATTAATCTAAGATGTACAGGGCAAGCAAGTTTTATTTTTAATTTTTTTATATTTAAGGGCCGGGCTATGATTCTTATGGGTGCAAGATCGGGTTGTGCTGAACAAAAATACTGCCTCAGTCCATACCATTGTCAGGCCTACCTTCAAAATATTCCAAACTTTCTCTAAAGTAGAGACAGAGAGTTTTCCTATAATTTAGATAGTAACAGACAGTAATTTTTTTTAAGAGTGGAAGTCTAAACTGGTCCTCGACAAAAAAAATGCGTTGATATTTTGGTCCCTGAGAAATGAAAAATATCAATTTGATCCTCAAGAATATGAAATACTGGTCCAAATAGGTATTTTTAGAACAATTTTAGGGATATTTTAATCGCTGTCATGGACTATTTTGACCCATATTTTATATTTTTTATGACCAAATTGATATTTTTATTTATCTGGGACCAAAATATCATCGCATTTTTTTGTCAACGACCAGTTTGAGCCTTTATTCTTTTTTTATATCATGTGACATTCCTTTAGGTTTATTCCATTTGAGTTGACTATAAAACCAATTTTCATTCATGGAAATAAAAAAACATGTAATTTTCTCACAATAATTATTTCTTTAGAACTTAAACTCGTTTTCTAATCTCATGAAGGTATGTAACTAGCTACAACCTTAACCCACTGATGTGGGTGAACATTATACAGTGGGTTATTAGACTTGGGGGAGGTTGGGTAGCTCAAATAATTTGAGCTAAAGGTAAAAGAAGTAAGAGGTCCAAGATTAAAACCTTGGCAAAGGAGAAAAATTAACATAACATCTAACTACTAACATTTGCCTCTATATATATATATATAAAAGGCTTAGGGGGTCTGCTAGCCTCCTTGATGAATAGTGGATGACTCCTTCTTGCAGGCCGCTGGGGTGAACTGTGGTTAGTTGGTTGGCTTTATATACTTTCTTAGTGGTCGGATGCTCGGACACATAATGGGTGCCTCTGCGAAGATACTCTAATACTTTTAGCAGAAATGTTTTTCTGACACCGAAAGTGGACAACTACAGGAACAACTCGTATAGTTGAGCAGTATAGCGTTACTGTAGCGCTATTTTTTATTTTATTTTTTCAAATTTTGATTCTTTTTAAAAAATTTTTTTTTTTTGAGAAATAAAATTTTTGGTTAAGTATGTACAAATATCTGATTAATTCAGTTCATTATCTGGTTAATGGGTTTTTTTTGAAAAATAAAATTTTTGGTTAAGTATGTGCAAATATCTGGTTAATTAGGTACAAATATCTGGTTAATTCAGTTCATTATCTGGTTAATGGGTTTTTTTGAGAAATAAAATTTTGGTTAAGTATGTGCAAATATCTGGTTAATTGAGTTCATTATCTGGTTAATGGGTTTTTTTGAGAAATAAAATTTTTGGTTAAGTATGTGCAAATATCTGGTTAATCAGGTACAAATATCTGGTTAATCAGGTACAAATATCTGGTTAATTCAGTTCATTATCTGGTTAATGTGTGTTTTTGAGAAATAAATTTTTCGGTTAAGTATGTGCAAATATCTGGTTAATTCAGTTCATTATCTGGTTAATGACTTTTTTTGGGAAATAAAATTTTGGTTAAGTATGTATAAATGTTTGGTTAATCAGGTACAAATATCTGGTTAATTTAGTTAATTATCTGGTTAATGGTTTTTTTTTAGAAATAAAATTTTGGTTAAGTATGTGCAAATATCTGATTAATCATGTATAAATATCTGATTAATTCAGTTCATTATCTGATTAATGAGTTTTTTAGAAATAAATTTTTTATTTTTTTAAAAAAAAGTCAAAATTTTATAAAAAAAAAAAAAAAAAAAAGAGTTACATTACATAAATGCTATAGTAGTGCTACAGTGCGAATTGCCCTGTATGTCATACGGGCCAAGCTGTCACAAGAACACAGCTGTACTTTTGAGCACATTGGACACATGTTTTAGATAGATAAGTGTGAGTGTAGTGTAAGATGATATGGTATGAAGTTGAAGGGTGAGGGGACAGAGGCTGACAGAGATGAACCACGTTAGCAGACTACAGCAAACGTCAACCACCATGTCAAACCATAATAATTTACAAGTTTCAAAGGCGGTTAGCCACTGTAGCAAGGGTGGCGGACTTCAAAAGGCTACTTGCCAAATGCGGGCCGAGTAGGCGACGAGCATGTCTGGTGGAACGTGAACGTCCTTTTGGGTCGAATGCATGACTTGGGTAAATAAATGCCTACATCATCTGTCTGTTGGGCTGCTATTTGGTTGGTTGGGGTGTCCACCCTTGTTGGGCCTCGGGTAAATATGACCAAGGTGATCTTTATTTGTGGTATGAAACAAAATGATATACTCTTATCCATGGTTGAAAACGTAGCACCAAAGCTTAGGTCAATCTTCATTTCACTTAGGGGTGGCAAAATAGGTTGAGCCCGACGGGCCAACCCGCCATTTTTTCGCGGGGCGGGGTAGGGATTTCGGCCCACCAACCCACCACAACCCGCCCCGCCACAACCCACCATAAAAACGGGTCGGGGTGGGGCGGGGGCGGGGGCGGGTTGGCCCGTCGGGTTGGGTCTTTTTAAATAAATAAAAAAAACTGTTTGAAATTATTTTTTTAAAGTTTTAATTTTTAATTTTTAAAATTTTTAGTTTTTTAGTTTTTAGTTTTTACACAGATGTAAGTCTTACATACTAGGGTTTGTTTTTTTTTTACTTCTCAGTCTCACTCTCACTCAGTCACTCACGCTCACGCCCCCTAACCACAAGCAGTCGGTCCCTCACTCTCACTCTCTCAGCCAGCCTCTGCCTCCCCTACCCACAAGCGGCGACCGGCCGTTCCCTTGACGCCGCCGCTCAAGAACGCCGCCCAAGACCGAACGCAGCACCAACACTACAGCAACCCCAAACCGCCATTCCCTTTCCCTCCATCTCAGATAGCGAACGGCCTCCATCTCAGTCTCAGATCGCGAAACGCCGCACCAACAGCAACCCGAAACGCCCTTCCCTCCATCTCAGATCTCGAACGCGAACGGCCTCTAACTCCGATCGCGAAACGCCGTGCTCCGCCAGACCGCCACCGCGCCGCTCAAGACCTTCTCAACTCGAAACGCACCAGCCAGCAGGTATGTATTTGATATTTGTCAACCCTTATTTGAGTATTTCTCAACCCTTGTTCAGTATTAGACATTAGTTTTAGTTATTTGTTTGTTACTTTGTTTTGTTTAGCAATTTGTTGTTTAGTTATTTGTTTGTTTGTTTATCTGTTTGTTCAGTATGAGTGAACCTGTTGAATCCATCAATATCATGCATTATGATGAACCTGATGTTGATGGGGAAGATGTGGAGAATGTGGTTGAGGAATCTCAATCGGTTCAGCCTGTTGTGAAAAAGGCCAAAACAAATACATCTGATTGCTGGAAATTTTTCACTAAAATGGGGCCTGGTAATGATGGAATTAGAAGAGCTAAATGTAATGCTTGTAATAAAGTGTACAAGGTGGGTGGGAAACAATATGGCACCTCAACTTTAAATCGTCATGTCATAAATTGTAAAGAAAGTAAATATGAAGATGTAGGTCAAATGATTGTTGATATGCAAGGAAAAGTGAAATCACGTAAGATAGATCAAATGGTCTCGCGTGAGATGTGTGCTGCGGCAATCATTGCACATGATTTGCCCTTCAACTTTGTTGAGTATAAGAAGATTAGGAGTTGGATAAAGTATTTAAATCCTGATTCAATTCCCATTACTAGAAATACTGCCAAGGCTGATGTACTAAATATTTATGCGAGAGAGAAGGAGAAGCTCAAAGAGGAAATGGCTAGCATTCCATATAGGATTTCTTTAACTTCTGATTTATGGACTGCTTGTACCACTGAGGGCTATATATGTCTGACTGCACATTATATTGATTTCAATTGGAATTTAAAAAGTAAAATTCTCAACTTCTGTCATATGCCTCCCCCTCACTCTGGATCTGAGTTATCTAAGAAGCTGCTTGAGTTGTTGACTGATTGGGGAATTGAGAAGAAGATCTTTTCTCTTACTCTAGATAATGCAGCTTCTAATAATGTTTTGCAAGAACACTTGAAGAGTCAGCTTGTCCTTCAAGATTGGTTGTTATGTGATGGACAATTCTTTCATGTGCGTTGCTCTGCACATATTTTAAATATCATTGTTCAGGAGGGGTTGAAAGTACTTGGTGATGCCTTGAATAAAATTAGAGACAGCATCAAATATGTGAGGGGTTCAGAGAGTAGAATGCAAAAATTCAAGGAATGCATTCAAGGTATTGGTGGTGTTGACACTTCTGCTGGCTTGTGTTTAGATGTTCCTACAAGATGGAACTCAACTTATTTGATGCTTGAATGTGCCCTCAAATATCGTCGTGTTTTTGCTCATCTTCATTTTAAAGATGATAATTATGTGTATTGTCCATCAACAGAAGAGTGGAAAAGAGGAGAAAAAAATTGTGTGTTTTTGTCTCCTTTCTATGAAACCACAAATATGATTTCTGGCACATCATATCCTACTTCCAACTTGTACTTTTTGCAAGTTTGGAAAATTCAGTGTGTTCTACTTAATAGCTTGAGGGATGAAGATGAAGTCATAAAAAATATGTCTGAAAGGATGCTTTCTAAGTTTAACAAATATTGGGATGATTATAGTGTTGTGCTTGCATTGGGAGCGGTTCTTGACCCGCGAATAAAGCTTTCTTCTTTGACTTATTGTTACTCAAGTGTTGATGAAACTACATGTGAAGCAAAGACAAATGAAGTAAAGAGAAACCTTTACAAGTTGTTTGAGAAATATTCTACTAGAAGTACTTTCCTCAAAGAGCGAGTTTCTACTCATACCCCCTCTTCTAGTGGGTTTAAGGAACCCCAACATTTCTCCCAGAACTTGATTAATGTAAGTATAAATTTAATGAATTAATAGTTTTGATTACTTTCTTTATTGTAATTTTTAAATCTTGTGTCGCTTTCATATTCTTCTTTTCACGTGTTTCATTTGTGAACTATAACAGGGATTGAAATTGCACAATCAACAGCTTGCTACTAAAACTGGGAAGAATCAACTTGATATGTATTTGGATGAGCCAACTTTGGATTATGGTGAGCATGAAACCTTGGATGTATTAAAATGGTGGAAAGATAATAGGGGTCGATTTACAGATTTATCAGTAATGGCTTGTGACTTGTTGAGTATTCCTATTACGACCGTGGCTTCTGAGTCTGCATTTAGCATTGGTTCTATTGTCCTAAACAAATATAGAAGCCGTCTCTTGTCAAAAAATGCGGAAGCTTTGATATGTACGCGCAATTGGTTGCACGGTTTTGTTAGCGATGGTAATTTGTTTAATTCAACCATAATCATTCTTTGTTGTTTTAATTTGAATTTTGATAACTGTTTGTTAATTTATTTAATTTCTTTTGGAATTGTGATATGTAGATGAAGATGACGAGGATAAGGATAAGGATGATGCAAAAAAAGTGGGGATGACTATGTCCAAGCAAGCATCCAATGTTGTAAACTTGGAAGATGATGAAGAATGAAGATTGATTTCATGTTTTGTGTATTACTTTTTTTGTGGATGTAGTTTAAAATATTCAAACTAATTTGTGTTTGTGTTGTTGTGGACTTATGGATTATTGGACTTTTGGTTAGTAGTTAGTAGTAGTACTTTTGGATTATTGAAACTAATTTGTGTTTGTGATGGTTATGGACTTTTGATTATTGGACTTATTGGACTAATGCATGCTTTAATTTGTTAGGGAAATGGTGCCATGTGTAATTTAGGATTTTAATTTTTAGGTTCTCATCATAAATCATAATTTAACAAGTCTTTGTGATTTGTATTGATAATTTTTCATTAATTTAAATCATTTTCAAGTGGAAACATGGTTATTTTTAAGATAGTTGAAGTAATTAATTATTTAATTTGATTTTTTTTTTTTTTGTGGCGGGCCAACCCGCCACGGGGCGGGGCGGGGGGTGATTTCCAACCCATTTCCGAATTTCAACCCGCCCCGCCCCGTTTTAGGCGGGTTGGCGGCGGGGCGGGGCGGGTTGGCCCGCTTTGCCACCCCTGAATTTTCACTATATATAAATTTTTTTTGAACTTTACAACTGACATTTAATAAATCACATTGACTCTTAGCTTTGTTCTACATAGGGTTCGGCATAGTTACCAGCCTGTCTTCATGACGAATAATTTTTAAATTGCTAAATAGTTTCTTTAGGATTAATGTAGTTGTTAAATTAATTCATAACCCTATATTTTGTTGCTATATTTAAATATATTTTTCTACTTTTAAAAATTTATAAATAGATACTAGCAATTAGATCGATATATAGGATTTAAACTTTTTTTATTGCCTAATTGGGTCCCTATAAAATTTGACTTCATATATTTTGAAATTTTTGAGTTGATTTTTTTGTAGTTCTAATATTTTGTTAGAGTGCTTAGCTCCGATCAATCATTGTGATATTATAACAGTGCTTTAACAATAATGACTCAATTCAAAAAAATTAAAAAATTGAAAGGTTTCTCCACTTAAATGCATGACATTTTTCGGGAAATTAGTCAGTCACTTAACAGGTGGAAGGATGGTCTAAAAACTATAGAGATGTAATTCAACCTTCATATGTGTAATTGGTTTGAATCGATATACTGAATTCAGGTTCATGATTCATGAGTGGTTTAACACTGCAATTCCTTCAAGCTAATGATTTTATCATAGAATTAATCCATATATTGATATAAATATTAAAAATAGATTTGAGATTTTTTAACCAAATGAGTTATTGTACAATATAAGAAATATATCTCCCAAATTCGTAGTATGTGGCTTCTAGGAGATTCTAAATTGCGTTACATATACTTGAGTGGATTTTGTCTATTCATATACATTAATTCACTTCCAAAAACTTAAAAAGTAACTAAACAGAGAGGCCAAAAAAAAAAAAAGGTATAGAACCATATCAAAATTTAATCATGTATCATACAAATTGGGCAAAACATTGCGAGTTGGTCAGTGAAGAGTGAAGACACTTCTAGAACCTACAAAACAACAACAATAGCAGATATTCTGCAGGAAACAGTGTGCCTCAGCAGTTGTTTCACTGCTGTATAAGAAAAACCATGTCCTAACTCCTAAAACCATGTCATAAAGACCCGTAACTTTTCTCATCGTTATTGAGCACTATATTTAGCTATTGTTGCTTGCATAATCAATATCCTGCTTCTCAAATTATACACACATTTCGAGATTTGAGGTTATTGGGGAACTAATTAAGCACCAAAATATGGCTTTGATCAGTTGCTATGTGATGGCTTTTATGCAACTGGTGGGGCTAAAACTAAGCAAGGTTGGTAATGGCATTCACTTGGGAAGCTTCAATGAAGGGAATGCTGAGAGCTTGAAGGGCAGAGAGGGAGAGATTTCCCAGATTCAAGTGTGCAAGAAGGAAGACTACCCTGGTGGATTCCAAATGCCTCTTCATTATCCAAGTTACAACAAAGCAGACTATGAGAGCATGGAGGAATGGAAGCTGGACATGCTCCTCAAAGAGTATGGCCTCAGTTTTAAGGGTACCCTTGAAGAGAAAAGGGCGTTTGCTATGGGAACATTCTTGTGGCCTCATCTTATGTGATCCTTGATTGCCTCTATCAATCTGAGATTTTGTACTTTTGAGACATTTATTAGTACAGGTGTTTGTCCAGCATTTGTAGCCGAATTTCATTAGACATTTTTATATAATTTTACTTTTGTAATTTGTATATAGAAAATGTCTTTTTATCTTTTTAAAAATAATCTCCATTCTCCCATAATCACATTAACATTTTCCTGAGTCTAATGACACATTGACACTCATGTCAATTTGTAGATTCTGACTTTTTGTTTTCAATTCGCCTTGGAGTTGAGCAGAGACCAGGGCCGGCCCAACACTTTTGGAGGCCTAAAACGAACTCCAAAGTGAGGCTTTTTAAAGAAAATAATAAAAAATTATAAAAATTATTATATTTTTATTTAAAGTTTATCTTGCGTGCTTTGTGGGATGCAAAATCATTTATTAAATTATTGTAATTGATTTCATTAAACTAATCTTTTTCAATCGATAATAAAGCTAATCCATTTAATTTTTGTTGAGACATTGTCGATCTTAGATAAGATTTTATTAATTTTAGTTTTGAAAAACTTCTTTTTGCCGCAGCAACGCTTACGGGAATCGTTAACATTATTCTATAAGCGATATATGCATTTGGAAAAGAATCAAGCATTATTATATAATTAAGTATGTCAATTGGTGTATCATTTTTCACTTGTATAATTTCTCTTAAAATTTTTAGTTCTGTAAATAAATCTAGTCCATCAATATCAGAGTTGTCATTATGTTTTAATGAACGTTCAAGGTTAAGACAATTTTCTTTTAAATTTTCATCATCCAATGACCTTAATTTCTCAATACTAAATAGAAAACCAAAAATATCTTGATACATTTTAAATTGTTCAAATCTACTTTGAAATGAGGTGATTGCTTTATCTATTATGTACAAGAAGTAATCAACTTTAAATGATTCTTAGGGAGATATTACAACTTCACTGTCAATAATCTCATCAAATTGTTTCTTTCTACGAATAATATGTTTTTCACGGAACTTTGGTTTTATATTCATTTCTATAGCAATTTCTTTGGCAGAAATTAAAGCATTTTCAAATTAGTCTTCCCTATATTTTTCAAAAAATGAAATAAGACATTTCAATTGTTGTATAGCAACATCGATACACATATCCTTTGATTGCATACTTTTACTAACTGAGTTTACTGCAAACAATATACCAAATAGTCATGCCTAATTAAAACTCAAAATTTTCAAGCTCATAAGTTGCTAAACAATCAGCTTCACTTTTTATTTTAGGTTCGTCATTAACTTCAACTAATTTCAACAAAGTATCTCTTATTTGTGATGTTTGAAATCTTAAAGCTTTTACACTTTCAATACGACTTTCCCATCGTGTTTGTGACAATGATTTAAGAGTTAGGCTAGGGATATGATCTTGTAAAATGTTCCATCTTTTAGTAGATGAAGAAAATATGGTATATATACGTTGTAAAAAAAATATTATTAAAATAGGTAGTAAAAAAATTTTTTTTGAGGCCTAAAGCCCTAGCTTCACCCTTGAGCCGGCCCTGGTAGAGACGTACAAGGACAAATAAAGAAAACTGTAAATCCGCTCATGTATATTTGAATAGTATGATGATTTTTTTAAACTATTTTTGGTTCCGAAACAATCTTATTAGGGGGTGAAAATAGAGAAAATAAGTAAAAAAAATAAATAATTTACGAGTTGTTTGAATTGAAAGAATTACGAGAGAAATATAAGAAAAATAAAAATTGAGATTTCTTGTAAAGACATACTTGCTTATAATTATAATTATATTTATACAATTCAAAACGAAAGGATAAATATGTTATTTCAATTCTCCCTCGTCACTCTTGTTTTCTCATCACAAATGAGAGAGTTGTATTTATTGTCTGTTCCATTACAATTTTCTCCTCTCACACTTTTCTCCCTTATCAAGCAAAGGAAATCAACTTCTCTTTCACACTTCTTTCTTTCCTGTTTTTTCTTTTTTCTTTCTTTCAAAATCCACCTAAACGGACAATGTATTATTGTGGGTTTACAATTCATTTTTAACCTATATAAGATTATAAGTCTAGACACTTTAGCAAATAAGATAGATTTAGGCTTTTTGAAAATTTTATTTCAATGTATGCCTAAACTTTGGACTAATCCATTACTTTATAATTTATGAATAATACCCTGTACATATTCCCGCCCAATCATCGAATGTTCTCAAAATTCATCACTCTGCTCTACCATTCAACATTTTTTTTTACTTTTCATTCTTACTCTGTTCAATTCCCTCTCTTCTTCTTCCCTCTCCAAACCTTCTCCTCTCTATCATGTTTCCTACTCCGATGACTCACAAATCAACGACGGAGATTCCAGAACCGTTCAAGTGAAACTGATGCCGGAGTGTGCTGCCATATCCGGAGGTAAGTTTTGCACTCCTTCAATCTATACGGAAGTTATTTGTTGGCATGGTCGAAGGTTGAGAAGTTGCTCCATTTGGTGAAATGTCTTATTTAATTAAGCTCTATTTGCCATACTTCACACAGAATGAAGCTTACGATAACTGGGTCATCAACGAGTTGGGGGTTTCATCGGTTTGTTCAATAAGCTCCTTCCCACCATGCCTTGGAACTCTCTGATGGTAAGTTTGTTATTTTTTAGTGTCATCATGTTCTCTGTTTTCCTGCTTATAGAAAATGGTCTCTAAGCAGTTCTTGAGATGTTCAATAATTCGTCCTGTCTCACTTTAATCCTTTTTTTCTTCCTGCAAAAATATTTCTAATTCTTCTTCCCCTAACTTAATTCATCTCTATTTGTGTAGGCAATGCGAGCTTTCAAATTCTTTAATCTGTATTGTTACTTGCATTTCTTTTCCCGTTAGTTCTAACTTTTATTTCTCATTCATTTCTATTCAAGTTTCAAATACTTTTAGAGTCGTAGGATTCCACATAGTTGTATCACTCTGCACTTCAACATGGTTGCTTTTAAATCAGTGATGTGGTTAACTGGTTATTAACTTACTTTGGGAATGTTAAGCTCAAGATTTTGCATTTTGGGATATGTGTGTAGTGTATACCTATACAGGCTATACTAGATCAGTGGAGGCGTGAACTTACAAACAGACTAGGTGATTTAACTTTGAAAAAGAGACGCCAAATCTTACGTCCGTTGTGCCGCCGAGACAGCCACCCAAGTTGTTGGTGAGTGTGAGTGTTTTCAGTCTCTATGTGCTGGTAGCCTTCCTGTTCTTCCTTTGCTCCTTCACATGTAGTGTGTTGGCATAATTCGGATGCTTAATTGATGTCTTTTGTTAATTTGGAGGTTGACTGTTGGTTATGTTATGCTCTATTATTTCTACTCTGATATGTTTTTTTTTTCCTCTATAGTGCTGAAGATGGTGTATGTGTTCAAATCTCATCCAGAAATGAAAAACACGTTAGAAAGAAAAACTCAACACATAAGGTGATGGTTACTTTTAAGAACACTTCATTTATTGTTGGTTTTGATTATTTTACTTCTTGACACTCTCATTAATGATCCTTAATTTTTTTAATGTTTCATGCAGGAACAAAGGGATATACTTTGTTGCCATGGATCTAAATAAGTCGCTGCATAAGGTTTGTGACATAATTTTTAATCATAATTTCACGATATATATTGTATTATTTTTTAATTTTAAATTCCTAAAATTAACCGATATTATATATATATGTATATATAATATTATTTGTTAATTTTTAATTTGTAAAGATAATTTTTCATCAAGGTTTGATTCTTAAATTTTTCCAGTTTTTAAGAATTATACAATTGTTTATAAGCTTCTATAATGATTCATCAAAATGCCATAATTTGTATACGTGTTTTTAAAGTGTGCATCCAAATGTAAATAGTTTATTGAATTTGAGCACTTATAACATCATTTTCATGTGATAAGTGCTTATTGAATAAGTACTTAATTAAGTTATTTATTCAAACGTGACTTATAAACGATATTGTAGAAGGATTGAGTTTTATTTATTTTTATCATGATTATAATTATAATTAATACATAAATTATATCTTACGATTATAATTAAAACGTAAGACTCTTATGGGCCCGTGCTTAGCACGGGGTCTCTTCACTAGTATATGCAATTAAGTAGATTTTTGGGCCATATCAGACTTTTGCATTTTTTTTATAAATAGATCAAACTGAGTTTTCAAAAAAACTTATGATAGATAAGAAGTCATGCTTACACCAAATATTATAAAATATACATAAATCGAACCTAACCCGTTTCCATGTCTTAATTATGATGACTGAATGGATAAAATTACTACTAATCTTTATGGTCCACCACCATCATGGACAGAAGGTCTGGGTAATACACATGCACACACATTGTTGGGTACAGAGAATAAGGTCCAGTTATCCCTCAGATATCACGGGCTATTGTGCTTGTTAAAAATGATATGATGGCCCAACCATATCGCCTTTGGCAATCATATGATTCAAATCTGAGTGTTGATATTCTCATTTCTCACTTGATATTCTCACTTCGCACTTAAATTTTTTTCTCATGTTTTACCAATTTTACCCCTAACCCCAACCACCCACATACCCATTACTCACTATTGAACCCTGCCATTTTTACTTTCACTCTTTTCATTTTTTTTTCTTGTCCACCTCCATTCATTTTCATCTTTCTTTTTTCTGCAATCGTGTTCTGATGCCCTTTTGGGAAATAAAGGTTTCCGTAATTGTAAATAATTGGGCTCCCTGTCAGAGTGTGGTGAGAGGTGGGAGGAGCATAGATGAAGAGAAAAAAAAGGTGAAGAAAGAGTATGAGGGTAAGTGGATAAAGGGTTGGGATTACGAGGGTATTTAGAGAATAAAAAAAAATTGAAGGTGAATGGGAGGTGGAAATAGTAATTTGTGGGGTGGCAAAATTAAAACCCTTCAAATCTTCCTACCCAAAACTTGGCCTATAAGCAAAAGGTGGGTCCTCCAAACAAAGTTATTGTGTACGGGTGTTCCGGAATGGCAGAATCAGAACCAGCGTAACCGCCTCCAAACACACCCCAAATAAATAAGAAATGGAATAGCAGCCACCCAAACAGAGCCTTAACGATTGTTGTGTCTCGGCATCTGCACTGCAAGTCGCAACAGAAAAAGGCAAAAGCCCAAACCCTACTTGAACCCCTTTCACAGTTTCACCGATTCATCACTCACAACCATGACTTTCGCTATTCTTCGATCGCGAGTCATTTCCTTCGCATCGAAGCGCAATCACCGATTCCTCTGCTCCATTGCAAATTCCGCTCCTCCTCCTCCCCCTCCTCCTTCCGCCACCGATCCTTCCGCCGCGTCACCAAGCCGCTGGAACTTCCTCAAGTACGCCGTCGTTGCTGCACTCACCGGAGCCACCGCTGCCACCGGTTACGCCTCTTATGGTTCGTTACCGTTCTCCTCCTTCTTCATTTCAAATTTCATAGTATCCACTTTGATATGTTGGTGTTGATGTTCATTCGATCATGATTCAAACTTGTTTGTTTTGAAATGGAATGTGCAGCTTACAGTTTGGAAGAAATAGATGAGAAAACTAAGTCCTTCCGTGAATCAGCTAAGTACAGTACAGATGATGGAGCCACTGCTCTCGATGTCAGTTTGTTCACTACTTATCAAACTTTCTCTTCACATTCAATCTTCTTTTCTAATGCTGTGCTTATCGATCTTATTTTTTAGCATGGATTGGTTTGTTAGAATTATATGAGTGGTTTAAATACCTAATATAAGTTTCGTAGATGAAATGACTTGAATTATTTCTTATTATTTGACATGCTGCACATGTATTGTATGAATTGAATGTCAAAATTTCTGCCTCATTTCATCAATTTATTTTTCGGGTGTACATTTGGGATATAATACTTCGATACTATGGTTTTTGATTATTTGTATGGAAGCGTTTAGTGCTATCAGATTAAGGGTGAGACTATTGAGTATTGACACTCACAATTGCCTATTACTATTCACACTCTTTATTAACTAATCATGATTTTACAAAATAAAAAATTATAATTATGATTGGTTAGTAGGGAGTGTGAATAAGCAATTTAGAGTGCCAATAGCATTACCTTCGTATTCCAAATCTTATTATTCTGCTTCTTTAAAATGCCGTGAGTGCACCTTTTTTATATGATAAACTATCATTGTTCCTTCAGTCTTAATATATATATATATATATATATATATATAGGCCATCACGTTTGTACTTTAGTAGGCTGACATGTTCTGGTCCATATTTTGTGCAGAAATTCCAAAGGTTGCTATATTCAACGGCAATGACAGGTGAGTTCCCTGAGCTTTATTCTGTAGTGTTGTTCTGTTCCTTCAAATAAATAACGTGTTCCCCTGTCTTCTTGTAACCTTCCTGTCATTTGAATGGAATGAACGTGCTAATCATTTCGATGGCTTATACATTTCTTTTTTTGTGATTTTGTGAAGTGTTCCTGGTTATGGATAACTATGAACTTCTTAATTTTATCGAGTTATGACTTATGAGTTATGAGTATTGGGGTGCAACAAATACTTTCATAATATAATAATTGGTGGTTATTTTCTGGCACACCATAGGAACTGTCCAATTATATGCCCCTACTCCCCTGCAGAAAAAATTGCAAATGCATGAGAAAATGAGATAGAGCATGATTCTTGCCTTTTTTTTTTTTGGAGGGGGGATTAGGAAAGGTGAGCGGCAAGAACTTGTTTTAGTTTTATTGTTAAGGAAGACCGGACATCTTTTTTTTTGTTTTTTTTTTGTGGTTCTACATCCTAGTTAATTATATTCTTGTATGTCTGTTTGCTGATTCTTTTGTATGTAATATCTCAGTGCCTGCTAAAACAGTAGAGCTTTATTTGGATGCAAGAAGGCTAATTGAAGAACAAATCCGCGTATGAATTTCTTTATTCTTCTCTAATTTTGGTTTTGACATTTGTCTTCTTTATTTCTACCTTTATTTTAATATTTTGCTCTTCTTGCTTCCTTTTAGAGTTATACTGAACCATATACAGACAAGCTCCTACCTGATTTGCTTCCTCAGGAGCAGCATGTGTTTACACTAGTTCTAGATCTCAATGAAACATTGATTCACTACATCTGGACAGTAAGGCTCCAACTATAAATAACCTTTTGTTTTGTTGGTAGAAGAAAAAATGAATTTTAAATGAATAATGCAATCAGTAATGTTATGCTTTTTTGAGCACAGATTTCTTTTATACACAATATATCACACAAAATTAAATAAGTGTTTGACTATTGCCTTCCTACTTGCCAGTGCTCTGCTCTGTATGTGTATTGGAGACATCTAACTGTAATATTGAGTATTTTATTTTTATATGGTATGTAAAGCGAGATACAGGCTGGCAGACTTTTAAAAGACCTGGAGTTGATGCTTTCTTGGAACATCTAGCTCAGTTCTATGAAATTGTGGTGTATACAGATGAACAAAATATGGTAATCTGGTTTTTGCTTTTATCTATTCTGAATGAATGCTTATTATTCTTATGAGTATTTATATGTTCTTGTTTTTGTTGATTTGTGCAGTTTGTAGACCCTGTTCTAGATAGGCTGGATACCAAACATTGCATTAGATATAGGCTATCGAGGCCAGCTACTAAGTATCTGGATGGAAAACATTTCAGAGTACGTCTGGGTTGATTCTTGTGTTATTCTTTCAAATTATATATGTGAATTCCTGCTGCAAGAGTACCGCCAATTGTGGCAAACAATAGAGAACATATGCTTTGGAAATATCATGTATAATGCAATAGTGAAAAATGATTTTACTTGCACCTGAAGAATATAAAAAATAAGTCTAAAGTATTATGTTCTACTCTTATGCTTAATGCTGTCACTTTATTATGATACTAAACAAATGTGGTATTTCAACTATTCTTATACTGAAATGTTCTTCTCTTGCTTGGCAGGATCTTTCAAAACTAAACAGAGATCCAGCAAAAGTTCTCTATTTCAGTGGCCATGCTGTGGAAAGTTGCCTTCAACCTGAGAACTGTGTCCCTATTAAGGCATGGCAGCAGCAAGATAAAGATGACACGGCTCTTTTGGATTTTATACCATTTCTTGAGTGTAAGCATTCCGTAAGATATGTTGAAGAATGAATTCACTTTTTGAATTATTGTTTGATTTTCATACCATTCCTTGAATGTAAGCGCATTCCTCTAAGATGTGTTTAAAAATGAATTCATGTTTGAATTTTTGTTGTGACTATTTTAGTCTTGTAAAAATTGCATTACCTTCTCCGTTTTCTATGTGCAGTTGTTGCCCGTAGTTGTCCAGCTGATATAAGACCTGTGCTTGCATCTTACCAAGGATGCGATATTCCAGCTGAATTCATTAGGCGTTCCAAAGAGCATAAGAGGTAACGTTTGAATTATTATTTAAAGCTTTAGCAAAGCTTGAAGATTGGAATATTTTCACCCTTGCCTTACAACTATTTGAAAGAAATTACTGTCAATTATTCTAGCATGTTATATAGATTGATCTGTTATTGATGGTTTCTTCTGTTTATATGTAAATACTTGATGCTGCACTGATGATTAATTCTGTCTTTTTCAACTAACATCTTTATTATGGGTATTTCTAAATGATGCAGGAAAATGCAAGAACAGAAGCAACGTGGTCGTCTATGGAGATAGATCCAATAATAACACTAAGCTGGATAAAAATTTGTTCTTCCTCGATGCTAGGAAATGAGATTGTCAGTTTTATTGCTAGTTGATTGGTCAATTCACCAAAGATTTTGAAGCCGTTGCAATTTGATGTGTGATTACATCAAATGGAGAAAATGTAGATTTTGTAGACTTGGACCATCATTTTTTTGCATGTATAATTCTGTCGCTGGAAGGCACCTATTGATTCCAGGGGTGAAGTTTTTCGTCTAATAGAAGAATGAGTGCTTAATGCCAGATGTTTCTTGCAAAGTGATTAAAACCATGAGTAGTAGGTGTGTGCAACAAGCTGTTTTGACCTAAAACAAACTGGTAACCGAACCATTCGGCACTACAAAAAAAACCAAACCATTTTAAACAGTTCACTATTATCTAATCTAGTTCGGATTTGGTTAACTATTATCTTCTGGTTCGGTCAACTACAAGGGTTATCGGGACTGAAAACATAGCACCCCACTCTTAGATGGGCAAGGACAAGTTTAAGGTCTTCCAACTTTGAGGTTTATGAAATGAATAAATTAATGACTATTTATTTAACATCTGGAGCTTCGATGTTCTCTCTTGACAATTAGCTTGTGCTTCACCACTACATCATAATTCCTAGCAGCTGCATCCTTGTTGATGTTGAGTCTTGGTGGTACAGGGATGAAGTAAAAAGATTTTATTGAGGTGATTAAAGAAAAATAATACTTTATTCAGAGGGCTAAGTTAATACCTTCATTAAACATTTTTAAAATTTCTAATTTATTTAATATAATTTAAAATCTATAAATTTATTACTATCAAATTTGGATGGTATTTACTTTTCATTTAATTTTTTCCTTTTTAGGATGTAGTTTTAAATCTACTAATTAATAATTATTGTAATCAATTTCATTAATCATTATTTTATTTTCATTTAATTATTTTTCTTCAAAGGATAAAAATTTCTTAGAGAAAAATATTCACATCTATATATTAAAATAGATTATAATCTCTCAAGAGTGGTTGAGTATCTTAGGTTACTCTCATTTATAAAATAACAGATGTCATTGTTAATTTCCTTTTTTAATATTTAAAGCTAAATTTTAGAATTAATTATGCGTATATCCTTTTTAGATCAAAATAGTTTCTCTTTTAATTTTTTTTTAATTTCCCATCATATTCCGATACACAATTGCAATGACTAATCTCTCGAGGTATTGGACTATATTGAAGGATCAACCTCTCCCAATCAGGTTTTCTTCATATGCAAGAGTCGGAGATCAAACTCCTGACCTTACTTAAGAGGCCCGAACCCATTACCACTCGGATCAACCACATGTTAATAGTTTTTCCTTTAATTTATACTTTGATAATTTTACTTGAATTAATTATGTATATACCCTTTATAACTTTTGTAAAAATATTTTATTTATTTATATATTTCTAATTTTAAAAATACCAGTGAGATGAATAAGATACTCGAAGTTCCTGAAATTTGTGTTGAGGTCCTATTTATAATTTTTTGAAGCACAAGAATTTAATTAAAAAAATAAGTTTAATCTGATATCTTCTCAGTGTAGAATTTTTACATTATAAATTAATCATAAATTATTTTATATGTAATTTTTAAAGTAATTAGTGTGAGAGTTAAATATTTTAATGATGTGACAATATTGTTTTTTATAAGATGTGACAATTCCTTAATTACTGACATTTTTTTACAATTATAATACATAATAATTAAATCCAAATGTTCAAACTTTAAAGGCTAAATTATACTTTTGGTATTTTATCTTTATTTTAGGTTTTAATTTGGTCATTTTTTTTGTTTCGAAATAGTTCCCTCATTTTGCAAAAGTTAAATCAATGTGGTCCATTTTATGTTTCCAAAATGATCCCTCTTTTATATATATATTTTTTAAAATAGTCCATTATTTTGCAAAAGTTATATCAATTTGGTCCTCTTCGTACCATATTTTAAACTGGAAGGACCACATTAAAACCTAAAATAAAGATAAGGGACCAAAATGAAACAAAAAATAAAATACGGACCAAATTGAAACGTAGAATAAAGATAAGGGATCAAAAGTATCATTCAGCCAACTTTAAACTATAAAATTAAAAGCTGTGAAAAAAAACACTTTAAAATTAAAAACCACTTAAAAAATCGGTGAACTAATTTATAACCTTTTGTTACAATTTTGTCCTCATAAAGTAGTTCCCATGACCCATGTTGTTGAGCTCAGCTGCATTGTTGGATGTACATTTCCAAGGCTCTGCAACTCTCACAGTTTCCATGTCCATGGCAATTTCAAGCTTCCCACTTTCTTCTTCCGCTTCATCGTCTCTGATCTCCCTCTCTCTTCTCTTCTGCCTCATTTCTTGCTCTTCGCTGCTCTCTCAAAATCCCGCTCTGCCTCCGCCAAACCCCATCTCTCTGTCACCTATTTTTTGAGTCCTCCACCTTCACCATCGACCACTTTGCTACAAAGCTTCTTCTTTTTGCTTAAAAATCCCATCAATTTCTGTCAACTAAGATACCCATTTGGCGTTTTGGTTGATTCTCCCCTCTGGAGCCTAAAAACCCAAGATTACTCTCTCTGTTGGGGTTTTCACTCTCTGGATCTGTTTTCCTGGGTGCTTTCTTTCTGATCTGTTTGTAGACCTGAAGTAGAGGTTGCTGTGGTCCTGTGCAATTTTGTCAAACACCCAGTTCTGTTACTTGGTGCATGTTCAGCACAGGATCATGGCTCTTCTGTGGCTTGTGAGGTTGAAAAAACAGGATTACTTACCAGTTAGATTACGCTTTTTTCTCTGATTTCAAATCCCTTCTTAATTGACAGCTGTTGTTAGGGAATTTTTTTTTTTGTGTGTGGGGATTTATTAGCTATCATTTGGTGGGGCATATATGATATATCTGTTTAATTAGGGTTTCTGACCTTTTCCCAGATGAAACATTAATGTTTGAGGATTCTGGTTTGTTTTCTGTAGAACACATATAGCTCTTATTAGGAGAGAGGAAGTCAGGGGTGTTCTGTTCTGTTTGCTATTCCTGTGTTAGGATGATATTATGCTAGAAATTTCTTAGTTTATGACTGAGAGGTTGTATGACTGTCCATTTGGACAAGTAAATCAGAAGGGTTTAGACCCTTTTTCCATTGCTCTGGAATCAATTGTATTTGTGCTGTTGTTCTGTTGATCTGCTGTTGGTGTTCTCTTCAAGATGACTGTAAATGGTCGTTGTTTCGTGGAATGGAAAGAGCAGTTTGTGTCACAGGAGCGTGGCAACCGTGTGGTCCACTATTACCTGAAGGATTCTGCTGGAGATTCCGTGCTTGCGGTTGTGGGCACCGAGAGGAGCCTTAGACACATGTTCTATGTTGTTGCTGAGGAGTTCCTTGAAATTTATGCAAAGGAGGGCACCATTCCTGCTGGTTTCAAATGGAGGTCTAGAAGAGAGGTGGTGGATTGGCTGACATCAACACTATCAAAGCAACATATGCAGGGAGATAGAAATGGTAATTTGATATATGCTTTCATGTAAGACAACCAGACAAGTTTAACCTTTCTTGTTATCATCATAGTAGTCAAATGCATTCCAGTAGCAGGAGTATGGCAACTGCTGCCACAAATTAGAATAATTTATTTGGAATTTGTTGTGAGATTTAGTTATGTCCCCTGAATTTGAAGCATTTCTTACTAGTAGAAGTTGTAGTAGAATTCTATATATGATTGTAATAAATTTATTATTTTATTTTCAACCAGTGTCACCCAGTCATAATTTGGCACAAGCTCACGAGGCCACAGATAGCAATATCAATGAAGTTGGTGCTCTGCCTACACAAATAGCTGATGACAAGGTATATTCTTTTTCTTCATTTTTAGTACTTCTATCTTCGTCGATACCATTTCTAGTGAATGCTTTTGGCATGCATAAACCTCTTTCTCAGGGATTTCTAATGAGTAATTCCAAAGTGCAGAATTCAGACATTGTTTGGTCAGGAGTTGCATGGACATGTGGCAAACAACTTAAGCACTATCCTGCTTTTTGGAGGAACGGGATCAAGATAGCGGTAAGCAACCCTTGAGGAAGAATAAATAAAAAATAACAAAATGTGAATGAAAGTTGAGGAAGAATAAATAAAAAATAACAAAATGGCATGAAGCGAAACGTGTAGTATTGTTGTTGGTTCTCTTATATTTGATTGGGTATAGTATGCAAAGACAAGGACCTATTACTTTTAGTTTTATCAAAGTGGAAATAATTGCTTTTCTAATGAATTTTCTAAGTAGCATGTAGATTTAAGCATGAATGTTGGTTGCATTGTACAATTTGTGTGTTATGACATGAGATAAGTGTAAACATTTCTAATATTGACAGGAAAATTCATTCATGATTAAGTGTGTGTTCTGTGGTGCAATATACCCTCCCAGAACTGAGTTGTATGAATAACTTTGCTTGTCTTGCAATTTGATTTGTTTGCTATAAGCCAGTCTCACTGCTGGCCTAATGGTTTACCCACTCTCATTTGTCAACCCATTAGTGCATGACTGGTTCAAGGCTCAGGCACCCCATGATTTGAGAACCAGGATTTGTTTAGTATAACATGGTTTGCAATTTTAAGCATCTGAAGCTAGCTGCTTCTACATTATGCAAATTTGATATAAAAATTAAAAGGCAGAGTTGCCTTTGCCCTTTTTTTTTTGGTAAGCCAAAAGAATATATTGATTTATCAAAATTGTCATTTATCATAAAAACTGCAATAAAATCTAAATACTTTGATACCCTTTTTTGTCAATCTGGTATGGAAATGTGACTTACCCTTGACAATGCAACCATACGATTGAATCTGTATACATATATCAACATTTTCAAAATGGATTCCTCTAAATTCAGTTATTGTGAATTTTTGCCAAAATCAGGAATCTCATCAAAATCTCAATCCCAAATAAATGTATTTGCTTTGCCCCCACCCTTCCCCAGGCAAAATGTTCTATACTACACAGTTTTATCTCACATTTGCCCTCCTTCTCTGATATCCAGATTCAATCTTTTGTTTTTGTCATGGCCAAGGGAGAGAATCATTACATTGCCTATTTGGAGGATATGTATGAAGACAAGAGGGGGCAGAAAAAGGTTAAAGTGAGGTGGTTTCACCATAATCAGGAAGTCAAGGGTGTAAATCTTGTACGAAATCCTCACCCTCGGGAAATATTTATTACACCTTATTCTCAAGTCATTAGTGCAGAGTGTGTTGATGGTCCTGCCACAGTGTTAACTCGTGACCATTATTTAAAATGCTTGCCTTCTTTTTGCCCTACTTCAATGGACAAAATACATTTATGCTTTAGGCAATTTAGAAGCAACAAAGTGAAGCCCTTTGACTTGACTAAACTGCGTGGCTACTATGATCAACCAATCCTCTCTTGCTTGCACCACGATTCCTTCCAAAACCTGGAGCCTAATAGCCTTGCAGAAGATGAAGAATTTAGTGCAGGTGATGATGTAAAGCTGGGAGCTAAGAGGGTCAGAAGTGGTAGGGGATCTCCTCAGTCTTGGATAGGTCACCAGGGTGTTGGGAAGTTAATTAAAAGTCAGCAAATGATGGTTTACAAAACCTCCCGGAATGTAAATTATGCTAGGCCAGATAGGCGATTGCTTTCCTTGAAGCAGGTTGATTGTCAGCATTTGCATAACCCCACGTACAAGATTGATGACAAGATAGAGTTTCTCTGTCAAGACAGTGGCATCAGAGGCTGCTGGTTCAGGTGTACAGTTGTGCAAATATCCCGGAAACTGATGAAAGTCCAATATGATGACTTGCAGGATGAAGATGGAAGCGGCAATCTTGAGGTATAATCAAGTTTCTGAGATAATTCCAACTGCAAATTTCCATGTTAGTTAAATTTTGAGGTTATATGCATGAACAACAGGGTACCCATTTAAATTTAATTAGTTTTTATTAACTAGTAAGTAAAAGATTTGCTTTTATATTACCCTTTTAGTTATAATAGATTATCACAATATGATGTCTTGTTGAGTTTCTGCACAAAATTAGATACCATTCTAGTTTAAGTCTAGTGTGGAAAGACGTGCTACACTAATCAGGACTCAACTACTCCCAGCTTCTAATGATATGCTAAATGATAAGGGTCCACTTTTACCACATAAAATCTCTTATCCTTTCAGATTCTTTGAAAACCATATCCTCAACCATATTTCTTGCATTCCTTATTGCTTCTGCCTGTGTAACTTCTAGAAACTAGGATTTCAAAATGTGCAGGAGCAAAACTATTTGTGTATTGCATACATAATACGTAGGAGCAATATAGACTTAAAAACCCTTATCATTATCTTTTCCAACTTGTAGGAATGGATTCCTCCGTTCAAGTTGGCCATGCCTGATAAACTTGGGATGAGACATTCTGGCCGACCAACCATCAGGCCAGCCCCAACTTATGAGGAACAAGAACTGGCTATTGAAGTTGGAACTGCAGTTGATGCATGGTGGAGCGATGGCTGGTGGGAGGGAGTTGTTTGTGAAATTGATAATTGCAGTGATGATAGCGTGCAAGTCTACTTTCCAGGTATGCTATATCCATTTTCCCTTCCATCTTTTATTTTCTTTCTTAAGATTATTTCATCCTTTTCTGTTTATTAATAGATTTTTTCTTATCAGGTGAAGCCTTGCTAATGAAAGTGTGCAAGAAGGATCTAAGAATATCAAGAGATTGGTTAGGGGACCGGTGGATTGATATTAAGGCAAAGCCTGATATAACCTCAACTATATCCACAGTTGATAGTTTAAACAGAAAGCTTTCCATGTCCCCTATAGCTAAAGATGTCGACTCTATTGGTTTTGCTAATTCATGTCATGATGTGCCTGATGGTAACAAGTCTAATGAACCAGATATTGTTGAAGAGAAACTCGTGTGTTATGAGGGCTTTGCTGAAGATGTGAATTGGGTTAATGATAATAAGCCCCCTTCACAAAAATGTCCTCAAGTTGATAATATTGAGACAGATGGTGGTTCTGATAATGAAAGCAATGGTGATGACGATGACAACGACAATAAAGATGGTGATTGTAACCAAGATGTTGATAATGATGATATGGATGTGGAGGTGTTGGAGTCTTCTGGGAAGGACTGCAAAGCTGCAGAACCCATGGAAGTGGCTGTATAAACATTTATCAAAACCCATGCTTAAACTTATGATGGCTCTGATTGTAGAGCTCTGCCATCATTTCAATGCTTTGTTGTAATTTGACTCCACTGTTAGTACTTTAGAATGTATATAGTAGTTACACGGGTATGGGGGGAAGCTGATTGTTTTTTCATTTCCTTAGTTGCCTTCATTGATGTATAGTGTTGAGGGTAGCGTGTGTGAAATTAGATTTATCTTGTAAGACGCTGTTGAGCAATTCACATGTCTGTCTAGTTTCATTTCCAGTTCAGGTTAACAAGATTAAAAACACGTTGTGATTCATTATGATTATGATACAAACAGATTGAGCATTTGGGACCCTGTACTAATAACTTACGCACATACAAAATAAAAACATCAATTTTTTTTTTTCATTTGGTGATGTGTTATGATAATAAACAAGGACATAAATAAAGAATAATATATATCATGTAATGTAATTGGTGCAGCACAATGCTACAGCTTGAGCCACTGATCTCCATCTATGAAGCTCTTGTCCAGGAAAGGCCTTGCTTCCTCATGGCTGAATGATTTTGACCAAGGCACCCTACCTCTTCTATCTGCTCCTCTTCCCTGGCACTGATACTCACCAAACACTGCAGTCCTGAAAATACCAACCAGATGCTTAGAGATAATAATCTGCATTGCACTATGAATTGTATAATGATAATGTCAAATTTAGATCAAGTAGTGTTATACTTCTCTCTTTCTGGGTGATTCCATTCTGACCACCCTGCAGGATTAATCATATCTTCCATATAACTGTAAGAATATATTATTCTGGCATAGTCTCCCCATGCTCTTCCAAGGTACACATTACCAGTTCCTCTAATCCTGCATCCTACAAAAGAAAAGCCGGTATCTTCACGTGGCGAATCCCTGTGATGTGCAGCAATTGCTCCATAGTTCTCAGCTATTGACTGAAGACGACACTTCTGGTCATCAAAAACACCACCACACCAGCCTCTTAAATGTCAGAATTGCTCACAGTTTCAATGCTTGCAGGTTGCAACAAATAAATGGACTTGGTAACTAGTTTTACTTTTAGTAACAAAGAAAAGGTTCATCTTACCTCATAGAGTGATTTTGCACTGCCAAAGATAAAATCAACCTTTCCTTGGATGTAACACTTGTAGAAGTAATGAGTTCCTGTGTTGTCCAAGAGAGTGTCTTGTGTTCCCTTGATCTTAACTCGATAGAACATGGCTCTATTGCTGTTTACCCTCAGTGCCACTCCTTGCATTCCATATCCACCAGCTGCTGCAACTACTGAGTTCTGAAACCACACAAAGATTTAATTTACATATTCCAAATTGCACTTGTTTATTCATCTTGTGTTTTGGGCAGCAAAAGTTTTGTCCTTACCTCAAAAGTGACCTCAGTTGCACAGAAATAATCTGATTCTACTCCCACAGTTGCTGAACCATAAGTACCCAATGTTTGGCCATCTGGGCCTCGGTCAGATGACTTACTGTTCCAAGTAATTACAGCACCTGCTGTTTGATTTCTTCTGCCTATAAATGATATATAAGGCTTGGTGCTTGGCACAAGCACCTTTTCTCTGCATATATTTCAGATAAACAAGGGTAAAAATATACAAGTCAAGTTTTTTATGTTAAAAAATTGGTAATAAGGATAAAGCCTTGAAGAATCAGGAAATTTGGCGAACCAAATATAAGTGCAGGATCAAAAACCAACCTAAACCAACTCCATTAACTCAAAAAACAAGAATGTATATATCTTTTCAAAACTATATTTAAGGCAAAGAATGAAACAGCTCCTTTAGGTAGGTGGTGAAAGTAAAGCTGACAAAAATTTATATCAGTGTTATAAAGATAAATCTAACTGTGGAAAATATGCAGTTACTGACCTGTAAATTCCTGGATAAATATATATTTTAACCCTTTGTGTGTTGTGATTTGGAACCATATCCACGGCTCCTTGAACAGTTTCTGAATGTCCCTTTCCATGCTGATCAACCACAAAAACTCGAACCTCGTTACTGGACTTCAAGGCCAACGTTTGCTCATCAACCTGCAAATCATCCCAACTAATGTAATTCGTAGACCCACCATGGTCATAGCCATTACCACCACCTTCTGCTAAATCCACCTGAGCCCACGTCAGGAAAACCGAAACACACAAGACAACTGCAACTCTATAAGACAACCGCATCATCATGTTTCGGCACCTAGAGAATAACAAACTCAGCATGAAGGTTTTGATGTTGTGTTTTTTTTATAAGTGCGTTACATTAAAAGACCAAAGTGAGAGAACAAAGAAAATCCAATGAGCGAAAAAGAAAAAGAAAGTTTGTGGTAACGGTTTTTAGAGTTGAAGCGTGAAGTAGCTGATAGCAATAAATAAGCGAGCGTTGTGGTCATACGTCTGTTCCAATCCTGGTAAGCCTTGCATGCTGTTATTATGAAATATAAAGAGAGAAGGAGGAATGGAATTATGGAAAGCAAACATATATACAAAATGGGTTTTTATTTCTTTAATTGAAGGAACATAAAGAGACTTTGTCTTCTCAGTACTACGTGAATATATATATATGAAGCTTTGTTTAGCAGGAAGAAAGAAATGCAAATGCAGCAGAAAGAGTGTTGGATAACTGAAAGAGTTTAAACATGATCAACATACAAAAGAGGAGACGGTTTGTGGTATAGTTGTTTAAGAATGGAGGAACTTGGCAACAACAAGAGCGGTTGAACCTTCATGGGCGCAGGCATTCGGTGCCACTGCCCCCCACTATCATCTTGGATCTTTCTCTATGCCTTCACATGTGTTTTGATTAATTTTTCCCTTATAAACCACCAAATTAACTGTCACCACTAGTTCCAATTTTTATTCAGAATAAAATAAATTTGACATGTTTGGTTTTAAATTAATATATACATATTTAATTTTGTGACATTGTTATCGTAAAGATTTTTTTATTTTATATTATCAATCAATCATACATCACTACGTATATAACTTTTAAGATAATTATTGAAGTGTTAAATATTTTTAATGATAAATTTATTATATTGGATAGTTGATTTTCTTCGGGTAGATAAACCCAACGATAGGAGCTGGAGTTTGGAAGTTATGGTTCAGCTACTAATACAAATGTGAATCTTTTTGTTCCCTCCTAAGCTCTTATGAGGACAGTGATGGCAAAACTTATTGAAACACTGGCTTGTATGCTACGTGATGATGAGATCAAAATACTTAAATTGCAAGTGTAATTATTGTATCAACATAACAAATCGTAGATATTTCTTGCTATACTTGACTTATTATATAGGAAACCATCTACTCCATATTTGATCTTCTATGTATTTCTTTCCCATTTTTTTAATCTTAAGACGCATTAGACTTTTGGCACATACAGAAATAGTTTGTATAAAGAAGATAGGATACCAAATTATTTGAAAAGTGTCTTAAAAAACTGTTCTATGGTGGACCCTGTTATTTGGTTACCCAATTGGGTGGGAACATTTTCTTACTTAAAAGTTGACCGGCCCATTAATTATTATTTTTTATTACTTTGATTATTAATTATTAATTGCATTAAATTAATTAATCTCATACTAGTTCACAATCAGCATCTCATCAATGATTGGGTTTGATTAAACATAGTAGAAGACCGATTCCAATAGCTGATGAGAAGTTATTAATTAAGCACAAGCAGTTAAAGTTGAAGCCATTCCTTCATGGTAAGGGACCTCAACCTGCCTTAGATAACAAAACAAAGGTTATATGCTAGGATAAGATGAGTGGATTGAAAATAAGGACTATAAATGAAGCTATCATATAATGATAGATTGTAGCAGTTACAATATATAGAAGTGCTCTAAATAATAATGGGAGTGAATTGATTATTACCTTTATAAATTTCTTCAGTTTGTACAACAACAAATCATTTCAAGCTCTCCCATCATTACAGTAAGTGGCCATTTAAGGTAAAAACAATTAATAGGGTGCTTCGAAGTCTTTGAATTTCGATGGCCATGACCCATGAGTGCCATGCCATGATCCACACTGTATAATAATAGCGCACACACATGCTTCCATCACCCGTTACAGTCAATTGTTGGTTAGGCTCGTAGATTGATTGATATCATCTTGCTCAATTTAGATGTCCACAATTTCACATAAGAAAAATAAAGGAATTTCTCATTGAAGACAGGAAAAGGTTTTGGATGAAGCTACTGTAAAGTTCTGATTTTTTTATTTTCTTGGTGCTCAAAGTTCTGATGTTCTGGTAAAACATTTCTCGGAATTAGCATAATAACCCCATCTCTTAGTTAGTCCAAAATATTTTCCACCTTTAATTTTTTTTCTAACAAGCAAACAACTTGTATTAAATTAAATAAGGGTACTCTAATCCAATGCATCAATAACTTAAAGCAAGAGGTTGAACCAACATCTAAACCAGCTAAAATTATGTTACAAACCAGAAAAATACTGCTATCAGAATTGCAAATTGCTACAATCAGTCCTATCTGTCCCAACAAAAATAAGCTGCAGCCCAACTACAGTTACCGAACCGAACTACCAACCTGCGCCTACCTTCAGCAAAAAAAGTCCATCTTTCATTTTCACTTTTAATTATAACGAATCCCAAGCCATTAGTAGGAGAATAATCTCTTCTGGGACATTAAGATCATCACAGTAAACAGTGACGGATCCAGGATCCTGAGTCAATAGAGGTAATTTATTTCAAAAAATATATATAAAAAATTATCATGCATATAAAGATAAAGACATAAATCTTAAAATCATAAAATTTTAATATATCTAATCAAATAAATTACATACATTATAATTGTCCCCAACATAATTTCATGTTTCCAATATAGTTAATTTCAAATCTATCTAATTAATTTGTTGAAATAACATAGTTATGACAAAACTCTACCTAATCAACGAAGATGGTTAAATGTTGACTCTGTTTTGTTTGAAAATGAAAGAAATGTGAGATGAGAGAGTTGTTGAAATTCACTTAAAATTAAAAGAAAGAAAGAAAGAAAGGGAAGGAGGGCGGTGACAGGGGATGCAATTATATGCGAAAGAGTTATGATATTTATACACCCAAAATCAATACCCAACACAATATATTTATACTTTTCTACATTAATATATCATTTTACTATCTCTCATATACTCTTTCAAAGCACAAAACATCCTTCCATACGCCATATGGTGTGCATACGGTATCCCATGGAGGAGGTGTTAAAAAATTATTCCCCTGTACGAAAATAGGAGGGGTAAACTTAAAAAATACAAGGTATTAGTAGTTTTGTTTTATCAAGGTCAGTGGGTGCATGTGCACACCCTAACTTGCATGTGGGTATGTTACTAGAAGTTAGAAGTAAGAATCGAATCTCTAATCAGATACTTAAGAATCCAACTATCTACTTGGTTTTTTTATTTTAGCAAACTGTTCAGGTTAGCTAACCAAATAAAGATGGTCTTAATTTTTAAATATATATTTTAGGAGTTAGTTGTTGTTTTTCTATTTTCTATGTACCCAAAAAAAAAAAAAAAATATTTAGAATGCTATTCTAAAATATTGTATGCTCTTTGATATTCCCAGTTGCTATTTGATATTTTTTCTTCTAAGTTTCAGTGCATTACATATAAAGTATCGAAGGGTTATTAAAAAAATGCACATTTCTTGAGAGGAAAATACCATTGAAAAAAAGGTGTATGATGAAGGAAACTTCTGTAATTTTAACCTCTCTATTGAAAGGCCATTTTCAAAAGTCCGCATTCTGCTTTAGGGGGTAAATATTGAAGAAAGTATATGAATATGATTAAGAAGATTGTCGTAATTTCTACCTCTCTAGCTTATAATAACTTGTCTGATAAGTGATAAGCTAGCGAGTTGATTTGATATGTATTGCAAAGATGGCAACTAATTAAATCACCAGCAAAACATTTACAACATCAAAAGTAATTGGTTATTCTTCAGGGAAATGAATCTTCTCACTATTGGCAAGTTTTGTATGAAGGCTCTTTGAGAAGTATACTAGAATCATGATTTTTGAAAATTTCCTTGTTGGCAAAGCCATGAGTGGGTGATTGTGAAAAATCTTATTTTGCTTTAAGATTGTAGTTGGATACTGCTTTTGCAATACCCAATATGGAGTGGAAGAACCATTAATAATAATATACTGTTATGAGATGGAACTAGCCCTCTGCTTGTATTCAGAGCATACTGGAAATGGTACCCATAAATGCTTTGCTACTATATGGAAGCTGTTAGGTATCATCACTTCTATTTTGATGTTTCTCTGAACTGCTTATATATCGAGGACCAGAATTTTGTGTGAGCTTGTAAAAATGTTTAGTAGTTTGTTTCTAAATACATATGTAATATTTATTAAATGGGACCTATGTAGAAAATTTGGGATTGTAGAACACATTACCAGTAGTTGATTTTAATGCTTTGCTTTTAAACCATATTGTTTAGTCCAAAATAAAGCTAATATCTGAAACCAACCATGATATGGATCTAGTGACAAGTATCTAATAGGTGACAATAGCTTTCTGTTTCTGGTAAGCGTGTAAAGGGTTAGTTGTCATGGTGGTTCCAGTGACATAGTCCGAACTTCCTCAATGGCAAGAGATTGTATTGATTACCTGGTATCAATTACTATTTTTTTTTTACCAAATCAATTTTTGTGACAATTATTTAAGCTTCGTTTTGAGTATGGGCAGAGGTCATACCATAAGTTAGCAAAGAGCACAATATTTTTGGTCTATATATAAAAAAAATGTTTACAATTATGGAGATTATGATTTTGTGACACTTTGTTTGAGTGTCTGGAACTCTAAACTTGTCAGTTATGAGAAATAACAAAGTAGTAAAATATCATGGAGGAAGAAAACCTAATGCTACATAAATAAATGAAGAGAACCTAATCTAATAGATGAAGAATAGAGAACCATATATCATGTAGTGGGAGTGGGTGTGATACTATTGTAGTCTAAGCCATGTGTCTCCATATATGTACTCTCTGCTCAGGAAAGGCTTAGCTTCCTCAGTGCTCAAAGCTTTGGACCATTCCACCCTCCCAGTTCTATTTGATCCTTTTCCAGAACACTGGTACTCTCCAAAAACAGCAGTCCTATAAAACCAAAAATTGGATACATTATATATAATTTAATATGAAATATGAAGTGTATCATTTTTAAATGAGATTCAGTATGATACCCCTGTCTAGATGGAACATTCCAATCACTCCATCCCATTGGGTTAATGATATCATCCATGTAACAATATGAATATATTGTTGTTGCATAGTCCCCCCAAGCTCTTCCAAGTAAGATACTACCATTTCCTTTAATTGTGCAACCAACAAATGAAAATCCTGTATCTTCATCTGCTGAGTCCCTGTGATGAGCTGCAATTGCTCCCCAATATTCAGCTACTGAGTATATTATACACTCCTATTAGCCGTCACCAACATCAAAGATTAGAAAAATCAGCCAATTTAGAAGTAAAATGGAAAACATACTTTGCAGTCACAAATTATACAATCTGGACCATTCAGAAAAAGTTAACTATGTCTATAAGTTTATAATTTATTCAAGTATCATTATGCAAAAAAGCATTCAGAACAACAAGATAGAGCAACAAGTTATTACATCAAACAATGACTTTGCTTTGCCACATATAAAATCAACTGATCCTTGAATGTAACTTCGATAGAAATAATGGGTTCCGTTGCTATCTAGCAGGGTGTCTTGCTCCCCCACAAGCCTAACTCGGTAGAATACAGCTTTATCACCATCTACCCGTAACGCTACTGCTTGACGTTTAACGGCATCTCTATCTACCAAATTCTGGGGAAAAAAAAATGTAAATTATTAGTCATGCTCAAATCAAACACCTACTCTCGGTACGTATTTAATCTTCAGCTAATAAAATGCAAGGAACCCCTTCAACTATATAGGTTGATTTCAGAAAATTTCACTGCACTTTAATACTCAATAATTCGATTCTTTGAACTTTATAACCTATGCAAACTAGTGTTAAATTTTTTTTTTTTGGGTTCATGGCTCACCCTAATTAGGGTATTTGACACCCCAGTAAGTCCACGAAGTATCCCACGGCTATGGGATTAATCTCCGCTCGGGGTCCAGTAGCAGCTTAAGGTCCAGCCCCCTCCCCTATGATGTATTCGATGGGAATCGATCTTAAAACCTCTCCCCACCAACTCAGCGCTGCTTGCCAACTGAGCTGCATTCATTGGGTAAACTTGTGTTAATTTAACCCACTATGTATTTGCAGAAAAACTCATTTATGGAGGCAATGAGTTAAGGTTTGATAATTTGGCAAGTCTAAGGAGGCGAATTATTAAGTTTTATATTACATGGGAGTTTTCTTAAATTGATATATAGGTGAAAGGGTTGCTTATATTTTAGTCTACTTATTCTAAAATGCATCAGGTCAATATTAGGTGTGCTCTTAAGATTTTCCAGGGACAAATTTAGTCTTGATATTACATGTGAATGCTACTAAGCTAGCACAAAGATATCCTTAATGTTAAAAAAACAAAAAAAACAGTAAGGTATGTAGCAATAAGTATGTTGTTACCTCAATAGTAAGAGCTGTGGCACAGAAGAAATCAGATTCTACCCATACTGTTGCTGTACTAACCGTGCCCATTTCTTGCCCATCTGAGCCTCTGTCTGATGCCTTAGTACTATTTGTTATAGTGGGTATGGCATTGGCAATCTCCGTTATATTTAAGCCATTGGTAATCTCCGTTACATTTAACGCATTGGCCTTGACTGTTATATTAGGTTTACCTATAAATGAAATAAATGGCTTGCTTTTTGGCACATGCACTCTTTCTCTGCATATAAATTGTGTATGAGCCACATATTAATTATTTCTTATCCTAGTTATACAAATTGTGCATGAGATGCATGTTATTTCTTACTGATACAAATATAGAAAATTTTCATATATCACTATTTTTTCAAAGGATAAAACTTTAGTATAATTCCATTCCATAAGCACATTAGCCGTTGTTTTTCAATGACAATAGAACATGTGTAGCAGCTCATCAATGAAAACATAACATGTGTCTTGTTGCCATTGGAAAACAGCACCTAATGTATCTATGAAATTCTCAACGGATATACCTATATGTTCCCGGATAAATGTATATCTTCACCCTTTCTGTATTGTCTTCCGGAACCATGTCCACGGCCCCTTGAACAGTTGTTGAATCTCCATTACCACCCTGATCGACCACAATAACTTGACCACCAGAGTTGGAGACGAGATTATGCTCATCAACCATGAGGTCATCCCAAGTGATGAAGTTTCTAGCGTGCCCACTAGCACCATGCACCTCAATATGCACCAACAACAAAATTGGAAAAAGCATAAGCAAAACTTCAAGAAATGGTAACTTCATCTCCCTCTAGCCAGGAAAGATTTGAAAGAACAACTTGAGCTATGTGTGTTAAATTCTTTGACAAAACAATGCTATAAAGGATTTTATGAATAAATCAATATATAATACGAGTGTTCCAATCTGGCAGGAAGGACTTCAGTTGAGTTTCATGAAGTGAATATATAGAGAATAGAACCCAAAGAATGGAAATGCAAATATGAAATAGCTCAAAACTTAAGTTTGACCTGAAAATCATTAAATGAAACTCAATTAAATCATTGCAGCAGCCAGCAGAGAAGGGGTGATATTGTTGAAGTTCAGAGAACTCTGCAACAAGAAAAGCGGTTCTGCAACCAGACATAATTGGATGCAATAAAGATTTTTTATTTATTGATTGATTTTATTAACAAAATTTCTATTAATCAATTTTATTAGAATAATGCTAACACAGTCAAGAAAATTTTGATAGAATTAAGCTAAAATTTGTCAATGTTAGATGTTAGATAAATTAAAGTGACGAGGATTACTCACTTATCTGAGGTAATGTCAATTCATTTTAGTAACAATTCTTTAAAATTAATTTAAGAGAATTGATAAGTGACTTGCGACCTTTATAAGTAAATAATTAAATATGTAGCGAATCCTACTAGAATTAGCATTCTATAAGGACTTCCTTTAAGCATGGTGTCCTTTAAGCATAACCTGGCCCAGATTATTTCGCGTTCATTTCAAACCTTACTTATCAAAAAAAGTGTTTAAGAATTTTTTTTTCCGATCTACTTCGAGGAGCATCCCACAGCCAATCTGAGATCGGAACTAATCTCTCACGGGAGTTTGTTCGGCATCTCGATGGGTGGCATCCCTCCCAACTGAGGTTTTTTTACATACTCAAGGCTCGAACCCGAGACCTTGGTTAAGGGGCGAGAGGCCTTTAACCACTCAAACCAACTACGTAAAAAAAATGTTAAAGTGCACACGAAGTTGGTTTTCTCAACTGCCACCGCATTAAGAAATCTGGTCCATTTGGCAACATATAGAGCGCATTTCTTATTCCTTATTTTGATAAAAAAAAAAAGCATTTTTTTAATTGAATAATCATTTTTAAAAATTTTTAGTGTGTTTGTTTTTGCTTTTGAAAATAATGAAAAGCAGAAAAAAAAATCATTTTCATGGTAAAAATGAAAAATAACTTTTATTAGCTTTTGGAAAAAAAAATCAATTTTTATAACTAACTACTGTTTAAAAAAATGATTTTTTGACTGTAAACAAACACAAACCTGCTTCTGTTTTTCTTTAAAATCTCTAAAAATAATCACTAAATTATTTTGTATCAAAATCATTTATTTTTTAATCTTAAACAAACGGGCTCATAGTAGTAATACAAAAATGAGTTTTTATTTTTCTTTTAAATTTTTAATAAAATGTTCCATGGGTATTGTTATGAGATAAATTTGTTGGATATTATGGAGGTAAAGGTTATGATGGTCCACCGATCACTAAAGTGGTGCACCACCCAAGTCACACAATCGAGTCCATTCATTTTGTCACCTGGGTTGGTTGACTTTTAAAACTTATGTTCCAATCCCCACCTTTTGACATTTTGACTAATCCGAGTGGCAAAATGAGTGGGCCACATTTTGCCATTTGAGTTCATTTTGCCACTTAGATGGTGCGCAGAGTCTTAGACAACACCTTATGGGAGTTATAAGGTAGATCATGGGTTGGTTTGGGGGAGGAATATATGGTTTGGAGTGTTGGTCATCGGTTCAACTACCCCCCTACTTAAAGAGTGCAACTTACGTATCGATAAAAGTTATTTTCTTTATCAACTAGAAACAACAAAACAATAAGAAACAAAAATTTAGATCTAAGTCTAATCACACCCATAGCATCAGCTAAAAGAACAACAAATAGCTGGTGTAGGCAAGAATTCCAAATTGTGTGAAGGCTTGATCTGATGCAGCTCCATGTTTTAGCAAGTCAATTTGTACAGGCATTTTCCTCTCTCAAAACATGTTGAAAGCGCAAGGTCCAAGAGAAAGACATATAGTTCCTTATGTGATTCACCAAAGGAGCATGTGGATGAAATTTGGGAATGTCATCCTTGATTAGATCCAAAGCTGATTTTGAATCAGACTCACATATAATATCTTGACACCTGCATTCCAAGCTAGCTTGAGGCCATGAGCAATAGCTAAGAGTTCAACATTCATATTATTGGAAATTGCACATAAACCCGAGAAGTCAATCATCCATTCTCGACGCTTGTTCCTATCAACCAATTATAAATCATCTTATAAATATAAGATTTTTAAGGTAACTATAATAAGTTTCAAACATTTTTAATGATGTAGTGATATATAATTAGTTGATCGTGATAATTTTTCTTATACCGACAATACATAACTGCATATCAATAAACCAAACTTCTTTTATATATGATTTTATTTGACAACACATAAGCAATATATAAAAACGGGAATATTAAAGAATTCCAATATCCAAGTTGGTTTCCCGAAAACCTGTCCTGCATGTGGTGGGCACTCTTACATGATTAGGCCATTTCATTTGGTAGAATTAACAAAGTAAACTGTTTGGTCAATTGGATGGGGGAGTCAGGAGTACATAAATTTCAGTTCATATTTCAAGTTGTGATCCTAATGATGGGATATGTTACATTGCATAATATATATTGAGATATATTATTGTAGGAAAGTAGGAAACAAATTTTATGCCCACATAGCTGATAATTAATAAAAAATGAGAAAAATATGGAAAAGATAAAGATAAAAAAGTAATGACTCAATTACAAACTTTTCTTCAAATTCATACTAGCAACCAGGGACGGACCCAGGAATTTTGACTAGTGGGGGCATGATTACACTATAATTTTTTTATAAAAAAAAAAAATCAATACATAAGCGATAAAATAATGACATCATTATCGTTAAACCAAAAATTGAAGATTACAAAACGATATCATCGCATATCCAAAACATTGAAGACACTTCAACACTATCAAAATATCCCTCTCTATGGCTGTAACCAAACAATCACTTAATAATTCATCTCACATTAAAAAAAAAAATCATCTCATATATGATTGCACATTTGATTATTCACAAAATTCATTGCAGGGAAACTCCTTTCAACAGTTGACAGTTGTAGTTGTCACTGGTAAAATCAAAACTATAACTTAAAAAGTAAATACACCATTGGATATACAATATGCTTTCTAGAAATAATAATTATATTTTAAGTTGTATTAAAAGAATGAAAAGTATTTTGTAGAGTAGAGTTGTAAGACAATGAGGCAATATTTATTTTCTAGTGAGGGCAACAATAATTTTTTAACGGGGGTAAAAATAAATTGGCCATTCTTTTTTATCGTGGCAGTGACATTCTCAGAGTTAGAGCCCCTAAAGAATAATGGTGAGTTACTGATTTCAACCCTTTATTCATATAATAACGAAAGCAATTAATAAACTGTACCCATGAGCTTTAAACTTGGAAGTCTTCATTCATGGCGATCACTTACTTTACTACTAGTACCATCCTTGTATTGTAGCCACTAGTTCTGGTTCATCAAACCCAATCACATAAAGAAAGTGCATTATTTAAGGAAAAACTGTGGACATTTTTCAGGTTCAACAGTTCAACTGGTATCTAAGAGCTAGTAATTAGTCTCCACAGAGAGTTTTTAATTGTATAAAAAATTAGGTAAAGTAAATTGGGTACTTATGTTGTTATCAAATAAAAATATAACAATGTATTATTTTCTTACGGCTTATGTTGCTTACCATTAAGATTTTGGTCTCTCTAAGATCACATAAGTAGAAATTATATGGACCATTTTTTTTCAAAATAAAAAATGTCTTAATGAGTATAAACTATATGGTCCAAAAACTCAAGATTATGTTTGAGATCTCATTTGTAGTACTAAGTTCTTGATGAACTTAATTTTGCAAACATAGTTTTAATTAAAAGCAAATTTGCAGTGACTGATTCATATTTAGAGGTTTTATTATTAAAAGTGGTTATGATGAAAAGAATATTATTTCAATAATGTTAATCAAAATGATTTTTACATGTGCAATTACTAAATTGACCATGAAAGAAAAGGATGGAGAAATCGGATGTAATTGAAATTTTTATTTGGGTTGGGCTATATTAGTATGGACCTTGAATCCACTTGAACAGTGGACAAGTTACATAGTAGCCTCTGGCCCAAAGAGGAAAAATAAATAAAAAAAAGAACGGATAAATTTCTGCAGAGAGAGTGAGCAAACGATAGAAGTCAGGTCATAACGTCACCCTTCAATTCACAGTCACAGCTTCAATGGCGCTTTATTCTCTCTCTGCTGCTGCTCTCGTTCCTCCGCTTTCTCTCTCCAACTCTTCCTCCTCGCTATGTGCCAATGCAAAATTCGCGTCTTTCTGCTTTCTCTCTGGTAATGGTAATACATTGAAGCTCAGAAGCCCAAAACCTCTGCACTCAGCAACTAGGGTCCATGCTGCACCTGAAGTGTTGGATTCCCAAGAACCCTTAGACCCACCTCCAGAAACCCTAGATGATGAATCTGACTCCACCTTCGAGGTTTGTCTACTTCACCTTTCTTCATTTCACTCCCCAGGAGATGATTCTTTTTCTTTCTTTTTTTTCAACTTAAATTTCTAATATATATTAATTGAAGCATATTTTATTAGATGCTAATCAGGGGACGTTAATTTTACATAATTGAAGTTTTAAGTAGAGAAAAGTTATGTGAAAATTGAAAATTGTGGCAAGATTCTTTTAGCTGTATGGAGTGTAATATATGTTGTTTCCTAGGAAGCTTAGTAACTATAAATGAGATTGGCTTCACCATCATTCTGATTTAACTTGGTCAGCTATTTCCTTTTGTGTTTTGAATTTAATATCAAGGTGTCGGGGGTGGGGGATTATGGTGTAGGAAGGACAAGTAGTCTAGATAGGATTCTACTTTACCAATAAATAGAGAAGGATTGAGACATGAAAGTGTTAAAAGCAGGCAATGAGTTCTTCTGGTGTAATAAACCAGGAAAGAAGAAAGTTCTTCTCAATGATTCTGGGTTTAATAGTATTCAAGAAAAGGATCTATGACCTAATGTGGAGATGGGGTATGTTTATTTATACCCTTCATGACTCATTGAGGAATAACCAATTCATGGGGCGGTTGGAGTATCACCGGTGGGACGATAACGAATCCAGGTATGGGAGCATCCTTCGACAAATGGGTCATCATTCGATAATCATCTTGTTGCTGTTGAGAATGTATCAAATCAGAAGGTTCTAGTTCTCAATCTTTTCAACCTCAGCTACTACGAAGGAGCAAGTCATAAAGATTGAGAAAACTCGGTCATTCACAACCACCTGTGAAGGATTCTTTGAAAAGTTAAGGATTATTAGTCTTGGGTTTAGCTTTTATAGTCCAAGCTAAGTAAAGACCTTTCAGATTACATGACCTTCGAACCTTCATCTCTTAGGAATCCTAAAGTACAATTCAACTTCTTATGCACACCTTACTGGGAAGCAACTTGCAAGAAAAAATTCACAATGTAACCCTTGAAAGTGGAAACTCACTACTAACCCGAGCCCATTAGGTCTCCTTGGACCTTTTAGAGAGAACACCAAAACTCTTAAATAACACAAATCTGACCTAAAATACTACCCATAACCAGAAGCTGTGAACATTAAATAAAACATCTTGAAATCACAATTAATCCTGCTATTAATTATTTCCTCTCCTACTACTCCTGCATCAAATTACTATAGCTTGTTTTGGTGTTTTAGGCTGGAGACTTGGAGACTCGGAGTGCTTCATCAGTTAGCATCGGTGCAGATGTAGATACGGTATATTCATCACTTCTTTATTTGCAGTTCCTGTTTCATATTTGTTTCCTGTGACAGTTTCACTGTGTCTCACAAATGGAACCCCTAGACCAGTCCAAATGGGCCTAACTTGAGAAAATAGTTGGGCCAGTTGAACAGGTGGAATTCATAAAAGAATAATATAAATGAGAAATAAACGGGCATTTTAACATATCTGACTGGATTCATGGGGAAAATATTTATACATTGTGTTGTATCAAAGTATGGGATCTAGGGCACATCGATACTTCAAAATGACTGTCCTATTTGATACTTTCCGGAAACTTTTGAATACTTGTAGCTTATATCTTTCTGTTAGTTTTTGAAAGTTTGTGCCAATACAAGTGGGATACCACAATGCTGAGATGAATGATAGTATGTTTTTTTTGTCTACATCGACTGAAGTTGACTTATGAAACAATGATGTTTTTATTTTAATTTAGGATTTGTGTTTTTGTGTTAATATTACTGTTGGAGTCCCACATTGGATAGTGATGTGGCTTGAAGAGTGTTTATAAGTAAGGGGCAATCCTCACCATATAAGCTAGCTTTTCGGGTTGAGTTAGGCCTAAACCCAAATTCTAAGATGGTATCAAAGCCTATCGTAGATACGTTGGGCCACCCTGCAAGCTTCACGCTCCAGATGTCCAGACCTGGTGTGAGGGGGTGTGTTGGAGTCTCACATTGGATAGTGATATGGCCTGAAGAATGCTTATAAGTAAGGGGCAATCCTCACCCGCCGACGAATTTCAAGCATTGATTCGTTTCTCTTGTGTCTCCCTAGATTTTGGATTTAACTATTCAAGAGAATCAAGACATGTCTGTCAATTTCTGTGCATTCTCTTTCTCATATAATTCAGTTTATCTGATAAAAATTTTTCCCCATTCTCAGATGGCACCGAAGCAAAAAATTAGAATCAAGCTTAGATCTTACTGGACGCCCCTTATAGAGGACTCGTGCAAGCAGATATTAGATGCAGCAAGGACTACCAATGCAAAAACCATGGGTCCTGTACCATTACCTACTAAGAAGCGAATTTACTGTGTTCTTAAATCCCCACATGTACATAAGGATGCTCGGTTCCATTTCGAGATCAGAACCCATCAGCGCCTCATTGATATTCTATATCCTACTGCCCAAACAATAGATTCTTTGATGCAACTTGATCTTCCTGCTGGTGTTGATGTGGAGGTCAAGCTCTAAGGTTATCTTCCTTTTCGAGTATTTAGCCATGTTGTTAATGATTTATTCCCAGGAAATATAATTGATTCATTTGCAGTGAAATATATGATATCTGTTAATGATATATATTTCCTGGCGATTAATAGCAAGTTGAAGCTCACTCTCAGTTTCCTGACTATTAGTCCCTTTGGTGTAATATTTTTTATTATCCTTTCGAGGAATTGTATTTCGCTATTGGAACAAGCATCTGGCGGACACTTCCAAATCACTGCTGGTGCAAGAATAGGCATATACAGTTTCTCCTTGATAGTTGATAGAGCCTCGTTGAATTGTATGGAATTGGCCAACATGCACGTCAAACTCAAATGTAATGCGTAATTAGAAGTGTTTTGGAATGTTAAATTTTGTCGAGTTACTTCATCTTGTACTCACCTTCTTTGGTTGGTTTATTTATTTATTCAACCATAGAGGTGTCACATTTTTATAATGGAGCTCCCTTAAATTTTTGTAAAACCCTATTAAGGTAATTTTCTTTTTCTTTTTGTTAACGTGGGGTGATAAAAATTTCACGAATCTGGTTTCAATACTTTTAAAAAGAACTGCATTCTCAAAAAACCTTAACTAATAAAATATTTTAAATTTTTCCGAGACCCTGTGTTGTGTTCACCTGGGTTCTATTGGATTGTTTATAAAGGTGATGTCATGGTTGGCGATTGGGATGAGCATTGAGCCATGAAGGGGATTGGGCAGTATCTGGCAAAGGTGGACTTTTCTTTTAGAATGATGACAAGCACTTTTCACATTAATTGACGAATAATTTTTTTTAATATAAAAATGATTTTTTTAATATATTAAAAAAATAATATAATTAAATTTTTAATATTTTTTTTTGTTCTTTAATCAACACTTTTAAGATACAATTAACAAGATTTTTTTTTCTTTCAAAACTTGCATATCCTAGGCATCCTCAAGAGTCAAGACGTCAAAATATATTATTGAACAATTATTAAATAGGCAAAATATATAATTGACATTTCTCCGGAAAAAAAAAAAAAAAAAAAAAAAAATATATATATATATATATATATATACACACACACACACAGAGAGAGAGAACCAAAAAGAAATATTCATAAAAATAAAATTGTTAAATATATTACATATTATTTATCCCATTCCATTATTAGTTTACTGTAAACATGATATAATCTAAGAGGGAATGTTAATTAGATTATTATTACATAGATAAAGAAATATTGTTTCCTTAAAATGTATAAAACTAAAAACTTTTTGGGTTTAGGCCGTTTTCTTTAAAGAAAGATATTATTCAATCATTAATGTTTTCTCATTTAAAAATTTAGACTTCTTAAATAACTTTTATTATGGTTAAAGTTTGTTAACGATTAACGATATATAATTAAATGAAAATTATAGTTACTTTATTTTATAAACTTTATAATAATGAATAATTTTCCTTTTATATGTATATTCTCCAAAGAAAGAAGCTTATCCCCAAGAGGCAAGAGCTCATAATTGACCTCTGTAGTTTGTACTGTCCTTTATATATAAAGGCTAAATTACATTTTGGTCTCCAAATTGTTTTTCAATGTTCAATTTGATTTCCAAGTTTTTAAAATGTTCATTTTGGTCCCTAAGTTTCTAAAACTTATTCAATCGAGTCCTTCCGTTAAGTTGACTAACGGACATGGACGTTGACCCCAAAGTAATGGTCCCCAAATTATTTTTCAATGTTCAATTTGATCTCAAGTTTGTTTTCAATGTTCAATTTGGTCCCCAATTTTAGCGGACCAGACAGGGTCAACGTCTATGTCCGTTAGTCAACACGATGGAAAGACTCGATTGAATAAGTTTTAGGAACTTAAGGACCAAAATGAATATTTTAAAAATTTGGGGACCAAATTGAAATATTGAAAAATAATTTGAGAACCAAAAGCTAATTTAGCCGTATATAAATGAATAAATGAAGCAATCTATGTGGTCTCTTCAATTTCCTGAACCTTAAAACCATCCATTCTCTTTGCTTTGGAGCAGAATCATAAATCCAAAACAAACCATTTTCCATTTCTTCATTCCCACAATCTTTCCTTCCAAATTATTTTCCAGTAAAGCTATGGTGACAGTGCGCTCCCTCACTTCCCTTCTCACTCCAACACCAATTCATTTCCCCCTCAGATTCATTCTTGTTCATCCTTTTTCTTCACTCAACTCCATGCCTTCTCCTGTTGTTGCTTCTTCAAGTTCAAGGCCACTTTCCCATAACCCAAAAGGGTTCCAAACCTATTATCATTCATGGGGTTATTCCACTTTCACTAATCAGGTTCCCTCATTACCCTTTTGCAAATATCAGTTCAACACCACCTTGCACACTCACACTGTTGTAGATGAAGATGACCATGATGAAGGTGACCACAATCTGTGGCTGAAGATGCAGGATGAAGCTAGATTTGATGTCACTGTGGAGCCCATTTTGTCTAGTTACTATTACACTTCCATTTTGTCTCATAAATCTTTGGAAACTGCTTTGGCTAATCACCTTGCTATTAAGTTGAGCAGTGAAAGCCTTCCAAGTGCTACCCTTTTGGATCTTTTTGTTGGAATCTTGGAAGCTGATTACAGCATCATGGATGCAGTGAAGGATGATCTGAGAGCAGTGAAGGAAAGAGACCCTGCTTGCATTAGCTATGTGCATGGTTTCTTGAATTTCAAGGGCTTTTTGGCATGCCAAGCTCATAGGGTGGCTCATAAATTGTGGTTACAAGGAAGGAAGGTTTTGGCAGTTATGATTCAGAACCGGGTTTCTGAAGTTTTTGGAGTGGATATTCATCCAGGAGCCAAGATTGGAAGTGGGATTTTGCTGGATCATGCAACTGGGATTGTGGTGGGAGAGACTGCTGTGATTGGGAATGATGTGTCCATCTTGCATAGTGTGACATTGGGAGGGACTGGCAAGACCTCTGGGGACAGGCACCCAAAGATTGGTGATGGGGTGTTGATAGGTGCAGGAACTTGTATTTTGGGGAATATTAAGGTTGGTGATGGGGCTAAAATTGGTGCTGGTTCAGTGGTGATTAAGGAAGTGCCTCCAAGGACTACTGTTGTTGGGAACCCGGCTAAGTTGGTTGGAGGGAAGAACAACCCCATTAAATTGGATAAGATTCCTAGCTTTACAATGGATCATACTTCCAATATATCTGACTTTTATGATTATTGTGTCTAGATTCTAATCCTCAAGCATAATTTTAGATGTTGGGTTTAGATTAAGTCATTTTCATTGGGGACTCTTGTTTGTTATGTAAGAGAGAATCTTTGTTCTCCTGCTAACAATAAGAATAAGAAAAAGAATAATAACAAGAGTGCCCTTTGCATCATGGTATTAGGTATGCAGAGAAGCTGCATTTATGTAGTGCTTGCTTGTGTTGTTGTAAGGTGCTAGAACCACCCTTTATGGTATACTATTACTACATGAATTTCGCTTGTGTAGCTTTCATTTCATGTCTTCTCGCCTTTTGCTTATTCTTGTTGGAGACTAATGTGAGCAGCAATTTCATTTGGTTGCAGATAAGATTAATAACTTAAATATAGGTTGTATCCATGTAAACATATTAGGATGGCACCTTAATATCAAGAAAGGTTGTGCTTAGGGGTGTGATCGTCTCAGCCATGTTTGTGAGTTGTTTTTTGGAGGGAAAGATAAGGAAATGAGAGCTTAATTTTGGCCCCCTCTTGTTTGTGAGTTCTACTAATTGGAGGAAAATGTTTTCGAGTATTTTAATTAATCATTCATTCTTTTCCTCAACCTATTTTTTTCATTTCACTCCCAATTAAGGAGAGGGATATACTCTCTTTCTCTTCCCCTCCCTCCCCTTTTCATTCCTCTTTGATCTCGTCTCTTTCTTTCCTCTCCAAACTCGCAAACAAGGCCTAAATGATATGCCTAATTATTATTCTTTTCCCAAAAAATTGCCATATAAAAAAGGCTTAGTGTGAGATAAGTAAGTTATCTCAATTATCAAGATCAAATAATCTTGAGAAAAAAGGTTCAGCCACTTCAAGACTCTTGCCCCAACTAAGTTGTTTTTATTTCTAGCTATCTTGTACGGGGTATTTCTTTTTACAGATAACTATCAAAGATTACCTTTCAAAAGCTTAAACTTTTATGTGTCCAGAATAGTTTTCACATGCCGGGATGCCTTTTATACAAGATCCTATTAAACTTTAAGCGTGGAGCTTTCTTTGAACAATTAGAACTCAATTTTGCTACTTTTACCTTGTGCTGAAATTATGTTTGGTTTTTAAATTTATCATTAACATGTTAAACATCTAAAATCAAAAGTTTGATGCGAAAACACTTTATTAGGTTCAAAAAAGTTTAGTTTTTTAAATTTTTTTATTTTTATGTTTACACATTTAAGAATAAACATTTGAAAGCAGCACTAGTTTGATTTGATTATCATTTGACAAGCCATGGTTGGCGTACAGCCGCCGTATTGGAAATCCAATGATGAGGCCACAGCTCAGTCGGCTTCAGGGGAGGGGACTGTGCTGAACTGTGTATACAACTTGACACCTTATGGATTGTCCAATTACTACAAGGGGTCCACTTGAGAAATTATATTTGTACACCTAAAGTTAATACCTTGATTAATCGGTACAAATATTTGATTAATCGGTACCCATTTACACATGATTAACCACTGTGCAAATATCATAACTCGGGTCCAATTATGAATTCATCCCATTTGGTGTAGGAAATAGAATATGTCCTGTCATTTTGTTTGCTGTTCCTAGTATTGAACTTCCTCTTGCACAGTTGCTGTACTATTTTGATTGGGAACTTCCCCTTGGAACTAGTCATGGAAATTTTGACATGGCTGAAGCTTTTGGCACTACAGTGAGAAAGAAAAGTGATCTGTTTGTAATTCCCATTTCTTACAATCATGTACTGAAGACCACTTGGAAGTTGATTAAGTGAGCTTTCATCCATGCTTGATGCTGGCCAAATAGTTTCTGTGATGCTGAACTAACTTTTCCACCCTTATCAGAACTGCTTTATTTACATTAGAGTCAAGAGTAGTCTTCAATAACTTTATTTTTGTTTCTTTTTTCCTTTGATTTTTGAATCTTTCAATGGCTTGGACTAGTTCAAGCTAACCCTTTTTCCGGAGGGAAGTTAAACAAATACTCCTATTGTGGTTTGAATTTGTAGGGAGTATGATGCTTCCTTACCCTTGTAAGCTGTATATCCGAGGCATTATGGAACTGCTAAAAACAATGACCAAGATCTTCATGAATAGCCTTTCAGTTTCATCCGCTTAGTATGGTATAAATGAGCAACCAGGATGAACAAGCTGTCAACATTGAAGTCCACAGAAGAGGCCACGTTTACCAGGGAATGTGCTGAATTGCAATGAAGAATCTTTACAATATGGTAGACAATGTCCTGTAAGTAGGTGTAAAAGAAAAATATTGAATGCCAGTTTAAAGTGAGAGATTACTAATGTGCATGCACAATATACATCAAAGCTTGATTTGGATCCTGATGTTCCAATTTAACCCAACCTGTAACTTTTCTTGCACAATAAGGATTTAACTTTTAGTAACTCAGTTTACTGATACTTTGGTATGGAATAAAAATTGAAGAAAAAACTTGTGAATAAGTTTGTAATACAATTTTACTAGAAATGTTTAAATTACACTTCTTTCGTTAAGATATGCTTAAATTCCAAGGCCTAAGCTCAAGACCCCACTACTACTTGTATTTGGTTTGGTATTGCTGCCGCCTCCTGCACATGACTTTTGTTTTTGTTTAAAATTTTGGTAGGAACGAAGACTCGAAGTCACAACAGTCATCACCAGGTCAAAGTTGTAGGTAATTGTTGTGGGGCGACAACATTACCTGTACAGTTTTGTCTATTATTTGCACTTACATTGTTTTGTCTTTTTATCGGTCTAAACCAATTAAAATTATCGTTGGTTCAAGTGATAATAGACTCGGATTCCTTAAATAAATGGTCAAGAGTTCGATCTCGGCTCTTAAGTACGAAGAAAATCTGATTGGGAGAGGTTATTCCTTCAATATCGTTCAGTATCTTAAGGGATTGCTCTCCACAATTACGTGCGGAGGATATCCTGAGAAACAAAAAAAACACCAATTAAAATTTGTATGGACAAGTTTGATTTTAATATTAGAATTAATCCTATCCAATATCATGTTTGAATTGGGTGATTTTATATCTTAAAACTAATACAGATATTTGTCAAAAAAAAAAACTAATACAAATCGAATACCCTGAGTTGTCTGGTGGCTGCTACAACTTTTGGTCTTCAGGAAACATTAAAATATATTAATATCTAACACATATTTTTGTCACTTATGAGAAGCGAGTGTAATTTTTTTAAGAGCGTGTAATAATTTAAAGGTTAAAGTAATGTTTTAGTCCATATACGTGATACTGATTTTCAATTTGGTCCTCACCGTTAATTGGTCCCTATATAAGAGTGATCAAATTGCAAATTATTATCACATGTAGGGATCAAATTGAAAATAATTGTCACATGTAGGGACCGATTTCAATTTTTTTTTGTTGAATTGGTCCCTACATGTGACAATAATTTGTAATTTGGTCCTCTTATATCGGGACCAATTAGCGGTGAGGACCAAATTGAAAACCAGTGTCACGTATAGGGACCAAATTGATAACTTTTTACGTATAGGGACCAAATTGAAAATAGTGTTACGTATAGGACCAAAACATTACTTTAACCATTAAGAAAATTGTATGATATTGTCACTTTTCAAACTCCGATTTCAGCTAAAGAACTCATATTGGGGATGACTTTGGTAATTAAGAGCGAAAACCTTACGCTTCAGTGTAAACCTAATGGAAATGGCTAGTTTAGTTTAATTGATAATATTTTTTTCGATCTACTTCGAGGAGTATCCCACCGTCAATCTGAGACGGAGACTAATCTCTCGCCGGAGTTTGTTCGGCACCTCGATGGATGGCATCCCTCCCAGCTGAGATTTTTTCCATACCCAAGGCTCGAACCCGAGACCTTGGTTAAGAAACGAGAGGCCTTTAACCACTCACGCCAACCTCAGTTGGTAGTTTAATTGATAATATAAGTGATCAAATAAGGAAAAAAAAAAATCAAATTAAAACTTAAAATAAAGATAAGAAACAAAAATTATTGTTAAACCTGAATATAAAAAATTGAATACTGCGTTAAGAAAAATGAAAGCTTCTTCGTAAAATTATTTTTGTTTTTCAAATAATAACATAACGGGCGCGCCATTGGCTGATTGATTTGCATGTTAGAACCTTCCCCTTCTTCTTCTCAGCACTTACTCTTCCTCAGCTCTGTTTCTCTTCTCCTTCTTATTCTTCTTAATCAACAATTTTGACTAACCAACCACTACGCATGAAGATTCTCTCAAGGGGCCAAGGTCTTTTTTATTTTTATTTTTTTTACACCATCATTTATCATCGCTTTAATTATCATATGCACGTTTCAGTTTCATGGTTGTATTTTGGAATCTGGTTCTATTTTTTCTTTCTTTCTTTCTTTATTTTCTTTGTTGCAGTTCTAAAGTTTAGCGGTGTTCTAAAATACCGGAAAATTGACCCTTTATCGAAGAATTTCTCATCATCATCATCATCCTCCTGGTCAAATGGGCCTCCTCCTTCTGAAATGAATGGGAAAGTTGTCGGCTTTGTGGATGATCATGCATCAAAAGTGGAGGGTACCAGAAATTCAGTGTATGATGTATGCAAGGTCTTGGAGACTGGTCCTTGGGGACCTGCCCTTGAGCATGCCCTCAACATGTTTGATGAAATGCCTCAACCTGAATTCGTCGTTGGAGTAATAAGGAGGTTGAAGGATCTGAAGACTGCGTTGCAGTATTTTAGGTGGGTGGAGGAAAAAACTGAACAAGCACATGGTCCTGAAGCCTACAATGCACTTCTCATGCTTATGGCTAGGACCAGGAACTTGCACCACCTGGAACAGATTCTCGAAGAAATGAGTATGGCTGGATTTGGACCGTCGAATAATACTTGTATCGAATTGGTTGCTAGTTTTGTCAAGTCGCGGAAGCTAAGGGAAGCTTTTGGTATCATTGAAACGATGAGGAAGTTCAAGCTTCGGCCTGCTTTTTCGGCTTATACAACATTGATCGGTGCCTTCTCTGCCGCTCAAGAATGTGATCTCATGCTCACTCTATATCATCAGATGCAAGAACTAGGTTATGAAGTGAGCATACATTTGTTTACCACACTTGTTCGTGTTTTTGCAAGGGAGGGCCGTGTTGATGCTGCTCTTTCCTTGCTGGATGAGATGAAGAGTAACTCTTTTAATGCTGACCTTGTCCTCTACAATGTCTGCATTGACTGTTCTGGAAAAGTTGGCAAGGTGGATATGGCCTGGAAATTCTTTCATGAAATGAAAGCACAAGGGTTGGTGCCTGATGACGTGACATATACTAGCATGATAGGGGTTCTTTGCAAGGCTGAGAGGCTGGATGAAGCTATTGAGTTGTTTGAAGAACTAGATCTCAACAGGAGTGTCCCTTGTGTTTATGCTTATAATACCTTGATTATGGGTTATGGTTCAGTTGGAAAATTTGATGAAGCATACAGTTTACTTGAGAGACAAAAGAGAAAGGGATGTATCCCTAGTGTAATTGCATATAATTGCATTCTAACTTGCCTAGGAAGAAAGGGTAAAGTAGAGGAAGCATTGAGGATCTATGAAGAAATGCAAAAGATGCAGCACCCAATCTTCCAACCTATAATATTTTAATTGACATGCTTTGTAAGGCAGGAGAACTCGAAGCTGCTCTTAAGGTTCAGGACGCCATGAAAGAGGCTGGCTTGTTCCCTAATATCATGACTGTAAATATTATGATTGATCGACTATGTAAAGCTCAAAGACTTGATGAAGCTTGCTCCATATTTTTAGGAATGGATCATAAAGTTTGCACCCCTGACACAGTTACATTTTGTTCTCTTATTGATGGCTTGGGAAGACATGGCAAGGTGAATGATGCCTACAGTCTTTATGAGAAGATGTTAGATACTGATCAGACCCCAAATGCAGTGGTATATACATCCCTTATTAGGAACTTCTTCAAGTGTGGTAGGAAGGAGGATGGTCATAAAATTTACAAAGAGATGGTCCATAGGGGCTGTTCTCCTGATTTGATGCTCCTTAATACTTACATGGATTGTGTTTTCAAAGCTGGTGAAACTGAGAAAGGGAGGGCTTTATTCGAAGAAATAAAGGCTCGAGGGTTAATTCCGGATGTTCGGAGTTACTCAATTTTAATTCATGGTCTTGTGAAAGCAGGATTTTCGAAAGAAACTTATAAGTTGTTTTATGAGATGAAGGAGCAAGGACTGCATTTGGACACCCGTGCTTACAATACCGTCATTGATGGATTCTGCAAGTCTGGCAAGGTCAATAAAGCTTACCAACTGCTGGAGGAAATGAAGACAAAGGGTCTCCAACCTACTGTTGTAACCTATGGTTGTGTCATTGATGGACTTGCTAAAATTGACAGGCTAGATGAAGCATACATGTTATTTGAAGAAGCAAAGTCAAAAGGTGTTGATTTAAATGTAGTGATTTATAGTAGTCTTATTGATGGATTTGGGAAGGTGGGAAGGATTGATGAAGCATATTTAATCTTGGAGGAGTTGATGCAGAGAGGTCTTACTCCAAACACATACACTTGGAATTGCTTACTTGATGCATTGGTGAAAGCTGAGGAAATTGATGAAGCTCTTGTCTGCTTTCAGAACATGAAAAACTTGAAATGTTCTCCAAATGAAATAACTTATAGCATTATGATAAATGGTCTTTGCATGATTAGAAAATTTAATAAGGCCTTTGTTTTTTGGCAAGAGATGCAGAAACAAGGGTTAAAACCCAATACTATCACATACACCACCATGATTTCAGGACTTGCAAAAGCTGGAAACGTTCTAGAGGCAAAAGGACTCTTTGAGAGATTTAAAGCAAGCGGGGGCATACCTGATTCAGCTTGTTATAATGCTATGATAGAAGGATTAAGCAATGCCAATAAAGCAATGGATGCATATACACTTTTTGAGGAAACTCGGCTGAAAGGTTGTCGTATACATAGCAAAACATGTGTTGTTCTTTTAGATGCATTGCATAAGGCTGATTGCCTTGAGCAGGCAGCAATTGTTGGTGCTGTCTTAAGGGAAATGGCAAAGTCTCAACATGCTACAAGATTGTCTTGAGAACAGGTTGTAGATTTTGTGCTGGTACTAGAATAAAAGTCTGGCTTCTAGGACCAAAATAAGTGGTGGTTTCAGTTAATGCTCTCCTTTTTCCCAAACCCATTGACTGATCAGACAAATTCTGATACAATGCAATAGGTTTCTAACGTCACCAGTTCTTTGATAAGGTTAATGGTCCTTGCCTGAAAGGTAATTCTTACAAATTACAAGTTATTCAGGTTTCAGAATATTTGACTGCTTCATGCAAATTAGCTTTGGAAGTGTTGTGCTACACTTTGTTCTGTTTCTTTAGAGTTTGGAAAAGCTCCTCTAAAATGATCTTGTCTCTAAAGTGAGCAAGTAAAGATGTATCCACCATTGATTTAATTGAAAGTGCATGGTGATTTTAACCCACTAAAATTTAATTTTATATATATATATATATATATATATATATATATATATCCTTCCTTGCCCACTTCAAAAGTTTTTTTTAAATGCATGATGGTTTTCTGGCAAAGAAAATATATGACTTCATTCGTATTTTTATGTGTGCCACATATTTGAATTTTTGTTGTCAGGTTGAAATATTGTGTATTTGTGTAGATTACTAGAATTCCAGGCAATATGTTTTATGTCTAAAAACAACAAGGTATTAATCATAATGCATGGTCTATATGCTCTGTTCTTATTCTGAAGTCACCTTGGTAACCTAATTGACTTGATCCTTTATGCTTTTAGTTTGAAGCACGAGTATAGATGTCTTAAAATGGCCAATAGAACTAGTTGACATCACTACTAGCATGGATTCTACCACAAGGAGTGGATTCTGGGCTTTTATTGTTGTTTTATTTTGAAAACATAATCATGATTGATTTTAAAGGTTATTCTTAACGTGTTTATAAATTTTATGTGTTGCAGGGAGCAAGTCCTAACCGACTTCCTTCCTTGAAGGATATTTACTTAAATTTTACTCCTAATCGGCTATCTTCAGGTTCTCTCTATTCTCTTAGGTAGTTTTAAGTTGGATGCCAAATTTTGACAAGTCTCTTTATCATTTGTCAGCTGCTTTTGCATGTTTCATTTTCATACCCTTTTAATTTTCTTGAAAAATAATTCAAACTACAGGAAAATCCACATTTACATGATGTTGTTGGAAAATAATGATCTCTTGGTAATGGAAAAAATATATTTATTTTAAGGGTTGTAAACTTGTAATAAGGAGTGGCAGTAGCACATGTCCTTATTTTATGATCGAGTAACTTGCCTTTTTTCTTTCATATATCTTCTCATGTGATATTATTTTATCGTAGATAAGCAATGGGTTGTACTTGTCTGGGAGCTCTTTACAGAGCTCTCAACCCTGACATTGGAATTTTGAACCAAAGATAATCTTCTAGTACTCTTGATATCCTTTATGAATACAAGGGCGGGCCTGAAAATAGCGACATTCACATTCCTTTTAGTTAATTCATTTGTTAGTTTTTTGTTTTTTTATGCTGCGTAGACCTTGCTCACGCATTTCTGCTGATACATTGCTGCAAAATCAGAGTCAAGCCATTGTGGGATAGGTAGCAATTATCTTCCATTAGAGATTTCTGCTATTGATATCTTATCCACCCTGCAAGCCCCCAGCCCTGCAAACACAAAAACCAAAGAAAAAAACAAAGGAAGAGAGTATAGTCAACTTGTAAGAATCTGCTAGCACTCCTGTCCTCGTTTATCCTGCACTTGACTGCATTTGCAAAACACATTCGGATACACAAGAAAATGCTAGTGCTAGTGGTAGCTAGAAAATGCATAAGCAAGTTCCCCCGGCAACAATGTTTCTAAGTTCTCAATAGCCAAATTGCACCCTTCGATGACCATTTCTAGAGAACAAGCAAAATGCAGCTTCTATTGGTTAATTAATTAATTTCAGCATATTACAAAAAGCAAAAGTTTGATACATTGAAGAACAAGCAAAATGCAGCTTCTATTTTTTTTTTATCATGCAGAAAGAAACCAACAGGAAGACAAAAAAAACTACAGACGAGTAAAAACTGCAGCTTCTATTGATATTGATTAATTTTATTTTTTTTGACACTAAAATAACTTCATTCAATAGAAGAAACAAGGGACATTACAAATTGATTGAAGTAGATATGTTGGGGCATTCCCCATCCACATATTAGAGTAAAAACTAAGACTTGAGCCAACAGAGCATCACTGCATAAAGATGGAAGAGAAACCAAAGGAGCATGACCAAACCAACGTCTAAATCCTAGCTTCTAGTCTATCAACATCTTCCGCACCCAGTCAAACACGATCGAGAAGTGAGAATCCACAGTCTTTTTTTCTATCCAGTTACGGATCAAATTTTTAGCTTCTGCAGGCACATTTCGACTACAAGTGGTCTCGGGATTGTTCATATTGAACCCTTGCTCGGAAGACGATTGGCAACCAGAGAGGGGACAAACATTGTTATCAGCCACACATGTTCCTGCACACCTCATGCCTTTCCAAAAAACCCTTCTCTATTGGGACTTTCCATCAAATACCAGGAGAGCATCCTTTCCCCTACTGATTTGAAAGCCCATCCTGAACAAAAAGGGACCCAAATAGGCACCATTAACAGCAACTCTAACAAGATACGATTTTTTACTTGCATCTGGAGGCTTTCGTGGGGGGCGTTTGGGACCTAGATCTGATGGAGGAGGAGCATCTGCTGATTTCTTCTGATCGGAAGTTTGTAGGAGCTCATGAGGCGGTGGCTCAGGAGGGGGGCGCTTCACCGAGGCAGGAACCAGAGCGGTTGTGGGAGAGAGCACATGGGGGTAGGATGTTGTTTTGGAGGCTGAGGGGGGGGGGGTAAGGCGGGCGGCGGGTTGAGTGAATCTCCAGTTAAGGAGCTAGTCCTCCATGGGTGGCTGAGGCAGAGACGATTAGGAGGTGGAGGTGGTACGAAGGGTGTTTGCTGGGTATTTGGGTGAAAAAAGTGGAAACTAGGTTGGAGGTGGAGTTGGACACCAAACACTGGGGGCTGAAAGGCTTTGGTGGTTGTTGGTGGAGGCACGATGGCAGCCTTCTCGTGAGGGACAAAGGAAGAGCAGCAACGGACGAACCCCAACTGGTGGGGGGAGGAAGCCTCCATGAGGGAGGGAGTATGACTCCAAACTAGTGGAGGAAATGACCCTAATAGGTGGCGGCCCATAGGGAGGAAGAAGAGAGAAGGCAGAGCTTCACTCTCTAGGGTTTATTGATATTGATTAATTAATTCTTTCGTTCTACTTCCACCATAAAGATGTAACGAACAAAAAATATCCATGAAAGAAAAGATGCTAAGTTGAATATTTTCACATATTGAAAACATAAATTTTCAAAGTTAGTTGTAACTCAGTAGTTTTTATCAAGAAGTAAGTGGAAAAAAGCTTTACTCCAACCGGCAAGAAATTTGGTTTCTCTTTAGCAAAATCTTTTACATTTTAGTTTTATAATAATAATATAAAAAAATATTAGACGCCATAAGAGATTTATCTCCTTAATTAAATCTTTTATGGTGTGTTTGGTTCAAAGGAGGGGAGGGGAGGGATTTTTAGGGAGGGGAGGGGAGGGATTTTAATTTGACATTGTGTTTGGTTGAGAGGAAGGGAGGGGAGAGGGGGAGGGGAAATAATACTTTCATGTTTGGTTGAGGAGAGGAGGGGAGGGATTTTAAAACAACTTTACTTTTTAACCCTTATATTATTTATTTAAAAACTGACAAATGGAGATATCTTAGTTAATACATATAAAATACCTTAAAATCCCTCCCCTCCCCTCCAAATCCCCCCAATATTGGAGGGGAGCTAAAACTCACTTAAGGAGGGATTTTGCTCCCCTCCCTTCCAAATCCCTCCAACCAAACGCTACCTTAGTGGGGATGCAAAAGATTGACTTCCAGAAATACTGAGTTGCCGGCATCTTTTTTTATCTTGAAATAACCATCCACTTATTAAAAACTCAATTGAAAATTGAAAATCTGCAAATGCTATTGGTGCTAAAAGGTGAATTTATAAATAGAATACGAAGAGCCTCTCACCCACTAAAAATGATTTGGGGTGAAAAAAGAAAGCGATATATATACTGATACAAGGGGGAGGCATCAGAGTCAATGACAGAGACCCGCTTGGTGCCTTTACTCTTTCACAACACACAAAAGGTAATTTTAATTTAGAGTACTTTGGTTGTTGGCATTTGGTATTTTTTGGCCTCAGCCTCACTCTCAGACCCTTCTTCTTCTTCCTCCTCCTTCTTTATGTGCCTTGGCGCCATTTTCATATTCCTCTTCCTCTCATTCCATCACAGCAACTCCTTTCTCTCTCTCTCTCCCTCCTTAGCTTCATAAGTCAGAACAACCCTCTTCTCTTCATCTCCCTCTCATCCTCACACCCACATTGCCAGCATCTTCGGTCTTACAGAAAGCAAGCTACTTTGGCCAAACCCACTTTGTTCTTCGCTCCTTTCTTTCAAAGTTTGCATCTTTTAGGGCTTCTCATGGACTTGCAACCCAAAGCCGAACCTGGGGTGCCACCGGGGTTCGGTTCTAGCATCCATACAAACCTAAACGAGATGACCGTTTCTGATCTCGTCTCGAAATTGCGTACCGCATTTCGTTTTGATGAATTCGATAGTGTTGAGAAGGTTTTGGTGGCCAGAGATGCAAGGCTCAAAGCACAGATGACTTCACTCCAAGAGAAGGTTGAGTTGGAGAGGTTGGCTAAGATTCACGCTGAAGAAGAACTAAAGAAGAGAGAGGAACAGTGCCAAAGGGGGAAGAGGGCAGAAGAGTGTTATGAGAAGTTGTTGAAGGAAGTGAAGAAAAGTGGATTAGCTGATTTGAATACTATTGAAGAGTTAAGGAATAAGAACAGTGCAATACTGGCTGAAAATCGCAAGCTCGAGGAGTTGAAAAAACAATTGCTTAATGATAGTAAAGCTGTGGCTGAGCTAAGGATTAGAGTACGTGAGTTGGAAGATGAAAGCGCTGAGCTTGAGGTAAGGAAGAAGAATTGGGAAGATGACAAGAGTGCTTTGAATGCACTTAGGAGGAGAAACAGTGAATTGGAGGAAGCATTGAAGAAGAATTTGGAAGAAAATGGCAAGAGTGCCATTGATAAGTTGAGGGCTGAGAACACCATATTGTTGGATGATAAGCGAATGCTTGTGGCGTTAGTGGAGTCTAAAGAGAGGAAATATTTGGAACTGGATCAAAGGACCCTGAAGTTGGAAGATGATGTAAAGCTTTTGAGTTTAGATGCCACTGTAACATGTGAAAACATTGAGGGTAAGGAGCCTAAGGCTGGTCCTCAAGAGCCAAAGGAGTTGAATGAAACGGATGGTCGTAGCTGCAATGTTGCCTCAGATCCTTTTCAAAGAAATGAAGATACTCGCCACTCTGTTGGTGCTGGCATTGCACAGTCCGGGCCCAAAGTGGACAAGGGTGCTCCAGATGCATCAGGTATCGAGGTCCTGCATGCTTCTCTCATAGCTATATTGTGGATTTGCATTTTTTGGATATTACTTTTAAAAAATTGAATTAGATATAAGTGATAGTAAGACTATAATTTGACCAGATAGGTATGTAACTGTTTTATCAAAAAAGATTTATAGGTAGCTGGAACCATGATGTTTCCTGCATTATCAAGGCAAGGTGTAGGCCATGACTATGGCTGAGAGCAATGTTTTAATAACTTCATTAAACTGGTAAGGCTAATGGTTCTTGGTCCAAATGGTTTAATCGGTAACTAAACCAGATCACGTTAAAATGTTTTAAAGACTAGCCTTTAAATTATTATAATATAGTGTATCTTAGAATATTCCAAGATATCTTAGAAGATTTCTCGAGGGTTATTTCTTATTTCTTAATTTGTTTCCTTATTTAATTATGATTAGGATTATGTTATTAGTATAAATAGGACTCTTAAGGTTTGTCTTTTGTATCATCACATCATAATCACATTATCGTCATATTGTATCATATCAATATCATCAATATCACAGCCGTCTGACCTGTTTGATCTGAAGCTCAGCAAGCTAAATGTCAGATCGTTAGGAGTTAATTCTTAGTTAGTAGTTCTTGGTTACCGTTGTTAATGTTTTTTAGATTAGTAATTGTGTCAGTTTTATTGTCGATGGCCTATAAATAGGCCTCATTTCTATATGTAATGTATCAGTAGACCAATATTCAAGCACATTAATAGAATATTGACAGATTATTCAACAGACTTGTGTCTTGCATTTCACACAGGTTACAACTGAAAACCCATTGCAACTATAATTCGACACAAGTTGAGAACATAAACTCATCACATCATCCAGTCTCATCTTTATAGTCAAAAGTATCATAATCAAGTTCACAAGTTTGAACTTTGAACCACCGAGTTACACAACAAATTTATATATTTGGAGAATAGCCTAAGGTGTCTACTTTTGCAAAGAAGCCAAATGTTGGTTTCCCTTTGTTATCTTGTGTCAAACAGGATATTGTTCCCTATTGTCTCCCTTTTATGTACAACTCATGGTTTGATTAGGAGAGTCCTGGTTGTGGGTATTCTATGAGATTTGAGGGCCCTAATTTTAACTTGTAACTGTTGGAATTGTCTTTGGATTTTTGTTATGTTTTATATTTCTTTTCTCTTAGAGAACTGCAAATCATCTTTCTTTTGTAAATTTTTCTTTTTCCCTTGATAAAATTTTCTATTTCCCTAAAATGTAAAGAAAGAAAGAAAGAAAGAATGAATGAATGAACGAACGAAAGCAGGTGAATAAAACTAATTTGTCCTCTAGAAACCATGATGGCTGTTGCATAATATCATCTGAATTTGATGAAATGAAAGCATATATTTTCATTCTTCAACTACTTGAAGAACCAGAGGTTGGATTTTTTATGGTATACTGAGGTTACTACCAATATTTTATTTGGTTATATCTTCATTTTCCAAGCTTTTGCTTGAAGTATTGTGTTGGCAAATGTAATCTTATGTAAGCTTAACATATCTCTTTTGTGCCAGCTACTGGAAGATCTGGATTGGTACCTATTATTGATCTTGAAGACAGTGATAATGATGATGATGATCAAACTCATCGAAGACAGAAGAGAAACCTTTCAAGAGGGCAAACACTTGAAATGCTCAAAAGAAGAATTTCTTTTTCTGATATTTCCAGCTTCCTCCTCTGAGCATCGTCCTTCGAATTTCCGTGATATTCCAAGTAATAAGAAAAGTAAAACAGAGGTTGACAGTCCTGTATTAAACTCTTTACCAAGGTAAATGGGCCATGTACATATATCCCTCAATTCTCTGGCTATATTAGTCATGTTCTTTTTTTGATGTGAGTTATGCTTATTTGTCGTGTCTCACCTCAAGTTGTTGAAATCCCCTGGTGCCTTGAGGGTGCCTTTTACCATTGATCACATTGAATTGATGTAAACAGAATTATATCTATTATTACTAGTAACATATCTTTCCAATTTTCATGCATTTTCTTTTTGACAGGAGAAAATAGAAATGCATTTGGAGGAGAAGCTCAATGCGACTGGTTTTGTCTGCTATTAGCATTTTACAGCTCTAACTTTCACTTTGAAATGATGTTATGAAGCATTGTATATATCTTTTTTGCTATTTACATTAAGTTATAATTGTTTTTTTTCTCTTTTTTTTTTCAAAGGAATCAACTTACTTCATATAATTAAAAATCAAAGGTTCAATACACGATAGGATAACATCAAAGGAATGGGGACTAGGATAATTAGTAGTTGCCCTAGCCAAAGAATGAGCAACTACATTACCTTGTCTCCTAACAAACTTGACATCAAAGTTTGGTCTAACCAAAAGGAGGTTACTACACTGGGAGATAATAGAACCATACTCAGCTTGATCCTCATAGTTGGAGTTTACATGATCCACCACATTTTTACAATCCATCTCTAAAGTTACATTCTGGAGACCCATACCAATAAGCCACTCCAGTGCAAACAACAGCCCCAAGGCTTCGCCTTTAGAGATAAAAAGTGTACTCTTTGTCCACCGGGTATTAGCACAAACAAATTGGCCCCATTCATTTCTGACACAACAACCTATCATGCAAGCTCCATTAATCTTGCTAATGCTAGCATCGGTGTTACACTTTAAACGGCCAACACTGGGTTTCTCCCAAATGCTACTACCATGCATTGCAAGATTTGATGGTTGTATGTTTGTCATATTAGCTGCAATCTTCCAGTCTTCCATACTTGCTCTAGCTCTACCAATGACCTGGCTATGGCTCTCCTCTATGTCCTCCCACAACTTGACATTCCTTCTTCTCCACAAACTCCTTGACACCCAGACAAACAAGTGCTTCTTCATAGTGTCCAGATTCTCCAGGACCATAAACACCAGCTCCACGAAGCTCTCCACAACTTCCATGACTTGGCTAATCGCTGCCCATAACTAGACTTGCTACCAGCAACTATGGCTCGCAGGGCAAGAGATGAAGCTATGCCAACAGTTCTCTATTTGAGACTCGCAAGAACACACTGAAGAGGACAATTGATTTGCTTGATCTGAAGACTTTTGTCTCATAGGGAGGCATTCCCTATAAGCTCTCCATAAGAAAATTTTTACTTTTTCAGGAAGATTTAAACTCCAAATAGCCTTCCACTCACCCTTTTTGCATAAATACCCAGAATCAAGAATATTATTTAAGATCAAATAATATGTCGATTTGATTGTGTAGCTACCTTTTGGATTTGGCCACCATAAAATCGCATCATCTTCCACCGTGGAGAACAAAGGAGTCTTCAACACAATTTCAGCACCCTACTAATAAACGGTTCATTCCATTTTTTTTGGCCAGCGAGCACAAAATCTTCAACCAACAAATTAGCCAAAGAATAATGAACAAGACCTTGCAGACACATTATTGTTAGGATCTCTCAACCATGGATCAGAGAAAGCATGAATCCTTGAACCATCACCAATGCTCCAACGAATACCCTCTTTTACCATCACGCGGGAACTCCAGATACTACGTCAAGAGTAACTTGGATTATTACCAAGCTTAGACTCCAAAAAAATCCCCTCTTGGGAAATATTTAGCTTTGAGAATCCGAGAAATAATAGCATCTAGGGTTGAAATTAATTTCCACCCTTGTTTCCCTAGCATAGCAAGATTGAAACCTTGGAGATTCCAAAAGGCCATACCTCCATGCTCCTTACCAACTGATAATTTATCCCAATTAAGCCAATTTATACCCTTTGTACCTCTACTACTTTTTCCCCACCAAAAAGAGTTCATTTTTTGAAACTCATCAAAGCTACGTAGGAATCAAGAAACTACTCATGACATAAGAGGGAATGGCCTGTAAAACTGATTTGATAAGAACTTCTCGCCCACCATTAGACAAAAATCTACCACTCCAAGATGAAATTCTTTTCCACATGCGATCCTTCAAGTAACTAAAAAAAGTTTTCTTGTTGCTACTTATCATAGAAGAAAGCCCCAAATATTTTTCAGCACCTAAACAAAGTCTCACGCCCAAAACACTAGCCAAATTATCACGCAGATCTTGGCTAACATCCCTGCTAAAAGATGCGTCGGACTTTTGAAGATTGATAGCCAAATTAAGTTATAATTGTTGTTCGTCTCTTTTCTACATTTGGTATATAAATAAGATTTAAGATAGGAAATTTATTGGAAAATTTTTATGAAGCAAATATTAATTAATGAAGTAAAATTTATGATTTGATTGGGGTGTTTGTACCCCTGTTGTTTCTCTGTAGTTTTGTTCTCTCTTTGGGCATTGGCCTTATTCTAGCACCAAAAAAAAAATATCTTGTTCCTTAAAAATTAAAGATGTTTGGTACGTAAACATAAGTTGTAGTAAAAAAAAAAATCAAAATAAGAGGCAGCAAAGCCATCAAACCGAAGAGTCTCTCTCTGTCTTTGTAAGATTGGTACTCTCCACAAGGCTTGAGAATAAGAGAATTGAGATGATTGAGGCACACTCTTACCTTTAGGGAAGGCTTGAAGCAAGTTGTAAAGATGCCTTTTCTGTTTCTTTATTTTGTTAATTGAGTAAATTCTCATTCACTTAATCACTGGCTCCCTAGCCATTCTTATGCATGGAAGTTTAGGGTGTGTTTATTTTGCAAAAATTCAGGGGAGTGGACAAAAAAAAAAATTTGTTCTCTGTTTGATTTGAAAAGTGGTCAGGGGACAGGACAAAATAGGGGGTGAAGGACATGATAAAAACCCAAAATTTTTGCATCCCATCAAACCATGTGACAACTTTTTGTCTCATGGACAGACTACAAAAAAAAAAACAAAATTATCCTCCCTCCCTTTCTCACATCCCTCTTCCCCTCTCTTTCTCCTCTCTCTCTCTTCCCTCTTTCTCTCCTCCTCCTCTCTCTCCTCCCCCTCTCCTCTGTCTCTTTCTCCCCACCTCACGTTATTTAATTTTTTTTTCAAACGTGAATGTTATATAAATACATATTAATAATTAATAATATATATAATATTATGATTTTTTTTACCAATATAATATTATTATGATAGTAATAATATATTATTATATATACTATTTAGTATAAAAATATATTCTATATTGTCTAATACTTACATATATTAATAATATTATATATTACAAAATGTATCATAGTAAAATTAATATTATTTTACTTGTGTTGTTCATTATTTATCAAACGAACTACATGACAAAAAGTTGTCATGTGACTCAAGAGGTATTTGTGCTGTCTTGCTTGTCATGTGATGTCCTGTGTCTTGATGCGTATCAAATGCACCCTTAGGTTACTTCATAGTTTTGACTTGAAAATGTCCGGAACTCCAGATGTTGTGATTGTTATTATATTATATATATTATAGTGGGGCTATTATTGGCTTTCACTATGATTTTCAATTCTATCCTTAATTCCTTGTTATAATTTTTCATTTCAATAAAACTCAAATTATTTTCTATATCATTTTTTTGGCAACCTAGTGCTCCGTCGCGAGCCACACCGTACAGATCCAACCAGTCAGTCGAACGAACCTCGAGCAAATGATTGATGATGGTCAAAGTCGAACGAACAACAAAAAATGATGATCGATGATGGTCGAAGCTGCCAAGCGAATGAGATCAGAGCCTCAGAGGGGATTGGGAATGACAAGAAGAAGAAGTGGAGAAGTCAGGACTCACGGGTCTGGCCTATCTGGGAACAAAGAAAGATGGAGTCTTGCAATTTTTCTTTTTTTGGAAATAATTCTTGTGTAAATTTTAATTGGGCCTAAGGGAGTCTTACGCAAATTTTAATTGGGCTACTATGTTATTCGGTAGGGTTCGATTACCGATGGATGAAATTTTGTGGAACCAGACCCGCCCGTTCCTATCAATCTTTAACCATTTTTTTCATCCGTCTGAACCCGTATCCGTTTGAACCTGCCCGCTTTACCAAAATTTAGAATGGGTTGTTCGGTTTCGGTCGGGTCGCGGGTTTATGATCACCTCTATTAAATATGATCATTTTTACATTTTTATTGGTTTAATTTAAATGAAATAATTCAACAAGATGAGTCACCCCTCAATGATAAAGGATAACAAAAGCGACTTCTTCCTACGCATAACATGCATGCTCCATAATGTGGGACTCTATTTAGAAGATTAAATTTGGTATAATATTTTTATTAGTCTTGTAATAAAATTTTAGTACTGATAGTGTACTATTATATATAAATTAGTTTGTATTTTAAGTTTTCAGTTAATTTTTATTATTGCATTAACTAGATAACAATATTTGTTAATTAAAAAAAATATTGTATAAAAAAATTATAAATTTATTTTTATGCTAACACAACATAGTTTAACTATACTCTTAAACCAGCTTGGTTGGTCAACCTAGAGGGCATGAATGGTAAGGGTTTGGGTTTAAACTCGCAATGTGCTCCATTGCTTTCACATTCCCTCCCCCCTTCTCCCCTTATGTAGACCATAGGGTCTACTATGAGCCTTCACTTAGAAAAAAAAAAACATAGATTAATGAAATTTTTACACTAAAAAAAAATACAATTCAACCCCTAAAACACACTATGAGTATCTCCAATGGTAAACTCATTGGAGTTGCTTAACTTCACTTTTTATGCAAGTATGCAACAAACCATGCCAACTCATCGTTTTTTTACTTTGTACTACCTTAAGCAATTCTACACTTTAATGCAATTCTTAAAAGTTCACAAAATTAGTCTTACAAGTTATCTTGCATCTTTATGTGCATTTATTTTTGTTTCAATTTAAAATATTTATTAATTCATGTGTATTTTTAATTTTCAAACAATTAAAAAAGTAAAACAATTCATTTTTCTCTCTTTTCTATTGGTAGATCTTATAAAAGAACCAATTGCTTTTATAGAAGCAATTGTCCTTATATGTTACATCCACATCATCATCCTCAAATGATACAACCTAGCAAAAATTTATCATTAGTTAAAAAATTTATCATTAGCAAAAATCTATCGAGAATATTTCGAACATGCTTTTGGGTCCTTCCAATGCGAAAGGAAACACACAACTAAAAATATTAGTTAACCAAAAACCGCTCCAAAATGATGAGCATTCTGAAAATGAATTCATTCAGGGGCTCGTTCTTGTAAATTTATATTATTATTTAAATAATTTTGTCTGACTCTGAAATCAAAGGTTGGTCGAGTGTAAACATCTCGATCCCATAAGTTGGAGAATGCAAGGGTTGGGATATTGCGAAAACTAGGGGTTGATTATCTGTTCTAAGCAGTCGAACGAGGATTAGTCTCGTTGACGATCTGAAGAGCCGAAGCTTGTGGAGATATTCTGAAATACCATTGGGGAGGCCAAAAGCCCATGATGGTTAATAAAAAATTGATGTATATGTTCCTCACTATGATTGATTGATATGGAAATTGTACTTCCTATTTGAATTTGTCATCACCATCGATTTAATTTTTAGTTCGAATTGTCATATCTTTATTCTTTAGTGTCAATACTCAATAGGTATGAATGATTTATCGTCTAACATCACATGCTTATTTATTCAAAAAATAAAAATTAAACATGCTTATTTGAGATTCTTGTTTAGAGCCTTCGAGGTATGTTAAACAAATAAATTATTTTAATAATTAGTTATTATATGTATAACTAGATTATCATGGAGTTAGTTTTATATTTATATATATTATAAAAAATTAAGAATGACATTTATTATTTATAAATGAGAGTAGTTTCATTGTTTTAGAGATTTAATCAGGGATATACTTTAGTTTTTTTTGGGCTTTGATCTTGTAACCTTTCAGGCAAAAATGTTAGACTTTGGAATTTGAATTTCTGACCTCGCAAGTAAAGTTCGTCTGAGGGTACAGTCCACTTCCTTTGTGATCAGCCACTTTTGGGTGAATATATTTTTTTATCTAATATGTAGGTGTGAATATTTTCCTTTTATGAATTATTATCATGAAAATGAAAAAATAAAATAAGTTAATGATATTTTGTAATAAATAATATAAATTAATAGATCTGAAAAATACATCGTAAGAAATAAAAATTAAAGTTAATAAATAAATAAATGATATGCAACTTTGATAGTAGTAACTACTAGTTATTAGTTTCCTAAAAAAAAAAAAACTACTAGTTATTAGATTTAAAAATAAATTAAAAATAAAAAATCAAAATAAAAATGATGGATATAGATGCCTACCCTTTCATTAATCATTTAACTTCTCTTGATCATTAGGGAAGTTCAGCAAACCCGGGACGGATCTACATGCAATTGAATGGGGCAACTGCCATCACTAAACTATTTTTTTCTAAAATAATATATATAGTAGTTTGTTTTCTACCCGCATAAAAAATAGATGTTATCTCCACATAACAAATCGTCACCACTCATTTGTGAATAATGAAATGTGTAATTGTATGAGAGATAAATGATAAAATGATTGTTTTATATACATAGAGATATTTTTTATAGTATTGAATTAAAAATGAAAAAAAAATCATAAAACATTTTTAAAACATGAAAATGCATAGAGGGCAATTGTAATTTGTAAAGGCTTAGGTATTTTGTGTTTTTTTTCTTCATGATATTAAGTATTTTATATGAGAGATATTGAGTGTCATTGAAAATTTGGTGAGAGTGAAAATTTGTTTTGTAATCTAATATCTTTTACTCAATTAATTATTTCTTATTTCTTAACTAGGTTTCACATTGAAATCAAACAACATTATATTTCTTGTATTTTGTAACATTTTTTTTATCGGTTATGCATATTTATAATATTTTTCTTTTATAAAATACTTTTAGACTATTTATTTTGTCTCCAGTAACCAAAATTTCTGAATCCATACATGAGCAAAAATGTTATTTGGAAAACTGGCGCCCAAACACCATAATTAACCTTATTAGTGGGCCCTTTTCTTTTCTCCCTCTCTCAATCAGCTTGGTTTCCTTGTTTCTGTCTTTTTGTATTTCTATCTTAAGCTTGCATCACTGACCTTGCTTCAGATATAGTTTTGCTTCACTTTGACGTGGATCAAATTTATTATGTTATTGGATATTGTAATCATAATTTTTCTTATTGAATGGTAATTAAACTACAAACTACGCCTATAAATACTTGCCAAACCTTTGTAGATCAGTAATAATATAACAACTTGCTGGTTCTATTCATACATATTGTTTGCAAAATGTTGGAGAAGACTTTTTTAATTTTCTTGTCATAATCATGTCTCTAAAGTGTATGATAAAATCTGTTAACAACACCATAATGCAGAAAATTTCAAGATCATAATCACGAGAGTTTTACATAGACAGCGAAATTAAGCAAACAAGTGCTGAAAACATTTAGGTCATCATGTTTTGACATTATGATGAATTAAAGTTATGCAAAGGTAAGAATTGTAAGGAAGGTTAAACATGCCTAATATTTCCAATCATATACAAATCCAAACCATTACCTTTGTCATGTTTTAATTTGACATTATGATGAATTAAAACAGCAATGAGACAGTTTATGTTGTTATGTAATTGAGAGAGTGGGAGATTGGACGGTGAAGTCAACACAAACGAGATTAGATAAACAAAGAGTTTGATTTGGTAGTACGAATGTATGACACGGTATTTCTGATGGGCAAGTGGTGGTGCTAACGTGCACCACCATTTTGCTCCACCACCAAAATGATATAGTGGCTCACCATCCAAGTGACGCAATATGGACCATCCAGATTGTCACTTGGGTTAGCTGAACTTTGACTATATAAACCAAGTAACAATATGGATGGTTCAGATTGTGCCATTAAGTGATGTACCCCAACACCACTTATATCCAGTGGCGGACCTTGACCAAAATTTTGGGAGGAGCCATAAGCTACTAATTAAAACAATGTAATTTTTTTTATAAGCAAAAAATTTATATATAAATGAGTACAAGAGATACCCGAACCCATATACAAAATATCAAAGTTGTCAGTAGTAATCACAGCATCTTACATTATTACATCTTCGTTCTTTTAAAGACTTAGAAATCATCAATGATTACATCAGAACTAAAAGTTTCGGCTATTCCTTTTTCAATGTAAATCATCATATTGTCTACAAGAAATCCATCCTCCATCTTATTACGCAATCTTGTCTTGATTATCTTCATTGCTGAAAATGATCTTACCATTAGCAGCAATATCTTCCAACACTAATATCTCACCCACTCACCCACACCCACATTAAAATAATTCAACCTCCACACTCTCACAAGTCTCACCCAATGTTTTCAAAACCAGACCGGTCATTGAACTGGTTAAGGCACTGATTCACTGGTTCAACCATGATCGAACCAAGGTTGAACCAGTTATAATTAAATATATATAATTTTATTCTTTATAAATATAATTACAAATATTAATAAAGAAAATTAAGCCAGCAATCAAAAATAGTTAGCAAAGATGAGACTTTTTTTTTTTTAAATAAGAAGCAGAGATGAGAATTTTATGTTATAATAACTTATATGAATTAATAAATATATTCATGATAGCACCATAAAAAATATTCACAAGTTCCATTAATAAATTAAGCCTATGGAGCTTACTTTTAACTGATTTTCCTTTGATATATTTAGGAGTATGTGTCCAGATGCATTACAAACATGAAACATCAAAGGCCTAAAACAGCCCAAAGCCCCAAAGGCCAACGTTAGTATGCCCACTATTAACAATTAGAAAAATTCAAACCCTAGTAGTATGTTATCTTTTTGCCCACTGCCCATTGTCTTCATGCGGCGGCACCAGAGAGGGTAGGAGAGACGTTTCTGCACCAGACGAAAGAAGACAAAATTTGGAAAAAGGTAATCCGGATGAGCTGCGGCCAAAGCTTTCTGCGGTGGTTGAGACAGGCCACGGCGAGACAGTGAGGGGTGGCTAAAAAAATTTCTATTTTTTTTTTGGGGAGTCGTTGCTCCCTCCATCACTACCAAGGTCCGCCTCTGCTTGTATCATGTTGGTGGGTGGTATACCGTAACTTTCACCCAAGGCAAGGCAAGGTGAGAGAAAGTCACGAGAGCATGAATTTCAGAGGATTCGATTGCAATGGTGTTCGAATCTAAGGGTCTCTCCTACTATCTCGTCCTCCCAATGTTGCTGGTTGCCACTTTTTTGGCAGAAATTGAAGTGGGAAAAGAGAGGGGGAAAGGAACTGAAAGGAAAACTAGAAACTGTGAAATGAAATATTAAAAAAAAATTTAATACCAACATGTGGTTGAAAGGGATTTGGGCACCTTAAACAAGTGGTCAAGGATTCGAATCCTGGCTCTTGTGTATGGAGAAAACCTGATTAGGAGGGGAGAATTCACCTTATGTGCTCAACAGCTTCCCCGACGGAGATTGGTCACTGCTAACGATAACAGTAATGGATACTTCGTACCTATATCATGGTTATAAAAAAAAACAAGAAAATTAAAACAAAGCAAATAAATGATGCCGTGTTTGAGTGGGTCTCAATTCTTATACCCAGATAATAAAAGTGATGGTGACAGCTTAATTCCAGACAATGATGGTGATTTACACTAATAGTAAAAAGTTTTACACCGACATCTACTGACTTCATAATGATGTTAATTTATCAAGATATTATTGATGTTTTTGTAGAAAAATTTACACTGACAATACACATAAATCAAACTCAATTCATAATTATTAATTTACATTCTTATGAAAATCATAACATTTTGCAGTTTATATTTTACTGCATTTAGTAGATCAAAATATACATCGCTAAAAAAGAGTACTATATAAGCCAATTAGCATACCTATCTCAGCCTGTAAATCATTATACATCATTGCCACATTAATAAACACAATAATTATTTAAAAATCAATAATGTATTTAATATTTTATTAGCATTTGTTATTCAATATTGTAAAAGTTTAATTTTAATAGAGAAAAGAACATACAAACCCCCTAAACTATAGCCCATTTGCAAAGAGACACCTTCTATCATCGATTCTTCTCAATTGATACTTATAAGAATTAGTGAAATTAGTCCTTATCATAATTCACAATTAAATTACTAACAGTAAATATGTTTAACCATCCATCTTTTAAAAATCTCAACCATTAATTAATTTTTTATGTTTTACTTTTTAAGGTTTTAATTTTTTGAAGAGAAAAAAAAATCCCAGAAAAGAAACCCAGAGAAAGAGCTCAAGCTTGCTTTCTTTCTCACGTTTCCTTTGTTTCAAAGACAATGCGCATGTTAGTTCAGGTGGCAGGTGGTGCATTTATTCTAGTTTTTCCTTCCTGTTCATTTCTTCTTTGCATCTTCCTTCTCTTCTTCTTGTTATTTCATCTTCCATCAAGTCCTTCACTTTAGAATAGCTCCTGCACATGAAATGCCCTTTTAAAAAACTTATTCAAAACTTTGTGCCTAAAATTTTTTGTTGACCAGTAATTGACATGTGCCTTTAAACAAGTGACGTGCCTTTCTATTATTAAAAGGAGTGATGAGGAAGACCAACTTAGAAAATAAGGGGGAGAGCCCAACCAGAGAAAGAAAACGAGAGGAAGAGGAATAAACGCAGAAGAGAAGGAAACCGAAAATCCTTTCTCTTTCTTGTACCCTTTTTTCGGAAAATTAAAGTATTAAAATACTAAAAAAAGATAATGGCTCAGATTTAAAAAAATGAATGGTTAGATTTGATCATTGTCAGTGATTTAACTTTGAGTCAACAAAAGGATTAATTTTACTAATTATTATAATTTGAGGATTAATTAGGAAAACTCAATAGTTAAGGGTGCCTATTTACAAATAGGTCATAGTTTAAGGGGTTTTATGCTCTTTTCCCATTTTAATATACTGTTATTGAATTTTTTTACACCATAAATCAATCATAAATTATCTTGTGTGACTTTTGAATATTTATGATAAAAATTAAATATTATAACTTTACTATGCCTTATCCTGGATTTCACTGTAGATCCAGATGTCACTTTGTGGATTTTTTTTTACATTATTTTAATCTTTACATTTTACTTTATATATTTTTTTTTACCATTTTATTGGCATGGGCTATCGCAGACTAGGGGTGGGGTGCAGTGTTTTGTTAATAATATTACGGGCGGTTGGTGGTGTGATCCGGACAACTCTTTCTCTCCCTGATCTTAGACCAACTCCATTGCAGATTGTTTATGATAAGATTTTCAAGTAAAATCTCAACCAAAAAAGGAGAAAGAAAGAGGGGAAAAAGCTAAAAATGAGAAAGAAAAAAGAGAGGAGAAAACAGATCCAGCATATTCATCACTGAACAGAAAAATCAAAAATAAAAAATCCGCCTTCTATGACCTTGGAAACTTTAGAACCTCCGCCGCCTGCAACTTTGGCGCCGTCGTGGCCCCGTCAGTGACACGTGTAATGGGGATGTCAAGCATGGAAGATCTCTTCCTTTTCAACACCGAAGACAACAGATATGAATCCGAACCGGAAAACCCAGTTGATAACGAACCGGCGAGGAATGAGCCATCTGATGAGCGAACCGAAGAGCGTGAGAGAGAGAAGGGGAAGAACGAACCATCTGATGAGCGAACTGAAGGGAGGGCGTCAAAGAGAAGAAGGGGTTTTGGGAAGGGAGGGCGTGTGAGAGAAGGGGAAGAAGAAATGAGAAGTTTTTGTTGCAGAAGAGAGAAGTGGTTTTGGAAGAGAGGAGGCTTTGAAAATGATGATGACTTGATGAGGCTTTTGATTTCTGCTGATTGAAAATAATGGAGTGAAAATGAGTTTGTTCCCAACGGATAAAAAAAATAAATGATTAAAATAAATGAATAAATACTTTAAGAACAATAAATAAAGTGTTAATAAATATTGCCGTTTGGTGTGGTTTCAAGAGCTGGCAGCTGGCTATCATTTCTGATCATTTACAATAAACCTTCTTGGAAAACCAAATATATAATTATTTAAGTCTGAGACTTCTTTTATTTATAAAGGAAACATTGAAAATAATTTTTTCATATTTTTAATGTTTCTTATATAAATCTTTAGAAACTGGAAACAAAATAAAAATAATGTGATATTGTATAATTATTTCTAAAAATAAAAAATAAAAACAGGAAACTGAAAACTGAAAACAAAACAAACATGTCCCAAATCGTCATATTTAAACCCAATACCAAGACTCCTTTTACTGATTGCCAATATTTTCTAACGAATGTTAGCTAAATTATCAAATATGAATAACAGAAAAAAAAAATTTAAATGTAATAGGCTAGATTAAAGTTAATTAATATATTTTATATTGTTTAATTATGAATGTACACTATTTTTTTTAGTATGTTCGATTATTTTTTATTATTGAGTATATTATATAAAACTAAAAATATATATTTAATCATAACTGGTTCAACCATGGTTCGACTATGGTTGGACCAGTGAACCTTGAGCCGGTGCTTTCATCGGTTCAATGACCAATCCGGTTTTCAAAACATTACTTAAATCTAATGTGACATAATGGAGTCCACGGTAGAATCCACTTAAGAAGCCAAAGTGTGTTGCTTATCAAGATAGTATTTGATAAGTGTTATCAACATATCATTTGATCATCTTTTCAAAATATGTGTTATATTAGTTATTAGTTATTATATCAATCAACATTTTTGTGTACTTTGCACTCTTTTAAATTTTTGTATAAGTTATGATTGTTTTAGATACTATAACCAAAACGAAAAATTGTGTTACTAAAACATATTTTAATTATGTGAATTTTAAAAAGATGTTTAAATAAGTTGGGTTCTAATTCATTTATGAAAAGCAACAAAATAAAATTGGAAGAATCAAAAAAATAAATAAAGTAAATAAAAATAACACAACTCTTGGAGATATCTGTTAATGTTATCAAACATGGCACCAAAAGCTAGAGGGCCCGAATGGAGACAAAGTTATGTGAAAAGTTTTGAATTGGGGGAGGAAGAAAAAAAATGTTATATGTGGAAGTAGCTAAAAGATATTCTTCCCTGATATCATTGTTACTAATGTGACTTTATGTTCTAATTTGAACCATCTTACACGAAGTTGAAAATGTTACATGAAAACATACTTATATGTATATCTAAATGAGATGTCAAAAAAATGTATATCTAGATGTATATAATTATGTATAATGAATAATATTTTATATTTAAATTAATGTTATAATGTGAAGATAATAATTTAAATATTTACAATCCAGGAGATTAATTTTCTAAATGAGTATATTAATTTGTAATATAATCTCATATGAATTTTTTTTTTATATATCTTCATTTTGATTGGATCATATCAACGTGAGTTTGTAGAAAAACTTTGTTACTAAAACATATTTTAGTTGTCTGGATTTGAGAAAGGTGTTTGAACACGCTGGGTTCCAATGCATTTAAAAAAAAGTAAAAAAAAAGATAGGCAATGAAAAGGACACCACTCTTGGTTCATAGAATATTAAGTGAATTTGGAAAATTAAGGGAATTGTCCAAATACATTGGAAGAAACGAAAAAAAATAAGGACATGGAAAGAACACAACTCTTAGGAATGATTGTTAATGTTCTCAGATGTGGCATTAATAGTGGGAATGCAACTTTATCAATAAACTAAAGATTGGAATTTGGAATGTTGAAAAATGCTATGACCTGTTAGCCAATTTTTCTTTGTAAGTTTGTAGAGGACCAACTACTCTACGACCGTGGAAGATAAATATGTTTTTTAAAAAATGGTTAATTTGACGGGGGAAGCTGAGAAATAAATCAAATTGATTTTTCAGAGGGAATGAAAATAATAATATGATAGGTAAATATATTTTCTAAAAAAGGTTGACTTGCACGAAAAAACGAGAGAAATAAATCAAATAGATTTTTAATAAAGAAAAAAATTAATATGATAGACACATATTTTAAAAAAAAACATAGTTAGCTTGAAAGAGAAAAGAGAAGAAACAATTCAATATATTTTTCAGGGGAGAAGAAAATATGATAAATATAATACAATGCGTCTAATTGAGGTGATTTTTGGTATAAGATATAGTTCCAGATTCCTAAAAAAGCAAGATGAGAATAATATTTTTTTTTTTCATGTTTTGTACCAAGATTAAAATTCATTCTATGACTTTGACATAAAACTTGCCTTGGAATAAATTTTCCGTATAAAGCCTCTAAGTTTTATTTGCATGTTTGACATTGGGAAAAAAAAAATTCAATGGAAGAAGGTTCCCCGGAATGTAAATTTACACAACATTACAACAACATAAACATTCTTAAAAGTAAGCATGATGTAAATTCCAAAATTTTCAACCACCATTTAAATTTTAAATTATTATTGCCATCACTCTAAAACACAATCGCATTAGAAAATTCAACTTTTTTTTCTGCATTTTTTTTGTCAAAATTTTATTCAGCTATTATACTTGAAATATGTCAATTTATAATCGCCTACACACCCCGTGCGTTGCACGGGTACCCACACTAGTTTTAACTATGTATCAATTTATAATTGATTGGCAATATTAAATTTTTTATACTACCAATAATATATATACATTTAATCCATATTTTATCAACTTAATTTGTGGAAATCCAAGCATGAAAATATTTGTTTCGTGTTAAGTTAGTTCGAGTCTTATGGATACAAAAAGCGTCGTTAAAATCCCATTAAAGGTGGTAAGTTGGGTTCCTAGACGAAAATTAATCATCGACAAAGTTAGTGGATACTTTACACCTTCATCACGGTAAAATAAAAAATCTTAATACACAAAATTGGAGGTATTACTATTAGAATATTCTCTATTAAAAGTAGGGGTGGCAAATGAATGGATTGGATAAATTTTTATGCGGATTATAATGGATGGATTGAAAACAATTCATTTATCCATTATGATCCATTGAAAATTCATTAAAAAAAAATTCAATCCATCTATGATCTATTTAATAAAATCCATCCATTGACAAAATTTTTTTGGATGGATTTTAAAATATTCTCTCTCCTCTCTCCTCTCTCCTCTCTCCTCTCTCCTCTCTCCTCTCTCCTCTCTCCAAGTATATACGGTGGAGATAATTAAGAAGTATACATGGTTATATTTCATGTAAGATATGCGAGATTATTCAATTACCTTACAGTAGAATGACATGGATACGTTAATAAAAATGTTGAACAAGGCATAACCATTGGAAATATGAATTGTGGCATTCAGTTTGTGCTTGGAACAGGAATTTAATTTCATAGTAATAGGCCGTTATTTATTCAATATCCGTGTCTCATTAAGTTCCCAATACTGAATTTTTTTCTTTTCTTGTGAAAAATATCATCAAGCCTTTAGTGTTGGAACTAAGGGTGGCAAATGGATGGATCGGATAGATTTTGATTCGGATTATAATGGATCGGATAAAAACAATCCATCAATCCATTCCGATCCATTAAAATTATATTAAAAAAATCCAATCCATCCATGATCCATTTAATAAAAAACCATCCAACCCATCCATTAATCATTTTTATATGGATGGATATCCGATCCATCCACTTAAAAATATATTATAAATTAAAACTTTGTTTTAACAATCTTTATAAATTAAATATTTTCTCTCTCTTAATATTTTCTTTCTAAAATATTTTACATAAAGTAAAATAGCTATTATATTTTACAATAAATATTTTGCGTCTTTTACAGATTATTAACTAAGTATAATAATCATATACATAAATAAATAGAAAAATTAGGGGAAAAAAAAAATAGTGCTATATAGTAGTAATGGAATCTGACGAAAATATATGAACCAGACAAAAAATCAATCCAGATTTATTTTTAAATGTTCATGTTAAAATAAAAGTGATAATAATGATTTAATAATCAATAGCTGAAGATTGTCGTACTGAATCGTATTTCCCAAAAACAAGCCCAACGAAGACGCAAAAGGTTGACTTAATTGCAAGTTTGAAGTACATTAAAGAGACCCACACAGATGATTGCAAAAATTCGTGTATGAAGAAAGGATGGATATGCAGCGTTGGGAGAAGAAGAAGAATGCGTGGGTGAACAGAAGATGCTTGGGAGAAGAAGAAAGGAGAGCAGGTGACGAAGGCGCAGAACTAGATGTGCTTGAGAGAGAGAGAGTAATATATAAAATAATTAATTAAATAAATATAAAAAATTAGGATAAAGAAAAATCATACGAAGAAGATGCAGAACAAAAAAAATGTGCTAGAGAGAGATTTTTGAAAATTCAATCAAACAAATTTTATTTTTTCTTTTTTTAAATAGAAATGGAAAGAGAGAGTAGTCAGATACTAATCAGGTCCAAAATGATCCATCTTTTTTAAATGGATGATAAATGATCCATTTCTTTTTCTTTGTTTGATCCAACGGATTAATTTTTTTATTGGATGGATTACTAACCATCCATTAATAAAAACAATCCAATCCAATCCATTTAGTTTTCTTTAAATTATTGGATGGCTTGGATGGATTTTGTCATGGATGGACTGGATGGATAATTGATTCACGGATCCTTTTGCCACCCCTAGTTGGAACTACAATGAATGTTACTCTCATTGCCTTCCCAGCGCAATGCTGACACCATTAACTTTGCGGAGGGAGAGAACGAGAGCTAGTTTTAAAAGTGTGAGAGAGAGGGAGGGATTTAAAAGTCAAAAAAGTATTTAATTTTTAATAACTATAAAAAATATTTAACGGTGATATGATTTCAGTTTTTTTTTTTTTTTTGAAAACTGAAAATTGATTTTTAAAAAAAAATGGTTTCAGAATGGATAAAAAAACGATCCATTACTTTTTAGGGGGCTGCTATCTACATTCCCCATATTCAGCATTCACCCCGAGACTCTTGATTTTAATGAGTGAAATGATAATGATAACCTTGCAAGTTTGCACGCCCCACCCACCAACCATCTTCTTCTTTTCTTATTTATCTGTGACATTGGAGCACCCACACGACACCCATCACCACCGTCGACCTCTTTCTTAACTTTTCCCTGTTCCTCGACGGTTCCTTGTTACTCGCCCCTCTGCCCGAACTACCATCGCCGGCGCCCATCACCTCTGTTTCCGGCAACCACCGTCGAGGAAGAGAACATTGATCTTTCAGGTAGAAGAGTGAACAACAAATAAAAAACAACAACAACAATCATCAATTCAGTCCAAGAGACAATTAAAAATAAAAAGTAGAATGAAAGCTGCAAAAGAATGAACAACAAATACACCTGCTGTGTTTATCATTAAGAATTTTCCAGGGAAATCTGCTTATCTACCTAACAATTTATCATTATAATCTGTTGTGTTACCTTCCCCTTGGACCCTTGAAAACTACCATCCTTATTGTATTTTGTAAGTTTGAACAGAGGGACCCTAACCTGAACCAAACGACGGCACGATGGCACTGAGGCAGTGCCGCGATGGTGGTTGCCGGAGGCAGGATGGGCGGCGTTTTCGGATTCCACTGTGGGGGGTGCGATGACGCAATAGGCGGAAGAAGAAAGGGATTCTGAATTCTGAAATCTAATAAAATTGGGTTTATTTTTTATTTTTAAATTTTTATTATTTTATTTTATTTTATTAATTTCAATTTAATCTGGATCGTCAGATCTAGAAAGACGCTCTAGAACAGAGAGAATAGCTGGTAGAGAGAGATGAGAGAGAATAGGGAGTGTTTGGTGATTTTAGTTAGAGTAAATAAATTTATTAAGGCTAATTTAATAATAAAAAAGATTTAAAATGTAATGTTGGGGTGAATACTCATGTGTGGGGTTATAGGTAGCAGTCCCTACTTTTTTTATTTTTATTAACCATCAATTAAAAAAATAATCCAATCCACCTTTTTGTTTTTATTTTTATTAATGGATGGATTGAACGTGATGAATGAATGATGGATTGTTGGATGTTTTGGCCACCCTTGATTAAAAGCATTACACGGTGGCATTAGAAGGAATAAGTCTATGACCCCACTATAATAAGGTTTTCTATCTTGTGTAATTTTGTATAGATTAAGGAATTAAAAAAAGTAAATTTATATGAGAATTTATGTATTTTATATTTTTAAAATTGAAATACTTATTTTTCCAATAAATAATCACTCTTTTTAGGTTTATTAACCTGTATAAAGTTGCACATGATAGAAAAACCCTATATATAAATATAAATGCCCGTCCTTGTCCTGCCTGTATAGATGTCAATACTCTGGTTATGACAAGAAGGGCCTCATCTAATCTAATCTGGCTCAATAAATGTCAATCACCCTCCGCTTTCCAAAATTGGCGTGCACCACACATTTCGGCTATCGCTATCGCTATCTATAAAAATTGATTTAATTATATTTAATATTTAATACATTATATAAAGTGCTAGTATAATGATAAGAGGAAGCATAAATAATTAAATATATCAATAAAAGTTAGTATATTTTTAAAAAAATATATGAAATATAATAAAGATAACCTCCAAATCAGTGAATTTTTCTTTATTTTAACATTCAAAAAACAACTTAAATTTACTAATTTATAATACAATTACTTTTTTTGGTAGAAAAATACAATTATTTTAACTTTTTTTTTACAAAATAATTATTTTAAGTTGATATATAATATAATAGACAAGAATAAATGAAACACTCACTTACAACACAACGTTTTAATTTAATACTACATATTGTAGATATTACCAAAAATAAAAATTTACTTTTGAAACTATTTATTAATCGATTTTTCTAACATATACATCATGTTACAAATTACAAATCAAAAATAGAAATATCATCTTAAAAGTTATGCATTTAATTTTTCGAAAGTTTAAAAGTTATTCTTTTCAATATAATATTTATATTTTTTTAGATTTTTCAACATGAGTAAGGTTGAACAGACTTAAAAAATCATTTATTAATTTGTTCACCTGTCAAGTCTATTGTAAGTACCTTCATCTAGGCCTTTCTCAAACGTTGTTTTGTATGTGTTTGTTTTAAATTTCTCGGTATAAAATGTTCTGTTTGTATTGGATATAATTGATTTATAAATAATGAACCTTGTTTGGTTATAAATTGTGAAAAAAAAAACATGTTCAGGGTTGGTAAAATTGGGGTTTTTTTTTTGTTCCCCAGGGTAAAATTTATTTAAAGACAAATAAAATTTTTTATATTTTCTGTTGAATAGAATTGATTTTATATGTGTTGCTCACAAAATTCTTTATATCCATATCTCAAAACTGATTTTATCTCATTATCTAAACAAAGTCAATTCTTCTACTCACTTTTAAAATATTATTAACAAAACACAAATCAATTTCTTAACCTCAAAAATAAATTCTATCGAAATCTAAAACAAGGCCAACTATATTTAAGTTAAATTAAAACTCACTTCCTAAACACCGTTGTACATTTTTAGTTAAATAATTTCGATAATTAACTAATTAGTGTGTGGGATATAAATATTTTTAAGGGGAAAATGCTTATACATTCCTTAAACTATAGTTCATTTGCAAATAAGCATCTTTAATTAATTTTCATCTCAATTAATCCTTAAACTTATTAGAATTGTATAACTCTTTTTTATTTTATTCATGGAACCTATCATATCATTTTACCACTTTTACTTTATATTTCTTTAAGCAACTCTTCACTCTAATGATACAACAGTGTAACTCTTAAACATTCACCAATCGAGTCTCACATGTTATCTTACATCTTTTTTATTTATTTATTTTCTCTATTTCTTTAAATTTTTATTGGATTCCTACTAATACTCCAATACTCATCCGTTATGTTTGGTAAGCGGGTATAAAAAAAACCCTCTCCACAAGCACTTTAAAAAAATGTATCCCAAATTATAATACAAACACTTTTTTTTTTGGTTTTCCATGGTATCTTTCAAGCACAACTGTGGAGACTAATCCCTCGAGTCGGGTAGGACCACAAGGATGGCAAAGCTCTTCCTTGTGATGATGATGCGTGATAAGCGAGTCGTCTATTTTTTTTTATTTTTTTGACAGCAAAGCGACTCGTCTATAAAATACTTTATATATATATTACTATATATATTTCTATATCATTATTTAATTATACGCTATGACACCAAAATTCAGATTGATTGAAACGGAAATTGTACCTTCCTTTTTATTGGTTACATTCCTAATTATATATTTTTTATCATTATTATCACTTGTCAATCTACATTTTAATATGAATCGTCATACCTTTCACATGCAAATAGTTGTCACAGATTTACATTTAGTCCAAAAATATTTAATCTTGACCCAAGGTACTCGCTAAATATGCAACTTAATAAGGAAAAAAAAATGAAATGCACTTGCAAATCAGTACAAAAATGAATCAAACCATATGCAGTTATGCACCAATACCAACATGTAGTTGGTCCAAGTGGTAAGGGACTTGGACACCTTAAGCAAATGGTTAAGGGGTTCGAATCCTACCTCTTGCATATGGAGAAAACCTGATTAGCAGGGGAGAACCCACCTTGTATATCTAACAGATTCCCCGACTGAGATTATTCACTGTTAACGGTGATGGATACTTCGTACCTATGTCAATGCGTACCAAAAAAACCATATGCACCAATTAGTATAGGAAATGAACCAAACTACGAATCAAATGAATCAATACTTGTATTAATTATGTATATATTAATTAAAATTTAAAATTATTTTAATTTATATCGGAGTGTTCTCCATTAGAAAACATCACACGGTGGTCCTAGAAGGACTATAAGTCCATGACCCCCTATCATTTATCAAAATGGTCCTCGTAATAATATACGTATTAACAAAAAAGGCCATCTTGTCCTGCCGCAGTGCATGTCAATGCTCTCTCTTCACATGACAAAACGGGCCATCCAATCCTGCCTCAATAATTCACTTGAATTTATCATCGATGATCACTTCTCTTAAATTATCGAAGCATTACAGAATGAACCACTTCGGCTAAAACCCTATTTTAACACGTTTGTACAACAAACCACATAAAATAATAAAAACATGGTTGGAAAAAATGTCATAATATAATCTTAAATCACAATAATTATCTAGACAGCACTGGATCAAATTTGGTTAGCAATCTAGCTAGAATCATAATTTATTCTCTTCTTCATAAAAAGCAATTATCTCCATCATCTGTGAACTATTCAATTTTACATTTAACTTTCAACAACTTTTCTTGATATATTAAATAATTCATGGCCACAGAAAAATACATTATATACATCCTTTGCACCTGTGCACCTAATTATAAATTACGCCTTTGCTTTGGTTCCTCCACCATCTTACCACTATGGAGCTTCAAAACCCTTACCCTATTTGCTTGGCTTCCTTTCTCTTTCTCTTAGTGTTATTCAAACTAGTTAAGAGATCTGGTTCTAAGATCAATTTACCTCCAGGGCCACCGAAATTACCTCTCATAGGTAACATACACCAGTTTGTTGCAGGCTCGATGCCCCATTACCACCTGAGAGATTTGGCAGCCAAGTATGGTCCCATAATGCACCTTCAACTAGGTGAGGTATCCAACATCATAGTTACTTCATCAGAAATGGCTAACCAAATTATGAAAACCCATGATGTGAATTTTTCTAATAGACCCGAAAGTCTTTTTGCCAAAATATATGCTTATAATGCTACAGACATTGAATTCTCTTCATATGGAGAATACTGGAGGCAATTGCGAAAGATATGCACCATAGAGTTGTTATCTGCAAAGCGTGTCCAATCATTCAGGTCCATAAGAGAAGAGGAAGTGGCAAAACTTGTTAAAAATATACAGGAGAGTGAAGGATCCATGGTTAATCTCAGTGAGATGATTTCCTCATTGTTGCATGGGATATCTGCGCGTGCAGCTTTTGGTAAAAAAAAGACAGACCAACAAGTGTTGATATCAGCAATTGAGGAATCAATTTACTTGTCAGGAGAATTTTGGTTTGATGATTTCTATCCCTCGATTAGGGTGCTTCAGAGGATGAGCAGGACGAAGGGTAGACTTGAAAAATTGCATAGGGATGCTGATGGGATATTGCAAGACATCCTTGATGAACACAAAAATAAAAATACAAGGGACAGTGAAGTAGCGGAAGATCTAGTTGATATTCTTATCAAGTTTCAAAAGGATAAGGACTCACAACCTCCCTTGACTGATGAAAATATTAAAGCGATCATCCAGGTCAGTACACAGATACACACTCTCTGTATTTTGCTAATAAGGTTAAACTCTTTGTATTCATAACTTATTCGTTTGTTTTATCCGAAATGATATTTTGTCATATCAAAATAAGTAAAAGTACTTAAACACTCAATAATTCATGTTTGATCCTTATTATTCAAATAGAAGTATGACATCTCTACCAAGAAAAAAGATAGAAGTATCATATGATATTTATAAAGACTAATTTATAAATTTTAGTATGTTTATGTAGTGAGTTGATTACTTGATCTCTTTTATAATGCAATAATACAAACTAGCTTTCCTGATAAAAAGAGAGAGTTTAATTTTGATAAATCGTCTATGTAAAACTCTTTTGCACTATCAATCAAACTCAAATCATCCGAAATGTGACTTCTTTTAAGGTGCTTATAATAACAGTCAAATATTTTTAATGAAGAGTCTATTTATAGTTAGTTGATAATGTATAACAATCTTTACACTAATAGCTCATGCCAATTAAATCATGAAAAATTACATTTTTTTTATCTTGATTATATTGATTATAATCATAATATTGAAGAAATAACACTACTATCTATATCTACTTAATTTATATAAGCTAAGACAGAAGTTCCTAAGCTTAACTACAATTTTTGTATTGAAGAAAATGCTTAGGCAAGTTTAGATAACAGTTCATTAATCCATTTATAGGAGATGTTCGCTGGTGGTGGCGAAACAACATCAAGTATTGTGGTGTGGGGGATGTCAGAAATGATAAAGAAACCAAAAGTTATGGAACAAGCCCAAACTGAGGTAAGAAGGGTGTATGGTAGCAAGGGATACGTGGATGAGTCGGAGTTACACCAGTTGATATACTTAAAGTCTGTGATCAAAGAAACCTTGAGACTACACCCACCCGTGCCATTGTTAATGCCAAGAGAAAATAGGGAGATCTGCAAAATCAATGGATACGATATACCAGCTAAGTCCAAGGTCTTAATCAACGTTTGGGCAATTGGAAGAGATCCCAAGTATTGGACTGAAGCTGAGAGTTTTAAGCCCGAGAGATTTCTTAACACCTCCGTTGATTACAAAGGAACGGACTTTGAATTTCTCCCATTTGGTGCTGGAAGGAGGATGTGCCCAGGCATTACATTTGCCACTCCTAACATGGAGTTGCCACTTGCCGAGTTGCTTTACCATTTTGATTGGAGGCTTCCCAATGGAATGAAGAATGAAAAACTTGACATGGATGAAACATCTGGGATGAGTATTAAAAGAAAAAATGACCTCTGCTTGATTCCCATAACTCGTATGCCTTAATATGTATTACCTAGCTAAACTACCAATGTCATAATTACATTTGAATAATGCTTACTGTACATCAGTAGCAAGCATATCTCCTCCACATGTTTGAGGTGGGTAAATTAGAGACGTGTATGAGCATTTAAACAATAAGGTAGAATCAATTATAATGATATAATGAAATAATGTATTTTTGTTGTTGTTATAAAATGATGTATAAGTGTATGTCATTATTTTATTAATTATTTAAGTTTCCTTTTACTGAATTCAGTACTTTGTAACTTTTGATTTACTTCCTTATGATAAATGGATAGAGATCATCCGATCCAAAATGATGTCTCATTCCTTATCCACCAACTTAGATCATGTCATATCATTTAAAAAAGATATATATTTATAATAAATATTGTAATTAATTTTTCAAGTGGCACAATCTAAGTGGATGAGACAAGGAATATGATGTCATTTTGAGACAGGTGATCTCCATCCATGATAAATTCCGTCCACCGTGCAGTATATAGATTATATAAAGTGGTTCTTTTTGCTGCAACAAACTGCTTTATGGGTTTCACATGATGGTGGCAGCTACAGGTTTTATAGGCTGTTTCGCTTGTTCAGGTTGTTCTGGGTGTGCTTCGTTCTTTTATTTGGAACCAGTATAGTGGTCCTGAGCATGATTTGGTGGTGCGACCGCACGGGACCTCATTATTTAGGGGGCACCAATATTTTTTTACTTAGTGTGTGTGTGTGTATATATATATATATATATTAAAATAAAAATAATTATATAGTTAAATATTTTGCTCAATCACTCAGTTGATTTTTAAAATGTCTATTGTAATTTGCTATGATAATCTTTTCCTTTTCTTCAGTAATATTTTATTTTGCTTGAAATTGTATTAAAATAATTAATGGCTAGTTTTTTTGCACCTCTTTTTGTGTTTTTGATAATATATATATATATATATATATATATATATATATATATATATATATATATGGCTTATAAAAAAGACATCATTTTCTCAATTCGCTCAGGGCACCCAAAATCTCAGGGACGGCCCTGTTTAGAACTACAGTTGGTGTGAGGATTGTTACTTACATGATTATGTTGCTAAGGTTCCTATACTTCTATACGTTCATAGTGGCTTTAGGTTCAGATCTTATAGGCTACCTTCTTTTTTCTCTTCTTCTTTTTTCCTTCGTCTTGGGTTTAGGTTGCTTGTAATAATATACTGCCTTCTTTTTCTGGGGTAGTATCTTAATTACATCTTTATCCTTGTTCTTGTCCCTTTGATATATATATGGGTTTGAGTACCCCTTGTACTCTTATTAATATATTTTTGCTTATAACCAAAAAAGAACTTAGCAAGTGTAATTTTCGATGTGCATGAATTGCACTTAAGGTAGTATATGTCGCACTGATAAGTGATAATAAAGGAATAGAATTTTAAGTATCGAACTCATAATTAAGTTTTATGGCAAATTCTACGGTGAGAGAGGCAAACAAGTCTCTCACCGTGCACCATCAATATTTACCATAGATTCAATATTTACACCCTCCACACCATGTTATCCCTCCCCAACTCCATCCACAACCCCTCACCACCAACACCACCACCTTTTGAATAATTACCGGTGCCTTCGTCATCGCCACCCCCACTGCGGGCCTGGTTCCTCAAGACGTCGCACACCACGACGAGCTATCGTACCACCATCGCGCCAGCAGTGCCGTCCACACAGTCGATCTTCTCTAAGCGGGCCATCTCTCCGCATTAGATCGCAGCAGCTCCACCTTGCCACCGTCGTACCCCGTCCAAGCCAAATCGTCATCCAGCACCGCTCATCGTGCCACTGCACCACTAGTTAGACGTGTTCCAACTCAGTTTCACTGCCGCCTTGGACCACTTGCAGTCACAGTAACTTAGCTCCTCCGCCTCGGAACACGCATGGCCGCCACACACCTCAGATGCTCCTCCACGCCACCATCTCAGGACGGGGATGGAGGGACAGGGAGACGCTTGGAGTTTCAGATCCGGGTCTTGATTCAGTGATGGCGCCTCTCCACCACCAACAGACAACGACAACGACGAAACGAGGCTAAGCGGCACTAGGCTGAGCGGCGTGCGATGACAACGCTGATCAGAGAAGACGACGGAGCTCAGATGGTGCAGCGGTGGTGAGAGAATAGGGTGGCGGTGACGGTAGGCAAGAGTGACAGGGAGGATGTCAGAAGGAAATGAAAAGGGAAAAAACTAGTATAATAGGCCGCATGATAGAATCTATGAAAATATGTGATCTAAGGGTTCTGAGAAGTGATGCAACATGGGAGACTTATCCAGGCCTCCCTCCGTAGAAGCTGCCTCAGTTTTATATCTATTTTTTCTTTCCTTCAATTTTCAGCACAACCAAACATAGTGGTACAAGTAAAATAACATTGGAAAGGTACCAAATGATGATAAAAGTGTCAGATAGTGGCATTTAGTGTTTGTGTTGTTTTGAAAACTTAATATTCCCTTTTAATTGGAGTTTAGTGGAAATTTTTTATCAGCAAAAGTATATTGATAAAGAGTACGAGGGATACTCCAATCCAAATACAAAAAGAACTAAAAACCAATTCCTATTAGGGATGGCAATTTTACCCGCACCCGCGGGTAATATCCGTGACGGGCACGGGCGGGGAGGTTAAATGGGTATCCGCGGATTAAATAAACGGGTTTTTTACACTACCCGTTTAGTCACAGGCGGGGACGGGTACCTTGGTACCCGTACCCGTGGGTACCCGTGCCCGCTAGGTATTACTTATTTACTTTACTACCCCTAGGTATAACTTGGTCTGAGACACAAATTAAGCCATTGTATGATTGCGCCGTTTTATTATGTTTCTGGCTTTCTGCTGCCCAATCTCAACCCCAATCTCAAGTTCTCAAATCTCAACCCCAAGGCTGGTGATTTTTGTGGAGAGGAGCTTCTCACATGGGCTTTAGATCCTCATTCGTCATCCAACCTTCCAATCTCAACCAAGACTGTCCAAACCCTTTCAGAAGTTGAAGCCTTTGCTCTAAAAGCTGATGATTTGAAGTTTGTGGCTTCTCAATTCCAACGTCTTCACAGTAAGCAGCTACGCCACACCTTCAGGTTCTACTCGCAACAATGGCGTACATGGGCTGCATGTTTTATACAACTCAGATCTGAATGACAACGACATTTTTTTTTATAGATTGATCTGTTTTTCTTTTATGCTCAGATCTGATTATCATGATGTCTGCATTTGCACTATTATTGTATGATTGGTATCCATTGGCTGTATGAAGGGAGTATTATTTACATTTGCACTATTAATGTATTTTTTCAAAAAAAAAAAAAAACAGTTAAGTAGTATCCATGGGTACCCGCGAAACCCGCAGATACCCACGAAACCCATCAGATACCCGCCTGCCAGATACCCGCGCGGGTGGCGGGCGGGGACGGGCTTAGATATGCCCGCGGCGGGCGGGGGCGGGTAGGGTGGTATCCGTGCCCGCCCGTGCCCGTTGCCATTCCTAATTCCTATGAACCTAAAACATGCTACTACATCTAAGAACAAAGAGATCCAAGAACCAAAACCTATGTAATTTTGATGCTGCTTCTAAAACAGAAAACATTATCAAGTTTACAAAAGTTCCAGAAAGACCCTTAGCCAGCTACACCTAACCAAAGTCTCCCTGACCAGCTCACAACCAAAGAGAGCATCATAAGACAGCCTTAACGTGAAAAAACCATCAAAACTCAGAGACCAGAGAAGTAGAATAAAACAAACCAATACAGGAGATCAGCAACTATTTGCATAGAGAGGAGCAAGACAAAACTTGATCAGTTAAACAACAAATTCAGCCAAGCCCACCGCATGAAAGGATCTTTTCTTCAAAGACCAACCGCAGCAGAACACAACAAAGAACACAGCATACACCATCTTTTCTTATGGCCAAAAACCATTCATAATGTAGGTAATTAAGAGCATTCCATCCATTAATCCTTTCAATCAATTTAAATTTTTTATTTTCATTTGATATTATATCCGTTTGCTTTAATGGTGTAATTCAACACCAAGATGTCCTAAATTTTAAGAATTTATTAAGCAACTCCAATAGGAGTTGCTCTTATCCCTTGTTTGGTAGTTTGTTAAAGAAAATGAAAAGAGAGATGATAAAAAAAACATAAGTAAAAAGAAAGTGATGAAAAATAATGGATTTTAAAAATTGTTTGATATAATAGAAACATGAAAGAAATTGAAAAGAAACAAAATGATTTTTTCTTGAATAAATATTTGTACATCTATTAGATGGAGATTATTAATAGATGATGGATAAATTTGATATTTCATGTATCTCTCACTTTCTTCTCATTAATGCAAAGAAAACTTTTGATGTGGATCCTACTCTCTCTTTTTTGTTGTCCTTTTCTCTTCTAAACCAAAAAAGAAAGAAAATAATAGGTTTAAATAAGTTTTTGGTCCCTGCAAAATATATCAATTTTGGCTTTAGTCCCTGTAAAAAATTTCTTAGGATTTCGTCCTTGTACTTCCAAATTTTTTGGAAATAGTCCCTACCATCATATTTTTCCCTTAACTGCTGATGTGGCAAACGGAATGCCACATCAGCAGGGACCATTTCCAAAATTTTTGAAAGTACAGGGACGAAATCCCAAGACAAAATTTATAGGGACTAAAACCAAAATTTTTTAACTTTGCGAGGACCAAAAACTTATTTAAACAAAAAAAATATATTTTTCCGGTCAATTTTCAGAGCTAGTCGTATAGGGACCTGATGAAGGGGTTTGTCAATTTGAAACTTGTGGCCCTAATGTATGATTTCTTTCAATTTTGCAGCCAAATTCTGGAGCAAGTCGAACAGGAACAAGAAATTACATTGGTACCCTTGAGTATTGGATATCATACAAAATGAAGGAATTTAGCAATTTTAACCATGTGATCCATAATGTATGATTTTGTTTCTATTTTCTTGCAAAATTTCATAGCAAGTCGGACAGGAAAATAAAATTACATCGGTACCCTTGAGTACTAAAAATAATACCAGATTAAGGAATTTAACAATTTTAACCTTGGTAAATTTGGCTAGAATATAGAAAGAAATCATACATTTGTGCCATGTGTTTCAAATTGACAAATCTCTTAATCTTATATGATTTCTAGTACTCAGGGGTATCGAGGTAATTTCTTATTCCTATCCAATTGCTCTGAGATTTGGCTAACAAATAGAAAAAATCATACATTAGGGATAAAGGGATAAAATTATCAAATTTATTCTTCTGATATAATTTATAGTACTCGTGGGTACCGGGGTAGTTTCCTGTAATCTTGCTCATGTCTGACTTGCTCTGAAGTTTGGCCAAAAAATAGAATATTTTTTGTTTAAATAAGTTTTTGGTCACTGCAAAGTTCACTAATTTTGGTTTTAGTCACTGCAAAGTTTACCAATTTTGGTTTTAGTCCCTGTAAATTTTGTCTTAGAATTTCGTCCCTGTATTTTCAAAACTTTTGGAAATGGTCCCTGCTGACGTGGCATTCCGTTTGCCACATCAACACTTAACAGAAAGAGATGACGGTAGGGACTATTTCCAAAAATTTTGAAAGTACAGGGACGAAATCCTAAGAAATTTTTTTGCAGGGACTAGAACCAAAATTGGAGTATTTTGTTGGGATAAAAACTTATTTAAACCAAAATAATAAATAAAAAAACTCACCTTCTCTCTCTCTTTTTGTTCACCCTAATAATCAAATAAAAGCTTAGGTAGATGTACTGTCAGTGTTATTCTTTCTCTGTCACACATACATCGCAGAGATTATTTTGAGACAGAGAATCTTTTGTTTCGTGGTCTCGTCCTAGAATTTTTTGTTTGCACTCTAAAAGGAGACAGGATTGACAAAGATTTCGTAAGTTAAAGTATTTAGGTTCTTTTTAAAATTTTGTATTTCAAAATCTGACCCTGAAAATTAACAACAAAAATAGTGTATATTGTATAACGAGAGAGAGATAATACTCAAATGCAGTAGTATTGATAAACTCCTAAAAAAAAGGATAAAAGAAGTATTGATAAACTCATAAAAAACCAGAATAGGTTCACCATTTGATTGAGGCAAACTTAGTTCAAATTTAATTAGGGTGATATTTCTCACAAAGATAATTCTCAGGTGATATTACATTTGACGCATTTTTTTAATACGTATATATATAATGTGTTATGAGTGAAAAACAATCTCATATCTCAGATTTTATCATTTGGCAATCCCATTTTCCCTTCCCTATTGTTGTCGCTGTTTGCGTAATTTACAGCAGCACTAACGGACTCATCTATCAGCATTCATATATATGGCTATAATTAAATGGCCACACATTCTTTTATTCAATTGGGAAAAAAAAATTACAACTTAAATGACAAATTTCGTAGACATGATCATCAAGGACTATAGTCAGTCTTTGGGCTGGGGAGTGGGGACCACCGTTTAGGTTGTGGCCAAACACAAATTAAGATTCCAATGACTTCCATAAATAAATTCAAAACAAATCGCTCTGTGTTTTCTTTCTAAGCCTGTATTTGTTTATGTGGATTTTGGACCTAAATTATAAATGACGCCTTTGCTTCGGTTCCTCCTCCATCTAACCATTATACTATGGAGCTTCAAAACCCTTACCCTATTTGCTTGGCTTCCTTTCTCTTTCTCTTAGTGTTATTCAAATTAGTTAAGAGATCTGGTTCTAAGATCAATTTACCTCCAGGGCCACCGAAATTACCTCTCATAGGTAACATACACCAGTTTGTTGCTGGCTCGATGTCCCATTACCACTTGAGGGATTTGGCAGCCAAGTATGGTCCCATAATGCACCTCAAACTAGGTCAGGTATCCAACATCGTAGTTACTTCACCAGAAATGGCTAACCAGATTATGAAAACCCATGATGTGAACTTTTCTAATAGACCCGAAAGTCTTTTTGCCAAAATATATGCTTATAATGCTACAGACATTGAATTCTCTCCATATGGAGAGTACTGGAGGCAACTTCGAAAGATATGCACCATAGAGCTGTTATCTGCAAAGCGTGTCCAATCATTCAGGTCCATAAGAGAAGAGGAAGTGTCGAAACTTGTTAAAACTATACAGGAGAGTGAAGGATCCATTGTTAATCTCACAGAGATGATTTCCTCATTGTTATATGGGATATTGGCGCGTGCAGCTTTTGGTAAAAAAAGCAGATGCCAACAAGTGTTGATATCAGCAATTGAGGAAGCAATTTCCTTGGCAGGAGAATTTTGGCTTGATGATTTCTATCCCTCGTTTAGAGTGCTTCAAATGATGAGTAGGACGAAGGCTAAACTTGAAAAATTGCATAGAGAATCTGATAGGATATTGCAAGACATCCTTGATGAACACAAAAATAAAAATACAAGTGACAGTGAAGTAGTGGAAGATCTAGTTGATATTCTTATCAAGCTTCAAAAGGATAAGGACTCGCAACCTCCCTTGACTGATGACAATATTAAAGCGAGCATCCAGGTCAGTACACATATACACATTCTCTGCATTATTCATGCAAAATAGCATAAAAGATAAGTATGATATCTCTACCAAGAAAAATGATATAAGTATGATATCATATTTATAAAGACTAATTTATAAATTTTACTATGTTTATGTAGTGAGTTAATTACTTGATGCAAAAAAAGAAACAAGCTTTCCTGATTAAAAAAAGAGAGTTTAGTTTTAATAAACCGTCTATGTAAAAATCTTTTACAGTATCAATCAATCACAAATCATCCCAAATGTGACTTCTTTTAAGATAGTTTTAATATATAAGAGTCAAACATTTTAAATGAAGAGTCGATTAATTAATAATATATGTAAAACAATCTTTATACGAATAGCACATGTCAAAATTAATTATTATAATCATAATATTAAAGAAATAACACTGCTATCTATATTTATTTAATTTATATAAGCTAAGACAGAAGCTTCTAAGCTTACAATTTTCGTATTGAAGAAAATGCACAAGTTCAAATAATAGTCTATCAATCCATTTATAGGAGATGTTCGCTGGTGGTGGCGATACAACGACAAGTATTGTGGTGTGGGGGATGTCAGAAATGATAAAGAAACCAAAAGTTATGGAACAAGCACAAGTTGAGGTAAGAAGGGTGTATGGTAGCAAGGGATCCGTGGATGAGTCAGAGTTACACCAGTTGATATACTTAAAGTCTGTGATCAAGGAAACCTTGAGACTACACCCACCCGTGCCATTGTTATTGCCAAGAGAAAATAGGGAGATCTGCAAAATCAATGGATATGATATACCAGCTAAGTCCAAGGTCTTAATCAATGTTTGGGCAATTGGAAGAGATCCCAAGTATTGGACTGAAGCTGACATTTTTAAGCCCGAGAGATTTCTTAACACCTCAGTTGATTATAAAGGCATAGACTTTGAATTTCTCCCATTTGGTGCTGGAAGGAGGATGTGCCCAGGCATTATGTTTGCCACTCCCAACATGGAATTGCCACTTGCCCAGTTGCTTTACCATTTTGATTGGAAGCTTCCTAATGGAATGAAGAATGAAGAACTTGACATGGCTGAAACATCTGGGATGAGTATTAAAAGAAAAAATGACCTTTGCTTGATCCCCGTGACTCGTATGCCTTAATAAGTATTACCTAGCTAAACTACCAATGTCATAATTACATTTGAATAATGCTTACTGTACATCAGTAGCAAGCATATCTCCTCCATATGTTTGAGGTGGTAGAATTAGAGGCGTGTTTAAAAAACAAGGTAGAACCGATTATAATGAGAGAATGAAATTATGAATAAGTGTGTGTCATTATTTTATTAATTATTTAAGTTCCCTTTTACAAAATTCAGTACTTTGTAACTTCTGATTTACTTCCTTATGGTAAATTTAGTCCATCGTGTTGTACATGGATTATAGGCTTAATGATTTTTTTCCCCGAAAACATAATCACTTTTGGTTTTAGTTTCTGCTTTTTTTTTCTTTTAACTTTTTAAATTTTGCAATTGGTCTTTGTCGTCATGTCTGACCGTTAATTGCTGACGATAGGGACCAATTGCAAAATTTTAAAAGTTAAAAAGACCGAATGCAAAGAAAAAAAATGTAGGGACCAAAACCAAAATAACCATATTTTTAGGGACCAAAAAGATATTAGTTAAAAAAGGCTTAATATATGAAATGATTAGGGAACAAAGCACTTACAACAAACAGACGCACTGGCTGGGAATGACCAACGATGCATATTACCTCACGTGTGTGTGTTGTGTCTTTGCAACTTAGAATGCGATAGAGAAAAACTGTAATGCAGAAAAACTAATTTGAGAGAATGTGAGAGGAAGAAATTGTAATACAGAACATGAGAGTGATGTGAAATTTGGATGAAGGAAAGAAATATGCTTCAGGAAGTTATTGTTGAACGTGGGCAAGAAAACCGCAAGAAGTATCCTCTGAAGGCAGATTCATTTCCTTCATCCACTTTTTCAAATTCCTCTCATGTTTTGTTTTATAGTTTCTCCCTCTCACATTTTATTCTCTCAAATTAGTTTCTCTGCATTACAATTTTCCTCTGTCACATTCTAAGTTGTAGTAGAGACACATCACATGCACGTGAGGTAATATGCAGCGTTGGCCATTTCCTGTCAGTGTTTTGTTTGTTGTAAGTGTTTTGCTCCCTAATCATTTCATATATTAAGTCTTCTTTAACTAATATCTTTTTGATCCCTGAAAATGGTCATTTTGATTTTGGTCCCTGCATTTTTTTACTTTGCATTCGGTCCTTATAACTTTTTAAATTTTGCAATTGGTCCTTGCCGTCAAGTCTGACCATTAACTGCTGACAGCAAGGACTAATTACAAAATTTAAAAAGTTAAAAGGATTGAATGCAAAGGGAAAAAAATGTAGGGACTAAACCAAAAGTGACTATATTTTCAGGGACCAGAAAGTTCATTAAGCCTAGACTATATAAAGTGATTCTTTTAACTTAGCAAGTGTAATTTTTGATGCGCATGATTTGCACTCAAGGCAGTATATATCGCACTGATAATAAAGGAATAGGATTTTAAGCGTCGAACTCATAATTAAGTTTTATATCTCTTTTTGTTTCCTTCAATTTTCAGCACAACCAAACATAGCTTTGTATAAGTAAAATAACAGTGGAAATGTACCAAATGATGATAAAAGTGTCAAATCGTGGCATTTAGTGTTTGTGGTGTTCTGAAAACTTAATATTCCCTTTTAATTGGAGCTTAGTGGAAATTTGAAGGAGAAAAAAAATCCACGGTTGTCACAGGAGATTATTTTGGATGTGAAATGGTTACCACTTCTATATTACTTAAGCACCTTTGGAATTAAGGAATCACACTTTATCCAAATTTATGAGAGGCACATGCATGCCATCACTTCAAATAAATGTATGTTCTGCATAAGATAGATTAGACTACCTTTTAAAAAAAAAAGTTTTTTTTTAATAGGCAAATGTTAGTATGTTAATTTATAATTTTTTTTTATTTGTCAAGGATTGCACCTTGGACCTTTAACACCCTCAACACCTTAAAATCTTAGTTTTAACCACTTGAGCTATCCCACCCTCAAGTCTAAAAGTAGCATTATAAGAGTACTGGGGTTCTTAAGAACCATATACAAGAACTTTCAATTAGTAGGCAATAACAAGAGACATTACTCCCAAAAAATCACCCCTATCATAGTTTACGAGAAAGATTAGAGTACTTAATGAGTGTTTTGGTGCCAAACACAGACGTAAGAAGAATCCTTGTGAAGCACCTGCAAATTCTGGAGTACACACTAGAGAACAATTTGAGGTCTCACGTTGCTATCTTGATGGAGTTGGGTATACCTAATTCCAGAATAAGGCAAATGATTGCTGCTACTCCATCCCTGTTTTCTTATAGTGTTGAAAATTCCTTATAACTAAGAGTAAGTTATGTAAATTATATGTGTTATTTGGGAGAGCTTATTTAAACTTATTTTGACTTATCTTATCACATAATTAAGTACTTAATAACAGTGTTTGGATGAGCTTATAAAATTGGCTGATTACATCCCATAAAATTGGGAACTTGATCTGGTGGGTTTGTGTGGCTTTGTACGCACTGAAGAAAAGTGTCATATAAGGACTCTCTTGATGGTGCTGGCTGAGAATTGGTGACATGAAGAATGAGAACAATTAAAAAAAAAAAAGAAAAAAAAAAAAAGAAAACACAGGTTTTGATTTTTCCATTGGTTCAATTAATTCTGGAAAAATTATTGCAGGGTTGGTATTGATTTATCTAGAGTCATTTTGGAAAAATTTCTCAAAAAATTTCAGAGTTTGAATGTATACACAAATAAAAGTAAATTTCCTTTTATAGAAAAATATGAAAGAAAAAAGATCAGAGGACCAGAGTCCATTAGACCATAAATTAATGTTTTATAATATATGACCCTCTTTGTTTATGGAGGAATAATAGAATATTCTGAATGGCAGTGTCTAATAATTGAGTTTTGTTATTATCAATCCAAGTGATTATTTTCTTTTTCCCCACAGAACCAATTTCATCTGATAATAACTCAATAATGCTGATAGAGCATGCTGGTATTTCTTCCCTACAGTTCCGTCTAATCATTTTCTAGATGTGTTGATATCTTCTTTTGTGCCTGTGGTTAATTATTGCATATATTAGTTTATATATATATATATATATATATATATATATATATATATATATATATATATATATATATATATATAGTATTAATTTAAATTTTAAATTCATGAAGTTTTTTTTTTTTTTCAGTTTTTAAGAATTATGATAAGCGCTTGTGCATCCAAACGCTAATAGCTTATTGAATGTAAGCGTTTATGACATAAGCTCTCATGTAATAGATAAGGGCTTACCCGATAAGCACTTAATTAAGTTGTTTGACAAAACGCGACCTATGTTTGACAAATAAAATAAATGATAAGCTAGTTTATAGTTGATAGGTTAGTTTTTAATTAAAAGCTTATAATTAATAGCAAATTAAAGTTGAAATATTTGGTAAAATTAGCAATTGAAGTAGTTTATAAATACATTTTTTATAAGCATAATTATATTGATAAGAGTACCCGGGATACTCTAACCCATATACAATTAGGAGAAGAATGTTAGATATCAACCGAAGAAAAGATAGATATATCAAGACCCAATCCCTGATATTTTGAAGACAAATTGCTCTCACTTTCCATGATATTCAGAAAAGATATTTGAACACCTAAATATAGATACCATACAGTGTCCATTTTATTTTATTTTTTATATATTTTCGAAATACGTATATAAAAAAAGATTAAAAAAAATAAGAGATAAATATAAACACATACTAAGACTTGATGTTCAAATTAGAGACCTCCGTGACCATGAGATTAGCTCACAACACAGTTAAACACAGTTCCCAAGAGCTTCACTTGTGTACGTTCTTAGAGTGTCTTTAAATGTGTAATACTAATTCATTTAAGTTGTTTAATTCTTTTCTTATGGGGTCTGTCATGTCATCTCATTATTTTTTTAATTTACACTATTTTAAGCAATTATATACTTTAATGGTGCAATTCTTAAAAATCCACCAAATGAGTTCCACAAGTTATCATACATCTTTATTTATATTTATTTTTGTTTCAATTTAAGTTTTTATTTTCATTTAATATTAACATTCATTTAACACTTATTTTTCTCTCTCTTATTTTTATTGGTGATTTTATATAAGAACTAGTTTTTTTTTTTTACTAGAAGAACTAATTGTTTCTAAAAGTAATTGTCCTTGCATGTTTCATCCATATCAGTTTGCTTTAATGGTGTAAAGTTTTTTTTATAAGCAAAAAATATATTGATAAGAAGTATAAGGAATCAATACTCTAACGGCTCGTTTGATGGTCAGGATAGGATATGAGAACAAGATAGGGATATGATAGGATATGAGTAGGATAAACTGTTATCCTATCTTACGTTTGGTATCCGATATCCACTAGATAACCAACCTGACAGCATTATAATTATTACATGAATTTTTAAAAAAATTGTTTTTATTCTAAATTTTTTTTCTATTTTATTATATTTTAAATTTTTTATATAATATTCATTTTTTAAAATTATATAAAAAGACTTCCATAAAAAATTATATAAAAAGACAAAATTATTCTTGTAATAAAATTAGATATAATTTTTTAAATTTTTTAAATATTGTTCAACTTAAATTAATTTTTTTATAATTTAAAATATTCATTTTTAGTTTTTACTTTACATATAATTAAATTATTAGAATATTATTTTATATTTTTCAGTTTTTTAAAATAATATAAAATAATAAAATTAGCCTTGCATAAAAAAAATTAAAATTAATTTTTTAAATAATTATTAATATTTTTATTATTTTAAATATTTATATTTTATTATACTTTTTTTTTTGGTAGCCATATTATATTTTATTATACTTTAATTATTTTATATTTTATTATACCTTAAATCACCTCATCCTATCCTGTTGAGTTCTAACCCAGCCATTTCCTCAGGATAAAATTTTAACTAGATGGACAGGATAGGATAGGTGACAGGATTGACTTATCCTATCCTGATGGCTCACCAAACAACAATTTCAGATAGAATATAATATCTTATCCTATCATGTTTCTTTTATTCTGACCACCAAAGAGTCATAAGAGTAACAAACGGAGATTAGGACTAGTATAAGCGGAATAATGCTAAAAGAGCGCAGTATGCTTATTACAGAAGTCTGATCCAGAATACCAAGAGAGAAAAAAAACAGGAATCACCCGATAGAAAGCCCAAAAACACAAGAATACCATTATGCAATCCACAACAGACACGAGAGCCCTAAAGAAACCCCACCACATCAAACTTCAATCCTGGAGCAGTGAGCACAATGACACGAGCATTCAAAACATGTAGGCCAAAACAATGGTGTAATTCAACAAGATGACCTAAATTGTTTAAGCAACTCCGAGTTGCTCTTATCCTTTATTTGGTAGTTTTGATAAAGAAAATGAAAAGAGAGTGAATAAAAAAATATTAAGTAAAAATAAAGTGATGAAAAATAATGAATTTTAATGATTGTTTGATATAATAGATGGTGGCTGCTAACATGAGGGATCAAATAGGTCCCTTATGAGTGAGGGAGTATCATATATCATTGTATATAATAATTTAATAAGTTAATGGCTGAGATCTTCCAAAGGTAACCTGTTGTTCCAGTCTTCTACAGGTTTTTCAAAATGACCCCAACATTTTGATACGGGGCAAGAGCCCAATAACAGAGGATACCATCTCAGCAAGTATACATGATACAAGCATTAGTAGTTGAGAATATTCTAGAATAACAATTAGTTAGAATTTTATAATTAGTTTACAATTTTAAATATCCTAAATATGTAAGTAAATTAGAGATAAGGACATTTGTCATATGATCCTTATTTGTAGGAAGTTGTTAGTGTTTCCTTTGCTATATATTTAGCATACATGATGAATGAAAAGCTAAGAAGAAAATTGATCAAAACACTCTCCCTCCCTCAAGGCTTTCCCCTAACAGGGAATTCAATCTCTCTCTAAATTCTTCTTCCTATCACATTTCCAGAAAATTACCACATATAAAACAAAACAAAAAAAAGAAACCCTAAAGTTGTTCTTGTCTTCATCTCCATCCCGCCACCTTCAACACTTGTGTTCTTCTACTTCCATAGTCAAAGAAAATCCTTCACCGTAACCAAGCCCTAAACCCCCAATAAAACCTGTTTCTTTCGTGGATAAAGAAAGAACTTTTGGATCCACAAAACTTGCTCATCATCATAAATATCTTCTATAGCAACCATGCCATTTATGAACATGGATGGAGGAGCTCTTGGTAGGGCCTTAACAAGGGTAGTACACCAAACTCAAAAAGTTAGGATGTTTAGACAAAATGATTCAGCAAACTGAGCAAATATTGAACCTGAACATAAATGTTACAACTGCATCTGCTCTTTCAAATTTCCAAGCGGACCATAGCTTTTATCTGTTACTTCTTTGCAACAATTGCAATTGCCAATGTTAAAGTTTTGGCCACATTTCAGGCACATGCCTTTGCACCCAGGAGGAAAATGTCAATTTCTTATGTTCTTTGAAATGTAATTTCTTTTTCAGGAGGAAAACGTAGTTGATAATCCAAATCAATTAATGCATCATCATCATCATCCTCATCACTGTTTCCAGAATTTTTAAATTTGTCTTCCCCATAAATAACACCCAAATCAATAATCTCTGGTTCTTCGATGGGAGTAGAAGAGAGAACTCAGAGAATATGCACTCAGCAGATGGCATGCCACACCTTCAATAGAAAATCAGATTCAAACAAGTTTGTTCGTGTGAAAGAGGAGAAGATGACTTCAGTTTGTTCGTATGAAAAAGGGCACAGTACAAATGAGTCTATTCTATGTTTTTTGTTTAGGGTCTAAATTGCAAAATTGATAATTATAAGTTTTTATTCAAAAGACTTTAATTTTATTCAAAGAACCCATGTCCACTTGTTATAACCTGTCATACTACTCCCTCATGGGGTGAGGGACTATTTTATACCTTCATCCTAGAAGCCACCATAAAAGAAACATAAAAGAAATTGAAAAGAAACAAAATGATTTTTTTTTGAATAAATAATAGGACACCTGTTAGATGGAGATTGTTAATAGATGATGGATAAATTTGATATTTCATGTATCTCTCACTTTCTTGTCATTAATGCAAAGAAAATTTTTGATGTGGATCCTACTCTTTTTATTCTTATCTTTTTCTCTTCTCACCGAAAAAAGATAAAGAAAAAAAAAATTCTCTCCCATTTTTTTGTTCACCCTAATCAAATAAAAGCTTAGGTAGATGTACTGTCAGTGTTATTCTTTCTCTGTCACAAGCATTAGCATCTTTTGTTTCGTGGTCTGATGATCTCCACGTAGAATTTTTTGTTTGCACTCGAAAATGACACTTGGAAGGAGATAGATTTGACAAGATTTGCGTAAGTTAACAATATTTAGGTTCTTTTTAAAATTTTGTATTTCAAAATCTGACCCTGAAAATTAACAACAAAAACAGTGTATATTGCATAACAAGAGAGAGATAATACTCAAATTCAGTAGTATCGATAAACTTACAAAAAAAGGATAAAAGAAGTATTGATAAACTCATAGAAACTAGAGTAGGTTCAACACTTGATTGAGGCAAACTTAGGTTCAAATTTAAGTAGGGTGATATTTCTCACAAAGATAATTAAAATGAAGATAATTCTCAGATGATATCACATTTGACGCATTTTTTAAATACGTATTTCTAAATACGTAAATATCTAACGTGTTATGAGTGAAAAACAATATCTCATATCTCATATTTTATCATTTGGCAATCCCATTTTCCCTTTCTCTTCCCTATAGTTGTCGCTGTTTGCGTAATTTATAGCAGCACTAGCGGACTCATCTATAAGTATTCCATTATTACAAACCACAATCAATCATAATCCAACCTATGGTGCTTTTGAAGTTTGGACTCTGCATTAAATGAGTCTAATGACCAAGTGATAGATATATGGCTGTAATTAAATGGCCACAAATTAATTAATCTAAACAAATCGCTCTGTGTTTTCTCTAAGCCTTTGCTTTGGTTCCTCCTCCATCTAACCACTATGGAGCTTCAAAACCTTTACCCTATTTGCTTCGCCTCCTTTCTCTTTATCTTGGTGTTATTCAAATTAGTCAACAGATCTGGCTCTGAGACCAACTTGCCTCCAGGGCCACGAAAACTACCCCTCATAGGTAACATACACCAGTTTGCTGCAACCTCGATACCATTCCATTACCGCTTGAGAGATTTGGCAGCCAAGTATGGTCCCTTAATGCACCTCAAACTAGGTGAGGTATCCAACATCGTAGTTACTTCACCAGAAATGGCTAACCAAATTATGAAAACCCATGATTTGAATTTTTCTGATAGACCCGAAAGTCTATTGGCCAAAGTATTTGCTTATAATGGTACAGACATTGAATGCTCTTCATATGGAGAATACTGGAGGCAACTACGCAAGATATGCACCATAGAGTTGTTATCTGCAAAGCGTGTCCAATCATTCCGGTCCATAAGAGAAGAGGAAGTGTCGAAACTTGTTAAAACAATACAGGAGAGTGAAGGATCCATTGTTAATCTCAGTGAGATGATTTCCACGTTGTTATATGGGATATTGGCACGTGCAGCTTTTGGTAAAAAATACACGGACCAACAAGTGTTGACATCAGCAATTGAGGAAGCAATTTCCTTGGCAGGAGAATGTTGGCTTGTTGATTTCTATCCTTCGATTAGAGTGTTTCAGATGATGAGTAGGACGAAGGGTAAACATGAAAAATTGCATAGAGAAGCTGATAAGATATTGCAAGACATCCTTGATGAACACAAAAATAAAAATACAAGTGACTGTGAAGTCGTGAAAGATCTAGCTGATATCCTTATTAAGTTTCAAAAGGATAAGGAGCTCGCAACCTCCCTTGACTGATGACAATATTAAAGCGTTCATCCAGGTCAGTACACACACTCTCTCTCTATTATTCATGCACAATAGCACAAGTCTTCCATTCCTAAACAGGTTGGAATAAGACTTCCCCGGAGGGAGAATTTTGCAATTAACTTCTTTTAGGCCTGTTTGCGAGTTGTTGAGGATAAAGGTAGGGGTAAATGATGATAACACTCCAAAATCCTCCAATCTCCTCCACAATTCATTTTTTAACAAAAGAGTCAAAATCCCCCAATTTGGAGGAACTACAAAAATGAACTAGCTAGAGGAGGATTTTGGAGGACTATTTTTTCTTCTCAATGCCTTCCCCCTTTCCTACTCCTCAAACCCTTCCTCTCCCTTCCCCTCCTAACTCACAAACAGACCATAAATCTCTAACATGGCACAGTATATATACATGAAATGGCTTACTCCATCCCTTTATGGTGCAACTTATTGTATATGTTTAACTCTTCTTTTTATAGACCATATCATGTCGCTACAAAAAAATTGAAATCGGTTATGGATAAATTCGTCGCTAAAATAATTAATGACAAAATTAATGACTTAACAGAAGTCGTCAAAAAAAAATGATGTTAAAATTGAACGACAAAATTTATGTTCCATCACAATCAGTGATAGAAAGAACTTCGCCGCTAACAACGACGGATGGTATCCATCACTGAGGAATTTGTCGCTAATTCCATTGTTCAATTTATTTTAAATTTAATGATAGAATTAGCGACAATTTTTTTTTTGCAAAGGATATCATTCGTCATTAATTTTAGCATCGTGTTTAGCGACGAACTGTTCAACGATGAATGATCTTCGTTGCTATGTTCAAAGGAAAACTTTTACGATGGATTTTACGACGAGATTTGAAACGATGAGCATAATCTATCACTAAATCCATCGTTGAATAACAAGCAACCTAATACCATAAATCATGGCACAATTTGCCACAGTTTGTGACGGATGTATTTTTGTCACTAATTTTCGCCGCTAATTTCAACATTTTTGGTAGTGGGTCACCTCACTAATTTTTACTTTATATTATTTTAAACAACTCAACATTATGATGGTGCAACTTTCATCAAATGTGTCACAAAAGAGTCTTATTTGCATGTGGATATCATATCATTTACTCTAATAATTAATGATGCAACTCAATAAGAACCAATTCTTATTTTTAAGAACTAGTTAAACAACTCTCAATTGAAGTTGCTTTTACATCTTATAAACGGCTTTTGCTAAGATTACTCTTTGTATTCAATTAACTCATTCATTTGTGTATTGCTTAACTCATTCAATTAACTTATGATAGTCAATTTTTTGGTTTTTAAGGGAGGGGATACAGATGTATTACTTAAATTGCAGGGAGTCAGGGGTGTTTTTTTATTTATTTCTTCTACTTTTTTTTATTACCCTACTTTCTGGTTATAAAGACCAATTTATAAATTTTAGTATGTTTACGTAATGAGTTAATTATTTATTTTAGGCTTAATTGCACTTTTGGTCATCATATTTTAGTGCTTGGGCGAATTGGTCCCCTAGTTTTTTTCTTCCACTCGATTTTAGTCCACACATTTTAAAAATGTGCAATGGTCCATCTGTATGTTAACATTCAATAGTTAATGGTTTATCTAACGTGGCTTATGATATTCTAACCAGACTTATGCTTTTTAACAAGTGGTGCCATAAGTGAATGCCGATTTGGATGTTAACTTAACGAATATTGAACTAAGATTGCACATTTTTGAAATGCATGGATTAAAATCAAATGAAAAAAACTAGGGGATCAAAATCGCCCAAACACTAAAATAGGGGGACCAAAATTGCAATTAAACAATTCTTTTATAATGCAGTAATAAAGCTTTCCTGATAAAAAATATTTTATGCTATTAATCAATCAGAAATCATCGTATATGTGACTTGTAAAATAGTTATAATAAAAGTCAAACATTTTTAATGATGAGTCAATTTATGATTGGTTGACAATATAAAAAATACATTTACACTAACAATACATGTCAATTAAATCTTAAAAAATAACATTTTTATCTTGATTATTGATTATAATCATAACATTAACTCTCACTAATTACTTTTATTTAATTTATATAAGCTAAGACAAAAGCTCTTAAGCTTATGATTTTTGTATGGAAGAAAAATGCTTAGGCAAGTTCGTATAATTATTTTTTAATCCATTTATAGGAGATGTTTGCTGCTGGTGGCGAAACAACATCAAATGTTATGGTGTGGGGGATGTCAGAAATGATAAAGAAACCAAAAGTTATGGAACAAGCACAAGCTGAGGTAAGAAGGGTGTATGCTGGCAAGGGATACGTGGATGAGTCAGGGTTACACCAGTTGATATACTTAAAGTCCGTGATAAAAGAAACCTTGAGACTACACCCTCCTGTGCCATTGTTATTGCCAAGGGAAAATAGGGAGAGATGCAAAATTAATGGATATGATATTCCAGCTAAGTCCAACGTCTTAATCAACGTTTGGGCAATTGGAAGAGATCCCAAGTACTGGACCGAAGCTGAGAGTTTTAAGCCCGAGAGATTTCTTAGCACATCCGTCGATTACAAATGCTCAGACTTTGAATTTCTCCCATTTGGTGCTGGAAGGAGGATGTGCCCGGGCATTACATTTGCATCTCCTAACATGGAGTTGGCACTTGCCCAGTTACTTTACCATTTTGATTGGAAGCTTCCCAATGGAATGAAAAATGAAGAACTTGACATGACTGAAACATCTTGGATAAGTATTAAAAGAAAAAATGACCTCTGCTTGATTCCCAATATTACTCGTATGCCTTAATATGTATTACCTAAACTACAAATGTCATAAACATTTGAATAATGCTTACTGTATATGAGTAGCAAGCGTATCTCCTCGTATGTTTGAGGTGGTAGAATTAGAGACTTGTGTGAGCATTTGAAAAATAAGGTAGAACCAACATTGTATATAACGAGAGAATGAAATGATGTATAATTGTACGTCAATGTTAATTTTATTAATTATTTAAGTTTCCTTTTACTAAATTTAGTACTGTGTAATTCGGTAACGGCATTAATTAACTTGCATTTTTTTTTGTGGATCATTAACTTGATTTACTTATGATAAATTTAGTCCACCTTGATGTATATATATTGTATAAAGTGGTTCTTTTAACTTAGCAAGTGTAATTGTTGATGCACACAATTGCACTTAAAGTAGTATGTCGCATTGATAATAAAGAAATTGAAGTTCAAGTATGGAACTCATAAATTTCAGCTCTTTTTATTTCCTTCGATTTTCAACACAACCAAACATAGTGGTATAAGTCGAATAACAGTGGAAAGGTAACAAATGATGATAAAAGTGTCAAATCATGGCATTTAGTGTACGTGTGTCGTGTGGTGTGCGGAGCAAAATTGATAAGTGCACCAAATCGCTAATTATAGTATAAAATATCATCCTCAAGGATTGAACTGTTAACTACTAACGTACCAACTCAACTTCGTTTGAGCGACCAGAATATTTAGAATTGGCTTTCGCCAATTAGCAAGAACAGAAATTCAACAAAGACAGAAAATATTTTTGTTATTTTCAATTGAGAAAATAAAGCAACAGAAAGTTGGTTTGAAAACAGCCAATGAGAAATTGTTAGAGGATCGATTTCCCTGCCTTTCCTACTTGTTCAATCCTGGAAATTAACTTGAACAGTTTATTCAAGAAGCTGAGTTTTTATTATTTACCCCCTAATTCCTTAGGTTGATAAACCTTCCTGCCTAAATTACTAATTCAATTCCTTGAGTATTAGCAAATTATCAAAAGCATTCAGACTGATTACAACCCAAAAATGCTAATTTGATTATGTTCTTATTCATAAGCAACACGTGCAAATCGTTCATTCACAAACAACAACTATGAATTCGAATTTCCCAATTGCAAATTCATAGAGTAGATAAACATGAAAACAGTGAATAAACTCTTGAAATTAAACAAACCAAACAAGGTCGAAATCCAGAATTAAAACAAGTTATCCAGGCAGTTCCATCTACCTCTAACAAAAGAGAATTAGCTAGACATAATAGAAATAGAACAAACAGATGAAGAAGAAGAAAGCAAGGTAGTCATCATGAGTCTCTACTCGTCAGCTTCAACTCTCTTGATTGCTCCCTTTTCTCCTCCTCAAAACTATGTAGCTCTCTGTGTAAGAATCTCTCTCCAAAAACTCCATGTATTGTCTGAACTCTGCCTTCTTTGCCTTGCACGAATGTATTCTTTTTCAGCAATGTAACCGCCACGCTCAAGCGTGGCATTCCTAGCGCTTAGCATGCCAGGTGCTTGAACGTGGCTAAGCCCATGCTTAAGCGTGGTTGCCCTGTTCCAGAAACGCTCCAAACTGCTCAACTGCTCATTAAGACACCATAAACACAGCATAAAAACTAATAAAAGCAAAAATAAAACTAACTACGAAATTAAGAAAATTAAAATAGAAAAATAACCTACAACTAATAAAAATTAATCAAAAACTAATTAAAATTAACATCCTATTAACTACAAATTAAGATTCATCATGATGTTATGGAAACTTACTATTCCCTTTTTTTTTACTCACGCTAATTAGTCATTATGGACCGAGTGAGCCCTCGAAGTATTCCCTTTTGAAGCTTAGTGGAAATTTGAAAGAGGAAAAAAAAGAGAGAGAAAAAAATGTGGTTGTATGGGTTCGTCATATGGAGTCCAATCCTCTCCAGTTATTATCCCTCCTATTGGAACCATCCAGTAAATGGAGAGGATCCCATTCCTCGTCATGTGCACTTGAGGTCTCAAGCTGCTTTCTCGATAGGGTTGGGTATACCTAATTCCAGAATAAGGCAAATCATTGTTGCTACCCCATACCTGTTTTCTTATAGTGTTGAAAACTCCTTAAAACTTATAGTATGTTCTGTTTCACATAAATAATTGATAAACTAGTTTCTAGTTAATAAGCTAGTTTTTAACTGAAAACTTATAGTTAACAGCTAACTGAATTTAAAACGTTTGGTAAAATTAACTTTTGAAGTAACTTATAAGTATAAAATGACAAAAAATGATATGTTTATATGATTTTTATATGAATTATTTTAAAAATTTAATTAAAGCTTTATAATTTTTTATAAACATTATATTATAAAGAATGAGTAATTTAATTTTAAGATCCTTTTAATTTATAATATGCGGAATAAAATTAATAATACTTTTAATACTTTAATTTATTTCAAATTATTTATCATCTTAAATTAGAATATTATTATTTTTATTTATTTTAAAATATTTTTATTAAATAATATAAATAAAATGATACGTTTAGATATTTTCTTTTATAAGTTTTATTTTATGAGGTAAAAGTATAAGTTTATAAAAATAATTATAAAGTATAAACTAATGAAATAAGCTTGTTTATTAAATTTATTAAAAAAAAATTGTTTATCAAACATTTATACTGTTTGTCTTTTGGATTGATCCTACATGTGCTATCTAATAGATAACACAAGACCATGTCAAGGATAAGCCGGTGCAGTTCAAATGAGCAGTTCAATTTGTATTTCTGATTGTTATTTGTTAAGATTGTATAGCTGTAATGTTAGCTGTATCAGATCCATATTATTAGGCTTTAGTTGCTCCTCTTTAAATTCATTTGAATTCCTTTTGTATCTATATATAGCAGATTGTAATCTGATGAGAATAACAGATTGATGCATTCCTTTTATGGTATCAAGAGCTTTAGCTTAACAGCAAAAAAAAAATTTCGATCCTTTTTTCTTTCATCATGAGTTCCACCTCTTCTGAAACTGAGACCAACCCTACCAATACTCTCTCTTCCTCTACCGATAAGCTGGTTGCTCTCAATGTTGGTTCCCAGCTATATATCAAACTTGAGGGAGATAATTATCCAGCTTGGAGGATCCAGTTCCTTGCTCTCCTCACAGGCTATGACCTTATGGGATATGTCGATGGAAGCACTCCTTGTCCATCAAAACACTTGGAGAACAATACCACTGCTGTCAATCCAGCCTTCACTCACTGGACTCGACAGGATCAACTCATTTTACATGGTATTGTTTCTTCTGTTGTCGCAACTGTGGTAACTCACCTTGGCACTGTCAAGACTGCAAAACAAGCCTGGGATATCCTTAAAACAATGTATGCTGGGAGATCCAGAGTTCGTGTCATGGCTCTCAAGCAGCGAATCTCCACTTTCACCAAAGGTACTCAATCCATGGCTACTTATCTTGGAGGCATTAAAGCCATTTCTGATGAATTATCTATTATTGATCATCCACTTGATGACACTGATCTAGTTATTCACACTTTAAATGGTTTGCGTGTTGAATATCGTGAGATCTCAGTAGCTCTTCGCAGCAGAGAATCTCCCATTGTTTTTGCTGAACTTCATGAGAAACTCATGGAGGAGAATCTAAAGCCCAAGTACTTCGCAGTCAGGTGCAATTTACAGTATTCCTTGGGCTCATATTAATATTTTGTTTGCTTAAAAAGAAAAACAATGAGGTGTAATGGTGGACCAAAGAATTCGACCTCGTCCCAGGTTCTTGTTTCCTTAAAGAAATCTCCAAACGGACCGTTTTTGGATTTCTTGTTCCAAATGATGAACCCCTAACTTGTTGCAGGTTGTAGACAATACAATAATGCGACTGCAAGAATTGTTCTCAAAATCCAAACAAAGCATGAAATGCCATTTGGAAGGAGAAAGGATTGACAAAGATTTGCGGAAGTTAACAGTATTTAGGTTTTTTTTTCTCTAAAAATTTGCATTCCAAAATCTGACCCTGAAAAATAACTATAAAGTATAAACAACGAAAATAGTGTATATTGTATAACGAGATAGATAATACTCAAATTCAGCTGTAATTTTTTTTTTTTGCTTAATTGCAGTTTTGGTCCCCTATTATTGATCATGTCCAATTTTAGTCCCTGGAGTTTTTTTTTTGTGCACATTTAGTCCCCTGTTTTTTTAATGTTGCAAATTTGATCATTTGGTCAAATTGTGTCAATTTTTTCAATGATCAACAAAGAGGAATCACTTCTCTAAGCACACACAACCTCTGGTTGATGTTCTCCCTCCTCTGCGTCTCCGATTCAACATGATTCAGTGGTTCCTCTCTGCTATTTACCGGTTTTGTCGCTCCTTCTCGGGACCTTTTCTTTTTTCCACAACATGATCATTTACCACAAAAGCTCAAAAAGAGGTTCCATACGCTTAGAGCAGTGATTTTGTGTGCTTACACGAGTGGTTCCTCTATGTTGATCATTGAAAAATTGATGGACATTAACAAAAGGACCAAAATTGCAACATTGAAAAACAGATGGATCAAATGTGTACAAAAAAAATTTTAGGAGCAAAATCACACATGACCAATAGTAGGGGACCAAAACTGTAATTAAGCCTTTTTTTTTTTTTACTGATATTCAGTAGTATTGATAAACTCATAGAAACTAGAGTAGATTCAACACTTGATTGAGCAACTTAGGTTCAAATTTAAGTAGGGTGATATTACTCACAAAGATAATTCTCAGATGATATTTCATTTGACGCATTTTGTTTACTACGTATTTCTAAATACATATATATCTAAAGTGTTATATATGACTCATAATATGAGTGAAAAACAATCTCAGATTTTATCATTTGGCAATCCCATTTCCCCTTCCGGGGTTGTCGCTGTTTGCGTAATAATTACAGCAGCTCTAACGGACTCATCTATTAGTATTCCATTATTGCAAACCACAATCAACCATAGTCCAACCTATGGTGCTTTTGGAGTTTGGAGTTTGCATTAAATGAGTCTAATGACCAAGTGATATATATACGGCTGTAATTAAATGGCAACATTCTTTTATTCAATTGAAAAATAATAATTAAAATACAACTTAAATAACAAATTGCGTAGACGTGATCATCAAGGACTAGATCACTCGTTGCGTGGATTTTGAGGGGCACCGCAACATATTCAGGATTTAATAAAATTTGTAATTGAGCCTAACTCAACCCCAAAAGCGATCATTCAGGTCAGTACACTCTCTGTGTTATTCATGCACAATAGCACAATTTGTCCAATCCTAAACAGGTTGGAACTAGACTTTCCCAGAGGGAGGATTTTGCAATTAACTTCTCTAAATCTCTAACATGACACGTTATATACATGAAATGGCTTACTGCATCCCCTTATGGTGTAACTTATTGGATTTGCTTAACTCCTATTTTTCATAGACCATATCATGTCACTACAAAAAAAAAAAAAAATTGAAATCAGCGATGGACAAATCCGTCGCTAAAATAAATTAACGACCAAATTTATGTTCTGTCGCAATTAGTGACAAAAGGAACTTTGCTGCTAACAGCGATGGATGGTATCCATCACTGATGAATTTGTCGCTAATTCCATTGTTCAATTTATTTTAAATTTAATGACAAAATTAGCTTTAATTTTTTCTGCAAAGGATATTATTCGTCATTAATTTTGTCGTTAAATCTAAATAAAAAAATGATGATGAATTTGGCGACGAAAAAATTAGCTAAGCCATATGACCATCGCTAATTTTGTTGTTAAATTGAAATAAAAATAGCGACGGTTTAGCAACGGGCTGTTTAACGATGAATAATCTTCATCGCTATGTTCAAAGGAAAACTTTTGCGAAGGATTTTACGATGATATTTTAAACGACGAGCATAATCTATCACTAAATCCATCGCTAAATAACAAACAACCTAATACCATAAATCATAGCACAATCTGCCACAGTTTGCGACGGATGTGGTTCCGTCACTAATTTTCATCGTTAATTCCAGCATTTTTAGTAGTGTGTCACTTCACTACTTTTTTTTTTCCTTTTTTGGTAGAAATAAAAGTTTAGGTGAGTTGGGTCTCGGGGGCTCACCAGGGCCAGGGCAGGCCTCAAGGCTCAAAGAGCGCTTACAGAGGTACTTACAGATTACCCACCAACGAGATTCTCACATCGGCAGTGGGATTCGAACCCACAACCTTATGGGTTATGAGCCTTATCCTTACCAACTGGACCAACCTTCGTTGGCCACTAGCTTTTACTTTATATATTTTAAGCAACTCAACATTCTGATGGTGCAACTTTCATCAATTGTGTCACACAAGTTACCTCACATCCTTATTTGCATTTATTTATTAATATTTCTCATTTTTATTGGGGTTTAATATAAAAATAAGTTGATTATTGAAGCAAGAGTATTATTTATATGTGGATATGATATGATTTACTCTGATAATGAATGATGCAACTTAATAAGAACCAATTCTTCTTTTTTAAAAACTAGTTAAACAACTCACATCTGGGATATGATATCATTTGCTCTTACATCTTGTAAACGGCTTTTGCTAAGATTACTTTGTATTCAATTGACTCATTCGTTTTATTCGAAATGGTATTTTGTCATATCAAAATAAGTAAATTTTAAACACTCAATTCATGGTTGATCCTTATTCAGATAAAAGTATTATATCATATTTATAATGACCAATTTATAAATTTCAGTATGTTTATGTAATGAGTTAATTACTTTATTTCTTTCAGGTATAATTGCATTTTTGGTCCCCATATTTAGTGCTTGGGCAATTTTGATCCCTAGTTTTTTTTTTTGTTCGATTTTAGTCCACACAATTTAAAATGAGCAATTTTGGTCCATCTATATGTTAACATCCAATAGCTAATGATGTATCTAACGTGGCTTATGATATGCTAACCTATGTTTTCTAATAAGTGGTGCCATATGTGAATAACGATAACATTTTTATGAAAGAAAAATATATTTACACTAACAATACATGTCATTTAAATCCTAAAAAATAACATTTTTATCTTGATTATTGATTATAATCATAACATTAAAGAAATAACTCTCACTGTTTATTTTTATTTAATTTATATAAGCTAAGACAGAAGCTCCTAAACTTATGATTTTTCTATGAAAGAAAAATGCTTAGGCAACTTCATATAACAGTTTATTAATCCATTTATAGGAGATGTTTGCTGCTGGTGGCGAAACAACATCAAGTGTTGTGGTGTGGGGGATGTCAGAAATGATAAGGAAACCAAAAGTTATGGAACAAGCACAAGCTGAAGTAAGAAGGGTGTATGCTAGCAAGGGATACGTGGATGAGTCAGAGTTGCACCAGTTGATATACTTAAAGTCCGTGATCAAAGAAACCTTGAGACTGCACCCACCTGTGCCATTGTTACCAAGAGAAAATAGGGAGAGATGCAAAATCAATGGATACGATATACCAGCTAAGTCCAAGATCTTAATCAACGTTTGAGAAATTGGAAAAGATCCCAAGTCTTGGACTGAAGCTGAGAGTTTTAAGCCTGAGAGATTTCTTAACACCTTCGTTGATTACAAAGGCACAAACTTTGAATTTCTCCCATTTGGTGCTGGAAGAAGGATGTGCCCGAGCATTACATTTGCCACTCCCAACATGGACCCAGTTACTTTACCATTTTGATTGGAAGCTTCCTAATGGAATGAAGAATGAAGAACTTGACATGGCCGAAACATCTGGGGTAAGTATTAAAAGAAAAATTGACCTCTGCTTGATTCCCAATATTACTCGTATGCCTTAATATGTATTACCTAAACTACCAATGTCATAAACAGTTGAACAATGCTTACTATATATGAGTAGCAAGCATACCTCCTCCATATGTTTGAGGTGGTAGAATTGGAGATGTTTGTGAGAATTTGAAAAATAAGGTAGAACCAATACTGAGAATGAAATGATTTATAAGTGTATGTCAGTATTTTATTAATTATTTAAGTTTTCTTTTACTAAATTCAGTACTTTGTAATTCGGTAACCGCTATAATAAACTTTTTTTTTTTTGACTGGTGGATCGTTAACTTGATTTACTTATGATAAATTCAGTCCACCTTGCTATATAGATTGTATAAATTAAGTGGTTATTTTAACTTAGCAAGTGTAATATTTTATGCACACGAATTGCACTTAAGGTAGTATATGTCATGCTGATAATAAAGAAATTGAAGTTCAAGTATGGAACTCATAAATCTCATCTCTTTTTCTTTCCTTCAATTTTTAGCACAACCAAACATAGCGGTATAAGTAGAATAGCAACGGAAAGGTAACAAATGATGATGAAAGCGTCAAATCGTGGCATTTAGTGTACTTGTGGTGTTCTGGAATAACCGTGGGTGTGAACCTGGGTTAGGCTGCGAGATTGGGGGAATACCGCCCCTATTCTTTCATACTTTCGGGTAGTGAGATGAGAGAGAAAGAGTGGGAGAGAAATAGGGTGGATTCTAGCATGAAGACCATGTTTTATGGGTATACCAGTATACCACTAAATGACCTATTTTTTTATTGGAAAATACAGTTTTACCCTTATCTACCTCCTTCACATCAACCTCAACCACCACTGTCGTCACGCCCTCAACCCCTCCGACCACCCTACTGCCACCGCCGTCGTCACGCCCTCAACCCCTCCGACCACCAACCTCTGGCCCCTTACCTGCCTCCCTCTGCCGCCTCCCTTCTCTCTCCTCCCTCTCTCTCCTTCAACAACCTCAACTCTTCCCTTCCATCCACTGTCTTTGCCGCCGGCTTCACTCGCCTCCGCCACCCAGCGACTCGAACGCAGATCAGGCAGCGGAACTCTCAGATCTGACTCGAACTCTTAGGCAACCCACCACTCGCCTCCGCCACCTCTACCTCTCCCAAAACCTTGTCGTCGAACGCATCAGATCTGGTTGCGTAGCTATGTTCTATGGCGTGGCGGCGTTGTTTGCAAATCTGCGAAACAGGGAGGGGGTTGCACGGCGAGATAAGCGTGGCAGTGGCGATTCATGGTGGTCCGGTCAGAGGCGTGGCGGTGTGGCTGCTTGGCGTTAGTACACGGCTAAGGAAGCGTCGTTCGTGGCGAAGCGAGGTAGCAACGATTATGGTTCCAGAGGAGACGCAGGCGGAAGATGTTGGTGAAGGATTGGAGGTTGTGGTTCCAGAGGAGCGTGGACTAGAGGCATTCTTCTTGTGGGTGGAGAGGTAGGGGCGCGTGAGGGAGATATGGCTGCTGGTTGGAGGAGGGTTTGGACGGTGGGAGGGGAGGGGTCAAGGGTAATGTGGTGTTTTTCAAAAAAATTTGTTTTTAATTTTTTTTTTTGCTTCAATAAATCTGGACTGTCCATTTATTTAATTATTATATCCAACGGTTTAAAATCGTCCATAATAAAAAACTTAGAGGTATACCGGTATACTAGTAAAACTGGTACTTCATGCTAGAATCCACCGAGAAACAGAGAGAGGGAATGGTTTGCTGGCAGAAGAAATCAATAGGTTTAAATAAGTTTTTGGTCCCTGTAAAATATACCAATTTTGGTTTCAGTCCCTGTAAAATTTTTCCTTAGGATTTGGTCCCTATACTTTTAAAATTTTTGGAAATAGTCCCTACAGTCATCTCTCTCTGTTAACTGCTGACGTGGCAAACGGAATGCCACGTCAGCAGGGACCATTTCCAAAATTTTTGAAAATACAGGGACGAAATCCTAAGACAAAATTTACAGGGACTAAAACCAAAATTTGTGAACTTTGCAGGGACCAAAAACTTACTTAAACAAAAAAATCTATTTTCTAACCAAACTTCAAAGCAAGTCATATAGGGACAGGAAACTTCCAGATGAAGGGATTTGTCAATTTGTCAATCGAAAAAGTGGTTTGGATTGGTTTTCACTAGGAGATCCAAAATTCGATCCAATCCAATGTAAAAAAAGCTGTTTTTTCAGTTTGGTTTTTCTGTTCGGTTTTTACGGTTTGGATCGGTTGATGAATACCCCTATTTTCTCTGTATATTCTAGCCAAATTTTACCAAGGTTAAAATTATCAAAGTTCTTAATCTGGTATGATTTTTAGTACTTAAGAGTATCGAGGTAATTTTATTTTCCTACCCGACTTGCTATGAAATTTGGCAAGAAAATAGAAACAAAATCATACATTATGGACCACATGGTTAGAATTTCTAAATTCCTTCATTTTGTTAGATATCTACTATTCACGGTACCGATGTAATTTTTTGTTCATGTCCGACTTGCTCCAAAATTTGGCTACAAAATAGAAAAAAATCATACATTAGAGCCACAAGTTTCAAATTGACAAATCCCTTCTTCGGGAAGTTTCCTGCCACTATACGACTTGCTCTGAAGTTTGGCTAGAATATAGAATTTTTTTTGTTTAAATAAGTTTTTGGTCCCTGCAAAGTTAACAAATTTTGGTTTTAGTCCCTGTAAATTTTGTCTTAGGATTTCGTCCCTGTATTTTCAAAAATTTTGGAAATGGTCCCTGCTGACGGGACATTCCGTTTGCCACGTCAGCAGTTAACGGAGACAGATGACGGTATGGACTATTTCCAAAATTTTTGAAAGTATAGGGATGAAATCCTAAGGAAAATTTTTGCAGGGACTAAAACCAAAATTGCTGTATTTTGCAGGGACCAAAAACTTATTTAAACCAAATCAATATGATAACTATGTGGATAATCCGAGGCAAGGTTTTCATAGGAGAGAACCTAGGAGAAGTGTTTCTTGTAGGGACAAGCCCATTCTTCTTCACTAACTTTCCTGATACTTTTGGAGTAGAGGCTATGTGAAAAGTCTTTAGCAAGTATGGGAAGGTTATGGATATTTACATACCTCCTAGGAGGAATAAACAAGGCAACAAGTTTGGCTTTGTCAGGTTCTCCAATGTTCAACACTCAAAGAAAATGGAGCGGCAGCTAGATACAATATTGATTGGAAGACAAAAATTGAATGCAAATATTCCTAGGTTCTAGAGAGAAACTAGAGAACAAGTTATCAAGGAAAATTACTGTTTAATAATGAAAATATGGTTCGCGGTGGTTTTTTTTTTTTTATAAGCCAAAATTTTATTTATTATAGGTACAAAAGGTACTCAAACCTGAATACAAAGATAAAAGTGACTAAAGATAAAATATCAACCCAGCTCAAAAGGCTCCAACTAGGTTGATAAAATAGCAAAAATCCCATAGCAACCACAATAGTACCACCAAATCAAAGTTCCTGTATACATCCATAGAACCAAAAAATTATAATGTTCACCCTAGAAACTACATCAGATTTGCCCAACGAGTGGTTCGTGGTGGTCTGTCTTATGCAAAAGTAGTATCAAGGGTTGATACTAATATCTCTGGGACTGGAAAAAATTTAGAAACGAAATTCATATTAGGGGCTAATACTGAAGATGATAGGCGCAGAAAAAGTAAAGAGGTGGAAAAGAAGAAAAATCAAAAGAAAAAGTTAAGGAGCTGGATGATTGCCCCAAGGCCTTTGTAAGTTGTAGGCATTTAACTTAGTAATTAAAAAAGAGAAAAGCATGAAGAGAATGACATGTGTATTTGGAGATGTGAGAAGCTCGAGCCAAAAACATTTTCATATATATATATATATATTATAGATTATAGATAAGATATGAATTATTGAAGCAAAATAATAATAGGGCTCCCTAGCATGGTTCATAATTGAATAAAATCCGTGTTTTGAGGTCAATGCACTTTTTGTTACAGAGAAAAGGCATTTCAATTAGCTGCTGCATCTTTAAACTCCAAAATCCTTGCAGTGTTCTATATCAAAAAGATCCAAACGTGGTAGACTTCTAGCGAAAATGGTAGAAAAGATATACTTCAACTTTCTACAACCACTTACTTTTTTAAGTAAATATTTTGAAGCCTACCCATGTAAAAAAAAAAATACTCAGGTTAAGGATTCAAAACTACATTCTATTGAAGACAAATCTGCACCACCATAATGTCCCTGAAATTTGTAAAAGCACCCCTTTTTTTCATCAGAAATTTGTAAAAGCACCGGATTTCGGGTTGCCGTAAAATTTTCCTATATTCATTATATTCAGTAGGTTAGAAGTCAGAATTGTTGGACGGATGTCGGACGATTTATATTTTAAGCTTGATAAATTGGATTTAAAAAATAAACTCAAAATGTGTATTGCTCGATTTTTTTCCAACGATTCTGATCTATTTAATTAGGGGTGTAAGCGGACCAGGGTCAAACCGACCAACCCGAATCGAACCGGGGTCAAGCAGTACAAAAATAATTTCACGGTTTCGCCTCACTGTGACTCATAGTTTGTTTTTACACTAATAAATCATTAAAATAATAATATTTCTCAACAATTCTTATTTTTTCCAACTAAAATTTTACATTAATATTATATTCCAATATTTCTCCATTAAATATTGAATATAATTTTTAAAGCTTCTTAAAGCTTTTATCTGGTTAATTGATTGGGTACTGACCACTGTCAGGCTTCTCAAATCTCAAACAAACATTCCATAACAATATCATAGCAATATTCCTAGGTAAATCATGCATCACAACATCATTATATGACTGCAACTAAACACTTAACCTCAAATAAATAAACACAGATATAAATAACACAACTTAAAACAAGTCAAGCAAAACACCACAACCACAGATAGCACGTAGCCATCGGATAAATCCCTCAGGCAATCCCCTCTTACCTCTTGAAGATTCAAGCTTTTGATTAAAACTTTGACACGAATCCGGAAACAGCGACACACGTACAAGGCACACGTCTTTATCCTTCAACATTCACAACTCAACCAATCAAAATCAAACAAATACAATCACCTAAACACTAAGGTTAGGTCACGGCCTCACTAGGGTTTTGTGACTAAAAAAAACATTCCTAAAATTGTTTAAGCCTTTGGATTAATGATCCTTAAGTACTTAAGACATAAACCATGATTATTTGACAAGGATTTTGAATCAAATTCTCCTAACCCACATAGTTAGGGTTTCGGCCTTCACATGAAAAATAGGCTAGGAATTTGAGACAACACTTTGGATCCAACATATACATGATATGAAAAGATGAAATCCAAGTTCATTTACCAAAGAAATCAAACAAAATCTCCTTCACCCACTTATACATAGGTTCGGTCTTCAATGGAAAAGTGAGGAGGAAATGTTTGTTTGATTCAAACTCTTGGATCTATAATATATACATGAATACAAGATCATAGAAATTGATTTCATATTTTTAAGATTTTTCTATGATTTTCTATGGATTTTCAAACTTCTAGATCTAAGAATTGAGAAAATTGAATAAGGCATTGAATCATGAAAATATATGAAGAACGTAATGTTTAATGATGATGAGGATCAAGGATTACCTCTTGGAAATGGAAAAAGTGCAAGGAATTACCAAGTTGTTTCACAAAGTAAGCTTATGGAAACTTAGAGTTTTTGTAAAAATGGTGAAAGCTTCATGATGAAGATGATGAAGGCCTTAAATAGAAGTGGGATGATCTCTTGGAGAGGGCTTTGGGCCGTGAGCAACTAGGGAGAAAAGGGTCCAAGCATAATATTTTAGGGACATAATTGTAATATTATACAATGGCATTTTTGTAATTAAAACCAACCTTAAGGACATAATTGTAAAATCCCTAAAATGTCATCATTACTAAGGTGAGTCACCTATATGACTCGCCCCTTGTGAGTCACCACTTGTCTCCATCTATTGAATGTCGGATTTTGTCTCTGCACGTCCTTTTCGGCTCCGTCGATTACCCGATTAGGGTTTCCGTCTGATTTCCGATCGAAAATTCTCAAAATAACCAAACTCGTTGTAAATATGTTTTAAACGTAATTCATTTCGTTCACGAGTCAAAATTAGGTTTTCTGATCATTAAAATCTTATTGTCAGTGAAATCACCGACTGTTTTCCGTATGAACTTTTACCAAAATTCATCCGACTGAACATAATATTTCATTTTTGATTAGAAATTTGGAAATTAGAATTCCTCACGGACAAAATAAAAAAAATCTACAATTTCAGTTATTGGATCAAATTAGGGTTTTATGCCGGTATAAAATTATACTGTCAGTAAAACGCATACCGGTTTCCGTCTGAATTTTAAACCCAAAATTTCACCGTATACTTATAAAAATAAGTATAATATGAATATGACTTTAGTTTTTTCCAAAATCATTTTCTAAGTATCGAATAAAAATATAAACATATTTATATAATTTTCGATATAAGAAAGTAGCGAAAAGTCGGGGTGTTACAGACTACCCCTCTTAAAAAAATTTTGTCCTCGAAATTTCGTGACACGAAGCTAGACATAGGCTAACTCAAATATTTCACACAATAGAATGCGTTGAGTCTGAATTAAAAGTATAGTTAAAAGATTACCGTCGTAGTTTGAAGCCTCAGTTCCCCTCACATTATAAATTCTACCCGTAGTCGTCGGTTTATTAGTGCTGGTGTTATTGACAGTAGGTCCACGCCTTAGAGCATTGCAATCCCTCGACAGATGTCCAACTTGATCACAATTAAAGCACTTCATTCCCCTCACTGGGCATTTGTCAGCCATATGATTTTGGTCTCCACATTTGTAACACCTCCTAACTTGACCTCGGTTTTGGCGTTGTTGACCTCCACTTCCTGACTCAGAATTATTGGGACGATGATGTTGCTGATTTTGGTTATTTCCTGGTGGTCGGAAATAAGGTTCATTCTGCACTTGTTTTTCTTTTTGGTTCTGGAATTGACCCTTCGATCTAGTCGGTCCTCCTACAGTTCCTATGTTGTCTCTTTCTTTCCTAATCAGCTCTATTTTTCTACACTTCTCGACTAAGGCTTGGAAATTCCGAATTTCTAATGGTAACACTGATTCTTTAATCTCGAAACACAGTCCCCCTCGAAACACTCGCACTTCCAATCCTCGTCTGGATTATTCTGGAAAAAACGAAAATACTTGGCAAGCGATTCAAACCTTGCCGCATATTCTCCGACAGTTAAATCTCTCTGCTGAAGTCGCAGAAATTCTTTCTCCTTCTCCGCTCGCGTACTTTGAGGAAAATACCTGTTCAAGAACCTGTTTCGGAATACTTCCCAAGTAATCAACTGATTCTCTGCTTCCAGCAGCTGTTGGGTGCCTTTCCACCAATACTTAGCATCACCAACCAACAGAAATGTAGCATAAGATACCTTCACTCCCTCTGGACTGTGTATGAGTTCGAAGATCTTCTCTAGCTCATGAATCCATAAATCAGCTTTGACAGGATCCACGTCTCCATGGAATTGTGATGGTTCCTGACGCCTAAAAGCAGTTAGATTTTTGCCTTCAGTTGCCTATTCAGCTCGAGCTTGCTCCTGTTGGTTCTGGGCAGCCATTGTAGCAGTCTGATTTGCAATGGCAGCTGCCATGTGTTCCATAGCCTGTGCTGCATAGTCCACTCCTTCTTCATAATTCTCATTCATGTCACCACGACCGTCTCTACGGCCTCTTCCACGGCCGCGTCCACGTCCTCGTCCACGTCCACCTTCTGGTGTTGGTTCCATAACTGACCTGTCCAGACAAAATCAGTTAGAGCACAACCAGAAAATGAAACGCGTAATTATGTATTAACATTCAGTACTTCTAAGAAGTAATTCAAAGAAGTCCTAATCAGAGAACACACAACATCAACACAATAGACCTATTCCCCAACATTCCCGAAAGACTCGACCAGCTCTGAGTGTAACACCCCCTTGGGCATTACTTTGTAACACGTGAGGAAATAAATTCAAAACATTAATTCGCTGGTTGCTTTCAGAATATAATATTTTCTTAAGTTGTAATCCTGTTTCAAAATGGTGATAAAAAAAATTTCCTTATCTTTTCTTTTTCGACAAACACAACAACAACGTAAATATAAACCTATAGGAATAAATATGTATATAACATCTTACAACTATATTGTGTCATACTGTTTTCACACCTAGACCTTTATAAGAATAGGTCCCCTTATTGAAAACCAACAACATACTAGGAACAAAACCTAAGCTGGTCACACCTATAATACAAACATAATAGTAATAAGTAAACGTCGGCATGCTCCGAGCTAAGGAAACTTCTTCGTATAGTCATCATATCCCTTGAGTGGTTCATCTGGACTCGAATATAAATATATGCACAAGTAGAGAAAACAACAATAAAACTTGTAAGAGTGAGAAACCAATATATGGATTTAACTCGACAATTACATGCACGACACAACAGAAACATATACATTCATGCATTTCCATAAGTAAACAAGTACTCTATCACTGGGTTTCATACCCGATCACAGTCTATTGAAAAACAATGCATGAACACTTCAACTTTCAACGTCTAACTTTTCACTTAATCTCCGGAGATCCCAACACCAACTAAATGAGTTGGTCACGCTCAATTGCCAGGTATATTAGGCACAACGTGGCATGGAAATACCATTCGGCACCATACGTAACAACGTAACCCGAATACCCTATTAAGTTAAATCTGATAAAAGATAAAATCCAAACACATAAAAACAGAAAAAGAAACATAACAGATCACTAGGACCACAACACCACCACCACACGTGGCTACCCCTCTCCGTCGAATCAGAGGCCCTACATCACCGCCATCCACTGCCCACCTCCACCAACGCAGTGAGCCCAGCCACCACTACACAGTTGCTCTGCCAACACCATCATCACCGCAGGCCGGCGCCTCCCACGACCACATCGCCGCAGTTTGTCATTCTCTACCCAGTTCCGGTTTCCCTCCCCGACGTCACCGCGACAACCACTGTTCGCACAGCAACTGTATATCACGTCCATACCTCCAATCGGTCACTGCTTTTCCCTATACCGTCATCGCCGGCCACGCCCAAGCGTTCAGCCACCTCCTCCCCTCCTCTTTGTCTCTGCAGTTGGTAACGTTAAAAAGACCAGAAGCTTGTGTTTTGTTCTTTTATTTTTTTATTTTTTTTTTTTGCTATTATTAAGTCATATGTTATTGGTATGTGATTGGGCTTCAGATCTGTTTTGGGCTTATGATGAGTGTTTGTCTTTTTCTTTTTCTTTTTGTTACTGATGTCTTTCTTTGTGTGGCAAAAAAAAAAAAACATTAAAAAAAGCCTTTCAAATAAATCAAAAAGAATGAAAAATCATTTTAAAAATGATTTCTAGCTCATTGTTTTTAAAAAAATCCTTTTAAAAAAATCAAAAAGATTTTCAATTCTTTCTTTGTTATTGAAAAATCTCTTCAAAATCAAATCTTTGCAAAAAAAATCAAAATCAAAATCAACCAATCAACCAAGCTTTGTTTTTTTAAAGAACTACGTGGCTTTAAGTTTCTCATCGCACCCGGGAATACCTAGGAACAAAATCAATCATTCTGTCAAGCCAAAACTACATTTTCCCCTGTTTTAGGATCTCTTTTATTTTTTTAGCAAATTAAAACATTTGAACTTATGTTATTTAGGGATGTCCTGTGGACTCGGGTGACATGTTTAATTCCTTAGATTTGAGGTTGTCTTGTGGACTTATGTGTCATGTTGAACCTCATTTAGGTTTAATCAACAATAAATTTAAATTGCAAAACTAATAAAGAAATACAAAATATTTAAAAAATAAAATTAGTTCTTTCTTGTAAATAATTTTTGGGGTAAAATAAACATTTAAAAAGTTATTAAAATTTTTGCACAATTAACTTGAGGTACTTTTTTTAAATGGGCGATGTAAGGTGCTAACACCTTCCCTATTTGTAATCGACTCCCGAACTCAAATCTCTACCCTTTTTTAAAGACCAGTTTACCTTAAATAAATGGGTTTACAAGATTTTCCCAATAAAAAATTTTGGTGACGACTCCTCTGTTTTTACCTTCTTTTCACGGTGCCCGAACTGTAACATCCCTGGCTGCTCTATGGTTGACGACTGACCCCACAGACCAACACGGGTCTTTTCAGCATGCTTTGTCCTCACTCACACGCTTCCCGGGAAAACTTCCCAGGAGGTCACCCATCCCAGAATCGCTCCAAGTCAAGCACGCTTAATTGTGGAGTTCTTAAGTGATGGGCTCCCGAAAAGAAGATGCATCTTGTTGGTATAGGTAGTACCAATCAATTCATATAAGCCATCCTTTGCTGTATAGTCCCATACCTACACAGTCTCAGGATCCCTCTCATTCAGGTGTGCTATCGGTTCATTCATGTGTCCCTCCGCCTAGAAGCCTGCCAGGAGCTGCTCCTTGATCATGCCTCTTGCACCGGCGACCACTCCCCTCCCTCGTCAGCCCCGGGTGTCACATGCCCACCAGCTTCCGCATGGTTCGTCCCCAAACCACACCGTACTGGGAGAGGTGCCGCTCTGATACCATTTGTAACATCTCTGGCTGCTCTATGGATTGACGACTGACCCCACAGACCAACACAGGTCTTTTCAGCATGCTTTGTCCTCACTCACACGTTTTCCGGGAAAACTTCCCAGGAGGTCACCCATCCCAGAATCGCTCCAAGTCAAGCACGCTTAATTGTGGAGTTCTTAAGTGATGGGCTCCCGAAAAGAAGATGCATCTTGTTGGTATAGGTAGTACCAATCAATTCATATAAACCATCCTCTACTGTATAGTCCCATACCTATACAGTCTCAGGATCCCTCTCATTCAGGTGTGCTATCGGTTCATTCACGTGTCCCTCCGCCTAGAAGCCTGTCAAGAGCCGCTCCTTGATCATGCCTCTTGCACCGGCGATCACTCCCCGCCCTCGTCAGCCCCGGGTGTCACACGAACGAGACGGTCATGACATGTTGAATAAACATAAACAATTATACACATATTAGATGAAGATTGTTCGTATAAATAATCGATAAATTTGATATTTCACGTATCTCTCACTTTCTTCTCTTTTTCTCTTCTTAATCAAATAAAAGTAAAGAAAATTAAAAAATTCTTCTACATTTCTCTCTTTTCATTTCTGTTTTTCCGTACCCTGATCAAATAAAAGCTTAGGTAGATGTACAGTGTTACTCTTTCTCTCTTACACACATCGCCGAGATTATTTTGAGAGAAATAGAGAATCTTTTGTTTCGTGGTCTCCACGTAGAATTTTTTGTTTGCACTCTAAAATGCCACTGGGAAGGAGATAGGATTGACAAAGAATTGCTTAACAGTATTTAGGTTCTTTCTAAAAATTTGCATTCCAAAATCGACGCATTTTTTAATACGTATTTCTAAATACATATATATCTAACGTGTTATGAGTGAAAAACAATCTCATATATCTCAGATTTCATCATTTGGCAATCCCATTTTCCCTTCCCTGTAAGCATTGCATTCTTACAAACCGCAATCAACCCCTGTCCAACTTATGGTGCGGTTTGTAATTTGAATTGGATATATATTTGGATTATGGGGCTGCTTGAAGTATGGACTATAGGATTCCGTTTGGTTTAGATTTTGATAGAATTGATTTTGGAATAATTGATTTTGAAAGAATTGATTTAAAAAAAATGGAGTTTGAAAAAATTGATTTGTGTTTGGGAATGATATTTTAAAAGTCAGTTTAGAGGAATTGTTTTTGTTTGGATAGAATACAGAAAAATCACTTTTGGGGGTAAATTACTAAAAAGGATATGAGTTATGTATAATTTATCCTTCCCTACTTTTTTGACTTATTGACTTTTAGGGTGGACAATGAATGATGATGGGCAAGGAAGTAAAATACCTTTTTCTGTTTGATATTGCAAACCAGGAAGCTCCTCCCTGCAGCGTTCTCAAAACGTCGTTTCCATATCGTGAAACACACTTCTAGCCAACACATTTTTTACCTAAACACAATTTTTTTTCCTAAACTCTTTTTAATAAACGTAAACGGAGAACGCAGCTCTCGGGAAGCTGAAACTAACAAGCACTAAATGAGTCCAATGACAAAGTGGTATATGTGGCTGTAATTAAATGGCCACATTCTTTTATTCAATTGAATGAAAAAATAATATACAATTTAAATGACAAATTTCGTAGACGTGATCACCAAGGACTAGAGACTAGAGTCAGTCTATGGGCTGGGGACCAGCGTTTCGTTTAGGTTGTGGGGCTGATAAAGAGCCAAAAATGTGGTTGTCAAATGTCAAATCTACGTGACCAGAAATGCTAAGTGTGGCCGTGGAATTTTAAGCCATATAACATCTTTGTTTACTGTTATCACTTATCAGCGTACCGGGTCAACAAATAAAGATTCCATATCCCTTTCATGCACAAATTCCAAAAAAATCGCTGTGTGTTTTCTCTAATGCTGTGTTTGGTTGTAGAAGAGAAAATAAGAGGAAAGAAAGTAAGGGGAAAGAAAGGGAGAGGAAAGAAAAAGAGTGGGAAAATGAGAGGATTATATAGTTGTTTGGTTGGAGAGAAAATGAGTGGAAAGAAAACTAAAACTTTTCTCTCCTCTTATTTGGTTGAGTAGAAAGTGAGAGGAAAGGAAAAAAATATGTTTGTGAAATTACATATACACCCTCATAAAATAATTTAAAAAATAAAACATTTTTGTTTTTAGTCTTTTTGCATAAGGATGTCAGTACTTTCACATTTCCCATGCTTAGATCTCTGTGTCACCCTCAAACCGCGTGTTTTCCTTCAATTTTGAGGGGAAGCAAAAATTAGTGGGTCCCATGCTTAATTTCTCTCCCCTCTCTCTTTTTCCTACAAACCAAACAATGGAAAAGTTCTTGATTAGTGTGTTTTCCATCCAGTTTTTTTCTTTCTACCATGTTTCACTTGTTTCAAACACAGTGTTGGTGATCCAGGTCCGCGGTACTAGTGGCTTAATGCTGTGTTTGGTTGTAGAAGAGAAAATAAGAGGAAAGAAAGTAAGGGGAAAGAAAGGGAGAGGAAAGAAAAAGAGTGGAAAATGAGAGGATTGTATAGTTGTTTGGTTGGAGAGAAAATGAGTGGAAAGGAAACTAAAACTTTTCTCTCCTCTTGTTTGGTTGAGTAGAAAGTGAGAGGAAAGGAAAAAATATGTTTGTGAAATTACATATACACCCTCATAAAATAATTTAAAAAATAAAACATATTTTTGTTTTTAGTCTTTTTGCATAAGGATGTCAGTACTTTCACATTTCCCATGTTTAGATCTCTGTGTCACCCTCAATCCGCGTGTTTTCCTTCAATTTTGAGGGGAAGCAAAAATTAGTGGGTCCCATGCTTAATTTCTCTCCCCTCTCTCTTTTTCCTACAAACCAAACAATGGAAAAGTTCTTGATTAGTGTGTTTTCCATCCAGTTTTTTTCTTTCCACCATGTTTCACTTGTTCCAAACACGGTAAAATTTCAAAATTGGAAAAGCCATTCAAATTCAATATTAATTTTCATTCAGACACGGATTTCCACGCAAACGATTTGCGATAGTTCTGGTTTTGTTAACAGAGCTGTTATTTGGACAACCCAAATACGGGACAACTTGCTACAGTAGCGCTACTGCAGCGCCTTTTTTTTTTTTTCCTTCCAAATTTTGACTTTTTTTAAAAAAAAGAAAAATTTTATTTTTTTCAAAAAGATCCATTAACCAGATAATGAACGGAATTAACCAGATATTTATACCTGATTAACCAGATATTTGCACATACTTAATCAAAAAATTTTCTCAACAAAACCCATTAACCAGATAATGAACCAAATTCACCAGATATTTGTACCCGATTAACTAGATATTTGCACATACTTAACCAAAAATTTTATTTCTCAACAAAACCCATTAACCAGATAATGAACAGAATTCACCAGATATTTGTATCCGATTAACCAGATATTTGCACATACTTAACCAAAATTTTATTTATAAAAAAAACCCATTAACCAGATAATGAACTGAATTCACCAGATATTTGTACCAGATTAACCAGATATTTGTACATACTTAACCAAAAATTTTATTTCTAAAAAAAACCCATTAACCAGATAATGAACATGATTCACCAGATATTTGCACCTGATTAACCAGATATTTGCACATACTTAACCAAAAATTTTATTTCTCAAAAAAACCCATTAACCAGATAATGAACGTGATTCACCGGATATTTATACCTGATTAACCAGATATTTGCACTTACTTAACCAAAAATTTTATTTCTCAAAAAAACCCATTAACCAGATAATGAACCGAATTCACCAGATATTTGTACCTGATTAACCAGATATTTGCACATACTTAAAAAATGTTAGAACAAAAAAAAATGTTTTTTTTTTTAAAATTTCGAAATTTTAAAAAAAAAAAAAAAAGTGAACACTGTAGCGCTACAGTGCAGCACAGTAGCGCTACACTGTGCAACTATACGGGTTGTCCCGTATAGTTGTCAACTTGGGTTGTACAAAAAACATTTCTGTTTTGTTAATAGTTTATTTCCTTGAATAAATACGATGTCCCCGTTTGGAATGAACTAGTTTTTAGCACCCGTGCATTTGCACGGGTAAAATTTCTATTAAATAAATTTCTTTCAAAATTTATAATATTGATAATTAAAAAAATACATTATTACAAAAAATATATAGACGATATTATGCATACATTAATCTTTTTTACGATAGTGTAGAAAAATTTATAGAATGAGTATTTTTTAGCAATACATCACTATATAATTACCAAGCAATATAAAAAACGTTAAACTAATAGCATGTACAATTTAATTTTTTCTTAATACATATAAATTTAAAACTTTATTATAACAATATTAACATTATACTTATTACTTTAATTTACTGTACATTATTTTCATTATCATAATAATTATTATTACTACCACAAATAAAATTATTTACATTATTACTCCATGTATCAAACTCCAAAGCAAAGTAGGTTGCCTGGCCAAATATGGTAACGTCGCCTTCCCATTCATACAAATATTCAAAGTTTTACTATGGAACCATTTTTATGTTTTCCTGACTGCTCCTCAAACCAAACCATTGCGCCACAATGTTTGCAAAACCTGTTCATTCCTCCAAAGTCTAGACGATCTAGAAAAAAGTTTAACAAATCAGTCAACATGTAAAAATAAAAAAGTGGCAAATAAATTAAATTATTATATGCAAATAGACAATAATTACTAAATAAATACCTTCATATTCATCTTCAACAAATAAAGTATTCTCTCGATCATGAACTTGAATATTAGATTAGAAAGTAAATAATAAAAATTAAATATATGATCCCTAAAAACCAAGACCAATAATTTTTAGAACTACGCAATTAATAAAGGCTGTAAAAAATACTTAATAAATATTTTACATATTAAAAATTAAACATTATATACAAATAAAGTCCAAGCAAAATATATTAAATAATTTTATTCATATCTATTTATTAAAACAAAACAATTCTACTCTTGCATATATTTTTATGTTTTCCTTACCGCTCCTTAAACCAAAGCCCACAATGTTCACAACACCGGCTCATTCGTTCAAAGACTACACAATCTAGAAAAAAGTTTAACAAATCAGATGGCATGTAAAAAATAAAAAAGTGGCAAAAATAAATTAAATTAATATTTGTAGATAGACATTGATTACTAAATAAATACCTTCACATTCATCTTCAACAAATAAAGGATTATCTCCGTCGTGAACTTGAAAATTCATTTCTATAATATCAATAACAATGAACCAATTAAATAAAAAACTGAAATGCAACTGGGAAAAAGTTATACAATAATACAAACAAAATAACAATTTCTATTACTTTGGCGTATTGTGAAATTAACATTCTTTTTTCTACGTAGTATATCCCCATAACTCAGTTAGGTTGGTAGATTATGTTCCTAGCATTTCGCTCGACTTCAAAAATCTAAATCTATTTTTTTTTTAAATAAAGCAAAAAAATTAAATATAAACAAAATATTCAAAGACAAAGTTAGTACATTCATTGTATACAAATAAAATACAAACAAAATATATTAAATAATTATTTTTATACCTATTTTTTAAAACAATAAAAAAAAAATCACTATAATATTATGCCCACCACTCATTTACTGTTCATCTACAGGAAAATGGTGGATGAGGCTTAGTAAATTATATAGATAGATAGATTCTAGTTCCAGTTTTGTAAATAGTTTACTCTATTTCCTTAATCCCAACAAGGGTCAAATGCAGTGCTATCGAGCTGCATTTTTGTTGCCTCTGGATAATTTCGGGAATCACAATTGTAATTTGTATCTGTCTTTTATTTTGGTGAAAATAATTGTATCTATCTGTTTTCAAAATTGTGTTTAATAAAAGAGTTTTTCTATCATGTGCAATTTTGCACAGGTTAAGAAATCCAAAAATAATAACTATTTAAAAATATAAAATACACAAGTTCTTAGGTAAACATACTCTTTTAACATCCTTAATCTGTGCAAAATAGAACTGGTTAGAAAAACCCTTAATAAAATAAGTTTTAGGCCGAGTAGAATTAAGGTGTTTGGGTAAACAACTTAATTAAGAGCTTATCACATAAGACCTTATCGCATGAGAGCTTATGCCATAAGAGCTTATAAAGAAAGGAGCAAAAGAGGATTCTAAGGGGGAAAACACGGAGGGGTCATAAGCACTTGTTAAAATTTCATAAGCTTGTTCCAGTGACTTATGAAAATAAGTCAAAAACTCCTTATGGGATGACATAAGTTACTTTTATAAGCTCTGCCAAACACACTGCATAAGAGCTTATGTCATAAATAAGTCAAAAGGAGCTTAAATAAGCTCTTCCAAACGGCACCTAATTTTAGGAGAATGCTATTGTGGAAAGGTGACGTTTGATTCCTGAAATGTTTTATTCTTAGACAAACTATGTTCTTAGGAATTATATTCTCAAGAATGTTTATTTCTCACCTTCACATCCGAGAATATTATTTTAAAACTTGTACCAAATGGTACCTAAGGGTATTGGTTAATGATTTTAAAATAGAAATTTGGCATTGTGACTTAGTGTATTTTATATTTTGAAGAATGATAAACTTACGTTTTCAACGAACTTTTGCTTTTTTTGGGTTTATTTAACCAATGCCCTTAAGGTACTGGTTAACATGACCCTTAATTTTAAGATCTTCTTTTGTGAAAGATATCTGATTTTATATATGAGACCCAGACAATTCTTTATATGTACACTTTCAAAATTTGCCACTCAAATAAAATCATTATTCTAAACTCATTTTTAAAATATTATTATCAAACACAAATCAATTTTTTAAACTCATTTTGAACATCAATTTTTTTAAGAATTTTGGGGTAGGTAGATTTGATTTTAAGAGAATCAAGAATTCTTAACTTTTCTGGTGCATATAATTAATTCGACTTGTAAGACTCACAAAATTCTTTTCCATTTACACCTCAAAAGTGATTTTACTTTATCATTCAAACAAAATAAATTCTTTCAAACTCGCTTTTAAAATATTATTACCAAACACAAATCAATTTTTTTACCTTTATTTTTTTTAAATCAAATCTTTTAACATCAATTTTAAAATTTAACTTGAATGTTAAAGAAACACAAATGAAAGGACTAAATTCTTCTCTCTTGTTACTCTATTCTCTTTCTCTTTTATCTCTACTATTCTATATTGTTATGCTTTTATTTTAGCTATTTTCATAACAAGTACTATATATTAAACTTGAGTCATCATTCTTGAATGTGTGTTATTATTCACAATATCAATGCTAACATCACATTCTTTATCACACTCCTCTCTATCATATTTTTTTAGTAAATTAACCATTTTTTATTTATTTAATTAACTAATCAGTAAATTAAAATGAAATAATTAATTTTTAAGTTGAAACTATATTATAATATTATAATTATAATGTTGGACAAAACACAGTTTTTCTGAATGATAAGACAAATCTCCTAGATATAGTTTATTGGATCAATTACATCTAAATAAAAATTTATTTGATTTTTTTTTATTAATTTAATTGTTTAATTTAATTTTTACAATTTTGGTCGTGTGTCTATTAGGGGTATTCGCGGTTCGGTTTGGATCGGTTTTAAGGTAAAAAGTCATCCGATCCAAAGAATAAAAGAGCATGCGGTTCGGTTCGGTTTGGATGACTTCCATAAAAAAATCTGATCCGATCCGATCCAATTAAATATGGTTTGGATCGGTTCGGTTTATTCGGTTTTTTCCGACACATCATTACATATTTATATTACATCAAAGAATCAAGATTACAAGCTAAATTGAACAAAATCTATAACATGTATATACTCGTTTATATATTCATGTAATACTTTCATAAAATATATACAAAATATATAAATATCATCATCAACTAGTTCCATAACTTCTTTTTTTATGCTTGAAACTTGGAAATAGTAAAAAAAAATTATGTCAAATCAAACTAGTAAGAATTATTAGGGGAAAAACCAACAAATAAAAAAATCAATAATGCAAAAAATAGAATAAATATATATTAAATTTAATATATGCGGTTTGGTTTGGATTGATTCGGTTTAAGAAAACGAATCCAAAATCCGATCCAATCCGATCGGTTTTCATAAAATAAGATCCAAAAAAATCCAATAGACATCGGTTTTGTTCGGTTTTCTGTTTTTTTGGATCGGTTTTCGGTTTTCTTTTGGATCGGTTTGGATATAAACACCCCTAGTGTCTATTAATTATAGATATAGATATATGTCACAGTTTTTTTATAATTCAACCCACAAAAGCTCACACAACGAGAAACTATTTGCCATTTCTTTCGCCTATGATATTGGCTTTTCCCATTTTTCAGTGTTTTATGTCTAGTTCAACCAAAATCCAGTACTGAACCATGTAGCTCCCCATGTTTTTTTTTTTTTTTAATTATAAAATATATTTTGAAATTCAGTAACCTGTTTTGACAGAGATGTAGTTGGTCCAAAGAATGTCTTTAATAGTCCAAATTGTTAAACCCAGTCCCTAATAAGATTAGCCTGAAAAGTGAAAACAAGTATGGCAAACCAGGAAAAGGTAAACTGGTTTTTGTGGCCAAAGAAAGATGACATTGTAGAAGACCCCTGAGTTGATTTACAAAACGGTGGCCGTTCAATGGCAACATATTTATCGTTAAGTTTAAGATTTTATTGTATAATGTATAATTGGATAATTCTTCACAATTGCATTTAATTGGATTAACATGGTACAGTTGTGCTTACCAATTTTATTCCATGCACTTGCATGTAAATTATTCACAACTGTTATTTGGAGATCATATCTAGCCATTTATATTTAATCGGTAAATAATTTACAATTTAACAATTTACTGATGTGATAAATAATTATTGTCTTGTCTTTAAGTTTAAGGTTTAATTATAATATCCTTAGATAGACATTGGCTTTATTGTGGTTTAATGAGTGATTAATTCTTTAAAGCTGGTTTTGTTTTCGTAATGCATAAATTTGATTGAATGTTGTACTGCCACATTGGGTGGCAATCTCATCGCATTGTCATTTGTCCGTCGGTGATCAATATCTGTGCAACAGGAAATCGGGGAGCAAAAATATAACTTCACGTAGTGCAAAAAAATTTTATTTTTTTTTACAATGAGAAGCTTACTTCATTTCAAGAGCAATGATATCAAAAATACAACTTGGAATATTGGTAAAAAAATTGGGGACTAGCTAAGGATGTAGCCTCTCTAGCTAACAAGTGAGCTGCTACATTTGCTTGTCTTATAGCGAACTCGACATGAGAGTTTGAAAAAGAAGAGAGGATCTTTTTGCAAGCAGATATTAAGGTACCCAAACTCAATAAACTTAGCTATTTATTAGTATATGTCTACCAACTTTATTGTCATCAGAGACCTGCGAGCTTATTTACAAGTGAATGACTGTGATATTTTTATAGATGAACGCATATTTAAAGGTCTTGTTGATAAGCAGGCATTTAAGTAAGCTTTCAGGTCAGGCCAGACTTTAAAGTAGGCCAGACTCAGGCCTTAGGAATTAGCCTATATCAGACTATAGGCCAGGCTCAGGTCTCGTGATTGGAACACATGCCAGGACCAGGTTTACCAGGACCTAGCTCGACCTAGCGTATTCCCACCCCTAGTTGCCAGAGGGACAGCGAGGGTAATAGCTTGGAATGAATTCTAGTTCCAATTTTGTAATAGTTTATTTCCTTAATCCCATCAAGGGTCAAATGCAGTGCTATCGAGCTGCATTTTTATTACCTCTGTGGATAATTTGGGAATCACAATTGTATCATGAAAGCTAATATTATTATTTGTTTAGGGTAGTCTTTTATTTACATTAATTCATGTTGTAGGTTACTTTGTACATGGGACATCCATAATGGTAGAACCACAATTTGGTTCTTATCTATCATATGGTGGTCCAAAGATGCCACCTGAGAACCCAACCTCCTTTTCACTCCAATGGAAGAACTCATTTTGGGTTTTTAAATGAGTCTCACATGTGACCCCACTTTTTATTTATATTTCTATTCATTTTTATTTTTATTTCAACTTAAAATATTAATTCATATATATTTTAATTTTAAAAAGAATTATATTAAAAATAATGCACACAAAAAATTTTAAAAAAAAATAAAAGAATTTTTTAAAAAAAAATTGCATTTTTTTATATTATTTATCACAAAAAAGTTAAAACAATAAGCAATACATAAATACAGAATAAGTTTTTCTGTTACATTTTTTTATTATTTTACTTGCATTTTTAATTGGAAAATGTGATGAAAAAAAATTTGTTTGACAAGAACGGGTTCTTATAGAAGAACCATTCTACACCCTGGCAGCCATCTCATTCACCTCCAATAAAAGTTCTTACAAGAACCAGTTCTTATGTTTAAGAACTATCTTAAGAACCATCATTAAAGTTGGTCTAGAGTATCCTTAGTACTCTTTATAATTTTCATTTTTGTTTATAACCAAAAAAAATAAAAGACAACCGAAATATGAATATCGATAAATGGTAATAGTAAGAGAATAAAGAGGAACCAGAGAAAATACATGTAGTGCGAGGAAATGATTTTCTAGCACTTACTAAGTTCTTGAATATTCAGAGTCTTTCTTCTCCCCCTCCTATGGCTATTTGACAGCTCACGTACCCCTTCGAAAAGAACCACCTTGACTTGCCATCTTTCCTTTTGTTCTATTAGTATCAACACAATCCGGGACAATTCCAAGCTCACATTAAACAAACACACAACACAAACCATATCAACATTAAAATTTCCACTTTAAACCAAAATAAAAATAAAAATAAACATATATATCATTCATGTGAGATACAACCAAGGAAGGAGGAATGAAAGAGATAGAATCATTGCACCCTTGACCCAAAGTCATGAGAGACTAAGCAAAGTCAGAAGCAAAACTTTGCTTGTAATTGCTCGTCATTAGCAAGCAACAAATTAAAAGGGCCGGATCTTCTCCCCTATTTATTTGGCACAAATTGACAGTATAGCTATTTAAAAAGTTTTCATAACAGCCAAATTAGTAGCAAAATTTCCCATAATAGTATAGCTGAACATTCTCCCCTCACACACCCAGCAAATGAATAATGATTGACTCTAAACCGATATTTTATAATGAATGCATAATTTCAAATTTTTAAAAACATGAGATTTGTTGTTTAAAAAAAAAAACATGAGATTTGCATATCAAACATATGATTTGATATATATAAATTAAGCACACAAAAAAAAAAAGGTGAATGAGCATTGTTAGTTAATTAAACATTGGAATCTTTTTATATCTAGTAGTATTCTTTTATATAATCAATGCTTCGTTTAATGTCATGAAGATAGGCAAAAAATTAAACGAAATTAGCGGATAGGAAACCAGTACCATGAAATCAGAAGTTGGGCAAAAAATCACCCCTCATTTGCAAATGATTGTATTAAGTCTGAATAGTTTCCATATATAACAAATCTTAATAGGAAGCTTGATTTTTTTTGAACATTCTTGATTGTTGCAGCAAATCCTAAATTATTTGTGTATCTGATAAGAATTGAATGGACAATATCAATCTGATATTTTTCAATTTATAGAAATTTATTAATGTCATATTTTATATATAAATTGTTCATTTGAATTTTCTCATATATTATGGAAATTTAATTTAATTCAATATATTGACATTTAATTATAATCAATGTTAGACATCTCAATATTGCATTATTATTTTCTTTTTTCGGATTCTAAAAATTTATTGCTTTTAAATTTTAACATTAAAATATGAGGTATAGCATAAATGCTTCTTTAATACAAGGAAATTATTTCCTTTTGAAAGCCAAATGAAATTTGAATTTGAAAACATTTCTCTTAAATAATTTATGATATATGGACGACATATAGGATACTGTTGTGGTGGATATGCTGTTGAGGTGGATATGCTGAGAGAACGGCATGGGGTGAAGATATAGATAATAGATTCTTTAAGTTTTAATTTTAATCGTTGATTCCGACTTTCATAAATTAAATAAAACTCATCGTTGGCCATCAGAATTTGAGTTCAACAACTTGAATCTTGTCTCTTTGAAGCCACAGTGTGTGTCGTTCTCGGTATCTCTCAAGTACTTTCCTGGAAAATAGCCACCCTTTTGTCTCACTTCCCATCTCCTTCTCCTTGCTCACCACGTTACCCTATTCCCAAGCAATCCATTCTCTCCTTTGACTCTCTCTCACTTCACTTCTCTGCCCACAACTTTCACTCTCTATATTACAACCTCAAAAACATTGATTACCATTACCCCTGCAGTTCTGAAAGAAGTTTTCAGAACTGCAGAAAGTCCAGTTTCTCATCTCTCATCTTTCATTGAACCTCATTGAACTTCCAATAAAAAAAAAAAAATTTGTTTTCTGTTTCATTCAAGTACGCTATGTTGTTTATTTTCTCATCACTTTCCCTCGTTCACTCTTCCACTGATTTTCTCCTGAAACCCATTTTCCTTCACGGCTTATCCGGTTCCTTCCATCTACTGTTACTAGTTGCAGTTTTAGTGTCATGGGTTTGGAAGAAAATCACTGTGGGAGCTAGAGATGACTCCAAAGATAAATCCAACAACACCCTCTTTACAAAGTCCCTTTTTTGTTCTCTGGGTGCTTCTGCTTTTAATCTTATCCTCTGTCTCTTTAACTACTTCTATTGGTATAGAAGTGGTTGGTCAGAAGAAAAGCTCGTGACTCTTTTGGATTTAGCACTCAAAACAGTTGCTTGGAGTGTTGTTTCTGTTTGCTTGCATAAGGTATTCTTCTTCTTCTGTTCCGGTGAAAGAAGATTTTCATTCTTCTTCAGAACTTGGTGCGCCTTCTATCTCTTTATTTCATGTTATTGCTTTGTAGTGGACATTGTTCTTCCCTATGAAAAACACGTTGCATTACCAGTTCAGTACCTTGTTTCTGATGTGGTATCCACTTGTGTGGGATTATTCTTCTGTTACTTGGGCTACTTTGTGAAAAATGAGGGTAAAGATAGTACTCTTCAAGAACCTCTCTTGAATGGTGATACAAATATTAGCAATGCTTCAGGGTCAAAAGAGACCAAGGGGGATGACACTGTTACCCCTTTCTCAAATGCTGGAATTTTCAGCATTCTTACATTCTCTTGGGTTGGTCCTCTTGTAGCTGTTGGCAACAAGAAGACCTTAGACCTTGAGGATGTCCCCCAACTTGACAGCAGAGATAGTGTAGTTGGAGCTTTTCCAACTTTCAGATATAAGCTTGAGGCAGATTGTGGTGCAATTAACAGTGTGACCACACTTAAGCTGGTGAAGTCATTAGTATTCTCAGCATGGAAAGAGATTCTTTTCACAGGTTTTCTTGCATTGTTAAACTCGTTGGCTTCTTATGTTGGCCCTTATCTTATTGATACATTTGTTCAATACCTTAATGGACAACGGCAATTTGAACATCAAGGCCTTGCGTTGGTTTCTGCATTCTTTTTTGCAAAGCTTATAGAGTGCCTGACACAAAGGCATTGGTTCTTTAGGCTGCAGCAAGTTGGAATTCGAATCCAAGCACTACTCGTAACAATGATTTATAATAAAGCCTTGACCCTCTCATGTCAATCAAGGCAAGGCCACACTTCTGGGGAAATAATCAATTTCATGTCTGTTGATGCTCAAAGAGTTGGTGTCTTCAGTTGGTACATGCATGATTTGTGGATGGTAGCTCTGCAAGTTTCATTGGCCTTGTTGATTTTGTATAAGAACCTTGGGCTTGCTTCAATTGCTACTTTAGTTTCAACTATCCTTGTAATGTTGGCAAATGTTCCCTTGGGGTCATTGCAAGAGAAGTTTCAAAGTAAGTTGATGGAGTCAAAAGATACAAGAATGAAGGCAACATCTGAGATTTTAAGGAACATGAGGATCCTCAAACTACAAGGTTGGGAAATGAAGTTTCTGTCCAGGATAAATGAGCTCAGAAAAAATGAGCAAGGCTGGTTAAAAAAATATCTTTATACTTCAGCCATGACCACCTTTGTGTTTTGGGGTGCCCCCACATTTGTTTCTGTGGTTACTTTTGGTACTTGTATGCTTATAGGGATTCCGCTTGAATCAGGGAAGATCTTGTCTGCACTTGCAACATTCCGGATTCTTCAAGAACCCATTTATAGTCTTCCAGATACAATTTCAATGATAGCACAAACTAAAGTTTCCCTTGATAGGATTGCATCATTCCTTTGTCTTCAGGACTTGCAGTCTGATGTTGTAGAGAGGCTTCCTTCGGGTAGTTCTGATACAGCAATTGAGATTGTTGATGGAAATTTCTCTTGGGATTTATCTTCCGCTAATACAACACTGAAAAATATAAATCTCACAGTTTTTCATGGCATGAGGGTTGCTGTTTGTGGTACTGTTGGATCAGGCAAGTCTACTTTACTTTCTTGTATGCTGGGAGAAGTACCAAAGATATCAGGCGCCCTGAAGGTGTGTGGATCAAAGGCATATGTTGCTCAATCACCATGGGTACAAAGTGGCAAGATAGAGGATAATATATTGTTTGGCAAGGAGATGTTTAGGGAAAGGTATGAGAGGGTGCTTGAAGCTTGTTCCCTGAAGAAGGATCTGGAGATTTTGTCATTTGGCGACCAGACGGTTATCGGAGAGCGTGGAATAAATTTGAGCGGAGGACAGAAGCAAAGAATACAAATTGCACGTGCTCTTTACCAGGATGCTGATATATATCTATTTGATGATCCTTTTAGTGCTGTGGATGCTCATACAGGATCTCACCTCTTTAAGGTAATCTGGTGTCATTATTTTGTGTATTATGTGCAGTATAAATTGGGCTATTATATTTTTAGTGAGTACTACAAAACTCATTTTTACTCTTTTCAAATGTAGTTCTTGCAATGGCTTGACACTTGTAAAATTATTTTAATAAGTGAACTTTTCTATTTTATTTTTGGATGTCAGGAATGCTTGCTGGGCCTTTTAAGTTCAAAAACTGTGGTTTATGTCACTCATCAAGTAGAGTTCTTACCTGCTGCTGACCTAATATTGGTGAGTCATGTATTTCTGAGAAGTTTGTTGTCATTAATTCGAAGAGTTTTTTTTTTTTTTTACTAACTAACTTTTTCCTCATATTATGCCTTGTTGCTAGGTCATGAAAGATGGGAAAATTACTCAATGTGGAAAGTATACTGATCTGCTTAACAGTGGGACTGATTTTATGGAACTTGTCGGTGCACATCAAAAAGCTTTGTCAGCACTTAATTCCCTGGATGAAGGGATAGTATCTGATGAAATAAGTACCTTGGAACAAGATGTAAGTATCTCTGGTGCTCTTGATGTTAAAGAAAAAGATGTAAACAAAGATGTGCAAAATGGTAAAACAGACGACAAAGGTGAGCCAGAAGGCCAACTTGTTCAAGAAGAAGAGAGAGAGAAAGGTAAAGTTGGGTTTTCAGTCTATTGGAAATATATCACAACAGCATTTGGAGGAGCTCTTGCACCATTCATATTGTTGGCTCAGATTCTCTTTCAAGTTCTTCAAATTGGAAGCAACTATTGGATGGCTTGGGCAACTCCTATCTCATCAGATGTGGAGCCACCCGTTGGAGGAACGACTCTCATAGGAGTCTATGTTGGTTTGTCCATTGGAAGTGCTGTCTGCATCCTTGCAAGAGCAATGTTTCTTGTCACAGTTGGTTATAGGACAGCCACTATACTCTTCAATAAAATGCACTACTGCATTTTCCGTGCCCCAATGTCATTTTTTGATTCCACGCCAAGTGGACGAATCCTTAACAGAGTATGTGATAACCCATTCTTTTACCAGTTTTTGCCATTCTGATTTTGGGAGAGTTGTTCTTTGTATCTTAAATAGCTTTATCCTTTTGATTTAGTAAGTCCCCTTCATCTTGTTAGTTGTTTTCAATGACTACATGTTATAGAATATTTTACACCTTTTTTCTCCCTGTCTGTTCTCTTGCAGGCTTCTACTGACCAAAGTGCAGTGGATACAGACATTCCTTATCAAATCGGTTCATTTGCCTTCGCGATGATCCAGCTTCTTGGAATTATAGCAGTGATGTCTCAAGTTGCATGGCAGGTTTTCATTGTCTTTATACCTGTGATAGCAATCTGCATCTGGTATCAGGTATTGTTTGGACTATGTTTCCTTGATAATAAGGTGGCACATATTTCTTGCATTGTCCCCATCCTTGTCTGACAAAGCCCATCCTTGCACAGATTATGTACCAAATTTATTATGCAGAAAATTTGACTCCATTATATAATATTATACGGTGATACTAGTAGCTAACATGTTACGAACTTATAATTATGCAGCAATATTATTTACCATCAGCACGAGAACTGTCGCGTTTAGTCGGAGTATGCAAGGCCCCAATCATTCAACACTTCGCTGAAACAATTTCTGGTACATCGACAATTAGAAGCTTTGATCAGCAGTCGAGATTTCAGGAAACAAATATGAAACTGACTGATGGGTATTCTCGGCCGAAGTTCAATATTGCTGGTGCTATGGAATGGTTGTGCTTCCGCTTAGATATGTTGTCTTCTATCACATTTGCCTTTTCCTTGATATTCTTGATATCTATTCCACAGGGAGTTATAGATCCAGGTACATAAATTTAATTTGGAATTTGTTACTAATCAAAATGTACCCTGCTTTTGTAATGAGGGATTGAATGTAATTGTTTCTCCATTATCTAATTCTCTTATTTTTGCAGGCATTGCTGGTTTAGCTGTTACCTATGGACTTAATTTAAACATGTTACAAGCTTGGGTGATATGGAACCTCTGCAACTTGGAGAACAAAATTATATCAGTAGAACGAATACAACAGTATACTTGCATTCCTAGTGAGCCTCCCCTTGTTGTTGAAGAAAATAGACCAGATGCTTCTTGGCCGTCTTATGGCGAGGTTGATATACATGACCTGCAGGTAGTTGGAGTTATTATTTTGTTTGATGCCATACAAGTTTTTTTAATTATATGTAGTAATATGAAACTCATGCTAAGATTTTCTTTTCCTAAATGGTTAGAAGTTAGCCTCTGAATAGAATAATTGTGCTTTGGATACAAGATATAGCATAGTTTTTACAAGATTTCTGTGCTATATTTGTAATGACTTGTAATGATTCGTTTCCCATGATGAAGGTTCGGTATGCACCACATCTTCCACTTGTGTTGCGCGGCCTCACATGCACATTTCGTGGAGGGCTGAAAACTGGCATTGTTGGGAGAACTGGAAGCGGTAAATCAACTCTCATTCAAACACTTTTCCGAATCGTGGAGCCTACTGCTGGGCGAGTTATGATTGATGGCATCAACATCTCATCAATTGGACTTCATGATTTGAGGTCTAGATTAAGTATTATTCCTCAGGATCCAACCATGTTTGAAGGGACAGTGAGAAATAATCTTGATCCACTGGAAGAGTACTCAGATGAACAAATTTGGGAGGTGGGTTCGGTTTATTTGTTAAACAGATGCACACATGCGCACGCGCACACGCGATAGATTCTGTCCAAAATATTGGATTTGTGACTGTTTTCCAAAGTAGTATTTTCCTTCACTTCTTGTTTTTCTCTTAAATAGGCCCTAGATAAGTGTCAACTTGGAGATGAAGTTAGAAATAAAGAAGGAAAGCTAGACTCTTCAGGTTTGTATTCTAATTTTACTGAACATAAAGATATAATCATCTGCTTCTGAACTTATATTGTTAAATGTCAAAATGGATGCTTCAGTTAGTGAGAACGGTGAGAACTGGAGTATGGGTCAGAGGCAGTTGGTCTGCCTTGGTAGGGTGCTGCTTAAGAAAAGCAAGGTTTTGGTGCTTGATGAAGCCACTGCATCAGTTGATACAGCTACAGATAATTTGATTCAGCAAACTCTTAGGCAACACTTCTCTAATTCTACAGTCATTACCATTGCACATCGAATAACTTCTGTTCTTGACAGTGATATGGTTTTGCTTCTTAATCAAGGTTAGTGAAGGCTGTTATTCTTCATCAAAGTATGATAATGTTTTGTACCTTGATGTGCCAATTTTCCTGATTTTGTTTGGCATTGGTGCAGGGCTTATTGAAGAGTATGACTCGCCAACAACATTGTTAGAGGATAAGTCATCATCTTTTGCTCAACTTGTTGCAGAGTATACCATGAGGTCCAGCTCCAGTTTTGGGAAATCTGTTGATCACTGATTGAATTGCTACCGAAATAAAAGTTTCTTGACAATAACGAAAATTTGGGTGGAGTATAATCTTTATGAGTGGGGTTTATAATTTTTGTCATTGAGCATGTTTGATAGGAAAATGTATTTGATGGAGTAACACTCGTGATCTGCCATGAAATACTGTCGTGTCTGTCATCACTCTTTTTCTTAGACCAAGGGAACAAATTATTATAGGGAAGATTTGTAAACTGAAACAGAAAATAAAATTCTTTCCAAACTCCAATGCATTCCCAGTATGGACCAAAGACACTAGTGCACAAAGGTTGATAACGTTCCGAACTTCTGATACAAAAGAGGATTTTATGGATTTAATTAGTATGGACTGTCAGTGTAAAGATTTTTTACACAGTCAACCAATCAGAAATTGTCATATAAGTTAAAATGTTTGACTCTTATCATAACTACCTTAAAAATCACTTATACCATATTTTTTATTGGTTGATAGTGTAAAAAACTTTACACAAACAGTGTATAGAAATTAAACTCATAAAAGTATTGCAACATTTTTTGATAACATTTGATATAATAATTCACATTTATATCTATCTTTCAATTTTATCTTGAAACACACGATACTTTAATATTCATTTACACTTAAATAAATCTAATGTCTTAAGGGTGTGTTTGATTTGAAAAAATTCAGGGGACCGGACAGCACAAAAATTTCTGTCCCCCTGTTTGATTTGAAAAGTGGTCAGGGGACATGACAAAAAATGGGGTGAGGGACAGGATAAAACCCTAGAATTTTGCCCCCACCAAACCATGGGATAACTTTTTGTCCCATGAACAGACTAACAAAAGACAAAATTATCCTTCTATCTCTCCCCTCCTTCTCTCTCCCCCCCTCTCTCTCCTCTCTCTCTTTCTCTCTCCCCTTTCTCCCCTCTCTCACTCTCTTTCATCTCTCTCTATTGTCTATATTTATATATTAAATAATATATATATATATATATATATATTATAAAAGGTATTCCGGTAAATTTAATATTATTTTGTTTGTACTGTCCATTATCCATCAAACAATGTACAATACAAAGAATTGTTCTGTGACTTAAGGATTTGTCCTGTGCTATCATGTCTCCTGTGCTATCCTGATACTTTTTGCAAATCAAACGCAAGTTGTATAGAAATGTTGTACAAAACATTTCTCAAAAAATAATCAGGGTGAAGATATGACAATAAATTTTGAGGTGAAAATTTTTAAAGAAAAATAAAATAAAATAAATTTTGAGATGAAAAATGAAATCTTGTTCTTTTCCTTAAAATATCTTCCTCTTTGTTTACACATAGTCTAAAATACACGAGATTAGAGCACTTCCAATGGTGCACCTCCAATGAGTTGCTTAACTTTTTCACCACTTTTTACGTCAAGCAACTCTCCACTCTAATTGTGCAACTCAAAAAAAAATTCACCAAATAGGTCCTACAAGTTACCCATATTTTTATTTACACTTATTTTTATTTCAATTTTTGAATGAAAGCAGATAATGTAATTCTCTATTTTTTCTCTCTCTCTCTTTTTCTTATCGGAGGTTCTTGTATAAGAACGGGTTGTTTGTAGAAGCAATCGTTCTTACATGTTGCATCCACATCAACTTGTTCCAATAGTGTAATTCAATAAGAACTTTCCTTAATTATAAGAGCTTCTTAAGCCACTCATATTGGAGATGCTCTTATAGAGAAATCTGGTAAGTGACATTCTGTGTTTACAAAATTTGGTAGCTAACAGCTTTCAAGGACAACATCCAAGATTAAGTTTTAGTCCTTCTCTTGGCATCTTGATCGTCTTTGCAGTTTTTTCCACTCAACTCATCTTCCATCTCTATCCAACAAAAACTTGGAAAATCCTTTCTTCATCATCAACCTTTGTTCAAGCTTAACTAAACTCGTTAGCATCCTAGAGCCTAGGGTTTTTGACCAAACTGGTGTCATTTTAGAAACTATTTACCAGTTTGGGGTCATTTTGAAACAAATTACCAGTGGGAGGGTCCTTTTTGACACCGTGCGATTTTTTTCTGACAGGGGGAGGCGCCACTCTGACTGGTGCCTCCCATTTTTTATTAAAAAACAAAAGAAAAAGTCAAAGGCGCCACTGGCAGTGGCGCCTTCCCTTTTTTTTAAAAAAAAAAAGTCAAAGGCGCCAAACAAACAAACAAACGTGAGTGAGTGAGGTTGATGAAATTTGCCTTTTTTTAAATACACTTGATGCAAAAAACATGACAGCATGCAAAAAAAAAAAAGTGCCTCACCAGAATAATGAATTTTCACCAAGAATATTTTCACTAGAATTCATTAATGAAGGACGTGGTGCCTGAGGGTAAGGAGCTAATGGCACATAAGATTCAGTTTTGCACTACGGTTGACTCCCAGGCAGATATGAGGGTTAAAATTCTCAACTGTAGTTTGTTGGAACCAAAATAATTTGGATTAAATAATCTCTAGGTTTTGATGTTAACAATGAGAATTAAATTTGTGTAGCAAAGTGTTAATGCTTTGAATCTAACAAGTGCCTTTAGTCTTAAAGAATCTCTGTTCTTATAAGTTAAAATGTTAAGTCTATTTTCTTTGCAAATCCGCGTCCATATATTTTATATTGAAAGAGTGGTCGAGTCCACTCTATCAAGGATCTCCCTTAAACTCAAGTGCCACGTCAGTGGACGAGCGCTTGAATGTTTCTAGTGGACGGAGAATTTCTTTTCATGTAGACGTGAGCTTCTCTCAAATAATAACCTTAGTTTTCTATTGCCACGTCACTGGACGGAGATTTTAAATGTCTCAAGTACTGGCAAGACCGTTGTTCTAAGTAGACGAAGTTTTGGTTGCCACGTCAGTGGACGGAGCCTTAAAACTCTCCTTACTTACCTTGCCTTTGCTTTTGTTTGTTGGACGAAGAATCTTAAGCATTTATATCAATCTGATCCAAAGCGAATTTATTTCATATGATTGATATTCATTTCATTTATAATGGTTCTTCTCATTTTCTATTAACGGTTTTTATTGCCTTGTTTCAATGAGAGAGACATAGTACAAATAAGGAATTGCAAAAAGCAGAATAGTACAATGCAAAACGTTGTGTACCCTGTCACCTTTTACGCTGAAATAGCTGGAACTTGTACAAGGAAGGCAAAACTGTTTTTCAAGCTGCTTTTGCTCAGAGGTGTGCCATTACATGCAAGAATTTGTCACATAGTACAAAGGCCACGAGCAAGCTGAGTCTCAACGGATATTTACTTGGTTGATTCTATTACTAAACGGAAAATTCAAAAACAACTGTTGATGATTATGAAAAGAAGATCAAGGACCCTATAAATAGAAGACTAAAGCTTTTGAAGAAAGAACTTTTGCGCATACAAAGAAATCTCAAGAAATCTCTTGCGAGCAAATATTCTCTTATTCATTCAAAAACCAAAAGTCTGTAATATCATAGTTTGAATATTGCTATAATATTCATCTGATCTTAAACTTTCACATTCTCACACATAGTGAGTTAGAAGATCAAGGAAATCAAAAACTCTTTATTAGAGGTAGAGCCTGAAGAGGCTTGGTAAGAAAGAAATACTTGTGAGCCTGGAGAGGTGTTGAATACTTGCTGTAATCTATTTGGAAAATAGTGGAGAAATCCTTCAAGTAGAAGGGACTGGACGTAGCTCTTGGTTGGAAGAGAGTGAACCAGGATAAAACATCTTGTGTGAATCTTCTAATCCCTTATCTCTTTGGTTTTACGTGTTTATACTAACTGTGGGGATTTGAACTTGAATTTGTTATTCTTTCAAAAGACTGTTTTTCTGTGTGCTTTATTCTGCCTCTTTATCTTTGTGTGAGAAAATCATTTTTGAAAAGGTTGTTTTCGAAAAATATTAACAAACACAATTCAACCCCCCTTCTTGTGTTTGCCCGTGTCAACTTCATAGTTGTCATGTACGTGATTAGGTTGTTTTGTTCAGTTACTACTGCCTAGTAGCCTATCAAACGGAGGTTTTGATGTATATAGTATGTAAATTTTTCTATAAAAGCCAGTAGCCTACTGCCTTTGAAGGGTGACTTTGCTATGGCTTATATCCAGGATTCACTTCCCTGTTAGTATTATTTTTATTTTTTTTTGGCTTTTGCCTGTACAGATCCAACTTATTGAAAGACTGCTTCATTGCTTTTTTAAAAAATAGTACTATATCACCTAATGAAAAATCTAACTTCTAACATCATCTAAATTTTTTTTTAGTAAAATAATTATTAATATTTTTATAATTTAAAAAATGGAAAATGAGGAAAATATAAAGAAAAAAATGAACGGTTCATATCGTTTTTCACCACCGATTTTTGATCGATTTTACTGGTTCTGGACCGGTCTGATTGGCTCTTAACCAATTCTATACAATTCTAAAATCAGTTGCTTTTTTTATGAGTAAAATAATAATTCTAGTGAAAATATTCTTAGTGAAAATATTCTAGTTAATTCTAATGAAAATATTCTTAGTTAAAATATCCTTAGTAAAAATTCATTATTCTGGTAAGGTACTTCTTTTTTTTTTGAGGTTCTCCAATTTTGTTTTTGCATGCTGTCATGTTTTTTGCATCAAGTGTATTTTAAAAAAGGCAAGTTTCATCAACCTTACTCACTCACTCACTTTTTTTTTTTTTTAAAAAAATGGGAGGCGCCACTGCTTTGCTTTTTTTTTTTTTTTTTTTAAAAAGGGAAGGCGCCACTGCCAGTGGCGCCTTTGACTTTTTTTTTTTTTTTTTTAAATGGGAGGCGCCTCCCTCTGTCAAAATAAAAATCCCACGGTGTCAAAAAGGACCCCTCACTGATAATTTGTTTCAAAAGGATCCCAAACTGGTAAATAATTTCTAAAATGACAACAGTTTGGTCAAAAAGCCTAGAGCCTACATACTACATAGCTTTACTGATTTTTCTTGGGAGCCTTGCTTTTGGCACCAGTTTTTTTTGCTCCACACACTTAGGCTCTGTTTGGTAAAAACTAATGGATAGCGGATAAGCTAGCGGATAGCGGTAGCGGATAAATTAGCGGATAGCGGATAAGCTAGCTGATAGCGGATAGCTTATTAGCTAGCGGATTGGATTTGAAGTGTTTGGTAAAACTAGCGGTTGGACTAGCAGATAAATGTAAATGACATAAAAGGATATGTTTGCATTTTTTTTATGTAAATTATATGTATATATATTATTTATATTATTTATTTTAAAATAATTATCACTTATAATAATTTATTTTATTCTAAATTATTTATCGTTAATCACGTCAACAAAAATTTATTTATCGTTTAAAAAATTCAATCATTAATTTTAAATTTTAATATTAATTTAGTTTTAATTATTTTTAATAAATAAAAATGGAATAATAAAAATAAAATTATATATTGATTTGATTTTTATATAAGTTTTATTTTTTATAGATAAAAATATATTTTCCACTTTTTTATCTTAAATATAAATCTAAATAGCAAAATTAATTCTTATTTATATACTATGTTAAATGATTAGTATTTTATTTTATAATCAAGGATAAGTGATGAATTTAATTAAGATGTTAGGGATAAAAATGGAAGAAAAAATTAAACGCTATCTGCTATAAGCTCAAACGCTACTTCGAGTAGTCTGGGAAAAACGCTATACGCTAGTGAAAAAACGCTATACGCTAATTTTAAAAACGACTACCAAACGGGGCTACTTTTCCATCGGCTATACGCTATCCGCTAAACGCTAGCGGATTTGGCAAACCAAACAGTGCCTTAGAGTTTTTTTTTTAATTTCCAAAAATGCTCTTCATCTCATGATGGAATCACTCTTTATTTGTACTGTCCGGAATTTATTTACTGAAACACTTCCTAAAATTAATTTCCGAACATGTAAAATGACCTTTCGGAAATTAAAATCCGGATGTACAAAATGACATGTCGAATGTTTCTAGAGTTACCGAAATTTAATTTCCGGACGTATACAATTTAACATATTCGGAGTTTAATTTCCGGACGTGTAAAATGGCCTTTCGTAAAATTTTACATATTCGGATTTTAATTTCTAGACTTGTAAAATTTTACACATTTAGAGGTTAATTTCCAGATGTGTAAAATGGTCCTTCATAAAATTTTATACATCCGGAATTTAATTTCCAGATGTGTAACATGTCCTTTATTATGGTGAAAATATTCATTATTAAAGGGTAATTTAGGGATAATAATAAAAAAAAAACAGGAGTCCAAAATGTATGGAGAAAAATTTAAGGTGCATATAATTGAGCCCTTTCTTGGGCTGTTACACTCCCCACGCCAGCCTTGTTTTGGTTTACTTTAGCTTAGGCTTTGGACCCGGATTCGCTCCTGCGAGCTTCCCGTCCAGCGCCCCTGCAGCAAGATCCAACGGCTGGTGTGGTGTGTGGGGCTCGGATCCAATTGCTGTGATGTGGGGGAGGGACGATCGAACGGTGCAGCGGCAGCGGCAGGAGCTCCAGCGGCAGAAGCGAATCCGTTTTCTTAGGCTTTAGCCCCTCTTATTTTATTCTAAAATATAAGAAGTTAAATAATTTCACTTTGTATTTCATACTAAATATTAAATTATAATTACATAAATCTCTTCCCATAACAAAATTTATAATTACATAAATATTAAAATATTTAATTAGTAAATAATAACTAAATAAAAAGAAAACCTATGCATGGTGAACATGGAGTTAACATCATTCATCACAAATAATCACTTGTTTTTTTACCTTGTCTTTCACCGAGTATTCACATGAACATAATTATGAAACTATGTTCGGGATGTGGGTGATGCTTAAGTAAAACTCTTCCAATAGCGACGAATCCAAGATTTTGATTTCCTAACCTTAGAGTTAGAGGTAAAGTTTGCCACCACCTAAAGGCACAATCTACTCACAATGTAACCAACTACTATTGGATAATACATCTCCAACTTCTTATAAAAATTAGAATCCGATTATTATACATTGTTAATCTAATATCAACTAATCATAAATTATTATATTCTTAAAAATATATTTGATTTTTGTAATAAATAAGATGATTTGTTTTTTTTTAAAACAAAATAAGATGATTCGACTGATATTATCAAACTTTTTTTTTTATCTATAATGCATCATCGTTAAACTCTAAAAATTACCTCTAAAAAAAACTCTAAAAATTAAGATTATAAGAAGTTAAAGAAAGCATTCATGTTTTTTAATTTATTATTTAAAAAATTGGAATGTATTGAGACTCTCGTCGCACTTGGTTGGTGCGCCGAACTGACGCAAAGCAAGAAGGGAAGCAAGCAACGTCCAACTGTGCTTTGTGGCTGCACGCGCCGCCTATTCCCTGCAAACCACTCTTCTCTCTCTCTCTCTCTCTCAAACTCAAACCCTAATTTTATCCCAATTCTCCATTTCACTCTTCCAATTTTGTATGCTAAGAGACCAAAAAACATTCAAAATTTCCTGTTCTTCTTCCCCTTTTTATATTGCTTAACATAACCAATTCTTTTACTACGACTCTGTGATATCCGTTACTAAGCAGAATAAGACAAACTTTCTTTGATTACTTGGTTGTTGTTTTGCATGAAAATTTGATTTTGAGTTAGTGGGCGTTCTTTTCTTGTTATGATTTTTATTTGGCGGATATGGCACTCGAATCATGGGTTCTCGGTCACCAACTCGTCCTTACCGGCTCTAGATTACCTTACATTTCACATCACAATCGCCCAAAGAGAATGCCAATCAAAGTTGTTGCTCAAAACACTGCATACCCATTTCCCTTAGTGTCAGATTCTGCTGCCACATCCACCTTCAAAAGCTTTCTAGCGTCTAGATATGGTGCAGATACCAAATCATTGGTTAGAACTCGCTTGAAGTGTTTAGGTAGTAGTAGTAGTAGCAGTGACTCTTTGAATGGAAGAAATGCTGTTTCGAAACCGGTTTTGAAATTTATACAGGAATTGGTGAACAGGGGAATCATTCTGGCGGCAACTGTTTGTGGGATATTGGTATTTGGGTGTCGACGAGTTCTAGCTCTTGAAGGTGCAGTGGATGCAGGATATGGTGTTATTGGACAGAGCATACTTTTGCTTAGGAACACATGGCCTATAGTGTTGCAAGTTCTTCGTTTATTTAAGGAGCATGGTTTACTGTTGGCACTGCTTTTGGGTCTTTCAGCTTTTTTCTCTATGGCAGAGACCTCAATTACTACACTTTGGCCTTGGAAGGTATCATGTTGCTCCTCCTTTTTAGGATGATACTTTATTATTAAGTTCCAAGGTTTTAAATTGCGGTCGCATGTGTTTTCTGTTATTACGGACAAATGACAATTGCGGGAAAATGTGGTCAATGCGGCCCCAATTGTGGTTGCGATGCGGTTTCGGAGAATACCAAAACCACAATGTCGCAGCCTCAATCGCCGTTTTGGAACCAGATGTAAAACCCTGTTAAGTTCTAATTGTTCTATAAAAAATAGGAACTATGCCCAGAAAACAGGAATTGTCACCCCTCCTTATTAGTGCACGCATTATCTGGGATAGACATATATTGCTACAAGTTTATTGAGCTACAAGTTTAGCAAGATTTGATATAGGAGCATAACATCAAACATATATTGCTTTCAATACACGTGTTTGTACCAGTGTCCAAAATCTTGTTTTGGGTAAGGTTGGAAGCCGACAGGAGATTTAGTAGCTTGGATGATGTAGACAATGGAGTTGAATGCTTGTTAAAATCTAACAGAACATCATTATTTGATTGTAATATTGGTTGGAAATGTTGATTGCGGAGTTTATGGATGACTAAAATATTCCTCTTAAGTCTTAACTTACTTAAACTAGTAAATTTCAGAACTCGCCTATATATCAGTAAGGAAATTAAATGTCACTGATTTAAGCATCAATCGCTATATTTGCATTTCCTTTCATAAATGTTTAGTTCCTTTAATATGCATGCATTTTTTGTACATTAGATTTGTGATTCCCTATGAATAATTTAGCTGGTTATAGTTCAAACTTTGAAGTCTAATCAATGTTGATGATAATGTGCAAGGTTCGTGAGTTGGCTGAAAAAGAATCTGAAAATGGTGTCTTCAGACTACTCCGAAGTGATGTTACTCGATTCCTTACAACTATACTTATTGGCACAACGTATTTCCCTTTTTTTGATCTTTGTATTGAAAAATATTGGTTTTCAACTTAATTGTAGTTTCTCATGTTAAGATATTTTGTTGTACTCAGCGTGGTGAATATTGGGGCAACTGCTCTTGTCACAGAAGCTGCAACTGCAATATTTGGCGAAGCTGGTGTCAGCGCAGCTACAGGAGTTATGACTGTATGTTTTGATTTTCTTGCTTGAATGTTGAGAAATATACCATTTCCAGGACATCTAAACATGCTTAATTTATGCATAGATTTGATAATCCAAAATTCAGATCCACTAGGACACTTAATTATTATTCATTTTGGATCATTGAATATTTCAGTATACATGCTGTGCTCTTTAAACTTGCAAACTCCTGATGCGGTGCTAACAACTAACAAGCATTTGACATCTAAATCTTGCTAGATTTATCACCAAATTGTGAAAAAGGTGCCAGAGCTAACATTTGAGTGGATAGAGAAAGGGGGTGGGGTTGATGTGATATGTTTTTTTGAATTTACACGTTAAAAACCAGAGCTAACATTTGTGTTATATTCTTATTTTTTTGCTATAGTATTTATACTATAACTATAAATTATCTTTTCAAATAGAATGTTTACATCAGATCGATCCTAGAACATTGCACTTTGGCTTTAAACCTAAGGACATTTTATGTAGTACCTCCTACATGATCTTTATATTTCTCTAAAAAAATTTATACTCAACTGAAGCTTGGTTTTATTGGTTAAAGTTTCAAATTACTTAGGGTATCCTTGTCTCTTCCTTAGTTCTTTGCTTGCTAGAATCATTTCATTATCCCCATCATGGCCAAAACATATAAAATTATATAACTTTCATCCTTATTTCCCACTTCCTTGTTTACCTCCTCTTTTAGTGCTTGGATGCTATCCTGGAAAAGATCATTAACATTTTTTTAGGTTTGGGGGGTGCTTAGTTGAAGTCCTTAAAAAAGGTGTGCACTCTTATGATAAAGGAAGGCTGACTTTTTAGCTTAATTGTGTATTTCTTCATCGTATTCATTTTTTCATGCATGCTTCGTTGCTTCATTATCTATTTATTTGATATTTCTGATTATGAACTATTTTTTGTAAAAAAATGGGATGCTATGTTCCGAAATAATTTTAAATTTGTAATTTCTCTCTGTAATATAACTTTGTAATATATGCTGTGCAAGATTGTATGCACGTGTTCATGGAATTGTTTTGTGATAATTTCTGATTTCTCTCTTCTCTACGTAATCAAACAAGGTTGCCATTTTACTTCTCACTGAAATCACTCCAAAAAGTATAGCTGTTCATAATGCCACAGAGGTGGCTCGGTTTGTGGTAAGTTGTAAATCTCTTGCCCTTTCTTTTAGGGTTTTACTAACCAATGCCCTTAGGCATTGGTTGAGGAATCAAACTATCAAAGATAGAAAATCTTTATTGAAAAGTGGTGTTTAATGTATTGGAAATTAGAAAACACCACTTTCCAATAGGCTTTCCATTTTTTGATTCCTTAACCAGTGCTCTTAGGGTAGTGGTTAGCATTTGCCTTTCTTTCATAATCCCTGGGAACATAAATGATGCTGATTAAGCATTTGTATTATTTTTCACGTGTCATTTGTATTGACATGATGTTTCCTTTTCAACTTCCTTATAACAAATATTGATTCTAATGCCTCTAGGTCAGACCAGTGGCATGGCTTTCCCTGGTGTTGTATCCTGTTGGAAGAGTTGTTACTTATCTCTCAATGGGGATGCTGAAATTGCTTGGCTTAAAAGGAAGAAGGTCTCTTCTGTCATCATATTGTATCTATTGCTTTTACTTCTTTATGAATGTTTTGTGAGGTCTAATTATAATCTTTGATGCAAAATCATAGTCCCTAAACTGAGGGAATATGCTCATTTATTTGAACCCATGCTCTATTATAAATGTTCATTTTCTAAGGTTGAGTTTTCACCTAAAAGTTATGAGAAAGGGAACTAGTGGAGAAATGAGGTTATTATATTGATTATGGGAAGGGTTTATATGTAGTAGACGAGTGATAACAGTTTCTGTGTTTGTAATTTTGTCAAGTCATATGGCATAAGGCAGTAAATGTTTTTTCTTTATGTATTTTTGGGGCCTGGTTTGAAAGAGCAAACTTGGTTTTCAAACCTAGCATGTAGATGTTACTATTTATGTAAGGGTGGATATGCAGCCCCTTGCCAATGTAAAGTGGTCTGATATTTTTAACATGCTCATTGTAAATATTTTGATAATATTCATATGGAAAATGGCATGCATTTGTAGATGCAATCACTGTGGGACATTCTCATTGAATTTTTTTGAAATTCAACACTAAAGCCATTGTTTTACTTTACCAGTGAGCCATATGTAACTGAAGATGAGCTAAAATTGATGCTGAGGGGTGCCGAGTTAAGTGGGGCCATAGAGGAGGAAGAACAGGTAATGAAGATTGGGTTTAATATTCTAATAAATTATTATCCATTTGTCTTCAAAATTTTCAGCCTTTTCTCTCATTTATAGTAAATATAATTTTATCAGTATGTTACATCACAAAAATAAATTTCTCTTTAAGTACTTTGTTTAAAATAAAAATGGGAACTGAAATTCCACCTGATAAACATGAGTAAATTTTCAATTTTCTATGTAGGAATATGCCTTTTTTTTTGTTGTAATGATGACATATTTTAGTCTTTGTAATGAAAAAGCCCTACTTTTATCGATTATTGTAGATTTTTTAATCCATATTTATTTGTTTGTCTCTGATGAGTATCTTGAATATATATATATATGCAGGATATGATTGAAAATGTCTTGGAGATAAAAGACACGCATGTTAGAGAGGTTATGACCCCTCTTGTTGATGTTGTTGCAATTGATGCAAGTTCAAGCCTTGTAGATTTTCATCACTTGTGGGTCACGCATCAATACTCAAGGTATTTCTGGCTTCAAATTTATGCTGACTTTTTCCCACCAATGCGCTAACTGGATTGCATCATGTTTCCTAGGGTACCTGTTTTTGAGCAACGTGTTGATAATATAATGGGTATAGCATATGCGATGGATCTGCTGGATTATGTACAGAAGGTTGGGAGATTTTACACCTCTTATCTATTATGAGTTATGAGTGCTTAGACCTATTAATTGTATCCCACTTCCCACAATCTCATAGTTTGCAGAATTACAATCTGTTTGATTTTGAAGGGTGAGTTGCTAGAAAGTACTACTGTCGGAGATATGGCTCACAAGCCTGCATATTTTGTACCTGGTAACTTATTTCTATCTTGAGTTCATCTATGTTTCTGTTGTTCTTTCTATGGCTGGTGTTGTATTGTTAGAACAGGGACAGGGTGGGTTTACTTTCAAACCCATTATACCCTGTTACAATACATACATACCAGTTGGAAGGGGAGTGGTCAACATTCTGGCTTTTTGTCAGGTACTAACTAGTATTGTATAATCAAATATTCATTCGACAAAGAATTAAACTGCAGGTGGCTTATTATGTCTTGCTGCTAAATTTAATGATAATCATTTTTCTCCTCATATTGAAATTGAATTGTAAAACTGGTCAAATTGTTTTTGTTTAACTTTTTTGCAGATTGTTGGATCAATAACTATTCTTAATGCTTTTGCAGATTCAATGTCTGTTTGGAATCTTCTTAGAGAGTTCCGAATCAGGAAGGTTCACATGGCTGTCGTTCTTAATGAGTATGGTGGAACTGTGGGAGTATGTGCACACCATACCATATTTCAACCTACTCAGATCTGTTTATTTGACAAAAATATGAATATATTGCTGCAAATTTATGATTCCTTGAAGATAAACTGTGCTCATTAGTACCTTAGACCCAAAAGAAGTCTATATAGATATCAGTTAGAACATGCTATCTCTGTGGGTGTTTGTTTCTTTCAATTTCTTTTGCAATTATATACCAACCTCATTTCTATGTTAATTTGAATAAAAGCTAATAGTTCTAAGTGTATTACAGTTGTACAGTATCTTGTGCTCTGATAAAAATAAGAGTAGTTCTTTCACTTTACAGATTCAAAAACATCATAATAAAACCAAAAATCTTTCTGGTTATAAGACTATTATGATTTACTTAATGCCCTCATTACTCACTATTCACATCATTCTCTTGCCCTTAACTTTCCTAGTTCTTGTTACAACTTATAACTAATTGTGAATTTCTAATGGCAGCTTTCCTCCGAACCTTTGAATTCATTTTGTTAATGATTTCTAGTTCATCCTTCCACATGCTTGTTGCATTTAGCAATAGCTGGTTTAAGACTTAGGTGTAGTAAGCCCTTCTTATTAGTAGCTAATTTGAGAGGGAGGTTTACTTCTTAGACAAGGCTCATTAGATTGTAACTAAACTCTCCAAGTCTTCTGAAATCCATTCTGTGGTATGTCTATTAGTTCTAACAATTTTCACATTTTGATGTTTATTTAATCTTGATGTCTTACTTGTATTCCTATATAACAGATTGTAACTCTTGAAGATGTCGTTGAGGAAATTGTTGGTGAAATCTTTGATGAGAATGACTCAAAGGTAAAGCTCAGTATAAATGCTTTTACTTTATTTTTACTTTGCTTCTTTCAAACTTATTTTCAAATAATTGAAGCATATCTTGAATTCCATTCTACTTTGTTTCACCAACAAAATATCTTTTTACTCTGCGTACTCTTTGTTCACTGCAGTTTTGTGACTAAATTGAAAATTACTTGTCCTGATTGCGTGATCTTAACATTCCTTGCTCAATTGTTTTTAGTCTTATAACTACAACAGTTTGGATGCTGACAACTCTGTCTTGTTTGATAATAAATTAAAAATGAGGTACATTGTTTTCAATCTCTTGTGCATGTTCAGTGTTCAAATACAATCTTTTCAAAGCAGAAGAGTATAAATATTTAAGTATGAAATTGAAGTAAATGAGAGGTGAACTAGTAATGATTGTGAAAGTGATAAGGAATTAAGGATGCCTGTAAATGCAAGAGGGGTAGTGGAAGCAAAAGCATACTCTTTGGAAGGTGTAAGTGGGCACTCTGGATTTGATTGTGCATGTAGAATGATTTTATTTAGTATATATTACATGTTAGAATGCCTTCAGTAACTATAATGATAGAAATCTTCATTAAAGTTTTACTCGGCAGGAAAAATAAAAATTATATTTTTCATACTGTTCAGTCATTCTACCAATTTATCACATACTCCTAATGTTTGATCGTTTAACTGTTTTAAGTCATTGTCTCTAACATTAGTTGGACATGATTGCACTTTGAGTTTGGCTATTAGTGGCTAATTATGCATTTCCTAATATAAAAATATTTTAGTTGTTAAGGTTATGTATAGTTACTTTTGATTGTCGATGACTGCAACTATTTGTTGCTATAATGATTTACATGCTGATTTTTCATTGAAGGAATTCTTTACATTCTTTCATGGTGACTCTATAGGAGGAGATACAGAAAAAAACCGGCTACATAGTAATGCGAGCTGAGGGTGTATTTGATGTGGATGCAAACACATCTATTGATCAGCTCTCTGAAGATTTGAACATCAAGATGCCAGAGGTTCACTACATTTATATACATGCACTTACATATTGGTCTTCTGATGGCAATGCTTGTAATCATGGTTCTTTCAAACTTTTATTAGTTGCCTGAAGTTTGTGCAATTTTCTTTGTTTAACATCCAGTCAGTTTTCTTTGAAAAGAAAAAAAAATCCAGGATCCCGATTTGTTATTAGTTGTAGAACCAACAATGAAGTAGTATGTGAGGTTGCCTGTTAGAACCACTGTAGCTTTGTACTTTATTATTACTAAGGATTATGATTACCCACTTTTTATGAGGTAACAAACCATGACTCTTAGCCTTGTAGACCCTAGCACCTTTGCATCTCAAATAGACTCCTGCTCCATAGCCTCCATTGGATTTTAAGCAGCTTAAGTTAATACTTTTCTTATGCTGGTTTGTTATTTATACACTAGTTGTGGACTAAAATGGGAAAATGATTGTTTTATGTTTTGTTCTTTTGTTTAGGAGGATTCCTTATCCTGCTCCCTCTTTGTAACTCTCTCTTCATCTTAATAAATTCTTCTTTTATTAAAAAAAGAAAAAGAAAGTGTACATGTCTATATTTTGAAAAGATTTATGCTGTTAACATTAATTGGGTTTCTTGAATCCTGGGGTAGAGACAATAATCTCATATTTAAATTAACTATGCTTTGTACTCATATTGCCAAGTCTATTTTAGAATTTTAGGCCTCCTTATACGTAGGTTACTTCTACTATTTCAGGGTCACCAATATGAGACAGTATCGGGCTTTGTATGTGAAGCATTTGGATACATCCCAAGGACAGGAGAGTGCATCAAAGTGGTTCTTGAAAGGGAAGATGAAGATGAAAACGATGAGTCCAATGCTGACCACCAGGATCAGAAGGAGAAGCACCAGATTTTCAAACTTGAGGTAATCAATTTGTTGCCATCTGAAAATAGTCACTTATGGTAATTATTGAATTTAGCTTATATATCTATCTATCCAAAGATGGAGAAAATAGAATGGAGATCATACTTAATATCAGAAAGTGTACTCTATTTTTTGCTAATCTGGCTGAAAGTAATGAACTGAGTCTAGAGCTTCTCCTTTGTTTCTCTAGTGGAATACATGTAACTTTGTTATCTTTGCTGCAGATACTAGCAGGAAATGCCAGAAAGGTAAGTGCTGTTCGGTTTGAAAGGATAAATGGTGATGATGAAACGGTAGGGACTAAAGAAGTAACTCGTGTGTTCCCTAAAATCACGAAAAGAAAATGGAGCAGTGATGAGGACTCGGATGATGCAGAAGAATATGATGGACATGCATTTGCAAAGAGACCACCGGATGACATGTCTAATGAATATGTAGATGATCAGGAAACTTCTAACAGAGATTAGGCTCTTCAGTCTTTGTCTTTTTTGTCCTTTATTTCTGTTTATTTGGCATGCTTTTGTGCCATTTTTGCGACACCATGTAAGATGGGGAGATTGAGATACATGTCCAAAATGAGTGATAAATTTCGAAAAACCTGTATAATACACAAAAAGAGGTGTTTACTCCAACAAGCTTGTAGCTCAATTGACACTGGTGTTTTAGAAATAAATTTTCATCCTCTATCAATCAACAATGGGTGAAATTTGAATAGTTTTCTCATCCAATCCTATTTCATTTTTACGTTTTTTTTTTCACTCTTTCATTTATAAACTACTCAAGTAAGCATGTCTAAAATCTTTTCGAGGTTGTCTGTTCATAAATAATTTTTATGCGTATTTGGCTTAAAAGTAAAACCGTCTTTTGGCAATATTTTGTATCACTATTGTAATTGTAAGTAAAGAAGAGGATATTTCCATTTTTCATATTATAGTTTTAGATATATTAGAAAAATAGTGATTGGTGAAGTGCAGTAATTTAACTCATTTAACTTTTTGTTCAACCCGATTAAGCTTTGGTCATTTGGTTTGAAGACTGATAAGTGGAAGACAGGTGAGAACAAGATTATATACTTGTTTTAAAATTTATCGCTTGTTTGTCAAACTTTTAAAAAAAAATCATTGTTGAGAAAACCATTTGGTTGTCACAGTATTAAAAAATATACGAATGAGAAGGGTACATTATATAACATAATAATACATTTATATTATTGTTTTGGAATATATATATATATATATTATAAAGTTATATTTTAATTTTAATTTCCTATTTCTTCAATTCCATAATTTAGGTATATATAATGTTCAAATTTATAGATTATGTTAGCAAGTTGAGTTGACCAAATTTAGTTCCCCAACATTATTGGGTGATGGATGTATCACATAGAAATAACCAAGAAAAAATTTAAACCATAAACATAGTTATCAAATTTATTATCATTCTCTTCACAAATATATATATATATATATATATATATATATATATATATATATATATATATATATATATATATATATATATATATATATATATATATCATAAAGCAATATTGATAATTAGATAATAGATCATGATAGAATTAATATTCCAAATTAATTAATAGTTTAAAAAAGGAAGCGCCATAAAGATGATATATATGTAGGATGCCATAGTTTTTTAGAAATGCTCCATATGACATGTATAAAATTTCTACAAAGCAACCGTGGTATATATACATTATTATTTACGAATTTAGGACAACATAAACAAATCAAAACAACCATCTAACCTATATAAATAATAATAATAGACACGTATATCACTAAAAATCAAAGTTCACAACTATATGATTTGGAAGACGCGCGGAATCACAATCAAATTATAAGATTGATTCAAGAAGCTAGCTGAGAATGGTAATGCAGCTAGTTTAGATATATTTCTCTTGAGCATGTTTGTTAAACCTTGGCAACACTAACCAGCTTAGCATACTTGTTGGTCTTCTCCCTCAAACATTGTGTCACCCTCGCTGCATCAACTCCTTCTCCTATAATCTCCACTCTGTCCCTCTCTTCCCTATGAATAGTAACCGACGTAACGCCTATATATGTTTCCATTACAAACACCATGATTCACAATTCATCACAAACACAATTTATTAGACAATATATAGTATCGGGAAATTAAAAGAAAGCAAATAGCAATTACTACTATTTATAATGATCTGCTTTGTAATCCTAGATGTTCATATTCAAGGGTTGTCACTTTAACAAATGTTTTATTAACACAACAACCAAATAGTCTAAGAGTGTGTTTGGGAAAGCTGGAAAAAAAAGATTATGCTGATAATCAATTTTTGTATAATCGATTATTGTGATAATCGATTATAATCAGAATCTGTTTTTGTTTGGGTCTGTTTGCTGAAAAGTGGTTTTAAGATAATCTATTTCGTTTGGGTGATGCAAAAAAAATCACTTTTATATAATAAATTACGAAAAAGGGTATGAAGTTATTTGTATAATTTAATAATATTTATTTATAAGTTAGTTTTGTAGGGGTAAACAGGGAAGAGAGTTTTGAGAATGAAAAATAATCAAATCACAACAATCTTAAGCTAGAAAAAACTAGATGGCATAAAACAGCTTTTTTTCCTAAAAAAAGCTTTTTTATAAATTTAAGCAAAATGCCAAACATGATAGATTATCTATGAAACAGCTTTTAAGCTAAAAAACAGCTGAAATGTGGGATTATAATTTTTCCCAAACACACTCTAAAACATCAATAATGTGGAACATGCATGTAGGTAACAGCAGCACCTTCTGCCGTCGTACATATTATCATGATCTTCTTCTTGCATTTCGCACAGTGGAGTGGCACCTCAATCACAATCTTTTGCTTTTGCTGCATCACTTTATATATAATCATAATTAATTAACCGTACACACACAAGTATATCCAGAATTAGCTGAACTATATTCATTCATCAAAAGAGAGAAAAATGTTTTGGAATTGTAGGAAAGCTTGACAAATAAAATAATTAACAAAAAACTGAAAGAAAATTCAATGAAAGCTCGATCGCTTACCTTCATAATCTCCTCCAAAGAAATTAACCAATTACTTAAGCCAAGATCTTCTTCTTGCGGGTGTAGTTATATATACATATGTTCAACTAATTTGGAATGCATTAATTTGACTAATGAAAGTTGGCCAGCGATCCACTTCATGATATACTTTTTTGTCGCTGTGCCAACTGGCAAATGATGATATTGCTTAGCTCATCTTTTGCACCATTGATGATGTCATTACCGCGTTTTACTCGTGTTATCATGCATGCACCCCTCCTTGCGCGAAATCTCACGAGTAAATCGTTCAAAAGTCAGAAATGCTAGCTGAAATGGTGCTAAGCTACTTCCTCTTTGATACATTTGTCTATTACTACTACTTTATTCAAAAGTCAAAACATTTATTGAATGGAAGAGATCAGATGATGTTACTTCATTTTTAACATTTTTTTTTATTACTAAAGATTATAATTACCCACTTTTTATGATGTAGCAAACCATGACTCTTCTTAGACTTGTAGATCCTAGCACCTTTGCATATCAAATAGGCTCCTGCTCCATTGGATTTTAAGCAGCTTAAGTTAATACTTTTTTTATTCTGGCTTGTTATTTATACTTAGGCTACTTCTACTATTTCAGGGTCACCAATATGAGACAGTATCGGGCTTTGTATGTGAAGCATTTGGATACATCCCAAGGACAGGAGAGTGCATCAAAGTGGTTCTTGAAAGGGAAGGTGAAGATGAAAACGATGAGTCCAATGCTGACCACCAGGATCAGAAGGAGAAGCACCAGATTTTCAAACTTGAGGTAATCAATTTGTTGCCATCTGAAAATAATCACTTACGGTAATTATTGAATTTAGCTTATATATCTATCCAAAGTTGGAGAAAATAGAATGGAGATCATACTTAATATCAGAAAGTGTACTCTATTTTTTGCTAATCTGGCTGAAAGTAATGAACTGAGTCTAGAGCTTCTCCTTTGTTTCTCTAGTGGAATACATGTAACTTTGTTATCTTTGCTGCAGATACTAGCAGGAAATGCCAGAAAGGTAAGTGCTGTTCGGATGGTGCAGAAGAATATGATGGACATGCATATGCAAAGAGACCACAGGATGACATGTCTAGTGAATATGCAGATGATCAGGAAACTTCTAACAGAGATTAAGCTCTTCAGTCTTTGTCTTTTTGGCATGCTTTTGTGCCATTTTTGCGACACCATGTGATTGAGATACATGTCCAAAATGAGTAATAAATTTCGAAAAACCTGTATCATACACAAAGAGGTGTTTACTCCAACAAGCTTGTAGCTCAGTTCACACTCGTGTATTAGAAACAAATTTTCATCCTCTATCAATCAACAAAGGGTGAAATTTGAATAGTTTTCTCATCCAATCCTATTTCATTTTTACATTTTTTTTTCACTCTTCCATTCATAAACTACTCAAGTAAGCATGTGTAAAATCTTTTCGAGGTTGTCTGTTCATAAATAATTTTTATGCGTATTTGACTTCAAAGCAAAACCATCTTTGGGCAACATTTTTGTATCACTGTTGTAAGTAAAGAAGAGGAAATTTCCATTTTTCATATTATAGTTTTAGATATAATAGAAAAATAGTGATTGATTAAGTGCAGTAATAATGAAAATTAAAGAACGTTAATTAGGATCAATTTTAAAAAAAAATTAAAAATAAGTGATTTTTTTTTGGTAATAAGGATTTTTTTTTCCTAGGCGTCATAGAAAAAGAGGCCACTAATTTAACTTTTTGTTCAATCCGAATCCGATTAAGCTTTGGTCATTTGGTTTGAAGACTGATAAGTGGAACAAGATTATATACTTGTTTTAAAATTGGATTTAATTGGTATACACAGTAAACCAATCATAACTTGCCATATCAATTAAAATGTTTGATTCCTATTCTAACTACATTAATTAAGGACTAGTTTGGTGATCAGGATAAGAGAGACAAGATAGGATAAGTTATCATATCCTGTCTGAAACTGTTGTTTGGTGAGCTAGCAGGATATGATAAGTCTATCCTATCACCTATCATATCCTGTTCATCTAGTTAAAATTTTATCCTGAGGGGGGAGCTGTGTTAGAACTCAACAGGACAGGATAAGGTGATTTAGAGTATAATAAAGTATAAAAATATTTTATATATAAAATAATTAAAGTATAATAAAATATAATATGGTTGCTAAAAAGGTATAATAAAACATAAAATAATAAAAATATTAATAATTAATTTTAAAAATTATTTTTATTTTGTCACAAGGCTAATTTTATTAATGTATATTATTGTAAAAAACTAAAAAATAAATAAAAAAATATTCTAATAATTTAACTATATGTAAAGTAAAAACTAAAAATGAATATTTAAAATTATAAAAAAAATTAATTTAAGTTAAACAAAATTTTAAAATATAATATGTAATTTTATCACAAGGACAATTTTGTCTTTTTATATAAACTTAAAAAATGGAAATTATTAAAAAAAAAAACTTAAATCTAATAAAATATGAAAACATTCGGAACAAAAACGAAAAATTTAAAATTCATACTAAAATTACAATGCTATTCAGTTGATTATCTGGTGGATACCAAACGTCGGATAGGATAACAGCTTATCCTGCTCAAATCCTATCCTACTCCTATCCTGCTCTCTTATCCTATCCACCTCTATCCTATCCTGACCACCAAACGAGCCCTAAAAGTCATTCATACCATGATTTCTGATTGGTTGATAGTGTAAAAAAAAATTACACTGTCAGTGTATAGCAATTAAACTCTTTAAAATTTATCGCATTGTTGAGAAAATCGTTTGGTTGTTATGGTATTTGAGCAATTGATCTCACAAGAAGGGATCCTCTTCATTTTGTTGTCTTCATTTCTCTTTCATTTAGGTGAGAGATAGGCACAATTAAGAGATTTATATTTCAAACTTATTTTATCATTTAAAATTTAAATAATTAAAAACTCTTTCTGTCTATCTCTCTCCTAAATAGAAGGAAAATGAAGAGGAAAAAAAAATGCTTTACTCTCATCTCACATGACATGATGCATATAGAGAGTTTAAGAGACTCAAAAAATATACGCATGAGAAGGGTACATTATATAACATAATAATACATTTATATTATAGTTTTGGAATATATATTATAAAATATATTTTAATTTTAATTTCCTATTTCTTCAATTCCATAATTTAGCTGTCAATATGGGTTGTAACCCGTGAGCCAGCCCGGCTCAACCCCGCTCACTGGTGGGTTGGGTTGTAAAAAAAAGGCTCGTTTAGATCCCGGGTCATTTTGGCCCGGCTCACTTAACCCGTGGGTTAGCCGGGTTGAACCCGGGGTGAGTCGAGCTGACCCACGAGTCGCACGTTTTTTTTTTTTTTTATAATATTTTTACCATACAACCAAAGTCCAAAATAATGCTGAAGCTGAAGCCCAAGTAAGTTGCAGCCCAACCCACTTTCTCAACCTTTCTTTCCCTAACCATTTCTCAGCTCACCCAACCCTAAGTCCCTAACTTAGTCACTGATAGCAAAATAAGTTGTCGTTCGCATCCTTTGCCTCGTCGCTGTCTGTGTTGCTTGCCTCCACCGCACCGCCGCTGCTTCCACTATTCTCCTTGGCCCCCTTATTGCTCCTGTTTTGTTTTTTTTTTTAATTTTCTTAATTCTAAGTGAGCCATCCCGTGTAACCCACCAACCCGTGGTGGGTCGAGTCGGGTTGGCTATTTCTTGGCTCACTGAAAAAGTGAGCCAACTCGGCTCGGCCCACTTTTCGCCCGGGTTGGCTCACTTTGAAAGCTCTATTTTAGCTATATATCATGTTCAAGTTTTTACATTATGTTAGCAAGTTGAGTTGACCAAATTTAGTTCCCAGACATTATTGGGTGATGGACGTATCACATAGAAATAACCAAGAAAAAATATAAACCATAGATAGTTAGCAAATTTATTATCATTCTCTTGACAATAGTTAATAGATCGTTAGCAGTAACTAATCTCCATCGGGGAATCTATCAAGCATACAATGTGGGATCTCCTCTCTCAACTAGGTTTTCTCCATATACAAGAGAGAGGATTCGAACCCATAACCACTTGCTTAAGGTGCCCAAGTCCTTTATCACTTGGATCAACCACGTGTTGGTAAAGCAATATTGATAATTAGATCATAGATCGTGATAGAATATCCCAAATTAATAGTTTAAGAAAGGAAACGCCATAAAATATGCTCCTTATGACATGTATAAAATTTCTACAAATCAACAGTGCATAAACAATGGATACATTTGTATTTACGATCGAATTTATGACAACATAAACAAATCAAAACACCCTTCTAACCTATATATATATATATATATATATGAATAATAGACACGTATATCACTTAAAATCTAAGTTCACAACTATATGATTTGGAAGACGGAATCACAATCAAATTATCAAAAACATGGTAAGATTCAAGCTAATGCAGCTAGTTGAGATATATATCCCCGCAAATATTTCTGTTGAGCATGTTAATTTAATTGTTAAACCCGTTCAGGCTTCAACCTTGGCAACACTAACAAGCTTAGCATACTTGTAGGTCTTCTCCCTCAAACGTTGTGTCACCCTCGCTGCATCAACTCCTTCTCCTATAATCTCCACTCTGTCCCTCTCTTCCCTATCAATAGTAACCGACGTAACACCTATATATGTTTCCATTACAAACACCATGATTCACAATTCATCACAAACACAATATATAGTATCGAGAAATTAAAAGAAAGCAAATAGCAATTACTACTATTTATAATGATCTACTTTGTAATCCTAGATGTTCATATTCAAGGGTTGTCACTTTAACAAATGTTTTATTAATACAACACCCAAATAGTCTAAAACATCTGTTGAAGTTCAAAAAAATAAAAATAATAATGTTGGAACATGCATGTAGGTAACAGCAGCACCTTCTGCCGTCGTACATATTTTCATGATCTTCTTCTTGCATTTCGCACAGTGGAGTGGCACCTCAATCACGATCTTTTGCTTATGCTGCAGCATTTATAAGTAAAACATTTCATAATCATAATTAACCGTACACACACAAGTATATCCAGAATTAGCTGGACTATATATTCATCCGAAGAGAGAAAAATGTTTTGGAATTGTAGGAAATTAAGTCAAGTAGAAGTTTTCTTGACAAATAAAAGAACAAGAAACTGAAAATTCAATGAAGGCTCGATCGCTTACCTTCATAATCTCCTCCAAAGAAACCAATTACTTAAGCCAATATTCTTCTTTTGTCAAAAAAGAAAAAAGAAGGCCAATATTCTTCTTGTGGGTGTGTGTGAATTGTAGCCACATATATATATATATATATATATATATATATATATATATATATATATATATATATATATATATATATGTTCAACTAACTTTGAATGTAAAGGTACGATAATTTAATGGGCCTTACGGACAAGCGTCCTAAGGGTATTAGTTAAGAAACTTATAAAGAGAAAATTTGTATTGAAAAACTAAATATTATACTTTTTAAAATATTAAATATACTATTTTTCATATAAATTTTTATTTTTTGATTCCTTAAATAATATCCTAAAAATACTTGTTAGTATTCTCCTAATTTAATTTACTAACGACTTGAAGTTGGCGATCCACTTTTTATGGATTCAACGCGCTTGCCTTATAGTGTTATCAAACGAAATAAGTCAGCTACTTATGTTAAAAGTCAATATTATTGAACCAGCTAGCTCAGCCACATGTATGAAAATAATTTGGATACATGGGGCTGCATGCATTCTGACCATCATAATGTCATATATACTTCTCTAAAAAAAGAAAAAGTGAGTTTATTTTTGATATACTGTCATTATAAATTATTTTAAATCCAAAATTTTTTTTTTATGTAACATCATTATTGTTTTCGCCAAAATAATGATAATAAAGTCTTAGAATTAATAATAATAAATAAAAAGACCAATCAGGGAATCAAAATAATAATATTCAATATTAATAATATGACATTAATTAGGGAATCAAAAGTATAAAATCTTTGGAAAAATTATATTCAAGACATTAAAAAAAAAATGAAAATCTATGATTTTTAATAAAAAATTATATATTAATCTTTTAATCGTGTACTTTGGATACTAATTAGCAAAATCTTTTGTTTGGCAAATGATGATATATATTTTTGGTGCTCTGGCAAATGATGATATTGCTCAGCTCATCTTTTTCCCTATTGATGATGTCATTACCGGTCTTACTCGTGTTATCATGCATGCACCCCTCCTTGCCACGGAACCAGATCCTCTCCATTTCTACTTCTCTCCATTTCTCCATTTCCTTTCATCTCCACCTGACAAGTGTCCTTAAAATTTTTCAACGGCCCAGATTTCATTCTGTTGAAAAATCAATTTAAATTTTAAAAAAACATAAAATATTGCTTTCTTCTTCTTCTTCTTCTTCATATCCTTGGCCATTTCGTTGGTGGACTGTTACTGTCTTACTGATTTCATTTCAGTAAATATTGATGCAATATTTTATTCAAAACCTCTCACTCTTTTGGTCATCTTTCAGGTTGCCTGTCATTTTTGGCATAAAATAAAATGATCGTTGAAAACTTATTCTTATGAAAATGAACTTTGATCATTTGATAACATTGATTCAAGATTAAAGAACCATATGAGAAATATGTTCTCATAATCAAGTCGTTTTATGCAGCAAAAATAATTTGTGCATTCCTCATCTTCATCCACACGAACCCTAAACCACCCAACTCTATTCGTACCAGATCTGAAATTGGTGGGATGGCACAGCGGCATGTAGGCGCGGCGGCACAGTGGCGCGGCGGCATAGCGACACGTTGGCAGGGCGATACAGCGGCGAAGGAGTGATGACACTGCAACGATGGCGCGACGAGGCGGCAGCAAAGGGATTAAGGAAGATGGTGGAACATGAAGCGTGGTGGTCGATGGCGTACATGCGGCGGAGGCGGGTGGTAGTGGTCGATGTCGGAACAGAGGTGGACTGTGGTGCTCGACGGCGGAACAGGGAGGTCCGGGACGGATGGGGCGGCGCGGATGTGGGAAATGGAGATGCTGGAGGGGGGTCGAATGGATTATGGTAGGGAGAGAAAACGTGGTTCTGTTTTAGTTAAAAAATAAAATAAAATTTGATAAATTTTAAGCCTTTGATTTTTTTTAGTGCCACATGTACGGTCCACATTTAATGGACTGGAATTGTCCATTTCTCCAACTAATGGAGAGGATCTGGTTCCCCTTGGGACGAGCGAAATCTCACAAGCAAATCATTCAAAAGTCAGAAATGGTGCTCGTGTGCTACTTCCTCTTTGATATATTTTTTATTATTACTTTTTTCAAAAGTCAACACATTTTTTGAATGGAAGAGAGATGATGCTACTTCATTTTTAACATATTTTTTTATTAAATATAATTCTGATGAAATATATTAAATAAGTAATTATATTTTTATCATTTAATAAATCTCATATAAATTGTATGTAATAATGAAGTGCATTAAAAAAAATTATATTCTTAACATTGCTCTTAAGCAAAAAAATAAAAAAATTCAAAACTACAGGTTTGATCAAAGTAAAATGTTATAATTGTATAGCTTCAGTTTGAATTTTAATTTTTTAAGATATACTGTTGGTTGGTTATAGTAAATTATTCAGAACCTTGAAATAAAGAGAATATTCTTCACTCACTTCTTTTTGTCGGAGTATCTCGTTGGAAGCAGGGACGAATCTCCTGCGGGAGAGTGAATGACACATAAAGATGGGAAACCCCCTCCCAAAAATAATAATATGACAAAAAAATGTAATGAAAGATATATATATATATATATATATAGGGGAATGCTACAATACACCCTAATTTTTAAGATGGAGTATTTTAGCAACCTGCATCTTTTTATTTGTACAAAAATATCCAACTTCTCCTTGTGAAAATCAAAAATAACTTAAAGTGATGGGTAGTAATGTAATTTATATTTAATTATTTTAAAAAAACAAATTTTCTAATTTTCTTTTATCTTTCCAAGTTGTTAACAGATATTTAGAGAGCAGATAAATTAAATTAAAATAAAATCTAAAAACGATAAAACTTTTTGTTCTCTTTGTGACACCCGGGGCTGACGAGGGCAGGAAGTGGTCGCCGGTGCAAGAGGCATGATCAAGGAGCGGCTCCTGGCAGGCTTCTAGGCGGAGGGACACATGAATGAACTGATAGCACACCTGAATGAGAGGGATCCTGAGACTGTGTAGGTATGGGACTATACAGTAGAGGATGACTTATATGAATTGATTGGTACTACCTATACCAACAAGATGCATCTTCTTTTCGGGAGCCCATCACTTAAGAACTCCACAGTTAAGCATGCTTGACTTGGAGCGATTCTGGGATGGGTGACCTCCTGGGAAGTTTTCTCAGGAAGCGTGTGAGTGAGGACAAAGCATGCTGAAAAGACCCGTGTTGGTCTGTGGGGTCAGTCGTCAATCCATAGAGCAGCCAGGGATGTTACACTCTTGTTCCTCTTTGACATTTTGGTCTTCGCCGCACGGTTTGCCAACATCATCGTTGTCCATGGCGGATCCTTTTTTTTTTGGGCAAAACTTGGCGTTGCTCCTCCTTGGACAAGAACCAAGGATAGGAAAATAAATGGAACCCCCCAAACAACCAAAAAACCATAACAAGAAAAAACCTTAACTAAAGAGAAAAACTCTTCCTTCGAAGCTCCCAAGTTCTAACCGAATAACAAAATTATCAAGTGTAACCAAGCTGGAAGACGAAATTCAGATTTATGGTAAATTTGGAAACCATGTTTGATTTTCCCCCCCCCTTTTCAGAAGCAATATTGTTCCTGCCGAGATCCGACTTGTCGGAATCTCGCCGTAAATGTCAGACCAAGAGTGAACGATGGGGTTGTTTTAGATTATGGCTTGACAGAATACTTATGTTACAGTCCTACGTATCCCAATGGGAATCAAAGCCAGACGTAGTTCTGAGTTCAACCCTTGATCATATGGTGCTGCAATCTCTTAATTTTGTATCCGATGTACACCGGCAGGTAAGGACTCTTTGATAGTCTCTTGATCACAACCGGGACTTGTAATACGCTTAAGAGAGAACACCAAGATTAAGTGAAAGTAAAAGTGAGTCTTCTCTTGGGCTCTTCCTCCTTTTATAGAGGAGTAATCCGATCCTATTTTCTAGGATCTGGTTTATCTTTATAACTTATCTCTTTTAGCCCAACTCCAATCTCCTTATCTGATAAGACTTATCCCTTATCTAAGGTAAGGTTGTTAGTTGAGTTCTAGATAAGTGTATCGTTAAGTTAGTTAGGTTTCCGAGCTCGGCGGCCGAGCTTTCCACCTCGGCCAGTACAAATATGTTTGATATAAATAATGGTAGGTAAGGTAAGAGTTAGTTAACTGGTTGTGAGTGAGTTAGGGTTCAAAGCAAATAGCAAGAATTAAAAAGTGAAGCGGGAGGTGGTTTAAGAAGAAGGCACACAATTCATGGTAACGGGGTTGGAAGCATGAAGTGGGAGAGACGAAGCCTTGGTAATTGGGAAATTTTTTTTTTCTAAATAAATTCAATTTAAATTACATAACTACCCACTACTTTAAGTTGTTTAAATAAAGAAAAAATGGATATTTTTATCCAAATAAAAGGGTGTATGTTACTAAAATACTCCTTTTATTTATTTATTTATTTATATATATACATATATATATATATATATATATATATATAAGATTTAAAAATCGATTTAATTGTTCCTGAATCAATTAAGTTGTGAAACATTAATTATAATGCGAGGGTTTAAATCTCTGGTTCCCCATGATGTGCTTTGCAAATTTCTCATTCTCTTCTCACATTCCCTCTGTAAAACTTGCCATGAATCTCCCTTTAAAATGAAAAAAAGATAAAAAAAAAAAATTTGTTCAAGTTTGCAATCTCCACCCTTGATTTGATAATGCATAGAGATCTTAACCCACTAAAAATGATCCAGGTGTAAATACATCCTTACTTTTTCACTTTAGAGACTTTCTCACTTTAGAGGAGCCAAATTACATCACTTAATTGTCATGTAGAAGAGAGGTTAACGACAGTCTGACGTAAATGACTGATTCGAGTCACGTTTCAAACTTAAGGGACCAAAATGAACTTTTTTTAAAATATAAGAGACCAAAATAAATCTAAAAAAATAAAAGAAGATAAAGGACCAAAAATCTAATTTAGCAAAAATAATAATAATTTAGGACATTTAGTCCCCATTTAGATAGCACATCTTACAGCTTATCGGAGCTCCCATGTATACATAAAAAATAGTGCTTGGATAATCTTAAATAAGTGACTTATTAACTCCAAAAAATGCTATTTTTATAAGTCAATTTTTTTTTTCTTGAAAAACCTCGTGTCAAAGCTTATACAGAAAGTTGTTTTCGCATATTTTATAAATTCTAAAAACATTTATTTGAGTTTGTATCCAAACACTAAGTAACTTAATTTGAAAAAGGGTCTTACTAGGTAGGGGTGGGAATAGGCCGGGCCACCCGACAGGGGCCTACGGCCTGGCCTACGTGAGGCCTGGCCTGGCCTGACCTGTTTAGCAAAAAGGCTAGGTTTAGGCATTTTAAAAAGCCTTTTTAATTAAAAAGGCCAGGCCCAGGCCTATTGAAAAGCCTTTCCGGCCTGTTAGGCTGGCCTCTTTATATATATATATATATATAGGGATAGGCCAAACAGCCTATTTGAAGTCTTTAATATGAAGCAGGCTTTTAAAAAGGCCAAGCCAGACTCAAAATAAAGCCTTTAACAGGTAACAGGCCAGGCTTAGGCTTTAAAATTTTTAAATAGCCCAGGCCTATTTAAGCAAAGCCTGGCCTAACCTGGCCTATTTCCACCCCTATTACTAGGGCATTGGTTAAAGAATCCAAAATAGAAAAACTGTATTGGAAAGTGGAACTTTTGAATTTTCAAAGTATCGAATACACCACTTTCCAAGACAAACTTTCTATTCTTAACTAGTTGAATCCCCCGTACGTTGCACGGGTGTGTAAAAATATACCAAATTATTATTTTAAATGTTGATTCCAAATATAATTTAAGTATATGAAAGTTATACTACTAATATTTATAAATTGAAAATGATTATGTTGATTATAATACTATAATAGGTTAGTATATGAAAAATATATATTCTGATTTATGCGATAGTAAATAGGTTAAAAAAAACATTAACATAATAAAAAATTTAAGGATATAATTTTTTATATAAATTAAAACTTGTGCAAAAGCATACAAAATACACAACAAAAGCATAACAAACACTTGCATGCTTAACATCCTAATAATTGTTTCACGATACATGTAATTTGCTACTAAGTATGTGTAACACCCGGGTGCCGACTAGGGCGGGGAGTGGTCGTCGGTGCAAGAAAGCATGAACAAGGAGCGGTTCCTTGCAGGCTTCTAGGCGGAGGGACACATGAATGAACCGTTTACACACCCGAATGAGAGGGATCATGAGACTGTGTAGGTATGGGACTATACAGTTGAGGAAGGCTTATATGAATTGTTTGGTACTAGTTATACTAACAAGATACATCTTCTTTTCGGGAGTTCATCACTTAAGAACTCCACAGTTAAGCGTGCTTGACTTTGAGCAATTATGGGATGAGTGACCTCCTGCGAAGTTTTCCTAGGAAGTGTGTGAATGAGGACAAAGCACGCTGAAAAGACCCGTGTTTGTCTGTGGAGACAGTCGTCAATCCATAGAGCATCCAGGGATTTTACAAATGGTATCAGAGCGGCACCTTTCCCAGTACGGTGTGGTTCGGGGACGAACCTAGCGGAAGCTGGTGGGCATGTAATACCCGGGTGCCGACGAGGGCGGGGAGTGGTTGCCGGTGCAAGAAGGTATGGACAATGAGCGGCTCCTGGCAGGTTTCTAGGCGGAGGGACACATGAATGAACCGATTACACACCCGAATGAGAGGGATCCTAAGACTGTGTAGGTATGGTGGGACTATACAGTTGAGGAAGGCTTATATGAATTGATTGGTACTACCTATACTAACAAGATGCATCTTCTTTTCCGGAGCTCATCACTTAAGAACTCCACAGTTAAGCGTGCTTGACTTGGAGCAATTATGGGATGTGTGACCTCTTGGGAAGTTTTCCCAGGAAGTGTGTGAGTGAGGACAAAACACACTGAAAAGACCCGTGTTGGTCTGTGAGAATAGTCGTTAATACATAGAGCATCCAGGGTTGTTACAATATGCATTAACAGAAAAAAAAAAGAGAAAGAAAAACACAAAGCATAAGAGTATATTAGGAGGAGAACTCTGAGAATCATAGAAGTATCTTTATATCAATCTTAGTAAAAAAAAAAATTGAAAAAAAAACTAATACTCATAAAATAAACTGTGAGAGAGAAGAAAACTTACTCATAGACCAGGTAAAGAATGAGATCAGTAGAGAGCAACCATCTACTGAGAGACAAACGGAGTTAGAGATTAGCCATCTTTGTTAATGTTGTGATAGATTGCAAAGTTGGATCTTGAGAAGGAAAAAAAAAGAAAGAAGAAAAATAAAATAAAAAAGATGGAAGTGGTGGGGTGAAGAAGAGAATGAGAGAGAGTGGCAATTAGAGAAGGCTTGAAGAAGAGGAAGATAAGGAAATAGAAAAAAAGAGAGCTTTTAAAGGCTCTGCATCTCTTCTTTTCTTTTCTTTTTTTAAATATAGCACATGAATATAAAACCAAAAAAGGGAGTTGCTTCTAAACCTCTTTTTTATTTGAAATTTGAATAGAATAGATAGAGAGAGTTAACTATCTTAGAGTTAGTGGGGGTACGGAGGATTGGGGTTGAGTGGGAAAAAAAGAGATAAAAGTAAAATAGAATAGATAGAATTTATAACTAACGTGAAAATTTGACATGAACAATATAAGGGGAAGATGATTGAGGTTTTGAGCAGAAAAGAATCATTTGAAAAGGCACTGATTATATATATATATATATATATATATTTTCTTAATCAATGTTCACTGATCAGTATTTGCCTTTACAAAATCTTTTGATATAAAATGTTTTTCACGTAAGTCCTTAATACTTTTTTTTCTTCAAAAATATCAATAGTGATTCCTCACTTCTTCCTATATCATGACTCGAGCCCGCAACTCATGAGGGCTGATGAGGCAGCTTTTATCAACTAAGCTGCAGTGCTCCTCATAAAAGGTGTCGGCGAATAAAAAGTCCTTAAGTGCTTAAATAAAGTGCTTAATCCTTAGTTTTGATCTTTCCCTCTAATGTCCAAACATTTTCTATAGGAAGTTATGTGCGTGGTAATATCATGGATAAAATAAATAATAAATTATAATTTATTAAATTGAAAAATAGAAAAAGAAAAAATTCCACGACCCAAATCCGTGTCTCGCTTCGGCTAAACCCGGACCCACCTTCCCCTTCCCAATCACGATGACGTGGTGGCGGCAGTAAAGGAAGAGAACGAACGTGGTGAGGATGGAGACGTGGTGGCTGTTCCCGCGTGTAGGTTAGGATTCCTTCCGGAGGCGGAGGAGACATTGGGATCAAAATAATCTCAACAAGTTGGGTATCTACATTCAAACATTGGTATCAGCTTGCCTTCTTGCTTTCAATCTTTCCAACTTGTTTCTCTTTACTCACTCCAATCACCATCCAGGTAAGCTCCACTCTTTCCAACGCTCATGGATTTTCTTTTCTTTTGAATTAAAATTTATTAATTATTGAATATATTTTACTCTAGTTGGACTGCCGCTTAATAACTTTCGTTTCTAATTTAAGAGCCATAAGATTGAGGGACCAAATTTGCATGTTGTAATGAGTTTAATTTTTATATATTGTTAGTATAAAGGATTCTTATATTGGTATTTTAAAAATATTTTATCATTTCTCAATTTCTTAGTTATTAGTATAAAAGTACACATGTTATAATGTTAATGGATGTAAGTGTAAAAAGTTTTATATTGACGACACATGCTACTTTGATCCATATTAAAAAAAAAAAAAAAACAGGTTAATCAAATGTAATAATAAAAAAAAAAAAAGGGATCCAAATCGCAAGTAGATAATAATAGGTAGAACAAAAGTTGAATGAAGCTAACTTAAAAATCATTGTTGGCCATCAGAATTTGAGTTTAACAACTTCATTCTTGTCTCTTTCAAGCACCCACAGTGGCCAGTGTGTGTCCTTCTCGGAATCTCTTTTAAACATTTTTATTTCCTGGAAAAAAAACCACCCTTTTGTCTCATTTCCCATCTTCTTCCTTCGCCTTGGTCACCACGTTACCCTATTCCCAAGTAATCCAATCTCCGCTTTGGCTCTCTCTCCCTGAGTCTCTCTATATATAATTAGATATCTCTCATTTTTTGACTTCACTTCTCCCACAACTTTTCACTGTTTGTCTTCATAACCTCAAAGACATTGATTGTGAACCATCAACAATACATTTCATCATAAAATTAATTGATATCAAATAGAGTTGTTCAACAGCTATATACTATAAAAAGACTTAAACAGTTTCTCAAGGTAGATGCTGTAGGACTTGCAACATCCCTCTATATATGCTTGTAGAACAGGCTATAAAGGATGGAAACCACGACAAAGATTATCATATCAGGTGATAAATGATAAAAATTGACTCTTTCGCTCCTAAAATCAATTCGTTTTAAATAAATTTGACATTACATATCCAAAACATACGCAAGAACTGAGCCAGACACACTATCCCACGCCACTCTAGCACAGCGTTTTCATATTTCATCGAACTTCATTCAAATGTTTATTTTCTCACTTTCCCTCGTGCAATCTGCCACTGGTTTTCTCCTGAAACCCATTTTCCTTCACGGCTTATCCGGTTCCTTCCATCTACTGTTACTAGTTGCAGTTTTAGTGTCATGGGTTTGGAAGAAAATCACAGTGGGAGCTAGAGATGGCTCAAAAGAGAAATCCAATAACATCCTTTTTACAAATTCCATTTTTTGTTCTCTGGGTGCTTCTGCTTTTAATCTTATCCTCTGTCTTTTTAATTACTTATATTGGTATAGAAGTGGTTTGTCAGAAGAAAAGCTCATGATCCTTTTGGATTTAGCACTCAAAACAGTTGCTTGGGGAGTTGTTTGTGTTTGCTTGCATAAGGTATTCTTCTTCTGTTCAGTTGACAGAAGATTTTCACTCTTCTTCAGAACTTGGTGCACTTTCTATCTCTTCATTTCCTGTTATTGCTTGGTAGTGGACATTGTTCTTCTCTATGAAAAACAAGTTGCGTTACCAGTGTAGTACTTGGTTTCTGATGTGGTATCGGCTTGTGTGGGATTATTCTTCTGTTACGCGGGCTACTTTGTGAAAAATGAGGGTGAAGAAAGTACTCTTCAAGAACCTCTTTTAAATGGTGATACAAATGTTAGCAATGGTCCGGGGTCAAAAGAAACCAAGGGGGGTGACACTGTTACCCCTTTCTCAAATGGTGGAATTTTCAGCATTCTTACCTTCTCTTGGGTAGCTCCTCTTGTAGCCGTTGGCAATAGGAAGACCTTAGACCTTGAGGATGTCCCCCAACTTGACAGCAGAGATAGTGTAGTTGGTGCTTTTCCAACTTTCAGAGATAAGCTTGAGGCAGATTGTGGTGCAATTAACAGTGTGACCACACTTAAGCTGGTGAAGTCATTAGTATTCTCAGCATGGAAAGAGATTCTTTTCACGGCTTTTCTTGCATTGTTAAACACCTTGGCTTCTTATGTTGGTCCTTATCTTATTGATACTTTTGTTCAATACCTTGATGGACAACGACAATTTGAAAATCAAGGCTTTGTGTTGGTTTCTGCGTTTTTCTTTGCAAAGCTTATAGAGTGCCTGTCGCAAATGCATCGGTGCTTTAGGCTGCAGCAAGTTGGAATTCGAATCCGAGCACTACTTGTGACAATGATTTATAATAAAGCCTTGACCCTTTCATATCAATCAAGGCAGGGCCACACTTCTGGGGAAATAATCAATTTCATGTCTGTTGATGCTGATAGAGTTGGTGTCTTCAGTTGGTACATAAATGATGTGTGGATGGTACCTCTGCAAGTTTCTTTGGCCTTGTTGATTTTGTATAAAAACCTTGGGCTTGCATCCATTGCTACTTTTGTTGCAACTATCCTTGTAATGTTGGCAAATGTTCCCTTGGGGTCATTGCAAGAGAAGTTTCAAAGTAAGTTGATGGAATCAAAAGATACAAGAATGAAGGCAACGTCTGAAATTTTGAGGAACATGAGGATCCTCAAACTACAAGGATGGGAAATGAAGTTTCTGTCCAGAATAAATGAGCTCAGAACAACTGAGCAAGGCTGGTTAAAAAAATATCTATATACTTCAGCCATGACCACATTTGTGTTTTGGGGTGCCCCCACATTTGTCTCGGTGGTTACTTTTGGTACTTGTAAGCTTATAGGGATCCCACTTGAATCAGGGAAGATCTTGTCTGCACTTGCAACATTCCGGATTCTTCAAGAGCCCATTTATAATCTTCCAGATACAATTTCAATGATAGCACAAACTAAGGTTTCTCTTGATAGGATTGCATCATTCCTTCGTCTTCAGGACTTGAAGTCTGATGTTGTAGAGAGGCTTCATCCGGGTAGTTCTGATACATCAATTAATATAGTTGATGGAAATTTCTCTTGGGATTTATCTTCCCCTAATACAACACTGAAAAACATAAATCTCACAGTTTTTCATGGCATGAGGGTTGCTGTTTGTGGTACTGTTGGATCAGGCAAGTCTACTTTACTTTCTTGCATGCTGGGAGAAGTACCAAAGATATCAGGCCTCCTGAAGGTGTGTGGATCAAAGGCATATGTTGCTCAATCACCATGGGTTCAAAGTGGGAAGTTAGAGGATAATATATTGTTTGGTAAGGAGATGGATAGGGGAAGGTATGAAAAGGTACTTGAAGCCTGTTCCCTGAAGAAGGATCTAGAGATTTTGTCATTTGGTGATCAGACGATTATAGGAGAGCGTGGAATAAATTTGAGTGGAGGACAGAAGCAAAGAATACAAATTGCACGTGCGCTTTACCAAGATGCTGATATATATCTATTTGATGATCCTTTTAGTGCTGTGGATGCTCATACAGGATCTCACCTCTTTAAGGTAATCTGGTGTCATTATTTTGTGTATTATGTGCAGTATAAACTGGGCTATTATATTTTCAGTGAGTACTACAAGACTCATTTTTACTCTTTTGAAATGTAGTTCTTGCAGTGGCTTGACACTTGTAGAATTATTTTAACAAGTGAACTTCTATTTTATTTGTGTATGGTAGGAATGCTTGCTGGGCCTTTTAAGTTCGAAGACTGTGGTTTATGTCACTCATCAAGTAGAGTTCTTACCTGCTGCTGACCTTATATTGGTGAGTCATGTATTTCTCAGAAGTTTGTTGTCATTAATTCAAAAGGAGTTTCTTTTTTTCTTTTAATTAATTTCCCCCTCATATTATGCCTTGTTAGGTCATGAAAGATGGCAAAATTACTCAATGTGGAAAGTATACTTGTCTGCTTAACAGCGGCACTGATTTTATGGAACTTGTTGGTGCACATCATAAAGCTTTGTCTGCACTTAATTCACTAGATGGAGGGACAGTATCGGATGAAAGACGTACCTTGGAACAAGATGTAAATGCCTCTGGTGCTCTTGATGTTAAAGAAAAAGATGTAATCCAAAATGTGCAAAATGGTAAAGGTGAGCCAAAAGGCCAACTTGTTCAGGAAGAAGAAAGAGAGAAAGGTAAGGTTGGGATTTCAGTCTATTGGAAATATATCACAACAGCATTTGGAGGAGCTCTTGTACCATTCATATTGCTGGCTCAAATTCTCTTTCAAGTTCTTCAAATTGGAAGCAACTATTGGATGGCTTGGGCAACTCCTATCTCATCAGATGTGGAGCCACCCGTTGGAGGAATGACTCTCATAGGAGTTTATGTTGGTTTGTCCATTGGAAGTTCTTTCTGCATCCTTGCCAGAGCAATATTTCTTGTCATAGCTGGTTATAAGACAGCCACTATCATCTTCAATAAAATGCACTACTGCATTTTCCGTGCCCCAATGTCTTTTTTTGATTCCACTCCAAGTGGACGAATCCTTAACAGAGTATGTAATAACCCATTCTTTCCAGTTTTTGCCATGCTGATACCGTGCGAGTTGATCTTTGTATCATAAATAGCTGTATCCTTTAGATTTTGTAGGTCCCCTTCATCTTCATAGTTGTTTTCAATGACTACGGATTATAGAATATTTTAAACGTTTTTTTCTCCCTGTCTGTTCTCTTGCAGGTTTCTACTGACCAAAGTGCAGTGGATACAGACATTCCCTATCAAATTAGTTCATTTGCCTTCTCGACGATCCAGCTTCTGGGAATTATAGCAGTGATGTCTCAAGTTGCATGGCAGGTTTTCATTGTCTTTATACCTGTGATTGCAATCAGCATCTGGTATCAGGTATTGTTTGGACTGTGTTTCCTTGATAGTAAGGTGGCACATATTTCTTGCATTGTCCCCATCCTTGTCTGGCAAAGCCTATCCCTGCACAGATGATGTATCAAATTTATTATACAGAAGATTTGACTCCATTATATAATATTACACGATGGTAACTAATATGTTACAAACTTAAAATTCTGCAGCAATATTATTTAGCATCAGCACGAGAATTATCGCGTTTAGTTGGAGTATGCAAAGCCCCAATCATTCAACACTTCTCCGAAACAATTTCTGGTATATCAACCATTAGAAGCTTTGATCAGCAGTCAAGATTTCAGGAAACAAATATGAAACTGACAGATGCATATTCTCGTCCAAAGTTCAACATCGCGGGTGCTATGGAATGGTTGTGCTTCCGCTTAGATATGTTGTCTTCTATCGCATTTGCCTTTTCGTTGATATTCTTGATATCTATTCCACAGGGCGTTATAGATCCAGGTACATAATTCAAATTTGGAATTTGTTACTAATCAAAATTTACCCTGCTTTTGTAATGAGGAATTGAACATAATTGTTTCTCCATTATCTATTTTTCTTATTTTTGCAGGCATTGGTGGTTTAGCTGTTACATATGGACTTAATTTAAGCATAATACAAGCTTCGATGATATGGAACCTCTGCAAGTTGGAGACCAAAATTATATCAGTAGAAAGAATACTACAGTATACTTGCATTCCTAGTGAGCCCCCCCTTGTTGAAGAAAATCGACTAGATCCTTCTTGGCCGTCTTATGGTGAAGTTGATATACATGACTTGCAGGTAGTGGGAGTTATATTTTTGTTTGATAATATACCAGCTTTTAATTATATGCAGTAATATGAAACTCATGCTAAGGTTTTCTTTTCCTAAATGGTTAGAAGTTAGCTTCTTAACTGAACAATTGTGCTTTAGATACAAGATATTTCATCGCATAGTTTTTACAAGATGTCTGTGATTTATAAATATATGTAATGATTTGTTTCCCATGACAAAGGTTCATTATGCGCCACATCTTCCACTTGTGTTGCGTGGCCTCACTTGCATATTTCAGGGAGGACTGAAAACTGGCATTGTTGGGAGAACTGGAAGCGGTAAATCAACTCTCATACAAACACTTTTCCGAATCGTGGAGCCTACTGCTGGGCGAGTTATGATTGACGCCATCAACATCTCTTCAATTGGACTTCATGATTTGAGGTCTAGACTAAGCATTATTCCTCAGGATCCAACCATGTTTGAAGGGACGGTGAGAAATAATCTTGACCCTCTGGGAGAGTACTCGGATGAACAAATTTGGGAGGTGGGTGGGGTTTATTTGTTAAACAGATGCACACACGTGCTAGATTCTGTCCAAAATATTGGACTTGTGGTTGTTTTTCAAAATAGTATTTTTCTTCACTTACAAGCATTCTTTTAAATAGGCCCTGGATAAGTGTCAACTTGGAGATGAAGTTAGAAAGAAAGAAGGAAAGCTAGACTCCTTAGGTTTGTCTTCTAATTTTACTGAACATAAATATATAATTCATCTGCTTCTGAACTTAAATTATATTGTTAAATGTGAAAATGGATGCTGCAGTTAGTGAGAATGGTGAGAACTGGAGTATGGGTCAGAGGCAGTTGGTCTGCCTTGGTAGGGTGCTGCTTAAGAAAAGCAAGGTTTTGGTGCTTGATGAAGCCACTGCATCAGTTGATACAGCTACAGATAATTTGATTCAGCAAACTCTTGGGCAACATTTCTCTAATTCTACAGTCATTACCATTGCACATCGAATAACTTCTATTCTTGACAGTGATATGGTTTTGCTTCTTAATCAAGGTTAGATAAGGCTGTTATTCTTCATTAAACTATGATAATTTTTTGTACCTTGATGTGTTATTTTTCTGATTTGGTTTTGCATTGGTGCAGGACTTATTGAGGAGTATGACTCCCCAACAACATTGTTAGAGAATAAGTCATCATCTTTTGCTCAACTTGTTGCAGAGTATACCATGAGGTCCGGTTCCAGTTTTGAGAAATCTGTTGATCAGTAATTGAATCCTCACGGATATAAAATTTTCTCGACAATAACCAAAATTTGGGGGGAGTACAATCTTATCAGTGATCAAAGTTAAGGATGAAAACAAAAAATAAGGAGTCAAAGCTGACCCAATATTCTTATCAATAATGCTGAGTAATGTGAAATTAATTTCAACGAAAAAAGTGCCAACAATATGTACCATTGATTACTCACATGAATCCTACTTCTTACAACTTAGATTTTCAAAAGCATAACTGCATTTAACGTGCTGCATGCTTCATATGTTTTCGTTTTAGTGTTATTTATACTAACGAGTACAGCTCTATTTTTAAAATCGGATTAGATTAAATTGTCTGATTGCTTTAACCATAAATCAGACAACTGACCAATCGGATCATATATGTCACAACCTGAATTTGGATTCTATGACTGGCATGTAATAAAGGCAATCAATTGATTAGCTCAAGTTACATAAACCTGCAAACCTTAATTCATGCAGCCATTCCAAAACAATAAAAATAGTCTCCATGAGGGCTCATAACATACTTCAATACCAAAATGTCATGCTTCCAAAATTTAGAAATAATAAATCTTGGCTTGCAATTTAACGGAAAATACTTTTATAAGTTTCTTTGACAAGCTTATTACATTAAGCTAAAATTAGTTTATATAAAGATCATAAATTATTTTTATAAACTATTAGATATATTTTCTTTCATAACTTATTCTCACAAGCTCTCTATAAGTTTTTTCAAATGCACTCGAAGTCATCAATTGTGAGTTTCCTAAAAACTGCACCTGTCCCAAAGAGTCTTTGAGACCCTACAATATTTATCAAAATAATTTAGAATTAATGAAGTATAAATAGATAGTAGACAGGAACCATTCAACTGTGTCTTTCCTAAAAAAAATTGCACAACATGACTGAGCTCCTTGTACTATTTTATAAGTAGTTACATGTATCACTGACTCAGTTTTATATAGGTCGGGGTCCAGTTGTTAGTTGTTGTTCCTTGTTCAGCCTATGTTCGGGTCAGCATGCAGCACAAAGAAGACAAACCAGAAATTTGGAAAGTGACAAGGGTACATTTGGAAAGAATTAGATTTGCAAGGTGTTGGAGCTATTTGCAAGGTGCAAATAGCAGGGACCCAGATGGAATTGTACCAAGTCCAATAGAATTGATTCCTCAAGTTTCTGGATCGAGAATTTACTTTAAAAAGGGTCAAAGAAATAAATTTCAATAAGTGGATAACCTCTACTCTTCTCAAATCGCATCCCTAATTCAAGAAAATCACCGCAAGTATAGTTATAAGAGGAACGAAAAATAATGCTTGAAAATTTCGTCATGGTTGTAACGGAAGGAAGCAAGAATGAAAAATAAAAAAGAAAGATGAATATCAAGAAAAGAACTTCGACACGTAGTTATTATTATTACTTTATTAATTTTTATTAAATGTATTGATTTAAATTATTAAATCAAAATAAATAAAAATTTATTCAGTAAAAAGTTAATAAAATATGAATGACAATAAACTGATAAACCCTCTCTATTCTCTATTCTCTAACCAAGTAAAAAAATATAGAATGAGGGAATTGCCATTAAATAAAATGTCATTTTCTCATATAAAAAAAGTGACATTTGAAAATATTTGACTCTTATCCTAATTATCTTAAAAATTATTCATACATATCAGTGTTTATGATTGATTAACAATATAAAAAGTAATTATCATTTCTATGATTGGGTTTTTACCATGTTGATTGAAAAGACCGGCTCATTCAAATGTAGCCCAAAGAGTTTCTGAAAATAAAAAATTTATACATCGAATAAAGAATAGAAACATAAATCAGATACAATAAAATGAATGTTATAAAATTGTATTATATTACCAAAATCTTATAATGAATTTTTGCTGTTGTTTTCCAATCAGTTATGAGTCTAATTTGTTAAGATTAGCTTACTTTTTTTTTTTTTTTTGTGCATCAAGGATATTTTCTCACCGATAACTAGAGATTAATCTCATTCGAGATGTAGAGATCATCGAAATGACTTTTGTCTCTCTCAATAAAGTTTTTTTCACACACATGATAAGAATCGAATATCTAACACTATGCCTACTACCATCTGTCTTGAGCTTATTAGTATTAATTCAAAGAGAATAGAAGTTAGAAAAATATAAAAATCAAGACAAGAAATTGAGAATGAAGTCAATACTCACTAGACCATCTGTGCTGCGGTCCTCTACAATTGAGTTGCAACTCAATTAGCTGCTCCATTTGCGGATCTTGGGTTTTGTTCCAGAAAAATTAGTTGTAGCTGAGCTGTAAGCTTATTATTGATAGTATACATTATACAACATGGATAAATTCTTAGATGACATCCGAATAAAATATTTCTTTTGTTATCCATTATTCAATGCATGTTACATTAGCTTTGTAGATCGTCATTTTGTTTTACTTTAATTATATTTTTAATGCTATAAATGATGTGACACATTTTAAATGATACATCTCTTGCTTCTAAAATACATATATAGAACACCTAAAAATCTCTTACATGACGAGATGAGAGGAAAGAATTAAAGAAAGTTCCTACTCCTTTTCTGCTATGCATTTTTCTTTCTTAATTCTTAATTGACAAACACAACAATTACGCCACTTAATCTTCGGTGCTATTAGATTGTGAAAATATGATGATGACAGCTGATCAAAAAAATATTCGGTCAAAAGCCAAAGTATATATACCGCTTGTGAAAATATATTCTTTGAACTTTTCTCTAGAATGGAAGGAAAAACAAGCGAACTAATGAAAATTCTTATAAACTTACAACACAACTACAAACTTGATTCAGCATCAAAATTGAAAGGGTGTATATGCATTTTAGTCCAAAAATATTCACAAGCAAGACACGAACACGCACGATCTGGGAAGTGGCAAAACATGTTCCTGGACCACTTTTCGAAAGATTTTATTGTAGTCTAGTAGATTGGGTGGCTAGGCTTCTCTCTTAGGGAGTAGGGTTGTTTTTAGAAATGGGGTAGGGAAAGATTGTGTTGGACATAATGGAACCCTCAATATGTGTCATCTCATGTCTCTCATTTTGTTCACAACCTTATATGATTTCCCATGCTTAATCTCATTATCCTTTGCCATACATATGCACCACAAAATTATTAATTTTAATGATTATTGATATTAGCTTTTGGCTATTTCTTCATATAAAACACAAGTTCCAGTACATGTTATGCACGTATCTTCAGTTTATCCATGAAAATGCTTATATATATATATATATATATATAAGTTTATCCATGAAAATATCTTCACAATTATTTATTTTCCTTTTAGATTTTGAAGAGTGGCAAAGACACTTGCGCAAATGTCTGTAGCAGCCGTATGTCGCCCGTTTTGAGTTTTTTAGGTTTCACGTCAACTTCCTTTCTTTGGCGAAATTGCATGTAAATGACTTCAATTAAAGGTAAATTATTTGAGTTTCATTGATTAAATATTGGAAAAAAACTTAGATACAAGTTCTTTATATCCTGTTCATACTATCCCTTACTCAATATCATTTCTGACGGCTATTTCCATCGGTAATGTTTTATTTACCGATGACCATGTCGTCCATCAATAAATATCTATGTCGGTAAATATATAGCACTATATCTAAGTTTTGTCCTTAAATATTAGATAAATTTGTTTGTTTAGTTAAATTAAGTGATTTGTACACACACACACACAAATTTTTTAAGTGATTTGAAGTGACAGCCCCCATTAATCGCAAAAGAAGTACAACCAAAATAATAATTATATGCGTGTTTGTGTTTAATTATTGTACAAAAATATATACAATAGCTACCAGAGCATGACTTGTATCATTCCAATTTAATTGTTGAAATATTATTAACAATATGCTAGCAAGTTTTAAAATGTACATATTAACCGTCGTTGACTAATATCGTTTATGAAGATAAAAAGTTACAAATGATTTTTTTAATTAAAAGCTAAATGTGTTTTTTTTAATTACGTCAAATAGCTATCCATGCATGAAAATTAAGAAACATGCTATATAAACTTTACAGTTTTGGAGAATTTTTGTGTGCAATTATATAGAACTACATGCAATTCGAAACAGACATTATATTTACTATGTTCCGGTGGCGGAATGAGGTTTTGGATGTCTCCCAGGAATTAGGGTTTAGTGGGGAGAATATGACCTGCCTTTCCTTGGGGATGACCCATCCTTTATATACGTACATGGGGGATTTTCCCGTACGTCATGTACGTGCAGTCCCTCCTCAGTCCGTTAGCGGATATTGCTAATGAGGTAATTTTTCTTTGGGTCTCCAATATTCTTGCGATGCGTGTCCTCCTTAAAGGTGTTCGTTATTATTGTCAGCTAGCCTTAGGGATACGTACTATATATCCTGAGGGTATTCTAGTACATTCGGTGAGGGAATGGGTGAGAGACGCATGGGATGTGCGGTATTACTGGGCCACTCGACTAATCTGCATGCCCAAGTAGGTTATTGAGTAGTCGGCCGGGAGAACTCTTCTTTTGATCGGGGTATCTTCTCCTTTCTAGGTCGGTTGATCGAGTATATTGTCTCAGATATCTCCTCATTCCAGAGTATGGCTCGAAGTGCTCTAACTCTTTCCTCGAGGAATGCATGTTAGGCAAGTGTAACATCAGGTAGGTACTCCTAGCCGAGTAGTCGAGGTTCTCAGCACTATGGGGTTTCGCCCGAGTACTTGATGAGTACTCCGGAAGATTTGTCGGCACTGGTCTTAGAGCCCTCCACGTGTCAGGAGGACCCTTGGCCGAGTATAGGGTAAACGCTCGAGAAGGTTCGGTGTTTTGGGTCATTCAAAGACGGGTTGGCCCTTTAGCGATCAATGGACACTACGGTCAGTCAATTAGGCCGAGTTCCAGCCCATGATGGGAACAAACTATAAGCACTCATGCATTTCACCTTGCAACTAAATTTGCATGAAATTGTAATATATTTCTACTTTGACCAACCAGCATTAGTTATTAGGTGGTGAAGGTTTTTTATTTTTAATAGGCAAAATGTTAGTGTTAATGATAGTATTTTGTTAGGTGGTGAAGGGTTGATTTTATTGTATAGATGAGTTAATTTTTATGCAAGCCTTAAAAAATCTTCTTCATTTGTGAGAGACACAGGAAAATCAAAATAGAGTGAGGAAACTGTAATAAATACTAATAATTACAAAAGAAAGAAGATAACTCATCGAGATACACAAATTAAAAGAAAAACACAAACTGGGAGGAATATTAGAGGAAATGCGAACTGAGAGGAAGAGATGAGATGATCAAATGGTGCAACTATGGCTCATGAATGTTAAAAGGGGCAGAGATCTTCACTGTCATGCTGTAGCTAGACCATTTGTTGAATAAAATTTCACTGATCGAAAAAAAATTTTTTTTTAAACAAATATGAAAAAGATAGCGTTGTCACAAGGAAGAGTTATTAAAAGTGTCTCCTTTAGTAACATTTCTACACATTTTTTATAATATTTTTTTTTTCACAAACACTATTAAATATACATTATCAAAGATCTTTTCTTACGTACATTTGTGTGCAATTTATATAACCACATATGCAATTCAACTAGAAGCACTAACCCTAAACATTTTACTAACTATAAGCACTCGTGCATTTTACAGATAGGCACAAAAAAAATATTTTTTTATGATCAACTATCAAGTAATGTCTTAATCAATTTACAAGCTATGTTATTTCATTAAAACCCAAATGAATAATACATAATATATTTTATATCATAAAATTGAAACCACTTTATTTTTTTAATAGGAAAAAATAGTTATGCTATATAAGTTAAAAGTTGTTTTTGAAAATACAAATTAATATTCAAGGGACATTGTAAATCTAACTCATTATAGTTAGCTTATTCGATCTTAAAAAAAAACAAAATCCATTGACTATGTATAGCTGCGGTTGTATTTCTGAGACAATGTGCCTGTTTGGAATTGTGTTGTCACAGTCCAAAAGCAAGGTGAAGACTTATAACTATAACCTACTTATCATAGCTTCTATCTGGACGCAATTTTGAAGTCCCTGACGCAGGACTAACACACTAAAAGCAAATGTACGTTTCCTTCAAAGGAACATATTGTAGCTTACTGTCCCCAAAAGATAATATATATTCAGAATTTGTGACATTTCATTCGTAGCCCTGAGGAAGGTTATAACTATACAACCATTATAAAATCAAGTGCCTAAGCAATGCCACCAACAAGAACATACTAAAAATTATAAATTGTTTTTCACCAAAAAAAAAAATGGTTGGATGTTGAAGCAGCATCCTAGAAATGCATTGGGCCCCATTTACCACAGCAAGGAACTCAATTACAGAGTGAGGGTGGACCTTTCATCAAGTTTGGCTATGTGGCATGTTGGATTTATGTAACTTTTATTTTTAAATAAAAGACATAACATTGTTCTATATTCTGTGGTTGTGTTCCCTCCCAAACAAATTGAAACGTTCCACCACAACAAAGTCTTAGCCTCTTTCCAAGGTATATATTTTCCCTCCCATGGTCCCCGCTCTACAAGATTTGAGTTTCTGAATCTCAAGGATCATATCCGATTGGCCATATTCAACTAGAGCCCATCTCCTCTTTTTTTTTTATTATTAAAAAATCCTTATTAATCAATTTGATATCATATTAAATTGAGGACGAGTTTTTCTTTAATGAACAAGATTTAATATTTTATCTTGTTCGAGCAATTTGAATCATGACTAATGATCAGGTAAAAAAATTTAAGCGACAATTCTCTGGTGTATGAAAAAATAGGTGTTGGAAGAAAACCTGATTGAGAAATGTTAACCTTTCAATATCGTTCAGTATCTTGATGTGACTTGAAGATATCCTATGGAAAAAAAAACGACTTTTGAAGTGGTTACTAAAAGTCAAATAATTGCTTGAAAAAAAAAGGAGAATAATTTTAATGATGTAATAATATATGATTTATAATATATTTTTTTTTTACATTGAAATTATACTATAATTAAATCCTAATAATATCAATGTATAGTTGAGTTTTTCCTGTTTTAAAAAAATTCTTAATGTGAAGAGATAAAAAAAAATCCACCTTGATAATAATAATAAAAAGGAGAATGCTAACAAGTGCTCTTAGGGCATTATTTAAGGGGAAAAAAAGAGAGGAAAATTTGTATGAGAAATTGTGCATTTAACATTTCAAAGAGTGTGATACTTAGTTTTTTAATACGAATTTTATTTTTATGAGTTCCTTAACCAATACCCTTATGACACTCGTTAGCAAGACCCTAATAAAAAAAATCCACCTTTGTGGCACTCAAATGATATTGACGACCAACCAACATGGTGTGACATAATTGGTAGATAACCGGGCCCCTTTAAACATATGGCCAGAGGTTCGATTCCTGACTAATGTGTATGGAAGAGTATCTTTTGGGAGAGGTCGACCCCTTAAATGAATCTCAGTATCTCGAGGGATTAGTCTCTAACTCTGATCGAAGGTACCAGGTTCAATAAAAAAAACAATATTGGCGACCGTGCTCTTCAATTTGAAGAGTTAAATAATTATTAATTAATCTCTTCAAATTATTATTAATGATTATTAACTTATTAAAAGAGAGAGAGATTAAAGGGTGTTTTCTGTAAACGAGGCAGTTCCAAGCAGTTATAGTTTTCGAGGATCAAGCAGAATAATTTGCATCAAATCTCTGACTTCTTAACAGCTGTGTGTGTGATTATTAAAAAAAAAAAAGGTTTAATCTTTTAAAGGAAACCAACAAAAATACACAACAAACACAACAGTGCGGCGTCGCATGATATCAGCAGTGAAGTGCTCTTCAGTGTTAGTGTGTGTGGAGGTTACTGAGTTCAAAACTATTGGAGTTTAGAGAAAAAGTGATGCAGAGAGAGAAAAACATCAATTGGGTCTTTCCTTTCTGAATTCTGAGCCTTTTCAAAAGCATTCCTCTGTTTGCTTTTTAAATTAGGATGATATGGCTCTCTGAATGAAGGTCTGAATTTTTATTTTTATTTTGGTAGAGAGAGATAAAAGGTTAGTGTGGGATGAGCAAGTGTTAAAAAAGATTGGTTCTTGAAACACTTGCAACACTGTTTCTATCCTTTTTCTTTGATGGGTATGCAGCTTGGAAGATTTTGGTTGGGGTTGTTGATTTTGAGAAATGGGGTGTTTGAGATTAAACCAACATTTCTTAATTTTACAAAAAATGTAGTACCTTTAAACTTCAATACTGAAATGCTAGTTTGCAAATGTTGGTTCGTTTACTTGTAATCCTTTCTTTTTCTTTTGTTGTTTTTTAATTTTTGTTGTGTGTGATTTTCTTGGAGAGAACGCATTTGATTATTTCTGAGCGTCTTTTCTGCCTCATTTCCAAATTTGGAGAGAGGCCCATTTTCTGCACTGCATTAAAAATACTTCCTTTTTGGGTGCTGACAGAGAAAATAGAGGAAAATCAAGTGCAATGTGAAGTGTTTTTCTATTCTAAGAATCTGTCCCTTTTCGTGCCTTGCTAGGTTATTTATAACTAGATTCATGGAAGAGGTTGCCTTTTGGTAGAAGAATATTATCACTCTATTTTGTTTTCTTTGATTTTGTTGAATCTCATGCTGAGAACTTGTAATGCTTGCAATTCTCACTTTAACAATAGCACTCTGAATTTATTTTTCTTCAAATTTTAATGCTCAATGTTTATGTTTGTTTTCTGAGCAGCTTTGTTAATGTTGTTGTAACTTTTTTTGCAGTGACAAGATAAAAAAAGCTATGGATATTTCAGACTACACAAGGATTGTCTTTGACAAAATTCAGAAATTTGAGCCTGAGTATGCTACAAAGATCATTGGATATCTCCTTTTGCTAGACCATGGCGAGCAAGAAATGGCTAAATTGGCTTCATGCCATGACCATTTCATCCGTGAAGTCGCATTAAAGGTGAAAATGAACCTTCAAAGATTGGCTGCTAAATCCACCATATTTCCAATTTCACCTCCTATCAACCCTCAACAAGGTTTGAGCCATTTATCAGTAATCTCTCCAAGAACTCCCACTTCACCACCAAGCTTCCAAGTTTCCTCTCCCTATTGGGATCCACAGTCTGCTAGCAATACCAATCCAGAATTTATGGGAATAAATTATTTGGATTCTGTCCCTGAACTTCAGAAGCAGACACAGATGTTCAGTTTGGAGAATCATATAGATCCTGTAAATACTGGAAATGGATGGATTGCCAATGATTACTGTGGCTTAGATGCTTCTGCTGCCAATATAGGTGGAAAAGGTGGTAGAAGGCTTTCAAGCCTGTCTGAGTTTCCAGTCAAGACATGTCACTATTTCATCAAAGGGTACTGTAAGCATGGAAGTAACTGTAGATACTATCATGGTCAAGATGTCCGTGAGAGCTTATATCAGATGTATGGAAATGATGCTATTAATGAGGATCAAGTGGTTTTGCCAGGGTCACTAGCACAGTTAGAGACAGAAATTATTGAGCTCCTAAAAGATAAAAGAGGCGATCCAATGTCAATTGCTTCCCTGCCAATGGCATACTATGATAAATACAAGAAGGTACTGCAGGCAGATGGTTATTTAACTGAGAGCCAGAGACATGGTAAGTCTGGCTATAGTTTGACAAAGCTTCTTGCGCGACTGAAAAATAGTATTCGGCTAATAGACAGGTGATGTAGTCTTATGAATCTTATTGTTGTGTATTGAATGTTTCTTATACTGATTTGACTTCTCTTTTGTGGTTGATTGACAGACCTCACGGGCAGCATGCAGTGGTTCTGGCAGAAGATGCTCCAAAATACATGGAGAAGGGAGATTTTGGTCAGCATATTAGTGCATCGCGACAAATATATTTGACATTTCCAGCTGAAAGCACTTTCACAGAGGAGGATGTCTCAAACTACTTCAAGTAAATTATATTTCGGTTGTAACAGTGCACGTTGATACTTCTTTGCTTGTAATTAGTTCTGTTTTGACAAATTGCTTTAACATGTTTCCACTGTAGCACATTTGGGTGTGTTGAAGATGTAAGGATTCCATGTCAGCAGAGAAGAATGTTTGGATTTGTGACATTTGCTGATCCAGAAACTGTTAAAACGATTTTGGACAAGGGAAATCCCCATTATGTTCGTGGGTCTCGGGTGCTTGTTAAACCTTATCGGGAGAAGGCAAAGGTTGTTGACAGGTGAATTCCTCGTCTGTTCCTTCCTTTTGAATATGTTTTTGGTTGAAGTTTTTAGTTTTATGACTTCCCTTTATCTATGCTAACATTCAAGTTTCAGGGGTTTATAATCTTAATTAAACCTAAAACATGTGAAGTTACCAGTTAGTATATAGTTGTTTGTAGTTTCAAAACTAGTTTGTTCTCTCTCTATATTCTTTAAAAGTAAAGAGAGATTGTTAGATGCTAGTATCCTGCATCAGTATTGCACATCTTAAGATCTTACTAGCTGCTTAAATACCTTTTTTTTTTTTGTATTCATTGTTAATGCTTTTCTTTTAATAATTTCCATCTGCATTTTGATTTGAATGCAGGAAGTTCACAGATGGAATTGAGCACCCTATTTATTATTCACCACACCATTTAGACATGGACTCTGAATTTCCCTCAAGTGAGCATGCTATTATCTTGTTTGGAACCTAGATTGTTTCTCCTTGTTAACAATTTAGCACAGCATGTTGCTTGCCTTTGCAATTAGCTTTCAAATTATTTTTGTGATATTCATATGCTGTGCTTTCTTTCTGATTCCATTTGTGTGAGAAGCCTTTGTACAATCTAATACACAATTTTTGTAGTTGCAAAAAGTTGTGGGAACCATAGATTCCTAAGGAGACAGCTGATTGAAGAGCAGGAGATGGCCCTTGAATTTCAAAGGAGACGTCTTGCAGAGCTGCAGTTTTCCCAAAAACCTTTGTCCACTTCACCCCATTTTAGCTTGTCCATGGATGAGTTAAGAGTTTCGGAGGGTGTGTAATGATATGTATTACATTTTTTCATATCAAGTTTCAGTACATTGTTCCTGTCAACTTCAATGTTTATACTGATTGAAATCATTCTCATGCAGACCACTTCAATTTCCAGCCTGCAGAATCTTTCAGTTATGCGCTGAATGAAAAACCTAGGCACGCAGACACCAATTTCTCTGATGAGAACAGGTATGCATCAATTTCTTGATAGATTTCTCTTGCCCTACCACAATCCCCTTCCATAGAGAAATAGATTATAAATCTTGCATTTGTTATATGTTTTTTTATCCATTCTTATATATTCTTTATACCTTGGTCAAACCTCCATAAACAATAATTCCTTCATGTTACCTACTAATTTGATTTGTAAAACATAGTTACCTTTTGATGATTTTGATTTTTGGCAATAATCTAACACTGTTCATCCTGTCAGATAGCAAACCTGAGACACTTACTAAGTTACTTTTGCTTGTTTACACATTCAGAATGGATGACATTATCTGTTTCCAAACATGCAGTGTAGCTGCTACACTTTTCCTTACACAATTCAAAGTTAACAGTGGATGATATTATTATTTTATCTTGTGCAGCAGTCAAGGACTAAATCTCCCAGACAGTCCATTTGCATTTCCAATAGAAAGTGGGATTTAGACAGTCATATAGTTTCAGAAACACATACAGGAGATATGATATAGAGTTAAAACAGCCTAATGCCAAAGACAGCAGCTTTCTTTTGATACACAATACGGCCCTTCTACTGATCCTTTTTCTCTACTAGTTCGGCAGTTTAGGTTCATCCAAGCTGAAGAAGTGACATTGGAAAGAATTTTCCTCTTCACAACTTGAATTGGTGGAATTAACATAATTTCAATAATACATGTAAGAAGGTTATAGTTTTTAATTACAGAAAGATGCCAAAAGGTTTGGTTTTTAGAAGATCCATGTAGTTAGGAGCTTTATGAAGTCATTAGTTGATGAAAAGAACTACTGGGTATATTATTAGGACGAAACTTAGATAAAATTTTCTATGTACTTGTGGTGCTGTTATCGAATAAAAACATAATGTGTATTATATTTTCGCTACCTTATCCTCCTCTTGAAGTTCTCACAATTTAGGCGCAAGGTATAATACATATTATGTTTTAATTAAATAACAACATTAGAGATTGAAGAACATGGAGGACATACCAACTGATTTACTTACTACGAACAGCTTCAATAATGTTTTTAGTAAGCTCATTATAAGTATATTATATTATATTCATTAACTGCTTTTGGATGCCCAAATGTGTCTGGTGTCTTGATTGATGTCCAGGTCATATATTAATTGTATTGTTTCCTTCGTTATTTGACCTTGTTTTGGACCTTGGATAGGTCCAAATAATGGCAATAAGGTGGGCCATAATGTGACAAGGACATCTATTAATGCAGTCATCATTAGAATGCAACATTCATGTAAAAACATTGGAGAGTTGAAAGGCTACTATCAACACACTAGTTTTTTTTTTTTTTTTTTTAAATATCTTAAAAATGATTATTATAATAATCGCAACGCTATAATGCTCATGTTAATAAGAAAAAATATTCAGTTTGTAAAATGTAGAGTTACTTAATTAGATGACCCGGAAAGAAAAAAAAAATCTAGATTCAATTCCAGCATGTTCTCTTGTTTCCATTTCAAACTACTTTGCTTCCCCCACACCACCTTTGTAACTCGGAAAAATTATATTACCAACTGTTAAAGAATGTCCCCGCTCGATAACAAGCTTGATTGTTTTAGCTTGCCTTACATAATCAATTTCTATTCAACTATTATTTTGCTATATAACTTTCAACGAAAGATGCATAAACTATGAGGTAACATGGACAATTTAGACTGTTCAGAAAATGTTACAACTTACAAGACCTTCGTGTAGGGGTGGAAATGGAACAAGGATAAGCTTTATTTAAATAGAACTAAACTTATTTTGTAATATTTCAGTCTGAATCTAGTTTGTTAGCGTCATCCAAGTTTTTTTTGGTGGAACTCATGCTTTACCTATTTATGAAAAAATAAAAGTCTGATCATAATACTAATGAATTAGGTATGTAATTAGTGAATTGTGCAAGTATTTAATAAATAGACTAGCTAGGTAAGCTAAAATGTTCAAATGTCCAAGTCTTAGCCTGCATGGTTTCCTAGACTTTAGAAAGTCCAATCTTCTAATAGACTAATATATTTGCTGAATAAGTCAGACTTGTATAAGTCAAAAATAGACCAAGTTGTGAGTCGCTGATAGGCCAGGTGGCCTATTCTAAAGCCTGATTTATTTGCTTACTAACATCCCTGGCTGCTCTATCGATTGACGACTGACCCCACAGACCAACACAGGTCTTTTCAGCATGTTTTGTCCTCACTCACACGCTTCCTGGGAAAACTTCCCAGGAGGTCACCCATCCCAGAATCACTCCAAGTTAAGCACGCTTAACTATGGAGTTCTTAAGTGATAGGCTCCCGAAAAGAAGATACATATTGTTTTCGGTAGCCCATCACTTAAGAACTCCACAGTTAAACGTGCTTAACTTGGAGCGATTCTGAGATGGGTGACCTCTTGGAAAGTTTTCCCGGGAAGCATGTAAGTGAGGACAAAGCACGCTGAAAAGACCTGTGTTGGTCTGTGGGGACAGTCGTCAATCCATAGAGCAGCCAGGGATGTTACAAATGGTATATGACTTTCTAAATAATAATAAAAACTGAAATGTGGTTGATTGCAAGGAAAATGAAATTTAGAGAAACCTTGACTACTACTATGTCAAAATGCTTCACCAACCACCACTCTGGACCCAAAATTACATAAGCAATTAATGAGATACCAAAAGAATGCAATTGAACATTCTCAATCAACACTAATCTCAATTCCCTCTACTCTCCTCTCTGTGACTTGCATACTATCATGCACTCGGCTTTGATAACCGAAATAGCTCCTCATTAATGGCTCATTCCCTGGTTAATAGCCGTTGAAGCTGCTCTTTATAAGCATCTTCTGAGTTTTACATAAAAAAAATGGTTAAATAGTTGCACACCCTCCACGTGGATCATGGAGGATATGCAAATTCTGAATACCCTGACCAGTTGCGTACAATGATGTATTCCATAAATAAATTGAAATCCTACCCAAAAGTTGGAATATAATTACAAAAAAGGAGTAATCTGGAGGGGGAACACGATATTTCAACTGCCCCATGTGGGAAAAAAAATGACTGTGTATATGTATGGTGGTGGTGATAAATTTAACAATTAAAGTCCTATTGATTGAGATACACAAGAAAATGAAAACAACAAAAGAGAAAACATATTATAGAATACATATTGAAGGTGCAAAATAAAAGGAAGCAACAATGACAAAATCGGTAAGCTGGATTTTAAAGTTGATACAGCTTCCTGCTTCAATTTATACCAATATAAGTTCGCAATATTGTCCACAACCTGCAATAAGTTAAAGGTTAATAACAGAATACTGAATGTATTAACAACTACTTAACTATTAAACAAGCTCACCTTACGGTGCAGACTGCACCATGATGTGTTCTGTTTTTCAGACCACAATCACTTGTTAAACTGTATGCCTCCCATAAACAGTAGTAATAAACTTTCACAAAAGAAGTTGAGCAGCTTCTGCTGAGACTATAACACTGGTATTTGAGTGTGTCATGAAATCATGTGCTGAGTGACCAGTATGGCAGACAGTACAAGGGAATGCTCTTCTAAACTCATGCAAGTAGACAACAAACTTGATTCACATCTGTCACATTTTTCTTTCATATTTCTCAGCAAACTTCTTGAGTAATAATCTCTGACGAAATGCCAAATAGTTATCCAAACTGGTTCCGGCCCACTGCTGACAAAAGGATTCATCATTTGGAACAAGAGATCCAAGTGGAAATGGTCCTTTTGGAGCTTTCTTTAGGGAAACCAAGAACCTATGACGGGGTCGAATTCTCTGATCCAATGACAAGCTAAAGTATACTGGGTATTTGGTCAATGATTGCACCTCATTGTGAAGTTCATTTACCAAGTACAAATACTTGGGCTTTAGATTCTCCTCCAGGGACAGAGATAGCACCTGTAGGCAACATAATCAACAAGAGATCCAAACTATTCTTCACATTCTAAGAAGGTTCAATCCAAAAGAAATGACGATATTATAATAACATTATTTCATTTTCCTTGTTTCTGTGCACATGTAGATAAACTATGCTACTAGAAAACAGTATAAAATGGAAAGGAAGAATGGAAATTTGGGATGGGAAAAAGGGATATTTTTCATACATCAATAATTAATAATCAATAATGAGGAAAATAAATGCAAAATGACCTGTGTAAGGCTAGTCGAGACTTTCAAGATGTCTGAATTTTTCATTCCTATGCTCCTTAGGAAATTTATCCTCGGCAATAATCCATCATCTATGCTGTAATGGAGAAGCTGGGGATGTTTTGTCACCATCTTCACTATGCTATCTCTGGGAGCTCCCAACTCTTTGGAAAGAAACATGTATCGCGTATTCCATGAAATGTCAATGCGCTGGACAAGAATTTGGGGGCTCAGCTGAATGACTTTGCCCAAATCTTTTTCCTTAATGCCAACTTCCTCAACTAAATACCTTACCGTCGGTTTTAACGAATTTTCAACACTATAAGAAAACAGGGATGGAGCAGCAGCAATGATTTGCCCTATTCTGGAACTAGATATACCCAAGCCCATCAAGAAAGCAACGTGAGACTTCAAATTGTTCTCCACTGTGTACTCTAGAATTTGTGGCTGCCTCACAAGGATTTTTCTTATATCTCTATGTTTGACACCAACACTCATTAAGTAGTCTAATCTTTCCTGTGCAGAACATACATTTATTTGAAGTGATGGCATGTGCCTCTCATACATTTGGATAAAGTGTGATTCCTTAATTCCAAAGGTGCTTAAGTAATCAAGAAGTGGCAACCATTTCACGTCCAAAATAATCTCTTCTGACAACCGTGGATATTTTTTCTCTTTCAAATTTCCAACAAACTGCAATTAAAAAGGAATATTAAGTTTCCACTCCAGAGCACCACAAGAGTACATTAAATGGCATGAATTGACACTTTAAAGTACATACATAACAGCTTAGTGTATCATCATTTGGTACCTTTCCACTGTTATTTACTTGTAAGGAAGCCACTCTCTCACTTCTGGGCATTTTAGTGCTTTGTCCATTATGAAAGGATCTTACACCCCACTCCTTTTCTTGTTGTCTATGATTTCCTGCACAAACAAGACTATGCAATATTCCACTTTCCTCTTAAAATAAAACTAGACAAAAAAAAAAAAAAAAACTCTTTTTGGAGCATACCTTTAGTTGTATGTGACTTAGATCTCTTGTTATTAACATCAAATTCAGCAGGCTCAGCAAATTCATCCTGTGAATACCAAATTTCAAAAGATAGTCAAACAGCAAGTAGTAACTTGTAAGCCACAACCAGGGAAAACAAATTGGGGAACAACACAACATTTGTGAGTCCAATTATGGTGTCCAAAGTGCAGTGATTGGCCATCGACAATCCAAGCATAAACATCTATCAGGATGCATAAGCATAACCAAATTGTAAAATAGAAATATATTATGAATAGGATGGAGTCACAGAAGTTATTTCTTCCAAAGATAAGACAGGTCCTGTTGTGCAAGTAATTTGCTGATTATTGACTAAAGTAAAATTTGGAAGAATTGAACGATGAGGGAATGGAATTATAGAAGAGAGGTAGAGAAGGAACAACAGAAACTAACATCAGAGAGCCAATCATCATCGTCGTCGTCGTCGTCATCTTCTTCGGTGTCGTAGGGTGAGAGGGTTGACCGTACCTTGACTTGCGGTTGGTCTTGAGAATCTTGGGATTGGAATGCGCTGCTGCAACCACAACCAACTTCCTTCCTCTTCCTCTTGCAATGGATGATGATGATGATGTTGCAGCACAACTCAAATGCCATTTCCAAAACGAAGAAGAATAATAAGAATAAGGACACAGAGAGAAGATAGCAGCCATTCTTTCTCTAACTATAAAGAGAGAGAGAGAGAATATACCACAAAACCCTAAAACCAGAATCTCATCACTGTCAGTTCAAGTTGAAGAGGTTTATCCTCTCCCCTCAATTCTTTCTATCCTGTCGTGTTTCTAACACAACTTGTCCTGCACGTGGGCTCTTATTACAAAAATCCCGCCAGTTAATTATTTATAATTGATAATTACCAAAAATATATATTTATAATTGATAATTACCAAAAAATAATATTATAATTGATCAACCAAGTTAAATATATTTGTCAGAATTCATTTTCCACATCTATTTTTTAAAAGATTCATTCTTTTGGTTTATCTATATAGCGTTACACAAATTGGTTCTTTCCATCAACTCTATTACAACAAACATTAGTGTGAGCTATGGTGGTTGTTAACTCTCCCTCTAATCCGCGACAGGCCAAAGTAGTGTGACATATCATCACACATGGACTCTATCGTAGGATGAAGATGTATTCATCCCCAAATTAAAAAGGTTATCTTCTCACTCATAGACGAGAAAGACATGATCATGATCATTATTAGACAGAGGAAAATGATCATGTCTTTACAGAAAAAAACTCATTAAGCTGCGGTAGGAGATGATTGACGGTGTTTATGGTTGAAGGCGTTGAAGCTGTCACATCAGAACTTTTTGTTAATAAATTTCACAGAGTCGATGGAAAGGATTAATTTGTGTAACATTAGAGAGATAAAAAAATATTAAAATGAATCTTTTAAAAAATAAATGATCAAAAATGAATTCTAATCAAAAGATAAAGGATCAAAAATATATTTTAACCTAATTGATATAATAACAATATAAAATTAAATGTGTTTATAATGCCAATATATTAAAGTTAAATCCCATTTATGACTCAAATGAAGTTGACATGCCTTTTCTAATGGTACAATTCAGTACATTTGTTTATGTTCATTTCTTATGGATTCCATTATCCTACGTCACCACTTTTTACTTTATATTATTTTAGGTAATTTTTAACTTTTCACTCTATTGGTATAACTGTAAAAAATAAAATAAGTTAGAATGTTTTTATACGAATCAATTGCTTCTATAAGCTTTGTCAACAACAAAAAAATTGCTTCTATAAGCATTGGTATATATAATTGGATGTCATGCCACTAATTCTCTAATGACACTAATGTATAAGAGTAATCCTTATTTCTTAAGCAACACTAACACTTTTAGGTAGTGTTTGGTTCAGAAAATGTTTTATTCCCTAATAAACTACATTCCTAAAAGTCACATTTCTAAAATATTACCTTTTCACCCTTACACGGGGAAAATGTCATTTACAAAATTTATTCCTAAATATCTTATATGCTAGATAATATTTTTTTTTTACTGGTCTTATATGCTAGATAATGATTCCGTATTCCTTATACTATATACATGAGAAAATTTTATTCCTTACATTCAGTGGCGGACTATCATAGGAGGGGGGGCAGGAGGGGGGGGGGGGGGGGGAGCCACGGCTCCCCCCAGGAAATGACAATCTTCTTTTATATAATTTGCAATGTAGTTATTATAAGAGGGTAGATTTCTACTTCGTTGTTGACTTGCAGACATTTGTGTTGCACTTTCCATTTAACAACCTGATTCATTCTCTCCTAGATAATTTTCTTTTGTAGATTTTTAATTATAAATCAAGACAAAATAAAAGTGTTAGGTAGGTAGCAAAACTAAGAGACTACCAAGTGCCACTTCCAGTAGTTATCATAAATATAGAAAAATTGTTATTAATTTGAAGATTTATTAGTTTTGTGCAATTTTTTTATTTTATTTGGTGGTTGATGTTTTCACAAATTTTTATGTAATTAATTTCAAATATTTTAGAAGTGGTGGTACAATTTTCTTGAAGAGTAACAATGAATTTTAATTAAGGTTTTACAAATCGGTGCCCTAAGAACATTGATTAAGGTATCAAAAAGTAGAAACTTTGCATTGAAAATTGTAACTTTTAAACTAAGAAAAAATTGAATACACCTTTTTCGGTACATTATTCTTATCTTCGTTTCCTTAACCAATACTCTTAGAACTTAAGGACACTAATTATCATTTATATTTTAATTATATAATTTATATAAATTTTAATTACATTATTTTAGCTCATATTTAGTGGCTCCCCCTGAAATTTTAGTCAAGATCTGCTGCTTACATTACTTTTACCATCCACCCTACCAAAAGGATAGTCACGTCTGGTTTTAAAGCGATGTCGTTTAAAGATAGAACCATATCTCGGACGTGAATCACACAAGGCGACGCGTGTGTGGATGGCGCGAGCCCGTGGGTTATAAAGTCCACGTGGCACTATTTTATAACGACGACGGGCTCTTGTGAAGCGAACCGGGCTGGGCCATTCTCATGGAAGCTGCAGCGTCTCTGTCCGCGCCTTCATTCCCAATTCCGAGAACTAGAGTCACAGGGAATTGTACCAGAACGAAATCAACGGTTCCATTTCCGGCGAGAAAAAGTAGCAATATTTCGGTTAACAATGGAAGAAGAAGGGTAGCAGTAGCAGTTATAAACGATGTAAACCCAACAATAGTACTCGACTCTGCTCCAGTGGAAGTCACATGGCAAATTGTTGTTGGAGCTATCGGTATCAGTCACATGAATATCCTTATAACTCTTGCGCCCTTTTATATTCACTCTGTTTTTGTAATTATTTTTTCACTTTTTGTTTTGTTTGATGCTAATGTTTTAATGTTTTTTCACTCTGTTGTTTTGAATATTGCAGCTGGGTTTACACCTTTTGTGGTGGCAGGGATTGAATTTAGCAAAAGGATTGTAAGTCAATCTTTTAGTTGGTTGGGCTTGGGCTTGGATATAACTCATAAATTATGAATCTTATGTCTTTCATTTGGTTACAGATAGCTCAAAGAAGATGTGAGTCATGTGGAGGGTCAGGGCTTGTTCTTATGGAAAAGGAGTATGTCCGTTGCCCGGGATGTGGTACATATGTTTCTCTTCTTCTGCATGGTTGTTGATATTGTGACTCCATAACTTTGATTACTGTCACCTTTCTTCTTTTTCCCTTTTTTAATCTTCAACTTGATTCTAATCATTTTCATACTTTAGATCATTTTATATTTTTCATAATGTTATATTTAAGCAATTAAGCAGCCGGGAGAATGTTATTGTATTATTGTATGCATGTGAGATATTCATCATTTATGGGGCTTAGAGGAATTTTGATGTCCTTTTTTTCCTCTTTGGTTGGAGCAAGCATAGGGGGAGGATAACATCCACTACAAAAAAATCACTGATTACCGACGGTCAAAGTCCGTCGGAAACGCCGAAAATCCGTCGGTAATACGCGTTTCCGACGGACTTTCCGACGGACCATTTTCCGTAGGTAATAAGCCCGTTGCAAACGGTTTCCGACGGACTGGGAGATCCGTCGGAAACTTACTGACGGAAAAGTCCGTCGGTAACGTTACCGACGGACTTTGGCCGTCGGAAAATTACCGACGGAAAAGTCCGTCGGAAACTTACCGACGGAAATTTCCGTCGGTAACGTTACCGACGGACTTTGGCCGTCGGAAAATTACCGACGGAAAAGTCCGTCGGTAACGTTACCGACGGACTTTTCCGTCGGTATTTTAAATTTTTATATTAATTTTTTTTTCGGTATTTTTTAAATAAAATAATTATTTTTTTAATTTTTTCGGTAATTTTCGGCATCATCCTTTCCAAGCATCTTCTTTTCTCTTGGCAACTCCTATTGCTAAGCCCTCAAACACAGAATGAGCACAAAGGGCAAAAATCAACAAAATGGTATCTCCAAGTGAACTCACAGACGCGAGAGTGGGGTTAACTACGTGGTGGCGTGCGGTGGCGCAGGAGGTTGCACATGTGGAGATCGAGCGGCGGACTGTGGCGGCGGTCGTGTGGCGGTCTCTGGCGGCTGTGGGGGAGAAGAAAGAAGGAAAAGAGAAAGGAAAGAGAGGAAGAAAGGAAGAAGAAGAGGAAGGGGGAAGAGGCTTTGGGGGCGGCTGGCCGGAGGGGAGATGGAGGTGTGGCCGGACCGGGTCAGGTGAGGAGAGGGAGAAATGGGAAGAAGTTTTGGGGAGGCTGAAATGAAATGGGTTGGGGGAACTAATTTATATACATAAAAAGGTTACCGACGGACCGGGTCGTCGGTAACCATGGACGTTTTCAAATTACCGACGGCGAGATCCGCGTTTCCGACGGACAATTCCGTCGGTAAATACCCCAGATCTGACCCGCCCGTTTTTCGAAAAAAATTTCCGACGGAATATTCCGTCGGTAACGCGTTCTGGCTCGGTTTTCGAGACATTTCCGACGGACATTTCCGTTGGTAAATACCCCAGATCTGACCCGCCCGTTTTTCGAAAAAAATTTCCGACGGAATATTCCGTCGGTAATTTACCGACGGAAATTCGAGACATTTCCGACGGACTATTCCGTCGGTAAATACCCCAGATTTGACCCGCTCGTTTTTCGAAAAAAAATTCCGACGGAATATTCTGTCGGTAACGCGTTCCCGCCCGGTTTTCGAGACATTTCCGACGGATTATTCCGTCGGTAAATTACCGACGGAATTTTCCGTCGGTAACGCGTTTCCGCCCGGTTTTCAGGACATATTTCCGACGGAGAATTCCGTCGGTAAATTACGGACGGAAAATTCCGTCGGAAACCCGGTTTTCGCAACGCATTACCGACGGAAAATTCCGTCGGAAACCCGGTTTTCGCAACGCATTACCGACGGAATTTTCCGTCGGTCGGTAACATTTCCCTCCAAAATTTCCCGCCGATTTTCTGACGGACTTACCGACGGAATGCCCGTCGGTAATGTTTCCGACGGCTATTTTCGTCGAAAATGACGCTGATTTTTTCCCCCCCGCAATTCCGACGGTTTTTCCGTCGGTAACTACAAAATTTCCGTCGGAAAAAAATCCGTCGGTAAATGGCCGTCGGTAATTCCATGTTTTCTTGTAGTGATCAAACTCAGTATCTTGATTCTTGAATGCATGAAAATTTATAATCACGTGTTAGGCATGACACTTATAAATTACTCAAACGTGCATAAAATGCCCAGGAATGTAGAAATCCCTGGACTCCCTACTCCCAAGCTAATTTGAATATGATATTTATCAAACCGATAATCTTTTGATGTTAAAATGTCGCCAAATTTTAGTAGATCTTCTTCCTTTTGGTTCATAGTTCCTTTCATTTTGTTTGGTTGTGACTTGTGAGTTGTTACATGTGATATGTTGTTCAATTCTTGCATTTCTTGAGTAATTCCAGCATGTAATTGCAATCCAACAGGTTGGTCTCATGTAACTTCTGATTCAAACCACAAACCCTCGATTAGTCTGGAAATACAAAACAGGGAGGAAGAACTGAATTCTTGTTACTTTTCATTGTTTTATTGTTTCTCAATTTTTCTTGTCATTTAGTGAGTTTTTTGATCTACTTCTAAGTAAGTTCTTTGTGTAAAATTGATTAGCTTACAATATCCTTCATATGTTATCTATTGTAGGTGGATTTCTTCCTTGGCAGTCCTGGAAAAGGTTCTTTTCTGGTTAATGTCTTATACGGCATTGTACAACCATATTTGTATGATGACAACTGTATTTTAGCACAGATTTTGTGTTTGTGGGAACGATGTCTATCATACAAAAATGTAAACAACATAGTTAAGCTATTTGCAATGATTACCACTACAAACTTTATTACCAAGATCATAATTTGTTCCGTGGAGAAATGGTATTTGCTACCTTAATCGTATACTCTAGGAAAATTTTCTGTGCACCAATGATGAAAAGTTAAGAGTGAGGAGTTCCTTCTGTGCTGCGATCAAGCTGCAGCACATGTATCAACATGGTTGAGACTTACAGTTCGATCATGGTTGTTCTCCCAAAAATGTAACTTGACACTAATATTTGACAATTTTTTGGCTATTGGAGGCATTTTAGAGACGGGCTTTCAAAATTTGGAATGTTATTGAAGTGGTAGAAAAGCTGGCTTTATCCCTCGCTGCATCTCTTAAATGCTTGAGATTCTAGCTGTTTGTTCATTATAGGTTGTTACTGTGTCTAGGATTCTGATTGAATATCGAGAGTTGAAAAACAGCTGCCTCTTAAAGTCCATAGTTTAAGGAGACAGATTTCACTGTGGGTTTCATAATGATATTGGTCAAAGAATCACGTAATGGAAATATTGTATTAGGAAGTACCATTTTTAAACTTTTAATATATCAAATACATCATTTTCTAATAAATTTTCTATTTTTGATTTTTTAACGAGTGCACTAAAGTGGGGTAGTCAATAGTGCGCGTTCATGGTGGTGCGGGGCAAAGCAGACGGCAGCCGCTACACAGGTGACAGGGCGGAGCGTTTTTTTGTAGTGGCTATCGTGGTCGATAAAGCGTCAGAAAAACGCGGGATCACGGGGAGTAACGGCGCTCCAGAGTCGCTATTACTTCTTGGGCTGACAGAACCCTCCGATGAGGCTCTTCCGACCACTCCCAACCGTCGGCGCCGCTCTCTCACAACTGGGTCTCCCTCTCCCACGATTAGGTCTCCCTCTTCTGTGGCTGGCTGTTACTCTACTGTGGTTGGTTCTTCAGATCTAGGGTTTTTGTTTAATTTTTGCTCATTCTTTAATATGATCTTCCAATTCTACTCTCTCTTTAACTCACAAATTCTCCATTTTGCCCTTCTTTAACTCATCAATTCTCTGTTTTACCCTCTTTCTATTTATTCAAATGACTTGTTTACTCTCACTTATACCCACTAAAATATCTCTTTTACCCTTATTTCTTTTCCTGACTCTTCCTTCTCCCTCACATTAATATTTTTTTTTTGTTTTGTTTCACAGCCCCTTCCTCCCCCTCCCTTCTCCCTCTCATTTTCATTCCTCTTTCCCCTCTGCCTCTCCTCCCTCTTTCCTTAGCAGTCCTCCCCTCTTGCCTAAAATAGCGGCTGTCCCGCCACATGCTATCCTGCAATAGTATTTTTGGGGTTAGTCGCTATGTTCCGCTATCCCGGATTGATAACTCTGCCCTAAAGATATATGTTAGTATTTCCCATTCATTCATGTATTCCACGGGTAATACCGATTTTTTTTACATCTGAACCTTGACACTGTAGAGAGACACCGGATGCTTTAAGTCATGTTTTGAAATAATAAATACTGGGAGAGAGACCAAAATAATAAAGAAGTGTTGAAAAGTATATTTGACAATTCTATTTGTCAAAATAATAGAACTCTAAATCATAACTACGTCATTCCTGATATCAGATTCGAGTGAATCTAGTTACTTGACTATGCGCTAGCTCCTGTAGTCTGCAATAGGATCTGCGAGCCTTATCCTTCTGTCTATGTTTCACATCTTTAGGTGGACAAGTCTTGACATGATAATTGTTTTAGGACTTTGAATTTGAAGAGAGCATGACCAATTTCTGACAATTATTTCTTGTCTGCTCCAAATTGTTTTTATGCCTTGGTTGAATTGGTACACAGCCACAATTTTAGACTTCAAATGCTTCTATCTATTAAATTTTACTAGTATTGGTGGAAATCAACTACAACAAAATTTGTATTTACTGTAGTGGCTCATTATGGTTAGTACTGCTTTCTCATGCTTACCACAAACATAGAATATCAATGGACTAAAGGGAGAAATCATAAGAAAAATTCAGATCCAATTCAATTGTTGCGTTCCTTTTCTCACTTTCTAAAAGGGTTTTGTAAAGTCTAACATGATTTTTGCACCTTCTCATAGGTGTGCAGCTGGTATTTACTTCCATAGTTCATAGTAATGGTTGACGAGAAATTAAAATTGGATAAAGAAAATTTGGTCCCCACTAGAGGTGAGAAATTTTGGGTCGATATTACGATTCACACTGCAAATGATTCAATTCATGTATTGGTAGATCTGACATAAAATTCCAACCGCAGATACTTAAAACTGTCCAAAATATTCTATTCTAAAAGCTGAAGACATTGGATGAAAGACTGAAAGTAGTGGAATGAATTTGTTACATCTCTAACAATTAATGGGTTAGCTTAACATGTTTTTTGTTCATCAAAAGTAAACAAAATAAAATAAAAATCAAAATAATGAATAAGGATTGCAAATCTATGACGCATGGCTGACAAGAAATTCATGTCATCCTATATTACGAATTATGACATAAATAATATGGGTGTTGAAAACAAACAGGGAACAACAAAGCGAAACGAGAGGGGTCCAAGTTCAAGTTCAACTCAACTTCCACAATCAGATAAATATACATTTATGCATGAAGAAATGTAGGTGTGACTGCCAGTAAAGTGGATGAGGCCATAAATACTAACACGAGTCAATATCCAATTTGGTCTCTGAAATTATGAAGTGGTATCAACTTGATCCTTAAAATTATCGAAATTCCAAAAGTGTCCCTGAATGATAAGTTAATATCAATTTGGTCCCTCATTTTACTCACTTTATATCAATTAAGTCCCTGATACTGCTAACTTAAAATCAAATTAGTCCATACGATTTTCAACGGAGGGACTAAGTTGATTACCGTTTTACAATTTCAGGGACTAATTTGAAATTTCGATAATTTCAGGGATCAAGTTGATATTACTTCATAATTTCAGGGGCCAAATTGGGTATTTACTCATGTGTTATTATTGGCTGTACCAGTGGTTATGTCCAAATTTAGACAAAGGGCAGGTGAAACTTATGTATTCTTATGCTGATTGTTGCAGCATAATTAATTAGTTATACACAAATGCACGTGTTTTCTATTTAAATATATATTCAACTATACTCATACAAAACACGTTGTCCCGTGTAGATGTTATATTTAAACCCAGGTGTTTAAAAACATCGATTTTCATATTTTGGAATGGCAAACCGTGTGGGTCACCTTGGAACAAGTAACAGCGACACACTCCCTTTGCCTTTACTATATATCTTTTCTTTTCCAAACAAGAGACCTCAACCACCAAACTAAATTATAAACTTCAATAAGATTTCAACATTTGTTTCTCTTAATTGCTTTTTGGTTACAATTTATCTTAATTTAGTCAACCTCGTAACTTGTATTTGGTCTAACCTCCAACCTTGAATAAAACCAGACAAACAAAATACTCGTTAGTTAGATGCAATAGAGCTGGGTCCTTGCACTGATTATGTAATCTGTATTCTTCTGATTTCAAAGTTCAAATCACACTTTCCTTCAATTAAGGTGAGTCCTAAATTTTTGGACTGATCTTGTTTTCATGGTTTGCATGTGGATTTGCAGGAGGGAAGTGATTTTACCTTGAAATGTTTGTGCTTGTTAAGTTGATGGTGATGCTGCATCTTGTTTAAGTTATCATAGCAGGAAAAAAATTACTTTTTTATTGCGGTTATGGAGTTTGTGAAAATGGGTTGCTGATGAAACTTTTAATAATAGCATGTTTTGGTAGAAATGATTTTCACCCGCTTCTGGTTTATAGTTTACTGAGTTTCAGCTTCTTCTTTTTTCATGCTTTTCAGTTTTTTTTAGGGGAAAAACTTAGTAGATCACTTTAGGTATTATTGAGTCAGCAAGGTGATTGATCAGAATTTCTGTGTCCTAGTGTTTCAGTGTGTTGAATGATTTTTTAAATGTGAATAAATGATTTTTTTTAATTGGAAGTCCCTATTCAAGGAAAGCGTTGGTCAAATGTTTAAGGTTTAGAACTTTTTCATGCACAATTTCATCTCTGTATGTATTTAAGTTGAAGTTTAGTGCATGCTTCAAGAATTTTGAATTCAATCATACAAATTGTTTTCTGATTTTGGGGTAAAAGTTGATCTTCGGGATATCCCTTTAAGAAATTAAAAACCATGGATACCAAGTGGGAGGCATTTCTGAACGACTCAATCTTTTCACTTTTGTCATTAAGAAGCTGTAAAGAAGAAAAAGAAAAGGTCTTGCTTTAAGTGTTCCAAGTTTGATTGCATGTGGTGGAATGTGAAAAATTAAAGCTGAGACTGATTTGTGATAAAAGGATTAAAATAAACTAATCAAATTGCAGTTGAGTAAAGAGGTTGAGAACTGCTATATTCTGTACATGTGGCTTGTGAAAATTAGACACTATCTCTTTGTTGTGCTGCTAGTTGGAATAGCATATAATAAATCTAGAAAATATGGATTATGTTGTCAAGAAGCTTGCTCTTCTAGTTTTAAAATGCCTACTTAGGCCTTTAATAATTAATCCAACTCTTTTCTTACTGGTTTCTAGCCTTTGTTTGACTAATATATTAAAAAAATCTTAACTCCTGACCTCAAAGAAATACCAATTTTACGCAACAGCCTCAACACCACCTGATCCTTACTCCGTCAGGATTGAAAGACTGCATTTTTGTTTTCTATGGCTTTATCTCTGGTTATTTTGCTATCTATCATTGTTTCTCTAATTGTAATGTTACCCTTTCTGCAGAATATCTCAGAATTTGAGTACACTGCTCTTGTCCAGCTGAATTTGAATTAAAATGTGGACAATGATCACAGAGCTTAAAAATTAGAGGTTGCTGACATTTATTCTCCCAACAAAGAAAGCAATCAGAAAATTTTGGGAGAGTTTGTTTCTTAAAAAACATTTTGTTGTCTTTGGGTATAATCAAAGAAGTGGTTACTTCTCAATGCAAATGTCTCATGAACATAAATTGTTCTATAGCTCCAGCAGGTTCGGCATTGAGCCTGTACAAAATCAGGATTCATGTTGCTTCCTGCCAAGTGAGACCCTAGACAACTACACATCCTTTGATAAAAGCAGCCAGGCAACCTACCCTTCAGTTCATAATTTAATACAATATTGCACCCTTGAATCTTCTACTAATAACAGTTTCCTTACCCAAAAATCTCCATCTACTGTCAGTTCCCCAACTGATAATAGCCCAGTGTCAAAGCTACAGTCAAAATCATATGTGTTAAGACCACAAAATTCTCTTGAAATCATTAATGATTCACTAGAGGATGAATCTTGCTTGACACATGACCACAATGACCTGAGGCTAAAGATAAGAGAGCTCGAAAGCACTATGCTGGGGCCTGATGCAGATATTCTAGACATATATGATACTGTGATTCCACAAGAGTCCGATTCATTTTTGTTAGAGGTTGAGAAGTGGAATAAAATGATGGAGATGATATCTAGAGGGGATTTGAAAGAGATGCTTTGTACTTGTGCAAAAGCAATAGAAGGGAATGATATGGAGACAACCGAATGGTTGATGCCAGAGTTGCAAAAATTGGTGTCCATTTCAGGCAACCCAATTCAACGGTTGGGAGCATACATGTTGGAGGCTCTTGTTGCAAGGCTGGCCTCTTCAGGAAGCACAATCTACAAAGCCTTGAAATGTAAAGAGCCTACAAGTAATGAACTCCTTTCATACATGCATGTACTTTATGAAATCTCCCCATACCTCAAATTTGGGTACATGTCAGCAAATGGAGCAATTGCTGAAGCAATGAAGGAGGAAATGGAAGTCCATATAATTGATTTTCAGATTAACCAGGGAATCCAGTGGATAAGCCTGATCCAAGCTCTTGCTGGCAGACCTGGAGGACCCCCAAAGATCAGAATAACAGGTGTTGATGACTCCACTTCAGCTTATGCCAGGGGAGGGGGGCTTGATATTGTCGGAGAAAGGTTATCAAGACTTGCCTTCTCATATAAGGTACCTTTTGAATTCCATGCTATAGGAGCTGCTCCTTCTGAGCTGCAACTTGAAGACCTTGAACTTCAACCTGGTGAAGCTATTGCTGTGAATTTTGCCATGATGCTGCACCATGTGCCAGATGAAAGTGTGGACAGTCAGAACCATCGTGATCGGTTGTTGAGATTGGCGAAGTGCTTGTCTCCTAAGGTGGTGACTCTGGTTGAGCAAGAATCAAATACCAGCAACATCCCATTCTTCCCCCGATTCGTTGAGACTTTGAACTACTATTTGGCGGTTTTTGAATCAATTGATGTTGCCCTTCCGAGGGAGCACAAAGAGAGGATTAACGTGGAACAACATTGTTTGGCTCGAGAAGTTGTCAACTTAATAGCATGTGAAGGGGCAGAAAGAGTGGAACGTCATGAGCTTATGAAGAAGTGGAGATCACGTTTCACAATGGCTGGATTTACACCATATCCATTGAGCTCCTATATTAATTCTTCAATCAAGAATCTTCAGGAAACCTACGGCAACCACTACACTCTAGAAGAGAGAGATGGTGCTTTATATCTTGGTTGGATGAATCAAGTTCTTGTTGCCTCTTGTGCTTGGAGGTGAAAATCCAACGAGAATTGTTTCACTTTTGTTACTTCAGGCTTTTAGTTAGTTATGTATCATGCTTAACTTCTTTCCCAGAATTCCTCATTTCATACTCAAAATCACTCTACTCTATTACTTGTTAAAGAGCATGCTAGATTTTATATCGACAATACCAGTACTAGCAAGCAGGACTATAAATTTTGAATTGTGCTATGCAGTGTGTTTTAGATTACATACTTGATACTCCTTACCAAAGATAACAAGAATAATGACAATTTATACCTACAAAATATGTTAGTTGAAAATTATTACAAAACAAGGAAGTATAGAATTGGGATTTTTTACTACAAATTTTGCTAAGCTAAACTGCATATCTCCTAACCCAGTTGAGTCAGACCATTCATATTCACCATCAACTTCATCTATTGCAGCTCCAGCGATTACCCTGCAAACTATTGCAGCTCTTTTCAAATTCTTTACTCTTGTAGTTGCAACTGTTCTGTCACTTGACTCCTTGCCACTTGTATTCAATTGAATCTCGGCATATTCTGTGTTGAAATTGAATTGAATTATTTGGCAAAGACAACAAGATGGATCTTTACAGAAACCATAAACTTTCTTTGCAGAATTTCCTTGGAAACAGCTCATTGTTGTGCCATAGAATCGTAACAATTCATTTCCATCTACTGTGCTCCTTGGATGCCGTGGATATTGCTGGCAGGCGTTCTTCTTCACTTTTTCTCTGTACTTTTCAAACCTTTCAAGGACTTCTGCCGAGTAGCTCACCCTGAGAACTGTTCTAACCTTCCTCAATGGCTTTGAGGTGTTCATCCAAGCTTTCTGAAATATCATCTCAACAATTTTTCTTGATGGGTCTTCAATACTGAGCTCTGTCAAAGTTTTATAATGACAAGGAACTAGTTAGTAGTTAGTTAGTTACTATAGTTACATAACATAGATAGTGAAAGAAAAGAATAAAAGAAACTTGAAGCATATATGAAAGTTCTCTAACTAATTTCTTCTTACTAGCCTGTTACATTACATGGACTTCTGATAAAATTAACTACCATAATCTCTTAATATTTCAGACTTCATTTTAAAACACTAGGGTATGTAAAGAGTTTTGAAGGCTTAAAAGCATGTTGTGTTCATGCAAAGAGGAGGAACAAAGAAATTACCATGAAGCCGTGCCAGTGTGTTGCTTGGCCTGGAAATTAATTGGCTAGCAGGAGTTTCCATTAGAGGACCATTGTTGCCATTCATTTTCTCCTTTTCTGAAACGTAGCTACTTCCTTTGACACATATTGCTGGCTGCCTGATCACATCAGTGAACTTGTTTCCACACTTCACATTATCCTTCCAGGAGACCCACCATGCATGCATCTCTCTCTCTCTCTCTCACCCTCTCCTCAAAGTGTGTGGATTGAAATATATGAGCACAAAAGGAATGTCCTCTTATGTACTAGTTGTTATCCAAGTAACATACGACAAAAAATTAATTGACAAAAATGATATAGTCCTAAATAAATGGTTGTGGGATGTCATCTACTCTGGAATACTTGAGAAAGGTGACACTGATGCTATTGTCTATAGTCATTTATTATTATTTTTTCAACGGTTCTTTGATTTAAATCTAGTTACAATATCACATGGCTTGTTAATCAAACTTTACAACAGCATTATGATGAAATTATTACAGTTACGTTTTATAAAAAAAGAAAAAGTCACGGCACACATCAATGATAAAGAAACATGGTTGTGACTTTTTGTGACCTAAAGAGTCAAGTCACTAGCATTACTTTTTCACATTTACAAAGTGAATAAAGCAAATAAGAGTTCATTCAAACTTATATAAATCTAATTAATTTGGTGTTTGTTTAGAAACTGGAAGCATTGCATTTGCGTTAGCATAACCAAATCATAATGCTATGAACGGTTATAGATGATGATATGGTAAAGATAAAAGAATAGCTCATGGTCATGGGTGGCACATCTGAACAATCCAGAACCCATATAGCTCTTCAGTGGATAACTGGGACCCTACGTGGTTGCACATTCTTCAGTCCTGGCAAAAGCTAGGACAAATATACGAATTTAAGAAAGTTGTAATTTACTTGCAGAGCAATTAAAGGCCAACGTGAACATGTCAGGATGGTTCAAAGATAAAGCCAAGAGAATCCAATCTTCAAGGATCCACGCATTCCATTCCATCAACATTCCTGTTACAGTAGTATGCAAATGATCAAATTTTCTTCAACATCAATTGAGGGATTATGTTCCTACCATATATGGTAAAAGGCCAAGTCAAGAGACTTGGCCCGTTATAGAAAAGGCCCTATCCAATAAATGATCAGTCCCAAGAACTCGGACCGCTAGGACCAAGTATCTTAAGCCAGCTCGGGCTCGGCCATAATACTATTGGGAAAAACCTAAGTCCCACATTGACTAGAGATATTATCTAACAAGAGCTTATAAATAGTAGGCAATCCTCATCCCATGAGCTAGCTTTTGAGATTGAGTTAGGCCCAAAATCTAATAAGTACGACCGAGACCACGAACATTACCCAACTAGGAAGCAGCACCCGAGTACGGGCGCTGACTCATAGAACAGTTTCTTCTATATATTCTGAAATATATGTATATAAAGAAGATATATATTAAGGGAGAAATAAAAAAAAAATGGATATGATATACAACATTCAAAATTTAATATTCAAATAATAGTAATGCTAGATTGATATAACCTTTTCATGTCTAATTACTCATAAGTTTATCTTATCCTTTATACACTTATTACATTTTGATTTTAACACTTCATTTTGTGTTAGGTGAGCCATTTTGATTTCAAGATTGATGTGGAGCTGATTCATGTGTAGTGATCGGCAAACCAGTGTGCGGATGCATTAGCAAACAAAGGACTCTCGAGCAAGATGAAAGGGTTGCAAATACCTTAGTTGTGACTTTGTAATTTTACGTTTTTACCCTTACTATAAAAAAAATGTAATTGCTCTAAAAATTATGGGACCTACTAACTAGTATTTTTAAAGCATTAATTAAGGAATCATTGTATAGATCTTCTTATTAAAAATCATAATTTTCATTTTCAGTTGAAATTTTTTTTATTTCTTAATATTTGTCTAACAATTATATAATTCGCTCCATCCCCCTTTTTGCAAGAATCATTCATAAAAGAAAAGACTCTCCAAATGTTACACTAAACTAATCACACCCTATTCATCAAAAAAAAAAAAAAACTAATCACACCCTGACATGTGAGGTGTGTTGTGACAACAAAATAAATGAAAGCGACAGGATTAATGTCCGGAATATGCAAAAAAAAAAAAAAAAAAAAAATCTATTCTTTATGTTAGTTTCCTGGAACCAGCAAAAGTAGAGCACACTTAACGAGAAAAAAAATTATTTTCAATATTTTATGTACAAATTTCTAAAAATAATAAACAGAATAAAAATAAGATGATAATTTTATAATTATTTCGGAAAATAAAAAACAAAAATAAAAAACTGGGAATAAAAGCAAACAGCCCTGATATTTCTGTAACAAAAATACTGCGGTCCCACTTCCCCTTCCCAAACCACAGGCCGAAAGGGAGGGACCCATAGAGGGATGGGATTTGGTGCATCACGAAACACGACACAATGTTACGTATCCGCACCATATATTATTTTATATTTATAATAATAAAGTTTTATTATTTAATGATAATTAAACTTATATTATTTTCAATATTTTTATTACATCCTTTTAAACTATTTTAAAAGAAATGCGAGAACAAAAGTAAAGGAAAAATATACTTTTGATCCTCAAATTGTTATTAAATATTTAATTTGGTCCTCAAGTTTTTAAACGGTTTATTTTGGTCCCCTAATTCCTTAAACTTGTTCAAATAGGTCCTTCCGTCAAGTTGACTAACGGCGACGTCAAGTTGACTAAGGGACAACAATGAATATTTTAAAACAATTTGAAGACCAAAATGAATATTAAAATATTAAATTTAAAATGAATATTAAATTTAACGCAGTTCAAATATATGGTCATTCAGTGGATGGTTAGTAGATATAATAAGGTGTTGCAACTTGTAACTCATTAACCATTCACTGAACGTCATTAACCACGATTTTCAAATGTTCAAATATACATGACCCATAAGATTTGAACATTTGAAAATCGTGGTTGATGACGTTCAAAATCGTGGTTAATTACATTCAGTGGATGGTTAATGAGTTACAGTACCTTGTTATATCCATTAACTATCCACTGAACATAATTAAACACATATTTAAACTACGTTAACCATCCAAATTGTTATCGAAAATTGTTATCCCGTTTTTGTATTCAAAAATCAATTCTCTAATTATAACTAGTCCGATATAATTTTCTACATTCTTATACTCTAATATTATCACATACCCCTAGTTGTGTACAACTAGCATTTTTCCTACATTATAGCCAAACTACAAAACTTAGGTGTAGCTCTATAAATACTTGCAATGTCATTAACCATCCAAATTGTTATCGAAAATTGTTATCCCGTTTTTGTATTCAAAAATCAATTCTCTAATTAGAAGTAGTCCGATATAATTTTCTACATTCTTATACTCTAATATTATCACATACCCCTAGTTGTGTACAACTAGCATTTTTCCTACATTATAGCCAAACTACAAAACTTAGGTGTAGCTCTATAAATACCTGCAGTGTCGTTCTCCAATAAAAAAAATACATGTATAATCTTTCATCAATAAAAACATAACATTTATAATCGACATTACATATATCCTATTTAAATTGAAAAATAACATCTTAAACACCTAAAGAATCTGCAAAAAAATAAAAAAAATAAACACCTAAAGAAAAGTATGAAGTCTTGTCCACACACAATATGGGCATAAAACACGGGGTATGTACGGCTCGTAACCAATGCAGTGGGGACTTGGATGGGGACTAAGGCTACCCGGTACGAGATTTTGAATAATTATAACATGCAAAAGCTTTTTTTTGTTACAACATGCAGAAAATTCAGTAAACGGCTAAACGCTACTAATGAATAGTTTAATTCAAACACTTTTACAGGGTTTTTGTAGAAGCAACATTGATATCAGCTTCATATTTGTAGAGAAGAACTTGCACATAATTATACAAACAATAATTAGATTTAAAATTCAACCTGGAGCTGCGACCAATTCTACTCAACAGCAGCTCTCAAATAGTGATATAAACATAAAAGAACTATCTACATTTTCTTAAAGAAAATGAGATGTTTTACCTTTGATGCTATACCCGCCAAAAAGAAGAAAGCAAAATGCTGCTCAGAATTTTATTTTTAACTTTTGTTATGTAAACAATGTCATGGACCTGTTAGTATTCTTCCCATGTTCTGTGAGCAAGGATATGAGGCATGGTTTAAAGATGGACCATCACTCCTATTTTCTCTTGAACCATATGCATTTGCGCCATTATTATTTAGAACACCAAAGTACACTGGAGCTGTGGTAGTATGAACAAACTTGAAGTTGGAATTACTCATTTGAGTTTGGCTGTTGCCAAATTCAGAGACAAGCATCTTCCCATGCCCATTTGATCTATTTTCAGCAGATGCAATTCCCATCCCAAGGTCAAGGCTGATAGTATCACTTTCTTCTATCTTAATTCTTGTTTGTCCAACAACAGCTGCTGGTCCTGCCATATCATGGCTACTACTCCTTGCAGCTGGTACATCATGATTGTGCTTACCCTCATAAGTAGTTATTACTGCTTTTGGATCATGAGATGCCCTCTCCACGTGTTTTCTAACAGGGCAACCGGCATTTGTGCACTTGTAATAACTCCTGCATAATCAGCAAGTGCAGTAAGAAACAAAATTAACAAGAAATATGCAGTTAAGTACCACATTTTAGTTAAGTACCATGTCCATACAGATATATGTTTTGCACACCATGCTCTCAAGCCCTCCCTAAAGCACCAAAATACAATTATAGAAGAAACAGAAGACATAACACTTTGAGTCTGCAGCATCCCCATGAAATACAAAGGGTTGAAACTATAACAACAAAACTGACTCAGATAAATAGAGCTCAATTCAGCCCTCAATTCATAATTATTGGCTCCTAAGTGCCCAATGACTTCAACAGGCTTAATTTTAGTATATGGGGTTCAGCTATACCAGTCATTAATCAAAGCTAACAGGATGGCAGCCCTACTGTCCTCAGAAATATAATGAAAGAAAAAAAAAAAAACAATTTTACACCATTGATAAGTCATCAATTATCGTGAGTATCTATCTTCTTGCCCTTCCTCTTCCCCCTCCTCCTCCCTGCCTTCACCCCTTCCTAAATTTCCTTATAACTCGGTATTAGACTGCAAACATTAATATTCACTCCTTTCCTTCAGGAGCAACATCTATTCCCCAAACACTTACATCTGACATACTACTGCACTTGAATTGCCCATTGTGCTTGTTTGCGAATTCTTAGCATTCTCCTTGACATCAACCTTCTGAATGAATATTAGAACAGCTTCCAAAAGTCATCCAAGTGAAATTCCTCTACCTACCTTCTGAACGAATATTAGAACAGCTCCCAAGATTCATCCAGGTGAAATTCCTCTACTTAATCCTTTTCAAGAGCTTAACATTCAGAACATACACCATTTCAGAATCTAGCATACTACTACTTTCCTTTGCTATTCCTGAAACCATGGCACCATCTACCACACTTCCCACGTGTCCATCTCAGTATCCCTAACCCAAAAAATAAAACAACATAAAATAAAAATTCCCTAATCGGTATTCCTCGTATTTCCTAATGAAACCCTTCAAAAAGTTGAATAGATTTATTCGTTTAAAATACTGTTCATGAGGACAAAGCATGTCTCTGCCTTCTATCGATACAATATATATAAGCAAAATTCCTCCCCTTCTTTTTCAGCTATATTATATATCCTCCACGATGTGCATATCAGGATATACTCCAGTGTAGGCTATAAACTGTTTTATACTGACTATATCAGCTACATAGCTTCAACAGGGACCCATCAAAGCCTCATATCTTTAGCTAACACGAATGCTAAATCATAATAAAAGCAACAGATTGTATAGCAAAATGATTGAGAAGTGATTATATAAGATCCAATAAATTATCATATAATTGATTCCTCACTTCAATTGTTGCCAAGATAGTAAGTACAAGAGCATAAGTTTAACAATATACATGAAAAAAAAATATCCTTTGATGAAGGATATATATTAAATTAGAATTTATGGCTTATATTTCCTACATTCGTCAATGTGAGTACATACCTAGGGTTAGGATTGCCTCTCACCACCTTTTGCCCATACTTACGCCAGCGGTACCCATCATCCAATATATCAACCTCACTCAGAGTTTGTACAACAACCCGTGGCTCCCGGATAGGCTTAACTATAGGAGTGATGTCAGCATTTCCCAGCTCCATTTTTCTGCTCAACAAAAAACTCATGGTCAACAAGTAAGCACACATACTGGAGAGTGGAGAACACCTAGAGGTTTGGCCTAAATTGTCATACCTACGCTTTGAGAAGGGATCATCATCATCAACCTCATCATTGGTCCTGTTTGACACAAACCCAGCACCCTCTTGACTGTCATCATTAGTTGCTACAGGCGATAGGTCCAGAGTACTGTTGGGCTCAGCTGCAAGAGACACCTGGCCATACATATTGGATGCTTTGGCTACAATTCAAGAATTAGAAGAAAAAGAAAGCCAGCTTATTTTCTTTGCAATAACTAATAATAAATGGAAGATACAAGAATAATCTGGCTGGTATTACCATCTTGGCCAGCCATAGAAGCCTTATCAGATCTCTCTTCTTGCACAGACATAATAGTACCAGCAGAGGATCGGCGGCTTGGTTGAGGTTTCGGATGATCATGTGTTCCTTTGTAAACTATCTCAGTGATTTGACCATCATAAGAGCGTTCAAAAAGTTTCTTCACTTCACAGTTAGGATGTGTACATTTGTAATAGCTGCGTGGAAATTCACTTCCTTTAACATGTTTCTGCCCATATTTTCGCCAGTTGTATCCATCATCAGATGCTCTCTCAGCTGCAACTGAAAGTCCACTGCCTTTAACCTCAACTTGTGATGCTTGAAGCACAGTGGCTGTGTTGCCTTTGTGGTTCAGTTCATCCAAATCAACTTCAACAGGAGTACTAGCCCCAGAACTACTCATTTGAACAGGTGATGACAGGCTTAATTCATTAGAAGGAACAGCTATCTCACTCTCGACTAATGGTGAGGAGGCAAATGATTGAGCTTTTCCTGGACCTTCTACTTGAGTAGATTGCTCACTTACATGGTTGTTGAAGTCTGCAGGAACCTTAACATAAGTGAATAGCATTGGATAAGTACTAAGTAATTAGCAGTCTTCAAAACCAATATTAATTAGAACATGAGACATGACAACCAAATTTGTTTCCATCCAACATTTTAACCGCAAATATAAAACTAGCGAAAAGGTTTCAGACTTTAGGTGTTGATTTACTGTCACGTGACAAAGTGATTTGTAAGAACAAAATACCTAATTAATCAAACCATCATGTTAACTTAGTACACAGGTTTAAATCAAGTAAAATCACAGGAGAAAGAAACAACATAGTCAAGTCCATATGTTATATTCATCAATGCATTACTAACATCAATTAATATTTCATTACCATATTTGATCTATTGTGTGGTTTAAACTCAAAGAAACTTGATTTTCTTTCTTCAACAGTGTTGGTATTGAAGCATGCAGTGGTTACAGGAAATGTAGCGGATGCAGCAGAAGTCATACAACCATGTACTATTTGATGAAGCTTAGAAAGGGACCCTGTAGTAGGTGAAGGCTCCACCTGCAAGGCAAGGAAAGAATTATTATATAATTCACAGTCTTCTATGGGCAACAGTTGCTGAATCAAACAAAAAATTATATAATCAAATATGCAAAAAGATACAGGAAACTATTTAAATTTCTCAGAGAAAACAAATGAACAGAGAGTGGGAAAAGGATAACTGACAGCAAGTTTCTGAATACCTGCAAACCCTAAGTCCCTAAACAGCTATCAATCGCCCCATGTGAAATCAGTAATAACAATGGAAAGAGAGCACAGATATAATCATATGAGTAAATCAAACAATTGATCAGATTTATCAGCCATCCATGCAAGTGGTCCACTATAATTGAGCATAAGCAGAGTTCTCTATTTTCTCCATCTGATAATATTGTGTGTTGTTTATTTGGAGTCCTTGTGACAAAAGATAGCATAGTACATTATAATATGTGGAAGTTATATAAACAATTAATCATAACTTAGGAAAAGCCATTCTCACATGAATGTTGCACCGCATTATTAACTTCTAGAAAATCAAGTCCTTTCACTAAAATCTTGCCCCACAATCTTTCTGACATTCCTTATGCTATTCTCATTGCACACATATGACATAACTAAAATCAGATCTACGAATCCTTGCCAATGCATTTATTCCTTTGTTACACGTATATAAATTGAAAGGAGAAAACAAAAAAGGATTCTGTGCAGTCTGCTACACCGTTAAAACAAAAAAAATACAAACAAAAAGGGCAAGCACCAACAAAAAAGGAAGATTCATTATGTGAAAAAACAACACTGACATTAAAATATAAAAAAGCAGAATGTCTAGCGATCCTCAGTTAAAGTCATATTCCAACAGAATGCTGAAATTGAGCATAAAGCAACAAGTGCAGAATTGACGATTCTATATGAGCAAAGTAAGCATCAAAACCTAACAGACCCATCATAAGCATCCATACCCAAAACCTACAATGGGAAAAATCAAACAAGGAAAATGCCAGCTCTAAAGAAACCATTTTACAAATAGATTAAACAAGCATATAAGAATCTCGAGTTTTTCATTATTTTTTAAAAGGTGGAAAAAGCATTTTTAGTTCAACATCACTCAAATCACGTCATTTTAAGTCATCAAAAATATTCTAACTAAATTTACAACATTTATAGGCTACCCCAGATACGCCTTGTTTGGTTGGTGAGATTTTGCAACAAAAACACAATGAAAAGATCTAATATTTGACATGCCACTGTTACTTGGGTCAAGTAAAAAACATAACCTTTGACCAAAATGAGCTGCAAAAAGAAAACACAATACCCTAATGAATTCACTGACCCATTTTGTTTTTGTCTTTTAAAATTCCCATTTTTTTCTCAGCAAGCACAAAACCGATTGAAAAATTAAAATCCAAAGAAAACCCTTTTAGGCTTTTACCTTAAACCAAACACTTCAATCGCAGCCAAAGGAAAAGAAGAACCAGAAACCCAGAGAGAGAAAGAACCAACCTTCATGTTGGAGAGAAGAACAGGGGACTCCAAAAACGACGTCGGACTCATCCCCGGAGGTACCGTGCTGCACGGCGACCTCGAGATCGGAAGTTTCGCCGGCGACATCAGCTTGTATCTCGCTGAATTATGACCCGACCCGAATCGATTCGGATCATTGGGTGCCCTGTCGAACTGGGGCTCCGAGACTGAGTGGGTTTCCCCGGAGTTGGTGGCAGAAGCGTCCATTGTGTTGTTGCCGGCGTTGCTGAGAGTCAAAGTAGAAGTAGAGAAGGAACGAAGGGCATAAGGGTCATTTGACACGGGACATTTTTGTTCTGTTTTCTGGGTCTTGGTGTTGTGTTGTGTGTTTTTTGTGTCTTAGTTGAAGGTTCTGTCAGAGATGCAGAGAGCGTAGGACTCAGTTGACCTGCAACTTTGGATCTCTCCTTCATTCATCTGTGCCTCTCTCTGTGTCACTTCCTTGTCATTTTAAAGACCCCTTAAAAAAAAAAAAAAAAAGTTAAACTCTCCATATTTAACATGAATTGACATCAAAAAAGTTTTTTTTTTTTTACTAAAACATCAAAAAAGTTATTAAAATAATTCTTATATGTATAAAAAGTACTCATTTGATTCCTATACATTATCCATTTGTTCCATATAGAAAACAACAAATTATTAAATCAATCATTAACATGGTGTACGACAGGATCAGACGGATACTTTTTGTACTTATAGGGAGTTTAATAATTTTTTATGTATAGGGATCAAATCGAGAATTCTTGTCAACTATAGGTACCAAAATATTATTTTTAAAGTAATATTAATAATTGAAATTAAATTATTATAAAAATATATATAAATTTGATGAGGAGATGTGAATTTAACTTTTAGACTTTCTAAAGCTGTGAGGTGGGTGATTTTGTGCATTATTTACTACTATTGGACTAAGATTTTGTAACAAAATGATTAATTTACTATTTATAAAAAAATTATTATTATTTTTTTGCTGTGTGTTTGTATCTAGGTAAGATTTGATAGTGAAAAGTGGTGCGCCAAGTACCAACTCTATGTTACTCTTTACCATACACAATCGATACGAGTGATTGGTGCAAAACTGCAAATCCCTTTCTACAACTTGAAAGCCAAAGGCAAACCAGAATTGGTTCCACAAAGGGTTAGATTCAAATAATTTGATCTCATGGATAGGAGAGTCAATCTCAAGCAACCTTGCATCAGGGTGTATTTTTGTCCATGTTACTTGAATTCAAATAATTTGATCTCGTGGATAGGAGATTCAAATAATGAAGGCAGTGATCTCTAGACTCTAATTCAAATCAATGAATGTACTGTCGGCACTTCCTTGTGGAATTTTAACAAGCAACAAGTGGAGAAGGATTAGGCACAAAATAATGTTGTTTTGGAGGCTGTTGAACCCTGACTACAACTTTTATTGCATCTAAATATGACAATTTTGACCTCCTTTTTTAGTTTTTTACAATTGAGTATTACTTCAACTTTCACACACAATAAGTAATGAGAATGTTGTCAATTTACTAAAGACCTAGGAAAGAGTAAGTTAACACGTTGGCCTCACATTATTAATTAATCTTCTTTAACGATCATAGCAATTAGTTAAGGAGTTTAAAGTGAAAAGTAGGGGATCATTTTTGGTCCACCGCTATAATGTATCGAGTATTAATTAAAGGAAAACATTTGTTAACATTAAAATAGGGAACCCACAAAAAAAAAAAAATAGGGATATTATAAGTTTTATTTTTTGTCTTTTTATGTATTTTTGACATGCATATATATATAAAAAGATAAAAAAAAAATTGGGAAAGAAAGATCTATATGATATATCAAATATGATGTTGAAATAATATAACTCTTAATTTAAAAAAATCAAGAATTGCACAAGCTATAGGAACATTTGGTTAGTTTTTATTTCATAAATATATTGAGCTATCTCTATAAATTCAACTAATTTAAGCCATTAATGGAATTAATTTCGGTTTGACTGTGAAAGTGCAAGGATTATGTAATTTTTTCACAAAAATTATTTTCTTAAATTTTAAACTCACATTCTCGTAGCCTTATAATTAGGTAAAGAGAATCCACCAAAAAAATAATATAATTAGGTAAAGAGAAATAAAAACAACCTAAAATGTATGTTTTTAACGGCTTTAGATGCTCTTAAACTTAAAGCAAAGTTTTGATTGGTTTTCTAATCTTTACACTTTCTTCATTGGGTAATCTTTTTCCACCCTTTTATTATTTAGATATTTTAAGTCGAGTGGAATGTCAGCAAGATAGTCTACCAACCCAAGTGAGTTATTAGGATACACTAAGTAGAATAAATAATGTTGATTTCACAATCCATCCAGGTAATAGAAATTATTATTTTATTTGTATTATTGTATAACTTTTTTCCACTTGCATTTCAATTTTTTATTTAATTGGTTCATTGTTATTGATATTCTAGAAATAGATTTTCAAGTTGATGATCGAGAAAATCCTTTATTAGTTGAAGATGAACGTGAAAGTATTTATTTATTAATTATTGTCTATTTGCATATATTAGTTTAATTTATTTTCACATTTTTTTATTTTTTACATGTTGACCGATTTGTTAAACTTTTTTCTAGATTGTCTAGACTTCGGAGGAATGAATCGGTGTTACGAACATTCTGGAGAAATGGTTTTGCTTGAGGAGCGATGAGGAAAACATAAAAATGGTTCTAGGATAGAATTTTGAATATGTTGTATGAATGGAAATGTGACGTTACCATATTTGGTTAGGCCACCTACTTTGCTTTGGAGTTTGATGCATGAAGTAATAATGAAAATAATTTTATTTGTGATAGTAATAATAATTGTTATGATAATGAAAATAATGTACAGTAAATTAAAGTAATAAGTATAATGTCGATATTGTTATAATAAAGTTTTAAGTTTATATGTATTAAGAAAAAATTAAATTGTACATGCTATTAATTTAAAGATTTTTATATTACATGGTAATTATATAGTGATGAATTGTTAAAAAATATTCATTCTACAAATTTTTCTATACTATCATAACAAAAATTAATGCACACATAATATTGTCTTTATATTTTTTTATAATAATGCAATTTTTTTAATTATCAATATTATAAACATTATAAAATTTAAAAGAAATTTATTTAATAAAAATTTTACCCGTGCATTTGCACGGGTGCTAAAAACTATTTCACAACCAATATTTGCTCAAGAGTTATGATATTTGAACATTTTATTTTAGATACCGTATGTGCTTATCTCCATTTCTCACTTATTTTTTTATTTTCTTTGTATATACACACATTTCAAAATTACACCGAAAAACCAAAGGCCCAAATTTATTGTTCAAATATAATTTCTCTTTGCTCAAGTATCAGCACATTTGTTTGCCTGTGTAAAACATGAGTAATGTTAACATTCAAGACTTTTTTCATCATGCTAGAAGCCGTTTCCCAAAATGTAGCTACCCGTTTCTAAAGACTAAGAAAATTCATCAACTAAGCCAACTTGAGACCTTCAAAATCACTCGGTTTGGAAAGGAGAGATAATATTTGGAATTAAAAAAGGCTTTAGTCTTTTAACCACAATCGTCGTAAGAATTTTATAACTCACATTGGAAGAAGAAGAAAAAAAAGAGTTATGTTATTTGAACATAAATTTTGGACATCGTATATATTTATCTCTATCTCTAACTTCCTTTTTTTTTTTCTTTGTATACACGCTTCTCGAAAATACACTCAAAAAACAAAGGGGACACCTTATAGTATCTCTATTTTGTGTCAAAAAATCATTCCTAAAAGAGGGTATCACTAATTGACAAGTTTTGGCCTATCCACTTATTAGGAATAAATATAAGTTTAATTTGCAAATGATTTTTAATAACGATATTAAATAATATTTTAACAAATTAGTATTTTTGTTATTTCTTTCTGTTAGTTAATAAAATAGAAGCATACAAGTCAAAATATTAGTAGATGTCAGTGTAAAAATTTTAAAACTTACAATATATACTACTTTAATCCACAATTATGAAAGTCCCACATTTAGAGCCATACAGAGATAGTCCTAAAAATGTGCTTACCCAGTGGACCCACTATCCTATAGTGAGAAATTATCTTGGCAAACCATGTCCCTACTCGTTTTACCCCTTCTTCACTGCCATGACGTCATTCTGGCACCCTTTTTGGACTTTTTGCCCACTGTTGTCATCAACCGCCACTTTTTCCAACGACGTTTTCGGTCGACCACCGCAACATCACGCCCATGACTGAACAACTGGAGCGTGGACAATTGTAGATGGTATCTGAGCCTATCCTTGATTTGTTATTATGTCAAGATCTCTTAATCCACCTGCAATTGTCCCCACTCCAGATGTCCAATCATGGGTGTGTTGAGATCCCTGTTATTCCACCCGCATCAGTCCAGGCTTCAGATATCCAGTCTTGAGTGTGTTGGGGGGTGTTGAAAGTCCCACATCGACTATAGATATGACATGAGTAGTGCTTATAAGACTCGAACAATTCTCACCTTACAAACCGATTTTGTGGGGTTGAATTAGATCCAAACCCAAATTTTAGGCATAAAATATGTATCATTTTTATTAATCTCATCGACATCCTTCAAGTGGAGTCAAACCTATCTATCGTATATAGCAAACTCACATAGGCTCTTATAGCCACAACCCCCCAAGAGCCACGATAGAACCTCAAAGGAAAACCATCAAGTCCAGGAGCTTTTAAAGATCCCATAACAAAAATTGCATTCCTAATTTTCTCGTGGATATTAAATAAGTATATTTAAAATAATATCTTAAAAAAAGTATATTTTCAATATTTTAAATAATAATATTCGTTAATAAAAAATTAAATAATATTTAATTAATCCATGTTGAATTAAAGAATTAGATAACTACAGATGCAGCGTGGATAATATGATGCACCATCAATCATGTCATCACTTAATGTTGTAATCAACTAACAATAAAAATTATTTTTTATTTTCAAAAATTTAAAACGTACAGGTACCAAATCACTAAAAAAAATTGTATGGACTAAAACTAAAATAGTTCTTTTTTTTTTTTATGAAAAAAACTAAAATAACTCTTATTTACAAGTAAGTTCATTAAAAAAATATATATATATCTAAGAGAAGGTTAGGCGATTTTGGATAGAATGCTTTTGTAGGCGGTTGTATTCGATGTGACCTGTTTTAGGGGGGTGTATTGGATTGGGATTGTAAAAGATTGTTTTGGCCTAAAAAAGTCTTGTGGATTTTAAAAGATTATGTAGAAATGTAATGACTTCTAAGATTTTAAAAGACTTTTTTTAAAAGATTGTTATAATCAAGATTCTCATATGTGGATTTCAAAGGATTTATTTCATAAGACTTTATAAGATTTGAATGGACTATATGGATTTATAAGATTTGGAAGGAAAACATGAATTTTTAGCAAATATTCAAAGTTATAAGAGCCAATGAAAAAACTAACAAATAAATGAATAATATAATAAATAAAAAAATGTAAAACTCAATACAAATTTTCTAATCTTTTAATTATTAGTCAAATTGATGTAACTTCATGTCCTCCTAAGTTGCATTTCTCCACATATCTAAAGCTATGCTAGCCCTCCAAGCATTAACATCTTCTCATTCCCGCTCTTGGGTTTGAACAATAGGTTCAAAATTATTGTCTACATTAGCGGGTGATATTGAAGATAAAGATTTGTCTGTTGGTTCCATTGAAAGTTCATCATAACGACATTCTTTACAAAGGAACTTATATAGTGCTACACATGCTAACACAAACTCTGCTTGTGTTATAAATAGAAATGGCGTTAACTTAAAAATTGTGAACCGCGTTTTAAAAATATCAAATATCTTCTCGATCACATTCCTCAAGGATGCATGGTGAAGATTGAACAATTTCCATTTTGAGGGTCATTATCATTACCTGCAAAATCTTGTAGCTTCTGATTTTAACCTTAAAAATGATTTATTTAAAAATTGATTTTAATGAAAAGCTTAAACAAATACAATCAAACTCGTTACAAATGATTTTTTTTCAATTTAAAAAAGTTTTTTCTTTCGTCAAATAATCTGTAACAAACACACTCTAAAAGTTGTTTGGTAACTTATGTTGGGTTGAACGACAACCGTGGGGGGAGATGGGAGAGAGGGGGAGAAAGGAGATAGATGGAGGGAGGGAGGAGAGAGAGGGAGGGAGGAGAGAGAGGGAGGGAGGGAGGAGAGAGAAGAGAAATGGAGGGAGGGAGGAGAGAGAGGGAGAGAGGGGAGAGAGGGGAAGATATATGGTGAAGAGAAATAAGAATGAAGAATCCTGAGAAATCTCATATGTTGAGTTGAGACTTTTTGTTACTAAAAAATCACTAAAAAGTCACACAAAGTCCCACGAAATCCATCTTAAAAAACAATCTATCCAAATCAGGAAGTTTTTGAATACCAGAGGACTTTTTATTACTTGTAAAAAGTTATGATTGAATACCACTAGATTTAGATTCTCTCTTTAAAAAATCCTGATAGTCTTGATTGAATACCACCAAACTTATTTGGATTACTTAAAAGTCTTGATTGAATACCACAAGACTTTTTTATCATAACCACCAAACTATTTGTTTTTGATAAAATAAAGCAAAAAATAAAATAAAATAAAAACAAAGTATTCGAAGACAAAGTTAATACATTCACATTACCATTTTAAAAACATAATTAAATATTGAAGTAGAAAATAAATAATAAAACTTAAATATATGATACCCTAAAAATCAAGACCAATAATTTTTAGAACTATACAATTAATAAAGGTTGTAAAAAATACCTAATAAATATTTTATGTATTGAAAATTAAACATTGTATACAAATAAACTCCAAACAAAATATATTAAATAATTATATTCATATCTATTTATTAAACCAAAATAATTCTACTCTGGAACCATTTTTATGTTTTCCTGACCACACCTCAAACTAAACAATTGCGTCACAATGTTCACAACACCGGTTTATTCTTCCAAAGTCTAAAAAATCTAGAAAAAAATTTAACAAATCAAACGACATGTTAAAAATAAAAAAGTGGCAAAAATAAAATAAATTAATAGATATAAATAGAGATTGATTACTAAATAAATACCTTCACGTTCATCTTCAACAAATAAAAGATTCTCACCATCATGAACTTGAAAATTCATTTCTATAATATCAACAACAATGAACTAACCAACTGAGGTTGGCGTGAGTGGTTAAAGGTCTCTCGCTCCTTAACCAAGGTCTCGGGTTCGAGCCTTGGGTATGGAAAAAATCTCAGCCGGGAGGGATGCCACCCATCGAGGTGCCGAACAAACTCCCGCGGGAGATTAGTCTCCATCTCAGGTTGGCGGTGGGATACTCCTCGAAGTAGATCGAAAAAAAAAACAACAACAATGAACTAATTAAATAAGAAACTGAAATGCAAGTGGGAAAATGTTATATAATAATACAAACAAAATAACAATTTATATTACCTTGACGGATTGTGAAATTAATATTATTTCTTCTACGTAGTATATCCCCATAACTTACTTGGGTTTGGTACATTATGTTGCTGGCATTCCACTCGACTTAAAAAATCTAAATCAATAAAAATGCAAAAAAAATTAAATATCAACAAAGTATTCGAAGACAAAGTTAGTACATTCACAATATTCTTTCAAAAGCATAATTAAATATTGAAGTACAAAAATAAATAATAAAACTTAAATAAATGATCCCCTAAAAACCAAGACCAATAATTTTTAGAACCACACAATTAATAAAGGTTGTAAAAAATACTTAATAAATATTTTATATATTGAAAATTAAACATTTCATACAAATAAAGTCCCAACAAAATATATTAAATAATTATATTCATATCTATTTATTAAAACAAAAAAATCTACTTTGAAACAATTTTTATTTTTTCTTGACCGCTTCTCCAATCAAACAATTGCGTCACAATGCTCACAACACTGGTTCATTCATCCAAAGTCTAGAGAATCTAAAAAAAAGTTTAACAAATCAATCGACATGTAAAAAAATAAAAAAGTGGCAAAAATAAATTAAATTAATAGATTCAAATAACCAATGATTACTAAATAAATACTTTCACGTTCATCTTCAACAAATAAATGATTCTATCAATAATAAACTTGAAAATCTATTTCTATAATATCAATAACAATGAACCAATTAAATAAAAATCTGAAATACAAGTAGGAAGAAGTTATACGATAATACAAACAAAATAACAATTTTTATTACCTTTAGGGTTTGTGAAATTAACATTTTTTCTTCTACATAGAATATCCCTATAACTCACTTGGGTTGGTAGACTATGTTGTTGGCATTACACTCAACTTAAAAAAATCTAAATCTATTTGTTTTTTTTTAAAAAAATTAAAGCAAAAAAAATTAAATATAAACATAGTATTTGAAGACAAAGTCAGTACATTCACATTACCCTTTCAAAGACATAATTAAATATTGAAGTAGCAAATAAATAATAAAACTTAAATAAGTGATCCCCTTTGTTACCAAAATACAAATAAAAATAAATGACCCCCCTAAAAATCAAGGCAAATAATTTTTAGAACTACATAATCAATAAATGTTGTAAAAAAAAATTAATTAATATTTTACATATTAAAAGTTAAACATTGTATATAAATAAAATGCAAACAAAACATATTAAATAATTATATTTATACCTATTTATTAAAACAACAAAAAACACACCATATAATTATGCCCACCACTCATTTTACTGTTCATCTACAGTAAAATGATGGACGCTGATTAGTAATTAGTAAATTAATAGATTGTGATTGCCAAGCTCAGCTTGTTGCTCATGTCCATCCTCCTTTGTTAATGTCACAATTGGTTTTGGTTACTGATATTGAAAAATTAAAAATAAAACATGCACACCGTATTGACTTAAAATCTCGTAAAACAACTCACATCCGATTAATTAAAACCATTGTACAGACTCCATAACATACTACTATTCTTTGCCAAATGAAAACTATATGCGTGAGGCAAAGCAGCAGCCATTCATGTAAGACCACTTTTTTTTTAGATGAATCGTCTATTTCTTCTTCTGAATGAGACTCTTAGGCTCTGTTTGACAAGTCCAATAAGCTAGCTTATAAGCTTATTTAACTGAAGTAGAGGCATTTGATCATCAAGCTTATCTCATTAGCTTATAGCATTTCTTCATAAGCTAATTTATTTAACTTATGACGAGTAGCTTATAGTTTATTGTCTTTTTTCTCGTTTTTACCCCATTCATTTAATGAATTTCCCACTTTACTATATCTATCATAAATATATCCTTTTATATTATTTTATATTTATAAGTTAGTTCAACCGGTAATTTTACCAAACATTTCAAATTCAATTAGCCAGCTTTTCAACTATCAGCCATAAGCTATCAGCTAAAAATTAGCTTATCAGCTATCAGCTATTTTTGTCAAACAGAGCCCTAATACTTGCTAGCAAAAAAGAAGAAAGCTGGCTAGTCATGTACGATCCATTTTCATGGAACACACTGAGAATACGTCCCAACCATCTACCGAATAAACATTTCCAAACATATAGAAAACGAGGTCTCTTACATGTTACATTACCATACCATCAATACAAAGAGATTAGCAATGTTCTGAAAGGGTGAGAGTGAGATGAATAATATATAATATATACAACAACAAACAGTAATACAGAACACATCTTTTCATAGGTAATAAATCACTTCACGGGTAGAATAGTTTCAAATTTCTCTGATACATTTATCATTCAGGTAAAACTCAAGAGCCAATGTATCTTCCACTGGCTAGATAGGAGACTTAAAGATTAAAATGCTGCAAAGAAAAATCAAAGCACGGATTCCAGCAATTGTCAAGCTTCACCATAGGACTAAGTGACTACCACAAAACATAAATGTCCCTTGTACACCCAGACACCAGACAACATGATTAATGGGTGTACAAATCATGGTTAATAGTGTCTAAGTGTAAAGATGACAAGTTGATCAATGTTGTCAAATTTGTGGTTAATGATGTACAAACTTTGTTTAATACTGCCAAAATCTCATGTACAAATATTATTGTTGAACACACTATCAACTAGTGCTGCAATTGCTGAAAAAAACTGTACTAATAGGATACGCATAGAAAACAAGTACCAATACTCATTTTCTTAAGCTAATCTTAATAGTACCAACCTCAACGGGAAGGATGCTTTATTTTCTATCATTGTCCGTCCTGAACTTTTTCCTGACTTCATGTTGGTTTTTTGGGTCAACCCTCATGCTTATATGATACAAAATCTCCAACTCACAGACAGCCCAAGAGTTTATTTTTCTACATTGACTTTGGATTCAAAATCAAGGGGGGCAGCCCAAGGTTTAGTAATTCAACAAATTGTGACTGATGGGGAACCCCAACATGGAACAATTTGGGCTGTTTTCTAGAAAAACGAGACCTCATCTTTTATAGACCAAATCATACAAAAAAATTATCCAAGCAAATATCACTAGCCTGATTACATCTAAAATCAATTCATCTACATCTACAAAAGCTATAAGTTACTCAATTTGAATTAGTTCTGCTAGTCACAGAAGCAGCAATGTGTGCAAAATTATCTGTTGGATGTCAAGTTGTCAACAAATCAATTGTTGAATAGACTATTAGACATAATCCATAATACAGATAGTTATCGTAACACAGAGTGTCAACCATAATCAATTATTAGTATCCTTCACCGAATCACCATCAAATCAAAAAGTTATAAATTAGTTCAAAATACAGAATAAAAAAAGCAACTGTATTTAATGTCAAATTTAAAGACAGATTTTTTTATTTTTATTTTTGGTTCTTTTTTGCACAAAGGCCAAGTGCAAAAGAAGAAATTACAGCCAATGGATTGATTTTGTATTCCATACAGGACCATCTCAGATGGACCACAACAAAAAGGAAAACAAGAAAGGGGATTAGAAACTGCACTGGATTACCAGTCCTATTTGTGAGAGCAATCCAAGAAATACGACTAAAGATGAGGAGATGAAACAGAAAAGACGTGACAAGAAAGATAATTCATAAGGGGAATAACAAAAAAATACACCTTGCCTTTGCCATTCATATGGACGGTGCACAGATGAGAACAATCAACACAATTCTCCTAGGCCTTAAACATCAGGGATGGATCACCCTATGACCATCAATGGAGGCAAGTTTCTGTTTACAGTGGAACCAACCTAAAGTTTAAATGCAGAGAGTGCTGTCTGGGCACGGCATGATCCTTTCCATCCCATTTATGAATACTAACAAGGTTAAACAGCATTCAAATATGATGTCTTTCTTTTACTCCTTTTGAACTAGGACATGAAAGGGGGAAAAAGTATGCCCACATGAAACAATAGTTGACTTGAAATAAGAAGCCATTCTCAAGCAAAACTACAACTAATGTAAATATAGGAAATTTCGATCCGAGATTGTTTTACTTTCCAAACCCTGTCTAACTCTCATGGCTTAGCAAAAACGACAAAGGACAGCGGGTGGGAAAGAGCAAGAACAAGGAAATCTAAAGAAGGCCATAATTAACCTAAAAGGAATCTTGTAGATGAAAAATGATTCAAATAATTAAAATTTTGAAAACAAACATTCCCACACAATTCTTGATTACTTAAATCTAGTTCCTATACTATAATCAAGGTTACCAACAAAGAAAGCTATGCTTTTAATAACCAAAAGCCAGCACTGCAAAGTCATGTAGAAACTATAATATTAACCCAGTGGTTCAGTATTGACAATTCCTTGATCTATTGAGGATAAGAGGTCTGGTAATATTGTTGCAGACCATAACCACCATAAGCAGAAAAACCACCATAAGCAGAGACACCATCATAATAACCAGACGGCACGTGTGGCTCTGATGAGTTTGGATGAGAATCACCTTGACCAGGGTTGCCACTGGGACCCGTTGGGACACCAGCAAGACCATAAGGCCCAGTTGAAGGGCCTGTATATGGGGAGATGGTTGGGGTTGGGGCCACCATGCCATATGGCATGGCTGGCAAGCCCATGTAAGGATTTGATTGTTCTGGCAACAAACCTGTTGACTGGAAAAGAGGTTGTTGGTACTGGTGTATGGTTGAACTGGCGCTACTGATATTATTCGGGACATCTGCAGGGCCAACTGGATCAGATGTTCGAGGACGCTTGATCCCACTTTGTTGTTGCTGATGCTGAGGAGGTTTCGCAGCAAAAGTTGGTGCCACGTGTTTTACGTTTGCCTTATGCTTCTTCAATTGGTCTATACGCTGTTCAAGGCTTGCACGGGGAAATTCAGATTCAAGATTATGATTCTCAATAACCTTAATTACTGATTTCAGTGCATGGATTTCTCTAGCCGTGATCTCATTCTGCAAAAATACGTCAATAAATATAGGCATTGACACCGTGCACCAGACAATCAATGAAGGGGGACATACTTACCAGTGACTTTCCTTCCTGGGAAAGTCTTCTAGCAAGTTTCTGAGACTCATTCACATAAGCTTGCAAAATGGGAACTGGCGGGATCTTATCAGCAAGATTAAACTCAAAAACATATTTGACAGCTAGAATATATTTGCCCTTATCCATAAGTTTCTGCACAAGACCTGCGAACAAAACATTGGCTTACAAATTAAACCACCAAAAAGGGGTGACACTAGAAATCCAATAACAGCAGTGTCCCCATTTCAAACTACAACCTTGAACCATGATTAAAAAAATTAAAAAAACTAACTTCAATAACATAGTAACATAAACCTTCAACCATTAACATGCTACAATCACTAGTCTAAAACCAAAGCATGAACACATTCACACAACTTGAAGACCTGTGAGTATGAGCTTAAATTTAAAATGCAAAGTGGCTTACTAGGAACTTTATCTGTCAAACCAATAATCTGGTAAAGCTCAGGAAGCTCATCATTCGCGGCAGCCATAGCTGAAAAAGTAGCAAGCTCACTCATGCTCAATTCAGAAAGCAAGCCATATGCCGCCACGAAATGCAAGAAAGCCATAGCCCCCAGAGCATCTGCATTGTCACTCACCAAGCTTCCTTTCCACTCTATAGCCAACTTCTTTGCTCTCTTCCTCACCTTAGCACTCACATTGGGACACGCAACCCTCAACTGTTGGAACAACACACCACAACTCCTCTTCATTCTTCTAATATCCCCAGCACCATCCTTCACTGCATTTGCACCACCACCAACAACAACCCCATCCATGGAATCAAGAACCATAGAAGCAGGATCATGGGCACACTTTAAGGCACCAATAAGCTCCAACTTGATAAAACTCTTGTCTCTGAAATGCTCCCCAATGTAATTCCTCAACCCTTTGCCATCCATGTTCTTGCAGAGGGAAGTCAACTCCTGAGAATGGTTTTTAGTTCCGTTTTGGGTTGATGGGTCGTTAGGAAAGGGTTGAAAGTTTGCATCTTTGGGGTTTGGATGGGGTGATTTGGAGTTTGAGGAAGAGGGTAATGATGGGTGGTTATCATTATCATTGGTAGGGTTTTGAATGTGGGATTGTTGTTGGAGGAGATGGAAGCGTTGGGTAAGAGAGTTGTGGATGGAAGTGAAATGGGAATCGAGGTGTGACCATGTGAGAGGGAAGGAAGAGGGAGAGAGGAGAGAGGAGAGAGATTGAAGGTCATCGTAGGCTTTCTTCAGATTCTCCTTTTTGGCGTCAACAAGTTTCAGAGCCGCTGATATCGTCTTCAATGTCGCCATTATTCTTTCTATTTGATGATTTGTTAGAGATAAAGAAGATTTAAGGAAGGGATTGGAAGGTGAAATTGATTGATTTAGTGAAGTGAAATGAATTTAATAACATTGGATTAGACTCTGACTTCATGAGTTGGTGTTGGTGCTCCTTTTCTTCTGCTAATTGAATTGTTGTGGTTACAGACACAGTCACACAGGAGAACTTCAACAAAACACTACTTGGGCTGGGCCACCTGTTCATGCGCCTTTCAGTATTTGGGCTTATGGTCCAATCTAGTACCCAAATATTACTCGGTCCAACAAAATTACTCTGTCCAGCAAAATTATCGCTGATTGGATTAATTTTGATCCAACTCCACTTCGTTATTTTTGGCGTTAAAATTTATTTTTGTTAAACATTGTTGTAGAGAGTTTTTTAATTAAAATTTGCTAAAGTTCATAATATTAATAATGTCATTTAGATAAAATATTTTCTCTTAACTCCAATCAACTCAACAAAACAAAATTTGATTAAATTTGTTTTCAGATTGAACCAAATTCAACTTTAAAGCTCCCACCTAACCTGTTGAAGACGCCTGATTTAGTTTACAACCCGAACAAAAAGAGATAAAAACTTAAAAAAGGTACATTACTTTCAGAGTAATTCGATAACGTAATATGTTAGTCTATTAATTCTTGAGCTTTAATCAAACGATTTTGTTTTTAAACAAATATTGGCAAAAAATGGGGGAGTAAACACGACACTCTCTTTTTTTTTGGTGGATAAACACGACACTCTCTAGTAACACGACACATACGTATACGTAATTTATTATATCCAAGAGAACTTAATTGTGTCCTTAATTAAGAGTAGAGGAACCAATTACAATCGTGTAGGAATGTGGAAGTTAAATTAATCTATTTTTTAATGAGCTTATTTTGAAAATATCCGCTTTCACTCTTTGAAGAAAACAGATATATATATATATATATATATATATATATATATATAATATATATATATATATATATATATATATATATATATATATATATATATATATATATATATATATATATATATTCTCTTAATGGCTACTCAACGTGATAGAAAAGGATCAACCGGCTGACTTGGCTAATTAAAGGGTTCCTCGTGTTCAGCTACCCAATGTTTTTTTAAGGGATTATCATATTATTTTTTAAAATATTTTTTATTGGCGTGAAAATTGCAACAAATCTCCAGTCAAAAAAAAAAAAAAGGCTGCAACAAATCAGTAGTTTTTTTTTTGAACCACCAACAAATCAGTAGTTGAGGTTATATATTTCTGCGTTACCAAAAAAAAGGTTATATATTTCTAAAAATTATAAAAATTTATATCAAAATTTTGAAAATTATTTTTTATGAATATCATCATATATTTTTTTTTGGGTGAGCAAAAAGGGGTTAAAACCCCAACAAAAAACAAAGAGAAAGGAAATAGTGCACGGATATATCATTTAATAAATACCAAAAAGTGAATCAAATATTAAATTACTAACATGATATCCAAATTGTGTGAGAACTAATTTAAAATAAAATAAAATAAAAGGATAATATGGTTGTTTGGAATGGCTGATTTGATATATATCTTGCACCATTAATAATAGTTATTTTAAATCAAATCCTGAACTCGAAGTGATCATGCACATTCCTTTTCTTTGGCACATATTATCGTTCGGAGCCTTGTTTCCAAAGTTGAATATTTGAATGACCATGTGATACAGCCCGTACAAGGATGAGTGGGTTATAACTTATAACATATATGGTTCAATGATTCCAACTATAAATAGTATATCCTCTCCAAGATGCAAATGCCAGTTTGCAAAGGATAGAATCACATTATTCATCCATTGAGAAAACATAAAATGGATATGTAAATGTAACTGAAAGATATTAAAGTAACATGTCAACATGTGACCTCATATCTTTTCACGAATCAGATCACGATTTCTGTTGAGAGATATTTCTTTATCATAAACATCTGCAACAAAGACCGGTAAACCTTTTTTTCCACTTGGAACATTAGGGGATGTTTTAAAGACAGCAATAACTCAATTTGCTTTACAAGATATTAATTCGATGAAACTGATGATTACAAAACAAGGAAAAATGTATATACAACCAGCAATGATTCCAGTTTTTTGCGTCATAAGAGACTACTATGCTTAGTAGTTGCAAAAGCCAACTTGTTCTTATCACATGTTCCTACGTGTATCCATAATTCTATGCAAAGCAAAAGCCGATTAAGCCTAGGATCACATGAGAAAGCCAGCCTATAAACCAAGGTATCCTATCTTTTGCCAATTAATACTACATATATTTTCAAGATTCATTGAATTATTTCACATTATAATTGATTCCACCATGGCTCATGAGACTATTAAATACATGCACCTCCAAAGATTGAAACATTTCATTATATATGATTTAGATTTATATATATACAAGGCACGGGCATTATCCCCAAATATATGCCTGCATGAATGTCATAATTATTGGATTTATTTATTTATTTATTATGAGAATATTTATTGGATTTATTTGTTTATTTAAGGGCGAGAATGAAATATAAAAATTGAAAACGAATTGTTCTTACCTATGAATAGGTCAAGATTATATCACCTTACCTTAACCCTTGAGATGATGATGTAATAAATTTAAATCTGGAAAAGTATCCTCCCACAGTCAAATATGGTGAAGGGGAAAGAAGAAATGAGGGAGAAGGGTCACGTCCCTGATTTAGGGATTTGGTGTTTCCGATCAAAATATTCAATTGCTAAATCCATAACTTTACTACCAACAAAAAGATAAATACGAGATCACGTGCTTAAGGGATTCTCAACCCATTATCAATCGAACTGATCACATGTTGGTATAAAAATGATATTAAAATTGGTCATTGACCGCCTCATATATCTAAAATTCAATTATTGCGACTTAGCGACCACTCATAAATGGGTCCCTAAATGTTGAAATAATAATTTAAATGGTTCGTCAGTGACTAAGTTAGTGACCACCATTTAGAGATCAATCAATTTGGTTGCTAATTCGGTCGCAAGAAGACAAATTACATGGACTTTGTGATTGCTTTATTTAGCGACCAAAATTATTTCCTACTACTATGATCGGTTTGCTGCAATGACAACCACTGACAGCAATCGTCTTTGATTTGGTCGTTAATTTTGATCGCTAATTTTTTTTCGGTCTTATTTGTTGGAAATGGAAAGGTTATATATATATATATATAAACCGGTCGGGAGTCAGAGACTAATCCCAACAGATGTTTTTCCATACACATGACCACATGCTTAAGGGACCCGGTTATATATATAATGCATTATAATTGATTTTAATAAAAAAATTTCCCTTAGGACATACTTGACTCATAGAATCAAGTTCACATAATACTAGCATTAAAATAGCCCAAGATACTAATGGGGTGTTGGTCAAGTGGTTGCAACTTACCCCCATAAGGAGGAGGACCCGGGGAACCTGAGTTCGAAACCTTATGGAGTCACTCAATTGGGATGCTGAGAACCAAGGGGTAAAACCTTGCTCAATTAGCCGAGCCAGAGATTAGTTTCATAGCGGATCCAAATGACCTAAGTCGTGGGGATGCTCTGGTGGACTTACTCGATCCAAAGGGCTAATTAGGGTGGGTTCTGAACCAAAAAAAAAAAAATTTGCCCAAGATAGTCAGATTATAGCATGTGGAATTTAAAAAAATAATGGCAACGTCAAATACTGTTTAATACGTTTGGAAAATACAACAACTTCAATCTCTGAACAGAAATGTTTTTTGAACAACCGGCTTAGACAACTATACGGGACAACCCGTATAGTTGAACAGTGTAGCGCTACTGTGCTGCACTGTTGTGCTACACTGTTCACTTTTTTTCTTTTCTTTTTTTTAATTTCGAAATTTAAAAAAAATTTAATAATTTGCATTTTTTTTTGTACTAACATTTTTTTTTAAGTACTAACATTTTTGGTTAAGTATGTGCAAATATCTGGTTAATCAGGTACAAATATCTGGTGAATTCGGTTCATTATCTGGTTAATGGGTTTTTTTTTAGAAATAAAATTTGTGGTTAAGTATGTGCAAATATCTGGTTAATCGGATACAAATATCTGGTAAATTCGGTTCATTATCTGGTTAATGAGTTTTTTTGAGAAATAAATTTTTTGGTTAAGTATGTGCAAATATTTGGTTAATCGGGTACAAATATCTGGTGAATTCGGTTCATTATCTGATTAATGAGTTTTGTTAAGAAATAAAATTTTTGGTTAAGTATGTGCAAATTTTTGGTTAATCGGGTACAAATATCTGGTGAATTCGGTTCATTATCTGGTTAATGGGTTTTTTGGTTAAGTATGTGCAAATATCTGGTTAATCAGGTGCAAATATCTGGTGAATTCAGTTCATTATCTGGTTAATGGGTTTTTTTAGAAATATATTTTTTATAAAAAAAGGTCAACATTTGTAAATAAAAAAAAAATACTATAGCACTACAGTAGCTCTACAGTGTGCTACAGGACAAAGTTATCCCGTATGTTGTCCGAGCGAGTTGTCTAAATAACACGACTGATCTCTGAGTAACAAGCAGTCTGTAAAGAAATTGAATTAAAAATTTCTCAAATATAAGATATGTATTTTTTATTACTTTTTTATGTCTAAGAAGATATATTATAATTCAATTTTATGGAAAAATATTTGTATCGTGATTTCGGGTTCAAACTTCAAACCCACATAGTCAATGGGCCCAAATCCAGTTATTAGTTAGCTCGATTTTACTATATAATAATTGTCAAATATTTTACAAGTTGTTAAATATAGAACCAATCTTAAGATATTAAGGAGTAAAATCAAATCTACCTCAATCCCTAAATTATAGGGATAACTACTTCTACGATTTCTTTCTGAGCAAGTGACTCCCTTCAATACTTTCTGCCCGTCATTGAGATATGCCTCTATATATATACATGATTCTTTAATTTGAATAGAACAAGATGATAAGAATTTTATTTTGTTTCTGTTATATGAACACCTTTTTTTTTGTCCTCTATATGAACAACGTTTTTTTTTTTTTGGTAGGTGGGCGACAGAAAAAAAAAAAAGCAAAAAACCTATATGAACAACGTTTGCATCAAAATAAAGTTCATAAACAAAAATAAAGTAGGGATATAATATTGAGCGGAATTATAGGTAAGTTTTAAGAAAAAATAAATTATTTATTTGATACTTATACAAAAAATGATTTGTCTTCAAATCTTATCATACTACATCACATACTATTCATTGGTTTATGATCACAATTTACTATTAAAAAAATAGAAAAACGTGCAATATTCTATTACTTATAGTAGTTATTATTGATATATTTTTTATAAAATTGAATTAGTATACACTATCAATGTAAAAATATTTTACACTAATCAATCATAATTAATATTTGAGTTTTATCATAATTACATAAAAGTCACAATATGATGGATTTGGGTCCCAATCCCTCAAGGGTTGCTACTTGCCAGTTGCTACAAGCTCAATGTTGGGTATAGGGGAGAGCGGGACATGATCTCCAATAGCAAAATTTTAAGTAGCTCATTTTAAGTGGGTCCATGTGAGTTTATGATATCCACTCAATTTTAACTTCAATAATAGTTTATATTATTAAGTTCCTTAACTTCCCTCTCTTCAACATCTCATATTCTCTATCTCACCTTTACACTATCATCAAATGCAAAAAAAAAAAAAAAAGATTATTTAAATGCTATGGATCACTCTTTTAAGGAACCCATTTTTGATTTATAAAACCCAAAATCACATGTGACATATTGTAGTAATATTTTATATTTAAGGGACTCCTAAGAAACTCTCACTAAAGATGCTCTTAGGAATTTGTTCTTATTTTATTTGCTTTGTGATGTACCAAAACATAAAATAAAATACGACGTAATTAAAATTTTATCTCATCTAATATATTTTTAAAAAAATTTAATTGAGTAATTAATAATGACAATTTTGAATTTTTTAAAAAAAGATTTGAATATCAAACTAATTATTCCCTTTATAATAAGATAATATAGATAAATGTCTTTTTTTTATTGGTAATATAGATAAATGTTAGCTCATAATAAGCTTATCATCAAACAAAAATCATCCATCAAATATTTCCTGGCTCAATTTTCTTTTTGAGCTGAAACTTCGGTTCAACCTTTGCACTTTTAAAGTATGAGCGATGAGTGATTATTTGGTTTAGATTTTGGGTTGTTCAAGATCACATTTACTTCTATTAAAAGTGATTTTGAGATTTTAAAAGTGTTTGTATTAGATTTTGTATCCAATAAAATCAATTCTGCGATGTGTAGAATTGATTTCAATGAATGAAAGAATTCCTAACTTTTCTGTTTAAATAGAATTGATTCTAATAAGTGTGAGACCCACCAAATATCTTAAAAATGGTTTTACTTTATCAACCAAACAAAATCAATTATTCTAAATTCACGTTTAAAATATCATTATAAAACATAAATCAGTTTTCTAACATCACTTTTTATAAAATCAATTTTTTAAAATCAATACCCTCAAAATCCAAAACAAATCTACATCTTCATTTTTCAATGTATACTCCAGCGCGAAGAACAAGGAAAATAAAATAAAATATCCATTTTCACAAAAAAAAAAAACTAAAATAAAATTTCTATCCGTTCTATTTACTAGATTCCTGCCAGCGTCAACAACAATAGAATTGGAATGTGATTCTCATTTCTCAAGTTACAAAACCAAATCATTTTTTCACAGCCCTTTATTTTATTTTTTTCTTTTGCAACATTTTCTTCGAAGGCAAACACCAACCAGTTGTTAGTTGTTACCTGGCCCAAGAAGCAGGCCCTTCTTCCCAGTTAGCTGGAAAGTTAGAAGCATCACGCGCTGCCATGAACTGCTGCAAACGTTGACCTCCTTAGGAATATGCTTTGTTCACTATTCCTAGGTTGCTGGATTTGACTTGGTTTACTTTAAACCGAAAAATTGGCAACTTAACTCACCCCTAAATTTTTTTTGATAAAACGTGTATACATGAACATGCGCACAACGAAATTTCAACGACGTGTGGTTGAAATTTGAAATAAAAGAACGGGAAACAAAGCGTATTTCATAGGCACTTATCACAAAAACCCTTTCAATAAAGGAAATCAATTTTGGTTTTACGTATTTTTTTTTTTTAGAAGTTTTACGTAGTTGTTTACTCTACTAAATTAATTAGGTTAAATTTGGCGTAAGGAAGGAAATTATATAAAATAAGAATAAAAATGTGAATTAATGAGAATTCATAAATTATTATAATGATAATGGTAATTCAGTTTCACAATTTGATACGATGTGATAGTTACATAGAATGAAAAACAATCTTGCAATTTGGTATATAAGAATCAGGATATAATATGAACATAATCTCTAAATTCATGTAAATAACATAATGAACTTTTAATGAAAGATGAAAAACTATTATTTTATTCCTTATAAATAATATGAATTTTTATTTCTAGAATAATATTAATAATCACCTTTTTGTTGATAATATATATATATATATATATTCTATTTTAAGTATAAGCAAAAGCTTCTATTCTCTTCTTCAAAAGCAGGGTACATGATATATCAAAAAAAAAAAGCAGGGTACATGAAGTTTAAAATTAAGCTAGACTAAGTTAGATCGAATTTTTTAAAATTTGGTGTCATAATATTATTTTTTAAATTGATTATAACTGTAATATTGCAATTCTTAAGTTAGTTGTAATTAATTTAATTGTAGATAAATTGAACAAGAAGGGTAAATTATAATTGTATATTACTTTTTTTAATTAATTAATTTAGAGAGTGGTCAAATAATTACAATATAGGCAAAATAGTTTTAACTTTTGTAAAAAAAAAAAAAAAATTTAAATAATGGTAAATTTGAAAAATGAAATCAAAGTTAAAAATTAAGGAGTATAAATAGGTATATTGGTGTCTCAGTATCTTCGCCTTAAGTATTATATTATGGCACTGTTTGGTTTGCCAAATCCGCTAGCGTTTAGCGGATAACGTATAGCGGATGGAAAAGTAGTCCTGTTTGGTAGTCGTTTTTAAAATTAGCGGATAGCGTTTTTCCACTAGCGTATAGCGTTTTTCCCAGATGCTATTTGAAGTAGCGTTTGAACTTATAGCGTATAGCGTTTCATTTTTTCTTCCATTGTTATCCCTACCATCTTAATTAAATTCCTCGCTTATCCTTGATTATAAATAAAATACTAATCATTTAACATAATATATAAATAAGAATTAAATTTGCTATTTAGATTTATATTTAAGATAAAAAAAAGTGGAAAATATATTTTTATCTATAAAAAAATAAAACTTATATAAAAATAAAATCAATATATAAATTTATTTTTATTATTCCATTTTATTTATTAAAAATAATTAAAACTAAATTAATATTAAAATTTAAAATTAATGACTGAATTTTTTAAACGATAAATAACTTTTTTTGACGTGACAAACTATAAATAATTTAGAATAAATAAATTATTATAAGTGATAATTATTTTAAAATAAATAATATAAATAATATATATACATATAATTTACATAAAAAAAAATACAAACATATCCTTTTATGTCATTTTACATTTATCAGCTAGTACAACCGCTAGTTTTACCAAACACTTCAAATCCAATCCGCTAGCTAATCAGCTATCCGCTAGCTTATCTGCTATCCGCTAGTTTATCCGCTATCGCTATCCGCTAGCTTATTCGCTATCCTCTAGTTTTTACCAAACTGAGCCTATATACAAAAGAAAAAATCTTTTTAAATTTTTATTTTAATACATTAAATACAGTACTTTTTAATCAATACGTGTCATTTCTTGTTTTAATGAGATGGATTGTTAATTATCAAAATGAAAAGGTGAATGACCAATAACTGTTTTCGTAAAAAAAAAAAAAAAATCCGTGAAATGACCTAATTATATTAAAAAGAAAGCTTAAATAAATCCGAAAAAATAAATAAATAAATAAACGACCTAATTATTAAAAAAAAATTAAAATGAAATTTTCATCAAACCACACGCTTCTGATTGTGTATATAAATAGTCGGCTCCAATAGGGTCAATCTTTTCTTTTCCAGGTAGCAGCTTCGTCAGCTTCTCTTTTCTGCAGAAGGTTGCAGCCTTTCTGTTCTCTTTTCTTCATTTCAGGGTCAAGCAATCGGTTTTCTCCATGGTATTCATCAAATTCTTGCTCCCTTCTACATTCTAATCTGTTACCACTCTTCTATTAAATCTGTCAAATTCTCACAAAATGCATCAAATTTGAAGTCTTTTTTGCTTTTCCATTTGACCCTTTAGCCTTTACCTCCGTATTTTGATCTGAGTTCTTATGTATACCAACACACACACCACTTTTTTTTTTCTGTTTTTATTTATTGATTATTTTTCCATCTAAAGGCATAACCTTTATATAAACGTTAATGGGGTTGCTTGCTTTTGCTTCCTTTTTTCCTCCATCAAAATTTAGTAATATGCTGAATTTTTTGATTTGATTTGATTTGATTTTGATGGTGTTGACACATGTTGCATGTTTATGTCTGTTTTTGGTGATAGATGCCGAGTGTTAACCTTGACCCTACTGACAAAGATTCTGAGCCATTTGTTGAAATTGATCCAACTGGCCGCTATGGTAGATATAGTGAGCTACTTGGCTCTGGTGCTGTGAAGAAAGTGTACCGTGCATTTGATCAAGAAGAAGGAATAGAGGTGGCTTGGAACCAAGTCAAACTAAGGAACTTCTGTGGTGACCCTGCCATGGTGGATAGGCTCTACTCTGAAGTGAGGCTGCTAAGAAGCTTGACCAACAAAAACATCATTGCCCTTTACAGTGTGTGGAAGGATGAGCAAAGAAACACTCTCAATTTCATCACTGAGGTCTGTACTAGTGGGAATTTGAGGGAGTACAGGAAGAAGCACAGGCATGTTTCCATGAAGGCCCTCAAGAAGTGGTCTAAGCAGATTTTGAAAGGGTTGAATTATTTGCATTTGCATGACCCCTGTATCATCCACAGGGATCTCAATTGCAGTAATGTGTTTGTCAATGGGAATACTGGCCAGGTAACCATTTTATTAAAATTTTAATGTTTCTTTGAATCACATCTTTGCTTGATTGAAAAGTTGAAATCAACTAAAAAGCAAGAAAGTTATGAAAGTTATTTTTTTTTTAATTCTCATATTTTTACCAAATTTGCTTTGATTTGATACCTGCTTAAGATCTAAGTGTCTAACTTCAGCACGTCATGGTGTCTCCCATTAGCTTGGCAAAAATAATCCAATAATATTGCTTGTAGAATGAAAATTAAGCGATTACTTTATGTATTTTTTATTGTACTGTTTATTTCATTAATAATTTTATGCCATCAAGAACAATGAGAAGGGAAATAAGTTATGTTATTGTCATTATGTATATTGCTTTCCACCTGATATCTGTGTTTATCTTGGGTGTTTCTATTAGACTATGTTTTGCAATAACTTTGTTTTAGTCTCCTATTATAAATGATGCTATATAACCAAAGAGGTGTTGCTAAGTAACTAATTGTTTTCATGCTTTTTAGGTTAAGATTGGTGACTTGGGTTTGGCAGCAATTGTGGGCAAGAACCATATTGCACATTCAATTCTAGGTACACCAGAATTTATGGCTCCAGAGTTATACGATGAAGACTACACAGAATTGGTGGACATATACTCATTTGGGATGTGTGTGCTAGAGATGGTGACATTGGAGATTCCTTATAGTGAATGTGACAATGTTGCAAAGATATACAAAAAGGTGTCTTCTGGGGTGAGACCTGAGGCCTTGAACAAGGTCAAAGATTCAGAGGTGAAAGCCTTCATTGAGAGGTGCCTTGCTCAGCCAAGGGCAAGACCTTCAGCTGCTGAGCTTCTCAAAGATCCTTTCTTTGATGAGCTTGATGATGATGACGAAAATGATGAGTGTTCTTGTTCATACTAGAATTGTCCTTTCTTATTATGTTTATGTGTTAGTTTATTTTATTTTTTATAATTGGATTTATCCCCTTTTTAGTTTATAAGTCCATTTGGGGCAGGCTAGATCCTGTCATTGTTTTGATTTTTCCCTTTGTTCGGCTGTGAAATTGGATAAGGGTTGAATTTGGGTAAGATTGGCAACCTGGGGAGGGCTTGTTTGGGGATGGTGTCATTTTGTACATATGAAATTCTGACTTTCATGAAAGTTTTAATATTCACTTTAGAAGTTTCTACCTAATTCAAGTATCTGTGAGGCATACAACAAATGAAAGATCATTATAATGGTAAATTGTTCAGTCTTCTGTTTATCTATGTACAAGGTTTGTCAACTCTGTTATTATAGTTTCAAGATTTGTCGTTTGTATTTGTTTATGTATTTATTTATTTTTGCTATAGAATTGTTCTAGGAAAGCTCTAAAAATTTCAACAAGTGACACATTTTGGAGGTAAAAGGATAAAAGCAAAATTTGATTTTAAGTCATTGCATTTTCCTAAAATCATAAGAATTGAATATTTCTAAATCATAGTAACTAATTTTCTCAATAATCTTGATAGTTATTATACAAGGAAATTATTGAATATTTTTATTATTATTTCCATGATATCAAATATACGCTTTTTATTTAATATTTTTATTGAGTATTATTATTAGAATTTGAGTTTTAGGTCTAACTCAACTCAACAATAATATAGAATGATGTACAATATTTGACTATCCTAATTACCTAATATTCCTATAATTAGAAGATTTCCTAAAAAAAAGATAAGAGGGAGTATTATTTACATAAATATCAACGATCATGGTTATTATTAAGAGCAGATAGTAAAACACACAAGAATTTTGTTCGAGAATAAAAAAAAGGTATTTCTGATATTGAACATCATATTTCATTTCCACTTTCAATTATGAAAACGAGATCTTGAAACAAGCAGAAGCAATGTAAAAGTGAAAAGGGTTTTATCATTTGAATTTGAAAGTCAAAAAGTGATCAAGTCAAAGGTTTGAATTAGCAGCATCATACATATGTTAAGAAGCCAGCCTACATATGATATAACTTCAACAAGCAGAATGAGTTGTTCAGATTTTCAGAATTGAACAAATGGCTATTAAAATAAGAATAAACCTATTTATACATACTTTTCTTTATATTTCTACACTATTTGTTGTTTAATACTAATAATTAATCTCATCTAAATTTTTAGACACTCCTCCATATTCTATTCCGATCTGTATATATTTACACGACAGATGTACACCAATTCTACGAGTAAAGGTAAGCTTAATGATGAAGAGAAGTAGGTGTGAACTAAAGGGCCATGTAGACTTGAAGTCGTGCAACCCCTCTCAATTTTGTTGGCAAATTGTTATAGTGACCCGTTGGATGTACCACCCACTTTATTAATCCTTGTTGGTTGGTCGGTCTTTAATATTCTTTTGTTTGTTGGGGACTGTTTATCAAAGCATTGTACTTGAGAAATGCCCCCATGAATGCCAAAGAAGTTTTCAGATAGTACAGGAGAATCATCCTCGGCAAACGAAAATTGGAGATATAGACAACGAAGGTGGTTAAACAAGTCTAGGGCAATTTCAAATGAAGGTTGCCGGTGATATTATGTCAGGGGGAAATATGCAATTTGAATTTCGTTCATTTTTTTTGTTCAGGACTCACCATAATTAGGACTTTTGACACTCCAGTGAGTCCACGAAGTATTCCCACGGCTTAAATCCTTTGGAACTCGCTATGAGATTAATCTCCACTCGGGGTCCAGTGACAACATAAGGTCCAGCTCCCTCCCCAAGAATGCATTCGATGGGAATCGTGAATTTTGTTCATTTGATATTGTAACTTGTAAGTTACTCATTATGGCAATATGGCTCAAAATAATTTGTTCGTGGTTCATATCATGCAAGTTATGGTGTAATAAATACTTGTTCATCAAGGCTGGAAAGTCAACGAAAGTTTATCCCCCAAGGATATGATCGGTTGTACATTTAATAACATATCCACGGCAGATGCCAATGCTTTTTTTTTTTTTACTGGATGCTAATGCTACTAGGTGCCTGTTTGGTTAGGATTTTTCGTAACGCAAACGGCCCTTTTTGACGTCCCAAGGCAAGTGAACGCATATTGGAGCGTTTTGATACAAAATCCCGTCAAAAATAATTGATTCCTAGTGGGCAAAATTGAGTTTTGTGGAAGCAAAATTTTAGCTTTTCTATTGAAAATAATTGATTCTAGATGTAGGATCCACAAAATCCTACATATTTACACCTCAAAAGTGATTTTACTTTATCATCTAAACAAAATCAATTCTTCTAAACCCACTTTTAAAATATTATTACCAAACACAAATCAATTTTTTTAAACCTTATTTTTTTCAAAATCAATTCTACCAAAATCAATTATATCAAAATCTAAAACAAACAGACCCATATAGCCTTCAACATAACCAACAATGTTTTCGTATCGTTAATGAATTAAAATTAAATCTTACAAAATCAATCCTAACATCTTTTCATTTAGTGACTCTGATTTATTTTATTTCTATTTCACAAAATTTGAAGATTGTGATTGGAGCATTAAAATATAGAATCAATTTGATTTAATTTCATTTAGATTCATGGGATGGTTTACAAGTTTTTTTTTTCCTTCTTTCGTGTGTATTAAGGGTGTCCCCTAACTAGAGTGGAGATACACTCTGTTTTGATTTCTCCATTTACCGTCCATATAAGGTAGAGATAGACACACGAATTTTTATTGATTTAATTTTTTTAAATGATAAAAAAAGATTGAGATACAAATCTCTCCTTTGTGTCTATCTCTCTCCTAGATAGAAGGTAAATCGAGATAACAAAATGGAGAGAATTTCAACTGAACCGACAATTGGATATTAACTCCTTTATGGGACAAATAACTAAAGTGAGTATAACTTCTCCCAACAAAGTCTTTTCCACACACATATTGGGAATCAAATCTTGGACAACTTGTCTAAAAAAGTCAATTATTTACCAACTGTGCTGCACCTTGTTGGTTGATGATTTAGAAGTTAATTATTATTTTAAAGGTCATTAATAAAAATATGATTTGAATGTGTTTATAAATCAGGTTTTATGATCAATATCAACAAGGACAACATTGAGATAGCCTAGGAAATGAACATCTTAATCTTGTTGATTAAACTTTAAAGTCTCAAACCTTTACATAAAATATAAGTACCAAAACAAAATGATAAAAAACTACAAGATCGAGAGGGAAAAAAAAAACAGTGAAAACAAGCCATGTATGGAGATGCTGTAATAATGTCTATAAAGTATTTTATTTTTATTTTTATGAGATGTCTATGTCTATAAAGTATAAACACTCCAATATTTATTTTATTTTTTTATTATTCCCTTTACAGATCCTTGACGGCATACCTTAAAATCGATGTCCATTTATTGTCATAAGTGTACCTCATTAAACTGCTGCATTCACTCATATTTTACACATAAATGAATAAGTAAATAATAAAATAATATTCTCTTTTGTCTGTGAAAGGAATCTATATTAACATTTTGCTGCTCACATCACATCTATAACAGCTTCGCATATGTGTTTTTGCCTTTCTGTAACTTTAATTTGTATGAAAGTAACATTTTTCTATGTAATTTCAGTTCATATTTATTCTGATACCTTGGATTGTGCTGTCAATCCCGATACACATCACTCATCAATTTTGAAACATATACTATTTTTATAATGTGCATGGACATTAACGAAGCACCGATGATAACAAAGCTTTGGTTTTTGCAAGTACAAGACAAAACATCGATCAAGTCTAGGAATAGTTATGTCCTTATCCATTGCACAATTAAAGAAGCAAGCATGACCAACATGAATAATTCATTCAAGGAACAAAGAAGGGAACCAAGGAAAGGAGACCCCAAAAATGCAGGGCACAAAAGATTTTGCTATGTATCTGAGGAGGCTGATTTGCATTGCTGTCCTACCTTTATTTATCATGGTATGTACAGGAGGTGAGTTATCAGAATCTGAGCCTTTCTTCAATTTTCTTAAGGCTGTTGATCCTAAAAATGTACTTAACATTAGCTGGATTGGGTCAGCACCACATCCTTGTTTGGTCAACTTGAATGGGGTAAGATGTAACTCAAATGCCACCAATATTATAGAGATAAGGCTTGAGAACTTGAACCTTAGTGGCATAATTGATGCAGATTCCCTATGCAGGCTCCAGAAGCTGAGAGTTGTGAGCTTAGCTAAGAATAACATCAAAGGGGCTATTCCACACTCAATTTTGTATTGTACAAGGTTGATGTATTTAAATGTAACCAGCAATCAATTGAGTGGGAAGTTACCTAAGGCTTTAACAAAATTGAAATATCTTCAGTACTTGGACATCTCTAACAACAATTTTTCTGATACCATCCCAAGTAAACAAGAATATAGGCGTCTCTTTACTTATTATGTGACTAAAAGTATGTTACATAGCAATAGTACCAAAGAGTGGCAAAAGGTAAGTGATAATATACAATCAACTTCAGATCCTCCAAGCAACAGCACTTCTGCCAAGGCCAAGAAACCATGGTATACAAGAGTGGACACCTTGTTACCATTAATTGTGGGCATTGGATTGCTTTCAGCATCCCTTTACTTTGTGATCAGGAAATCAAATAAGTTAAATGAAGAGAGAGAGGCATTGAAAATGAAAAGCCATCAGCTGTCAAAGGCAAAAAAGGCTACAACTGAGGTTCAAGAAGAGACTAAGCTAAAGGAATTAGGAGATACAGAACTTGTGTTCTTTGTTGAAGATCATGAAAGGTTCACACTGGAGGACCTACTTAGAGCCACAGCTGATTTGAGAAGTGAAAGCTTTAGCAGCAGCCTTTACAAGGTAAAACTTGAGAATAATGTCCACTATGCAGTCAAAAGATTGAAGAATTTGCAGGTATCCTCTGATGAATTTGCAGAAACACTAAGGCATATAAGTAACTTGAAGCATCCAAATATTCTACCACTTGTTGGATATCGTTCTACCAGTGAAGAAAAACTCATCATTTACAAATATCAAAGGAATGGAAGTCTGCTTAATCTTTTAAACGGTAAGTTAAGATTAAGAACTTTTAATGTTTAGTTTTAAGACACCACATAACCTTCTATGTGTTCTAAAACATGTATATTGCTTGTCCATATTTCAGCCTTGATCATCATTTGCACAACATCTTCTGAAATCACATATTTGCACATTAACATTAGGAAAACGATGATTGTACATATATATTTTTTTAGAATGAGCACTGATTAGCAAGACCTTTTTTTTATACCGTCTTTATACCTAATTAATGATATACATATATCTGGTTAACAGCATATATTGATAATCACTTATTGGACCCATGCATTAACCAAAAAGTACACATTGTTAACAAAAAAATTCCTACATTGTTAACTAGTGTAAAAATGGTGTACAGATTTTGTGGTGTGAATAGCAAAATTGTTAACATAAACAGTCATGGATATTAACAAATAGATTATGTTGTTATGCAGATTATATAGCAGGTAGAAAAGATTTCCCATGGAAACTGCGTCTGTCAATAGCATGTGGGATTGCAAGGGGTTTGGCCTTCATATATAGGAAAGTTGATGGAGGGGAAATCATTCCTCATGGAAATCTAAAGCTATCAAATATCCTTCTTGATGACAGCAATGAACCACTAATAAGTGAGCATGGACTATCAAAGTTCTTAGACCCAAATAGAGGTTTCTTATTTTCCTCTCAGGGATATACAGCTCCGGAAAAGAGTATAACAGAAAAGAGTGATGTCTATAGCTTTGGAGTGATTCTCTTGGAATTGCTAACAGGAAAGAGCATAGAAGTAAGTAGAATAGACCTTGCAAGATGGGTGAGGTCTATGGTGAGAGAGGAATGGACAGGTGAAGTGTTTGACAAGGAAGTTAAGGAAAATGAACATAGGTGGGCATTTCCTTTGCTTAATATAGCTCTCATGTGTGTGTCACGTTTCCAAGAAAATAGGCCAAGCATGGGAGAGATTTTGGAGAGGATGGAGGAGGTAATGGATGAACATGAATTAGAGCAGGAACGTTTTGCTTCAACATGCCATTCCAATGGATCCAACCATGGAGATTGTTGTTCACTACACAAAATCATACCTGAGTCATGGGATTCTCCTGGATCAAATTATTGATTGAGTTATAATTATGGTCAAATGAGTCTCATTATTCCTTTAATGATGAGAATTATTATAGAGATTGTTGAATGTGTGAGCATGAATATCAAAATGAATCCTGTGGATAAACATGCCATACTTTGTAGTTATTTGTTTGTCAATTAGGAGTACCATATTATGCAACTAATGCTTTTAATAAGATAAATGTTATTGTAATCTTTTGCTTCTTGATATAAAAAAATTAATTACATTTTCTATGTAAATGCAGTTCAGAATCCAAGTCAATTGCAGCACCGGTCTAATTTATATACACAGCAAGCAAAAAAGTAGACAGCTGTTGAAAGAAAGCGTATTAAAATTGAACTCATTTTCTAAAGGAATGACAGGAAGAATTATTTTGTCATCGATCTGACTTACAATATTTTTCTTTGTAGGGTACAATGATATTGCCTAAGTGTCAATAACAAAGTGTTAGTAATTTCTTTACTTATCCAAAAGAGTGTGGCATAGTGGATGGGAAGTACCATTCCCTACTCAGATGGCCTGAATTTATTATTTTCTATTTAAATTTTTAGCCACCTAAACAAATAATTAATGGTAAAGATGTCATGCATTTGAAACTCATCAGGGTATTCAACCAAAAAAGACAAAACAAAAACTCATCAGGGGTAGATTTTCAAAAACAATATGAGGATGATATTTATTTTGTCTTAAATTGGGTATCCCATAAGAGGAAACCGTGAGAGTAGCCCTCGAGCCGGGGGTGATGGTTAGGTAAAACTCTTCCCAAGGTGATGAGTCTAGAATTTGAATCCCTAACCTTGTAGGTAAAGTTCGTCCAGGGACACAGTCCACTTCCAATGCGACCAACCACTATTGGGTAATATAAGGATGATATTTACCGCAACAAGAATATAAACCAGTTGAAACCTGAATAAATTAGTAGGCAGACCACCATGGAGGGCTAACCACAGGAAATGCCTACTAATGTTCTCACTTCTCAGGAATCTTAATACCCCAAAATCAAGACCAAGATTCTGCAGGTCTCTCCTCGAAATTATCAATTCTCCATGTCTCTCCTCATATATATATATATATATATATATAAGCTGCAGATGAGTGTCCTGAATGTCAACATAAGGAACAAGGTGACACAAAAAATCATCATAGAGCCATTTGTCATACCAAATAGAAACCTCACCCTTACCAATTCTATATTGAAAACCAGAATTTAATGCATTTACAGTTTTCAATATGGAATTCCAAGTGTAGGAGGCACGTGTACTAGGTCTGGCAAAATGACACATATATATTACAAGAACATGATTTCTTTTTCTCAAACTCTTCACATGAGAAAATTGTGTATGTTAAAAGGTGTCAAGAATAAAGGCATTCACGCAAAGCTTACTTAGTCCTAATTCCTAAACCATAACTCAGCACATTAACCATCATACTCAATTAATTTTATGACTATATAGTACTCCCTCCGTTCCTTTTCTATGGTAATTTTAGCTTTTTGTTTTTGTTCCAAAACAATGGATCTTTTATAAACCCAAGGTATATTTGACAACTTTTTTTCCATATATACCCTTATTATATATTTAAATTGAAATACATTGAAAACATACTAAATCTTCCCTACTTAAATTCAGCCATAAATGTTGCATGTTCCAAAACAAAAGTGACACATTTCAATGTATCTTGCATTTGACCAAGGTACACAAATGCTTCTTTTCAAGGTACATAAATGACCAAGGTTAGAATTTGTAAATAATTAATGATACTATAAATAAGGGTAATTTGGTACAAATGTAAATAAATTAATGCCTTCTTAATCTGTGTGTAGAAACCTTAAATTACCATAGAAAAGGAACGGAGGGAGTATATACACACGGGAAGTTTCAATTCCCTAGTAAATTACATTATAATATGAGCTTCAAAAAATTATTAAGTTCTCCATTTAGTCTATTTTATTAAAAAAAAAGTCACCAATCAAATTAGAAGTCCAAATATAAAAGATTCTTATAGAAATCAACCAACCAACACACGTGGCATGACTGATTAGGAATTTAGGAGCATCCCCTCTCGCTTTTTTCTTTTCTTTTTTTAAAAGAAAAAGAAGAAACCCATCATTATTTTTACTGAAAAGAAACCCATCATATACACATTTATCTTGGTTTTTATTTTATTATATTCCTAAGAACACATTGGTCCTAATCTTAGTTGCAAAGAAAATATACCGAACCAGACAAACCCTACGATTTTCAGTCTTCATGGACAGGACTCAGTTTAAGCCACTTGAACGAATTCACAACTGGACTTCTTTTGCAGAAAATTGAGCCCACTACCCCTTATTATAGTTGCTATAAACATTAAGCGGCGATTCAGCACTGAGAACTGAGAAGTTACCAGCCCAAAAAAGAAATAGAACTGAGAAGCAAAAGTTTCCTTTTTGGTTAATTTGTCCATCTCTGTATTTATTTTGATTGATGATGAAAGGAAATCATGGATGGGCTACCACCCTAAAACACCTAGACACAGAACAATTAGAGCAACCTAATTTTTGTATTTTATTTCGAAGCGTATATTATTATGTATTTGAAAGAGTTTGAGGGGAAAAAAATCATGTTCTTATAACTATATATTTATATATGCCATGTTTACATGCTTGTTGGACTAAACCCATCAAAATGGAGCAAGCAACTTTGTCACTGTAGACATTTTTTTTTTTGACAAGAAAGGATCATTTTTTTTAATTGATATGCATTATTAATGTAAGGTTTATAAACTTACTACACTGCCAATCAATCATAAATTATAATATGAATGACTTTTAAGATAGTTAACATAAAAATAAAATATTTTTAATAATTTAACAATTTATGATTGATTGACAGTATAAAAAATATGTACACTAATAGTGACAATGTATATCAATCGAATCTTTTTTTCGTCTAATATATTGTTATAGTTCTGACTCCACCCTTGTTTCTATCCCTGGATTTAATTTTAATTTACAGACAATGTATAGTTGTATACTAACCTTATTATATAAAAGAATTTGTAATTTGTGAAATCTTACATGGATTTAATTGATATACACTGACATTATAAAGGTTTTTTTTTAATACCGTTGACCAATCAGAAATTAACACGTCATTAAAATTTTTGACTCTTATCCTAACTATCTTAAAAATCACAAATTTCATTATTTCTAACTGGTTCTAAGTATAAAAACTGATACCGTATACAAATTAAACTCATATTTCCTTCGAATGTAAACTTAAGCAGTGAGGATGGAGTAAATTAAAGTTGGTGTTCCGGGAGGATATGGCAATGGAGAGTTTTCAAGTGGGGTGCCTCTAATCTGGCTATGCCAACAATAATGGTGGCATGGGAATGGCGTTGGAGCAGAGTTTTCTTGTTGTGGTGTGGTGGTTGCAAAAAGGTTATGGCGTCCGGTGGTACCCTGCTGTTAATGGATGTAACTGTGTTGTCAAATAGTTTATGCTTATCTTATTGTTTTTCCTTTCTTCATTGGACTGCACTTTAACTTGTTCCTCCATCTAAACTTTCATTCATAAAAATTAATTAAATAAATAAAAGTTGATGCCCATCCATATCACAGTGACTCAACAATCTAACTATTTTGTTATTTTCTTAACAGACCTCACCTTCTAATAATAATAATAATAATAGATAATGATGTGCAACATTTAAAGCTCATTTGAATCGAAAGCATGTCAATTAAAATTCTGAGAATTTATAGTCTTCTGCTTAAAATTTAACAGCAAAATCAGAATTCAGAAGATATCATTAGGTATATTTTATGTTAACAATAACAATAATCATATTTAGAGTGTGTTTGGGAAAACTGGAAAAAAACAGATTATGCTGATAATCAATTTTTGTATAATCGATTATTGTGATAATCGATTATAATCAAAATCTGTTTTTGTTTGGGTCTGTTTGCTGAAAAGCAATTTTAAGATAATCTATTTCGTTTGGGTGGTGCAAAAAAAATCACTTTTATATAATAAATTACGAAAATGGATATGGAGTTATTTGTATAATTTAATAATATTTGTTTAGAAATAAGTTTTGTAGGGGTAAATATGGAAGAGTGTTTTGAGAATGAAAAATAATCAAATCACAATAATCTTAAGCTAGAAAAAACTAGATGGCATAAAACAGTTTTTTTCCCCCGAAAAAAAGCTTTTTTATTAATTTAAGCAAAATGCCAAACATGTTAGATTATCTATGAAACAGCTTTTAAGCTAAAAAACAGTTGAAACAAAGGAAAATAATCTTTCCCAAACACACTTCACGGGTAACATTGATATCAAATTCAAAGTTTGAAAAAAAAAATGAAATAATTATAGTATTATACTATTGGAATAAAACTAAAGCTGAATCCAAAACTCAAGATGAACAATACATTTTTTATCGCTCTAAAAACGAAATAACTTATACTAATCAAATAATTTGACGTGTCACATAATATATTCTTATGGTGTTTCCTATTTCCAATCTGATAATACATCAAACTAATGCATATACTATTCCATATCCAAAGCACCTATTGTGAAAAATGGAAACTAAAGACATTGATGATTATGTGTAAGAGAGAGTAATTCTCATTCCACAATTTTCCAACTGAATGTATAAAGTGTTTATGACTAGATTATATACTAAATCTACTTGCTACCAAAAAGACTAAGCTAGGCTCTACTTAACAAACTTAACTTACAAGTTAACTATCTAACTGTAAATTAAATAACTGTCCTAGCTGTCATAACTGCCACATAACTGCCATCAGTTACACAGCTGTATGCAATGGCTCTGCAGCCTCAACTTGTGTAGCTTGAGTTGCTGACTTTAACACCCCCTCGCAAGCTGGAATATGTATATCCATCATTCCTAGCCTGGAATGTAATTGCTGGAAAGGACCAGGTACTAATGGCTTGGTTAGAATGTCTGCTATTTGAGAATGTGTTGAGATAGGCAGAAGGTGCAATGTGCCATTTTGAACTTTATCCCGAACCAAGTGGCAATCGATTTCGATATGCTTAGTCCGTTCATGGAATACAGGATTAGCAGCAATATGAAGGGCTGGAAGATTATCACAATATATGAGAGCAGGTGTTGAGAAAGTGGTGTGAAAATCTTTCAACAAATACAAGAGCCACTGAGCTTCACAACTGGCCTGTGCAAGTGCTCTATATTTAGCCTCAGAGGATGATCTAGACACTATGGTTTGCTTCTTGCTCTTCCATGATATGAGTGAGTTCCCCAAGAAGAAACAGAAACCAGAAATTGATCTTCTAGTATCGGGACAGGCTGCCCAATCTGAGTCTATGAACCCTTTAAGTTGTATCTCAGAGTTTGTTGGGAAGAAAAGGCCCTGTCCTGGTGAACCCTTGATGTATCTCAGGACTCTAAGGGCTGCCTGATAGTGCTCAGTCATAGGGGATTCCAGAAATTGGCTCAATTTGCTTACTGCAAATAAGATGTCAGGTCTTGTATGAGTCAAGTAGAGCAGTCTACCAATGAGGCGCCTGTAAGCCGATTGATCATGATAAGCAGAACCTGAAGACTTGTGCAGCTTTGCTTTGCAATCCATAGGAGTTGAACTTGGTTTTGCACCTAGCAGCCCTGTGTCTTGGAGAAGGTCTAAGGCATACTTTCTCTGGCAGATGTTGATTCCAGATTATGACCTTGCTATCTCCAAACCTAAAAAGTACTTCAATGATCCAAGGTCTTTGATGCTGAATTTAGTATCTAGGAGAGACTTAATGTGATTGATATTAGTCATCCACATAGACTAGGATTGCTGTAAAGCCTAAGTTAGTGCAATTAGTGAATAGGGAATAGTCTGCTTTGGACTGAGTGTAACCTGAATCAAGCAGCACTGTGGTTAACTTTGCATTCCATTGGCGACTGGCTTGCTTTAGTTCATATAGGGACTTTTGTAACTTGCAAACCAGATCGGACCCCTGAGTTTTTAGTCCAGGTGGGAGGCTCATGTAGACTTCTTCATTTAAGTCTCCATGGAGAAAAGCTGTATTGACATCTAACTGATGTAAGTGCCATTTGTTGATTGAGGCTAAGGATAGGAGCATTCGAATTGTGGTCATCTTTGCTACTGGACTGAATGTCTCCAAGTAGTCAATGCCCCCAGTCTGGTTGTATCCTTTTGCAACTAGCCTGGCTTTGTACCTTTCCACTGAACCATCGGCTTTGTGTTTGATTTTGAACACCCATTTGCAACCAACTGGGTGCTTCCCTTGAGGAAGAGTGGTGAGTGTCCAAGTTTGGTTCTTCTCCAATGCCAATAACTCAGCATTGATAGCCTTCTGCCAACAATCATGGATCACTGCCTCTGCATATTTGTTAGGTTCAAGAGTGGAGGAAATGGCTAAAGTGTGATGTTTGTGGGAAGGGGACAGTTTGTCATAGGAAATATATTTAGATAGAGGATACCTGACCCTTGGAGATGATGATGAAGCTATGGAACTAGCAAGGGTGCAGTGATAATCTTGCAAGTATGTTGGTATTCTCCTGTTCCTATTGGAATGTCTCAAAGCTGGTTGGTTCTGTTGTAAATTATGATTGTGTGCAACAGGATTTGGTTCAGTAGTGGTTTGTGTGTTTGGTGAAGGGAATGGAGGGTTTGTGCAGGGATGTGGTGGAGAGTTTTGAGGAGGGATTTGATGATATATGTGTATCATGGTCTTGTGGAGGATTTTGACAGTTTGGAGGAATACGTGGAGTGTGGTCTGCAAAGTCCAAGAATGTCTCTTGATGATACACTGGCATGACAGGTATTTGGCAGCTGTCTTGTGTATATGCTTGTTGAGAAGTGTATGGAAAAATGTTTTCATGAAAAACCACATTCGTAGAAATCAGAATTTCCCTATTCTTAAGGTCAAATAAAATATACCCTTTAGTCTCCCTTGTTTAAATCCTAGAAAAATACATTTTCTAGCTCGAGGATCAAGCTTCTTTCTATTTGCTTGCAAAGTGCTTGCATAGCATAGACTGCCAAACACTTTTATGGCAGTGATGTCAGGTTGTGACTTATACAGTGTGTGATATGGTGATTCATTATTAAGAGAAGAGGATGGTTGCCTATTGATTAAGAAAATAGCATGTGCAACAGCAAAATTCCAAAAGCATTTAGGCAAAGATGCTTGAAACAATAGAGCTCTTGCAACTGACAATATGTGTTGGTGCTTTCTCTCCACAACACCATTTTGTTGTGGAGTTTCCACACAAGAGGTGTGATGTTCAATACCTTTTAATCTGTAAAAATCAGCAAGTAGAAACTCCTTGCCATTATCAGTTCTAATACACTTGATTTTAGTGTTAAACTGTGTTTCAATAAGGGAATAAAAACCTTGAACATGTGAGTTAACCTCTACTTTAGACTTCATTAAAACAATCCAAGTATATCTACTAAAGTCATCCACTATGGTAAGAAAGTACTTATGACCAAGCATAGATGGAATGGAGATTGGGCCCCAAATATCCATGTGTTGAAATAGACAGCTATAAACACGAGAAGGGGGGTTGAATTGTGTTTATCAGAAATTAAAATAAAGTTAAAAACTTTTGCATGCAGAAGCCAAGCACAGACGGGTGTAAAAAGGTTACACAGACAGGTCACCTGTCTGTTGTAGTTTTCGCAGAAAACAACACACGTATAAAACAGAAACAGTCTTGATAAAAACAGTTTTAACCCCTTAGTTAGAAAGCAGATGATATATAATCTAAACAACTAAAGAGATTAAGGGAAGAGAGATTAACACGGAGATTTATCCTGGTTCACTCTTCAACACAAAGAGCTACGTCCAGTCCTTGGCAGCACCAAGATTTATCCACTATAACTGATCAGGTTACAGACTCCAAGTATTGTTTGCACACCTAGCCTCTTCAGGCTCCAACACAAGTATTCTTTGCACACCTAGCCTCTTCAGGCTCACTCAGATTTGTTTGAGAGTTTTGTTTGTAATAAATACACTTACAGACCTTTCACTAACACTCAGAGAGTGGTTTAAATATAAGGCTTTAGGAAAGTCTGCGTAATAACTTCAAATGATTGAAGAATACAGAATGAGTAAATGAACAGAGTAATGGCTCTTTAATGCTTTGTAAAAACTCTGATTGTGTTCATCTTCAATGACTTCTGTATTTATAGCCTTCAAACATTTAATATCCGTTAGAGACATTCCTTGCAACTATGGCTTCAGGCAGAGCTTCATTAAATGCAATATAGTCGTGCTGGGCAGCCATTAATGCAATGAAGACATTGGTTGTACTCTAACATGAGGGATAATAGCTTTATGCATCGTGTAGACGCCAACTCAGAGTTGTGCAGAGTGCTTTTGTACTTTTGCAGAGTACATTTCCCTTTTTGTGTAATGACTGAAAGTACTAGGGAATAAAGCATGTTGGAAATGTTCTTTAACTGGAAGTTTATCTCTGACTTCCAAGTTTGCTTGAGAGAGAGCACTTCTGAGTTTCTTGATAAGCGTGAGAGAGTTCTCAGAGTATTCTTCATGAGGGGACAGCTTGCAAAAGCTTCCTGTACTTCGAGTTCCTTTAACGAAGAACCTTAGACAAGTTGAAGGGTACAGACAGGTTGTAAAAACAGTTTGCACATAATCAACAATCCTAGTCAGCAGACAGGTTGACTTCTTGGCTACTACAGACAGGTGAGACTTAGGTAGACAGACAGGTGAGTTTTGTAGTCTTCTGATCTGTACACTAAGTAGACAGGTTAGCAACCACAAAATAGGTTAATTAAATCATTACCCAATGTTTAGTTTTCATCAAAACTTAGGAAAATGCACACAGACATTTTAGAGACTTAACATGTGTATTATTTCAAAAGCACTAGAAGTATTAATACTGCTATTACAGAAAGGAAGATGTTTTTGTTTAGCCAAATGGCAAATTTCACAATGCTGTGTTTTATTTACAGAATCAATCAAAGAATGTGCTTTTTGCATGATTACTAACTTCTCATGAGAAAGATGGCCAAGCCGTTTATGCCAAATTTGGGAATCTGTAGCAGTTACTGCATTGATGATATGTGTGGGTGAGACCAACACACTTGTAGAAGACATTGCATACAACCTATGCTTGAGCCTAGCTGCACCAATCATCCTCAAAGAGCTGATATCCTTTATCTAACAAAGGGAACTAGAAAAAGTTAGTGTGCATGACAGTGCAGAGGTGAGTTTTGAAACTGAAACAAGATTGAAACTAAACTGTGGTATATATAACACATCAGATAAGAAAAGGTCATTGGAAAATATCACAGTTCCTGAAATGGTTGCTGTGATTTGGCTCCCATCTGGTAGTCTAACTAAGATAGGTTTAATCTTTCTAAAGGTCTGAAATTGTTACAAGGAGTAGCACACATGATCTGTGGCTCCAGTGTCAAGAATCCAGTATTTTGGCTTTGAAAAATTGGATAACATGCACACTGTACCTGAGGGTTTATTAACAGATGTATGGTTTGAAGTAGAAATTATCTGATTGGCAGTATGAGCATGAGGTTGTGATCCTGAAGATTGCTGTAAAAGTGCCATTAATGCCTTGTGTTGGTCATTGGTAAGAGTCAAACTAGAACTCTCAGCTCTCTCCCTTTGGGAATGGTGAGAGATTATGCTTCTGTCATCATCATCAGAAGTCATGCCTTCTTCCACAGTGTAATTATTCACAGCATTACCATTGTTCTTGAAGTAGTTTGGAGGGTATCCATGCTTCTTATAGCATGTTTCAACAGTATGACCTGATTTATGACAGAAAGTGCATATCTTTGTGCTTCTTCCTCCACTACCTCTTCCACCTGAATAGGATCTGCCTCCTCTCCCTTTAAATCTGCCTCTCTGCCTACTAGAATCATTAACATTGGCTAATATCTTGTGTTCTTCAAGAAATCCACCATTAAATTGTCTTTCTTGTTGAATTAACATGTTGAAAGCATCATCAACATCAGGTAAGGGCTTCATGAGCATTATTTGTGATCGAATAGCTGAATACTGCTCATTAAGGTTCTTCAAAAATCTAATTACATGATCTGTTTCTCTATAATTCTGTATGGTAGGTATGAGTGTGCAAGTGCATCTCACAACACATAAACATGCAGGGATAGGTCTATAGTTATGTAATTCTTGCCATAGACCTTTCAATTGAGTAAAGTAAGAAGTAATAGACCTATATCCTTGTTTGCACATATGAATCTCTTCTTGTAGATCAGAAATTCTGAAAACATCACCTTGATAATATCTCTTTTTCAGAGAATTCCAAGCTTCATATGCTGTGTCAATCCATAGAATGGTCTCCAAGATTGAAGGTTGGATTGAGTTATGCAACCAAGAAAGCGCCAAAGTATTGCACCTGTCCCAAGGCTTGAACATAAGATCAGTTGCATCAGGTTTCACTACTGAACCATCAACAAACACCAATTTGTTCTTGGATTTGAGAGCAATAGTCATCGATCTTGTCCATTTGTGGTAATTGATGCCATTTTCAAGAAGTGGAGCAGATACAAGAGAACTTCCAGTGTTCTCATTTTGATTCAAGAAGTAGGGATTCGAAAGATCCATGATCTGGTTTGCCATAATTCCAAGATCGAGGAATCTTCACTGAAATTAGGTAAAGAAATGAAAGAATATGAAACAGAAATTGGCTCAATTCGTGAGCTGAGAAAAAAAAAAATGCTCAGTGATACGAGCAGTGGAGAAGAAGAAGAAGATCAATGCTCAGTGATATGAGTAATGATGAAGAAGATCAGGGCGTAGCAGAGCTCCTCCTAGAGGAGCTCTGATACCATGTGAAAAATGGAAACTAAAGACATTGATGATTATGTGTAAGAGAGAGTAATTCTCATTCCACAATTTTCCAACTGAATGTACAAAGTGTTTATGACTAGATTATATACTAAATCTACTTGCTACCAAAAAGACCAAGCTAAGCTCTACTTAACAAACTTAACTTACAAGTTAACTATCTAACCGTAAATAGCTGTCATAACTGCCATCAGTTACACAGCTGTATGCAATGGCTCTGTAGCCTCAACTTGTGTAGCTTGAGTTGCTGACTTTAAAACCTATTAAATAATAATTCTTTCAATTTTACCAAACAAATTTATGCAAAATGTCAGACACGAATTTGTACCGAGTAAAATATACACTAAATATACCAACATATGGTTGGTCCAAGTGGCAAGGGACTTGAGCACCTTAAGCAAGTGGTCAGGGGTTTGAATCTTAATTCTTGTGTATGGAGAAAACCTGGTTGGGAGGGGAGAACCCACCTTATGTGCCCAATAGGTTTCCCAACGGAGATTAGTCACTGCTAACGGTGGTGGATACTTCATACCTATGTCATGATTAAATAAATATATAAATATATATATATATATATATATATATATATATATATATATATAAAATTTAAAATGTATTCCCGAGGAGTAAACGGACTACATCAATACCCACAATGCATATTAACAATTATTTCAAATGCTCTGAATGAAGTATTGTCATTTCGTTCCTTTTACTAAGATTGTTTTGGTAGCTGTTAGAAGAAAAGCATCTCCAATTAAACTCCTCCTTAGAATGTGCTGCCCGATAATGTAGAGCATAGCAAAGTTTTCTTAAATATGTTCAAGATATACAGTGGATAGTTGAATAAATATATACGATTTTTTCAACACGGTGCAATTTTGCACATGTCAAGAAATCAAAAATAGAAATATTGTATTAAAAGTTGTGTATTCAATTTCTTGAAAGTTTAAAAGTTATTCTTCAAAATACAACATTTCTATTTTTTGATTCCTCAGCATGTGCAAAGTTGCATAGATTAGAAAAATCGAAATACACTACACACAAACAACACATGCACACAATCTAGGGTTAAATATGTTCTATATCCCTATAAAATTGGCAGATTTTGATTTTGGCTCCTATACAAATTTTATTCATTTTTAGTCCCTACATTCAATAAAAGTAGTGTGTTTTTAATCCCTAAATGAGGATTAAAAACACACAAATTGTGTTTTTTTTAGGGACTAAAAATGAATAAAATTTGTATAGGAACCAAAATCAAATTTTGTCAATTTTATGTGGATCAAAAACATATCTAACCCTATAATCTAATATACCTATAAAGAATACCGAGTTTCAATAATAATTAAAACAACCAATTTAGTCAACAACTCCGCTAGCGTTTAGCGGATAGCGTATAGCGGATGGAAAAATAGTCCCGTTTGGTAGTCGTTTTTAAAATTAGCGTATAGCGTTTTTTCACTAGCGTATAGCGTTTTTCCCAGACGCTACTTGAAGTAGCGTTTCAGCTTATAGCATATAGCGTTTCATTTTTTCTTCTATTTTTATCCCTATCATCTTAATTAAATTCCTCACTTATCCTTGATTATAAAATAAAATGCTAATAATTTAACATAGTATATAAATAAGAATTAATTTTGTTATTTAAATTTATATTTAAGATAAAAAAAAAGTGGAAAATATATTTTTATCTATAAAAAATAAAACTTATATAAAAATCAAATCAATATATAATTTTATTTTTATTATTCCATTTTATTTATTAAAAATAATTAAAACTAAATTAATGTTAAAATTTAAAATTAATGATTGAATTTTTTAAACGATAAATAATTTTTTTTGACGTGATAAACGATAAATAATTTAGAATAAAATAAATTATTATAAGTGATAATTATTTTAAAATAAATAATATAAATAATATATATACATATAATTTACATTAAAAAAATACAAACATATCCTTTTATGTCATTTTACATTTATCAGCTAGTCCAACCGCTAATTTTACCAAACACTTCAAATCTAATTCGCTAGCTAATCAGCTATCCGCTATCAGCTAGCTTATCCGCTATCCGCTATCCGTTAGTTTATCTGCTACCGTTATCCGCTATCCGCTAGTTTTTACCAAACGGAGCCATAATGTAATATTATAAAATACCATAATCAGAAATATCTTTCAGTTTGAAGTTTGAACTTTGGTTTACCCCGAAGCACCGTGTCAAACCCTTGTCGATACATTCTTTCCATTTTGCAAAAAAAAAAAAAAAATTTTTTTTTACTGATTTCAAAAGATAAATATATGATTTACTCGAATGATCTATCACAGTGGAAGTAAAATGTCCTCGATCTACAAGTCGAGATTCGAATCCTAAAATCATCGATTTGAAAGAGTCTTGCCTAATAGAGGGTTAGCCTCACATCATTATCAATATGATACCCAGGTCAAAGATAAAATCATGATAAATATATAATCTACATTTTCATTTATGCAATCTTTTGTATTCTTTTTGCTGCCTCAAGGAAAAAAAAAACTTTTGTTATTTTTTAAAAACATCATAATATGTTGTAATGAGTTGGCTCCTCCTCCTAATATTCTTGCAGCAGAGCATTTGGTTGCACTGTCTCCCTCTCTTTCTCTCTCTGTCTATTTATATATATATTGTCTATTGTCTGTATATCCATCTTCCCTTCCCTGCTTCTAATTCCATTTCTTTTCATTTAATTAAGGCAGTGGAAAGGACACAACACAAAAGATAACACCACACATCCTCTGCTTCCATTCTCATTCTCAGTTTTTACATACCCTCTGATTTTATTTTCTTTTTTATTTTTTATTTTAATTCCATCACCTTCCATTCATCCTTGAATGGTGCTAAATTCCCTATCTCTGCTCCTCTCTTTTTCCTTTGATCTCTTCACCTTATTTGAATCTCTTCTCTGCTTCCACAAATCAAAACTTAAAAAAATTTAAAAATATATATATTTACCTGGTTGCTTTGTTTGGTGGATTAGAAATTCTGGTTTTGGTTTTAATTGATGTTCCAAAGATCCGATGCTCTTAGATCGAATTTGACAAAACCCCACTTCGTATCTGATCGAAGCACTAACCGGGTTCTGTCTAAATTTTAAGATAAGGTGACCCTTCTTCTGTTCTTCACACAGATTTATGTTTTCTGCATTAAAGATTGATTTTTTATCAGGATTGAGCTCAATTATCCATCATCCAATAAACTTTGCCTTTAGATTGCTCCTGGGACTTGAATTTTGGCCATCAATGAATAATTTAGATTGTGTATATTGAAATTTTAATTTTTATGTCTTTTTATTTGGTTTGGCATGAGAATTTTGACTCAAATTGAGTGCTTGTTTGAATTTGCTTATCTCAACATTGAAATCAGTGATTGATGGTTGACTGAGATTGGTTGGTGATAAAACAGATGGAATCGGATCTTGGCAAGCTCTTCATTGGAGGGATTTCCTGGGATACTGATGAGGAACGCCTCAAAGAATATTTTGGGAGATATGGAGAGGTGATAGAGGCTGTGATCATGAGAGATCGTGCAACAGGTCGTGCTCGTGGTTTCGGTTTTGTTGTCTTTGCTGATCCTGCTGTTGCAGAAAGAGTCATTATGGATAAGCACATAATTGATGGCCGCACAGTGAGTTGTTTTCTTATAGATGTACTAGCATTGTGCCAATACATGTCTATAGTCTTGCAGCAATAGCACCTATCAAAACTTGTGTTTCTTTCCAAGATATTGTGTCCCTAGTTTTACTCTACTTTGTTGGTGATAAAAACAAAAATTCCACTTTTGGCTCCATTGAGCTTAGCAACTTTGGTGCTGGAGTTTTATATGTGCATTGTATCAAGCTTGACCTTTTTTTGCTAATAAGATCGAACATTGAAAATGACTTGCAGATTTTGAGCTATATGCCGTTGTTTTAATTTTCAGGTTGAAGCAAAGAAGGCTGTTCCTAGGGATGATCAGCAGACTATAAATAGACAGTCTGGCGGTGTCCTTGGATCTCCTGGTCCCGGGCGGACGAAAAAGATTTTTGTTGGAGGTTTACCATCAACAATCACAGAAAGTGATTTTAAGATGTATTTTGATCAGTTTGGAACAATTACTGATGTTGTAGTAATGTATGATCACAATACTCAGAGGCCAAGAGGTTTTGGCTTCATCACTTATGATTCAGACGAAGCTGTGGATAGAGTTCTTTATAAAACATTTCATGAACTCAATGGAAAGATGGTCGAGGTCAAGAGGGCAGTTCCTAAAGAGCTTTCCCCGGACCTACCCGGAGCCCATTGATAGGATATAACTTTGGTTTGAATAGGGCCAGTAGCTACTTAAATAGTTATGCTCAGGGTTTTAATATGAATCCATTAGGAGGCTATGGAGTCAGGATGGATGGTAGGTTTAGTCCACTTTCTAGTGGTAGAAGTGGGTTTAGCCCAATTGGCTCAGGTGGTTATGGAATGGGAGTGAATTTGGATTCAGGATTGAGCCCGGTCTATGGAGGGACATCCAATTATGGCAGCAGCCTAGGATATGGTAGGATATTTAGTCCTTTCTACAGTGGAAACTCAAGCAGATATACCACTCCTATTGGCTATAGTGGGGGCAATGGGAGAAGCAATTCTCTCGTGAACTCTTCTCGCAACGTCTGGGGAAGTGGGAGCCTGAACAATGCTGCCAATAACCCAGTCAGCCCTGGTGCTTACTTGGGATCTGGAAGTGGGACTTTTGGTGTTTCAATTGGAAATAGTGGCACAAATTGGGGTCCATCTGTTCCAACCCAGGGTGGAGGGGCTGCTTCTGGCTATACTAATTGGAGCAACTTTTATGAAGGTGGAGATAGTAGCATTGGATTAGGTGGGGGAGGGTATGGAAGGAACAGCAGCACAAGTGTGACTCAATCCTCTTCCTTCACTGCACCTACTGGTGGTTATGAAGGATCCTATGGGGACTTATACCGCAGTGGTTCAGTTTACAGTGACTCAACTTGGCGATCTGCTGCTTCAGCTTCTGAGATAGATGGTTCTAGCTCGTTTGGTTATGGACTTGGTGGTATAGCTTCAGATGATCCAATAAAGACTTCTGAGGGTTTTATTGGAAACTACAATGTAACAAGTAGACAAGCTAATAGAGGTAAGATCTTTGGCTACATTCTTGTCTCCTAAAATACATGAGATCATAGTTTATAAGTTTTTTTGTTGTTTGTTTCTGATTGTGTGTTTTGAACTTTTTATATCAGAGCATGAATCATTCTGTAGGAAGTTGAGAAAGAAATCTGTTTATTTTCTAATGTGTATGTTATACCATGGAAGCATTTTTTATGTCTTCTTTAAATTATACCATATACTCTAGGTTCCTGGCTTTTTTTATGCACATGCTTTTTTCCCCTTGATTCTTGATAGCTTTCTTGTAAATTCTTACTGCAATCTAAAAGAATATTGGCTTCCTGTACTAGGTTTCTTGTTTACTTTCATTTCAAGATATTTGAATTTGATGTTCCATTCAAAGTTATATTAACTTGAAAGATGCTAAAGATGTAGGCACAGATTACTTTCTCTCGAGTTAAATGTGTATAAGATATCTTCTCATGATTAAGGCATTGAGAGTAGCAAACTCATTTTGTTTATATACCTTTTTCTGTATGATATTCTTCAATTTATGTTAAATTTGAAATTTGAACCGATTCGATCATGTTACTTATTTCTTTTCTCTTCTTATCCTTTCTTGTATTATATTATTCTGAAATGGTTGACATTTGAGCATGTCAAGTGCATTTTGAGATGTTCTGAATTAACTTGGTTGTTTGTTACTCATTTTCTTTCCTTGTATCTCCACTTGCTTCAGGAATTGCTGCCTAGGAGATATGTTAATTGATATGTCATGGTAACAGTAGATCAAGGGAAACTGGTAAAAAAATGAGGTATTTTGAATACATACATCTCCATCATATCAGCTCATAAGGAAATTGATCATATATAGCTAACGGTGTTCTTTCATTTGAAGTATACATAAGAGAACTCAGTTACAAGGGATTTTGTGTAAGGTTTGGGATTTTTGTTTTGTCCTCTTTTCGATTTTTCAAGACTTAGGTTCCTTTCATGGAATTTGATTGAGGTATAAAATCAGATTGGGGATATACTCAGGAAGATTGGTTCCAATAGAATAGTGCATCCCTGGAGAGGTGCACAATCATTAGTATGTTTAATAATAGTGTATTAAATTTTGAATTTTTTTTTTCTTTCTTCTGCTGCTGTAATGCCCGGCCAAGCCGTTTGTTCTTGTCACCATCTTTTTTATTGGGACATGTTGATCAAATTGTAAGTGAGGTTCAGTTTGATTTATTAAGTTTGAAACATGAGAGGGGCATCCATCTAGGATCCCCATCAAATAATTAAGTTGCTGGATAGTTGATCATTTTATGTTAGATTTCTGTTATACAACTTTATACTTGGTCTATTTTTAAAGTCAATTTCTGGCTCCTATTGATTATCATGATTATGTACATAGTTCTTTCCTCTCCTGTTTGGTTTTGGCAACTATGTAGTGAAAATATTGAGCATGTTATTGCATGTATAGACCGGAGTTGATTGGTTGAAATAAGGGGCATGGTCCAAAATAGAAAAATTTTGTAGCTTATGATTGTCAATATCAACCTCGTGGTTATTTTAGTTTTGTGGTTGTTTCTTTCATGCGAATGAGTGAATCCGTCCTAATAACAATATCTTAAACTGAATTTCTATGTGGTCTTGCTGACTCTTATCCTTAAACGGATTAGGATTTCTGGATTTGTCTTGTATCACTTTTAGTCTCCCCCCTTAGAATACCCCATTACAATTTGGTACTCTTCTATCTGTCTCCGGCAAACACAATCATAGACAAGAATGTTGGTTTTATAAAATCCTTGGAAGTGGGAAAGCAAAGCGTGAATGACTTTGAGCCGTCATGGATAACAATGTTATTAGGGTCGTCTTCTTTTTTTTTTCCCCCATCTGGTAACCATGTCATTGGTACGAAGTATCTACCGTCATAAACAGTGACAAATCTCCATCGGAGACCTGGACGACATTTAAGGGTTGCCCCCTTTCTACTAGATTTTTTTATATACACTCGTCGAACCCTTGATCACTTGCTTAAGAGGCTTGAGTCTGTTATCATTTGGATCAATCACATGTTGGTATGTTATGGTCTATTTGATTAAGGGCAAATATGCCTTTTAATAAAAAGTACTTATTTTTATTATTAATACCAAATTTGCTTACTTATTTTTTCATTTAATTAACTTCAATTTTTAGAATAAATATTTCTAATTAATAATACCAATTTTAGTATTGTGTACTAAGTTCCAATACTATTTTTTGATTTTTTTCTCTCATATTAATTGTTTATGACTAATCAACATCTAGATATTAAATTAGAATACATATTAATTAATAGTTATTATTATCAAATTGACATATTACTTGCTTATTTATACTTAATTCTTTTCATTTTTAGGAGGTAATAATTATTTTACCATATTTGTGGATCATTAACCTATGTTTCTTTAATTATCCTTTTCGTGAAAAAGGTTTCCAAAAGAAAACTTGAGTATACTTTCTTAAAAGTAGTTAAATATCTTAGGCTACTTTCATTTATAAGATGACATATATCATTATTAAAAATATTATTTACTTATATTTCTATTTAATTCTTTTCATTTTTAGGACTTATTTTCAAATCTACTAATTAATAGTTATCACTATCATATCTGTTGATCATTAACCTTTATCAAACATAATGGAAATGAAGTACTAAAGCCCGTAGTTAAAGAGAGAAGAATGAGTAACAAATTATTATTTTTAATCAAAGGAAAAGATTTCTCTTGCAAAGTTTTTTTTTATTATTATTATTATCAGGGATATAATTGTTCATTTAAGAAAAAAATATTTTTCTTTATTTTCACTTTCTCTCTATTTTCTCTTCTATCAAACAACTTTTAAAATTTATCCGTTTTCTCTCCCACTTTTTTCAATTCATACTTATTTTGTTTTCTCTCTGTTCATTTTCTTTCTTAAACCAAATAAAGCATAAGAAAAATCAGAAGGTTGTTTAACTAATCTCTTAATGAGAAGGTACCATGTAGTCTTTGATAAGATGAAGATTGGGGAGGTGTGCCTAAATTAGTACGAAAATAGTCTAATACTATCCCAACATAATGAAAAAGACACACAAGATAGATGGCAGCGACCCCATTTATAGAAAACTCAAGTAACTGTAATTTGATTGATTTGATTATTCTAAGTTATATTCATTGCCATAACCTCAAAGTGTCCGCAGTTAAGCAAGCAATGTTTTTATATTCCACATTGGGTTGTGCACAGCACACAGGCATTCTGGCAAGTTTTTCTGTCAGTGTCTGACAGCAAATGGTTTTCTAATGCAATTGGGGCCCTGTGTTTGTTTTAGAGTCATGATCTTACCAATGCTCACATTCCAGGCTTAGGCGGGTTGGTTTTCTTTTTGTGGTGGGACCTTTTGCAATTGCAACTGAATCAAAATGACAAATATCATTAGTTGATGCCACAAATTGATTCTTGCCGGTATCAAACTCTTTTTTATACTCTCTCTAATCATTTTTTATTGTTTAGTGAATTTCATATGGGATGCACTAATTCAATAACACAGTGTGTTGAAAATATTAAAAAGAATCTGCTAGTAACATTACGGGTAAAGACTCATTTTCGTCACCGACAAAAATGTGATGCCCATTTTAGTCCCTGATAAAAAAACTACCCCGTTAGTCCCTGACAATTACTAATATGGGACAAGTTAGTCCCTAACAATTACTTTGGGACATTATAGTCCCTAACAATATTTAATGTAAGACTAATTAGTCCATGACAGTTAGTATCGTAGGACATTTTAGTAACGACGTTGACTAACGGAAGTCATGTAGGGACTTATTTATCCCACATAGTAATTGTAAGGGACTAACGGGGTATTTTTTTTAGTCAAGGACTGAAATGGGCATCGTGTTTTTTGTCAGGGACCAAAATGAGCCTCTACCCTAACATTACTACTTTTTTTTTTTTTTTTTTTTTGATAAACCTAACATTACTACTTTTGATATTCTTGGGCGGTCAACTTGTCTTGTCATCTTGACATGGTCCCCATTCACATGCCATAATTGTTCAAATATTATGTAAAAATCAAACCTCTTAATTTTGGATTATTTTATTTTTATTTAATAATGTACTTTAATACATCTAATATTTTATTATTAACTTAGTCGATTTTACTAAATGACATGTTAATACATAATTAAATAATAGTACGAAAATTATTTTTTATAATAATAAAAAAATTTATATTAATAAAAACAACTAAGACATTTTTCTATTGAGTGAAATGGCTTTATAAATCAAACGATGCCTTTTAAAATCCTGTTATGAACAAAATCAAATGACTTAATAAAAAAAACTATAGTAAAAGTTTATTCAACTTTTACCTAATGTGCAACTTTTGCTCATAAAAAAAAAACCTAATGTGCAACTTTTTCTATGAAGTTTTGATAGCAAAAATTTGGGCTTTTTTTCCCATGTTACTAAAGTTGAAACTTTAGAAACATGTTTTCCCCCTAATATGGAAGTTAACTTGAGTTAATTTTTTTCTGGTTTTTTTTTTGTCCAAAAAAAAAAACTTGAGTTAAATAGACTCCCTAACGCAAACTTTTATTTTTTATTTTTTATTAAATGCTTACACTTGTAATTTTAGAACACAGTTTGAAGTCGGTTTTTATCCACCGACTTCCTATTCACACGCAAGACAGATCAGGCAACAAAATATTTTAAATCAAATTCATTCAGCCAAACACTCACAACAAAGCCCACCCAAAACCCATAGACGATGAACCGCAAGATAAAAATGGCAAGTTATGTATGGACATATAGTGGATACATATGCACATTTATCAAGCCTTGGAAATATAAAGCACTACAGCATCCACAGTGCGAGATAATTTCAACCATTTTCATCTAGACTAATGTTTTTTGAAGACAAAATTGTGGACACCATACGGTGTTCCCTTTGTTGTTGCTTGTTGGATGTATTTTCGAGAAACATGTATGTATATAAAAATGATAAAAAAATAAGAGATAGAAAAAAAAATGCATATGATATCACATACAGTATCTAAAATTTGTGTTCAAATAACACTTTTATCAATTGCTACAAGGGGGTTTAAGCATGCACCATGAGTATATCATAGACTATTGGAAAGTCGGCTTACGGTCCGCTCCTAGCCACCTTAATTGCGACAACGACAGCTTTTTTATTGTGCTAGTTAGGAGGGGTGTGTTTAGTCCCACATTCTTCACCTTACAAGTCAATTTTGTGGAGTTGAACTAAACCAAACCCAAATTTCAAAATGGTACATGATGTTGCATGCTCCTCCAACAGAGGGACAATAATGCAAAGAAGTTGCTTCTCTCCCTATTTTCCAATCTTCATTTTTCCACCATGAATTTGACATATGTTGAGGTTCTCCAATACATTAAAAGGGAGTTCAGATATTGATCTTAGATTTCACGTGTAGTGTAGATTTTAATTTCATCAACCTTCATTTCTACTTTACTTAACATTTTAAGAGAGTATTTCAATTTCATTAAGAATAAACATTATCGTTCCAAAGTTGTTGAACTCATACAAAAGAATGGTACTCATGTTCCTGTGGTACTCTTGTTCATGTGAAATAGACGAGCAAAAAATCATAGATGATGTGGCTCCGTCAACTAATTCAGTGTAGACCATGTGAATGTGGGACCATATTATCACTCGTGACTATGCATAACGTGAACCTATCATTAGATGATATCCGATGTCACAATATTTGGCATTCAAAACAAAAGAAACGCAAGGAACTAAGGTTAATAAGACAGAAAAAGTTCATGTAGCAGTTAAGATATCATAGGATAGAACCAACCTGTGAGAGTACAAAGCTATGATTCCTAGTTACCTATAGCATATCAAGAAGCACAAAAGAAGGAATCACAATGGATAGTACATCACTTCATTTCACTATTGATATCAGTTTTCGTTCTAAAAATCTATAGTCACCTGCCTGTATTTCCTTGAACCAATGAAGCAAATAAAGCTCAGAAGAAAGCTCTGCTCCCATAAAATACACGGGAGTTACTGTTCTTTGTTGTCTGTAGTTTCTGTTCAGAGCTTGAGTTTCCTGAACTAGTTGGTCCACTTTCAATGTCCAAAGGAAGCTTCATTTTTGCTAGTGACTCAGTAAATTGCTGCATGCTTTTCATGTACATGTCTACTATATCCTGCTGCACCACCTTTGGCTCAGGCTCAATGTTCACAGTCACAACAGGCTTTGGGAATGACTCACTCAGCACCCCATTTGAGGAATTACTATGACCATCTTTGGCATCCACACTTTTCTCTATGGTGCCTGAAACTTGTTCCTGATTGGGAGACTTAGAAGCAGCAGCATCAGATGAGTCTGAGCTTGCAGCCACTGAAGGAGAGGAAACCCCATTTGTTGACACATTGCTGGGTGGGGAATCAATCTTCGGAGGTTGGACAGACTCAACACTGCATGCTGAGAAGCTTTCCACAAGATGAACACCTGCTTCAGAACTATCAGTGCATTGACTCTCATCACATGAAATGCCAAAATATTCTGAAACCATCAAGTGGTCTTCATTTACAATTTTCGGATCCGGGAACTCAATTTTATCTAAATCTCTGACCAGTGACTCAGATGATTCTGAGTCCTTCTCAGTGACATCTGTGGCCAAATATGTAGGCATTGCAGAAATTGCCATAACATCAGGTGAAGCACCAGTGTAAGCAAGAGATAATTGAATAAAGCCTGCTGGGGAATGGAATAGATCAGTTGAAGAAACAGAGAACTCTTTCTCTAGTTTCCCATCCTTTTCCATCAGTACTTCAGACAAAGGCACCAAAGCAAAACCAAGCAGCTGGTCTTCGAGATAATTCTTCACCCTGCTCAGCATCCAAATCTCACATTTGAGAGCAGAATCAACAGTCCTAACGCTTAGGCGAAGATTCTCATTAAACACAGGGTTCCTTCCTCCTCCATTGATGATCTTGGTTGAGACAGTATTCTCAGGATCACTAGTCAAGTGAATCTTAGCATAAACATCTTGCTTGTGGTATATGCAGATGTTGTGAATGTCCCTAGCCTGATGAATGTAAACATCAACAACACCAATTAATTCATCTCGATTAGAAAGAACAGCTTCCTTTCCATTGACTCCAGTGTCCTTAGACAAGGGACCCGAGCTTGGAGTGAAAACATCATACTTATACTTCTCACCATCACCCAGGACAGAGCTCTTGAATGGTGACACAACAGATTGGGGGGAGTCCATGATATCACAGTGACTGGGAACCTGTCAAAGCACAAGAACTACAAGAAAATCAAGTCACCCTAAGTTAAAGTAAAGCTTCAAACTAACTCTATAAATGATTCTTAGAACTTGAACCCTGCAACCAGAAACAGGTAATAGATTGAATACCAGTTGAACAACCTGGAAGAACTCCAAAATTCAGTATTCCAGTACCAAGTACAGCCAAATATACAACTAAGGCTTAAGCAGATCCAAAATAGAGAGAAATTTTATAGTATGTGAATTGCAAAAAAAAAAGAAAGGAAGAAGGAAACAAAGGCAACAGTCAACCCCTAAATGTGAAAGAGAAGAAGGAAGCCTCAACTTGAATTCCTCCAAAGGGTTGTCAACTTGTTAGCTCACAAGAAAGAAGGGAATTCAGAAACAACAACCCCAGTTCAAAGTTCAAAGTTCAAACCTTATCATTTGCAGCTAAGTGTAGACAAACACAAATTTGAGAATTAAGGCACAAGTAAAAGTAAAATGAATTCCCAAGAACCAAAAACCCATCAAAATTGAAAATGAAACGTTGCAGTGAAATACTGAAATAAAGGGCGGTGCCAGATTTGATAGAGATTCCAATAAAGCTACCAACTTTTTGTTCTGTTGTACACAGAAACAGTATCATCAGAATCCAAGGGAAAGCAAAACAAAATCCCATAACAAACCCATTTCATTTCTACTTGAAATCACGCGACACAAGAGCACTAGAAACAACGAGAATTCAGTGAGAAACAAGAGGAAGAAAAGAAAAGAGAAGAGATATTGGTGTTGTTGTGTGGTTTTACCTGTCAAAAGTCAAAGTGGAATATGTTATGGCTCTATTCCACAAATTAATGGATAGCACAGTTTCGTGAATCGAGGCGGTGTTGCAGTTTCAGTTTGAAGAGATAAGCAAAGTAGTGAAAGGTTGCTGTGCTGAATACTACACTTGAAAATTCTAGAGTCGGGGGAACCTCTGAGGTTATGTGCTTTGGTGGTTTCTGTATTTCCCTATTTGTAGACGTGTACATGCCATAACATGTATATTATAGTACTGTTATTTTCACAATAAAATTTGATAATACTAGGATACTTGGTTAATGATATTTTAAAATTATAATTAATAACGTGTTGAATTCGATTCAAGATTAAATTTCGTTAATCAAAATTTTATATACGTCATAAAACAAGTTGCCACTTAACAAGCTATTCATCTACTATTGATAATTAATCACAAATTTATTAAAAATAATTGTCACGATATTCAGAATTTATTATCCATAACATTTATGATATTATATGTCAATTTACATTTACTCTGGTGTGTATTATAGGATTGGGATATTTTGTGGAGGCAAAAGAGTATGGGAGGGAGACACCACCCCCCACGAAACTGCCTCACACAGACCAATGAGAGTGGATTTGAGTGCGTTTCTGTTTTCATCATCTATTGCATCGTCAATAATTTGAGTTGTGACTTTTTTGTCTTCTTTTTCTGGCACACTTATTTTTCTTTTCACACAGTACTGACGCTGTCCCCACCTGTGACTTTGAGTGAATGTAGTTCTGTCCTGTTCTTTTATTTTTAGAATTTTTCTTTCATGAATATTGAACATGGTATTAATTGAAATATAATTATTTATTAATTTATTAATTAATAATTTAAGAAAAATGTTAATGGGTACCCTTGGAACAGTATTTAAGGTATCAAAAGAAGTACTCCCTCCGGACCTAAATATAAGCAAAAAAGTAGCTACATTCTTTGGACTCAAATATAAGCAAAAATCAACTAAGTCAACACTATTAAATATTAGTATTGCAAAAATCAAGAAAATTAACTAATCAAACCAATTCTTCATTTACTTTTCCATGAGCATTGCATATTCCCTAGACAATTAACTCTCTTTTTCACACAAAATCAAAATAATTAAACTAACTTAACCAACTTTCTTAATATGTGTGAATTTAGTTTTTTTTGCTTATAATTAGGTCCGGAGGTAGTAATTTTATATGTGAAAGTGGTGTATTTATTACATTGAGAAGAAGTGTTGACCTTGTATTCATTCACTCAAACTTTCTTTTTATTGATTATTTAATCAATGCTCTTATGATACTATACTGACCGAGGATATATAAACAGACTATCAAGATTATCCTCGGTAATATAAGCAAACCCTTCGGGGAGCTAGATTGATAAAGAAGAGAGCTGAGTACCACATCGGCCTTGTACGAGCATAACCACGGATTTACATAACATTCCCCCAGAAGGACGACCCAGCCAAATAGTCGATCAGGCTATACTTAGTCGGACGAGAAGGGAATGTTAAGTCCCATAAGCCTAGTACAAGGAGCACACCATCTGTAATCACTCCCATATCCCTACAATTGTCGGGCACTAATAATATTACAAGTGTCGCATAAATCACTCTAATATTCTTCAATGCTAGATGACGGTGGGAGACAACCACAGTGGCTCCCCCGCCAACGATGCAACCCCATTAATTAGCAGGAATCATATGTATTAATGAGCATTGATCACCCCAAATCTCAAAGAGAAATAATCATACACGCAATAAACATGATGAACAAAATATAACGGTTAAATTATCAAAACCCTATAAATAACCACTTTTACATAAGAATTATAATTAACATGTAAAAATCTGATGAGCTACTTATATTATATGTTGGTACCAATATAAAACTAAGTGTGTGTTTGGTTCTGCTTTTATCCTCCATCAAACGTGCGTCTAGCCTTGGAACGTGATTAAAGATTGATGTCCCAAGTGTTTGGCAGACATTAGAAACGTGATTCCGGGACTCCAAAAGCGCGTTGGAGCTGAAGCAAGACAGAGTAGCTTCTGGGTTATGGAAAATCGCTTTGGCATCAGAGGTAGAGGTATGTTCCCTCTTTACCCTTCCTTGGAGCTCATCAACTGGCCTTCCAGATCTGCCATCACAACTTCTCCTCTGCGAAGAAGAAGCTCTCCTCTAGCTATCTCCTACTGTGGAACCATATGGCTCTGCTCGGACCACCATATGAGTCGCTCCTCCAGCCGGGTCTACCATCACTTGGTCTCACCGCAAAGCAGAGGAGCGCATTCGTATTTGCTTTTTAATAGTTCTCTCATCTCTGATAGCTTCCCAACTTCCAAGGCTGTTTTGTTTAGGTTTTATTTATTTAATTTAATATCAAAACAGATTTTAACATAGTTGTGCTTGTTAGAATTTTTTTTTTAACCCAGTCCGTTAAAGTTTTTCTGGGCTAGTTGGATGGCCCAAGTCATAATTATTTTAGCTTCATAATTTAACATATATTAAAGTAATTATCTTATTATATTTATTTGATTTGTTAATTTATATATAATAAAAAAATAAAATGCAAAAGAAACTAAGTTTAAGTCTATATATATAAATATTAAAACTCATTTTGGTAATTTCACACTCAAAAGCAATTTTGGTCCAAATTATCCAAACAATATGAATTGATAAAAATAACTTTTTTGATGAATATATTCAAACATAAATCACTTCACTTTCAACTTACTTCTAATCAAAATCAATTCTACAAAATCAATTCCATCCTAAATCACATTTGTCAACCGTTCATCTATATCCACACTAATGCACGATGCGCAAATATCAAAACAGATCCACCATATTCTTTCCGGTTGGCTTATTTCCCCCTTTTTTGCATGTGATGCGTGGCTTAAAAAGACCCCTAAATAGAGATAGAGATAGAAATAGAGATACAAATGGCAAATGGAAATCTCTTTTGTTTTTCCCACTTGTCCTTACCCTCTCTCTTTTGGGGCTGGTAATGATGGATGAGCCCCGCTTTCATGTGCTTTTCTACTTTTGCTCATGTAATCCTTTTGATCTTTGACACTCGGTATATAGACTAGATGCCGTAATTTGAGCATGGAGCTTTCAGAGATTAGATAGACAGCTAAATGAAAATTACTAAAGCTCATATATAAATATAAATAAATGGACCGTCCACTTGATTACTAGAAAGAGTATATTAAGTTAGAGTCAAAGTCCAAAATTGGTCACTGAAAAATTTTGGGACTATTTTAAGTTCCTGAAAAAAATAAATTAATTATTTAGTCTATCAAATTTTTAAAGGGAGACACATTAAACTCCGGATTTAGTTTCAACATCTATTTACTTGTATACGTGTCTCATTAACTATCCTACTTGACCCATTAGTAGTCCTGTTGGCATATGACGAATTTTTGTCATCAAAAATTAAAGAAAAGTGAAAATAGCACATAATTTTCAGGTATTTAAAATTTTAAAATTGTACATGTTTTTTTATTTTTTATTCGTTTTTCATCAACGAAAGTCGTCATAAATCATACAAAACCATTAAGAAGTTAAGTAAAATGGTTAATGAAACACGTATGCTGGTAAATGCACGTCAGACTTTGATGTCAATTATTAACATACTCCTTTTAAAAATCAGGTAGAAGTGTATTAGCTGACCCCGGATATAGATGTAATACATTTCATTATTTCAAGTTCTTTGAATACTTGAGGATTGAAAGGACATGCGTGTGGGCACCATGTGAGACTTTTGGATGTTGTAATCGCAGATGCATTGCATAAAAGTAATTGTTCACCCAAAAAAAAAAATTTGCATAAAAGTAATTGGCTTCGTGAAGATATTGGTAGAGATTGGGGAGGCAAACGGACGGATTGGATGGATTTTGATTCGAATTATAATGGATTGGACAAAAATAATCCATTAATCCATTTTGATCCATTAAAAATATATTTAAAAAATTCAATCCATCCATAACTCATTTAATAAAAAATATTCAACCCGTCCATTAGTCATTTTTATATGGATGGATATCCGACCCATCCATTTAAAAATATATTATACATTAAAATTTTAGTTTAACAATTTTTACAAACTAAATATTTTCTCTTTAAAATTTTAAGGACTTTTTTTGCAAAAATGAATTTGAAGGATCTTAATTAAACCAATTGTAGTTAAACCTTCAATATTTTTTACTATCCAAAACATTTGGTTCCGAAGAACCCACGTTAACACTCTGATTCATAACAGAAGCACCCATATTTGATTATTCAAATAGCTAGAACAAATCAAACAATAAAGAATTCAATATACATTCATGAGCTCATAACAAATGCGCACGCACAGCACAAGCAACTCCAGGTAAGTTTCATCAGTTGGAAATATAGTTATACCTTTCTTTCAATCTTCCAGATTATATCAAAACTATGGGATTCACGTTCAATATAGTTGGTTCAGGTTCACGTCACTTGATTTAAGCGCAGAGGATGGGAATTCATGGCTTTGGGTGTGGGTTTGAGGTTCGGATAGTCAGAGTTGAGTGGATGGGAAGGGTAGAAGCGGTAACAATGTTCCTGGATGGAACCGGGTGGTAAAATGAGCAGGAAAAAAATTGGAATGGATAATAAGTGATCCACTTCTTATTTTATATTTGGTTCAATGAATTAAGAAAAATTATTGGATGGATCATAACCATCCATTAATAAAAACAATCCAACCCAATCTAATCCATTTAGATTTTTTTTAATTATTGGATGGATTTTATTATGGATGGACCGGATGGATAACTAGTTCGCGGATCTTTTTGCAAGCCTTAGGTAGAGATTAGTGTGAACAACGACGGAGTGGCTTATAGGTTTTTCCATTTTATTATCAAATGATTTATAATAAAATTTAAAACAGAATTTAATTCTACTTTATTGAAAAAAATTAATATTTTCTCATTTGAAATTATTAGAAAGTATAAAGTGTTATTAAAATCGAACCGATCATCGACTCGATCAGAGCACTGGGTTAATGAGTCATTGATCGAACCAATAAGTCACTGGTTGAATAGGATAAAACCGGTGTATGTTAAATTTGTAAATTTTATAATTAGATATGTATATATAAATTATTTTCCGAAGACATATCAATCAGGAGAGCTGGTGCAGTGGTACAACTGCTTGCCAACAACTATGAGGGAGCAGGTTTGACACCCTCCACTACACTTTTGGAGAAATTGTGGATTTTCTAGATAATTTCATTGCGTGTGTGCGAGTTGGAAGAGTCGACGCACACATGTAAGAGCGAAGAGGATGACCCGCGCGGTTCGACCAAGTCGGGTCAGTCGGTTTAGATCGGTTAGACCGCGGTTTGATGACTTTAATACCGGTTCAAAGGCATATTCGGTCTGATATGTTGACCGGACCGGCCATAGGTCCGGTTTTCCAGTCAATCCGGTTCGATCGACCGGTCCGGGTTTCATAACACTTACAAACTGAACTCTTGATTTTTTTTTTATCAGAGAAGTTATTAGAAAGTATACATACTGAACTCTTCAATTTTAACTTATTTGATTTTTTTTTATTATCAATTTATAGTTTAATTTAACTGTTTTCCAAATGCATCATAAATGGGCAAATTTTCTTAACTAGTGTAATTTGGTAACGGAATTACGTGAATGGGTAGTTTTTAAAATAATTACGGAAGTGGGGTAAGTCGTAAGTAGTAGTAGCGAAATAAGACACAAAAGTCGTACACTCTACTTACTATTCATTTTTAAATTCATAAAATAAAAAAATCAAGGGAGTCGTATGCATCTTATACGACTTGTATTTTTTATAATTTCTTTTGGCAAGTCGTGTATTACAATTACGACTTTAGTGTTTTTTATTTTTTATTTTATCATTTTTTTAAACAAGTCGTATTCAACACTTACGACTTATATAATTTTTTTTTTTTTGAGTAAAAACTCAAAGTGGTCGTTCAAATTTTTCGAGTAACGCAGTTTGGTAAAAAAAAAAGAGACAATTTGGTCCCCCAAATTTTAAAAACAGGGGACAATTCGGTCCCTTCGTAAGGATCAGATTGTCCCCCGTTTTAAAATTTTGGGGACCAAATTGTTATTTTTTTTTTTTTAGGGACCAAACTGGTTTACTCGAAAAATTTGAGGAATCACTTTGGGCTTTTACTCTTTTTTTTTTTTGAAAAATATCCAAGAAGTATGTCATAATAATGCCATATATACGATTCTGATGAATAATTTTTTTAATTAATAAAGAAGTCGTGAGTGTATATTACGACTTATTTAAAAAAATTAAAAAATTAAATGAAAAAATGCAATTCCCAAGTCGTGAGTATTACTCACGACTAACTGGAAAAAAAAAATCAAGTCGTAAAAAATGGTTACGACTCCCTTTTTTATTTATTTTATTTTATTAAAATGAAAATGAATCGTGAGCAGGGTATACGACTTCTATTTTGATTTCGTTATTGCTACTTACGACTTATCCTAGTTTCGTAAATATTTTAAAAACTATACCATTCACGTAATTACACTATCAAATTACACTTAGTTATGTGAAAAACCCTCATAAATGCTATTATTTGACTTACCAGCATCTGACTCACTGGTGCTAACATACTCCACATGTTTTACATACCAATACACAATTGTGAGGACACTGCTTTGACATGCTAGCTGCATCATGGAAGAATGCAATTTGCCTTTGACAAAAAAAAAAAAAAACGTTTCTTTACCATGTTCCCAAGTTTTTCTAAACTTATATTTAGTTTTCTCTCTTATCTTTTTATCCAAATATTGCTTGAGAACCTTTAGGACCAAGTCTAAAAAACCTGCATGTTAGTAGAGGGGACGCAAGTGTGCAAAAGTGCGGTTGTTTGGTAGCAAATGGCAAAGAAGTGGAGGTAGTTGAGCTGAAATATGCTAGAAAGTGAACGAGGATATATGCTGCCTTTCCATCCCTGTACTTCATGCTGCCTTCAATATGGCAAATGGAGCTCCAATCATCTTACAAAATCGACCATTCACTTAGGACCTGTTTGCAAGTTTAGAGGGAAAGGAAATGGAAGGAAGGAGAAGGGGAGTATGTCCCTCTCACCGCTTGGAAGTGAAATGAAAAAACTGGTCATGCAAAGAAAAGATTCCATAATGATTTGATGAACAATCGATGATAGTTTATATGGGAAATTGTAATTTGTTTTCTCTGTTTATGTTCCTTTTTAGTAGAAGGTTCTTAATTTCTTGTTAGCTTTATCAAATATATATAGGTTTAAACTGTATTTTATCATTATGTTTTGATTTATGAAATTGCATATTTCTTGTGTTTTAATAATATGATGTTTTACAATATTCAATTCCTAGTTAAGAATTAATCATGCCAATTAATAATATGAGGTGGATCGTATCAGACCTAATATGATGAAATTAGCCCTATTCACATTGATCACATTTTCATCTATACAAAGGGATCTTGTCATTCAAGGCCTCAAGGTGAGGATTTTTTTCCAGTGAGGATGGAAACGGATGAGAAAATCTCTTCGAAGACAAATATAATAACTCATATCCTGAGATAGAATATGTTAAAATAATTTGAAATTATAAATTCTAAAATATATATGACCTTTCTTGGTTTTTTTTTTTTTTTTTTTTGGACCTATCTTTATTTTTTTTAGTTAGACTGCTTCTTTGATTCTCTGGTAAAATCAAGATCGAAGAGACATTCGATCGTTAACCCAACCGGTTGAACCAATCGAGTATAGTTGGCTTTTAAAATATTTCTAAAAAGAGTACTCATACACATATGTGAATTAGTTTTGTCTATCTAATTTCTTTTATAAACTAAAACAATATCCATCAATTATTATATAGAGATTAATTTTTAAGCATTGTCAGTATAAAAGATCTTTACACAAACATTCAATAATATCTTGACAAATTAGTATAATTATTATTTATTTTTCTTAGTTATTAAAATTAAAATAAACGTGTTAAGTTATTAATTAATGGATGTCAGTATAAAATATTTTATACCGATAATACATACTACTTTAATCCTATTATATGTTTAGCCCATTCAGATAATAATTAATTAAAAAATTGGCCCAATTGATTGTTAATGTAATCTAAATTCTTTACAGAAAAAATTAAAAAGGATAATTTTGTGGTTTGATAAATTTGTAAACAACATTTTTCTAGAAGAAACACAAAAAGCTCGAGAAATGAAATGGTGAGAGTATGAGTATATTTGCATTTGAGAGTATCTGGCTGTTTGTGACAGAGGCGTGACGACAATGATTACCCCGCCCGCCTTAACGGCTAGTTGTTTGAATGTTGTGGAGTACATGGACTAATTTGTCCCTAGCCACATGGACCCCTGCTATTTTCTTTCTTCATTTTTGTTTTGTTTCTCTCTTATATTTTTATGGAGGAAAAAATAATTGGACGCAGCTTATATACATTTCCAAAGGTCAACTTCATCCTATTCTCTACTGAAAATACAAGATAACTATCAAAAACTATCTCACAAGGTCCATTAGAAATTGTCTCGTTACATCTATTTACTGAATAAAATTATCTATTCGTATTATACGAGACACACATACCATACCAAATCAATCATAACTATATGCTTTCTAGTAATTACCATGATATAACATATTAAAAGAAGAGATAAAAATATATATCTTCAAACATCCTAGGTCCAACTATTTACATAGTCTCCAATTAATTCTTTTCTATCTTTAGGGAGGGCTAAAAATACAATAGCGTGAAAACTCTTAAAGGAGAGTTTTGTTGTCATTGTGATTTTATCTGATTTGAGTGATTAGTCTCCTCATTACGCGCGAAAGATACATTGGGGAATCAATTGTTTTTTTTGTCTTAATACCCTTATGTAGCTTTTAATACAAGTTTTAAAAAAATATTTCCGGGAATATTGATATGAGAATAAAGTTTCTCATGTTTGGTACAAATTTTAAAAAATAATTCTCAAACATAAAAGATGTCCATGGATAAAATTAATGAATGATAATTATAAATTTAAAAAAACACTATTCCTATTTGTGAAAAAAAAAAACATAATTCCCTAAAATATAATTTACATAAAAATAAAACATTTCAAATATCAAACCTTGGGTGAACAGTAAGTTAAAGATGTTTTTCCCGAGGTTGCCTATAAACCGGAAAAAGCAACCATACATTACCTGGGTACCTGACTACCAATCTACCATAGGGAGGGATAATTTAGTCACTTCGCTCACTAGTTTTCTTTTCTAACGGTTATCTCAAAGAACCCTCCTAACTCAAAAACATCCTTCTTCATCTATATTCCCTCTCTATCACCATTTGAATCCAAATCTCTCTCTCTCTGTATAGCAGCTCCATTGCCAGATCGTTTGCTTGCTCAGCCAAACCATGAAGCAAAGCAGTAACGCAAAAACTGCCCATGATGCTGGCTTCCTAGGCAGCATTTCCTCCTCATCCTTCAGAAACCTTCTTCCCAGATCACTCTCTTCCAATTCCAAGCACAAATCTACCTCTAAATCAAACCCTAAAATCCCCAATTCAGAAGCCGAAAACACTCCCCCCGCCGATCCCAACATCCAGATCAACCATCACCATTCCTTGAAGCAATCACACTCCAAGACACCAATTTCCCAGAATGAACTCACCCTACCGAAGCTCCCTCTTCAATCGGACCCATCAGTGAAGGCAAGTTCAAAATTTTCACTTTTAAAAAAAAAAAAAAAAAAAAAGTATTTTAGGCTTAGTTTTTGAACATTGAAGTGTAATATGTAATTCCTAAGATGGGTTTGTACAAATTTTTTGCTTTTTTTTTTTTTTTTCCTAGTCATAATGTAGTTTTGAAACAGGTTGTAGTTCGAATCAGACCCAGCAATAACGATGGAAGAGAGGCAGATCGGACTGTTAAGAAGGTTTCTTCTGACACCTTGTGTGTTGAGGATAGGCGATTTACTTTTGATTCAGTTTTTGATTCGAATTCCAATCAGGTAAAGCACTTCACTTCACTGTTTAATTTTTTATTTATAGTTTAATCTTTCAATAATTTTCCCTGATAGGATTAGTTGATTTTGTAGTTAGATTACTTGCTTTTTTTAGAATCAAACAGCTAGTATAGTAGTTCACTTTCTTTGCTTCAATATGGTTGCTTCATACTCATAAGATAAGTTTGATTTAAAATACCTATGTCTGTTCAGGAAGATATTTTTCAGTCAGTGGGTGTCCCCTTGGTTAAAAATGCTATAGCTGGCTACAATACTTCAGTTCTGTCATTTGGCCAGGTACTTATTGATGCTTCCTTTATTTTTTTAACATTTGAGTGAAAAAAATTTGTACAACACTCATGATGAAGTATTGAGTATTTTGACCTTGTCTTGTACTTCCTTAATTAATAGTCTGGAAGTGGAAAGACTTATACAATGTGGGGTCCCCCAAGTGCAATGTTTGAGGAGCCCTCGCCACAAAGTCATAAGGGAATTGTTCCTCGGATCTTCCAAATGTTGTTTTCTGAGCTTGAAAGAGTACGTTCTACTTCTTAATTTAACTGCTAATGTTTGGAACCTATTATTATGGCTTTCAAGTTTTGACTGTTTTGAGTTTGAATTACTATATTAGGAGCAGCAAATGTCTGAGGGGAAACAGTTCAACTATCAATGCCGATGTTGTTTTCTTGAGGTGATTCTTTGAACTTCCCAGTGTGCCAATGGGTTTGTTTCTTACTCATATGATAATGGCCTTTTCCTTTTTTTTTTTTCCTTTGTTTCTTTAAACAGATATACAATGAACAAATTGGGGATTTACTTGATCCAACGCAGCGTAACCTTGAGGTAAGCATATGACATCCTTTGTGGTACAATTTTTCATAAAAACATTATTTTTTTACTACTACTTATGTTTTCCTTTGCTGCATGCTTTATGGCTTGGTCCAATTTATTGCAGATGAAGGATGACTCGAAAAATGCTTTGTATATAGAGAATCTGACCGAGGAATACGTCACTAGCTATGATGATGTGACACAAATTCTGATTAAGGTCGGGACCAGGGTAGCATCAAAGCAAATAGTGTTGACAATTAGATGTATGTTTACTTTTTATAGTTTATCAGCTAAGTTGATTTGATCTTTGTATGCTGCAGGGCCTTTCAAGCAGAAAAGTTGGAGCAACGAGCTTAAATTCTAAGAGCTCAAGATCACATATCATTTTCACCTTTGTGATTGAGTCTTGGTGTAAGGTAATTGCCATTATAAATCTACTTAACATGAATATGAATAGCATTTGTATACAACTAGCATTTGTTTTAAGATTGAAGATGGATTTATATTGGTAATTTTCTCTATTAGGTAATTAGTTAATTACTACATATGATTTTCATCAACTGATGTTGCAGGGAATCTCATCAAATCGTTTCAGTAGTTCAAAAACTAGCAGAATTAGCCTCATCGATCTTGCTGGAATGGACAGGAACAAAATTGATGATGCAGGCAAACAATGTCTAAGGGAAAACAGAAATGTAAAGAAGTCCTTATCCCAACTTGGGTAAGAAGCCATGCCATGGCTAGATCATTTTTTTAAAAATATTTTCTACAGCTTAAGTCGGTGACTTGGTGTTTTTTCAGTTACGTAGGTTGAAAATAATATCTTGGTTTAGTTTCCTTCTTTGTAACCACTGTTTTATTTCACTGATGCAGGCGCTTAGTTGATGCTCTGACTAAAGAAACTCACTCAGGAAAGGCTGAAGAAATTCCAAACAGGAATTCCTGTTTAACACGTTTACTACAAGAATCACTTGGTGGAAATGCCAAACTCTCCGTAATCTGTTCCATCTCTCCTGATAACAAGTATATACCTGGACCAAAAAGCTTGTTCATTCATGTTAGAGAGGCCTAATAACAATAACATTGTATCAATTTTTTTCTTGAGGTAAAGATTGTACTTGTTGATTGTAGGAATACTGGTGAAACACTGCGGACACTCAGATTCGGACAGCGAGTAAGATCCATTAGAAATGAGCCAGTTATCAATGAAATAAAGGAGGATGATGTTAATGATTTGAGTGATCAAATCCGGCAGCTGAAGGTATAATCCATCTCCAGGACTTGTTACTGGAAGTAGTTTTTGAAGGATTAAACTAACGCAGATCTCTGAGAATTACAATGTGTTTTATTTGGAGCAGGAACAACTTATTAGAGCAAAGACAGATGTTCATAGCTCAGTTGGTAGTAAAGATGGATACTTCCAAGGATGTAATGTACGGGAAAGCCTTAATCAGTTGAGAGTCAGCTTAAACCGATCTCTACTTCTACCTCACATTGATAATGACACTAATGAAGAGGTACATGTGGATGAGGAGGACATAAGGCAATTACGCCAGCAGATTGATGAACTGTATAGTTCATGTGAAGCGATTCCTAACGACATATCTGTCAGTGAAGATTGTGTCCAGTATTATTCTGTTGAGGAAAGTTGTGATGCTGATAAGATAAGTGGTGATGAAGTTGAGAAAGAGGAAGTATGTTCTGGAGAAACGCTGAGTAAGCTTTGTCATGAGGACAGTGTGGCATCAGGTAACACCCTGTATGCATCGGTAGATGACCATGGATGCACATCTAACGCCTCAAGGGCGATCAAATCCACATTTAGAGACAGCATTTCAGTTAGTTCATGCTGTCAATCTCCAATACTGGAGGAACCACAGTTTTCTGAGTCTCCAAAGATCAGGAATACACAGAGGAAAAGCCAAAGGCTGTCTTTTTCATCAAGTTGCCTCGGAAGTTGGAACAATGTGGCTGAGGAGAATTTGAGTTCCAGTAAAGATGTGTTAGGACAACCATTTAAACAGGGTGATCATATGCGATCCTCATTACGGTCAAGCAAGGTTTTACCAGGCCCAACGGAGTCCTTGGCAGCAAGCCTTCAGAGGGGATTACAGATAATTGATTATCACCAGCAGAACTCGGCATTAAACAAATCTTCAGCTTCCTTCTCTTTTGGGCGCTTGACCTTGACACCTTGTCCAGAAATAGACCAGGGTGAGAAATCTTCTAGTGATGAAAGGACTGCTACTTTGCTTTGTGAATCTTGCCGTAAAAAAATTTCAGATCAGGATTCCGGTGAGGTCCAAGACAGCTTGAAGTCAAGCATTGACGCGATTGAAGAAGCAGATAAAGTTCCAAAAGTATGTCTTGACTTAATTTTCAGAAAGTCCTTCGATTAACTTCTTTGTTATACTCATTTATCTATTTTTATTCTTCAAGGAATTGGAAAATGTAATAGCAAAAGCCATCATGCGAGAAAAGGAGCTCGAGAATGTTTGCAAGGAGCAAGCAACTAGGATTGAGGAACTAAATCAATTGGTATCTGGATTCTTGACCCTCATAATTTATGTCTGTGGTTTGGATTTTACATTACTCACAGTTTGGATTTGTCCAGGTAGAGAAATTGAAAGGAGAAAAAGAACTGAATGCTGTCATTGTGTACGGTCAAGAAAGCAACAAGCTGACTAGACATGAAGAAGAGCATGATAGCTCACAGAAAGATGAAGACAAGGTTTATCCTTGGTTTTGTAATTTACGATTTTAACTTCGATCAATTTGAAGGTTTGGAACTCACCATTGTCCTATTTTTTATGTACTTTTTCGCAGCTTCTGATGGATACTTCTTCAGACAGTCATTTAACAGATATTATAGAGGAAAAATGTGAAATTAAGGAAGTCCAGGAAGAATTAACTCAAAGAGTCAGCTCTTTTGATGCTACTGAGAAGGAAGAACTTCTTAAGGAAATTCAAAATCTAAGAAGCAAGCTGCAACTATATGATGCGCCAGTTAAAAAGTCGACAGACAAACTGAGATCTTCATTAATATCAAGATCCATTCAACTGCGAAAAAGTGGTGTATTTTCCCATGATAATGGCAGGGAAGAGCTTGAGAAAGAAAGACAGAGATGGACAGAAATGGAAAGTGAGTGGATTTGTCTTACTGATGAACTAAGAGTTGATCTAGAGTCCAATCGCCTGCGGGCAGAGAGAGTGGAGCTGGAATTGAGGTTAGAGAAGAAGTGCACTGAAGAGTTGGATGATGCACTAAAAAGATCAGTTCTTGGACATGCTAGAATGGTAGAACACTATGTTGACCTCCAAGAAAAATATAATGATTTGGTTGCAAAGCACAATGCTGTAATGCAAGGCATAGCAGAGGTGAAGAAGGCAGCAGCAAAGGCTGGAAAAAAGGGTCATGCCCGCTTTGCCAAATCTCTTGCCGCTGAGCTTTCTGCATTGAGGGTGGAGAGAGAAAGGGAAGCAAAATTCTTGAAAAAGGAGAACATGAGTCTCAAGATTCAACTTAGAGACACAGCAGAAGCTGTTCACGCAGCTGGAGAACTACTTGTTAGACTCAGAGAAGCTGAGCATGCAGCATCTGTTGCAGAGGTAAAATTCCATCACAAATTCTAGCAATGCATTAGTAACCGCATTTGAAAAGATTCAGAATATGAACTGTTCTAACATGTTTCTTGATTTTTAATACATATGTTATACAGGAGAATTTCACAAAAGTGCAACAAGATAATGAAAAACTAAAAAAACAAATGGAGAAGCTAAAAAGAAAGCACAAGATGGAGATGATTACCATGAAGCAGTACCTTGCAGAGAGCAAGTTACCCGAATCTGCACTCAAACCACTATATCGAGAGGAGTCTGATGTGGTGGTACAGAACAATGCAGATGATGATCAGGCATGGAGAGCAGAGTTTGGAGCAATCTATCAAGAGCATTATTAGTTCCACTCCTGTGGGATTGATCAGTTTGATAGCGGACTGAGATCCTACTCGGATCCAAAGTAATCATGCAGCCATTTATATTTTTTTTTGTATTCTTATAAATTCATTGTATAAGCTTTGCCTGTGTGCAACACCTGGTTTATGGAATTTCAATTCTTTTCTTTGCTTGTACTGACAACAGTTAGTAGACATTCAATTAATTCATCTATGCCGCTTGAATTTTGATGACAAAGTTAGTAAGTAGATGTTGAAGTAATTGATCTATTCCGCTTGAACTTTGATGTTAAGTGCATAAATATGAGAAAATATTGTTGACTTGGTTTAAGAGAATAATCTTACCAGTAAATACATAATTTGGTCTTTCAAAAGATGCAGGTTATGTCTTTAATCCGCCCAAGAGTGCATGTACGTGCATAATTTAGTCCCCAAAAGTAATGAAAATAGCTAACAATTTCATCTTTTTGTTAGCTGGTGTTCATGATACTAGTGGACTAAATTGTCGGCCATTTAAAAACTTTGGGGACTGAATACGTGCTCGGCGACCAAAGGCATAGTATAATAGTAATAACCTCCAATCTACAGAGCTTTCTGTTAAGCAAAATTGGCAAGTGCACCAAATCGCTAATTGTAGTATAAAATTATCGTCCTCAGGGAATGAATTGTTAACTACTAATGTACCAAATCAACTTCGTTTGAGTTACCGAAACGTTTGAGATTGGCTTTCACCAATGAACAAGAAAAGAAACTTAACAAGAAAAGGGAAAATATTTTTGGTGTTTTTTCAAATGAGAAAATTAAGCAAAAGAAGAATTGGGTTTTAACAATCAAGAAGAAATTGTTAGAGGATCGATTTCCCTGCCTTTCCTACTTGTTCAATCCTGGAAATTAACTTGAACAGTTTATCCAATTTCAAGAAATGGAGCTTTGTAATTTATCCCCTAATCCCTTAGGTGAATAAACCTTTCTGTCTAGATTACTAATTCAATTCCTTGAGTATTAGATAATTAGCAGAAGCATTAAGAAAAAAATTCCACTCAAAAACGTTAATCTGATTGTGTTCTTATTCCTAAGCAACACGCGCAAATCGTTTATTCACAACAGCAACTATGAATCCGAATTTCCCAATTGCATAATTCATACAGTAGATAAACATGAAAACAGTGAATAAACCCTTGAAATTAAATAAACCAAAACAAGTCATTATCCAGAATCAAAACAAATTATCTAGGCAGTTCCATCTACCTCTAACAAAAGAAAATTAGCTAGACATGATAGAAATAGAACAAACAGATGATGAAGATGAAGGCAAGGTAGTCATCATGAGTCTCCACTTGAAAGCTTCAACTTCTTTGATTGCTCCATTTTTTCTCCTCCAGACTGTATATTTTTTTCTCTCTGTCTGTCTTTTTTTCGTATATCCAAAAACTTCTGCCTCTCTGCCTCTGCACGATGATTCTTATTTTTTTTCCGCATTGTAACGGCCACGCTCAAGCGTGGCATTCCTGGCGCTTTAGCGTGCCTGGCGCTTGAGCGTGGATCAGCCCACGCTTGAGTGTGGCTGGCCTGATCCAAAAACGCTCCAAATTGCCCACCTGCTCATTAACACACCATAAAACCAGCATAAAAACTAATAAAAGCAAAAATAAAAACTAATTACGAAATTAATAAAATTAAAGCAGAAAATTAACCTACAACTAATAAAAACTAATCAAAAACTAACTAAAATTAACAACCTATTAACTACAAATTAAGATTCATCACACCCCCATACTTAAGCATTTGCTGGTCCCCAAGCAAAGGAACAAATATCAAACAAATAGTGGCTCAAAGGACACCCACAACTTAACAATAACAAAGCAATGCATCACCCAATCATGTCAGAAATCCTAAAATAGAAGAATCACCTTATGACAAGTTCACATCCCAGGATATTCCAAAGAAGAAATCATAACAATGGTGCACCAATATTTTCACACTTGAAAAATTAAAGAACATGGCTAATTCAATTAAGGAAAAACCATTGGACACCCAACTCCTCACAGGAATTGCAAAGTCACTCAATCCTCAAATTTATGTGGTTAATAATCGCAAGTATATCACTCAATTCCACACATCAAAATCATGTCACTTCAAGTTTGATTTTCATCTCAATCATTCATCCACAATTCACAACATGCATAAATCAAAGGGACTTTATTTAGGATGTAATGTGGCCAAGGTAAATGGGAAAGATAAGAAAGGATAAACAAGCTAGTACCAAAGGAAATAGGAGAGCAACAATTACTTTTAAAGAACCATGCTTTGCATACAACCCTTTTCCACCTCATTCTTTCTGACTTCCTTCACCTTCTTTTCTTTCAAAACACCATTTTTTTTTCAAGTATTTCATACCAATTTTCATATTCCTTCTTTTTGCATATATTTTTTGTTTTTGTTTTTGTTTTTGTTTTTGTTTTTGTTTTTTTTTATTATAACCACTTCCTTTCACCAACATATAAGCACAAAATATTCTCCCCACACTTATGTCAAACCCACACATAATAATTCAATGCTCTCCTATCCACTAAGGTTTGGGTAGAAACATTGTTTTTCAAGTTAAGGCTCCAGGGTAAAACAAACAAAGATTTACATTGAAAGCTCAAATGGGCTAAGCAAAGGGGAAAATTCAAGGTTAGTTATTTGGTCAAAGTAGCTACAAGAAAAACGGCCCAAATCCTTTTTATAACATGCATGTGAATCATGAACTTCAAACAAGAACCAAGCAAACTCAAGAGCAAGAATTTCGATGGTGCACTCACAAAAAAGAATTTAACAATTATAGGCCTAAATGACTCACAAGGGTAAAGTTAAGCAATCCAATTAATTCTCACCAAAATTTTGATAGCCATGAATTTTAATCAACAAAGTTTAATATAATGCACCAAAGTTATGAAATCCATTCAAGAACAAACTCAAATGACAAACTAACCCACAAGTGTCATCTTCAAATCATAGGAAAACAAACATGATGGGTGCACAGTACAATGAAATTGCCAAGAATGGGGTTCCACACAAGCATGCTTATCATTTCTTCAAAAAGGGGCAATGATCTTAACTTGCAAACACTAAAAACACACAAAAAAAAAACACAGCACACAACCAGAAAACCGAAAAATAAAACAAAAGAAAAGAAAAGAAAAGAGAACTCCCCTATCTTGTGCTTCCAAAATTTGGTCCAACTAGAGGTCACCATCAATAGTGCCTCCCATCCTCCATTTTGTTATGAGATAGCCTGAAGTACATGACTAAATAAATATCTCAAAACAAAGAAAACATTAGCACAAAATAGGTAAGTCATAAAACAAAATTAAAAAAAACTAAAAAAAAACTAAAAAGAAAACACTCCTAAAAATTATTCACTCTTCATCCTCCGGTTCCTCTTCCACCTCTTCTTCCATCTCTTGATCCTCCTGAATTTCGCCTTCCTGGTCTTGCAAATCCAATTGCATAAATTGCCTATGCAACTCATCCTCAGGTACTAGAGGAACAAACCTCTCTTGAGGTACACCCACCTGCTCAGCCACAACAGCTATAAAAGCATGCAACTGATCTATGTTGCGAGACATCCTTTGAGTGGCATGAGTCATCAATTGCTGCCTACGAGCCTGAGTCACCGGAGGTCCTAATCCCACTCTCTGTGGTGGGCGGTGCACTGGTGGAATCTCTTCCCAGTTATCATCAATGTACCTCACATCAATGGGCTTTTCCGCTCTTACAGGCTCAATGAGTGGGTCTTCTACCCCCGCAAGCCTAATTAGGTGAGTAATGAGCTGAGGGTAACCTAATTTCTTCTTCGGATCATGGGCAAGCTGATAAATGTTAAAAGCAATGACTCTTCCTACATCCACAAATCTGTTAGTCAAAATTGAATAAATCAATAAAGCACGAGTTACAGTAATTTCAGATTTGTTGGATACAGGAAGAAGTTTTGTAGTCACAAAAGTAGCCCAGATCCTAGGAATCAATTTCAAGGTTGTCCTCCACAAAAGCCTAGGCTGCTGAGACCCTTTCTTAGTTTCCCACCTACCCTCTGGAATACACAGCTCTCTTAAAACCTCTTGAGCATCCCACTCAGAATTTTCCAATTCCTCATAACTACCCACACTACCCTCATGGGGTCCTTGTAAACCATACACAGAATTAATTACTGCAGGAGAGTAGTCGACCTCTTTTCCTCTTACCCAACTCTTGAACCGGATAACACCTGACCTATCCTCACAAAAAGTGTTCGCATAAAATTCACGCACCAACATCTTACAACCATCTTCTGGGGTACAAACCAAATCTCTCCATCCTCTCTTGTCAATTTCATCCTGAATCTCCCGATATTCATTCCTCTTCAACCAAATTCCCTTCTCCCTTACAAAATCTCTTCCCATCAAGTTATGTTTAAATCTCAGTTCATGCACGGGAGAAAGGAATTGGTTATTACTGAGAGGAGGTGGAGCAGTAGAGGTTGATGCTCCTCCTCTTGTACTTGCTCTCTGAGAGCCTGTGTTAGTGGCCTTTGGCTTCTTTTTAGGAGGCATCTACAAAACAATTTCAGAAAATTCCCAGACACAACCACAAAATATTCAGTCCAGTCCAACAAGTCAATACTTAACAGTGCTCCCCACAAGAAATTTTACATTAATCTCTATACCCACTATTTCAACATTATCATGAAAACAACTCAACACCTCAGTCAGTTGTAATTCCAGAATCCCACCCCCAAAATCAGTTCCCAGTTCAACATACCCCCACACTTAGTCAAATTTAAATTTAAGCACCCAAACCCACATACATCAATTAATAATCACATAACACCCATGAATCAACTTTTCACAATCAAGTCCCTAACCCCCAAAGTAACAGATTTTCACATGCATAATCAAGAAATTTCATCTCACATTCCAACAATCTCAAAATATAGCATCAAATATCAAAGAAGAATGGAGAGGGAAATCTTACCTTGGGTGCACAACAGAGCAACACAGCGTGCTCGCGTGGAAGATGAACAGTGCACGTGTGTGGAAGGAGTGAAGGAATGCAATGTGTGTGGTGTAAGTGAGGGGAATATGGGAGTGAAGAGAAGAAAAGAGAATGGGTGAAAGGGGAGAGGAGGGAGGCTGTGTGAGAATGGCAATGGCTGCCAGAGGAAGAAGAATAATAGGGTTATAACACCCTGTTATTAAAACGACGCGTTCTGCGTCTTATTTTTTTTCTGGTTTTCAACCCGCACGCTCAAGCGTGGAACATCCCACGCTCAAGCGTGAGGATTTTTTTTCAATTTTTTTTTTTTTTTAAACAAAACTACAAGCAAAAATCTTTTTGTATTTTTCTGAATGAAAATGCTAAAACCAATAAGAAGAAACAAAAGAAAAGAAAAGAAAAACTAAACTAAACTAACACTTCATGTTACAGGACTTAGTGAGAATCCTCACCCTCAGTAGAAGGTGAGTGAAGGGTAATGTTAACCATGTTCCTGTTTAAATCTCCCCCAAAGTACAATTTCAATCTTTGGCCATTTACCTTAAAACTTCTTCCAGAATTTGGCTCTACAATCTCAATAGCACCATAGGGACTCACTTCCTTAACAACAAAAGGACCTGACCATCTAGACTTTAACTTTCCAGGGAATAGTCTTAGTCTAGAATTATACAATAACACTTGTTGTCCTGGTTCAAATTCCTTCACAATTATTTTCTTATCATGCCATCTTTTGGTTCTTTCTTTATAGATTTTTGAACTCTCATAGGCTTGCAACCTAAACTCTTCCAGTTCATCTAACTGCAGTAACCTTTTCTCACCAGCAGCTTTCAAGTCAAAATTGAGCAGCTTCACTGCCCAATAAGCTTTATGTTCCAACTCAACTGGAAGATGACATGATTTGCCATACACTAACTGATATGGGGACACTCCAATTGGATTTTTAAAAGCTGTTCTGTATGCCCAAAGCACATCATCCAATTTTCTAGCCCAATCTTTTCTTGAGGACCCTACCACTTTTTCTAAGATCCTCTTCAGCTCTCTATTTGAAATTTCAACCTGTCCACTAGTTTGTGGATGGTAGGGGGTAGCTATCTTATGTTTCACACCATATTTATTTAGCAATGATTCAAACTGTTTATTACAAAAGTGTGACCCCCCATCACTTATCACAGCTCTAGGCACCCCAAACCTTGTAAAAATGTGTTTCCTAAGGAAAGAAACCACAACCTTGGCATCATTGGTTGGTAATGCCACAGCCTCTACCCACTTGGAGACATAGTCTACAGCAACCAAAATATATTTATTAGAGAAAGACGATGGGAATGGTCCCATAAAGTCAATCCCCCAAACATCAAAAATTTCAACCTCCAAGATGGATTTAAGAGGCATTTCATTCCTCTTAGAAATGTTCCCTACTCTTTGACATCTATCACATTTTTCAACAAATTGGTGGGCATCTTTGAACAAAGTAGGCCAGTAAAAGCCACATTGTAAGACCTTAGCGGCAGTTCTTTTGTCACTATAATGCCCACCATATTCAGACCCATGACAATGCCACAAAATTTTTTTCAAATTCATCATCTGGGACACATCTTCTAATGATCCCATCAGCACATCTTTTAAATAACAAAGGTTCATCCCACTCATAGAATTTAGCATCATGAAAAAACTTTTTCTTTTGCTCCCAACTAAGATCAATAGGGACAATACCTGCAGCCTTATAATTTGCAAAATCCGCAAACCAAGGGAAAGAATTTACCATCATCAATTTCTCATCAGGAAACTCCTCCGAAATGGAAGGAATGTCCTTGTCCCCCTCAATTTGGACAAGCCTAGAGAGATGATCAGCCACAGCATTTTGCTTTCCTTGCTTGTCTCTTATCTCCAAATCAAATTCTTGGAGAAGCAATATCCACCTAATCAGTCGTGGCTTAGCATCCTGCTTAGCAAACAAATACCTCAAGGCAGAGTGATCAGTGTAAACAATGACTTTAGACCCAACAAGATAGGATCTAAATTTGTCAAAAGCAAACACAATAGCAAGTAACTCCTTTTCAGTCGTGGCATAATTTTTCTGAGCATCATTCAACACACGACTTGCATAATAGATCACATGCAGAATTTTATTTTTCCTTTGTCCTAACACTGCACCTACAGCATAGTCACTCGCATCACACATAATTTCAAAAGGTAAACTCCAATCAGGAGCAACCATCACAGGTGCAGAAATTAGTTTTTCTTTGATTTTATTAAAAGCATCCAGACATGCATCATCAAACACAAAATTTGCCTCTTTTTCCAAAAGGTTTGTCAAGGGCTTAGCAATTTTAGAAAAATCTTCTATAAATCGCCTATAAAAACCAGCATGCCCAAGAAAACTCCTTATACCTTTCACATTGACTGGCGGTGGCAATTTTTCAATTACCTCCACCTTTGCCCTATCTACCTCAATTCCTCTTGCAGAAATTTGATGACCAAGAACTATACCTTCTCTAACCATAAAATGACATTTTTCCCAGTTAAGAACAAGGGTAGTTTCTTGGCATCTTTTTAACACCAAAACAAGGTTGGATAGGCAAATATCAAATGAAGATCCAAACACAGAAAAATCATCCATAAAAATTTCTATGCATTTTTCAATTAAATCAGAAAAGATTGAGAACATGCACCTTTGAAATGTGGCGGGTGCATTACACAACCCGAAAGGCATGCGCCTATAGGCAAAGACCCCAAATGGACAAGTAAAGGCTGTTTTTTCCTGATCTTCCGGGGCTACTGCAATTTGATTGTAGCCCGAGTACCCATCCAGGAAACAGTAATATTCATGCCCCGCCAACCTCTCTATCATCTGGTCAATGAACGGAAGCGGAAAATGATCTTTCCTTGTAGCTTGATTAAGCTTCCGGTAGTCAATACACATCCTCCAACCAGTGACTTGCCTTGTAGGAATCAACTCATTATTTTCATTCATCACTATAGTCATACCACCCTTCTTGGGAACCACCTAAACCGGGCTCACCCACTCACTGTCAGAAATGGGATAAATTATACCTGCATCAAGCAACTTTATCACCTCTTTCCTCACCACTTCCTTCATAGTGGGATTGAGCCTCCTTTGATGTTGAACCACTGGTTTAAAGTCCTCCTCCATAAATATTTTATGCATGCAGAATGTAGGACTTATCCCCTTCAAATCACTGATGTTCCAACCAATGGCTGACTTGTGATCCCTCAATACTCTGAGTAATTTTTCTTCCTCACTTTCTGATAACTCCACATTCACAATAACTGGATTCTTCTTCTTCTCATCAAGAAAAGTATATTTCAGATTTGAAGGCAATGGTTTCAGCTCCATGGGTGACTCCTCTTTCACTACCTCTTCCTCTTTTTTCAACTCTTGTAATTTTTTATTTGAAGAAGAGGTAGATTCCAATGCCTCCAATTGGTAAATACACTCCACTACTTCAGAATTGACTTCCTCATGCACCTCATTAATCTCTTTGCCCTTCATCAAAGTTGCTTCCAAGGGACTTTCTGCAGCACTTTTTTCAAATTCCTCTAAGACCAAGGAGTCTAAAACTTCAACCCGGAAACAACAATCAGAATCTTGAGCATGCTTCACTGCATCTTTGATTGAGAAAACCACTTTTTCATCTTCAACCCTCAAAATCAGTTCACCCTTCTGCACATCAATTAGAGCACGACCCGTAGCCAAAAATGGCCTACCAAGAATAATAGGAACTCTAGCATCTTCTTCCATGTCCAACACTACAAAATCTGCAGGGAATATGAATTTATCAATCTTGACCAGCAAATCTTCCACAATACCATAAGGATATTTTACCGAACGATCCGCCAACTGAAGAGACATCATAGTAGGCTTCGCTGTACCAATTCCTAGCCTTTTAAAGATTGACAAAGGCATCAAATTGATACTAGCTCCCAAGTCACATAGAGCCCTGCCAACCTCCACATTACCAATCTCACAAGGAATGGTGAAGCTTCCTGGATCCTTCAACTTAAGAGGCAATTTTTGTTGAATGATAGCACTACACTCCTCTGTAAGCATGACAATTTCCTCTTCATTGACCTTCCTCTTCTTGGACAACAAATCCTTCATGAACTTAGCATAACTTGGCATTTGTTCTAATGCCTCAGCAAATGGAATATTAATCTGCAGCTTTTTGAACACCTCCAAGAACCTGGAGAAATGCTTGTCTTCATTCTTCTTCTTCAACCTCTGTGGATAAGGAATTTTAGGAATAAAGGGCAGCGGCTGTTTTGTCTTGTCAGCTTGTGAATTTTCAGAATTTTCAGCTTCCTCTTTCTTGTCTTCAACCACTATCTCCTCCTCCTCTTGCTTTTCTTCATGAACAACTTTTTCAGCATCATTATCCCTCAAAGTCTCCTCTTGGATAGCATTGTTCAGAACCTTGCCACTCCTCAAATGAATTGCTTTGCATTGCTCTTTTGGATTAGGAACAGTATCACCTGGCAAAGTGCCTGCAGCTCTTTCAGACAACTGTTTAGAAATCTGCCCAATTTGCACTTCCAAATTCCGAATAGACGCCTCTTGATTCTTGAAGTTGGCCCTTGTCTCAGTCATGAAACTTGAAGATTGCTCCACAAAATTTGAAGTATTAACAGACAATTTCTCCAAAGCATTCTCCAAAGATGACATTCTGTTTTGAGGTTGTGATTGTCCTTGGAATGAAGAATTCCCTTGTTGTTGTTGAGGCTTGAACTGATTCTGACTTTGTCCACCCCATGAGAAATTAGGATGGTTCCTCCAACCTGGATTGTAAGTGTTTGAATAGGGGTTAATTTGTTGCCCCAATGCATTCACTTGCTCTCCGAGTTGATTTGTACCACAATCACCGTTACGATGCTCTCCACCACAAAAATCACACACCAAAGGAGGTGTATTCAGTGCGTTAACTTGGCCATTCCCCAACAAAGTAGCAAGTTGTTGAGAAATCACCTTGTTAACTTGTTGCTCAATTAGATTACCATCCACAACATTCACACCCAAGACTTTTCTGTTTTGCCTATCATGTTGCATATTAGCACTGCTGGCAGCCATGGTCTCTAGTATTTCCAGAGCCTCTTCTGGACTCTTCAAATCAAAAGCTCCTCCACATGCAGCATCCATCATCTGTCTTGCATTCGGATCCAGCCCATTATAGAAAGTTTGAGCCAGCAACCAATTGGGCAAAGAATGATGAGGACATTTTCTGAGTAGCTCTTTGAACCTCTCCCAAGCATCATACAAAGTTTCTGAATCTAGTTGCACAAATGAGGTAATTTCACTCCTCAACTTTGCTGACCTCGATGCTGGAAAATATTTCTGCACAAACTTGGACTCCAAATCATCCCATGTTGAGATACTACCCTGTTGCTGTGACTGAAGCCAACTTCTAGCTTTATCCTTCAATGAGAAAGGAAAAAGTCTCAATCTAATAGCATCATCAGTAGCTCCATTGAGCTTCATTGTATCACAAATTTGCAGGAAATTCTCCAAATGATGATTGGGATCCTCCTGAGCTCCTCCACCAAACTGGCTCTGATGCATCAAATGAACAAGTGAAGGCTTGATTTCAAAGTTGTTAGCCTGCACAGGAGGTCTCACAATAGAACCCCGAACACCTTCAGTATTGGGCTTGGAATAATCCCTCAATGTTCGCCTAGCAGGTGGCTTGGCCATGACTGTTTCAGCTTCAACTACCTGTTGTTGCAACCGTGCTTGTTCCCTTTCTTGCTTCCTACGTTGCTTGGCTGCTTTCCGATTACTCTTAGCTGTCTTTTCAATTTCAGGATCAAACAGCAAGGAATTCCTGTCTACAGTACCTCGCATACACAACTCAAAAGAAAATCAGTGCACACTGACAATATATAAAAAAGATAAAAATAAAATTGCAACACTAACAGAAAATAAAATACTCAAATCGAGATTTCCTTGGAACAACTAATATTAACAAAAATCATTCCCCGGCAACGGCGCCAAAACTTGTTAAGCAAAATTGGCAAGTGCACCAAATCGCTAATTGTAGTATAAAATTATCGTCCTCAGGGAATGAATTGTTAACTACTAATGTACCAAATCAACTTCGTTTGAGTTACCGAAACGTTTGAGATTGGCTTTCACCAATGAACAAGAAAAGAAACTTAACAAGAAAAGGGAAAATATTTTTGGTGTTTTTCAAATGAGAAAATTAAGCAAAAGAAGAATTGGGTTTTAACAATCAAGAAGAAATTGTTAGAGGATCGATTTCCCTGCCTTTCCTACTTGTTCAATCCTGGAAATTAACTTGAACAGTTTATCCAATTTCAAGAAACGGAGCTTTGTAATTTATCCCCTAATCCCTTAGGTGAATAAACCTTTCTGTCTAGATTACTAATTCAATTCCTTGAGTATTAGATAATTAGCAGAAGCATTAAGAAAAAAATTCCACTCAAAAACGTTAATCTGATTGTGTTCTTATTCCTAAGCAACACGCGCAAATCGTTTATTCACAACAGCAACTATGAATCCGAATTTCCCAATTGCATAATTCATACAGTAGATAAACATGAAAACAGTGAATAAACCCTTGAAATTAAATAAACCAAAACAAGTCATTATCCAGAATCAAAACAAATTATCTAGGCAGTTCCATCTACCTCTAACAAAAGAAAATTAGCTAGACATGATAGAAATAGAACAAACAGATGATGAAGATGAAGGCAAGGTAGTCATCATGAGTCTCCACTTGAAAGCTTCAACTTCTTTGATTGCTCCTTTTTTTCTCCTCCAGACTGTATATTTTTTCCTCTCTGTCTGTCTTTTTTTCGTATATCCAAAAACTTCTGCCTCTCTGCCTCTGCACGATGATTCTTATTTTTTTTCCGCATTGTAACGGCCACGCTCAAGCGTGGCATTCCTGGCGCTTTGGCGTGCCTGGCGCTTGAGCGTGGATCAGCCCACGCTTGAGCGTGGCTGGCCTGATCCAAAAACGCTCCAAATTGCCCACCTGCTCATTAACACACCATAAAACCAGCATAAAAACTAATAAAAGCAAAAATAAAACTAATTACGAAATTAATAAAATTAAAGCAGAAAATTAACCTACAACTAATAAAAACTAATCAAAAACTAACTAAAATTAACAACCTATTAACTACAAATTAAGATTCATCACTTTCAATACGTGTTCTGGTTTGTTATGGTACCTAATGGGGTATAGTACAACCATTTATTGAATTTTGATTTCGTGATAATTGTTTAAAGTGGGTGGCTAACCAGTATAGCATCTCCAACCGGAGTTCTGCATGGGTTACTTAACAATAAAATACTATTTTGATTTGCCACAATTAATTTTGGGTTGCTTAAAATTAGAGAGAGTTGCTTATATAAGCAATCATTTCTTATAGGTTGCATAACGTTTGTATGTGTAAATGTAGGAGAGAGGGAATATGAAATGTTGAAGAGAGAGGGAGAATATTTATGAGTTAAGTAACTTGTTGATAAAAACTCTCATTGGAGTGAAAATTGATTGGGTTACTTAAAATTGAGCTGACCCACTCAAAGGGATAGAATTAATTGCTTATATGAAGATGCTCTAAGGACATTGTTTAAGAAATTCAAATAAGATAATTATTTATTGAAAAATTAAGTATATTTCTTTTCAATGTATTGATTATATAACTTTCTATAAAATCTTACTTTTTTTTTAGATTCCTTAAATAATGCCCATACTCATTAGCATTTGTGTTACCTTTTACACATCCAACTTCTTTTAAAATCATTTACTTTTACAAATCTAGCATCTTTTTTAGGGTTTTTGATGGGATCGATGCAGTCATTGAATTGGCTTGCATTGAGATTTTAACTTCAATTCCATGCAACAAAAAGGAAAAAACTTAGTACACTTTTCTACCAACTGTTCCTATTGTTCCCAACTGAAAATATAGCCTAATTATTGCAGTCTATCTCAAAAAATCAAGAAATGATAATTTTTTAAAAATTAAGCACATCAATTCTTGATATTTTAAATACAAGATTAAAATAGTACGTACTGTCATTGTAAAAAGTTTTATATTGACATCCAATAATATTTTGATATGTGTGTTTTTATTTTAATAATTAAGATAGATAAATAACAATAATAATGATTTGTCAAGATATTATTGAATGTTTGTGTAAAACCCTTTTACATTGACGACACATTGAAATTAAACTCTTAAATATATGAATTCTCAATTAAATTTTTTTTTTAACTTTAAATCCCGTATGTTTTGAGAAAGACCCAAAGTCCCTCAAATTTTTCAAATAGAACAGTTTGATCCCTAAAAAAATAAAGGATAATTTGATTTCCCAAATTTTATAACGAGGGACGTTCTGGTCCCCTCATTTTGAAATTTGAAAAATCAAATTATCTTTTTTTTTTCAGGGACCAGACTATCCTATTTTAAAAATTTGAGTACCTTGGGTCTTCACTCGTATGTTTTTCTCTACATTGCGTGGGGACCCTAAGCCAGGTTAGGGTTTTACTTAATTTGGGTGTGCGCGTGGGGATTGGTAAAGTGTAAAAGCATAAAGTATTTTACACTATTTTTTTATTTTTTTTGAATTTATGATTAGATGATGTTATAAGAAAAATAAAAAATAGAATAAAAAATCTACTATATTTTGAAAGAGATAAATAAATAAAAATTGCTATATCGTCACTATAATCACCCGGTTAAAAGAACGAAAAGGTAAATGGAAATTTTTATTTTCATTTTTGAAGAGAAAAGGTAAATGGAAATATAAAAACTAAAAAGCATAAAAAGAGAAGAAAGCGAAGAGGAAGAGAATCCAAATAAAATCATCCATTCCAAATCCATCTATCTATGGCGACGGCGGATTCTCCGAACAATGATTCCGACGCTGTCAGTCAGCCTCCCAGCCAGAGCCAGAGCCTTGTCCCTGCTACTCCTGCCGTCTGCCTTCTCCGCTTCGCCGGAGACTCTGTCGGAGGCGCTTTCATGGGTTCCGTCTTTGGATATGGTCCTGCTCTCTCTCTCTCTCTTACTCCACTTCTCAAATCCTTCTTTCTGAGGTTTCTTAATTACGCCTTATTTTATTTCATTTTTCATGAAATTAGCTTCATCATTTATTGATTAGGTTTATTCATTATCTTGATTGTTTTGGCCATGCTTCTAGTGTTTATGTTGATAGAGTGTGTGTGAGGTTTTGTTGTGAATGGATACACTCACGAAATGCTTCAATTGCTGGTTTTTGTTCCTATCCATGAAATCGAACTGGAGAACTGAAAATGCTTCCTCTTCTTAGTTTTTGATTTTTGAATTGTTGATTGGTTGGACTGTTTTAGCAATCAGATGTACGTGTGTGTTTGGAAAATTGGAACTTTAGAGTAGAATCGCGTTGAGTCAGAAGCTACCCAGAGTAGCTTTCAAGTCCAAAACGTGTGTCCACCTGTTTTAAACGCTATTTCAAACACAGCTGTAGTTAGTTTGTTTTGCCAGTGAGTTTGATGTGATTGAGAACAAGGAAATGAGTTTGGCCTCACTTTACAGGAACAAGTGTTAGGTTATATTCAATGACATGGAGTTCTTAAATTCAATTGCTTCATTTTCTGACTGATAAGTTGTGTTCAATGTGCAACTAACTATTAAAAAATAGAAAATAAAAGAAGCTAGTAGTGAGTTGAGAAGTTTGACTTTGGATAGTTTAATAGTCCTTCTTTTTTGGCTTAATGATGCTTGTAATGGGTATGTTTCAGGTGCTGGATTGTTTAAGAAGAAAGGCTTTAAAGGTTCTTTTGTAGAAGCAGGGTCTTATGCTAAGGTACATTAGAGATCTCTGGCTTTTCTATCTGGCTGTTTTGCATTGTCTACTGTCTACTGAGTTGGTATTTATATCATATGTTCCTTATTTTTCAAGTTAGCTCATAAATAATCTCTTTGTATCTTTACCTCTTTAGACATTTGCAGTTTTGTCTGGAGTTCATAGTTTGGTTGTTTGCATCTTGAAAAGACTTCGCGGAAAGGATGATGGTATAAAATATTTAGCTATAAAATGGTACTTTTACTTTTTTAGGGTTTTTCTTCCACTCATAATGTGATTACTTTTACTCACATCTGCAGTCATTAATGCGGGGGTAGCTGGATGTTGTACTGGTCTTGCTCTAAGTTTTCCAGGTAGCAAATTTATTACCATAAATTGATGAATTTACCCTTTCTTTGAAACTTGTCCCACCTTATTGGACTCATAAGATAGAAGGAAAAAGGGTATGTCATTTTGGCTATTCTATATAATCGTTCTCATAACATATGCATTTATGTATTTCATTCATGATATCTCTTTAAAAACATACGTGTTTTTTGTTATTATGATTAACCTTCTAGGATTCAACAGGTGCACCACAAGCTCTTCTGCAGAGCTGCCTCACTTTTGGGGCATTTTCTTTTATTATGGAAGGGCTAAACAAGCAGCAGCCAGCACTTGCATTTCCCATTTCCAGGAAATCAAATGTGCAATACAATACACGTCCTCCCTTGGCGCTCCCTCTTCAACTCCCTCTTCCAGATGAATTGAAAGGAGCCTTCTCCTTTTTCTGTGAGTCTTTGAAAAAACGCAACAAGGGAAGTCATCCTACATCTCAATGAGGAATCAGGGCATCATGCTTTCTAGCATCATGTAGATACGTTATGCACGCCTTTATTTTAGGTCTTTTGTAGCATTTGCCAACATTTCTTTTTGAGGAACGTGAGGGTAACGACGCATTGTGCCAAGGACATGGGTTGTTTACATGTTAGTGATGCTGAGTTCTAAATATCGTCTTTACTCGTGTACTATCCAAAACACATTAGGATGAACTATGAAGTGGCAGCGATTTCAGGTTGAAAGGCAAACTCTGCATAATTCAACCAAACATTTAACTTTACTCTTTGAACTACATATTCATGTGGAAAATTTTAAAATGAAACTAAATCCCGGTTTCTATACCTGCATTGCTGGAAGTTTCTGGTAAACTCCCACTGCGTATTACCGTATGCAATTCATTTAGAATATACTCGCTACGGTTTGATCTGGGTCGTAAGTGAATACATTCGAAGAACATTTATTTAAGTATTTGGTGTTCCTATGTGCTATGCAGCACGAGACACTAACTATACATTTATAGGGAACGACTCACGACAGCCCGTTACTATAAAACTTGGTATGAATCCAACTTGCTCATACACTTTAAATGTAGATAATTATTGAATTGTTGAATATGAAATCTAATTATCAACTCCATGCATTCGACAAGTAACTACGCTGAAGTTAAAAAACAACGTAAGTTGAATCATATATAAATTCTCCCACTTAACTGTGTCCAGCTATAAACTCCCAGCTTCTCCAAGTAATATGTTAATTGTGTTTTTTGGTCTTAGTGTAGCAGCCTAGCAGGTGTTCATGCACTACATTAGCAAATGGTAAAATGATACAATGAAGTTGCCATCATGTCTAAAAGAGTTATTCGAAGTCAAATTATTAACTTATATCAGAAATTCGAAAAAATTGAATTGAATTCGGATGCAATACAATAAACATTTCCAATATTAAATTAAATAGACTCAGTTAAACGAGTCAAATTGTGGGTTAATAGATTGATTTATCGGAGTTATATAATGATTTTATAATTGTCAAAAAAAAAAAAATATATATATATATATATATATATATATATATATATATAATGCTTTTATAACATTATTATATTATTATATACCACTCAAACATTGTACAAATTGTTGATATGGCTACATCTTTTTTTGGGTGGAATTATCCAATATTTTGGGTGGAATGATATGGTTATATTATATCTGAGTGAATGTGATAGTAACTTAAATTTCTCTTCCTGTTAGACTCATACAATTACCAACAGTTTATGCCCAATTCTTTGGGCTTTCCATACCCGCAAGGCCGCGCAACGCAAGCAATTGAAAAGAACCAGGAAAAAAAAAAGAGAGGAACTAAACGTGCGTTTTAGTGAGAATAAGGGGTTTTGTTCAATCTTGAATCTTGATCGTCTTCTTCCCCGTGGCTCTGGTAGGGTACCGCAAACCGCAAGCAGAAGCAGCTATTGAAACTGTAACTGTACATCTTCTAAGCCTATTTTTTCATTCACAATGAACCATTATAGTGGATTTATGTTACTTTGTGGTGTTTCACTTTTCATTGATTTTTGGTTTGCCTTTTGGGATTGGGATTTTGAGCTCTGAGAAGGCGATTATAATAACCCTATAATTCTGGAAAGCATCGATCTTTATCAATTTTGATTTGTAATATGTTTTTTTGGGAATAGGGTTTAAATGGCTACTGTGAGGAATCTGAAGATCAAGACAAGTACATGCAAACGCATAGTGAAGGAGCTGCATTCTTATGAGAAGGAAGTTGAGAGAGAAGCTGCAAAAACTGCTGACATGAAGGACAAAGGAGCTGACCCTTATGATCTCAAGCAGCAGGTATCACAAACACATGTTATTCATATGAATGAAAGTACCTTCAACTTTTCTGTATAGGCTATGGTCTTTGTTAGGTCTCATTATGTTGAGGGTCACTAATCCCTTTTGATCAAATCAAACCATGTGCTTACTAAGGGGTTGCTATTGGTACTGTTGGTGAAATGTTGATTATTAGCAAATGGTAACAGTGTAATGCCTGCTTACTAGAGGTATAGATTGAAGTCCTTATTTGTTTGAAGGGTACAAAGAGCTACTGTACAGTTGGCATCTTAATACTTAGGATGGATCTTTCACCATTTTTAGTAAGGCTGTGCCTGTGCCTCTGCAACTGCATTGTATAACTTGGGAAATCACTATGGTCAGAGATGATAGGGTATTCTGCTATTGGAGATTTTCTTTTCTCTATAAATAAATATTTGTAAATTTTATTTATCTGATTACCTGACCTGATTTGGACAGGAAAATGTGCTGGCTGAGTCTAGGATGATGATTCCCGACTGTCGCAAGCGCCTGGAGACCTCTTTGGTAGACTTAAAAGGAATATTGGTACTGTATATTTCATGTTGTTGTGGTTACTGTATATCTCAGTTTTCTGCTGTTTTTCCATGTAATAAGCATTTTTAACTGCATTGGCATGCTCAGCGTTTGATGCTTTGGCTTTAAAATAAAATCACTTAGCTGACTTTGTATCCTTAATTAGTCCAACGGATCATGGTGCCTATTAATTATCTTGTGTATTATAATTTATAAGCAAGGGATTGGTCATTAGTAGGAATACGGTTAGTCAGTGATCCTGACCCTGCTAGTTCAAGGGTTGGGGCAAACTTAGTGTCTCACAGTATTACTCTGCTCTGTCTGGGATGAGATGACTGTCCAGTCCATGCTACATTTTCTCAATTTGATTCCTTATACTTTCTTTATTTCACTTAACCTCATCTAATTACAATCTTAGTATGGAAATGACAGAGTCATTTTATTGGTTGAGGATTGAGGCGTCTAACAAAAGAAAAATTATTTTGGTGCTTTATCTGCCTGACACTGGCACTTGTACGACACGACGAGCCACATCTAATTAAACATTTTTTTGCCTCCCATATAGCTACAATATTGTGAACAATGGATCTTTTTTCTTAAATTTTCAATTTTATGTACATAGTTACCATGTCATGTTTGTATCCTACAATTTTTAGAGTCCGGCGTGTCCTCTGTGTCCGTGTCCATGTCGTGTTTATGTGCTTCATATGAGGTTTCGGTCTATATCTTTGAGGTATTTTCCCTGATTTAAAAATCAGAATAACAAAATTAATTTGCAGCATTTGCTTCACATTGGATCAGTAGATCATGCTTCAATGTTATGTGGGAATGTTTTTTCCGCTTTCAGGCTGAGTTGGAGGAGTGCAATGAGAAGGAAGGTCCTGAAATTGAGGAAGCTCGAAACACCATTGCAGAAGTTGAAAGAGTATTTGAAACAACTGAAGCTTAGGACGGTAGTTTCATTAATGCTTTCGATGGAGGATATGTCACAAACAATCATCATACATTCTTCTCGTTGCATGCCCCGTCCCCCTCACTTCATGCCCTGATTGGTTATGACACTTGTCTGATAAGATTTAATCTACCTTTGTTATATGCTTCTGTAGAACATATGAATATGATGCTGGTTTACTTTTCTAAACTTAATTGCATTGTGTAATCTAATGAAAGTCTTTAAAACTAATTTTTTCTGTTATGCATCGGATGAGAGTTAAAACTGTCAGAATTTTGCCTTACTAAATGGGGTTAGCTACATGAATCAAACAATGACAAAATACTCTATAGTTTCCAGCAAAAGAATTTTAATTTCTTCTAATTCAAAAATTTAAAAGGTAAAAATAATGGAAATTATTCATCTAATTCATAAACTCCAATTTACATTACAAGGAATTGTAACATTCTTCTCTTCATTTTAGTCTCCAAATCAGCCAATGAATGTGACATTAAATAAACTCAAAAATCATGACTAACTGAACTTTCAGAACTCCATTGTCTTGCTTTTTCAAACCCGTTGGCATAGTTCTCAAAGTCATCAATTGTTTGGTCAATCTCTTCTTGCGTATTCATCACAAAGGGTCCAAATTGCACTACAGGTTCACCCAGTGGTTCACCTCCAACCAAAATGAACCTAAGGAGCTTTGAAGATTTGTTCCATGCCTCCAGGCCATCCCCAGAACCAAGAAGAAGAATATGGTGAGGGGTTACTGGCTGAGTTTTTTGGTTACCAAAAACACCTTCTCCTTCCAATATATAAACAAAAGCATTCCAAGATTTTGGTATAGGTTGTTGTAAGTGTGCTCCTGGTTTAAGAGAGAAGTCCAAGTACATGGTTGGTGTCCTTGTGTAGATGGGAGACTTTATCCCAAGAGCTTCCCCTGCTATAACTCTAACCTTGATACCATCTTTCATAGTTTCTACTATGTCCTTGCTCAACATTTCTTGATACTTTGGTTCAATCCTAAGATAACACAGTACAAAGACAGTTTAAACCAAAGTTTAGTTTAAGAAACTCTTGTACCCATTTAACGTAAAATTCAAGATAGATGATGATGAATTCTTAAAGGATAACAAGTACTTCCAAGGCACTAGTGAAAAAGTTAGTGTCATTTATTTTTAGTACATTGATAAAGTGTATTTGTGGGGGGTCACATAAAACCAGACAAATTTTGAAAGTAGCAACGGCAACATGTTGCCCTTATTATTGAAGTTTCCACTTTCCATCATCATCATGGGATATATGGGTGAGAATCAGATTGTTTGTGCCGGCCATTTCATTTCAGACCCTTCCTCAAACTTGCATCATTTTAGTGCTCTATTCAAAAGCACTTCTAGGAAATGGTCCATGATGGGGAATCATGAGATAGAGTCACTTGTGAAAGTGTGGAAGGCATATTTTAATTCAAAATGTTTAAAATATATTTGACTTTTTTTTTAAAGAATGAAATTCCTTTTTGTCTCATTGTCTTTTTTTATTGTAAGCATAAACTCTTCAGATGATCCTCCAAACAAACTAATGATGATCTTCAGTGATGCCAAAAATAAATCATCTAATCTTTGGCCAGGGCCAAGGCCAAGGTTGTAATTTGAGAATTTCTCGAGGGAAAGGATTAGTTTTAAATAAAAAAAAAATATTTTTAATATATGTTATTTTATTTTATTTTATTTTAAATTCTTTAACATATTCCCTAACAATATATATTGTACACTTAAATTCTATGCGAGGTTGATGGTTACTCTCATCTTATCCTTATAGTCTTATTTGAAGAAATTTTTATTAAAATTAAAATACTTATAAAGATGCCCCTTGAGACATAAAGATGAATTAGGTAAGAATTTTATCGAAGGAAAGGTACTTGACACTTACATTTTATGTTGGGAAGCGAGGTTGATCCACAACTGCAGACCCTTTTGGGTTCCTTGAGCCGCAGGCATTTCTGAGTGAACTATCCCTCTCCCTGCAGTCATCCACTGCAAGTCACCAGTTTCTATTGTTCCCTTATGTCCTTCGAAGTCTTCATGTGTTATAGCTCCCTGATCGAGTTACACAAACAAATATGCACTCATGTGAGGTTAGCACAAATGTACAAGCATATGTGACGTACACAACTTTAGGTACACTCAAGCTGGTAGTTGGCATTCTAGAAAAATAAATAAGGCATCAACATGTGGGGTTACCCTTGTCTTTTTTGCTTATGTAACCAGCTACTATTGGGCAATCAAGACAGTGTTTGATTGTTGTGTGGCACCATTTAAAATGACTAATTTGGTAACGAATCATTAATTTGTGACTTGTATGTTGCCATGCTACCAAATATTTACGCTATGTTTGGATGGATGGGATGGAGTGATTAGTAATGGAGCGAATCGGTGAAAATATATTAACACATTAATTGTTTGAGAATTCCTTGAGTATTGGAGTGAAATGGTTGACAATGGTAACCTAAACCACTCCATCCTATACAAACCCTCTCATTTTCATATCCTCTAAATTAGGGGGTTTGAGATCTTTCTCCATCCACTCGTTAAACTTTCAAACAATAAGGTAATATGCTTTTATCTTTCCACTCCACTCCATTACTAATCACTTCATTATTAACCACTTCACTCAATCTATTTCAAAACTCCTAAACATAGTCATGGTTTGCCTAGGTGTTCAAATATCATTGTGGTTAATCAAATATTTCTGCGTGTGTGGCATTAATCAAAATGAAATAACTTATAAATAGGTTTCTCAAATGTTTGCAAACAATTTTATAATCGATGAGCAGGAAAGGAAGGCAATGAGGTCAAAGAATAAAAAATTTGCTGTACCTGCAACATGTATGTGACCGTTTCAAAGCCTGTTAATATAAAACACCACAAAGGAGCAGGGAGTCAGAAGAATCAGCAGAGCATGTTCTTGAAGAACAAACAGAAATGACATAGAAAGTCAAATTGGCAAACCTCTATGTGGATGATCAGGAAATCCAGCAGGAGCACTGACTGCAATATTTCAAAGTTTCACAGCACATTATTAGAAAAAAGAATGAGATTGACCCTCATTTTTTTTAATTGAAGTTTGAAAAAAAAAAAAAAGAACAAAATTCAAATATACCAACCTGAGAATTCATCCAAGACAAGGAAAGGATCAAAGTACTTGAGCTCAAATCTGAACAAACACATAATATAAACCAATCAATCCAAAAAGCTCAATTCTGAAATGAGTTCCAACTTCCACACACACACACACACATATATGTATAATAAGAAAATATGCCATTTTGTCTTACCTTCCTATGCTTCTTCTGACAACAGCCCCAACACCTTCACGTTGAGGTCTGGCCAAGAACTTTCTGGCTACAAGACGAGGTTGTTTAAGATGGCTAGTGCAAATCTCTTGTTCTGGCATTTGTGAAACAGTTGCAAAAACAAAAATTATGGTTTGATGAAAATGTGAGGAGCAAGACAAAGATAGTTGAAAGTATATATAGGGAAGGTGGGGTGAGAGTTTCAGTGTTGAAGGTCAAACTCAAAACGTAGGAGTAAGGTTTTGGCTGCCAAAATAAGACTCAAATAGTTTGCTTGAGCTCAAGGCTTTTTGCTTCTTTCTTTATTCCTTGTGTTCTATGAACGTCAGCATAACGCACTCATGATGTGTGGTTCTCATGAGAACATAACACCATTACATGGCTTCCACCTGTCATAATGAATTTAGTGGTTTTTTATTCCAAGTTAAAGCTCACAAAATAGAACAAAATATCTTTGATCCTAGCTAGACTTATGGATATGCATCATTTCGAATCACCCACTTTTTGCAATCGGTTAATTAACGTATTGACTTGTTTTAACAACTAATTTGTCCCTTGATCATCATCATTTTGTTCAAAAAAATTCAAAAGATAATATGAGTTGGATTGGTAAATGAATTGAGCTTAGAATATCTTTAATGATGCAAATTCTGTACGTTTGCTTAATTTTCATTTTATAGCTTTCATCATACCACATCATTTTTATTTTATTCAACTTTAAGCACCTTTTAAATTTTCAATGGTATCACTCTAAAAAGTTAGTATATGATTTTATAAAAATCGGATATATCTGTAAACAACGATACTTAATAACAGCTAATTGATTCTTATTTCTTGAGCAGCTTTCATGTTTTTTTTTTATAATAGGCAAATTGTTAGGGGAGGGGGATTTGTTAGTGGCAAGGATTAAGCCCTACACTTCCTACTTAAAACTCCTTCATGTCCACGTCCATCCCAACTGAGCTATCCTTTGGGGATTGATTTGAAGTTGATAAAGGTTCAATGCTCATAGTAGACATTCTCAATTAGAGTGTATTTGGATTACCCGTAAAAATAATTATTGATATAATCAATTTATGTTTGAATATATTTTTATAAGACGATTTCAAAACAATCCGTTTCATTTGGATTGTTTAAAATAAATCGTTTTTATATAATAAATTAGTTTAATTTATATGTATTATTAGTGTAAAGTTTTTTACACTATTAATTAATCAGAAATCATTGTATGAGTGACTTTTAAGATAGTTAAAATAAAAGTTAAACATTTTAACTTATGTGGCAATTTCTAATTAAATGACCGTGTAATTTTTTTAAAACTCACAGTGCTTACCAATTAAATCCATAATAAATAATACATAAATACATGAAATTTATTGTATTAATATTGATAATATTTATTTGATAGTTGATTTTTACATAAATAAAATAAAATAAAAGTTTTATATTAAAATATTTAAATAACTTATTAAATAATAGTGAGACCTTTAAATTATCCCGAAATTGTTTTCGAGTAACAAATTGTTTTTATATTTTAAGGATTTACTTTAATTTATACATATTATTAGTGTAAAAAATTTATACATTATCAGGCAATCATAAATTGACATGTCATAACAAATATTTGACTCTTATCATAATTATTTTAAAAATCACATCTAATATGATTTATGATTGGTTGTCAGTGTTTACATCGATAGTATATCAAAATTAAACTCATATTTTAAACTAATATTTCAAATATATCAAACTACAGTAAAAAAAAATTGTTTTTCTAATAATCACTTTTTTTCTTATGGGAAAAAAAATATGAACCAAGCACATTCTTGCTATACTTGTTTGTATTAAAGGATGCCACTTTTCTTAGAAAAACACATTATTATTTAAGTTTTAACTTAATTTGTTCCCAATATTTATACCAAATCACTAAAAATTTACATACAATTATCACTTGTTAGAGGGATGCTTTCTGAAGTGATGTTGCTTGAAACAACTTCATTATTGTGATATAACGATCATCACAGATAATATCTGAGTCACATCTTTCATCATCATTAGTTCAGCAGCTCATCAAGAGTTGAAAAATGCTTCTATGAATAATATGGCAACAACGAGTTTGGATCAAAACCACAATTTGAGGTCACTGACTAGGGAAATTCCAATCACCACCTTCAAGGATGCTTCCAATGAAGGTTAACTACAACAACAAAATGAAGAAACAGATAGAAAATGTTGAATAAATTTGGCGTGTATCTTTCATGATGAGAAACACGGTCTACACGTTCCGTCACGCAACCACTACTTTACTACGCAAAAGTTGATTTTTTTTTTTTTTTTTTTTTATAAATCACCGTAGTGAAGGTTTTTGACCTCCTCAATAACATCTTGGTATTTTTCCAAACTTCGGCTCTGGTTATGGGACTAATCTTTAGTTAACTGCTTGGAATAAGAAATAGTTTTGATTTTCGCAACCTACCAACAAAAGTCTCTATCAACATGATACACAAATGTTTATTTTATTCTGATAAATTTTTTTTTTGGTACCCTGTTTTATTCTAATATTATTTGTGCATAAAGTTTTATTCAGAAACTCATTCTGAAGACAGCTGAGTCAAGAGACTATGGGAGGTATGTTCCCACCGACTCAACGTGCCACTTTAATCCCTTGCTAGTTATTATTATCCACCGAAAACTTTTTTTCCTAATTTTTTTCAAATTGTAGTATATTGATTTTGGGTTTAAATTTGATCATTTATAGTATAAAGTATTTTATATTACTATCATTTAATGATGTATTGACTTTCTAAACTATTTAATAATATAATTGATGATGTTTTCTAATAAGAACTCATTCTTGTTTTTAAATCTTATTAAGCAACATTGCTCTAATACGTTTGACATAATAGCTCCACGTTTACACAACAAACCAACAACTTCTCAATTAATTAATAATAATCGCATTTAACTATTAATTACATTATAATTAATTTAATACGACCCTTTCTATAAAATAAATGCCAGTCCGATTGAATGACATCGTTAGGCATAAGCATGACGCATCGAAAAAGATGGCTCCAATTGAAAAGGGCTGCGAAAGAGATAGCTTTTTAATTTTAATTAGAGTTTAATTGGTATGTATTGTTAATGTAAAGTTTTTACACTGTCAATCAACAAATCATGAAATAAATGACTTTTAAAGTAATTTGGATAAAATCAAAGATTTTCAATGACGGAAAATTTATTATTGGTTGACGGTATAATTTTTTTTTTTATACTAACAGTATATATCAATTAAATTCTTTTAATTATCCGCTCCTTTTTCTAAATTGATATAGTAATGGAATAACTATAATTAATTATACACAAATTACACTTTTTGAGTTTTTTCTACTTTAAAACGCTGACATCATCATATATCAACTTACTTTTCAGGGTTTTATTATTACAAATGTCCGGAAATTTTTTTTTTTAGGCAAAATGTCCGGAAGTTATAATAGAGAATAGAGAATTTAACTAAAAAGGATAACTTTTTATTGGAAAGCAGTAGGTTTAAATAAGTTTTTAGTCCCTTCAAAGTTCATCAATTTTTATTTTAGTCCTTGTAAAAGAAATTTAGAATTTCGTCCCTGTAATTTCAAAAGTTTTATAAATAGTCCCTACTGTTATTTCTGAGTACTAGAAATCATATCAGATGAAAAAATATGTCAATTTTAACCCTGACAATCTAATGTATGGATTTTTTTTATATTTTTTGGCCAAATTTTGAGGCAAGCCGGATAAGAAAAAGAAATTACATCGATACCTCTGAGTACTAGATATCATAAAAATGAAGAAATTTTGCAATTTTAACCATGTGGTCCCTAATATATGATTTTGTTTCTATTTCCTGGCCAAATTTCATAGCAATTCAGATAGTAAAATGAAATTACTTTCGGTAACCTTGAGTACTAGATAATGGAAAAAGATGGCGGCATGAATTATTTACAAAAAAATTTGAGATTACAGGGATGAAATCCTAAGAATTTTTTTACAGTGACTAAAACCGAAATTGATGAACTTTGCAGGGACTAAAAACTTATTTAAACCAAAGTAGTATATTTAGATTTTTGGATATTGAAAAGTGTTATCTTGACATTTTTAATACAAATTTGTTATTTTTTTCATCACTTAACCAATGTTTTTTTTGTGCTTTCACTTTACCAATGTTATTGGACATTAATTAGCGAAGTTCTCTAAATTAACAGTGTTCATGATTTTTAAAATAATTATCTAGTGTTGGCTGTTACAATATGAATGTTGCATTGATTAATAACAAATGTTATCAATGTCCTAAAAGTGTTTGTTAAAGAATTAAAAAAATTAAATAGTCCTTAATCTGTTGAAAATGAGTCTTGTTAAGTACACAGATAATAAAGAATAAAAATTTTAAGCCGATGTGAAGATCTCGTTGGTAGGTAATCTGTAAGTACATCTGTAAGCGCCCTTTGAGACTTGAGGCCTGCCCTGGCCCTGATGAACCCTGGGGACTCAACCAACCTAAATTTTTTTTTTAAAAAATTTAAGTTTTTATTAAAAAATAGTGAATTTAATGTGTTAAAAATTCAAAAATTATAGTTTTGAATAAAAAATTTTAAATTTTGTTCAAAAATAAATAAATAAATAATTCTCAATCTTTTGATTCTTTAATGGTTAGTATTTGCCTTTTGAAAAATATCCTTTAATTCGTGATATTATTTTTACAAAATATGTTTTTAACCCTCTTGAAAAAGTTTTATCCAAAAAATATTTCTTCTTTGCTTCCATCGCTGATGATTTATTAACCAGCTACGAGTGGTCAACAAAATGTCAATAAAGTGAATAAACACATCAGGAATGAAATATCAGTTAAGGTATTAAACCATGCATACACTTGCTAAATGAAATAGGCTAAGAGATTTTTCATAGTTTTTCTTGATTGTTTTTAAGGGTGTGAAAAAGATTTTTCATTGTTCACGCATGCATGGAGTGAAATTGATAAAGTATTAATTTGATCGACTTTAATTTTTGATTGAGATTTTGGCATTTATTATTTATTATTTATTAACAACTTATGTTATAAATTTGACTGTAGTAATAATTACCACAAAGGTTAAATTCATTTTAATATTGTGGCAACTTGCAATACTTGATGTATTAAATTGATATGTATGTTTTTATTTTAATAACTAAAAGAGAAACAACAATATTGCTAATTTGTCAAGACTTTCTTCTAATAATGTATTTATTTTCCTCCTTTTGGTGGCTTTAACATTCTTTTGCAATCATTGTTTTTCTTTATTTCTTCTCCTTTTGGGCTACAGCCTACCACATCTTCTTTGAAGGCAGTCCCCTTCCAATGTTTTTCTAGATTTTGTTGCTTATCTCTATTTCTTCATTCACTACAGTTTATGATAGATCCAAAATTTATTTTGTTAATTTATTATACCAAAGTTGCTAAAGAGTTGAATTTGCATATATTTCATGCATAATCAATCTTTCAGTTTGAGCCAAAGCTAAATAATGTACTGTACTAGTGGTGAAACTGTGCAAGTCAGGTCTCCAATCTTTTGTATGGCTTCTGTCGATGCCCTTCAAAGAAAGATATGAAAGTTAATGGCAGTAACTGACAACACTCAACTTTTAAAATGTTATCTCATAAATTAAAGGAGACCATTCCTCCTCCATGTTTCTTCTGAGCATATCAAAGATATCACATAATCTTGGATTTTATTTTTTCGGTTTAAGTATCTTTTATTCAAGTTTGATGTTAAGATTGTTAGAAAATAATTAATTAAATTATTATGTGTAACTCATGTGAAATAATGTTTTGTTTTGGGTCTATATGTACATTAATGAAACTAAAAGGACTTATTGGTTAATATGAGAAGTTAAAAAACTGCTTATAACTAATGATAACTTGATGAGAGTTATCACTTTATGTATCAAGAGGGTTCTGTCTCTCCCTAGAAGGTTCTTTCTGCCATTACTATTGAGAAGAAAGTAAACGGAAGATATTGATTGGGATAAGCAGGAGATTTTATCTTGCAACTTGATCGTGGATCAAGGTAAGTACCGTTATGTGAGAATCATAGATTCTAAGATCCTTATGATGAGTACGATAATTTTCTATTATCGAGAACCCTAGAGAACTAATGAACTATAACTTAAAAAGATTCCTTAATCATTAAAAATTGTAAAAAAAAAAAAAGGAAAAAGACAAGCTATTATATGTGCTGCAAATAAATATAACATAAACACAAAACAGTTGCTGAAATATTTGCGCCCTTATGCTAATACCTTACCGTTGGGGGGAAATACTCTTACATTTACGGATGAAAGTCATGATTGATTGCTTGCATATGCTTTTACGAGGAGGAGAACGTGGTTTGTACAATTAGAATTTGGATAACTGAAGAGGAAGGAAAATGGTAATATACTAATATCAGACAATATCCATTTTTGCTCTCTCTCTTTTTTCTTCACTCAGATCAAGCACGTTGAGATATATAAAATTTGATAAAATTGAAATCTCTATTCAAAATTAACGCACCAGTATTAGCTATCAGCATCATGATTGCCCTGCTTGGGATCCAACACTGATGAAAACCGCAAGAGAAGTGGAGGGGAAATATCAAAGACAACAATTGCCTATATGAATCATGAAGCCTGTGCCACCAAAAACAGACTCAAATCAAATTGAAAGTGCTTCTTGGAGGAGTCCCCTTTCTTAGTTGGGTATATGTTACTCAAATCCACAATAATAGTTCATAGAAAAGGAGAAGTTATACTTAATTATCCCACTTGTTTAACATAATCCACAAAGGGCCAATAATTATTGCCCCCAATGCTTTGTTCCTCATTTCCAAATGCAACAATCCAACATGGTCCACGGACCACGGACTCAGACTTTATAATGAGGAACTCAATTATTATAGAGAAAGATAAATAGATTCCCTTACATACCTGTGAACAGTGAAGTGACTGTGGGATTGGAATATTGCATTCACAAGGTATGAAGCATGGTGGGCTTGGATGCGCAACCATACAAGTTACAACTAGGTCAATCTTCATAAGTTTTGAGTATAATTCAGACAAACCTCAATAGAAATTGGAATAACTTGATAATAATATCAGCGATTAATCCAAAAAGATGATGCCAAGTCTTCCACGGCAATGGCTATCCAAATCATGAAAAATAAAAAATAAAACAGCTAAAGATCCACCATGTTAATTTTGTTTTCTATTCAATAAGGCTATCATGCAACTACGTTAATTTCACGTGGGATCAGAATCAGAACATACATTACTAATATTGAAACAGTCAACCTATGGATAAACGGAGGATAATTCTCAGAAAACTTGATCCGGGCCTCAACTTGTTAATCTCATGTCAAATACACACCAACAAATATAGCTTACAACAAAAGATAATAAAGACATAATCTAAAAAGAATTCATAAATATGTACCACTCAGGATTTTGTGTTCACAGAATTAACCGAGGAATAACAGGGGGAAATAGAAGGAAGAATGAACATACATAGCGACAACAAATAAGGGAAAGAATTTGCTCCTTTAAGTAAAAAAATCTGGACCATGCAGTAGTCTGAAGCCAAAAACTTCAAGCATTTGCTCCTTTCCTTTCTTTCTTTTTTACGTTTTCTTTTTGGCAGGAAGTGGGGAGACGCTGTCACTCAAAGCAGAAGAGAAGTTACAAGCACAGCAAGACTGGACAAGAAGAAGCAGGCAATGACCTTTGGCTGTGCATTTCGCGGCGGTTGTCCTCCTGAGTTGGTTCCGGAAGCAGGGCCAGAAGCCGGGGGGACTATCTTGGAAACAGGAGGCAAAGGTGGCTCTGTCACCTCAGATTCTGTCAAAGGTGGGAGCGGAGCCTCGGCTGGAGGCAAGTAGTCTTTGGTGATGAGTCCATAAAGACCACCTGGTTGAACAGCTTGCATGTAAGGAGGCGTATTATTACCTAAATTTAAACACCTGTTTCCTGCATTAAAATGGCAAAGAATTGCATCAGTAATCAGAGGCAAGAGATTTCATGGTACAGTAGAATTTGCTTGCACTTACTTCTGTATCTACTAGCAGTTTTCGGGAAGTCTGTGATGACACCATCAATTTCTGCTCCTTGAATAAATGAGTTGATCTCCATGGTTGGATCTGAGAAGAAATCCCACCCCTGAGATACAAACTCATTGCGGAAAGTTTCTACAAAAACTGAGAGGTTAGACGATTTTAGCTTTGACACAGTATTTGTAGAGCCGGTCACAAAGCCATTATTAAGAGGATATACAGAGTCCTTGTTGACAACCACAGAACCAGCAAAGCGTTTTATATCATCAACAGCTTTATTAACAGCATCACCGACATTTTCGTCCACCTTGTACACAAGCTCATAATTGGTTTTCTCCTTGAAATTGATTAGAACAGAGCTATTAGTGGATTGAATAAAAACTTTTTGGGACCCTGGTTTATCATAACCTGCTTTGCTTAAAGCATCAATGACTTCATTGGTCACACTTAATCCTTGCTTCTCTGCAAGGTAGGCTGCATTCTGATAAGAGAAGAACACAATATAATGTTAATAGAAAATGAAAGAAAACAAACTACAAAGAATTTCAATTACAGTAACAGGCTAGGAACATGCAATTATTATATATCAGATATCACCACAAAACAGAAGCCAGACAATTGTTTCTTCAGCTGAGCCATAGAGTACGAATGTATTCTTGCGAAAATTATTAAGAATTAACGTGGCTGCATTTCAGCCATCAAATACAAATCAAAAGAAAAGAAGGCAAGTAAATCAATTGACATAAATCAGCCAACACATTCATGCTTTCATCTCGTACTAATTAGTATTTCCATGATTTCTTTGGTTGATATAAATCGGGGTACAAAGTCTGAAAAAAAATATTAAATGTGAAAGTTGCAGGAATATGATTTTGGTTTTAAAAGAGAACGGATTTCCCAGGCCAAGGTACAAGTAGAACCTCTGAAATAGTGACAAACAAAATATCGTATATATTTCAAGATAGTCTTTGACATAGTTATACAAAACTTTAGGATGAATGCACAGCAAACAAATATATGTGAAGTAGATTCCATAACATGATAAGAAAAATCATTATAGCCTTAACATTTCCTATTCTTATTTCCTCAGTTATTCCAGTTTTTCAAAGCAACAAGGTGAAATCAGTCAAATGAATTATTCAATAAACCATTCTCATACAGATCTATATGTTCAAATAATAGCTGATAGAATATATCCTACACTGGAAAAATAGGCATGGACGACGCACCTCAATAATGATAACAACGCCTGATAGAGAAGTCTGATTTTTGGTCAAGGACAAGAATTCAGACAATGTTAAAAATGTTCCAGCATTCTTATATGTTGGATTCCTGAACAATCTGTATCTTGCAAAAGGGTTCAATATTGACGCTGCAGGAAAAACAGAGAACAGAAAAGGAGCTGTCAAATTTTTTTTATAACACTTTTTGTGTATTAATAAATAAAAAGAGCATGTAGCAAAGTGTTTGGAAGGAAAAAAAATTGCCATGATAACTTATCAGTGAAACATTGAGTATACTATAAAGTGAAGCGGTGAGGTAATTTCTTCCATGATTCCTAAAATACGATCTGTTTTTTGTGCATCTCTCCCTCTCTCTCGCTACATTAATTTTGGCTTATTTGAAGTATCAGTAAACTACCTCTGACAAGTCTAAATTACCTCCATGAAAAGAGGGAAATGCTGAAGAATATTAGAAATTAGGAATAACTAACAACTATAAAATCATTGTTGACTTACGGCTCAAGGATTTTATATCATTCCACGTCAAGCTGAACGAGAATATGCCACTGCCTCTACGTTTGATCTCAGGGATAGTTGTGGCAAGTTTGCTGAAGCTCGATTGAGCAACTGTCGTACTCTCTAAAAGATCAATGGAGCTTAAGCAAAATGGTATTCCATCCTTTGAAATTTGAACAGGACAGTCAAGAACATCCACACCATCTGATATAGCCTTTTTATATGCTAAGTCGGTACAAGCTGGATAATCTCCACTTGCTCCAAATTTCGAGATAATCAAAGTGTTATCTGAAACATTGAGAAAAGTGAGACCAACATGTCAAACATCTCATGCCATAGAAATCATACAACAACTAGGAAATTACTAATGAACAAGATGAGCACACATATTCCAAAAATCATAACAACGCAGTGGTACAGTGGTATACCTCTTTTCGTGGCATTTGGTCCTAGGTGAGCGAAGCAATCTGCATTATAAGAAGACAATTCAATATCTACTTAAAAAGAGAAAAAAGAATTGTACACACTACACACAAGCATTAAGGTAAGTAGATTCCACATGCAACTAATATCAAATACATACTTACGTTTAGAAAATGTAAAAGCATTTTAAAATTGAGAAAGGAAAATCAACTTTTTTGGAATGCTAATAAGTAAGCAATACCTAGAGGACAAAAATCTTTATTTGCTTTGATGCATTAGCAGTGAAAAAATTAAACACCGTGATGAAATCTTTTCTGATGGTTGCTTAGTAGTGTATAGCTGGATACCTAAGCTGCCTAACTTGAATGTAGTTTAAAAGGTGGAAGCAGGAACACAGGAGCTGGTAGGCGATTATATGATGGGCTTATAGATTTTAGTAACCTTGTATATATGGTACCACCAGCACTAGGAGATGAAATCCTATAAGGTCAAAGTGAATACAAATTCAACCAGTGTCCTTTCTTTGATCAAAGATTGTGTTTAACTATCTTTGTGGCATGCTCATGAGGAGTGCAAGTATGTCTATACCAAGATTGCATGTTAAAAATAAACTAGCTTGCTGACACCAATTTCAGGGCAGATTGATCACCTATATCCAGCATTACATGTCATTTGGCTTGTCCATTCACTACAAATCCTTGCTTTGAAGAGATTTAATTGAATTTCACAAGACCACAATTTGGGAATTGGCCCATATTTAAAGTTTACATAGGCCATCCATGGTCACTCAAAATTAAAAATGCATGCAACTGCAAGAGAGACGAATTTAAGGTGATTCACTAAAATGATATGACCAAAATGTCAGGAAGATACTAGGAAAATTTCATTTTAAGGGATGCTTATAGCTGCATCATCTCCATTTAGATGTATAAATACAAAATCTCAGTAGCAAAATAAATAAGGGTGAGTTTGGATGGAGGAGTTTGGAGGGGAGCGACTGAGAGGAGTAATTTCATTTTTAAATTCAGAAAAGTTTAAATGTTTATAAGAATGAATAAGTGATGATTGTAAGTTCATTTTTAAATTCATTTTTACTCCTCTTATTTAAAAAAAATTCTCAAATAAGATACTTCCTCTCCAAAGTCCAAAGTCCTCTAACCAAACTTACCCTTGATGAACAAGACTTTGATCAAATCAAATGCATTCAATATCTGGCAAGCTATTCTGACAAAATGGAGAGAAAAATTAAACAAATAACTTACCAAAAGCTTCAGATGGAGTTATGGGGAAGTCAGATAGGACACCGTCAACAGAGAAGTCACCATTGTCAATGAATTGAAGGTACTCGGCAAGAGGATCATAACTGTAATTAAAGCTAAATGGAACATCATTCACAAAATCTGATGCAAAAACTTCCAACCCCACTTTATGCGCATCTGAGACCAAAGAGGTATGTGGTTGTAGATAAAGGCTAGCATCTACAGGCCATATGTATCCCTTGGGAACAAGAATTCCAGAAGCAAACGTCTTGATAAATGTAAGATTTTTTAATAGTGAACCATAAGTCTGATTGGTTGAGGGTTCTGTGACGTCCTGTCCCAGAAACCTGAAGAACAGTTTTGTTGTTTTTGGGTTGAAGCGTGCTGTTATACTTCTCAGAAAACCAACCTCCGGTGATGAGATATAATTTATAATTATTTTTCTAGAAACTGAAAGTACAAAGTTTCTCATACTCAAATTGTGTTGTGAGTAGAATGCATCATGCTGCAAAATATCAGAAAAACAACAGTTAGTTTTAAAAACAAACAAGGAGGACTGAATGATGAGAATAGATTATGTCTTCCATTTACCTGAATATTCAACCACAAGCCTGGTGGGGTTAATTTAAATAAATCATCAACAGTAAGAATTGGAAATCGATTACCGTCAAATAAGTTACTTCGAGAGAATACTCCCTGAGTCACTGTCCAGTAACAAGAAATTATCAGCAACTATATAAAGAAATAACTTCAAAGCTTAATAAGCAAGCCAAGAGAAAGAGAAGTTTAACAAAGATCCTGCATGAGATACTAAACCTTAAATCAGCAAATATATAAGGTAGAAATGAATCAGTAAGTCCATCAAATACTTCAAATATAAAACAACAAAACTACATGTTTAAGATAGGTTAAACTTACAGACGACACTGGAAAGGTCCTTCATGGTGTAATCCACAGGAAAATAGCCACGGATGGGTGCACCGTTAACTAGGTAACTCGTATTTTTATTTGGGATAATGGTTGCAATGTCAGTAGCATTGTCAAGCTTGATATCTGGAAGGCAAATCCCAAATGCATCTTTTGTTAACTGCACATCACACCATAGAATGACATCTGATACACTTGTCAATAATGCCAAATTATAGGCAGCCTCACTCGAATCAGGAAATATCCCCGAAAAACCACCACGTGCTACGACAAATGGTGGACTTCCTGCATAAGAATTATAAGAATAAGTTTCAAGTACACGCGAAATGCCATTCATAATAATTGGCTTCTAAAAATGGCAAATGGCAACAGATTTTGTGATTATAACAAGAATTATATTGATTTGTTGATTGGCCTTAAGATTATATAAGTAAATTCTTGAGTCCGTTTCATTTTTCCATTACTGATTCTTTTTTCAGATATGATCTTACCATATTCAACTCAAGGAACTTCAAACTTTTTTGAAGCACAGCACTATTTGCAACCAACCAACCAAAAGAAACTAACTTAATTAACATTTAACAATGAGAAATCCCTCTAGTCAGCTAAAATTAAGCAGCAACAACTCAACTTCATTAATTTCACTTCACTTCCATCAATCGAATTGTTTGCATGCAACGATAGATCCTCTCAAGTTGGTAACTAATCACAGATTGGTTCTACTTTTTAAGCTCTATAATTAGCTGAAGAGAACATGGTAAAAGAGAAGCAAAGCAAAAGCAAAGATTCTAGTACATTACACAAATACACATACCATCGAGTGTTTTCCAAGGAGTGGTTTTAGATCTCTGAGCTGAGACCAGAGCTAGAAGGAGCGAGTGAAGAAGCAGCAGAGTTAGCACGCCAGAAATAGCGCGTGAGTTCCACATTCCGGCAACCGTTGCAGATTCCCGGCAGATCACGACGAACACAACTACCCCTTCTGAAGAAAGAGAGAGAAGAAATGGAGATAGATAGATAGATAGATAGAGATATGAGCTTTATTTATTTAATTAAGGTTGCGCACCCTTTACCATTTATTTATATTGTATCCAGTTATTGTTTTGGAGTAACCAATTGCACAAAATATATTTTATCTAGTTCGGCCATTTATAATTGGCAATTAAAGCTAATTTGTGATAAAAATAAGAGTCTTACTAGCTAATCCCTTGATGATATTGGTTAAAAAATTCAAAAATAGAAATATTTTATTAAAAAATTCAAAAAATTGTAATTTTTGAATTTTTAATTTTCAAAGTATTAAATATATCAGACAAAATTCCTATTTCTAATTTTTTTAACTAATGTCCTATAACATTAATACATTGCTCAGCATTATGCTAGAAAATAATTCCTACTAGAAAATTCGTTTGCCAAGCTGATAAAGTAACAACTAATTTCAAAGCCTAAGAAAACAAAATAAATCATAATATATGTGTATGGGACAAGCTGGCTTGAGCTAAGCGCGGTTTTGACCAGTGTAGTATTTGCACAAAGTGGGGTCTACAACGTGGTTGTAATCCTCTGGCAAGAATCAACGTGGCGATCCGTCATTGGTTGCCTGTGTGATATCAGCCAACGCGCTAAAAGGATCACTTTCCTAAGTGGGTCTCCACACCGCACACACAGAAAAAAGGAGAGAGTGAGTGCTGTGAGGAGAACGGAGAACAACGTGCGACTGTGATTTACTGATTTTGATGTGTGAATCAAACATTGAAATTCAAAATTTATTTTATTTATTTTATTTTTCTTACTTCTTTATTGTTTAATTAAATAAATGAATTTTAATTATTGAGTTAAACTAAATAAAAAAGTTAATAAAATAAAAATAATAAACACTGCCATGATTTATATTTGATAGTGAGGGGTAGGGGTATAAACGAGTCGAGCCGAGCCGAGTACTTAAAGCTTGAGCTTGGCTTGCGAAAAAAATGAGAAGCTCAAGCTTGGCTTATTTATTTAAACGAGCCTAACTAAAAGCTTGAGCTTGGCTTGTTACAAAAAAATAAGGCTTGAGCTTGGCTTGTGTAGCTCATTTATAACTTAATTATTTTAGCATTTATGAAAAAATTTTCTTAACAAAAAATCATGCATAGTTCCATAATATGGAAATTTTGCATTTAAAATTTAATTAAAATTTTAACAAAAATGAAACTTCAAATGGTGCTCGTTCAATTCCTCTTATTTTTGTGTTTTTGTTTTTTTTGCTTGTAACATTGTTAGTAACTTAGTACTATAATAAGATACAAATGGTTTTCTTTATATTATATATTACGGGTAGGCGGTGGAAAGACATTTCATTAGGATAATTATAAAAAAGTAGGGAGTGGGTTTAACTATTGGGCCCAAAAGATATTTGGACTACAATCCGGTTGATTGTGACCCAACCATTAATTTTCAAAGTTTTTAGTCGTATAAAAGATGAGTCTATCCCAATTCGTCAAGAAAGAGAAAGCAAATAAAAAACGTGATAGTATTAGTATATATAATATATTATTATATATAAATTTTCTTGGTCATATTATTATATATAACTTAAAACTTATATATATATATATATATACACACGTACGAGCTATTCGCGAGCCCTTAATATCGAGCCTATAGGGCTTGGGCTTGGCTCATTTAAATAATTGAGCTCACTCTCAAGCTTGGGTTTGTTTATTTAATTAAACAAACGAGCTTCATCGAAAATTTAACGAGCCGAGCCCGGGTAGTTCACGAATACCTCAGCTCATTTACATCCCTAGTGAGGGGTGGGTTAGTGGGGAAAGAATCTCTTGATGGGTGAGTGATTGTGCACACTGTAAACACCCTTCACCCTTGCCATTCATCTCTTTCATATAGTAAAGTATCCAACGAAGTAAGATTTGCCAACTCAATTCACCAAAATGGTAAGTGCAGTTGAAGTATATAGTTAAATTGTGTTTGAGGGAAACCAACTGGGTACTGTACTACGGTTTACAATTTTGTGTCAACAATTAATGGAATGGTAATAAATGATTTGGGTTTCAAATTACCACCAAACTTCTTTCTTTCTTGGTGCAAAACTTAATATGACAACCAAATTTTTTTGTTTTTCGAATTTTAAAGTTTTTGATAAACCAACTTGTTTAAACGATGAATCAACTCTTTGAAGGTGTGTTTGGTTTGAAAGAATGGAATAGAGGGGAAGGCGAGGGATTTTAATGGAAAAGAGGGGAGGGGGAGGGACTTTAATTAGACATTGTGTTTGGTTGAGAATAAGGGAAGGGAGGGAAATAACACTTTTCATGTTTGGTTCGAGAGGGGAGGGGAGGGATTTTAAAACAAATTTACTTTTAAAACCTTATAATTATTTATTTCAAAATAGACAAGTGGGAGTATTTTAGTCAATACATGTAAAATATTTTAGAGTGAAGACCCAAATTGGTCCCTGAAAAATTTCGGGGACCCACTTTTAGTCCCTGAAAAAAATAAATTAATCATTTAGTCCCTCAAATTTTCAACGTGGGACACATTAGTTCCTAGATTATTTCTGATGTGTATTTACTTGTCTATGTGTCCTATTAACCAACATATTTGGTCCTTTAGCTGTCCTGCGTGACCTATGACGAAATTCTGCCTTGAAAAAATAAAGAAAAGTGAAAAAAAAATTGCATAATTTTCAGGTATTTAAATTTTAAAATTGTGCATGTTTTTCATATTTTATTCGTTTTCCACCAACGAAATTCGTCATAAGTCGTGTAGGACTACAAACAGGCCAAGTATAATGGTTAATGAGACACATAGACAAGTAAATAGACGTCAGAACTAAATCTAGGTATTAATGTGTCTCGCTTTGAAAATTTGAGGGACTAAATAGTTTATTTATTTTTTCAGGTACTAAAAGTGGGTCCCCGAAATTTTTGAAGGACCAATTTGAATCTTCACTTAATATTTTAAAATCCCTCCCTTCCAAATCCTCTCAACATTGGAGGGTGGCCAAAATTAACTTAAGGAATGATTTTGCTCTCCTCCTTTCCACTCCAAAATTTGAACCAAACATGAAAGGTTTTTTTTTTTAAAAAAAAAAAAATCCTCTCCTTTAATTCCCTTCAATCAAACACTGTGTTAAGGTTAGTCAAATAACTAGCTAGTATCAGAAGTGAACTAACCCTATCTTGTTTTTCTCTTAAATTGTGTTGAATCAACTAAAATGAGGCAAATTGAATCACTCGGAGAGTCGTTTACTTTTCTTTTTCTAAGCATTTTTTCTATTAAATTATTTAGATTTGTCTTCGATACTAAATTATGAAAATATGTGTGCCTATAAAATTTTTGTTATAATGTTTATGCCTTTATGGTACTTGAAATCTTATGAATAGCTTTCCTTAAAAAAAACGAATTCTAAATTTACTTTCTTGTCATTTCATTATAATATTAATTAATGTTGGATATTAATGAATAGACGTCGGTATAAGTAATAAGGAGTTTGATTCTTTTAAACAAGATTTCGAATTCGAGTTTTGTGAATAGAAAAAATAATTGCTGGAAGAATTTTATCACCTTAAATAAGTCTTACTGGCTCGATTCGGATTAGTCGGAATTTTACTTGATTTTCGGATGCTGAAAATCTTGTACAAAAAAATCTTAATTACTTATATGCTTTAAGTGTAACTGGAAAAAAAATATAATATTTGATTGGTAATTACATTTCATAAAATAATTATATTACGGAAAATCAAACATGAGAAAAATCCAAATCAAATTGTCCAAGTTAAATAGGTAAAAAAATGACTGAGAGCTCTGCTAGGGTTTTAGTGGAGGAGGAGGAATTGCTTCAACGTAGTAGAAAGAAAGGAAAACGTAAGGCTCATGATTCTCTTCCTGATGTGGAAGATATGGTCATGGAGGGAGAGCCTGATGGAGAAAATATTTCGTACAAACAGAAACTGCTAAACCAGAATGGTGTGCTTTTTGAAGGGGCTGATCCCAAAGAGGCTGAAAGGTATGAGAACTGGTTCAAAGAAGGAGTCCAGGCAGAACCCAATATCTCAGAAGAAGAAAAGGCTAAATACCCAGAAGTTGAGATCACTAATGAAGAATATTTGGAGTGGTGCAAGCCATGGAAGGAGTCGTTGGTGGTCAAAGTTCTTGGCAAGAGAGTTAGTTTCAAAGTTTTGGAGAATAAAATCCAACGAGAATGGGCAAAGAAAGGCAGGGTTAAGATCATAGACATGCCTCGTAACTACTATCTCATACAATTCTCAGACATCCAGGACTATAAGCATGCCCTTTTTGAGGGGCCGTGGAGAGTTGCTGACCACTACATGTTGGTGCAGCGATGGAGACCTGGATTCCTCCAGAACTCAGAAGTTGAACGGCATGTGGCGGTTTGGATTCGTATCCCAGAGCTTCCTATTGAGCTTTTTAATGAGAAATTCTTATGGCGTCTGGGTAAATGCCTAGGAGGGATGCTGAAAATAGTTCAAGTGACCTCCATTCAGTCGCGTGGGCAGTTTGCGAGAATTTGTGTGGAGTTAGACTTGGCTAAACCTCTTCTCCCCAAGATTGTAGCAAGGGGAATGCTTCTAAACCTAGAATATGAAGGCCTGCATCAGATTTGTTTTAATTGTGGAAAGTATGGCCACAAGGAAAGCAGTTGCAGTGAGAACGGTGGTAAGGGTCCAGGAAGTGACGGCGGGGTGCAGCAGAAGGGTGGTGCAGAGGCAAGCAGGCCTAAACAACATCCTTTGCATGATAGGGCTGACGTCAGCAACAAAGATGTTGATCCAACGGTGCCTAGGGAAAAGAACAGTGAATCCAAGGGTGAACAGAAGCATGAGTTTAGCCCATGGATGTTAGCTCAGAATAGAAACAAATCAAAAAACAAACTAAAAGGAGGGGAATCAGTGAAAAATCACGTGATAAGTGGAGGAAACGTTAAACATGGGATTTTCAATAATGTGCATGGCAAAAATCAGATCAATAAAGGATCCTGATTTAATGCGTTGCATGAAGAGACGGCGGAGCATGTGGAAGGCAGTAATGAGCCAGAGGTTGTTTTCACAGGGGCCCCAAATTTGGTGGAGAAACCTGCGACGCAAACCCGCAAAGTTCAGAACACGAGTGGTGGCAGAAATCCACAAGGTAGCGTTAAGGGCAGGAATGTAAAGTCCACTCCAGTTAATAAACAGGGTCCCACCATTCGAAAAGGGAACAACGTAAAAGGCCATGAACCTAATGACAAGATCAAGGGTAAAGAGAAGATAATAGAGAAAAGCAAACCTGTGAAGAATTTGAAGCAAATGGCTAGAATGCATGCAGCGGAGCAAGAGATGTTAGCTGCCATGCGTGTGATCGAAAAACAAGCAGGTGGCCTAAAACCATTGGGAATGCTTATAGTGCTAATGAGAATGGTGTGTGGGATGTGTCCCCGATAGACCTTGCAACAATTGAGCAGCGAATTGCCCAGTCTTAAGCGTTGGGTGGTTTGGGAGGTCTGGAGGGGCCTCGAGATGAGTCAAGAAAAGAAAAGGAGGTGCAGCTTACAGGTGGAAAAAACATGAATGAAGGTCCTAGTGCAGCTATGGATATTGGCACAAATATGGGTGTCTTGCCCAATGGTTCTGGGTCTGGTGAGGGCCTTCCTTCAAGTTCTTCATCATGAAAATGATTGGATGGAACTGCAGGGGCACTGCAGGGAGAGGTTTTGTTAACCTCATTCGCGATCTTAAGACTGAATACAAGGCCTCGATGATGTTTTTAGTTGAGACTCATTGCAGTGGATCTAGGGCTGAGAATATCATTAGGAGGTTTGGCTTTGACAGTTGGTTTGTGCAGGAGGCTCACGGTCACTCGGGTGGTATCTGGATCCTTTGGGATTCGCATGAATGGAATATTGAAATTCTTCACAATGGACCGCAATTCGTTCATATGAGAGTTTCTTGGAAAGGCTTCATGCCTTGGTTTCTAACCGTTGTCTATGGTAGTCCGCACTACCAACAATGTGGTACTCTCTGGGACTTTCTTTTAGACACAGCGAGTGATATAAACTCCCCTTGGGCAGTAGTTGGGGATTTTAACACCCTCCTACACGATCACGAGCGAAGCAAAAGGCCCACTAGGGCGTCGATTAGAAGTATGAGAGCCTTTAAAAACACAGTGACCGAGTGCAACTTGATCGATGCAGGGTTTCAAGGTTACCCTTATACTTGGCACAAGGGTGAGCTCGAAGAGAGGCTAGATAGGATGCTTATCAATATACAGTGGAGATTGCAATTTCCAGAAGGAATAGTCTATCACTTGGCTCCCTTTAAATCCGATCATCGACCCCTCTTGGTTCAGTTCAGATCTGATAATGGTGGGAACAGACGTAGAAGACCCTTTCGGTTCTTAGCTGCATGGCTTACGCATGAAGACTTCTAAAGATTTATGCAAGTAAATTGGAAGAAGCACCTTCCTTGGAACCAACAAATGTCCCAGCTAAGAAATGAATTAGAGAAGTGGAATAAAGATACTTTTGGCAACATTTTTACTAAGAAAAAGAAATTGCTGCGACAACTTGATAGTGTGAGCACCCAGATGGTTTTTGATTGCTCGGTTGGGCTGAAAATGCAGCAAAGCGAGTTGTGGAGACAGTATGAAGAGGTGTTGATCCAAGAAGAGATCCTTTGGTTTCAAAAATCTCGGTGTAAATGGCTTGCCTTTGGTGACAGGAATTCTAAATACTTCCATGGTGTCACGGCAATTAGAAGAAGGAAAAATAAAATTGAGATGATTCAAGATGAGTATGGGAGCTGGATCAATAATAAGGAAGAGCTTGAAAATCTTGTCGTTACATTCTACAAAAATCTGTTCACTGATGAGAGTGATTTTGAACCCTTTTGCCTCCAAAATTCATTCCCAAGACTTGACTCTAACGTGTTGATCTCCTTGGGTGAGATGGTAACGAGGAAAGAGGTCTACAAAGCTATCCGGTGCATGGGTGGTTTTAAGGCTCCGGGGCCTGATGGGTTTCAAGCTATTTTTTACCAATCTCAGTGGAACATCGTGGGTGATGACCTTTGTCAGCTTATAATGGATATTTTTATGAATCCTAGCAAATTTGAGGAGATTAATGATACCCTAATCACTTTGATTCCTAAAGTGGAGCCGGTTACCAAGTTGAAAGATCTCAGGCCGATTAGTTTGTGCAATGTCTCTTATAAGGTTGTGACAAAAATCATTGCATTGCGGTTGAGAAGAGTTATCGAGCAACTAGTGAGTCCTTGTCAGTGCAGTTTCATCCCCAACAGACATAGCAGTGATAACATCGTGATTGCTCAAGAGGTCTTTCACTCGATGAGAAGTAAAAAAGGTAGGAAAGGGTGGATGGCTATCAAAGTTGATTTGGAGAAAGCTTATGACAAACTTAAGTGGAATTTCGTAAGTGAGACTCTTAAGAACTTTGGGTGCCCCGACAATTTGGTGGAGCATATTAATAGGTGCATAGCTACGGCCAGAATGAGAATTTTGTGGAATGGAGATGCTCTAGAACCTTTCCGTCCCATGCGTGGTGTTAGACAAGGAGATCCTATATCTCCCTATCTCTTTGTTCTTTGCATTGAAAGGCTTTTCCACTTGATAAACCTTGCGGTTGACAACAAATTTTGGAAGCCGATTCAGCTGGTTAGAGGGGGTCCATTGCTGTCCCATCTTGCTTTTGCCGATGATCTCATGTTATTTGCAGAAGCCACAGTGGACCAGGTGGAGGTTATCCAAACGGTTTTGGAGCTTTTTTGCAGTAGTTCTGGAGAAAAGGTGAGTGTTGACAAAACTAGAATATTTTTCTCTCAGAATGTCAATTGGCAAGTTAAGGAATATATCAGTAATCGGTTTGGTTATAGAAGAACGGAGGATTTGGGGAAATACTTAGGGATTCCTATTCTCCATAAAAGAGTCTCTAATAGTCATTTCCAATTTCTGCTTGATAAAGTTAATCAAAGGCTTAGTAACTGGAAGGCTAAGATGCTCTCTATGGCGGGCAAAGTTACTTTGGCAAAATCCGTGCTCCAAGCGATTCCTAGCTATGTCATGCAAACAGTGGCTCTCCCGGTTAGTGTGTGTGATGAAATTGATCGTAAATGTAGGGAATTTGTTTGGGGGGATAATGCTCAGAATAGGAAAATTCATACTATTCCCTGGAAGGAGCTTTGTGAGCCTAAAAGCTATGGGGGGCTTGGGTTCAGGCATACCCGAGCAATGAATAAAGCTTTTCTTATGAAAGCTGGGTGGCGTTTGCACTCTAGAAAAAGGACTCTATGGGCTAGTGTTATCCGGTCCAAATACAAATGTGGCGTGGATGACAAGTTGAAAGTGGATAAAGAGAAGCATGGTTCCAATTTCTGGAGAGGGCTATGTAAGAACTGGGATTTGATTGAGGATAACTTAACCTGGAGGATTGGGAACGGTCACCATATCAGGTTTTGGTTGGATGATTGGGTTCCTAATGAGGGGAAATTGCTGGAAAAAGCCTCTTGTTACGTGGATGAATTATTATGGGATACTAGGGTTGCTGCCTTTGTAAATAACGATGGTGCTTGGGATATGCAGAAGTTGAAGCTTTGGCTGCCCGACAATATTTGCAATATCATTAGGGGCTTAGTTCCTCCTTCTGAGAGTCGCTTTAATGATACGTTAGCTTGGAGAGGGAGCCCGGATGGTACCTTTTCAGTGTCAGGTGCCTATAAGGTGGTCATGCCCATGTCTAGTATTAAAGGTCCTCTTTATGATGAGGTTTGGGGATGGAGGGGACCTGAAAGGATGAGATTGCATGTCTGGAAAGTTGCGAAAGCAGCCTTGCTCACTAATGAGGTGAGACACAGAAGAGGTCTCGCCACTGATGGGTTGTGTCCACTTTGCATGGGAGAGAGCGAAGGGACTCTTCATGCTATGAGGAGTTGCCCTGTTGCGGTGGATGTGTGGAATTTAATCTCTGGTGGAACCTTGCATCAGAACTTCTTTAGAGATAATCTGAAAGAGTGGTTGTTAACCAATTTAAAGTCGCCTTCAGTTATTAATAACTGTCCCTGGCCAACCCTTTTTGGTGTCACGCTGTCTTGCTTATGGCATCAGAGGAATGATAGGATCTTCTCCCAAGTGCCTCCCTCCCCTACGAGATTAGCTGGTAAAATCCGGTACCTTGCGCGTAATATCTTGAACAGTCTGGAGTTGATTGGAGCGGTCAATGGCAATAACAGGCTCGGAGCTAGCATGGCGCATATAGCCTGGATGTGTCCTCCTGAGGGTTCCTTCAAGTTGAACTGCGATGGTGCTAGAACGGCTGATGGCAAAGCAGCGTGTGGTGGGGTTGTGAGAAATAACAGTGGCGAAGTGGTTTTCTGTTTTGCCAAAGATATTGGTATGTGCAGTGTCGTTATGGTAGAGCTTTGGGCTATTTTTCATGGGATCCAATTTGCTTGGGATAGAGGCTTTAAAGATTTGCAGGTAGAGTCAAACTCTCAAGTTGCGATTAATCTGTTGGAAAATGGGTGTCCTGATACTCATGATTGTGCTCCCTTGGTGTATAATATTATGCTGTTCAAGAGGCATGGTGGAAATTTCTCGTGGACTCATACTCTCCGAGAGGCGAATCAGGCTGCGGATGCCTTGTCTAAGTTTGGTTTATCCTTGGAGAGCCAAACCAGGATTTTTTATTTTGTTCCTGACTTTTTGTCTTTAATTATTTTGGGGGATGCTTCTGGTTGCGTCTTTCCCCGTGGCTTCTAGTTTGGTTGTTGTTTGGCTTTAGTCCTTCTTTTTATCAAAAAAAAAAATTTATATTAATTTTGAAGTCGCCCATAAGTTGATTCCACTAAAAAACTGTGAGAGAGAGAGAGAGAGAGAGTATTCTCGTGCGTTATGAAAACGTGTTTATGGACATTAATTCGAATTATGCGGATGATCTAGTTGCATTAATGTTTTATTTATTTTCTATAAGTTAGCCTAATTGAAGAGATCAAGTGATCAACAAGATCATGTCATAAAATATTGATGTTGAAAAATCATTTTGTGGACCAAAAAAAAATAAAATCATTTTGAGGTAATGACTATTTCTAATTAATGCCAGATATGCCTGAATGAACTTTTTTTCTATAATGCCAGTGGTTTTATTTGGTTTTATTTGGTTTTTTCTATAATGCCAGTGGTTAGTTAGCTGGAATGATGTCCCCCTTTCTCCATATTATATAAATAAATGGAGACGGACAAAGAAACTAAGAACGGACTAATCAGAATGATTTATCTTGAATTTTAACTTTATTATATGTGATGTTTATTTTGTTTTTTCATATTATATATAATTTAAGATTAATATTATCATTATATTTATCTCCTTTTAAATGGTGGTGATTATAATTAAACTAACTTTTTTATAACAAAACTTGAATATAGCTTACCTTTTTATCATTATATTCATCTTCCTGAAAGATTGATATTGAAATTATAATAGACTTTTTTCCAAAAGGGATATGAATATATTTTTTAAATTAAAGGATGTCGAATATAATGTGAAGACATGAAAATGCGGTTTTTCTTTTTAAACATTTTAATTGACTTTCTAGTTTTGTTTTAAAAATTTAAATGAGTCTACACGATATTTAATCCTAAATTCCTAATCTGCATAAATCGTGAGTTAAACGGTCAACCAGCGAACGGGAAAACTAAGCATATAAAAATGATGCAGAAAATTTAATTTCCGTAATAAGCGCATAGAAAATATCATAATTCTCATTAGAAATGTCATAGGGTTTTGAGTTTAAAAAAAAAATAGAGGACCAATAAATAAATAAATAAAGATTATTATTATTACTATTTTGGTGCTCTTAAAACACTTGCTCTTCACCACTAAATAAATAAATAAAGATTTTTTTTTTTGTATAAATAGAGATTATTATTTTAATCCGTAAAAGGATTGATTTTCTTAATTTGACATTTTTTAAGTTAAGTTTTACTAACAATATCGATTTCTAAAATATCTATAAAAATTTTCTCAAAAAAAAATTTCTTAAAAATTCTTTCTGATTTGATTGTTGAGTTTAATTTGTATGCACTGTCAGCGTAGTGATTTTTACACTGACAACCAATCAAAAATCATGGAATTGATGACTTTTAAGGTAATTAGGATAAGAATCAAACATTTATATCGATATATCAATTTCTGATTGGTTGACAGTATAAAAAACTTTACAATGTCAATGTATATCAATTAAATCATTTGATTGTTTTATATATATTCTGTATATTATTCTTAAATTTATTGATAAAAATTTAAAATAGTTGAATTTTTTCTTGATAAAGTTAAATTTAATTGGTAGAAGACAACAAAGATTACCGGTGGTATAAGGGAAGAGAATAAGGTAGCAGATTTGGTTAGTTAATTATTCTCATATTGTCTCTATTGGTATTGGTCTTCATGTTTTAAATATACACACCAATTCAGCTAATTTTATTATTTGTTTAAGGTTCGTGACTGTTATCACTCGTACAAACCACATGTTAGTAACTGAATCTTTATATATAATCAGAATCTAATGCAACAATATATATCATAAATCCCCTTCCAATAATACTATATATTTTTTTTTGACAATACCAATAATACTATTAAGTACCAGTTAAATTTGATGAAAAACAACCAACTATTAATTGGTATATGATAAAGAATTTAATTGGTATATATTGTTAGTGTAAAAATTGTGTATACTAATAATTGATCATAAATTATTATAATATTAAAAATGTTTAAATTTTATAATAAATGTATTAAAAATCATATATATATATATATATATATATATATATATATATATATATATATATATATATATAATGATTTGTGATTGGTATAAATAATACGACACCATCGATATGTGAGGACTGAGGCGGGATATGAGAAGTCACTGTCCTTTCTCGCTCGTCGGTCAGACATAGCATCGATAGGGACTCGGATTCACGCATTCACACATTTGATTTAATTTATGGTCAAGATCTCATACACCTATTTTTATACTAATTATAAAAAATGATGCAACATTTTTAGAAAGTTCTACACCTTTGTAACAAAAACTAAGTGATAGTAACTTATTCTAGAATGTCCTGGATGCAATAATGTTATACTATGTGATAGAACGTAGAAGAGCAGTCATGAGAATTCTAGAAAAATACAAATTACCTTGAGAGGTGGTGATCTATACCTATAAATGGGCAATATGCAACCATTTGTAAGAGTAGAGGAACATGAAATGAAAGTTCTTATATTTATTCCTCTCAAGCCTTCTCCATACATCTACCAAATTATATTCCTTTACCACATGATTCATGTTCTCAACTATTGTCACTTCTACTAGCAACTATAAATCTAACAAGTGGTATCAGAGCTACGTTTGGTCATATACTAGGCGTAGCAATACTATCCAACTACCATCCTAAACTACTTTCTAAATTATTTTCAAAATATTTTAGTGCCATGGCTAATACTGCTTAACTAGTGTTATAAACCTGTGGTCTCTGAGACTCTAATTCACACGAAGAGCACAAGCCCAGGCGGTTACTAAAAATGAGAGACCTATGGCCTCTGAGGCTCGGGTGGATTACAAGCCCAGGAGGAGTCCTTGTCAGAAGTCTTCAACAAGACCTGCAAGGAGACTAACAATCAACTACGAGAGCAAGAAGAATCCCTGTCACAAGTCCTCAACAAGACCGGCAAGGAGATTCTCATACAATTGTAAGAACAAAGAAGGGTCCTGTCATAAGTCCTTAACGAGCCGACAAGGAGACTCGCAGCTACCAATAATATGGTGTACCATTGTCAAGATGAAAGGAATACTATTTTGGAGCCCAACAATTAATTAAGTAGGCATCAATGCAGGAGGAGGAAATTTTGTAATTTCTAGAAAGTTCTACACCTTTGTAGCAAAAACTAAGTGATAGTAACTTATTCTAGAATGTCCTAGATACAATAATGCTATACTATGTGATAGAATGTAGAAGAGTAGTCATGAGAATTCTAGAAAGATACAAACTACCTTGAGAGGTGGTGATCTATGCCTATAAATAGGCAATATGCAACCATTTGTAAGAGTAGAGGAACATGAAATGAAAGTTTCTTATATTTATTCCTCTCAAGCCTCCTCCATATATCTACCAAATTATATTCCCAACTATTGTCACTTCTACTAGCAACTATAATTTCCAACACTAATGTATCTATAATACATAAAATTTAACCAATGGCCAAGATTTTCTTGCAGTCAAAAGGTGACTACAGGGGATCCATTTCCCATCGCTAGCCACCTCGTTAACCCCGTCTCCTCCTGTATGAGGTTCACCGCAGGTGGGGCTCCAAAACCCTCTTCGGTCTTCTTCGGACTTCGAGTGAGTCACAACATTATACTTATATGAAGTTACTTAAGCTCAAGCAATAAACTAATCTGAAAGGTCGTTATCTAAAATAAAAAAGTGATTTAGATATTTAGATATCGAGCATCAATAATGATGAATAGTACGAAAGTGTTGAAGTATGAAATTTTTACGAATCATATCAACCGTTTATTATCAGTTCCTCATCTTGACTTTTGTTTTTATGTATTTAAAATATAATGGCAAGTTCATTCACATAAGATTCGCACGTGTTTTTCGAACCATTTAGCATTGCTCTTTAGATATATCTGAAATTTAAAAGTAACCACATCTTTAGATATCAGCTTCAAGCCAAGTATAGTGTTTTGTCTTGAAGCAAGGAACAATTATCTCCACAACGAATTGAACTGATAATTAAAAGATGCTCCAGAAATGTCACATTACAATAGGATTATCATAACTCATAAGAATGTTCAACTTGATACAATAATTTTCACTGAGAAAAATCCTTTGATTCCAACAGTGCAGTATATAAGGTAACGACATGTACTACACTGTTGTTTATTCTGTATTTTTCTCTATGCTGCTGTGGGGGCTGGAGCTGGTGCCCTTAAACCTGGAGCAGGGCTTGGAGTAGGAGCAGGCAAAGGTGGCTCTGTCACATTAGTATCAGTCAATACTGGAAGTGGGGGAGCAGGTGGTGGAAAATACCCCTTTGAAATTTGTTGTAATAGTCTGCCAGGTTCAATAGGGCTCATATATGGTTTTTTGTTTCCCACCTTTAAACACCAGTTCTCTGCAACAATCAGGTCAGCAATAAGGGCTAAATAGATTCGTACAAGACATTAAGGGTATGTTTGCTCTGTTTTAAGTTCCATGTTTTCATTTTTTGTTTTCAGAAATAATTACAAAACCGACACTTTTGTTTCATTTTGTTTCCCGTTTCTTAAAATTTGTACAGGAAATAGTAAACACAAGAAAATTTTGTTTTCAGTATTTCCTATATAAATTTTTGAAAACAAGAAACAGAATGAAAATAAGGTGACAATTTTGTAATTATTTCTGAAAGCAAGAAAATGAAAACAAAACAAGCATACCATAAGTTTTTATAGAAAAAACCCTAGCAGCCGCAAAATTAAAACAAAATGTCAAAGTTGAAGTTATACAACCTACACAAACTTGTTAAGCAACAACACTGTCAATGGTTATACATAAGTTTCCACTTACTTCTGTATCTATCAGCTGTCTTAGGGAAGCCAGTGATAATGCCATTAACTTTGGCTCCAATAACAAATGAATTTATCTCAACAAATGCATCTGAGTAGTAGTCCCACGCTTGAGATACAAACTCATTGCTGAAAGTTTCTACATAAACTGAGAGGTTAAATGATTGTAGCTTTGTCAAAGTGTTTGTATAGTTAACTAGAAAGGCTGAAGTTTGAGGAATAACAGATGCCTTTCCAATCACCACAGAATCAGCAAATGTCTTGATATCCTCAACAGCTGAATCAAGAGCATCTCCAATACTCTCATCAATCACGTATAACCTTTCATATTTTGATTTCTCCTTGAATATCTTCAGTACAGAGCTATGAGCGGATTGAATCATAACTTTTTGAGGCCCTGGCTTATCATAGCCTATATTGTGCAAAGCATTAAGGACTGCATTGGTCACACTTAGTCCTTGCTTCTCTGCAAGGTAGGCTGCATTCTGAGAAGGAACAATAAATATGAAATTTCATTAACATAGCTCGAAAGAAACTATACAAGGTGGAGATGATTCATTTTCTTGTTAGTGAAATAACTAACTCTTCTTAACATTAATGTGATACAGCAGAGTTTATGTAAGAATTAAAGATAAACTTGCAGCAGCTAAAGAACAAGAATTATATAGTTACATGTACAAATTAGTTTCATTGTGTGATAACAACAAGGCCGTAACCTCTAAACAAATATTGTCCTTAATTGCCTTTCATCAAGCTACACTTCTTCCTCTAACAAAGTATTAGGTCATGTCACCATAAAAAAATATCATATAAGAATCTAAAGATCACACAAGAGTGAATCCAGAACAAAAAAATATATAAAAGACGAACACACCTCTATGCTGATCAAGAGACCAGATGTCTGACCTTTTGTCAAGGACAAAAAATCAGACAAGGTTAAAAGTTTCCCTTGATTTTTGAATTTTGGATTCCGGTACAATCTGTATTTTGCGTAGGGGCTCAATATTGAGGCTGCAATGAAAAACAAAGAATAGCAAAGCTGAAGGATGTTAACATTTGTTGAGAACATGTTTCATTTCTATTTTGTTAAAATTTCCAAACTAAAACTGAGAATGGTATGCCAAAGTGGCTAGCTAAATCAATATCAGCATTTTAAAAGGGCATGCCTAGAGCAACATTTAACTTATTTTAACTATGTTGATTCATCAGTAATGTTCATCACAGGATAGAAGCATTATAATACTTTAGAAAGCCAATAGAGTCTAATTAATTTTTTTAGATGAATATCTCAACCTATAATGTAAAACAGTTAGATATTTGTTTACCTCCCGTTGATAGAAGTTATTTGTTACATCCATTACTACATCCTTTTGTTTCTGCATGTAATACTCAACATATTGGACTTTTGGCTATTTACAAATTTTAGGTATAAGTTTTGAACAATTTTAAACAATTCTAACTTTCTCAGTTCTCATTGATATCCACCAGGGAAAGGAAAACAAAGAAAGAAAAGGGCTCAACAATATTACACCTTGATAACAAGCACTCAAGAACATCATTCAACTTACGAGTCAAGGTTTGTATCTCATTCCCTTTCAAGCTGAACGTATATATGCCACTGCCAGGTTTAATCTCTGGAATAGTTGTTGTAAGGCTTGCAAATTTTGTTTCAGCAACGTTTGTGCTTTCTAAAAGATCTATAGAGCTCAAGCAAAATGGTATTCCATCCTTGGACATCTGAACAGGACAGTCAAGTACATCTGCTCCATCTAATATAGCTTGATTATAAGCCAAGTCAGTACAACCAGGATAGTCTCCACTTGCCCCATATTTTGAGATAATCACAGTCTCCACTGAAGCAAAAACAATGTGAGTGTTGTGATGAGAGAAAACAAGAGACATTGGCATAACCCGTGTGTTTCAACTACACGACGGAGATTCTATTATATAGGCAATGAACAAATCAAAATACAATCAGTGTCATAATTACAAGATATTCTCAATATCTGATTATCCTAATGTATCCTAATTACCAAATATTCCTATGATCAGAATATATTATTTACATAAATATCAACACTCCCCCTCAAGCTGGAGCATATAAATCATATGTACCAAGCTTGTTACATATATAATTTATTCGAGGACCTCTCAAAGACTTAGTAAAGACATCTGCCAGTTGATCATTTGAATTGACAAAGTTAGTGGTGATGTCCCCAGATAAGATCTTTTCTCTGATGAAGTGGCAATCTATCTCAATGTGCTTTGTCCTCTCATGAAATACTGGATTTGAGGCAATGTGTAGTGCAGCTTGGTTATCACAAATGAGTGTCATTTGGGTAACATCCCCAAATCGCAGTTCTTGAAGTAACTGTTTGAGCCAGATGAGTTCACAAGTAGCTGATGCCATGGCTCGATACTCAGCTTCAGCACTTGACCTTGCAACAACATTTTGTTTCTTGCTCTTCCAAGATATTAGATTATTCCCAATGAGTACACAAAATCCAGAAGTGGATCTTCTATCAGTTGGAGAGCCTGCCCAATCAGCATCTGAATATCCAACGATATGAGTGTGACCCTTATCCTCATAGATGAGCCCTTTACCTGGGGCCCCTTTGATATATTTGAGAATACGGATCAAAGCATCCCAATGACCTTCGCAAGGTGAATTTAGGAACTGACTTACCACACTTACTGCAAAAGAAATATCTGGACGAGTGACTGTGAGGTAGTTCAGTTTCCCAACCAGTCTTCTATACTTTCCCGTATCTGAAAGTGGCTCCCCCTGATTTGGTAGAAGTTTAGTATTTGGATCCATAGGAGTATCAACTGGTTTTGCATTAAGCAGTCCTATTTCTTCAAGAATGTCCATTGCATACTTTCTCTGAGAAATAACAATGCCATCCTTTGATTGTGCCACCTCTATGCCCAAGAAGTATCGGAGTTTTCCAAGATCTTTTGTCTGGAAATGGTGACAAAGATGTTGTTTTACCTGTGATATGCCATGGTGGTCATTCCCTGTAATGACAATGTCGTCGACATATACAATCAAGTAGACACATCCTCGAGCTGAATGACGATAGAAAACTGAGTGATCTGCTTCACTCCGTTTCATCCCAAATTCCTGAACAACAGTGCTAAATCTGCCAAACCAAGCTCGAGGTGATTGCTTGAGGCCATACAAAGACTTGCGGAGACGACAAACAAGACCAGAAGACTCCCCCTGAGCAACAAATCCCGGAGGTTGCTCCATATATACCTCTTCAGTGAGATCACCATGGAGAAAAGCATTTTTGATATCCAGCTGATACAGAGGCCAATGCCGAATAGCAGCCATGGATAGAAACAAACGGACAGATGCCATTTTAGCAACTGGTGAGAAGGTGTCTCCATAATCCAAGCCAAAAATCTGAGTATAGCCTTTCGCCACCAAGCGGGCTTTAAGACGATCAATCTGGCCATCCGGACCCACTTTAACAGTAAATATCCACCTGCAACCTACAACAGACTTTCCAGACGGAAGAGGAACAAGGTCCCAAGTACCACTGCTCTGAAGTGCACTCATTTCATCAACCATAGCTTGTCTCCACCCAAAATGAGATAAGGCGTCACCTACAGTCTTAGGAATAGACACAGAAGACAAAGAAGAAAGGCAAGCAAAATGTGGTGTAGAAAGGCGGTGAAAACTTAAAGTAACATAGTGAGGAGAAGGATTACGGGTGGAGCGTATACCTTTTCGGAGGGCTATGGGAAGTTCTGGATCAGGAGGCAAGGCCGGAGCAGGCGGAGGAGCTGGCGTCGGAGGTGAGTCAGCAATGGCAGTACCAGTATCATCCGGGGGAACATGCTCAACTTGTGGAGGTGGTGGATGGCGACGCTGATATACCTGTAAGGGACGAGTATGAGCAACCGGGGCAGGAACTGGGATAGTAGGGGAGATAGGGACTGTGGGTGGATTATATGAGACAGGGACTGGAGGAAGAGGAAAGACATCCGTGACAGACTCGAGGGATGTAGGTGGCCCGAAATAAGGAACCGACTCGAAGAAAGTGACATCAGCCGAAACAAGATAACGGCGTAGAGTGGGAGAATAACACCGGTAACCCTTTTGTGACCGAGGATAACCTAGGAAGACACACTTTAGTGAACGAGCAGAGAGCTTGTCAATACCTGGTTGTAGGTTATGAACAAAGCATGTAGACCCAAAGACACGAGGTGTTAATGGATGGAGGGACTGATGAGGAAACAAAACAGAGTGAGGTACTTGGTTATCAAGGACGGAGGAAGGCATCCTATTAATGAGATAGCACGCAGTGAGAACAGCATCACCCCAAAAACGGAATGGAATATTGCCATGTAGTAAGAGGGTGCGAGTTGTTTCAATAAGATGTCTATTTTTGCGTTCAGCAACCCCATTTTGTTGAGGGGTGTAAGCACAAGAAGTTTGATGAAGAATACCCTGAGAGGCCATGAATGATTGAAATGGTTGAGATAGGTATTCTCTAGCATTATCACTACGTAGAGTACCAATAGGAATGCCAAATTGATTTTTAATTTCATAATAAAATTGTTGAAATATAGAAAATAACTCCGACCGATTTTCCATTAAAAATAACCAAGTACAACGCGAGAAATCATCAATAAAAGTAACAAAATATTTCGACCCTAACGTGGACACAGTCCGACTAGGACCCCAAACATCAGAATGAACTAAAGAAAAAGGAGCCTTAGCGCGATTAACAATACGACTAGGAAATGAACTACGGGTATGTTTCCCTAGTTGACACGACTCACAAGACAAAGAAGTAAGCTTAGAGAGGCTCGGCACCAGTTGTTGGAGTTTAGCAAGGTTGGGATGTCCCAATTGAGCATGAGTGAGAAGAGGGGAATCCTTGACAGCACAAACCCGAGAAGGGGGTGACAACTGGTACAAGCCATTGAACTCACATCCGGCGCCAATCATCCGTCCCGAACTCCGGTCCTGTAGGAAAACAGAATCTTTAGTGAACGAAACGGTACAATCAAGGGAGCGGGTCAAGCGACTAATAGAAAGCAAATTAAATGGGGAGCCCGGGACATAAAGCACATTATGAACCGAGAGGGAAGGAAATGGATGGACAGTGCCAACCCCCTGGGATTGTGTTTTAGAACCATTAGCCAAAGTAACTGTGGGTAAATAACCAGACACAGAAAGGGTGGAAAAAAGAGATTTATTACCAGAGATATGATCGGTGGCACCAGAATCCAGAACCCAAGGACCTAGGGACGACTGAGAGAGACAAGCAAAGGAATTACCAGTGTGTGCAACAGAGGCAGTGGACCCAGTGCCTTGACGTTCTTCAAACCATTTGAGAAACTCGGCATAGGTAACAGGCGATGCAGTAGGCTGTGGAGATGGCTCAGATGGGGCTGGTGAATCAACCTGGGCAACATTAGCAGAGCGAGGTGGACGACCATGTAAAGTCCAACATTTATCAATAGTGTGGCCTAAGCGGTGACAGTGATCGCATTTCGGGCGTTTACCCCGACCACGACCACGACCACTACCCTGAGACACAAGAGCAGAAGCATCAATTGCAGCAGGAGGTAACTCATGGCTAGGAGCACCAGGGAGCATAGAGGTAGCTGATGTCTTGGACGGGACGCGAAGCAAAGCAGACCAAGCCGTGTTCAGAGTTGGGACATTAGGAGAACCCAAAATCTGATCACGGGTGGTGGAGTACTCTGGAGGCAAACCGTATAGGGCCAACAACATGAAGAAGCTACTACGCTGCTCAAGTTCCTTGGCTGGAGTGTCGGCCGGTGGCAAAAGTTCATTGAAGTCATGTAAAGCACCATGAACCTTTCCTAAATAAGCAGAAATAGGACCATCAATCTGGCGAGGAGCAATGATATTCATGAGATTCTGGCAGACACCATAGAGGCGTTGTGTATCATTGGTGTAAAGAACCTTGGCTTGCTCCCACACTGACTCGCAAGTGAGATGGGCACGAAAAATCTGCTTCAAAGAAGAGTGAATAGTGGACTTGATAATGCTACACAACTGAGCATCAATCTTATTCCACCGTGGGCGGTCAGCTGCAGCAATGTCAGTAGCCTTCTTGGTCAGGTGTTCAACATATTCTTGTCCATTCAGCCAGAGTTTGATATCAGAGGCCCATGTGTCATAGTTGCTTCCATCCAATTTGTCAGTGCAAAGAGGGGCACTCACATAATTGGTGAAAATAGGTGGGTCAGCCTTGGAGGAGTCCTTAGGAGTATCTGAGGGTCCAGAAGCAGCCATTGATCAATAAACAAAGTAGAAAACTGAAACCACAAAGTACCTCGGAGCAACGGCTTAATGGAGGGGTGCACCACGAGTCTGAAAGTGAAAAAGAAGACCAGATCCAAGTAGAGCAGGCCGGGGCGAGTACGGCGCACTAAAAGGAGGCCGGAAAGACCGCCGGAATCTCCCTCACGCGCGGCTGGAAGTGTGGCGCGTGTGACGGAGCGCCAGAGAGGGGAACGGCGCGTGGAGGCGCGTCCAGTGGCGGTTGGCGGCGAGACTTGGATGGCTGGGTAGATCGGCGGCCGGCGATTCTAACCGTGTGATCGTCGGCCGGAAAGGTGGTCGGACGGCGGCGGCGGACAGCGACGGCGTACGGCGGGCGGCGGCGAGCTGACGTCGGACTGACAGAAAACAGTGATGGAACCAATCACAGCAACGTGGGTGACTGGTTGGATGCCGGAAGGAGGACACGGCAATGAAGAAAGGTGCAAAACCGGAAAGAGAACACGGTTTGGCAGAAAAAAAAATTTCACTGATGAACAGTAGGTCCACCAGGTAAGAAAGAATTAGGGTTTTTGTCTCTTGTTAGGCTCTAGATACCATGTTGTGATGAGAGAAAACAAGAGACATTGGCATAACCCGTGTGTTTCAACTACACGACGGAGATTCTATTATATAGGCAATGAACAAATCAAAATACAATCAGTGTCATAATTACAAGATATTCTCAATATCTGATTATCCTAATGTATCCTAATTACCAAATATTCCTATGATCAGAATATATTATTTACATAAATATCAACAGTGAGAGAAGCAGTAAGAGGCCAGCAATTATATAAAAGATACGCTCCTCCAGAAATCCAAGGTAGAAATCCTATAATTTACCATTGTACAGAAAAGAAATCAAATATATCCATGAAGAGTATGGATAACAGTATACCTTGTTTTGTGGCATTTCCCTCTAGGCCAGAAAAGCAATCTGCAGAATAAGAGATTCAGAATGTCAACTATGCTAATTGTTATCAGAAACTGTAAAATCAATGATAGATTGATAGCACTAGCTAAAGATAAAACTAAAATTGTACGGTTCATATGGTAGAAAGAAGGTTACATTCAACTTGTCAACTGATTACATATTCATACATTACTCATATAAGATGTAGAATAATGTCCAAATAGATCATTCACCAGATAAAGAAGGGTATTAAGCATCTAAAATGAGTGGATAATAGTATTTCAAATTATTTTGTGAATACATCCAGACAGACCTAGTTGATGATGGCTGTATGAAGCAGTCAAAAGGAAGGGAAGACTGAGAGTTAAATGAAATTTCATGCCCCATTCAGAAAACCATGTAGCAATAGTTTAAAGTGATCAGGATACACAGCAGTTTTGAGGGACATTTTTATAGGTAAAGTGCTAACATTTTCTCAGATTTACCTATGTAGTGGAATCAAAGCGTATTTGTATAAAAAAGGGGGTAGGTCCAGTTGTAATCAGATGGTAAAAAATGTGTAGATGTAAAGTGATATTTGCATGTGTGAGTAGCTTTATAATTTTATAGAGGAGAAAGGAAACTTACTTATGGCTGCAGATGGAGTTATTGGGAAGTCGGACAGCATTCCATCAACAGAGAATTTACCATTGTCAATAAAAGACAGGCACTCAGCAACAGGATCATAACTGTAACTGTAGCTAAATGGAACATCATTAATAAGGTCTGATACAAATACTTGTAGCCCTTCTTTATGAGCATCAGAGACAACAGAGGTAGAAGGTTGTAGATAAAGGTATGGGTCTACAGGCCATATATAAGCCTTGGGAACAAGAATTGCAGAAGCAAAAGTCCTGATAAGCTTGAGATTTTTCAAGAGTGAGCCATAAGTCTGCTTGGTTGTAGGTTCAATCTCATTCTCCCTTAGAAACCTGAAGACCAATTGGGTTGTTCTAGGACTGAAGACTGATCTTATGCTGCTTAAGAAACCCACATCAGGTGATGAGATGTAACTGGCTGATATTCCTTTACTAGATAGAGAGAGCAGAAATCTTTTTGTACTCAAATTCTGTTGCTTGATGAATGTATCATGCTGCATTGTGTTTAAAAAACATATTAAATCAACCATATAGATTCATAGTCAGATCCTACATGCCTAAACTCCTAGGACTTTGCTTTAAATAAATGCAGCCATGTATTAGATAAAAAGAGCAAATGTTCTTCCATTTACCTGAACATTCAGCCACAGGCCAGGAGATGGAGGTTTTACTAATTTGGCTACATCTTCAACAGTGAGAATGCGATATTGATTGCCATCAAAGCTATTAGTGCGAGTGTAGACTCCCTGACCAACTGTCCATTGACAAGAAAATCATCAAATCATTATTATAAGCATATATCAGAACTCCAAAGGGCAAAGGCAAATAAACAAGTCTGCAACTTCTGAGCAATTATCAAAGGACAGCACCAAAAACTAGCAGAAATCAATTTGTTGAATAACACTAATCATGCATCCATTTACACACACATCACCATACATTTATACAATTTCACCATTTTCATTTAACTATAGCTAATTTTAACTCAAGAATGTCCTAGCTGGTAATAGAAACAAAGTGTTAAAGACTACTCACGTGAGACACTTGCTAGTTCACTCAAGTTGTAATCAAAAGAAAACCATCCCTTGGTTGGAATTCCATTAATTGAGTATTGTTTGGCTCCTCCTGGGTAAAATAAGGAGATGTCAGTGGCATTGTCCAGCCTTAAGCCTGGAAAACAAATCCCAGCTTCATCCTTTGTCAACTGCACATCACACCATAGAATGACATTTGGGACACTTGTGCTTAATGCCAAATTGTAGGCAGCTAAACTTGAATCTGGAAATATCCCTGAAAACCCACCACGTGCTATCACCAGTGGTGGAGATCCTGCACATCATATCAAATCAAATGAGCTTGTATTTAATTAGCATGATATGCAAGATGGCACTTAATACCCCAGCATGTCATTAACAACAAGTGAGAAGAAAGGAGAGTACAAAAATATGCGTGTGGTTGGAATATCAGAGTAAGGTAAAGTGGAGAAATATATGGAGTAATGATATTTGAACACCTAGGTTTGACACCCAAAGTTGACACATTGGTTAATTATGTGTAAATTTTTGGTTAATTCAGTTCATTATATGGTTAATGGGTTATATGAATCTTATTTTCCATAATCATGTAAATATTTGATTAATCACATGCAAATATCTAGTTAATTCAGTTTTTTATATAATTAATGGGTCATCATGAATTAACCAAATATTTACACGTGATTAACCATATAATGAACTGAATTAACCAAATATTTGTACCGATTAACCAAGGTGTCAACTTTGGATGTGCAAGTATCATTACTCAAATATATGTACATATGAGTTTTGTCTTAAGTGGGTGTTTGGGAAAAAACATTCCACAAAAACATCTTTTATTTTTTTTAAGTGAAAAATGTTTCTAGTTTAACCTGATATTTTTAGCAAACTTGATTAAATTAAAAAAATGTTTTTATGAAAAAAGTGATTTTTAGAGAAGTTAGAAGTTTAAAGATTATTTAAATAACGGTTACATTATTTTGAAACTAATAATACTCTTTTTATTTTGTCTTTGCAAAAGTAACTACCGAACAAATATTATTAAATTATACAAATAATTTCATTTTTTTTTTTTTACCTTATTATATAAAAATGACTTTTCACACAACAAAAGGTAATAGATTATACTTTTCCGTAAACACGTTTAAACATAAAACTAATTCTATTACAAATGATTATAACAATATACATATTGAAATAATCCGATGTTTCGCAACTAATCCAAACACATTATTAAGTATGTTAACAGGTAAAAGTGGAAAAATAAAATAATTTTACAATTTCTGTAAATTACGGTAGTTAGTCATTCTATAGTCTCTTTTTTAAGCCATTGCCATATTTTCATTTGAACTTTGAAGGCCACGGAAATTACAATAAGGCCAGCATCGTCTTAACTGTCATTTCATGGCTATTTCGTGCATACATATATGAAGAAAAGTTGTGAAACTTATGTAAATTCTTCACAATATCTATTGATTAATTGTACTATACGAACTCAAAATTTAGAAATTTGGGTAAGAAGGAAGACTAAATATATATTTTTTCTCTCTCTGAAAAGAATGATGGTGTACTTCTGAAGTTCTTATTATGTTGTTTCAAAGATAGAAAAGTTGATGAGTTTACATTGCTGTGATCGTCATAAGAATGCTAATGCTATTAGTATATGCATCAAACTGAAACAAATATTTGAAAATAGAGAAAGAACATCAAATACCCAACTTCCTTCCAAGCTAGAGGAAACATATAGAAAGCAAATTAATCGGAAACACACCTTGCAATGTTTTCCATCCAGTACTTGTAGAAGAGACCAATGCTACCACCAATGAGTGAAGAATAAGTACACGAGAGACAGCCCTCAAGTCCCACATAGTATTCATCTTACAAGAAATATTGGTATTTTTTTTCTTGGCTTTAATTTTCTGAAGAGGCTTTTCAGAATTTATAGAGTTCAGATATAAAAATGAATGTCTTTAGAGCATCCGCATCGGTTCATAAGTTGGGGTGCTTATGCCCTTAGAACCGGTGCTTCTAAAATATTAACCAATGCAGGGGGTGCTTAACAAGCACCCTTCTTTTGGGGGATGCTTGTATAAGCACCCAGATCTTATGAATTTTGGCAGCCATTTTCTTTTTTATTTTTTTTTAAACAAGTAAAATTGATGAAATGTAAGGATGTGTGGTTATTAGTGGGGTCCATTTAAGAACTTTTAAGAAGTTGCTGGGTTGGAGAGATGAAGTGCTTAAATTGTAAAAATTAAAAATAAGTGATGTGTAAGGGTGGGACCCATTTAAGAACTTCAAAGTAGGGTGCTGGGATGTGGATGCTCTTAATAGGCAAGAGGGATCAATCATATCCATATGCATAGGATACCCTATCCCTACTTTGGTTTCTTGGTCTACTATTGAAGTCTACTTTCATATAGAAAAGTCTTCCAATATAGTCATTTTCCTAGTAACAGCTGAACCCTGTAGGTATCCGTGGTGTGAGGTTTATCATGATCATGTAATTTTGAAATTCATTCATGCAAAATTGGATTCAATGTTAATTTCACAAAAGTTAAGGGCTTGTTTTGTTACTGATTTAATTTTAGAGTAATGATATTTGAATAGGAGCTGTGTTATTTGCACACTCGAGTGCGACACCTCCAGCCGACACCCAAGTACTGTAGCGCTATTTTATTTTTTATTTTATTTTTTTTACAAATTTTGACTTTAAAAAAAAAATAGTTTTTCTGAATACTAACATTTTTTGTTAATTACGTATAAATACCTGGTTAATTCAGTTCATTATATGATTAATGGGTCATCCTGAAGCTTACAATCATTTTCCACAACCATGTAAATATTTGGTTAATCACGTGCAAATATCTGGTTAATTCAGTTTATTATATGGTTAATGGGTCATCCTGCAGCTTACAATCATTTTTCATAACCATGTAAATATTTGGTTAATCACGTACAAATATCTTGTTAATTCAGTTTATTATATGGTTAATGGGTCATCCTGAAACTTACAATATATTTGTACGTGATTAACCAAATATTTACATGGTTGTGAAAAATTATTGTAAGCTTTAGGATGACCTATTAACCATATAATGAACTGAATTAACCAAATATTTGCACGTGATTAACCATATATTTACATGGTTATGAAAAATGATTGTAAGCTGCAGGATGACCCATTAACCATATAATAAACTGAATTAACCAGATATTTACACGTGATTAATCAAATATTTACATGGTTGTGGAAAATGATTGTAAGCTTCAGGATGACCCATTAATCATATAATGAACTGAATTAATAAGATATTTACACGTAATTAACAAAAAATGTTAGTATTCAGAAAAACTAAAATTTTTTTTTAAAAGTCAAAATTTGTAAATAAAATAAAATAAAAAATAAAATAATGCTACAGTACTTGGGTGTCGGCTGGAGGTGTCGCACCCGGGTGTGTGAAAAACATTTTGTTTGAACATAAAAATGGTGCCCGACACCGTATAAAAGTACTCGTCCCCATTTATTTATCGATTTTGTCTTAATCGTATATTTCATCACTCTCAAGACATTCATAAGGTTTACGATATCTATATAAGGTGTTCAAATTATGTGTCCAAATATATTTGCTCTTAATTTCATGTTTTCATAAATAATTACAAATCAGTTGTCTTGTTTTCATTCTGTTTCCTGTATAAATTCTTGAAGATGGAAACATGTAATTATTTCTGAAAAACAGTAAATTGAAAACAACGCAAACATGTTCAACCTTGCACTACTGATTGGTGGAAAAAAATTGGAAAAAGAAAGGTAGAAGACGAGTACAGATTGGAAAAAGGTGAGATAGAAGCAAGTCTGGGACAGAGTCTCCGTCAACTTGTTGTCTAGCTAGCACTCGCAGTCGCAGTCGCAGCAGCTGTTAGCTAACAATTCTGCGTTTGAGACAAGTTATTTTTTATTTATCGGGAAAAACCCAAGTCCCACATTGACTAAAGATAGTGTCTGATAAGAGCTTATAAATAGAGGGCAATTCTCATCCCATGAGCTAGCTTTTGGGATTGAGTGAGGCTCAAAATCTAATATGGTATCAGAGCTATTCTAGATCCATTATTGGGTCACCCACCATGTTATCCACGTACCAAGCCCAATAGTACTGGGCGTGAGGGGGTGTATTGGGAAAAACCCAAGTCCCACATTGACTAGAGATAGTGTCTGATAAGGGCTTATAAATATAGGACAATCCTCATCTCATGAACTAGTTTTTGGGATTGAGTTAGGCCCAAAATCTAATAATATTTGCATCTTTCATTGGCGCACAAATTTACTCCAAAACCATCACTTATATCCGGATTTGCATTTTGTTATTTAATATGCAATTTTATATTTACAGGGTTTAATTACACCAAGTGCTGTCCAAGTCGTCTTATGCAAATATTAGACAATTTTTTTACTACAACATAAAAACAGATAAATAAATGTTTCTATATAATATTATAAATTGTAATTCATTGTATTAGGCCAATATGTATAACTCTAGTTTGCTTAAAAGGATAAAAGATTTGATTAGTACTACCTATACCAATAAGATATATATTTCCGAGAGTTTATCATTTAGGAACTCCAAAATTATAGAATGAGTGACTTGACTCGACTTGGAGTCTATTCATTGTATTAATGCGTGACTTGAAACAATTATGAAATGAGTTCGTCAACCTAGAAAGCATCCCAGGATGTTAGAAAAGCCGGAGATCTAACATTGTTAAAACGGTGTCGATAGAAAAGACTAATTTCAAACTATTTTAAAACTTAAATGACCAAATCAAGACAAATTTAAAAAGGGTTCAAATCAAAACTTAAAATAAAAAAATACACCAAGAGTATAGCACCCTTTTAGTTTTTTTTTTTTTTTGGGGGTTCAATTTCTGTCCTGTAATTTTAAGATTAATTGCTTAATAGCCTTATTTCGGAAGTGAGTAAAATTGGTTCAATTCAAACCTAACAAATTAATGTTTTCTTAATAATATGAGAGAACATTGAATTGAGTCTATTTTATGAACTTTTGAAATAAAGATATTGATAAATTTTATCCATTTTTAAATTATATGGACACAAATCGTAAAAGAAAAAGGTGAGAAACGAAAATAAAGTTGATATATTTGAATAAACGAAAAAACGTTTTTGAAACTAATGGAAGTCAACAAAGAAGGGAAAAGGCTATGGTGCCGGGAGGGAATCACACCCAATGGCATAAACCGAAGATCTCCATTTTGTTGTGATTGTGACTATCCGTTTTCTTTGCTGAGAGTGAGGATCCGTAATCATAGCCGCAACTAAAATATTGAAGACAGAAAGATCAATAGCAATAGCATATATACAAATCTCTAGGACTTTCTCCTTAATTTGATTTGTTTTCCTTTCTAAATTGACATCTCAATTCTTAGCTGTCCCATTATGCTCCCCTTTTTAGCAATACCATCATAAAGGTCAATTTAAGTTTGCTGTAAAAGTTTTTTAGATTTAATAAACTTTAGATTTTTAATTCTTTATGATCTAATTCAAACCTTAAAAAAAAAATCCTTTTTTTAAACAAAAAAAAAATCCTTAGTACTTAGTACTAGTAATGTGGTCTAACGTCCTAATATTCTTTGAAGACTTTTTTCTTTGACAGAATATCGTTTGAAGACTTGGGTTGTGTTTGGATAGAGAAATTTGAGGGGGAAATATATTTTTAGAAGAATTTAAAATATTCAATGATAAAATATTTTGTTTGGACGTTGAATAAGAGGGATATAAAATTTTCAAAGAAAATATATCAAATTTTTTGTTACATACAAAAAAAATGGAATTTAATAAATCCTCTCAGCCCTTTCGTGTTGGTTACTTGGTTATATGAAGTTAAAATTCCATCGATTATTCAATTAAACTTATATTTTTGTGTAGTGATTCTAGTGAAAGGTTTTCCTTATTCTTTTTTGGTAATGAAAAGATGTGAGTTGGGTCCCGGAGACTCATAAGGGTCAGGACAGGTCTCAAGACTCAAAGAACGCTTACAGAGATACTTACATATTACCCACCAACGAGATCCTCACATCGACAGTGAGATTCGAACTCACAACCTTATGGGTTATGAGTCTTATCCTTACCAACTGGACCAACTTTAGTTAGGTGTTTTAATTCAGGATTTGACTCCTATAAAATGAGCAAGTGTATAAAGTGAGAAAGTGATTATATACGTTTTTTTATGTATTTAATATTGATTATATAAAGTAGGTTGAGTTCTCAATGCACTTTAATTAATCGATGGTGATTATATAAGTTTTTTTTTGTACATAGTTATCATTAATTCTTTTTTTTTTATAGAAATAATTATATTTTCTTATATTAATTCAAAATTTTATGATGTATGTATGTTTATGTGGGGTGACGCTTAAAACCATGTTCTCTCTCTAACTTCAAACTCTCTCCCTTCTCTCTACACACATAGCCGTGTGCCACCACTAGAGGGGGTGGTTTTGGGGTATTTTTTGGCCTGAAATCACTCCTTTACTTCGTCTTTTCTCCCATTTTATCTAAATAAGTGGTTTTTCCATATAGATCTGTTTTTTTTTCCTCGTATTTTTCGTGTTTTTCGTCGTCTGTGTGCGGCGGTATTGTTGTTCGTCGTCTTGGTGAGGCGTTGTTTGGTTTCCCGTCTTGGTGCGATGTTCGTTTGGTTCAGATTGACAGCTCTGCTTCGATCCATCACAGATTTGATCAAGAATTGGGTGTCAATGTTACAGATCCGGAGACATGGGTATTCCGATGACTTTGATTTTGTCACTTTTGTAGGTATTTTGATTTTGTCACTATTAACCTAGGTGCTGTGAGTTTGTTTGCAGATTCATCCTTTTCGGTTTTTAGTGATGTTGGATTTGTGTTGTTTTCGATGTATTTTACCAATTTGAATGAATGAATACCTTTTTAGTCAAAAAAAATTTCAAAAATTTAATTCTATACAGAAGATATGAATAAAAATAAATTTGATTTATTATAATTCTATGTCCTTATATAAGATTGATCTGTTATCAAGATATAACAATAAATTCTCCCAAAATGCAATAACTTTATGTCCTATTAAATTGCACACTCTTTATCAGTCAATCATAACTGCTGTAAAAAAAAGGTCAATCATAATTTTTTGTTTTATAGAATTATAATTTGTTATTAAGAAATGTGAATAACCAATTTATGGTGCCAATAATACCACTGAGAAGAAATAGCTCATCCCTTTCTAGAAGGCATAGGCAATACATACATATATATATTGAACGTGTCAACCACGGTTCATAAAAAAAAAAGTTCCAGCGAAGCCGAAGACATGGGAAATAAGCTATTAATCTTGCATTCATTTATCTAGAAGGAAAGCACTAATTGGCGCTTTTAAGACATTTGTTAAAAAATTAAAAGAAGTAACTTTGTAAGGAAAAATATTGTGTTTATTACGTGTAAAAATGTTTAATTTCTATTTTCGATACAAACTTTCCATTTATTAATTTCTTAACAAATATCCTTGAAACACTTGTAAGCAAATCCCAATTTAGAATACAACAAGAAGCCTGGAACTAAAACGCAAGAAGACAAAGACCTAATTGCCAAAATTCTAGCAATAGATAGACATCAAATGAAGGGCTCATATATTTTCTGAATTTTACGAAGGAAAAAAAAGACCTAATTTGTTAAATATATCGAGAAAAATATTCATCTAAAGCGAATATAAATGTTATGTGAATAAGTAAGTATGTATCCACATTTTATTAATTAAAATATATTGAAATTTCAGTAAGTAAGGATTAGAGCATCTCTAATGAGATTTGTTTAAGGGTTGCATATAGTTTTTTTTTTAAAGCAATTGTTCCTTATACAGTTGCATTATTGGAGCGGGCTCAAGTGAACATGAGTTGATTGTAAGAATTGTTTCTGTAAGCAATTGACTCTTATATTTGAACCCTTAATAAAAAAAAAAGGATAGATAGGGAAAAAAAAAATAGAGAATTACATTGGTTGCCTTTATCTAAAAATTGAAATAACAATAAGATATGAGTAACTTGTTTGACCTAGTTGATGAACTTTTTAGAATTGCCGTATTAGAGTGAAAAGTATTAGAGTGAAAAGTTACTTAAAATAATAAAAAGTGACAAAGTGATATGACTAGACCCATGAAAAGAAGTTAAGTAACTCTAATACTTTGTAGTTACTTCCTTACTTTACTCTTAAATTCATTTTAGATGAATCGTATACAAATATCTCTTGCTTTTAAAATTGTTTTGTTTCACTTGCATTCCCCGTTTAAATTTGAGACCAGATTTTTTTTTTGACTGGAAATTTGAGACCTGAATTACTCTTGAAAGTTCCTTTATTGACAAGGAAAATAAATTTTATACACTATTTTTTTATGAGAAAAGAGAAAATATGTATTAAGAAGTGTGTGTGTGTTTTTTTTTTTATTACGAAATAACCAATGTACGAATGACAATGATGATGATAATAATAATATAATAAAAATAGTGTCGTTGTCTCTTAAACTGACAAATACCTCTTCACATTTTATAACGCAACTAGAAGGCAAGTGGTTTTAGGGTATGGCTAAAGGATAAAACCAATTTTTTTTTATTTTTTATTTTTGCGAGAGGGTGAAACCAACTTGATTTGCTTTTATTTTGTAATAATGTATTCCTAATTTTGTTGCCCATTAGTTGAGTCAGATAATAACTCAACTAATTACCACAGATTTGTATTCTCTGGACTTACTTATATATATATATATTAAACCCAAACAAAAATTGAGCCCCATTTTTAGAATTCATATCCGATTTCCAAAAAAAACTATAGTAATTATAGGAAATCCGAGTCCAATGATCACACCAGGAAAAAAAAATAATTTAACCAACTAGAAACTCGCCCCATTATCATTACAACTCAAAATTCATATACCGCAACACCGCATTGTTTGATTAGCAATTTTTTATTTATTTATTATAATACCCGGGAAGTAGAGATGCAAACACTTGAGCAGAGCAAGGAAAAATGTAAAAATGTGAGAGTAATATTACTAATACACATATATAAATATATAAACTTTATAAAGTAGTATATACTATCAGTGTAAAAAGTTTTATATTGACATCCATTAACACTTTAATATGTATGTTTTTGTTTTAATACCTAAGAAAAAGATATAACAATAATACTGATTTGTCAAGATATCATTAGATGTTTGTGTAAAAGTTCTTTATACTAACAGTGCATAGAAATTAAACTCATTTTCATATTGGATTAAATTTAAAGCTACTTTTACCTTATATATATATATATATATGTCTAATTCGAACCTGCTACCTTTATTGATGTGAATAATATGAAAAAGGAATGTACTAATAGTTTTTAATATATAATCGTACATATCAATATTCATGCACGGTATTCTTGCAAAAGATTTGTTATCTCGACTAAGTGTATTTGATCGTAAAGTAATTTCCCTTTCTCCACATGTTCCGTCTCTACTTATAGTGGTTTATGTACTTATTATCATAATTGAGTCTTTTTTACTCTTGGGTAACGGTCGCCGTCTTGGTAATCATGATCAGCCGGCCAACATTAATGTCTGTAATTACTCCTTATTCATAAGTCAGTTGTTTAATGGTTTTTGTCCTCGTCGTCCGACCTCTTTAATTTCCCATGTGACCTATTTAGTCCTTAGGCCATAGGCTAAGCAGGAACTCGACCCTAAACATGTGGCCAGCCTGCTTCTTGGTCTGATCTTTTTAGTGGATCCGTGATACATTCAAAGTCGGTCGGAGTGGGCAACTCGAACAAACATAACAGACTGGGCCTCTTGTTTCTAAGTCAAGTCGGCCTTCTCGTTTCCAAGTCAAGTCGGCCTTCCTCATATATAACATGGATCCGAGTATCTCTTGGCTGGTCCATAACACATGGATTTAGTGGATGGTATATATTTGAATTAGCTTATTTTGTATTAAAAAATATTATTATTTGAAACAAAAGCAAATTTTTCCTTAAGAAAAATAGAATCAAACGCGTACTGTATTTAATGGGGGTCGACCCATAAGTCGATAAATCAAATCCAAGCCCAACTTACCTTGAGCCCGCGGCCATATCATGTGTGTGTTTCTGTGTGGTTTGCCCCTCTTGTGCATTTTCCTTTCCTTCCTCTAGGCCTATCGCCGTGGGTTTATGGGTTTATTGGTTGATTAAAAGGGTTAAATATGTTGTTATTCTTGTAAAATAGCGAAAATTCGTTTTTAGTTCCTTATTTTTAAAACGTAGGTTTTTTATCTTTCAATTTTTAAAATAGCTCACTTTTGATCTCTAACATTAACTTTATTTCATCTGGTTCTCATCTGTCAAATGGAGTTCTATATCCCTTTTCCATATCCTTAATATCAGATGTGCTTTCACATACGAACAGGGAAATGAAACTTTGTTTGACAGATCACATAAAGGTGAAGTTAGGGACCAAAAATGAACTATTTTGAAAATTAAGGAGCCAAAAACTTACATTTTAAAAATGAGGAACTAGAAACAATTTTCCACCGGCAGTAATTAATATCTCACATACACTGGGTATACTATTGGTAACAATGTAACATGCAAAGCTTATGGCATGACAAGCTGCAAGTATGATACAACTCGTGTTCAGCAGCAGTATCTATTGAAGAATTCTGCAATGAACTCAAATAGTTGGAGAGCATGAATGCTGCACCTGAAGAAAATACTGATAATAGCCAGTTTCTATTTATTTTGTTATATGAAGTTCATTGCATTTCAATCTATAAAAGCTCCTCCTCGTATTCAAGTGTAGAGACACGATGGTTGTTTTTGGTGCAATCCAAAATGAGGATCAAGTTGTTGTAACGCAATAACATGTCTTTTGGTACAGCGTCCTGAGTGATGATGCGCATTCTCTTGAAACACAAACACTGTTCCTATTCAAATTCCATTCACACTCTCACTCACTACTCTGATCATCATCGTGAACTCATCTCACTCTCCAACCATATCACTACCCTCCAATCCCTTCTCCAATTCCACGCTCTCACCGTCACCACTGGCTTCTCCACCAACCTCTTCATCGCTTCCAAGCTCATCTCCCTCTATGACTCTCTCCACCACCCTTCTTCCTCAACCACCCTCTTCCACTCCCTTCCTTCCAAAGACACCTTCCTCTGGAACTCCATCCTCAAATCACTTTTCTCACGTTCCCTTTTCCCTCAAGTTCTCTCCTTTTACTCCCAAATGCGCGCTTCCGATGTTCTCCCCAACCATTTCACCCTCCCCATCGTTGCCACCGCCTGTGCCAATGCCATGATGCTTCATTTTGGCAAGACCCTTCATGGGTTCGCTTCAAAAACTGGCCTTTTTCATTCTAGCTCTGCAGTGGGTTCTTCTTTTGTGTCCTTGTATTTCAGGTGTGGACAAATGAATGATGCCCTTTTGGTGTTTGATGAAATGCCTGTTAGAGATGTTGTTGCTTGGACTGCCCTTGTCATTGGGTGCGTGCAAAATGGGGAGAGTGAGAAGGGTTTGGAGTTTCTTTGTGAGATGCATAGGCTTGGTGAGGTTGATGAGAGGCCGAACTCTAGAACGTTGGAGGGTGGGTTTCTAGCTTGTGGGAACCTTGGTGCTCTACATGAGGGCAGGTGTTTGCATGGTTTTGTGATCAAAAGTGGGATTGGATGTTCACAAGTTATACATTCTTCGATTTTGTCTATGTATTGCAAATGTGGGGTCACTCAAGAAGCTTATCGATCCTTTTGCGAAGTAATTGGGAAAGATCTTCTGTCATGGACATCACTCATTGGTGTTTATGCAAGGTTTGGGATGATGAGTGAATGTGTGAGGTTTTTTTGGGAAATGCAGGAAAACCAAATATACCCTGATGGAATTGTTATTGGTTGCATCCTTGCGGGTTTTGGTAATTCCTTGAATCATGTTGCTGAGGGGAAAGCATTCCATGGATGGATCATACGGAGACAATATGTGCCTGATGAGATAGTTCATAATTCATTGTTGTTTATGTACTGCAAGTTTGGAATGTTAAGTTTCGCGGAGAGGCTTTTCAACATGTGTCAACAGAACAAAGAGTGCTGGAACTTTATGGTTTTTGGCTATGGTAGAATCGGCGAGAATACAAAGTGTATCGAACTCTTTAGGGAGATGCAATATTTAGGTATTCATTCTGAATCAATCAGTGTAGTTTCAGCAATTGCTTCATGTGCCCGATTAGGCACAACCAATTTAGGAAGGTCAATTCATTGCAAAGTAATAAAGGGTTTTATTGATGACAGTGTCTCAGTTGCCAATTCACTTATAGAGATGTACGGAAAATGTGGTAAGATGGCCTTTGCTCGGAGAATATTTAATAGGTCAGAGAGGGATGTTATGTCATGGAACACTCTAATTTCATCTCATATTAATGTCAAGCACCACGAAGAGGCCATAAATTTATTTAATAAAATGATCATGGAAGACCAGAAGGCCAATACAGCCACATTTGTGATAGTGCTGTCAGCTTGTTCTCACCTTGCATCTCTAGAGAAAGGAGAAAGAGTTCACAGCTACATAAATGAAAGAGGTTTAAAGCTCAATTTACCTCTTGGCACAGCTTTGGTTGATATGTATGCCAAGTGTGGGCAGCTAGAAAAATCAAGAAAGGTATTTGACTCAATGAAAGAGAAGGATGTGATTTGCTGGAACGCAATGATTTCAGGTTATGGAATGAATGGATATGCAGAATCTGCTGTGGAGATATTCCAACATATGGAGAAATCAAATGTTAAGCCAAATGGAATTACTTTCCTTGCTCTTCTCTCAGCATGTGCTCACGGAGGGCTTGTTGAAGAAGGCAAACACTTGTTCGCTAAAATGCAGAGTTATTCTGTTAAACCTGATTTAAAGCACTACACTTGTATGGTTGATCTTTTGGGAAGGTCTGGTAATCTGCAAGAGGCAGAAGCTCTGGTACTATCCATGCCCATTTCTCCAGATGGTGGTGTCTGGGGAGCTTTGTTAAGTGCTTGTAAAACTTACAATCAAATCGAGATGGGAATAAGGATTGCCGCGTATGCTATTGACTCTGAACCAGAAAATGATGGATACTATATAATGATGGCCAATATGTATAGCTCTATTGGGAGGTGGGAAGAAGCAGAAAATGTGAGAAGGACAATGAAAGAGAGGTGTTCACTGGGAAAGAAAGCTGGTTGGAGTGTGCTCTGAGATAAGTGGCTTTGTTTCATGTTAGAAGTTTCCCTTCTGTCAAGCCTAAACATTGAAAAGGTCAAAGGAACCTTATGCCAGTTTATGCAAGTGTCATTAGGTTTAATGTTCTCAAGGTGGCTCCTTTCATAAATCATTAATGAGCTTGTTATTGGGCATTTGAGCTAAGGAAGCGGACATGCTATTAGCATGAAAAAAATGTTTGCATTATAGCTTCCACAGGCACTCAGTGCCACTATTTTGGATGCTCAAGTGAACCGTGTAGGAGTTAACAACCAGCTGACTTTTGAATATCACACAGGAGTTTGAAGTCACATAAAGCTGTATAGAAGTGCATATTTTCTTAGTCAAGATTCTGGCCAGTAGCTGGCAGCAGTAGATTCGAGTTTGTGCGTTTTATGGAAATTTTACAGGTTTATAGTGTATATACTGGTTTTATTGGGTTAGCTTCATGAGCAAGTAGGATGATCTGTGCAAATGTCTTATTTTGGATTATCACCTTTGATCGTGGGTGTGGCTAGTTGGTGCTTCTGGCAGCTGCATTTCATACAGTCTTATATTGCCTTAAAAATGGGTACTTCAATGCATCTTCCCCAAACCATTTTTTGATTTTCTGATTTGAATTCGGAACACAAGAAACAAACATTTTATTAGACAGATTGCAAATTGCAGTGGGAGAAAATGATAGATTTCTTGATATTCTTCTGGACATGGAGATAAAAGATTACTGATATCTTGTATTGTTGTTCATCAAACACTTTAGCAACATCTACAAGATAAGACACGGATACATCATACATCTGCTTTGAGGAAAAGACACTGATAAAAGTAAACTACTCCTTTATTTCAAGGGCATAAAATGCTGTCTTAAAAGCTTTAATGGACCGCATTAAAGCAATTAAAGACTAAGAGGATGCTTGTAATAGACGTGACCTTCATGACTTGCTTCACTTGACTGCAAAAACAAAGATTGAGTCATAAAACATTATCTTGCCAAATATAAGCATATGTAGTTTATATTTTCAAGGTCTACTCAGGCTTAAGATGATTACCTCGACACTGAGGTGGTGTCTTCAGACCACATTTACCGGGCAAGGCCAAAGCATTTGTGGGGTTTATTCCAACTGCGGGTAGGAGAGACTTGTATCTGCAAAGGCAAGGCAGATTGGCTTGGCGAATAACTGCACAACATTTTTGATCTGGTGGCGGCGGGTTTTGACCGGTAACTGCTGCACGGCATACGTTGAACTTAGTTGAGTCTATGTTACATAACACAACAGCTTGAGCACCACCCAACAAGGCAATGAGCAGTGCTGCTACCAACCACTGCACCAAAGTGTTGCCACTAGTCTGTGCCATACTCTCCTTAACCAGGTGCTCAGGTTGCTAGCTCAAGTATACCATGCCCTATTGCCTGAGTTAATTTATAGTGATGCTTAGAATGTTGTTGGAATAATTATTTGTATTTGTTTAGTCTCGATAGTTTCACTTTGTATTTGGTGTGTCATGTGATTCCAGACTGTAGAAGTTCACGAGATAGGTTTATATTAAAATAATGATACTAACCACAAAGAAACAAACTTTAACCGGCCCATTACTTGCTAATAAACAACAATGATTCATGGTGCCAAAGGCGCACCTTATACTTGATCATCATGACTCCATTCAGAGTACACACAATAAGTTCCGTGTTTTACAGTTTTGTTCCTTACGCGTTTTGTTGTTTGTTTGATAGTAATAATAATAAAACCAGATAAAATTAAAATCCCCCATTTAAAAGAAAATTACTTTTTGTGCTTGAGTAAAACAAGAATCAATAGCAGCTAACATCAATTGGCTTATGTATAAGTGCTTACTAAGTTCAGGTCCTACCGTAGTACATAAGTCGTGAGTGGGATAATCAGCCTCAACCACTTGCCCTTAGTTATTCTTTACTATAAATTAAAAGAGAATAAAAGGAAGAATCAATATGAAGGCGGCTAAAACTGTTTTAATTGTCAAAGATATCCCGTGAAGGCATAGTATTCCAGCATCATTATGATCATAAGCATGAAATAAAAGTTGATAAGGAAACATCGGTGGGCTATGATGACTACAGCACTCAGGGACAATAAACTATGGATAATTCTTTGGTGGTGCAATGGCACACGTTATAAAGTAACAAAATTAGGTGCTTACATAGTTTAACTAAACAATTTTTTTTATAAGTAAATGTTTGTGTTAAAGGTTAATGTCAGTATTTTGTTGGTGGATGTGGTTTCAACCCACAACCTCCTTATCACTCCACTCTTTAACTCCCCAGCCCCAACCACCAAGCCAACCTTATAAGCAAGCTTAGCATTTCCAAGCAGCGGGTATTGTTGATGTTTGATGCAAATTCTAGAGAAGTCCACAAGCTAGCTTCAAAAGTCACTCATAACAAAGTGATCGTCTAATGTCACTCATAATAATGTCATCAACGAGTAAGTCCCTCAATTTCATATTTTCTGTTTTTTTGAATGAAAGGGGCTAAACCCCATCAAAGAAAAAACTATATTGAACCAATTTTTGGTGCAGATACTCTCGTTGCATTTGAAATAAGCAATTGTGTCAATTGCACTAGATGATGCTTATAAATTAGTTGGGAAGGGCATCTTCACACCGATTAGCAAATAACCAATGTCGTTCATCAAACTCCTTCCATGGTACCAACTACCAATCACTCGTAGTCGTTATTCCTTTAACCATAGTTTTTGAATCCAAATGCAGTTCCACATTAAAATATTTCATATGTAAATTTTTTTTTTGGATTATAAGAAGGGGCCTAAGCCCAAAAAGAAGGAAAAACTACAGATTCACTAATCGGGGGCTTGATTTTGGCACCTCACAAATTCGGCGCCTCACCTCCTTTCCTCCCCTTTTCTATTGTTTATTCCCTAAATACCCCTTCCCACCCTCTGTTTTTCCTCCCCACTGAAATGTCTGTTAGTAGTTTCCCTCTTGGAAGCACCCCACGGATATCCAGTATCACAACAAAACGCTTGTTTTCGGAGGAAGTTGCTTCAGAAATTAAATGATTGATCTAGTTGATTTCTTCGAATTTATGATATTTTTAATAAACGCAATCAACGGACGTCCCATGATTGGGACTTGACGAATGTGGCCCTAAGTCCCTAACATTTGAAGCTTCTCCGCATTCAAATCCTTTACAAGGTGACATTGATGTCTCACCATCAGTTTTAGTCCATAAGAGTTTTCCCTCTATCCACCGGACTGGACAAAATAGGGATGCTACTTCAATTGGAAAAGCTATGTTCTCAACAGGTTAAGTCGTGAATCAAGGTAATCTCCAAAACGTTGGTCAATACCTCAATATGCTTCTTGTTGACAATTCACTAAGGGTTAGGAGGCTTCCAGATTGTATGTTGAGATCTGTTGATAAAATTAATGTGATGATGAGTTTTTGGATCAATCTCTGCCTCTCCTCTTGGGTTGGGTGTGGGTTAGGCGGAGGAAGAAAGGGTGGGGGTGAAGAAAGGAAAGAAGGGGATGGAGGTGGTGGATATTTAGGGAATAAACGAAGAAGAAAAGAGAGAGAGGTGGGGTACCCAATTTGTGAGGTGTCAAAATCAAACCTAAAAACAGTAAAGATAACTCATAACTTCGAAGGAAGAGTAGCTATGTCCTCAAGACCATAATTTTTTTAATAGGGGGTACCCAATTTGTGAGGTGTCAAAATCAAACCTAAAAACAGTAAAGATAACTCATAACTTCGAAAGAAGAGTAGCTATGTCCTCAAGACCATAATTTTTTTAATAGGCTCCAATTGGCTGGTTAATCCGCACATCGATTTTCCTCTCTAAAGATATGTCTGAATTCAACTTTCCATTGAAGCAATATTTAAATTTTACCAAATGTATCAATGAAATAGAAAATTGTTCTAACAAGGGCCAGGAAGTCCTCAGCCAAGTTCAACTTAGGACTAAAGAGCATAGCTCGGGTTACTTTCTGAGCATAGGTCAAGGAGTCCTCGGCCCACTTCACCTTAGGACTAAGGAGCAAAGCTCAGCTTACTTTTGGACCATAAGCCAAAGAGTCCTTGGCCCAATTCTTTAGTTGAAGGATTGACTTATGACCTGGATATTTGAATGTATTAAGCACGTTTTTATCATGGGCATAACGTCCAGAACCGAGATATACGCAACTTTAATAGCATTAAGATGATAAGAGAAGATCGCGCCCAAAACGTTTACTGACGATAGAATATCCGTTGCCACCCTAGACTATAAAAGTAGTTCACGCGAAGAGAAAAGCAGGTCATTCAAATTACAAGTAGTATACTAGGATAACAAGTACCCATCTGTGCTCAGATTGTACTACATTTTTCTGTGAACAAAAATATATTTAATAACTGATGAGGTATCGAAAGATCTCCTTATTAATGACATAGAAAATCTCCTTATTGATCTATTGGATGCAATCGAATAATATCATGCTCGAAAATACCATTTTTTGAATGATTTCAAAAATAGTTTTAAATTAACTAAGTAGCTCGCAGTTAAGTGTGAAAAAGAAATTAAGAGTCAATCAACGATATGATGTAAATTAAATAAATTGCTCCCAACACCATCGAACATGTGTCAACTTCTTAGTATCAAATGTATTAGGATCCATTTTCATTGATATTTCAATATTCTCACTCAACCTGACATAGAAACAACCAAACAACCACAGACACCACCTGCATATCTGAGTTCGTCACCTCAACTTCAAGGGACATAAGATGAATTAGCATCGTTTTTCTTTTTATTTTTTACTTTGCAGCTAATTAAGCCACATTCTGATGCTAGTTGATTTTTAATCGTGACCAGGATTTCAAATTGCGAATCGCATCACGTAATGTGACCACAACATCTCAGTTGCGGTAGCTGCTGCAACTACTTTGGATCGTAATTGCAGACCTCATCGGTCGTATCAGGCCGCAACAACCGCAATGCAACCGTGACCAAACATGTCCGTTGCCGCAATTTAAAACTTCATGTAAGGCTAAAAGGGAATAATTTATGGTATTAGAAAATCTTAACCATGGCATCATTACGACCTTTATATAAATAGTCACGTAAAGCAAAGTAATTCTTGGCTCCTGAAGCTTATTCCTTGTTCATGCTAGTTACCAATACCATTCTGCTTTTTGAAGCCACAAAGTTGAGATGGGTGGTCTTGCCTGACCAATCTTAACCATATATATCATCTACTTAAATTTAATAGTACCTTTCCTTCAATAACAAAAAAATTAGTTACTTTAACCCAAAAAAAAAATTAAGTTACATGTTAGTAGTACATCAGTACGCCCCATTAATTTAGAGGGGACGCAAATAAAAAGTTAACTGCATGTCAATGGCTACAAGGTTGTCAATGTAGTTTCATAATTAGGATTTATGGTAATTGAACCCCTGATGTGCGGATAGTACAAATACTATAAGCTTCGTTTGACATTCGACATTCATAATCTATGTGGACATGACACCAGTTTTAACAAAGCCCAATCGATTCCCACCGAACAAAACCTTATATTTTGTCAGACTGAGTCCATTAAATAAGTTTAGGGCTATTCAACAGAGATCCATTACAAGACCAAAAACAAAAACATGGTATCCATTTATTTAATATATTATTAAAAATAATTGATTCTTATAATAATTGGATGACAGTATATAAATTTTATATTTATCAATATGTTAAAATTAAAATCATAAGATATTGTTACATCACACATCTTTGCTCACTTACTTCTTGAACGATCATAAATACTACCAATATTAAGCAAAAAAAAGAAAACCATGATATATGATTGGTTGGGAATTGAAAATGATCAAGGACTTTGAGTTTTTTTTATTTTTTTTATTTGGTCAACATTGACTTGGAGTTTTTAATATATAAAATAATAAATACTGGTTTTATCGAAGACGTATAGATTGACCATTGAACGTAGACTTACATAAGTTACATTTATCGCTCCAGGTCCTTTTTTTTTTTATTTTTAAACGTATCGTTCCAGGACTTTATAGGGCTGTGAAATGAAGATACCTTTGAGAGTTACACCGTGTTTGGATAAACAACTTAACTAAGTATTTATCACATAATATTTTATAGTATGAGAGCTTATGTCATAAGTGCTTAAATTCAATAAGTCATATGTATTTGGATGCACACTTCGAAAAGCACTTATACAAAATTAAAAAAAAAATGTCTTGTTAAACAATTTTTTTCCCCTTTCATAAAACATGTTTTTTTTAACGAGGAATCCCTAATCTAGCCTTCATATCTTCTCCATGAAGGTGGGAGAGAATGTCGATTTCTCCCAGCCGTACCAATTCTTCCTGCAGCCTCCAAAAGCAAATTTTCTAAATCTGTCAGAGCATCCACATCCCAACACCCCATTTTGGAGTTCATAAATGGGTCCCACCATTATACATTATCCATTTTCAATTTTTATAACTTAAGCACCTCACATCTCCAACCCATCAACTTCTAAAAAGTTCTTAAGTGGACCCCACCAGTAACCCCACATCCTTACATTTCATCAATAATTTATTTCTACAATATTATAATTCAATATATTTTAATTAAAAAAAAAAGTCAAAATAAAAAGCACAAGCACTTGAACAAGCACCAAGTGCTTGTGCAAGCATCCATCAATTTTGAGGTGCTTCACTAGCACCTGTTGCATCGCATCAAAAAATGAAGCACCGATTCTTAAGGTTGTAAGCACCTTGCATCTTGCACCGATGCAAATGGTCTAATTGTCCTGGCTTCATGCCTTTATCTACAAAATGGATGCTCCAAAGTAATCTGAACCCAAAAGTAAAGATCTGGGTATTGTTTGATGGTGATTTGGTAGGTGTTGAAACTTGAAAGCAAGATTTTTTTTTAATGAGAAAACTGATAGATCTAAAGCTTATTGATGCAGTCTGAATCGAATTTGACTACCTTGGACGATATGGGTATGATGCAAGATAAAAATAATGGGCCAAAGAAGAAAGGACATGTTGGACTCTTCTCTGATCGAAAGAGAATAGAAGAAATAAGAAAGAAAAAAGAAGAATGGGAGTAGGCAGGAGTCGAAGAGTGAAAAATGCGATACTTGTTTCGTATAAGAGCTTTTAGAAATTTCATAAGCTTGTCCCAGTAACTTATGAAAATAAGCTCAAAACTCCTTGTGAGATGACGTAAGATTTTTTATAAGCTCTGCCAAACACACATCTACGTTTTATAAGCTCTGTCAAACACCCATCCACGTTTTTGTAATGCATCAATTGAGCCCATTGATAGATAAGCAATCTTGTGTGACTGAAAGATATATTTAACTATTAAATTATGTAAGATTAAGATTAAAATATAAAGTAATGTTTGATTAAAATTAAATGATAAAGTTATGTGATTCTTTAACTAATTATATAAGATTTATGTAATTTTTAATTTTAATTATTTTATATAAAAATAAATTTGTTGTTCTTTTGTCTCATAATAATGAGTAAATACTCTCAATAGATATAATGGAGTTGATATCCTTTAATTAGAGAAATTATATTTGAACACTAAATTTGGAAAATCATGATATCCCTTTTTTTTGTATATTTTTGGAATGTGTGTATACAAAGGAGATAAAAAAGCAAGTGAGAGATAAAGATAAACACATACAGTATCATATATGGTGTCTGAAATTGGATATTCAAATATCATAACTCTTTAATTAAGAATTAAGAATAAGATATTAAGATAAATGTGATGTCATGGAGTGGGGGCACATGGTCATTGTCATGGACCCCGGTGTCATCAATACAGCAAGTCAGCAACCCGATCTTGATCGGTCGGTTAGGAGAGATGACAATGGGCAGGATCTGGATAGGATATTATAGTATCCGTTACTATATTCATATTTGAAAACATTACCCGTACCCATATCCACACGGATATCAACTTTTATACCCTTATTTGTATCTCTGGATACCCAAGTATCTGTATCCGCATTGGTTACCCTACTTTAAATATGAAAAAAACGATAAATAACAAAAGAAACGTTATAACGATTAAAAAACAATTTAAAGGTCTCTTAAATTTATATATAAAATATTATAAATCAAAATATTTAAATAAATAAAAACACTAAAAAGGAATTATAGATGCAACTAGGTTTAGAAAGTTAAGAATCTTTAAATTAATTTTGATTTTAAAATTTATATTATAATTAAAATTATATATATTAGTAATATAAATAAATAAATAAATAATTAATTATATATACATATACATATACATATGTGTGGGTAACCAAGCAGTTGGGCACAAGTGGTCAATGTGCTGCTGTTAAGGATGAATCGTTAGTGCTTTGCACGAGTTCGATCCTTGGCAGCAACAACTCTTGATCAGGCTTTACTTACCTCCCGGCTGCACTCCCGATTAGTCAGGGTCAAAGACTCTGGACACCGAGGCGGGGGTCAAAGACCCTCTGGACCAAAAAAAATACATATGTATGGGTGTGGGGCGAGGTGGGTACCGTAATACTGGTACTCGCACCCATACTCATTCAAATTCGTGGGAAAATACCAGTACCCGAACCTTACCCATTGTATGGATAAATTACCCTACCCATCGTGGGTAATTTTGTGGGTACCCAATGGATAAGGTATAACTTGTCGTCCCTATCGGCTAGGCGGTGACTGTTAACTACATGATGTGAACCGTTTTAGATAATAGTTTGATAAAAGTGGTTTTAAATAAAATTGAATTTTTAAATTGATTTACTTATAATTGAGCTTGAAGTGAAGTTATTTACGTTTAATTGTTTTTATTTTAATAGTAAGTTTGATACGAAATTTAGTATAAAATTTTTAACCCCAACATAAAAGTTATTTTTTGTAGCTTCTGGAAGACAAAATCAATTTTATCTTATAATCAAACACATCATTTTTACTAAACTTAAGTTTGACAGAGTAGAATCAATTTTTAAAAATTTTAAACGTGAAATCAAACACACTAACTGGAAACTTATTAAGCCATGATGACAAATTAACAATGTCATGACATTCTCCGTGCTGAAAAATATTATCAAAACCAAAGAGACCTTTCCACCTAAATCTAATCATTCTACCAAGACAAAACATACACCCTCAACTAATGAGGAGAGATTTCATGATTGCAATGTAAAAGGTAGTAAATAATACTCAGGTCTATAACGGCATTTTTATTGTTTTTCAATGAAAAAATATGAATAACAATTCATTAATAAAAGTATAATATATAATTATTAAAAATATAACATATACAATTGTTATATATATATATTTTTACTCTTATTAAAAAATAATACTAAAAATAAATTTCTTGAGAAAAGATCATACCCATGTCTTTTGTAGTTTCATAGTGATCACTTACTCGCCACCATTTTAAATAATAATAATGCGAACATTTATAAAATAACATGTTATAAATATGTTCCTATTTTTTTTTTGACAAAAAATATGTTCCTATTCTAAGAATTTACAACGGATGTACTTTGATTAGCACGTATGTCAACTCTGACATTTAACAAATTTTGCTAATGTTTTGATTAAAAAAAAAAAAAAAAAGTCTTGCTAATGTTCAGAGTGTGGCCTCAAGTGAAGAGCAACCCTGATAAAAAAAAAGTCTCGCCACCTTTTCAAAAAACAAAAAAAAAAGGCTTGATACTGGTTTTGGGGTGAAAGCAATGTTATTAAAACCAAACCGATGATCGACTCGATCAGGGCACTAAGTTAATGGGTCACTGGTTCAATCGGGGGTCACTGGTTGACTCGGTTTAAACCGGTATATATTAAAAAATTCTAAAATATTCATATATATGACAGTATAGTTCAACATATCCATACTCCAAATTTAAAATCATTACCATAAAAAAGTATCTAATTAAACAAATACCAATCAAGGTCACTGGTTAAACCAGATGAACCGGTATATATTAAATATATAAATTCTTATGATTGACTTATGTATATATATATAATATTTGGCAGGAGTTGAGTTGATATACATTAATTTTTTTTTAAATATTCATACATAGGCCAAACATAATTTATCATGTTCAGTAGTTCAGATTGTGGTTCAGATTCAGTAGAAGAGATATCTGACTAAAAAACAATTCAATATTATGGAGAGTAATAGTGAGTATAGTATAGTGTCAGTATTATGTCAGTTCAAATAATTATCAATATATTACTGGAATATTATCAGTATCAGAAATCAATATATCATTGTATCATTATAATATAAATTCAATTCATAAAAAATAAAAAAAAAACGGGTCAATCGGTTTTTCCGGGCCGGATCAACTGAGTTTCACAAAAACCCGGCAACATCCTAACTGGACCGGCCTGGTGACCAGTTCCCGGGCTAACCGATCGAAGCCGGCCCGGTCCGAGTTTTATAACTATGGGTGAAAGGCTGATACTTTTAACTAGAAAAAAAATTATATGAAAATTACTTGAAGATAAGGTCATAACGGAAATAGGATAAAAAATTGCGTTTGCTCCAATTTTATGACGATGATTTTTTATCTTTTATTTTCTATCAGGGTAAATTTTATTTTATTTTTATAAAAAAAGTGGCCACGAGGAATTGATGGAATAATATTTTATGTAATAATACAAGGGAAACAAGATTAAAATAGGCAAAAGTTCATAGGAAATAATGTTGTTAATGTATTAAAAATGAAATATTCAACTTTTAAATTTTTAACAAAATCTTGCCATTTTTTGGTACATAAATCATATAATTTTTTTATTGTTAATTGATGTTCTTAAGATACTAACTAATAAGACCTATAGTACAATACTAATTAAGGATTTTTATAATACTTTAATGAATATGTTATCAAATATTTATTACATAAATACATCAACGAGAAATGCTAACACATTTTTTAACACTGTTTTCAACACGCCCTTTTCTATTGGTCAATTCATATAGGTTATACAAAATTTAAATGGGACTCACATGAATTAATGGGAAATATTTCCAAAATTGTGGATTTATTTGAATTTTAAGCAATAGAAGAGTGTTTGTGTCTTAGAAATAGAGTATTAAAGAGTGTGTTGGTACTTGGTAGCATTCATCTATATCAATACATGTTCCCCGTTCAAGTCCCTTGATCATAAGCTATTGGGTTTGATATATTTTTTTCGCCGATCTAAGACCTCGGAATCTGGAAATCACACAAGACTCCGACTAATCCGAATCAAGTTGAAAAGATCTATTTAAGAGGACACAGCTCTCCAAGCACCTATTTTTTCCAAGACCCGAATTTAAGACATTACTTAAGGGGAAATAAACTCCTTGTCACTGACCCAACAAGCGTTGGTTGGGCTCGATGAGTTTATATATGGTGGGAAAAGTTGGATGACGTGTCCGTCAAATTGTATAATATACAGACTAAAGGCCCATTTAAGTAGGGACACACTAGTCCTTCCACCTTCATCCCGTCGTTAGAGTACTAATGTATACTGTTAGTGTGTCTAGGTGCACAAGCAACAACCCCTCGTGCAGAACATATCATGAGAATAATTATGCATTGACCCAATAAAATCCCCAAATATTATTTAAATAACTCAATTTAGTCCTTGACAATTTCTATCGTGGTATAAATTAGTCCCTACACCACATGCACCAGATGCACCAACATAGGTCAAATGAACGAGTTTAACAGACACTTGGGTGGACTAATGGTCATCAACACTCTTTTTCGATCTACTTCGAGGAGTATCCCACCGCCAACCTGAGACGGGGACTAATCTCCCGCGAGAGTTTGTTCGGCACCTCGATGGGTGGCATCCCTCCCAGCTGAGATTTTTTCCATACCCAAGGCTTGAACCCGAGACCTTGGTTAAGGGACGAGAGGCCTTTAACCACTCACGCCAACCTCAGTTGGTTGGTCATCAACACTCTAACACTGTGTTTAGGAACGAAGACAAATAGAGGGACTAACGTGTCCATCTTTTGTCAATATCGATGACTATTTGACGAGTTTTTTCTTAGGAAGAGTGGTACCTCAAAAAATGTCAGGTACTAAAATAAGCTTTTAGTCTCATATATAATAATAATAATAATAATATAAATATTTAGAACTATTTAATTGATTTATTAAAAAAAAATTATTTAATTTTATCAATATAAAAAATTATAAATTATCACATTATTTAAAATATTTGACTTTTACTATAACTATCATAAAATTAAAATATAAAATAAATTATAAATAATTGATAAGATAAATATATATATATATATATATATATATATATATATATATATATATATATTTATATTGTAGGAACTCATCTTAATTAAGGTCTTTGACTCTCCAGTGGGTCCACGAAGTATCCCACAAGCATAGATCCTTTGAACCCACTATGAGATCAATCTCCACTCGGGTGTTTAGTCACAGTTAATGTTCTTCACCCATTCTCAAAATTGTGTTATGTTGAAGTCGAACATAGGTTTTCCCCTATAAGCTCGATCTGCACAATCAATTGGGCCACACCCATTGGATAAAAAAAAATTAAACTATTAAATAACATACTTTACGGGAGAATTCCTCGTAATATTACTCGAATAATAATAATAATGTTGCGTAAATCGTAATGTGTGGCTGGTCACTTGGTTTGGTCCCAAAATCCCAGGTGTGATGAGGGGAATGATGACGGGTGTACTGTTCTGTATATCCAAATCAAAATCAGAACATGAAACTAATTTAGCCCACAAAGTCGGTTGCAGAAAACACCAAAAAGATCATACACACAACACAATCAATGACGACGTGTCTGAATAATACAGCGAGTTCTCATATTCTCGCGGTCACGCGCGCAAACAAAACCAAAGTACTTCGTAGCAAACTCCAAACCAAAACACTCTTCTCTCTCACCTTTGCCACCCCCTTAAGAAAAATCGATCCTTTCTCTCTTTCCACACTTCTCCATGTTCCTTCATTCAATGTGCTACTATTCAATTAACAACGAGGCAGTTGAACCCTTTCATCAAATGCATATCTGATTTTTATGTTTAGGTATGTCCTCATTAATTATTATTACTTTCACCCATTCATTCATTTATTAACGTTCTTCTCTCCATACAATCAAATAGTAATAATATTAATGTCATCTTCCATATGGACTTTCCCCGTAGTTCTTGCTCTACTTTTTTCTTTGAACTCTTCCTGCTATCAAGTTCTGCTCTTTGCTTGATCTCAACCTACCCAGTTGATTTTTTTCTCTGCCCATTCTGTTATTCATTGGGGAGAGGGCTCAAAAACCATTGAACCTGCATAGGCTTATGCAAAGTGCTTTCCATTGTCAATGTTTTCTATGCATTCCGAGAACTATGAGATGCAGTTGGAATGAATATGAATAAATACGAAAAACAAGTGATACCCTTATCCTTATATTTGATGGGAATGCGTTTCTGGTCATTTTTTGAATGATGGGATTTGTCTCAATAATAACTAATCTAACAAATTCCCAATTTTTTTAACCCGTTTCTGTTATCCTTTTTCTGTTATCCTTAATTTTAGTTTATCTTTTTGTTTATGCTGTCTGTCAGATAACATTGGACAGGTTGGTGATTCCCAGGAGCTAAACCGCTTTCTACTTGGGATTTTGTTATAGATTTGGTCATTATATTTGAATTTGACCTGGAAAATTGCATCTGGCATTAGGTTAGGTTGTTGAGTAGTTCAATACTGCGAATTGTTCCTTTTACAAATAATATTTTTTAAGCTTTTCTGGGAAGTTTTGTAGTTTGGGGATCCAATTTGTAGATTTGGTAGGCTCTCTGTAATTTGTTAGTGATTCACCAAGATGTCCAAATTTGAGGGTGTTATTGTCTCCGATCAATGGCTTCATAGCCAGTTTACGCAGGTCGAACTTCGCAGCCTGAAATCCAAAGTAAGTTCATTTCATTGCTTCCTTAATATGGGACATTTTGATCCAATTTCATTATTTTGTTTAATTTGGTGTGTTACATGATTTGTGTTTGTGACCTATGTGGGGCCTTCTTTCTGGTGTTGTAGTTTGTCTCTTTAAAGAATCAGAATGGTAAAGTTACATTTGGAGATTTGCCACCTTTGATGGTCAAACTAAAGGCATTCAGAGACACGTACAATGAGGATGAGATTAGGGGTATCTTGGGTGAGACAGGCACGGATGATATTGATTTTGAAGCCTTCTTAAGGGTTAGTAATTTCGTGTCTTTGGCTTTTATTAGATAATTTTTCCATGTTGTGAAGTTATAATAGTGGGATGTTACGTTTAAATTAATTGCATTAATGGAATAGTTTATGTTCCATATAACATTAAATATAATGCATGCTACATATAGTGGATGAAACCTTTCAATTTATTGTATTTGTCATGCAGGCATATTTGAATTTGCAAAACCAAGCTACAGTGAAACAAGGTGGTAGAAGGGACTCTTCATCATTCCTTAAGGAATCCGTAACTACCCTTCTTCACACAATATTTGAATCAGAACAATCTTATTATGTTGCTCATATAAACAGCTACCTTGGTGATGATCCATTTCTGAAGCAATATCTCCCTCTAGACCCAGCCACGAATGATCTATTTGATCTTGTAAAAGATGGCGTTCTTCTGTGGTATATAAGCAGGGTCTGCTGAATTTTTGCTTTTATTAATTATGTGTGTACAAGTTTTAATATGTGCTGGCTGTGATATATGTCATGCTTAATGCAGTAAACTTATCAATGTTGCTGTGCCTGGGACTATAGATGAGCGAGCCATCAATGCCAAACGAAATCTTAGTCTTTGGGAGAGGAACGAGAATCATACTTTATGCCTCAATTCTGCCAAGGCTATTGGCTGCACAGTGGTTAACATTGGCACACAAGACTTAGTTGAAGGAAGAGTGAGTTTTAGCAATCTGAGTTCCTCGTAATCTTTTATTGACATTTACTTGGGATCTTTAGGTTCTTAATCTTCATTCATTATTCTTTGGTTGTTTATGTTGCAGCCTCATCTTGTTCTAGGGTTGATTTCCCAAATCATAAAGGTAAACGCTCGAACTTAATATTTCACACATTTATTTTAAGTTTAGTCATTTGAATTTGCCTGTGTGATGAGATTATTTGTTTTATTGACCGACTAGATCTTTTGGCTTTTGAAATGATCACTTAGTCATTGCCTTCTTTTCCTCACACTCTGTTGCAATTTCAGATCCAACTTTTGGCAGATCTCAACCTTAAGAAGACACCTCAGCTCGTGGAATTGGTTGATGACAGCCAGGTAATGAAATATGCAATGTTTTCTTCTTTAGTTTTTATTTTCTTTTCAATTAAAATTGTTGCATTTTTTACAAACTTTGTGTTTTGACTTTTGGGTAATTAATCTTGTATTCTCTTGTTGTCTCAGGATATTGAAGAGCTTCTTACTTCGTCCCCTGAAAAGGTGCTACTAAAATGGATGAATTTTCATCTCCAAAGAGGAGGTTACCAGAAAACCGTCAAAAATTTTTCTTCCGATGTTAAGGTATGTGGGCACTTCTTTAATAACATTTAACGCTTAGGCAATGATGTCGTATATTGGTTTGATGAATATATGACTTGTTGTAACTAAATATGTACATTTAGAGTACAACTAGTTGCAGATAAATGCAATTCGAGAATGTGAGTTTTAAAGAATTTAAAATTGGGTTTATTCTTTAATGTTTCTTAGCTTGTATTTGACAATTTGTATATAAAGGAAAGGTTTATAGCATATGATTATTAATAGAATCATATCTAAAATATTAAATAATATGGAATTTACTTTTTAATATTTTGTTTTTTTAGACTTTGAAGCATGTTAAACAATTGGCTTTCACTGTAAACTTACATCAAAGACGTATAATGTAAAATGCGGTAGTTTTGTCCATAAACAGCATATTACATTACAATTGAAAAGGAGAAATGACATAAATGAGTATTAGTAGGCCCCTTTATTCAAAACAATCTGAGTATTTGCAAGTGGATATTTTGATGAAAATGTTCAAAACGCTTTTCAAGATTAATTTTGATAAATTATTGCAACCTGCAAAAGTTTCAATTTCATGTTGCAACTTGCATATCTGCAGCCCTACTTGTCCTTAATAATCTCATATTTTTCAAAGTATGGATGTTATGAAATTGTGGTCTTGAAAATATGCAATAGCTATTTATGGTGTGCATAGGTTCTTCCAAATCTCCTTCCCCCAAGAAAACCTGCGTTGATATATATATAAATTTTTTAATTTATTGACCTTAAATTGAGCCACTTTAGTCTTCAGCTTACTACATATAATGGGTATGTGACATTGTAAAGTGAAAATATATATATATATATATATATATATATATATGTTCCATTCATATTAAGTGGGATTTGTCACATATTTATAATTTTTAATGCCATAATCCTACTTACTTAAGATGGTCAAATGAGCATGTGAATATGATTATATGTAATGCATACGCATACGTAATATGTCTCCACACACACACTATTGATTCCTACGACTGCAGATTTCTCTAAGCCAATATTGTCATGAGAGATTTGCCTCTGTAATTTGAAATTAGACTCAGGCTATTGTCAATTACAGAGGCATATATAATTAATTATCTTTATATATGCGTGTCCATCTATTTACAGGATGCAGAGGCTTATGCTTATCTGCTTAATGTCCTTGCTCCTGAGCATTGCAGTCCATCCACTTTGGATGCTAAGGATGCCTATGAAAGGGCAAATCAGGTTCTTGAACATGCAGAGAGAATGGGTTGCAAAAGATACTTGACCCCAAGGGACATTGTAGAGGGTTCCTCAAATCTGAATCTTGCATTTGTCGCACAATTGTTCCATCACAGGTATTGAATGGATTGCATAATTAAATTTATGGAGACAATTTGATAATTTAAATAAATGTGTATACACATGTGCACTGTTCTTTAGAAGAAGATTCCTTTTCTGGAATTACTACTACTATTATTACTAGCTTCGTTATTGTCATGCATCTGAGTAGAGCTACGGGCTTTGTAATGCATAACATGCAGAGTAATCCATGTAGAACTCGTGCATTTTAGTTAATTGGCTATCTTGAAGTACTTATGGTATGTAGCTTTATACATGAAGCTCAAAGACATACAAACACAGTATTGACTCCTCCTTAAGATGAAGGATCAAATGTTCTAACTTTTGTTTGAACAGTGCAGACTAGTATGAGATTTTCCTAGACAATCAATAGTCATTTTCTTACTCTTCAGAAAATAATTTGGTTTATCAGCACTTCATGTGTTTATTTCTGTATCTTCTTTCTTTGTAAGTTCTCTGGTTGGTTAATTAGGGCCATACATAATGCAGGAGTGGCTTATCTACAGACACTAAAAAGATGTCCTTTGCTAAGATGATGACGGATGATGTGCAAACATCTAGAGAAGAGAGATGCTTCCGGCTCTGGATCAATAGTCTTGGAATTTCTACTTATGTAAATAATCTATTTGAGGATGTCAGAAATGGGTATGTGTTCCTTCTCTTAAACTACATCTAATATTTTGTCAAAAATCCAAAGCCTTATATTTGTGCAAAACTGTAAATCTTGTTAGTCTTGAAAGGGAATGATTGAATGAGCTAGTGGCAAATATTTATCCACTGATTCTGTAGAGGTCTTGAATTGCCCCTTTTTAAAAGTAATTTATATCTTTTCTTTATCATTTGTTTGCATGTCTATTTTCAAGTTTCAGATAGTATTCCTGCTATCCTATGTTGAAAAAAAAAAAGAATGTGGTATCCAAATCTAATTTATAAATTCACGCATGTCTATTTTTAAGTTTCAGATAGTATTCCTGCTTCCTATGTTGGAAAAAAGAAATGAATGTGATATCCAAATCTAATTTATAATTTCACTATGTTTTTCATGTGTTTGACTTATTTTACTTTTTGCAAGTAGATGGATACTTTTAGAAGTGCTAGACAAGATATTTCCTGCATCAGTTAACTGGAAACAGGCAACGAAACCTCCAATTAAGATGCCGTTCAGAAAAGTCGAGAACTGCAACCAGGTCGTAAAAATTGCTAAACAACTGAGATTCTCACTAGTCAATGTAGCTGGCAATGACATTGTGCAAGGAAATAAGAAGCTCATTCTTGGTAATCCCCACATCTCAATGTAGCTTCAACCCTTCCATACAAATGTTATGGACATAATTTGCTGGTTTTTAGTTTTTTGCTTTCTCCTTAGTCCTTTCCCAATCTGTCTATTTTAGCTTTCTATTTATGTGTCAATTTTACTACTAAAAGTTTGCATTTCAATTTTTTTTTGGCTAAAACGGAAATAATTAGCAAGCATTCAGGCTTTTTCTCCGTCCCTTGTTTCATAGAGTTTAAAGCGCCATACATGGATGGCAATTAGTCCTGTAACAATATTTATTATTTGACACTTTCCTGTGCCTTGCTTTCCATTTCTATCTTTGAATTCCAGTATAGCATTTCAGGACAAATTAATTCATATAGCACTGCAGTTGTTTTTCAAGTCTTGATCAGTGCAGTTACTTCTACTTTGTTGTCAACCGGAGTTCAGTCATGATAATCTAACTATATTGCATTTTATAGTATTGCATTGTGCAGCAAAGAAACCTTTTGTTCGTACTTCATAGTCTAAAATAATAAGTTTTTTATTTTTCAGCTTTATTGTGGCAGTTGATGAGATTCACAATGCTTCAACTATTGAAAAATTTGAGAACTCATTCTCAGGGAAAGGAGATTAGTGATGCTGATATCCTGAAATGGGCAAACAGAAAAGTGAAGAGCACTGGCAGAACTTCTCACATACACAGTTTCAAGGTCATTATTGGAAATTCTATGTTCGATTTCCTGTTAAAAACTGTAAACTGGTGATTGATTGGTGACACAATTTTGGATGTTATTTTATGTACAGGATAGGAGCTTGTCTAATGGTCTCTTTTTCCTTGAGCTTCTCAGTGCTGTAGAGCCTAGGGTTGTCAATTGGAACCTTGTCACCAAGGGTGAAAGTGGTATGATTCCAAACAATTGCTTTGTATCTATTATCTATACTGTTATTTACCTTCCAGATTAAATTGGCTTACTCTTTTGTTGTTGAAATTATAGATGATGAGAAGAGGTTGAATGCCACCTATATAATCAGTGTTGCACGAAAGCTTGGTTGTTCCATCTTTTTGTTACCTGAGGATATTATGGAGGTATGGTTTGCCACCAGTGTGTGCAGCATGTGCTACCACTCTAATGTGTATTCCTTTTCCACTAACTTTTTTCTCATTTTCCTAAGATATTCTTTATTAAACAGATAATTGAATCTAACATATTCACTCACTAATAAGGGCATTAAGTGCAATAAACCCTTCCACTAGAATGTTTCAATCATTTTTCTTACAGAACTTCGGACACATAATCTAATGTTAAATATATCAAAAACACTGAGTTGATAAACCTTCTTTGTTGATAACTTGCTTGATTCTTTGTTGATGTTGTGGCAGGTTAATCAGAAGATGATTCTCTCCCTTACAGCCAGTATAATGTATTGGAGCTTGCAACAACAAACTGAAGACGCAGATTCATTTCCTTCACCTGCTGGTACTGCTACTACAACCACACCGGAAGCATCCCCAGCCCCATCATTTTGTGGGGAAGATGAAAATTCCTCCCTTGGTGGTGAATTCTCCAACATAAGTGTTGATGATGCCACCTCTGACACAACAACAGTGTCCTCACAACTTGAGTCTGAGGGTGTTCTCTTGGGAGATGAGCTATGAGGGGTGGTTGTTGATGTTGGATACATGAGCCTAGTTTGCATTTTGCTGCAGAGCTTTCACAACATGAGATGAGTCTAAAATGTTTTTTTTGGTAGAGCAAGAAAATATAGCAAAGCTTAAGGAACATCTCCGAGGTCTAAACTTCCAAGAAGTTATGTCAGGCTAGGAAATAGGTGTGAATAATCTGTACAAAAATGTCTTGTTCTTGAGAGCGGAATGCCAATAAAACCTAGAGGGAAAACAAATGAAATAGATCAATAAGGGAATTTTTTAACAACTTATTGCTCGATTCTTCTCTAGGTAGATTCTTACTGTGTATGCTTTTAGTCATTCATTACAATGACAACCAACAATAATGGCATTTTGCTGTGCAAACAGAAAAGTTGATTAGCTTCTATTCATGCTGCTACATAATTGTAAGGTTATTTAAACTTGACAAAAGCAAGGGGAAAGATGAAAAATGCTGTGTAAAGACTAAAGACAACTCTCAAGCTAACGGGATTTCTCCACTGGTAGTAGTGGATTATTGTTCACACTTTCTCCAACATAAGTGTAGACTAAAGACTACATATTTTTTTTTAATTTTTAAATAAATAATTCCTTTCTGTCAAAAACTAAATAAATAATTCTTTTAAATAATGCTTTAGCTACCAACATGTGATTGATCCAAGTGGTAATGAGCTTGGGCCCCTTAAGCAAGTGATCAGGGATTTGATCCCTGACTCTTGTGTATGGAGAAAACCTGGTTGGGAAAGGTCAATCATTAAATGTCGTCCAGTACCTCGAGGGATTAGTCTTCGCAGTTGCACGCGGAGGATACCCTAAGAAACAAAAAATAAATAAATAATGCTTTGCCTGCTATACCTTATGCACTATCCTCAAGATAGATCACAATGAAATCCTCTATCTATACGAGGGCGCGCGCGCGCGCGCGCGCGCGCGCACACACATATATATATATGCTATACCTTATACACTATCCTCAAGATAGATCACAACGAAATCCTCTATCTATACACACACACACACACACACACACACACACACACACACACACACATATATATATATATATATGTATATATATGCTATACCTTATACACTATCCTCAAGATAGATCACAACGAAATCCTCTATCTACACACACACACACACACACACATATATATATATATATATGGAGAATGCTAATAAGAAAACTAAGAAAAAGAATGTTTCATGGGGAATTGATGTATTTAATATTTGAGAAGGTGAAATAAATAGTTTTCCAATAAAAGCTTTTTTCTTTTGGTCCCTTAAAGAGTACCCTAAAGGTACTCGTTAGCATATATATATATATAAACAAAATCCTAAACTTGAAAATAAAGAGTATGATATTTTTAATAGATTTTGCACGAAAACTTATTAATAGATTTACGAATCAAATGAATTCATAAAAATTTTTTCCTGTTAAACAATCAAATCAAATCATAACATTAAAAACAAATCAGATAAATTCATAAATTTAGCAATTCCAAACATATATAAAAAAATGCTTACCATATATCAGATGAGTAATGATATTTGAACACATAATTTGGACAACTCGTATAGACATTATAGTGCTTATGAGTGTTTTAAGAATGGTGAAATATATGATGAGAGAGAAAAAATAATAAATAAGTGGGGATGGATACTTTTATTTGGACACCATTTTTGTGTTCAAAGATCACTACTCTGGTGAAAATGAAAAGTGTAATATTCTTTTAATATATTATTCTAACAAGTAAGAACAGTTATATTAAGAAATTGAAAATAGAATTTTTTCCAATAAAAAATTAAAAAATATTAGTTGAAATTTTGTAATTTAAATTTCTTAATAAATATGCTCATGTCAATTATTAGCGAAAACCCATTTTTAAATAATTAAAATAATTTAATAAAATTGTAAAATATTTAGTACTTGTTTGCTATAGATTTTATGTTTGATTGCGGTTATAGTGATTTTAGTTTAGATTTTGAAAATATTTGTTTTAAATTTCGTATATAATAAAATCGATTTTGGGTCAAGTAGAATTGATTTAAAAAAAAATTTAAATCTTTTCCATTGGGTATAAGGTTTGAGAGTCACAATTTTTTTTATTTTATATATTTACACATTAAAATTGATTTCACTCTATCGTGCAAACAAAATCAATCTTTCTAAACTCATTTTTAAAATATCATTATTAAATACGAATAAGTTTTTTAACCTTGATTATTTTAAATTTAAATTTTTTGTTTGGGTGCTTCAAGGGGCTAAAGCCCAAGAAAACCAAAAACAACCTAAATGTATGAAACTACCTGAGGTATGGAAGCCCTAAATACATCACCTAACATGAGAGTAACTAAGTCCCCAAAAGGGTAATCAACCAAATGGAACCCTAAATCTTGAGAGAGGCTCCAATTTGCTAGCCAGTCGGCACACGAGTTGCCTTCCCAAAGGGTGTGATTAAAAGTAATCTCCCATTCTTTCTTCCTCCAATCCTCTATCCTTTTCAAAAAGTTTGCATGGTGATTTCCTTTTGACCCTTTTTGAATCATGTTGATGATGGCTAATGAATCAGATTCCATAAATAACTCTACGATAGCCAAGCTGCCAGGCCATCTCAAGTCCATTCAGAATGCCCCAAAGCTCAGCCTTGAACGCAGTATAGATGCCCAAATGTGCGCCAAATCCAGCAATCCAGTTTCCTAAGGTATCTCTTAGAAGACCTCCACATCCTGCTTGCTCAGGATTACCTTTAGAAGCGTCACCCGAGTTCACTTTAATCCAGCCCGAATCAGGGAACTTCCATTTGATCTCCCTCACCATGGTACGAGACCTACCCAGATAGGTTAACATTAGTTTTTTCACAATATATTTTATCATAATCTAAAACAAGCATAATGTTTAAAATTTATTTTTTTAACATCAATTTTTCAAAACCAATTTTATGATAATCTAAAACAAGCAGAATATATATATATTTTGAAATAAAACAAGCAGAATCCTGACTATGAGAGATTAGCCAGATAAAGCTAATAAATCCATCCCGACATCAAGAAATCAATAAATAAGAGATAGTAAACGTGGAAAGTTTCCTGAAAACTTTAGCGGCAAAATCTTCGGGCGTACCGTCAATGCATATATATATCTCTGGCACCAACAGCTACTACTTCCGAGTTCCGAGTCCTGTCTCAGTGACTCAGTCGATACTCTTTTCCAGTCTTCTCTCTTCCGATTGCGATTGTAATCACGCGCCACTCTCCCCTGCGACCTCACTGTACAACCCTAACCCTAACCCCCACACTCTCCACCGTTTCTTCCTAAATAATAACAACTAAGGTTCGTTGATTTCCACCTTTTACCATTCCATCTTCCGTTACTGCACTTTCGATAAACGATTTCTCTGAAACCATTAATTAGTTAATGTTTAAGAAACCAAACCATTGATGTTTCGTTGCTGCATGTTTGCACGTACAAACAAATCACACACACCATGCAATCAATCTAACGAACTGTTTGTGAGATAATTTTTCTGTGTAAATATATCATTCATTGTATTGTCCCTTTGTTTGATTTTATTTACTTTTTTTTTTTTTAAGGTTTTAGAGAAGAAATAAGGCCCTATGGTGAAAGGTGGTATGACGTTTTATTCAGATGATGAGGATGAGGCTGAGTCCTTGTTTGTGTCAAATTACCACCTTGAAGATGACAATGATATGCCTTTATCTTTTTCTGTACTCCCAATTCAATGGGGTGAATCTGAGGACTCTGTTGATTCCTGCAAAGAGCACGTGTTTCTACATGGGTTTGCGGACAACGGGCTTAAGAAGATTTTGTTCCAAGTCACTGCATGGAGGTTTGATCTTTCCTCTGTGAAACCCGAGATTTTCTTGCTATCAAAGGATAGAAGGTGGATCAGGCTTCAGAAACCAAGGAAGAGTTTTGAGGGTACTATAAGGACTATTTTAATCACCATTCACTTGTTGCATCGTGTGAAGAAAAATCCCAATTTGTCTTCCGAATCTGTCTGGGATAACTTGTGTAAAGATAAGGAGCTGAGGTATTGTTTAGACTTGTGGACTTCATTCACTGTTACTTATTTTTTTGGAAGTACATTACATTCCATGACATATTTTTATTTATTATTATTTGTAGTTCTTATAAGTTAAAGCCTTCGCCAAGTGATTTATTGAACCATATGCCTTTAATTGGTGAAGCTGCCAAAAGAGATCCTGTCCTAGCTAAGTCCAAGGTTTGTATTTCCCTTTTCAAAGACATTGTGCTGTTAGACTAGAAAACTAGTATTTTCTTTTCTTCTCCCTCCCTAACTCCCTTTTGGAAATTAATGACTGAAAATATCATTTGACATTATGCTTTCATACTTTTGCAATAAGTTAAATTAAGTGCTTTGAGTTTGAAACACTTATTTTTCTTAAAAAATATGTACCCGAGGTGTGCTGGTTGATGCAATACTTGGAAGGTTTAATTAATTGTACACGTAAATCATCTGTAGCTGTGTTTGCCTTATCTTCTTAGTTTCAGAACATAGAATAATTTATCATATACTTTGATGGGTTCAAGTAAATGGTTTTAGTCTCATAGGTAAATGAGAATTACATTTTTACGTAGATTTTTAACGGGGTGGTGTCTGTTAAGAGACTTAATAAAAGGAGGATGTTAATTGGCGGAATGGCTTAGTTGTTATTGTTGTTTCCAACGTCTGTACTTCAATTTAATGACAATGACATGATTTAAGCAGCTTTTGCTCACGATTTTGGAGGAGAATACAGGGAATAAGAAACTTTCTGACGAGGTTTGTTACATATTATTTTTTCCTCCTTTGAAGATAACTTTCTCTTATATATTTTCTTCCTTTTATTCTTTTTATTCATGTTATATGTATCGTTTATACTAATTTTTAAGATTTTACTCCTTGATTTCAGGAAGTTAAAGATTTGGAACGGCCTGGATTTATAGTTGATGATATTGGCAATGATATGATATATGAAGCAAATGAAGAGTCAGAAGCAGAGGATGATTTGTTTTGTTCTGTTTGTGCACTTTGTGACAATGGTGGTAAACTTTTGTGGTATGAATTCATATGGGTTAATTTGTTAGTGTGCTATCTCTGTCCTGTCTATCTGTGTTATTGCTCGTTATTTTGTCAAGAATTATAGGTTTAGGATTAGGAAGGTGGAAAAGAGAGAATAGAGACTATGATAACAGGATATTTGATTCATATGGTGTGTAATAATGTGATACTAAATCCTAAAAGAAAATGGTTCTATTTATACTAGTAATTAGATCAAGTTCTAGTGTAATACTACTAGTACAAGCCCAAGTGGCCAAGCCTATGCCTACCAATATAATAGGACTAATAAATCTACTCAAATAAGTAAACAAATTAGTAAATATAACAAAATCAAGAAAAAAACTCTGAAAATTGTTTTCTCAATTAGATGACTAATTGATTCCACAATATATTCTAAGAGATAATCTAAAGATGTCCTAAAAGATTTCAACAAAATTTCTTAAAATTACATGAATATTTCATATTCTAGTATTGCATTTGAGTTTTTCTTCGTAAATCTGATTCTAAGTTATTTAACAATAAATGCAGTTGTGATGGACCATGCATGAGGTCATTTCATGCTACTAAGGCGGCTGGTAGAGATTCTATTTGCGATTCTCTTGGTTTTACCCAGAAGGAAGTTGATGTATGATAATGTTACTATCCTTTCATTGTTTTATTATATTTACATTGCTTGTCCTTTTCCACTTCAGATAATCATGTCAATGTTTGTTTGTTTCTGGTAAAAATTTGCAGAAGACCCCGATCTTTTATTGTAATAATTGCCAATATAATCAGCACCAATGCTTTGCATGTGGCAAGCTGGGATCTTCTGGTCAAGCGAAGGGTGCTGAGGTATAGCTATGACAAACACAATGAGTTTCTCTTTACCTGTTTATTGGTTTATTAAGATATTAATAGTTTTTGGAAAAAGGGGTTTTCCTTTACCTGTTTATTGATTTATTAAGATATTAATAGTTTTTGGAAAAAGGGTTTTTTTCTGTACCTTCCTTGTGTTGTATGGAACTAAATGTTACGTTGGGAATTCCGCCTTCAGGTATTTAAATGTGCTTGTGCAACCTGTAACCACTTCTATCATCCGGATTGTGTTGCGAAGTTACTTGCTCAAGTAGTCAAGCATGATGCAGTGGAACTTGAGAGAAATATTGCTGATGGGGATCGTTTTACTTGTCCTATTCATTATTGCTGTGTCTGTAAAGAATTGGAAAATAAGGCAGATCCTGAGTTGCGATTTGCTGTTTGTAGGCGTTGTCCGAAGTCATATCACCGCAAATGTTTGCCAAGGTTACTTAACTTTATTTTTTTGTTTCTTGCCTTTGTTTTATGATCCTAATTGATATTGTCTGGAGGTTGATTCTCAAGTTGCTTTTTTCAGAGAAATTGCTTTTGACGACACAGATGATGAAGATATTATACCAAGGGCTTGGAAAGGTCTTTTACCAAACAATCGAATTCTTATATATTGCTTGTAAGTGTTATAAGGATCCTTTTGTTATTCAATTTGTCCTTGTTTGTTTGCCCCCTAAATATATATATATATTTTTTTAACCATTACTTGGGACCAGAAATCATGAGATTGATGATGAACTTGGGACTCCTATAAGAGATCATATAGTATTCCCCAATTTTAAAGCTACTGCTCCAGAAACTAATACTACTAAGGAAAAGATGAAGCCTGCAACCAAAGAGAGAGTTATATCAAACAAGAATAATGTTGACTTAGATAGTTCATCTCACAAAAGCACTGCTAAAGGATCTACAGTGGCTGGAAAACTGTCTTCAGGGAACAAGAAGTCTCAAAAGATTATTTCTGGTTCAAATATTTCAAGAAAACGAAAAGCAGAAGAAACGTCAAGAAGGCGTCCTTTTGAAAATAAGAGGTCAATCTCAAAAAAATTTAAAATATCCGACACTGAGGAAAACCAGCCCTTATCTGCTCTCATGAATAAGGCTTCTGTGCTCATTACGCCTGACAATCAGGTTAAGCTTACTGGAAAGCTGAGTAGTCCATTGCCTCCATTAGATGCTGATTCTGAGAGAAGGTGAATCTGTCTAATCTGACTTCTACATTGCCTATTTTTTTGCTGTTACTGTTGATTTTTTTCCTGGGGGTATTTTTCTGTAGCATTTGACATTATGATGGAAGTGTCTTGGATTCTTTATTTGTTTGAAACTGGAGAGCTGCCATTTATATAATGTTATTGTTAAGAACTTGTTAACTTAAGATTTTTACTTCTCATGTAGCTTGTCGGCTTTGTTTAAAGAAGCTAGATCATCAATTATGTTGGACAGTGTCTTAGAAAAGCAAAAAATTACTTCTACTCATACTCACTCGCTGAGAAAAGTTGTGGAGGAGGCCATTACGATGGGGAAGCTGGAAGGCTCAGTTGATGTAAATCACTATTTGTGTTTATTACTATGGTGCCACAATTTAGATTTTCTTGTTATATTATGTGTTCTGTCTTGTGCTTGTAGGCTGTTCGAACAGCTCTAAGGAAGCTAGAGGGTGGGTGCAGCCTTCAGGATGTAGAAGCTGTTTGCAGCCGTGATGTTCTGAAACAGATATTTAAGTGGAAGGTATATTAGCTATTTAGCTACTTTTGGATTACTTCTGAAATTTTTAATTGTTATTAAATCATTAAATCAATTAAATAACAAACGGGTTAGCTTACATGCACAATAATCATTGCCAACATATTGATATAAAGTTTGAATCCAAGTGTGTATTGCCTATTTGTGCATAGCAAGGTTTTGAGATCCTGAAGTTTTGGTTTTTGATTGAGCATGATGGCATTGTTTGGTCTATATAGTTGACCCTGCCAAGAGAGATAAGGCTTTGGAGCAGGGCATTGGCATTTGGCCTTTCATTGCCCCAAGACTTTGATGAGGGGCTGGTGTCTCTTGTTTGCTACCTGTTCTTTTGAGAGAGAGAAAGGAAATTTCATATAGTTTTCATTTTGATCTGCCATGGTGGTGGTAGATTTGATCGTTAAATATCAAGAATATATGCGAAAGTATTAGCAAAGGTTGTGTGTGTTAAAGGTTGTGTTATTCATTGAAACTAACAGCAGTTAGCTCATTTAATTTCATAAAAGATATGGCCAAACAATAACAAACTAGAGATAACCATCACAAAATCTGCTAAGAAACAGCCCAAACAAACTGAAAACAACTTAAACCTAATGAAGGTAAGAAGAGTGCATCAGATCCGAGTGTAAAACATGGTAGAACACAGCCCAAGGGAACCGAACAGCCACTTGAAGGTGGTGAGTATAGGTGATGAGGCTGTACTTGACCAGAGATGATGAGGCAAGGCAAACAACGAAATGGCTCTGAACACCTAAGCATGTGAATTGCACAACACAGGGCGCAATTAGGGACAAGAATGGCACCGCTCTTATGCCATGTTGAGTTGGAGGGTTTTAGGTTGAGAATGTGAAAAAGAGAGAAATAAGCTAATGAATGATATAAAAGATAAATCCAATAGTCTTATTTACTAATGGACTCCTATTCCTTATCCTAGTAAAGATACAAATCAAGAAATATAAGGGAGTAGGAAATAACTCCCTAGGAGATCATATGAGATGCACTAAAACATTTCAAGATAAAATAAAGATATTTTGTTGATATTCCAACATAACACTCATCAAATGTTCCAACGATTGTACACAACTGATGATACTTAGATGGTATTCAAGTTTATTTCAAGAAACAATTCAGTTTACTACACAATTGATCATACTTGGACGGTATTCAAGTTTGTTTCAAGAAACAATTCAATTTAGTTGTCGCAACTTCATTGAGTGCATTTCCTGTAGGACAAGCTGAAAGTATATCTTGCACCTGTTCTATATGGTAATCGCTACACATCATATGGTCGCCATTTTACGCATGTGAAAAAGCTTGAAGGGGTACCTACTTATATTTACACTCAACTTTATCTCCTAATTTTAGTAACTTCATTGGATTTCTGTTTTGTATCTTTCTACTGCTTCTTACATCCGGGTATTGTTGGGTCGGAGATGCATGAAGACTAGCTTTTATCTCCTTTTTCTTTGAAGCAAATTATTGATTCTAGTGCCCTTGAACATATACTATATATTTCTATGCGAAGCAGATGTCTTGAATAGGAAAATTATGAAGCCTATGCTGTTATGAAGGAAACTGGCTTAACAGACAAACATTGCTAATGGTATTTTACAATTTTAGTACAACCATGACTTAGACCTAATACTGGCTGGTGTAGTCACTCTTGGGTTTAGTTAATTGTCTGTTTGAATAGTGGGCCTATAATCAACAATTAGGCAATGCTCTTATGAGGGGCAGTGAGACTATGCATTGTGAATGTTTCTCTACCACCTAAAAGTGATTCTGAAGTAAATACTTCACTTGTTGAAAGCCTAACACGTCAAGGAAGTGCCTAAGAAATACGAATAGCTTTTATGAGTTAAAGGCCATGGTAGATAGGTTTATTGGGTTTGAAATGTAAACGAAGTCTAAAAATCTAAGTGGTACTATCTTGTGAAACTTGATACTTGTCAATGAAAATTTAATTATATAATTGTGGGTGTTAAAGAACCACTTGACCTAAAAACTCAAGCTATTAAGAATCCAAGAATGGTTTTAGGCCCATTTGGTGTGCTTGTTTTTTTATCTGTAGATGATTATTTATCTTTACATCCACCTCTATATAATTTTCACTGTTAGAAGAGCTTATTAAAAGATATTGTCAGACTGCAATAGGCTATAGTCAACATACTCAAATTTATAGCAATTAGCAGTGAATTAAATTAAAATGGCATCTATGAATAAGCTATATGTTGTGTAGGTATTCTAAGGAATTTTCATTTTTATGTAACCACTTGTTCATGTTCTACACACTTACTATTCAAGCTTTATTATAACAGCCTATCATAACTAATAGCAGTCACAAGGGTGGAGCTAGCCCATTTTATGGAGGGAGACAGAGAAAAAGAACACTACCATGGGGGACCAAGTTTAAGTTTTTTCCCCCAAAAAATTGGGGAGGGGACCTCGTAGATGGCCCTGTTCAGCAAAAATGACCCCTGGCTCTGAATTGCACAAAGAGTTGGAAAATAAAATGCTCTAGTTGACAATGTTGCTGTACTGGAGTTCGATTAATTATAAATTGGAAGGTCATTCAGATATGGGAGGTTTTGTTGGGTACCCTTCCTTTATGAGATGGTGCCAGTACCTCTTAGTAATTAGTGGCTAATATTTTGCATTTACGTTTCAATAAAATGGTACATGTGGCAAAATAATGGCTGCTAATTACTAAGGGAACCAATACCCTCATAAAAGCAAAGGATACTAAAGGAATCTACTTAGATGTGGCCATATTTTGTGTTCGAATGAATTTCTTTCTTGGCTCTCACATGTATAGTATTCATACCACTTGCATTTTATTTCATGTTACCTATATATACATATTAACATTCATAGTGACGATCATCAAGCTTTGCTAAATGGTTTTTTACATTTGCAGATTGTTGATAAACTACATTGGTATGTTCAGAATGGTGATACAGTAAGCACTCCTATTCTTGTGCATTTATTTGGTTTTTTATCTTGACCTGCATAAATTTTGTCATTAGTTGAACTCCTTTATATTGAACCTGAGGCTGGATGACAATAATAACAGAATTGGCACTCGACCAACTCTTTATTTTGTAGTTTCTTCTCACCTCAAAAAGGTTTTGATTACCTGAATTTTTTGCATAATATTCATTTTAACTTTGGAACAGATCCAACATCAGGGTGTTTTAGTTTTTTAAGGCTTTTTTCGGAAATTTGTTGTAAAATTTTGTTTACTTATTTTATGGCAAATGATTGGATCAAACTAAATGCTGCCGGCATTTGGCAATTCTCTGTATGACCGAACTTTCAATAATGATTTAACTAGTTAGCAAAGATCATCTTAAAATCCATGTTGGTTTCATGCTTATCTCAAATTTGATATAATTTACTTAAAATCCTTGTATTTACTTTTCTTCTGTATTTTACATTAAATTCCACACGAATCTGCTTGAAATGTCTGTTTTTTTCTCGGGCATTTCTGCACAACGAAATATCTGATTTTCTTTGTGAAATTATTGTTTACTGCCTGGTGGATCATTCTTGACATATTTAATCTACTTCTGATACTTGATCTTGGATACCTGATTGGGCGTGGTTACTTATGGTCAGATTGTGGACTTCTCTTGTGGTGCTAATGATTTTAGCATCCTTATGAAGAAAAAACTTGAAGAGACTGGGAAGGAATGCTCATACAAAAACTATGATTTACTTCCAACAAAGGTGAACATATTTATAGAAGTTCTTATTGCTCTAAGTGCTGTAATTCTATTGTTTCTTTCTGTCGTTCATTCATGTGATTATTGATTTTAAGTTGATTGTTTTATTTTTATTCAAACTTCTGAAAGTATGGGTGTTTTCTGTTACAAGTGTTCTTACTGATTTTTAACAAGTTGGCAGAGTTTTTGAATCTGCACCCAGTTGTAATATTCCAGTTTATCACCCTGTATTGTTTGCTGCTGCACCATATCTGCTTTTGATTTGACAGAACTATATGTATGGTCAATTTGGTCTTCCATTTTTTTTTCAAAAAATTTAGTTCCTTTATGATAATGATCTTTATGTGATCAAGCATTCGAATAACAAAGATACTACTGCATTGAAACTTGATAAGCAATTATGCCTGGGAAGAGTTTGATATGTACTACATATATTTCGCAAAAAACACATGCAAATGTGTCTTCTGATCTTTAAAGATTGTGCCCCTTTTTTGTGGAAAATTTCATCTCCATATTAATGCATCGGTTTGAATTTTATGCATCTAATGTATGGGTGGGTGTACAAATATGGTGGATGGACAATATTGCTATTACAAACTAGACAGCCAGCATATGTATGCCTGTAGTTGTGGCTCTGGTTTATTTTTCAGGGATATTTCAGTACTTCAACTAAATGCAATTACATCACTCTGTCTTCCTTTGTCACAAAAATTCTGCTTTTGGAGACTGGCAGATCGGTGATATTATACATTAAAACCATCTTTATATGGGGAACGTAGCAAATACTGAATAGTACTTTGATGTGATGATGTTCATTTGAAGTTTGAAGGCTTTTATGCTTTTAAATAGTTTATGGGCTTAAAATATTTTTGATGATAGCCTGTGTAAAATAAGTAAATTTTGGTGTAAAATGAACAGCTTAAGATGAACTCTACGGGGTTCTTGGGAGAACTCATGCGAGCATATAATGATTTATGATAGTTTCACCTGATTTTAGTAAATGAAGATAAGTGCAGATAATAGTTAAGGATTTTGTCTATGATTATTTTGTTATTTTTCTTTACCAGCATTTTTTTTGTGTTTACAGAATGATTTCAGTTTTGAAATGAGGGATTGGATGACTGTGAATCCAAATGAGTTACCTACGGGGTCACAGTTGGTAAGAGTTGTTCAATTGCATGGTTGAGATGTGTATATTCACAAGGGCTATTCACTAATTGCTTTTTCATTTTGCATCCGGAGCAGATCATGGGCCTCAATCCCCCCTTTGGGACTAAAGCAGCTTTGGCTAACAAGTTTATCGATAAGGCCCTTGAGTTTAAACCAAAGCTCCTAATTCTTATAGTACCCCAAGAGACAGAGAGGTACGATCCCTTGTCCTTTTTTTCATGGATGGTGAGTCAAACCATCACTCCCTCCAGAGAAGCCCCCTAAGACTACTCTAGAGTTGTCACTTGGTTATAGGAACCAATTTTTTCCTGCTTTTTGACATTTGTTCCTTTTTATTTTATTTTACAGGCTTGATAAAAAAGAGTCATCGTATGATCTTGTCTGGGAGGATGAGAATTTTCTGTCAGGCATGGTCAGTCTCCCCCCTCCCCCCTCTTCTGTGTGTTACTATTTTGAAAATGCGATTTTACCAATCCAACATTTGAATTATGCCATATTGTTGTGATGATCATACATACCAAATTTAAGATAAGCTGGACATTTACAAGTATCTAGTCTAATACTTGACAATTATTTATATTTCCAAAGGGTATTATACATTGAAATAAAGTAATTCAATGAAGCGGCAGTCACAATTTTACATGGTATAAAATTTTATGGGCTTGATCTACCTCGTACGAACTTATAATCCCATTGGATCAATAAATTTTAATGATTGTGAGCGTTATTTAATGCAGTTTTATTGTGAATTGAAGTTATACATTCATGAATGCACACTTTGGTGACCTAACGGCTGTCTTTCTTTTTCCTTGTTCATGTCCAATTTTACGCCCAGTCATTTTATCTACCTGGATCAGTTGATGTAAATGACAAACAAATAGACCAATGGAATGCAAGGCCACCCCTACTCTCCCTTTGGAGCCGTTGTGACTGGACTACTAAACACAAGGTCATAGCCGAGGAGCACGGTCACATATCCAGCCAGCATGAAGTATTAAAGACTGAAAGCTTTAGTACTGAAACTCTTAAGTCAACTGATGATCAAGCATCTATGAATGAAGGTAAGAAAAGTAGCTCAGACAATGGTAATGTTGACCAAGAGAGTAAAGAGGGACCGGAATATATGATAAGCAAGTCTGGCAAGACATCAAGGAAGAGGAAACATATTGAGGAAAATGGTGGAAGAGGATTAGGCTTGGTCTCACCAGCCAAAAGGCAGGCTGTAACTGAAATGGTTGAGGGATTACCTGACCATAGTCAACCCAATCCAATTGATGGGAAATCCTCAGTTGAAGGTTTTCAGCCCACACCTGTTATGGCCTGTCCAAATGTTGATGTTGGTGATAATGGTTATATGCATTTGGAGCCCATCTCAGAGTGTGGAACAACCGACAGTAGGATTAAAGAAGGGCCTAGCGTAGTCGACTCCCTCTGTGATGAATGTGTTACAAATATGGAGGAATGCGACAGCAGGGAGGAAGAAAAGCACCCAAGAGAATCAGATGTAAGGCAACGGGGCCACATGGGATGTCTTGATTCAGCAACTGAGTCATCTTATAGGACGAATGCACCTCGTCTGGATGAGGTAAACTCAAACCATGTTAGGATGGGTTCTACAGTTAGTAGAAGTGGCACTCCTGAACGTCGTGTGCCCCAACCTGGATATGGTGTTGAGCTGCTGGGTTTTGCATCTGGTCTTCACCATGCATTTTCACGGCGGCATTCTGCAGGCTGGCTCACTGAGTAGTTACTCGACGTCTGTTGTTTTTTTAGTTTTCGCCATAAGCTGTGCATATATGATCTTAAGGTGGAATATGCTGTACCAGTGTACCTAGAGATAGATGATTATGGCCCTCTTACATTCTTCAGAGATCTTGTGTATCATTACATTCTTTGATCTGTTCCTTCCCTATAAGCTGTTGCCTTTTATTTTTTTTAATCAATAAAAGGTTTCCTTTATACTTTGATGCTTTGGTTTTTTTTTTTTTTTTGGATGGATGGAGTACTTTTTATGTTTGGCTAAGTAACAAACTCAAGGATTATTGTTGATGCAATTTAAACAAGATTCTTTACATATACATAAATTTATAGTTTCTATAAAAAAATGTCCGAACTTTTTTAATATTGGATTTTTTCAAGAAAATACATTTGTACTATTAGACTATTTATTCTTTTTACTCACACTCACGTAACTGGGTGTCACCATAATTGATTTCAGTGCAAATTAATGCATAAATAAAAAAATATCTTTTTTTTTTCAGAGAACAAAAAATATATCTTATTTCACTTCTCTATATATTGTCATTTTTGCTTAATTAAAATTTTTATTATTTGTTAAATAACCTTTATTATTTTAATAAGTGATGTTTTTAAGAAAATGGGAGGAAAATTTAAAAATAACGATAGACAAATAAAAGTTGCAATGCACATCTTAGGTTATGTTTGAGAGTTTTGGAGAGGATGAAGTGGAATGGTTCGTAATGAAGTGGGATGAAGTGATAAAAGTATATCACTCCATTGTTTGGGAGTTTTAGGCCATCCGCATCGCACCAAAAATCTGAGGTGCTTAAGTCTTTAGCACTCGGTGCTTAAAATTTGCCTGCGATGGAGCAAATGCTTCCCAAAGTGCTTAACAAGCACGAATATTCCACAAGCACTCGGTGCTTGTGCTTGTGGTGATCCGTGACATTATTATTATTTTTTTAATTTCAAATAATTGAAACTTTAGGGTGGGGAAGTAGCCGTTGGGAAACGACTAAAATTATGACCGTTTGGTCTTATTTTTATTTTTTATTGTACCAATTACTATGTATAAATATGTGATGAATTTCCATTTTTTTTACACAACCAAACCCTATCTAAATTTTCTCAATCATATTCTCATAGTTTCTCGAAATTTATCCTTCTTTTTTTTTGCTCAAACTTTCATCTCACACAATGGATCCTGACCAAGTCAATATCAATTCCTTCTTAAATTTCATGCAAAACTATCAACATCTTGCATCATATTTACAAAGGCGAACACTTGTGCAAGATACGCAAAATCATCACCAACTGCAAGCGGACCTTGTGGAACATAGCTGGGAATGTTTTGGGCGTGATAATCAGCAAAATTGAATTTTCAGTTAATTATGTAATTTCATCATTTTATGTCTTCATTTTGTAAATTCATCATTTGTAGTTTCATAATTTTAAATTTCATCATATGTTCTAATTTTTATTACAATTTTTTTAATTTAATTTTCTATTTTTTATTTAATAAAAAATAATTTTTATATTATGAGTTATTGGTGGGGTCTATTTAAAAAAATAACATAATTTTGTAATTGCAAGGATGTGAGGTCACTGGTGAGATCCATTTAAAAACTTTTTAAGAGTTGTTGTGATGGAGAGATGAGGTGCTTAAGTTATTAAAAGTAAAAATGAGTGATGTGTAATGGTGGGACCCATTTAAGAACCCCAAAATGGGGTGCTGGGATATGGATGCTCTTAATGTTTCCTCCCAAACCCCCCAAATTGGAGGGTATAAAAAATAGAGCTCTGGATGGTTTGAAGTTGTTTGGCTTCCTATCCCCAACCATTTCACTCCATTGTTTAAAAAACTCCCAAATAATGAGTCAAAGAATTTGTATCATTTCACTCTATTACTAACCATTCTATCTCATCCTTCCGGATACTTTTCATCCAATACATTTCAAAAAAAAAATAGAAGCGCTTTTGTTTTTTTGTTTTTGTTTTTAACAAAAAATAGAAGCGCTTTACACTTTACAGAATTGGTCGAAAATGACTCCATTATGCCTTGGTGTGGTGGCCGCAAGAATGCAAAGAAACGGTTTTTAGGGACGCATTAAAGCTGGTTGTGTTATTTGTCAGAAAACATTCAGATCAGAATCATCTTATGCCTATAGATCGAGGCTGAGTTTGGTTTGGTGTTGGGCGAAATGACAGAGGTCGACAAAATTGTAAATTTTTGGTGGTCGAAGGTGAAATTCATCGGCGTTAATACTGACACCAAATCAAACACGCTAAGCTAAGTGGTTGGGTGATAAGGGCCTACAGAAGAACATTATGTTAAACCCAAAATGTATGGAATTGGGAGGAGAAATGAAGAGCTTAATCAGGGTATGGGGTTCAGTCCTAGCCTCTCTATGTTACTGCTATTTCATATCATCAAACATACCCAAAGGCAAGTTGAGGTTTCTCTCCCTCTCCCCAGTTTTGTATCTCTTCACCATCCTACCTCTTCAACTCTCCACTTCCCTCCCAATAGGCCTCACTACCTTCTTCATCACCTGGCTCATCAACTTCAAGCTCCTCCTATTCACCTTTGACTTGGGCCCACTTTCATCTCACCCACCAAACTCCCTTCCCCTCTTCCTCTCCCTTGCTTCCCTCCCAATAAGAATTACCCAAACACAAACATACCCATCTAACAAAAACCCCCCAAAAAGAAAGCTTTATTTCATTCTTCTTCCAATCAAGGCCTTTCTTTTTACTCTCTTATTAATAGGCCTTAATGACTACAAACAAAAGCTGCATCGCAAAGCTGTTTTGGTCCTATATTGCTGCGTGGTATATCTATTGGTGGATGTTGTTTTCGGACTATGCAACATTGTGGTCAATTTTGCACTTGGGATGGACCTAGAATTACCATCAGATGAGCCTTATTTCTCTACCTCCTTGCGTGATTTCTGGGGGAGAAGATGGAACCTCATGGTAACAAATCTCCTGCGACACACCGTATACATTCCCGTCAGGACAGTGTCCAATGATGTGTTGGGCCGCCGATGGGCTTCACTGCCCGGAGTCATAGCATGTTTTCTGGTCTCTGGGCTAATGCATGAGCTGCTGTTTTACTATGTCACGCGTGCCACTCCCACATGGCAGGTCACGTGCTTCTTTCTGCTCCATGGGGGGTGTGTGGTTGTGGAGTTTGGTGTGATGAAGTGGTTCGGCCGCAAGTGGAGACTGCATTGGGCCGTATCTGGGCCCATCACGGTGGCGTTTGTGGTGGGCACCGCCGTATGGCTCTTCTTTCCACCGCTGTTGCATGATGGCGCCGACGAGAGATCCATCAAGGAGTTCAAGAATATAGTTGATTGTATAACAGGAAATATATGATCGAAATTGAGGTGGTGTCACGATACGAGGCTAAGTGCCTAGAGAAAGATTGTGGTGGCTGGATTGCAATGTCGATGAATGAAAGATCTTGTACTAAATTATTGAGAGGCGAAAAGATATTTAGTAATCAATAAAAAACAGTTATAATGATATTTTTTTGCAATATTCATACTTAGAGACAAAATGTGTCATATATTAAAACATTTTTCTACAAATATAAATAATTGTATTACATAAGATAAAATGTATTAATCTTTATTTGTTGTAGATGACATGTCAATTGCAAAAGGACAAAAAGACATCACGAAACTTCAAAAAGATTGTTTATCATATAATATATTAATGTATTAGAATTTAGAAATGTGATAATATAATAATTGAACATGATGTTAAATGAAATAACTAGAAATTACCTCCACTTAAAATGTTCTCTTCTCTTCTATTGACTTGAAGGGAGGGAGTGGATGAAAAGAAAGGAAAGGTACATTTGATAAGAAAAGAAACATGGAACAGGGCTAGGATTATTGAACCTTTTATTTTTGTTTGAAGTGAGCATTTTAACTTCGGGTTAAATTTGTTGGATGTCGATTGATTTTTTTTTTTTTTAAACTTATTTTAATTGAGAAGGCTATATTTAGTTTTTAAGAAAAATGAAGGAGCAAATATTTCATTAAGAAACTTACCCAATTACCCCTGCATGTCCGAGAGAAGATCCCCCTGGTGGTGTTGAGAGTGGTGACAATGAGAGGAGGTATTGAAGGTGGGTTATGGCTAATGTGAAAATATCCATTAATGAAGGTTCATATTTAAAATATGTTAAAATTTGTTTATTTTGTTTTGACAGGCTATTTTTAAAAGGAGCATTCAAAGAAGCATGATACATCCTAACTCCTTACAATGTATAATAGAATCCCCCATAATATAAGATACCATCAAACATGAGACTTTGTGAGAAGTGAAGAGCATAAACATGTAAACATAGCATGGGGTTTTGTACTTTTGTATAGCCTATATATGGTTATAACTACAAGCTTAAGCAACACATAACCGCAAAGCCTTAAAGCCTATATATATACATTATTTGCTTTTATTCCAATATTGCAAGTGCGCACACAGCATACATATATAGATATGCCATTCAAATGAATAGCTAGCAAGCTCCTCTATCTTCAATTGGCATTAGTAACTGCCTCCACTATCTTGTCAACAAAGTCTTCAACTTATGGAAACCCATGGAATAAATTTCTGCCATTTGCATTAGTATCACTTAATTGTATATTAATATCATTTCCTTCCCGAGTGTCATCATCTGTATATACAACAAACGAAAAATAGAAATAAGAATCATTATTTGTATTTCATAACCTCAAATCCACGTTCGTTTATATATATATATATATATATATATATATATATATATATATATATATATATATATATATATATCTCACCAGTATAATCTTCCAATTTTGGCATATGAGGATGCAATTGACTTCTGAGTTTTGAAGTATGAGTGTCTGGAAAATCATGGTGCCATGTTGCAGTTGTGCCATCAAGCTTTAAATCCCTCCAATTCTGAGGTTGGAAACGCTTGTCATCTTCGGAACTGTATTCGTTAGACACTGCATTGTCCACTATATTATAACAATGTCATATATATATATATATATATATATATGCCAAAATGTTATTTACTTATAGTTTTCATTATACCATTCTAATATTATTTTTTTAAGTTGATAAAATTAGCAAATATTCTTACACTACCTTTATTTACTTAAACAAAAAAGCGCAAAGGTGTAACTAGTTTAGTGTGCAAATAACAAAGTTCATATTAGATTATTTCCATGTAGACTAAGCAATTTTTTTTAACAGTCTTCACTTCTGGATGTGCATATATTATTTAACATCTCAAACTGTTTATCCACACTCATTATTAATTTTAGTGTGAATAGAGAAATGACGGTCACACCAATCAAGATGACACCGTAACCATAAGCCCATGCAATGGTCTTAGCTTCTTTTCTACGAATCTGGTTTATAAATATCTCCCGTATCTCCTATCAAATTGAATAACAGTTCATTTTCACTCAAAATTACAAGTTAGACAAACTAAATTGTAAAAGAATTTATATGGATATCCAACATGTGGTTGGTCCAAGTAGTAAGGGGCTTGGACACCTTAAGCAAGTGGTCAGGGGTTCGAATACTGGCTTTTGTGTATGGAGAAAATCTGGTTGGGAGGAGAGAACCTACTTGTGTGCCCAACAGGTTCCCCGATGGAGATCAGTCATTACAAATGATGGTATACTTCATACCTATAACATGGTTAGAAAAAAAAATATAGATAAATTTGAATAAATTTATGGTTTTCTATAAATAAAAGTATAGTCATCTATTCCTATTTCAAAATTAAAATCTCTAGAATCTTCAATTCTTTGCTTTCCAGGAACCTATACGCAATGAAATGTTTTTCTATTCATTCTGAATAGGATGTGGATTCTCTCTTGCGGCTGAACGGTTCAGCAGTGATAAAAACACACATATCACATGCGATAGGATGTGTGTGAGGAATAAAATCCCACTAGAGGGGCTATAGAGACAGAAGAGAATTCATATTGTTTTGAGTATCGTTCCTTAGGGGGAATAAGAAACCATAGAATTCCGCTTAAGTTTTTAAACTATAATTTAAATTGGTTAAAAAACAAAAACTCTTAGCATCGGAATATTTGAAAACTTATATATATATATATATATATATATATATATATATCTTTCTTTCTTTTTTAATTTGGTCTTCTATTCTTTATTTTAGTTTCTCAACTTATAAATTATCTATTAATATATGGCCCTCTACTAATGATTTTGTTATCTTTCTAATATAAGTGGTTGTTTCCAACATTAATTATGTCACGTCGTCACTATGTCAATAGGAGTACATCATAACCATTAATGACATGTCATCATTTTTGTTAAGCTTTGTAATAGACTATGACAAAGACCACATTGAAAAATAATTTTCAATATATTAATAGAATATATTAAATAAAAAGGAGAAATTAAATAAAAATAAATAAAGATAAGATGCCAAAATGTTAAGAGTACGGAAGCCTAGTGGACCTTGGAATTTTAATGCCCGAGTGACATCTCATCAATATCTTCTAATATTAGGTTATGAGAGCCTAGTTAACCTCCAAATTTTCATGTCGAAGGATTATGTGAATTTGTTGAAAGAAAATAAGAGACTTACAAGGTTGAGTACCGTTGGCTAGTTCACGAGCTATCACTTGGGAAGAAAGGAGAACGACAAAAAGTATTGTAAGAGCGAGGAAGATATAATAAGTCTTTGTCAAAGCCATGTTTTACTATGCGGTCACACATATGAAAAACAAGGGAATGATTAGGTTGAAAGAAATCAGATGTAGTTCTACAATATATATATATATATATTCAAGATGGCCAATATTGCCTCCAAGAGTTAGCTAATTAAGTTTAGTTTGGGCCACACGCAAAGCTTAGAATGAAAATATAATTTTTTTTTTAATAATTCAATGTTTTTATGTGTTGTGCTCATGATGATATTTTAAAGACCAAAATGGGTCTATTTTTATCCAACCATTTTTTTATCATGATATATATATATATATATACTTTAAATTAATATCTTCTCTCTTTTAAGTGTTATATGTTGTAAGTCCTTACCTTTTGCATGCACCAAATAGACATTTAAAAAAAAAAAAAAAAATCTTAGGTATTTTATTATAACTTTTTATATTTTTATTTTTCCATAAACTCTTTTTGATGAGCCCCACTCCCAGAAATTTTTTTTTGAAAAGCCAATTAGTTATGATGTCCTTATCGCGGAGATTAGATTTACGCTTTCATCTGTTCATTGATATTATTTATTTTTATGAATTGGGTTACTAATTCATATTGTAGTACAATAAACTTGATCATTTTAATCTTAATGAAAGTTTGAGCATGGAATCACATTGTAATGTTGTAAAGTCGAGAAGAGAACTACTATCAAGTATGAAACAAACCTGACGAAGTTGTAAAGGTCCAATTAAATAAGAGAGATTAATGAAAATCAACGTGGGAAATGTAATAAAAGTGAACAAAAGTCCTTTATACAACACAGTTGAAAAAAGGAAAAAAAAAATGAAATTCAATTCGTACCTAACATTTCCAAGTCGACAATGGCTCAGGGTTTCTGTAACATCCCAAATTTCCTAGTTGGCTAAATAGTATTACCCAATAAATAGAAGGAATCTATCTTTAAGGGAGGAGTGTTTTAAGGGTGGTTAAGAATAAATGTTTTAGATTTGTGAAGGAAGAAATGTTTGGAATTAAGGGAGGGGTGTATTACGTAGTTGAAGGGGGTGTAGAGAGTAAGTTGGGTTTTCTTTATTAAATAAAAGAAAAAAAGAAGAAGAGAAGGGGATAAGAAGAAAGGGGGAGAACGTGAGAGGGGGAAGAACACAGAAAAGAAGAAAAGAGAGAAAGGAGAAAGAAGAGAGATGGAGGAGAAGAGAAGAGAGAGAGAAAGAGAAAGAGAATGGGAAGAGGAAGAAGCTCCATGGGAGAAGAAGATGATAAGCAAAGGAAAGAAAGGAATGAATTTGTGTAGAATGAATTCCTATGTGTTATAATTCTGTACAAACATGAATAATACTTACAATTGTAATTCGTATGATGTTCTTTGTGGCTGTATGTTCTGTTTTATTGGTTGTTGGATGTTGGGTTTGGTTTGTACAAATTATAGGATAATGGTGTGACATTTTTTTTGTGTTATATTTTTTATTTTTTTACTTTTGTTTATTTGTGGATGTTTTATGAAACCATCATTTTGGTATTGGTTACTGAGTGTTTGATGAAATTGCCTTCCATTGGAGAAGATGTATAAGAAAATGAATCATAGCATGGCATTAAAATTTAGAATGGTCTATGTTTAGTGAAACTTAAGGTTTCAAAACTATTCTGGCCATTATTTAAGGCCACAATATCTATGTGGGTGAGATGTTTTGCAAGTCCTTCATTTTTTGAGGCTAGGATATGGTACTAGCAATTAAGGGACGCCTAATTGTTGTCATAGAGCTCTGACTGCCATATCAACCAGTTTAAACTATGTGTGCCTTAAGTCCACCCACACTTGAGGTACCTAGTAAAGGTTTTTATACTTAAAATACCTATGCTTAGATTCATATTCAGTAAATAACTCAATCCAAGTAAGGACCCGGTAAAAAGAGTTGGTGACGAAAGGGTGAGTTATAAGAGAATGATTCCGTAGTGGTATAAAGTTTGATTAGTCTTACTTTAGCCTGCTTTAGTCCACAGAGTGCACAACTGGGAAAATAGTTGAGGTAAGTAGGCTATGAGAAACTTTACCACTATGTGAGGTTAATTATGATATGTGCGCATATAAGTAAGTATATATAATTTAATGAGGACGATCAAACAGAATATATTGACTACTCACATGCTTTGCTTGAAGCAGGAACTCATTGAGATTTATTTCTCACTGGGCTCCTCTTTGTTTCAGATAACAGGTATATATTGGAAACTGGTAAGTAAGCTTTGGAGATTGCTTGACAGTCACCCAATAGAGTCCCAGGTTATGATAGTTTTTTACAGCCGGATCAAAGTTGGAGTCTTACTAGGAGTCGATATACTTATTTGTATTAAATTAATCCAATTTTATGCTCAATTCTACAGTAATCTCTTGTAAAAATGTTTCTCTTAGTTTAAAATTTCTATGTTCAACTATTATTCTTCATGCTATAATGAGTTTATATATTAGTACTTAATAGTATCGTGGTGGAAACATGGATATTACAGTTTCCATTTTGGGGTATAATTGTTAATCGCATCATCTAGCTACCTCGGTACTTCAAGCTATATATCGTGTGCAAGTTCATCATCATCACTTATATAGAATTTTCTTGCTTTTTCCAATAATCTTGTATAGTTAATCTGTTATTATCATGTAATGCTTTTATCTTATATATATTATATAAAAATGCTTTTACCTCATATTATTTAAGCTTTAATTTTTTTGTTACTTCTTAAAAAATTTGGAAAATTTTAAATAGGTCCTTACATCTTAAATAATTATAATTAGGTTCTTAAACTTATAAAACAATTTAATTAAGTCCTTCATACACATATTATTTATCAATTTATTTCAATATAGATAAATTTTCAGCCTAAAATAAACGAAATTGTTCCTACTTTTATTCGACCTCTATAACCTTTCGCTGCTCATTGGACGATGTTGTGTTCTCATCCCAGTCCCAGTAAGATACTCACCACAGAAACAAGGTTCTCATCTCTGTTGTCGAGTATTTGATTTGTTCCAGTTATTGGCTCTCAGTTTTGTGGTTGTCATATGAGTATATTTGATCTCATCAAAGTACAACGACACCTTGGGATGGAGCTCCTCTAAAGTGAGCAACACTTTAAAGAAAGAAAATAAGAGTGTATCCATCATTTTAGTTAAATTATCTTGATCAGATCTTAATCCATTGTAGCTAATCAATGATTGATACATCATTATTTTCTCACTTTCTTTATGCTTTTACTAACTTTAGAGGAGTCTAACCCGACAGTTTGATATTGTGATTAGGGTTAATAAATTCTTTGTTAGGATAATAATATTTCAAGTCGTGTGTTATACAAATGAGTAGGAAAGGTTTGAGGTGGACGAAGGGACAGGATAAAAGTATGGACAATTTGGTCTATTATTGGTAGAAAATTAATTCTATTAATATTAAATGGATGGAAATGGTTTAATGAAATAAAAAAAATTTGAGAATTTTAAATTTGAAGGAATAAAATGATAAACTTTATTTATGATGAGCATAAGTATGTAAGCATAGTATAGAGTTTCGTATAGCCTATAAGCTATAACTATAAGCAACATATAACAATTAATAACCTTAAAGCTATATAAATTATTAGCTTTTATTCCAATTTTCTTGCACAAACAGCAGAAATATATAGATATGCCATTCCAAAGAATGGCTAGCCAGCTTCTCTGTTTCCAATTGGCAATAGTAGTTGGATATGAAATTTATGGTTTTGAATTGCCAATATCCCGACCTGGATCTCGAACTCCTGAACGTATTGGAGTTGGTTTTGGACGTGGTGGTTTTGGACCTGGTTTTGGTTTGTTTGGTCTTGGAATGCCAGCATCTTTGTATGTACATGCAGGAGAGAAAAAAAAAGAAATAGAAATCAAGAATCATTATTTGTATCTATAACCTCAATTCCACTTTAGATTTCGAATATATATATATATACATTTCTCACTATAACCGGTAAAATCTTCCCATATTGGCATATGAGGGCACAATTGACCACTGAATTTTGAAGCATGAGTGCTTGGGAAACCATTGTGCCATGTTCCAATTCTGCCATCACGGTTTGAATCCCTTCGATTCCCACGTTCGAAACGGTTGCCATCTTCAAAATTATATTTGCTAGACACTGCATTCTCCCCTAAATTATAATAATGTCACACGCTAATTTTTTTAAGATAAAAAAAATTCCAACGCTCTACCTTTTTTTTCAAACAAAAAAATATACAAAAAAGGTGTACCTATTTTAGTGTGCATATAACAATTTTCATATTAGATTGTTTTCATGTAGACTAAGCAAAAGATTCTAATTATCTATACTTTTGGATGTGCAAATATTATTAACATTTCAAACTATTTATCATTCACACTAATTACTAATTTTGGTATGAATAAATAATTTGAAATGCAAATTCCCACCCACGAGGATGATACTAGCACACACAAGCCATGTTAGAGCAAACAATATCCCTCGAATCTCCTGTCAAATTTTATTTAACCATTTAATTTTTATTAAAAATTAAAAATCAGATAAAACTAAATCATAGAAATATATTATATAGATAGATATGAAATTATTTTATGAATATATATTTATAAATAAATTATTGTCATCTAATTCCTATTTCAAATTTCAAAATTAAAATCTCACTGATGTCTTCAATTCTTTGTCTTTGGGGGAGATAGCATGGAATTACGCTTAAGTTTTTAAATTATAATTAGTTAAAAATTGCCTTCATTATAATTGTACTAACTAAAACTCTTAATAACGTAATATTTTAAACCTTTTATATAGTATTTTATATTTTTTAATTTGGTCTTCTATTATTTATTTTTTGTCCCTCAACTTATAAATTATCTATCAATACGGCCCTCTCCTAATGATTTTGTTACCTTTCTAATATAAGTAGCAATTACCCAAGACATTAATTATGTCCTGTCATCGCTATGTCGTATCTATGTCATTAATACATTATCACCGTTAATGACATGTTCATTTCTTTTGTTAGGCAATAGAATGGTAAAGGTTATCAATACATTCTCAGATACTCTCTTTTTAACATACTTTTTCATATTAGTTGAAAATAATTTGGGTCCTACAAAATTCAACTGAGACTTACATGAACTAGTGGAACTCATTTCCAAAATAATGGGTCACACATGAATTTCAATCAATAAGAAAAAATATGTTGGAAAGAGAGTGTATTGCTGACACACCTCTAATACAATATATATTAAAGAAAAAAGAAAAGCCTAAATCAAATATGAAATAAAAGATATGATGCCAAAATGTTAGAGTACGAATGCCTAGTGAACCTTGGAATTTCAATGCCTTAGTGCCTGGTTGATCTCTAAATTTTAATGTCTCACCAGTATCTTCTAATGTTAGGCTACGACACTACTAGAAATTTATGGATTATTTATAGATTTTCCTGTGTATTTTTTCTGTAGGAATTTCCTATGAATTTTGCTTCAATTTTTTTCAGAAATAAGTTTTTTTTGCCGTAGATTTAAATTCACGGAAAATTTTGTAGGAAATTTCTTGTGAATTTTCCTGTGGATTTAAATTTTCCCCAAGAAAACCTGCAATAAATTTCCTGGCAATTTTAAAATTCGCAGGAAAAATACCCACGAAGTTATTATCTGGGGATAGAAATCCGTAGGAAAATCCGCAGATAATGAGAAGATTTCTAGTAGTGTGAGGGATTGATTGACCTCCAAATTTTGACGTCGTCTGAGGGATGAGTTAACCTTTTGAGTTTTGAAGTATGAGTGTCTAGAAAACTATTATGCCACGTTTCATGTATGCCATCAAGTTGAGTTTGAATGATTGTGTGAATTTGATGAAAGAAAAGAGGAGACTTACAAGGTTGAGTAGTGTCGACTAGTTCACGAGCTATCACTTGGGAAGAAAGGAGAACGACGAAAAGTATTGTAAGAGCGAGGAAGATATAATAAGCCTTTGAGAAAGCCATGTTTTACTATGTGGTCACACAAATGGGAAACGAGACAATGATGATCAGGTTGAAAGAATCAGATGCTATGCTATATATATATATATATATATGACTTCATAATGGCCAATATTTGCCTCCAAGAGTTAGCTAATTAAGTTTTGCTTGAGCCACAGGCATAGCTTTTACAATGAAAATATAGTTTTTTTAATTCGAAATTTTTATGTGTTGTGTTCATGATAATGTTTTGAAGACTAAGATGGGTCCATTTTTTCATGCGATTTATATATATATATATATTCTCTCTTTAAGTGCTATATGTTATAATTCCTTATACCTTTTGCATGCGCCAAATAGACATATCTTTTTTTATTTTAAAGAAATCTTATGTTTTTCTTTTAACTTATTGTAATTTGATCTTTCCATAAACTCTTTGTGTAACACCCCTTGGGCATTACTTTGTGAACACGTGCAGAAATAAATTAAAAAGAAAATTTGCTGGTTGCTTTCGTAAATTGATTTATTTTAAGTCAGAAAATATGGGTGTAAAAATTTTTCTTCTTAACATTTCGGAAAATTGTGATACACACAACCAAAAACAATACGCTTACACTATACTTGACCACATACATACACCAATTTTTATCGATAAACAAACTTTCTACTACGTGTGAGTTTTTCTTAACAGTCTTTCCCTATAAATTATATGAAAACTATCAAGACACACGTACTAAGCTTCTTAAAATATACATCCTCAAACACAAACCTAAGCTGGTCGCTCTACCAAACACTCACTGATAAGACCCCGTAATTCCCTATGATCACACATCTCTTCCTGCAATCCGGGCTTAAGTCTCCAAGTGACTTAAGGAACTCTTCTGCAACATCCGCACTCGTGTACCAGGGTACAACAGCAAAGCCAGAAGAACAAGTATATGCAAGGGTGAGAACCAATATATGGATTTTAAAACGATAACTACATGCGCGACACACAAAACAACACATAACATATATATTCAAAATAAACAATTATTTATCTTTTATGGATTCGCATGTCTCTTTTATTGTATGAAAATTGTGCAAAGTTGACGGTAGGGAACTATTCCTAAACTTTTGAAATTTAAGGGATCAAAACTTATGAAAAAAATTATAGTGACTAAAACCAAAATACTTATTTAATCATATATTAAAAACTTATTTGATCATATACCTAAGGTTTAGAAGAAGCAACATTCTGTATACATTTTGGGTTAATCAAAGCTAGGCTTATGTATTTTTTTTTTTCCTAGCAATGTGTGTGAAAGCCCCTAAATTCATTTATGGATCTATGTTCAAAGTTAACTATGCTTGTTTAGCTGATCTCCTGTGTGAGCAACCCCAATTGCTGCCACGTTTTCTTTGACTCTGTTTTTCTTTGTGAGCCATCCAAATTTGGTCCCTAATACTGTGAAATGGTGTTGCGTGGGTGGCTGGTTTTCATTTGAAATGGCCATCCAAAATATTTCATTTGGTCCCTAAAAACATGGATATGGCAAATGGCCATATGACGTTGCCTATTTGTGCAACATTGCCACGAGACCTTGATGGAAACACGGGTTTGTGCAATAAAATGGAGGCACTGTACAAGGTCCATATATATATACATATATATATATATGGACCTATGGTCTTAGCGTGGGGATTTATCTCTCTCTCTCTTTCCCCTAATTTCATTTTCAAGTTCTCATTTTTTTACCCCATTTTTTCTTACGGTGAAAAAATCCAAACTTTTCAAACCTTTTTAATTTTTCTAAGTCGGGTTTTACCGCTTCAGCGTTTGAAAATCGGTGCTTCTTTGGCCTTTGGACGGCACCTCTGTTGGCAGTGTTTTTGGAACCATCTCCTAGTTTCCTTGTTTTCAAGGAAGGAAAAAAATATATGTAAATTTGCTTTCTATGGTTTCTGAACAATTTTTGTTTCAGAAGAAACAAGCATTTATGGTTCTGGATTGTTTACTTTCCGTTTGAAAAAGGTATAATACACAAGACACATGATACCACCACTTGGTTATGGCTGCTAGTTCTAAATGTACCTCTCCAATAATTTATAGACTATAATTTTCCTTCACGGTGGCTATTCCACGCTGAGAGATTTTGTTCTTGGAATTGGAGGCGTTGAAGTGAGGGTTTAGGGGGGGAAATGAAAGAAAGAAAAAGAGTACGTGAGTTTTAAATAAATGCTTTAATCTCAACCTTTCATTTTCATCCAATGGCTAAAATCAACCCCTCTCACTCTCATATAAGAAATACACTATATATATATATATATATATATATATATATATATATATATATATATGGAGCAACTCAAGTCAGAGGAGTGTGTTATTACGAGAGTTGAGATGAGTAAATCTGGACCTTTGGATCATACATGAATGGTTAAAATTAGAACATAAAGTCATGTGACTTTTTTAAGTGATCACATGACCACCTACTAACTTATAATCCCGACCATCCATGTATGGTTTAATGGCCCAGATTTGTTGATCTCACTCTCACAATAAAACATCACTCTCACTTGAGTCATCCCCTATATATATATATATATATGAGAACATATCAAGTGAGTGTGCCTTTTTTATGTGAGAGTGAGATGAATAAGTCATAGACATTAGATCAAACCATGAATGATCAAGATTAAAACATAAATTCATGTGACATTTTTACAGTGGTCACGCGACCATCAGATAACTTTCAATCTTGACCATTCATGTATGGTTATATGATCAAGATTTATCTCTCTCACTCTCATATAAAAAAAGCCCTCTCACTAGATATGTCCATATATACATATATGGGGCGACTCAAGTGAGAGGAGTGTCTTATTATGAGAGTGGGAGGAAAAAAATCTGGACCATTAAACCATACATGGATGGTAATAATTAGAAATTAGTTGGTGGTCATGTGATCAATTAAAAAAGTCACATAACTTTATATTCTAATCTTGACCATTAATGTGTGATCCAAAGGTCCAGATTTACTCCTCTCATCTCTCATATTAAGACAGTCCTCTCACTTGAGTCGCTCCATATATATATATATATATATATATATATATATATTTGAGTGGGTTAAGTATTACTCTTAAATTGCTTCAAAAAAAAGTATCACTCTTAAATAAAATTAAATGGAATGGGGTATAAGCAAAATAATATAAGTGTAGATGTTATGTTGTAATTAATGACTGTGTTTCAAGTTGTCCATAGATATCGGTATGTTTAGGTTGAAAGAAATATAGTCGTCCTTGCATGTTTGGCATTTTCTTCAATATATAAGTTAATTAATTGGAGTAGTGTTACACAATCAGACTGAATGTACCAAGATTTAACCATTATAGTTAGATAAATCAAAGTAATGGAGGCATATCCATTCAAAGGTTAAAAGCAATGTCAAATCATCATAGTAAATAAAAGACAAAATTACACTTTTAGTCCATTAAGTTATTTGTTTTGTTCAAATTGGTCCCTTATGTTTATTTTGTGACGAAAAAGTCTCATAAGTTAGGTTCGGATAACAATTTCTTCCTTTAAATCCATTCCTTCAGTTCCTTTCCTAGATAGCACTTCCAAACCTAATTAGCTTGCTGGCTGGACATCTAAACAGGAAAAAAAATTTAATTAAAAAATTATAATTAAAAAATTAACAATAAATACAATAAAATTTGTTCATCTTCTTCTTCCTCACCTAGATCTGGTTCTTCTTCCTTACCCAGATCTAGTTCTTCTTCTTCCTGGTCTCCATATCAGATCTCATTCTCCTCTTCTTCTTCACAACATAGCAACATCATTCTCAACATTCTCCTACTCTCTGCTGCAGTCCAAGTTCCAAAAGCACCACTTATTCCAAAAGCTTCAAGGCTCGACCAAATTCCTCTGCCACCATCGTCACCTGAAGCACCGCCGTCATTCCTTCTTGCTCCTCACCACCACTGAACAAATTCATCCATGGAGTTTGACCTTCCCTTTGACTCATTCTCTTCCCTTTTCCTCACTGAGTCTAACCACACCCACCACCAAAATACTTTCAGACAATTGGGCGAAAAGCTCCATCAGATTGGAATCGGTAACGTCCGGCGCCAGATTCCTGATCCATAGGTTGTTCGAAGGGGTAACCGGCGCTTCGCAATCCTTGCCGCCGCTGTAACATCCCTAACTGCTTTATGGATTGACGACTATCCTCACAAACCAACACTGGCCTTTTCAGCATGCTTTGCTCTCACTTACATGCTTCATGGGAAAAGTTTTCCCAGGAGGTCACCCATCCCGGAATTGCTCCAAGCCAAGCACGCTTAAATGTGGAGTTCTTAAGTGATGGGCTCCCGAAAAGAAGATGCATCTTGTTAGTATAGGTAGTATCAATCAATTCATATAAGTCATCCTCAACTGTATAGTCTCATACCTACACAGTCTCAGGATCCCTCTGATTCCGGTGTGTAATCAGTTCATTCATATGTCCCTCCGCCTAGAAGCCTGCCAGGAGCTGCTCCTTGATCGTGCCTTCTTGCACCGAGGACCACTCCCCGCCCTCGTCAGTCCCAGGTGTCACAGCTGCCGTCTTGAGCTTTTTTAGAGTAGAAAAAGAAACCCTAGAATTTCTTCCTCCTTAGTTAGCGAAAATTCAAGGAAATATGCTATAGTGAAAGAACTTGATGAGCCTTAAAGTCTTCAAGATGAAACAATTGTTCTTCAGATTGAGACTCCTTCAAAATGGCCATGAATGTGGTCCCTTAAGTTGAAGATAAGGGTGTTGAAGAAGAAAGAGAAGAGAATATTAAAAATAATCTATTTATTAATTAATTATTTTTTTAAAATTATTAATTTTTTAATTTAATTGTCATAAGTGTGCCAGCTAGGCTCGGGTCCTAGGAATGGTAAAAAAAAGTCACATTTTGTCATCCAAACTTAACTTAAGGGTCTAATTTGTCACAAAAAAACTTAAGGGACTAATCTGAACAAAACAATTAACTTAAAGGACCAAAAGTGTAATTTTGCCTAAATAAAATCTAGTTGTCTAGTACTATTCTACTATATCAATTTTTTTATTTTATTGATTTTTCATTATTTGCCCATTATGCTTCTCTCGAGGATACCTTCATATGTATTGATTTATGTAATTATGATTTATCGTTGTGAAAGGAAAGATATGATGATGGTATTGAGAATATATATATATATATATATATATATATATACAGGATCTGTTGACACCAGGTATAAGTCAAAAGACTTACACCAAATCTTAACCATTAAAAATAGTTAATCTGATGGATGAAAATATTTCAGAAATTTTTTTAAAACAGGTAAAACAAAAAGTCACGTGAGAGCCTCTCTGATATGAATTTCACGGACTCGTCTAAACCAACACTGTCGCCCCCACTGTGCACCTCTTCTTCCTCCTCTCACTCCAACAATACAGAGATCAAATATCATTTTGCAAGTTCAGAGAAATCGTCCTACCTATGCGGAACCGGGATCAAAAGTATTTTCTACAAAAATCCCTCCAACTAGATTCTCTTGTTGCTTCTCTTCATCTTCGATGGCATCACTAAGACAAACAACGTTCTCAAGACTTTGGCATTTTCTTCATCCTTATGGATTCAATCGAAAAGGTGCAATAGATCTTGGGCAAAATAAAATTACATGGCACATTGATAATGGTATTATCACCCAGACCCTCTGTTTTTAAAATCTCCCCTATTATATTTCATTTACTTCACCTACTTCAACCCCTATAGTCAGAATTCAGATGCGTACAAAGTTTTCTTCAACCTTTTAGTATCCATAGGCCCACAACATCAACAAACAAGATCCTGATGCGCAGTTAGACACCTAAACTTACCTTTTTTTTAAAGATACCTATGAACCCCAATTTCATGAGTTTGCAACTTTGTCTTTGTATCCTTGGAGTGAAAGGAGGAAAAAGAGAGGTGCACAGCAGTTGCGGTGATCGTGGCGAGTCCGACGTTTCCATGATTTATTTTCCTATTAAAATTTGAGGGGTTATGAGGGAAAGAGATATTACCTCACGTGACTTTTTGTTTTACTTGTTTTAAAAAAATTACTGAAATATTTTCATCCATCTGATTAACTATTTTCAATGGTTAGGATTTGGTGTAAGTCTTTTGACTTACACCTGGTGTCAACGGATCCTGTCTCATATATATATATATATATAGAAAGTTTCTTAAGATGATAAAGATTTATAACGTTGGTACCTATTGTCGGATTATTCTCCTATTTTATTTTAATGCTTGTTAAGTTAATGGAGTCGACATGAGAAGTAAGGTATGAGTACTTAAAAAAGGGAAAATGGATCTTTTGGGATCCTTTGGTACACTAAGTAGGTTGAGCTTTGAGGGTGAGATTTATATATTTGGGAAAATGCATGTAATGATACGTGATAATAAAATCATATTATAATTCAGGATTTAGTACTTTCTATGGACAATTGATAAATTGTTGAGTTATGACTTGTGATGTTCTTAGATCAAGCACTACCTTTGGTTGATAAGTGCTTATTATTAATTATTGTTGATATTATTGGATTTTTCTTTGTGAATTGATACAAATTTAATTTATTTGAGAAAATATTATTTGAAATGTTCAATATGAATTATGAGCACTTTTGTTGGTACATATATATGTAAGACGTGAGAAATACGTGGATTTCACTACATGTATGTTTGTAATATGATTAATTGTGTGAAGTACTTTGTGAAATTGATTGACAAGAAATTGATATAAATCTTTGGATAGGTCAACCGGGGAGCGGGAGGCTCCGATATATAAATATGACTATCAGGGTGAGGGACCTCATTAGCCACTGGGCGTTGAGGAGGGATGTGGATGTTGGTCGGAGGGTGTCGTATCTCCGGGGTATGAAATTAAAATCGTTGGGGAAGGGGACCTTGAGTGAACAACCCCAAGTGGACCCAAAGACTCGGTTTCATATATATGATATGTATCCCCTTATAAGTGGGACATGTGAATTATGAGAAAGAAAGATAGTGTAAGTCATTTTACAAGTACTCTCTAACGGATAAGATGTTCACATGGTATTTTTGTTTGCTCATGAGGACTTGAACTGAGTATCTATTTGTTTGATCTTGAGCTGGTGTGATTGTGTGATTTTTAGTTTGCACTTGTTTATGCATGATTGTATGTGTTTGGAGAAAACTCTCTCACCTAGTCAGTGGACTCACCCCACATTTAACATTTCGGTTGCAAGAATTTGTGAAGCCGTTGGAAGCCTTGGATGTCATGTGAAAAATTTTTGGTGGGTTGACCCATAGTTTAAGTTTTATCCAAGTAAAACAGGACTTTGTAATTTATTTTTGTCCTTTTGTTATTATTCTGATGTATTAAATTCATTATTGTTGTATTAAGGAATATAATCATGTTGCTTTGGATGAGACGAATTCGTATGCTTGAGAGGCTGCAAAGGGGAAATGATAGTCTTTCTTTTTCGACCAGTCATGACTTGGAAATTCGGGTCATAACACATATAAGCAACATATAACAACCTTAAGCCTATATAAATAATTAGCTTTTATTCCAATTTTCTTGTGCAGACAACAGACATGTATAGATATGCCATTCCAATATCGCGACCTGGATTTGGATCTCGAATTCCTTGACTTGGTGGATCTGGTTCTTCAATTCCTGGACCTGGTGGATCTGGTTCTCGAATTTCTCGACTTGGTTGATCTGGATCTCGAATTTTCTAGATTTGATGGATTTATACCAAAATAATCTTCATATGTATATACAACAACAAAAACTTAGAAATCAAGAATTGTTATTTGTATCTATGACCTCAATTCTACTTCAGATTTCGAACACACACACATATATATCTCACTAACTGATAAATTCTTCCCATATTGGTGTATGAGGGTACAATTGACCTCCAAATTTTGAAGCATGAGTGCTTGGGAGTGGAGTGGGTGATGGAGAAAGAAATCCTGCACCAAGCTCCTTCAATGGAGTTAGGGTTTTTAGTTGGGGATGGAGGAAGAAGACGTATAGGGACTAGAGTTTACCTTAGTTTTCTTTTGTCAGGGACGATTTTGGGTCTTAAATCTATTTTTTTTATAACGAATTCCATGTTGGACGGTGCAACTCAGCACCGTAACAAACACATAGGCGTATTAACGGTACACCTCAGCAAACTAACGAACATCTGGAGGGAGAAACTAACAGAGGGGCTAATGTGTACATGTTTTTTCATTCTCAATGATTAAATGAAGACTTTTTTGGGTTAGGGACTAAAAGTGTACCCTGTGTTTTTATTAGGGACCATTTTGGGCCTTAAGTCTTCTAGAAAAGAAGAGTTATATATAAACCATAGAAAATGAGTCTTAGTTTTGAGGAAGTGACCTCGCATACGACGATGAAGTCGGGGTTGTCGTCAGAACTTTCTTGAGGGACTTTTTGGGTGGTGCATGACCTTTTGAGTCGCCTCAGAAGCTTGGTCCTGCTCGTCCCTCTTCTTCCCCTTTCAGGCATTTCTCGAAAGTTCTAAGCATTCTCTCACTACCTGCAGGTTCAGTGAGGAGCATTTTTGTCCAAACTCTTAAGTTTTTGGTTTTATGAAAGAGAGGGGAGAGAAGAGCTTGAGAGAGGGAGACCAACAAGGAAGAGCCATTTGGGATGCATTCTCAGTCACCATCTTTTTCTTCTTTTCACTCTATTGCTCCTTATTCTAGCATTCTTCAACCTAAGGTGAGGGATTGTTCGTGTTTTATGATATTATGATAGGTTTTGCGTTAATCAAAGCTAAGCTTATGTAATATTTTTTTTCTTGCAAGAATGTCAATGTGTCTGAAAGTCCCTAAAATCATTTATGAATCTATGTTCAAATTTAACTCTGCTTATCTGATTGCCTGTGTGAGCAACCCGAAATGCTGTCACGTTTTCTTTGACTCTGTTTTTCTGTGAGCCATCCAAATTTGGTCCCTAACACTGTGAAATGGCGTTGCATACATGGCTGGTTTTCATTTGAAATGGCTATCCAAAATATTTCATTTGGTCCCTAAAAACTTGGTTTTACGTTTTCTGGGCTATGGCAAATGGCCATATGACATTGCCTATTTGTGCAACATTGCCACGAGACCTTAATGGAAATGGGGTATAAGCAAAATAATATAAGTGTATGTTATGTTATAATGACTATGTTTCAAGTTGTCCGTAGATATAGGTATGTTTAGGTTGAAAGAAATATAGTCCTTGTATGTTTGGCATTTCCTTCAATATATAAGTTAATTAGTTCGAGTAGTGCTACACAATCAGACTGAATGTCCAAGATTTAACGATTGTAGTTAGGTAAATCAAAGTAATGGAGGCATATTCATTCAAAGGTTAAAAAACAATGCCAAATCAATCATCCTAGTAAATAAAACCTAGTTGTCTAGTACTATTATACTATGTCATTGTTTTATCTATTTTGTTGATTTTGTATGAATTGCCCATTACGCTTCTCTTGAGGATACCTTCATATGGATTCATTTATGTAATTATGATTTATTGTTGTGAAAGGAAAGATATGATGGTATTGAGAATTACCCACGGATTTTAAATTTACAGGAAATTTCCTACGGATTTTAAATTTATAGGAAAAAATTACCCACGAAGGTATTATCTATAGGTAGAAATTCGTAGGAAAATTCGCATTGAACATGTGCCCTACGAATTTTTGAGCAAAATCTGCAGGTAATCAAAAGATTTATAATAGTGTGATGATAAACATTTCTGGTTAGATCTCGAACCCGAACGAGGTCTAAGACAGAGGTTATTACGACTTAGTTCCAGTTTTGTTCATAGCAGCAAGGCGACGATATGAGGTGGCATAATTAAGTTCACACACACACATAATAATATATATATATAATGAAAGTGTACCAGGTGAGAACTCATTCTTATTGTGAGAAATGAAAACTATCAATAAGAGTCGTTGAATCGTAATTAAAAAGATTTAACATATTAGATTAAAACTTCTTAAAAGTCACATATCCCTCTTCTCCATCCTCCCCCTGCCATCCCTCTCATGCATGAACCCCGTTTTAATCCCCTGATGGTGACTGCATCTATTTGTTGATAGTTTTTTATTAAATTAACAAAGTAGCACCTAGGTCCTAGACCTCACAGTTAAGGGCGATTGTTAGTCTTCTTCTTGGAGATCCATCAATGAAAACTCAACCTTCTGTCGTTAATATCATCCCCAAATTAGATGCATTTCCCAATTTCAAACTTGCAAAAACCAAGCCTAACAATATCAATGGACCCTGATAAAATTGTAATTACACACATGCTACATAACTTGAAAAGAATTAAGAGCAGAACAGAAGAGAAAAAACTTAAAAATTAAAATTAAAAATGTCATGATTGGGGGATGGAAAACATACTGAGTGTGCAGTGGTGTGAGTGTGTGGAGCGTGTGCGCAGTGAGCAGGTGGGGGAATGAGTAAAAGTGAAGACATAACCATGTGTGTGCTATGGTGCTACAGTTTGCACTGGTCAGCAGACGCGAAACGCTCCAAGGGGAGAGTGCGTGGAAGAAGGTAAGAGAGAAAGAGAAATAGAGTTTTCTTCTATGTTCTAATCTAACCGGTTAATTTTTTTTAATTGCATTTCAAGGACTCTTATGGGTAGTTCTCATTTCTCACAAAAGGGAGTAGTTCTCACCTAATACACTCCCTATATATATGTGCACTGGCGGATCTTAGTTATAGCTGGAGGGAGCAATGGCTCCCCCCAGCATTTTTTAAACAATTTTTTGAATATAAAAAGTTATTATAGAAGTATTAATTATGTAAGTTATTTTGAATTTCTGTAAAATTATAGAGTTTAATTTTGATATATTGTCAATATAAATATTTTTACACTATCAATCAATTACAAATAATCATATGTATAACTTTTAAGGTTGTTATAATAAAGAGTCAAACATTTTATATAAATGCTAAGAATACACCCTTTATCACACTCCTCTTCAACACACTATTATTTGGTAGATTTTATGTGAGACTCACCAAAACATATAGTCCTACATGAAATCCACCCAATAACAAAGGGTGTGTTAAGAGGAGTTTGATGCTAGCATTGCTCAACATTTTTGTAATGTGATAATTTACGATTGATTGCCAGTATAAAATAAAAATCTTTACACTCATAGTAGATACCAATTAAATCCAAAATTATATTGATATGCAATGCTAGTATTTTTTTTTTTTTACACTACCCTCTAATATGATTGATTGGTAGTGTAAAAACTAAAAAACTATACTGAAAATTAAACTCAATATATATATATATATATCTAAAATTAATCATAAATTTTAAATAAATAATTTTAGTTAATACTTAGTGGCTCCCCCAATATTTTTAGTTAAGGTCCGCCACTGTATATGTGTGTGTATATGTATGTGTGTGAGGTGGTGGGTGGGTTATGTGGGTGGGTGGTGTGGGGTTTATCATGTAAGCTCTCTCTCGAGTTGTTGCTTATAAAAAAGTGTTTATGATTTCAATATTAATAGTATATATGAAGTTTTATGATGATAATGAAACATGAGTTAGAATTATGAAAGTCTTAATGGTGAGTTATGAACCAACAAAGTAATTGATGATATGTTAAAATGAATTAATGGAGTTATTATTTGAAAAACTTGTGCGAATAGTGATAAGAGTAAATATGTTATTATAAAACTACATTAGGGTAAATATGAGTTGAGATTGATATTTTGAAAATAATGAATGGTGTTTGGTATAACGAGAAAGTTTGTCATAGTTTATTAAAAAGGGGTTATAGTTGTTATGTAGTTTTTTTTGGTATTATAATGAAATGATACAAGTAATGTCGAAAAAGTATTTACGTGAAGGTTTATTAAAATGGTACTTCATTTACGGTTGATTCTAAGTTATGGGCTAGTTAGGTAGACTAATGTATGTATCCATGAGAATATTATTTTATGTTCTTGACATCCCACCTGTATCTTTTATTGTTGGTCTATGGGGGCTTGATTGACCTTCATATTTTGATGTCTTAGGAATGTTGACCTTTGATTTTGGAAGTGTAAGTGTGTGGGAAATTAGTATGCCCCGTTTCAGGTGTGCCATCAAGTTGAGCTTGAAGGATTGTGGCAATTTGACTAAAGAAAACATGAGAGTTATGTGATTGAGTAGTGTCGGCAAGTTCATTAGCTAACACATGGGAAGAGAGGAGACCAACAAAAGTTTTGTAAAAACGAAGAAGATGAAATAAGCCTTTTATTGGCCTCCAAGAGTTAGCTAATTAAGTTTAACTTGAATCACAAGGTAGAGCTTAGAATAAAAATATAATTTTTTAATTTGATGTTTTTATGTGTTGTGTTCTAGATGATGTTTTAAAGAGTGTAACATCCCTGACTGCTTTATGAATTGACAACTGTCCCCACAAACCAACACGAGTCTTTTCAGCGAGCTTTGTCCTCACTCACATACTTCATAGGAAAACTTCCAAGAAGGTCACTCATCCCAAAATTGCTCAAAGTCAAGCACGCTTAACTGTGGAGTTCTTAAGTGATGGGCTTCCGAAAAGAAGATGCATCTTGTTGGTATTGGTAGTACCAATCAATTCATATAAGTCATCCTTAACTGTATAGTCTCATACCTACACAGTCTCAGGATCCCTCTTATTCCGGTATGTAATTGGTTCATTCATACGCCCCTCCACCTAGAAGCTTACCAGGAGCCGCTCCTTGTCTGTGCCTTCTTGGTCTGGCGACCACTCCTCGCCCTCGTCTGCCCCGGGTGTCACAAAGACCAAAATGTGTCCATTTTTATCTTGCCATTTTTTTTTATCATAATATTTATATATATTTTTTAAATCAATATATTGTCTCTAAGTATTGTGTTACAAGTCTTTACCTTTTGCGTGCACCAAACATACATTATTTTTATTTTAAGGAAATCTTAGGTCTTTTCTTTCAGTTATTGTAACTTTCTTTTTCCATAAAAGTAAAATGAAGTAACAAAAACTTAGCTAATTGAATTTGAAGCGTTGGGTAAAATTAGTGGTTGAACTAGCTTATAAAAGTAAAATGACATAAAAGGACATATTTATGAGAGGCATGATAAAGTGGAATTTCATTAAATTAATAAGGGTAAAATTGATAAATAAATTAATAAGCTATAAGCTAAATAAAAAGCTTATGAAGAAAATATATAAACTAATGAGTAAGTTTTTTTACCAAACACTTCTATTTTAGTCAAACAAGCTTATAATGTGATTCTACTTTGCTTGTCCAAACTTTTTCCTCTCCTGATCTTGTCCTTGGAGGCTTAGAAATAAGTGGAGAAATTGCCTTCTCTTATCTTTTTTTTTTTTTTTTTGACAAGAAGCAAACTTATTTCATTTCAATCATAATAGGATCCGCAATAAAGGTTGAAATATAATCAAAAACATGGTGACTAGCATAGGATCGTGACACTCTAGCAAGATTGTAAGTGACACAATTAGCTTGCCTTCTCTTATCTTCTACCATGCACTTTAAGGTTTCTCATATTTATAGAGAGGGTAACAATTTTGCGGATAAACAGGCTTCTTTTGGAATAGTTTCTAAATGTTCTTGGTGGGATTTAATTATCGCTTTTATTAGAACTGATTTTTTCCCCAATAGGTTTGAACTGCCAAACTATAGATTTAGATAAGTCTTTTGCTTCATGGGTTTGGTCTACACCCCCCATGCCGCTTGTATTCTTTATTCTTTTTAATAAAATTATGGCTTGTTGCATATAATTGGTAGAGTCTAAGGTGTCAACCTAGTTGGAATATCATTATTTGATTAAAAAAATGAACAGGAAATATTTGAGGTGGATGAAGGGACAAGATAAAAGTAAGGACAATTTGGTCTATTATTAGTAGAAAATTAATTCTATTAATATTAAATGGATGGAAACGATTAAAGGAAATAAAATATTGAGAATTTTAAATTTGAAGATATAAAATGATGAAATTTTATTTATGTTGAGCATAAATATGTAAACATAATATAGGGTTTCGTATAGCCTATAAGCTATAACTATAAGCAACATATAACAACCTTAAGCCTAATGCATATAAGCAACATATAACAACCATATAAATTATTAGTTTTTATTCCAATTTTCTTGCGCAGACAACAAACATATATAGATATGCCATTCCAAAGAATGGCTAGCCAGCTCCGCTGTCTTCAACTGGCAATGGTTGGATATAGAGTTTATGATTTTGTATTTCCAACTGGACTTGGATCTCGATTTGGATTTGGATGTGGACGGCAAGAACCTTCATATGTATATACAACAACAAAAAATGGAAATCAAGAATCATTATTTGTATATATATAAACTCAATTCCACTTTAGATTTCGAGCGTGTGTGTGTGTATATATATGGGGACATATCAAGTGAGAGTGCCTTATTTATGTGAGAGTGAGAGGAGCAAATCATAGCCATTAGATCCAACCATGAATGGTCAAGATTAAAAGTTAGTTAAAAGATTAAGAAGACACATGCCAACTTAAAAAAGTCATGTTTTAATCTTGACCATTCATGGTTGGATCTAATGGCTATAATTTGCTCTTCTCACTCTCACATAAATAAGACATTCTCACTTGATATGTCCTATATATATATATATATCACTGTAACCGATAAAATCTTCCCATATTGATGTATGAGGGCACAACTGACCTCCAAATTCTGAAGCATGGGTGCTTGGGAAACCATTGTAGCATCTTCCAGTTTTGCCATCAAGCTTTTGATCTCTCTTGGAATCCCTCCAATTCCAACGTTCGAAAGGGTTGCCATCTTCAAAATTATATTCGCTAGACACTGCATTGTCCACTATAATATAATAATGTCACACACATTGATTTTTTAAGATAAAAAACAAATTCCAACACTCATTACCTTTTTTTCCAAACAAAAAATGACGTAACTATTTTTGTGTGCATATAACAAAGTTCGTATTAGATTACTTTCATGTAGACAAAGCAAAAACTTCTAACTATCTACACTTCTGGATGTGCAAATGTTATTAACATTTCAAACTGTTTATTATGTCCCCAATCATCATTAGTGATATGTTATCACTTCCACCAGGCTTTGCTATAAAACTATGATAGAGTACCATATTGATAAAAAAAAATTGCAAAATAATAGAATAAATAAAAACTATAAAAATTGAAAACCAAATTAAAAAGAAATAAAGATAAACGAGACCAAAATGTTAGAGTACCAAGGCCTGATGGACCTTGGAATTTTGATGCTTGAATGCTTGGTTGATCTCCAAATTTTGACATCCCACCAGTATCTTTTATTGTTAGGCTATGAGGACTTGATTGACCTCCATATTTTGATAATTGAGGAATGTGTTGACCTTTGAATTTGGAAGTATGAGTGTGTGGGAAACTATTATGCTTCAGTTCAGGTGTACCATCAAGTTGAGTTTGAAGAGTTGTGTGAATTTGACTAAATAAAATATGGGAGTTATGTGGTTGAGTAGTGTCAGTCAGTTCATGAGCTAATACATGGGAAGAGAGGAAACCAACAAAAAGTTTTGTAAAAAGCAAACAAGATATAAAAAGCCATTGAGAAATTCATGTTTTATTCAGTGGCCACACAAATGAAAAAGGATGCAATGGTTGGGTTGGATGAATTAAATGCAATTATGCGCTACTTATATATAAGACTTCAAAATGGCTAATATTGGCCTCCAAGAGTTAGCTAATTCAGTTTAACTCGAACCACAAGGCAAAGCTTAGAATTAAAATATAGTTTTTTTTTTTTTAATTTGATGTTTTTATCTGTTGTGTTCTAGATGATGTTTTAAAGATCAAAATGGGTCCATTTTTATCTTGCGATTACTTTTATCATAATGTTTATATATTTTTTAAAATCAATATCTTGTCTCTTTAAGTGTTGTGTTACAAGTCCTTACCTTTTGGGTGCACCGAACATACACTATTTTTATTTTAAGGAAATCTTAGGTCTTCTGTTTTAGTTTATTGTAACTTCCGGGAGTTATAAGGTGGTTGGGTGGTTTGGGGGGAGGGTGTAACACCCTGTTTTTCGGAATTTATCTAATTAAGTTGGATTCATCGGTTGAGGGCATAGTGGGATTTTTGGCTAAATATCCCTTTCTGGTACATGAGCACGCCCGTGCTCATTAGCCAGCACGCCCGTGCTTAAAGTCAGAAGCGTGTTTCTGATTTTAAGTTGAGCACGACCGTGCTCAATGCGTGGACCGCATCTCGGTGACGCTAAGTGGAGCACGACCGTGCTCAAGGGTGAGCACGACCTGCTCAGGTCCGAACGTTATATACATGAGCAAAATTCGAGGGTGTAACGTATAACCCTATTTTTGGTGAGTTGCAACAGCCATAGTGCGGCCAATATGAGTCTCTTCTGTTTGTCTTTCGTCTTGATCAACTTCTGAGAGTTGGAGACTCTTGGGAGACCGTTGGTCATCTGTGGCAAGTGGTTAGGTAATGTTCCCTTCCCTTCCAGTTTCCTTTTTCGTGTTTTTGAGTTGGAAACTAATATGGTTAATTTTATCTAACCAAGGCTTGGAAGGCTAGCTGAGTTGCATTGGGAACCATGATCGTTTCGCTGTGTGGAGCGTACGTTGGTTGATAGAGCTATCTTCAATCCAGGTATGAGGAGAAGGGTAGTGTAATTATAGGCTCGGGGTTAGAGTAGGGTAAAGGGGTTCCCATAACCACGTTTAATTCGTATGAATATGTGATTGATATGTTAAGCTGTTGATTTTTGTTAATAACATGACTTGATTGGTCAATATGCTGTTATATGCCTAAGTTCATGTATACTATTGAGATGATGTGGTTAAATGAACATGTTGATATGTGATGGTTGATTTTGGCATATGTTGTTGGTTAAATGGTCGATACCATGTTGATGATGAGGCTGTTTTTATTGATGGATTTTTAATCCTTAACGTGTTAATAATGGATTTAGAATTAAGAGATGCAAAAACCTATAATTTAGTTAAGAACTCAGTCTCGGTTCCTATCCAGAACAGCACTGTCACGCGATGAGCACGACCGTGCTGAATAGGGAGCACGACCGTGCTCCCAGTTGAATTCTGGGTAAATGGTCACGCTGTTCAGCACGGCCGTGCAAGACAAAGAGCACGACCGTGCTTCACTTAAAGGGGAGCACGCCCCTCACGTGTTTAAGCACGACCGTGCTGGGTTACGAGCACGACCGTGCTCAACCCACCTGGACAGAACAGAATTAAAGAACTTAAGGGGTATTAAACCCCACTTCCCTATGATGATAAATGATTAGACAACTTGGCTAATGTCTACTAAAGACAATTAAAATGATGAGATGGTGAGGTGTAAGCTGATAAGTCGATGCCCTTTTGGGGTGCCGCAAGCTGATGAGTTGTGCCTTGGTGCTTTTTGGCCAAGGAGGCCTTGACCCCGCGGTTTGGGTCTAAGGTGTAGTTGTTGTTGTATCTTGGTGACCGATAGTTTGTCCCAGGTACTGGTAGATTCCGCGAGGCAAGTTGTTGCGGTCGATTCCGCTATTGTTTCCGGTCGATTCCGGAGGAGTTATAGAGGTGGCGTTTGCCGTTGTTTGTTATGTTGCATACGCATTGCATCGGAGATGTTGTTTAGGGATGTTCAATATAGGAGAGGTCGTCCTAGAGTACGGCGATCTGGCCATCCACGGTTGGAGTAGATTCTCCTAGTGCCCCCGTGATGAGGCATTCGTTGGTTTGATGCGTTGGCTATCCAAGGAGTAGATTCTCCGGCGTTGAGTAGATTCTCAATGTGGATATTTAACTCCGAAGTCGTTCATCCCGAGTTTAGTGGATCCACATGCATTGTTGGTTTAGCGGAGTAGGACTGCATTGCACTGCATAGCATAATGATAATGTTGATGTTTGATGAGATATTGCTATGTTTGCTGTTTACTTTACTACCTATCTCCTTGCTATTATGTTACATGATTCTTACTCCCCATGTTTGTTTGTGTTTGGCCTGATTGGCACCTTGCAGAGGATGACGAGCAGCCCTGAGAGGTGTGATTCTGAGGAACCGCCACTTATAGTTAGGGCCTATGTTTATGTTTTGTTAATTTTTAGTCGTAATTCCGTGGATGTTTATTCCGGAAAGGTTATACCAGCTCTGTAGGTGACATCGGGGTTGAGATATATTTATTGGTTTGTTATGTTTTTACTGTTTTAAACTTATTTCATTTTCCGCGTTTTAACTGGTTCATGTGGGACTTTTCTACCCATGGACAACTGTTTAAAATTCTTCAGTAATATGCATGTTTTCATTTAATTGATTTTATATTAAGTGCTTTATAACATGCGGGGTAGAAGGGTGTCACAGAGGGGGTGGGGGGATAGGGTTTGGAGTGATAAGGTGGAGGTCATGGGTTCAACTCCCCCACTAACATAACAAATACTAACAATCTAACATTTGCTTATAAAAAAAAAAAAGTTTATTGTAACTTCCTTTTCGATAAACTATTTTCCAGCCCTACCCGCAAACAAATTGAAAAGCCACTTTAAATTAGTTATGATGGCCTTATTTCGAGAATTATGTTTAGGCTCTATTTGGTAAAAATAGTTGATAAACTAGCTTATAGCTGATAAGCTATTTTTTAGCTGAAAGCTTATAGCGGTAGTTGAAAAGCTAGCTAATTGAATTTGAAGCGTTTGGTAAAATTAGTGATTGAACTAGCTGATAAAAGTAAAATGACATAAAAAGACGTATTTATGAATGCATTGATAAATTGGATTTTCATTAAATTAATAAGGTAAAAATGATAAATAAATTAATAAGCTATAAGCTATAAGTCATAAGCTAAATAAAAAGCTTATGAAAAAAACTATAAACTAATGAGATAAGCTTGTTTAGCAAACACTTCTATTTTAGTTAAACAAGCTTATGAACTAGTCAAATAAGCTATAAGTTAATTTATTGGACTTGTCAAACAGAGCCTTAGGCTTTCTTGTGTTCATTAATAACAGATGAAACTACATATTAGTTTGTGTACGTGACACTCACTTTTAACTTAGACTCCATACCTAAAATTTTTGTGATCCAGCCTCCACATGTGCAATCATTAGCATTTTCATTCCCGTTGGTAGTGAAATTTCTAATGGTGTCACTAATGGTCCTACGTGGCAAACGGAGACCCACGTGGATGCTTATTGTGTAAGGTTAAACTAAAAAATTAGACCATATACGTGATGTACATTTTTTATTTAGTTCATAAACCTAAAAATTTATAAATCGGTCTCACATGTTTAATGGACATAATAAGCCTTTAAAAAAGCCATGCTTTACTATGTGGCCACACAAATAGAAAAGAGGCAATGGTCAGGTTGGAGGAATCAAATGTGGTTCTATGCTACCTATATGTATTTAAGACTTCAAGATGGTCAATGTTTGCCTCCAAGATTTAGCTAATTAAGTTTAGATTAAGCCACACGTAGAGCTTAGAATAAAATATATATTTTTTAATTCGATGTTTTTATGTATTGTGTTCATTTTGATGTTTTGAAGACCAAAATGGGTCCATTTTTATCATGTGACCTTTTTTTATCATAATGTTTATATATTTTTCAAATTAATATCTTGTCTCTTTAATTGTTGTGTCATAAGTCTTTACCTTCCATGTGGAATGAACAGACATATTATTTTTATTTTAAAGAAATCTCATATCTTTTCTTTTAGGTTGTTGTAATTTTATTTTTCCAAAAACTCTTTTCGAGCCTTACCCCTTAAAAAATATTGAAAAGCCACTTTTAATTAGTTGTGATGGCCTTATCATGGGAATTAGATTTAGGCTTTCCAGTGTTCATTATTATTAGGTTAAACTACATAGTTGGTCCCTATACGTGACACTTTTTTATTTTTTTAAACCTAAAAGGTATATAATTCGGTCCCTATATGTGCAATTTCGTTTGTGTCGTCAGCCAAATTTCTAACAGTGTTACTAACTGTTCTACGTGGCAAATGGAGACGCACATGGACCCTTATTGTGTAAGGTTAAACTAAAAATTTGGTCCATATATGTGACACATTTTTTACTTGGTTATTATACCTCAAAAGTTTTTAAATCGGTCCCTACATGTTCAATCAATAGTAATTTCATCTATGTCGCCCACCATGTTTTTAATAGCGGGGATGCTTATATAGTGTAAAAAGTAAAAACGCCCATTTACATCCAATCTTCAAGAACAGATGTACAAAAAAAGTATACCAGAAGAAGCAAAAGCAAAAAATGTCGGGGAGCCAAACTAAAAGTGACAGAGGAAAACGATGGTGAAGACATTATATTTGGTTCGTGCACTACTATAAATCCCTAGACACTGTGCTGCCTGCAAAAGAATACGTCCGCACGCTTTGAAATAGAGTTTAAACAATTAAAATTTTAAAAACTTCTTTTAGCAGTGACAATGATAACTAGTATTTGTTAATGATATAGTATTGCATGAATTTGGAAAAGAAATGTGTCTTCTGATCTTTAAAGATTGTGCCCCTTTGTGGAAAATTTCATGTCCATATTAATGCATCTGTTTGAATTTTATGCATCTAATGTGTGGGTGGGTGTACAAATATGGTGGATGGACAATATTGCTATTACGAACTAGACAGCCAGCATATGTATGCCTGTTGTTGTGGTTCTGATTTATTTTTCAGGGATATTTAAATTCAATTAAATGCAATTACATCACTCTGTCTTCCTTTGACACCAAAATTCTGCTTTTGGAGGCTGGCAGATCGGTGATATTATACATTAAAACCATCTTTATATGGGGAACATAGCAAATACTGAATAGTACTTTGATGTGATGACGTTCATTTGAAGTTTGAAGGCTTTTATGCTTTTAAATAGTTTATAGGCTTAAAATATTTTTGATGATAACCTGTGTAAAATAAGTAAATTTTGGTGTGAAATGAACAGCTTAAGATGAACTATACGGGGTTCTTGGGAGAACTCATGCGAGCATAATAATTTATGATAGTTTCACCTAATTTTAGTAAATGAAGATAAGTGCAGATAATAGTTAAGGATTTTGTCTATGATTATTTTGTTATTTTTCTTAACCAGCATTTTTTTGTGTGTTTACAGAATGATTTCAGTTTTGAAATGAGGGATTGGATGACTGTCAATCCAAACGGGGTCACAGTTGGTAAGAGTTGTTTAATTGCATGGTTGAGATGTGTATATTCACAAGGGCTATTCACTAATAGCTTTTTCATTTTTCTCCCGGAAAGGCTCTTGAGTTTAAACCAAAGCTCCTAATTCTTATAGTACCCCAAGAGACAGAGAGGTACGATCCCTTGTCCTTTTTTTCATGGATGGTGAGTCAAATCATCACTCCCTCCAGAGAAGCCCCCTAAGACTACTCTAGAGTTGTCACTTGGTTGTAGGAACCAATTTTTTCCTGCTTTTTCACATTTGTTTCCTTTTTTATTTTTTGAGTTGTGTTAGTGTGACACACAATATAGACAACATACGGTGACAACATATTGTAGTGCTACTGTAGCGTACTTTTTTTTCCTTTTATAAAATATAAAAATTTAGCTATTTTTAATACTAACATTTTTGTTAATTAGGTGCAAATATTTGGTTAATCACATGCAAATATCTGGTTAATTCAGTTCATTATATGGTTAATGGGTCATCCTGGAGCTTACAATCATTTTCCACAACCATGTAAATATTTGGTTAATCATGTGCAAATATCTGATTAATTCAGTTCATTATAGGTTAATTTGTGTGGAAAATTATTGTAAGCTTCAGGATGACCCATTAATGAATTAACCAAATATTTGCACATGCTTAGCCAAATATTTGTATGGTTGTGAAAAATGATTGTAAGTTTCAGATGACCCATTAACCATATAATGAACTCAATTAACCAAATATGTGCATGTGATTAACCAAATATTTACATGGTTGTGAAAAATGATTGTAAGTTTCAGGATGACCCATTAACCATATAATGAACTGTATTAACCAAATATTTGCACATGATTAACCAAATATTTTCACCTAATTAACCAATTTTTTTCACCTAATTAACTAAAAAAACTAAATATTAAAAAAAGGATATTTTTTTTAAAAAAGGTCAAAACACTGTTCATTTATACATGTTGTCCCGTATTATTGTCAAATTATGTGTCAGAATAATATTTCTGTTTTTTTTACAGCCTTGATAAAAAATAGTCATTGTATGATCTTGTCTGGGAGGATGTAAATTTTCTGTCAGGCATGGTCATTATGTCTCTCCCTCTCTCTCCCCCCTTGTTACTTTTTTGAAAATGCGATTTTACCAATCTAAACTTTGAATTAGGCCATCTCCAACGCTACTAAAAAGTGAGGTTCTTGCTTATCAAGAACCGGTGCTTAATAAGCACCTATGGTTGGAGCAAGTTTGAATAGGGGTGCTTAATAAGAATGGGTGCTGGAGCTTAATAAGAATGGGTGCTTCTACAAGCACCCGGTTCTTAAAATTTTGTGTCGGCCATTTAGAATTTTTTAAATAAAAAAATACAGAATTGAGTGAGAGAGAGAAATTATTGATAAAATGTAAGGATGTGGGGTTATTGATGGGACCCATTTAAGAACTTTTTTGAAGTTTCTGGGTTGGAGAGTAAGTTATAAAAAGTAAAAATGAGTGATGTATCAAGGTGAGACCCATTTAAAACACAAAAAGTAAAAATATGGGGTGCTGGGATGGAGATAGTCTTATGCCATGTTGTTGTGATGATCATACATACCAAATTTAAGATAAACTGGACATTTACAAGTATCTAGTCTAATACTTGACAATTATTTATATTTTCAAAGGGTATTATACATTGAAATAAAGTAATTCAATGAAGCTGCAGTCACAATTTTACATGGTATAAAATTTTATGGGCTTGATCTACCTCGTACGAACTTATAATCCCACTGGATCAATAAATTTTAATGATTGTGAGCCAGTGTTATCAAATAGCAGCAATGGCGGCGCCATGGTGGATTGCGGTGGCGGATTTTCGCCCAACCGCTATGGCCAATTTGTGAAGGATGGCGGCGCCATGGCCGCAATGGCTTTTTGTGGCGGCCTAAATTGCCGGATTTTTGGCCTTCCGCCATGTCCTGCCATCCACGATCGATAACAGTGTTGTTAGCGTTATTTAATGCAGTTTTATTGTGAATTGAAGTTATACTATCATGAATGCACACTTTGGTGACCTAACGGTTGTCTTTCTGAATTGAAGAGGACTAGGCTTGGTCTCCCCAGCCAAAAGGCAGGCTGTAACTGAAATGAATGGGGTATAATTGTTAGGAGAAATGCTAGCATCACACTCTTTTTAACACTTTCTCCACCATATTCTTAATTATTGGTTGAAATTCATATGGAACCCACTAAATAGAGTGGATCCCACATAAAATTCATGACAACAAGGTTCTACTCTCTGTTGGTCGGGTATTTAATTTGCTCTAGTTATTGGCTCTCATTTTTTTGTTTGTCATATGATATGAGTATATTTGATCTCATCAAAGTACAATGACACCTTGGGATAGAGCTCCTCTAAAGTGAGTAAAACTTTAAAATTATAAAATAAGAGCGTGTCCATCCTTAATTAGTTAAAGTATTTCATATCTTAATCCACTGTAATTAATCAATGGTTGATGCATCCTTACTTTCTCATTTTACACTGTTACTCACTTTAGATGAGTCTAATCCAACATTTTGATATTGTGATTTGGGTTAATAAATTCTTTGTTGAGATGTTAATATTCCAAGTTGTGCGTTATACAAATGAGTAGGAAAGATTTAAGGTGGATGAAGGGATAAGATAAAAGTAGGGACAATTTGTTATATTATTAGTAGAAAATTAATTCTATTAATATTAAATGGATGAAAACGATTTAACAAAATAAAAAACTGAGAATTTTAAATTTGAAGATATAAAATGATAAAAAATTATTTATGCAGAGCATAAATATGTTAACATATAATATAATATAATATAATATAATATAATATAGGGTTTCGTATAGCCTATAAGCTATAATTATAAGCAACATATAACAACTTTAAGCCTTTATGAATATAAGCAACATTTAACAACCTCATAAATTATCAGTTTTTTTCCAATTTTATTGAGCAGACAACAAACATACTCCTCTGTTTTCAACAGGCAAAAGTTGGATGTAGAGTTTATGGCTTTGTATTTCCAATATCGCGACTTGGAGTTGGATGTGGAGTTGGACGTGGACGTGGTGGTGCATGACAAGAACCTTCATATGTATATACATAAATAAAAAAAGAAGTCAAGAATCATTATTTGTATATATAACCTCATATATAGATAAAATCTTCCCATATTGACGTATGAGGGCACAACTGACCTCCTCGAAATTCTGAAGCATCAGTGCTTAATAAACCATTGCATGTTCCAGTTTTGCCATCAAGCTTTGAATCCCTCAAATTCCAACGTTCGAAAGGGTTGCCATCTTCAAAATTATATTCGCTAGACACTGCATTGTCCACTATATTGTAATAATGTCACACACACACATTAAATCTTTTAAGATAAAATCATTCCAACACTCTCTATCCTTTTTCCCAAACAAAAACGAACAAAAACAGCATAACTATTTAGTGTGCATATAACAAAGTTCATATTATGTTGTTTGTGCTCCAATTCATATATTTTTTGAAAAAAGTGTGCATATAATTTTGAAGATGGTAACTATTTTAGTGTGCAGTGTCTTGGCGCATTCCTTTCTGCTCCTAATATTGTGTTGTTTTTGGGGTGTTGCTGATGTTTGGGCTTTGATAGATTTGATCGTATTTTTAATAAAGCTTCACTGGTGCTATCAAACATTTTTGCTATCAAGAATTTTGGCTGGGGCGTTGTTGGTGATCGAAGAGGCTAGGTGATTTTCAAGGTGATCGATCGTGATTAGATGGGAATCATGCTACTAACAGGGGTATTTTATTTTCCTTTGTAACATGTTTTAAATTTGTTTGGTGGTTCCTTGTACATGGGTTTGAATATCCCTAGTACTCATTTTAATACATTTTTGGCTAATTAAAAAAAAAACAATGTTCATATTAGATTATTTTCATGTAGACAAAGCAAAAACTTCTAACTATCTACACTTCTGGCTGTGCAAATGTTATTAACATTTCAAACTGTTTATTATGTGTAGGTAGTTGGATGTTTTCGTGATTATGTGTCAGTCACTAATTGTATCATGTCATCATTGTATCATATATGTGTCGGTGATATATCATCATTAATGACATATCCACAATTTTTGGTTAGGCGATAAAAAATGATATAAAACATGTAAAATAGAATGTGATTTCGTTTCAATGTTAAAGCTATGTCCAACGGGTTAGAAATAAAAATCAATTCACTAAGCAAAAAATGAGAGACAAACTTTAAATTTTTATGGGTGCAAAATAAAAATACTGAATATATTATGATTTTTAAATAAAATATGCATTGTGGGGGAAATTTCCCTCACCCCCACTAATGCGCATCTGTCCCCTGATCATCATTGTTAGTGATATGTTATCACTTCCACGGGGCTTTGTAATAAAACTGCGATAGAGGACCATATTTATAAAAAAAAATTGAAAAATAACAGAATATATAAAAACTAAAAAAAATGAAAACCAAATTAAAAAGAAATAAAGATAAGAGACCAAAATGTTAGAGTACAAGGGCTTGATGGACCTCGGAATCTTGATGCCTGAATGCCTGAATGCCTGATTGATCTCCAAATTTTGGCATCCCACCATTATCTTTTTTTGTTAGGCTAAGAGGGCTTGATTGACCTCCAGATTTCTGAGGAATATGTTGACCTTTGAATTTGGAAGTATGAATGTGTGGGAAATTATTATGCCTCACTTCAAGTGTGCCATCAAGTTGACTTTGAAGGGTTGTGTGAATTTGACTAAATAAAACATGAGAGTTATGTGGTTGAGTAGTGTCAGCTAGTTCACGAGCTAACACATGGCAAGAGAGGAGACCGACAAAAAGTTTTGTAAAAGCAAAGATATAACAAGCCTTTGAGAAGGTCATGTTTTACTTTGTGGCCACACAAATGGAAAAGGATGCAATGGTTAGGTTGGAGGAATTAAATAGAGTTTTGCAGTACATATATATAGGACTTCAAGATGGCTAATATTGGCCTCCAAGAGTAGCTAATAATTTTAGCTCGAACCACAAGGTAGAGCTTAGAATGAAAATATGGTTTTTTTTTTTTTTTTAATTTGATGTTTTTATGTGTTGTGTTCTAGATGATGTTTTAAAGACCAAAATGGGTCCATTTTTATCTTGCAGATTTTTTTATCATAATGTTTATATCATTGCCGGCCCTTGGGTAAAGCCACCCAAGCACGGACTTTAGGCGTCAAAAAATTGTTTTTACTTGTTTGTTAGTGGTTGCTATATAGTTAGGTAGTATTTTTTATTTTATTTTTTAAAATATTTATTTACTAGTTAGTAGTTAATATATAGTAATTTACTAAATAGTAATCCTGGTGTAGACACTATAGTTAGGAGATTGCGAAAACCAATGGTTAATTTCATGCTCTAAGCAACCGACCGAATATTAGTATCATAGCCGACCCAAATGATTGACTCTTGTAGGATACCCCGAGATGTCATTGGGGAGCCAAATACCCTAATTATGATGGTTCATAAAAAATACATTAATTTAATAAATGATTTTGCATACCAAAAAACTCAAAAGATAATCTTTAAATTAAAATATAATAATTTTAATAAAATATTGATATTAATTTTAAAAAGGCCACATCCCAAAATTTGTTTTAGGCCTCAGCAGGTGTTGGGCCAGCCCTGGTTTATATGTTTTTTAAAATCAATATCTTGTCTCTTTTAAGTGTTGTGTTATAAGTCCTTACCTGTGCACCAAATGGACATATTATTTCTATTTTAAGGAAATCTTACGTCTTTCCTTTTAGTTTAAAACATTGAAAAGTCACTTTGAATTAGTTATGACGGCCTTATTTCGAGAATTATATTTAGGCTCTATTTGGCACAAATGGATGATAATATAGTTTATGGATAATAAGCTAATTTTTAGAAGATGGCTGATAGCTGAAAAGATAACTGATTGAATTTGAAGTGTTTGCTAAAATTAGCGGTTTAAACGATCTTATAAATATAAAATGACATAAAAGGACATTTATGCAAGGCATGATAAAGTGGAACTTCATTAAATTAATAAGGGTAAATTTGAAAGAAAAAAAAGTTATAAGTTATAAACCATAAGCTAAATAAATAAGCTTATAAAGAAAAACTATAAGCTAATGAGATAAGCTTGTTTACTAAACACTTATATTTTAGTCAAATAAGCACTACAATAGATTCGGGATTTAATAACGCGCATTTTTCACATTTCATAACGTTTTCATGCACTATCTATCTCGCCGTATTCGTAAGTCATTGATGACGAATAGTTAACTACAATAGAGTAAGTCATTGACAACGAATAGTTAACTCAAAAATAACGCTTCTGATGCGTTATCGTATTGTTAACTACAACAGAGTTTGACATATTTTAACTACAATGTATTGACCTCCAATATTTAGCTAATTAAGTTTAGCTGGAGCCACACACAAAGCTTAGAATGAAAGTATATATATTTTTTAATTGGATGTTTTTATGTGTGTTGTGTTCATGATGATGTTTTGAAGCTCAAAATGTGTCCATTTTTATCTTGTGACATTTTTATCATAATGTTTATGTATTTTTTAAATCAATATCTTGTCTCTTTTTAAGTGTTGTGTTATAAGTCCCTACCTTCCATGTGCACCGAATAGTCATACTATTTTTATTTTAAAGAAATCTCATGTTTTTCCTCTTAGTTTGTTGTAGTTTTCTTTTTTCATAAACTTTTTATGGGCCCTACCCCAAAAAAATTGAAAAGTCACTTTTAATTAGTTGTGATGGCCTTATCATGGGAATAATATTCTGGCTTTCCAATGTTCATTATTATTAGGTTAAACTACATAGTCCTTATACGTGACACATGTTTGAATTTTAGTCTCTATACCTAAAAGGTTTGTAATTCAGTCCTTACATATACAATAGTTAGCAATTTCGTTTGTGCATGTAATCGCCCAAGTTTCTAACGGTGTCATTCAGGGCATGCCCAACACCTATTGAACCCTAAAACAAACTCTGAAGCGAGGCCTTTTTTTAAAAAATAAAATAAAAAATTTAACCCAACAATTTTTTCCTACAAAAATAATTATTTTATATACAATGAGGAGTTGAACCCCAGACCTTGTAGCTAATCTTAAGCTTTCATACAAAGTAGGCTAGCTTATGTTTATTTATATACCAAAAGTATCAAAAAGGTAATAATAAAAAAAGTACAAACTGGGTTTTTTTTTTTTTTTTTTGTAAGAGGTCTAAATCAACGGCTTTACCTACTTGGCCCTTGAGCCGGCCCTGGTGTCATTAATTGTTCAATGTGGCAAATGGAGACCCTTCATATATGTGAAGCGTATTTTTTATTTGGTTCCTATAACATTTAAGTTTTTAAATCAATCCCTGCATGTTTAATCAATAGTAATTTAGTCCTTGCCGTCGGTCATGTTTTTAATGGTGTGGATGCTTATTGGGTAAAAAGTAAAAATTCTCATTTAGGCTTAATGAAATTTTTGATCCCTATAATTATAGTTACTTTTGGTTTTAGTCCTTGCCTTTTTTTTCTTTCCATTGTATATCTCTAACGTTTTAAATTTTGCATTTAGTCTCTACAATTAATTACTGACCTGTCAGACGGCACTCCTTGTCAACTTGGCCACGTGGCATATTAATATATTATTTTAACACCACGTGGATTATTCCGAACAAATTAAATATAGACAACAACGTCTCAACACGCATCACTACTTCTGTACTTCAAAATATCTCACAGTACTCTCTCATATTCACATAACCCTACGTTATTATTATTATCCCATAAGAAAGAGTTCACGAAACATTATTCTGAAACTATCCATGTAATGTTTCATTAAAAATGAACAATCGGTGTTTCATTTATTTGGTAATGACAAGAGCTTGATTCATTCTACAACATTGTACATAAGACGACGAGAGTTTCACTTACATGAATAATTTCCACCTCTCATCGGTTCTCCTCCTTTAACCATGGCATCTAGCGATAAAAAGTTAAAAACCAAAACGTAACTTTCTTTCATTAGAAAATACATAATTAATACCATCTCTACCGATGTCTGGAGTGAAATGAATGAGGCTTAAATACCAGTGTTTTAAAAACCGGTCTAACCGGACCGTTCAACCACCGATTGAATCGGTTGAACCTTGAACCACTCTCCTTTTCGGTTCTCCGGTTCAATCGGTTTTTAAAACATTGTTAAATACAACAATTGTAACATGGGTAATATTAGCCAGCATTGGAAAATCCAATTCAACGCCATTATCCAACATGAAATACATACAGATCCACCCATAGAAAATATTTACTGAGATTCGTGAAGCCGAAATCAAATTCTCCCTAGCAGCCAACCCGTGATTCATATTCTCTAACTTATACGGAGCTATATCTGTTCATACAGAAACTTATTCGCCCTCACTCAGGATAGGTACTATCAGAGGTTTCATCTGTGCCAGATATACAATCGCCCACCTAATAAAACAAAGGAAGGACCAAAGTAACGTTAATGGCAAATAAAACAAGGCATGGCTATTCACAAGTTAGAATTACTAATAGACCGAAAGAAAATATTTTCTTAAATCAATGAACAAACGTTTATTAATTCAAGGTTAGATCCTAGAAATTACATCATGTGAGTAATAAAAATGGGCTTTATAGATAAATAAATAAAAAAATAAAAAATAAAAAGATAGAAGATTTTGGTATAAACTATCCCCCTCAGAAGAAAAAAAAAAATTCAACTAAGCAAAGTGTTCATTCCGTGATTCCATCTCAAAGGCCAAGTTTTCCCTTCCCTTAGTTGCACTGGACACACTGTCAGACAACAATTTGTCCATGTGATGAGGTAGACAACATCCTCTCAACTTGTGTTCATTCAATTTTATCACAAGCTCGTTTTGGTCCCTTAAAGAAAAGAAGCTTCTTCTTCTTCTTCTTCCCTGTATTTGCTGCCTCAACAACCTAATTCTAAACCCAATAACCTTAACCTTCACTACCGGTTGCAAACTCATACCCACGAACCTTGCCATCGTCTCCTCCTCACTCTCATCTTCCTCAACCCACATACAGAAACGTGATCGTCTCCCCCTCACTCTCATCTTGCTCAACCCACAGATCCGGTTCCCTCTTCACTTGGTTTCTCCTCACTGATCTCCGCCCAGATCAGCTAGGCTTCCCCTCACTCGGACTCTACACAAATCCGGTTCCCTCTTCACTCGGCCTCACCCACAGTTGCGATTCCCTCCTCACTCGGTTGCTCCTCTCCGATCTCCTCCCAAATTGGCTTCTCCTCCCCTCACTCGGACTCTCCCCTAACTCTCCGATCTCCTCTCCACTCTCCCCTCACTCTACGCCCAGATATTGACATCTCCTCCCCTTGCATACGTAATAGAAGAGCTCCACCGGTTGCTGCATCTGGAATTGCTCAGAGACCACAACCTCAGCGGCCAATATTGCTCATATGGGTTTCTGATTTCTGATTTCTCCCATTTCTTATTGTTTTATGATTTTTGATTTTGGATTTGAGTATGGGGTTTTGGTTTCTGGGTTTGGGGTGTATGATTTTGATTGCAATTTCTTTTTCAATTTATATGGAATTTTAATGATTTCTTATTTGCATCCTCTGTTTCTATGATCAACAGCCCCACCCCCATTTCTGTTTAACCGTTCTATTGAGCTTGGATTTTTCCCTTTCTATTCTGTTACTGAATGTTGTAGAAAAAGTTGCCAAAAATACTGGGTTTAGAATTAGGGTTCATGATGCAGCAAATACTGGGAAGAAGAAGAAGAAGAAGCTGAAGCTTCTTTTCTTAAGGGACCAAAACAATGCCGTTTTGGGCTTTTGAAAGATTAAAAAATTGAAAAATAAATTAAAATCCAACTGGGCAGAGATAACGGGGTCAGCTAGGATGATTTAACGGTCACGTCACCCAACTAACAGACGCTGGCTAACGAAAGTCAACACAGGGACTAACGTGTCCCACGTTAGTAATTGTAAGGGACTAACATAGTTTTTTTTTTTTTTTTTTTTTTTGTCAGGGACTAAAACGGCCTCCACACTTTTTGTCAGGGACCAAAATGGATCTTTACCCTAAATTTTTTTTCTCCTATTAAAATAGTTATCAAAATACAAAATCAAGAATTAGTTACACATAACATAACATAATAAAAAATAATATATCCCAGATAAACTAAAAAGTGCTTACACAAACATAACAAGTCTCAAACAAGACAAATAAGCACAAGCTTGAAATAAACTAAAGTAAGCTAAGTCCTAAAAGCCATCAACAACCACACGAGCGGTGTCATCACATATAGTATATGAATTGAGATAACCATTTACTTCATCCTCAATTTTCTCAACATATTCTGTCATCCAAGTGATCCATTAGATTTTCATCACAAAGGTTTGTTAGATGCTACCTCATCAATATTTTCTTGGTTACACTCCAAATGTATGTATTTGAGCGGATTGGCACTATAGAAAAGTCAGAATGGAGCAACTTTATGGATTTGAGCTGGCACTTTCAGAACCTGGATCTCGACCCGTAGCCTGTGGGTGAATTTTTTTTTCCAACTCAACCCAACCCACAAAAACGTGGGTTCGCAGGTTGACTTAACCTGCTGGACACCCCTATATACTACAATAAGTAGTTATATCCAATTAAAAAAAAAACCTTTACCCTTTGTTTGTTTAGAGTGAAAACAAAATGAAAGGAGAGAAAATGAAAGGATTTTGTATTTTTCTCCTGTTTGGCAACAAAGAGAAAAAAATGGTGGTGGGACCCACATTAATTCTTTCTTCCCTCATCTGCGAGAAAATGGGAAGGGAAGAGGTAAAGGTGTGTGAAATGACAATTCTACCCATTATGCTTCCTTTCGCCCTACCAGATCCACGACTCCAGATCCATGAACCAGAGTTGGTACCTGCACTACTTGATGGCCAGTTGGGTGGGGCTGGGTTGGAATGTATTCGAAAATAAGCCTCATGCGCCTGAACAGCTATTTGGGATTGTTGTTTCCTCATATTGGAAGTGCCGCAGTGGAAACTTGGAAGCTCAACTAGATTGTGCACCATAATTTTTGCTCGATATATGCTATGAATGTGTGGCTATTGATGTTCAGTGGCAGAATGAGAGAAAGAAGAGATGCAAGTGGATGAAGAGTGAAGTCATTAATATTACCATTCTATTAGGATTATAATAAAGTATATATACACATATATAATAAAATTTAAATTATAACTTGATTTTTAATCAACAATTATAATTTAGAATAAAGTTATTATTATTGTTAATAGGGGCATAATTGTCTATTCAAGAAAACTCATTTTCATTTTTTTCACTTTCCATCCTATTCCTACCAAACAAGCAGAAAGAGAATTTTACATTTTTTTCCCTCTCTATTTTCTTTCATGTTTTTTTCATACCAAACAACCCTTAAAAAATCCACTCATTTTCTCACCACTTTCTTTCTACCCAAATTCTTTATTTCTATCTTCTTTCTTTCCATTTTCTTTCTCATCCCAAACAAACCATTAAAGCACTTATTGATCGCAGACTACTCAAGCACAAACAAAAGTTCCTCATCATATATCCTTTTGTCTCCTAATGACATACGGTGGCACAATGCCCCACTTTAAAAACAACAGTAGATCAAGACCTACAATATATAGGCTCAGGCTACCTAGAGAATTTCTTACATAAACCTGGAGCACCCAAGTTGGGTGCACTAGGCCAATGACATTATTAATTAATAGATAAACACTATAGTTAATTAATAATCATTTAGCATAATGTACCATAATTAGTGATGTAATTGACCTCAAGCACCCGACTTGGATGCTCTAGATTTATGCAACAGTTTCTCTCATTACCTAAACATATCCCAATTTTACAGAATTCATCTATTCCTCTTCAATTACTTTTATCTTAATTAGTGCTGCTAAACAGCACAGTAAATTTTGACTGAAAAACACACCAAAATTCATGTGGCGGTATCATGGCCAGAGAGTGAAAGGAATGCTATGGAAACAAACTGTTTCAATAGCATTGATTATGGAAACACTTCAGCCAGTGAAGTTATTTATCTGGGAAAAAAGAAAACTGTGTCTTTTGTGTATTCCTTTTCCAATTGATAGATACCTTGCCAAAGAAACAAGCCCAGGCACACAAATCCTACACGTTCCAATTCCTGTTCTAACTTTATGCGAACAAAAAGAATAATATAACAAAAACATGCACTTACATCATCCAGCAGCATATTGTAGCAGTAATAACCAATGTTAGATGAAATCTGCCACAGAATAATAAGCGATTAGCTCAAGATTTGTACAGAGAATAGTAATTAACAGAGAGGAGATGCAACAAGGGAGTCATCATTCAAGAATAATTAAAATATACATCATCTTTAAAACCTACTTAAGTTACTGAATAATTATAAATATGTCACATTGTAAAACCCAGCAAGACGTTGTGATAAACAATTAATAACCAAAACAGCTATTAAATAGAGCAGCATGTGCATGTCCACAAAGATGTCGAGAATATTTAAATCATGTAAAGCAGGCCTTAACAAGGCTTCTGAGAAAAAGTATATCACAATTCATTCGATGATACAGTAAGAAAAAAAATGCAAGCTTGGAGGCGCTGATCCTATGTAGTTTTAATTTTAACAGCTTTAGATTTGAATATATTTATTAATAATAATTAATAAGGTAGCATCCAGGAATATTTTCCTAAAAAATAATCAATTCACACTGTCACATTTTTTCAGATCTATCAATTATGTCTGGCTAATAATCTATATATTTCGACGTTCTTAAGATATTAAATCTAAAATGATAAATGGGAATTCATCTCTAAGTGTAAATTAGCAGCTGGGCAAACAATGGTAGAAAATACACTCGGTAGCATCAAGATGTTTAGCTCTATTTGTCTTAGTTTTGGTAATGAAAATCCATAAAGTCCAACCAACTGAAGTTAATAGAAAACCCATCATGAGATAATCCAGACATACCATAACCGAATTTAAGATTTGTACAACATTCTCTCGAATGTTTCCTCATCTCAATCAAAGCCCAAAGGGGGGAAAAAGCAAAGTAAAATAAAATATAATTATATCAATTTTTCAACAGCAATTATTTGATTACTCCACTTTGGCAACAAAACAGTTCACGATACATTAAGAACATGAAAAATGGAACATGGATCGAATTAAATGAGAATCTGAAGAAGCTTTATTGTAGAAGAAATTAAGATTTTAGAGGAAGCATACAAATTAGCAGAAGGTCCTCTGTTGCAACAAATTCGGGTACAAAGGCACGCAATGAGTCCAATCACAGCGAAAATTAGCGTTGTTACCAAGAAACCCATATCGGTGGTGCCAGATACCTGCGACGATGGTCGGTGGAAATGAGCGATTACAGATTCAAGGAGGAAGACGACGGAGAGGATTGAAGTAAAAGCGGTGTAAACAAAATTTCCGAGATCAGTAAAATGATGAATCGGAAAACGGAGCCCTAATCGAGTGTTTGGTTGGCGAGAAAGTGTGGGAAAAGGGAAGTGGTAACAGACAGGACGTGAAGGGGTTACCTCTGAGCTTTGAAATTCGTCGTCGTATAGAGAGATCTCTCAACCTCAGATCACCTCTGTTGAAAGAACAATGAACACCAAACTGGTTGGTGGGTATGGACCCAATACTTGGGCTCAAATTTTAGCCTCGTATTGTTTGGGCTATTGGGCCTGATTCTTTTCACTCCCCAGTCCAATGAGTTTATTTGGAGTCAAAATTTTGATATTCTGAAATTCGATTCCTACTCTTATTTTTCTTCTATTTTTGGGATCAAATGTTACAAAAAAGTTTAGGTGAGTTGGGCCCCGGGGCTCACCAAGAACAGGACAAGTCTCACGGCTCAAAGAACGCTTACAAATATATTTACAAATTACCCATCAATGGGATCCTCGTATTGACAATAGGATTCGAACTAAAGACCATTAGTCTCATTCCCATACTATACTAAGAGTACAAGTGAAAATAAGCCTTGTATTTGTATCCTGGCTAGTGGCTACATTGTGTAGTAGATAGCCGTCAAGTTAAGTAAAATTTAACAGAAATGTTATTTTGACAATCACTTGGGATAACTCTACGGTGACAACCATAGAGTTGAATAGTAACGCGCTACTATAGCGCACTGTAGCACATTACTACAGCTTTTTTTTTTCCCGTCCAAATTTTGACTTTTTTTAAAATATATATATATTTTGCTCTTTTTTTTTTAAATATCTGGTTAATCAGGTACAAATATCTGGTGAATTTAGTTCATTATCTGGTTAATGGGTTTTTTGGTTAAGTATGTGCAAATATCTGGTTAATCAGATATAAATATCTGGTGAATTCAGTTCATTATCTAGTTAATGGGTTTTTTGGTTAAGTATGTGCAAATATCTAGTTAATCAGGTATAAATATCTGGTGAATTCAATTCATTATCTGGTTAATGGGTTTTTTGAGAAATAAAATTTTGGTTATGTGTGTGCAAATATCTGGTTAATTAGGTACAAATATCTTATGAATTCAATTCATTATCTGGTTAATGGGTTTTTTGAGAAATAAAATTTTGGTTATGTGTGTGCAAATATCTGGTTAATTAGGTACAAATATCTTATGAATTCAATTCATTATCTGGTTAATGATTTTTTTGAGAAATAAATTTTTTGATCAAGTATGTGCAAGTATCTGGTTAATCAGGTACAAATATCTGGTGATTTCAGTTCATTATCTAGTTAATAGGTTTTTCTTTTTTAGAAATAAAATTTTTGGTTAGGTATGTGCAAATATCTGGTTAATCAGGTACAAATATCTGGTGATTGTGATTTCAGTTCATTATCTGGTTAATGTGTTTTTTTTTAGAAATAAAATTTTTGGTTAAATATGTGTAAATATCTGGTTAATCATGTACAAATATCTGGTAAATTCAGTTCGTTATCTGGTTAATGGATTTTTTTGAGAAATAAAATTTTTGTTAACTATATGCAAATATCTGGTTAATCAGGTACAAATATCTGGTGAATTCAGTTTATTATCTGGTTAATAGGTTTTTTTTTAGAAAATAATTTTTTTATTTTTTTAAAAAAGTCAAAATTTGTAAAAAAAAAAAAAGAAAAAGAAAAAAGAAATGCTACTATAGTGCTACAGTAGAAGTTGTCTCGTATTGTTGTCCCAGCCGATTGTCTGAATAACAGCACTCAAAATTTAAAATGCACATATTTGCTCTTACTATTAGGATTGGTCCCATTCCAATTTGGATCTCTACTAGCTTGATTCCAGGGGACTTGTGTAGTTCATATTCATACTACATATATTGATTGGTGAATTCACATGGAGAAATGCTAACAACACGCTTTCTTTCTGATACTCTTTTTTCAATATACTTTCTTTTATATTGGTTAAAATTCATGTGGATCTTATAAAATTTAAGTGAGACTCACATGAATTAATGAGAACCATCTCCAAATTAATAAGACCCACATATACCAATAAGAGTGTGTATGTATTGGAAAGAAAGTGTCAGAAAATGTATGGCTAACATTCTTGTAACTATCAGGGGTGTAATCGGGTCGGTTCGGAACGGATTTGGGGGGTTTCATCATCCGAACCGATCAAATTTGATCGGTTCGGATCTGGTGACATTTCAAACACCGAACCGAACTGACCCGACCACAATCGGATCGGTTCGGTTCGGATCATCGGATCACCCATGATTTTTTTTTACTTCAAAAATTAATTAAAAAAATAGAAAAAAGCAAAAAAAATATACATATTTAATAATTAATTATATTAAATATATATATAAAATATATTAACATTATATATATATATATGTATATAAATAATTTAAAAAAATAAATTTTTATAGGGTTCGGATCGGTTCGGTTCGGTTCGGATCAGATTCGATTTGTAGGATCCGAGACCCGAACCAATCTTGTTCGGGCTGGTGTTTTCGATTCCAATCCGATCCGATGATCCGAATCAATCCGCCAAACTCGGATCGGTTCGGATTCGCAGATCGGATCGAATCCGCTTACACCCCTAGTAACTATGCATGCAGGACGAAAAATTACAAAATAAAAAAGCAACATGCTAGCAAGTAGCAATGCAGCAATTCAAATGAAAAACGACGTCGTAGGTTTCTTTCCACGAAAATCAACCGTTACTTACTACATCCGTTACTAGCCTAGCAAATCCACACCAAATTAGTGGGTAACGTTTCAATTTGCAGTTTGCCATAAAACCCTAATAAAAAGAAGTGAAGCGGCAACCAAAAGGGGAAGGGGAAATGGCAATGAGCATTCTTCCCCTCAGAAACCCAAATGACCTTTTCGTATCCTCTCATTCCTCATTCTCTCCTGTTTCTCTCAATACGAGAACCACAAAAACGACAACAGCCCCCCGACACCTTAGACGTCGTTTCCGCTCCGTTAGCTGCTCCTTCGCTTATGTAGACAACGCCAAGATTAAGGTTGTCGGTATCGGTGGCGGTGGCAACAATGCCGTTAACCGCATGATCGGCAGTGGTTTACAGGTACCTGCCTTTTCCTTCCCTTTTTTCTCAATCAAGTTTTGTTTTTTACTTTCTCCTTCAGCCTATAGCTCAAATGGGTATCGTGTTTGGTGCCCAAGTTATAATTTTCTTAATGTTTTTTAATTTTTTTTTTTTAATTTTATGTAGTTGTATTAACTTTGGTGCTTTGCTTCTTGTTTGTGGAGATAGTGTTTTATTGTGGCTGCACTTGTTGGATTCACTTATTTATGTAGCCAGTGGAACTATTCACTAAGATGCCCTTTGTGTTTTGCTGCAACTAAGTGAATGCTAATGTTAAATTATGCTACATTTTCAATCAGGGTGTAGACTTCTATGCAATAAACACTGATGCTCAAGCACTGTTACATTCTGCTGCTGAGAACCCTATTAAAATTGGAGAGCTTTTGACTCGTGGATTAGGTCAGCCTCGCGTGTGCGTTTAGTATCATTATGACTATGATGTGATTTGTTTCTGTAGGTTCGCTTCAATTAATCAATTTCCTTGCTGATTTTATTGAGAAATTGAGGGGTGGCTTTTTATTCACCTCAGGTACTGGCGGGAATCCACTTTTGGGGGAACAGGCTGCAGAGGAATCAAAAGAAGCTATTTCTAATGCTCTTCAAGGATCAGATTTAGTTTTTATAACAGCTGGGATGGGTGGAGGCACAGGGTCTGGTGCTGCCCCAGTTGTGGCCCAAATTTCAAAAGAGGCGGGTTACTTGACTGTTGGTGTAGTTACTTATCCCTTTAGTTTTGAAGGACGCAAAAGATCCTTGCAGGCAGGTGCCATTTCTTTCCTTATTTGATAATATGCTACTTCTAGTCCTACTTAACACTGCTCTCTTTAATATGTTGGAGATTTTTTGTATTTTCTTCTTTTTCCCCATCAATATACATTTGTAGTTTATTTTGTCCAGATTGTAAAGTTTGTTATGTGTAAATCCAATGTATATAGTTTGTTATCTGAAGTTTATTTTATCTAGCAGATAAGACTCTACAGTTAACATTGTCTGAAATCTGAATTTGTAATTTTTCATCTTAAATTTAAAAATTAACTCTAGTTTCCTCTTGATCTTTTTTCAGGCACTTGAAGCCATTGAAAAGCTGCAGAAAAATGTGGATACACTTATAGTGATTCCGAATGATCGTCTGCTTGACATAGCTGATGAGCAGACACCTCTTCAGGATGCTTTTCGTCTGGCGGATGATGTTTTGCGTCAAGGAGTGCAGGGAATATCAGACATTATAACAGTGAGTTGATTTGCAATAATGTATTCGTATTTTCTATCCAGCCACAACATGCGATTAAAGTTCCTATCCTAGTTGTTCACACTAGATTCTTAACTTGCAATTTGCAAAGAGAAAGAGTGAACATAAAGGGCTTGAACCATGCTCCACCTCCTTTTCCTCAAGTGCATTTAAGTGCTCATCCTTCATAATTGAGCTTGTATTCATGCAAAGGGTATGTACATGCACTTTTTTTTTATAGGTCATATGAACTGTTGGGCATTCTTGCAGATACCTGGACTTGTAAATGTGGATTTTGCTGATGTAAAAGCTGTGATGAAAGACTCTGGAACTGCAATGCTTGGAGTAGGTGTTTCGTCTGGTAAAAACCGGGCAGAAGAAGCAGCAGAACAGGCTACTTTGGCTCCTTTAATTGGATCCTCTATTCAGTCAGCTACTGGGGTTGTGTATAATATTACTGGAGGAAAGGACATCACCCTGCAGGAAGTGAATAGGGTGTCTCAGGTATTTCAGGATTTTATCAACGTTTGCTTAAGGGACATTTATTATTCCTTTTACCCTTTATCTTGTGAATTTGTCGCAAACTTAAGTGTTTTAGTTCAGAAACTACTCAGAATCTTGCTGGATTTTCTGCCCTTTTTCTTCATGTGTGCCCTGTTCTTAACACATGTAATTTTTATAGGTGGTGACAAGTTTGGCTGATCCTTCTGCTAATATTATATTTGGGGCTGTTGTTGATGACCGCTATACTGGGGAGATTCATGTAACTATCATTGCAACAGGCTTCTCCCAGTCTTTTCAGAAGAAGCTTCTTACAGATCCAAGGGCTGCAAAACTGCTTGACAAAGTGGTAGAGGGCCAAGAAAGCAAGGCAATGCCCCCTCCCCGCAAGTCCTCAAACTTATCTTCAACAGTTGAATCTGGAGCATCCCCAAGAAAGCTGTTTTTTTAGTTGCTTAGTTCTTTTTTCTAATTTTATTTATATTGTAGTTATTCAGCGGTGTAATGATCTTGAAGCTTAGTTGATTTATTCAGATGATGATCTCTTGATGGTCTTTTCCCTTGAATATTAACTGTTATTTTTAAACTCAGTTTTTCCTTTTCTTCAAGTAGTTGGAAAATGTAACGACCCATTACTCTCATAGTTTAGTCTTCAGTGTAACAATTGGCAAGTGTATGTAGTTCAAAAACAAATTTCGAAGGAATTATTGACATTTTTTTTATAAGCGAATTATTGATATGTATTCTTAGGCTGACCATTATGTAAATAAAGAGATTTTTTTAAAAAAAAAATGAGATTGTCTCTAAACTTTTTTAAAAAATGTTTTTACCATTAATTTGTTTGAGTTTAATTTTGATTGTAAATTTTTTAAAATATTAATCAATCACAAATCATTTAATGTGTGACCTTTAAAAAATCAAACATTTTTTATGATGTATCAATATATTATTGTTTTACAGTATAAAAAATCTTTACATTAACGGTCATTTCAGTTAAATTCAATTTAATTTGAAGTTATGATTTAAGTCATCAAAATTTATTGGGAAATATACAAGAGAGTGGAAATACTTTTCTAGTGTATATATGCGGATCCTTTTGATTTTAAGGAACTGCACTTTAACCTACTCTATCTAGGCATCTTATTAGTTCTATTCAATTCCTTGGAGAGGGAGTGAGACAGACGACAACTGCTAGTATGAAGGACCCTTTGTGCCTAAAGTAAGTTTTGGTTGTTAAGGTAAAGTCTGAGATAGCATCAGCCCATGGGCGAAAGATGTGTCTTCAAACAATTTCATGTCGTTGGACGAATCCATGCTAATGAAAGTCAACATTTTATCAGAGTTTCGAAGTCAAAACAAAGAAGTATGCAATTCCCGATTTTGGAATAGACAAAGGAAGAGACGTATGTTAGTGCTGATGGGATATCGGAGACGGCATTACATTACATGACACATACTTGGGGGTGGGAATAGGTTAGGCCACTCGTCGGGGGACCTATGCCCTAGCCTATTTAAGGCCTAGCCTATTTAGTAAAAATGTCAGGTCAAAGCTTTCCAAAAAGCCTATATAGCTAAAGAGGTCACGTCTAAGGCTTCGAAAAAAGTCTACTAGACCTATCAAGCCAGTCTATTTAACATATACACACACATAATATATATGTATAGTATAATATATTATAATACTATAATATATTATTTACATTATTTATAATATTTGAAAGTAAAGGCCTATGAACCATATAGTGACCTACTTACCTATTTATTTGTGAATGCCTAGTGACCTATTTATTAATATAGGTTTACCAACTTCTTTATCATTAAAGGCCTACGAGCCTATTTACATGTGAAGGTCTATGACTTACTTACAGGTAGAGACATATTTAAATATCTTGTTGATAAATAGGCTTTTAAGTAGGCTTTCAGGCCAGGTCAGACTTTAAAATAGGCCAGCCTCAGACCTTAAAAATTAGCCTATATCAGGCTATAGGCCAGGCTCATGCCTCGAGATTGGAATGCAAGTCAAGCCCAGACTTGTCAGGGCCTAGCTCGGCCTAGCCTATTCCCAGCCCTACACATACTTTCTCTCAAGGCATAAACTTTCTTTCCCTCCAAACCCGCGCAATTGTTTATAGAATAAGGCATCAACGGAAATCATGCAAATCTTGAGCACAATTTAATTAAAATTGAGCAATGTCTAAAACCTCAACCAGACTAACACTCAAGATCGTCAAACTTTCATATTTTGACAAGAACACAATATATAAACACTTAATTCAGCCATTTACAATACAAAGCCTTTCAAGACCTCAGCAAATTCCATGTCATTGGCAAAGAAAGCGCCAAGAGAGATCAGGAAACCTGGTTATGATGTTTCATTGCACACATACAGAAACATAGGCATAAAGAAAGCTTGAAGAGTTTGGTATTTTTTTCATTACAAATATTTGAACAACAACCAAATGACAACAACCAAAACCACTATACCAATCACTGATAAAAGCATGCACAAGCAAGAGCAACCACCCTTAGTTCGTTTATTCAAAACTGCCAAGTTCTTCTGCACCCGCTGTTTTCACAACAGAAACATAAGAGATAATTTGTAAGTGAATGTTAACAATCCCAACATAAAATAAGTTTGATATGACTAAACAAGAGATTTGGTCCCAATAGAAGTCAATTTAAGTGTTACCCTCAGCCGAGAATCTGTGACATCTACATGTTGGTCCAAGTCATCCTGGCAGATGAAGATAAAGGATTCATTTTTAGAAAGGAGAGAAGAAAATAAGCCATTAAAAACAAGAACAAAAATGCAGCAGGAAGGAACCTACGATGAGTCTGCTGTGCAGATCCAGCTCTTCATTCACTGCCAATGCAACATGTTTCGTACTTGTTACAGTCTCCTCCAACTTCTCGAGGCCCTCGTCTTGTTCTGATTGAATAGCAATGCACTATAAGAAGATCCTAAGTACAGACTACAAGCAATGTGTTTTCAAACAATTCAAATCAAGTGACCTTTCATAATTTGCCGCTGAAATCCAACAAGTCCACTGTTGTCCAGGCCAACAGTTCTGCTCATTGCATCTGGTTTTATTTCTGGCCCAAGCAAACTATCCCTATCTGCAAATTTTGACATGTTCAGTGTGGAAGCCATTTGGTTAACTTTTGATCTCAAATTTGCAAGCAAGTCCTTGCGACGATGCATCTCCTTCTCAGATCTGCATCATTGAAATGACATACACTTCACAAAACAATAATGAAAGTTCATCATACACCCACAGCTGAAAAGAAGACATTGAATAGTATTCTATTAGGGCTTGAGGGGATGACAGAATCAGAATTACAGTTCAGAATTCTAATGTTTGAAGTAAATAAAGAATTAAGGTACATAATTGCAATTCTGAATTGAATTGGAAGGCCCTGCCAGTGGCGATGATTGGAGGACGCCACAGGTGGTGATGGTTGGATGATGCTGCCAGTGCCAGCAATGATGGTCAGTGGACTCTTCTAGTGACAGTGGTCGGATGGCGCTGCTGGTGACTGTGAGTAAAAGGGGCTGCCAGCGACGCTGGTTGGTGGATGTCATTGATAGTGGCAACCGGAGGGCACTGCCGATGATGGTGGTCAGAGGATGCGGCCAGCAACTTGGCTAGCATAGGCAACAATAGTTGCCAGAGTATGGGACAAATATAATAAATAATAATTACAACATTGTTTTTAACTTCGGTGCTATCAATTGTAATTCTTAGAGTCTAGGCTAAAAATTGAAAATAATATAAGATAGTCAGGACCTTATTTTTATTATGTTTCCTGTATAAATATTTGTAAACGGAAACATAATGAAAACAAGGTGGCATTTTTTAAATTATTAATGAAAACAGAAAATGAAATCAAGAGACAAGAAACACAACAACAAGAAGAACAACAATAATATTAATAATAATAATAATAATAATAATAATAATAATAATAATAATAAAATGTTCCAAGTCCTAGTTGCTCTGCTGTAACGGCATGGTCTGTTTTTAATCAGTATAATCAACAACTAAACACTCACATAGACTGCTTTCCGGGAAGCTTTGACAAAAGGGACTCCAAGCTATCAAGTCTGGTCCCTAATATTGTAATCTTCCTTCTTATAGCAGAAGCATGGCGCTGCTGAATTTCCGGTCCAGATGCAGAAATCATGCCGCTGATATCATCAGCAAGTTTCAGTGCTTCATTATATTCCTTCACCCATGAGTCTGAAGAAGATGCCATTGGTCCTGAAAGAGGGTATACTTACCTATAGTAAAACCATAAAAGGATCACACAATCTACCATATCCCTGTTTAAACCAGACTACTTATCATTTATATCAACAAAACTTTCCTCCATTTAAACCAGAATTCCTGATAATTACTAAAACAATTCAAGGAGGAAAGAACAGCGTGAATATCACTTTAAGCTCATATTGTGTCATTCAACTACTCCGCAAATGGGCTACCCCATCATCGTTTGTCCAGAAAATTTACCACCTTTAACACCAAGTGCCTCATACCGATGGACCCGACATAGAAAATTTAACTTAAAAATCACACGAAATACAAAAATCTCAGAAATTAAACACCACAGGAAAATTGCAAAATCAGACACAAAATACAAAATTCTCAGAAAAATAACATAAAAATAGCAAGTAGATTACAATTCAGGAGTGGAATATGTGGGGAAATGAAAATAATTGAGTGAGAGTAAAGGGGGGAAACAATCGGAGACGGAATTACCTTAATTGGGGAAACTATGAACGTGATGATGAGGAAAGGGGACTTTCGAAGTTGGTTATGGGTGCGACGTCGTTTTCGAAGATGGTGGTGGATAGAGAGTAGCGTATGGCGGCAATACCAGGCGGCACCGTTTGTCCGCTCCCGTTGTCGTCGGCGTTTACCTCGCGAGATTATGAGACCTGAAAGGCTTCTACTAATTCACTCACCGCTGCGACGTCGTCTTCGCTGTCCTTTCACCATCATTTTACTTTTAGGGTAAAAGCCCGTTTTGGTCTCTGACAAAAAATGCGGTATCCATTTTAGTCTCTGACAAAAAAAAAAATTCTCGTTAGTCCCTGACAATTACTAACGTGGGACAAGTTAATCCCTGACAATTACTATGGGATATTATAGTCCCTGACAATATTTAAAGTGAGACTAATTAATCCCTGACAATTAATATCGTGGGACATTTTAGTAACAGATGCTGACTAACGAAAGTCATGTAAGGACTAACTTATCCCACATTAGTAATTATCAGGAACTAATGAGGTATTTTTTTTTTGTCAGAGACTAAAATGGATATCAGATTTTTTGTCGGGAACCAAAATAGACATTTACCAACTTTCTTTTTCTTTTTTCACTTTGTGTAGGGTATGCACGTTGGATATGAAAATTTGTTGTCTAGTTTTCATATACCATATCTTTGCTAGTATTGACACATTAATAATCACTAATAACATTACATAAAATTTCTGATGTAATATTGTTGGAAACGACATGTGGTATAGGAAAACAGAACAACAGATTTCTTAAAAACATTTTCTTTTATTTTCAAATGTCTAATTTTTTTTATTTTTTCCGTTTTGCGTTATAAATAGTTATTTTTTGTTCATCTGGGTGAGAACGATTGATGCTATTAATAAGCTATTTAGTTACTTTTGTAAAAAAAAAAAAACAAAACAAAACAAAAAATGCTATGTAGTTACTTTGTTATTGCAGTCTTTCATTTATGCAGTTATGTACACAGAAAGCATACATTTAGGGACCTTTGTTTTAAATTTTGATAGAATTGATTTTGATATAATTAATTCTAAAAGAGTTGATTTTAAAAAAATTGAGGTTAAAAAAAATTGATTTGTGTTTGGTAATAATATTTTAAAAGTGAGTTTAGAAGAATTGATTTTATTTGGATGATAATGTAAAATCGCTTTTGAGGTGTAAATATATAGAATTTTGTGGGTTCTACATCTAAAATCAATTATTTTCAACGGAAAAGTTAGAAATTTTTGCTTCCACTAAAATCAATTATACTCACATATGAATCAATTGTTTTGGACTAAATTGTGCTCCCAAACACTCCAGTTATTGTAGCAGGTCGAGTTTGAGAGCCCAAATGGAGTTTTGAGGTGTAACCAAACAAGTACTTATTTGTGTACCAAAATCTCAAATCTCCATTATAATAATAGTTATAGATATATCTAAAACATAAATGATATTTGTACAATCAAGACGAAATAACTTTAGGACAACTTTTCGACAAAGGTTAATAATGTTCAAAATTATGGTTAATGATATGTTGAACTTAGTTAAAAGATACACATATATAGATAAGTAACTCGTTAACTGATAACTTGGTTAATAATGTACAAAAGCTTGGTTAATGTAACTCAATATGGTTAATACAACTCGGTGAATGACTAATGAGTTACTCATCTCGGCGACAACAGTTATTGACGTTCAAAGTTATGGTTAATAGCGTATTGAACTTGGTTAATGGGTATACCGAGATGAGTAACTCATTAATCATCTATTGAACTTCCCTAACCACGATTTTGAATGTCATTAGCCATTGTCGAAAGTGGTCCCATTTTGCTTGTTCAAAGCTCATAATTGTATCTAAAAGTAAATGGTTTGTAGTTGCCTACAGTATTCTGGTAAATTTTAGTAGAGGCAATTTCGTAGATGATAAATTACTAAGCTTTAGGCTATATCAACACCATGTAAGTATGTCACAGTATCCTCAATCAGAGATGATCATTGCAGTTAAAACGAGGAGTCAAAGATACTTCTTATAGCATGTTTGGAATCAAGTTGAAAAGCTCTACCAGTGTGTTTGGAAAACCAAGGTACATAGCCAAAATCACGTCCATGATCCTGAAGCTACTCACAGTAGCTTCCACTGAACGTGCGTTGATGGACAATTGAACGTGGATACAAACATGTACTACATCCATGGTTAAAATCATGTCCATAATGGCATTTTGAACATTTTTGACACATCAAACGTGAAAGCTCCAAAGAGCTACTTCTGTATCACGCCTCGATTGATGCAATTTCAAACACTGTAGCATTAATATAGTGATAATAAAACTCCCAAGTCACGTGCTTTCATCATCACAAGGACCAGGGCCGGCCCAATACTTTTGGAGGCCTAAAGCGAACTCCAAAAGTGAGGCCTTTTAAAGCAAATAATAAAAAATTATTAAAATTTTTATATTTTTATTTAAAGTTTATCTTTCGTGCTTTTTTGGATGCAAAATCATTTATTAAATTATCGTAATCGATTTCATTTAAAAAATCTTTTTCAATCGATAATAAAGCTAATCTATTTAATCTTTGTTGAGACATTGTCGATCTTAGATAAGATTTTATTGATTTTAGTTTTGAAAAACTTCTTTCTGCAGAAGCAACACTTACGGGAATCGTTAACATTATTCTATAAGCGATATATGCGTTTGGAAAAGAATTAATTCGACGAATATGTTCTTGCATTATAGGATCAAATTCTGCAATCATTTCAATTAGATTTAAAAAATTTCCATTATTTTCTTGGTAAATCTTTTCGTTTGTTCCACGGAAGGCTAAGTTATTTTTTTCAAGAGTTTTAACAACTGCAATGATTCTGAATAACACATTTCTCCAATGTTCCCGATTTCTATTTATTTGTTCTTGAACATGTTTGTCAATTGTTTTATTTTTTAACAATCTCATTTCTAAATCAATCCATGAACTCATGTTAACAATGTGCTCATCACTTGTCTCATGACTCTTCAACTTTTTACTAATATTTCTCCAATCTCTACTACCTTCATTAGCTAAATTACTTACACTAGGAAGAGCTTTAAACAATTTGCAACAAAAACAAAATACTTTATCCAAATCTTGGGAATAGATCAACCATTTTCTTTCATGTTTTTCACCGTTGGTCAACTTTTGAATGTAAAGTGATGAAGAAAAGTGTCTTGAAAATTCATCCTTGGGAATCTATATTAGTAACTCTAACCAGACCTTTTTCTACTAATAAATCTCTCAAACTTGTATCAATATTTGTCCATTGACTGGGATCATATATATTTTTAATAGTAGATTCTTCTAAATTATTAATTTCTCTTTCTTGTTCATCAACTGCTACTTCTTCTCTATTTTCATTTTCATCAATTTCTACATTATTAGCTTGTTCGTTCAACGAGCAATCACCTATATTTTCAACTTTCTTATTTGTTTTGAAAATTTTCTCGATAGCCCCCTTTTGTGATTCAATTAAAGCCTCAACTTTTTTCTTTTTTTTAAGTTTCGAATAGCCTGATTCAAATTTTCTAGTTGACATTTCTATATGTTAAAATAAAAAAATATATATGTTTCACAAAATTAAATTAAACAACTATAAATCAAGACTAAAGAAAAAAGTTAGAACAATGAAACCTGATTGTCAAGAAAATTCTTCTGACTTTTGGGTGATTGCTTGTTGGGCCAAATCCAATAAGAACAGCTATAAGATTTCTGCAATAATTTGAGAAAATAAATAAATAAATAATTGTTATAACACCGAAAAAAAAATCAAACAAATAATATCACTAAATCATCTCACCACACCAATTGTGAATTGATGCTCTAGCTCTCCAGTGCAAGATTGACTGAGAGATGATGACGTGATGAGAGAGTCGAGAGAGTTTAAAAATTGAAGGTTTGAAATTTTTTTTTTTTTTTGTGAAACAAAATAACAAATGATGTAAGAGATGAGTGAAGAGTGAGTATGTGATAATGTGAGAACCAGAGAGTCAGTAGAAAAAGTGACGTGATTGAAGCAAGGCAAAAGTAGATCAATAGGAGAGAGAGATGAGTGAGTGAGTAACAGAGCATCATTTCATTTTTTATAGCAAAATGTTAAAAATATTAACGTTATTATAATTATGAATCATTATGTGGGTATGACGTGAAATGAGCCGTGAGGGAAGAAAACTAGGAGTCTTTTATGTAGTTGTTGACTTAGTCTTTTATACAATTGATCCTTAATATTTTTTTTAAAAAAAAATTATAAAAATAGGGAGTAAAAAAAAATTTTTTTGAGGCCTAAAGCCCTAGCTTTAGCAGCTTCACCCTTGGGCCGGCCCTGATAAGGACCTTGTAAAAGCCACACTACCATGCTTCACCATCTTCATGTCATCGATCATTTCAGGTTCCATATAAGGCAAGGCAATAGGATGGTTTAACGAAACTGGGACTTGAGATAGCTGGAAATGATAATGGTAGCGCTCTTGAATAAGAGACATGAAAGACATTGTAAAGTGTCTAAAACCGGTGGTAATTTCAACTTATTGGCTACAACTCTACAAGCCCACACTTATCCAACACACATATTGGGATATAAAATTTAGGTGCTGTACTTAATGAATAGCTATATGAGACAAGGAACATTGCTACCAACTTAGGTTGGTCCAAATGGTAAGGGCTTGGACCTTTTAAGTAAGTGATCAAGTGTTCGAATCTTAACTCTTGTGAATTGGCAAAATCTGGTTGGGAAGGACTGCTCACGTTGTGTGCCTTTAGGTTCCCTAATAGAGATTAGTCACAATGTTAACAACGGTGGATACTTAACCCCTATCACACAAGTAAAAAAAAAAAGAAACAAGGGGTGTTGCTTATAATAACTATATTAAAAAGTAGACATGAAATATTTTATTATTGATTGGCGATGTTGAAAACTTTACACCAACAATATATTAAAATTAAATTCATGTTATTTACTATTTTTTTCATTGTGTGTTAGTAATTGTTAAAGTCGTATTCATCTTGTAATACATGATTAACTAATTTATATAAGTTAAGAAAACTAAGGACCCCTTTATTTTAGTTTTTTTTTTCAAATAATATTTTTCAATAAAAATTACTTTTGGTGTTTATATTTTTGATTGTTTTGAGACACTTTTTTGGGTGGACGACTCTTGGACTTTTCATGTCAGGATATGAATCAAAAAACAAATATTTCTTTTTTGGTGATTTACAAGCTGCTACTCAATAGATTAATCATGATACCATTAACTCTATGCGTGTTATCAAATATTTCTTTTCAATGTTATTGCTATGTCGAATTTCTACCTCATACAATTCGGGTCAAAGATTAGAGAAATTTTTTAATTTAGGAGAGATGAGGAGATCCAACCGCTAGAAGTCATGAGGAGAATAAGCTTATGAAGAAGCAAACACCCCTTAATATATATAATCTTAAAAAGTTGAATTTCATTTATATATATAATTTGTTGAAAAACTTTAATTTATATATTTTCTTTAAAAAGCTTCTGAAAAAAGATAAAAGATTGAAAAAAATACTTTATATAATTGTAATCAAATATAACACAACAAATACTTTACATAAAAACCATATAACAAAAATAATTCTCTAAAATATTTTAATATCAATTTTATTCAATCTGGAATAAAAGAACCCTAAATTTACTTATTATATAGAGAAAGTAGGAAGAAAAACAATGAAAAGAAGAGAGAGTAGTTTGGAAATATAGGAAAATAAAGTGGCTGATTTGCAAAAAGAGGAAAGGCAGGAAGAAAAATCGAAGTAGAACAGAAGCAGTGGCAGGGGTAAGTACTGAATTGTGGTCTGCATAGGTGAGAGAGAGAGAGAGTCTGAATCTCCTCTCTCACAACACAATCAATCAATCGCATAGAGATAGAGATAGAGATAGAGATTCATTCATTGATTCAGTTGGAACTTGGAAGGAAGGGATTCCGATTCTTCTATAGAGAGAGAGAGAAAGAGAGATGTCAGACCTAGACAGACAAATAGAGCAGCTGAAGAAGTGCGAGCCATTGAAGGAGTCCGAAGTGAAAGCCCTTTGTCTCAAAGCTATGGAAATCCTCGTCGAAGAGAGCAACGTCCAAAGGGTCGACGCCCCAGTCACCGTCAGTCACTCTTTCTTCCCTTTCATTCTCGATTTACATCATCCTGCCTCTGCTATTTTCTGTTTTAAGGTTCTTGTCTTGTCATGATTTTTTGAGCTAAAACTGAAATAGAAGAAGGGGCTGATAGATAAATTTGCCTTTGGATTTTATTATTATACGGTTACTTTGATTGTGTTATATGAACTACTTCACTGGAAATATCTCCCAAGCTGGGCAATTTATCTAGGCCTCTAGGGCTTAATATGTATCATTTCACTCATGTAATGACCAATGAGTTAAAGAGTTCATTTTTTGGATAAATGGTGATGCAACTCTTTCATGGGGATTTGGCTGAATTTGTGCCTTTTTAAGTAGAGTATGTTCAATTGATTTAATTGGTTAGGTCTAGCTGCTCGGCAACTTACAAAAGCAATTTGCTTTCTGCTTTTTTCAAGACCAGAGTGTCATGTGGACGCACAAGGAGTAATTTTCTAAGGCTTTTTTTAGCGACCGGGCGACAGCCCTAGGATTCATTCCCCTTGTTATGGGGTTGGATGGTTAGTAATGGAATTACGGATCACATTCCCATTGTACATGTATCTATTATGTTCATACCAACAGTTGGGATTTTACCTGCTGCATTAATTCTTCTTGTGAAGATTCTGCTTGTTATTTTCATTGTATCGCAAGTGATTCCTTTTGCTTGTTGTCTTATTTTTCACGTAGATATGCGGCGATATCCACGGTCAGTTTTATGACATGAAAGAGCTTTTCAAAGTAGGAGGTGACTGCCCCAATACAAACTATTTATTCCTTGGGGATTTTGTTGATAGAGGATATTACTCGGTTGAAACATTTCTGCTTCTGCTGGCTCTTAAGGTATTATTCTTTCAGTTTTCCCTTACAAAGTTTTGTATCCAATAAAATTAATAGTCATAAGCATCTTGTGTAGTTATTTTGGAGACTCTTGTAATTGTTTATGTGTTTATTTTATGCTTTCTGTATGTGTTAGATTTGTGTTAGGCCTTGTAGCAATTTTTAAAATGTCAAAGGAGGCTTTATTGGTGGTTTCTTTTGTAATCTGGTATTGAGGTTTTGGTGGTAAAAAAGGCGAAGAAATGCTTTGGATTTTTGCTCTTTTGGCTGTTGTTTTGTGGATGGGGTGAACTGGTAGAACTTACTCAGCAGTTTCTTCCTTCTACGTTTTTCTCATACTGAATTTTATCCTTAGCCTCGTTGTGGGTGTCTGCCCATTGCTAGCCTCGTTGTGGGTGTCTGCCCATTGCTTTTTCTAAGGGAGTCCTTTATCTATTATGCGAAGGAATTGTAATGTGCTTTTCAGCTAATGTTCTTTTGTTATTTTTTAGGAGGATGCCTGGTCTTTCTTCTTTTTATGTCAGCAATTTTTTTTTCCAATTCTATAAATTCCTCTTTTATCAATAAAAGAGAAAAAAAGAAAAACAAACAAAAAAGGGCGTTGTGACTTTGACAATTAGGTTCTGGTTGATGCTGAACTACTCAAATTCTTTTTTGTGTTATTAATGATGTTTATTTCAATTTGTTCATTATTTTTGTAACTAATTAATGACATACAATCAGGTGAGGTATCCAGATCGGATAACACTCATTAGGGGGAACCATGAGAGCCGTCAGATCACACAGGTTTGTCTATTAGTCGAAGTGGATAAAGAAATAAATCTTTTTAAAAAGTAGCATAAAGAAAAATTAGTATAAAAGAGAATACACTGGAATATTTCTCCACGTTTTTTGTGTTTTAAATACTTATTCAGTATCCATCACTTGACAGGTATATGGATTTTATGACGAGTGCCTTCGAAAATATGGTTCAGTCAATGTTTGGAGATATTGTACCGATATATTCGACTACTTAAGGTTTGCTAACATCTGATACATCAAAAGATTTTTTCAATTCATATGTGTTGGGTGACAGAGAGCAAGATGGAGTAGAGATATTGATGTAATCATTACTCGATCCGATTCTTGCATATGGGAGTTATTTCTCCACAAAAGTTCCTTGATTTGCCATAAAATTCCTGAAATGGTTGTTTTTACTGCAAATCGCCTTTTTCGTGTCATGATGGAATGGGTTTTCCAAAAAGAATATTCTTGAATGATCTGAAAATTTGAAGTTCTTTGTTTGGGCAACATCTTCTGGACTATTTTTCTTTGTTATTTTCCATTCAACTGTCAGATTAGTGCTTGAAGAATTTCTACAATGATAGTTCTTACTTGCAGAAAGTAAAACTAGAAGGATACTTTGTGTAGCTTTTCTTTGTGTATTTTAAGAGGGAAAAGGGTTGGGTCTTGGGTGGATGATTCCAAAAACCATAGACTGATTATGTTGACAGCCTTGTCTATTGAATGCGTAGAAATAAAAAAAAAATTTGAAAAATTAGAAGTTTAACTGGGAACATTTTGTATCAAGTCCCTATAAGGCATTTCCAGATTTACTTACTATAACTTACACCTTCCACTAAATTGCTACACACTGCAGCTTGTCCGCCCTAATTGAAAACAAGATTTTCAGTGTTCATGGTGGTCTTTCTCCTGCCATTTCAACATTGGATCAGGTTGGAAATTCTGCCTTAATTATTTTGTCTCTGAAGTATTGTACATTACCAGTATTATTTATGTTATCTATTATTTATATTCAGATACGAACTATTGATCGGAAGCAAGAAGTACCTCATGACGGTGCCATGTGTGACCTTCTATGGTCAGACCCTGAAGATATTGTGGATGGATGGGGTCTTAGTCCCCGTGGTGCTGGTTTCTTATTTGGTGGCAGTGTCGTCACTTCTTTTAACCACTCCAATAACATCGACTATATATGTCGTGCCCATCAGTTGGTAATGGAAGGATATAAATGGATGTTCAATAATCAGATAGTTACTGTCTGGTCAGCTCCAAATTATTGCTACAGGTACATCATCAATTAAAATGTCTGTTTTTGTTTGTATTTATATTTTTAGTTTAAGACTTTTCGTCTTTGTAACAGATGTGGTAATGTAGCTGCAATTCTGGAGTTGGATGGAAATCTTAATAAGCAGTTCCGGGTGTTTGATGCTGCTCCACAGGTTTGTAGGAAAAATCACACTATATTGATTACCATTATAAAACCAGTACATAGAGTAAGCTATAAGGATTCTGGGTTTCTCAAATAGTAGCAATATATGTCAAATCCATTGATTCATGTGGTAAAGAATGTGCCAGTATTATTTCGTCAGGTGAAATTCTATTAGAATAAGTGTTTTTATCCTACTTTATACATGTATGAGTGAGTTCTCATTTGGATTGCACTATCTTTGCATGTTGCAGGAATTGGTGTTCCATTTTCTTTGCTTCCTTATGATGATACTCCGAATCATGTTAAATTTGTCAAATTGATTTCAAATTTTCTAATTTTAATGAAATGCAGGAATCGAGAGGGGCACCTGCCAAGAAACCAGCGCCTGATTACTTCCTATGAAGTGGATTTCCTTGTTTTTATGATTAAAATGCTTGACTTGGTAAATGGGAGACTTGGATCAAGGAGATGATGATGACCGACATTGGAGGAATCTGTGAAAGGCAGTTATCAGTTCTAGAGGCAGTAGTTCTGCATCCCTGCATGCTTTATCTGCCTGCTTCATCCATTTTTAGTATTATAGAAGTGTTGTGAATTAGTATGTGATTTCCAATATATGGTTCTTACCTTTGTTCATTTAGAAGCTGTGATGGACGGAGGGGTTTAGAGGGGAAATGACGTTTGCATATATGAAAACTTGGTTAGGAAGAATTGGGTTGGATAAGGGAATATGGGGAGAGAACTTTCCTATAAATTGTGGAAAAATCCACTGGAGTTTTGATTATTCGTTTGGGCCATAAAAGTTTATGATCTTTAACTTATGTAGTATGTGTGTGTAAATGTACTATTGCTCAAAATTTACACCTTGTGGTTGTTTCTGGAATCTTGCATTACTTGAATTTGAAGGTCCACTTGTCAAAGAATAGGGTTTTTTTTCAACTACTAAATCCCAAATTTGGTCCCTGAAATTGTAACATGGTATCAACCTCGTCCGATCGTCCCTAACATTAACGAAATTCCAAAAACATTCTTGAAGTTGTCAAAAGTTAATCAATCTAGTCCCCAACCCAAATCAATTTAGTTCTTGACATTTTTGACAGAGGGACTAGGTTGATTAATTATTGACAACTTCGGGGATGGTTTTGGAATTTCGTTAATGTTAAGAACGAGATTGATAAAGTGTTGCAATTTTAGGAAGCAAATTGGGAATTTACTCAATTTCAACAAAAAGTCTTAATGCAAAAGGGCACAAATGCGTGGAACTTCCTGATAATGTCTTCTTCAAAATCACTTGTTGAAAAGCAAGTATGCGGTCGGTCATGAGATGTGCAATGTTCATTTTTCTTGTTTCAAGAGATGATCTAAAAATGAATTCTTGATTAAAGATTACATTTAGCTTCAACTAAAACCATAAAGAAAAGTAGTTGAAATAGTATTTTGGAGCCTCCGTGCAGAAAGGATTCTCTTCACAAGTACTTGGACAGTTGGACACTAATCAGAAACTTAATTAAATGCCTTTGATCTCATTTATTTGAGGTTGTACGTCGATGTGAAACAGTTACAGTACAGACAGTACTGTTTGGAGGGTATTCAAAACTCACTTCGTTTACTATATCTACTCTTATTCATTATTGGATTATTGTTATTTCATTTATCTAATACACATTTAAATGTATCTAATAGAGCTTATGAATGACTTTAGTGAATTTTGAATGTAATGAACTCATATCCAAAAAAAATTGAATTAAAATCTTCCTGGTAATATTTTTTTTCCCTGTAGAGACTAGAGATGGATGGGATAACAGTTAACACAGTGACATTTTGATACCATCCAGAACGGTAAAAAAATGGAAAAGTAGACCTAGTGTTGGATGGTTGATGAAGACAAGATGGTGCCAAAGAAGGCCAACTTAACTCCATTGTTGATTTATGCCACTTCAATCTCAAAGGAAAGTTTATCTATAACTGCTGACAAGTTTCTGCTCGGAGTGGGGATCTCCTTCAAATGACAAATGTTATCTTTCCAAGACATGAATCAGAATCAGAATATACTGAAACGAAAAATTACAACTCGCGTGGGCCTCGTGCTGACACATTATTCTTATATATTCTTATTATTATTATTATTACACCAATAATCATCCATCACAATTTAATAATATATAATATTAATATATAATGAACAAAACTCCAAAACCAACCAACCCGTTCCTGTTCCTGGTCCTTGCTATCAGAAATTCAGCTCCAATATTCAACAGTAAGCAATTTCACCATATGGGTATCTTCAAGTTTTCATCCTCCTAACATAAAAAAAAAAAAATAATTGATCTTGTCAGTTTTTGAGCTGCTTCTGTTTCAAGATTCAATAGCATAAGCCTACATATATTGATATTTGACTTAATCCCTCACAAGGTTCCACCTGAAAAAAAATAAAAATGATGGCACCAACATTTTTTTTCCTTCTTTTTTCTCTTCTATTCATTCCAACCAGTGGTGATCTCCAACATCATGAAGATGGTTTTATCTCTGTGGTGATATCTGATAAGGGTCTTGATTTTGCTAAGGATTTTCTGATAGAGAAAGCTATAGCCTCTATTCTTCTGTCTCAACTGCCAGATATTGAAAAGTCTGTCAAAGTCCTACTTGTTGGAAAAGCTCAAGTGGTTCTTTCTGAAATCACAATCCAAGATATCCAAATAAATACTTCATCTGTTAACACAGGAGACACAGGCATTGTTCTAGTTGTTTCAGGTGCCACTGCAGATTTGAGTATGAAGTGGAGGTATAGTGCAAGAACTGCATTAGTCCCAATTGGAATTTCAGATAGTGGCACCGCCACTGTGAAGGTATAAGGCCAGAATATTGCTCATGTAATGTTTATACTTTGTAACTATCCCTCTTAAGTCTTATCTATTTCTAAAGTTTCAGTGTTCTTGTTTTGATGACTTATAATTTACATAGATGCATTCAGCTTTATTTATTTAAGGTTTGACCTTGAACTAAAAAATAAACGTTTTCCTGAAGTTGATTATTTTGATCAAAATTGGTTAGCCTGGTTGTTCTAGAGAAGCTATAAAGAGGTTAAAGCTGGAATTGAAGTTTACCCCTTCGTGCAATTGCGATTAGATCGATTTGGTAAAACATTACCAGTTCAATATAATTGAAACAGGAGAGTCAGGGGTTTGATTCCTGGGTTGTTCTTTTTTATGAAATGTATTTCAGTATGACTGTTTGGACTGTAGTTGGAAAAATACTGTAGTTAAGACTTAGTTAGAATCAGTTAAAAGGTAGTTACTAGGCAGTTAGGGAAAAGCCTATAAATAAGACTTCTAAGAGAAAGAAAGGAAGCTTTTGTAATTTTGTGAGTTTGACTGAGAATTCCCAGTGTGAAGGGGAGTGCCCCTTGTGCAACTTTTCCCATTCTTTTCTAATAAAGAAGCTTATTCAGATTCTTTCCTATTCTTTTCTTCTTTCTTCTATATTCAGAACTCTGTTTCTAAGGTTCCTAACAATGACAGTATGTAATAGGCAAAAAACTGTAAGAATAGTATACTTTCAATTCAAGCCACAAGGATTGGACTAGTTGAGAGGGGTTGGGGTAATTTGCATGAGGTTATAGGTTTATATCTCACTGGCAGCATGTACCAAAAATATATATACTTTCAATGCACATATATATTTTTTCCCTTTCAATCAATAATATCCTCCACTTACTTGTGTTGTGCTATGTCTGGAAGGTTGAAGATATGCAAGTGGGGCTTACTGTAAATATCAAGAACCAAGGAGGAACTCTTAAGTTGATTCTCTTAGATTATGGATGTCATGTTGGAGATTTATCTATAAAGTTGAGCGGTGGAGCAGCCTGGCTATACCAAGTGTAAGCATTGCAATATTCTTGAGCCATGGATTTTTTATAATTGAGTTATTCACATGAGCTTTCTTAGAGAATTATGCTTTATTTATTGCTGATTGATGTTCATGTGGAAACATTTTGCCAACAATTATAATTCTGGACTCAAATTCCCTGCAGTCACAATATTTCTTCCTGAAAACCGTGACCGGTTCCGTTTAAACCATGAAATAAGCGACTGTAGAGAATCTAAATCCATGATTCGAGAGGCCAGAGCTATGTTTTGATTTTATTCTCTAATACTTTATTTAGTGTGGAATGAAACTGGGAAGGCATAGAAGAGGATCTTCCTTTACTTTCAGAAACAAACTTTTCTAGGGAATATAGAGCTATATTTCCTAGATTCATGTGAGTTGACTACTTTTTTATAGGGACAAAACTTGGCTCACATTCCCTGCCTCTATATATGTAGTAGTCAAAGTTGTTTTGCCAATAATATCTTTATGTTTACTGCAGGCTAGTAGATACTTTTAAAGGGAATATAGCATCTGCAGTTGAAGAGGCCATTTCCAAGAAAATAAGAGAAGGGATAGCACAGCTTGATAATTTATTGCAATCTCTTCCAAAGACAATCTCATTAGATAAAACTGCTGTTCTAAATGTTTCTTTCGTGGACAATCCTGTGCTGACTAATTCTTCTATCGAAATTGAAATTAATGGTTTATTCACTGGGAGAAATGAAGTTTTAGTACCTCGAAGTTACCACAGCAGATCAGAGATTTCTGTTTCCCGTGGTGGTTCGACCAAGATGATAAAGATTTCATTACATGAAAATGTTTTGAAATCCGCTTCCTTAGTTTACTTCACTGTAAGTTTCTGAAAATTTTACTTCGTTTTGCATGCCCTAGTCCAATACCTAGAATTTTCCCTTTTTTCATTTTAAGCCATATTGATGATGTATAATAGCTTCTTATTACTTGTTGCATATCTTCCAACCTAATATTTCTCATGATACATTAGCTTGTTTCTGTTTAGGCTATGACATCATCTAGACACTGCAGAAGAAACAATTTCTTTGTCGTTCCACACAGTTTGCATGCTTGCCTGCATCATTTATGTACAATATCAGTGGAGTGAGTTCTTGAATGAAAGTTGGTCATGAAACCTTTAGTTGGGTGCTTTTGTGTTGTTGCAATCTCACTGAGTTTGGCATAAAAGGATTACTTGAACAGTTGAACTGAGCTCATACAGACCTTGGATTGTTAAGCTGCTTCACAATATCTGTAGAATTGAGAGTTCGTTATCAGAAAGATTTGGTTTAGTGTATGTGTACCAATAGCGTGGCTCAAATTAACAGTCCACACTTCAAGCTTTTGTGTTGGATGCTTTTGCATTATTATAGACTGAAATATAGTTTTGATAGTTTATGTTGTTCTTGCACTCAGGCAGATAGTATGCACTGGATTGTTGATGAGCTACCCGATCAGGCCCTTTTGAACACTGCTGAATGGAAATTCATTGTTCCTCAACTATACAAGCTTTATCCAAATGATGACATGAATCTTAATATCTCTGCATCATCTCCACCAGTTATACAAGTGACTGACCAAAATATCGAAGCTACCATTTTTCTAGATATAATTATTGATGTTCTGGAAGCCGGTGAAGTCGTTCCTGTTGCCTGCATCTCAGTGGTATGCTTGAATGAAGTCCAGCAATGAAATCTAATACACTTAATTGGATAGTTAACAGTTCTTGATGCTTAAGTTTCAGTATCTACCCCTAAAAGAAATTCTTACCTTAGTGATACAAATCAACTTTTGACATGTGTAAAAGTGTGTGCACCATGTTAAAAATACACTTATCTCTATTAACACAACTTTACACATGTGAAAGGTTGATTTGCATGTCTAAGATAGGAAGTTCCAACTCAAGAATTTCTTATCCCTCACATATACTTCTTTTCTACATTCTGATTAAGCTATATGAAATTCAAGCTTTTCACTCTTTTTGTCACCATATTGTTAAACAAGTAGCTTGGTTTTGATCTTCTGACTAAAGTTTCAAAATTGCCAATGTTTTTCTGCCACAGCACGCCTAAGGTTCTGTTTATCAGATGTCGGTCTTCGTTTTTATCAGTTAAAGAGGTAGCCGTGATCATTATCTTATCTAACTTGTCCCGTTAATCTTGCTTATTGGTACAGGATATTAGTGCTTCATGTGATGTGGAAATAGCAAGAAACCATATTACTGGCAGGGTCAAATTGAATAAGTTTTCCATAGACTTAAAATGGAGCAAAATAGGAAAACTGCACATGCAAGCGATTCAGGTAAATCAGGAGAAATGTATTTATCTTTTCAGCTAGCAGCTTTGTATTTTTTTATGAAATTGGATGAAATTAAAATGTAGGAGCAAATAATTCCTCCTTTTTCGGGGGGACTATCCTAGGATTAGCAATTTAAGCCAAGCCATGGTTGTTTCTGTTTTAATTAGATATTTGCTTTACTATAAGCCACATTGATATACAAATTGATTTATTTATTAAAACATAGGTTAGCTCATATGTAGCATTATCTCATGTATACATAGAAAACATTGTAATTTCTATTTTGAAATAGATGATTGCTAAACCTTAGTTATTGTATATTATGAATCTTACTGTTAAACTTTGTAAACATTTGCAGTCAATGGTGTCAAGTGTACTCAAAACCATCCTCATACCATACCTGAACTCGCAATTAAAGAGGGGAATTCAATTGCCAATTCTTAATGGTTTTGCCCTTAAGAATGCTGGTATCTTGTATGCTCACCCATGGGTTGTAGTGTGCAGTGATGTTTCCTTCTTGGGACACTACTATCTCAGACAGCTGCCAGCTTATGTATTATAAAACTACTCTCAGATTTGTCTGCTGTGTTCCTCTGGTAATGACTTAAAAGGGAATGAGCAATTTGTCAAGATGGTTCATGTGAAGAGTGAATAACGTGCATGCTAGAGGTCCATTTGTTAGCTTCGTGTATGTATTACATCTGTAGTGTAGCTTTGGACTTGACCAACTGTAAATCATGCTGTCATGAAGAATTTGCCAACAATCTCAAACATCCTTTTGAAGGGTCTTGGACTCTTATTTTTTAAGTGAATGGTTGATATTTTTATTTGTATATTTATGTAGACAAGATTAATATTTTAACTTTCCACTCGTAGTGAATAATAATGTTTAAAATAAAAGCATTTATTTATTTCTACCACCACTATGGAACTTATTCGTACCCCAATTGCTACTAACGTGTTTGGCACACACTTTGATAACTTTGATAAAACATTAACCACGATGGTAAGCGCTATTAATCAAATTTGAAAGTGTACCAAAAAAAAATAACATGCACCATATGTAGGATACATGGGTGGTTAACACCGTTCACAATCGTGATTAATTGTGTGTTGGACTTAGTTAATGGAAGAAGGGTTCACAATTCGTCGTTAACCATTCACAGAACTAAATTAACCAAGAATTTGTACACCATTAACTAGGTGTCGCTCAAGTGTCTAGAATCCAAATGTACAAATAACATTACTCGACACCTTAATACTCAGAATCATGCAAAGAGTGATGCTACTTAGTGCGAATTCACACTGCACAAATCTGACGTGGCTTTGAAAAAAAATAAAAAATAAAAATAAAGTGAATAAAAAATGAAAACAACGAAAATAAAAGAAATTTAGATGAAGTAAAACTTCATACTATCCTGGATTTCCCTTATGCAAATATGGAAAAGATGGATTACTTGGTATTTGCTATTTATAGTAGTGGGATAATAATGTAATTATGGGAGGCACCAGCAGGGCGGTTATATTGCTCTAACCGTGGCTAAAATTAAAATAAATTTTTAAGTTACCATGGTTAACGGCTAGGGTAAATATAATTTTTTAAGTTACCGCGGTTGATTGTTGCTAATATAATCATCTTATATTTAAAATTGTTTTTTCAACAAGTATTTAAAATTGTTACTCTTTTTGCTGGAAAAGTGCATAAGGTCCCTCTTTTTAGTGCAGTCAAGGAGGATCGAATTATTTGGCAGCCGAATAGAAATGGACTCTATAGTGTGAAGTCTTCATATCATCTTTGCATGGATAAGGTTCTCAACTGTGATCACCTCATAGAACCTGGCGAGTGGAGATTAATATGGGACTTGCAACTTTGCAAGTGCCACCTAAAATCAAACAGTGTGTGTGGTGAGCTTGTCGGGGAGTCCTTCCTACTAGATCTCGCCTTCAAGACAAAGGTGTCGTGTGCCCAATGTCTTGTGTCTTATGTGGTGAACCTATGGAAAATACCTTTCATGTTTTCTTCACCTGTGATACCATTGTTGACTGCTGGAGGAGAGCCGGTTTGTGGCAGCTGATTGAGTCAAAAATCCACCGAGCTGATAGTTTCAAGGAGCTATTCTTCGAAGTCTGCTCTGAACTTTCGCCCATGAAGTGAGCTGACATGGCTATGATCGTGTGGAGTTTTTGGTCTGTGATACGGCACATGAAAATCGGTAATAGATCCGCCCCCTGAACAATCGGCGTCCACGACGGTTCATTCTTCCCGAGGTGGAGCTGGTGCCCAAAGATCGAAACTGCTCTGATACTAATTGATACGGATTGAGCCTAACTCCACCTCAAAACCATGGTCATAAGGGGAGGGTTGCCCAATCCTATATAAGTCCCACACCTAGGTTCATTACTCCTGATGTGGGACTCCAAGTTAGGTTTATGAAGGCCCCCTTGTACATGGAAATCGGTAACAGACTGCTAGAAATGAAAAGCTCTGGAATGGTACGTTGGAGACAAGCGTTCGAGTTAGCCATAGAGCTGAGACAATGCTATCTGATTGGAGGATTGCTAACAGGGTCATTGAAGCCTCATCTTTAACTCTTTAACGGCACATGATGAAGTGCAAGTAGCGACTGTTTGGAAAAAGCCAGCAGCGGGTTTTGTAAAAATTAATGTAGATGCGGCTTTTGAAGGGGCGAGGGATAGAACGGGTATAGGAATGTGTATCCGTGATGAAAATGGCTCCTTCATCTCAGCAAAAACAGTGTCCCTCATCCCTGTTATTCTTCCGCACGAAGGAGAGGCTCTAGGGGTTCTTTTGGCTGTTCAATGGGGACTTAGTATGTCTCTAACTCATGTGGAGTTTGAATCGGATAGTAAAACAACAGTGGATAGCATCAACATTGACAAGGAGGATGTCTCAGATTTTGGAGCTATTGTTCTGGAATGTAGACAAGCTCTCTCTATTTCTTTAATCTTCAGGGTTGAGTTTGGTAGGAGGCAAGCCAATGTGGCTGCTCACACTCTTGCTAGGGTAGTCACATCTTATGCTTGTTCTCATGTTTTTGATTATATTCCCCATTGTGTTGTTGATGTTATGGCCTTTGAAATGGAATAAGTTTATTCTCGTTTAAAAAAAAAAATTGTTACTCTTTTACTCTTATTTTTATTTTATTCTTGGAATATGTAGAGCGATTCCTAGAGAAATCATGCAACATTGAAAAGGGTAGATTCTAGCATGAAGTACCAGTTTTAGTGGTATACTCATATACCACTAGTTTTTTTTTTATCATAGACAACTTTGAATCATTAGATATAATAATAAAATAATGAATGGTCTGGATTTAGTTGTCCAAAAGAAAAAATTTAACCTTCTCTTAGCTGAATAGGTCACCCAACAAAATTGAAAGACAATTATACCTTTATTCATTAACCCATTTGACTTTCACCCCTCTCACCCACCAGTCTCCATCGTCCCTCTCTACACTATAATCATAGTTTTCTCACATTAATGTTTCCTCAAGCAGCAACCTTCCATGGCTCCATCTTATTCTTTCTACCGAAACATATGAAACAAGATAATATAATATTTAATGATTCATTTATAATGATTAATACAAGATATTTTTGAAAGCTCCCCTATTCTTCTACCTGCACGATCCAATCTCTGGAATTTTGCTCTCGAACACCAAGAGCATATCTGACCCAAAATCTTGATAAAAGAAATTATGATTAACAAAAAATAGGCAATTGTTCCATTTCATTTTGGTTGATTTGCTCTGTTATAGCTTATGAATAGCGGATCTAGGGTCATGTGGATATACCTTCCCTTTCATTTTTGTTGATTTGCTCTGCCGTGACCACCGCCATCTCCTCCGGAGACGACCACCATCGCTGTCTCGCCGACACGACAGTCAAAGTGGTTGACGACGGAGCTTGGAGACGGCAAGGGAGAAGGCGACGTTATAGAGTGGATCTGGTTTATGGGGCGGGGGGGACGACGAAGGTCTGGATCTGCAACTTCTCTTTCGTTCAATGGAGGTGCAGCAGAGGGTGGAGGGTGGGGCTTCCGGTCATCTTCTACATCGTTCCTCGCCGGTGATAACCTTGGGGTGGTGCTTCTTCTCCTTGGTTTTCGTTCTGGTGTTTTAGTGAGATTATCATGGCTGCTTCCATTATTAGGGGCAGAGGATAGGGAAAAAGAGACAAAGATCCTTCTCTTCTTAGAACCACCATTGTTCTTAATTTTGCTTTTTGATATTCTGATTATTATTCAATTTTCTTCATGGGTTAAAGTTTTGATTGCTAGAAATCTGTTGTTGATTTGCTTTGGATGGAATCTGCATATAGGTCATAGATTCATGGCTGTGAAGGATTGAAGAAGAAAGAGGGGAGGGGGAGGGCAGAAGGTAAGCTGACACAGGGTGGGGTCTGATGGTGGAAGAAGGCAAAAGGCAAGGATGGAGACGGGGTGAATAAGGGGCAAAATAGGATTTTTAAAATAAAATAAATTAAAAAACCTGAAAAACCTAATGTAGCAGTTATTTAGTGCCTCACCCGTATACCAGTAAAACTGGTATTTCATGCTAGAATCCACCTTGAACAAGACCACAACTACTTTTCATTAGCACCATAAAAGAAAAAAAAATTGCGTGATCCTTTCAAATCTAATAAATTCTTATCATATAAATTTTTTAAAATTTAAATATACAAAATGTTGATTATTAAAATGTTTCAAGAACCCGATAGGTGTGGCTCAGTTGGTTGCGCAGGCTGAGCTTGTGGGGGGACCTGAGTTCGAATATCACAAAACACTTATTTAGGGAGTGGCGAAGAACCTTAACTGTGACTAAGCACCCAAGCGGAGATTAGTCCCATAGCGGGTCCAAAGGATCTAAGCTTGTGAAGATACTTCGTGGACCCACTGGGGAGCCAAATGTCCTAATTACAGTGTGTTTTTACCAAAAATGTTTTAAGAATTTTTTATAAATCATAGCATTTCTAATTAGTCTTTTAAAATTTACCGCACTTATTTATCCATAAAGAATCTTTTAAAATCTCTATTCAATAAAGCACCTAATTTTACATTCAGGTACGTAGAAGATTTGATTAAAAAAATAACTTTACTTGTATGGAATAATTTTTAAGAAAATAATTTTCTTTGCATAATACAAATTGGACTTGTTGAATTTTTAAAATTAAATTACTTTTTAATTGCGATCGTTAAACTCGGCGAGTCAAGTCACGAGGTATCCGAGTTGTGACAAGAAGTGAGGGAGTTATTACAAAAGGAAAAGGGAATTCTAGGTATCACTGTAGCCTGCTCATGAGGCGAGAGAGACCGAGACACACAAAAATACTTTCCACACACACAAACACAACACAACACCACACAACATATTATCTTCATCAAACTCGATTTTACTTACCCGCCAAAATTTTTTATAATTAGCGCTCCCAATTCACAATATCTCCTCTTTTTTCAAATCTCTCTTCTCTTCTGCCTCTTCCCTCTCTCTCTCTCTCCTCCTCTTCTCCATCTCTAGGGTTTCCACCACCTCCCTCTCCCTTTCCGCGGAACCTTCATGGAAACGACGCCGCACGCCGATCCCCAGGATCCGGAGGCCTCGTCCTTGAAGCGTTCGGTGCAGAATGGCGGAGGTCAGGAATTGGAAGAGGATGAGCGGTGCAGCAAGAAAGCAAAAGGTCGATTCCTCGTCCACCGGTGCCGACGGCGGCGGCGAAGGGGAATTGAAGAGAGTGGCGGAGATTGTGTTGGTGTTGTCGACGATGACGGCGATGCGAGGCGGTAGGAAGCCAACCGATGTGGAGGTTGAGCTGATGAGGGAGGCTCGCGCCAAGCTCGCTGACCTTTGCCTAGGGCTGGCTCCCAAGGATGTTGTGGCCACCGAAGCCATTGGGACAGTGATTGAGGATCTTGGCTTGAATGGCAAGATTAAGGACCAGAGGTTAGGGTTTCGGACTCCCAACAAGTTGTCCATTGCTGAGAGGTTTTCAAACGCGAAGTGGAAGGTAAAGATTCATGCTTCTGAAGCCTTGTTATAATAATTGATATATTATAAGTAACATTACACATATTTTGATTCTTGTGAATGAATATGAGAGTTAAGAAAAAGAGGATGAGAATGTTTGTTAGCTTTGGTATCTAGTACTACAAAATTCAACTGCTCCTCCAATAACAATTGGTGTCAAATAAGTTGAATGAGATTCAAATCGTGGTAGGGTCCATTTTTAAGGGTTCCTTGAGCTTAAAGGTTTGGCATGACCCCAGGATGGAGCAGCCACCTTGGACCCTTTTGTTTCACTGAAATAAAATAAGAAGAATCAGCTTCTCCTCATGCAATTATTTGTATAGCCCAATGGAGGATTCTTTTGGAGGATTGTTGTATATTAATGTGCTTTAATTGCTCAATAATGCTGAACAACACGGAATAGTTTTTGTGAACCTTCGTATGAATATTCATTGCTCGCCCAAAATCTCAAAACCATTTTTTTATCCTTGCCACCCATGTATATCTCCGAAGCTGATTGGTTTTGCAAGCATCGGGAGATTTTTGTAGGAAATAATTCACAACAAATAGCATCATTGTTAATTTCTTGAGTATTGGGTTATTTTCAGTTAATTTTCTGTTATGGTTCATTTTAATATTAATCTTCCTTCTTGGGTAGGTGCTTGACCGTATTGGATTTTCTTCATGGAGTTTGTTGGAATAATGACCTCTGTTAATGTGAAAGAATTTTTGTTTAGCACAATTGAGAGCATTTATTTATTTATTTATAGTATGTATGTAATGGTAACCGTGATGCTCTAGCAATTCTTCTGATGAGTTCCCCCCTTTGTTTTCTCTTCTTGTACTATCTTTTTGTTTCCTAGTTGGAGGAATCAAAGAAGTTTTCTGCACCTTCCACAACATATACATCTCAGCCCTTGCAAACAAGCATGACTGGAACAGTTGACAACCGTGTGCCATCACCTGCTGTTCGAATATTTGCATCTGATAAACCAAGCCACACAGCAATTCCTTCTACTGGTACTGTGGTTTCTGTTCCTGCCCATGTTTCTGCAGAATCTTCTGCAGCATTGCAATATCAATCAACCAGCAATGAAGTAAGACCACCTATGGTTTCTGGTATAATGCCTAGCAGTCACCTGGGGAGAAATTCATCTTCCTTGGCATTGCCTAAAGTTGAACAACACCCACAGTTTAAAGTTGATGGAGGATCAAGTGGGTCTTCTTATGTGTTGCAAGTACAAGGTAACATCCTTCATAGCTCGTTGTGAAGTTATATTTTCAAGTGATGAATGACTAATATCACCATATGCTTTCACTGTATGATGAATTGTTTTTTTTTTTTTTTTTGGTGAATCTGTAATATTCATAAAATTGTTGACTAAATATTCCAAATAAAGCTCTAAAATTTGTTATACTTCAAAGATTTTTTTCATTTTCCAATTAATTCGTGCAATGTTGCATGCTGGAGCCTGAAAGTTCATTGGATTGGACATCTAGGTGTTTTGAGGTTATTGGATATATAATCTACAAGCACATGTTATCCCCCTTTCTTGGTTTTTCTAGAGTCTGGAATTGAATGATTCCCCCTTCCCACATCTGACCTTTTCCCCTCCCTTTTTTAATTTTTGTGGAAGAATGTAATGGAAAGCTATGGTTAAGGTTTTAACTATCTATTGGCATTTTGTGCTTGTGTTTTCTTTTCATATTTTACAAAAGCTGCTAACCTTTTTTATGTTTATAATATAAATTGTATGAGACTATGAGTGTATCTTATGACATTTCAGTCATATAATTGGCAGCTGAATGTCTGGAATTTTTAAGCTGCAGGAAATTCTTCAGCAAACCAACCTTTGGTGAATGCTCCGACATGGTCAATACAGACTCAGTCTGCATCGTTAGCTAGAAGTGCATCAGAAAACAAGGTGCATGGTCATAGCTCTGTCAAGGTTGAAGGAACAGGTGATGTAGCCTTGTCAAGGGCAGGGCCACAAATAGCAGTAGATCAAAGCTTTAGACCATTTATAACCCAAACAACTCCTGGAAATTTGTCTAGTATGCACCAGCCACTGCAGAGCATGAACATAGTTCAGCCTCCTCTGATTCCTAGTCATGCTGAAATTGCAAAGATTGTCCATAAACTGTTACATCCAAAGCTTCCCGAGCATCCCACATGGACTCCTCCATCAAGGGATTATATGAATAAGGCTTTGATATGCCAGATGTGTGAGCTCACTGTCAATGAGGTTGATACTGTACTTCTCTGTGATGCTTGTGAAAAAGGATTTCACTTGAAGTGCTTGCAACCCTCAGTCTTAAGAGGAATCCATAATAGAGTGGATTGGCACTGCATGAGGTGCTTGAATTTAAGTGGTGGGAAGCCTTTGCCTCCAAAATATGGCCGTGTCATGAGATCCTCTAATACACCACCAAAATTGCCCTCAAATACAGGTGGAATTCAACCATCTTCAGATAAGAAAGTGGGGAGCTTAGATCCAAAGGTCAGCCTGCAGAAGTTAACAACAAATGGGAGCTCTGTTCCAGCTGTTGCCACTGGCAATGACAATGTTGAGCCACCATTTGACTTGAAGACGCCAGACACAAAAGAGATACAAGGTACCAGCATTTCACCGACACCCAGCATTAAACATATTGATGAGAAGCCTGATCCAAACATCTCTATGAAATCCCTTAGCGCAGCTTCTAGTCCTTCCATTGGTTTGCCAGTTGTAAGTTCTGCTCAACAAATACATTCTGAGGCTCTAACCTCTAAACAAACTTCAGAATCTGAGACTCTTCCCAAATTATCCGAGCCAAGTAGATGTGACAATTTGCAATCATCACAAGATTTTCAAGTTGAGCAGACAGTGTCACAAGACAATGCTGAAGTATCATCAGATAAACATGTTGACAGTAGATTAATGAGTAATAAACAAAAGGAATTTCATGGAGGAGAAAATTTAACTTATGATATCAAGCGTGATGACCAAGATGTTGCACTAGCAAATATTGATGGAAGTTCTGGAACTATTGCTGAATGTAGACAACAATCTGCTTTATCTTCAGATAACTCACATGCTGTACAATGGATTGGTGATGCTATACAACTTGTAGATGAGAAAAAGTTTTACCAATCTTGCTGTGTTGATGGAGTAACATATAGGCTGCACGGCCATGCTCTTTTCCCTGCCAGCCATGGCAAATTAACACCTTCTAAACTTCAGGCAAGCAAATCATCATCCTTTCTGCTGTAGTGTAGTTGTTGGTTACATCATACCTGTAAAGATTTACCTATGAAATTGCATGGTACATATGAAATATTATTGTTTCATAAATTCATAGAACTTCAATAAAGATATTTTTCCTATTTTATTTTCAGTCTATGTGGGAGGATTGCAAAACTGGGTCAAAGTGGGTTAAGGTGACAAGGTGCTACTTTCCAGGTGACTTGCCTGGGAATATTGGTCATCCTTGCATATCAGAAGTTAATGAGGTAATTTTTTTATTTTGATACATACATCTTTACATATAAAAACGTGTCTTCTGAGATTGATATCAAATTCATTCATGCAAGTGTGAAAATTGGTCGTCGGTATTTTGTGTAAAGCTATCTTCATATTGGTTATACTTATTCATGCACTTATACCCTATAAACTGTTTATTGGTTTAAAGCGGAAACCATGGTAGTCAGAATCATGTGAATTGCAATTCGATTCATGCGAGTCCTCACCCCATCAATAAATGTTGCATGGAGTTCCATTTTGCTGTTAGAATTGCATGCTGAATTTCAGAACTGTGCTGGAATCTTAGGAATCTCTATTCTTCCGCGTTTCCAATGATATAGATTTCGGAGGGAAAGAGAGCTGAACAACTACTATTGGGTGATGAACCAAGGTGGAGAAGGTGGGTGTGACTAGAATCTCATCGGCCAAGAGGTATGAGAAGATGGCCTTTGGAAAAGGGCTCAGACCCATTGTTCCGTGCTGTCACATGGATAGATACAGTGGACCTGCAATGAGAGTGTGGGGCCCTGAGGATGGTCATCCTAAGATAAGCCTCCGGTGCGGATGGTCTGGTACCAGCAGTGAGGGTGATTGGGTTGATGGAGGCAAAACGCACATCAGATCTGTAGATCTGAGATGGACAGTCATGAAGGAGAGAGAAACCAAAGTGGCGGCTAAAATAAAAATAGTATTTCTGTTATAAGGTTCTAGTAAATAGTGATTAATGTTGAAAGAGAAAAACATAAAAAAATTCCCAATAATTAATGTTCAAAGAAAAGGAAATGAAGAAATTTAATGCTAAATAGTTTTAGTTTTACAATCTTATCATGCAAAAAATATATTTGTTATTGGATTCACGTTTTAATAACCATGTTTGTAACCTCTACAGTCGATTTTTATTTTGATTGGTGTTTCAATCAAATGACAACTCTGCACATCTTGGATATGTTCATAATTTAGAACCATATATTCATATGTTGCATATGGACTTTTCTAATAGATGTTTTTTTTCCCTTTTGTTGAAGGTTTATGAATCTAATAGTGAGGTTACTGAAATGGCTAGCTCTATTCGAGGCCCATGTGAAGTCCTCCCATCTGATAAATTTAAACAAGAAAATGACAGGCGAAGTCAGTTAGGAATCGAGGCAAGTGCTAGAGTACAGCCAATTTTCCTTTGCAGGTTTGTTTCTTTATCCATCCATCATTCTAGACAGTGTTTATTATTATTATTATTATTATTATTATTATTATTATTATTATTATTATTATTATTTATTTTTACTGCTTTTTTAATTTTTACAGTTGGTCATATATGTAATGTTGGCATCAAGTAGAAACATAATTACAATTAATCATATATGTATACTGAGGTTAAAATTACTACAAAAGGATATGGTAAAACAGGAACTAAGAAAATTTTGGGGCTCTAGGGGAAATAAAAGAAAATGACCAAAAAGGTAAAACGGAATACTTGGAAACAACAAAGACAGCAACCACATGCAGCAAATCACTCAGAAGGCACAGAAACTGAGATACCCTCATACCCACAACGGATATACCTTGAAACAACCACGGTTGGAGTCGAAAATGCATGGGGTGGTTTCTATAGTTCTATATAGGATTTCAAGCGCCTCTGTGGAATAACCGCATTGAGACGATGTCTCACACGCCAGCACATCTGTTCTGTGGAAGCGGGCTTCTGGTGGCAGCAAGGACATTCTTTTTTTTTTGATAAACACAAGAAGACAACCAAAAAGAGCCAATGCCAAAGGTTTACAAACAGAGAAGCAGGCTGGAATTGAAGCATGGCCTGAGAAATTTACTGCTAGGCAGTGGGCACAGCCGGCAGCGGATTAGGGTTTGCAGAGATGAGCTGAAACCTGCTCTGTTATTACCAACTTTAAAATAGAGGGATAGGCTGAATTGTGTCTTAAACTGACCATGCAAGTATTTATTATATAATAGACCCAGTATTAGTTTTAATGATATACAATCTAATCTAATAAAAAATCAATCCTAAGATGCTCCTAATTTATCGCAACTGATTTTGTTCTAATATGTATAATGCATAATATGTTAACATATCAACACAGATATTCTAACAGTGTCGTTATTCTCTGATACTCAAAATGATTCTGATGGATATTAAGTACATGTTTATTACTCTCTGTAAATAAAATTGTATCTATGGGATGAGATCAAGTTTCATGGCTAGGGTTCTAGTTAAGGGAAATTTATGCATAGGACTGGGTGCATATTTGGTGCACCTAGGGAACCTGTAATGGAAAGGAAAATAGGAGAAAGAAGGAAAACACTTGCATACAACTTGTAGGGTTGTGCTTGGTTGAAAAAAAGTAGAAAACTGGAGATGGCAAACAAACGTTGAGCATAAAGAGAGATAAATGCTTTTAATTATCATTTAGGTTTGTTATAGATTGTGAAAATTTGGAAAATTGAAACACTGCTTGCCCATATTGCTGAGCAGTAAGGAAATGGCATGCTTTTACTACTTTGACCTCATTCCATTTTCTAGAGAACATTACAATTTCACTCCAGTTCATTCTATTTTCATTCAATTTTCAGATGAAATTATTTTTTTAGCATGGAATGCAAATGATAGCTGTTCTATTTCCATTCCTGTTCCTTTGTTTATTGCATATTTTTCTGTGTTTTAGATGCTGAAGATATGTTTGAAATCGTTTAATACATATGTAAAAGGTACATACATTCAGTATTGGTGTAGGTATTGTGCTCTGCTTGTATGCCCACCCAATAACTAATAAATCATGTTAATCTCTCTATTTCACAGATCTGATATTTTTTATTTGTAAATTCGTCTTTTTTTGGGAAAAAAAAGAAAGAAAGAAAGAAAAAAATTGTAAGTGATTTGAATGGTTTTGCAGGTGGTTTTATGATGAAATCAAAAAGTTATTTCAAACTGTCACCAGTTGATTCTGTCTTGAACATATATATTATGATTCCCCTACACATTGCAATCTTATGGTGAGTATTTGTATTTGACTCCTGGTATTTGCCGAAATTATTAACTAACCTTTCTATCCCTGAATTCATCCACTGATCTATGAAACAAATCCAGCTTACCCTCTAGTTTTAGGTAATTAATCATACTGAAGATAATTATTAATTATGTGACGGTTAATTGTCAGTTTTTATGTGTTATTGTATTAGCTATGACACGTCATAATTTTTTCTTTAATTTCTAGTTAACTTGCATTCTTCATAAATAGTGCGGTCTAGTTGATAGCCGTTGCTGTTTCCGTTATACATGAAAGCTTTCAGTATTGATTCATTTATCACAATTCCCAAGCATGACAGTAAGTTGTGAATCTACTCTTCCTTTATATATTTTCGTCTTTTCTTTTGTTTTCATCTTCCCCTAATTAATGAAAAATCTGATACGATAGCTAACCAGTAAATTGATGCATGCATAGCGTGTTATAGTCTTATAGATAAACTTGGACTTTGCAGTTTTAGGATATATGGTTACCATTTAACAATGTTTTAGGAATCTGAGGCATGGATATCTGAGCCTTTAAAATAATATTAAAGATATATTTAAGGGATGTTAGGGGAGAAAAGTATCCCAAAAAAGCTAAAAAAGACAAGATAAAAATAATAAAAGAAGCATGAATTTTGAGCATTTTACTTGGAAGCTTGGAGAGACAAGTAGACAACCATTGCAGGTTGTAAACAGGCGTAGGGTGAGCCTGGGAGGTACTCTGCTGCAGAATATTTTCATGTGTCGGGACCTGTACTTTTTTTGGAAAATATTATTTCTTGCTTGTATGTGTTTGTTACTTTCTTTTGCTAAAAGAATATATCTGTTCATTCATTTCATTATGTCATTTATTAAAACTCTAGCTTAAGTTTTATGGAGAATGCTAACCAGTATCCTTGGGGCATTGGTTAAGGAATCAAATAAAGTTTTTATTGGAAATGATGTATTCAAAATTTGAGAAGTGTTATTTTTAGTATTCTAAAAAAACTTGTTTTTATTGGATTCCTTAACTAATGTCCTTGGAACACTGGTTAGCAAGACCCAAGTTTTATTTGTTAACTAATGAGAGGATATTATTTTGATTTTTATTCTTCAGACGTCATCGTGGATATGCTTCGTATTAATTACTAACACACTTATTCTCTTTTTCTTGTTTCTCCCCTGATCTTTATTGTGCTATTGTGTGGATGCAGTATGGGGGGTTTCAAGCAGGAGTCTACGTGTATTGGGGATTTGAACATTTAGTAAGATTCATGGGAGACCCGTAAGGCACATTGCAGCGGCATTGGCTGATTGCCACCCCATGCAAGAATGTCTCTTCAAACATTCATGCATGAAATTCATTTCATGTAAAATATGTAGCTGAAGATGTGACTAACTGCTTAGTTTAGGTTTTGCTATAGTAGTTCTTCCTTAGTTCCTGATAGATATTCATTCTGTATAGTTCTTTTTGGGCTTGTAGGCGATTTAGGCCAACTAATCGCGTTAGTACCTGTCAAATTAGATGAACAGTACAGTCAGCTTAGTTTGCTGAAATTATGTGATATTTATTGTGTACACAAAAGCCATTTCTTATGAAAAGCAAAAGCTTGGAAATCTCGTTCCTCGTTGGTACACCATGGCCAATGATAACTTTGCTAGCTAGGGTCAAGATATTTACATTTGCTGAACATATTGAATGATACAGTATTTTTAGAGTAAATGGATAACTAGTCTTCGAATGATACAATGTGATCATATTAGTCACTGAATCATGAAAATTACTCTTAAGGCCTCGTTATTCTATCATTTAAATTAGTCCTTGTTAGCATAAAATAATCAATTCTCTTTAACAGGAGCTAATGTGGAATATTTATAATTATAAGTGAAATATATATATATATATATATATATATATCAATTCTGAAAATAAAAATAAATAAATCACATACCTTCAACGTCTAGCATTGGAAATGTAGAGAGAACGTAGATGAAGAATAAGTGTGTTTGGTTTAGATTCCTAGACACGAAAAACTCCATTTGTGTTAGAAATAATTGATTTTTGGATATTAAATCTTGTTTGGCTATAAGTTGTGTTGAAAAGAATCACGTTTGAGATAAGTAGAATTGATTTTAGTAGAAGCAATAGTTTCTAGTTTTTTCATTGAGAATAATTTATTCTAAATGTGGGATTCATAAAATTCTACATATTTACATCTGAAAAGTGATTTTATTTTATCATCCAAACAAAATAAATTCTTCTAAATCCATTTTTAAAATATTATTATTAAATACAAATCAATTTTTTTAATCATAATTTTTTCAAAATCAATTCTACTAAATTCAATTCTATGAAAATCTAAAATAAGCTGACCCTAAACCATCAGCACTAGGTCGATAGATGTGACCTACTGAGTTCTTCATTTTTACTCCTTTGTATGATTTTTGATTCTGAAATCTTAATTAGGAGAAAAGTCAAACCCTAAATTTCATGCACATCTCCTCTTTCCCGATATCATTGAATTCGAGACACCATGCTAGGGCCTATCACGGAGACCTGGTTGCTTCAAGTAGATCCATCCAAAATATTAAGAACTTGAACTTCTTTTGATCAGATCGTGAACATGAACTCATACTGTCATGTGAATAATGAGCCTATCAATTTTATAACACTTGATAGGCATGTGGATGCTTACCTCATTTTCAAGACTCGCTTGTATGAAAAACCGCGTAGTGACTTGTAGATTAGTTTTTCTGTTGTTAGCCAATCCGCACGGCAAGAGGTCTTACACTCTTACTTGCTATAGAAAATCAAAGCAATAAGTCGAGATATGCAGAGATGTCACTAGTGGGTGATGATGCTATTAATATTCTGAATTGTCTATTCACACTCCTACACCTAATTATTAAATGATGATATTTTTTTAAAAACAATAGACAAACTATGATTAGCCAGTAAAAAATATGAATAGGCAATTTGGAATGTTAATAACATTAGAGCATCTCCAACACAGGTTCTTAGAGCGAAGAACAATTCTTACATAGAACCACCGTTGGAGAGGGAGGAGTTGGGTTCTTCTATAGGAACGGTTCCTTCTATAAGAACTCGGTACTTATGATTAAAAAAAATTTCCTTCCTTTAAAACCAACTAAAAAATGAGAGAAAAATAAGTTAAGAACCCAAGTTGAGTTCTACCATTGGAGTAAAAATCAACGAAGTTCTTAAATCATGTGTGACATTATAGGGCCTACTAAAAGAGACTTAAGAACCAAATTTGGGTTCTAGCATTGGAGATGCTCCTACTTATCAGTCTATCACTCATTTATGTGATTGTTACTTTTACTTATATTGTCACTTTTATTTAAATTTGAGTTTTCTCAGTTTCTCTTAAATTAAAAAAATAAAGACACAAAAGCAAGTTTTAATAGACTTCATGCGAAAACAAATTTGCTTTTATATAAAATATGAGAAGAAAAGAAAATGATCCTAATTCCTTTTATTTTATTAATTTTTTATTAATGAGGTTATCTTGAGTCATCAATCAAAATAAAAATAAAAAATTTAATAAAAAGTTAATAAAATAAGAGTGGCAATAGACATAAAATAGCAAGGATTTTTTTTTATCATGTACAATCTTACACAGGTTAAAGAACTTAAAAGAGTAAATTTATTCATAGAACTTGTTTATTTTATACTTTAAAAAATAAAATGTTGATATTTTTTTACTAAATAGTTACTGATTTTAGATTCATTAACCTATATACAAGATTATACGGGATAGAAAAACTCAAATAGAAATAACATACACTCTCGGTAATAAATACGCAAAGCCTACTACCTAATAAATGTCCTTTTGTGAAAACAATAACACCCTCCATCTTCTTTGTCGTGACTATAAGGTTTATTTTGTCTTATAAGTTTCGTACCAAAAAAAGATATGCTTGAATAATTCTGGGAACGTTGTTCCTTTGAACAGTTACAGATGAATATTTTAGATTAGTTGTTTCCTTTAAGATTCACCTACGCAGTCGCAGATTTGGTTTACTTGAATTTTAATTTATTTAAAAATAAAAAAACGAGGCCTAGATGGCTAGATAGAAAACAGGAAAAGCCACTGCCTATGACCGCATACGAAGATAATATATATTGGTAATACACGTACGAAGATATATATATATATATATATATATATATATATATGGGTTGGGTTAAGGTATACCACCCTTATTTTGCACCACCCACTATATCATTCATGTGGCAAATCCTGGGCCAATCAAATAGTTACATGAGTGCGTCAAACTTTCAAACTTAGCTTATGTATTTATACTGTAGTCCAACCATATAAATACAGTATATTGTAGAATAGTATATGCATTTGTTTTATTTGCAATTTTAGCCCATAATAATTTTTTTTTGTTTCTGCCCATAATTAATGTTTTTTGAAAATAAAAAATGATTATTCTGGAAAAATACTTTTCCACCACCCACGTTTCTCTCCGCCATACCCCTAACCCCACCTTTGCCACCACCAATTGCGAAACAAAAAATACTCAATCATAGTCATGTGGGATTGAAGGAGTTTCTTACGCCTCCTCATGTTATTAAAGTAAAGTTTTTTTCTATGCAAAGTTAAAAAAAAAAAAACTTGAGAAAAAAAACTACTGCAAAAAAAAAACTGGGAAAAAGTTCATAGTTCTTCTTCTCCACCGTGTGGTCTTGCTTCCCTCGTGAAGATGGTTCCCATAGGCTCTGGAACGTGGTTATTTTGTTTTGCTCTTACTCTACCATAAAAAACCTGATAAAAAAACCTTCTCCAAAGTTGCATCCCTAATATCTGAACCCAAAGCAAAACCCAATCCCTAATGTCCATTGTAACCTAACTATCATGTAACTTAGCATCCCAGACCCATTCATGACTGACTCAAGCAGAACCGTACCACTCACCGTTTAGGACGTGCAGCCAAGGCCGTAGCGGCGCCGCTCCTCCACGCACCGCACCAGACGCGTCAAGATCCGACCCATGCGTCCAATCCATCTGATTCTGGATGACGAGATCTGAGGATGGCGTTTGATCTGAGGCGGGCAGATCTGAGATGCGATGGGAACCTCGACGGACGGTGGCAGATCTGAGGTGCGCGGTGGAGCGACGGTGCGGGCTGGTCCTGGTGTGCGGCGTAGATGGAGGAAGACAGTGGTGGAAGAAGGAATTATCGTTTTCAGAGAATAAAATTTGATCTTTAGATTAATTTTTTAAACTGGGGGTTAACAAGCAAATATGAAAATACGTTTGTCCTTTTTGCAAATACAAATGTTACTTTGAAGATTTGACTAATTAAAAAGTTAAAGGTTCTAGCTGAAAAATTGATTGGTTGAGTTATTAACATGTAAGTAGTGCAGTGAGTGGTGTACCATAACTTGCAAAATATATATATATATATATATATATATATATATACTTTTTTATTCTGATCCAGTGGATTCCTTATTAACACTATTTTGAGCACAATTATTCCTTTGAGTCGAGTGAGGATATGAGACCATGTAGCAAGCATTCCCATTACAAACTTTTATTCTAATTTATATGGCCCCTCATCCGGCGTTGTCTATAAAACTCCACTACAAACTCGGAGGATCGTTCCTCTGTAGTGCATAGCCGTTGATATATTATTTTTTTATAATGGACGGATAAGATTTAACACCATTTAATACTGGCAACCGGGTGAAGCAATCTTTTGTTTTTTCTGGCCTCTGACCCACGTGGCCACGTGCCATGAGCCAATGTGATCGTTTACTTGGAACCAGAAAAGCGGGTAAAAATGTCTCCCTGAACCATCTTCTTCCTCTTTCACTTTCTCTCTCCTCAGTATCTCTTTCTCTTGAGATTATAATGCTATCATGAGCTAGAACCGTGGAAACTGTAGAAAACGCAATGGGTCCAACAAATGCTTGTAGATCATTCTTCACATGAACTATTTGAGAAATATCATTTAAAAAATATTACTCAAATGAAACTTTTCAAGCATTTTCACTTATCCTCAACCACCTCTGTTTCCGGCGTCTTTATTGGACCCATCCCTCACACTGCCAGCAACCTCAACAAGCTTCTGGTGGCGGCAGTTCGACGGTGGTGGTCCTGGTGGAGAGGAGGAGAAGAAGGAACGGTGACGACACGACACGTCAATGGTTCACGCCCGGAAAAATCTCTGCATATTTTCTATTTTCTCCCTTTGAAAAACCCAATTTAATTAAGCCTTCAACTACTCTTTGCATTTTTAATTAACCCAGCATCAATTTTTGGGTTTTCCTGAAGAATCATGCATTATTCTGCCATTTAAGACTATGGAAAACTTCATCTTTTTCTAATTTCCATTGATGAGAATCTCGTATCATGGGTTGCTCCTGCTTGTTGCATTTTATGGTTAACACTTACAGAGACTTTTCCACTTAACTCAGCAAGCTGTGATGATAGCATTGACACAACTCAAACTCTAAATCCAAAGTAAAATATATTGTATCAGCTACGAAATCAACAGAAAGTTCCAACGAAGAGGGGCGGTGGAGGTTAGAGGCTCAAAAAGGGTCAGGTTCAGATCAAAAATAATAATGTTTTTGTAAATTCTCTCTCTCTCTCTCTCTCTCTCTCTCAAGAGTAAAGATATAAAGTGGTCCCTCAAATTTTTCGAGTAGGCCAGTTTGGTCCCTAAAAAAAATAAAATGACAATTTGGTCCTCGAAATTTTAAAACGGGGGACAATCTGATCCTTACGGAGGGACCGAGTTGTCCCCCATTTTTAAAATTTGGGAGACCAAATTGTCACCCGTGGGGACCAAATTATCCCTTTTTTTTGGGATCAAATTGGGCTACTCGAAAAATTTGAGGGACCACTTCGAACCTTTACTCTTTTTTTAACAATATCCTTTTGCAATGGATATTATTACGGTTTTTTTTTTTTTTTAAATGGATATTGCAGTTTAGTAAGAAAAAGAGTAAAGACTCAAAGTGGTCCCTCAAATTTTTCAAGTATGACAGTTTGGTCCCTGAAAAAAATAAAGGACAATTTGGTCCCCCAAATTTCAAAACTGGGGACAATTTGGTCCTTACAAAGAGACCAGAACGTCCCCCGTTATGAAATTTGGGGAACCAAATTTTCTCCCGTTTTGAAATTTATGGAACCAAATTGTCCTTTATTTTTTTTAGGGACCAAACTGTCCTACTTGAAAAATTTAAGGGATCACTTTGGATCTTCACTCTAAGAAAAAAGAGAATTGATTATTTCGTTTTTATTTTCTTGATAAAATCTTTTGATAAATTTCAATATACAGTTGTCAAGTACTTGCGTAGCATATTTGTGATAATTGGCACATTCAAGGACAAATATTATTGATATTCAAAAGAGTATTTAGTAAATATACAATAATTCTTGATTAATAAAATAAATTTTAAATACAACTCTAATGAAAAATAATATTAAAGTAAATGACATTCTTATTTAGTCAAATAAATAAAGGTAATTTTTTTTTTAAAAAAAAAGGGTAAAATTAAGGATTAAAAATTAAGTTACTATTAAATAAAAAAAATGGTAACATAATTTTGGAGAAGATATCATAAAGTGTTTAATTTTTATATACTGTCAATGTGAAACATTTTTATACATATCCAATAATATATCAATAAATCAATATTTTTGTTATTTCTCTTTCTTAGTTATGAAAATAAAAGCACAGATGTCAAAACTTTGGTAGATGTCAGTGTAAAACTTTTACACTGACAGTACATACTACTTTAACCTATCATAAATTAAGCTCAAACTATATTTTAACATTAATTTATAATTTTTTTCGTAAAAAAAATTAATTTATAATTTTTTGGATTTAATTTGTACACAGTTGCAGTGTAGATTTTTTTATACTATCAACTAATTAGAAATTGACACACTATTACAAATTTTTTATTCTTATCCTAACCACCTTAAAAGTTATCAATTTAATAGTTTCTGATTGGTTGTCAGTATAATTTTTTTTAACACGGACCATATATAGAAATTAAACTCTAATTTTTTTTATCAACCAATGTTAAATTAGTTATAATGTCCAGATCAAAAAAAAAATAGTTATAATGTTACTGTTACTTTTAAATTATATATATAATATAATAAAAAATATATAATATAATAAAATAATATAATATGCACTGGCCCCCGCTACACTGACGACTGACGCAATGCTACAGTAGGCTACAAAGCTGCCAAGCTGGGGATGTCAACCGGGTAACTGGTGGCAGCAAGTCATGTGCATTGGAGGATGGAAACTCAACTCCAACTTTGGAGTATTATAGAATTGCCCCCCTCATCCACCTGTCTCCAAAGTCCAAATTAATCTGAACCAGCGGGACCATACATGGAAAACTACGCAGAGAATCCGTTGAACAAAGCATATATGCAAAAAGGAAATAACTACCATCTTTTGACCATCCCACCATATCTGTACTCTCTTCTCTTTCCATGACTAAAAGTCTCCCACTCTCTTTTTGTTGAATGACCTTATTTACTAACTTAGGGTTGCTCACACAAGCATGGTTATTTTGGTTCCACAAAGTAAAAAAAATGAGTTGTGATAATTCGTGATCCACTAAACAAGCGGTCACAAATGTTGATTCAAAGTAAGGATATCCACTCTTACACATAACAAAACGCAATTGCTGGTATCTACGAGCCAATTGCTTTTAAGTTTTTATGGCCATGCATGCTATAGAGATACAAAGAGTATTATCATATAGTAGCAATTAGCTTTAAAAAAAATACAGTAGCAATTAAAGAATAGGTATATGAGTGTACCCAAAAAAAAGTATAGGTATAAGCAAATACCAAAAGACAAGAGTATTGTTATACAATCATAATAATTGCTTTAAAATTGCACGTGAGATAATTTGTAATTGATCAAGAGTGTAAAAATCTTTATAATACTAATAATATATAAAATTAAGCTCAAAAAATAATATCACTTAATTATCTAAAAAAGTTTAGATATATCAAATAATTGTGCCAATAATCGGGCTTTTATATATAAAATATGTACAAGTATTATGTGATTGTAAGGGGGTTGTGCAGATAAAACGGTAAGAAAAGAAAATGGCCGGCCTAGCTAGTTTCACGTGAACCGGCGGCTATCACGGTGGTTTGGACTTCGAAGGAGCTCAAAAAGGAGTAGGGGCCATAGCATTCTGGGACAAGATTCCAAGCTTTTGGATAACAGTGTAAATTAAATTTCAGAGGGGTGTCACATTGTGGGTTTGAACTTAGAACTATACACTTGTGAATATGATGCCTTTTTCCACACCCTTTTAGTATAGAGTCAAAATCACATCATTTAGTTCTGCCTTTTAGATTAGGACTATGAACTTGTGTCTTATATTCTTATGGCTAAATATGAGGAGTGTTGTTGCAAAAAATAAAAATAGAAAAACAACACAAAATACATCGTCATCCTTTTTTTCCATCTCCTTCTTTTATACTCATTGTTTCACTTGTTTCCATCAATGGTTCCTAATAAACCTATGCAGTATCGATCTGTGTTTTAAAAGTTTATGTAACTAATTAGAGAGGTTTTCACTTTTCTCTTTGGTTGAAGAGAGAAAAAGAGAGGAAAGAAAAAAAAAATGGTGGGACCTACATTATTTTATTTTTCTCCTGTTTTGATAAGAAAGTGAAAAAAAAAATTAGTATACAAAAAAAATAGAAACTTTCCATTGAAAATTATAACTTTTTAAACTTTGAAAAAATTGAATTCACCACTTCCCAATACATAATTTCTATCTTTGTTTCTTTAACAAATGTTCTTACGACACTCGTTAGCATTTGCCATATAAAAATGAGCATGTAAAGGTATATCAACCATTGATTAGCTGAAAAGTGTTAAAATCTCAACCCACTATAGCTACCCAATAGTGAACTTATCCTTACTTTTTTCCCACACTTTACATTCAACTCACTTTAATTAGAGGAGTCTCACGTTAATTTATTTGTTAGATACAAATTGAACGTTAATTCTGGGGTCACGACTTATATTAATCAAGAAATAAGTAACCATCATTACTTTGACTCTCTTCTTATTTTATAATAAAGCCCTAAATAGCCGACAAATGTTACTAATCTTCCCACCACAATATACTTAAAAAATGTAAAAGTTTCTCAGTAAAGAGTGATCAATTTAAGTTGTAATTTACATGGCAAACTTTGACCAATCAAAGGACACTTACGCAGCCTTAAGGACCATAATTAATTAATTATCACCTTTGTTTTTCACCAATTAACTATAGCTAGCTGTTTTGTTCCCTTGTAACACGTATCATTACTCAATAATTTCCAACACATTAATCTAAACCTCTCTAGCATTATGTTCAGGATAACTGGTTAATTAATTATATTGATTGATGCACGGAAACAATTTGCTTTTATATATAGGGCGAAAAGGGCCATATATAATGAATTATTGGGATAGAAAAAAAATCTTTAGATAGCAGATCTAATTAATTGGTATATCTTGTCAGTATATAAAAAAAATTATAGTTCTTTTTACAAGGATTTTTTATATATTATTAATTAATAACAAATTATCACATCATTTAGGAGTGATCATGAGCCTAGGTAGACCCACGAAGCTGACCCAGATTTTGTGGGTTGGTTCAGGTGATTGAGTTAGGTTTGGTAAATAAAACACATAGAACCCATAGAGTATGAGTTGGATTTTGGGTTTCAAATTTCCAAACCAACTGAACCCAGCTCATACACTACACTAAACTTAAACTAGTTATTTTTTATGCTTTAATCTCTAATCAATGAGTATTGGGTTATTTTTCTTATGGTAACAACTTCACTTTGTCTCTTCTTCCCTAACCCCAAATCCCAAATCCCTAATTCCCAATCCCTTGTAATGTTTGTAGAATGTAGTTTGGTAAACTTTGATGACTTCAGTATAATGTTTTAACTTAGTTTGAGTTAGAGAACACGCTTATTTGTGATTTTCTACCCTTTTCCACTTTTTTTGTCCTGCCAGACTCGGGACCCGACCCAAAGGTGGAAATCCACGTGTTTCATGCCGGACCCGAGTACCCAACCCGTTAGTGGTCGGGTTGGGTCAGGTTTGATGAATTTTTTCTTACAAACCCAACCCAACCCATCCCACTCACCTTTGACTGGGTTGGGTGCTAAAACCCTTTGAACCTGACCCATGACCACCCCTATTAAAAATCACTCATATCATAATTTGTGATCGATTGATAGTGTAAATAAATTTACACTGATAGTGCATAACAATTAAACTCTTATATAATTAATTAATGAGACATATGATATCTAAGTATATAGGAATTGGATTAGACTCGTCTAAAGTGAGTAATTAATTATGTATTTATCCTTAGTTAGTATAAAATTAATATAAAATACATTAAGATCTCAACTTAATTAATAAGGGTCACTATTAATTTTTCCCTTTATACTCGAGCTCATTTTATTGAAGTTTTATCCTGCAATAAAATATTGAGAGAGGGTAATCAAGTTGCTGACTAGCTTGTCAACAGAAGCTTAATGACATATTTCAGTTTTGTAGAAATTGTCTCCCCTCCTGCAGAGCTTGCCATCCTTCTTCTCGATGATGTCTCACCGATGTCCATACCCCGGTTGGTTAATGTGTAATTTCGTGTGTTTTTTCTTTGGGCCTAGGCCCTTCTTGTAACCAAAAAAAATTGAGAATGACGTTGGTTCAAATTGTTATTATCAAATTAAATTGAATCAACTAAGTTAAATCTTTGATTGCGGTACTTTATTAGTAAGTACATCACTATAAACTATAATTAAGGCTTGTTGAATGCCCTCTCTTGGAAATAGGATTTCTTTCCATTCTCTTACCAAAAGATAATTGATACTCCATGTATTTAAAAAAAGACAAGACTTAATACATACACTGGTGATGTTTTCTAATGGTAATAGACTGTTATACATATCATATTGCCATTAAAAAACAACAACTATTATATCTATAGAATTGTAGGTCCTGAATTCAACAAATGGTAATAATAAAAGAATAAATATTTAGACACGAATTAAGTGTGTCATGGAAATACTATTCTTTCAACATATGCTGTCTAGACTCTAGAGCGTATAGTTTTTTTTTTTTGGTTTTCCAGAGTATCCTCTCACCTGATGGATGAGAGACTAATCTCCTGGGATACTGTGACCCGCCTAATCGGGCGACCCCTCCCAAGGATTTTTTTTTTCCATACATATGGATCCAGTGATCGAACCCAGGACCACATGCTCAAGGGACCCAAGCCGTCTTACCACTTGGACCAACACCACATTGATCTAGAGCATATAGATTAAGTGTGTTTAGATAAACGTTTGATAAAAATGATATATTTCGAATGGGATTGATTTTGTCTAGTTGATTTGGTTAGAATTGAGTTTGAAGGCAAGTTTGGTGTCAAACTTACTGTAAATTTTTCAACTCAATGCAAAAGTTATTTTTGAAGTGTCTGGTCAAAATCGATTATGAAAGCAAAATCAATTTTACCTGACATTAACTAAACACCTCATTTTTTTTTAAATTACGGTTTTTTTTATAAGCAACTAAAATTAAGTTTGATAGATGGCATAATCAATTCCGGAGGTTTCAAACATGAAACCAAACATACACTAAATAGAAGCAAAAGAACTACAGCAACCTTCTCCTTTCTCTCTATATATTAGCTCTGTTGCTACTCAGTAGTGTTCCTATCTTACAGACTTAGAGACGCTACCTCCACATATATACCCTCTTCTTTCATATATTCATTCCCCACTCATCTCACTTCAAATTAAGGCCTATTTAATTATAACTATGGCTCCCATGGGAAACAATGTTGTTGTGTCCAATATGAAACTGGAGAGGTTGCTTAGCATGAAAGGAGGCAAAGGAGAGGCCAGCTATGCCAACAATTCCCAAGCACAGGTACATTAATTTGCATCAATTTCTTTTGTCTTTCCTTTCTATTCATCACACACTTGAAATAACTAAACTTTTCATATATTCTGATATTCTCATACATATATGCACACACCACATATGCTGTTTTCAAAAACTATAATAAAATAGAGAAACTATATATATGCAGGCGATGCATGCCAAGTCTATGCTTCACCTTCTGAAAGAAACCCTAGACAAAGTTCAGCTTCATGATCCTGACATCCCATTTGTGGTTGTGGACTTGGGGTGTTCATGTGGCAGCAACACCATCAACTTGGTAGATGTGATCATCAACCACATCATCAAGCGCTATGAGGTTTTAGGGTGTGAGCCACCAGAGTTTTCTGTCTTCTTCTCTGACCTTCCAAGCAATGACTTCAACACACTCTTCCAGATGCTTCCTCCCCTTGCAAACTCTGGTGTTAGCATGGAAGAATGTCTTGCTGCCAACAACCACCGCTCCTACTTCGCCGCCGGAGTCCCCGGTTCTTTCTATCGGAGGCTTTTTCCGGCGAGGTCCATTGATGTTTTCCACTCAGCCTTTTCTTTGCATTGGTTATCTCAGGTGAAGATCGACCAAGTCTTGTTAATATCAATCTCTTTGTTTTTTTTATGATTATTATTTTTCTTGTAGGTATACACTTCATTTTTAATATCATCTCTTGATATACTTTTTTTTATATCTGTGAATCCATTGTTGGAAAACTAATTATCTGACCTATTTTATTCCTTTTTGGGAAAAGGAAAAAATCTAAATATGGAAATCTTTGTTATTATTCCTACATCTTTTATTAATTGATTTATTTTTCTTTATTTTTCTTTTCAATTTGAAGTGATTAAATTATTGCACAAAATTATAATAGATTACAAATCATGCTGACTTTTCTTCTTGCATCATTATTCGTTTGCCCCTGATCTTTATAAAACTTTCATATTAATTAGAATTCCATCTTTTTAAGTAATGCAATACATTTCTTCAAAACATTTGGTGAATCACGATTATACGTTAATTTGCTAAGCATTTTTTAATGAATTACTTAACTCTTCTTTTTATGAGTCCTAATATCATATTACCACTTTTTACTTTATATTACTTTAAACAATTGATCACTCCAATGATGCAACTCTTACAAGTTAACCCACATCTTTATTTTCATTTATTCTCTATTATTTTTCTATCTTTTTATTGGATTCTTATATAAGAATCATCTTCATCTATTTATAAAAGTATATATTTTTAATGTGGATGTTACGTCATCTTATTTCAATGATTCATCTACAGTAAGATCTTATTTTAATTAGAATTCCATCTTTAAGTAATGCCATACATTTCTTCAAAACTTTTGGTGAATCACGATTATATGTTAATTTGTTAAGCATCTTTTAATGAATTACTTAACTCTTCTTTTTATGAGTCCTAATATCATATTACCATTTTTTACTTTATATTATTTTAAACAATTGATCACTCCAATGATGCAACTCTTACAAGTTAACCCACATCTTTATTTTCATTTATTCTCTATTATTTTTCTATCTTTTTATTGGATTCTTATATAAGAATCATCTTCATCTACTTATAAAAGTATCTATTTTTATAGGTGGATGTTACGTCATCTTATTTCAATGATTCGTCAACAGCAAGATCTTATCTTAAGAACTAGGCAACCAACTCTAATAGCTGCTCTTACACACCTAATTAACCTTCCTATAAAAAATCCAAAAGATAATATAGCAAAACTGTTATTAATTACGGTCAAAAAGTCAATTCAGCAAATTCAGGGTCTATACTCTATAGTGTGTAAAAAAGAACCTTGTTTTATGGAAACAATGACGTGTTAATTTGGACAGTGACTTTCAGTGCATGAAAAGCAATCAAGCACACAACAGCTTCAACTTTCATGCATCTTGAATTCTAATAACATATGGGGCCCGGACCGGCCGGCATAGAGGATTTGGTTAACAAAAGAGACGGAAAATTTTTAGGTGCTTGTAGAGTGAAGAGTTCTTGCTATATATATCATTATGTATCATCTTGCATATGTTGGAAATAGTTGTCTTTTACTTTAATAATATGTGTTAAAATTAAACTATTATTATTAGAGTTACCATGTTTTCATTCCCGCAAATTTGAGTAATGATCAGTTTTAGTATTCTGTTTGGAAAACGGATCTTTTTAGTCCCTTATTTCTAAAATATATCAGTTTTAGTCCTTAAAAGTACGTTTTTTGTCCTGAAACGTACGTTTAGAATTATCCAAACGTGTGTTTTTTAGATCCTTTTAGGAACCAAAACTGATTTTTTTAGAATTTGAAAACTAAAATGTACGTTTTTCAAATGAGGGACTAAAACCGAACATCACCCAAATTTGAGGGGTTAAAAACATATTTAACCCATTATTATTATTATTATTATTATTGTTATTATTATTATTATTTAACTTTGGTTGGGATCTTATAGGTCCCAGAATCTGTGCTGGACAAGAGGTCAAGTGCATACAACAAAGGTAGAGTGTTTATTCATGGTGCTGGTGGGAGCACAGTGAATGCCTACAAGAAACAATTCCAAACAGACTTGGCAGGCTTCCTGAGTGCTAGATCAGTTGAGATGAAGAGAGAGGGGTCCATGTTCTTAGTTTGCTTGGGCAGAACTTCAGTGGACCCCTCAGACCAGGGTGGGGCTGGCCTTCTTTTTGGGACCCACTTTCAGGATGCTTGGGATGATCTTGTCCTGGAGGTAATTATCATAATCACATTTTTATGCATGCTTGATGCTTGTGTGTGAACTGTGAATAGTGGTCACTACAAACCATATTGCCTATATATTTGGTTTTAATCTATTTTTTATGCTCTTGTACCCTGATTCTGTTATTCATCCTAATTTGAGGAGATGTATTTCTTTTTTATTATGTGCGTGATGCATTGTTCATATTGGATTAGGTTTCTTTAAAGTAATAAAAAGTGTAAATTGAGGAAGTAAATACGTATCTACCATTGATTAGTTAAAATATACTAGTACATATTGAGATCTTAACTCACTTTAACTAATCAAGGATTGATATACCCATACTTTCTTACTTGATACTTTTTATCACTTTATAGAAGTTTTATCCATTCATATTTGTCATTGACACACAAAGGGAGTGCAAAACTGTAGATTAAAAAAAACAAAAACAAAAATGCTCGAGTGTTGTGGGCATCGCCAGAGCCTATCACAAAGTTTTCACTAGTCATGATTAAAACAAATTGATCTCAAGCGTTGATTTAAGCACCCCAAATTGAACTAACCATCACTTTATTGGTCATAATGTCGGTAGAAATAATAATTAATTGCCGGCTGGCAGTGTGGTCCGTAATATTGACCAACAAATATGTTTTGGATGTTTAGACTTTAGAACAAACACAGAAGCATATCATCATACCTTAAATCTCGACAAAATGGATATACATTCATTCATCTGATCAATTTTTCAGCTAATGTTCGTAACCTATGGGACCCAACAATGTTGAAAAGTATCAAAGGCATGTACTTATAGGAATTATCATCTACCATGTGACACCTCCAAATTCAAATTCCGTAATCAATAAATACTCCCTCCGATCCACAATATAAGAAACAAATGAGTTTTTTTTTTGTCCAAAATATAAGAAACATGCATCAATTTTCACACATATTAAATGCTAATTTCCAACATTACCCTTATTAATTACTATCATTAATTATAGTCCATCAGAATATTAATTAAAATTAGAAGGGGTTTATGGAAATGTATATAAGTATTAATTATAATAGAGTATTAATTATAATTGACTAATTACAATACATTTCCTTGGTCCGTGTGTTTTAGGGTTTTGTTTCTTATATTGTGGACCGGAGGGAGTACAACATATAACAACACCTAAAAAATGGGATGTCTTGAGCATTTAGAACAATTTCAGCTTTCAAGTTCTACCTCTCATTCACAATATAAAAAATAATATAAAAAATAAATGGGTCCTTTTTTTTTATCCAAAATATAAGAAACATTCATCAATTTTCACATATATTAAATACTAATTTTCAATATTGCCCTTATTAATTATTGTAATTAATTATAGGACATCAGAATATTAAATAAAATTAAAAATTATAAGGGGTGTTTTTGGAAATTTATATGAGTATAAATTACAGTTAACTCATTCCAATACATTTCTTTGATCTGTGTGTTTTAGGATTTTGTTTCTTATATTGTGGACCGGAGGTAGTATAAACATCTGTCATAGCATATCTCCGTGCTAGCTTAAAACTCAAAGGTTCACCAGGGGAGGGAAAAAAAAATGCTTAAAACTCAAAGATACAAGCATGGCTTTAAATTATACTTTGACTACATAGCTATATCTTTCTTTTTTCACATATTATTACAAGAATGGTAGATTTTACTTTCCTTTTCTTGTAAATGTTTTTATTTTACTCTTGTGAGAATGTTTTGTTTTGTTTTTCCATTAATGTTATCTTTACATTATTAGAAGCAAAAGCCTTAACTAATTTAGTTTGCAGGCCCATCAAGTAGTATGAGCAGCAGTCTGTTTTTCAACTTGGGTTTAGAAAATGATAAACTGTCTCCTTCAAGCTTTTTCAACTAATCAAAGCACATATTATCCTTTTATGCATTGATGTGTACATGGTATATAAAGTAAATCAAATTCTTAATCACAGGGATTAATTAGCAGTGAAAAACGGGACAGTTTTAACATTCCAGTTTATGCACCTAGCCTGCAAGACTTCAATGGAAGTGGTTGAAGCTGATGGTTCATTTGCTATAAACAAGCTTGAAGTATTCAAAGGAGGAAGCCCTCTTGTGGTGCACCAGCCAGATGATGCAACTGAAGTAGGCAGGGCACTAGCCACCAGCTGCAGGAGTGTGTCTGGAGTCCTTGTTGATGCCCACATTGGTGACAAGCTCAGTGAGGAATTGTTTCTTAGAGTGGAGCATCGAGCAGCAAGCCATGCTAAAGAGCTAATAGAGCAACTGCAGTTCTTTCACATAGTTGCATCCCTTTCTTTTGCTCAATGAAATGGCCTTTTTTTTCAAAACATAGAGTCAAAACACACAAGAAAAAGATAAAAGAGATGTTGCTCACCACATCCAACCTCTTGTTTTCTCCTTCTTTTGTGTCATGTGCTTTCTGACTTGTGTCCCCTTGTGTTTGAACTAATTTTTCTTTATTCATAGAATATCAGTGTCCATATTTTGTTAAAGTTGTATGAATGGAAAATTATGCCTAATGTACCACACAAGCTGGTTTGTTGGATTTGCCCTTTGATTTAGTCACATTTCCCTTTCTTTCTTGTCTTCATCAATCTAACACCATTTTTGAATATTTCACTAGCCAATCTAATAGGTAGATAAATAATGATTAGTTATGATCCGTTATAATTGAAGTGTTCAAAGATGGCTTCTTTTCAAGTGCTTTGACGTATTCCTTGTCCTCATATCTAATGGTAGCTGGCTATTGCCATTATATTGTGCCATGTTAACCAAGTTTTGCTTAATATACTGCTATGCAATGATCAAGAACAAAACCTGATATATGTATCTAACAGGTAGGAAATACAGAAAGCCTTACCAAAAGAAAAGAAGAATACAGAGGAGGAACAGGAATCCTCTTAAAACAAAAAAAAACAGCAGGAAAGAAAGAACAAAATAGGAAAATATACATCATCTGATGAAAAGTGCATTCTAGTCGAGCTAAGCATCTGATATTGAAACCCCCTAAAAAAGAATCCTACATGGATTCAAGAAAAGACTGTCATGTCCTATAGAAGAGACACAGGTTAAAGATCTATGGAAATCCACCACAGAACTTCCCAAAAAAGGGGCACCACTCCAGTCTCCAAAGCACCTTATGCTCCTTTCTTAACCGCAAAAGCAGATAGAGGTTAAATGCTCAAACATCAACATATATATTAATCCACTAGCTTAGAACCTTACACAATCAAACTGAAGGTGAACCTTAATTTGGATGCTGAGAAAGATTTGACGTTTTAATCCATTATTCTTGCACTCCAAAACTCATGTACACATGTTCAAAACGCTTGTAGTGACGGACACCATTCTACTAAATTCACAATTCATATTGACTCAGAAAAAAGAAACTAATGTAGTAATGTACTAATACTCACTCTTCAACATCCCCCTCTGATCGATGGAAAATGATAATATCCGACCCTTTTGGCAGTCTAAAGCTCACCCTTTTCTTTACCTGACTTCTTTGGTTTCTAGTCAATGAATTAAACTCCATTTCTTTCACATCAACCTTTTCTATCTCTGAAGAGATACCGTAGTCCCCAGACACAGGTGTATAATCTTCACTTCTCAGGAGTTGCTCCAAAGATAAACTATATTCCCCAGCTACTGAGGGATAATCACTGTCAGAGTCATGCTTAAAACCATAATGTTCACCATTGCAGTTACCATTATTTTCTATAATTGGTGATCTTAGAAGCCAGTCCTCTAGTGTGAGCTCCTTCCCCATTTTCAGTTGCTTCTGTTGCTGCTGTCTCTCTTTTTTCTGTTTTTGCTTCCTCTTCTTTCTCCTTAAGCATGTTGGCTTCATATTTTCAACTATCCATGCTCTTAAACAAACATTTTCATGACAAGAGTCCTCCTTAGGTAATCTTTTACGACTAGAATAAGGGTCAGAAAAACGGAATGGTAAGAAGTTCATTCCCATTTCGTTTACGGTGAGAATCGGGTGGTATGAAGTATGAACCTATGCTAAGAGTATATAGGACGTCTAAGACGTATTCTCCAAGAGGTAAGCATATTAGTATTACATTCCATGCCTTTGTTAACATCAACATGCAACTAAGGAACATAATTGCCTGAATAACGTTATTTTCTGTTTTACAGATAAGGCTGCATTGTGAATATAATATCACGGCCACAACTAGGAATCTGAATCACATAGCCATTTAATCACATGTAGGGTATTGTGGTAGTTCATTGTTTATATTATATATGAGTCATTGTATCATGTCTTGTATCAAAGATGGAAACAAAATTCTTAGCTTAATTCTTCACCTATTTTTCAGGATTCGTTCTAGGCTTTTGCGAATTTAGTTTGGCGGTGAACACAAGGTTTCCTTAGCAAACAGATTAACACATTGTTGAGTTGAAGGAGTAAATTTAACGTTGTTGTTCATAACCATTTGCCTTGGTTGCATCTACCAATCGCTCCCGTAAACGGAATCAAGTATCAACAGTAGAGATTGGCACATGAAGACAAAATTGAAACAAGACAAACAGTATATTATATCAGAAAAGCCTAAGGCCTAAGATTCACGAGGAAACTTCACTCACAGACAATGTTGAGCCTTCCCAATACGATGGCATTGTGCCCCGCTGTTTTACTCTATCATCATCCCAATGAGCAGAGTAAGTTACCCGTTTGCTACGTTATCTCAGAAGTAGACCGAGAAAGTACCTTTTTAACTAAAATTCACTTAAAATCATGCATTGGCGAACAACATGGATTTACTGCTAACCGAAATCAATTTAACTAAAAATCAGATGGTTTGTACAGGTAACAGATTCAGCTTAACGGGTGTGCCCCACTGAAATTTTTTCCCCAAATAAACATTCAATCAACTACACTGCATGTATACGGGAATACAAAATAAAAAACCACATAAAATAAAGATGACTCTTCGTGGTTCATTTGGAAATCGGCCATGGATTTCCAGCCCAATAGAAAGCTCTTTCCCTTCTTCCTTTCTTTTCATGGACTGAACAATTTGTGGGCAGTTCAGTGGGCGAAAATCTTGGGATGAAAGGCCAGAATCCATTAGTGCAATAATTCCTAAGAATTAATTACGTTCTCGCACATATATTTCATGTAACTAAGGCTTCGAGCACCTAGGGCAGGAGCTGTCTCTCAATAGTGCAACAATTAGAATACTATTCCATTACAAAATCATCTAATCTAATCTAATCACAATCTCCCTAGTTCTGTTCCCTGTGCTTGTGCGACCTCTGTAAGTTTTAGCCTATCTTTTTCTTCGGATATTTATCAGTAAAAGGAAAAGGAAAAGTGAAGCACAAAAGGTTTAGAAGCAAGAGACTAATGCCAAGAGTGTGAATGAAGAAGACAGAAAAAAAAAGTTTTAGAACAGAAGCAGCATATTTGTCCCATAAAGGGATGAACTTCACCAAGACAAAGGCTTTTATTTCAGAAGGCCAAAAAAGATGCGCAATAAAAGATCCGCATGCAAGGTAACTACGCTTCTTTTGGACCATAAAAAGTGGAGACTATACTTCCCTATGCGAGCTGCTGCAGCTTTCTTCTGCATGATCCAGAAACATTCGTTTCTAAGTAAGACCCCCCAACGGAAATGTCTAAGGGTGAACAAGTTAAGGAGAAGCAGTAGCTGATCCTTAATTTAACAGGGTCGATTCAGGTTTAAGTATGGAACCATTCCAAGGGCCTTTTCATTCAAATGACTCGATCAGATGTTTAACATTCGAGGCTTCATAGATATCAAGAGGTTCCCAAGGAGAAGATAGTGTTTGGTTTAGTCTTTCCAGATCTAAACATGAAACCACTTTCAATGTCCTACCCAAGATGCAACAGGATTGGTCACATCAGAATCATATTCTCCAATACAGGGTGTCAGATCATGAACTGAATCATACTCTCTCCAATTATTGGATCTTCATATGACCCGAGCACCCTACCTAAATCCAGAATCCTTGCTTAAAAACAAGAAATGAGTACATTTTGGTTAAACTTACCAAACTATTCCACTTTGATCCTCGTATAACTATTCCCGTCATAATAATGCGGCTATGCAACTGTGAAAAATGTGACTATCCTTCACAAAAATGTAGTAATAGACCGAAAAGGAATAGGTTTGGTTTATAGCAAAACCATCTTGTATTAATCCTTGAAATGGAACTTTCTGAAGCAAGAATTTGGTGATGCACTACGGAATTTTTCTGCTGAGAATCAAATTCTCAAGAGCAATAAATGAATGTACGTGAGCACAATTCGACTTCAGAGACCCAAAAAAAAGAGAAAGAACATATACATTTTCCGGGCAGACACAACTGAAATTCATTATTCATCAAGCAGACATATTCCTACTTATATCTTACACATATTCCTTGACAAACAAACGCAACTCAATTACATCCAGATAAATGAGATTGAGCACAATCAAGGTAGGCAATTTTCATAGCTTCCATTCAAGTCATGTTCACTGAATTTCTTCACACCATAATGCATGATGAATATAGTTATTTACAAAAAAGAGACATGTAAAAGCCATGGAAACCCACACTAGGTTTATCTCAAAATCTTACTGACCAGCTGATGGATTTGTCAGCAACTCAAGTGATTTCCTTAAGTGGTCAACTGCAACTGACACATCATCAAATGCCAGTGCCCCAACGGCAAATCTTGCAGCCTTGTGTGCCTCAGCTATTTTTTCAGGTGTTGGCTGGTAGTTACTGTCATACTGATATGACTGACTAGTTGATTTAGGTTCCAAGACAGTTGCATTTTTGCTGCTGGAACTGTGTTGGACACTTGATGAATGGTTTGTAGTTAGAGGAGCTGACTGGGAAGAATATGAGGCATCAGATCCTTGATAATAATTATAGTTTGGTGGGATTGATGGTAGACTGCTTTCTGTAAAACTTGGATACGACTGAAAATGAGGATAAGAGGTAGTTTCATGAGAAGGGTAGTTGGGACCTAAATTCTGTGACTGATCTGGTGAGTACTGCTGATGGATGTAGGGCTCAGGATAAGAAGTTTCTGATCTGGCAGGTGGAGGAGGACGGTAATCTTGGGAAGGTGGAGGAGAATGATAATCCTGGGAAGGGGGAGGGGGATGGTAATCTTGGGAAGGGGGAGGGGGATGGTAATCTTGGGATGGATAATCTGAAGATGCATAAGGGTGCGATGATGGAGAAACATTGGAAGAATGCTTACTATTATTTACTCTGTCATGAAACTGCATAGATGGTGGAATGTTTGTAGAATGCTGGTCGTTAACAGTATCATGAAATTCAGGTCCAGGATGAGTGCTTGGAAGATTCTGGTAGTTGACAGGGTTATGATAATTATCTGAAGGATCGGATTCTGGTCCAGGACTGGTAACAGTAGTTTCGTTAGTCCCAAGATCCTGCAAGAATAAATAGCAGCTGAAATTTATTTGTTTATATTTAGTTAATCTATTTCTAAATTTTAGTTACTGATCAAACACAGATTACTCCAGGTTGAGTTTTGAATCATACATATCTATTACTGGGAGAACTGGAAGGAATTGACAGATCCTCGTCACCGGCAGGTGGGCCAGCTATGGGCTTCCTTCCTTCTTTCAAAGCCTTTCTTATATCTGCTGCTTTCCAGACTGCATATTTCTGTTTCTGCTCCAGCTGCAAAAGAATCTCGTAAAAGCATTAAACCAACAATTACAAGAAGTTATATTTTCGATGCAAATTGTTGTGAAATAAGAAAGGCTTGTGAGAAGAATCATGCAAATGCCAAGAGATAGACATGCATAAAAGGAAGGTTTAATGCATAAACTAGATACATACATCAGGCTGAAGCGCTCCGAATTGATTAATAATCTCGAAAAAGATGCTAGCAGCATAAAATGTTTTTGCTGTACTCCTGCAAAAAGTCAAAGAATATATGTTACAGAGAGCAATGAGTATATTGTTCATAAGAAAGGAAAAAGATGAAACAAAAATTCCTCCTAATCCTCCACCAAATCGAGATTGGAGGAATTGAAATTGACGGAACAGAAACAAGTAAGCAACAGATAAATAATAAGGCTGAGAAAATGATGGTTATATGCATATATTATGAAGAAAGTTGAATTATCAACATACAAATCTGCTCTTCCGGCACGATCTTGCTTGTCTGCTTTTCCAAAAACATTCAAAGCAAATCCCTCGAGATATAAATTATCTTCAGGCCCTAACTGGATTGACTTCTTATCCTGTACGGATAACAAGAGAGTTGAGGATTGATTCTGAGCAATATAAGCAATTATATCAACCATGTACATAGAAATTGCATAAATATAACCAATCAAATATGTAAAGCGTATAAATGATTGTGATTAGGAGTGAATGAAAAGGACGAAGAGTAAAGGACCTTTTCAAGCTGCTTCATGAGTGAAACGAGAAGCGCATTAGTGGTTTTGGTGCGCTCACTCTGTGGAATCTTCACCCCTCGCTCCATCGCATATAATCGACCTAATTTCAGAGATAAGTCAAATGAATGAACAGAGAGGGGGAATTTCAGAGAATCATAACTAACTCGAAAATTGGAGAGAGAAATTTACAGTAGTAAGCGACGAGAGGTTCGTGCTTTTGCAACTCATCGGCACGTTGAAGGTACGGTAAGAGCAGCTTCGCGGGCTCGTTCTCGTTCGCCATCTCCCAACTCACTACTCAACCTTGATTCCGGGCAAAGATACACCAACACCACAACTTTCTATTGCAAAATCTCACACGACGCCGTTTTGTGCCGCAATTGGAATTGTTTTTTTACGGAAATCGCAATTGGATCTTAGGTTCGGAGCCCGTTTATTATTATTTATTTTGTTAAAAAAATTATTTTTTTAATCATAAAATATTTTTTTATGTTTTTAGTGTGTTTGTTTTTGCTTCTGAAAATAATTAGAAGCAGAAAAAAATCATTTTTGAGGTTAAAATGAAAAGTAACTTTGAGTTGCTTCTGGAAAAAAAATCAGTTTTTATAACTAACTACTTTAAAAAAAATTTGATTTTTATGATTGTAAACAAACACAAATCTGCATCTACTATTTTGAAAAATCTCTAAAAATAATCACTAAATTATTTTGTAACAAAATCAATTATTTTTTAATCTTAAAAATAAGGCTCTTTAAATATATAAATCAATCTACGTAAGTGGCCCCTATAAAAAATTTTAAAAAATTCTTTTCAATTTCCCTAATATACCACGTCACTTCACAAAGGGATACCCAGGTAAACAATTTCTGATAAGTATTGGATGATAGATTAATGATAAATCTACCTCTTTTGATTTCTTAACCACTATCACTCGTTAACATTCTCTTTAAGAAAATGCTAATTAATGTTTTTAAGACATTGATTATGAAATTAAATATAGAAACTTTATATTAAAAAAATATTGTATTTAGTATATTAAAGGTTTAAAAGTTATGATTTCTAATAAAAAAAATCTATTTTTTAATTTATTAATCAGTATCTTTAAAATGCTGGTTATTAAGGCCCATATAATTATTCTACTGAATAAACATAGTAATTAGGAAACAAACTGAAAACATGTAAAGCTGCCAAGTGTCAATTAGTAGAATTGTTGGAAGAGTAACAATATTTCTATATTTTTATAATCATTGATTCATCTATGCTTTGTTTGCAAATCAAAGTCTTTTAATTATTGATTATAAAATAAATATAAAAAAGGGTGTGAGAGAAAAGATTAGAAGTACCATTTTTCTTGCAGAGGAAGTAATAGGCAACAATGAAAGTGAAGGATGGAAAGGTATATCTTCATATTCGCAAGTCTCTTTGTAATGAGCCCAACAGGTTCTTACACGTTATTTGACCATTCTTGTTGTGATGGCCAGTAACTTAAATATGTATTAAATTATAATACCAGTGAATAAAGCTCCTTTAAAATAAAATTAAAAAAAAAAAAAAAAAACTTCTTTAATAGATGTCTTTAAAATAAACAATTAAAATTAAACCATATTTATCATTAAATTTTAATAAATTAAATATTACAATACAGTTTAAATTACATAAATTCACCCACCCCACTTACCCAGTTTAGATTACCCTCACAAGGAAATAATGGAGATTTGGGATTCGCATTGGGCCACATAAAGGACGAAATGTAAAGTAAACCAATGATTAGGAGGAGCCAGTAACTGGATTTGGAAAGGGAAGACGACTACCACTGTTACTTTTCACTTTTCACTTTCATCATATTAAAGGGTTTAATGGCTAAAACCCAACATGTATTGAGAAAAACCTCCAAATGGCATATATAACGTACACAGCTTAGAACAGTTCCTTTCCCATTACTTGTCACTCACAGATTTATATTCCTAAAGCAGTAAGTAGTAATATCAATATCACAATGCTACAAAGATGACATTATGGTGCTGAAAATAAAGATCTTGCCATTAGGGTGATCCCGGGATGGATTCAGCTTCGGTACCAGAAACATGAGAAGCAGCATCTTCTTTCGATATGGCCACATAATTCACGGGAGCAACTGGTCTAGTATTATCCCTTTTTCCTTCTTTCATTGTGGACCTGCTTCCATTTTGGTGAGCATTGAGCGATAGCCGTCGGTTAGGGGTACCGTTGGCTCCTCCATTAGCACGAGGGCCTGCTACTTTCTTGGCACTAACTGACCTAGCAGGACTGGGTCTTGAACCAAAAATGGTTTCCTGTTCTGTGTTCTGTAGCTCATGATACTTCTTCTGGTCCTACAGAATGCAAAGTCCACTGGTTATGACCTCTCACTATAAGTACATGTAACTAATATAATAGTGAACAACAACAAGCCAAGCTGATAGTTTTATTAATGTTCGTGGTCTTATTAATTAGCATATGCTCAAATTAATCTGAAAATCAGTCATCATAATCATCTCATCAGTGGAACTCACCCTCATCCTTCGCTTTTCCTCTTCCCTTTCATGCCTGAGCATGGCATATTCATCTAACATGGCAAGGAGAGGAACACCATCATATGTGAATGACATGCCATGATCTTCTTCCCATGCACGAGTTTTAGCAACCAATGTATCAACCAAAGCTGCATTTTCACCAAAAGAAACAAAACTAATCATTCCAATAATGTGGCACCCGTTAGTTTAACAGGTGATGAAATTAACAATAACAATATCTGATGGTGGTTGTAGTCTCATCATTCAATAAATACCTGGAATTTTGTTGACCAGTATACGAGCTTTCTCTGCACGCTTGAGGTTTAAGTGTGCACCTCTGCTTGCATTATACCTGTTTTCATCCTGTTTTACAAAGTTGTCAGGGTAAAACAATAATCCAAATGAGGAAGATTATGTAACCATATATGATCATAACTTGCAGCAAAGCTAAATCCCAAATTTATGTACTTTTCTAAATGGAAACGGGGCAAGATACATCAATTATCTTATCAAATGGCAAATTACTTAAACAGAAAACTTGATTTCAGGTTAAAGGATTACAACTTTTGTTAACATGATTGCAAATATACTGATCCGAATAGTACTACTCACCCTCTCCCACCAAAGCTATGCACACCCAACCACACAGAGATTATACATACCCGATTATAGTCTTCAAGCCAACTCTCTTCTTCACATGCTGACATCCATTTCTCAACCTTGTCCAATATATCTTTTCGGCTTAAAGCTTCTTCTTTTGCTTTTGCTATCTGGTTGTCCATGTCAGCCAGTAATTCGGTTGGTTCAATGTTTCCAGAATCGATCAGTGCCATAATCTTCTCTCGGGCAGCTTCTGGATCTATTTCTCTATGAGCATGAGAAAATATCTCTTCAAGTTCTGCTTGCTTCTTGAAAGCAATTTCCTTCATCCTGCTGGCTTTCAGCAGATCAAGTCTCTCAACTTCCACTTCAGCCTTCATAACAAATAACAAGAAAATAATCAGTTATCATTATTTTGTGGAGCGCAAATCTGTAAACTTCAGAAGGTCTTTAATACCTGCTCAATTATATCCATAGCAAGGGCCCCAGGAAGAGTTACTTCATCTACAGAAGCTGACATATTACAGGTAACATGGTCAAATAGTTTCCTTTCCTCTGGATGGGTATCCATTAGATTCCACAGATCAATTAACTGAGACGCTAATTCTTGGAGCTGCAAGGGATATACAAGTCAAAGTGAATGCACCATGTTATATCACTTCTGGTGTGCCAAAGTCAGAATTGATGGTCATTCCTTGAAAACATACACGAATATTTTGCAAGACAAAAACCACTGTTTGCCAGAGTTACTAACCTTTGAAAGTATATACAGTTAACAGCCATTGTATAGAAAAAAATTAAGGAAATAAAACATACAGCATTTTAAAGCATTACCTTATGCAGCCTCTGCTTTTTGTCTTCTTTCAGTGTTAACACTGTCTTAGCCAGCCTGGCTAGGGTGTCATTGCTTATGCTTTTGGATTGAACGCCAGTAGAATCATTTAGACTTGGATGAACCTCAGTTACAGTACTGAAGAAGTCCATACCAAGGACAGCACATAGATCATGAACCGTACTCACAAATTCAAGAACCTTGTGCAACCTCTCGCTCTGCAGAACGAAGCAATGCAACAAAACTCTCAGTGTACTGTTTAGCGAATGAAATCAAATGTATTTTTCAAATGTGTGACCAGCTGATACATAATTGGACAGCATAACAGGATTACCTTTTCCTTTTGAAGTTCATGGAGCTCGGATTGATATTCATCTAACTTCTTCAAGGACAGGTCAGCCTCATCAACCGCGGGTGGAACATCACCAAGGTTCAAGTTCCCGGCTATCTCTCCACATATTTTTTGGATATGTGACTGTACATCTGAGAACTCCTTTATTCTTTCTTCCTTTTGTTGCCATAACTGCTCAAGTATTGGTGCTATAGCTGCAAGCTGTTCCTTGATAGTTCCCGAAGCGTTTTCAGGCTGTGAAAGAATAAAAAAAGATGCATAGGAGATTAGTTTGTACTTTCGTATTTAATTGAATCACTTAGTTATATTTTCAGTTACTGTGTGTTTCCAATATAAGGACATAGTTAAGCAGTTACTAACAATTCCAGCAAAGCTCTTTTCTCCAAGAGCTGATAGAAGACTAGAAAGCTCAAGCTTGGCATCATACAAGGCTTGAAGTAGCTGTGCCCTTGACTTTGCAGCCTGCTCAACCTTTCTCTTGTAAACATCCAAACACTCCTGCTCTAACTGAAGAAGCATCTGGTCTCGATGCTCATCACTCTCACCAACCTCATTCCATATTTCCTACAGCAAACAAAGATAACCTTAAACTATTCTGTAAACCATGCACATCTTCAGTAACACAGATGAAAAGCTGAATGAAATTACCTGCAGCTTTTTTAACAAGGAACCGCATGTGTTTTCTCCAAGAAGAGGATTTTGAGCTTCTGTCACTGCCATTGAATTTCCAGCTCAACCGAGCCTGCACCCCCAAAAAAATTGAAATTGTTTTCTGCTTCCACCAAATGAAGAGCAAGAAAGAAGCAGATATATGAAAATTCATCTTTATAATATTAGGCATGAATTTAATATGACATACGTATAAATATTAAATCACACCAAAAGGAAAAACTAATATATATATATATATAAAAAAAAAGGAGGATTGGCACATGTTATTCTGGGGATGAAAATCTACTCAAATTGAAGAATCTAGAATATGGAAACTATAAAACACTTTCTAGAGAGGGAATTCACAAAATCAGAGCGAAAGTAAACTCGAAATCCATCGTGGGTAACTATTGAATTACGGTGCCTCAAATTACTCATACCAGTAAATGCACTGATGAGTTCAAATAAGGGATCTTGGAAATCAAATAAAGGATTATTGAAAAAATACAACAAAAATTTCATAATTTTTGTTTTTTAATTGAATTCTATAAATAGTAGCGTGCGCAAAGCAAAACTCCAAACAAATCAGAGTTCATTCAGACTACAAGCATACACAACTACACTAATTGAAGTCACTGCGCAAAGGATCACAACAAGATGAAATCACTTCACCAAATGAACAAAACAAATGGCACACCCATTTCTAAAGCTGCAAAATTTGATCCCATTTTGAGTCGTTCCCTTTGGGGAAAAAATGCTTCAGATGCATTATGAAGAGACAAGGAAAGTAGTAGAACCCTCACACTAGATTAACCCATTCACAAGATTGTAACCCAGAAAAGAAAAGAAGAAGAAGAAGAAATGGTCAGCATTCAGCGACAGAGAAGCTGTTAATGGAGAAGGAAGCAGCGAGTAGTGGTGTTGGCAGCTTACATTCAGAAGGGGAGGTAGAAGTAGATCTCAGAGTTTGCGGAGAAATGAAGAGAAGAAGAAGAAGCGATTATTACCCTTGAAGGTTAGGGTTCTTGTTCTTTGGAGTAATCTTGTTATGACTATGCTATGTGCTTTGTTTACTTTCAGATCTGAAACTGCGGTCTGCGAGTGTGAGTGAGTGTAATTGTGTTAGTATAACAATAACAATAACATTAATAGAAAGAAGCTACAGAGTCACAGAGTGCAAGCAGTGTGGAGTGTGGACTGTGGATGCGAATCAAAGGAAAATGGATGGACTGTGGGACCCCCAATCACTCTCCCTCTTACTCAATTCCTTTATTGTCCCTTCTCTTCACTTCTATTTACGGATATGGCACTGTGCTGCCACCCACTGCGTGTCGCTCTGCATGCCTACTTACTCTTCCCTTTAATCATTTCCCCAGCAATAAAATATAATGACGTTCTCTATGACCGGACAATGGTCGAGTTCGGGTTCAAATGGGCCAACCCAAACTAAATCAAAGAAGATATTTATTGACCCATTTTCGTCCATTAGGTGAACGGTTTGAATGGGTGGCAGGTGGGTTGGGCGGGTGAAGAAGAAAAACATTCCAGATAAGAAAATTCTAATGCTCAAGATGAAAAGGAGAAATTTAAGAGAATCAATCCCATAAACAAACCCAAATCTTCAAAAGCATTAATCTTTAAACAAAAATCCAAAACAAATCTAACATTAGACAAATATTGATAATCAAATCATTAAACTTACAACAAGATCCTAAAATGATGGGTTTTTTCGGGTAGGGTTTTCATTTTGTAGAACAAAAAATGGGTTTTTTCATTGAAAGGGTAGGAGGAGGAACGTTCAATGGTGGCAATGGCAAAGTCAGCTTGTTCTTCTTCTTCAAAAAGTATCAGACTTTCAACAAAAACATCTCTTCTTCTTTGTTGAAGTATAGTCAGCTTCTTCGATCTCAAGTTTGGTGCAGATATGAGAGGGCGACGAAGTGGCAGCTTCTTCATTGCTCCAGTGCCCTTCTCTGCCACATAGACGCGCGGCGTGGTGGCTAAGACGAAGACGGCGACGAGGTGGCAGCTCTGAGCGAAGACGCACGGCGAGGTGGCAGCTTTGAGCAAAAGCGCGCGGTGCTGTTCCGGATAAGATGAATAGAGGGGGCGACGAGGAAAGGGGGCTTTGAGGGCGGCGACCGGTGAGACGCGACGACAAATGGATGGGATGAGTGAGCCAGGGATATGATGAAAAATATTGAGATCTGAACAGATGAAATGAGAAGATGAAGTAAGCATGTTGAGTAATTCGGTACCAAGTAAGTCAGTAATAATAGGTTCGAGTAGGTCGGTAGAAAGTAAATTTTTTTGAGGCCACCCGCACCCGCCCGAACCAAGTTATATGAAACTGAACTCTCCACCTGATGGCCCATTCACTCAAATCGACCCACCCGTCCTGTATTTTTTTTGTCGACTTTTTTGGTTTTGGGTCAACCCTCGGGTTTATGTCCAGCCCTGACGTCCTCAAATTATAGTAAAATTTTTTGCATGAGAATCCTAAGGGTATGATTAAGAAATTAATTAAAAAAAAATCTTATTAGAAAGTGATGCATTTAATATATTGAGAATTTTTATTTCTTATTTTTCAATAAAATCTTGTTTTTATTAGTAAGACTCTAAAATGGACCCTAGCCCTTCTAAAACATTAGGCTTTGTTTGGTTTGTCGTTCGAGCCCCTCAACGTACGTTAGCATCCTCTGTTACAATTTTCATTTTGTTTGAACACTTGTTCGAGTCCATCAGCGAGCGCAATTATGGCTTCAAACCTCAGTTCAAATGAAAGCAACATGACTGATGCTTTTACTTCTTTAGTTTGTCGTTGGAGAATTTTTGCTAAATCCTGAATGCCAACAATCCTCCTACTTCCTATTTTATCCTCTGTCGTTTTTGCTTTGCTGCAAATCAACAAAAACAACAAGATTGGGAGGAGGGCGTGGATCTGGATTTTGGGAGGACACATATCTTAACAACAAAGAGAATGCTTGGGGATCTTGATGGTAGGAGCCTATGAGATTTCTATGCGTAGTGGAAGGAGGCTACATTAGCTAGGGTTCTTGGTGAGAAGAGCAAAAGTGTTCTGCCATGAAAATGGGTAGGGAAAACGAATTTTCAAAAATTTGTACATAAAACAGTGAAAATATTTTCACTATTTCCTTAAAAATTTGAATAAGGAAATAGATTAAGAAATAATTTGCCAATTTTGTAGTTATTTCAAGAAACAGGAAATGAAAACAGGAATAATTACAGGAATAGTTACAAAAATTGTCACATTGTTTTCAATATATTCCCTGTTTTCAAAATTTTGTACTGAAAATAACTTTTTTCTGCTTTCATTGTTTCCTGTACAGATAATTGGAAACATAAGACAAAATGAAAACAAAATGTCAATTTTGTAATTATTTTTTAAAACAGGAAAATGAAAACAAAACAAACAGACCTTAAGGGCATGTTTGGCTTCTTTCTTGTTTTCTATTTTGATTTCCTATTTTTATAAATAATTACAACACAAATAGTTACAAAATTACCACGTTGTTTTCATTTTGTTTCTTATTTCAAACATTTGTATAAAAAAGTGAAAACAATTTTTTGTTTCTTTTCATTGTTTCCTTTAAAAATCTTTGGAAATAGGAAACAAAATAAAAATAAAATGACAATCCTGTAATTATGTTTATTTTAACTATTGTTGAAATCAAGAAATAAAAATAAAAAACTGGAAATAAACCAAACAAATCCTAAATATTTCAATTTTCGTATCTTGCATATATGGTAAGCTTTTTATGACGTGTTTGGTATATTATAAAACATTGAGGAAGATGGATAATGTCAATTAATCATATTAAATTAAAAAAAATTTTGTTTTTATACATTGCTATCAAGCTCCACTGGCTCAATTATTTTATTTTTCATATTTTACCTTACTACAAATTATATATTTTTTTTTTTGCAAAAGTTTAGATAAGTTGGATCCCGAGAGCTCATCAGGGTCAGGCCATATCTCATAACTCAAAGAAAGATACTTATAAATTACCCATCAATAAAATTCTTACATCAATAACGAGAATCGAACTCACAATCTTGTGCACTATGACCCGTATCCTCGATGACTAGACCAACCTTCACTGCCGCTACAAATTATATTTTGTTGACTTTCTTTCTTGCCGCTACCCACATCAATAATAACGGTATTAAATGTGCGAAAACATCTCCAGCCATTAAATTATAAGGAAAATACTATAGAATGTCAGTGTCCTAAGGACACTTGTTCCTGAGGACACTTGTTAAAAACCAAGAAAAATAATTTTACATATGGAATTAGTGTATTTAATATTTGAAAAAGTGGAATACTTGATTTTCTATTAAAAACTTGCATTTCTTAGCTCCCTAAAGAGTGTCTTAAGAACGTTCATTAACATAACCCAAATTATAAATGTACCTAAAATCAATCATAGAATTCTAAATAACGATAATAATAATATTATTTGTTGGGTCTTACTAATTAATATCTTAATTTGTAGGGGACTGGTAGTTAATAAATCAAAAGAAGAAATTACTTTATCAAAATTTACATTTTTAAAACTTTTAATAAATTGAATATAACAGTTCCCAATAAAAGTTTTCTATATTTTGATTTCTTAACCAGTAACATAAGATAAGATTACTGGTTAACATTTCCCTTTTTTTTTTCATCGAAATAACAACAAGGATTTAATTGGTATACACTGATAGTGTAAAGTTTTTTTTATACTGTCAATCAATCAGACATTGACAAACCATTACAAATATTTAATTCATATCCTAACCACCTTAAAAGTCATCAATTTTATAATTTTTGATTGATTGTCAGTGTAAAAATCTTTACACTGATAGTGCATAGAAATTAAATCCTAAAAACAATAACAAACAACAAGGATAAATGCGACAGACCTGTGTGGGCAAGGGGTAACCGAAGGATAAGAATAAGAAACAGGAGCTCAAGCTGGCAAAACAGGTCTTAATAAGAGTGTAACAAAGGGCAATGCTGTGATATAAACAAAGGGCATGGGCATAATTGCTGCTAACAGATGGGAGATGTTTTCTTTTCAAATTACTATAATTATTTAATGAAAAGAAAAAAAGAAAAGAGGCAGATGAAGGGAAAACCTAGATATGGGGCAAAGGCAAAGGTCGCGGTCAGGGGTTGGTTGTCATCACGAATCAAACACGTCTCTGTCTGACTGAGTAATGACAGCATCAGAGTGAAGCCACCTATATTTCTGTTTAATGCATGCTACGTGAAAACAACATATTAAGATTTTGAATTCATCACTTTCCTTGGACCATAACTCGGTTTATTGCATCCATGACTAGATGAAAAATGGCTAACAATGTACTCTTTTCAATATTTTTTAAACATATTGTTTTATTGGATTAATTTATATAAGATTTATCAAATTATACGTACTTATTCCTTATTTAATGGTTTTCACATAACTCCATTTAATAATAAAAATATTGAAAAAAAAAGGTATTACTGATATCATTATATAATTGTTAGAATGATTATTACGTGATCATGGATCTGGAGGGCCTATCTTATATCATTGCTCTGCTTCCTGCCTGTTTATGCATGTATGATAGTAGATACGTCACACTTAAATAATACTCCATGAATCATTGTTTTTGGTGTACATTTAATCATTCTGCTTCGTTTATTTTCTACCGCATCAGACAAAATGAACGACATATACAGAGTAATTATCATTATCCTTTTCAAATAAAGTACATGAAAACAAAAACTTTTAATCGTTTGACACATTATTGCTTTAATTATTATTAATAATAAATTTCATCCAACGTTTATTTAACCAATGAATTTAGAGATTGATTACATTACCATCAGTTACTAACTGAGATCTGGTTTTTTTTTTTTTTTTTTTTTAAAGAAAATCAATCAATTATGTAAATAATAAGCATGCTTGGCCTTACAGTTTTAGAATCGTAAAGTAATAAATTGCTGGCTGTTTTAGTTTTATCATCCAACCTCCCAATATTAATGTATGTTAGGTTCAGGGGTTGGTTAGCTAATAACTTGAATAAGAACTAAAAAGAATAAAAGTTGTCACCTTTTAAGTCTCACGGGATCCCTCAGTATGAATATTAAGGGTTTACCTTTTATTGCTCATCTATTTTTTTTAATTTTAAGTTGGCCATATTAAACTTTCCAATTGCATTATCTAACTCGTTAACGTTAAATTCTTTCCATCAGGCTTGCTAGTTGCTAGCTATAAAACCTTCTTTCAAACCTTTCACATTTTCCCCTTTTTCTCTCTCTCCAATTTAGGATCCCCCACCCCAGTAATTTTCTTGGAAAAGAGTTTTTCCCACCTCAATCATTAGAGGCTTTTTTTTTTTTTAGGTGTTATGATTTTGGAAGTTGTCCCTGAAAGAAAATTTCTTGCTAAATATGTTGCTTAAATTTTATGAAAGTGGAGCCTAGTTAAGTTGATGGATTCATAAAAATATTGGTTTTCTTATGGGATCGAGATTAAGTTTTTTGTTATCCCCATTCCTGGTTTTGGTGATTTTATTTTATATTTTCATAAACTTACAGTCTTTTTAATAGATATAGATATGTCAAACTGTAATTAATTAACCTTATTCAGGGTTTTTAAGGATTTTGCTGAGGATTTGAAGAAGTGGATATGCCCGCTTCTTTTGATCTTGCATCTCTTATTGGGGCTTCGACTTCATATCTTTTGAGTTTAACCCTTGGTTTCATTGGTGTCTCTTGGCTATCCTCCACATGCAACTGCGGAGACTAATCTCTTGGGGTACTTAACAACATTGAAGGGCTAACGTGTCCCAATCCGTTTTCTGCATACGCAAAAGCTAGTAATCGAACACCTGACCACTTGCTTAAGGGACCTGAGCCCGTTATCATCCGGATCAATCACATGTTGGTGTCCCTTTGAGAACTTTGAGAAGGGCACAATTGGTTTTGAAGTGGAGGGACTTCACAATTACTGCTAAGCTGAGGAACTGTGATACTTAGGGTTAATTGCTCAACATAAATATCCTAATTATATCATTAAATTTTGAAATATTTTTACTATGAAATTAACCGTGAATGCATATTTGGCAAGTCACTTTTAAGTATATTCATAAAGTTACCTTAGAATTCCTGCTTTTTTTTTTTCCTTCAATAATCTATATTTCATATGCCATAACTTATTGACGACTCTATAATTGCATGTTTAGATTTTACCTACACACATGTTGTGTCCTGTCCGCAAATCGATAATCAAGATGCCATGGAAGGCACAGGTGGTTGGGGGCATGCCCCATGTGGCCTAGACAGCAAATTTATCTGAAACCTCAGAATTTGTATAGCCGAAAAGCACAATCTCTGAAGCACTCACATGCATTTGTATTATCAACTATATATGTGCCATCGTCGTCTAAAATACAGTGATTTCTATGATGGCACCATTGCTCATTATATTTTTTAGGCACAACACAAATCTCTGTAAACCCTCCTCTCGTATCATACCTACTTTTCTTGCGTCTTGCGTCTCATCATAAGATACCTACTTCTTGCTAATTAAATCCTTAAATTAATCACGGACTCTCATATCGGAAAAAATAAAAGAACCGAGTTCTTGAGTTTTCCATTTGTGGCGTTGTTGTTACGCCAAGGCAAGGATCGGAATTAATGTCCATTTAAATTATAATTTAATTAGATATAATTTTAATATATTATTATATTATTAAAATTATTTGACTCATAATAATTTTTTTGACACATATATAATAATTATTTAAAAAATTACATATTACACATATTATAACATATAATTGATCATGATATAAGAAGTTATACATTATCAGTACATCACAGTTAAACATAATTTAATTTACTTGGCATGGACTTACATATAAAACATAAATTTGAAAAAGTTTGAGATGAGTGGTGAGATGAAGATTTTTGTACAAGTTCTACGAGTACAAAGGGACCCACGATTGTATTGGCTGGTGAATGAAGACCACTAGTATCTCCCGTAGTTTGTTCTCTCTTTATGTTTTCTGTTATTCTCGTTTCCCTGAAACATAGCAAAGCCACGTCCAACGATTCAACCAATTGTTCGCCTTGATCCTTTTGTCATTTTCTTCAACAACGGCTTTCTCCTAAGTAAGTTTTTTCTGTGTAATTTCTATCATTTTGTTGTTAGATTGATGATTTTATGAGTGTATGAACGTCAGTGATCTATTCTAATGTAAATTCAATTTTATGCATGGTGAAACATTCATTTTGTTTCAGAACATCTTGAATCAACCCACACTCTTATTAGGTACCATAAAATCAAACATTGTCACATTCGGGTTAACGGACACATATAGTCAGTCACATACATCATGGTCATTTTGTATCTAGTGTCTCAATATTTCTATACTAATTCATTACTGAAATGTATCATATGGCATTAGGCAATTCTTTAAGTATGTTAGGCTGGTTTCCATTTTTATTACTTTTAGAAATTAGAAATTAGAAATCATATTGAATTTGTTAAGTGTGTGCACTGCAGTGTGCTGAACTTTCCCCATTATGAAGTGACTATATATATTTAGAGTACTAAATTTCCAGTAATTCCTCCATATACATGCTTGTTTGCTTTAGATACATTGAAGGATCCATTTGTAATCTCTTGCCATTTGATATCTCAGGGGAGGTCTCAATCCATGCTTGTATATCACTCCAAATATATTTGAAATATTACTTCAACAATGAAAGAGATGCATACGGATCATAACTGTAGTTCACCAAGAACGCCAAATATGCGTCAAAGAAGACGCTCAATTGATCAGGTAAGTGTAGTCCGTTACCATGTTTCTCAAATAAGACACTTATCAGGAATGTGCGCAGTAATACTACTGCAGTACCTGTTATCCAGATTCTGTACTCCATACTTCATCATTATCTATATGTAGTTAAACTTAATATATGATTTATTTTTATTAATCACTTCCTGGGGAATGAAGAATGCAAGTTATTATGACTGCAGGGAAAATATTGTGCTTAATATGGGAAGTTATATATGTTTCCAAAGCTTCTTTAATATTATTGATCCATTTGGTTGATATCTAAATTCTAAAATTATCTCTTACAACTTAAGGTACATATAGTTGATGAATTCATTATTGAATATAGATTTCTCTTATACATATAGATAAATTTTTAGTCAAATGCTGTAGAAAAGGGGAAATAAAGTATAAAAGAAAACAGAAATTTCGTTTTGGTGGCTTTGAAACTGATGCTTGCTTCTTTTGTGCCAGTTTTCTTTTGAGACAAGCAAATCAAATGGAAACAATTTACTGGTGGATGATAAACAGAAATACAGATCAATGTGGATCCGTGCATGCTCATCTCTGTGGATGCTAGGGAGTGTCTCAGCTATGATATATCTGGGTCATCTATACATCTGGGCCATGGTTGTTGTTATCCAAATATTTATGGCAAGTGAGCTCTTCAATCTACTTAGAAGAGCTAATCAAGATAAACGTCTCCCTAGGTTTAAGCTCTTGAACTGGTAATTAAGCTTTCATGCTACTACTACAATTTCAAAATGATCATGTGCATAAACACAAAGATATATAAGATTCTGAATACAATGTCCAGGCATTTTTTCTTCACAGCAATGCTATTCGTCTATGGCCGTATTCTCAATCAACAACTTGTGAATACGGTGACCACAGATAAATTCTTCTATAGACTTGTGAGCAACCTGATCAAGTATCAGATGGTTATATGCTACTTCTTATATATTGCAGGTTAGTACTTTCAAATTATGTTTCACTCATAGTAATTTTGATGTAGGATTATCCCACCCCAATTATGTTTCAAATTATGTTTCATTTCTGAATAAGTTCTTTCATCTGTAATTTCAGGTTTTGTATGGTTTATTCTTTCATTGAAGAAGAGATATTACAAGTATCAATTTGGCCAGTATGCATGGACACATATGATACTTATTGTTGTCTTTACCCAGTCCGCATTCACTGTAGCCAATATATTTGAAGGAATATTCTGGTAACAAGACTTCTCATATATTACTTGATAAAATCTATATTTTCTAATTCCTTCTTTTAATTCCTTCTTCGCGTATTTTATGTGAATAAGTATACTCAATACAGATTATTTAACGCAATCTAGCTTAATGTATGTGAATTTAGTTAACGTATGTGAATTTAGTTAACACATCTTTTTCAAATATGTATGTTCTGATAGCAACCATTTTCTCTGCATCTTTTTTTCCGCTAGCTTTCTCTAATGCTTGTCTTCTTACAACTTATTTTTTGGTTGTGGAAAAATTATATTTTTATAGAGTTTAATTTTAATACACTGTAATTATATTTTTGCTTGTCTGCTTCATGCATCAAATGATACTATTTTAGTTACTTTTTATTGCAATCTAACATGTTAATATCATTATGTTATGAAGGTTTCTTTTTCCAGTATCCCTTATTGCTATTAATGATGTTGCTGCATATTTCTTCGGTTTCTTTTTTGGGAGAACACCTCTAATCAAGCTATCTCCAAAGAAAACATGGGAAGGTTACATTGGAGCATCTGTTGCCACTATGATTGCTGCATTTACAGTAAGCGTCAGTTAGTGATAAGAAGATGTACATGTCAGCATGGTCTTCTACATTTTTTTATCCATTAAAGCATATAACACTCTTAAAAGTATCTGCTTATGTAGTTCTTTTAGCACATAATTTAACAGACTTGAACTTAGTACAAGTGCATGACTACTAGAGTATTCCTTTCCATCACACAGATAATCTGAGAAATTGATGCGTAATCACAACAGCTTGATGATTTCATCATTATTTGTGCAGCTTGCAAACATCTTAGGTCGCTTCCAGTGGCTAACATGTCCAAGGAAGGTAACAATCTTTGATTGGTGCAGTCATCTAAGAGAAAATATTTGTGCTGTTCCTAATGATGATCTTTTGTTGGATAAATTTAGGATTTATCAACTGGTTGGCTTCAATGTGACCCTGGTCCAATTTTTAAGCCAGAGTACATTCCGTTGCCAGGAATGGTGTCCAACTTGGTAAGTGAGAATTCTTGAGATTTAGCAGTCACTAGAAGCTACCCGCAACTTACTCTAAATCCTTGAAAAAAAACCTAAAGCCTGTCCAAGATTCATGCCCTTGTTCATATTTGAACCATTAATATGCTAAGCCTTTCCTATGCAAACCACGAAATATAATATGTTTAAAACTCATTATCAAAGGCACTGCACCATTCAGATTCGTTTTGTCAAAAAAATCAAGACTTCCAAGTATAAAATTCCATGTAGTCTTCACCCCTGGTTATTTTTTTGCACAAAACAAAATCTAATGAAAAGCCATGGTTGTACTTTGTTAATCATGCTGATATGATTATCATTCAAATGGTTCGATATTCCCCATAATCTTATGAATTTAAAGACTAAAATTTTCATTTTGAAACATGTAGCTTCCCTGGAAAGAGATAGCAGTTTTGCCAGTACAGTGGCATGCCTTGTGGCTGGGACTATTTGCGTCCATCATAGCACCATTTGGAGGATTTTTTGCAAGTGGTTTCAAAAGAGCCTTTAAAATCAAGGCATGTTCTTGCTCTTTGGTGGAAGTTTATTTTGCAACCATCTCCCTGTCCTTTAATCTTTTTCAATGAATACAGGACTTTGGTGACAGCATACCTGGACATGGTGGATTTACTGACAGAATGGACTGCCAGGTTTGCATATAGATAGATAATATGTACTATATATATCCACACACACAAACATGACACATAGATAAACAATTGCATTACAGATATGCCATTTGCAACAAAGTAAAATATCCAAATATCTTGTGCTGTTGTTGTGACTGATGTGGCTCACACTGTGTTATGCATGCTTTTCAGATGGTAATGGCTGTTTTTGTTTACATCTACCATCAATCATTTATTTTCCAAGATTATTCAGTTGACATGTTGTTGGACCAGGTGAGCTTTTCGTTTGAGCAATTTGGGTGATTTTCAATCATGTGGAAGGACTCTCGTTCCTTTCTGTTTTATATCAGTTCAAATGTTGCAAGATATAGGTAATTAATTAATAATGAATCATTTGCAATTTTCTATTTATGGTGTTGTAGATAATGAGGAACCTTGGTTTAGAGGAGCAGCAATTTCTTTACACTAAGCTAGGGCAGATATTACAAGAACGGCGTTTTATGCAGACATGAGAAGTTCATTATGTACATTTTATCAAGCATGCTTCCATTGGTGTGTGACATTTATAGATGATGATCCTATTGGAAGAAGGGCTGGAGATTATAAAGAACTTTTTTCAGACCTCTCTTTCTAGCTGCTTAAGTATAGCGATCCTTGGATATCGCATTACTTATTTTTCCTATAGGGCTTAACATTGGCATTTTAAAGTGTATTTGTCCTATGTAAAAAAAGTGTATTTGTACTGAGAAATTTTTGGTGCTTTCAATGCATACGTAATTGTTAGAAAGGTGGAATTTTAAGTAGAATCTTTAACTCCTTAATGCGTAGATCCTCTGTTTAGAACAGCAAGAGTGCAAATTTTGGTAATGTAGACTGAATACCGCAAATAGTAAATACAGCTCTTTGTTAGTGATTTCTGGCACTATTCTTCGCTGTTTTTGAATCTCTAGTCTATGATACCTTATATAACTAGATGGTTTAACCAAGCCCACCTGAGTGAAAATGTGAAGGATTCAATTTTAAATTTGTCAATATAAATAGAGTTCTACCTAAGCATCACCCTTGACCTGAAATTATGTTACAAATTGGTCAAAAGACCAACAAAAATAAACAGCTGGATGGTTTACCTTCGAGCTCTTTTAAGTTTGAATTCTCGATAACATAACCCAAAAATATATCATAGAAGTCTCAGTGTGCAAAATTGTAATACGTAATTCTATTCTAGTATTCTTTCTTCAAAATTCAATAAAAAATAGTTCATTTTCTCACTTACATCGGCCGAAACAAAATTCTTTCAAATGGACCAGCAATTTCACTTTCCTGATTTGTTTTGGCTAGTGCTTATGTCTCATCTGGTTACATACTGAATCTCTGCATGTTCTCTCAACCATTCAAGCACCTTAGCTCCTTCTAGTATTTCTTGGACCTTCAGGAAAGTTCAAAAAGGTCACAACCATCAATCTTTTAAATTAGGAAAGAGAAAAGTTTGGTCCAAAGCACAAATTCTCTCCCTTGAAAATGCAACCTAACCTACCAGGTTATTATCTAGACAATGTATAATTGGGTTAATCAACATACCATGCAAGTAATAAGTGCTTATCAATACATGGACCGTTTTGAAGCTGGTTGATATTTGTAATTTTGTATAAGCATATGTGTAACGATGAAGCAGCCAAAAACAAAAAGCAATAACAATTAACAAAATCAAAAGTAATGTGCAAACCTGTTCCTTCACCCGTTCCTCATCATATTCTTGGTTTTGACGTTTGAATTCAGTGATGGAATTCTCAACCTCTTTGACGAGATCCTCAGTAGAAAACTACAAAAAAATATATGCAAAAATATTCTAATAAGCCATAGCATTCACCAAATACACTAAACAGTTCAACAATAAAGCAAGCAATATGTAAAGCAAATGTCATTTCACAATCACATCAAATTGAGTGACCTTAACACACTTATGTTGTCTTTTACTTTTGAGAAGAGGGAAGAGTTTGTTGGCAGTATGACGTAAGGAAACAGTTGTAACGCAGACGTATCTTAACCAGACATGCATACCTCCAGATTTTCACGCCTATATATATCACCAACTGCCAGATTTTGTTTTATCAAATTTGTTATATTGTCCCTCTGATGCTCAAGATATTCCTTCACCGCCTTTGGACTTGATAGAGACGCCAGCTGCTGCTCATTTAGTTTTACTTTTGCCTGCATCACAATAATCCCCAATAAGTAGTACAATCTGAGAGAGGGAGAAGAGTTTTCTTGTGTTAAAATCATAAATAAATGTAAAATTGTTTGAATCCAAGTTGCCTGATTGGTCTAAAATTGTTTCAACTTGCAATCAGTACCTGGATCTCTAATAGGTTGGCTCCATAAAGCTGCCTACCTTGTTCCTCAAACAAGGATTGAGGTATATCAACTTCTACCATCTGAAAATGACAAGATGGGCATTGTTTCATTAATATCAGATATTTTCCAAGGATAAATTGTCGGTTTACTTTATATAGATGATTTACAGGAGAAATTCAGATCCATAAATTAACTATGGGGTCCAGAAAGAAAGGTGGGTCTTATATCATCTCATAACAGCCATCCCTTATCATCTCTTATCACAAAGTTAGACAAATTCAAGTGCTTCTTAATAATGTTTATATGTGGACTAAAGTGTCATGCAGACCATATGAGACGCACGCATATTGAAAACAACATGGAGAAAGGTACATTCTAACCTAGAAGACAAGACAGAATCAATTTGATACTGCTCCTTATTGATGTAATGTAATATTACCTTAGAAAGCTGACCTAAGATAGCATTATCAGTTGCTTGTTCTCTAGCTGTTTGCTCCACCTCAAGGCATCTCTGTAACAATAGGTCTTTGACCTGGCAATTCATGCTGGAGAATTTTACTTTGAATTCACCCCAGTATAACTTCTTCAGCTTACACTTTAAAATTACAATAGTACTTGAGGGGCAAAAGGTCACCTGCTCAACTGTGGTGCATCCAGGGAGAAGCTTATCAGCAATAGAATCATCCAGCTCTGGTAAATCTCTGTAAAAAAGTTCTTTGCACTCAACCTATTATAAATGAAAGAGAAGTTTGATAAGCATGATCTGTTAAAGTTCAATAGACATATATACCCATAGCCAAAGGCATGTTCAAGCAAGCAATAAGCAAATAATGAGATAGCAAATACCCACCAACTATACATTTAGTGCAAAATTTGTTCCACTAAGAGAATACATTGAGCACTATGTACACTGATTAGGAGGTCCACAGTTTGAATTCCATAGAGACCAAGTATGGTTGAATTTGGCAGACTCCTACCCCCTCGGCCCTCAGGTGGAAAGTATGGTGGGTTGCAGTTTGAATTCCATTGAGAGCAAGTATGGTTCAATGGGTTACTGTATGAATGGACAATGACTAGACAAGTTGGACAAGAAGGGTAAACCTTCATTTCTTGCTTTCATCCTATTTCTAGGAGGAAGGAGGAAAGAGGAAAACTGGTGCTCAAATTTTGCTGAAGCAAGAAAGCTAAGTCCATAAACATACTAATGTAAGAAAATGTTACTCCCTCATTTTATAAATCAAAAGAGGAAACTATACCAAAAGAAGATATCAAAAAGCACCATGGGAGATGGTAAAATTGTGGGACATATGGCCCAAAAGAATTTGTGATGGACAAGTTGGCATCCAAAGGACCAAAAGAAAAAACTACTATGCCACCTCACATCCCTAATACAATTAATCCTTGATTCAGTATATGACTTATTTATAAGATAGGAAACTTACAGTAAACTGAGCATGAACACCACGAAGATTTTCTTGCTTCCATGTTTCAGGAAATACAAGAGGAAATGACCTTGTTTCCCCTCGACAAATTCCAATTAAAGAATCAAGGAAACCAGGTAATACTCTGTCACCATCCTCTGTATCAAAATTAAACCCTGCAAATCTAATATAAGGTTAGAGAAAAAATGATCATGATAATACCACCTCATGAAACTGCATTCACTTAATCAGTTTATTATAATCCTTCAAGCACTGTAGCACATCACCAGACCTTTACTTTCAGCAGAAGGAATAGTTTTAATATTTGATTCATCTTGATCGATGGTTGTTGCCGAGATGTCAAGGACAGCGACATCACCAACCTGTGAACAGAAAAAGGTATCTTGTAGCAGCCAGCTAATTTTGGGCAGACTAGTTGATATCAATTAATACAAAAATTTAATTATCAAGACATTAGTAAGTGCATACAAAATGAAATACTATCTGCATCGAAAATTATTCGCTAGTATAACATAGCAAAGATATAAGAACCAGTATCCTTTACTATATCAGTTGCAACTATATAAAACATGCATGAGGAATAGCAGTTTTTTTAGTAAATACACATATCAAAAACAAAAGCAAAGGATTGTACATCAAGTTGACTGGTATAACTTAAATTCAATCACCTGTAGCCCTCTGTCAGTAACAACTTTCAGTGAACCGATGGACTTGTAACGCCTTCTGAATTCTTGTTCAGATGCTCTGTGAGCATCTATATCACTGTCTATTTCAATAACAATCTTCAAATTTTTGTATGCATTATCAGGAACCCATTTGATTTCAGGTGCAACATCAACAATGACATCATACCTAGAAAAGTGAAATCAGTGAGAATAATCGATATAATCTTCCTATAGAAGTCATTGGCTGACAAAGTGAGCATTCTAAATGTCAATCTTTCTTTTCTCTATGTTATGATAGAAGATAGTTGTTGGTAACTTGGTACTACAAATTCAGCAAAGAAAGGAAAAAACGAAAAAAACAGTGAGCAACACAGAAAATGCATTTCAAACAGCTCAACCTATGGATGGCTACCTAAGGGACCCAAGGGAAGAATATGTCTCCTCCATCTCGGAAAACTTTGTCGCTATACGTACAGAGTCCTGCAAAGCCTTTCCAGTAACCTATAAAACAAATTTGATTATGAGATGCTTAAGCATAAGATCAAAATAGCATGTTGGATCTGATAATCACCTTTTTCAGTTATAACTTTGGATATTCTTTTGATGAGTATCAATTCTTAGCAACTCCTCATGTCAAAGGTGTTTCAGTGGAAAATAGATTTCAGATCTTTTATAAACAGATAAACGAACTACCATAGACTTTGAAAACAAGGAAAGGTCGATGACCAGTTTGTGCATGGACTGATAAGCTTGACTTTCAAGTTTCAAGAATGAAGTTAGATTTCAGTAATGTGATGAACATGACTGTTAGATAGCAGTTTCCAAACCAAGATCAAGGAATCATTCACAAATATAATTGCAATTAAACACAATGAACCCAATACAGTCTAAAAGACTCGCGTCAAGAGAGAGAGTGAGGATATCAAAAATAAGAAAACAGAAACCATATTGCAACATACCGATGTCATAGCATGTGAAATTGTCCTCCTCAATATAGATTCAATCGTGGCCTTCTTAACATTTTTATTCCCAACATAACCAACAAGAATACTTTCCGGAACCTTCTTTCCAGGGCGAAATCCAGGGATCTGGTCATGTGAATTAATGTTAAATTAGCTCATACAAGTAGCATGCTGCTTTTGGATGCCAAAACCTGGGATCCACGACCATCTCAACCAAATTCCTTAGTGATATGATATATTGTGAAGTAGTAAAGTCGTTTATGTCTTTATGATAGAATAGGGTGCATGCCTTAAGATTGAAAAAATTAGCATTCTCAGTTTTTTTATGAAAGATAATGTAGAGAGGTCGTAATCATTAATTTAGAGACCACATATTGTAGACTAGAAATCATAACTGATAATCCTCATGACAGACAACATAAAGAGTACTGCATTCACAGACAACAATAATTTGTTGGACATAATCTCTTTTTGCCTCAAGGAATACATTATAAATAATTGTATAAAGCAGAAATTAAGCATAAGTAAATAAGTAATAGAACCTTTGCTTGCTTCATAAACTCAGCGATGACCCTGTTGTAACAATCCTCACATACTAGTGGTGGCACCTCCACATGCAATCTAACCTGCAGAGAGACAGATACACAGCAATACATATTTAGTGACATGGATTCTGGACCCAAAAAATGTTTACCATTATCTTATTTTAAGTATTTCTTTTACAATTGATTAATGATACTTAAAAGAGATTGTCCTAACTCCTAAGTGTGCACACACCTCACATAGTTTGCACTAGTGTAATCACCCTTTACTCCTTTACAAATATATACCTAATGACAAACTCTGTGATTCACACCGTGATTATTGAGAGAAACATTAAGCGATATCCAGATAATCCCGCAAATTGGGGGTAAAAAGAAAATAAAAAAACTTGGAGAAATGGGCTATATGATAAATTTACACACCACTTCGGCATAAAATAAAACAGAGAGGAATGTGGATAATAAGAACATACTCTGGAATTGGATTCCTCTGTTTCTGTGACCTTCAATTCCGAGGGAAGAGGGTCATTTTCTGTGCCAACAGCGACCGAAGAAGAGGAAGAAGAAGAAGCTAAAACTGTGAAGGGAGAAGAATTGTAATGATGGAGAAAGGGAATGTGAGGGGTAAAAGATGAGAGGTTGAAGGAAATGGATTTGGATTTGGAGGGTGTGGTGGTGGTGTTGCTACGGAGAAGAAGAAGAGATTTAGAAGAAGAGAAGAGAGACAAGGAAGGGTTGAAATGGATGACAGTTCTGAAGGTTTGGGTACACAGCTCCATGGATGACACTGCACTTTGTGTGTTTCTCTGTCAGCACTTACCAAATAGATAGACAGATATTTCTTTTAAACATGGTTCAATATTTATACGGTTTATTAATAAAAACTAAATTCTTTTATAAGTGTTTTTGGAATTCGAATGTTTTGGCTGTCTTGGATTGAGACACATCCCATCACCCTTAACTTTATTGCTAACAAAAAAAAAATCACAATCTTAATAATTCTCTACTGGTTCAAAATGTTAAAATTGTAATTATTTGTTTTTTTTTTATAAGTTGTGATTATTTGTTGGTTAAGTATGGTATGTATAGAAAATATGGATTTAATTAAAATGTACTCACATGTATTTTTTTTTTATATTATCAATCAATTATAAATTATTATATTATTAAAAAATTTAATTTTTGTTATAACTACCTTAAAAGTTAGCGCAATCAAACTATAATATCCACTAATCGTGATAATTTAATTATAAAATTTAAATAATGTTATGTCAAGGTGAATTTAAATTATGTTCTTTTAATTATTATTTTTTTACTAAAAAGATATTCATTCATTCAAATTGGTAAAATACATCGAAAACAACACAAATCCAACATCACTAAAAACCGAAAAGGATGAATCAGCGAACAAACTCACAGCACCCAGGTTAATAGTATGACACGACAAAATCAAAATGCCTACAAAAGTGACAAAATCAAAGTCACCGGAATACCCATGTCTCCGGATTTGTAACATTGACGCCCAATTCTTGATCAAATCTATGATGGATCGAAGCAGATCTGTCAATCTGAACCAAACGAACACCGCACCAAGACGGGAAACCAAACAACGCCTTAACAAGACGACGAACAACAATACCGCCGCACACAGACGACGAAAAACACACAAAAAAGGGGAGGGAAAATAGATCTATATGGAAAAACCACTTATCTAGATAAAATGGGAGAAAAAATGATATATTTTTTATAAAGGTTACACTCTTATGTTCTTTTATAAAGGTTACATGATATATTTTTTTTTAATAAACTACATTATAATCTGCAAAATGCTCTTAGATTTTTATTTAGAAAATTAAATAAGAAATATAGGGGTTAAAAATGATAGTGTATATTTGTCATACCTGCATGTTTATTTTAATTTATTTTATGATCACTAGTGATGAGTAATTTATTATATTAGTTGATAACTATTTGCATAAATTATTTGTGCACCAAATAGCTTACTAGCTTACTAGTGATGAATTATTTCTGCACCAATTGCCTAATAATTTATGATCACTAGTGATCATAAAATAAATATAATAATTAAAATATAATAATATAATATAATAAATTAATATATTAGTCAGATATTATATTTCTGCACCAATTGCCTAGTAAGTTATTTGCATCAGCAAGTAGTCAAGCATGGTAGTACTGAAAGTTGTAAGGATTATGCTAAAAAAATTGTAAGGTGTTAACTTGTATATTATACTGGTTATATTCAAAGTATTGAAAATTAAGTGAGTTGATTAAATCATTAATAAATGCTAGATATGATATTTGTTGGGTTCAAAATATTTGAGATACTAAGGATTTATAAAGTTGTTACTTATTATCATATTATTTTCTTATTTTATTTTAATGATTGGAAAGATCTATTATATATTCTGTTGAGTATTGTTTCAAAAACAAATTGAGATGACTACAGAGAATTGTTTTAACTATCACATTATGAGTATTTATTGAGAAAATAGTAATTGAGACTCTTAAGTGATAAGATTAAGTGTATGGATTTTGTCAAAAAAAAGAATATATATATATATATATATATATATATATTAAGTGTCTGGATAATGGGATTTATCTAACTATGATGTATATATATTAACTTTCAGCTGCAGGTATTTGCGAAGCTGTCGGGAGCATTGGATTGCATGTGGATAGCCTTAAAGGGTTGTAACCTTAGTTTTTATTTATTTATTTATTTTAGAAGGACTTTGTAATTCTTTGTGCTGTTAGTCACTTCGATATATTATATTCATTATGTTGTAATTAATGAATGTAATTTTTCATTTTGGATGAGATGAATTCTTTTCCTTTCGACCGGTCATGACTACGAAATTCAGATCATGACACAAACCAAAATTGATTTTCTACAATCAAATTTATGAATTAACTCACTCATTTCTTATAGTTATCCAAACCGATCCATCAATTTCAGCCTAATTTAATACTCATACAAGAACATATTATTACCAAAGAATGTATGTATTTACCATTATAGAATGGAAGTGACAATATTATATTTTTAAAGGAGAGAAATAAATTTTTAATTTATTTAACATTTTTTTTGTTACATTATTTAACATAATTTAATTTTTACTCTTATTTAAAAATAAAAAATGAATCTTTGAAATGGTAAAACTGTTATTATTTCTTTATTGTAGAGGATCCAAGTCCTTAAAAGCAATTTTCAGAATTTAGAATAAAATATTGAAGGAATTTTTAGAATGAGATGTTGAAGGTAAAAGAAGTGACATGCTAACAAGTGTCATGAGACACTAATCAAGCAAATTTTAAAAGCAAATATTTATCGTAAAATAAAGTATATTACTTTTTCAAATATTAAAAACACCAAGTTTTAATATTGAAAACATTTTTTTTATTTCTTAATCAGTGCAAGATATTGTTTAGCATTCTTTGAAAATAATGATTCTCTGAAAATGTTTTTCAGGAAAAGTGAGTTATGTTAAATTAAAAGTTATTTTGAATTTTGTTACAAGTCCGAAAACTTGATTTTACTCTTTGAAGAATGGTTTTAAGCTATTTGAGTGTAATATTGGAAATAATTTTTCTTGTTATGAAATTACAATTAAGAACATAAACACTTTCCAACAAACATGTTTGAACAAGAAAAAATATTTATTTTAAACGTATTAAAAATGAATGATATCTTTTTTTATCATTCTGAAAGAAAATATTTGAAATTAATAGTTTTACAATATTTACTTCAAAATATTTAGTTTAATAATTTATTTAATAAAAAGCGTGAGGGGATATATATTGATCATTTTGTAAATTTTGAAGCGGTAATTTTATCAAAAATAATTGTAAAGTGAATCTCCTTTTTTTCAAAATATGTCATAAGCTAAAAGTTCTAGCTTCACCTATTAATTAAAAAAAAAAAAGAAACAGATCTTTTAAAAAGTCTAACTAAAAAAACTTAAAAAACATTTATTTTGTAAAAAAACAAATTTTCATTGAGAGGGGATTTCTCGTCTTTGAGTGTCATTCACTTATTATAGGAGATTAATCCTTACTTTCGAAGATATTCCTGATCGAGGACAAAAACAATTGGCTGAAAGGGAATTCGTCGAAATTCGTGCAAAAGTATTTCGCACAGTGTAGCATCACTCTAAAAAAAAACACAGAATTAAAAATAAGTAGGAAACATCGTAACAAAGCTATCACTTTTCTCAATTAACATTTAACTGTTAACTCGATCAAACCAGCGAAATACAAATTAAATGAGGCAAATAAAAGAAGCAATACAATTATCCACCCCAATAAATAAATGAAAAAAAAAAGCACGCGCCATATTCTGCTTTATTTATTGGCATGCTTTCCTGAACGTTGTTGTTCACGCCACGGGAGCAGGAGCAGGTGCACAAGGAAATTGAGGAGGCGCAGGATCAGCTGGAGGAGTAAGAATTGGAGGAACAAAGTAACCTAAACAAGCATTTACAAATAAATCAATACCGATAAACCTCACACCGAATGAAAGGAAAAAAAAAAATCCATGTATAAGAAGATTGTATTCTATGATTAAAAAAGGCCTTAATCTCAACATCAATTTTTTTTGGAATAATAAATGGAAAAAATATAGTGATATATATATTAAAGAAACTTACATACAACAAATGAAAATAAGCTATGATATTGTATTCGATGATTGGCTTAAGGCTATTATTCCCTCCGTACCATTCATTTTCATCATATTATAACATTTAAACTTTTTTTTTTTGAAACTATTATAACATTTAATTAGTAATAGGAGAAATATTATATACGACATCAAACAACAAGCGTAGAACGAAATAACGTTAAAGAATATAAAACTTACTTCCACATTTGATTCCCGTTGGAACCGTGCATCCGCAGGTCCTGGCTACATAGATTGCTTTTTCCACACTCATCAAAGCCTCTACTGGTGGGGTAATATAGTTGCAGAGGCAAGGAACATCAGCATCTATCAAGAAACTGCAACATTCCGGTGATGGTGGAATCTTTGGTCCTTCCTTTCGGATAAAATCTTGACAATACTGTACAATGGGTGGTATCTGGTACATGTTGCAATCTGCTGAGATGCCTGGCAGGTTCCCAAACGCTAAAATGCCAGAAAGCAACAACATTGCAAAGGCAAAGCATTTGGGTGCCATGCTGATGAATAGGATGAAGGATTTTGATAGAAACTGCAAAATTGGCCACAGTATTATATAGAAGGATGATGAGCAGAGGTGTATTTTTTTCAGTAAAATTATTTATGACATTTTTTCTTGGTGCTCAAAAGTTTATGTGAGTTGGGTCTCAGGGGCTCACCAGAAACAGAGCAAGTCTCACGGCTCAAAGAATGCTTATAGAAGTACTTACATCGATAGTGAGATTTGAACTCACGATCTTGTGAGTTATGAGTCATATTCTTACCAACTGGATTAACATTTGTTCGCAAATTATTTATGACATTAACCAACTGGATATATGTTTCCATATAAGGTAATTAGTGAAGTGTGAGAAACTGTAACTAAGTTATATATATGGGCTATGGTATTATATTGGGTTCATCATCATTTCTATCTAACCTCCACAGTCCACAATACCTACATTAAATAATAATAAAGTACCTAAATAAAAATTGAGATAGGATCTGTCAATTTTTGCTTTACACCAGATCTTAACCATTGATTTTCATTTAATCTAGTGGCTTTAAACTTATCAAAAGAGAATAATTAAATATAACTTTAATAAGGAGCGGAAAATAGGATGTATTTAATGGAAAGAGATACTAAGTATATTTTTATAGTGCAATAGGATTTTTGGTATTTAAAAATTGTAAATACTAAAATTAAATAAAAGTTTTGTAAAAAAAAAAAATTAAATAAAAGCTTATATTAATTTTCCAATAAATTTCCAGTAAAAAATTATTTTTCATTAAATTTATAATATTAATTTAATAAATATTAAGATACTTATAATAAATTTATAATATTATTAAATAACAATTAAAATTGTAATAATATATATTTAAATAAAAACAAATATCGATGAATTATTTTTTATGAAATAAATAATTAATATTTTGATTTCGATTTTATACTTTTAATAATTTAGATATTTAATTATTGATATTTAGCATTTATTTAATTATTTGTATTTTTATTTCTTTATTAAATAATTATAATTTAAAATTCGCATTAAACTAATTCTGTATCTATTAGTCTAACATTAATAAATATATATGATAAATATTGGATTTTTACATTTTTAGGTTAATAAATAATTTAAAAAAAAATACAGATTTATTAGCCAATAATGTATTTTCTTTTTTGTTCGGAACCACTATAATTAGCCCTTTGGAAAAAAAAATTTGAGTCTATACCTTGGACTGATATTGATAGGTTCCTTGCTAGATTTTGGAAAAAATTGAAACCGAATATTTTTGCTGTTAACAATAAAGAAAACCTTATTCCTAATCTTTGGTGTGCATGTGGTGAACATTTGAATCTGAGTATTGTTTCTATCTCAAGTCAGCAAGTCTCCTTTTTCTTTCAAAGTTAATAATAAAGATGTGTTTATGGCTGGTATATAGGCTAGTTACCTCTTGAGGGAGGTAGTTGTGGTCAGACTTATCTGCTCTGCAGCATTCACATATTGGTCCTTGGTGCTATATTGGAGACTTTAATGTAGTCTTGGGTGCTCATGAATATAGAGGGAGTGACATACCTTCTAAAATTGCTTGTGATGATTTTAGATTGTGGACAGATTCTAACAAGCTATTGCACATAATGACAAGAGGCTCTCAATTTACTTGATCTAATAGAAGGAGTGGCTTAGCATACACTGAAAAGAGATAAGACAGAGCAATGGTAAATGATACATGGACTGAATTTTGGTCTGCTGTCTCATGTTGCACTTTGATTGGCAGCAAATCTGACCACTATCCTCTACTGTTGAGCATGAAGAGAGAAGTCAGAAGTCAGGGTATGTTTGTTTTGTTTCTAATTTCTTGTTCTCATTTCCTGTTTTAAAAAATAATTACAAAACTATCACCTTGTTTTCATTCTGTTTCCTGTTTTCAGAAATTTGTACTGAAAACAACTTTTTTCTGTTTCCGCTGTTTCCTGTACAAATCTTTAGAAACAGGAAATAGAATGAAAATAATATGATAATTTTGTCATTATTTTTGAAAACAGCAAACTGGAAACAAAACAAACTTCAAGTTTTTTAAAATGTGGGCAAGTCACCCAAATTGTCACAAAATAATTTCAGAATCCTGGAATGAGTCTATACATGGTTGTCCTATGTTTGTTTTATCCCAAAAGTTAAAAAATGTGAAGACAAGACTTAAAGAATGGAACAAACAAAGTTTTGGTAAAGTTCAGTCAAAAGTTTATGCTGCAGAAGCTAAGCTAGCCCAGATTCAAGTTGAATTGGCAATGGTGAGTGCATCAATTTTTGGAAAGATCAATGGCTTTCAAAGCCTTTGGTTAACATTCTCGATATTCCTTCATCAATTCATCATCTTTTGAATGCTAAATTGAAGGACTTTATTCATAATAATGTGCTGCAGTTTCCTCAAAGCTTGTTACAGAGATGCCCTGCTTTAGTGGAGGAGCTGAATCAGGTTGTTATTACATGGGAGAATGCGGCTGACAGAAAAATGTGGAATGAAAGTGATTAAGGAGAACTCACTTTGAAGGATGCATTTTCTCACTTAAATCCTGCAAGTTCGCAATAGCCATGGGCAAGCTGGTTTGGAATGCTCAAATCCCTCCATCCAAATATTTCTTAGCTTGGAGAATTATCCATGAGAGGATGTCTACAGATGACATGATTTGGAAGAGAGGCTGTTGTGTTGTATCTATTTGTAGCCTGTGTTATGCAGATGCAGAAAGCACGTCTCATCTTTTTTTTTTTTTTTGGCTGCAATTTCGCAAAACATCTGTGGAATTGATTAGGTTCTATAATTGGTCACAGCATCTGCAGTTCTTCTATGCTTGAGGTTTTTTCAGTTTGCAACTTAAATTAGAACCCTCAACTAAAAGACACAGTTGTTGCTGCCATTATTAACGTTGTCTGGGTGATTTGGCTATGTCGAAATAGAGCAAGGTATGACAACAAGATGGTTTCTTTATAGGCTGCTATTAATCTTGTAACTGCAAATGTCCCTTTGACTGGTAATTTAAGCAAGGGCCATATGTTTTTCTAACATTAAAGGATTCAAAATTCTGAAAACTTTCTCTATTAAATGTCATCTGATTTGTGCTCCAATTATTAAGGAGGTGTGATGGCTTCCTCCTCCTTGTCATTGAGTCAAATGTAATATCGATGGTACAGTTAAAGGAGCTCCTGATCCAGCTCCGTGTGGGAGTATTTTCAGAGATTACAGAGCTGCAATCTTGGGTTGTTTTTTAGTAAATCTTGGTATCAATTATGCTTTTCAAGCAGAGATTATGGGAGCATGATAGCTATAGAATTTGCTTTTGAAAATGATGGGAAAATCTTTGGCTAGAATGTGATTGAGTGATTGTTACCAAAGCTTTTAAGACTCCAGATCTGGTTCCTTCCTTGGAGGATTCGAAATCGGTGGGAAAATTGCATGTCTATTAGCAAAAAAATGAAACTTATATGCACTTATATATTCAAAGAAGGCAACACTTATGCTGATAAGCTTGCTTGTCATGGTACTAATATCCAAGGTTCATTGTGGTGGGATTTAGTTAATTGTTTTTATTAGCGAGGATTTTTTCCATAATAGGTATGTTTTGCCTAATTACAAGTTCAGATAATTTATTTCCACGAGTTAGGTTCATGCCCCCATGTGTTTTTGTATTATTTTATTCTTTATTAATAAATGGTATGCTGCAAATGAGACATCCCAACTATGTTGGCACTCCAAGGAATAATCTCTGGTTGGTATTCCTTAGGCCCTTCGTACCCATCATGAGACTAATTTCTGGTTCGACTGATTGAGTATGATTTTTTACCCATTGATTGTCAGTCTATTAATGGGGTGACTCCACAAGGATTTAAACCCGAGTTCCCAGGTTCTCCTCCTTATGGGGGTTAGTTGTTTCCACTGGACCAACGCCCAATTTGTTTTAGCCAATAATTTTATTAGATAAAATACAGGTCTTTTTAATTCATTTCTTTTTTAAAAAACTTAATTTAATACTTAATTTATCCTATAAATATATTAATAAAGATATGAAAAACTACAAATTATTAAACAAACAATAATATAAAAAAATAAAAAATATTTATATTTTATTTAAAATTAAAAATAGAAATGTCAAAAATATAAGATATTTATTTCATAAACATTTATATTTTAATACGTCGGGTGTTTATTTTTTATTTGATTATCTAATATTTTGTGTTTTATTTAAAAACTGTATGATAAAATACGTAATTATAGTATCAATGAATCATATGAAAAAATCGATAGTATTTTTTTTAAAATATATAATATTTATTAAATAAATATTATAATTTAATAAAAAATTTGAGATAAACCTTTAGTTACTTTTAATATATACCATCTTTAAATATAAAAAATTTATTGTATCAATAAAAGATACTTAGAGTCAGTTTGATTTGAAAAAAAAAAAACCTAGAAACAATGGCGTAGCACGGGTTTACTTTTAATTTTATATTTATAATATTTATAAGAATTTTTTTTTAAGAAATATATGTGAAATTTATTATAAAATAAATATATAAATAAAATATATCAAGAAATAAAATATTTTTAATTAGAAATATAATAAAATGGTCAAAAATATTTTTGTAAATCTTTTTTATTAAATAATTTATTTTAAACAATCTTTTTACGTAATGTATGTATTTTTCCATTAAACTCAATAACAATAATTGTCAAATTTTTTTACCACATTAATTGTTATGTTGCTTCTATAAACATATTTCATAAATAGACTAACTTAAATTTTAATATTTTACTTTTAAAATTTTCATACTTATATACAATTTTAATTTATGTTAATATACTTGATACAATAGTTAAATGTAAATTATATATGTAAATAGGGTGAAAATTTTGTTTAAAAAAAGGGTGAAAAAATTATTCAAATTTATTATACTATGTTATGAAGACATTTTTATGAAATTTTAAAATTTTATAATCTTTTATATATGTAATATCTTCTTCATTTTTGTAGTCAATATTTGTCAAAAAAAAAATTTAGTCAATATTATCATTAAGGCCTATCAAATCTCAAGTTAACTTTATGTATGTGTATGTAATTATAATATTTAATATATCAAATTTAATTAATATAATATTTAATAGTAATAAATATACATATTTTTATATTATATTCAATGAATATAGCGTTTAATATTATTATTAAATAAATTATATTAATATATATATATATATATATATTATTTTTTGAAGGATATTTACCATTTTTAAAATTGCATGAAAATTTTTTAAGACACTTTTTATTGTAATAAAAGGACAAATGCATAATTGATAACTTGCTTTTATGTTTTAAGTAACCTTTAATGGATTAAAGTAGTATATATTGTCAGTGTAAAAAGTTAGTAACATGCTCGAATTATATATAAATTATTTTATGATAATGTCTCAAATAATTTAATTATCAAATAAATTAACATATTCTCATTATCATTTTTAAAAATATTTCACAACACTATTAATATATAGTTATATTTTTGTAGTTAATTAATAATAGTGATATTTATTTTTAGTCAATTTTATTGAAATGAAAAGACATATGTATTATTAATAACTTCTTAAGTAATATCTTAAGTATTATTAATTCATAGTAATATCTTAAATATTTTTATTATAAGGTAAATTAATATGGTCTCATTGTAATCTTCAAAAAATATTTTTTTGTTTGATTGAAAAAAAAATAGGGTGAAGGGATGATGCCCTAGTCCAAGGTAGGGAAAACCTTCGGACTCTATGAATACTTACAAATAGATTTACATTTACCTCACCCATTTTACAACAACATACATGCATATAGTTTTATTTTTTAGTGCTAATGTTTAATAATATATATAGTGGTACTTAATTTTTTATATTTTTATCGAATATAATGATTAAAAATCAATATTAATAAAAAGTAATTTTATGAGTGAGTATTTCAATTGTAGCTAAAAGAAACATAAATTTTATATTTGAAAGTCAATATCAGATAATTCTTAATGTTATTTATATAAATAATTTTTAATTTATAGTTACCATATGATTAAATTTTTTTATGTTTAATATTTTAAATGAATAAGAAGTTTCAAATTTTATATTTATTATTCAATAGTATATAATGTTATTGAATAATTTTACAATTATGGTCTTGTTATTATTAATATTTCCCAAAGTTTTAAATCATATTCAATTATTTTTTTACCGAAAAATAAAAGTAACGAAAAACAATAATCAGAGTTGGAATTTTTATTTATTTAAAAAGTATAAAATAAAAACAGATAATAAATAAATGGTAGTGCAGCGGTTTTTAAAATCTATACATATATATTATTATTAAGGATTTTATAATCTAACAGATATTTTTTTAAAATAAAAAAAGAAGAAGAAGAGATGAGAAACGGTGGATTTCAAGGACCGCTGGACCCTAGAAGTATCTATTATACTGTAGCGGCCTCTTTAAAAAAAAAAAAAAAAAACCGTAGCGGGTACTGTAACTACATTTAGAGTATGTTTGGGAAAGATTATTTTCCCTGGTTTCAGCTGTTTTTTAGCTTAAAAGCTGTTTCATAGATAATCTATTATGTTTGGCATTTTGCTTAAATTTATAAAAAAGCTTTTTTTTGGGGAAAAAAGCTATTTTATGCCATCTAGTTTTTTCTAGCTTAAGATTATTGTAATTTGATTATTTTTCATTCTCAAAACTCTCTTCCCTGTTTACCCCTATAAAACTACCTTCTAAACAAATATTATTAAATTATACAAATAACTCCATACCCTTTTTCGTAATTTATTATATAAAAGTGATTTTTTTTGCACCATCCAAACGAAATAGATTATCTTAAAATCGGTTTTCAGCAAACAGTCCCAAACAAAAACAGATTCTGATTATAATCGATTATCACAATAATCGATTATACAAAAATTGATTATCAGCATAATCTTTTTTTTTCCAGCTTTCCCAAACACACTATCTGTAGCGGCCTCTTTAAAAAAAAAAAAAAAAAAACCGTAGCGGGTACTGTAACTACATTTAGTAGATTTATATTATAGTATAGATAATGGACTACACATCATAAAAGTATTTATTCCATGTTTGATTTAAAAGTAGTTAGAGTGGACTGAACAAAAAATGGGATGAAATTATCTTTCCCTCCCTCTACGTAGCATAATTATTATATATATAATAATAATAATAATAATAATAATAATAATAATAATAATAATTACATAGTATAATCTATACTTTAATATAAATATGCTAAATGTAGCTACAGTATCCACTACAATAAGTTTTCTATTATTATTACTATTTAATTAATATTGATAATATGATGAATACTATTTAACAAAAGAATATGGTACTTTTACCGTAACTTTTCCTATTACATCCTTTCTTTTCTATTTTTTTTAAAAAAAATACCATTTTGATTCCTTAACTTAATTTTTAAATTCAGTTTGGTCGCTTAACTTTTAAAAAGTTTAATTTGGTCTCTTGATTTGTCTTTGTTGACCCAAGTTAGTCCTCCCTGTGAATAAAGTCACTAACAGTATTAAATGAGTTTCAATTTGGTCCCTTATGTTTTAAATGAGCTTCAAATTGGTCCTTTAAACTGTTAACATGTTTCAAATTGATCCTTTAAATTGTTAACGACATTCAAACTGGTCCTGTAAATTGTTAACTAGTTTCAACCTAATCTACAAAAAGTTAACACCATTAGTGACTCATTGACGGAGATGACTAACTTGAGTCAACAAAGACAAGTTAAAGAACCAAATTGAACCTTTCAAAAGTTAAGGAACCACACTGGATCTAAAAAATAAGTTAAGCACCAAAATGGTATTTTAGCTTCACTAGGCCTTCGCATGTAGATGTGGGGACCATGGACAAAAGCGTTGCTCTTTCTCTGTTGGAAGAGTTCAAAAACAATAAAGTAAAGTGTTTTGAACTCTCTAAAATTGCTGATCATGTTGTTGAATTCAGGCATACCTTTTGCTTGTTGGTCTTTTGATGCTTCATTTTATGCTGTCATCCTGAAGAATTAAATTAAGTTAATTTACTATCATTAGTAGTGCGGATCAATATGGGAGCCGATCTTATATTCAACAAAAGCTTGAAACAGCAACTACAGAAGAAAAGAACATTGTTTATCAGGAAATCACGCCACATGCTCTTGCTTTGATGACTGATGCCTTTGGTAATTATGTAGTTCAAAAGGTAATTATTCACTTTAATCTACATTCTTTTCTTCTTTATTTATATTACTTTAATTAATTTTGAAAATGGGGTTTGATTCTAGGTTGTTTGTGAAAAAATGTAATGGTTCTAAATAATGCATGTGAAGTGTTTGAGAATTTTCCTCTTTGTGGGTAATGCCCAATTCCATGTCTATCTAATATAAGTACTTTACAAATATTTTAAGAGCCTAATTTTAATTTTAATGTTAATATTAATGAGCTGTCCATTTGTGTAAGGATTTGGTCTTTCTCATTGCTATGGTTGTCCATATCACATTTTTTAATTTGTTTTACGAAATAGTTAGATAGCACCGTTGATCATGAAAGTTGTGTCAGGAGAAGACATGGTGAACATATATAGCATATCACACCATAAAAAAATATGTATCAATAGCTTGGTTTCCATAAAAAAATGTTAAGTATCGAATAAAATACTCGTGTTATTCTACTTATGGTTAAGAATTGAATTTTATCTGCACGGTCTTCCTTCAAGTAGGATGGGCATCAACCTTTCTCGACATGGTATATTATGGACTCTGATGTATTGAACAAGAAGCACAAGTACTTAATCCACTCAACTTTGCAGTAGGACGTATTTAATGATTCCTGACAAGGAAAGTAAGGAGTCAAGGTAATTTTCGTGTGATGACTCGATATACCAATACCAATTTAGAATATTAACTTTGTAATTGTACGATATATTTTCTCGATTACCTTTTAATTTTCATATACATTTGTACCACATGTGAAATGAGAGATATTGGCTTCAATTATCTTTTTAATTATACAACGTACAATCAAATATGATCCTTTACATTTTTAAGATCTAAAGTAAATAAACTACTATAATATATAATATTTAACGCACTCTTGATCCCGGTTCTTATCTTTGAGGAAGGGATTTGGTTGCCTTTTTTAGATTGGTGCTCCAGTCCACTTGATTGCTTGAGTCTGAATTGCTCGGATATTATTTTCTTGTGATTTCCTGGTGTAGTTCAGAGTTTTTTCATCTGCATTGGGGAATTACATTTCTTATTTTGATTCCCATAATCAATATTTAATTATCTATTCGCTTGGGAAGCCTTGCTAACTTGTTTGGGGTTGCTCTGATTATGTAATCCTCTGCACGGGTAGCTTGCTGTTTTTGGTTTTGAGATTATGTTGCTATTGATTTGTGTTCGTTCTGGTTTATGTCCTAAACAACCCTTTCATGTACTATTGGCACAACTTGTGCTTTTCATGCCTTTTGGGCTCAATAAAGTTTGCTTATAAAAATAGCCCAAGATTCATTTTCTGCAACCAAATTTATGGCTCAACCAACTCATTTCCTCAGTTATTATGGTCGACTCATCAAGTCAAGCCTATTTTAACACTCCCACAAGAATATATTATTATTAAAGAACGTATTTATTATTAAAGAATGAAAGTTACCATATTTATATTTTAAAAGATTGAAATAATTTTTTTATTCAATTTAACATAATTTAATTTTTACTCTTATATATTTAAAAAGAAAAAATGAATCTCCGAAAGAAATGATAAAAATGTAATTATTTATTAATTATTAATTGCAGAGGAGGTTGAAGCCATTAAAAGTAATTTTAGAATAAAACAATGAAGGTAAAAAAGTATTTATTAACTATTAAGGGTCATGTTAATGAGTACCCTAAAAGTACTGGTTAAGAAACAAATAAGCAAGTTTTGATTGAAAAATTAAGTATACCATTTCTTCAAATATTAAATACATCAATTCTAAATGAAAACATTCTTTTGGACTCGACTTCCCTACATTCATTATTTGACGCATTCACGTGTTCACACACACAGTTAGATCAATTTTAATCTTTTGCAAACACATTTTTAATGATCGATCCAATGATACATTAAAGGGTGAATGCGTTAAAAAATGAATGCGGGGAATCCATTTCCCACTGTTTCCTTAACTAGTGTTGGGCACTAGTTAACATTATAAAAAAAATGATTCTCTACAAACGTTTTCGGTAAAAGTGATTAAATTAAAAGTTATTTTGCATTTTGTTACAAGTTTGAAAAATAATTTTACTTTGAAAAATGGTCTCAAGTTATTTGTGTGTATTATTTGAAAACTGATTTTTCTTCTTATAATAAAGAACATAAAAAACACTTTCCAATAAACATGTTTAAATAAAAGAATCTTTATTTTAAACATGTTTAAAATTAATATATTCATAATATTTCCAATAAATATATTCGTGATTTCATTCCCACCACAATCCATGGCTCTACCAATCCAAAAAGAGGAGCTGAAGAACAAAATGAGAGAGAAAAGCACTGGACGAGGTAGCAGTTCGGACACCCTTCTCCCTTCTAGTTTCTCTCTACTCCTCTGTCGATCTCTAATTCTCTTCTCTACATCTCTCTGCAATCCTGGGTTCCCACCTCCCTGAATCACCAAAGTCCAAACTTGCATTTTTTCTTCTTCAATACTAGACTTCCAAACATCAGGCAAAGTGGCAAATTGGAGAAGGATAACGATCGACAAATCTACAGATCTTCTTCTACGATGCGTTGATGGCGGAGAAGGATCTGGTACGAGCAAGTTCAGGTGCGAGCTGCGGTGGCGTCGGGTCTCGTTCGAGAGGTGGCATCCACTCCAGATGTGAGCGGCAGCGGCGATTGTAGATGCGAGCGGCACCGTTGCGTTGCGGTTGAAACGGCGTAGTGTCGCCCGTAACGGCTGCAACACCGTTGCGTTGCAGATTTTACCCGTAACGCCGCCGCCGTTTCCATTTTGTTGCGGCCGCATGACTATTGCGGACTGCGCGCAATTTGGAACCACGCTTAAACCAACCAGCACCCGAGCCAAAAACCATCACATAAACACCAAGGCCTATTCGGCCTAAAAGAATTGATCCAGGTAAACAAGGATCACATTCTTTGTGATAGAATTCCAAACTCTGCCACGACTGAATAGTAGGCAGCCTTCACCGAAAATAGCCCAACAGAGCTTGGAAAACACAGCTACAAGAAAACAACAGCGCAACTTATCCTTATGAAGATCTAGAAAAACGCGAGTTTTGAAGCTGAGCCTCGCGAATGGGTCTGGCGGCGGAGGAGACGGCGTGTTTTGAAGCTGCACGGTGGCCGGCTATGTGAGAATGGAAAGAAGAAAAAGCTCAGGGAGCCAGGTACGGGCAGGACATCCTTCTATTTAATACAGAGGCCAATTCTGTTTGCAATGTTGTTCATTCCAGTATTAGGTAGGGAACCTGCCAAATATCTCAACAAATTGCGACAAGTCCCAAATACCACCCATTAAAAAGACTTCCCCGTAAATTTATCCAAAGAGAGGGCCAAAGATTCCACCATCGCAAGTTTTTGCTGCTGTGTGTTCCAACGCTCATCTGGTGGGGTAATTGGCAGAGGCAAGGGACATCAACATCTTGGAACACACTGCAGCAGATTTGCGATGGTGGAATCTTTGACCCTCCCCTCGGGATAAATTTACGACAATTCTTTTTAATGGGAGGTATTTGGGACTTGTCTCAATTTGCTGAGATATTTGGCAGGTTCCTGATACTAGAATGCAAGAAAGGAACAACATTGCAAAGGCTAAGGATTTTTGTTATTTCTCGCAATTGGTTATTAAAATAAAAGCATAAGTATCAAAATATTAATGAATGTCTCTGTAAAATTTTTTACAATGATAATACATACTATTTTAATTAATTTTGAGCAAATCATTTTACAAAAGATGTGAAGGTAGTTGCAAAAAGGCTGAAAATCATTTTATTCCTTGGTGTGTGCATTAAACAAAAAGGAGATTAACACAATATGGAGACTGCCCAATTATGCCATTAATAATATTGATTAACCGTAACACATGTTAGGTATAAAGAATTATTCAAGTTTAATTGGTAGCTGGGAAAGCCACCCATCCTGATTTATGAAAGATGATAAAGAAAATTCATTTAGCTCTGAAGAAGAGAGTTTCTTTTCCCACTTGACGCGTTTTGAAGTATTAGCCCCTGGTCCTGTACACTCAACCTCCGCGTAGGTAAAATTAGACCTGCATGTTGATTTGTGACAAACTAATTAGGACAAAGGTTACAAGACAAAATATAAAGGGGGTTGAAATATATATGTATACATAAATCTAAACCATTGTGTTTTTTATAATTAATTTTATATATACTTTATTGTATCTTCAATTAATAGAATATCAATCCTCTCCCTATATATGATATCACAATTACTACATATTAATTTGTTATAATTAAAAGATGTGAACCATACTCTCGACCAGGGAAATCCCAAGCATCCCATCCTTCGGGGGATACGACTGAAGAAAAGTTTGTTCCATAAAATATAACTCTAGAGTAAGGTCCATAAGCTCTTCCAAGATTCACTTGACCACTCCCAGCAACAGAACCTCCTCTAAATACAAAACCGCTTGTGTCGTTTTCTTAATTCCTGCCTTGTGCTGTTATGAAACCCGGAGGAGACATTCCCTGCGTGGCATTGATCGTACAAGCCTACAATAATAAGTGAAAAATTAATCACATGAACACAAATGCTCCATCATCATGCAGAAAATTCTTATTTTAAAAAAGAAAATAATATATCATTACATTACATAATACATACCTCATAATAGGATTGGCCTCTACCAAATATGAAGTCCACTTCACCTTGAATGTAACAATCTTTAAAGTAATGGCGTCCATTTGAATCAAGCAAAGTGTCTTGAAAACCCACGAAACCACTCTTATAGAAGACAGATCTGTCTCCAAATATAGCTGCTGCGGGTGCTTGTGCAAAGGGTCCTGACCCCTCAAGATTGAATGAGTTCTATAATTATACACGAAAAAAAAAAATGAGTCCTGCAATTACTCATTGAGTTATTAAAAACAATTAATAAATATTTAATTTGGAGAGTTATCAAATCGTTTTTATATATCTATATCCTTTGTTTAATTTATTTGTATGTATTCTTACCATAAAGGTAATGCCAATCACAATCACATTGGGCGGAGAAGAAACGAATGCTGCTTTCCAGGTTGTATCTTGGAGTTGTTGGTGTTCACCATATGTAATGATTGTGACATCTTTGCCTTCGCCTTCTAAAATGATGCATGGCTTATATATGGAAATTTCAACTTCCTCTCTACATAATTACAACAAATGAAAATAAAATAGTAAACTCTACACTTGCATTTCAATTTTCAAGGTAAAAGGCAACAAAAAAATAATATTACTTGTGCAGAATGAAAATACAACTGTACAGAAAATTATTTGAAATATTTATAACTAAATGACAAAAATTATATAAATTATAAATATAAAATAATATGTATATAAACAATATGCATAAAAAAAAAATGTATGAACAATCGATGTGAACTTACGTGTATGTACCAGCATTTATGTGAACTTTAACCCATCGATCATTATTTTCCTTTATCGAATCAATGGCAGCTTGAACTGATTTGAAATTTCCATGGCCTGATTGATCAACAACGATGGTATTCGTGATTTCATTCCCACCACAATCCATGGCTCTACCAATCCAAAAAGAGAAGCTGAAGAACAAAATGAGAGAGAAAAGCACTGGACGAGGTAGCAGCTCCATGACGATTACGTATGCAATTATCATATTTCCTTTTCATAACATATATAAGAGTAAAGATATTTGAACATTCAAAGAGTTTATAAGCATCTCGGGACTGATGAAATATATAATGAGATAGAAGGAAATAATAAATAGGTATTAGATATCATTTTTATGTCCAAATATCATTACTCTATATATAAAACATAAATATTAACACCTGCAGGACTTAATTGTCCCTTAAATCACTCTCATTGTTGATAACTACACGAAAGCTACTGGTCTAATGGCCACTCATACATACCACTTTCCCATATCAGTATGAGTCTAATATATAATATAATTACTATTAATTGAATGCAAAGCATGGTTTCCTTGATCCATTTGTTAAGTTTTTTTCCTCTTTAATCAGTATCCTAAAGATAAAATCGGACTGGGGCATCATCCCCTCACCCTAAATTATTGAGCACAAAAAAAAAGGGTGGTACGAAGATTTCTGACAGTCGATTGCGCACGGACTCAAGTCATCTATGCAATATATTTTTACTATAATTATACTCTCTCCGGTCTCTATTGTAAGCAAAAATTAAATGGGGCACACATATTAAGATAGTTAGTTGATCTCATTTAAAAGAGTCTTGGGAATAAAAAATAAAGTTTGTTACCTAAATTACCATTCCTCTTATTTATTAAGCTTGTGTTAGGAGTCATTAGAAAACAAAATTTGTATTAAATGAAGGGTATTTTGAGAATAACTTCATTAAATGAGAAGAAAGTAGTTGAAATTTGCTTATATTTTGGACTAAAAAATTTGGAAATTTTTGCTTACATTGTGGACCGGAGGGAGTATTAATTATTCATTGAATTCGTGTAAAAGACTCTCATACTAAATATAGCAGTTTTCTTTAATAAATATCAATATGTTAAGGAGAGTATTCAATATTTGAACATACTCAATTCCTTACAAGTTTGTGATACAATTAAAACTGCTAATTTTTTTGAACTAGTGTTTAATATACTCATTTGCATAGTCACTAATGACATTCATTGAACACAACTCTAGGGTTGGTACTTGGTAATGAGTCGATGCAGTTGGTAAGCTTGCTCGCAACTCGGACTCGGGAAATGACTCAACTAACTAATTTTTTTTAGATAACTAGAAACGTACCCATGCGACGGGTTAGTTTTTACCTATGTTACTAAACGACTTGTGGATAGGGCAAAATGGGTCAAGTCATCCCCTCATTGACCCGTCAAAAACGGGGCGTTAGTGGGTTGGCTTGATTTAATTAAGTGGGTTGAACCTCCTAACCCACCCCATTTAGTGGTTGGTTGGCGGGCTGGCTCGCCAAAAAAATAACAAAATTAAAAAAAATTAAAAAAAGAAAAAAATTTATTGACATACAACTATTATCTAAAATATCACAAGATATAAATAATTATCTTTCGTTGGTGGACTAACTAATATATAAATTTATTTTATTAGTGAATGGAATGGACTACATGCAAATATATATAGTTCTAATGGGTGAATAATTGTAAACTAAAAGTATATAAATATAAATATAAATATATATACAAATAGTTACTAAATGGGATGGACTAACTAATCATCCTATGAGTACGCAAACTAAAAAAGAATTATAGCATAAAAGAATATATATATTTTTTTATAAAAGACCAACCCGCCCCTCCACCAACCCGTTTGCTTGGTTGGCAAGGCAGGGCAGGTCAAAATGGGTTGGTGGTTGGGGACCTCAACCCAACCTGCCAAAAATGGCAGGTGAAACGGGTTGGCCTGTCTGGTCCAACCCATTTTGCCATCTCTAATGACCTGTATATGATATATTATATATTATGGGTGGTGTTCAACTGGTTTGAGCTAAGGGTTTAAGATGTCTAAGAAGTTTGAGGTCCAGAGTTCAAACACTGTCAGAAGAGAAAAATTAACAACTAACATATTAACATACTAAATCCTCGGTGCAGCCATTGGTTATCAGATTTTACCATTAGAGTTGTGCCCATGTTTGCTTAAAATTTAGCAAAGTAGCTTATATAAGCAACACTTCCTTAGGTTGTTTCCTTCCTTAGGTTGCTTATCTATTTAAAAACATTATTTTTGAAAGATTCAAGCCAACATAATCGAATGAAAATAAAATAAATTCAATAGCAAATAAAAAAGAATAAAAAATTAGGATGCTTAAGGGTTGCTTATTGTATGTAGTATTGGAGTGAAAAATGGATGAATTGCTTAAATGTGATGTCATACTGTGAGGTCTACAATAGAGCCCACTTAAGCAACCAAAGTGAGTTGCTTATCATTTAACATTAAAGATGCTCTAATATTTACATATAAGAAAAATATTATATACTATACTATTATGCATACACATCATACGGAGATTAAGCAGAACCAAGAAAAATGGAAATGAAATAGAGGATGGAATCGGAACTTCTTCTTATGGGCGGGGAAAATTTGTGTTAGGAGCATTTTGTTTTTCTTTGATGCGGGACACATTTTTAATTTTTTTTATTAATAATAGTGAAATTTTTTTAGGAAGACACGTGTGCCTTCAACAGGAGACATTATTGAGATTTAAATAAATAATAGATTAGTTAGTAGTCCGTGGCTCCGTGCAATACATGTTTTTTATTTTTTTATATATTTATTTAAATATTATTTGCAAATTAAAAGTTTTATTAGTTATTCAAAATATAATTAAATTGGTATCTCTTGTTATGGAAATGATGGTTTAATATGCAGATTTCATGGGTTACCAAAAAATATGCAGATTTCATGATTAATAATAAATATTAATAAATCATTGTAAATATTCATTTATATGCTGATTTGATAATAATGGCTAATAATTAATAGATTTTGAATTTAATACATATTTTGTATTACTCAATCACTCATTTAATTAATATTAATATCAACATTCTATTTTATTTTAATACTAATCAATTTTTATTCTAAAAAAGAAAATAATTAAATGAAAAATGAGTAAAACCTATAGTAATAAATTATTACAAATAATTATATGCAAATTTGTCACTAATAGCTAACCATTTTTAGATTTTAAATACATTCTATTTCATTTCGGTAATACTAATTAATTTTTATCTTAAAAAGGAAATGAAATAAATAAAAATGAGTAACCTATAATAATAAACCATTACAAATACTAATTGATATGCAGATTTGACAGTAATAATTATCCGTTAGTAGATTTTTAATACATCAAAATAAATTGAATTTTTTTGAAAATTGTATAGGATGTCACGTGTTTCATCGAAGTAGATATATTGTGGAAAAACAACCACTTTCAATATTATTCATTATTCATTATATAGACGTTAATTTATTGGGTGTATCAAATTTAAATTTTCACAAGTTCGATTTATTAGTTCATGAGCTGGTTTAATGTAACATAAGCGGCAAACAATCATTTTATTAAAAATACACATATAACAGATTGTTCGTATGGGCAGACCATTACATTTCTTAATTGAACATACGTAGATTACCAAGATAGACAAAATAAATTACAAAAAACCAGTTGGTAAGTTTGCGAGCCATCCGTCTGTGTTGATGAAAGATGATTCACTATAATTTTCGAACTCTGAACTATTCAGCTCCGTCTTCGCCCATTTGACACGGTTGCTAGTTTCGGCCCCTGGCCCTGTACAGTTAACTTCCGCGTACATAAATTTATCCCTACACAATTTGGTTTGCAAATTAAGAGAAAAAGTAACATAAGAAAATAAAAAGTTGCATATAATATAATAAAAAGCGTCACTTAAAAAAGAAAACCAAAAGTTAATTTTTCTTCTACATGCTGTCGCGACGGATAAAAAAAATATAAGAGGGAGAAGCCACACACACACTGCACGTGCAATTGTGGAGCCAAATTATATAGATATAATATAATTTTGATATATCGTGAATATAAATTTTTTTATAAGGTTAATTTTCAAACACACAGTGATATGCCAACCAGGCTGGATTCTTTTTGTCAGGCTAGCCCAATATATGCATGGGGCTAAGCCTACCGACAAAAAATTATGGGCCTAGTTGATCGACCCAATTGAAGCTTTAATCTCTTCATAGTTAACTTTCAAAACAAATTTTCTAATGTTTTGTTTGGTATAACAGTCAACGACTCAACAGAAAACAAAACATGATTTTTGTCAATTGCTGAAGTCATTAATGTAGGGAAATAACTTTTATTTTCTTAAATTAATAGAAAATAAATAAAAAAATTAAAAACTCTTCCTCTCATTAATATACTTTCAACAGAAAATAATTTTCATGAGAAACAATCATTAGCTAAATAAATGTTTTTGGCTTATAAAAAAAAAATATTCTTTTTGGAATCTAGATTAAATTGAAATTCTTTTTATCCTATCCTGTTGTTTTAGCTAAAAAAAAAAAAAAACGAATATAAATATATTTTATTTTTCTTACAAGGTTATATAATTGTATAAGTGAATTTTCAGGACACTTGATGCATCCTTAAAGCAGAGTTACCATAACATAAATTTGACTTTTATGATATAACCCACGTGCATGGCTATACTCCTTGAAAATGATAGATTGATAAATTCCTAATGATTTCACATCATAAGTCAGTTAAACTTACTCTTGGTCTGTGAAGTTCCATGCGTTCCATCCTAGAGGGATTACAACTGAAGAGAAGTTGGTTTCATAAAATATAACTCGAGAGTAAGGGCCCCATGCTCTTCCTAGATAAACCTGACCCGTCCCAACAATGGACCCTCCCCAAAATACAAAACCACTTGGATCATCTGATGAATTCCTACTTTGGGCTGTGATAAAACCCGGAAATGTTAATCCCATCGGTGTTGCGTTGATCACGCAATTCTACAACAAGTGAAAACCATGTAAAAATAAAACACTTCATTATTATTTCATTTCTTCAAAACGATATAAAAAATTAAATTAAATTTATTTATTTATCACCTTATAAAAGGATTGGGCATAGCCAAAAATGAAGTCCACTTCACCCTGAATGTAGCAATCTTCAAAGTAATGACGTCCGGTTGAATCAAACAAAGTGTCTTGAAAACCCATGAAACCACACCTAAGGAAGTATGATTTGTCTCCATATACTCTTGCAGCCACTGCCGGTGAAAAAGTTCCCTCTTTCATATATTGCAATTTCAACAACGGATCCAAATTAAATGAGTTCTGCATGCAAATTACAAAACCATGCATTAAAACAAGAATTAGAACATAGAAAGTTAATTATCTGAATTGTTTCTCTACCGATCCTTTGTTTGTTTCGAGGCGTCAAGATCATCAAACTAAGTTTTGTCTATCTCAACTAAATATTTTTCATACACACGAAGAAATTGAATCTCTAAATCCATATTTAAGGAATTCAGGTATCTACCAACTATGTTGAGCCTTGTTGGGGATCCTTGGTCTATGGTTTTACCTTGAAAGTAATGTCACTCACAACCACATTGGGTGGATATGAAGAAAATGTAGCGCTCGTGTCTGTTTTTTGATGGTCACCATATGTGATGATCGTGGTCCGAGCGTCTGCACCTTTTAAAATGACGCATGGCTTTTCTTTAGGAATAGTAACCTTCTCCCTACACAATTACGATATGTACGCAAAGAGTAAACATTAACCTTTTTCTCTCTTAGTCTAATTTATCTATCCCATTTTTTTTTCATGAATTTTATCTATCCAAAGCTATTGTATAAGAATTAAGAATATAAATAAATGATTTTGATCAAGAAGCTGATTTTATTGATTGAATTATCTTTTATTGAAATGCTCAAAATATCGTTAATCTATTAGGGTCTCTTTGGTTTATTTTTAATTTTTAATTTTCATTTCTCGTTTTAAAAATAATTACAACAAAATAATGACAAAATTATCACCTTATTTTCATTTATTTTCTTGTTTTTAAAGATTTATACACGAAACATTGAAAACAAATAAAATGTTGTTTTCAATGTTTTTTGTACAAATTTTTGAAAATAAGAAATAGAATGAAAGCAATGTGATAATTTTGCAATTATTTATATTGTAATTATATTTATAAAAAATAGGAAATGAAAATAGAAAAACAGAAACAAACTATACAGACCCTTAGAGCCTGTTTGCTTTGTTTCCTGTTTCCTGTTTTTTCATTTTCTGTTTTCAGAAATAATTACAAAGCTGTCATTTTGTTTTCATCTTGTTTCCTGATTATAAAAATTTGCACAGGAAACACTGAAAACAATTTTTTTTTGTGCAAATTGCTGAAAACAGGAAACAAAATGAAAACAATATGACAGTTTTGTAATTATTTTTAGGTTAAAGTAATGTTTTGGTCCCTATACGTGACACTGATTTTCAATTTGGTCCCTATACGTAAAAAGTTATCAATTTGGTCCCTATACGTGACACTGATTTTTAATTTGGTCCCTATACGTAAAAAGTTATCAATTTAGTCCCTATACGTAACACTGATTTTCAATTTGGTCCCTATACGTGACACTGATTATCAATTTGGTCCCTATACGTGACACTGGTTTTCAATTTGGTCATCACCGCTAATTGGTCCCTATATAAGAGTGACCAAATTGCAAATTATTATCACATGTAGGGATCAAATTGAAAATAATTGTCACATGTAGAGACCGATTTCAAATTTTTTTTGTTGAATTGGTCCCTACATGTGACAATAATTTGTAATTTGGTCCTCTTATATCGGGACCAATTAGCGGTGAGGACCAAATTGAAAACCAGTGTCACGTATAGGGACCAAATTGATAACTTTTTACGTATAGGGACCAAATTGAAAACCAGTGTCACGTATAGGGACCAAATTGATAACTTTTTACGTATAGGGACCAAATTGAAAATCAGTGTCATGTATAGAGACCAAAACATTACTTTAACCTTATTTTTAAAAACAGGAAATGAAAATATGAAACTGAAAAACAAAGCAAACAAGCCCTTAATTTGTCTCTCATTCATTTTCAGAATGGACAAATAATTTTAGACAAAATCAATTTCATAATGGACAGATAAAAATGAACAGAGAGAGTACGTATTAGTACTAAATAACAACTTTAAAAGCTACGTACTCGTATGTGCCAACATTTATCTCAATCTTTACCCATTGATCATTTTGGCTCTTTATAGAGTCAACGGCAGCTTGAACCGTTTGGAATGCTCCTTTGCCATATTGATCAACAGTAATGGTATCTGCACTGATCTTCCCACCACAATCGATGGCTCTACTAAGCCACAGATAGCTGCAAATAAACATAATTATAGAGAAACTTATTGATCGAGGAAGCAACCCCATGATACTTTATCAACGTTGAGTTATGCTGGGTGACAACACAATATATATATATATATATAGACATACACACCACGAAAAGTTAGGATACATTTGCTTTGTTTCCCAATTTCCTCTCTTGATTTTGTGTTTTCATTAGTGATTACAAAATTGCCATATTATATATTTATATATATAGACAAACACATACAGACATACACAGCAGGAAAAGTTAGGATACATTTGCTTTGTTTCCGAATTTCTTTTCTTGATTTTGTGTTTTCATTAGTGATTACAAAATTGCCATATTATAATCATTTTTGTTTCCTGTGCTCAAACAGTTGTACAAATTGGAAACAGTTTTTATTGTATATGCAAATATTCCTTTTAATCATTCTAGTAAAAAAAGATTTGTTTCCTATGTATATTGGTTCATTAGAACTATATAAACCGATACCTCCTGGTTGGGAGGGGAGAACCCACCTTGTGTACCTGACAGGTTCCCCGACGGAGATTAGTCATCGCTAACGGTAGTGGATACTTCGGACCTATGTCATGATTACAAAAAAAAGAAAGAAAACAAATACCTAGAATTCCTATTAATAAAAAAACAGAACTAAAGATATTATATTTTTTACTTTTTCATTTGATATATAATTCATATGTTAAAAGGATATATATAACAATTTTTTTTATTCCTTGATAATCTTGCCCTCTTTCTTTCCTTAACAATTACAGAAAATATATATTTAAAATGATCATTATGACTTGAAAAATCCAAAATATTTCTTAATAATTTCTTTTCTATCTATTTCATCTTTTTTTTAATATCGTGATTATTCAATTCAGATTCTTTACCAAAAAAGTAGGCAGATACCTATTACTAAATATTTTTTTGTGGTATTTTCCAAATTTATTATCCGCTTTGAATTTTGGATTAACTTTTACATTACAAAAAAGATACGTTTAAGTTTGATTATTTTGGTACACTAGTGACAATGACATTTGAACTCACAACCTCATACAAATTGTTTAATCATCTCAGTATTTGCCCATTTCTAATGGTTTTAAATTTAAGTATTTTAAGTAAATAAATGAAATATCAGATATTAGTTTCACAACTAGGTACTATTGGATTAGCCCATGGATAACTGGCTAAAATTTCTTGTCTACGCTACAAATAATACACACCTTAATGACCTTATGATGTTCATATCCTTGCATGGACATCATAAGGTCATTAAGGTGTGTATTATTATCACATGCCACTTTGAAATTTCTTGCATGGACACCTACCCACTGGGCATAATCAATCAAAATTTTAAGATAATTTTAGAAAATTCGCAGCAAGAACTTTGTTGTCTTTTAAAATTATTACTTCGATGACTTATGAGTATTTGATTGATTGTAACTAATAGACATTATGTTCATAAAAGTGGGACAACAAAATTCGACAATAATTTTCATGGTTAATACAGTTCAAAAGCATGGTTCATGAAAGTGTTGAGTTTAGTTATTTTATATAACAAGGGGTTGCAACTCATTAACCATCCATTGAACGTCATTAACCATAATTTTGAACGTCATTAACCTCGACTTTCAGTTGTTCAAATATACATATAGATTAGTCGTCATATTTGAACACCCGAGAATCGTGGTTAGTGACGTTCAAATTCGTGGTTAACGAAATTAGTTGATGGTTAATGAGTTTCAACACCTTGATATATCTATTAATCATACCCAACACTTCATTAATCATATTTTTAAACTGCATTAAGTCATTAACCATGAAAATTATTGTTGAAAATTGTTTACACAATTGCATTAAAAAAATTCAATTTTGGATTAGGTTGAATTGATTTTGGGCAAATAGGTAGATTGATCCTATACGTTTATTTTATTTTTCATATTAGTCCTACAAGTTTTTTATTTTTCAAATTGGTCCTACACGTTACGTTTCGTTTTCACGTTTTCCTTTCCGTCAATTTCGACCTTACGAAGTCATATCAAAAATCACGTGTCGGACTAAAATGATAACCCGTTAAGTCAAAATTGACGGAAAGAACTAACATGCTAACGGAACGTAACATGTAGAACAATTTAAAAAATAAAAAACTTACAGGACCAATATGTAAAATATAATAAATGTACAGGACCATCTACCTATTTTGCCTTGATTTTGAGAGAAATAAGAATATCTAACTTTTACGTTGAATAAAATTGATTATAAATGTAGGATCCACAAAATCCTTTATATTTATACCTCAAAAGTAATTTTACTTTATTATCCAAACAAAATCAATTCTTCAAAGCTCCCTTTTAAAATATGAGGAATGATAATTGCACACCCAAAGTTGACACCTTGGTTAATCGGTACAAATATTTGGTTAATTCAGTTGATTATATGGTTAATCACATGTAAATATTTGGTTAATTCACGATGACCCATTAATCATATAAAAAACTGAATTAACTAGATATTTACATGTGATCAACCAAATATTTACATGATTATGAAAAATAAGCTTCATATAACCCATTAACTATATAATGAACTGAATTAACAAAAAATTTACACATGATTAACCAAGGTGTTCACCTGGGTGTCAAACCCAGGTATTCACCTATCATTACTCTAAAATATTATTACAAAACACAAATCAATTTCTTAAACTTGATTTTTTTTTTAAAATCAACTCTTTTAAAATTAATTATATCAAAGAAAAAACAAACAAATCCTAAATAATAATGCAAAAAACACGCAGAATGTCAATGAGGATTCCCTTTGCTTCCGCATTCACCTTTATCTAAATCTTTGAGAGCTTGTTTGGTGATCAAAGATAAGATAGGTATGGATATGATAAAAAAGCAGAATTGGAGTAGGATATGATAGTTTTTATCTATTGGGACAAAATTAAAAATAAGTGTCACGTATATGGACCAAATTATTAATTTAACCTAAACCTTGCTATGACTGACTGGGTATCACATCACAACCACCAATCATAATATTGAAAAAAGGGACATGGCATAAACATGTATGGGCCCTAGTACGAAATGTTTGACTGCAATGAATCAGTACAAACAGCATTGATACAACCAAAATCTGATGGAATCAAACCCATCTTATGGATCATGTTAACAAGATATAAAAGATCTGGAGAAAAGAATAGTCTGTTGCATGCTGACAAAAGTATAGACATGGAAAAGAGAACCAGTGCCGAGGAGATAGCAAATCATAATGCTTCAGAAGATAAATATTTGAAAGAAACATTGGATGGTATCCAACAAGAACCTACTCAGGAATCTCTATCTCTTGAGCCCTTATCATGCGTACTATCTTTTTCATCATTCTTTTGCATTGTTATCCTCCACTGCTTGAGTTACACCAACTTCTGCTGGACGAATAACACGATCATAAAGCATATATCCTGCCTGCAAAACATAACCACGAGATAGCTTTTCATTCATGCTCTCAATTCCTATATGAACCACTGAACAAAACCAAGAATAAAACCACATTGCTTTTTCTAACATGCAAAGAAACAAAAGTTACAAAACCTCTGATGGAAAAAAAAAATTTAGAAATTGAAAGCCCTTTGACAGGCAATCATAAATGCAAATTATCAGCATGAATAGGATAATTTTTTTTTTGATAAGCCAAGCATGAATAGGATAATAATCACCAAGTTCATCAGAAATTGTGAGACAGATCAGTCTGAACTTTTCACATTACAAACCGAAAGGGACTTAAAATAAAAAATAACACGTATCAAGAGTTTAATGGGTTGAACAAATTTTGAAATTGAAAAAAACGAATCACAATCTTTCCATAAACAATTATGTAAATTACCTTCAGAACAGCTGCAACAGTGCCTGGAGGCTTCGAACCATCAGGGATTTGGAAGATGGCATTATGCCTGTGTGGATCAAATGGCTCATTTGTAGGATCAAATTTTTCGACGCCAAATTTTTTAAGTACCTATAAGCAGAAGCAGCTGTCTTTATAAGAATAGGCTTATTTCAAGAACACGATGATGTAAAATATAAGTAGCAAAATCTTTCATAATAAGCTTATAACTTTGGAAAGCATTTTGTTGATTTGATGATACAGGAAGGTGCTGAAGTCCTTCCCCAAATTCCCCCATGGCACTCACGAACTCATCGAAATTCAGGAATAAAAAATTGATTTTAGAAATCATTTCCCGACATGTTTATAACTTTTATAAAACAAAATTAGGTTTTGAAAACAGAAGCCAAATCAATCCCCTAATATCTCAGGCACTGTTCACAGCACCGAAACAACCACCAACCAGAGCCAAAATCCTAGTCCCTGCAAATCACCCTCTTACCCTCACATTCACCCAATGAACCTTCAATCTACCATTACCAAAAAAAAACGTATAAATGAGGAACATAGCAGCAATAAGTGAATAGATAAGGCAAAAAAAGAATCCTTAGCTACATGAATGACTCGAATGAGAAGTTTGGATACTATATTAGCTTTGACTATTGCAATTAAACAGAAACAGGCAAACACGCAAACAGCATAAAATAGAACATTTTACCTCTGAAAGTTGTTTCTCAGTCATTTCAACACCTTTCAGAAGTGTTTTCAGGAGTTTTACTGCTTCAGAGTCATTTGATGGGTCGATTTTTGAGTAACTTTCCTTCACAACAGAGGAAGCCCTTCCCAAATTGTCAGAAACATCTAGTAAACTCTTCGCGAAATTCTGCAGCACATTTAAACCACTCAGCAGTCAGCAAAAAGTTGAAGACTATATTATTTGGGACAAAAGGGTTCAAACTTCACCTGTATAGCAAATTTTTTTGAATTCTCTGCTTCACGTCTAGTTCTGTCCATGACATTCTCCATCTCTGCAAAAGTACGCAGAACTTTATCCTGCATTTTCTCAATCTCTTTCTGCTTCAACTTCAAAAGTTCTTCCTTCTCAGCAACAAGCTTAATTAAATCATCCCTGGACAGATCACATTCACTCTCTGAATCTGAGTCTGAATCAGAAAAGGTAACTCGTTTAGAACCTCTCCTTCTTTTGACTGTTTGAGATTGAGAATCTGAAATAGAACCTGATTCCTCTGTTTGATCTATAGCAGCCTCATCAACTTTCTTTGCTTCTCCACTTGTTTTTGCTGGGTCATCATTTGTAGATTCTCCATTATGCACGTTATTTCCTTTTTCCTTATCAGTAGTTTCAGGTGAGGCTGAAGAAGAAAATCCAATTCTTGGAGTCGAGGATGAACTTTTCGGTGTAGGTAACAAATTGACTTGAACTGGAATCAACTGGGATATTAGAAAGCATATGTAGAACTTAATGAGAATTTCACTGAGCATCACTAGATTTACTCAATAAAGAAATTTGAGGGAGATAATTGGATCCTAGAGTATATAATAATAATAATAACACTAATAGCTACTCATAGTATCATTTACATAAGAAAAACAATAAATTTGGGTGCTTTTGCCCCTTCATATATAAAACACTTAAACCAACTTATGCTTTATAAAACAAAAAATCATGGCGAGGTGCCAAACACTGACGTATCCTAATGGAACACCGCAATCCAACCAATTTAAAATACGTATTTCCAAAACATAACCAATCATCATCATCATAAAATTTAAAATTTAAAGAGAGATAGAAGAATAAAAGACTCAAACTAATAGGCAACATAGCGAATCAAGTGTTCCAAATTTATAAACTTGAATATCTTTAAAGATAAAACCCAAATTCAATGATCCATTAACAGAATACCATTGAAGAGAAACAGCATAGCGAACACGAATATAAGAATCAGTATTGAAATTGTTAAGGTTGCCAAATTTAAAGCAAAAACCTAAAACCCTAGCAAAACCCTACACAAAAAAAAAAAAAAGCGAAAAAACAAAAAACTTTGAGCCAGTGTGGCAGCTTACCTTGATGGACGATGGGGAAACGAGAGAATGGAAGTGATTGGAAAAGGAATAAGAGTGATGGGGTCTCTGAGAAGAAGAGAGAAGCGTGGAGCTTCGGCAAATAGTCCTAGAGACACGGGAAAAAACCTTGTATACCAACATCGCTGAAGAAGAAGAAGAGGAAGAAATTGAATGGCGAAAGAAGAAGGAAGGGTTGGAATGGAGATCGAATGCGGCGGAGGGAGCAACTGTTTGTTTATGCAAAACAGAGAGAAGACAAAGGAAATTGCCACCAGAACGGAAGGGGGAGAGCTAGAGTTTATTGACTATATTGCCCTTATCTTCATTTTAGATGTAAATCAATGTTGCTCAAGCCCAACCGACTGAACCGAGGACCGAATGATAAAATAGTTTTATTTTTCCCCGATACAAATGAGTCAAAAAAACCATCCTACGAGTTTAATTACACTTTTGTGATATTATTCACCTAAAAGCAAGGTATTTTGTGACATTTTGTCATCAAATTTAATAAAAACAATCGAATCTTATTATAATTTAATGTAAAATCAACAATATCATGTTGCCCACTGATTTCGTCATGGGCGTGTTTGATTTTTCGTTGGTGAAGACCTAAACATGACGTTTATGAGACGAGTTAAGATGATTTTAGCTTAGTCCCAATTTGGGCCGATATTTTAATAGAATCATTTGCTTATACTCTACCCAACCTAACAATGACTCGGAAATATATTGAATGGGGTCGGGTCAATATTATGCATAATTAAATCATAGAATTAAAGAAACTGAAATATATTTCACAATACATGTTTCAAAACTAATATTGTAGAATATTAATATATTAAATGATTTAATTTGCATATATGTCATGTTAGTATAAAGATATTATACAATATCAATCAATACATCGATTGTCATATAATTATAACAGAAATGTTTTTTGCAAATCCAGGTGCGACACCCGCTACTGTAGCCGTACTGTAACACTTTTTTTTATTACGAATTTTGACTTTTAAAAAAAAAACTTTTTTGAATACTAACATTTTTTGTTAATTACGTGCAAATATTTGGTCAATCCAGTGCAAATATCTAGTTAATTCAGTTCATTATATGGTTAATGCGTCATCTGAAGCATATAATCATTTTCCATAATAGTCCAAGGGTTGCCAGCACAGTGGTAAGTGCTGGCCTTTAAAATCCCCAGTGACACGGTTCGAATCCCCCTTCCCCGATAAAATGGAAAAAAAAAAAACTTTAGCTTATTTAAAAAAAAAAAATCATTTTCCACAATAATGTAAATATTTGGTTAATCCCGTTCAAAAATAATGGTTAATTCAGTTCATTATATGGTTAACGGGTCATCCTGAAGCTTACAATCATCTTTCACAATCATGTAATTATTTGGTTAATCCCGTGCAAATTTCTAGTTAATTCAGTTCATTATATGGTTAATGGGTCATCCTGAAGCTTGCAATCATTTTTCACAACCATGTAAATATTTGGTTAATCATGTGCAAATATCTAGTTAATTCAGTTTATTATATGGTTAATTTGTGTGAAAAATTATTGTAAGCTTTAGGATAACCCATTAACCATATAATAAACTGAATTAACAAGATATTTATACTGAATTAACCAAATATTTACATGTAATTAACAAAAGATTTAGTATTAAAAAAAAACTAAATTTTTATTTTTAAATAAAAAAGGCTACTGCAGCGGGTGTCGCACCTGGGTGTGCAAATAGCGCGACACTAATTATAAATGTTTAACCCTTAAGATAAATATCATAAAGTCACATAATATAATATATCAAAATTAAACTATTTGTTGCAATATTATGCAAAAGGTTTTTGATTAAGTCAATAAATCTAATTACTTAAAATCTAATCGTGGAAAACCTATTTAGAAGCTAAAACTACAAAACATCGTGTACCTCCATTAAGTCATAACATGAACAACATATGTATTTAAGTGATTTGGATGTAACTCTATCTCATGCAAAATTTGAATTGCACTTTCTAACTGAAATTGGCTAGATGCAGGGTTTGCCGATGTGAAGACAGCATGCTGTGGGGCAGGATTCTGAGTTAGGTTACATGTGTGATAAGATGAATATATTCACATGTTCGGATGCAAATAACTACGTATTTTGGGATGCCTTACATCCCACAGAGAAGACTAATTTTATTATTGCTAATGATTTGATCACGAATTATCTAGCTGAGTTCTTATAATTAATTAATAGATTATTACATCTTACAAAGTAAGAGTTAAATAGCCATACTTATTTTTCTGTCTTGAAACTTTATTGTTAATGACAAAAAGATAGAATACATAATACAGATATCGAACAGTAAAATTCCCTACTACAGAAGAACGGGTCCCAGATGGCACATTACATAAAGATCACATGATGCAGGTACAGTAGTATGCTACAAATGTCTGACTCCAATCAATATGCTAATTATATCAATGACTCACAAACTTAATCATAGGGATTCCTAAAATTCTTCAAGAGGTTAGGAATGTCGTAACCTAGCATGTCATCAACTGCTTGTATCATTTTTGGTTTCAATTTCTCAAACTTGTCAATATTGTAACCACTCAAGGTCTCTCTGAAATGTTCAACATTTGGGAAGTCACCAGGAGGTAGATGGAACTCCCTTTGTACCTGTTTTAAATTTAAACAGTCATATATATGCATCTTAAGTGTATCAAAGAGGCATGCATCATGAGAGCAAAACGGATGTAGACAGTCGGATTGGTACCTTTCCAAATTCACCCTCCAAGTTATCAATGAGCTTTTGCTGAGCTTTAGCTTTGCCCATCATAGCAGGCATCTCCTTTTTAAGATGACTAATAATATAAGCATGTATCTTGGCAGCTCGAGCTCGTTTTACAAATTCATTGATCTACGACGATCAAAATACACAACTGATATATTAATTATGCAAAGAACAAACTTTAATAAATAAAACATAATGTTATTAACTGGATAACAAAATTCATGAGAAGAGATAACAGCCTACAAATAAGAGCAATAAAATCTATACTGCAACAAAAGGAGATTCTACGGTATCGAACGTGTGCATGGAAAATATGTCCTTAGAAGAGCTAACCACGCTAATTTTTTCTTTTTTTAAAAAAAAAAAAAATCCACAAAAGAACATACAATTCCATTCATTTAATATCCTTCTCTTTGGTGTCATTGAGATAAGACAAGGCTTTCTTGTAATTTTTATCATATCTATTGCACCAACCATCCTTCAATCTTCATACTTTATCAAATAGAAGCATGAAACTACCAGTAACCTCATTTTAGTGGAAAAATATTATTAAAATAAACCAAAAAATTAAACTAATAAACTCACTCTTCGATCACAAGCCTTTTTAGGTATATCTTTCAGATCTGAAAGAAGGTCATCCTGTTCTTTTTCAAAGAGTTCCTTACCAATTGGGCCACTGACAGCATCATTTATAGGCTTGTCATTGAAGGAGCTGCCAAAATAAAAATAATAATATTAATTAAGCACAAAAGACACAAGGCATTCGCATAACCAAGGAAAAGAAAGACAGGAATACCATGTCTAATTTGTATAGAACATGGTGAAAAAATAGTCTCTTATACTAAAGAACATAACATTGATGCAACTTCAAGATACTCCAAACGAGAAAAATTCTAAATCTTAATATCGAAGAATCAGTGGTCTCTCCAATTCTCCAAGTCAAAGACAACACTTCAATAATGACAGTGGAGTACAATCACATAAAATGACCTACCCAATATATACACGCATGACCTCAGGTGTATTCAGCACCTTCCCAAGTGACCACATTAAGGCTCCATAAACCCTCATCAGCTGCAACATAGGACCAAATGCAGTTTAAGTTTCCCCTGATCATGTTCTGATAGATTCATTAAATAAACAAATTGAAGTTTAACTACACAAGCTCTTACTTGCTGTGTATCAACTTGGTCTGCTTTGTTCAAAACGACTCGAATTTTGTCATCATGCCCCCGTAAGGATGATATCACACGTTTGAACTCATCGCTGACATCAAGTTTGTGAGGATCAAACAAGAGGAGTATCAAGTCACACTTAGCAGCAAACCAAGATGTTACACCCGTGAAATCATATGCTCGTTGTGTCCGTTGCTTTTCTCCGGACAAAACTCCAGGACTGTCCACAAATGTAATGTGCTCTAGTAGCTTTGGACAATTGAAAACAGTAAGGTCCAAACGCTAAACAAGGAAAATCTCACAAAAAATTTCAATAGCTCTACTAGAACAACTTACAGGATGAGGCATTTGAGAACACTCAAATTTTGACAAAAAAGCTGTGCCAAAAGTTGTGAGACCACTAAATGGCATGTCTGCTTGGACAGCAATAGTGTTTCCAGGAATGCTTCTCTCATCAGGTCCAGACTGTACAGTAGTACCATTTGCTAGTTAAAACTTAAAACTAATGCAATAGCTCATTTTCCAAGATGACTACAAGATATATTAAAAGATGTGTAAAGAAGGCTCTAAGAATTCAGATCATCAAAGCTTGACACTAATGCTATCATACAAACCATAAAGATGTTGAATCTTGTCAGGATTTAGAAGTCAAATTGATTTATAAATTTAAAATTGAGAAAACCCTGAAGGTATTAGAGTCTGCGAGAGAAACAGGTGTGGCTGGCACATACCATGACGACAACAAACCTATCAGTTGTAGGCTCAGGTCCAATATGTGCTCCTATGGACAGTTATAGGAAAACAAGATAAACATCAGTAGCATGGCAATATGAGCAGTCCCACGTGCATACACACAAGGATATAGAGAAAGGAGAATCACTTGCCTGGATAACTACTTTTAAGCAGATGTTTGATAAATGTTGTTTTACCAGTTGAGTACTGACCCAAAAGCATAACCATTGGTTTGGCATCAAAATCGCTATTTGTCTACAGTATGCAAAGAGTTGATGTCAATGAAGTAGCTAAATGCATATCTTTGTCCATATTTAAAAGTTAAAACACAGTACCAAGATGGCTGAATAAAGAAAGGTGACACTGAATCTAGAGCAGCCAGTCACTTGTCTAAATTACAAAGAGTCACTTACTTACCAGTAATGGGGATACAAAATCATTAAAACGGTAAGTAACTTCTAGCGGCTTCAAATTTTGAACATAGAGTCTCTTCAAGCCGTCAATTATTGATGTCACCGATGACAGAGGCACCTATGGATGGACATATGCACAAAAAAGTTCAAGTGAAAATACCTATAAGAACATACTTAACCATTTTCAAGAACCGGCAATAGCAAAGAAGTAGCAACACAGATAAAAGGGCCGAGAGTATACATCTATAGGATAGGGTATTGTCAACTTGATTCATGTAATATCAGCAACCAAATTAGAAAGATACTGGCCAATGTCAATTAGATGCTTACAGACATACAAGTCAAATGATAATGTTCGTCCCAGATTCAGGCCCCTAATAACTGCCTAGACATATTTGCATGATTGCCTAATAAAATAAGTAAGATACAGAGTAACCAAATCAAACATCTCCCGAACATACTTTTCAAGATCATGATGGCACAAAACGAAACCAGAATGTAATAAAGAAGATAGAGAATGAAGATCAAGCCTGTAATTAGTTATAAACTTGAAATGAATATACAGTATGTTTTTTAGCAGAAGAGAAGGATAATGTACACATGAAAAAAAAAGTTACAGTGACAGAAAGCTTACCTTTTTTGTTGATTTTGAAGAAAACCAATTACTTGATGGAGATGGCTGCAATTGAGAACTGCCTGCATTATTGTTAATTACTGAACTTGGATTTTAAAAAGAAAGGATGAAATAAAGAAATCAAAAGCCAGATGAATGCCCATATTCAATAAAATGAGAAATATATTACCGTTTGCATCATGCTCTTTTTGTTTATGTTTTTTCTTCTGGATAAACAAAGCCACATAGTAAGCACTTTCACTAAATAAATATCAAAATGCAAACAACAAAAAAAAAATTAACATTAAAAGAAATACTTACAGCTAATAATACATCCAAACCCTCCATTGTGGGAGGTTTCAGATTCTTCAAATCAACTGAAATAAAAGTTAAGCTTCCATTAGGTAACTTTATAAGATAGACACACTCAGAATCAACATATGTCATTGCAAATTCTAGGGTGGGAGACCTTGACATGTCTCCCACCATGAGCAATCCCTTTTGTGTAAATTTTTTATTTATTTTAAAATCCCTAGTTTTTTTAAATTTAAAAATTCAACCCAATCTCCTCCTCTCTCTTCTCTTCTTCTTCCTCTTCTCAACCCCATCCAATTGCAGTAACAGATCTGGAGCTATTATTACTACCTACAAACAAGTATGATGTTGCATTTGGTGATAAGAACATATCTCAAGTCCCACTGCCGTCGCCGCTGCCCTCTGCCCTCCGTCTCTTCCTCCACTACTGCTTCCGCCCCCTGGATCCGGTTTCATCACCATTATCAGCACGGTCATCCACTCTCCCTCTCTCCTCCGCCACCCACTCCCACTCCAACCCCACCCCACCCCCCAACGATCACCCCCTCCCCTGACAAACCCAAACATTTATCCACTACCCCCATATCCAAATTTCTGCTCCAGATTTCGTGAGCGTATGGTGTGGTGAGGGAAACATGGTTTTCAAGTGGAAGTGTGTCACGCAAAGGGAACAACACTTCAATCACTTTTCTCTCTGAGTCTAGTTGCTCTGGTTCAACAATCTAGATCTACAAATTCTAGATCTACAAGTCCTCTTTCTTCTCTCACACTTGCTCTTTGGGGGAGAAGGAGAACAAACCTCAACATGCAAGGGGAAACAGTCAAATATGAACACCAAGATCGCAGTTTCTATTGTTTCAATTCTCCTTCAAATCCATTTCTCCAATATTCATTTTTTTAGATTATTGTAGCTGTGAGTTGCTTTGCAAAATCTTTGGTTTCTATGGCTACCGCAGACAGCGGTTTGCGTGGTTTGGGGATGGCAACCTTCTGGTCTTATGGCTGAGATATGAAGGAGGAGATGAGAGAGATAGGGAAGTGAGAGAGAGGAAGATGGGATAGATTTGTAAATTTGAAAAAAGTTATGGACTTCAAAATAATAAGAAATTGCAAATAAGGGGTTGCTCATGGTGGGAGACATGTCAAGTCTCCCACCCTAGCCTTCGCCCATATGTCATATGCAGGCAGCACCAAGAATGTGTATTGCAAAATCTTTAATGAATACATATATATACAATTATAAAAGAAATCCGAACCAAACAATACAAGACAAACCTAAAGTACATAACTTACCATCGCTAGTCAGCAGATCATGTGTTACTGGGTGCCCGGATTGTGCCAAGGAAACTACCTACAAATCAAATGTGTAAGGTTCTGGAAATAGATCAGTATTAAATTTCAATAAAGCACAACATAACTTTACCTGCATAGCAATGATAAACTCAGGGAAACCAAGATATCCTTGTCGCTTCGAATCTGCAATAGCCCACACCTTATTTTGGTAATGGGAGCAAACAAAGAAACAATTCAGTTAACAAGGAAGAAAGCAAGAAAAGAATTAGGTCAAATACTTATTAGCATATGAACAAATCAACCATTAAATACCTAAACCCCCAAAATATCCCAACCGATGGAGACAAAATGGCATCAAAGGCAACTTATACATGTAATGAAACTGTAAGAGCTTAAATTTAATCAACTACTATCATTCTAAAATTTGGCATTATCATAAAACATTAAAGTGCCATGTCATACGAGAAATTAAAGTACTACTTCATATGCAATAAATTTTTTAAAACTCATTTTAAATAGCTCGCATAATGTGGTTCACTAAATGTAAAACTCACTGTACTCACAATGGATCAGGTTTGAATCCAAATTGCAAAAATATAGTACATTTGTAGGTTGAGGCACTTGTGCTAAGTTTCCGAGTTAGGAGGGAAAGGAGAGGGAGGGGTTTATAGGGGAAGGAAGGAGAAGGGAGGGGATTATCCCTCTCCTTATTTGGGAGTACATATTGTGAGAGTAAGGAAATATAGGGTATTGGACACACTTATACAAATTTACCCTTAAGAAAATTAACATAATTAATATTCCATAAATAATATTAATGCAGAAAATAAGCAAAATTTGTATCCAAAAATTTTTATTTTCCAAAAATTTTTATGTATAATTCTCTCTCTAAAACTTTAGAGATTTTTTTTTAAAAATATTTTATTCTCCCTAAAAATTATTTCTCGTCATTACTTGTTTCCTAGTCATCATAGAAAATAACACAAAACAGAAACTAACACCAGAACATACAAAAAGTAACGTGAAAGTGGGGTGAGAGAGAGAATGTGTCATGAAAGAACTCAAAAGGAATATCAAAAAGTAATGTGTAAATTTTGAAAATGTATAAAGGAGTAATTTAGGTTAGTTTTCCTTCAAAATACCTCAAATTGGGGAACTGGAAAAAGTGGGAAGAAGAGAGGTTTGGAGGGTTTATTAAAATCGTAAAAACCTTCCCCTCCAATTTTCTGAACTCACAAATAAAGGTGACCCTCGAATAAACCTTCCATTTTCTTCCTTTCCTTCCAAAAATCAATTCATAAACACACACTGACACAAATCAAAGGTGGTTCTGATTCAAGACCAACTACTAAGCTTAATTTAGTGAAGTAAAAATGGAGAGGAATTTAAATTTTACGATTGAAAAGACTAAGGAAGTTTGAAGCTCACCGACACCAACGCATGGTTGATAGCAAAGGCAGAAAAAGATAAAAATGGAAGAAAGGCAACAACAATCCTGTTATCTCTAGTCCAGGATGAAATTATAGATTATCAGTGACCACAAAGGCATACTTAACCTTCAGCAAGTAGCAACAAAGATACACACGATTCCTATATAAAGAAAAATATAAAACCTGCTTAAGATCTGCGCGAGACAAATTGGACATGGCGAAAAACTTGGTGGCATCACTCCCCGTGATGCGCCCATCGCCATCTGAAAAACAAAGTGCATAGTGATCAAATCTAAGGTTGCGTGCTTCTTCTTCTTCAAATATTTAATAGAAAAACCAAATTTATTTGTGTACCTGAATCAGCGTAATTGAACCACTCCTGATAGATTGTCTGGTGCTCTTTGGAGCACGAACCTAGTGGGATCGAGTCGAACTCCATTGATCGCACAACGATGCGTTTAACGCCTTCGAGATTGCAGATTTCAGATCTCTCGCGCCGTTTCAGACGTGTTGTTTATTTGTGGAAAGTGACAGTGGTTATACGACGACGAGGCTTTCCATTACCACTGTCGTATTGGAAACCAGAGTTGGCGCAAATTTGCTGCTTTTTCTTTTCCGAAAATGAAAGTAAAGTTGGGAGTTTCATGCGAATGCGCCAAAATTTACTCCTTGCATTTGCAGTTTGCGCACGCTTTTGCTTCGCGATTCAGCCAACTTAACGTTAATGGAGGTTTGGCCACGACTTTATTCTTAATTTTATTTAATCAGGTAGTATGCTAATTACTTTATGAATTTAATTTGACCACCTGATTGATGTGTCTACTTATGAAAATGATATGTTAAATTTATATATTTATTTTGGGGACAGGTAGCTTCTCTCCTTTAAGTAATTGCTATTATATTCGAGGACATTCTCCTGTAACTGGAAGGAGGTAATATTGTTGCCACAAACGTAATAACATAAATGGCATGCATTTTATTTTTTATACCATTAACTTATAATAAACTGTCACATTAATAAAAATATTTAAATTTATCATATTTTCAAAAATTAATTATAATTAATTAACAATATAATTTTTTATAATAATAATATATCAAAACTAAACTCTAATGTTAATATCATTCATGTCAATATAACCCGAAATACATTAAGAAAAAAATTTATTTTTAATGATCGATACAAGTTTTTTACCTAATCATCATTATTATACTATCAAAATATTTAATTCTTAATAGTATATAATTGGTTCTTTTAAAAAAAAATAGTATATAATTGGTTAATGATTTAAAAAACTCTAAGTTAATGATATTATTGATATATCAAAATAAATCCTGTGAAACCTTTAAAAATTCATCCCATACAACCAATAATGCAGAACAAAATTGGTCCAAAAAAATGCAGAACAAATTCATGTGCATAAGTGGGCTAAGTAACCCAAAGCATAGCACATATGAGAAGAAAGCCCGTAAAACAAAAAACTAAAAAAAAAAAAAAATAAGCGCGCTGTTATATTACAGACTTCAAATGTTGAATTAGGAGTAAACACCCCATTTGATCCCCGAAATTATGAAGTAGTATCAACTTAGTTCCTAAAATTATCCAAATTCCAAGTTAGTCACTCGAATTGTAAAACTGTAATCAACTTAGTTCCTAAAATTATCCAAATTCCAAGTTAGTCACTCGAATTGTAAAACTGTAATCAACTTAGTTCCTCCGTTGAAAATCATATGGATTAAGTTGATTTTATGTTTGCAGTTTCAGGGACTTAATTGATATTAAGTGAATCAAATGAATGGCCAAATTGATACTAATTTATCGGTAAGGGACGTTTTTAGAATTTTGATGATTTCAAGGACCAAGTTGATACTGTTTCACAATTTCAAGCACCAATCTGGGTACTTACTCGTTGAATTAGATTCCATTCTAGAGTAAAGACTCAAAGTGGTCCCTCAAATTTTTCAAGTAGGACAGTTTGGTTCCTGAAAAAAAGGACACTTTGGTCCCCCAAATTTCAAAAAGGGGGACAATCTGGTCCTTACGGAGGGACCAGATCGTCCCTCGTTATGAAATTTGGGGGACCAAATTATCCCCCATTTTAAAATTTGGGGGATCAAATTGTCTTTTTTTTTTAGGGATCAAACTATCCTACTTAAAAAATTTGATGGACCGCTTTGAGTCTTCACTATTCATTCTAATTACAAACATTGTTGCGTAGGGAAGGTTTTCCATCCCTTAAGATCTTCACCCTCCGGCAACTCCATCCAACAACGTTCTTCAGAGGGACGCTACGGTTTCTCTCGATCTGTTAGATGAGATCTTTACTCTTTTCTCTGTTTTTGTGTTTCTTCTTCTTCTTCTTCTTCTTCTTATTCTTCTTCTTTTCATTTCTGCGGTTTCGTCTTCTCTATTTATTAGCCCAATTGCTTTTACGTTTCTTCTGCCATTTCGTAATCTCAATTCTCAATTCTCAACTATCCATCACTTTTTTAGTTTTTCAATATCCTATTTGTTAAAAAAAACATTTGCTTTTCTCTTCAATTTTGGAGCTCACATTAGGTTCCCTTCCCTCCGCATTTTTGTCCCAAGGTTTATACTTTATACTTTAACTCGAGCGTCGGAAATTAGGGGTTTTGGGTATTAATTACTATGCATTGATCATCTTATTTGAATTGTTATATTCAAGCTTCAGTAGTTCCTTCAGTTAAAGCTAACTTCTACTAACACACAATTTTTCTCTTGTACTTGGGAGAAGGAAATTATATATTTTTATATTTTACTCAATCTTATGTCTATGGTTTCCTCTTGCTATATTGTTATATAGACCCTTCATTGTCTTTGATTTAATATTAATTTCACAACATTGGGGGTGTAAAATCGACACAAGGTTCAGTTTTGTTTCATTTGCAAATGTTTGCTTGAAACTAACTGTTTAAATGGTTTATGTGTCTATGTCTGTGTATTGACAGTTAACAGCAGAAATATGCCTTCTCAAAAGGTTGAAACGGGTCATCAAGACAGAGTCCATGATGTAGCAATGGATTATTATGGTAAGCGTTTTGCTTAGCTTGTGGTTCGTCTGATGGGAATATCTCGGTTTTTACTGCTAGAGCTGATGGTGGCTGGGACACTTCTAGCATTGATCAGGCTCACCCAGTTGGCGTCACTTCTGTGTCGTGGGCTCCCTCAACAGCACCTGGTACTCTTGTTGGTGCTGGCTTGCTTGATCCTGTACAGAAGCTGTGCTCGGGTGGTTTAGATAATACTGTGAAGGTATGGAAGCTCAACAATGGGCTCTGGAAGATGGACTGCTTCCCTGCCCTTCAGATGCATACAGATTGGGTTCGAGATGTTGCTTGGGCACCCAATTTGGGACTTCCTAAATCTACTATTGCTAGTGCTTCACAGGATGGTAAAGTGATTATATGGACTGTGGCCAAGGAGGGGGATCAGTGGGAAGGCAAGATTTTGAATGATTTCAAGACCCCCGTTTGGAGGGTTTCATGGTCATTGACTGGAAATATATTGGCTGTGGCTGATGGGAACAACAATGTTACGTTATGGAAGGAAGCAGTAGATGGAGATTGGCAACAGGTGACATCTGTGGAACAGTAAAATCTGATTTTTGAAGTCTTGCTTGTTAATTTGATATTGTGGTTAGAGATTTCTTTTAAAAATATAATTGACTACTTATATCTTTGCATATTATACAGTTGAGTAATTGTGCTTCATAATCCCTTAGTTTCTTGAACTATGTGATCCCTTGAACATTCTGTGCTTACAAGACTGAAGTTGAATAGCTTGAGTTGTTTTTTCCATTTGGAGCTCAAAATGATGTTTTTCAAGTATATAATGTGACTTTTCATTAGAATTTTGGATCTCTATCTTGTGAGTTGCATAAATTTGTGGCCATTGCATTTATTTTTGGGTGAACATAATTGTAAGTTATAACCATTGGTGTATCTCTGGGTAGGGCCGTATCTGTTATACAATTTATGCACTTGTGGTACTTTATAACGCTTGAGGCTCTTAACTGCTCCTCCCACTATCTTTTAATTGCTGGCCTAACTACCCTTGCACGTCTTCCACTTCAATTTCCTTTCAGTCATGCTTTCCTCCGAGTTTCTCTCGTTCCGAATATCGACTGTTCTCGGCCATATCTCGGCTTGTCCATCTTTCGGGCTACGCTTGTGGGTTTCAGCTGAGGCCCATTTAGGTATCTGCTACTTCATTTTAAGCCCATTTAAGTATCCACCAATATACTAGTCCTCCAAGCTCAAGACTGTCAAAGGAGTTGAAGAGCTTCATTGTAGCTTCCATAGCTACTGACATCCACCCCCGGTAATACACTTCTCGGCCATATCTCGGTCTCGGCTTGTCCATCTTTCGGGCTACGCTTGTGGGTTTCAGCTGAGGCCCATTTAGGTATCCACCAATACAGAAACTATTGTAATGAAATAGTGATATCTGCACAAATTTACACCACATACTTCCCACATTAACATAGAAATCATTAGATAAAACCTTGATTCCACCATGCACATATCTCACATAGTTCCTACAAGTATCTTTTCCCATTTCTTTGTTTTTGCCATCATATATGACCCTTTTGGTTCTGGGCCTGTTACCAGATCACAGAGTCATTGTAACTTTGCAACCATGTGTGGTTCATTTTCCTTGGTTGGGCCCCTATTGGGCCTAAGTCCCTTGGGTTAGGGTCCAGAACAAAATGAAATCACACATACCAGCATATTGTCAGATGTGGGATAAAGGAATGAAATCTGTCCAGCACTTTAGTTATCCATTGAAGTAATGCCCTTCCATGTGACAGAATCTACATTCTGATCCAGCCGAATAACAATGTTCCTCCACTATGCACCCAAAAGAGAAAAAAAGATAAAAATAAATCCTCCGTTGTCACTGATGCAACATCTATAAAATATCTTCTTCAGTAAAAAAGATTACTGCTATTGAACACCGAATCTGCTTCCGCTGAATACTTAAAATTGTCTGACACTCTTTATTAACCTGAAAAGGCTCCTCATGAACCTGAAACAACAACAGCAATAATAATATTAAGAAATTTTAAAGCTTCAAAATGAAATAAATAGCCTGGGAAAAGAAAGGATCAGAGTGTGAGAGCAAAGTGTGATTACTAGCTCCAGTGGTTTCTAGGTTGAATATGATATTCAAAATAATTTTATTTGTCAATAAGTGGAGCCAGATTTCAATCAGAGATTTTTTAGAAGTGAAAACATGTAAAAGAAGAATAAAAAAAATTGTTTAGGCAAGTACAAATGCTTTAATTTCAAATTATGGTTAAAGATTATCAATTGCATTTTTCTCCTCATTTTCTTTCGTTGTTTTTTTTATTTAATATTTTTTTTTGAACTATAGAGATCGATGTGGTAGTGTTTTTTTAAACTTGATGGACAGTGTTCTAATTTGATTCACCGTTTGAAAATGACACAGGCTTCCAAATCCAAGTGTTTATAAATGCAAATGGAGGCGATTAAAGATAATATGTTTGTGGACCACAAATCCCTTGGACCGCATCAACTCCGTCCTTGGCAACTTACCCTTACCCCAAATTGAGAGGTAAGACAACAGTGGAAGAAACGAGACAGACAATTGTTCAATGTTGAGAAAGAACTACGATGTGGTCCAAATCATCCATGGATCATGGCTTGGTGGAATGGAAGCCTGCCACAACGTGTTTGATCAGTATATAAGTCTATGTGGAGAGAAGGCCACACCTATATCGCTCCAAGCTCATAAAAGAGTTTAGGTTTCCTGTTCGAGGTAGTGTGTGTCCAGCCATATCGTCATCTCTTCTATGAAAACAAGAAATTTCATTATGAAAAAACATTAAAAAAAAAAAAATGCGTGGTCCAAGTCTAAGCACTTGATATTAAAAATTTACCTACTCTAGTCTCACTCTCTAATCACAAGCCATGTGCGGTCCTCTGTATTTCTGAACATGTATTATCACTAAAGCCAATATCTTAAAGAGTTTAATTGTTATATACTGACAATATAAAATCTTTTTATACATATATCTAATCACAAATTGTCACGTCAATAAATTTTTTTGACTCATAACCTAACTAACTTAAAATTCCTTCACCCCTAGATTGGTGATTGATTGATGATGTAAAAAACTTTACAGTGTCAGTGTATATCAATTAAACTTATATCTTAATCTGAATTTAAAGGAACGACGGTTAGATAGGCATCAACCCGTGTTTTTTCATCTAATGGTCATACTTCTATTTCCTCCTCATTACTTTGGTACAATAACGGTGCAAAGAACCCTAGTCATATTATCATTCAAAAAATCAAATTTGCAGTCACATATGCATAGCTTCATAAGCAAATCTTTCGAGGCATTTGTTTCAAGAAATATCAAGTTGTATTTTTGGAATATGGAGTCTCAGAATAAAATGTTTCAATGTTTGTTTAAAGTTGTAAAAAATTGTGAGTTTAATTTTGATATAGTAAAGTAGATTATATTGTGTGTGATTTTTAAGTCAGATTATGATAAGAGTCAAACAATTTTATTGACAATGTAGAAAATCTTTTTGGATTGACAATATGTATTCGTGAAATCCAAAAAAATATTCTTAGGAAATAATTATTTCTAAGAAACTCATATTTTACCCTTTTTTTATCCCTACTTCAAACAAAAAAAGGTTGAATATGTATTATTCTCATGAGTATGGGCATGGCACCAGTGTTATTGTGCAAAAGTACCAAAATGTTCATATAATCTATAATTGCTTTATTCCAGTCTCCATGTCCACAGCCCATGATAGTTTTGTGCAGAAACAACAGAAGGCTTAGACATGCCCGGAAGAATCAGAAGGCAATATGTAATGACCGGAAGAATCAGAAGGAAATATGTAATGAAAAGAAGAGGTTGATATGATAACCACAGCCATCATTATGTGTCTGATAAAAGATTTCCTAATATATTTTAATTTTTTTAATAACCAATGGAATATCAAATAAAACTTTTAAAAATACAGATCCGGTCAATCATTTGGATTTTATTAATAAAATAATGACAATAATTAATAATAATAACACATTTTTACAGGAATATTTTACATTTTAGATTATTCCAAAAATAGCAACAAAATAAATCTAAATTAGTTGCCATTAAATATTTTTAAAGTATGGATATAATAATAATTTTGCTATGATAAAAAAGAGTATTCTTGTTTTTTAAATGTTATTTCTTCATTTCATTTTTTTCAATAATTACAATAAAAAGAATATATTTTTTTTGACAGCATAAAAAGAATGATGTTAAATAATTTTTTTATATTAATGATATTTTTATATTCATATGAATGTACACTATACTAGCACTTCCAAATGTAACTCCTGGGAATAATTTTTCATGAATTGAAACCAACACCCAACTCTTGGTGGGCACACAATCACATAGCATTAAAAAGGGGAATATGGTAGACATCACACAATTATTGTTTCATTCCTATATGGATGGAACATTACAGAATTATTCTCGGCTGATCGGAACAGCAACAAAAGATTAGTTGGGAACATACTAAGAACTCACTAAAGCATGCTTTCCCAAAATTTTCTGCAAGAAGTTGTATGGAAATCCAAGATCAACATTTGTATGGTGTACAAGGCATTAAGTGGCAAGGTGAGGTGAACCAATGTGGGAATGGAGATGGTTTGGCTGGAACATGGAAGCGGAATAAAGGCCTCATCATGCAAAGAAAGTGTTTGATTAAGTAAGCATTAGTTGCCGCGTTGACTCAATAGGAATCTCTATGGCATGGCCTTGTGTGGCATTGCATTTTATTGAATGAAAACCAAAAACAAGAACCAATCATTCTCGGGGCCGGCTCAAGGGTGAAGCTGCTAAAGCCCTAGCTTTAGGCCCACCAACAAAAGTAAATATTTACCCTTAGTTTTTATAAAGCAAAAAGTCACACATGCTAACAAAAAGACCTAACTTGATCCAAATGGATTCTCTCACTTAAAATAAAAAGACCTTGTCCAAAATTTGCTTTAGGCCTCACTCGTTGTTGAGCCGGCCCTGATCATTCCCACAGCGACTAGATGAGGAGTCACGTTCATAACAGCCAGTGGGGTAGGAAAATGTAAGGAAACCTAAATTTCTTACATGTCAAACACCATCTCACACCTCAGCACCTTCCTCTCTTGGGATTTGCTGATCAACATTCAAAGACAAACCACATGTTTAAGAAATTGAAAGTGAGCAAAGTTTTGATTATTCAAACTTAACGTTAGGCATGTTTGCTAAAAGTTAATTCAATCAACTTCACAAAACCATTTATCTTGAAATTGAGATGAATTGATTCCTTTCTTACACGATAGAAATTACAACATCACAAGTTACAATTTGTAATCCATAAAAGCAAAAAGGAAACCAGTTCTCTCTATCTAATCATTCACACCCAAAATCTAAATTCCCCACCTTGCCAAGCAACTTGAGTGCTATAGCAGGCAAAATGATAGTTATTTTCTGTTGCAATTGCTCACAAAATAAGAAAAGGTGGGAAGAAATGATCACCATAGACATCACTTACCAAACAAATTAAGTTTCTTTGGAAGCTCTCTTGTCAGCCTTAACCAAATAAAAAAAATTAAAAAACTAAAAATAAAACCTTATTACATCGGAAAAGCTATGATCCCCTTCACATTAAGCCATTTATACCTACCAACAATCAACTAAATAAAATACGGTCTAACATTAGAAAGATGAAAATTCAGCATAAGCAAAAAGAGGCAAACCAAAAATATAAACTAAACTTTGTAAAAGTAGAAAAAGGATTAGAGCACTAATAAGTAATAACAACTAAATCTAACTTTGTTAGAGCATCACTGAATTTCTTAACTAATATTGTACATATTACAGACATACTGAAGAGGATCTGTGGGAGCTAGAAAGTAGTGAGTATAAAGCAATCCAAACCCACATTGGATTCCCACAAGAAACCCCAATTCATTAATTCATTTTTCAACAAACGGATCACAATACTTCCTCTGCTTTTTTTTTAATCTTCCCAATTAGAAGGGAAAAAAAAGTAAAAAGAAAACACCATGGTCCATCCATCATAGAATATTACTCTCACAGAATTAAGATCATATTACCATAATCTTACATCTGATCATCATTCCCATTTTTTCCGCGTAGTAAAAAAAGTAAAATAAAAATAACAAAAAATTAAGTGAAGAAAAAAAATAATTTCTTTGATTCATGAACATCATCAGAGGCAGAGAGCAGTGCAGCGAAGTTCATCATCACCAGTAGCCACGTTAGCAAGATCATCTAACGCCGGCACATTGAGATCGAACGGTAACGGCGTACGAAACGACGACGAAGCGATGTCGTCTCCATCATCAACGACCGACGACGAGGAATCGCAATCGCTATGGCAATCTTCAGGAACCAGCGGCGGAGTTCGAGGATACCTCCGGGTTGACGCCGCCGTCGCCGTCAATGTCAGCGGCGGAGGCACGGCGGAGTGAGGGCGGGGCCCGCTGAAAGACTCGACGGTGCTGCTCATACCGCTGGAGGCGGGTCTCTGCGGGTTAATAACGTGTTGGTCTTGAAAACCGCCGTTGTTGTTGGCGGCGTAGAAGCGGTGGTGATCGAAGAAGGGATCGGTGGCGGCGTGGTGGTAGAAAGGTGAGGGGGTGAGAGGGAAGTTGGTTTTGGCTTTGGGACCACGGAGGTTGCGAGCGGCGGCGTCGTAGGCTCGAGCAGCATCCTCGGCGGAATCGAATGTTCCAAGCCACACCCTCGCTTTCTTCAATGGGTCTCTGATCTCTGCCGCGAACCTCCCCCACGGTCTCTTCCTCACCCCGCGGTACCGTGGCTCCACCGGTTTCAGCTCCATCGCCGCCGTAGCTGCTGCCGCCGGTTTGAGAGCCGCGGCACCTGCTCTGCCCTTCCTCATGATGGGTCTTTAAAAAAGAAGGACCAATCTGTTGGGGGGAATGAATGGAAAAATGGAGTGAGACCCAGATTTGGAAAAGAAGAAAAGGTTTGGTCTTGGAAATCAGAGAAACATTTCAGAGTATGCAATTATAATGGGTCTTTTAACGTGTATTAGGGAGAAGGAGGATGAAAAAGATGGATATAGATGAAGGAAAGGAGAAAGAAATAGGGAGAATGGAAGGGAAGGGAATGGAGCACCACCTTCTCCTCTTGTTCTTCTTGTTCACAAAAAATATATTAATAATAAAGATAGATGGATGGATGTGAAGTGGGTTAGCTTCTTACTTCTATGTGGGTTTCTCTGCCTCTGTCTCTCTGTGTTGCCATTTCTTTCTTTTTATTTTTCTCCATTTCTTTACCTTTCGGAATTTCTTCTCAAGCTGACCTCTTGTCTTGCTTTCTTTACCTCTACTTTATCTTTTTTTTACCCCACTTCAAAAATAAAGATAAATTTAATCTTGACCCAGCATTTGTTTTTTAACAAATATATTATGGGTTTTTTTAACATATACAATTTTACATATATTAAAGATCTTAAAAGAGTAAATTTATTTAAGAACTTGTATATTTTATATTTTTAAAATTGAAATATTTAGTTAATAATTGATGCTTTAGTTTCAAAATAAATAAATAATTGATGCTTTCGGATTTCTTAACATATACGAAGTTACATGTGATAGCGAAAAATGATATTGGATTGTCATGAAACCTCATGAGTTTTACAAATGATAACATGCAATTTTTTGGTGGCGAAAAAAAATTTGCATTGTAACAAAAAAAAATGCATTATAATGAGTAAATAAAATTTTGATTTTAATTTTGATAAATTGTTGATAATTTTTTTACGTTGTTTATTTTTCTCATTTACGAACTTTGAAGAGTAAGTAAACGTGTGTAGTTGTGTAATGGCGAGAAGGCCCTTTTGGTTTGAGGGAGGGAAATAAATTTGCATGGCGTTGGCTGGTCTACTTTTGATTCGGTGTCTTGGACTCTTGGTGAGGTTTGTTTCACTTTCATGATATCGTAGTTTGTGTTTCTTTTTATTTTCTATCTGCTTTTTCAGTGGTCAAGTGGGGCACGCACACGGTAAAATACTAAAATGTACAGATGATCGTAGCTGTATCTTAAAACTTAATAAATAATTTTTCTTACATGACAAGCAATGGATTTCGATTTTGGAAAGACTCTACACAAATTTGATTTCTCATGATCCATAAATTTCCTATTTAACAAAAATATGGTTGGTATTTTTTCATTCATTGTCAATTATTTCGGCTGGTAGATGCATGCGTAGTGCCATTTACAGCCGCGAAATATTTTCGTTATCTTTTTATTTGTAATTTACTAATTTTCAATGCGAGCCTTGTTAATGGGTGGTGTGAACCAACTTATACTTAAACTTTCTTTACAAATAAGTCGCGCAGTACTTACCAATGACAATCATGCCTGTTTTCTAAGACTACCATGAAATGAAAAACCAGACATTTAGGTTTTTAAGTAGGTATTTCATTTACCATAAAGAAAAAGTAGGTGTTTCATTGAGTGGCATCAATTTTAAATTCAAAAGTAGAAATTCAATTTTAAGATTTCCATATGAAGAGATTGGAACGTTTAATGATTATATATTTAAAATTGTAAAATTGCTAATAGAATCCGTAAAAAAAAAAAATCATAAAAGAAAAAATAATCTGTAATTTTTATGAGCTTAATTACCTTTTTTCAATTAGTTATGTCAACACCAAACAAGTTCGCCCAAAAATACACACAAGTTACATCAACACAACATAGAAGATGCAGAGAGACCATTACTCCAAAGGAATGAAATAGGAGGGTGAGGGACCACTGGGAGGTTTTTCCCCCTCAAATAACCCCAAAGAAATGCATGATTTAATTTTAGGCCCTTAATTTTTGCATTCAACTACATAAGATTTTATTAAGCTAATTTCAAAGTAGTTAAATTACATAGATATGCATGATATAATTAGTGCTCTAATTTATTCCATTTCAAAAACCAACAAGAAAATGTATAGCCTATAGGTTTAGGAGTCTTACGAAGAGCATCTCCAGTGCATCACTTTTAAGCAACTCACTTTGGGTTCCTTATCTCATCATTAAGGGTGATTCACTATGCCACATCACATTTAAGCAATCTGCTAACTAAATGGCTAAATCAATAAAAGCAAGTGTTGTATCGAAAATTTAAGTGTGACACTTTTTTTGGTACAGGGAGGGGCCCAAGCCAAAAAAAAAAACAACAAAAACTAAGTAAAAACCAAATGGGGTATGGAGGCCCCTGAAACATCACCAAGCATATGCAATAAAAGAGCTGCACAAGGAAAGGCAATCTCTTGAAAGCCGGAATCCTTTGTTAGAGTTGGCAAGCCAATCCGTCATCCACGATTGGTGAAACTTTTGTTTTTACAGAGTAACTGATTGAAAGCCATAACAACGCTTGTGGAGTCACATTCCACGATAATTTTCCTATGACCCGAATGCCAAGCCAGAGCCTTATAAGCACGCCCCATAACTCTGCGGTGTAAGCGTTACAAGTACCATATCTTAAAATGGAGAAATAGAGGTATCATTGATATGCTTTGTAAGTTTGGGAATTCAGGTATCATTGATATGCACTAAGTCACTAACGGTATCAATGATTCCTTGATAAGTTTTTCATCAACAAATATATTTTCGATTTATCAATGACTAGTCTATCGGTAATCTTAGTAACATAATGATTATTTGTAATTACATTTCAATTTATTCACAGGTAATGATTGTTGCAAACTAGTTTTTATAAATATTTTAAAAATAAATACATAAATTAGCCTCAAAATTCAAATGTAACCAACTTAGACAACAATTAACCATTATGATTAAATCAAACCTTAGGGTGCGTTTGGAAGAACTTATTTAGGCTTAACTTATGGCATAATCACATTTGCAAGTGTTTGTAAAAGCTTATAAAAATATATTATGGTATGTGACCAGAGTCGACCCAAGAACAAGTGAGGTCTAAAGTAAATTTTGAGTGAGACTTTTTTTATTTTAAGTGAGAGAGACTACTTGGATTAGGTTGTGTTTTATGTTGATCCATTTTGTTAGCATATGTGACCTTTTTGTTTTATAAGAACTAAGAGTAAATAAATTTTTTTTCTTGGGCTCAAAGCTAGGGTTTTAGTAGCTTCACCCTTGGGCCGGTCATGGATATGTTCATAAGCTATTTTCAGCTTACTTTCATAAGCTCACCAGGATAGCTTGTAGAAATAGCTTATACAAAGTTTATGTAAAGTTTAAGCTTATAAGCTACTAGTATAAGAACCCGTGCAATGCACGGGACATATATTATATTTCTGAATTTTGAATGTTATATAAAATATTTGAAATTTAAAATTTTTAATATATAAGAATAATAATTTTGTAAACTTATATATCAGTGCTTTTGACTCGTGCGATATATGGGGTATAACACTGATTGACAACAATATAAAAAAGTTAATAAATTTTAAAAGTTGATTACATTTTGAGGGAAAAAAAATTCTAATTTTAATTATAATCATCATTCATGTAAAAAGTATCTACTACACAGTATCTAAAACAATAAAATACATCAAATTGTGTACACATAATTACATTGCCTAAACCAGCAATATAATTCCACCATGACACATCTTTGTGCACCACTAAACTAAAGTTCAGAGGATCCAACAAAAAGTGTAGATAACTTCAAGTTCAGTTCTTCTCAACTTTCACCGCAACCAATTTATAGTCAAAATGCCCTTCATCTATATCCTTCCTTGAGCCCATAGATTCTTCCCCAAATACAAATTTCAGCTCAGAGATCACAGAATTGAAAACACAACATCAAACTTCTATGCCAAAATATAACAATTGTTGTCCCATAAACGTAAAGGAGATATAATAAGCTCTAATACCTTCACCAACATACCAGCTGAATAGCATCAAAGATAGGTAAGAAGACATTAGTGTCACAATAGCTCATTTTGTTCTGTAGTACAGAGGTGAATGGTTCAAAGCCTATGGCTATATAAAACATGCTTTGCAGGGAGAAGTTTGAGAGAGCCATCAGCTTCCATACGATGGCTATATCACATTAGCTTGAAGATTCCACAATATTAAAAATTTGAACACCGCAAAAGGAGATTATTTAACATATTTTTCAATGAATCCCCATAAAGCATATGAGACTCACAGAGAAGCTTTGAATGGTAGCATGTGTTTCCAGGATTCATGTGTACCTATTTTTTTAGAAGACGATCAAAGAAATAAGATAACATAATAAGAAGAATCAAAACACCTTGGCCTTTAGTCCCTAGAAGCCCTACAACCACAATTGCATCCAGAGATGTATAAAGATGCCCCTGGTCAACAAAGCAAAATAGGAGGAATTGAAGCTCAGCAGTAACAATGTTAATGAGAGTGGAACAGGAACAAAGAATGAAAGTAAGCACTGTAGATGCATAATGCAATATAGTACCTAACTGCATAATGCAATATACTAACTCCTCAAATCCAAACAATTCAAGATATAAGTTTCTGTTACAGCAATGATCTTTTATATTAATCTTAAGATAAGTAGTGTAGCATTAATCATTTGCTATATAGCTGATGTCCTTTGATTTTTAAGTCAGATATGAGAGAACTAAATTCACATCCTTTAATAATGTTTGCTTCCATAACTGATTGTATTGATAAATAAAGAGATTGAATCCACCAAAAATGAACAAACATCATCAAACCACCCAATTTATGCAGCAGCCAAGCAGAACAAAAAAGACCAATTAAAGGTATCTTAAAAGTAGCAGCTGGATAATTAATGTCATTTAACTGAAATTGGAAGCTCATAAATCTCACTCTTCACAAAGAACTGCAACAAACTATCCTAGACAGCATAAGGAACAAATAAAACAAAGGAATAAAGACAGCAAACCACTATCCTAGACCTTAGGCTCAATCCTATACTTGTCTATACAAATACCATTGCCACTGGTTTTGCTTATAATCTGATTGTTCCTATCAGCAACACACCCAAGCTTAGACAGACAAAAATCAGATTTTAAAAAAATAGAGAATTTGTGCCTTGCTAAAAGTTGTTTTCATGGTCAAGATGATTTAAAACTGTTACAGATAGTGATAGCGAAAATACCTCATCCTTAATCCTCTATTCACTTCCTTTTGTGCTTTCATAGCTGCTTTGGCTATAACTTTCTCGGCTAACTTCTTCCTGTTGTGGCAATAACTTTCTCAGCTAACTTGTTCGTCCTTTCCCACATCTACACCCAGTAGTAACAATGGAGCAAAATTGCAAACACATAAAATAATAAATAGACTTTTCAATAGAAGTTAGTCATATAGAATTGAATAACAGTCAGAAACCTCTCCTTATTTCAGGTTGCTTCTATCATCCCTTCATCACACTCCTTGTTTTATTCTTTTCTCTGTTATGTTTATTATTAAGTTCTATACCTCTCATCTTCTCAACAAATTCTCCTATTTCATTACCTTGCAGTGTGTTTTGGAGTCTGAAGTGAACCGAACATAAACAGTTTTATATACAGGGGAATGAAGAGAGAGACAAAAAGAAAACAACTTGCCTTTCATTCATTACCTAACTAAATTTCTAGTCAAAAAAAAAAAAAAATTAGTTTCTTTAATAAGATTGCATAATATGATACTCAGCTAAATCCACTTCAAATTAAAAAGCAACACATTCATACACTGGGCCATGTCCTGCTTTAACTTTTGAGTTTCTATTCTGACTTGTAATTTTAGTGATGCATTCCAAATTTTCAACATTATCTTAGACATGCAAACATTCATCTAATCCTTCTTTTGTATTTAATGAATGTCACATATGTTGTGACATATCCATGATCCAATGTATATATGTATGTATATGTCAAAATATCACTCTAAACTCTAGCTTCAGTGCATTCTATAAGTATTATTGTTCTATTTAATTTAGAGTATGCTAAATCTGTTTTATGTTTGCCTTGCCTTAGTAATGTTCAATCATCACACATGCACCTCGTACCTAGGCACTAACTAACACTCTTTTGGTGCCTCAGCATGTTGTGCACCTAGAATAATGAAGAAGGTGGACAAAATCAGTTCTGAGATACCTGTTATGGTGATATGCTTGTATTATCTTTGAAAATTCCTGCTAAGCTTTCAACCTTGGCACCTGGTTCATCAAATCATGCATGTCAGCTTTCAGCAACCTTTATTTGTCAAACACTATATATTCCTCTTCACAGCTGTGTCTCTCCTTGCAGCAAAATTAAAAAATTTAAAAGTTTCAAAAACAATCTTAGCTTTCCTGTAAACATGCCAACTGATCATACTAAGACTTCACCATCTCCACTTTCTATGTTAATATTAATGGTCTTTTAAATTAAAACTTTTGAAGGATCAACAGATAAATACATAAATACATAAATTAATAATAACCTAATCAATACTCTTGGCCAGATCAAAACCATGAAAATGGATCAGAGATACAAAAGTTGAAGAAATGTCTTTGTCAAACCTGTGTCAGGTGCTAAAAGGAAGCTTATCCTCCTTAAAAATGCTGTTTGAATGCTTCAGCATCAGATAACTCCAAAAACCTTCATGTCAAAGAAAAGCCACTACAACTCAAAACCAATGACCAAACTGAAAAGCTGCGACACAGAACCCATCAACGACACAAAACCAGGGAACCAAATTAAAGAACAAATTAATATGCATATCCTCATGTTTGTGCACCCGCTGATGCCATCACCTCAGAAGAAAGGTATCAGATTTTCTCCCCTTTTTCTTTTGCATGTTCTACTACCACAAAAAACTTCAAAGAGCAATTTAGAGATTCAAGCGGAACTTGAACACTTGAAGTCTGCAAAAAAGAAATAAAAAATTCACATCAAATTTCTGTAATTTTAAACCCCAGTAAGAAAAATATTTGATTAACCCAAGTAATAGCATCTAAAATGAACCCCCTTTTCTCAACGATAAAAAGAAAACTGAGAGGAAACAGAGAGAGGAAATAGAGAGGTACCTCAGAGAGAAGGAGGGAGAAAGAGAAAAGGAAAACCGAGACGGAGACGGAGACGGAGACAGTGGCCACCTCGATTACCTTCGCATGCACCTTGAAGCTCACCCCTACGCTGATGTTCATCATCTCTGAAGACAGAATCGTTTAAATGCTTTCTCTCTCTCTCTCTCTCTCTCTCTTCAAGTTCTCTTCTTTGTGGGTGTGAGAGGAGCGATGGCAGGTAGCAACGGCGAGGATTTCGATCGATGCCGGCGAGTCGGCGAGAGGAGTCTCCGAACTGCATCTGAAACAAAAGAAGAAAGAATGAGAGGAGAGGAGAGGAATGAAAGAAAAACTGAAAAAATGAGAGAGATAAAGAAAGTGAGTCCTTTTTTCAAAGCATTGAAATTGAAGAATGAAAAGTGGCGCCGGAATTAAAATTTGAAATTTGAAAAATGGAGCCACGGGCCAGGCCTTTTCTAGATATGGCAAAAATTTGAATTGAATTTTTTAGGATGGTTACTGTATGAATGCCACGTGTAAAAACAGCCTCCAACAATGACTAAAAAATGTATATAATATAGATTTGATTGTAAAATCAGGTTATAAATAAGTTTTTAAATGATAAGTACATATCGAATAAGCTCATAATTAAGCTGTGTATCCAAACCCACATGAAATTCCACTTTCATAGTAAGCATACCTTGCACAAGAGAAAGAAATGACAACAAAGATGGAATAAGCCCACTAAGTCTCATGCTGCATCAAAGTTTTTGTTTGGAACTATGTTGGAAAATTGCTTTTGGAACTAAAATCATGTAAAAAATGATAATTTTGTAATTAAATCAGCTCCAATAGAATCGAATAAATGGGGATCCAATTAATTGTCATTTCATCTGTTAACGAAGGTAATGAGAATCCATGACCATTCTCATCCCATCCATTATCTAACCAAGGCAATACCAGAGGTGGTTGACCATAATAGTAGCCCTATGTGGACCCTATGACAGCTGACCCACCTAACCCAAACTACAACCAAAAACCAAGCTCAAGGCACCCACCCGCACCCTCACTGACCCTCAGATTACAAGGACGTGCCAAGGTCCCATCACGTCATTTGGCCAGCCGGAAGGCTCATTTGATTCTGAAACCCTGTTCGTTGAAAACAAAATACGTATTTAAACGCAATATATGTTACGTTTTCTAGGTGGAGAGACGTGCAAAATTTGCAATAAGATTAAATATAATTACATAATAAGAAATTGTAGTGGTAGGGGCATCAGTTTGAGAATCTGTAACCTCTTGTCGAATAGGTAGAAATCAAAAGTGGTTGATGTTCATAATAGAGAACAATTTGGTATACTGATCCTCATTCAAATTCAGCAGGTCTTTTAGGAAAAAAATATATTTCTCATGAAGATAGTTTTTATCTTTTTTAGAAAATTATTTCGGAGTTAATGTGATATGTTTTCCTAAGTTGATTAAATTATATAAAAAATTTACAAAAATTTATTAATTTTTAAAGAAATTAAAAGTTTAAAAGTTATTTGAAAAATTATTAAATTCTTTTAAAATCAATAACACTTTTCTGATTTCGTTCCAGTAAAATTAATTAACAAATAATCATTATTAGATTATATAAATGATTTCATATCCTCCAATTGAAATGTCCAGTAAAAAAATAACCTTTTACACAAATCAAATAAAGTCGATTATTCTAAAATTGTTTTTTAATAAATACATTTAAATATAAAATTAATTCACCTAAGGTCAATAATCATTATTATTATTATTATCATTGATTATACATACATGAGTAGTAAGTTATACATACATTTCCGCTCTACTTTTACTTTACGAGCCATGAGGTAGGGAGGGTTCCCTGGTAAGTGTAATTCTTTGTTTGGGTTTAATGCCCTTTTATTCAAGCACAATAAAATAAAAAATGGATTTAATTGGTATGCACTCTCAGTGTAAAGATTTTTTACACAGTCAACCAATCAGAAATTGCCACATAAGCTAAATTGTTTGACTCGTATCCTAACTACCTTAAAAGTCACACATATCATGATTTCTGATTGGTTGACAGTGTAAAAAACTTTACACTGACAGTGTATAACAATTAAACTCATAAAAAATATATATAAATATAAAATAGTATAACTAAAAAAAATTGTAACCAAAATTACTCGTTCATCTCACGTTTGGGTGTGGGGTGATGGGTAGACAAAAACGCAGCATCTAAGGAGGGGCCGTCTCCTTTCTCTGACCCTAACTCGTGACTCGAGGCACCCCTTACCGACACCTGTTGTGTGCCCTCCATGTACAAGACACGTGTCCTTTGCCATATTATTGGCTGCAATTTTTAACTGTCCTTTCACTTCTTTATTATTATTATTTTTATTTTTTTTTAACAGAAATTATTTTTTATTGTTAATTGTTACATAAATGAACATGATTTTAATATACTACTAGGCTGCTAGCTAAAGTTTTTATAATGATATTAAATCATATATTAGGATGCCATTTAAATTATTTAACTTTAATTTTATTTCAAAAACTATATATATGATAATCAATCATCAGTTAATAGCATAAAATTTTAAATTGGTAATACATTAAAATTTAATATTTTATTTTTTATTATTAGAGTGAATTAATTTTGTTCTTTCATATTCATGTTAGACGATTGAATAAAAACAGAAATGAAATCGCTTAAAAAAAAAATTGAAATGAAATATAATTTATATTCACAAATTATTTTCCATTCATTTATTGTAAATATATGATAAGTAAAACTATAACTACTATGTAATATACATGTAGGAACTATTCACGAGCTCTTAATGTCAATCTTATGAAGCATAAATTTGACTTGCTCGGTCAATTTACACTCCTAATCTTGATTAACCATATAATAGATTTTGTTATCATTTGAGTAAAATAAATTTTATGGAAGGTAATATATTTAATACAAAAATATATGAGTTTAATTTCAGTGTATTGTCAGTGTAATTTTTTTTTACACTGTCAACCAATCAGAAGTCATGGTATGAGTAAATTTTAAGGTAATTATAATAAGAGTCAAACATTTTAACTTATGTGACAATTTTTGATTGGTTGACTGTGTAAAAATTCCTTACAGAGACAATACATACCAATTAAATCCAAATATTATATTGTCAAAACAACGTTAGTAAAATTTTATTGGAATAAATTAAGTTCATCATTGAATTTTAGACTAATAAATATTCCCAATGATCACTTTAACATATTTGTCAACTAAGTTTAGAACATAATAAAAATGAATTACTCTTCGTTAAGATATAAAGTCAGCTATGTAGCTTAGAGTATGTTTGGGAAAGATTATTTTCCCTGGTTTCAGCTGTTTTTTATCTTAAAAGCTGTTTCATAGATAATCTATTATGTTTGGCATTTTGCTTAAATTTATAAAAAAAAAGCTTTTTTTAAGGGGAAAAAAGCTGTTTTATGCCATCTAGTTTTTTCTAACTTAAGATTATTGTGATTTGATTAATTTTCATTCTCAAAACTCTATTCCCTGTTTACCCCTATAAAACTACTTTCTAAACAAATATTATTAAATTATACAAATAACTCCATACCCTTTTTCGTAATTTAATATATAAAAGTGATTTTTTTTTGCACCATCCAAACGAAATAGATTATCTTAAAATCGCTTTTCAGCAAACAGTCCCAAACAAAAACAGATTTTGATTATAATCGATTATACAAAAATTGATTATCAGCATAATCTTTTTTTTCCAGCTTTTTCAAACACACTCTTAATCTTCAAAATATTAGTTTTTAGATATAATCGATATGTATTATTAGTGTACTGTTTACCGATCAGAAACTATCATATCATTAAAAATGTTTAATTTTTATAATAATTACACATATAATTATTTGTGATTGGTTGATAATATAAGAGCATCTTCAATGCTAAAATATAAACAACCCACTTTGGTTGCGTAAGTGATCCCAATTATGGACCTTACAGTGTCACATCACATTTAAGCAACATGTTTCACTCCAATAGTACATATATTAAGCAATCCTCAAGCAACCCAATTTTTTTTTCTTTTTTATTTGCTATTGAATTTATTTTATCTTAGAATATTAATTCATTTATTTTAATCATTTATTTTAGTTCGCAAATATTGTTTTTTAATAGATAAACAACCTATCCTTGGGTTATTTATGTTGAAATTCCAGCCAAATATTGAATGAACAACCTTGACAATTTGCTCCAAAAGCAAGCATAGGACAGTGCTTTAAATTTGAGCATCAAATTGTCAAGATGGTTAGTTGGATGGTGGAGGAGTTTGCTCTATAAATAGAGCACTTCTCTTCATTCTTTCATGCACCAATCCTCACGAGAAAGAGTGAGAGAAAATAGAGAGGGAGCCTCACAAGAGAGTGAGAGAAAAATAGAGAAAGCCTTAGAGAGTGTTTCTAAGAGGGAAAAATAGTGAGCCAATTTGTGAGAGTGTTATCCACAAATTGAGGATATAATATTCTTGTATTTTTGTATTCCCATTATTGTTATAGTGGAAGTTTAAGTGGCCTACGGGTCCCGTGGTTTTTTCCCTTACTCACATTGAGGAGGTTTTTCCACGCTAAAAATTGTTTGGTGTTATTACACTTATTTTACGCTTCCGCTTAGTGCCAATTTTGAGTTCACAGAGGAGGGGAATTATGCTGGCATTTCCCAACAGTGGTATCAGAGCTCTCAGAGCTCTGGGATACTAGGTGCCGGATTTATAAGAAAATTCTTAGTATGCTCTGTGGCTGTAGCATTGTCTGATCTTCCACATCAGAAAAGAATTATTCTTGTTGCTGGGAATAAAGTGTGGTAGTGTGAAAGTGCATGCCTAGGCAAGTTCTGGCTAGGAAAGACTTGGTATTTAAGTGTGTCTATTGACCCACCTCTCTTTCCTGGGAACTTCCTCGGTACACTGCTCATAAACTACAGTAATTTTCAGCATTCGGTACTAGTCACTTGTACGACACTATTCATGTATAGTGTTATTTTTATCAAAACCCACCTAGTTGGAGGAACTATTGGCCTGTGTAACTCAAGATGGAAGGATCTGTCACTCATGATGGAGACATGTTCAAGCTAACTGCAGATAACTACTCCTATTGGAAGCCGATGATGGAAGATCATCTATACTGCAAAGATTTGCATTTGCCAATTACCCAGAAGGATATGCCGAAGGCTATGCCGGAAGGGAAGACTGACAAAGATTGGGAGCTTCAGAATCGGAAAGCAGTAGCTATGATCCGAAAATATATTGATCGAAGCTTGTTCGAGCATGTATCAACTTATACCAATGCGTATGAGTTGTGGACGAAGCTTGAATCCTTGATTCAAAAGAAGACGCCTAGAAACAAAGCCCACCTTGTCAGACGATTGATAAAGCTGGAGTACATGGACGGTCAAAATATGATCGAACATCTAAACACTTTCAAAGGCATTGTTAATCAATTAACAAAGGCAGGCATGAGTGTTGATGATGAATTACAAACTCTTCTACTCCTTAGTTCTTTGCCTGAGAGTTGGGACACTCTAGTTGTCACTCTCAGCAATTCTGCTCCAGATGGAAAGCTTAGCATGGATTCTGTTACAGACTGTTTGCTAAATGAAGAGTCAAGACGGAGAGAAAGAGGCTTGAACAACCAGTTTGAAGCCAATGTTGTTGAAAATAGAGGAAGGAGTAAGAATCATGGAAAAGGAGGTCGTGGAAAATCACAAGGTAGATCCAAATCTCGAACCAGACTAAGTTGTTATTACTGTGGCAAACCAGGACACATAAAGTCTGAGTGCAGATTCTTGAAAAGAGACTAACAGGCTGGAACAGTCCACCCTGACCAGATTGACCAAAAGAAGAAGAAAGAAGATGGAACTACTACCGCAGTTGCCTCTAATGATGAGAATATATTTCTTGTCGGAGAAGAAAATTATCTAAACATTGCATCTGATGATTGCATATGGATAATTGACTCAGGAGCATCCTTCCACGTCACACCTCATGAAGAATTCTTCTCATCATACCAAAAAGGAGATTTTGGTACGGTGAAGATGGGGAACCACGTCACGAGTAAAATCGCCGGTATTGGCGAAGTAACTTTGATGACTGAGAATGGAACCAAGCTTGTGCTGAAGGAGGTGAGACATGTACCTGAGATACGTTTGAACCTTATCTCAGCTGGAAAGCTAGATGAAGCCGGGATGATAAACCAATTTGGTAGCGGCAGATGGAAACTCAGCCGAGGAAGCATGATTGTTGCTCGCGGCAGAAAGGAAGGCTCTCTGTACATTATGCAGGGAAAGATATGCAAGGGGGAGACGAATGTTGCTCAAGCCACAACCAAAGAATTGTGGCATAGACGATTGGGCCACATGAGTGAGAAGGGTTTGGAGATCCTCGCAAAAGTTCATCTCCCAAAGATAAAAGGGCAGCCACTTGAATCCTGTGAAGACTGTTTGGCAGGAAAACAGCATAGAGTATCTTTTAAAAGATCAGATGATGCAAGAAGAAGAAAGCAGATTCTGGATCTTGTTCATTCAGATGTTTGCTCAACGTTTGAAAGGGTCCCTTGGTGGTGCTCAATACTTTGTTACCTTCGTTGATGATCACTCCAAGAAGGTGTGGGTGTATCCATTGAAGACGAAAGATCAGGTTCTTCAAGCTTTCAAGGAGTTTCATGCTTCTGTAGAACGAGCATCTGGAAGAAAACTGAAATGCTTGAGAACTGATAATGGTGGAGAATACATAGGTCCGTTTGAGTCATACTGCAAAACTCATGGGATAAGACATGAGAAAGTACCTCCCAAGACACCTCAGATGAATGGTGTAGCTGAAAGGATGAACAGAACGATTGCAGAGAAAGTCAGAAGCATGCTTTCTCAAGCAAAACTTCCCAAATCATTTTGGGGCGAAGCAGTGAAAACTGCACTTGATCTGATAAATCTGTCTCCTTCAAGACCTTTAAATGGAGAGATTCCAGATGAAGTATGGACTGGAAAGAAAGTCTCTTATAGCCACCTGAGAGTCTTTGGGTGTAGGGCATTTGTCCACATTCCTAGAGATGAAAGAGCAAAGCTAGATGCAAAGACGAAGGAATGCATATACCTTGGTTCACCAAGAGATGAACTTGGCTTCAGATTATGGGATCTTGCAAACAAGAAGATTGTTCGAAGCAGAGATGTGGTGTTCTTTGAAGATCAAACGATCCAAGACATTAAGCAATCTAAGAAGCCAAAGCAAAAAGTGATTTCTGATTCAAGTCCCATTGTGATAAACAATTCAGGGGGGAGAGATTCCTCCAAGGATTGATGAACCTGATCAAGAGGAGCAATCTGATCAGACAGAACAACCTGACCAGACAGAACAAAGTCAGAATCAGATGGTGGGACAGCAGATGATGGAGACTGATGAGACAGAACAAGAACCTCAAGTGAGAAGATCAACAAGAGCCAGACAACCATCAAGAAGATACTGTTCAGATGAATATGTCAATCTCACTTATGAAGGAGAACCTCAAAGCTTCATAGAAGCCATTGAGACGAATGATAAGGAGAAATGGTTGCAAGCCATGGAAGAAGAAATACAGTCCCTGAAAGAGAATCAGACGTATGACCTGGTGAGATTACTAGATGGACGAAAGGCTTTGAAAAACAAATGGGTGTTCAAGCTCAAGACTGAAGAGAACAACCCAAACCCCAGGTACAAAGCAAGAATTGTTGTAAAGGGGTGCAACCAGAAGAAAGGCATAGATTTCGAAGAAATCTTCTCACCGGTGGTGAAGATGACATCTATTAGAGCAATTCTCGGTCTAGCTACAAAACTAGATTTGGAGATTGAACAGCTCGATGTAAAAACAGCATTCCTACATGGAGACCTAGAGGAAGAAATCTATATGGAGCAACCAGAAGGTTTTGCAGAACCAGGCAAGGAACACCTAGTGTGTCGTCTGAAGAAAAGCCTCTACGGTCTGAAGCAAGCTCCAAGGCAATGGTACAAGAAGTTTGATCTCTTCATGACCCAACACAATTTCAAGAAGACCTCCGCAAACCATTGTGTGTTTGTGAAGAACTATGAGAATGGTGAATCCATCATACTTCTGTTGTATGTTGATGATATGCTAATTGTTGGGAAAGATAAGGCGAAAATAGCTGCTCTCAAGAAGGCATTGAGCAAGTCTTTTGCGATGAAAGATCTAGGTGCTGTGAAGAGGATTCTTGGAATGAAGATTACTAGAGATCGTTCTAGAAGAATGTTGTGGATATCACAAGAAGACTATATCAAGAAAGTTCTTGAAAGGTTCAATATGCATAATGCCAAACATGTGCATGTTCCATTACCTGGTCATCTCAAACTGAGTAAGACGCAATGTCCGGAGAATGAAGAAGAAAAAGAAGAAATGAGCAAGGTGCCCTATTCTTCTGCAGTGGGTAGTCTTATGTATGCAATGGTTTGTACAAGACCAGACATTGCTTATGCTATAGGAGTTGTGAGCAGATTCCTATCGAATCCAGGAAAGAGTAGATTCCTATCGAATCCAGGAAAGGAGCATTGGAATGCAGTGAAATGGATACTACGGTATCTGAGGGGAACTGCCAAAAGCTGTTTGTGTTTTGGCAATGGAAATTTAATGCTTCTTGGATATTCAGATGCAGATATGGCAGGAGATGTGGATTCCAGAAAGTCTACATCAGGATACCTAATTACTTTTGCAGGTGGGGCTATCTCATGGCAGTCAAGACTACAAAAGTGCATTGCTTTAAGCACGACAGAAGCAGAATTCATCGCAATCACTGAAGGTTGCAAGGAGATCTTGTGGATGAAGAAGTTCCTACAAGAGTTAGGCCAGAATCAGGAAAGCTATGTTCTTTATTGCGACAGTCAGAGCGCAATCCATCTCAGCAAGAACTCGACATTTCATTCAAGGTCGAAACACATTGACATAAGGTATCATTGGATCCGTGATATGTTGGAAAGTAAACTGCTGCAGATTGAGAAAATACATACCAAAGACAACGGGGCAGATATGATGACAAAACCTCTACCAAAAGAGAAGTTAGAAGTCTGTAAAGAAGTTGCAGGCTTAGCATCAACCCCAAATTGATCCAAGGATATTTTCCCTTTGGCTGGAGGGGGAGAATTGTTGAAATTCCAGCCAAATATTGAATGAACAACCTTGACAATTTGCTCCAAAAGCAAGCATAGGACGGTGCTTTAAATTTGAGCATCAAATTGTCAAGATGGTTAGTTGGATGGTGGAGGAGTTTGCTCTATAAATAGAGCACTTCTCTTCATTCTTTCATGCACCAATCCTCATGAGAAAGAGTGAGAGAAAATAGAGAGGGAGCCTCACAAGAGAGTGAGAGAAAAATAGAGGAAGCCTTAGAGAGTGTTTCTAAGAGGGAAAAATAGTGAGCCAATTTGTGAGAGTGTTATCCACAAATTGAGGATACAATATTCTTGTATTTTTGTATTCCCATTATTGTTATAGTGAAATTTTAAGTGGCCTACGGGTCCCGTGGTTTTTTCCCTTACTCACATTGAGGAGGTTTTTCCACACTAAAAATTGTCTGGTGTTATTACACTTATTTTACGCTTCCGCTTAGTGCCTATTTTGAGTTCACAGAGAAGGGAAATTATGCTGGCATTTCCCAACAATTTATACAAGCAACCTTGCTTAATTTTAAGCAACCAATGATATAGCTCCAATGGTTAAAAAAAAAAAAAAGATAAGCAATCGTTGCCTATCCTTAAACAACCCATAAGCAACTAGCAATGAAGATGTTCTAGACAACTTTACACAGACAATATAACAAAATTAAAGTTTTAGTTTTCTACTTGTTGAGTGGAGAATATTTTTGAAAAATTAAAAAAAGTCAGTTATTTCGCAAAGACAAAAGTTAGTTAATTGATCAAGAAATGGTATATAATATTAAGAAGAAATATTTTTTATTTTATTATCTTAGCTATATCCACTAACGGCACTTTAATAATATAACAACCAACAGATAAGAAAATATTAATAAAATAAAAAGTAAGTTAATTATTATTTTTTTATTGAGTTGTATTTTTTTTATATTCCTGATAATTTAATAGTATCATTATTACTTATAAAAGAAACTTCGAAAGGTAAATATAAAGATACGAAAGAAATATTTATAAAAAACATATAATTCTTAGTACATAAAATAATAGCAAATAGGGCTATTTCATTGTCAAAGCCAAAGGAATTTGTTTTTGCGTCTTTGGTGATCTGTCAGAAATCTTTTAAAGAGTGAAGGGTAAAAACTCAGCTTTGAAACTAATCGTAGAGTCAAAGTTTTGATTAAATAATAAGAAGAAATATTTTTTTTTCTTCCTCATTTATAAAAAGAGTTTTCAATTCTTACCCACCCTTTGATTAAAAAGATAGGAGGGAAAGGGAAGGAGTAAGGAGGGAAAGGGAGAGGAGAAATTGAGGAAAGGGATTTTGATAAAGGAGAGGAATGGAAAAAAAAAAAAAAAAAAAATGTATGATTTGGTTGAATGTGGAGGAAACAAAGATATTTTTTAATTTTTCTCCCTTGTTTGATATGCACTTTGCAGGGTTAAAAAAATAGATAGGGAAAAGGAAAAGTTTACAAATATCTTAATCATTTTCCCACATTTTTCCTTCAAAATTTTGAATTGTAAAAGGGATTATACTCCCTTACTCTGTTTGGATACGAACGATCTACCTTTGGCGTGGGATAGGCAGGGTGCCTTTTCCTTCTTTTGGATTGTCTGATTAATCTGACGGTTAGAAAGTTGCCACGTGCCCCTTTTGAAAAATGAAAAAGAAAAACTGAAACGAATGAATTAAGGATGCACAGACAAACCGGTATTTCGATCTTGGGTGTTTGCCATGCCACACCACACCACCGCCATGCAAGCCACCTACCACCAGTTCGTCACCGACTCTAACCGCCTCAACCACATCCACACCGCTTTAGGCTTTGGCTCTCTAAGAAGTCTTCCCCGTCGATGCCACTGTCACCGCCACCAGTGCCACCCAATGCACCGCCATCATGTGCACCCTCATCTTTGACGCTACCTCTGCTTTCCCCACCCCTCAACCTAACGCTTCTCTTGCTTATTATTCATACCCTATTTTTTCTCAATTCCAATTTTAAGGTTTTCATGGCCTCTGTTGTATACTTGAATATTATGACAAAACGATTTAATGCCTTACATTATCCAAACTTAGATGAAGATGTACCTAATTATCGCTCAATTGTACAAAACCTAATGGACATGACTAACGTGCTGTAGCATGTTGATAATGATCACTATATTACATGTGCAACATTCCTTCAGGACATTGATCTTATTGTTTCCAATGCAAAGGCATGTGTCATCTGTCTTAGTTTGATATATTTAACTGGTCATAGGGGCATTATGCAAGTAGATACTAAACCAGCAAGTTGATGAAAGTGGTTGTGGATGACGATGATGGTGGTCGGACGATGGCGGCGGTATGCCATTGGCAATGAGAAAAAAGTGTTGTGTTATTTTTATGAGTTTTCTCTCATTTTCTATTGAAGCACTTATATATATATATATATATATATATATATATATATATATATATATATATATATATATATATATATATATATATATATATATATATATATATATATATATATATATATATGAGGGACTCATCATCTTATGGAATGTCAGATTGATCCAAGGGTCCAAAATATTGGAAAGGCGGAGTGTTTTTCCCTCCCTAAAGTCATGGAATCTGAATCCCCTATATTTTCATCCTTTAAAAAAATGATTATTTTCTTATATTTTTAACCTCTATACTATTAGGTACAAAAGATGGAGTAAAATTTTTTTGACGGATATATGTGGCACACAACCACACGATCATTCCAAATTATTTTAATAAGTTAAAAAGAGAAAATTGACATAACAACTAACTACTTACATTTGACTATATATAAACAAAAAAAAAAAACAAAACACAATCAACAATGATTGTGAATTCATGAATTTCGTTTGGTACAATTTATCATTTCTGATTTTAAATATTCATATGACACATTTTGTTACACATAAAAATCAATCTATCGTACGTTTTAGTATAGCTGCAATTAGTAGTTATTTGTGGCGAAAACATGCTTCTCTTCAATTTTACATGCTTCCAAAGAGACATATATTATCAATCTTTCAGCATTCATCCAATGAATTAGATAATCACACATTTGAAATTTAGTTTGATTGATACTATTTATTTTTGTGTTAGTTTATCGATGATAAATCTGTACTAGAGAAAATAGAAAATGAGCATTGAGGAATGATGAGAGTAACAAATAATAAGTAGATGGAAGGGTGGGTTGAATTGAGGGAAGGGGAGCAAATGTATGCGTATCACTGTGAACTGCAAAGTGAAGCATTGGGAAGAAAAAGAGAAAAGAAAAGGGGTATGACTCAGGAAGGATACAGTAACTGCATTTGGAAGAAGGAGTCATCGTTCGATTCGAGTGTGGTGGGGACCGTGGATACTGGATACTGGATAAGCAAGCGCGCCAGGCTCTCTCTTTTCTTTTAATATTTTCCTTGCGAAGCGCGCACGCCAGGTCCAGCTCGGGAAACGCAACATCCATCTCCTATCCTATTATATTACATATTACAGAGAATACTAACGAGTATTTTTAAAACATTAGTTAAAAAATCAAAACAAGAAAAATTTCATTAAAACATAAATTCAAAATTTCGGAAATAATATTTTTATTTTTTTAATAAAAACTTATTTTTATTGAAAATCTTAATCAATACCCATAATACTATTATAGCATGATCTTATTATCTATCTATCTATGATTCTATGGTCCATGACCATTGGTCCTATCCGTCTTTCGCCTTATCTTTATTTGCTGTTCCTAATGCGCGGGAAAATGATGCACCCGCGTAATTTGTTACGCCACATTTTCATTCATGCTTATCTTGGTCGGTTACGCTTTTATTATTCCATTCCATCCACGCACCCAACCCAACTAATATCTCATCTAATCTAATCCATAATAATCTCCTCACCACCCACACCTTCACCATTCTTCGCCCAACCCCCAATATTGGACTTGCTTATTTAAATAATAATAATAATAAAAAAAAAAAAAAAAAAAACAGTATATTGAGGTCAATGTATGTATTCATTTGATACGAAGACTAATATGTTTAATTAGCAATATATTCGTATAAAAAAAAAAACAATAATCCTTTCGTTTAATTCATAGACATATATAATTAAGATTTTATTAAGACTGGCAAAATCTTAATTTAATTTTTGGTATAATAGTAGAAATGAGATTTGAATCTAAGTTGGGCTGCAAACTAAGAGTATAGGTAAATTGTATTTTAATGGAGCTTAATATAAGTAAATGTGAAATCACGAGTAAGTTGAGCCTAATGGGTCAACTTATAACATAAAGCATACAACCACCAACCATTTAAATTATGATAAACTAGGGATATCAAACTAATGGATCATGAATCCTTTAAGTTTTAAGACATTTGTCAATTGGTAATAGAAGCAAAAACCACTAAACCAGCAAAATAGTATCGATTAACTAATGTAAATATTAATTAGTAAATATATTCCTATATGTTAATTTAAAAAAAACCATAAACGTAAATCACAAGTAAATCACATCTATTATTACAATTTTGTTTAATTTTTTTTTCACAATTAAATAATATCACAAATAATTTATTAAATTTGATAATATTTTCTAAAACTTAATATATATATATATATATATATATATATATATATAAATATTAAATAAACTATATATTTTTAACTGTTTTTATTATTATAGGTCTATTCAATAAAAATAATAATAAAATTACAATTAAAAATTTATCTAATCTCAAAGTAATATTTTTTTTCAAAAAATAATACCAGATGCGGCGTATTAAAAGAAGTATTTTTCTACCAACATAGTATGACACTGTTGGTAGATAACCGGATCCCTTAATCATTTGGTCAGGTGTTCAATTCCTGGCTCATGTGTACGGAAGAACATTTATTGTGAGAGGTCGACCCTTTAAATAAATCTCAGTATCTCAAAGGATTAGTCTCTGGCTTCCGGTCGGATGATACCCGGGTTCACCTAAAAAAAATTCTTCCCATTTCCCAAGTCTATACTACTATAGTCCCGGCTTTGATTTATCAGCGCATGTTTGGTAGCACGGTGAGAGAAGACTGACGTGCATCTGGCTGAAGTAACTATTAGTTGCTTTTGCGTTTGGGACGCAATTCTAAGTGAGGGAGTGTGGTTTTCCAAACATGGGGTCAGACGAGCATCTATCTATGTTGTATAACAAATAATTTTCGTATATATTACCAAAAAAAAGTGTTTTCCATATATGTTTATCAATATTGGTATTTTTGTCATTTCAAATTGCTGTACCCCGTGGCCCTGCCCCGTGCATTTCCTTCTCCATGGCAGCGCCTCCTCCTCTTAATTATTCAGCGTCGTTCTCTTTCTCTACACGCCAAATTTCTTGACTCGTCCATCTCGAGCCACAGCTTTTGAGTTTTGACAACCATAGAGTGCATGTTTGTTTCACCACAAAGTTCCTTTGGCATCCAAGATAATTACTTTTGAAACGTGAAATTTGTTTGGTTCAAAACTTGAAATTCAATATTATTAAAGTGTGTGTGTGTGTTTTTTTTTTGTTTCCCAGGGTATCTTCCGCGTGCAACTGCGGAGACGAATCCCTCGAGCCGAGTAGGACCACAAGGGTGACAAAACCTCCCTCAAGAGTTTTAATACTACCGCATTCTCAAGGTAATGATTCGAACTCAAGACCACTTGTTAAGCTGGAAGAGATCCGTGTCATCTCATCCAAGTACTCTTAGGTATAAAAGTGTGTTTAGATGTTGATACAATTAATTTTAAGAGAAGCAAAAGTTTAAAACTTTTTTGTTAAATAAAATTGATTTTAGGTGAGAGATCCACAAAATTCTTTATATTTATCTTAAAAGTGATTTTATTTTACTATCTAAATAAAATCAGTTTTTCTAAACTCAATTTTTAAAATATCATTAAAAACACAAATCAATTTTTTTAACCTCAAATTTTTTATAAATCAATTCTCTTAACATCTAAACCAAACGAACCAGATAATTTTGGCATCTTATTTCATTGGTTGAATTAAACATCGAGTAAACACTCAATTTGGTCCCTAAAATTATGAAGTAGTATCAATCTGATCCATGAAATTATCGAAATTCTAAAGTAGTCCATGAAATTGTAAAACGGTAATCAACTTAGTCTATCCGTTGAAAACAGTATGGACTAAGTTGATTTTAAGTTAGCAGTGTCAGGGATTTAATTGATATTAAGTGAGTAAAATACGGGATCAAATTGATACTAACTTATCATTCAGGGACGTTTTTGGAATTTCGATAATTTCAAGGACCAAACTGATACTACTTCACAATTTTAGGGGCCAAACTGGTTATCTACTCATTAAACATTTGAACTCAGCTTACTGATACTACTTTATCATAATTTTTTTTTATCAATACTACTTTATCATTATTTTAGCTTGCGATCACTTTCTTACCAACAAAAAACAGAGGATAGGAATTATAAGATTTTGTGAAACTGGGCCGAGGCCCGTTAATACGTTCGGACCTTATTCAATAAGTGTTGTGATAGGCTGGATAATTTAGAATGATAGAGGCCCGTTTTTGGTTGAAGGCCCGAAGGATTGTTTTTCAGCTTTGGGAAAAGTTCATCTATTTCTTACATGAGATCATAGTCTAAGTAATAATGTTGAGGTTTAGGAGAGAAGGAGAGTGGTGTATCTTTCAATATAGGTTTAGGAGTGTATTAAGATGACTGGGGGTATTTTAGGAATATTCTAAAGTTTTTTTTAAAATTTTCGGTGTATGATAAGAACTCGAGGTGTAAAAAGCAGCTCCCATAAATGAAACTCTCATACTATAGAGGGTTTTTGGTGGAAGGCCCGAAGGATTGTTTTTCAGCTTTGGGACAAGTTCATGTATTTTTTACATGAGATCATAGTCTAAGTAATAATGTTTAAAACGATAGCAGCATCAGTGCATCAGTTTTTTTTTTGGTGGATCATCAGTGCACGGCTGGTTTTGAGTGTTAAAAGACTTTGATTTCTTAATCTTATTCTTTTTTTTTTAAAAAAAAAAGGGTCGCAAAAGAGTTTTGCTTCTTTTAATAGTTCTCTTTCTTACGTTTTGCTTCTAAAATGATAAATTAAGCCTAGCTTCCATAACTTTTTTCCAAGTTTCTGAATTATTATTTTGATGCGAACTGTTTGGAACTTCCTGATTTTCCCAGACTTTAATTATTATAAAGTAATGATTCATAGCAGGTCAATGAAAATATCAAAAATGTTAATTTCGATCTATGTACCCAAGGGGCCATATCCTTCATACCCCCCTAAACTTTGTAGTCCAATTTTTATTATTAAAAAATTTATATTATCCTTTATTAATATTTGACTTAATCAAACTACAGAGACTATCTTAGTCAAATTTTTAAATGGACGTGATGATAAACTGATTGCCACAAGAAAAAGGATATGAATGGTTATTACTAATTATCTTGCAAAGCAACAAAAATACAAAATGTAAATGTTTATAAAGGAATAGAGTACAGGTAATCAGTAAAACGTAATATAGAAGAAACAAAAGCTCTAACAAACGTATTCTACTATTCTATATTAAAAAAATTATCATTAAAAAATATGGATAATTACAAACAAATTAGTCTAAGAAACCGATAATCCTCCGAACTACCCATGAATATTTTATGATAAATAAATACAAAGAAACGGTAACAATGACAAATAGTCCAAGTAATGATGCATGTTTCTCAACACGCTTAGACTCTACCAAAGAAAAAATAAGAGAAAAAGTCTAAAACTCCACCAAATCCCCAGAAATCAAGATCTAAGCTTCACCTAATCCACTTCCATCCTCGTCCATTCAGTAACCTGTGGGGAATTCGCACTTCCCATACTCTGCAACACAGATTCACAAAACACAGTTTCAAAATACACTCTCAATCAAATATCAATTCGGACATATTTTTTAATGCAAAAATATTCCCAAAATAATGTCCATGTAATTAAATTAGAGCTAAAGTTTTCATAGAAAGTAACAGAAGATTACTTACTGGGAGGCTGGGTGACGACATAGGCGGCACCACCAAAATCGCACGTGCCAGCGGCACGTAACTTCTTCTGATAGTAACTGTTGAAAGCATATGAAGCATGTGCCTCCAACGTGTTAGGATCATGACACGTGGCACCTTCCTGAATGGGAGTGCAATCAGCCCCACCCTCCCCACAAGCATAATCAAGAGCACCCTGCAGCTTCTCCTTCCCAGCTTCACCATTGGCCACACAGAAAGTCTGGCCACGATACGACGTCGTCGACACCCCCCCGCTCACCGGAACCTGACTCTTCTCAACACCCGAAGAAGAATTAACCTCCGCAACCGTTAACGGAATCTCATAAACCTTCTGTTCAGTCGGATAGAACAAACCATAGTTCCTCTCCGATGTGGGCCCCGTTTTCTGGTTCTCGTTGAAAAGTGCAAACAGAAACACGTTGAGTGTGTCATTGGGCCTCAATGGGCTTCCATTCCCTGTCAAAACACGGCGAACCAGGTTTCCATTATACGACGCCGCATTCTCCTCACTCGCTCCAATCTCGTTAGAATCCCCTTTGGAGGGCCAACCGGTTTCTGTAACGGTTATCTTGACGTCGTCGTATTGGAGTGCTGACATGGCTGCGAAAACGGCGTCGATTTGAGCGTCGAGGAGGTTCGTGTAACGCAACCCGTTACCTGAATCCACGACGCCAGGGTTTTCCTTGAAGAGTGCGTAGTTAAGAGAGATTTTATCTGAGTTCGCGGCGTATGCGAAGAAAGGGTAAGCGTTGACCATCAGGTACGACCCGGTTTGGCGCAGGAAATCGAGCATGGGCTTGACTGCCGGTTCGACCAGCTCCGGTTTGAACGAACCGGATGATGTCGGGAACGAGGTTTGGAGCGCGGAGAGTGCGATGGGTGAAGAGACTTTGATGTCTTCGTGGAGGTTGAGCTTTGATAAAGAAGCGTGGACATTCTTCATGGCGGGTACGAGGTCCTTGGTCGTGTTCTTCGGGTCGACGAAAACTTCGTTTCCGACGGCGATGGCTTCGATTTGTGTGGCGGGGTGGTAGGCGGAGATGTTGGCTTGAACCCACGCGTCGGTGAAGGATTGGTCGGCAGCGGCGGAGGAGAGGAGCTCGTTGGGCATGGCTACCACCACCTTGATGCCTGAATTGGCAAAAGCATTGAGCACGCTTGCGTCGGTGTCATAGAGCTTCACGCGGTTGACCCCGTGAGTCTTGAGAAGCTCCACCACCTTTGACGGCTGAGGTAGGTCGTTGGCCACCCTTCCATAGTTTATTCCGATAGAACCCGCTTCTGCAACATGGCGTCAGAAAAAGTTCAAACTTCAGTTATTATTATGATTATGACATAAAAATAATAGTGAACAAACGTTTCTTAGATGGTGAACGGTCATAAATAAATACATAAATATAAATACTGTTTGTTTACTAGAAGTACATTTAATTATTGGTGATTAAATTACCTGAGGATGAAGCAGAGAGTGAGATGAGAACGAGGAAGAAGGAGAAGACCGTGAGAGAAGCCATGCTCTGGTGTTTGTGAGAGAAGCAGAGCAATAGCATGCAAGAAAGTAGAAATTAATATTTGTTTGTTTGGGATGATGAGAATGTGTGGATTTTTATAGAGAGGGTAAGGGAAGTGGGAAGGGAGAGTGGGATAGTGGAAAATAAACGAACGGGTGCAATGGGAATGGAGGACTAGGTGGTGGGCCAGGGTGAGGTTGGAAAAGGGCTTTCACTTTACGCAATGGTGGGACCCGTTTTTGGAGACCCACCCACTAATTGCACTGTTTTAGGACCGTTGATGTTAGGTTTGACAATGTTAGCGTAAAACTCTCTCAGTTTCATCAGCTATCTTAGGCCATCTGTGTGCCGTACACGTGGAGCGTCTCATTTTGGGAGATGGTCATCGAGAGTGTCACGTCACCGTTGAGAAATGTGAAGGGTGGTGAGTGGACAATGAGCTACATCTTTCTAAACTCGAGATATGATGTTTATTGGCTTCAGAACGAAACAATGATAATTGTTGTGCTAAAAAAATGAACGTTGGGCTTTGCCAGACATGCTTGATTTGATGTGCTTCGGTTTGTGTTTTTTCTGCATTAAAAAAAGAAAATTAAATTGGGATGGGGTGACAGTATCCTACTGTTGTTTTATCCAATGACATTTACTTTTGCCTTTTCATAGGCCTGTTCGCTCTCAGTCGGCCAAGAAAATATCCGTTTCCTTTGTTCATCATTCTTCCATTTTGTGTTCCGTTTGTTGTTGAGAGTTGAGACTTTTTCTAATTTATTTTTTTTACCTCGCTGACAAGAACATAAGGGTTTTAGTTAAGGAATTCATACAAAAAAATTTTGTATTGAAAAATTAAATATTATATTTTTTAAAATATTAAATACATTATTTATCATACAAATTTTATTTTTTCATTTCTTGAATAATATCCTAAAAATACTTGTTAATATTCTTCTTTCGATTATAATATATGTTAAACCACCCCACCCCACCCCAGAAACCACCTCTACAAGGAAACGTGTTCTTTATTTACAAAGAAAACACCTCTCAGAAAGAAAAAAGAAAAAATGCTGAAGCTAGTTGGCCATTTGTTTATTTTAGCTAAGGTGTTCCAATTCTACATTACTTAGCCTAAGTAGGCTACCTAATCTAGTTTTTCTTCTCAAGCATCAAATATGTTTTCATTACTATTCCTCAAAAATATTTGAACAGCACATCGCAATGTTTCAAGGTATTGAAACAAAGTTAAACAATTAATTAGAGGGCTACCACCGTGCACAAGTTTTCTTTTTAATCTAAGTCGTTAGATTGCAAAGCTCATAGGATCTAATAATAGATGTTATACACCTGATTTTTCCCCCTTTTATCCCCCTCTTTCCTCTCCCCTTCCTCCCCCATCGCCGTCAGTCACGTCCCCTCTCCTCGTTAAGTCACGCTCTCAGATTTCACAAAGGATTTCACGAAGTCAGGTACAAACCTTACCCTAGCTGCTCTTGTTGTGGTTGTTGCCAACGGCGGTGGCGTTGTATGGTAGTTGAGGAGGGTCTGGTTCAGGCCACATGGAAGCTGGTTTTCATGGAGGCTGGGTGGCACGAATATGGAGAAGGGGAGACGGTGGTGGCACGATGAAAGGTTTTGGTGAGGATGGGAGTGGTGGAGAGCTTACGGTAGGCTTCGTGGGGGTGGTGGAGGATCGTGATTCGGATGACGACAGTTGGAGAAGATGAGTCACCGATGAGGCTTCGACGCGACGATTGGTGGCGCCGTATTCTGTCTCCATGTCGTGGAGTGGTGATGAAGAAGTGATGAAGAAGGGAAAGATTAGGCAGAGTAAAGAAGGAGGAAGAACAAAAGACTAGGTTTGTTGGAGGCTCAACCATTCGCTTTCTGTCTCCTAGCTGTCCGGTGGAGGCTCGTTCATGTCCGGATGGCGGAAAACTAAAAGGGCAGATTAGGCATAGTAAAGAAGGAGGAAGAGCCAAAAAATTCAATGAGGAAAAGTGCACCATATTACTGTCGTCTACATAAATCTAATGGTTAAAGAGACTTGTGCATGTTGGGTAAACCTATACCACTGGCCCACTATAGAATCTGCCTGCACAACTTAATTAGAGTGGAAATTTTCCAAACTTCGTGATCACTCACCCTTTTCTTCACTTGTCACCTTAATCTTCTGTTTGAGAGCATTCAAAGATTTACCTCCATTATTTTTGAACTTATATGGGGTACGTGACATACACTTGAGCAAAGATGGCCCCCACTATCTTACTTGATCAATTCAAAATTTCAATTGCAAATAACGAAGAGAAAAAAAGTAACATGATATATATGCACATATGACGAAAATGAAATTTTTGTTGTTTTTATGCGATGAAGAGAGAAAAAACACACAAATATTTTATTAAAAATCCATTTAAAATTTATGAGATTTCTCTTAATTTTTGTTTAACTTTTTTGTTTTCACCCGAATATATAAAAAAAACTCCAATATTCAATTACAATGGTGTCCCTTCTAACGTGCATTATCCCAAAGTCAATAATGAATTAAAAAACAATGAGAAGAAATCAAGTTAATCCGATGATGCAGATCAAATCAAACAATCCTTAATCTTTTTTGTTTTTATTTTTCTAGGATCTCCTCCGTGCGTAATTGCGAATGATATTTAAGGGCTGACCTCTTTCAATCATGTTTTTCCATATGCAAGCAGGGTCGGCCCAAGCGTGAAGCTGGTGAAGCTACGGCTTTAGGCCTCCAAATTTTTTTTTTACTACCTATTTTAATAATATTTTTTTACAACGTATATATACCATATTTTCTTTATCTACTAAAAGATGGAACATTTTACAAGATCATATCCCTAGCCTAACTCTTAAATCATTGTCACAAACACATTGGGAAAGTCGTATTGAAAGTGTAAAAGCTTTAAGATTTCAAACTTCACAAATAAGAGATGCTTTATTGAAATTATGTGAAGTTAATGACGAATCTAAAATAAAAAGTGAAGCTGATTGTTTAGCAACTTATGAGCTTGAAAATTTTGAGTTTTTATTAGGCATGACTATTTGGTATGAGATATTGTTTACGATAAACTCAGTTAGTAAAAATATGCAATCAAAGGATATGTGTATCGATGTTGCTATACAACAATTGAAAGATCTTATTTCATTTTTTGAAAAATAAAGGGAAGACTGATTTGAAAATGCTTTAATTTCTGCCAAAGAAATTGCTATAGAAATTAATATAGAACCAAAATTCCGTGAAAAACGTTTTGTTCGTAGAAAGAAACAATTTGATGAGATTATTGACAATGAAGTTGTAAAATCTCCCGAAAAATCATTTAAAGTTGATTACTTTTTGTATATAATAGATAAAGCAATCACCTCATTTCAAAGTAGATCTTGAACGCTCATTACAACGTAATGACAACTCTCATATTGATGGATTAGATTTATTTACAGAACTAAATTTTTTAAGAGAAATTATACAAGTGGAAAATGATACACCAATTGACATACTTAATTATATAATAAGGCTTGATTCTTTTCCAAATGTATATATCGCTTATAGAATAATGTTAACGATTCCCATAAGCGTTGCTTCGGCAGAAAGAAGTTTTTCAAAACTAAAATTAATAAAATCTTATCTAAGATCGACAATGTCCCAACAAAGATTAAATTGACTAGCTTTATTATCGGTTGAAAAAGATTTGTTAAATGAAATCGATTTCAATAATTTAATAAATGATTTTGCATCCCAAAAAGCATGAAAGATAAACTTTAAATAAAAATATAATAATTTTTATAATTTTTTATTATTTTCTTTAAAAAGCCTCACTTTGGAGTTCGCTTTAGACCTCCAAAAATATTGGGCCGACCCTGTATGTAAGAGCCATATATCGAACCCTTGACCACTTGATTAAGCGACCCATACTCATTACCACTTAGACCCACCACGTTTTGGTAAACCATCCTTAATCTGAAACCAAAGGAAGCCGCAAGAGGATCGATGAGAAATCAATATCCCCAATCCAAAACTATAGAGGTAGCTGCGGAAAATGTTGGGAATTGTCTTTGGTGGACGCAAGTGTCAGATTGCGGTTCCTTGTTCACCATTTTATTTAGCATTCTAATCACACACCAGGGCAGGGAATGTTACCCACATAACGTTAAATTAACAAATAACAACAAGGCATGCATGCACTTTGAAATGCAATGACTCTGTCTGGCTCTGTCAAACTCCAAAGGTCGTGAACGACATTATAAAGTTTTTTAGAGTATATATTTGGTGCTTGAATGATTAGCTATCTTAAATTTGCTTTCAGACGATGAATTTTGATTATCACATCTCATCAATAGACCTTAGTTAAAAATAATAATAATAATAATAACTTTTAGGTTATTAAAAATTGAAGCTTATTCTATGATCCCCAACACGAACTCTTTCTTAAATCATGCTGAAATTAGTTTACTCCAGAAAGTTTCTCATAAATACTTAATTTCGGAAATTAGGCTTTCTTTTCATCATCATCATCTGTAAATGACGAGTTGCGATAATAAATAAATACTATCGACTTCTAAGACAAAAAAAAAAAATATCTGCTAGACCATATGAATATGGTGGTCTAAAAAAAATTCAAATAAGAATTAATTGAAGCTTGATCAACAGGAACTCCCGATTCCATCCTTCGAAGAGACAATTTTGTCACACAAAAGACAAACATCCTCTTATCCTCTATCCTATATATATAATATAAAAATGAAAACTCGATCAAGTTGGTCCCGCGTTTATTTTTAAATGATTTCAATTATTTATTGGTTTATCCTAAGAGAAAGCCGCACTTTTGATTTTACATTGTTGGTTTAATATTATTGCTATTGACGTAATCAAAATTGACAATTTACGGAAGATTTTCTAATTATGATAATATTTAAAAAATACCAAAAATGGTTGATTGCAGTAAGTGTATTCTATCCCTAGACGAATTGTATCTACAAGATTGGAAATTCGAATCTTGAAATCGTTACTTTAAGGAGGACTGTACCTAAACATCACTTCTTGCTTGAGAGTTACGCTCACAACTTTTCTTATGGGAATATCCAGTCAAATATTAAAATGTCAGTTTCATAAAAATAAAGGTATACCATTGAAACAATGAAAAATCTCTAATTGTTGTGAAAATTTAATATGATTCAAAAATGGTTGTTCATAATGGAAGTGCATCATATTTTCTTATAAACTTTGTCTACAAAGTTAGATGTTCGAATACTGAAGTCTTCACCTTATGGGAGAGTTTTGTCTAATCAACCATCTAACCAGAGAGGTTGACAGTTAATTTTATAATTTTATCAGCAAATATATCCAGACTAAAAATACAAAAAGAAAATAAAAAATCATTGGGCCGCAGATTAGTAGGTGAAGTATATCTGCATTTGCCTCTATGCCACACAAAGTGACAAAAGAAATTTTTAACTTGAAGGACAATCAACAAACTTTGCCATTATTAAACACCAATTTGAATTGTTTTTTCCTGAACCCTGCCCACTTCCTCTAATTTAATCGTAACCAGAAACAAAATACAATGGTAGCCAATGGAATTTTGGCTGAATTAAGTAAAGGAAGCAGTTGGGGGTGTTGCCTTCTTTTTTTGGGTTCAACGCTTTCGACACCACGCAAGGCCTTTGGTATGCGAATAATGAAGATCTCAAGGTAGTCGGTAGAGATCTGTTCACCAGTTTAGCCTAAAAAAAAAGAGTTCTGTTCACCGAATAAATCCTCCATCCTATTTTTTCACCCAAAAAAAAAATAATACTCCATCTTATTTTTTTTTAATTGTTTGTTTAGATTTTTTTATATTTATATTTGATTTTATAAAATTAATGGCTTTAATTCTTTCATGATTTACACATTGTGCTGAAGAGAAAAGATTAATGTTATAAGACAAACGCTAATCAGTGTTGTAAGTTTAAAAACGAAAAATAAAAGATTTTTATTGAAAGAAAATATACTGAATACATAAAAAAAAAAAATAACATTTTATGATTTTCAATAAAAATTAATGTTAGTTAACAAGATCCATATTATAATAATAATATTTTAATGAGGGTTGATTTAGATCAAATGTGTTTATTATCGTTTATTGTTGAGATTTTTACCAAATACTTCAAATTCAATCAATTAACTTTTCAGTTATAAGCTATTGGTCATAAACTTTTAATTAAAAATTAACTTATCGACTATAAGCTAGTTTATCAGCCATAAGTTAACACATCTGTTATTTTTGTCAAATAGAGCCATACTCTACAAAATATAAAAGAATATTACCAATACAATATTAATTAATAAATTTTCTGTATAGTTAATGTACTCTGCACACTAAATGAAAAATATTTTCCATAAAGTAAAAAACAAAACTCATTATTCCCTTTCTCAAAATGGCTCGCGTCTCCTTTACTTTGAAAGTCTAATGAATAATCTGAAGAGCTAAGGTTCTACACTCGAGCTCCAACTAGCATTTATACAAAAAAAAAAAAAAAAAACTCCAGCTAGCATAAATGGTGGGTGGTTTTAATTGGTACTATCTAGGTCGGCAAGGCTCATTCATGATAGTGAGAACTATGAACAATTAAACTTGATATGATTGTGTTTGGTACACTCTGGTCTTCATGGTAGAAGCTACTGCATTTTGGTAATAGTGATAAGCATTACATATAAAATTATTCATAAAGCTTTCATTTAAAGGTTAGAGTTTTTTTTTTATCAGATTAAAGGTTTGAGCTTTTAAGATAGTAATTTTTACATATGGGATTGGAGTATTTGTAATTAAGTTATTAAGAATTTGGTTTTGGAGAATGCTAAAGAGTAACCATAGGACATTGATTAAGAAATTAAAAAAAAAAAACTTTACATGAAAAAAAATGATGTATTTAACATATTGAAAAAATGTTACATTAGTCTTCCAATATTTTTTTGTTAATTTCTTAATCAATATCATTAAGAAATTGGTTAGCAATACCCATTTGATTTTTGGCAATCCAACTCTTAAATAAAATTCAATTTCAACATAAGGAAAAACAAGTTTCTACATTGTCACGATTTTTTTTTTATAAAGAAACTTGAATGAAAGAGGGTGTTAGATGTATAACAACTTTAGATTTGTAGAGTTCATCCCTAACTATAAGCTTATTTGGGCATTGCCCTCTTACCTTCCCCATTAAGCAATTGAGGGCAATTGAGAATGGAAATTCATTGTACGTTTTCTGCAGTTGGTTTATTTGGTCACCTAGGAAGCTTCCGAGAGTCTAATTGGGGAAATTTTGGGATAAGGATATTTGTTGGCACAGTGACCTAAATGGCCAAATCCCTTATTTAGGATAACGAGGACAAGGAGATCTCTGGTAGCAAGTGGGGGGAAGTAGGGCATGCATGCATGTTATATATATCATAACATTGACATATTCTTATATTTTACATTTATTTATGATTTTAAATTATAGTTATAATTCCCTCAAAAAAAAAAAAAAAGCTATAATCACAATTGTATGTTATGTTAATTGCAGACACTTATAGAAAAATGCTATTGATATGGCCACGATTGCTGCCACAATATGGTTATAGACTGATCACTTATAGTAACTACAGAAATCATAATATTGCAAGCACAATTACGATTATGTACTGCAATTTATAACTATATACATTTATCATTGTTTCTAGTTTCTTTCTTTAGTTTTTGTAAATTTGTAATGATATTTTTTGTCACATGGCATTAAGCCTAAAACAACTATTCAATGGAGTTTCTCAGAAAGGCTAAAACTCATTTCATTTTTCTCAAAAAAAGTCAGAAATCATCATGTTGGATACAAATTTTTATTGCACATGCCCTTAAGCAAGAAGTTATTGGGCTTATAGTCCCTTTAACAAAGCTATTCTCCACGTGGGCCTATCGAATTAGAATCTGAACTGGTGGAGATGGCCCAAACACAAACTTTAAAAAAGAAGTTTGTGATTGACCCGGAATTAGAAACAGATATTAGGCCGTCGGATCCAATCCAAGGGTACCAATTAAATTCTGAGCCGTCTATTTTCATCCGACTCAGGGCGCTGACGTCACGGCCCTTTATCGTAGTAGTATTTAACTAGTTTGAGTTGTTGTTTCAGCAGCGTGGCACGGCAGAGAACTGAGTTGTGTGGTGGTCGCAGTGGTTGTTGAATCGAAGATGTCGGGCGTGGCGAACGAGGAAGACAAGAAGCCAACCGAACAGGGTGGCGCACACATCAACCTCAAAGTCAAGGGACAGGTTTGTGGTTTCTCCTTCATTCCTTTCTATTTTTGATTTGTTGTGGCCTTGTAGGGTTTCTAATTTTGTATCAAAGCAAGAGTTTTTTTTTTTAAATCTAGTTTCATTTTTGCTCTTTGTTTTAATAGTTGGGTTTGATCAAGGTTTATTTTTTGTTTGGATTCATGGGGATGCAGAAAAACCGAAGCTTGTTTTTTCTTTTGGGAATTACTTTAGGACTAAGGTTCAATATTGATTGTGAAGTTTATGCCTGGTCCTTTGGTGAATAACGGGGCTAGATAAGCTGTTAGGCAATCAAATTTGTGCTGGGGATTTACTTTTATAGTAGAGAAATTGAAATTCTTTAAACATCATGCATGGGGAAGTTGATGTTGATGATTTTAAGTCTCAAACTGAGCTGTATTTAAGCCTATTCATTAGGGCAAGTTGAGAATACAACCATCTTCTGGATATTTTCGGATCCCTTTTCAGTCCTCCAATAAAATGGCTGAGGAACGGTCCTTTTATTTTTTAACAGGTAATATGTGGTCATTTTTGTTGACAACAGGTTAATAGAAATACTGTAGCAACAAAGTTAAGGGGGTAATATAATGTAGTCAAGTAGAATTAAGAATTATGAATATGCTTATAAGTTAATCCATCTTTTTTAATCCGTTGATTCAATCTCAGTCATTAATTTTGCTCCTCGACTGAATCTCAATTGTTGATTGGTCACTCATGGAGGTCCAGTCCAACCCCACCACAGACAACCCCTCTAGCCAACCGCTGGCGAATTGCAACCGTTGCATTCCTGCTGTCTCCTCAAAGCAGCCGCCCACTTCTCCTCACCCTGTTGACATTTCCTCTGTTTCTCGTAGGTTTATCCTCCCATCACTCATTATTCAATATGCTCAATTCCTTATTAACATAAAAACAATCCCAACATCAACACCAGCATAAAAAACTCATAATTCTCAAAATTAGTAAAGCAAGAGACTTTAACTTTGAAGAAAGTGAAAGAAGTAAAGAAAAAGGAAGAAACTTTGAAGAAACTCTCGATTAGTTAGAAAGAAATCATTAGAAGTTGAATTGAGAATCAAAACCAACAAGGGGAGGAGGAAGGGCTTGGAGTTTCAGATCTAGGCCACAATTCAGAGTGATGATGTTTCACCACCATTACCGGTAATTCGAAGCAAACTCATAATTGAACTCCTCTTGAGGCTCCCCATGAGTTCACTTGTGTGATTCAGTGCGTATGCAAGAAATGGAAATCCATGATTTCCGATTCCCACTTTGCAAAATTGCACCTTCATAGGTCCACCTTGGATCCTACCCTGAACCACCACCGTCTTCTGTTATTCAACCGAACTGCAAGAAAATCCCAACTCCTATCTTGCTCAGTGAAATCCTTGTTCAACAACACATTTCCCCCTTTTGAAAATCTTAACTTGAGTTTGAGGCCTTGCATGTACAGGTAATTGGACTGGATTTTAATAGATTGATTTGATGGATAATGGATGAATTTAGTTGCCATCCCTAGTTTAGATGCTCATTATTTGTTTACACTTGGGATTATTGGTGTAATTGTGTATTCATGGCCATATTCTATCTCTACATCAGTCAGTCAGTGATATTGTATACTTAAGGCAGGATATAATCTAGTTTTTATGGAAGGAGAGATTTAGATTATTGTGGCTTTGAAAAGAAAAAGAAAAGGGGTATTCAACGTGTATTAAGATTTGAGTTGGAGGTCCCCCAAACCTGAAACTCCACCTAGAAAGACAATTGATCTGTTCGAGATTAGAAAATGGCCCCTAATATCTTTATCTTCCTTTCACTGCAGGAAATGAAACCTTATCGTTTAAACTCTACTAATGATTTCTTTGTCCTCAATTACCTATTCAGTTTTTTACCTTTTTTTGTTTCCAATGGCCATTCTGATGACACCTTCTTTGGTCATACTTCTGACTTTTTAAATGAGCATGATGCCCTCTCCAGAGTTGGGAGGGATCGAATGTGTTGGATTGACAAATTTACAAATGGAAGTCAAGTTGTTAAATAATCTAAATTTGGACTTGACTTTCTTGAAATGGTTTTTGTTGTCATGTTAGGCTTGGTTTACTGTATCTTTCATGCCATGGCATCATAAAATTGGAGATATGAAATAAATATGAGAGTTAATTGCTAATTTGTGGTTTGATGTTGCAGGATGGGAACGAAGTTTTCTTTAGGATCAAGAGAAGCACTCAACTGAAGAAGCTTATGAATGCTTACTGTGACCGACAGTCAGTGGATTTTAACTCCATTGCATTTCTATTTGATGGTCGTCGCCTCCGAGCAGAGCAGACTCCTGATGAGGTTTGTATTTTGCTATTATGTGTTCATGATTCCATATGAATAGTGTTTAAATAGATTCTGATATTTCTTGACTGTAAATATTTTTGATGCAGCTGGAAATGGAGGATGGGGATGAAATAGATGCAATGCTTCATCAGACAGGAGGTGCTGTTGCCTGAAGTTCTCTTGCATCATATATGTAGAATTAGTTTAATTAGGGGTGAGGCCTACGATGCATTTTCTATCAGCTACTACTATTACTATACAGCCTTTGTCGCTGGACTTCCTATGCTAAACTCTTCCTTTGTCCATATGAGTGAGTGAATTTTCCTTTTAATTTACGATCTCTCTGTATCTTCTCAGCTTGTATTCTACAATATGTGGCTTATTGTTTTTTAAGCCGCCTCCATAAGAATGTTTGGATATTAAAATTTGAACCCAGATGGATATGTGAATGACTGAATGGGCATGTCATATATAGAAGGTTCAACGCTTCTTTTTCTTCTCTAAACAAAGGGGAAAAGAAAATATGTGTGTTTCCTGGAGGAGCAATAATAAACCGACTTGATATGTACGATGCGGCCTCTGCCTTTTTGCTTCGTTACTTGGTGGATGGGTGAAAAGTGTCTATTGTTGTTACTTTATGATGATTATTTTTATTTTTATTCAGCGAACGTATTTTTTAATTTATTCAATAATAATAATAATATTTCCGATCATAATGTTTCCAGGAATATATTCATGTCTTGAAACAAATGCCGGCAACATATTCTTTTTAATAGGATATATATATATATATATATATTTGTTGTGGCAGTAAGGCGTTCATTTGAATAAAGCTAGTTGCTAAATTCCTAATAAACACTTCTGGAAAATCATTGGCTCTATTGTATAAATTGCACATATAGCAGGCTGAGGCCTAAGGATAATAATTTGCCTTTCGGTTTTATTTACGTTCCAAATATTACACAAATAATAATAAGGTATAATGTATTCAATTAGCCCTACGGTGTTTCTCACGCGCATTGATTCAAAATTAAAATTTCTAACATCCAATTCCTATTGAGCTATTTGAATCTGTTTGCAAACAAAATATACAAGACAATGTGCAGTAGCCAACCAATATATACCACGATCCCAACTCTAATCTGTCTATACGATTACGAGACTCCCCACCCCATATAAAAAGAAACACGAGGAGAGACCATACAGTGAGTGTGGGAGAGAAATGAAGACAGACAGAGTTGAAAACAACATATGGCATTTGACACAATGCCTTGCATTACTCTCTCTCATCACAATCTCCCTCCCATTTTGTGAGTCCAACTATGGCCAAGCCCTGTCCCAGAGTCTCCTCTACTTCGAGTCACAACGTTCAGGTCGCTTACCCCACAACCAAAGGCTCACTTGGCGTCACCATTCTGCCCTCACTGATGGCCTTGAACAAGGGGTACATTACATCACATTTACATACCAAAACTACATTCTATTTTTGTACCTATGTTCATTCATTCCAATTGCACGTAGGTGGACTTGGTGGGAGGGTACTATGATGCAGGGGATAATCTGAAATTTGGGCTACCAATGGCATTCACCATAACCATGCTCTCATGGGGTGCCATTGAATATGGCCAACAAATCACCAGCGCTGGCGAGTATGCTCACGCTCTTGAGGCCATCAAGTGGGGGACTGATTATTTCATCAAGGCCCATACACACCCTAACGTTCTCTGGGTACAGGTATTTATTTAATTTCAATTCACTTTTACACAATTCAATTGAATTTTATTTAAATTGATTTGGTTACTCCACGCGCCACCGTCGATAGTGGCATAATAATCCTTCCAAACATACCGGATGAATAGATTCAAATGTCGGAACAATCAGCGGATTCATCATGAGTTTCACTGCCAACTCGCCGTGGTTGGCGCGTGTGGCACTTGCTGCTGGATATTAACTTTGAAGTTGGAACTGTAGGGAACAAACGTTCAATTGTAGTGGTTTTTCTATTCATGTTTCATAGCACTAGAGCTTATGTAATGAGTGGCCATTTTCAGGTGGGTGAAGGGGACACTGATCACTACTGTTGGCAGCGGCCGGAGGACATGACGACATCGCGGCGAGCCTATAAGGTTGACGTGAACAACCCCGGCTCGGATGTCGCCGGCGAGACTGCTGCGGCATTGGCAGCGGCATCCATTTTGTTTAGGAGAACAAACCCACATTACTCTCAACTACTGTTGCATCATGCACAACAGGTATGTTGATTAGCACCTACCAGTAACAAATTAAAAATATATATAGCACTGTTATTAACGTTACATACTTACATAGTAGGATTAATTAATACTCCATAGACTTATTTTAATTTGATTATGGATATTTGGTTGTGAGAAAGATTATAATTTATAGGGCTGCGTTTGTGTTGCAGTTGTTTGAGTTTGGTGACAAGTACAGAGGCAAGTATGATGAGAGTGTTGGAGTGGCTAAAGGATATTATGCTTCTGTTAGTGGGTACATGGATGAGTTGTTGTGGGCAGCCGTTTGGCTATATAGGGCCACCCAAAAGGAGGAATATTTGACCTATTTCTTGGAGAAGGCTCATGACTTTGGTGGGACCACTTGGGCCATCACTGAATTTAGCTGGGATGTTAAATACGCTGGTGTTCAACTCATTGCTTCCATGGTAACACTTGCTTAATAGTGAACTATTATTACATCACACTAATTTTTTTATTAGACATTGTGTAGCATAGATATTTCATTTAATATTAAACGCATGTAAAATTGTAGAGCTTATGTGAAAAAATGCACTAATACCTAAAAAATGTTAATTACTTGTTGAAATGAAATGCCTAAGAGATAACAAAATGTTTATCAAATCAAATCATCCATAGTTTTTTAATACAAAAATGTTACTTTTTTATTTTATAGCTCCTAAAGGAAGAAAAACACAAGAAACACGGAGTTATACTCAGACAGTATCGTTCAAAAGCAGAGCACTACCTATGCGCATGCCTCGACCTCAACCTCAACAGCTCCACTAACCTGCAGCGCACCCCAGGAGGGTTACTGTATGTCCGCCAATGGAACAACATGCAGTACGTTGCAACGGCAGCGTTTCTTCTCACAGTGTACTCTGATCATCTCCTAGCCACGGATCAGAAGCTGCATTGCCAAAAAGGGGATGTGGGTCCCCAAGATCTCTTTGCCTTCGCAAAATCACAAGTTGATTACATCTTGGGTTCTAATCCAATGGGTATGAGCTACTTGGTAGGCTACGGTCCCAATTTTCCACTGAGGGTGCACCATAGGGGTGCATCCATTGAATCATATAGAGGGAATAAGGGTTTTATTGGGTGCACTCAAGGCTATGATAACTGGTATGGACGTCCTGATCCCAACCCTAACATACTCGTTGGGGCATTGGTTGGTGGGCCTGATAGCAAGGACCAGTTTAAAGATAAGAGGTGGAATTATATCCAGACAGAGGCTTGCACCTACAATACAGCAGCACTAGTAGGGGTTTTTGCTAGATTGCATGGATCACAAGGTGATCTTTATAACAATGATACACCCTTCTTAGCTTCTAGCTAATAGTAATAGGTCCATTTTATAGTTAAGTGTGCTAGCATTAGAGTAAACAATATTTCTTGGATGTGCTTACTTTAGATTTAGATACTGCTATTGCAATTTGGGTTATATATAGTAAGATGTGAGATAAAAACAAGTCAATAGGTGGAATAGCAAAACTGTACCACTTATACTGAGTCTAGCAATTGGAAAGAGTAAGCAAAGGGTAGTGAAAGAGGACTCTGTCCTTTTGACTAGGACATTTTACAAGTGTATTTCTTTTATCACAATGGAGAACAATTAAAAGAAAAAGTTTAAATTTGATAGATTGTGAATCTGATAGTAGTATATGCGGAAGCGTTTAAGATGGTCCAACAAATTAATACCAGTTTTATCTTATTTATGTTTTTACCCATATATGTTGAGTTTTAGCATGTTAGTCCTTTATTACATTGTGTCTCTGTTGGATGCTTCCAATAGTTGCACCTACCAACACAGAAAGGTTATCATTAGGTTAGTGTCGTTTGCAACACTTGGAGCAAGAAGGAATGGAGATCAAAGATCCCAGAAATCTAAAAAGACTGAGGGTTTTCAAATATTCACGGGATTCATGGGTTTCGTTTCTCCAGAATTAATGAGTTTCCGTTCTCCCCCTTTAATTACGGTTGCAATGCAATGCTATAAGCCAAAACCACTTTTTTCTTTTTAGCCAAAATTGCGGTGGAATAGCTTCCAATGAGCCACATGGAAATGTCCCAAAACGAAAATCAAGCAGGATTTAGTGCCACCATGCTTTGTGTGTTAAGTCCTCAAAATTCAAGTATTGGTCACACTCACAAGGTTCAAACTTCGGAAATCCAGCACGTCAGGCCAATACCACATTGCTCTTTTTCTTAGCTCCTTCTTGGTTGACGCGCGTTGGCAACGCGTGGCAGTTCCAAAATGGTCGGTACCTTTTAGTACATTTTCAGAAAAAGCATGTGCCAAAGCATCTCCGCGCTAGTCGAATTCTTAAATCTATTTATTATTTTCTTCATTGGAGTTGATCTATATGATAATATAAGTTGTTTAAAAATAAGACATGATTGTTTATATAAGTTACTTTTCAAATTTTAAGGATGAGTTGCTACTTTTAATTAAAATATAATTAAGTGTAAATAAAACAAATATAAAAATATTTCTTAAGGGTTACTTAAATATGTATCATTAGAATAAAAATATGATGAATTGCTTAAATATAATGTGATATAATGAGGCTTACTTAATGAGAGATAAGCAACCCAAAGTGGGTTGCTTAAATATTACTCATTAGAGATGCTCTAAGTATTACTCCCTCCGGTCCTTATTATAAGAGGCAAATGATTACTTTTTTTGGGTCCAAAATATAAGAGACATGCATGTATTTTGACAAATATTAAATGCTCATTTCCAATTTTACCCTTAGTTATGATAGGGTTTATATTTACGAGACAGTGCAACTTTCAATACAAGTAGGTTTGTTCATTAATTATTGAAGGGTTAAATTTGTAAATTTATATGAATATTAATTACAAATAGCTTATTTCAATGCATTTCCTTGATCTGTGTGTTTTAGGGTTTTGAATCTTATAAATAGGACCAGAGGGAGTATTTTATGGGTCTTGCTAACTAGTGTCATAAGGGCATTGGTTAAGAATTCCAATAAAAACAAGTGTTTCTTGAAAAACTAAATATAACACACCTTCAAATATTGAATGCAACACTTTCCAATGATAAGTTTCTTCTTTTGGTTCCTTAACCAATACCCTTAGGACACTGGTTAGCATTCTTCTTACTTTATTTATTTATTTTTTCAATTTTTTTCCCATTATATCCCCTGACGCAACTGTGAAAACTAGAAACTAATATCAGGATGTAGGTATTGGACGGTATTGAAAGACTCTCGTCTTTCAACTAGATTTTCTCCATACACAAGAGACGAGAATCAAATCTCTAATCACTTATTTATTAAGGGATCCGAGCTTATTACCACATCGGACTAACCACGTGGTGATTTTTTCCCCTTCAAATTTAGGACATCCATTAAGTTATCAAAGATCAAATATTTGTATTGAAAAGCGGTATAGTACATCAAACATTCAAAAATTACATTTTATAATAATTTTCTTTTCTTTTATCGGAATAGAAACAAAGGCACTGGCATGAACTATCGTGCAGACTGGAGTATTATCATCTTGCAGTAAGTGGAGAGGCTAGAGCCAACGTGACTTATAATTGGCAAAATATTGAATGAAGCATACTTATTGATCCTGCAAGAAAGTCATGAAAACTACAATGGCAATTCGTGATGATTCAGGACACTCACGATTTAGACGGGGTTTTTTAAAAAGAAATTATGGAAATATCATCAAAACCACACCAACTCAAGTAGCATAGGGCAGAAGAAGGTAATTCAGCTGGAAGCAAGGGCGCAGACTAGAGCCAATATGAACTTATAATCGGCAAATAATGAAATGATTGAATGCAGCAACTATCACAACAATAAAAGAACAAAGCACAAACCAGGCAGATTAAAGGGGATGAATAATTAATGTACTAATTAGTGAGTCTTACGGCTTTTTTATGCGAGTAGTGCAATTTGATTCGACAATTACGTGTATGGTGTGGTTTTTAAAATATTTACGTTACTAGGATAAGTGCGCAACTCACAAAATTAAAGGAGTCGTATACATCACATACGACTTATGATATTTATTATTATTTTTATTACAAATCGTTTCTAGCAAATACGACTTTGTTATTTTAATATTTTTTAAAAAAATTGTCTAGCAAGTCGTATCCATGAATCACGATATTTTATTTTAATTTAAAATAAGTTGTATCCATGGATCACGACTTCAGTAAATTTTTTTAAAAATAAAATGGCCAAGTCGTATCCATGGATCATGGATCACGACTTCGTTATTTTATTCACTTGAGTCGTATATATGGCATACTACTTGGCCATTTTTTTAAAAATAAATAAATAAATAAAAACATATGACTAGCATGAAAATTTTAAAATTTTTTTTTTTTAAAAATTAAAGTCGTTAATAACAATCACGACTTGCCAAAAAGTTATAATAAAAAATTTAAGTCGTAAGTTTTGTATACGACTCTCTCACTTTTTTTTTAAAATTTTTCGAATATAAAAGTGATTCGTGGATAGTGTTTACGATTTTTATATTGATTTCGTAATTCACTCTTACGACTTACCCCAGATCAATAATTATTTTAAAATCTACACCATTCATATAACTGGCAAATTACACCAGTTAAGTAAAAAAGCCTCTACTTTTGGTTCCAGTAATTTTTGACGGTTGTGCTTGCAAAAATCATTATTTTAATCTCGAAAAATCCCTTAATCTTTGTTTTTGACGAATAAAGCCTAAAAGCTAAACAAAATAACTGTCTTCAAGCCTGGCCCAAGTCCAACAACGAGTTTATGATATATACACAGTGAGAATCAAGTTCATTTGTTTTGGGCTTGCAGGACAAGTTAAAATAAATAAGTTTGTTATGAGGAATAGAAGAAAAAAGTGTAACAAGAGATTATGTTTTCTATCTCTCACAAGGCTGCTGAGTCAAGAATCAGTTCTCATAACTCATAACTCATATGGGAACATGAAACTGTATACACCTTGCTGCTGTGTAGGTGGCAGCATAATTCCACTATTACAAATAAAAATATCAAGACATATTATGCCACTGGATGGTTTCATAAGCAAATAGCAACCTTGGTTTCGAGGAGATGTGTTCAAATGCCCGGGAAGGCTCTTGAGCTTTTGGAATTTGGAAATGTATAGCATCTTTGCAAATTTATGCAAGTGTGCGGTGCATTGTGTTGGGATCCTAATAACTACTGTTATTAAATGTAATCTTCAGTATATTATACTATATCATGAAGTAGTTACAGTAGTTAATTTCTGTTATAGGTCAGTTGTGGCAGTTATGCTGAGTTGCAATCTTTCCAACTTGTATATAAGCAAGTACTCTGTACTGATATCAATGAATTGAATCATTTTCTTTAAAATCTCAATACATTGCAACTTTGCTTATTGCTTTTTTTGTGGTATTTATTATGCTGACTATATCCTCCACAAAAGCTTGAGCAACAAAATGCTCAATGTATGAGGATATGTATATGTTCAATTGTTCATTCTTTAGTTCAATGTCTCTGATTAAGAACCCAATCTGTTTGAATTTTCATAAATACGTAAATTACCATTTAAAGTATAATATGTGTAGGGCAGATAGACTCGTGCACGTGTTTTTGTCTTGACATTCTGAAGTTCAGGGGATGCCTTTTTTTCTCTATTTGCTTACCTGACTATGTTATAAGTTTTCATTGAATTAAACTCAGTCCAACAATTTCGAGATGAAGGGGATCAACTGCATTATTTTACGCCAGTGGAAAAAGTAAGGTCTGAATGTTATGTAGTTTATCTTAAAATATGGAAGCAGCAAAGATCAATATTTTGACCGCTTGATCATAAAGATTCTAATATTATGTCCTAAATTATCATAAAAATTAAAGTTATTAGATGAAGAAATATGTATGATCTTTATATTTCTAACAGAATGGTGTTTCTTTAACTCAGGTTGTTGGTTGCTGTTGTTGTTAATGCTGAATGCATCCTTTGTCAAAACACACACCACACAAATTATTGTTTATGATAATTGAAACACAAAAATCTTCATCCTCATTCCATTTTCATTCTCTTTCCACCTACCAAACTCTCTTGTGACCTCGTATATCTAACCTTCTACGAGGAGTTACTTCATTTTACTTTATTTTCATTCTATTTCTTTCTTTCATTCATTCACAGCTTAATAAAATTGTTATAGACTTAACCCACCTTCCGTGTATGAATGAATCTGGGAGCATAAAAATGAAAAATAAAAAGTGTGAATGAAATAGCACTAATTTTTCTTTCTTTTTTTCCTTGAATTTAAGTAGTCAATGGCTCTAATTGAGTTCACTGGTTTGATTTTCGTGGTTCTGTAAATGTTCTGTGGAGCTGGTTGCCTCTCATTTCAATCAATTTCAAAATGAATGTTGATACCGCTCAACCACAATGGAGTTGGATAAGAACATAGGTGTAATGGTAGGACCCTCACACATTTCTTTAACTAAAGATACATCTTTTATGAAAGCACTGCAAGAGGAAAAGAAGTGTCACAATGACCACAAATTCTCCTCCTTTGGGCACAGAGAAAAGCTAACCACATTAAATACAGAAATGCAGATTCCACTGTGATGTGTTTGGTTGCTTTATTAATGCCCTCACATACTCTTGAATGATACCACACAAATACCAAGCAAGCCTAATTCCACTCCAAAAACTAGCTCATTGAGGGAAAGTTGCCCAAATTATTATAAATGCTCATTTGCTTATACACTCAACTAATGTGAGACTTTGACACTTCACACAAATTTTCAAAATATTTAATCATCAAGAGCTAGGATGGAGCTTAATACCCCCAAACGCATAATTCCAAATCAGTTGCATATATGCATGAGACAAGATGGTTCACTATAGTTTGAAGGTACAATGAGCCGATCTAATATTACTAAATTTACTACTGAAGTCTGAAGCTTTCAATTGTTTGATTTCTTCTGCTGCAACAACACTAACAATCTGGTTGCACATACACACATATATATCTCAAGAGTTCAGACAGCAAGTTCCTAATCACTCTTCCTGCCCCCAGGTTCATGATCTTTGTACCTTTTCTTGGCCGATTCAACCTTAGCGTCACCAGTAGTAGCCTCTTCTGCACCATGGTATGACTTATCCACAGTCTGGCTTGCCACGCTTTGTTGAGCCTCCCTGGCCTTCTCCTCTGCAACTCTCTGGAATTCTTCAGCAGTGGAAGGTGCCCTCTCTTCCATCCAACGGTTACGGTTTCCATTGATTGCTTGTCCATAATTCTGATATGCATGGTTTATTCATTCATTCAATAAAAATACATTACTTCCTGATCACTTAAGCAACTTCATATTGTTAATTAAGACATAAAATTAATCATTTTGATTACTCTTATTGCAAACCCATTTGAGTTGGTTGCACTTTCCAGTTCGAAAAGCACAATACTTTCTTTCTGGGTTTTGATCCACTTAATTTCCACTTCCAAGAACTGGTTGTGCAGAAAACCTTAAATACATGAAACCTTGCCAAATCTAAAATTCAACTCCAACCAAACACAGATTGAAATTGAAAACAAATAAAATCCCACATTTGGTGTCTCCAATTTTAATTTCCTAATGGTATCATTCTCATACAAGAAAAAGATTTCCACAGCAATCAGCTTAAAGAAATTAGTAACTCAACAGCAAAGAAGCTAATAGAATTATTGGTACACAAACTAAAGGAAAAATAAAAAAATACAGAGAGATAAAAAAAAAAATGGAGATTATACCTTAATGGGGTTGTAGAAGGATAGCTTGATACTACTTGGCTTTAGCAAGGAAGATCGTGTAGTGGCATGAAGAAGAGTGAGAAATTGGGCACCAACCATGGTGCTTTGCTGCCTTTATCTGCAGGCAATGCTTGTTTGACAGAGACAATATATATTATGGTGAGCACTGAGCAGTGGGGGCTAGGAGGAAGCACATTATATAGGCGAGTGCTGTGACATGCAAACCAAAAACAAAAGGACAAGATTGCACCTGACCTCAACTCAGACATGCATGCATTGCCATTTGTAAATGCTAAATTATCCATACTAAATTGTTTCATCCCCACTTCACCTAACTAAAATGAATTGCACCTCTACGCTATTGCTACATCTACCCACCGCCTATGGCCGTCTAAATAAATCAAACATTTAAATTAATACATAAGGGTATGTCAACAGTTCGGCGATTAAGGATCAAAATATTTTATATTGTATTTATCACAAAAAAAAAAGATTTTATATTATAATAATATAAAAAGTCTTTAAGCTTTATCCCCTTCTGAACCTTTTATTACTTTAAAATCAAACATTTTTAATATTTTCATAAAAGTAAAAATAAAAATAAAAAATTTCATATTTAATATACGGGATAAAAATTCGTTCACAAGCACAAAAGATGTCCGAAAATAAATTTAGTGAATAAAATTGAAAACTTTATTTCATATGTGAGGATAAGAAATAAATATTATTGTAAAGGACTCCCGGTGATGTAATGAATTTAGGATCACATGGTCAAGGGATTTCAAACTTTTTTTTACTTGGATCAATACACATCACTAAATGAATAAATTAAATAATTTTAATTAAATAAAGTTGAAATAAATTTTTACAATATAGTTTTAGTGGATCATATTAGTGATTTATTTTTAACCCATTAATCTGTGAGTTATGATATTTTGACACTAAAATTTGATATCACAGGAGATATCCTAATTTTGAATAGGTTATTTATCACTTTATTATTTCTCTCTATTTATTTCATTGGTTCACAATCTACTCAAAATTATGATGTTCAATGTCCAATTTACCAGTCAAAATAATCATAATCAATACTAATGTAACTCAAAATCCTTCAAACTCCAAAGCATCCATTTGACACTGTTGTAGAAAACCCTCCCTCCCCTGGTTAAGCTTTAGTTTGTTTTTCAGCGTGCGTTTACGCAGTCAGAGAGGGAGTCCAATCCAATCCAATCCAATCCAATCCAACACAACACAACACAACTAGTTTCAGTTTGGTCGCAGGCAGGGTTTGAAGGTGAAATCAATGTCGGAGGTAATCGAAAGCGATGCGTCTCAGATTCTTGACGAGCTCCAATCACTGAAGGAAGCAAAGAGCAGAATCGAGCAAAAAATATCTCTGCTTGAAACTCAACTGAAGCTGAGGGATATTCATCTCCAAAACGACGCCGCAACCATTGGCACAAACGGGTTGGCGCCTGAGATGATCTACAGATACAGTCGCCACCTTTTGCTTCCTTCTTTTGGAGTTGAAGGTCCTTCTTTCATATTCCCTTTCTTCTGATTTATAATATTAGAATATTTTAGAATATAATTTTGTTGTTTTTCTCGTTTTCATTCATTCAGTTCCGCCTTCAATCAATGTAATTGCTTTATAGTGACTGTTATCTGTTTTGTAAACTGAGTGCAGGGCAGGCAAATCTGTTGAAGTCATCAATTTTAGTGGTGGGAGCTGGAGGATTGGGCTCTCCTGCATTATTATACCTTGCAGCTTGTGGTGTTGGTATCATTTGATTCTTCTATTCTATCTAATGATTGTTCCTTTAATCTATACTATACTCTTCTTAGACCTTACATTTACATTTCATTTCAATAAATTTTGCTCAGGCCGCTTGGGTATTGTTGACCATGACCTGGTTGAACTGAATAATATGCATAGACAGGTAAAATTTTTATTTTTACTTTTTTCCTTTTGGCATAGCAAGTGCAACATGTACCTCGTGTCTTTGTTCATGTGTTTTTGTTTGGCTTAATATGTTTCTTGCTTTGCTTGTTTGTTTTCAGTTTCTGAATTTGTTTTAAACTTTTCTATCATTGCCAACTTTGACTCATTCATGATGGATTTCAGATTATCCACACGGAAACATATATTGGTCAGCCAAAAGTGAAATCTGCTGCCAATGCTTGTCGCTCGTATGCTGCTCTTATAACTACCATTCTTTGCATCAATTTGCATGGAGAAATTGAAACTGAATCCCCATGTGAAATTTCTTTCAATTGTTTGTAAAAGTTGTATCACTGTTCTTGGAACTAAGATGTTTTGAATATCAGGATAAACTCAACTATTCAAGTTGTGGAACATCAAGAAGCTCTGCGGACTTCCAATGCTTTGGAAATTCTCAGCAAGTATCCTTGTTATAAGAAGATTGGTCTTTCTTTCTGCTTGAGGGCCTGTCTTTCTGCCATTCTTATCTTTTTTTCATTTCACTCTGAATATTACCACTGAATCCTTAGGATATGTATTTTTAATTATGTGAATCCCAAAGATTTCCATGACTGAGCATTTTGTTAGATATGACATAATAGTAGATGCAACAGATAATGCTCCTAGCCGGTACATGATCAGTGATTGCTGTGTGGTACTAGGAAAGGTAAATCTTAATGTTTTGATGATGAACGAATTGTGACCATTTGAATTGATGTCATACAGGGCTTGTCTCTTGTTATGTATTCCTCCATGAATGCACTTCGTAACTTGGGATAGTTATTAGGGTTTGGTTTGTTCATGTCTGTCTCTGTGAAACCTACATTAATTCAGCAAAAACAAAAGTTATGTGCATTCAAACTTCAAAATCAAAACTCACAATTTTTTCTCTCTCTATGAAACATATGCAGATTAATTTCCATCAACAATATTTAGGTTTTTGAACACGGTTGGATGTATGCTATTGTGGGGGAAAATAGCCCAATTAATTTTAAAAAATATATTCAAAGAGTGTTTGTTCTATCAGTTATTGCACTTAAAAATCCGTTGCATTTACTCCCACTAGGCATCAAATCTTTTTAATTCATTATAGATTTGAAAAATTACAATAATATGGCTTTCTTATATTTCGTTGAGTTAAAATTTTTGTTTGGGTTCATATATTTATGTTATTTTTTTGTGCATATGTATCTAATATGATTTATAGGAAAATTTAAGTTACTTCTATTGTAACTACTTATATTAATTGCTTTCTTGTGTACACATGCAGCCTCTTGTATCAGGTGCTGCGCTGGGATTAGAAGGGCAGGTATATGTCTAAATACTTCTTTTCCAGCATTTAAGTTTTATAGTGCTTCGTGGAGCATCAAGCACTCCATGCTTGATTATATCACATAAATTTGAGGTGTAATTATGGAAAATTTATACTGCAGCTTACTGTCTACAATTACAATGGCGGTCCTTGCTATCGATGCCTCTTTCCCACTCCACCACCAACAACAGCATGCCAAAGATGTGCTGACAGTGGGGTTCTAGGAGTTGGTAAATTTACCAGTGTTTTCAGTTTTACGCAAGTACAAACTAAGTCTGAACATTTACATAAGCATTTACAAAGTCATATTGGAATTAACAAAACGGAGTCTGATTGTTCGACTCCTTTGCAATGAAATTCCGTATAAACTTGAAAATCTCATCATGTATAGAGAGCCATCATATCTAACCGAAAAGGAGAAGCTTCTGGTTGGTTCACAGGCTGCTTAAAAGTTTGCCTAATGTCATGAATGTCAGTAACTAACATGTGAAAAAGAAAATTTAGAATGGATGGAGAATCAGAGGAATCAGAGGAGTAAGAATGACAAGCAATTAGGACATAAGGCATTTTGCAATTAGAATGACAAGCAATTAGGACATAAGGAATTTTGCAATTTCAAATTGGTTAGTGGAGATTGTACTCTTTTAGTAGGACTGAATGGCAAAAAGACAATTGGTGTGGAATATTTAAGTTGTTTTATTTATGATTCATTTAGCTTAACTCTGATTACTAGATTCAGGGCTTTTTATAACTTATATCAGTGATTTTGACCATTTACCGTTTAGCTTGCTTTCTTCTTGTTCAGACATTTCCCCCTGCTATTACAGTGTGTTCTGGTTGCCTGACATTTGATATGTTCATTTTCCAGTTCCTGGTATAATTGGCTGTCTCCAAGCTCTCGAAGCTATTAAGATTGCAACTTCTGTTGGTGAACCACTCTCAGGAAGGATGCTTCTCTTTGATGCTTTGTCTGCACGAATTCGTATTGTATGTTGATAACTCCACAACTTTGGTCATGGTCATTATTTTACATGTTATCTGCAAGATGGAATTGATATAGAAATTTAATGATAGTATCCGATACTTTAGTATGAGCATGCAGTATGGGAAAGGATTACTAAGATTACGGATTTATGTTCTATGTCTATGATAATATCTTATGTATTAATTACTGATTATAGATTTATTTCATAGGTCAAAATTAGAGGAAGGTCTCTGCAATGTGAAGCTTGCGGAGAAAATACAACATTTACCCAGCAGCAATTCCGAGAATTTGATTATGAGAAGTTCACTCAGACTCCCTTGTCTGTGGTATGATTTCTTTTACTCTACCTTGAGCTTTGACCTCTCATGTATTTAGATGAGTTTAGTTGTATTTGTTTTGTATTGCCATAGAGCATTATTGCTAATGGAATCTTGACCCTGTACTTGACACCAAAATTTGTTAATTTTTAAAAGGAGTATAATAGTATTTTAAATATCATTAATGCATTCCATGCATGTGCAGTCTCCTTTGAAGTTGAATCTACTTCCCACTGAATCAAGAATCAGCAGCAAGGAGTACAGTGAAATAATTGTGAAGAAGGAACCACATGTGCTGCTTGATGTTCGACCAGCTCACCATTTCAAGATTGTATCTCTCCCCAAGTCCTTGAACATTCCACTCTCAACTTTAGAGGCTAGGTTGCCTGAAATATCATCAGCTTTGAAGAAAGAGGAAGAGGTCAGAGGTGTGGTTTCTTCTGGCTCAAGTGCGCAATTGTATGTTGTATGCAGAAGGGGAAATGATTCACAAAGGGCTGTTCAGTATCTTCAGAAAATGGGTTTCACTTCTGCCAAGGATATTGTTGGGGGCCTAGAGTCTTGGACCCACACTGTGGATCCAAACTTCCCTACATATTAGGCTATTAGCCGACCCGTTTAGCAATATAGTTCAATCGAGTTATAATACTCCTGACTTGAAATTATTTCTTATTTGTATCTTATTAGGGGTGCTACTTCCAGTTTTCCTTGTTTATATCTTTAATCCACGTTACTTATTTTCGGGCTATCGATGTTACTCCGGGTCCTGAATTGTTACAGAATTCTGTAGTGTTTCTTTGCGTTGGTTGGATTGGATTTTTACTAGATGATGAGTCATTCATGGATTGAATTTTTTTTCTATGAATTTTTAATGGATCATATATGGATTAGTGATTTATTTTACTTTTCAAACTCAAAATCCATTTAAACGGCCCATTTTGCACCTCTAAGTTAAAGTTCCACAGGTTGATGATGTTGTATGTTGAGATAATCATGTCCCAAGGTCCGGGGGAAGGGACCTGGTACAAATTCTAAGGTGCTGTCAATATTTTACTTAATCGAGCGTTGGGTGTGAGAGCATCTCTAATGGGCAATACTTAAGTAACTTACGTTGATTATCTCTTGTTAAGAGGGTCTCATGATAGCACATAGCATTTAAGCAACCCACATTTTGCTCCAATGGATAACATTTAAGTAACAACTTTGGTGGCAGTAATTCTGTGCCACTTTAATCCTATTATTATTAAATTAATTCAGGGTTAGTAAGAGGAGATTCCTATTGATCAAAGATCATATTTTAAATTTTTCTTACATTTTCTTGCATTTTTTCGGTGACCAAACAAAACGTGTGTAAATCTCCCGAACAGATTTTCAAGTTTTCTGGCATTTTCTCGGTAACAGATTTGCATCTCCAGACTTAGTCTTGGACAGTATCAAACTCAACAACAAATAGATGGTTGGAGAAGTTACCAACGTCACTTGAATTAACAAGACTTTTGGTTACTGATTGCTTCATGTGGTGCTTCCTCTTGGTCCCTTTTTTTTTTTTTAGATTAATCATTGGTATTTGCTGGGTCTACAAAGGTTTTTGTGTCTGTAATTTTCTGCTGATTTTTGTTTACTTTGGTCTCTTGGTGTTCGGCGTTCGTATCATAATGGTCTAAGTGGATCATTATGCCTTTTAGGCTTCCCTTTTTCTTCTTGTTCCCATACATGTATACGGGTTAGAATGCCCCTAGTACTCTTAATCAATATATTTTTTTGCTTATAAAAAAAACTTGAATTAACAAGACCCAGATACTGACTAGGGAGAGCTTTGAAATCCTTATAAGGTGCTGTTATAAAAGCTAGGCCATGTCCACCACCTAGCTTGGGATACTCATGGACAATAGCCAGAGCAAATCAAGAAGAAAAGGAAACAGCTTTACCAATGGTTGAGTTCTTGAACTAAAAGGGTGGTGTCGAAAAAAAGCATGACCAATTAATCTGCTGGTCTCATTTGTCAATCTTCGTATACCATTAGATGGGTAACTAAGTCTTGACTTTAATAACCGCTATCTTTGAATCCTAGCTGTTTAGTGCAGATAGTGATAATCATTTTCTAGACAACAAAGATTAGTGTCCATAAGGCTTGACCATACCCAGTGCAGCAACACATCACTGGTTACTAATGTAAAAAAAGACTTGTATATCCATTTTTAAGGTAACAGAGTTTTTATCACCTATTGATCAATATATTAGGAAGAGAATACATGCCATCTCTACTACTGATGTTTTATTAAACCATGTGCTCTGCGATTGACATGGAAAACCTTGGATCACATATTCCCAAGGCAGACATCAGCAAAGTTGGAGCCATGATTTCATGATGAAAAAAGCTAGATACAAATCACTTCACATGTGACAAAATTAATGAAGGTGTGCAGAAAATGGGGCAAGCCCAGATGTAATCAGACGATGAAAACTGTGCAGATGTGAGGTGTGTGGTTAGAATTACTCTTTCATGATATTCAGATTATTCTGTGGACACATGGAACATAGCCAGTTTCTTGTTATAGGTAAGGTAACTTATTACAAGGTTATGGAAACACTGCTTGAGCAACCTCCACATGATAATAATTTAGGTTGGTTTGTGTTCTAGCTTAGTGACTGTTGCCTTGCACCAAGGAAATAAAGAAAAAGCTACCACTTCAAAGGTAATTTTACCAAAAACAAAATGAAAAAAAAAGGTATTATTTTGTCTCTCACTTTAACATTGGCGCCCAACATGGGCACCATTAGTCATTAGACAAAAATGAGGAATGGAACCAAAAATTACAACCGAAACAATTTGATATTAGATCATCCCAATCATTTCGAAAGTGAATGTACCCTTACCAACCAATAAGCAAAACCTTTAACAGAGCCATCCGAATGTACAGACCATTCTTTGCCTGCCTAAAGTAAGCAGCTTTTGGATCACCATCAACATCAACAGTAATCTGCATGAAATTAAGGGACCAATTTAGTTTATGCAATCTTAACTTAATGCTCATGTCCATAACGAGAATACATATATCACATGACACGGCCATATGTGCTTACTTCGTCGAGTCTTGGAAGAGGGTGCATAACCACAGCATGTTTTTGCATCACCTTTAGAACTTCTTGATTTACAATATACTTGCCTCTTGCCTCTTCATAAAGGTCAGATCTCTCTCCAAATCTTTCTTTCTGAATGCGAGTTTGATAAACCACATCACACTTAGAAGCCACTTCCATCAAATCAGCACTTTCTTCCCACTCCACACCCTTTGATGCCAGGTAGTCTTTTATGTCATCCTATAAAAGAAAATGTCATAACTCACAATGTCCTGCAGCTTCCCTGACATATTATCCTGTTCATGAAATCATAACTAGTATTTGCAATAGTTACCTTCATTTTAACCACTTCAGGAGAGACAAAATAAAATTTCACATCCTGGTACTTGGCAAGTAAGTATGCAAGTGAGCGAACTGTCCTCCCATTAGCAAGGTCTCCCACAAGCCCAACTCTAATTCCATCCAGTTTTCCTATCTCTCTTTCAATGGTATAAACATCTAACAGTGCCTGACCAGTTTAAACAAGTAGAAGAGCTTTGAACACAGATACATTACCATCCATTTACTAGGGTAATAGACTCGTGATTAGTTGAAAAAATGAATCACCATCCTATCTAAGAGAAACACTGGCAACATACTATTTTCAACACTCCCTTCAACACGCTCTTTCCAACGTAGTCTTCAACATAGTCCTTGTTATTGAGTGGAGTTTATGTGAGACCCACGAGATAGAGTCAAGCCATGTAATTTAGTGGCTCCTACATGAACTCCGCTGAATAAAACAAAGAGCGTATTGCTAGCATTCCTCTCCTATCTAAGTGACATTCTTTGTGAAACATTGGATTTTACAGCACTAAACTATATATGGCAAGTTCGCTCATACCTGGGTGGGATGCTGTCCAGGGCCATCCCCTGCATTGATTACAGGAATGCCAGCAATTGCTGCTGCTCTTCTGGCGGCACCACTTTCAAAGTGCCGCATTACAATTATATCAGAGTAACCTTCGACCGTTCTTATAGTATCTGCAAGGAGTAAAGATACATGAAAAATTTCAATTTCAGAGAGAACAGAGAAATGAACCCACATAGAAACTTGTGAATGGTATTGACATTGATCTTGTCAATTAAAAGGACTCGCCTTCAAGCGTCTCTCCCTTAGCTGCAGATGAAAACTCCCTTGCATTTTCAGTTGTGAGAACCTCCCCACCTAATCTCTTCACGGCAGATTCAAATGAAAGCCTAGTTCTAGTGGATGGCTCATAAAACAAGGTGGCCATAAGATAGCCCTTCAGAATTTGGCTCCCAGATGAGTTCCTTTCAATATTCTCCATACTCCTTGCAACTTCAAATATAGCATTGAGGGTATCTCGGTCAAATTGCTGAGCTTCAATCACATCATGAAGTTGAAATTTTTGCCCCACTGAGGAGGGTGCTTTTTCAACTTGGAAGAGCCTGGCACAAAATCTCATCACCTTTGTGTAAAAGTTTCGAATTTTTTCAAGAATCCAGAATGCCCACATGATGATATTGGCCTTCAAATGGTTCCATGGATGACTGCACAAAAAATATGCAGAGGAATTTGCAGCTTCCTTGGGAGGAGACACTCCCAAATGCATGGAGCATGAGAATAACAAAGAAGCAGCAGTCATTGTGATCTATAGAAATGGCTATGTGAGATAAAGTCCCGTTTTCTATGAGGCAACAAAATCTCTAAATAAGCACAAAACAAGATTAGACCATTATTTGAGTACTAAAATTTCTAGTCCTTCTACACTCAGTATAGAAAGCAAAAGGGCATGAAAGCAAATTGAAGTGCGCCAAAAAAACTGAAATAAATTAAACTGCTTAGATTGAAATGATTTTTGTTATGCCAAGAGATAAGAGGAATCACCTTGGTACAAAGGTATATGCTTGCAAACTACGCTCCAGTGGAGACGGCAGAATCCAGAGACAAGAGTCTATTGAGAGAAGATCAGAAACGAGGAAGGAAAAAAACAAGGGGAGTGTGATCAATCCAACACAGATATTGTTGAAATAACAACAAATTTTGTTGAGTTTGGAGTATGAAGTGAAGGTAATGAGAAGTTGGTTTGATTATTTTTAAGGCAGACAACGGCTACAAAACAGCATTTCTAGCTTGCAGGAAACATATATATGCTACACACAAGTGGAGACAGCTTAATTGACAATAAACCTTTATTTTAATAACATGGCCCAAAGCCCAATCTAATCCACCCTCTTTCTTTTTGGGCCAGTTTACTTTTAATATTTAATTTCATTATTTGTGTTTTGTTTTTTTATTTCTTACATTAAAGTTTAGGTCAGGGGAAGCGAAGAAGGATTTATAGTGGATTTTACATATCGTCTACTTGAAGAAAAAAAATGAAAATCGAACACAAGTCATGACGAATGTGAGTAAAAGATTTGACCAGATGTATAAACCCTAATTGAATATTTGAGTTTTGTTTAGTTGTTATCATCTTTATTATTATTTATTTTCTTTTCAAAGGATTTAACTACAATGCAATATCATTATAAAGAATTTTTACACTGTCACATGTCATTAAATATATTTGCATTTTATAGTAATAGTAATTATATTAAAAATCATATGAGATATATAATGTGTGATTGATTGGTAGTATAAAAAAATTTATATTGAAATTGTATCAAAATTAAACTCTGTTATCAACAATAACACGTGGTTGGTCCGAGTGACAACGAGCTCAGTCTCCTTAAGCAAGTGGTCAGAAGGTGCTGTTACACCCAAGTCAAATTGATAATTGAAAATTGCAAATATTTTTTTTAAAAAAAGAGGAGGAGAAATCCATTTTCCTATCTGAACGTCGATCATATATAGAAGTGGTGGTGAGTTAAAAATAGTGTATAAATTGCATAACCAAAAGATAAAACTAAGAGAGGGAATGCAAAGAGATTCGACAGCTGCTGTCTGACAAAGGTTGCATGGAACAACAACCCATTTGCATCTACATTTGGCGGAAGCTCGGGCTGTGATAGAAGCTTTAAAAGATTAGATATGCAGCTAACAGGAAGGTTAACAAAATTGATTCAACTTCCACAATGATGACAAGCAATTCAAATCATATATATTCATCACACAGATCGCATTAGGTAAGGTGGATGAGATAAATTGTGTTCCTTTGCAACCACGAAATCATAATGCACATTTGATGTAGGCATATAGCAGTCTCCTATGAATGAAGCTATGCATTATTGCACTGCTGATCTCCACTTGTATTATTGGTACCATTGTTGTTTTGATGTGAACTCCCAATGATAGATGATATAGCAGCCACTAGTGCTGATGTGAAATTCGGGTCTGCTGTGATAGCAGCAGTAGCTGCATTCACTGTGTCAGTAAATGATGGAACTGACATAAACTTGTGAGACAAAAGTGGAGTTAGGAGGCTAAGTTGGTCCTGTGGTGCCCTTTGTAGGTGTGAGGAATTGGTAGCACCTTGTTGAGTGAGATCTAATGTGATAGTTGGAAATGGAGCTGAGGCTGAGAGAGTTGCCATGTTCTGTGAGCAGGGAAGTGCAGCACTTTCTAATATGCTTGGATTGATTAGGCCATCTGCGCTTGGCATTGATCCAGAAAGAAGCATTGAGGCAGCTGCAGAAGTGGTGGATGCCATTGCCTTGGCAGTTGGAGGGAGTGGATGGTTATGCTGCCCTTCATATGTTGTGATCAACACACTTCGATCTTCAGCACACCTTTGTACCTTTAAACAAACATAAATGAAGTGAAAACAACTATAATCATATAAGGAAAGTTATGCAAACATATGATGTTTTGTATATGTAAATGTGTATCAAACTATATTCAAAAGTCACTTCACTTATATTAGTGCTCATACAAGAATTTCTCAACAAACATTTCATTTTAATTTCTTCTTCCCCCTACTAGCAATAGCTCCCTAATACCAAAAAAGAATGCTGCTTCTTATTTTTGTCTCGGCCATGTATAATTAAACTTGACGCAAAAGAGGGAAAATTTCACAGAATGTATACTTGTTTCCGTACGGGACAACCAGTACTCATTGTGCAACGATAATAAGCTCGCGGACATGGATTCCCTTTCGCCATCTTTTGCCCATACTTTCGCCATTGGCATCCATCTGCAATCTGTAATAAAATGATCCAAAAGAATATTAACATAACTAGCTACAATTATAGCACATAAATTTGCACAACCCTATTTTATTTTATTTTTGTCTTTGACAGAGCATCAAGAGTATCCCTATATATCAACAAAGTTGTGAAATTAACTCTTGGATCAAAAGATGAAAGTGATGGTTAAGTTAAATCCAATTCCCAAAGTGACACCTTATTTGAATCCTTGACCTGACATGTAAAGTTCGTCTCGTGGGGCATAGTCCACTCCCACTACGACCAACCACTTTCAGGTACATCATACTATTTGAGATAATAGACCTCTAATTGTCAATTTTAGAATTTAATTTAAAATAAATTCCAAAATTCATCCCTAAAAACACAAGTCTATAGACCATATTAGTTCATAATTAAGAATGATGAAACCCTACCATCTTCCTTAAAACAATCACAAATATATACAGGCTCTATATTAGTTTGTTCGAGAGACTAATGTATCTGGTGCAAAGGACTATTTTGTCCGGTATCTATATGTATTTGTGATAATTTAAAAACTACATTAGGGATTTTTCATATTCTTGGATACTATTGTATCCGGTGTATATATGTTCCCGGTAAAAATTTGGGAGGGAGTTAATTGTATAGTTTACTAACCATTGAAGATTCTGATCTTGCTCTTACTGATACACGAGCTTTCTTGATCATTGACATGGTTTCAGAAGCTTGATCAACATCCATGAAAGAATTCAATCTAGGAACTTTGTTAGAGAGCCACCCTGCAGGGAATGCTTGGTCAGCTGGGCTCTCCTCCATTCTTGCTTTTGAACTATCCTTATTATTTGGGTCCAAAACAAGGTCTCTTCTCTGTTGAGTAGTCTTGCACTCATTCAAGTTAGCCATGCTTTTGCTTTCTCTCAGTTTGCTGCCCTCAGAAGATTGCTGGGAAGGCTTTTCCTTTTCAGCAAAACCAGCAATACCCATCTCTAAAAATGGCCTTGGAACCATACCTTCTTCTTTCTTACCGTTCTCCTCTATGGCTTGGTCACTCTAAAAAAAACCATTACATAATATTGTTCAGCTTTGGCTTAGAACTACCAAGTACCAACTACAAGACTTGTTATTATTATTTGAAACTCATAATAAATTTAAGGTGGACATGCTGCCTCACAATAAACTCATAACCACTATATATTGATGATATCATATGGGGTCTTGCTAACGAAGGAGTTTAAGAATTCCAAACAAGATAATTATTCATTAAAAAATTAAGTATATCTCTTTCTAATGGATTGAATATACAACTTACCGTAAAAATTTATTTTTTTAGATTTCTTAAACAATGTTCTTAGGACACTCGTTAGCATTTGCCTTCTTTTATTTTCGATAATTCAAAAAAAATAAAAATAAAAAATTACCTCATGGCTATGCTGTCTCTCCATCAGCTTGATAAGTTGCATGTGTAGGGCATTGTAGTTATTGTTAACCTGATCAACCAGCTCTCTCAAACGTTGATTTTCAGCATTCATTTGGTGCAATTCAGCTAGCAAGGCAACAAACTATATCCATAGAAAGAAAAAAAAAATTTATTCGTATACATCCGTATTAAATGTGCTGCCTGTTAGATAAAATTATAGTAGTGAATAATGATATTTGAAAAACAAACATTAAAATAGAGAGTTTGCGCATGCACGAATAAACGTACCTCACTTCTCTTATCATCCATAGTTTCTGTTGCCCCATCTTCCAATATTGTTGATCTGCTGCTACCGGTATTCTTCGTTAGAAGATCTAAACTAGTCTATAAATTAACACAGAGAAGAAAATCATAAGATTTACTCTCATAATAATTAAGGTAAAAAAAAATCATAAAGAAATCTAAGAACATGTATATATATACACACACGTATATATATGTATATATGTATGTATATGTAAAAGTTTGCTTACATCTACTACATTAAGCTCCATATTGTGAACCATTTGATCATCATCATCTGGGCTATTTGTGTTCTTCTCAGCGAAGAAATCCATCTCATCCATGGGTAGTCGTTTTTCACTAAACGACATGACCGGAGAAGAATGTAAGGTAGTAGAGTTACCTATGGCAATGGAATCATTCCATGTGTCTGCCATGTTAATTTTACAATTATATAAGTTTTGTTTATCTGTGTTGGCTTTGGATCATATATATATGATATATCACAGTATCGAAGAAGAAAGTGGTTGGATCAGTATGAAGAAGTGTCATAGAGTTGTACCCACAAATTTGTATAAAAGAAGGGAATGGAGGGAGAGAAGGGTGTGATAGGTAGAAGTCAGAGATAGAGAGAGCAATGGACTCGGCAACAAAAAGGGTTTTGACTAAGACCAAACATTGTATGATGAGATGACAAGAAGAAACTTATATAAATATTGGAGAACTGAGGTAAGATGGTGCGTAAGCGCCCACATGGCATTTGTCTATAGGCTGCAAACATAAAATAATAAGTTTCAAAGGACAGGTCATGGGGAGAATCTTGTCTTGCAATAAGGAAAATGCTTATCTATATTAAAAAAAAAAATGTTTATCCTACCATTTTTTGTATCACATCATTTTTCTATATTTTAAATTATAATAATTTATTATGTACTTATTGTCATTTTCAAAGTTAAAGCCCTTTTAACCCCGAGCGAGTGGTCTAATGGAACATGATATGGTTTCATATTTGACAGATTGTAGGTTTGAGTCCCCACTAATCTCCTTGGGGTGAGTTAAATGTAAATCTCTTTGTAAGTGCTCATGGAGTCTGGAGATTTTCTGTCTTGGATTGGACACCATCTCTTCACCCTAAATTTTCACTTCCAAAAAAAAAAAAAAAAAAAGTAAAAATCCTTTTTATTAATGAATATGAAATACAAATAAAAAAAATTTATAAGAAATATAATAATTGTATTATAAATAACAGCAGCCTCAATCACATAACGTTGAAAATGTTTCTTTTTATAATTAAACTGAACTCCTATTATTTACGCGGAATATAGATTAGTGTAAATGTGGGTCGACGATAAAGATATATCATATTTCAAAGTAAAATAAATATATAATATACATTAGAAAAATGTCAATTAAGTGTAAAATCTGGATGTTTAAATAATAGAATGGTAACACAAAATAAGATCACTAACAAGTAATGGTTTCATCATTTTTCAGTTTTCCTCAATTTTTTTGATCTTTTTAAGAACACTTATATATAATTTATTCGTTAAACTGACTAATCTGAAATTGTTAATCCATCTCCTTGATGGACTGCAAGTAATACTTGAATTTCTTTGGTAAATTTGATCTTGCATTCATAAGTTGTATGTGTTCCCAATTTTTTTTTTTTATATAGGCAAATGTTAGTAGTTAGTTGTTATGTTAATTTTTATCCTATGCCAAGGTTTGAGCCTTATACCTACGATCCTACTCTTCCAACTCCTTTTTACCCTTAGCTCAAAAAAAAAAAGTGTTCCCATTAATATTTAAGTTGATGTTATGAACTTTTGCTTAGTTCATTTTCTTTATGAGAATAATAAATTTTGATCATATAATTGCACATGAATAGTAAAGATTAAAAAGCTTAATGGTCACATTACCCTTAAAAAAAAAATACATGAATATTTCTTGTAATCTTGGTCATTCAAATAAGATTCAATAATTAAGATTGATCATTATCTTTGTTTTTTTTTTTTTTGAAATCAGATTGATCATTATCTTGTTACATAACAATAAGGTTTTGTCACCTAAGAGCATCTACAATAGAGAACATCACTTTGGTTCTTTAACTCCCATTTTGTGGGTCCATTAATGTCATATAAGATTTAAGAACTTTTATCTATTTATACTCCAATGAATGAACAATAATTTGGGTTCTTAACTTATTTTCTTTTTTAATTTACTTGTATTTTTTAATGGAAATTGTGATAGAAATTTTTTTTTTTGGGCAATAACAATTATATACCCTATCAGCCATATCATTCTCCTCCAATTGAGGTTTTTACAAGAACATGTTCTTATGTTTAAGAATTATCCTAAGAACTATCATTAAAGTTGGTCTAAGTAGCTCTTGGTACTTTATATCCTTAAGTTTCTTTCTTGGTATATATTTATTCTTCCACTATCCCTCTTAGGTATTTGGTATGTTTAGATCTTCTCAATTGGTTATTTTTTCTTTTAATAGTTCTAGTTTGAAATTCATGAAATTTTTCTTTAAACATTCATGAAATTTTTCTTTAAACCTTTATGTATTTCTTTCTCTTCCGCTTGAGTTGACCGCATGAAAGCAAAAATGAATTGAAAAGATACGAATCCCCTCAGTCAATTTTTTTTTTTTTTTTCGTTTTTTGGAAGGATCCCCGTAGTCATTCTCCATAGTGTTTTATTAAGTCTCAGCCGTTCGGTTTTTTTAATGGTAAGATTATCGATGGACGAACTAAAGGTAAGGGGCATCTCTAACAAGGTAAGGGGCATCTCTCACAACGCGTACAAGGTTGCTTCACCTGTTTGCAAGTTTTTTTTTTTTTTTTTTTGAAAGTTTGAAATATATTACTTAGCTGTTATCAATAGGGCTGACAGATTATATATTGACATTTCCGGTCATCATTGGAGATTTTTTTTTTTAATCAACAAGTTTAAGTAAACGTTACTAATGGTTTTAGAAAACAAATATTTTTAATTTGCATGTTTTTGAAAACATTATAGAGTTAACGAAAGTTAAAGTTAAAAAGGAAAGTTAAAAAAAAAAAAATTGTCAATTGTCAAAGGATGCTGGCATGGTTAATCCAAATTATTTTATTTTTTTTATAGGCAAATATTAGTATATTAATGTTAGTATTTTTTGTAGTAAATAGGATTTGAACAACCTACTTATCACTCCACTCCTTAACTTCCCCACCCAAACCACCTTATGACTCCCTCATGGTTAATTCAACTGATGAGTTCTAATGGCACATCGTCTATTGGAAGCCTTTCTCATGGGTAATTACTCAAAAAAGTTCCTTATTTGCTTCTAATATACCTTGCATTACTATTTTATGGATTGTAAAATGAGTAAGTAAAAATATATCTTACTCTAAATAATTTAACAAGTTAAAACAACAATGCACTTTAAATTAAATTAAGAGTAGATATATCTTGTTCACTTTGCATACACCCAAACTTTAAAGAAGCATTTTCCCACAAAACATATATATATATGAGTAGTTAGTCAAGCTAAAGTACTCTGCATGTATATGTATGCATATGTTATTCTGGGCTTGGTTTGTGGCAAACAAAAATGATATATGCCCTCCAATAAAATAATATTAATTTGTTTTAAGAGGATGTATATATAATTTTGAAGATGGTACTAACTAGAGTTTATCTTTGTCATTAGTCATTTTTGGTTAATTCATTTAACTAATTGAAACCAGTCTACCAAATGAATTCTATCAATGAATATAGATTTCAGGTTTAGCACTTCTCCTGACATATTATTTGCAAAACATAACATGGATTTCAAACATTATAAATGTGGATTACTTGGCAGGATTCTCTCTATTCCTTGGATTGGTGATAGACAGACAACACTACTATATGAGAGATTGTTTCACTCATAAAGAACTTGGAAACAACAAAGAAACTGAACCACAATCATGAACACCTAAAGAAAAGAGGGGGAGAGGAAAGTGAGATGACAAAGGTTAAGTAAATGGAATGAGAGCCAAAATTAACACATAGCCAATGCTACAGCGCTGAGAATAAAAAATCAGGAGGAGGCCATCAACTGTACTCTTAAAGCTTGAAGATGTAACATGTCCTTGTATGAATGTACAATGTTCAAAATTGAACTGAAAATATGTATATAATTGTCCAAATAGTGTTTGTAGTTCATATAAATGATTTATTTTATTTCAAAATAAAAATTATTACTGAACATATATAAAGAACTTCAAAATTTGCAGATGTGTTTTAGTCCAACTTTTTGTCTATTTCATTGCATACCATGACTTTTTTGGTTAATTGCCATGTATTGTCTTCCCCCCTTATTATGACTGGTATTAGATAGTATAACTCTTTATTATTTTATATAAAATACTATCCAAAGACATCCTTCGTCAAACTCTTCAGTAATGTTATTTGAAAATATGAACGTTTAAAAAGTGGTTAGTGACGTGTTGAAGTTGGTTAATAGGTACATCAAGATGAATAACTTATTAACCGTCTATTGAGCTTCGTTTACCAAAATTTTATATACATCATCAACCGAGTTATCGCTTAACGAGTTACCCATTTATTACAAGTGTATGCATTAACCAAGTTAAATACATTATTAACCACGATTTTGAACATCATCAATTAGGTTTCGTATTTTCAGATATTCAAATAACATTAGTACTCTTGTTTTTTAGTTGTTTTTGAGAGACCATTGTGTCTTAAAATTTCCCACATGGCTTGTGTGAGGTGAGGTCTGATATCCTCTCAAGATTCCTACATTTTTCCTACGCTGCAACACATTTTTCTGGTTGGAACTTAATAATTAGTGTATTTAGTTTCTAAATAAAAAGTTATTTTTTTTCTTGACTTGTTAATTTATTATCCATCAAGGCCTTCCCTCAATCATGTGGTTCTGCTAGTTCTATCATCTCCTCTTGATAGAAGGCATTTGCACTGTATCGGTGGTTTGAAATTCCAATCGGAGGACATCTCAAAATACAAACTCAAAGTTGTATCCATTTATTTCATGCTAATAATTGTGAGTTTAAAAAAATGTTAACAATATATTTTTAATCCTCTAAGTTATTATTTGATTTTATTTAATCCTTTAATATATAAACATTTCATTTTAGTCCTCAAACATGGGCCTTCCCGTCAAGTCTGAATCTCGTTGGAATTTCACCCTCTTTCGTCGGTATAACCACTGCTATTTGGGTGGGCTTGAGGGTTCAGAGGAAGCCCTGGACTCTGATTGCAACCTCATCCAAGAGTTGAGGTTGCGTAGAAGAGATTAGACGTCGTTTGGGATGGCATATCTGGCGAAGATCAAGTCATCTAACCCGATTGCAGTTGTAGACACAGAAATTGAAATCAAGTGATTTCGGTGTTGTTAAATTTTCCAGAAAGGATTACATTCATATGCAAGAAGAATCTGTCATTTTTATACTAGAAATATGAATAATCGCTCTAACTACTTTGAAAAGTTTTAATCTGAACTACTATGACTAATGCAACCATTATCTGCTAACAATAACCAAGAGATTACAAAGTATTGTTCTATCTCACATAAACTTTATATAATATAACTAGACTTTTATATTAATATTAGAAACCATCAAATAACATACAATAGCAAATGTAACACTAACTTCCAATATTCTTAACCAATACTATATATCATATGATTCATATCAACATATTTTTAAAACTCGAAGAAACTGTTGAACATGAAAACGTGAAAACCATAGGAAAAACAGACACACAAACTTGAAACCATAGATAACTATAAATAGAACTTCATCCACAATCTATTATAATTTACTCCATTGCTGGTGGCTTTTTAGTGTATTGAGGTTGATGGGGTTGTGATTCTGGTGGCTTTGGCTTTGGTGACCCAGGAGAGAATATTGGTGGCAATAATGGTCGTGGAGTGGTACACAAGCCATACAAGCATATACTCCCAACGGGGCATACATTTCCACACCTACCACAGTTGAAAGGATTGTCGTTTATATTTGTGCACAAACGATTGCAACATTGTCAATTAAACTGGCACCTGTTCCCACAAAATCCACAGTTGTCTACATTTGAAGTCACATCCACACAACGACCTCTACAACATACAAACCTTAATCCAAAGTCTCCTAGGTTACATATCCATGGTATAAACCCGCAATAATAGGGAAATTGGTTCACATCTTCATTCAACTTTGGCAATGATGATGGTAAAGAGACATTAGTGCCATTTTTGTACACTACTTCTGATTTGGGAATTGCCTCTATTGCAATCACCAACAGTAGCAACAATGTCACAAATGCTAAAGATTGTGCTTTGAGTGTCATCTTGGATAAGTGGTAAGAAGGCTAGGGTATATATATATATATATATATATTGTAAAGATAACTTGTTTTTTTAACAACCTAAATGGACATGTTTTTCTTAGATAGATGGCACCCAAAACCTCATGCTAATGCTATGGGCGAGGAACATTGTTTAGTAGTAGCTTAAAACTTTTGTTAACCAATCCTTGAATTAAGGTACCGCAATTCAGGTCTTGATTTACTTGGCTTCATGCTCATCATGAATATCCAAAGCATGAACACGTTAGTTGGATAGTAATTCACATGAAAATGGCAATCGCTTTAAAAGTTAGCACAATTTAGGCCCTTATGGCATGAACACATTAGATGGATAGCAGTTCACATGAAATGGCAATGCCTTTTAAAGGTAGCACAATTTAGCTATTGAGTTACTTGGCTTCATGCTCATCATGAATATCCAAAGCATGAACACGTTAGTTGGATGGTAATATTATCACATGAAAATGGCAATACCATTATTAAAAGTTGGCACAATTTAGGCCCTGATTTACTTGGCCTCATGCTCATCATGAATCTCCAAGGCATGGACACATTAGTTGGCTAGCAATTCACATGAAAATGGCAATGCCTTTTAAAGGTAGCACAATTTAGGCACTGATTTACTTGGCATCATGCACATCATGAATCTCCAAGGCATGAACATGTTTATTGGATAGTAATTCACATGAAAAAGACAAATACCTTTAAAAGATAGTAATTGTCGTCGTAAAGTCCTTATGAACGTCCTGGCTTAAAAAGCCCTCATGATAGCCCATTTATACATTATGTCACCTCATGCGACCAATTGAATCTCGATTCCTAATTTTATCTTACTTTAATTTTAATAAAAATAACACTACTATAGTTGAACTTGAAAAGGATATTTTTTTTTTTTTTTGGTACAAAGGATAAGAGAAAGACCAAAAGACATCGAAAGATAAACCAACAAAAAAGAACTAAAAAGACAGAACATTAAAAGAAGGATCTAGTTCCATTAAGGCAACTATTCCCTAACATAAACAATCCCCGTAACATCTGCCCGCAAGAGGAGATTAACGACCTGAAGTAAAATCTGTAAAAAGAAAATAATTAGGACAATAAGAAATGAACATCTAAATTGAAATAATCATCAATATCTAATTTTCATGTGCCCCATCCTGAAAAAAATGTGAGGAGGCAGAGGGAGAAGGTACCTTTGGCTTACACAGCCCTTACGATAGCCAACACCTCATACGATCAGTTGAATCCTAATACCTAATTTTATCTTATTTTATGACGAATAAAAAAAAAATACCATAGTTGAAATTTAAAAAGAAATCAATGGTATGAAGCAAAAATTGTAAAAAGATAAACAATTAGGGCAATAAGGAATGAACATCTAAATTGAAATACTCATCAATACCCAATTATCATGTGCTTTATTCTAAAATAAAAAATTTAAAAGTGTGATTATATCCTTTTTATGCAGAGGCGGAGGGAGAATATACCTTTGAATGCTACCATCTCTAGGTTTTTATGATTATATATATATACTTAATCCAATTCCACCATATCTTCCATCGATGGGTGTCAAACAACCTTTGTGCGGCGTAGCAGTGATCCCCTAATGTTACGTCTGCACCACAGATCGCTTTGTCCCTCTTATGTTTTTGTGTACTGTGTTGTAATACGGTACCAAGGTCTCGTTTTATATTTTCTTCTATTCATTTTTTTTTTTGTAGATTAAATTTTGTTTGGGCTTATTTACATTTGTCGGTCTCGCTTTCAACTCTTTCTTCTTGGGCCCGAGATAGGCTCCACCCGTGCCTTTATAGGACGAGTTTGGTCTATTTGACAAAAATAATTGATAAGCTAACTTATAAATGATAAACTAATTTTTAATTGATATTTAAAAACTTAGTTGATTGAATTTGAAGTGTTTGATAAAGTCCAATTGATTGAAAATTAGCTTATAAATATAAAATGACATAAAATGATATATTTATATAATTTTTATATAAATTCATTTAAACTCTAGTTGATGCTTTATAATTAGAATATTAATTTCTCTTTTTATTCCTATTTTTCAATTTTTTGTTAAATAATTAAATAATATAAATGAAATGACATGTTTATATGATTTTTTAATATAAATTTTATTTTATGATGTATGAGTCGGGTATAGTGGAGCTATAAGCTATATTAAATAAAATAGCTTATAAAAAAAGCTATAAGCTAATGAAATAAACTTATTTATCAAACATCCCTATTTTAGTCAAACAAACTTATAATCTAGTCAAATTAGCTATTTACTAACTTATTGGACTAGACATACATATTAGTATCATATTCTAAGTTTCTAACAACTAGCAAGCTTGAAATGATCGAATTAGGATAGAAATAACACTTTCTAGTGTCTATACTCAACGTAAATCAACACTCTGCTTGAATTTGGGTAATAAGGCTAACATTCCTCAACGTAAACAAAAGAATTGCGTCAAATTCTTAAACCAAGGTGAGTATATTGGTTTGGGATTTTAAAAGATTTTTTTATGGTAAAAAAAGTCTTATGATATTGAATCAAAACTTTTAAGTTATTTACATATGTGTTTTTATTTTATTTTTTGGTAAGGGGTTGGGTAGCTCAACTAGTTTGATCTAAGGGCAATGATGGATGTATGTACATCCATCTTATGTCATTATTAGTAGTATAAAATTATTAATTTATGTCATTACTGGTATAAAAAAAAAATGCAAAAGTAGAAGTATATTTTCTTATGTAGAATAGTAACTTTTATCCCCACACACGATTTCTATATATACTACAAAGCAATCATCTTCAATTATGAATATAGTTAAGACTACAATTTACAACAATATGAACGATAATATTTTACTGATTGACTGCTAATATATGTTGTAAAGAGAGAAGAGTATTTGGGGGAATAAATTAAAAAAAAAAAATGGAGGTAGGAGGTGGGGGATTAATTAATGGGGTTTTAAAATCAAGACCCATTTCTTAAACAGATCGGGTCAAACGGTTTACTGTTAGGTTGAAAATGCTTCAGATGAATGCATATATGATGAACGACACTTCTCTGGTCTTTGATGCTGACTTGTTAATGTATGCAGAATGCCAGAATCCGATGACTCTGTCTACATATATACATAACTATAATATTCAATAATTTATATATGTGCTAATTGTAACAACCCCAAATTAGGCAAATTTAATTCAGTAAATAAATAAATCTAAACATAATGAAATATTTATTTTCTTTTCCTTTTCCCATTCTTTGATCACTCCACCTAACCATTCCTTCTTCAACCTTCATATTTCACTCCCACATTATCACTTCTCAATTCTAATTAAATGATTAACTATAATTGTTACTTATATGTTAGAATATATTTAAATTATATTTTATTTTATGAACCATTTATTGTTAGAATATGTCTAGAACAACTTCAATTTTTAGATTTAAGTTGTTTTATCCTTAAAAAGTTTTTAAAAATAATCAAACTTGTTTGACATTTTACTTAAATTTATAAAAAAGTTTTTTTTTTTGGGGTTAAAAAGTTGTTTTATATTATCTAATTTGTTTTAACTTAGGATTGTTGTGATTTGATTATTTTTCATTCTCAAATCTCTCTTCCCTATTTATCCCTACAAAACTACCTTCCAAAAAATGGTAATAATCACCAATCTATCCATACAGGCAGATTCTATGGTGGACCAGTGGTATAGGTATACCCACCGTGTACAAGTCTCTTTAGCCATTAGATTTATGTAGACCACAGTAATATGGTGTACCTTCCCACATTGGATTTTTTTCCCTCTCCCTCATTCTATCTCTCTGTCTCAACAATCGTTTTTTGTCGTTTCTTTGAAACACTTGCTTTAACACGTTCTCCATGCTTCTACAAGAGAATCTCCGGTGCCGGTGGAACACTCCAACGCACTTTACCTTGTAGTGTTCGGAGTTTTTCTCCATGATGAGGCTGACGGCATCTTTGGCGGTGTAGAGCGGCCTGCCAAAACCGTCGTCTGCGGTGATCATGGCGGCAAGGATGGCGCCAATGCCTGTGCCGACAATGATGTCGAAGAAATCGATGATTTGAGCATGGGGATCGGAGGTGTGGGCACAGATCTGGTCTTCGAGGTGGATGAGGGCAGAGCCTGCGACAATGGCAGTGGTTCCTCCACCGTCGATGCTGAGTATGCGAGTTTTGGTGGTGGCTTCATAGTGGGAGAGCCATTGCTACTCTAGTTTGGAGAATCTCGCGAGGGTGACCCTACTGAGCTCCATTAATTTCACACTGCAGTATTATTTAGCATAAATGTGTGAATCTAATCTACGTGGGTTGAGAGAGTGAATAAAATGTAAGAAAGCAAAGAGAAAAAGTGAGTGTTTGAAGGCTCTCTCTCTCTCGGAGTTAAGTGATGTTGGTAAGAGTTAAGTCAGGTGCATTTGGCATGCCCCTCCTTCCGCAGCGAAGCCTCGGAATCGGAGGTTGGAGAAACACGAGACAGAGAGATAGAATGAGGAAGAGGAAAAAAAATCCAATGCAGGAAGGTACACCATATTATTGTGATCTATATAAATCTAATGGCCAAAGAAACTTGTGCATGGTGGATATACCTACACCAGTGGTCCATCATAGAATCCGCCATCTATACGCTGTAGTTAATGTTTCTTAGAGTTAGTAAAAATGATTGATCCGCAAATTTCTCCTGCTCGCCACCAGAACGACCTCATTTCGTGGTTAGGCAAGTCAAAAAAGTTAAATACAAACCAGGGAATAATCAAATCCAAATGATTTCAGCCTGATGGAACCATGGAAATATGATATTACAAGTAAAAACAGTACACATGTCAGCACTATGTATATGTAGCTTTTATAAGTTAGCCATCAGCATCGCTCGAATTTTGGCTCTAAGCTCATCAGAAACATCAGTTTCAGGTGATTGAGATGGTGCCCTTGCATAGAGATCTGACTTAGATAATCCTACGGAAGCCTCCCTGCTAGCACGTCCTACCTCACTTGCTTTTGACTTATCCGATTTCATATTGATCTCCCCCTCCTCCAGCTCTGTTTCTCTTTCAGCATGAGATCTGCTCTTATGCTTTACATTTATGCTTCGGTGCCAATGTTCATCATCAGACGAGCTATAATGTTTGTGCCGATGTCGAGAATGTCTATGCTCATTGTCTGACATGCTATTCTCTCTCTGTCTTCGTCGAGAAGTGCGGTGCTTAAGCTTTTCATCAGAAGAGCTATCATATTTACAATGTTCATCCTCAGAGGAGCGGTCATGCTTAGTCCCTTTGTAAGAAGACTTGTCTTTGGAGGAATGTCTTCTCTTGTGCCTATGCCTGTCCCGGCTGCTATGTGAAGATCGATGACTTCGATGCTTTTTCTTGGATCGTTTGTGATCCCTTCTATCTTCTCTATTTTCTTCCTCCTGTTCTTCTTCCTCCTCTTCATGTCTACTAGATCTTGAACGGTACTTTCTTTTTGATCGTCGTTCATCAATATCAACAGTAAGTTTCTCCTCAGATTTCCGACTTTTATCTGAATTATCAACAGAAAGTTTCTCCTCAGACTTTTGACTTTTATCTGAATTATCCACCGAAAGCTTCTCATCAGACTTTTGACTTTTATCTGAATTATCAATATCAAATGGAACAGAACTTCCTTCCCTTTCTTTACCCGCAAGAATCCCAGTCTCAGCATCTGAACTTGAGAGTACAGAGCCTGGTGGCTCAACCGATAAATCTCGTGGCAGTTCACTCTTAAATGGTTCAACTCCACTTTTTATCATGGCTGCAAACATTTTTGCTCGTTTCAACCTCTCTGCCTTAAGCTTCTGCTCTTTAGTCATATGTGCCTCAGAGGAGTCCGCCTCCCCTGCTGCTGCAATAGCAACTTTTTCTGCAATAGCCTTGACATTAGGAACAGAAGCACTAGCCTCTTCATTTGAATTTGGACTTCTGACATAACCTTGAGGTTGAGACGAGTACAGACACCCAGAGCTGGGCAAATTCCCACTATCACTTCCAAGGCCTTGACTATTACCACTTGATGTCTTGGTAAAAATTTCTAAATTAGGATTCTTAATACCCCTAGTGGCAGCCTGAAGAATAGCCGCCGCCGCCGCTGCATCCATGCAAACTGTGTTTTGAGATGGGTTGTCTTTGGGAGTTGGATCTAGACCATCCTTCTTTGACTTGCCAAAAATCATTTTAAACTTCTCTTTGCGATCCATATCATATGGTAGATCAGAACCCATAGCTCCAAATGAAAGATTGTCACTTTCTTCATGTACAGTGGTATTACTGTGCCCTGCACGACCTGCTGCATTGTGCTTTTGGGAGCCCTTGCCTGGCAACTTAGACTGTAAGCAATTGGAAAGGCCAGTAAGTTGCAGCTCAAAGTCAAATTTAACATAGAATTAATAAAATGTGATGATGTCCCAAAAAATCATGGGATATACTCGGTGCACAAAATGCCTCCAGAACCAAGACTAATTTTTTTCCCCCGTAATATCCTCCCACCTGATAGGTGAGAGACTAATCTCTCAGGGTACTTATCAGGCGCCTAAGTGGGATCCCTCCCAACACAATTTATCACACTTACATGGCAAGACATTATACATGCAACAATGTAAATATAAAGATATGTGAACATACATGTCATGCATACAAATTTGCATGACAGACAGAAATACAAACAAACTAATGACTAACAAGAATAACCAACATTAGGGAACTGCTAACAAAACAGTGACTGATGATGTCAGTCATTCAAATTATGTTTCTGCTTCTGAGGAAGAGGTAGGGCAGGAGGAATTCAATGACAGGGTGACCTGGATCATGTCCTATAAGGTAGTAAAGTACAACTGATTTCACACTTCTCAGAGCAGGATTTCAATCACATAAAACAGAGGAAAAGTTAGCAGAAAATTTTAATGATTTTGAGAAGCACACCTCATCAGCAGTCTGAAGAACTTTTAGATAGTAAGTATGATATCGATTTGACGGCAGAAGAAATGGAAACCTTCCATGAGCACGATCCTGTTCAGCAAGAACAGCCTCAAATTGTTTTCCATTTTTTAAGATGAACTCAGCTACCTTCTCAACAACTCTCTTCAAGTCAGACGGAGGCTCCACAACAGGTAGTTCAACCTTAACCGTATTAGGCACAGAGGTCTGTGATTTGACTGCTCCATTAGACACTGAATCCAAGGCATCACCAGATTTTGCCCTAGCTGCAATTGCTGCCTTAACAGTACTGATAGAATGATTCCGCTTTATGACAGGAACTTTTTCCTTCAAAGATAACAGATTTTTAGAAATGCTTCCAACCTTCTTGGCTGCATCTGAAGATGATTCTGCCTGTTCTTTTACTGGAGAATCATGAGCACTAACAGCATCAACAGCTCCCTCACATTGATTTCTCTCTAAGTCCTGAGGATTATCAGTTGTACCATCCTCATCCTCTCCAGATCCATATACAGATCCAAGCAAAGACAACGCACCACCTGCTTGATCAAGCCCCTGACTTCTATTCTTGTTAACAGATGGGTTGCCATCATCTTTGTCAGCTTTCAGAAGTTCTTGATGATCAACAAGAAACCTAAAATATCCATGAAGATGATGATCAGGCATCAGGAACCCAAACGTTGGATTATCTCCTTGTTTCACCCTCAGGATAATTTCTGACTGGCTACCATGTTTGCTGACAAACATTGCGGTCCTAGAAATAATCTGATGTACCTTCTCACTTGGAGGCTGGAAATACAAACAAAAAAATATTTCTTCATCAATAAACTTGAATTTCAAAATTAGCATAACTCTAAATTTGAAAAGGTCTTGGCAGGCAGAATTTATAGATACATAGAGATCTTACTAAACAAACACAAGATAACCTCAAATATACTTGGATAACCAAAAAGACCAAGGAAACAGAACTTTATGAAGATAAGTTTCATCCCATTTGCTCTCAAGAGGTAAAGAATCAACGAATTTCTATCATCCTAACCCCACCTGCACGGCCCCTTCTCATGACATCAAAAGGAAACAAGGTGCCTGTGAATGGGCTACCTTGAGTCACAAGAACTCCATTTATGCTCCGAGCATCTGAAACTTAGACATTGTAAGCCTTAGAATAACATATGCACCCTAGACAATTATCACCTAATCACATTGGTTAATAAATGAAAGGTCAATTAAATCTGTAACATCTGAAAATCACGCCATGAAGGTAAATGTTAAGACTGGGGTTACTCACCAGGTTATGGAGTAAGCTTTCTGGAAGTGGAAAGGGAGGACGAAATCCAGAGTCCGAATCATTGTCCTTTGTCCCAGCAGGCTCATTGGGATTTGCATATTGAAACGCAACAGCATGAAAGCCATCCGAATTCACTGGATCTGAACCATCATTATCTAAACAAAGACAGAAAGATGATATTCATCAATAAGAACCACATATAATTCTCAACTGTAACAATATGAATATATGATACATGTCAAACAGTAACGGCACTAACACTTGCGGAGAATGGAAGCCAAATGAAAACATCCTTACTTGTAATGTGACACAGGGACCGTAGCAAATTACATTCGATCCTGCAAATGTGGAGATTGGTGTTGCACAAACAAATAACACACAACATACACACCATCACCTAGTTATCTCAATTCTTAACTAAATGGCATATCATATCTAAACCAAATATACCAATCTGTTCAAAAGATAAGAACAAATTGAACAAACTTGGTTAACCTTTTTTCTTTAAAGTTCATTTGGGATATAGACAAATATTAAAAGCCATCACCAACTTTGGAAAAAAAAAAAAAATCATGAATCGAAGTTCCATCTCTACATTCAGAAGCGCTTGTTTCGAAAATACAGCTCCTCTCCACACAACAAGTAAGACAAATCCACTTAGCAATTTTAATTATAGAGAAACTCAACCATAACGGAATTGAAGCATGAATAAACCAAATAGAAAGGGAAAAAAGGAAATTGATTATAATATTAGGTTTTAGTTACCTAGTGGTTGTTCATGAGAAGAAGGTGACGATGAAGGGAGATCGAGATAGCGTTCATAATCGAGGTCTGCTTCGAGAGAAGGATGAAGAGGGCGGCGCTTGAGGCGCGGTGGAAGGGGACCAGAAAGGAGGTGGCGAACATCGTAGCGATCGATGGAGAGCGAGTTCCAATCCACCAGAGCGGAAGCTGAGTTCACGAACGCCGCCATGGCGTCGTCGTCGAACAGCATCGCGTGCCGCCCCACCACCTCCAGATCCATGGATTTGATTCAGCTGGACCCGACCCGACTCGACTTTCCGATTGGATAGGTTGATGAATGATCAAAGACACAGACGCACTCTCTCTAAAAAGCAAAAAATGATTCTGATTCTAATTGTATTATTTGGAGTGTCATCTCAATTTTTAGGATGATTTCTGTCCCTCGGATTGTGACCTACCTGTAAAGGCTGGGCCCAGCTTTCTGCAGATATTTTGGGCCAATGGCCCATTCTGATATCTTTTTTGGGTTACAAACCATTTACCACTTGCCCTGGGCACCATGGGTCGACAAGCCTCTTCTCTGTTTTATTTCAATATCAATAATGGAGACCTGATTTTCAAATTAATGTAGTCAATATGTAATTGATTTTTGTGTTACTTTTATTTATTTATTTATTTATTTTATAGTTGTGAATATTGCATATAATTAGATGTATAGAACATTACCAAAGGTATTTATTTGATTTGAATGGACCTCATAAAACAAATTTGATTATGTGTGAGAAAACGTGAAAGAATAAAAGGAGATGATCCAAATATCATAAATTGTGCCACAAATAAATGCTATGGTTTCATTCATCCACACAATACCACACTACAACACCACTTTGGTAAGAATAATAAGGCAACCGACATTAAGCCTAAACTAAAAAGAAAGCTTAGGAACAAAATCAAATTAAGAAAAAAAAATATCAAGTTAAATTTTATAAAACCTACAATATTATTTCACCCATTCGAAGGGAATTATGAGGAAAAATTCATTAAGACGAGATACAAAGGTGGAAGGATAACCGATATGAAGTTTTTATAAATAATTTTATCAAAATATCAGCAAAAATAACTATGCCTGCCACAGTGGCAAGGTCCAAACAATACAAAACCGAGTCCACCAATCTCTCGATTATCATTTGAAGGAGGATTAGCATACTTACATCTTTATTGACATTTGCATTATAATGACTTTAAAAAAATTTGGATCAATTTTTCCCTTATCTATTTGATGATGATCTTGAGACAACGATAAGGTTGTTGTCTAGTGGTGACAGGTTCAAACCTCGAAAAAGAATCCGCTTATATCAAGTCAAGGAGTAAGGTTACATGAATTTACCTTTCTCAGACCCCATGGGTGGGAGCCTTGTACACTGGACCGCACTTTATTTGATGATCTTTTTCACTAAATTACCATCTAAAATAACTTTTTTCTTAAAATGCACAAAAAAAATATCAATGAAATAATATTACAGTTTTTATAAAATTAAAAACAAGTAATATTACCCAAATGTCTCATTCAGTGAAAGAATATTTCAAAAAAAAAAAAAATAGAAGATGAAAAAGAAAGCATACTCATGATGATAAGGTTACAATAATATATGAAATAACCTATCAACCCAGAACACAAATCATACAGAAGTAAACACCATGGCCCCTGCAGAAGTTAGGGGTTGCTTGTTTACAAGTTGAATGGTTGACTGGAGGTATTTATCTTGGGCACTCAAACATGACTTGGCAGTTTCAATCAACGTCAGGCAAACAGTCAATAATTCATTGCTTACCTGCCAACAACCAAGAAACAAACCTTGACTAGAATGCTGAAGTAGAATACTGTACATGATTCAAATACAACTCTGCAAGTTCCCAACGGCCAAATACATTTTGAATTGGTGAAAATAGAGACCCATCCCCAACCCAAGGGTGAAACAGACCACAATCAGTTTCGTTGAAGTTCTACATGTGGCAAACATGCAGAGATAAGGACTTTTCATTTGCTTCTCCCTTTTATAATGAAATGCTGCAAACTATGCATATGCAATATAGATATAGCGAACAATGTTTAACATAAATTCTATTAGCAGACAAGGAATAATTTGTGGCAGATTTGTGATTAAGAATTTCAAGCAGTAGCATTTTTAGTTAAAGAACTATTAAACAGTTACCCTGAACTTGATTAGTCCTACACCTAAAGGGTGTGGGATACCCGAGCAAAGACAAAAATAAAAATACAAGCAGTGGTTTATGGGTTAACTGCCTGCTGATTTAGTTACCCATTTCTCTGTTTATTTATTCCTAGAATGGAAATAGGTCTGTCAAGAATTTATAAATTGTAATCCTCCTTTTTCCTACCTGATTTTCCCACATCAAGGATAATTAGATTATTACAAAGTGTTAAATGGAAAACTGAGTTCAAACAGCTATACAACAGCCTACCATGAAAGATGATGCAATGCAATTGCAAGCTTCAAGTGCCATAATTCCTCGAACAGCCTGTTGAAATTATAGGGGTTAGGTAGGGAATGAGGAAAAAAGAGAATAGAAACTCCCATTACTGTGAAATTAAAATGATATATGATTTATTGCTATGTGACACAAAAAAAAAAACAAAGCACTAACCCCTATTCATATTAGAAATGAGGTTCAGTACTAGACTCCTAACCCTAAACATATAAGGGAACAAATAACTTAGTAAAGATAAGCTAAAATCCCTAAGAATAAGAAAATATTCTTAAAAAGATAAGACCCCTAAAAATAAGGTAACACAAATATCCCTAAAATATCATAAATAAAAATAAATAAATTATCCTGATCAACTATGCATTAGTCTCTCCCTATATTCTATAAATATTCTAAAGCAGCCTTCATTTTAGCATAATAAATCAGTACCAATTATAATGGGTCAAATAAACCAAACAATGTTAATTTAGCCAAAATGATGATACCTGGGAACGTTCTTGTTGAACGGCACTAAGCAGGTTCTCAAGAACAAGCTTAGACAAAGAAACAAGTTCTTGCTTATAAGATGAATCCCCATAATATAACATGTCATTGCTGGGAATCTGGAAAGGAAAGATATACATTGCTTTGGGAATAAAGATACATCATAAAAATTAGTAAACTAATCAGGAAGCCTGTGATTTACAAAACCATAAAGTGGCTCAGAATAGTTGCACCAGATAAGCTAACCCTACCTAGACCAAAATTTATACCGATATATGAACACCAAATGACACTTATACTCGTTACAACCCACAAGACTTTCCTAAATACTCTTCAACAGACAACAAATTTCAACCTTCTGTTTTGTTCCAATTTGGAATGTAGGAGGGGGATGGTATGGCATTTTTTATTCCATTAATGCAACCATATATTAACAGTTCCTTTCAATCACAAAAACACATTAAGGAAAGGCAAAGCTATACCTGTATATTTGCATGATATGGAAGAGTCTTTTGTGATAAAGTAGTCAATAATAATATGATAGCAGAAAAAATTCGTGTCCTCATTTTTGGTTCGCACCTACTCATTCATCAAACAAGATCCGGAAAGGGAAAAGAGAGATTAAAATAATAAGGAAGCACATACACACACACACACACACAAACAAACAAGGAAGAGATTTCAATCTTGATATCCTAGAGCGAACTTACCATGATTGGGAGCTGATCGATGTAAATAAGTTATTTGGGAAATAGGTGACTGGTAGAGTAAAATTACCTTCAACGAAGTTAAAGAAAATCATAGTAAGTACACATATGAAGAAGGGGTAGAAAGGAAACCAATTCTCAAGACATAGTACACAGATCTCAAGATGTTAGGTAAAGGCACATGAATTTTTTTATTATTATATTTCTTACAAGTTGAAACCTCCCTAAAAAAAGAGATTGGAAGTTTCTATGTAAAACATCGTGAGAAAAAGTAAAAAAATTACCTGGAACCACAATTAAGAAGCCACAAAGCTTTCTAATTGATGAAACTAGTCCTTCAACTTCAGTTGGAGTTCGAAAGCCTACAAATTAACAATCAATTACTAAGAATTTTATGTAGAATACTGAAAATGAATATTCCTTTAGAAAGAAGCAATGATGGCAATCAATGTACTTATACTACAGTACTGAAATACTAAAACATGCTGATACAAGTAGCCAAAGACAGGAGAGAGTGATGCTCAATAAAAACCCCTCTTGGAAAAGAATAACGGGTTAGTCTTAATATATAGTATATTTTAGCATTCAATGTTATACTAGTTATTTTTAAGAACTATAGCTAGGCTATTTCTATTCAGAAAGAAGTTGGTCTTGCTTGATCATATTTTCTTTAAATTTTAAGCATTAACAGCCTTAGGTAACTGCAATAGGGAAAATGTCCCTAAAGTTCTGCTCACCCAAAAAGTTTGAGTAATGTTAGCATAACTCGGGTTCACAGTGAACCCTATACGTGGCAGCATATCCATTTTTAGTTTCATATTATTCACATATTTATAATTTTAAATTAAGTTTTGAATGATAGATAAGTTCCACGTATAGGATTCACAGCAAACCCGAATCTATACTAATAATATTACTCAAAAAGTTTTCCATTTTAGTTAGTATAACTTCATTAACCCAATGATAATATAATTTAACCCAAAATACAAACATAATTAACCACTGAATGAATATGCTTGATCCATTTAAGTTCATATTGATTAACCAAGTATCAAACAAATTTAACCAATAATCTACCTACATTCTGATACATCACTTTATTCATTAACTGTAGGTATATATTAGATTCTTACTTGGCTAATCAAGATAAGAATTGAAATGAAAAACATCTTCACAAGCTGCACTTATGGGACATTTTCCTATTCCAATGGGTTCAACATCTTAATAGAAACTTAATTATAGAATATAGCAATTTCAAAGTTATCTTTAAAGCTATATGTTATTAGAAGCCTGACACCTTATAGGGTTTTAGGAATTTGAAAAGACCTAATAAGTTAATATAAATTTGCTTAGTACCATGCCTTTCAAATCATTAGATAATAGACCTAGGGGATATAACAAAGTTATGATGCCCAAGTTATTGAGTTTTCTTCTCCACTGCAAGGGAGTTACTCAAAAATATAAAACTATTCATAGTTTGGGAAATATGAATAAGTTTTGGACGTGATAACAGTTCTCATATGTCATATCCTTTAAGAGCCACTGTTTGATAATGACACTAGTTTACATGTTTTAAATGTAAACTGACCATCCATTATGTTTATGGTACGCAAACTGCCAATTGCTGAATCAATCAATCCATCTGAATGAGAAACCAAGCCTCCTAATAATGCAACCTGAAAATTCCAACCATGAAACCATGAATATATAAATTTACCCAAAATGCATACAACATTGATGTGCCAAAAACTGATGTACCTACCTCTGCAGTCTCTAGATATAGATCAAATTGCCTACCCTGAGCAGAAATAGAAGGTATTGTGACTTCGCTAAATGTGACGCAGGACTTGACAAAACTAAGATGTTTCTTGGCACATTTCAAAGCTTGAATTGCTAAAGAATTGCTAGAATGAACGAGAGTTTCCTGCAAGAAAGAATGATTACTATATCACTGTAAAGGTTACGTGGGCTTTTTGTAAACAAAGCATCTCCAACCATTACAAGTTTATAACTTTCTTACATAACTAATATACACAATCTTTTACCATTTGTCTATATATCTGTAAGAGTATGTCTGGCACACGTAATAGTTTTCAAGGAATTGCAATGAAAACAGAGTGGGTTGGAATGAGATGACCATTCCTATTGCAGTGCTTGGTGAATGGAATCACATTCTATTCCATTCCATTAGATTAAAACGAAATGACCATTGCTATTCCAGTGTTTGGTTACATCAGGAATGGAATGGCATTCTACTCCATTTCATTTTGATGTTTAATACATCAAATAAGAATGTAGTCAAAAGAAGAAAAACAAGGAAATACAAAACAAGACATTTTCAACATTAAAACAGTTACAGACAAATGTTAACACAGCAAATACAAAATTTTACTCTCTGGATGACTATTCGCTTCGCATTGACCTCACTAGGCACCTTAAAATTGGCCCAATTTACCCTTATGATACATATTGCACCAGGCACTCAATTTCTTTCTTGCCACAGCATTAAAGAATACATATGCAAAAGGTAAGACAGAAACAAGTGCTTGCAACAACTCCTATAAACAAGTGCTTGCAACAAGTATACTTTCTTCATCTTAATGAATTTTCCTTTATCCCAAAAAAAATATATATATTCTGAGACGATCTCACATCATATATTCTCAGTTATATCTTCTAGTGGCCATGCAAGTACCAATAAAGCAATTGTTTTCAGTTTTCACTGATAAGTACTTCCTTCAACACTTAACTTCACCGTTTTCAATATTATAAAACAATATCAGATGACATTTATATATTAATTTATTAAAATTATACTCTGCAAAGCATCAATCAATTGAACAAAAATAATGACAAACCTTAAGCTCATTTAATTTACCAAAAGCTCCTCGGCAATCAACCAAAAATGCTAAATGGTGTTCCATATCTGCTCCATAATCCACCTAGTGATTAGAAGAAACTAAGTGTCAAGTGTCAACAAATCATGGCAAAAACATTACCGCGACTAAAGAAAGTTAGCACATAGGCAAGTAATATCCTCCAAAGGAACAAGTTACCATATGCACAAAGTGAGAGATTGAGCGCACCACTTGGCTATCATCATCTTTCACATTCATAAATTCCAAATTATCATGTAGAGTCTGAGAAAATTCAAATAGCAATCGTATGCTTGCCGCATCACTGATGTGACCACTCCTGCTTAACAAATGATATTATATAATTCCTATGTAATGAAATGAATACTGAAAACACTTCTTTATAAAAGAAGAAAAATATTAAGACAGAGAATATTATTACAAAGAGATTGGAGGATAAGAGATCCTTCTTACAAAATGAAAGAGGACAAACATAAAAAAACAAAAAGTCAATAAGAAAAGCTAACCAATCTCTCAACATATCTATAAGAGCAATCCCTCCAAAAAGCTCATGGCATTATACCAAGTAGAAGCTAAACACCTACTTTTGTCCCAAAGGAGCTGCTCATCCAAAGAAATATCCTTAAAGATGAGAGAATTATACTCCAACCAAATATACCAAAGATTAGCATAACTTGCACATTGCCACAAGAATTTGGCTTCTTTCCTTCTCCCAAAACTAGTAAAACTGGTTCACGGAGATAGGGAAAACAAATAATTCCATAACGAAAGAGCTACAGACAAATACCAATCAATTCAACTAAGTACCAAATGAAAAGGCAAATAAAAAACTAAAATCCATTATTCCTCAAACTCTCAAAGAAATATATCTTATATGAACTAGAAAACGGAGGCAAACTGGTATGAATGCCAATAAGGGTGATCTATGAACGAAAGGAGTACAGAAGAACAAATGTCCATGATAAATGGTACCTTGTCGCCATATTAAGGATGTGCAAAAAGACAACACCCCGTGAGTTCCCATACAATACATCTAAGATTTCAGGAAAGCAATTCTACAAAATAACAACAATAAAAACTAAATTAATCAGCACTAATACTGATGCCTAAAATATGGAAGAGCATAATAACTAGACAAAAGGCGAAAGATGATAAGTACTCTTAGAATTTGGTTTTGGGCCTAACTCAACCCCAAAAGCTAGCTTGTAAGGTGAGGGTTGCCTCTTACTTATAAGCACTCATCATACCATATCACTATCCAATGTGGGACTCCAACACACCCCCCTCACGCCCAGGACTGGACATCTGGAGCGTGAAGTTTGCAGGACTGGACATCTGCGGGTGGCCCAACGGATCAAGGATAGGCTCTGATACCATCTGCGGGTGGCCCAAGTATGGATCTAGGATAGCTCTGATACCATATTAGATTTTGGGCCTAACTCATCAAAGCTAAGATGGTATCAAAGCTATCCTAGATCCATACTTGGGCCACCCGCAGATGGTATCAGAGCCTATCCTTGATCCGTTGGGCCACCCGCAGATGTCCAGTCCTGCAAACTTCACGCTCCAGATGTCCAGTCCTGGGCGTGAGGGGGGTGTGTTGGAGTCCCACATTGGATAGTGATATGGTCTGATGAGTGCTTATAAGTAAGAGGCAACCCTCACCTTACAAGCTAGCTTTTGGGGTTGAGTTAGGCCCAAACCCAAAATCTAAGAAGTACAACAGTATATTATTAGGAACATACCACAGAAAACACATCTTCCAGACACTTAAAATGAGACAGAAGCTTCACCAAGAGAGATTGCAAGCTTGGCATTTCATTTTCAGTAACTTGTTTATTCCGAGCACGATCTGAAATGCCTTCCAATATGGTGTTCAAAAGGTTATCCTGGCATGAATGAATGTATTTAGGGGAAAGATTACAAAATAAAGTATTAAAAATTTTCTCATAAAACTATATGTTAGCAACTAAAATTTGCAATTGGATAACAATTATTCCACCAAGGTCCAGAGAATCAATATCAATATTTTCCATGGATTTCCTTTAAATTGTAAGATATATCTTCAACTAATGATTGTCTACTTAGATAATATACTAAGTCAACCAAGAGTAGCCAGATTGTACCCGCTCACTCGAACTTACCATATGACTCTGAAGAATAAGATCAGCATAAGCATCTACAACCTTCAGGTACTCATCAAGACTATCATACTGAGCAATAACCTGACATTGCAGAACATATGAAATACCAGGAGCAAAAAATGACAGTCTGGTGAAAACATGCTCAGAATGAAGTCCAGAGATAATGGGTCCAAAGGATCTAAGCCATGGGGATACTCTGAGGGCTCACCCGGTTCCAAGGACTAATTAGGGTTAGTACTGAACAAAAAAAGAATGACTTCCAGAGTCCAGACCGTATCTTACAAAGCATAAATTTTAACAGAGGTTGTTCAAATTGACCATGAGTTGGAAACAAACTATAATGAGGTTTAATGCAATTAGACAAACATCCCCTCTTAATACAAAATAAGAGAGGATGGTATGTTAAAATTTAAAGGAGATTTATGTAAATATTAGAAACAAGTCAAAATTTAATAAATCGAGGTTCATATTATTTATAGCATACTAGAAGAAATAGTAGATAATCGTTTAGCATTCTACCAATCACCTAAAATCAACCCCCCACTTAATCACCCTTGATTTAGGGGTCAACACTACCTTAACTCAGTAGACTTTTCTTAATAAGTCAATATTTAAGGAAATAAAAAGATTACCTGCCCCTGACACCATCCTCACCCGCCACTAGAAGAAACAAGAAAGAGAATACTCCATTGCCCCAAAGACATAGATGGATGAAGAGATGGAGATAAAAGAATATAAGCAATTGCGAAGAAGTAATGATATAACCCAGATATCATGCAAGATGGACTAGAAATCTATAAATACCTGAATGACTTTATCTAACACAGCATTGACAGTGTCAACTGGGGATTTCCTCTCATACAGCCTGAATCCAAGCAATCTGTAATTCATGTGCTGTATCACCAAAAAGAACAATAAAACTGCATATTGGAAAAATTGAAACAAAGAATGCAGCTAACTTCATAATGTGTACCAGAAGTATTTAAGGCATGATAGAAATTGCAAATGCATCATACCTGATCAAAGGAACTATCCTTGCTAAATTCAATGAGATGAAGGATATGCAGAGCATTTGAACTAACAACTTCGACAGGGAGTTCCTTCAATAAATAATGAAGAACGACTGAAACACAAGAAGCACTACAAAAATCCTGTTGATTCTTCATCAATCCAAGCTCTGCAAGAACTTCGCTGGCTTGTCTCTTTAGCACAATAAGATATACTTAGATCAGAATAACACAGGATAAAGAGGACAAAAGCAGGGGAAAAGAATCAGCGATCCGGCTTCTCTTCTTTTTCTTACTTACTGTCTAGTTACTGAAAGGATAATAGTGGCAATAATTCTTGTGGATTAAGATACAAGAACTTATTTTCCATTATAATAATGAGAAGAACCCAAGCCTTGTAGCTAATTATATGTGCATAACATTGCTACTGTTTCATGAAGTTTCAACCAGCATTTCCATTACCTTTAAATGCTCGAGCAAAATTTAAATTAGAAGAGCAACCAATCAATGAAATTTCAATTATACATAGTTCATATAACAAAGACATACGGAACCGTGATAATATTGTCCAAAACAAGTATACGTGAGACAAAAAACGTTATTACATACCTGAGACAACCCATTAAATATACACTTCATTATATACTCAATGGTTGGTTCGATCTGACTGACTTGCAATTTTTTGTAGTGTTTAAAATTTCCACGAGTGCTTTCTTTTGCCGACAACATTTGCATCAAAATAACTCCGATGTCATTAACACATGTAACAAGATAACCTGTTCCAGTTGAACAATTCATGAAATAAGCGTTTGGAAAACGAACATGAGAAAGAAGTATGTAACATCAATCAGATACATTAGACTACAGAATAAGTAAACTCAATGATCTGTGCATCCAATTGAGAACAAGGGATAAGAGAGAATGAGAAAACTCAAAAATACCTATATCATGTGAAGGCAGCTTCTGAGCACAGTGAACCATGTATAGACGGCAAAATGCAGAAGCCACCGGATCTCCTAATCCTCTTACCATCATTACCAAACGCCGGAGACTGTCTCTAGGTTGGTCAAGCAGAAAGCGCCAGCAAGGCAATATTGCCAGCTCCAAGTATCTGTGGTACAATTCCAGATAAACAGTTAAAACACATCTCAGTCAAGAGAAGCAATTTTTAGCGGAACAATTTTAAAAATGTTACTAACGTTTGAAGAGTTTTCTGAAAGTAAAGTTATAGTAAATTTTCATGCAAAAAATATTATTAGCGTTTGAAGAGTTTTCTGAAAGCAAGTCTAAGTTATAGCAAATTTTCATTCAATATTGACAGAAAACATTGCTTATCGCATCACATCCAATCTTCTGTTGTATTAAACACTACTAAGAGGTCCACAGAAAAAAAAAACTATGTAAGAGGTTCCAAACATGCTGATTTATTTAATAATTAATAGACACAGGACACTCTAACAAAAGAAATATCTGCAAATAATTAACAACCTCGTACCACTGCAAAAAAATCTCCCACAACATGTAGCCAGTCCAACTTATTTACTATCAACACTCATGTATTTTACAAATATTCACTATCCACAGGCCTAATTTCTAACTGAAACCAAACCATCCAAAAAGCTTAAGCCGTTAGGTGCAAGAGTGGCTTTTATCCCTATTACGCCTGCCCCACCCCACAAAAAAGCCCTTTGGGCATAAAGCATGGACAAAACAAAAGCCCACTCAAACCTTACAACAACAACTAGATCCTTTTCCGGCATGGTGGGGCCAGTTACATGGATCAAACAACCGCATTGTGTTTTGTCAAAAACCAACCTTGTCCTAAAAAGAGGGAGAAAAGATCAAATGCCAGAATACTTTATCAAAGAAATTTTGATAGCTTTTTTCGAACCAAATTATCCCAAAACTGAAGCTAATTTAATTGATAGGAACCCAGAACAGAATAATAGGAAACTGGATGTATTATTTACTAAAGAAAAATGATTACAAGAGTTTCCCCATGTAATCCCCAGAGCTAAGCTCCTTAGAGAAGACAAAGTCTCTCTCTGCCTATCACAACAACCGAGTAACAATCATCATCCCTTTTCCCTCATTCACAACCTCCCTATATGCTAGTGCATGAAGTAACTAACTAGCCACCTCAGCACTCTCTATCCTTGGTCTCTCATGATTGAGGCCCAACAATCAGGTCCCTATTGGATTCCCCCATAGGCCAAATGTCTAAGGTCCTATCAAGATCCAGGAATGGTATAAATATTTATCAAGGTTGTGTTTCATCCGAAAATGTAGTTTTGTGTAATCTAATTGTAGCAAAGAAGCTATTTCTTTGTTGATGTGGGTTTAGGTTTAACTTAAAATTATGGAAATTTAGATGGTTATGATTTTTTGGAAGAGCACAATAATGGAGAGTCTTTTAAAAGTGAATTCTTAGAATTCCAACTGTTATTATGAAGAAAATAAAGGTGGACATGGCATCATAAAGTCTCAGACAGACTCAAAGTCTCAAACAGAAAAGAAAAATTAAATAAGAGGGAAGGATATGGACTTCACATGCGTGGAAGAAGCTCTTGCACAGCACCAATTTTGCTGAACCAGTTATTGCAAGTTTCCTTGGCATCAGAACAAACATCACTTGCTTCAAAGTTGTCTACACAATACAAATACAAGATTTAAGAAAAAGATGCCAGTACAAAATGAGGACCAACTATCTACAGCAGACCATCAAGCTTGTATAACATGTATAAATTAGTGCTACCAAACAAGAAACGATTAGAAACATATTCGGTGACTTCTGATGTCTGTGATAGTGAGAACCTTGTTTAAGTTGGTATAACATATGGTGAATTACATTATAGGATATCCTTAGGAACATATTTTCAAATGGTTAATTCATTCTAAATTGAAAATATGTTTGCTAGGATATAGTAAAGGCAAAATAGGTTAATTGGTCTCATACGTTTATTTTAATTTTCAAATCGGTCCTATATGTTTTTTTCTTCAAATTGGTCCCATACGTTTTGAAACGTTTTCACGTTAGTCCTTCCCGTTTCTTAACCATTTCTCAACCGTTTCTCAACCATGTGTTTAATATTGTCAAAACATACAGGACCTTATTTGAATATTTTCAAAACGTACAGGATTATTTGAAAAACTTCAAAACGGATAGGACTTATTTGAAAAAACTTAAAAACGTATAGGACTTATTTAAAAAACTTCAAAACGTATAGGACTTACGTGAAAACGTTTCAAAACGTATGGGACCAATTTGAAGGAGAAAAAAATATAGGACCGATTTGAAAATTAAAATAAACGTATGGGACCAATTTACCTATTTTGCCTATAGTAAAATACTGAATTGTAATTCTCCCAATAATATATTATATAAGTACTTCTACTTTTAGCAAGCAGCAGCATACTAAAAGAATTTGGGGTCCGCCGATATGCTCCGCTATCCGAGATTGACTACATAGCTTTTAAAAGAATTCCAACTTCAGATGTATATATGTCACTATTTTATTATTGTTTATTAACTTTATACATTAGGAATTGCATTATTATTATATTATGTTAAATAACTGTTAGAACAAACTAAGGCTTGGTCATTTCACAATAATTCACAATATGATATTTGTATTATTTGTGTATTGTTTTATAGTATTAGATATACCATACTAGATTTTGGGCCTAACTCAATCCCAAAAGCTAGCTCATAGGATGAGGATTGCCCACTACTTATAAGCTCTTATTAGACACTATCTCTAGTCAATGTGAGACTTGAGTTTTTCCCAATACACCCCCTCACGCCCAGCACTATTGGGCTTGATGCATGGATAACATGGTGAGTGGCCCGACAATGGATCTAGGATAGCTCTAATACCATATTAGAATTTGGGCCTAACTCAATCCCAAAAGCTAACTCATAGGATGAGGATTGCCCACTACTTATAAGCTCTTATTAGACACTATCTCTAGTCAATGTGGGACTTGGGTTTTTTCTAATATATAGAAAAGAACAAATTATGCCTTATATGACATAATTCTAAACATTATTGAAAACATTGATAAATTTTTATATAATTATGAGAACATCAGGTTCGATTTTCAGTCTAAATGGTGGAACCAAATGAATCATGATGGGAAGAAAGCAAGAAAAGATGGCAAAAAAAAAATCTAGAACTAAGAGAGAAGAAAACAAGGTGATACTTGATATCAATACAGTTTTCAGTCCCATACTTTTAGGAAAATGTACATTGCAAATCACCGTTATCATCATCACCAATATGACACTACGAGCCACATCATAGCCTTTATTTACTACCTTACCTAAGCAATCCCTCTAACTAAAGCTATTATAAGTTCCCTCGCCACATTTTTTATTGATTTTCTTGCAAATTAAGATTCTCTATGACCTACTCAAGTAAGGGATTCAATAGGCAGCCAGCTTTGAGATCCCATATTTTCATCAATGACAAACAAAAATTAGATATGCCCATGGAAACTCTCTGAATATCTATTATCAATTAATAATTAGTAGTCAAACAACTCAGCTCTAAACAGCATAAGATTTTAAGAAATTAACAGGAGTTAATAAGTTAAAACACAGAATCGATAGATTTCAAAACCTTTGCACAAAAAAACGCTATGAAGAAAAAATATTAGCATGCTGCAGACAAGCATATGATCGTCCTGACTGAATTTCATGATTACAAGTTATATAAGTATACAGACTCAAATTGAGAAATGACCTGCTAAGTTGCAGAGTAAAGCTCCCTCTTCAGTAAACTCAGCTTTTCGCTTTATGCGTTGCCAAACCAGATCCCCGAGCATGTCCATGATATCTGTGACAAGGACAAAAAGTGTAGGATAAAACTCAGAAACTGACGTATCCATCAGAAGCTTAGCAACCTGCAAACAGAACAATCAGTTTAAGACCCATAAAATCAACCAATATCTTTAGGCAGAAAAAAAGAAAGAAAGAAAAGAAAAGTAGATGATTTCACTATCAGTCTCCGAAACTAAGTTAGAATAATACATGAGTTGGATTTCAAATGGGTAACTTCTCTCTCTAAGCCCTTTCTATTTAATTAACATATTGTTAAACAAAATCAAACAAGATTTTCATTATTTTTGTAAAATAAAATATTACTAAGGATCACTATGGTATGGTGGAAAAAGTAGGAGAGAAAATTCATGGATGAATTTTCAGCACAATTTTACAAATAAAATGGACCTATGGATTTTTCATCTCCATTTTTAACTCCAGACCAAACATGCCACAAGAGTGAAGAAGGTACAGGAGGAAAAGAAAACATAAAAAATGACATGTAACATGTTAGTTTAACAGGTGATGTCAAAAGCAATAAAAGTGATTTCACTATGTAAAAACAATAATATTGCCTAACATTAAATTCATCAAAGTTCACCTTTATAGATAACTTTAAGGATGTTACACGATCTTCAGCAAGCCAAGAACGGTTAATTTCATCTTTGAGCTCATGTAGTCGAGAAACATACTCCTGCCAAGTAATCACCTTGGCACCCTCGTCTTCAAAATTTTGTGAATCATCTAGTTCCTCCAAGTGCATACTTGTTGAAGATTTCTCGTGTGCTGGAAAATGAGAATCACATAACTATATGATGATAGATAAAGTATAAAACAAAAGGAAAAGCAGTGTAAAAGATATTGGCATACATTTTCCACTTCTCATTAAAACATCGGGCATCTGTAATTTAAAAAAAAATATATATATCAGATAATTATATAAAAAAACTGAAAGGTTAAAGATAAAGGATCAAAACCTGGTTTTAAAATATAAAGGATAATTTACCCATGCTTACTGTAAGACATGTTCTCTAAAAATATCAGAGGTACTTCCTTCAACATTGCACAATAGAAATTACAGATACTGATAATGATTAACTGCTACATCTTACTCTTAATAAGTATTTCAAAGTTTATTAAATCGCCCAACATATCATCAGGTAACAGTTAGTTCACAAGGGAAGTGTTACCTAGCATATAGAAAGGGAGCATAAAAGGGGAAGGCATAACAATGCCCATACCCGAGCTTGACGCGTTATCATTGTAGCTGACTAAAAAAAATCAGGAGCAGAGTTTAAAAAGAAAAGAAAAAGCAAAATCAAAAGACAAGGAAAGACTAATAGCTACAAAGTACTTTTTGACATATGAAATTTGAAAACACCTAAGGTGCAACATAAAGTTTATTAGTGTACTTAACAAGTATTTAAATGATTCGAAATATCTTAATCAGGATTTACATTTTTAGCAATACATATTCACAACATTCCCAAGTCTGCTACTGCTAGGTACACCTCTTCCTCAGAAATATTTGATAATACATATCCATTAATTCAGCCAATAAAACAATGTTTTTCTCACGTAGAAACCAACAAAACAGTATCAGTCAGCTCTTTATTTGTACTAAAAGAAAATTATCCAGCCTTTCCCCTAACCAGCCCCAACAAAGACGCAGAAAGAAAGAACAACCCTTGCAGAAATTCACAGTGGTTGAACCTATTGTGCCAGCAGTAACTGAATTCACAGTTACCATTACTGACAATTAAAAATGTTCAAGGTTAGTTAGTCATCATGATACATGCTTTCATTGCATGACAAATACCTTTTTTACCCTCGGCCATCCGTGGATGCCATAATAATCTGTAGTGCAGCTTATTTGAAATTTATATAAACCATAAAAAAAAATACTATAAAACTTACTGAAGAAATGGAAACCATTTTGGAGACAGGAAACCTCTGCATTAGTAATCTCCTGAACGAGGTCCACTCCTTCGTAGGCTGATGATCAACAGCTTCACTCAGGTTGTCAGGATCAGGAAGGGTAGCCTTCGCATCATTTTCACTTCTTCTTAGTGGATCAAAGAAATCATCGTTCCCACAATCCACAGCATCAACCTAAAAAGAGAATATCAACAGAGGATTGAAGAATGTCACGAGTACAATTTATGTAAAATCATAGTTAGTCACAAATCAACCATCAAAACGACCACCAAAGCCTTTTCTCACTAGTAGCTTCATTAGGCAAATAAACATATACTGATAACTAATAAGTCCAAAATTGTAGTTACTTCACCAAATCTCTCCCTCACGTCTCAGCTCTTAGAGTGCATTATTGCAGTGTTGCACAGCTACTAAATTGTAATTCATGACTATGATTCTTTGAATCTTCAAACACTCTAAGACATCCTTTTAGTTAAACAGAATCCATTTCTCCCGCTATCAGAATAATCAACCCAGTTCATTTTCTGTTTCGCTGCTGAAAATAACTTAATTAACTCAGATTTTATAACAGAACTTATTATATGCATATATCACTCGGTTCAAGAATATCTAATCATTAGACTAAATTAAACTGAACAAAGTTTTCTGTAGCGATTGCTTATTTCAGGTGGATAGAATTGAAACCCTAACTCAACGAAATCAAACAATTGATCTAGTAGCGTGTTAGTGAAGCTGCTTCGTAGTGCGTCCGAATCTGTGAACGCAACACAACACCGATTGGAGATAGTTCGCGATCAAGGAAATGTAATTGTTAAGGAAGCAAATAGGAAGGAAAAATTGAGTGAAATTGTGATGCGAGCAGGACCTGGGCGAGGGGAAGATAAGGAGGAGCGGAGAGGGGATGGGAACCGGCGCGTAGGCGAGGGAGCGCGTGAGATTCATGCTCGGCGCTGTAATTGCGAGGTTTGAACTCCATGGAATGAAAGAAATCAGCAGCAGCGAGGAGGAGAAGAGGGAGATCTTCGAAGTTCGGTTTTCGGCACTGTGATTTCGAAGAGGACAATGCAAGCAGCCGCCAACATTGGTGTTTCCGTTCAGCCGCCTTGTATCCAGAGTGGCACAAAGTTTTTTTTTCGAATACAAAAATAAATAAAAAAATGGTTAAATATGTTTTGTAAAATTTGATTTTGGTTGTTATAAAAAATTTATTCGTTTTTAGTTTCTATAAAATATAAAAATTATATGCTTTTAATTCTTGACGAAGAATTAATAATACATTATTTTTTATTAAGTATAAGGACTAAAAAAACGTATAAAATTCTTATAGGACTAAAATCAAATTTTACTAATTTTTTAGTGATCATATACATATTCAACCACAAAAAAGATGGAACTATGTTAATGATAAATTACTTGTCAAAAAAACTTTTGTGTTATAATTATTTTTTGAAAAAATAATTTATAATTTATTTTTAAAAGATAAATATTTTTAATGGTTGATTATCTGTTTGTTTCAGTTTTTTGAAAAAAAAAAATTGAATCTCAAACATTAATATGAAGGAAAAAAAATTAAATTACTTTGAGTAACCCTCATAAAAATCTATCCTAAGTAGCTATTTTAATTTTTAAGTGATTTTTATTATTATAAACTAACATAAATTAATTCATGCTTTATATAAAAATCACTAAAAAGTAATCACTAGATTATTTTATATGAAAATAACTTCCCACAAAATCGGTTTGTAAAGTGATAATTGTCCAAGCTTTATAAGCACTACTTAAGTGTTGGTGGTTGTAATGGGGCCTAGAGCGTGGATGATGCGGGCGATCAACCACACAAAATCAGCTTGTAAAAGAAGGATTGTCCAAGCTTTATAAGCATTATTTAGGTCATATCTCTAGGTGATGTGCGATCATACCCAACACAATGAAGGCATTGGTGGCTGCAATCAAGACAACACAAAGTTGCCACAATTAAAGCGGTTAAGGGCAAACCGTAATTAAGGTGGATTTTCAACATAACTTTTTGTAAATCTTAACCGAATCGATTATAATAGAATCAGTTTTATGTTGAGCAGTGTTTGTTGAAAAACAATTTTAACATAATATTTTTTTTGTGTTGGGTAAAAAAAATGCTTTTATATAGTATACTAGATCTTGTACCCGTACGATGCACGGGGTATCATGTGTGAGGTGTGAGGAAGACAATTTTACACTCTTTTGAAAGAATGTTCACATTTAAATATAGAAAATAACAAATTAAAAGAGCATGAAATAAGTATTTGTGTTTTTTTTTTTCTTTTCAAAAATCATCTCATGGTTGTTTTGCGTCTGAGACTGCTGAATTTGAAAACACTGAAATGATGAAAAGAGTAAAAAATTAATATTTTGACTATCATTAGGGCATTTTTAATATGGAAAATATCATTAAAAAACAAAGGTGGAAATTTTAAGATTCAACATTGGATTGTGATTGAACGGAAATGTTATTGAAAAGATTATTTATTTAAAGCGTATAATTGAATGCTATCATACTATTATTTATCACATATAAAGAAACAGTCAATTGTTACAGATAAACGTACCAATATGTAAAGCACAAAAACTCTATAGTAACAAAATGCACAAAGAGACTTCAAGAATCATCTTCTTCTTTTTTTCTCTCAATACGTAGCAGATGAACAAAACTACATAAGAGACCTCCAATAATCACCAATATGAGACATATTTTTGAAAAATGCAGGTGACAAACCCACAACCCCTTCAACGAACAAATGCATTTGCATTTGCAACATATTTTTTGGGACACTGTTCCTCGGGCAGTGGCGGAGGGAGAGGGGGGCCATTGGATGCCATGGCCCCCCTCAACTCTAAGTGAGTTATTTTATATATATATATATATATATATATATATATATATATATATATATATATATATATATGTTAATTAGTAATTAGTAGCTTCATAAAATTACATACTATTTTTTTTTAACAAAAATTACATACTATTAAATAATATGATTGGTGTCATTTGCTATTAAAGTATCTACATACTCTTAATAAGGTGATGCTTCTTATGCTTTTAAATCATTTGTGTCATTTGATTCTATTTTTATCTGGTCTCATGGGAATCACTGGTCGACAAGCGTTGCAATAAAATCCCAAGATATTTTTGAATGCTGTAACACCCCGTTTTTCGTAAATGTTTTTATAAAGGTAATTTTATTAAAAATGTTGGTTAAGGGCTAAGTGGGATTTTAGCTTAAAAGTCCCTTTCTGGTACATGAGCACGCCCGTGCTCATTAGCCAGCACGCCCGTACTTGAAGTTAGGAGCGTGTTTCTGATTTTAAGTTGAGCACGACCGTGCTCATTAGTGAGCACGCCCGTGCTCAATGTGCTAACCGCGTCTCGCTGACGCTAAGTGGAGCATGACCGTGCTTAAGGGAGAGCACGACCGTGCTCAGGTCCGGACGTTATAAGCGTGAGCAGAACCCAAGGGTTACGTATAACCCTATTTTCTTTGGTGCAGCTGCGGCCAGAACACCTTCTTTCTCTCTTTCTCTCTTTCTCCTTCTTTCATCATCGTAGTGGAGTTCTGAGAGCCGTTTGGGAGATTAGCTTGATCTGCTTCAGTGTTAATAGGTAATGGTTTCGTTCCTCTTAGTTTCCTTTCGTGTTTATGAGATTGGAAACTAACCGATTGTATTCTTAATTGACCAAGGCTTATCATCGGAGTGAGCCGCTTTGGGAACTGTACCAGTTCGCTATTAGGAGCAGTGTTAGAGCTACCTTCAATCCAGGTATGGGGAGAAGGGATTGTATTCATTAGGCAGTGGGTTGGTGTAAGGTAACGGGGTTACCCATAACCCCGGTGTCGTTGTATGTTTATGAGTCATGATGTTCTGGTTGATAAATGATTGTTTCTGGTTATATGTTCATAATATGTATTTTATGTTCATGTTGGTTGTTTAATGAGTATGATGATATGTTAATTGTTGTTATTAACATGATGATGGTTGATTGATGTTGTAGCTGTGATGATCAGTATGTTGATAAAACTGTTTAATTGAATAATTGGGTTTAATAAACGTATTAAGTTTAGGTGTTTAATCCCTAAATCAATTTGGTTAGAATTCGGTTACTGTCCCTGCCCAGAACAGCATTGTCGCGCGATGAGCACGACCGTGCTGAACAGGGAGCACGACCGTGCTCCCATTTGAATTCTGGAAAATGGCCGCGCTGTTCAGCACGGCCGTGCAGGTCAAATAGCACGACCGTGCTGAGTGTGAAGCATGACCGTGCTTCACTTAAAAGGGCAGCACACCCTCACGTGTCCAAGCACGACCGTGCTAGGGTCTAAGCACGACCGTGCTGACCCCTCCTGGACAGTATTACAATTAAAGGACTTAAGGGGTGTTAAACCCCATTCCCCTATGATGATGAGTTGAGATAGTTAATCAAAGAGAAAGACTAGATAATCTGGTTATTAAGTATATGAGATAATTAGATAATCAAATGTTAAGTCGGTATCCGTTGGGTTACCGCACGTTGTTAAGTTAAGTCTTGGGTGCTTATTGACCCAAGCACGTTGAGTTGAACCTTGGTGTTTATTGGCCAAGGGAACCTTGACCCCACGGTTTGGGTCTAAGGTTACGTTGAATGTTGACGTTGAAGTCTTGGGAGCTTCATGGCCCAAGCAAAGAGGTGGTTGAAATTGTTTGTTGTTGTGCCATTTGCATAGAGCATTGGAGTTGTTGATGGGGGAGGTTCGACATAGGGGAGATCGCCCGAGGGTACGGTGATCTGGCCATCCACGGTAGGTCACCCAAGGTTTGGTGACTGAGGCCCCCCGTGATGAGGCATCCACGGTTTGATGCGTTGGCTATCCATGGGGTTCACCCAAGGTTTGGTGGACTGCCGGTGTTGGTGCTTTTATGGCCAATACGGATATATAACTCCAAAGTCGTTCATCCTGAGTTAGTTTGGATCCACATGCATAGTTGGAGTAGCGGAGTAGTTGATGCATTGCATAGCACAGCATACTTGATTGAGATAGTACTGTTGAATGTTGTATGTTTACCTTGCGTACTATTCCCCTGCTGTATATATGTTTACATGAATCTTACTCCCTGTATTGTTTGTGTTTGGCCTGATCGGCATTTTGCAGAGGATGACGAGCAGCCCGGAGAGGAGTGACTCTGAGGAGCCGCCACTCATGAGCTTATTTATGTTTAGTTGTTTCTTTTTGTATTCCGAGGATGTTATTTTCCGGAACGGTTATACCAGCTATGAGTTGTGACATCGGGGTTGGGTCGTTTATTTGGTTATGTGTTTATGTGTTTAAACTTATTTTATTTTCCGCGTTGTAAACGAGTTCATGTGGGACCTTTTCTATCCATGGACAATTGTTTTTAAACTTATTCAATAATTGTATGTTTTATTTTTTAAATTATTTATATTTAATTGCCTTATAACATGCTGGGTAGAAGGGTGTCACAAATGCCATGTATTTGGTATCTAACACAAAATCATTGGTTCATAAGTCAAGAGAATATTGTAGTCGGAAAACTCTATTTGAGAAAGTTCTTTTATATGTAACATTCAAGTTATTCAAATTCGTGATGAGTGTTCCTTTAAAAAAAGGTGAGTGCAATTTATAGCCAAACTTGGGGTTTGATGATATTTTAATAAATTTAGAAGTAGTTGAGTAGTGTAATTTAAACTTCATGATATATTAAGTTGATAATCATATATCAATTTTGTTTCATATAGTTTGCCTTTATATATTAGTTAATTTTTTCTATTGTTATTCGATGTTATATATATTTGATATTGGCTCCCTTCATGTCAAATCCCTGGCTCCGCCCCTATCCTCGGGTCAAATGATAGTTGCATGGATTATTTGGTAACTTAAACTCTATGATCCTTTTCCTGGGATGTAACCTGCAAGTCACAAATAAACCAAAATCCATTGTGTTTATAACTTTATGATGATGGAAGTTTATCTTCTTCCTTTCGGTTGATAATATTAAGTCTCAGCAATAGGCTATTAGGCTAGCACATTGGTCCAACGTTAACAATAGTGCACTGCCATGAGAGTTGAGTTTCCATTCATTCAAGTGTTCCAATTACAAACTAACAGCACTTACATTTCCACCCCCTGTTTTGGCACATATGCAGGAAAGCATCTGATCATGGTTAATAAATAGGTAACTATAACCAAATTCCTTAAATGAAATTAGATATAATCTTTTTACTAAAATTTGAATTTATCTGGAATCACAGAAAACTTGGTGTGTGTCTAAACCTTCAGCAGATCAGGCTACCCTTCTTATAATTTTTTTTTTTGCATATGATGCACAATAGACATGATAATAATAACAATAAACTCATCTAAAGGCCAGTTTTCACTCTGAATTCTGGAAATAGATTATATTTTTCTTTTAAAAAAATACTTATTTGGAGATAAACTACTTAATTTCATCCTCGGTTGTGTCGGTATAATAATTTGATATCACCACAAATGCAACCAATACCTCTCCAGCTGCTTCACCCAACCTCTTTATTCTTATTGGTTACAGCCTAGTGCCCTAGTGGCTCCTCCACCGTGAACCGCAGCTTCGCGTAGCAGTCCGCCATTGCAGCGGACTCCGAGCCGTTTCCTCTCCCATCCGCAGCCTTAGCGCCCTTCTTCCCACCACTGTCTCTTTCTCCTTCTCTATACTCCCAAATACATAAACCGAAAAATGATGAAGACATATGCCACGAAAAGAAGGAATAAAGAAGCTTTTTCATACATTGTGATTAATGCTCAATTGGAAGAAACCAAGAGACATAATTAAGTGTTTATTCTCCATTAAATTGTTTAACCAAAAATAATAATACTAATTTATTAACATAACTGATTTTACAATTTTACCCCATCACCACCCAAGTGGTTTTACATAAATACCCCAGCCACCACATTCCTTTTAATAATTTGAGAATAACAATAATATAACTCATAAGGTGTGGGTATTGAAAGAACCTAAGAAAGAAAACTCAACAAATCATCTAGAGGCCAGTTTTCACTCTGAATTCTGGAAATAGATTATATTTTCCTTAAAAAAAAAAAAATATCTGTTTGGAGATAAACTACTTAATTTCATCCTCGATTGTGTCGGTATAACAATTTGATATCACCACAAATGCAATCAGTACCTCTCCAGCTGCTTCACCCAACCTCTTCATTCTTATTGGTTACAGCCCAGTGCCCCAGTGGCTCCTCCAGAGTGAACCGCAGCTTCGCGTAGCCGTCCGCCATTGCAGCGACTCCGAACCGTTTCCTCTCCCATCCACCGCCTTGGCGCCCTTCTCCCACCGCTGTCTCTTTCTCCTTCTCTATACTCCCAAATACATAAACCGAAAAATGATGAAGACAGATGCCACGAAAGGAAGGAATAAAGAAGCTTCTTCATACATTGTGATTAATGCTCAACTGAAAGAAACCAAGAGATATAGTCATGTGTTTATTCTCCATTAAATCGTTTAACCAAAAAAAAAATAATAATTTATTAATATAACTGATTTTACAATTTTACCCCATCACCACCCAAGTGGTTTTACATAAATACCCCAGCCACCACCTTCCTTTTAATAATAAAGATTACAAAAAAAAAATGAAATCATTTGTATAATTTAATAATATTTGTTTGATAGTTAGTTTTTCACTAGTGAGATGAGAATAATATTATTAATTTTAAAATAATCTAACAACTTTATATATAAATAAGCCTTAAACTTTTAATTTTTCTACAAACAACTTTTTTATATCATAAAAACAATTATTTTGCAATTTAATCAATTTATCCAAACATATTAGCTTTGACTGAAAAACAATTTTTATCATGAAAAACAATCATTTGGGTAAAATTTAATCTTATTCCTTTTTTTTTTTTGACTAAAAATGATATACATTCATTCAAATTGGTAAAATACATCGAAAACAACATAAATTCAACATCATAAAAACCGAAAAGGATGAATCTGCAAACAAACTCACAGCACCCAGGTTTATGCATAACACGACAAAATGCCTACAAATGTAACAAAATCAAACTGACTGGAATACACATGCCTCCGGACCTGTAACATTGACGTCCAAGTCTTGAATGAATCTGTATTGGATCGAAGCTGGTCTGCCAATCTGGACCAAACGAACACTACAACAAGACGGGAAACCAAATGACGCCGCAACAAGACGATGAACAAAACACCGCCGCATGCAGACGACGAAAACACGAAAATAACACAAAAGAAAAACTAGATCTATGTGGAAAACCACTTATTTAGATAAAAGGAGAGAAAAAACGATGGAGATGTGTGATTCCAGGCCAAAAAATGCCCCAAAACCACCCCTTCCGATGGATGAGGAAGAAAGAAAAGATGAGCAGAGGGAAGATTGAGAGAGAGGGGCGACTCTAGGTTTTGAGGTATTTAATCTTATTCCTTAAGCAACTCATGTTGAAGATGCTCTTTCTATAAATAATAAAATTGATAAATGACGAGTCAAGTTGATAGCTAGTCTGATATCTTAAAGAAATAGAGACAAATGATGAGTCACTTTTATCATTTTATGTGTGGATGCAAACTTAATTAGCATGGTTGTGATATGAACCCCGCTATTTAAATACTTAAAAAATATATGCCATCCCATTGAATCAAGTCGGTTGGTTAAATTGTGAGATATAAATTGTGAGTATGTAAGCTCAAATGTTTTTTTTTTTCCTCATTCCCTTCCTCTTCTTCCTCATGTAATACGTGTCTACCCTCAAGAAGGAAAAAAAAAAAAACTTAAAGTATGTCATTAGTTGATATTTTTTCCATCAGTGATCACACTCACGTCAATCTATAGTATTTATATCGATATCGTATAACAGGTCTATTGAAAAAATACTTTCCATGGAATATATAGGTGACTGCCTCATAAAGTAATGAATATGTTTGGAACTAAAAAGCACTGCCAAGTGCCAACAGCTTGACTGTTATGGCTCTCCGGAACTTAGAAAACAAAGCACAAAAGTGAAGGGGATTTCCTACATGTCACGTAAAAATAATCTTCACAGTCCTGAATTAGCTTCTCCTTTTCAAAAGCTATCAATCCATGATGCTGCATGATACACGAGTTGTTCGAAAGTAGGTTCTCAGACTATATTTTTTGCCATTAGCATATAGTCTATGTATATAACAATTATATAATTATACATCAGTATAATGACATATTGGTATTTCTATTATCAGCACATACAAATTCCATAGCCATTAATTGCATGCACCGGCGAAACTGTTGCGGGTGTACGTGTGTGTATAAATACATGTATTTGTCATCTGAAATTGTTCCGATCGATGAACTGTATACGTTTTAAGGGTAATGTTATTTTCTCACATTCCTATAATATTACTCGTATTTATGCAAAGTACGTAACTAATCAGCAGCCTTATTGAAAATGAAAAGACCAAAACGATTCCTGCTAAATGATGTGAGTGTGAAGGTTCTAAATTCTTTTCCTCTTGAGGAAGTATCAGCCTATGTCTTTGGAAAAGAGAATAATTACAGCACTCTTGGCAAGCTAAGAAACAAAAGGAACGTACATAACTAGCTTTGTGATAGTATACAGAAAAAAGTTAGAGAGTCCACTTCTTCTGCTCTATAAATATTATAATATTTCCTACCATACCATAGAAACCCAAAAGGAAAAAGAAAGCATGAAGAAAGGGCGACAAAGCATGCCATCTTCTTCCACCTTACCATTATTAACCATTTTGATATTGGCCTTTCTCTCCCTTGCCTTCGGTGACCATTCTTGTAGCGATGACTTTGCAAGACTTATCCACAAAAGGAACATTACAAACTGCAAGAAATTGCGTACTCTAGGGGCTGAGTTTGGCTGGAACTACCACAATGGCACCAACTCCACCACACTCATTGATATCTTATTTGGTGTCAAACTCAATTCCCCTCAAGGATGGATAGCATGGGGAGTCAATCCAGGAAAAAGGGCTGAGATGATTGGAACCAAAGCTATCATAGGCATTAAACACCCAGATGGGTCATTGAAAGTAGACACATATAATGTTACTAGGGAGACACAAAGGGGTTGCAGGCTTTCACCATCACCTATTGGATTTGAAGTGCTCAATAAGGCAATGGAAAATATTGATGAGGTGTCTAAATTGTACATTTTATCTGCTAGATTGGTCCTCCCTTCTAAAGAGTATAACATTACAAAGCTGAACCATGTGTGGCAAGTTGGGCATGAAGCTGAAGATGACGAACCCAAGATGCACCCAATCACTCTTCACAATGTTGACAGCACAGAGACCATAAACTTAGCTTCTAGCACAGGAACCAGCTTTGGACAGGCCCGGAGTCGCCTTAGATCGGTAAGTAACTATTTTTTTATTTTATTTTTGCAAAATAGTTAGATTGGTCTTATATATTTTTATAAGTTTTATATTTTTTTCAAATTAGTCCTATATGTTACGTTTTGTTTCCACGTTGGTCATTTCTGTCAATTTCGATCTAACGCCGTGAGACCAAAAGCCACGTGTCAGACTAACATGATAGTCACGTTAAGTCGAAACTGACGGTGTTAGGTCGAAATTGATGGAAAGGACTAATGTGGAAACAGAATGTAATGTGTAGGACCAATTTGAAAAAAATAAAACTTATAGGATCGATGTGAAAAAAAAAAAACAAACAAACGTATACGACCAATCTACCTATATTCTTTCTTTTTAATAAGTGTTTTGTTGATAATGTTGAGAGGACATGCATGGTCATGACCACGCCATGATCAGATCACTAAATTAACCAATCTTATGAATCATTGAAATATATGATCCAAAGTACAATATATTTTATAAACTACAAGTTTGAAGTGTTTGCTTTTATATGTTTTAATGGGTAATCTACATGGATGGTGCATGCCATATCGCATCATGCATGTTTAATACTTAATAGGGTGCATATATATATAGCGCGGTGGACAATATCTATTCCATGATTCAGATGCTTCTAAAGAAACTTTAACAAGCTATAAGCTGGTAAAATTACAATACTTTCAAAATATCCAGTTTCCATTATAGATTACAAATTAATATTGAAGTTTGAATTGATAAATAACGAGATTATTTTCAAGGATTTTGGATTTGTTCTGTTTATATATGAATGGAAGATTCAGCTTATCACATCTATAATCTTACCAAAGTGGGAATATTTGAGTCAATACATGTACAATGTTTTAAAATCTCTCTCATCCCCCAATTCTCTCTAACCAAACACTATATAATTAGTTAAAGTGAATTGAAATCTCAATATACTTTAATTAATAAAAAAATATTTTTTCTTTCTTACTTTAAACTCAAGCTCACTTTGGAGGAGTTTTATATCTCTTAAACATGTTTTCATAAATTAAAAAAAAAAAAATTATATCCCTTAAACGTGTACCTTTTTTTACTGGACAACATGATTGGTAATTGTTACCCCTGCATAAATCCGATTTGATTTTTTTTTTTTTTTGACATATAAATCCGAATTGATACATGAGGAAGTGATGCGTAATAAAACTCTACGGTTGAAACTTGTTTTCTTATACCTAATTGAGATAGCTATATATACGAATAAGAATGATTATGATTTGCTTTATATAAATTCTTTTGTTGTGGCTGCATGTGTAGAGACACATTCATATAATAATATTCTGTTACTGGTGGAAATTTAGGTACATGGAGTTCTAAACATTATCGGGTGGGGAACATTGTTGCCAACTGGAGTTATAATCGCGAGGTACTTTCGAGTGTTTCCTTTTAAAGTTGATCCATTGTGGTTTTACCTGCACATCGCCTGCCAATTATCTGGTTTTCTCATTGGCACTGCTGGCTGGATTATTGGACTAAGTCTTGGACATGCTTCAAGATACTACACCTTCCATACTCATCGAGCCTTCGGCATTCTCATATTCACATTTGGCACTATCCAAGTAACATTCCTCTCCCTCCCTCCCTCTCAAAAATTATAATGTTCTACTACTAGTCAAAAAGGGGCTTGACATCAATGATTAAGGATCCGATAGCCTTGGGAGTGTCTTCTCTAACTACCATTCTTTGTTATCAATATATATATATATATATATATAATACACTTTAAATGAAATTAAGTATAGTAACATAAGCTGTTGATGAAATATCCTGTTTCTAATAACATAAGTTGTAGCTTAAATTATATTTTTTTTTCAAAAAAAAAGCTTAAATTATATTTTCTAGCCTCGTTACAGGGCAAGTTCGGGGTCCAATTCTCATTCCCATCTATGGCCAAAAAAAAAAAGGGGGATGCTGTGTCTAGTAATTAAGTATAGTTTTAGAAGTTCTTCTCTTGTACTCCATAAACAACTGCTATTTTTTTAAAAATATTAATTATTTTTCTGACCATTTTTTATTAAATAAAACTAGAACGCATTAATGATATGATAATATTTTTAGTATTCTTTTTATAGTTTACTATGTAATCAACTGATAATTACAACAAAAATTGATAATTTACAACATTGTCAAAAAAAAAATACCAGATGATCTACGGAGAACAGAATAGAAAGCTTTCTTACTTTAATTTTTATTACATTGAATTAAGCAGTGACAAGTTGTTCATTCATATTAAGAAATAGACAAAAGCATCTCTATATTCGTTATGGTCTCCAAATTAAAAAATAGTCAAATTGAACTAATATGATTGATTTTTTTAATTTGGAGGATCAATTTATCGTTGTCCTATAATTTCAGGACTAAATTAGTTATTCACTCAATGTGCATTCATTCTGGTCGTATTCATCAGTGATGGGAAATATTAACGAAATGTTTGATTTTCAGATGTTAGCTTTTCGCTTAAAGCCCAAGGTGACAGATGATTACCGCAAATTTTGGAATATGTACCATCATTTTCTTGGTTATGGACTGCTGGTGATCATAGTCATCAACATATTCAAAGGAATTTCCATTTTGAAAGGGGGAAAAGGATGGAGGTGGACGTACATTGGAATTCTCGCGCTTTTGGGTTCCAACGTATTAGCTTTAGAGATTTACACATGGGCTCGCTTCTACAAGTTCAGTTTGAAGCCCAAAAGCCCAAAAGGGATGCCAAATGATTCAACAGACCAGAAGGGATCGAACAAACAGCCATTATGAGCAATACCAGAGGGAATATACTGTTTGGTTATTAATGTGTTTTTTTTTTTTTTTTTTGAAATGGTGAAGTACTTCGAATTTTTTTTTTTCTTTTGGTACAAGTTTTAAGACATTTGTGTGTGGAATAATTATTTGATTCTTCTTTGGGTTTGGCTACTAATCAGTTGATGCATCATAATTTGGTACCAAATTCCGCTTTGAATATTCATTGTTATTGATTTTCTCATTAATTTAATAGAAAATTGAGCAAAGCAAGTGAGAAACCAGTAATCAAGTAAGTGGTTTCCCTTAAACACTCTCCCATGTATGAAGTCACATCATTCGAATTTTTAAACCACTTACTTGATTACTGGTTGCACAAGTCAAGAGTCTTTTAATATTTTTATTATTTTCTTTATCGTTGGCGGCCCTCAAATCCTCACCCTCTGCACTCTGAAACATTGTTCCTCCCTCTCCGTATCCGCTGCCATTTCAAGCAATATGGTCTTCTCATTTCCTGGTTACTTTTTATTGTACCTAATTTATTCATCTAATTAGACTTCTAATTATTCTTGCACACTTTGCAGTCTTTGCTCTCGGTGTGCACTGAGTACTTTGAAAAAGCTGAACATCTCTAATTTTGCAAATGGAAAATGCTTAATAATACGAATTATTATTCGTGACATCCTTGCGAATTAAAAAAAGTCAGCTTACTCTCCTAGTATCAATTTAATGAAAAAATTAGAAATAAAATATATCACCTTTCTCCATCTTACTCCACCCTACTTTCAGAAAAACCAAGACAGCCACACGACCACCTACTACACCTTTCGCACCACCGACCACCGTTCCTTCCTCATTGTCATCGCCTGCTCATTCTGCATCACTTCCACTCACTCCTCCAGCAGTCCTTCAGTACGGTTCATCAATGGTTCTTTGCTTCATTTATTCGATTTTGGTGACGATGTCTACCATTGCTACCACTCCACTGCCTGCACCCTCGGCGGCTCCCGTTGTGGCAGTGGCACTACCTCCATATGGCATGAAGTTGCCCCGTCCAATGCTTGAGGCACCCTCCGCGACGATATTTGGCAGCAGGCCTCTATGGCGCACTGCGAGCTGTGGGGGGATCATGGACCGCTGCCTGGTGTGCGCAACCCGCTAGGTGGCTCTGCCGTTCTGATTCCATTGTGTTGTTGTTTGGCATCTGCACCTATCTCGAGCCACCACCGCTTTGGTTTGACGTTAATCTAGAGGCCGATGACGGAACATGATAACAATGTTAACGACAGTGATTTGATGAGTTCTATGATGAACAGGACGAGATTTGGGTTGAATGCAGTTTGTTACATGTGAGAGGGTAAGAAAGGGGGCCATTATTTTTTTTTAAAATTAATTTTACGTTAAAATAAACCATTTGTCAGATTATGTGTAATATCATAATCTGTATTATTTGTAGACTCGAGACAATACAAGATATGCGTCTTTTGCAAAAAGGAATGTGATATCGTGAATCCGCAAGTGTACGGCTTCGTCGTCAAGTAATAAAAAGATCGAACCCACAGAGACCGTGATCTTAAATAACAATTAATTATTAAATCAATTTAACTAAACTATATATAAAAAAAAAATTGGAAAAGATTTGGTTTTTAAAATAAAGATTAACTAACAAATCAAATACCAAAAACGAGATCAGTTAAAAATCACAATCAAATTTAATCTGGTGTTTTTCAAATTAAAAGATATTTCCAGGAATTGGGTTACCAACAAGACTGCTTATGCTACTAAATCGACTACTCCTCTTGTTAATTATCAGAATTGCTTTGAAGGTGAATTTATCCTAATAAAGTTAATGTTCCCTCTCGAGATACAAGAACCGTGCCCAATTAAACCAACCCCTACTCTCGTGGTAATTGTATTTAAATTGAACCCATTGAGATTTATGACAATTCAATGAACCCTCGAAGGACCGCTTCTAACTCTCGTGATTTAAGTCCTAAGTTCAATTCCTATAGATCCAATACCTAAGTTCACCGCTAGGTTCATCCTTAGAGTATCTAAGACATGCAAATAAGTGCGCACCAAATTTACAAGTAATTCATGCAATAGGAACTAAATCGAAAGCAAATTGAAATTAACAAGAAGTAAAACGTCAATTCATCACATAAAACGAGTCTTGGGCATAGCCCCAATTCCTAGAAATAAAACGACTACTCACACATTGCCATGTTCATAGCAACGTTGAATAACAAAAACATTAAAATCCTAAGAGAAGAGAAGAAATTGAGAAGAAGAGAAATCCTAAAATTAAGCCTAAGGTAGCAGCCAAGAGGTCCCTATTTTCGAGCCTTTCACTCCTATTTATAATGCAAGGCAATTTGGATCCAAATCTGTTACAAAATCAAATCAAATCTTCAATTAAAATTCCAGATATTGCGCGTCACGGCCGTGATGGTCATCACGGCCTGGGCGTGATCTCTTCTGATTTGTGGGATGGCTTCACGCTGAGTCTGTCACGGCCGTGATGGTCATCACGGCCTGGCCGTGATCATTTCTGCCTGCGAGGGTCTGGTTCAGCTTCCATGTCACGGCCGTGATGGATATCACGGCCTGGCCGTGATGGATATCACGGCCTGGCCGTGACCAGTTCTGCTTTTGAGCACTTTCTTCCTTTTCAGCTCCACTCGGTCACGGCCATGATGCCTATCATGGCCAGGCCGTGATAGCTTCTGTTTGGCTCATTTTTCTTTTATTCTTCAAGCTCCTTTTGATTATGCAAGCTCCAATATGACTGATTTTAACATTTAATTCTTTAATTCCTGCACACCCGTTCCAAGGCAAAAACTAACAAAAATCAAATTAAATATGCCTAACCTATATGAAAATGCATGCAAAATGTCAAGGAAATATGAGGTGAAATCACACTCATCAAACTACCCCAAGCTTAAGATTTTGCTTGTCCTCAAGCAATCATTAAGGCCAGCTAAGATAAACAATCAGAGCATGGACAGTAAACCAAGAACCCGAGTAACAAATCCAAGTAACAGGCATATCCAAATAAGTAATCAAGAGACAATCAATTTCAAGTCCAATTAGAAGCTTAGGTTCCGAAAATTCATGCTTCTCACCAATTTTTGGGCACTCTTCTCACCTCACTCAAGTGTTTAAGGACATATGACAATTCGCTCGTTTTCCTCAAGGAAAGTACCCTGCCATAAGCTTGACTATTAACCAAAATCTCTACTTTATTAATGAAAACACATAAGAATCAAGAGGTCTTTTATTTTGGTTGTAATGGGGCCATGGGAATAATCATTGGGTGGGGAAACCAAGAAAATGGAATTTCAAGAAGACTAATGGAAAACATCAAACAATGCATAGCACGACAACCTTCTAAAATACCTTTTTGGGCTTTAATTTCACTTTTCCACCTTTCTTCTTTCTTTCTTTCTTTCTTTTATTATTATTTTTTTATTTCTCACTTTCTTTTTCTCATCCCCTTCTCCATTTTTTTTTTTTTTACTTTTCATCAATTTGGAGAAGGGGAGATTTACAATTCAAGAGAAACATTTATTTATTTTTCTTTCTTTTTCATCCCACAATTTTTCAAACTACCTTCTTGCCCTATTTCCAATACTTTAAAAGGTGTCATACCATGCATCATTTATCAAAAGCAATCAAGGTACCAAGAAAAGTATTTTTTTTATTAGGCTCAACTTTGGGCAACTAAGGGGTAGCATTTAATCATTAAAAGCTCAGAGGCCAGAAAAATACCTAGTGCCCCAATCATTTTCAAATATGTTTTCAAAAATTTCTAAGTTTCAAAACGGTTTCAAGTCAAGTTCTAGAGAATACAATCCAAGAGGAATAAAACACTCAATCACAAGGAATGGGGTAAATTTAGAGAATACCCCTTTTAGGCTCAAAAATCTCACTTTAGTAGTTTGAAATTAATGAAAAACACAGAATCCAAGGAACCACATGCTCATTAACAACTATCAAAAGATCATCTCTAGAATTTTAATTTTAGCCTATCACAAGAATACAAAAATTGGGTTCAAAATTCACTGTCTTGATTTATTTGGCACAAAATTTTCACATTTGGATGCATACTCTAAGCAAGGGGCAATCTAATCATGTGATTATGCAAAACTTATGATTGTGCAAAACTATGCCTATATGAATGCAATATGCAAGCATGCAAAACAAAAATAATACCCCTACCCCAAGCTTAAAAACTTACATTGTCCCCAATGTAAATAATTAAGTCTGAGGGAGGATAAAAATAAAAATATGTGGAACAACTCACTGAGGCGGTGGTGGGTGCTGGCTCAGATGCCAGTCATAAAGCTGCTGGAGCATGACTCTCTGCTCGCGCTGCTCCTCCATGATGCGCTCCTGGTTCGCTAGAACAGTATCAAAGGCGGATGAGAACCGCGCATAAGGATCTTCAGATGATGTACCTGCAGAGGAAGAAGATGGGCGCCCAGATGGCCTAGCCGGTGGTGGTGGGCGTAACGGTCTTTGTACCTCAATAGGCTCAGGCTCCTCTCCCATTGGCACTTTCCAGTTTGCCGGAATTTTAACATCCAAGAGTGCGGGGTTAGGGAGAGGAATTGGGCGTCTACGCTCTGGGTGAGTCAGGCAATAGATGTCATCCTCCTGGACGATCATCCCCATGGCCTCACAGGCCTGCAAGGTAATTCGTGTCCGCCCCGGGGCGGGCTCAAAACCATCCATATCATGGTTAAAATAATGGCATATGGTGGTGATTAAGCCACCAATGACAATAGTCCCTTTTGAGCTCCTGGCAACCTTTAGAAGGTGCCTAGCCATATATGACCCCGTGTCCACATTGCTCTCAGGGTGGAGCATGGCCCAAAGCATAAGGACCTCGTCCTGGCGGACGGATCCATCACTATCGCCCCGACCAAACAGGGTGTTGGACATAACCCTATGCATATAGCGTAGGCTAGGGTTAACAAGGCTTGTAGACTTAGCCGTCCTAGGATCAAAAGGCGTACCGGGACAAGAAATACGAGACCAAAAATTGTAAGGACTAAATCCAATGGGATAAGTCCGTTCCCCCCCGACTGGCAGTTCAAAAATTTCATTGAATTCAGCCATAGTTAATTGATAATCCTCATTAAAAAGCCGGAAAGTGATCCGACCTTCAGTGCTATGGAGCCCTTGCAGAATTTCCGCATCTAGAGAGCTTAAAAACTCCAGAGTAGGGCCAGCAAATGCAGGATATCGGGTGCGAGCAAACACGCTCCACCCTATGTTTTCCAACATCCAATTAATATCAACAGTTAAGCCTAGGGTGTCTATACAGGCATCATCAATATATTTTGTTTGAACAATTTTTCTATTTTTCAAAATATTGAACCTATTCTGTTGAGCAGCATTTTTAAAAATAATCCCATAGTCATGCTCATCATTTCCAGAATTAGAAGAGTCAGAGTCAGAGTAGTTACCTAGGTTCCTGCTTCCTCTGGTACGAGGACGTGAGGCTCCGGCTGCTCTTTGGTGCTTGGTTGCCATGAGTTGTTCAAATGAATCCCAAAAACACAGAATGCACAACCCCTTTTGTCAGCAAATTCGAATTTAGTGGCTAGGGTTTCAAAATTAGGAATTTTCGTTTTTGCCCAAAATTGAAGGAATTGACTTATGCGTTTTGTTGGGTTGGGACTAGGGAGCAAGGGAGTAGTGTTGGTTAGGCATGGGTGTCATGGAAGAGGTGAGTTTTTGAAGGTTTTCTTGGTGAGTGGGTATGGTTGAGAGAGGGGGGTGGAAAGTAAGAAGATGATGATGAGAAGGAGAAGAGGAAGATGGTGGGTTTGTGGTTTGGTATGATGTGTTGATGAGGGAGATGAAGGAAGGGAGGTTGAGAGCTTGGTGGCTATGGAGGTTAGAGAAAGGTAGAAGGAGAATAGGAGAGGGTTTGAGAACTGAAATACAGAGGTAGCAGATTCGTGCTGCTTAAAAAACGCAGCTCACAACGCATCACGGCCGTGATAGGTATCACGGCTAGGCCGTGATCGTGTCTGTTCATCAGTTTTTAGCTCTTCACGGCCGTGATGTATTTCACGGTCTGGGCGTTATCCTCTCTGTTCACCTGCTGTAGGCCCATCACGGGCGTGATGTACAACACGGCTTGGGCGTGATGTACAACACGGCTTGGCCGTGATTCTCTCTGTTCTGCTAGAGCTGGCCTGTCACGGCCGTGACCACCATTACGGCCATGATGGGTATCACGGCCTGCCCGTGATCACCCCAAACTTTTTTTTTTTTTTTTTGGCCATGATGATAATCAGGGCCAGGCCATGATCTCCTCTGACTTCATTTTCCACATGCCTTTTTGCTCTCCTTGCCTCCTTAACCTGAAAACACTTGGCAATACTATCAATTTGTGATCTTTCTTCTCTAATTCTCTCAAATTATTTAAAAACAAATTTTAAAAACAACTACGAAGGGAAAGAGAGCTTGGGTTGCCTCCCAAGAAGCGCTTGTTTACGGTCCTAAGCTTGACCATAGTCTCTTCAATCACCCGGGGTCAGCTGGGCTTTGAGGTGCAAGAACACCTCTCTTCCAAGGAAGTCCATCAATGAGCCTATAGTGTTCATATGGCCACATGCGCTTTCGCTTTGCTCTTTTCACTCTGAGTTTCATGGCCTTACTTCCTCCCGGTGGAGGTTTTAACTCCACATGTTCAGAAACTCCAATTTCATCTTTATTCGGTGCATCATTTGTCATGCAAAGTTTGGGAGTTGCTTCCATGTTAAGCTCTTCTTTCACCTCCGGAGGCACTATCTCAATCCTGCACACATGATTCTCGAGAGGAGGGTTGTTATATGAGTTAGTCAAATCAAAATCCACCCTACCTTCCTCTACATTCAAAGAGAGCTTGCCATTTTTAACATCTATTATTGCTCCAGCTGTGGCCAAGAATGGCCTTCCAAGAATGATAGGGAATTTAGAATTCCCATTCATATCCAACACCATGAAATCAGTAGGAATGAAAAGTTTCCCTACCTTTATGGGGACATTCTCTAGTATGCCTAGAGGGGTTTTAGTTGAGCCATCCGCAAATTGTAAAGAGAACTTAGATGGACTCAATTTCTTGGTTCCTAACCTCTCAAAGATGGCAAGTGGCATCAAACTCGCACTAGCCCCTAAGTCACATAAGGCATGATCTATTTTAACTTCTCCAATTGAGCAAGCAATAGAGAAACTTCCTGGATCTTTTAATTTAGGAGGCATATTATTTTTTATCTTTTCATCACGCTCCTCAACTAAGCTCTTAGTCTCTTTTTCTACTTGCTTTTTCCTGACTGGCCTTTGTGGGAAAGGTATTGGGGGTTGGTAAGGTGGTGGAGGGATATACTTTGGTTTAATCTCTTCTTGTTCACTCATGTCCACCTCACATTCCACATCCTTTTCAACTACCCCAAGCTTATCATCCCTCAAGTATATAGCATTACAGTGCTCACTGGGATTAACTTCGGGTTGTCCCGGAAACGTACCCTTAGTCCTAGAAGATGTACTAGCTTGTTGGGCAATTTGTGTCTCTAGCATCTTATTATGAATAGCTAAGTTGTCTACCTGAGAAGCTAGTTCCTTAATGGCTTCGCCCATAGCCCTACCATGTTGCCTAAACTCTTCATTTTGCTTTGTTTGAGTTTCAACAAAATTTTCCATAAGAGACTCAAGTTTAGACTTTTGTACCTGAGGATACCCCAATGCGGGTTTCCTATTACCTTGGCCTTCTTGGAATTCATGGTTCAACGTGTTGTTGTAGTTCCCGTATGAGAGATAAGAGTTATTCTTCCTTCCTTGGTTGTAAGAATTTGGGGGAACATAGTTTGGCAACTTCAGGTTCGTGTCATAAAAGTTGTGACATGAATTCACTTGTTCCCCCGAAGCGCCTGATTCATGAGCACTTCCATGTGGGCATTCCACTAAGTCATGTCCCTGCACTCCACAAATCTCACAAGCAACATTAGTAGCACCCATTGAACTAACATTAGCCTTTTCAAGTTTATCAAAGCGCTTACTCAATGAGTCAAATTTAGACATAATCAAATCTGAACTATTCACATCAAACTTACCCCCCGAAATCTTTTTCGGGTTATTACCTCTTTCTGAACCCCATTGATGATAGTTAGTGGCAACACTTTCAATGATATTGAATGCTTCAGTTAGTGGTCTATTCATCAATGCTCCACCAGCTGCGGAGTCAAGTGACACCTTCGAAGAATAGTCCAATCCATTGTAGAAGGTATGCACTAAGAGCCACTTCTCAAGCCCATGATGTGGGCAAGATTCTAGCAATCCCTTGTAACGATCCCAAGCTTCGGATAAGCATTCTCCGTCCTTTTGGAAGAAGCCGGTGATCTGAGTTTGTAGGTAAGCGGTCTTGGATGGTGGGAAGAATTTTTCCAAGAACGCCTGCTCCAATTGGTCCCAAGTGGACAAAGTATTAGCAGGCACTGATTTCAACCAAGCTCTTGCTCTTCCAGTCAGAGAGGAGGGGAATAACCTCAAGCGAATAGCATCAACCGGTGCACCTCGAATTCTTATTGCATCGGTGAACTCCAAGAATGTCTCCACATGATCAGTCGGGTCTTCCGAGGGTAATCCTCCAAACTGATGTTGCCTAATCATGCCAATTAACTGGGGCGGTATAGTGTAGTTATCCGCCTCAATTTCTGGCCTAGCAATCCCAGTTCGCAAACCCCTAGCATTTGGGGCTGCGTAGTCCTTCAGTGGTTTAGTATCCGGTTGATCGGCCATGAGTGGGATGGGGGTCAACCTTTCTCTCACTCTTTGTCTTTGTAGTCTCCTACGTGTATGAAAAGTCCTTTCGATCTCGGGATCAACTTCAAAAAGAGTTCCAAGACTTTGGGATCTTCGCATAAAAGAGACAAAATACCTGCAAAGAGAGAGATAGATACAGTAGAAAAAGAATTTTTATTTTTATTTTTATAAAAAATGTTCAGAAAAATCAATTTAAAAATTAAATTGAAATTCAAGAAAGCACAGTCCCCGGCAACGGCGCCAAAAACTTGATATCGTGAATCCGCAAGTGTACGGCTTCGTCGTCAAGTAATAAAATGATCGAACCCACAGAGACCGTGATCTTAAATAACAATTAATTATTAAATCAATTTAACTAAACTATATATAAAAAAAAAATTGGAAAAGATTTGGTTTTTAAAATAAAGATTAACTAACAAATCAAATACCAAAAACGAGATCAGTTAAAAATCACAATCAAATTTAATCTGGTGTTTTTCAAATTAAAAGATATTTCCAGGAATTGGGTTACCAACAAGACTGCTTATGCTACTAAATCGACTACTCCTCTTGTTAATTATCAGAATTGCTTTGAAGGTGAATTTATCCTAATAAAGTTAATGTTCCCTCTCGAGATACAAGAACCGTGCCCAATTAAACCAACCCCTACTCTCGTGGTAATTGTATTTAAATTGAACCCATTGAGATTTATGACAATTCAATGAACCCTCGAAGGACCGCTTCTAACTCTCGTGATTTAAGTCCTAAGTTCAATTCCTATAGATCCAATACCTAAGTTCACCGCTAGGTTCATCCTTAGAGTATCTAAGACATGCAAATAAGTGCGCACCAAATTTACAAGTAATTCATGCAATAGGAACTAAATCGAAAGCAAATTGAAATTAACAAGAAGTAAAACGTCAATTCATCACATAAAACGAGTCTTGGGCATAGCCCCAATTCCTAGAAATAAAACGACTACTCACACATTGCCATGTTCATAGCAACGTTGAATAACAAAAACATTAAAATCCTAAGAGAAGAGAAGAAATTGAGAAGAAGAGAAATCCTAAAATTAAGCCTAAGGTAGCAGCCAAGAGGTCCCTATTTTCGAGCCTTTCACTCCTATTTATAATGCAAGGCAATTTGGATCCAAATCTGTTACAAAATCAAATCAAATCTTCAATTAAAATTCCAGATATTGCGCGTCACGGCCGTGATGGTCATCACGGCCTGGGCGTGATCTCTTCTGATTTGTGGGATGGCTTCACGCTGAGTCTGTCACGGCCGTGATGGTCATCACGGCCTGGCCGTGATCATTTCTGCCTGCGAGGGTCTGGTTCAGCTTCCATGTCACGGCCGTGACCAGTTCTGCTTTTGAGCACTTTCTTCCTTTTCAGCTCCACTCGGTCACGGCCATGATGCCTATCACGGCCTGGCCGTGATGGCTTCTGTTTGGCTCATTTTTCTTTTATTCTTCATGCTCCTTTTGATTATGCAAGCTCCAATATGACTGATTTTAACATTTAATTCTTTAATTCCTGCACAAACACACCACAAAACCACCTTACCCGTTCCAAGGCAAAAACTAACAAAAATCAAATTAAATATGCCTAACCTATATGAAAATGCATGCAAAATGTCAAGGAAATATGAGGTGAAATCACACTCATCAGAATGTGGACATGTACTTCTCTTTCCTGGTCCATGCCGTTCCAGCGACTGCAAGATGAAGAACAGTTTTTCAGAATGGAGAGGGTCAATGTATGAGACCCATTAACGATAAAGAAAATAAAAGAAAATATTAAATCTCTTAACTTGTGCAACCGGTAACTAAGTAAGGGGTTAAAAAAGTAGGGTGACATGGCTTTATATATGAGAAGGTGTTCAAGAGAGAGTGTCAAATAGAGTGTCCATAGCATTCCTCATTAACCTATTTACATAGATTCGGGAATTGTGAAATGTGTGGTCGAAATCTCATTTTTGGTACAAGTTCTTGGTTTTATGATTGATTTTAGAGTAATGATATTTGAACACAAAAATGGTGTCCAATATCGCATAAAAGTATTATTTTCCATTTATTTATTATTTTCTTCTCTCTCATCGTGTATTTCATCACTCCCAGAATCTTATAAGCTCCAGGTGTCTATACAAGGTGTCCAAATTGTGTATTCAAATATTTGTCCTCTTGATTTTATGTTTGGAGGTTTCTTTATAAATATTTCATACTAATATAAGAGTGAAAAATGTTTATATACTACTCCACAAGGTAAGAGTGGGTGTTTGGGAATGATTAATTCCCTCATAAACCGCTTTTATTTGGGAAAAAAAAAAATTAGTTATTTTGGGTTAAATATGATATAATAATATGTTTGATAAACCTAATTGAATTAAAAAAATGTCTTATGAGGAAAAATCGACTTTTAAAAAAGAGAGAAGTTAAAAGATTATTTAAAAAGTTGTTAGGTTATATTGAAATCAATAACATTTTCTCATTTACCCTTATAAAATTAACTATCAAATAAATATTATTAAATTATATAAATAACTTTTTACTTTTTTGTGATTCACTTTATAAAGGTTTTTTTAATAGATTTTGATCGCAAAGTCATATATGTGTAATCCAAGTTATTTTTTTTAATGCTTATATGATCACTTAATAATTTATTTTTTTTTAATGATCAAATGGGGCTAAGCCCCAAACAAAGAAAAACTTAAAATCTTTATGAAACCAAATACAAGCTGCATCTACCCTCAAGGTATTAAAAATAAAGTTAAGGGATAGGCGAAAATCCTAAGCTGACTATCAAGAGAAGACCAAATTTGACCATCGCATCAGCTACTTGATTAGCTTTACGTAAGAAATGCTACAAAGCAATGATCCCTGATCCATTTGCCACAATATGATCACTTAAAACGATCAAATATATTTATCTTTTAATCATGATCATCCATATATAAAATATGATAATATATAATATGATAATCAAGATTTATATCATATTTTTCTTACCTCTTGCTGAAAAAAAATATAAAAATCTTACCTCTTACTTCTCACATAAATACTCTTATGTGATATTTTTTGTATATAAGAAATAAAACCAAAATAGGTAGATTGATCTTATATATTTATTTTATTTTTCATATTATTCCTATAAGTTTTTTATTTTTCAAAGTGGTTCTACATGTTCGACTCTGTTTTCACATTAGTCATTTCCATCAATTTTGACCTTACAGAGTGAAATCAAAAACCACATGCCAAACTAAGGTTATAATCACGTCAGGTCAAGACTGATAGTGTTAGAAAAAGATTGATTAAAAGAACTAACATGAAAACAAAATATAATATATAAGACCAATTTGAAAAATTAAGAATTTATAGATCCAATATAAAAAATAAAATAAAGGACCAAACTACCTATTTTCCCAAAAATAAATAAATTGTCAAGCTATCACAAAATCGGCGATAGTGTTTGTTTCACGGGTTCGCCTTCGACCTTCCCTATTGAAGCACGGAGAGAAGGAGCTGTGTCCTTCATTCTATAGATTTTTTCTATTTCTGAAGGGCCAAAGGAACCCAACTTTATGGCCTCTTTCGCTTTCCATTTCTACGGAACGGAACTGAACATTCATGCAATTCAATTTCCTTACCAAACCAAATTGTCTGCTCTTTTTAGGGAAGAAAAGGTTATGGAGGTTAATGGATTTCATTTGGGTGCTGCTCTCATCACTATTTAAGGTAATCCTTACATTTCACATCTTACTAGTGTTTCTAAAATTTAATAGATTAGATTATCATCACTACTCACTAGTACTTACTTATTCCACAAAGCCTACTTATTATTTATTCATTTTACAATCATTGATTGAAATGCAGTATTTGAAGCCACTTACTGTGAGGTGAGCTTTCTTGTTTGTCCCAATACTCCCATTCTTTGCAGAGTCTTATGGTATTTATCTAGTTACTTGATTAGGTAGCAGTTTGGATGGATTAATGTCATTGCTTTTTAATGCAAGTTGTATGTTTATCTCTGCTGGTCCTTGCAGGCATCCTTTTATGCTGCTATAATATGACATGACAACTAAGAGCTTATGTTTTTTTTCCCCCTGAATTCAAATTTTTTTTTTCTTTCTCTTGCTGTTCAGTGAATGCTGAATCCAATTTTTTTTTTTTTTTTTTTTTTACAGAACATGCTTAAAATGCTTCCTTGCGGCTTTTAATCATTCTTCTTACAGGTTCCTGGGATAACAGAATCTGCTCTATTTAAGTTGTTTTTCACATTAGTTATGTCCAAGAATAATTATTTAATTATGCTTGCCGTTTGCAGTACCTACATGAATGGAAAGAAGCCAGCCCCATTATGGCGTGGTGTACTGGTTCTGGTTTTACAATGTCAATGCCTATTCAAAAAATGTGCCTATTCAAAAAATGCACCATTATTTGTATCCAAAAAAAGTTTAGCAGGAGGCGAAACACCTTTAGCTTAGAGGTGAAAGTTGGAGATCACAACATACCACAAGTCACACGGTTTCAATATCTTGGGTCTATTATACAAAACGACGGAGAAATTGAGGGAGATGTAAACCATCAGATTCAATCAGGGTGGTCGAAATGGAGGAAGACGTTGGGTTTTTTGTGTGATAAAATGGTACCTCTCAAGCTAAAGGGAAAATTTTATCGTACAACTATTAGACCGGCGATGTTATATAGGATGGAGTGTTGGGCGGTAAAAAATCAACACTAGTGTAAAATCAATGTAGCAGAGATGAGAATGCTGCGTTGGATGAGTGGAAAAACTAGGCTAGATAGGATTAGGAACGATAGCATTAGAGAGAGAGTTGGGGTAGCAACTATTGTAGAAAAGATGGTTGAATCTCGAATTAGGTGGTTTGGGCATGTAGGTAGGAGACTTGTAGATTCCGTAGTAAGGAGAGTAGACCAGATGGAGGGCAAGCAAATCGCTAGAGGCAGAGGTAGGCCAAGAAAAACTATAGGAGAAACTATCAGGAAAGATTTAGCGGCCAATGGTTTAACTATAAACATAATTCATGATAGAACATTATGGCATCGTTTGATCCATGTAGCCGACCCCACCTAGTGAGATAAGGCTTTTTTTTTTATAATTTTTTTATTTGTATCTTTCACTATAATTTGAAACCTCATAAATTAAATTGGATAATAACGCATCAATTAAATTATTCAGTACTCTGTGTTTTATGACTATGTAAGAGGAATGATAAACTATTACCTAACCTTTGTGCATCAATAACACAGTTGAGAGTGAGATATATTGTTCCCAGAAGATTAAGTACTTCTTTAATGTAATCTTAAATTCTTGCTAGAACTTTTTATGCTTCAAATCCTATCACTCCGAGTCTTCATTAACCTTATATTTGCTTTCGCGAGTTAGATTTGGCTTTCAGATTTACACAATGTGTCTAAAGTTTAAATATTTATGATAATATTCAATTCGTGTTGTCATTTAAACCATTTTACATATTCGTTGACAGATAAAAGTACTTTACCATTTATTTTTCATCATGACCAGGTATATGCAGGATTTTTCTCTCTTGGTATGGGAGGAAATCCTATGTTATAATGTCTGGTTTAGTTTCTTACCATGCCTCAACTCATGAAATATTTTTTTCTGTAACTTTATTTCTGCTATATAACATTGAGACTTTGCAGAATGGTAAACAAAGTAAAAAAAAATTCATTTTTTGTTTCTATCATTCAATAAAACTACTTATTACTCATAATTATATGCTTTGTTTCTGTTTATTAACTTTAAAAATTCCTGCACCTATGGACAATAGGTTAGAACTTAGAAGACTGCCCTGCTATGCTATGCTTGGTCTAACTTACCAGTAGGCTATTTCTTCAGGTCACAAGACTTGGAAAGATGATCTGTCTGTGTTTATTATAACTTTGTCGCTTTCTGACGTGGAATAAATTAACTTTAATTTAAAATAAATAAATAAAATTAATTAAAAAAAATATTTACTATTTATTTTTTGTTCCGCGACACTTATTTATCTAGAAGCTTCCTTGGTGAACATACTTTCCCAATCCATGGCAAATTTGTCCCAATCGCTCTCTACGAATGGTTCATCATCTAGTACCTCTGCGCAAAACAGCGGCGCCAACATGGATCGCAACATGGCACCTGTAGAGCAACTTACTCTCCAACTGTGCAATCCCGATCTCCGTGAAAATGCTCTTCTTGAGCTCTCCAGGGTACCTACCGATTTTTCTTTAAACTTTGTTATGGAGTGCAATAACAGCATTTTGGAAAATTGTAAACTTTAGATTTTGTATTGAAATGTCTGTTTATCGAGTTTTGGTATAATTAGAATGGCATGATGAGTCAAAAGGCTGCATTGGGTTGGGTCTAGTGGGAAAAATGTAAACATTCGCTTAATAAAAAAATATGTATTTGAAGTTTTGTCACAGTTTTCATTAGATGGGAAGTACATACTTGCCTGTTACCTCTAGAATCTAGTTCTAGAGAGTTAGTCATGTGGCTATTCTGTATCTTTCTCTAGTCTCTATCTCATACATGCAATGCGAGTTTTTGTCGGGTTTGGAGCTTATATATTACAAATATGTCATGATTTGGCCCATTTTTTCTATTAACTATTTGCTAATGCTGCTGCTGCACTCATACAGTTATCTAATCATTTTTCTTTTTTTTTGCTGTTTTTTATATTTAGAAGAGAGAGTTATTTCAAGATCTTGCTACATTATTGTGGAATTCTTTTGGTACTATGGCAGCACTGTTACAGGTATGCTATGTGGCTTGCATTACATATTCCTTGTCACTTGGATTACTTTGCCGTAGTCTTTCTTGTAAGATTCTTCATTTGTAATTTTTTTAGCTTATAAATTTTTCTTTTGTCTTGTTTTTATCACAGAAACCTTTTACAGAGTTCATGTCTTACTTGTTTCCAACTTTATTCTTTTCAAACCAACCTTTTATTTTCATAATTTTGACAGAAGTGACAGGCTGATGATGGAGAGTTGAGTTAGAAGTAAATGGTGATGATCTGATGTTAAAAGTTGTTTTAAACTGTTAACTCGAAAACTGGTCCAAGTACCTTGTAATGCCAGTAATACTAATGAGAAGTAGACAACTTATAATGTTCTGTTTTCAGCATACTCTGTAATTTGCACTTTCCTTTCTCTTCATTGAATTTGCATTTAATATTTATATTTATGAATATCCTCAAACAAACTGATATTTCATATCTTGATTTTTTAAGCTCATGGGGAGTTTCTTAGTTTGTTTTTATCCAATAAAAGGTGCTTCTTGCGATTCACCCGCCTGGACTTGATATTTTTATTTTCTTCCAGGAAATAATTTCAATATACCCAGCTCTTTCATCGGAATCTCTTACGCCAGAACAATCAAATCGAGCTTGTAATGCGCTCGCTCTTCTTCAGGTGAGATGAGCTTGTTCTATCAAGTTTTGTATCTTGTGTTCAGCCGATGGATACCTTCAATATGTTTCATGTTTTCATGCTGCATTGTACATATGAACTGTAAAAGGATATATGTAGCAACTCATGGGAGTATGTGACTTTATCTATGACTCCCATCTTCCTGCATTTGCAGAATTAATTTAGACAAGAAAAGGTTACTCACCTTTATTTCTTAATTTTTCATTCTTTAACTCTGAAAATCAATTGCCTAGGAAATGAGTCCAGCCACAAATATTATACTTTTTTTAAGGTCCTTTTTTATTTCCCCCTTTCTTCATTTCTTAATAAAATGAAAAGCGATGTTGCTAACACATTTTCTTTTTCTCTCATGCTTTTGTTGCAGTGTGTAGCATCTCACCCTGATACAAGGATGCCGTTCCTCAATGGTAATGTCACTTTTCTTATACATCTCAAGGGCTATGAACTTTGTCTGCTGTTGTGCTTATCATTTTTGCAATATTTATTCTGACAGTGATGGAACTAGCTTGTGGTTGGAAATGTTTGAATTATATAGTTCTGAGCCAGAATGATGATGTTTAGTTAAAATGACTCCCTTGGTTGTTAACTTGTCATTGATTGGTATTCAGGATATGTGTTTGTTAAATGATGGATTCCAAAATCCGAGATAGTGAAAGTCTCACATTCATCTAGATCATGTTAATAGTAAATAAATGTATGATGAGGGAATTTCGGAGATGAAATTCCTTCTTAAGTACAGTGGGAGATGCTGTCAGCTTATTGAATTTGGTTGATGCCATCTGAGTAATTTCATGAATGGGAAAGAGCACTCTGCGAGGAATAGAAGCCAAGTTGATGAGCTCAATCATAGACTGCATGTACTTGGGACTTGATCTTTCTTTATTACCACCTAAACAGTTAACAGATTGGCAAATTCTCTCCTTTTGCAAATTTAATTCCTTCTTCCCAATTTTTTCACCATATGAAACAATATAATGCATTTGTTGTAATTGCTGTCTTATTCCTATTTGATGATTGCTTTGGTATAGTCCATGTTCAATTCATATAGGATGGTTAACCTTTTGTTTTAGAGGATATCTTATTCTCCCCCAAATGTATTTTCCCTCTTCTCTCTGATAAATTTTCTTTTCTATATTTTTTAAAAATTATGTACTGCCTGGAATGTCTTTGGTTCAGTAACTAGTTTCCATGTAAAAATGAATCATGCAGATAAACTTTGAATGCAGCTTGCAGACCTTCCATATTGTCTTTCCCGTCATAAGACTTCTAGTGTTGCTTGCTTGAAAATGGAGTTTTTTTCTCCCACAGTTTATATAGATCATACATCTTATTTCCTTTCTTAGTGTCATACCTTTTTCTTGTGGCTGTTGTGTTTTTAAACCGCCAACATCTATACTCTCCCAAGCATCTATAAACAGAAGCTTTTGGGCTGATCTGAAAGTCATAATTCTTTTTTTTTAATTGAATATCAGGAGCTTGCTTTGACATTTCCATTCCCAGCTGGGCATGTTTTTTGCTCTTGAAAAGATAACAGTTGAAGAAAAAAACAATATAAATACGTTCATTCTTTGTACTTACCTTTTTTTGTTATCTGCAGCTAATATGCCAACATATCTGTATCCCATCCTTCGTACAACACGCAAGTCAAGACCGTTTGAGTTTTTGAGGCTTGCCAGTCTTGGCGTCATTGGTGCCTTGGTGAAGGTGCTACATCCTTGCCGATTCTATTTTTTAGTGCACTTGACTATGAGAAAAACAATCTTTTATGGCAACATTCATGCTGAAAAGAGAATAATTTTTAATTACTAAAATTGTCACAAAAAACCTTGGCAGAGGAAACTATATATGGCATAAATAAAAGTAGTGACAACTGATTAATGATTATTTTAAAATTTATATCAAGCAACTAGTTGCGTAAATAGTTTTGTTACCTCAAATAATTGGTTTTCTTGTAGTCTTATCATGATTTGGTAGATTTATGTTTAAATCTGTGATGTTTCAAATTCAATCCTGTGAAAAATTTGCACTATGTATCGGGGACATACAAATCCAACATGTTTGGATGAGTTCTTCAATTGTCATCCCCAAACTATTTTAAACCCTTTACATAATTGTTGGATTATTCTTTTTTTGGCATATGTATAACATTTATACTTGTGTTTTGTCAATTGTAATAATTTTCCTCCTGTTGATATTGAGCAGGTTGATGATACTGAAGTTATAACCTTCCTTCTTTCGACAGAAGTAATTCCGCTGTGCCTGCGCACTATGGAAATAGGCTGTGAATTGTCAAAAACAGTTGAGTTTACCGATTCTTTGTTTTTAGCCAAATTGGTTTAACAGAGTATTTTGTTTGGATGAATTGGACTTTTTTCTGAGTCACTTTTTTGGGTATGTTTGATTAACGTGTATGCATGCATATGAAGCTTACAGTTTATCTGACCAACAAGATTGCCATTGAGGATAGCGGTCTAGCGTCTAGGCATTAAGATAAATGGATAATATATGAACCCCTTATGGGTACTTGACAATGTTTTTTTCTTTTAAGACCTTTAGGGTCAGTTTGGTATGGGTGTAAAAATGGAGGTGAATAATTCAAGGTTTAGATTTCAATACAGTTTTACAAATAAAACTGATCCATGAATTTTTTATATCCGTTTGTAGCCCCATACCAAACATACATAATGTGTTTCTTTTTCCACTCTTTCAAACTGTTAGTCAAAAGCAGTATCAAGCTTCTAGGTATCATCATGGGACTGTTGAGCCCTTATTGACAAGTTTAGTTGTGTGAAAAATGTAACTTAACCGCAGCATTTGTACACTGTTTGATACTTGAGCTAAATCTCTGGCACGGATTCACAATTGTGCGGCGAATGTGGAAAATATGAAAGTTACATGTTAATTAATGATGTATTCTTATACAATAATGTTCTCCAAATGCTAAGCCACTTGATTGTTTTAAGTTGCCACTTTCTCTTGATCCTGTCTTATTTTTTTTTTGTTTTGGGTACAAATCCTGTTTTATGTAAATCAAATAATAGTAAAATGGAACATGGTTGTCTAATAAAAGCTGTACGCAGGTTACAATATATATTGTTCAAAAAGTTCTGTTGAAGGATGATGGTATGGATTATATCTGTGCTACAGCAGAGCGCTTTTTGGCACTAGGCCGAGTTTTGGGAAACATGGTGGAAGCTCTTGCTGATAAACCCTCATCTCGTCCTATGAAGCATATAATTCGATGTTATCTTCTTCTGTCAGAAAATAGGAGGTTGGTTGAGCAGACAGCGACTCCAGTTTTCCGAGTGCTGCTGTGCTGATGCCTCTCCCCTTTAATTTCCCTCCTGCTATTCCCTTTCAGTTCTTTCCAAGTTTCTAATAAACGTTTTGTTCTTATTAAAACAGGGCTGCTGATGCATTGAGTAGCTGTCTTCCAGACGTGTTAAGAGATGCTACTTTCAGCAGTGGCCTAGTAAGTACTTTTTTGTGATGTTGTTAGTAAGCATACAAATTTGGTTTATACAGTAGGGTTGGACTGGCTTGATTAAGTAAATCATAGACTGAACCCTTGAAGAGAAGAGCACTATTCAAATCCTCAATTTAAGAGCAGCTACAGGTTTTTCATTTGCCCTTATTGAAGAGATTATTCATGTTTTTAGTTTGCTTAGTCTTGGTTTCATGTATTCAGGAAGACCCAACAACTAGGGAATGGCTAGAGCAGTTGCTTCAAAATGTTGGAGAGAAACCGGAACCTTCCTCAGGTGCTGAAGAGGAAGAGGGAGAGGAATTGGATGATATGATGGGTGATCTGACAATATAGATCTTGGTTCATTTCTGGGCTTGCTATCATCACTTCTTGCCTAGCTATCTGTTTTTCATGAAATTTGAGATAAGTTAATAATTGCTTTGGGAGTAAAAGAGAGAACTTGTTTGTAATGATTGATCACATATTGTGCTAAAATACAGGCAGCTTCTAGGGTGGGAGACCCTATCATGTCTCCCACCATGAGAGACCATTAAGAGGGGCATTTAAGCAAGTTTTTAATTATTTTTAAATTCTTAATCTTTCCATATTTACAAAATTGACCCATCTTCACCTCTCTCTCTCTCCACTCTCCTTCGTCAGCCCTCTCATTCCCCCAACCCCACCGCCTCCGCTGCCACTCCCCCAACCGCTTCTGTATTTGGCCTCCATGAAGCCACCTGCCGGACGCGTTCCTCCACCACAGCAGCACCGCCGTCCTCCAAATCGAAAAACCAGACCAGAGCTCCACCGCATGCAGCCGCCAGCCATCCCATCGCCGTCGTGTGCTGTCACCAAGCACGTCACTGCTGACGGAGAGCGACGAGGCCGACGAAGAAGCCGCGATGAAAGAGGAATCGTCATCAGAGATGACGCAATCGACCCAATCATCGCTTCAATGGCATCCCTGCAACAAAGGAACCTTCGATTCGACGACCTCGCCATAGGGGGAGAAGGCTTTCTTGAGAGCATTGTTGTCGGTGGCCCAGGCTAGCCCACCGATGAAGCATCAGTTTCGATTTCTGCAGAAGCCATTCTTATGGATAACAAGAAACTCGGACACGAAGGGAATGAAGAAAAAATGAAAGAGAATTAACGAGAATCCACCTTGAAGAGAGAGCACAGAAAGAAATTGTGCCCCTAATGTTCTGTTATAGATAACCAAGGTACCTGATCGAAAAACGCCCAGGTTGCCGGATTTTGACTGGAAAATCCGAAGGGAGGAAGGACCGGTGGGGGTGGGCTGAGTGTCTGGTTGATGGTGGTGTTCAATGATTTGTGTTTGTTCATGGAATTTCTGGACGGCGGGATGAGGGAGGAGGTGATGGCGGGTTGGGGGAGGAGGTGACAGAAAGGGGGAGTGAGAGAGAAGAACATGGGGTGGATTTTGCAAATTTGAAAGAGTTTAAGGATTTTAAAATAATAGAAATTTTATATTTAAGGGCTTGCTCATGGTGAGAGACATGAGATGGTCTCTCACCCTAGCATTTGCCCTAAAATACATTGCTCAATGTATGTGGTCAGTTTCTCTTTGCCTCACAATGAATGTTGAAGCTGATAGTAAGATCCTTAAGTGGCGTTTTTAGGTGGTGAGACTTTACTCTTTGATCCGGTTCATTGCGGACTTGATCAAGTTATACTTGAAAACAACCATTGGGAGTGTGTTTGGGAAAGCTGGAAAAAAAAAATTATGCTGATAATCAATTTTTGTATTATCGATTATTGTGATAATCGATTATAATCAGAATCTATTTTTGTTTGGGACTGTTTGCTGAAAAGTGATTTTAAGATAATCTATTTCGTTTGGATGGTGCAAAAAAAATCACTTTTATATAATAAATTACGAAAAAGGGTATGAAGTTATTTGTATAAATTTAGTAATATTTGTTTAGAAGGTAGTTTTATAGGTGTAAACAGGGAATATAGTTTTGAGAATGAAAAATAATCAAATCATAATAATTTTAAGTTAGAAAAAACTAGGTGGCATAAAACAGTTTTTTTCCCCTAAAAAATGCTTTTTTATAAATTTAAGCAAAATACCAAATATAATAGATTATCTATGAAACAGCTTTTAAGCTAAAAAACAGTTGAAATCAGGGAAAATAATCTTTCCCAAACATACTCTAGATATACAGGTGGCATGACTTTCTTAAAAGATTCTTCATTCATGTCCATTAATATTACAAATTCGATATTGGGTATGTCCAGACTGGTTGGTATTCAAATTTTTTCATTCTATCAAAAGAGAGGATGATGAGCGGTGATATAATTCTTATTTGTAATGATAAAAATTTGGTTTAAATAAGCTTTTAGTCCTTGGAAAGTTCATCAATTTTGGTTTTAGTCCTTGTAAAAAAAATTCTTAGGATTTCGTCCCTGTATTTTCCAAAATTTTATAAATAGTCCCTATTGTTACCCCTAAGTACTAGAAATCATACTAGATGAATAATTTTGTCAATTTTAATCCTATAGCCTTAATGTATGATTTTATTTCTACTTTCTATCCAAATTTTGGAGCAAGTCGGACAAGAGTGAGAAATTACCTTGGTACCCCCTGAGTACTAGATATCATACAAAATGAAGAAATTTAGCAATTTTAACCTTATGTCCCTAATATATGATTTTGTTTCTATTTTATGGCCAAATTTTACAGCAAGTCGGACAGTAAAATAAAATTACCTCGATACCCATGAGTACTAGATAATGGAAAAAGATGACGGTAGGGACTATTTGCAAAATTTGTGAGATTACAGGGACGAAAACCTAAGAAAAAATTTCACAGGGACCAAAACCAAATTTGATAAACTTTATAGGGACCAAAAACTTATTTAAACCTAAAAATTTACAATGCACACGGTGTGTGTATCTATCGTTGAATACCTAATTTTGTTTGAATGTGTCCGGATTGTTCCGGCCAAAATTTCCGAAACACAAACACTACTTCGGATCCGGCCCAAAATGATACGGACCAAAAGACAGAGTTGTGGTATATAAAAAAGGCTTCTTGGTGGTATTTGGAGTTCGTCTTAACGCCTCTAGGACTGGATTGGGCTTCTGGTTGGAGTGATTGTAGTATATAGAGGTACACAATAGGGGATCCCTCGATATTAAGCTCGATGGATGGGAAACTCCGGTCCTACATAGTCCCTGGGGGGAAATCAAGGCTCCACATCGTTCTCTTTGTGAGAGAAGAGTGAACAGTGATGATGTAGGTTGTATACAATATTGGACATAGCCTTCATGTGGTTCTAATCAGAGAGAGGAAGATAGTCATGTAGAGGAGGTGAAGAGTAGTGGTATGGAGCGGAGATTAAGGGAGAGCTAGAGAATGTCTCCCTTTTTAGAGGAGTGAAAAGAGAGCCAGAAAGTGGTGTAGGAGAGAGCCCCCCTCCTTTGAGGAGGAAAAGGGCCTCCTTTTATAAGGAGAGGAAGTGAGCCGTGGGCTCTTAAGAGGTAAGACTGGTGGGTAGTTAGTCTGGCCATTTTCAGACCGGAACAGGGATAATAAGGGTCTGTTTGCTTTGTTTCCAATTTCATGTTTTCATTTCTTATTTTCTGAAATAATTACAAAACTGTCACATTGTTTTCATTATATTTACTGTTTCCAAATATTTGTACAAGAAACAGCGAAAACAGGAAAAAGTTGTTTCCAGTGTTTCCTGTACAAATCTTTGAAAACAGGAAGCAGAATGAAAACAAGGTGACAATTTTGTAATTATTTATGAAAACGGGAAATTGAAATCAAAGCAATCAGGTCCTAAACTTTTTTTCACTTGAAAAGATAAAAAAAAAAAAAAAAAACACAGAAAGAAAGATTTTTCCTATTAATTAAGTTAGAGAAAAAGAAAAAAGAAAATAAAATAAAAAACGGAGCTATATAGAGTGAGTGAGGAGGCAACATGAGAGACGTGGGATTTGCTTTGGGGCTTGAGTTGTCCTTTCCTTCTTTTTTAATCTTTTCTTTTTTTTCGCCTTGTTCCTTACCTTTCTTCTCCATCCGCAGTAGTGGAAAAGTGGAAACAGATGGGGACCCACCATCAGGCTTCTCACTTGCAAAAGTTCCTCAATGTACCTCTCATTAGAAAAAATAATCACAATCCTTTTTAACTTTTTTCTAAACTTAAAAAAATTCACTGGATATTAAAAGAAAAAATAAAATAAAATATACTTTCAAAAACCAAAAAAGCAGATCTTTTATTTAAAGATAATTTTTTTTTAAAAAAAAATCAATATATATTTTAAAAAGATCCTTTTCAAAAAGTTAAAATAAAAAAAAATAATTAAATATGAAAATAAAGTCTCTAAAACTTCAACTTTACTTGAAGCATGTGGTGTAGTCCACTTTGCTCAAATTTTTTTAAAAAAATTAAAATCAATCAACCTGTAATCAATTTTTAAGAACTGTGTGACTTTGATGTTTCTACAAACCTGAAAATACGTAAGGTGGAATGAATCATTTAATCAAGTCAAAATTCGTTTTTCATAATTTATGCATTTTTTTTTTCCTTCTAAAAAATGGGTAAAATCAATATTTTTAAAATTATTAATTTTTTTGCAAAACTATCCAGAGGCATCGTTCTTAAAATAAATGATGTAAGGTGCTAATACTTTTTCAACTCATATATGACTCTTGAACTTAATCACAAGTTAATCTCCTTTTTTATACCATTTTTCTTAAATAAACATGTTTTATATAAGAGGGATCCGTTTATATCAATGCAAATCATTTTTTACTTATACTCAGTTTTAACCGTTGATTTTATTTTCATCTAACGATAGTTGTGATTTAAATACTTTACAATGATAATTAAAACTTAAATCAACGATTGAGATTTAGTATAAGTGAAAAATAACTTACACTTATGTAAATTGATTCCTCATTATTTATATATATATAATCGTTTTAAATAAATTATGTAACCGATTGGATAAATATTAATTTTTATGATTTTTTTAAATAAAAAAGTGGATAGATATTTCTATTCATTAATTGGCAGCCATATATAAAATTTTAAAAGTTTTAAATTTTTAACTATGATGAACATAATTAATTTAATTTTTTTATACAATAATTTAAAAATTTAAAACTTTTAAATTTAATTAAATGAGATGGCAAATTTCTTGAAAAAAATAAAAAATTAGTGAAACAATATATTTTAAATAATTTTTATTATATTAACTTTTCCAACAATCAATATTAATTTGATCTTTAAACAGTAAGCTTGATGAAAATTTCCATCAATTAAATAACAAATATGTATGAAATTTTGAAAGAATTTATTAAAATGTATTATAAATTGAAATAAATAATAAATACTAAAATATTGTGTAAGAAAAAATTTACGCGTGATAGCAAACCATACTTTTTTTTTTTTTTTGACAATAGAAGCTTACTGCATTTCATTAATAATCAAAAAATCAATACATGTTGGGATATCAAAGAAAAAATGAGAAGTAGCATCACAAGAGGACTTCATGCTATCAACTACTAGTTTAGAATCTAACTCAAAAATCACCTTATGCTTGTTCAAGTCTTTCATCCAGTTGATAGCAAAGTAAAGGCCAACAGCTTCCCCCATGTGGATCTCCATAATAGGCTTGAACCATTGAGTTTTATCTCCTAAGAAGTTCCCAAACTCATCCCTAAGGCACATACCAATGCCAACTTGATTGCTACCGGAAAAGAAAGAAGCATCAATATTGCACTTAACAAAACCCCATGGGAGGCTTACTCCATGAGACATTTGCTGTCCCAGAGGTGTTGCTAGTGTTGACAAGAGCTTGATTTTCACGAGCTTTCAACTAGTCATGATGGAGACCTTTACCCCGGAAAATGATAGAACTAGCTTCCTCATCAACATTATCCCACGCTTTCAAATTTCGGTTCCTCCATAAACTCCAAAGGGTCATCGCCCAGACACTGTAATCATTAGGAGCAAGCTTTCCTAAAACAAGTTAAAATAATTCAGTGAAATTATTGGCATGGATAAGGAAACTGGAAATAATATCCCATAAATTAACTCCTCCCCACACCGCTTCTGTTTTAGGACAAGAGACAAGGATATGCCAGTTATTCTCATAATTAGAAGCACACCAAGGACAAACAGGTTCACACATGACGCCCTTAGAGTTTAACTTGGTTCTAGTAGGGAGACAATCACGGGCAGCTCTCCATAGGAAATTTTTAACTTTGGGAGGTACACACAAGTTCCACAAAGCTTTCCAATTTCCGTTCACCTTAAGATGATCCAGGTCCAACATTTCAGTCATACACAACCTGTACGCTGAACGACCAGAATAGTGGCCTCTACGCTCCGACCACCACAACCTACCATCCTCTCTCATATCCCCATACAGCGGCGTGTTCAAAACCGCTTGGGCAGCAGCAAGGCTCATGATGCCCCTCACCAAATCAGCGTTCCGCCTCTTCACCCCATGCACCAAGAGATCAGCCACATGAAGGTCTAAAGATGCCACACCAGAATGTGCAGGAGTTGGCGTGATATTTTCCTTGGTCCACCCATGCCACCATACTTTAATATTTGCCCCAGTGCCAATCTTCCATCTTATGCCCTTCTGGATCAAATTTCTAGCTTCACACAAGCTCCGCCACACATAGCTAGAGTTATTACCAATATTAGCTTCAAGAAAATCACAATGTGGAAAATATTTGGCCTTGAAAAACTTGGCAACAAGAGTTTCCAGTTAAGACAAAAACCTCCAACCTTGTTTGCCTAAAAGCGCCACATTGAAAGCATAAAGATTCCTGAAGCCCATGCCACCATCCATCTTGTGCATGCATAATTTATCCCAAGAAAGCCATTTTATACCTTTGTTATGGCCACCACTACTACCCCACCAAAAAGAATTCATAATCTTCTCAATTTCATCCCCTAAGGAAGGAGGAATTAGAAAAATGCTCATAAAATAAGTCGACAGACTGAAGGACAGATTTGATCATGACTTCCTTACCAGCTTTAGATAAAGATCTTCCACCCCAAGAATTAACTTTACGCCAAACTCGATCTTTAATAAAGCTGAACAATGCTTTCTTGCTTTTACCGATCATAGAGGGAAGGCCCAAATATTTGCCCGTGCCCGGACACCCAGCAAAGAAGCAATAATATCAAGCATACCCACTTCAGTATTTCTACTATAAAAAATTTCTGATTTCTGAAAATTAATTACCTAGCCCGATGCTGCTTCATAAGTAGAGAGTATCTCTTTCAAAGAATTAGCCTCACTCTCTTTTACTTTGAAGAAGAGAAAACAGTCATCCGCAAACAGAAGATGGGAAATAATAGGAGCCCCTCTACAAATCTTTACTCCATGTAACTCACCTCTATGCTCCGCTTGATTAAGTAATGCAGTTAAACCTTGAGAACATAGAATAAACGAATAGGGGGATAGGGGATCCCCTTGCCTGAGACTTCTACCAGGAACAATAGGACACACAGGTTCTTGATTAACCAAAACTGAGTAGCTAACTGATTCCACACAGAGCATAACCCAACCAATCCACCTCTCATCAAAGCCCAACTTCCTCATAACTGCACGCAAATAGCCCCAGTCAACTCGATCATAGGCCTTGATCATATCAATTTTCAGAACCACAACTCCTTTTCTGCCTTTTGTCTTACTCTTTAAATAGTGAATAATCTCAACTACCATCATAGCATTATCTAAAATAGATCGACCTGGAACAAAACCAGTTTCAATCTATTAGCTAAGACTTTGAACAAAATTTTGTAAATAACATTACATAAGGATATAGGCCTCCAATCCCTCATAGTCTCGGGATTATCATTCTTAGGTATGAGAGCAATGTTGGTATCATTAATAGACAAAGGAAAATAACCTCTTTCAAGCCAGTGACAGCAAGCATCATAAATATCATTACCACAAAGGTCCCAAGATTTTTTGTAAAACGCCGGATTCAAACCATCCGGACCTGGAGACTTGTCATCCCCCATCTGGTTAAGAGCTTCAGCAAATTCCACACGAGTGAATGGGCGGGTCAACACAGTATTATCCTCAATAGAGACACACGGCGTAAGAGCATCCATGATTGGAGTATAAGAACCATCCCGGTGAAGAAACAACTCTTCAAAGTAATTTCTAGCAATATCTTTAATCAAACTGGGATCCTCAGTAGTAACATTCCCATCATTCTTCAGTTTATGGATTTGATTTACCTTAGCTCTGGAAGTCGCAGAAGCATGAAAGAAACGGGTATTCAAGTCCCCATCCTTAAGCCAGAAAAATTTTGCCCGCTGCCTCCAAAAAATTTCTTCTTGAACCAGTAACTTAGCCATGCGGTCCCTGGTCAAGATAAAAAGGTGAGCCCCTTCCTCATCACTTCTATCCTGCAGCACCTCTAACAACTCACAACAATCATCAATTTCTTTCTTGAATTTCAGGCGCAACCCCTTACTCCAATGTTGAAGACTTTCCACACACCCATTTAGCTTGGATAAGACATCACCCTCCATGCCGCTAAACCACCCTCTACGCATAATATCCATGAAGTCATGCTCCGCTAGCCAATTTTGATTTGCCATAGCCCGGTCTAACCTTTCCTCAATAAAATGATTTGTCCCTTTCCTAGCATACCAAGTAAAAGGATGCCCCTTCAAATTTAAATCAATCAAACCAGCTGCTTGCACTGCCTCCCTGAAACCATTGAATAAGTAATTTGGATGATCAACCCCTCCTCTTTTATCATCAGGAGAAAGTAAAACATTAAAATCACCTATCACACACCAAGGCAAAGATAAAGCTCCCACTATTCTTCTAATAAGCGCCCAAGATTCCCTCCTACGTGTGCAGTCCGGGTAGCCATAGAAACCAGTTATACGCCATCTCCCCTTACGGGCATCATCAATGCAAACATCAATATGATGAAGAGAGTAGCTAACAATATCACATTTTATTGAATCACGTCAAAAAAACGTTACACCACCACCTCTACCAACTTTATCCACAGCAAAACAACCATCAAAGCCAGTTTTTCTCCTAACGTCTTCAATTTTATTAGCATTTTCACCAAGGTCTCAAACAGAAAAATAATATCCGGTTTATTATTCCGGATTAGGTTCTTCAAAGCGGGAACTGCACTCAGGTGACCTAAACCTCGACAGTTCCAACTGATAATACTCATAATCCCCGGCAACCTTGGCCACCAGGGCTTGCCGTTAAAAAAGAGGAATTTCCTGTAGTTGTACGTTGATCAGTATCCATGCACTCAGCCTTCTCACTTTCATGCACTACACTCCCTTGACTTTCGGCTAGTTTCCTTTTTTTTATCATTGTCCAATTCAAGCTCATCATTAATTGTGTTATCCACCATATCCTGATCCCCCTCTCTCTCCTCCTCAATATTCTCCTTTTTATTAGGAAAAAGAATCCTAGGATTTTTAAATATTTCAGCCAATCCCACATCCCTATTTCCATGCATAGCAGTAACTGTCTCCTTGATACTCTCCACAATATCCGCCCTCCTATTATTGTTTCGATCAGCTCCTGATTCTGCTCCTTGGAACGGTGCCACCCACCCAACTTGGCCCTCCTCACTCAACCACCTCTCACCGCCATCATCAACAAATCTTCTATGCTCTACACGTAGTTCAGGGCCCCTTCATCCTCCAACAGAAATAATTTCTCACAAAAGTCCTCTACATGGCCCAGCATACCACACAAGTAACAAAAACACCAAGCCTCTCGTATTTGAACTGAACCTCTTTCGCAATGCCACCAGGCTTTTTAATCCGCTTCAATCTCTTCAAGGGGTTTCGAACACCGATCAGAACCCGGATCCTCATGTATAACTGCAAAAGGTTTGAGTTGTTTTTCGCATCATACTCAAGGAACTCACCTATAAAATTTCCCAAGAGCTATCCTATAGACTCGGTCATCAATCCTATAGGGATACTGTGAACCTGCACCCAGAACAAAACTTTAAATAGTTCAACCTGCTGAGGGATCACACCCATCCGCATTACTCCTAGAATCAGCATGTGCCCATCAAAAGACCAAGGGCCTCCCTTCAAAACTCTCTGGAAATCCACCCTGTGGTGAAACTGAAAGAGAAACCTCCCCCCTTCAACTTCTGAGATTGCAACGCCTCGCCCCGGACGCCAAACCCCTGCCATCCTTTTCCTCATCATGTGGAATCTAATAGGTCGATTTGACAGAAACCTTCCCACTAGACAAAGATTAAAGTCCACGCCCTCTTCCTTCTGTTCCCCATCCCCCGAAACCTCCAAGTCTTCCTCTTCATCCTCCAAGGTCAAGCGATCAAGGCTGGAAGACACCATAAAGTATTTGTTTTGGTTTTAAAACGATGAAAGAAAACTTCTCACAGAGGAGAGAAACTTCTCACAGAGGAGAGAAAAAACCACACGTATAAGATAGATAAGATCTTAAACACTCCTAATCGATAGCAAACCATACTAGTTACTACTTTTTGTGTATAAACTTTTTAACTTTCTATTTTATATATTTTCTTGTATAAAAAAAAAATCTTGATTCACTTGTGTGTTTTTTGTATGCAAAAGTTTGGAGAGCGTATCAAGTGAGAACTCTTGTTTATTATGATAAATGAGAACTCTTAATAATAACCATTGGATTATATTTAACAGCCTAGATTAATCCTTCCAAATTAAAAATCACGTGACCCCTACTGTTCGCAATGTTTTCTCTTTTTTTTTTTATTCTCCACAGTAACTCATCATTCTCGTATTCTACTGTCTGCCGCATCTATGTATTAACACCATGGACACCACGCCGCCTCCACTATAACGCGCTCCAACTATTAATTTCAAATCATGTGACCTCTGCAATAGTTGCCGATCAGCGACCCTAAGCTATGGAAAAGAAGCCAAACACATCACCTTTAACTATGTGTTAACTGATATCCTCCACCATAACCTCACCATCTCCCCATTTTTTTGTGACCACCATAAAACAACCATGGAACCAGCAATCACAGTACCTTTGCTCCACCTCCTCGTGCCTGTACCCAATCTGCAACTATCGCAAGCCGGACCACCGCGACCTCTGCCTAGCCGTCGTACACGCCCACTGCGGACAGCCCAACCGCCGTCGCATACCTCCAACACGAATCAAGTCTCGTCGGCATCGTTCCAGTCACCATAAATCTGTTGGGAAAGAAGGGAAACCCATCAAAATCCACCTCACCATCTGCCGCGCCTCAAGCCATCTTGCGAATGCGTCACAGCTCCCCTGCGGTATCTCCACCCACGACGGAGGACGGCGGAGATCTGGGATACAGGAGAGAGACGGCGTTTGGCTGGGTGGTGGCGCGGGAAACAAAGGAAAGGCGTCGTGCGGAGATCTGGTTCAAAATCGCGGCGGAGGACGGAGGTCTGGGCAACGGGAGAGAGAATGTAGTGTGGTGTCCATGGTGTTAACAGGACTGCGATGGATAATAGAGGAGGAGGAGGAGGAGGAGTTACTATGGAGTTAAAAAAAAAGGAGAAAACAATTCTCAAGCAGAAGTCACGTGGTTAAGATATGAGTCAAATATTTTTAATGGTGTGTTAATTTCTGATTGGTTGGAAATGTAAAAAAAAAACTTTACAATATCAGTGTATACTAATTAAATCTTTTATTTATTTAATTTAATTATTACATACTGATAGTGTAAAGTCTTTTTTTTTTTGGGTGCTCAAAGGGGCAAAAGACCAAAAACAAAAGAAAAAAACTACACCGAAACAACTACTCGGGGTATAGACACCCCAACAAGATCATGAAATAACAGATCCTTAAGCTCCGGAAGAGGCTCATCCACAACATGGAACCCCAAGTCCCTAGTGACACCCCAGTTAGCTAAGTAATCAGCAGTAGAATTCCCTTTGCGGAAGGTATGGCTGAAAGAGATACTCCAGTTCCTGCACTTCCACTCCAAGATACGAACCAAGAGGTTATTATGACATCTCTTGTTCTCACTTCTCTCCTTATTCAGCAGGGAAATAACTCCCAGGGAATCAGATTCCACCAACAGTCTCTGAATACCAAGACTCCAAGCAAGCTCCAAGCCTTTCATAATGCCCCATAGCTCTGCCTTGAAAGCAGTGGTGCACCCAATGTTCATACCAAATCCGGAAATCCAGTGGCCATTCGCGTTACTAATAATACCACCACAACCAGCTATACCAGGATTCCCTTTACAAGCCCTATCAGTGTTAAGCTTGCACCACCCTTCCGGAGGAAAAAGCCGCTTAACATGGTGAATCTTGCTAGGACGGATCCTATGAAAAACACCACTTTTGTCACCCGCTTCAAAAATATGAGTCGCATACTGAAGGATGAAACGAAAAGGATCAACCGGTTTAACAAAATCAATATCAAAAATACCTTTATTTCTCCACTACCAAATGAAGAAGCAAGCCGTCATGAAAATAGTGGCCCACATTATGTTCGAGCTCGCACCAAGAGACCGGGTGTAACACCCCCCTTGGGCATTACCTCGTGAACACGTGCGGAAATAAATTAAAAAGAAATTTGCTGGTTACTTTTGGAAATTGATTTACTTTAAGTCAGAAAATCTGGGTGTAAAAATTTTCTCCTTAACACTTCATAAAAAATGATGCACACTTCGGAAGAATGTGATGCACACAGCACCATAGTACATTTACACTATACTTGTCACTACACTTATACCAATTTTATTTATAAACAAACCTTCTACAACATACAAGTTTTTCTTAAAGGTCTTTTCTTACAACTATATGAAAATTATCAAGACATGCGTACTAAACTTCTCAAAATATACATCCTCAAACACAAACCTAAGCTAGTCATTCTACAAGACATTCTCATGGCAAGACCCCGTGATCAATCCCCATGATCAAACACCACTTCAAACATCCGAACCTAAGTCCCCGAGTGACTTAAAGAACTCTTCTGCAACACCTGCACTCATGTACCAAGGTACAACAGAAAAACCAGGCGAACAGATATACGCAAGGGTGAGAACCAATATATGAATTTTAAAACGATAACTACATGCGTGACACACCAAACAACATATAACATATATAGTTATAATAACATAAAAATATATTGTTATAACGACCAATATAATTATCACAACATAAAAATATTCAGAAATAAACAAGATAGTTTATCAAGGGGTTTCATACCTGACAGTCATCGTCATTTGCAAAAATGCATGGCACTTCAAAGTTCAACATCTAACTTTTATACCTAATCTCCAGAGATTCCAAACTTCTTTTCACTTGAGCAGATCAGGCTCTTACATGACACATTGTCCAACCTCCTGGCACGATGGTCACCACGAAAAATGGCGCATCGTCCAAAACTCCTGGCGCGATGGTCAACACGAAAAATGGCACATCATCCAAACTCCTAGAACGATGGTCAACACGATAAATGGAACATTTGTCCATAAAGATACATTGTCCACTAAGGTACAATGATCAAATTTGCGTGGCACATTGTCCGTTAAGGTACAATGGTAAACGCGATAAATGGAACATTTGTCCATAAAGATACATGATCAATACCAGCATGTCTGCCAATTAATGCATGTAAAACATTTTTGTTCTCGTCACTTTTCTTTTTCATTCATTATTTCCTTATCGAAGCTCAAAGGCTTACGACCTTCTCAACTTTTAAACCTTAAGTTTATTTTTCAATTTCAACAATAAGACGCAAAGTCCGAAAGTGCAAATCATGAAGGTCTAGACCGATGCACCAGTCTTAAATTCGTAGATTTTAGCGCACAAAAATCAACACAACTTTTATAAGACAAAATAGTTCATAACTTCAACTTTAGGACATACAGTCCCCAACTTATGATAGAACACTAGAATTCCGACGTCTCGGCTACTAGGTTCGTTTTTTCAGCTTTAAAATTCTTTTCGTTCTGTGAAACACAAATCAAAAACAAAATCTCGTTAACTTATCCAAGTTGTCGGAATAACACTGTTGTGTAAAATTAATTTACAGAAAATCCTTTTTCGATGGAAATTCATTTATAAAATTATCAAATCACCCAAAAATCATTTTCTTCTGAAAATCTTTGTTTGAAACTTTAGTTGAAAGAAAAATATCATTTTTGAGACTAATTCGATGTTCTAACAAATGATGCTGTTTTTAAGAATGCTTTCTGTAAATATTTTTGGAATTAACCGTCGTTTAGCATTTTAAAAATGTTTTAAGTCAAAAATTTGACTTTTTTAGTAAAATAATTTTCTCAACACCATAATTAATTTATTTTTGAAACTTAACTTTTTATAATAACCTTTTCTATTATTTTGTAATTTCTTACGTAATAATTAGTAGTACTAAAATATTTTCACAGTTACGCCCTCACTATGACTCATGGATCACTCTTATGTTGATAAATCATTAAAATATTAGTATTTTCCAACTATTCCATATTTTTAACTAATCAAATAATTAAATAATATTATATTACTAAATTCGATATTTCTTATAAAGCTTTTTAACGCTTTTATCTTTGTAATTAATTGAGCACTGACCACTGTCAGGCTTTTCAATCAACAATCAATGTCAATAATAATTTCATATCAATACTATAGCAGATAACACAGTTTAAAATGTGCATTAAAATACTATAACAATTAATTGCAAATAATCAATTAAAAGCAGATAATTAACAGCAGATAAATTAACTACTCAAGATAATTTAAAACAACACAAACACACTCAAATAAATTACACAGACCACATACTAATAGCATATAGCTATCGGAAAAATCCCTCAGGTACTCCCCTTACCTCTTGAAGTCTCTGATTCCTTTCTCGAAGTGATTTCCCGGATTCGCTTATGGTTTCCTCCACGAAACTCAGAACAAACCAACAAGGTTTATCCTTCACAACAAACATCACACAATTAATAAAATCAAACAACAAAACCATCTAATTCCTAAGACTATGGTTCGGCCTTCTCAAAATAATTAGGCTAGGGTTTTCAAAATTTCATAAACTCTTGGAATAATGATCCTTAAGTGCTAGAAAGACTAAAACCATTGTCATGAATCAAACCTTGGAACAAAAATCTTCTAACTCACATGAGCTAGGGTTCGGCCTCCACAAGAAAAATAGGCTAGAAATTTTATTTGATTTCTATCTCTTGGATTCAACAAGCATAGATAGTATAGAGATGAAATCAAGTGTCACATCATTAAAATTGAAGCAAAACTCATTCACACCAAAACCTAGGGTTTCGGCCTTCAATAGAAAATTAGGGAGGAAATTTCTTTTGGTTTTATGCTACTAGATAATGAATATAGGCATTATAGATAGTTCATAGAAATTGATTTCATGTCAAAAGGATTTTTCTACAATTTTCTAGAAATTTTTGAAGATTCTAGATATAAGAATGGAAATTCATGAAAACTTGATGATCATGGCTTGGAAACAAGGAAATCAATGAAGAACATAATGTTTATTTATAAAAGAGAGTAAGGTATACCTCATAGATGTTGGAAAATTGAAAAGAATGGATCAAGTCCTTTACAAATTTGCTTAAAGTGTTCTTGAGAAAAGTAAGAGAAATGAAGAAGATGAAGAACAAATTGGTGAAGTGTGGGAGTGGGGGAGGCTGCGTGCAAGTGAGGGAGTGGGAGGGTTAGTTTGGTCCAAAACATTCAAGGGCAAGGTTGGAATTACCTAGAAAGTCCAAGTGTATTTTAGAATTTTCATTAACATAAATATCGTTATATTTCTTAAGTCATGATGGCTTTGCATTAATTGCTCATAAATGCTTGGTGAGCCATGATGGTGACTCTCCCCATGACTCATCTCCTCCAGTGTCCGGTTCTGTCTCCCTGTGTATCTCCACGCATCCGTCGTTGGTTACCCGATTACGGTTTTTGAGAGGAAAATGATGAAATGAAAGTAAAATGAAATAGGTATGGTTTATTGGAGGTGGATGCACGAAATTGGAGAGATGTGGGAGGTTTAGAACCATGTAAAATGAGTGGTTAAGAGTGCGTAGATGTGTCTTATTAATAACCGCAAAAGCTTGTGGGTGTTTTGGTCATTTTACCTTAAAATATCTTAACCATCATTACTTGTCATAAATGCTAGGTGAGTCACCCCTATGACTCACCACCTTAGGTGGCAAGATGCCTCCTCATCCGATGTCGGGTTTTGTCTCTACACGTCCGTTCTCGACTTTGTCGATTACCCGATCTAGGTTTTTATGCACGAATAAGGTAAAATAACTTATTTATTTTGAAAAATTTCAAAATAAATACTATCGTTGGAAATGGGATATAAAATCTTTTGATTTTGTTCTCGGGTCAAAATTAGGTTTTCTGATCAGTAAAATCTTACTTTCGGTGAAAACGCAGACCGAGTTCCGTCTGAATTTTCAACCCAAAATTTAACCGTAACCCTCTACGATAAAGTAGAGTATAAATATGACTTTGGTTTATCCAAAATCAATTTCTAAGTTTCATATAAAAATATAAACGTTTATTTATATTTATACTGATCTTAGAAAGCAGAAAAATCGGGGTGTTACACCGGGAGAGATTAACCATCACCCAATCCTGAATATCATAACTGAAGAATACTGAAAGCTTGGAAGAAGATACCAGTGGGATCCATACTTGTGTTGCAAAGGGACAATCCCTAAGAGCATGCAACGTGGTTTCCATGGTCCCCACGCAATTACCACGATCAGGGGACTGATTACTCCAAGAGCTACGTCTAGCATTTGTAAGGAGGCGATCATGCAACATTTTCCACATATGGATTTGCATTCTCATAGGGCCCTTCCACTTCCAAAGAGCTTTCAGCAATCGTCGTCCGAAGGAGAGTTAGGATTGGACAGAATCTTATAGGCACTCTTTACCATGAATGTATCGTCCTCCTCGCCAGCCCAAATCAATGCATCATCACAATCTGATTGATTAGGAGGGGGGATGGCAAAAATATTTTGAATAACAGTGTAAAGTCTTTTTAAACAGACAACCACGACACTTTAAATAGTCATGTCAATGAATTTGTTTTATTCTTATGCTAACTACCTTAAAAATCATTCAAACTATGAATGGTAATTGATTGAGTATAAAAACCTCAGTAATATTATTCTAACAACTGAGTTAGACAATCATACTGGATAACTCGACTGTAGCGGCACCGTAGCAGTGCCATTTTCGTAATTTTGACATTTAAAAAAAAATATTTAGCTTTTTTTAGTGCTAACATTTTTGGTTAATTACGTGCAAATATTTGGTTAATTCAATTCATTATATGATTAATGGGTCATCCTGAAGCATATAATCATTTTCCACAACCATGTAAATATTTGGTTAATCACGTGCAAATATTTGGTTAATTCAGTTCAATATAAGGTTAATGGGTCATCCTGAAGCTTACAATCATTTTCCACAATCATGTAAATATTTGGTTAATCACGTGCAAAAATTTGGTTAATTCAGTTCATTATATGGTTAATGGATCATCCTGAAACTTACATGGTTGTGGAAAAACCATTATAAGCTTTAGGGTAACCCGTTAACCATATAATGAACTGAATTAGCCAAATATTTGCACGTGATTAACCAAATATTTACATGGTTGTTGAAAATGATTGTAAGTTTCATGATGACTAATTAACTATATAATGAACTGAATTAACTAAATATTTGCATGTGATTAACCAAATATTTTCACCTAATTAACCAAAAATGTTAGTACTAGAAATAGCTAAATATTAAAAAAATTATATTTAAAAAAAAAAGGCTGAATCACTTTTCACATATACGGGTTGTCGCATATAGTTGTCAAAGTTGGTGTCAGAAGAACATTTCTCTAAAAACTTTACACTATCGCTTTACACTTTCAATATACAACAATTAAACTCTTGTTTATTTGTAGAAAAAAATCTATCTATTTATTTATTTATTTTGAATTTTGAATAGCGTGTGTTGTGATTTTTTTTTTAAAGTAACCCTTTTTTAAAATTTATTTTCCACAATACCTCTTTTCCCAATTATGTATCAAAATATCGTACTTTTTGATACAGTGAGAAGTCTTTTTTTATTCTACGACTCCTCACTTGTTTTTTTTTTAACATTAGTGAGAAATCAATTTTTTAAATAACGACTTCTCACCATGTATGTGTTTTTTTTTTTTATAGGTGAGAAGTCGTTATTTGAAAAAACGACTTCTCACCTTACCTTTTTTTTATATTGTTTTTTAAGTTTTTAATTAAGAAATTAAAAAAAAATTACATTGAGAAATCGTTGATTGAAAAAACAATTTCTCACTTAATATAAAAAAATGAGGTATTTTGGTATATAATCGGGAAAGTGAGGTACTCTGGAAAATAATTTTTAAAAAGGGTTATTTTAAAAAAAAAATCCGTGTGTTGTTTGTTATTTTTCTGAACTGTAGTACGGTTGTTGACAGAGTACACAGTGATCAGTGCATATGGTCGGCGTCGCAGTCGCTTGACTTGAAAAAGTGAAATTTCAAATTGAGAGTCTGAATAACGTTATAACTTATAACCCCTTAAATTTAGTTAAATATTTGTTTTGTCACCGTTTTGTTACCACATTTTCTTTCTGTGAATTAGTGACTATCCCTTTCATTCGTTCTTTTCTTATTCCAGTCGACAACTCAAAACAAACACCATGAACCCGGTTCCTCCTCCTAATACTATCGGTACGGTACATTACTGCACCATCACGACGACGCCGCCGTCTCCTCCATCCTCGTGGGTTGCTGCGGTGGAGAAGATCATCGGTTACAGTTTCAGGAACAAGAACCTTCTAGAAGAAGCCCTCACGCACAGTTCCTTCCCCGGCGCTGTGTCCTACGAGCGGCTTGAGTTCCTGGGGGACCCGATTCTGGGGCACGCCATCAGCAACCACCTCTTCCTGGCTTACCCTACCCTTGACCCCGGTCAACTCTCTCTCCTCCGGGCAGCCAATATCAGCACCGAGAAGCTCGCCCGCGTCGCCATCCGCCACAATCTCCACCGCTATGTCCGCCACAACACCCCTGCTCTTATTAACAAGGTGAATGTTTCGACCTATAGTTCTTTTCAATTTGCTCCTTTTATTTTAATTTCACCAAACAGTCTTATAACAACAATAAAAAAAAATTTGGATTACTGACATTCAAAAACCAAGCATTCACACATTTAGGCTTTTATGCACTATTGAAACAATTTTAAGCTTCTTTTAATACTGAATATGTATTTTTTTTAATATAAGGAATCCAGATATAACAAATGAAGGCATTTAAAAAAGTCACCCATTAACGCATTAATGTATTATTGAAAAAATTTATATGGACCAACACATATAGAGACCAAAAATATATTAAAGTGAACTTAAATGTAAAATGAGCGATTAAGGGTTTATTCGATCTTGATTAGTTAAAGTGAGTTGAAAACTTAACCCATTTTAGCCAATAGAGAGTGTAACCACTTCACACTCAAACTTACTTGACAGAAGCCTTATCCAGATATATTATAACCTAGTTAATATGTATTATGTACAAAATTACTGTAATCAGTAATTTTGATGGATTGATTAATGAATGTCAGGTAAAAGAGTTTGTGAAGGCTGTGGCTGAAGAGGATGATCCTGTCTCCTACGGTGGAATGGTGAAAGCTCCTAAGGTTCTTGCAGACATTGTAGAGTCTCTGGCTGCTGCCATTTACGTGGATATTGATTTTGACCTTAAAAGACTGTGGGTGGTGAGTACATAGAGGACTGTGTTTTCTAACTAATGATATATATTTGTTGTTGTTGCTGTTACTCCCCTAACACTTTGTTTGGAGGGGATGGGATTAAACAGAATCCGACTTGGAAGCTTCCTTGATTATTTACATTTACAAATTACAAATGATTATTAGCTGTTCAAAATGAGATTTTTTTTTTTTCCGGTGTGCTTTGTGGTGGTTCCTGCTCAAGTTTGCATACTTGAGATAATTATCATTATGTCTGTGGTGTTTCTGAGGAGAAATAATTGTCGTCTGCAGATAATTAGAGGTCTTTTGGAGCCGATAATCACGCCAAATGATCTTGTGCAACAACCCCAGCCAGTAACACTGCTATTTGAGCTCTGCCAGAAGAATGGCAAAAATGTTGACATCAAACACTGGAGAAACAATGCCAAAAGCATTGCTAGTGTGTATGTCGATGGACATTTTGTGGCCTCAGCTTCTGCAGAGCAAAAGGACATTGCAAGGCTTGATGCTGCCAAGGCTGCCTTGCATAAACTAGCAAATTTGGTGCCTGCAAGTACTAGTTTGCTTGATTTTTGCCCTGGAGCTGACGGTGCCTTTGAGATTGAAGCAGCCAAGCAGGTGTTACATGAGCTTTGTGGGAAGAAAAAATGGACCAAACCAGAATATGGGTAAGCATTGCTATCCTTCTAATATCATTTGTAATGACATGTTGAAAGAAAATCATACTTCCTAAGTGATGACATAATAAAAATCTGTGCTGGAGATTAAGAGGAAACTCAGAGAATCTATTGTATTTCCCCAGTATTCCTTCTAATAACTCGAATGGGATATTGGTAGGCCTTTGTTTTTTATTCGCAGCATCTGTTTGTCTGGTTGTGTTATGCAAGGATGCAGTGTCTTGGGAAATATATGAGTTTTTATTTTATTGATCAATCATTCAGTCAATAAAACTAACATCCAAAATCTAGCTACAGAATGCTACAGTTAAGAGAGACCCACAATTTTATTTTCTTTTTCTTTTAAATTTTCATTGAATGAATAAATCCTGGCTGTTAACAATCAACTGTTAGTGTATGTTATATTGATGCAAATTTTCTGGTACTGCATCTTCCTTATTAGTTTCAATTTGTTCTTTCAGTTTAATTGCATATGTCAAGCTTTTGATTCTCTTTGTAAACTGACTCCTCTCTATTGTTTCACAGCATTGAGCATGATGCAGGTCCTCCACATGAAAAGAAATTTGTTTGCTCTGTTAAGATAACAACCTTAGAGGGTAAATTCGAAATGTTAGGGGATGAAAAGTCTCGGGTGAAAGATGCAGAAAACTCTGCGGCATCCTTCATGATTCGGGCCTTACAAGAATCTAATTATATGTGAATGTCTTGTTTTCTTTTAAAATTAACCCTGTTAGCCGGACAGCAGTGCAGCTTTGTAAATGTATGATTTCTTTGGTAATTTGATCATAAAATCTAGATTGCTAATTTTGTATGTAAAAAGGGTTGGGATAACATAACTATTAAAATAAATTTCGCAGTTACTTTTATCCTACATCAAATCATTGCAAACAAATAAATCAGGCTCGACCATTTTAAAATATAGAGAATTAAGTGGATTCAATTGTGCTATTAAGTCAATCAACCTATGGTTCAATAACATGGGATACGGGTTAATTAGTGATTGACCGAATATGAATGATAGCTGAACACATTTAGTTTGGTCATCTTAATTTTGTGTGCTGAACGCATTATGTTATTTACACACATAACTAATGAGAGCTGTAGCATATTAATGTTGTAAAATTCAGTTAACAGAATTTTGTTCATAGTGCTTTGTAGGCAAGAAAATATTAAAGCAAAAATATATAAGAGCACACAAGAGTACAAGACTCCTCTTGTCCAGCACTACTCTCTTGCTTGCACACAATACTCTTTTGCCGTCACTCGTATAGACCCCTACTGCTTGTACACAATTTTGAGCTGTCAATAGATATATAAAATAATGTATGATTAATGCAAACTCATCCTGCTAAGAGTTCAATTATCAATTCTAATCTTGTACTCTACAATTCAGGAAAGGGAAGGAAAAATCATAGATGCATGAATTGTGTCTGCATGGAAAACAGTGGTGCAAAATATGTGAGATAAACTATGAAAAGTTGTGTGGTTCTTTGTTCCCTTGTATAAGGATTCTTACAGTGCTTTTCTTAAAATGTCAGATAACAACAACGTAAATGTGTTACTTAGTTACGTCTCCTTGTTTTGGAGATTCCAGTAAATTTCAAATTCACTCATATATAGTTACACATTAGGTAGTTTGGCTAGCCTGCTGTATCAAATTAAGTAAATTCAAACGTACTAACCACAAAAGCTGAATCAATCCATTTGAAAGCATTCATATTTCATACAAGGGTCTGATTTAAAGCAGTTTGGTTGAGTGTGCACTTATATTCATACTTTTGCCTTTCTATATCTTCAAAGACTGCCAGCTTGTCGTGATTTTGAACCTTATTAGGATGTAAATGGAAGGGTTAATAAATCTTAGACACAAGCTTTATCTTCACTTATTTTTTAGAAGAAAAAGGTTAATCTTTTACTCTACTTTGGATATTAGTTTTATTTTATCATAAAATGACATATTAGCTTACTTTTGTCAAAGTTTCTCAGTTAGGACCACGAAACTACGAAATTTTGGTTGTCTTGTGGCATATGCAAGAAGCTGAAGATAAACCATTAAAAGTAAGATAAAGGATCTTTACAAGCAACCTCTCCAATCTCCACATATATGGACCCCTCACTACACACGCAGGCCACATAGCAAAACAGAAATGGAATTCCTAGCTCAAAAGAAAAGAAGGAATATCTTACATTTTGATCGATGACCACATTATCACACAGATCAAAAGAAGAATATCAACCTTAATTATAAGAAAGATAAAACATATAAAAGTTATATAAAGAGAGAACATCTATAAGAAAGAAATTCTGAAGGAACATTCCGGCAATTGACACCACAGAAAACACCAAAATAGCATGCGTAAGCAATGCTTTTCTGCATTCTTATTACTTGTCAACGACTATAACTAGTTATATGTGATTTCTAGTCAAAATCACTTGGCAAAATCAATTTTTAGCCCGTTTGGAATGACTTTTTTCCTTAAAAAAACACTTACTTTTTAAATAAAAGTGCTTTTGAAAAAATATAGGTGTTTGGATGAGCTTTTTAAAAAAAACAAAAGCTGTCAAAAAAGCATATTTTAGTGCTTTTTCAAGAAGCTACAATTCCTAGCTTCTAAAAAAAGGAGAAGTAATAGAAGAAAGAGAGTGAAGATCGTTAATGTTTTATTGGATAATAATGTCCTTATAATAAATCTCCCAAAATCCCTTTTTTATAACGCTCATCCAAACGTAAAATATATTCTACTTTTAATAATAGCTTCTACTTCTACTTTTATATCATAGAAGCACTTTTAAAAAGCTCATCCAAACCACAGACTAATACAATATTTGGCAGAAGGCAAAATCAAGTCTACAACTTTTCACCGTGGAACCAAACACATCCTTAATGGTTTCTTGTTAAATTCATACAGTGCCAGGGTATAATACTTTTTTTTTTTGATAAGCAAAGAATTATATTGAATAATGAGTACTAGAGGTACTCAACCCATATACAAAGCGAGCAAGGCCAAATGTAATTAGCATACAAAATGAGAACATTTGTATACATATTACACTAACCTACAAAGAAAACTACACCAGCAGAAACTAATACCACATCAGATCAAGACATTGACCCCGTCTTAGTTTGGGTATCGGGGATTAACAAATTTTTTGGGGTAGAGTGGGGTTGCCAATGCCATAATTTGAGTCAACAACAACTTTGCAGTACAGTGGATAAGATGGTGCTACAGATTCTTGACAGATGTTCTTTTCCTTTAAATATGCAGCTGCCTTTATCAAACATTACCATTTACCTGGCCCTTATTTTTTTTGGAATGAAGTGACACTTTCGAATAAAATTCATCCATTTGCATGTTTTTGGACATGCTTCTTGTAATATGATATTCCACAAGTTGGCCACTTCACCAGCCATCATCACATGACTTCGGAAAAACAGGAAAGCAACCCAAGTAGCTAAGAACTAATATTCTAATGATTTTTATATATATATTTTTGGATACAGTATTCTTGTGTATATTTTTATAACAGAAATGATATTGGGACACCAGAAGTTGACATCATGGTTAATTCAGTGTATTGGTTGGTTAATCAACCATTAGTGTCAAAAGTGAATTAACCAACCAATATACTGAATTAACCATGGTGTCAACTTCTGGTGTCCCAATATCATTTCTGTTTTTAAAATGTGAATTCTAAGCTACAATTAGTGGTATCAGTATCACTCATAAGGCATAACTTCAACCAAATTTAACATGCTAAAAGTAAGTAGTTGATTCAATTCATAAGTGGTTCGTGAAAATAAGTTTGCTCAAACTACATTGAAACTAGCCATTTATAATTGAGTAACCAAACATACGCTGTGCTAATCACTTATATTAAGAGGTTAATATTGACACAAAGATTGATTAATTATAGATAAATTTGGTTAAAAGTGCAAGGTGTGGATACTGGATATCATCTAAATTACATATTGTATGTTATAACTACCTTTATAAAAATATAATAGACACAAAACCAAATCATATACACGGATCCCAGTCAAATAATGATAATCATGCAGTAATCCAGGTGCAAACATGTATCTGATATCTTGCAACATCAGGACATCTTATTTTCTATTTCTCTTAACAGCAATTTATCTGATGATAACACAAACTGTGCAAGAGACCTAACCTCTAATTATAAATTAAAATATGTACAAACATAGGTGGAAGAAAAACCATCAAAGCATAATAGTATAGCTTCTCTTTGGCTCCCAAGTCCCAACCAATAGATCTTCAGCAGCAATTTTTCTATTTGAAAACTACAGAAATCATATTTTTATTCTAAAAGGCTTTCTGATAAAACAAAGACTCCTCTCTCTGCATCTTCAACTGCTTATAGAAGTTCCCAATGAAAGCCTCAGCTTTTGCAAACAACTCTTGCCCATTAACTCCCCCAATCTCTTCTTCTGCTACAAGCTCCTCATCCATGACTTCTGCATCAGATTCTCCACCTCCAATGAACAAAAGGTTTGGCATTGAAGGACACTTGTTCACCTTACCTACTTTAACAACACTAATAATCTTCTCAGATGCAGACCTTTCAACAACCTTAGGCTTCTTTTCATTATGTTCTGAGACAGCACTTCCACCAGTTATGCTGGAAGTTTCCCTTTTCTCAGATATAACTTCTGAGGGCATTGCAGGTTTCTGGTTAACAGATGCAAGCTGTTTTCTATCTTCTAAAGGCTTAGAAAAAGCTGAAAGAAGGCCAGCTTCAGCTCCAAGTGCAATGATGAGGACATTGAAGATGAAATACAAGTAGGTAGGCCTCAGAGAGGAAGGTAAGGAGGGTGTGTTAGCAAGGAGAAGAGCTAAGACAAAGAGCACTAGAACTTGAGAATTCTTAAACTTGTTCATGACTTTTATGAATGAGAGGAAGAGTGACAAAGAATGAGATAAGTGATCAGAGAGATATTCAAGAGGAGTTAGTGGTAGCAGGAAGTAGTAGGAATAAGTGTGGGGTTCTGGTTCTGGTTCTGTTTCTGGACACATATATATAGAGAGTGGGAGAGGACATGAAGGTGGAGTGAGAGGGAGCAAGGAGGGAGGGAGAGAGAGACAAACAGTGGGAAAATGTCCCTTGCATCCGTGTAGAAGATGCACTGTCAATGTCGGGTAACAAAAGTACAAATATAATTGTAGGTGCTGGCAATTCTTGAGAAAATTCCCATGCATTATGAATGTAACTGGAAATCAACATAACATCATTGGTAAAATAATAGCGGTGAAAATATGGTTGGTCCAAGTGATAATGATCTCGACCCCTTAAGTAAGTGGTCAGGGGTTTAATCCCTAGCTCTTATGTATGGAGAAAATCTGGTTGGAATAAGTTGGTCTTTAAATGTGGTTGGATTAGTGTTGCTCGCAGCCGGGAAACAAAAAAAAAAAAAATAAATAATAATAATAATAATAATTGAGGTTAGTTACCCCCAATAACTTTAACTGTTTCTAAGAGTGCAGTATTTGTTAAAGTGGATAGCACAAGCCAATGATATTTTGTCTGTCATGACAAATTGACTGAAGTCAATTTCCAGGTTCCAACCTGGATAACGGGTAGCAAGGGTTGATAGATAGAATCATAGAAGTGGTTCTATATTATTTATCAAATTGATGATTATGATAATATTATCCAACCCATGAAGAAAACTGAAAATATCTGGTTAAGTGGTTATTTATTGTTTGGATGGAAGTGAGAAGCATAGTGGTTCTTTACTACTTGCATACCAACTGTATATTTTTATGAAGAACATCCAAAACACGTTACGAATGTCAGCAAAACCAACCAGTTAATACTTTGAAGTATCTTTTTTCTTCTTCTATTTGTTCTGTTGTGTCCTTGCTTAAGAGCTGAATAAGTATTTTATCTGAATTTTCACATTGGAAAGAGAATATTAAGTTTAGCATTGACACAGAATTAGAAATATGACGCGGGACACGAATACATCACGAAACGTATATGGGATACAACGAATTTCTCAGGGGATATCTCTTTTAATTTAATAGTGTTTTTTAATACCCACGAATCTAGGGATCATAGAACCATATACTTAAAAGAGCACATACCTCTTCCACTTGGATCAATATATAAATGTTAATGACATAATACGACTATGGTACAAGATATAAATTAACATGAGATTAATGTAAAAATATAAATTAAAAAAGAGAAATAATATTTGAAAAGTTAATATGAATCTTCAAAACATGGTCAAATACTACTATCTAATTATTTCTGATATTTCCATATATAATGGTATGAAAATTGAAAAAGTAGATATAAAAATAGTAATATACAACTAGAAATATCTAAAGACGCTGCAACTATCGTACTAAATAAATTAAGATAAGAAGATGACAATATAGGCTTTGCAAGTTGAAGAAATTAAACTGTTACACTGTCATATATGAGATAAAAAGCAAGGGACCAGAGAACAAGTTGAAATTAATAAGGAGAAAACTTAGTATAACATTTCGGCGATTTATCATGTAATATATATAAAACAGAAATTATGCATATTAAATTTGAGTTCATTTGTTTACATTATAAGTGTAAAAAATTATATTCAGTTGTATACATTATAAGTGTAAAAAATTATATTATTCAACAAATCAAAAATAATTTTAATGGTTACTTTTAAGGTAATTATGATAAGAGTTAAATATTTTTAATAACAATTTTGCTATATCGTACGAACATCGTTCATATGAATTTCGACAAATAGGCAAATGCAAGTTTCCAATTTCATTAATTGATTAAAACTTTAAATTTTTTTTTTAAAAAAAAAGATGTGTACAAATGAACCGTTTGTAGAGTTAATGTAACAATTTATGATGGATTGATAGCGTAAAAAAAACTTACACCAATAATTCATATCAAGTTAAATTCATTATGTTTTGATTGATAAATTATTTCATATATTACATCTCATAAACACTCAAAAAAACAAAATTTTAACTAAGTTTTATCTTTCCTGATAAGGTCGGTGGGAGCATATATTCCACCAATACGGCAATACCCTTCACTTTGTGGGCGATGGTTTTAATCTGTGAGGGAAGAATTAGAAGGTAATCAAATCATTCTTGAACTAATGAACTCTTCTGCCTATTGGCCCTCCTCCCATAAGCCGTCCTAGTGGTAGGTCCCACCAGCTCCAGGCGAAGAATTAGGATTTTCTAATTTTGGACCGGACCCCCATACCAAACTACCAAAGCCCCACTCCCCTCTTTGTTACTTTGTTAGTATTTATGGATTTGACATTGGGCCTTCCCTACCCGTACGAAGCTCAATAACCCACACCTTGAAGGGCTCTATCCAACTATTGGTCAAAGGCTCAAAGCTGGGTTCTATCTCAAGGGTATTATGAACTACTAAATGAATTGGATTTGAAAGTAAGCTTATCTTAAAATCGAGAAAATTATGATACATTTATCATTAATTTGATAAAGTGTATAGAGATCTCAACTCGCTAACTAATTTAAGGCAGATATTCACTTATTTTCTCATTTTAGAAACAAGTTCACTTTAAATGGGTTAAATCCCAATATATTATACAGTTTGCTTCTCTTACTCTCAAGTCTACACTTTCCTTTTTAATTATATGAAAAAGTCATGAATTCCATATTACTTTATTTTTTTGATTTACACGGGGCAAAAGCCCAAACTACAAGAATTGTGTTATTTGAACATAATTTTTAGATACTATATGTAATATTCTTTGTCTCTCACTTATTTTTTATCATTTTATATATATATATATATGCATCTCGATCGCCAGCTACCCCCTATCTTGCATATCCTGGATCAACAGTGGAATCTTACGATATAATATTATACTCTCCAATGCCTGAAATGTTCTAGTTTAGAGGTTAGTCCTGCAATACACCAGCTACCTTGCTATCTTATAATTAAGTGCTTGAGTATTCTGTTCTACGTACCAAATAAAATTGGGATTGTCCACTCTCACATGTATGGTGCACCCCAATATTTAATGAACTATAGCCTTGTACAAAACAATATAGTCTATTTACAATATATAAAAACTGAAGCATAAATTTAGAGCTGACATATATCATATTATACTATTTCTTCTTTCCGTTAATTTCACCTACCAATACCATTGATTCAGAACTCCTCAATGGTTGAGTCCATTTTTTCATATGCAAACTGCTCCACCAATGGATCGCCAGAAATAGAAATGGCAGGGTCAGTGCTTGGAATGGAAAATGGTTGGTAAAGTGTAAGAGTAGGGTCAGTTTATAAGCCTTCTTCCTCAGATAACCGAATGAATGTGTGTTTGTTAAGGCATTTACGGTTAAAAGTGAACTAAATCACAATTGTAAAAGAGGCTAGCAAAAACTGACTATTAAGCATATTGTTCTTAATTGGGAATAAACCTCTTCTACAGTGAGTTAAGACAATGCTCAAATGATTGACAATTTCTTAATTTATATATGACACCCAAAATCTCATGATCGACCATATTAAAGTGCATTGAAATCTTAACTCACTTTAGTTAATCAAGCATAATATATCTTTATTTTTTCATTTTACACTTTTGCTCAAAACTTAGAGAGAATAACACCTTATTTGGCATTTGAAACCATTGAGCCACCCTCCATGTCAACACATGCAATGGGTACTCCAACCATGATTAGGAATGGTATAATAATGGCAAAAACTTAAAACCTAGTCAATCCAATCAACCATCAGATCAAGTTTAACATTTCTTGCATGGAAAGGTTTGAGAATCAGATCCTAAGTTGTGTTACCTGAGCTTCAGTACTTTCGAATCCAAATGCATTAACAAATTTTGAAAATCTTGAAGCATGAGTTTCTCATGATGTCAACTACAACAGGGAAATTTTGAAAGAGTGTTGTGAGGGCCTAGGTGGTTATGAAAAGGAAAAATGGAATTCCCAGTCATGATGAAGGCTATAAAAGTAAGCATAAGAAGGAACTTAGAAAAGAGTGTAAAAATATATTTTGAAAAAAAGTCTTACTTACCAATGCCCAAAATCAAGAAAAGGAAACTTTTTATTTTCGTCTTGTTACAAAAAAATAAATAAATCAAGAAAATGAAAGTTTTTATTAAAAATTTAAAAATTATACTTTTCAATACATTAACAATATCACTTCTTATAAAATCTTGCCTTCTTAATTCTTTAAACAGTATTTTTAGGGGACATGTGAACATTTATCTGTAAAAAAATAAATTCACAGACAGAAAAAATAAGAGGGAATTTTCAAATATTGTTTATTTCTTTGTAAATTTTTAATAATATATATTTGGGCCATATGGCGGAGGAAGAAAGTGCAAAAATGATTTGGTCCATGTATGTGCTGCATCATGTCTCCATAACACCTCCGAAAAACAATGTCAAAAATAAAAAATATATATGTAAATATAGACTTAATTTGTTTAATTTTTTTTAAAAAAAATCCATTTTTATAAAAAAAAATCACTTTGGACATTCATATATTTATTTAGTAGGACTTTCACTAAAAACATCTATATAAATAATGGAATTCAGCTTTTTACAACAATAATATTTCTATCAAAATCATTTCTGAAAAATCATAATTTTTAAACTAAACAAACTGACCTATTTTATTCTTTCTTTCCTTCTTTTTTTTTTTTTTTTTTTTTGGAAGTAAATAAGGCTGTTACGTAATTTCACGTTATCATTTATTTATATCCATAAAACTATGGTAATGAAGATGAGAAATAAAGAGGAGTTCCATCCGTTTACCAGAACTTATGAGTTGCGGGAATCAGTAGGTGCTTATTTGGATATTCAGTTCTATTTTTTAGCAAACAATCATCTTATTGAGATCGATAAGATAACCACAAGGTGCATATCTACATGGAAATGAATATTATGTACATGTGTAGTGTAGGCTCATGATCACCCTTATTCTGGTGGTAACTTGGTCGAATGAGTCAAAGCAAGAGACCAAAAAAATTTGGATGTATTGCTAGGAAACTTCATAAGGATGTCGTCATTTTATACTCTCTTTTTTACATTTTGAACCACCTCTCTGAGTCTGAGATATTAAATATTAATTTTTAATATTATCCTCATTTATAATAGGATTATATTTACAAGATATATTAACTTTCCATATAAATGAGTTTGTTCATTAATTAGAAGGGGTATTTTTGGAAATTTATATGAATATTAATTACAATTAACTCATTTTAATGCATTTCCTTGATCTGTGTGTTTTAGGGTTTTGTTTCTTATATTAACGACTGGATTGAGTATTATATAATAATTACTGGGGGATGCTATCTGCAAATAAAGGATTGGCTGCTTTTAGATTGCAAGGAGAAGAAAGGTACAACAAATCGACTTCCCCAGTGAAGATCCAAAACGACCACTCCTAAATATTCAACCTTCAAATATGGCTAAAATACCATTTTGGTCCCTTAACTTATTTTATAGATTTAGTTTGGTCCCTTAACTTTTAAAATATTCAATTTGGTCCCTTAACTTATTTTTTAGATTCAGTTTGGTCCCTTGACTTTTAGAAGGTTCAACTTAGTCCCTTAATTTGTGTCTGTTGACCTAAATTAGTTCTTTTCGTCAATGAGTCAATAACGGTGTTAACTTTTTGATGATCGGGTTGAAACTCGCTAACAATTTAAAGGAACAGTTTGAATCTCATTAACAATTAAAAGAACTAATTTGAAACAAATTAACAATTTAAAGGACCAATTCGAAACTCATTTAAAATATAAGGGACCAAATTGGAACTCATTTAACACCGTTACTGACTTTATTGACAGATAGGACTAAATTGGGTCAATAAAAACAAATTAAGGGACCAAATTGAATCTTTTAAAAGTTAAGGGACCAAACTGAATCTGAAAAATAAGTTAAGGGACCAAAATGGTATTTTAGCCTTCAAATATTAAGAACTAGGTTGTGTAGAATTTTATTTTTATTTAAAAAAAAAAAAGCATTTTTAATTTAATATTTTTAGTTTTCAATTAAAAATAAATTAACAATAAATTAGTTTATAAGTTAGTCTTATTGTACGTAAAAATTAGGCTTAACTACTCTTTTGGTCCCTCATTTGTGTTAAAATATTCAATTTGGTCACTTTATTTTAAAAATATTCAAATTGGTTCCTCCGTCAATTGTCAAACGTTAAGTAATTTGGTCATTTCTTTTAAGTTTGACTCTCACCAGAAAATACCGCTGGAATCTAGAATAACTTTGTCAATTTGGTCAGTTTGTTTTAAAATATTCAATTTGGTCCCTCATTCGTTTTAAAATACTCAATTTGGTCCATTTATTTTCCAGATTCCGATAGTGTTTTCCCACGAAAATCAAACTTGACAGTCAAAATTAACGAAAATGACCAAATTACTTAACGTTTGGGAAATGAGGGACCAATTTGAATATTTTTTAAATAGAGGGACCAAATTGAATATTTCAAAACAAATGAGGGATCAAAAATGTAATTTAGCCTAAAAATTACTTGTATTTTTGCTACCAAATTTATATAATTTTTCATAAATCCTTATTATAAATAAGTTTTAATTTCCACATACAATACTTAAATAGTTAAGATGCTTTTAGTAAAAAAAAATAAGATAATTTTCATTGAGAAATATTGAAATTAAATAACATTTTCTTTCTGAAATCCTGGTTCCGGAGAATGGAAAAAATAATAAATAGATACAAGTAAACAATTAAATATTTGGTAGTTATAACAATTAATTAGACTTTTAAAAAAAATAATTATAAAATTTAAAGTAAACTAATTTTTGTATATTGTATGTGTAAAAATATTTTTACACTACCAATCAATCATGAATTTTCACATCATTAAAAATATTAATTTGTTTTTTTAGGAATAATATTAATTTTTTATGACATAACATTATTGAATTTGGATGACAATATAATTAAAATAAGGATCTTGCTAACCAGTGCCCTAAAGACATTAGTTAAAGAACCCAAAGATAGAAATTTTTTATTGGAAAGTGTAACTTTAAATTTTCAAAGTATTGAATACTCTCTCCGGACTCAATTATAAGCAAAATTAACTAATTTAACACTTATTAGAGCATCTCCAATGGGGGTTGCTTATGGAGTTCTTAAATCTATGTGGCAAATAAAGAATCATTGCTTTTTTTTCTCCATTGGAGTTGATCTATGTAGCAATATGAGTTGCTTAAAAATAAGGCATAGTTGTTTATATAAGCAACCCCGAATAAAAAATAAATTTTTGCTCAAATTTCAAGGATAGTTGCTACTTTAAATTAAAACAAAATTAAGTGTAAATAAAATATATATAAAAATGTGGGTTTCTTAAGGATTGCTTAAATAGGTACTATTGGAGTAAAAATATGATGTGGTATGGTGAAGCTCACTTAATGAGAGATAAGCTACCCAAGGTGGGTTGCTTAAATATTACCCTTTGGAGATGCTCTTAAGGAAGTTAGTTAATTTAGTTTAATTGTCTTGATTTATGTAAAAAATAAAATAAAATGAATTATAATTACTAAATTACCCTTTAATTGTCTCGGGAATGTGCAATGCTCTTGGAAAAGTAAAAGGAGAATTGGTTGGATTGGTTAATTTTCTTGATTTTTGGAATACTAACATTAAATAGAGTTGAGTTGGTTAGATTTTGATTATATTTGAGTCTACAAAATATAAATACTTTTTTGCTTATAAATGAGTCCAGAGGGATACATCATTTTCCAATGCAAATTTTCTATTTTTAGCTTCTTAACCAATGCCCTAAGGTAGCGTTTGATACAAGTTTTATAAAAATATTCCCGGGAATATAGGCATGGGAATAAAAGTTTATCATGTTTGGTACAGGTTTTAAAAGGTTATTCCCAAACATAAAAGATTTTCGGGAATAAAAATAGTGAATGATGGTTATAAACTTGGAAAAACTTTTTTTCCTATATATAAAGATGAGAAAACTTTATTCTCATAAATCACATTTTCAGGAATGTAATTTATCTAGAAATAAAATATTCCAGATAATAAATACCACCTAAGGATATTCATTTGTCTTAAAATAATAATGAAGCTGTGGTAGATAGGACTTGGGATAAGTTGGCAGGTTAAGGATCCAAACAGAGCGTAGTGCGGGTCTTTGTCTCGGAAGTCAGAACAAACAAACACGAGGGTTTCTTAGGAATGATCCCTCTGTAGATTCGGAATCTTGCACGTTATTTGTCAATTTTGTCTGCTTTTTCTTTATTGATGATAATTCCCCTCTCCAAACAAACCAAATAATTGTCGCCTCATGTGGGATCCATCATCCATATCAGGAATTCAGCATGTCACGGTATCACCCTGTTAATAAAAACTAGTTGATGTTGGTATAATTGGTAAAGATACGACTTATATCTCATCAGAATGTGATTTTAAATCCTGTTGATGATGTGAGAATCTCATTTGGAGAATAATTTGTAAGAATCTTTATAAACACTCAAGTTATGAGGCTTGTCCTGACTCTGATAAATTACTGGGACCCAACTCATATAAACTTTTGAATTAAAAAAAAAACAAAATAGATATTTAAACACCTATCGTATTCACAGCGTATGGGGAGTGTGTGTTTCTAGGTGTTTGGTGTTAATTTGGGAAATAACAAAACAATATATAAGTGTAGAAAATTATAAATACAAGGTGTTGGTATTGATTTTGGGTGTATAAATAAATATCATAACTCAAAATAAAAAAAAAAAAAATAGCAAGTCATTGTGCACAGTATGGGTTTTATTTTTAATTATAATATTCGTTTAAATATTTTTTTTGACAAATCATGACAAATCATTTAAATATTATATATTAACTACTAATATGTGGTTGGTCCAAGTGGTAACGAGCTTGGGCCCCTTAATTAAGTGATTAAGGATTCGATCCCTGGCTCTTGCGTATGGAGAAAACCTGATTGGGAGAGGTCAACCCTTAAATGTCGTCCAGTACCTCGAGGGATTAGTCTCTGCAGTTTTGTGCTGAGGATACCTTTGGAAACCAAAAAAATATATTATATATTAACTAAATATTTAGTATTTGTATAAATTACGATTTAATGTGATATAAGTATACCAATATGTTATAAATTTCAACTATTTGATTTGTTAGTATTTAATTTTTAAAAAATGTTACATTGAAAATTAAAAAATTTATAACATTAATTTTTAAAAGATTTTGTAGAAGACATGATAATAAATAATTATAAATCTTTATCCTAAAAAGAAAACAGATTGACTTAATTGTACTTTTGGTTCCCCAAGTATTATGATTATACAATTTTGGTCCCTCAGGTACGCGATTGTGCAATTTTAGTCCCCTAGATTCCAATTGTGCCAATTAGGGTTCCAATTGTGTCAATTGGGTCCCTCAGGTATTACGGTTGTGCAATTTTGGTCCCTCGGATATTACAATTATGTAATTTTAAATGTTAGTAGCCTACGTGGCACACGTGAGACTGATTTTGCACTTAGTGAGACCAGCTTGATAACTTACATGACATTCCTATGTGTCAATTAAAGTATGTGAGGTGTCAATATGCTATATAGGAATGTCCTGTAAGTTGTCAAACCGACCTCAATAAGTGTCAAATCAATCTCACGTGTGTCATATAGGCTACCGACATTTAAAATTGCAGAATTGTGATATCTGGGAGACTAAAATTGCACAATCGAAATACTTGAGGGACCCAATTGGCACAATTGGAACTGTGGACTAAAATTGCACAATCACGATACCTGGAGGACTCAATTGTCGCAAATGAAACCCGATGGACCAAAATCGCACAATCGTGATACCTGAGGGACCAAAAGTGCAATTAAGCCAAACAAATTAAATGAAAATAAATAAATGATCAAGGGATTTGATAATTATAGTAATTAATTAATAGATTCAAAAATTAATTTAAAAATAAAAGGGTTAAATATGCTTTTGATCCTTGTAAATTTTGGTTTCGATCCTATAAATATATTTTTTATTTTGGTCTCTATAAAATCTGAGATTACTATGTTTGGTCCCTATTGTCATGTGACATGTATTTAGTACTTATGTGTCAAACAGAAGGTCATATGATCATCTCAAGTGACACACAACACAATAATCTTTGAGGTGTCATGTTAGCATATGATTCCCCTAAAATTTCCTTTGAATCCTAAAATGAATTATATGTATCTTTCTTAAAATGGATGCTAGGGACTAAAAACGGTGATATCGAATTTTAAACGGATTAAAACCAAAGAAAAACAATTTATAGGGATCAAAACCGAAATTTGCTCATTCTATAGGGTCCAAAATTAGTAATTTCATATTTTAGAGGGATAAAAACCAAAGAATTTATTTTACAGGAACTAAAACCAAAATTCACTCATTTTCTTGGGACTAAAAACATATTCAACCCAAAATAAAATATTAAAAAAATGTCTGATGAAAGTAAAGCCAATGGTACACTGAAAAAAGAGTACTTTGATTTCATATATACTGGGCGCAAATAAAGAGCTGAGAATCAATTATTCCTAAATTTGTTATAAATTAAAAAAAAAATATTAGGATATAAATTATTCCAAGATAATTTTATTCCAACTTTTAAGTGGGAATGTTTCACTCCCCCGTAAAGAACTCTCACCTTCTATGTGAAAATGACACAATTATCCTTGCCTACTCACTCTCCCACTTCATTGTACACAAAGGTGGCAAAATGGGTTATCCGACTCATGGCGAGCCAGTCTGATGCGATTTTGGGCTTTATCGAGCAGGTCTCAAAAGGTCCGAATATCATTCGAGTTGGAACACATACCATGAAACTAGGCATAGTTGCAGAGCCAAGTGAGACATAAACTAGCCTACCACAGGCATTCAACAGTCTCAAACCCCGACTTGCAACTACAAGTATCATCTCATGATAGAGAGGACCGTAGCTTGGATCAATAGTCAGAAGCGTTCTGATACACAGGATCCTCATTGCTGAGGCAAGTATAGAGCATACTAACATCTCTATGAAAGTGCTTATGATATGAACATGATAACTCTGGTTTTCAGGAAGAAGAGAATGAATTTAGAAACACATGTTTACAGCCCTATGTGGGTTGCGGGCTTTTTCGGGCCGATCCGGTTTATACTTAGAATTATATTTTTACTTCTAAATTCATTTATTAATGCCTTATTTTTTTTTTTACCACTCTTTAATTTGACTAGATTCTGTACAAATTCCAACTTTTTTTTTCTGCGTACAATAAAGAAGAAAACTTGTTAAATGTTAAATGAGGAGAAAAATAAAAACAAAGAGGACACAACTTTCAAAGGACAGTTCACTAGTTGCAAAGTATTCTTTATTAAGTTCCTTTGTTTTTTTTTTTTTTTAACTTTTGCATCACGTAACCAAGTAACAAAAGAGGAACATAACAAAAGACTGAATGTCTGGGACAAAAATTACAAAGTATGCAACTCAGGAACTAGAAGAAATAGAAATGCGTTTCGGGCCTTTTTAAAAAAAATAAAATAAAATAATCATGTTTAATTTTTACGTAAATATATATATATATATATATATATATATATATATATATATATATATATATATATATATAAAGTATTTGGGCTGCTCGAACCCGATGTGGGCTAGCCTGATACGGGTTCGGGCTTCGTCGGACCAGACCAAAAAGACTCGAAATTAATTCGAGCTCAAATTTAACAGTCCAAACCCTAAAAATTATCGTGCTTATTCGGGCAGGCCTGGCCCAGCCCGACTGTGTTGCCGCCTCGACTGTACACGTTCTTCCTTTCTCCACTTTCCGCTACTGTCTAGTCTTCTTGCACCACCGCTACAACAGCGGCAAACTGGCAATGCGAAATAATGTGACATGCAGTACTATGTTTTAAAACATTTTTTTAATACTTATATCATATTAAATCGTTTTATATATATTTTTTATGAAAAATCGTTTTATATATGTTAAACAATAATTTAAATGCTTATGATATTCTATCTAGCTAAAAATTATTCGATTATCTTTAATTTTTATGAGGAGAATGGTGTTAAATTATAGAGAATAATCTCCACGTTCATTTATTTATTTTTAAATATTTTAATATATTTAATGTGGAAAATTTATTATTATTATTATTTAATTAATTTATACAATAGTGTATAATTAAGTAATAATGTAAAAGAAAACTACTACATGCTTGTTTGTTCTAGATTTTGAGTTACTCAAAATCGTGTTTGCTTATGGTGAAAGTGATTTTGGGATTTTGATGATGTTTATTTTAAATTTTGCATCCGCTAAAATCAATTATGGGTTGGGTAAAATTGATTTTAATGGGAGCAAGAATCCTTAATGTGTGTTTTGTTGTATGATGGAAAGTTGCATGATTGATTTAGCCCCAATCAAACGTGATTTTAGTAAAAACGATGTGTTTGTTTACTATCAAGCAAAATTGATTTTGATTAGAAGCTACAGAAAGTAGTTTTACGTTGGGTTGAAAAATTTAAACTAAGTTTTACATCAAACATGCTGTTAAACGCGATTTTAGTAAAAATGATGTGTTTAATTACTGTCAAGCAAAATTGATTTTGATTAGATGCTACAGAAAATAGTTTTTGCGTTGGGTTGAAAAATTTTACACTAAGTTTTACATCAACATGCTTTCAAAATAAAAACATCCAAACATAAATCACTTCACCTCAAACTCAATTATAAACAAATTAATTTTTATTCAAAATTATGTTTATCAAATATTTATCTAAACACAAATTTAACTTTTGCGTTGAATATAATTGATTATTGGGATGATACTTGCAAAATTCTTTATATTTACACCTTAATAATGATTTTTTACTTTATTATCCAAACAAAACCAATTATTCTAAATTCACTTTTTTTTTTTTTTTTTTATAACAAGGGGAAGGAAAAGACAAACAGCTTCTAACCACACTACTGTCCTACGGAGACAACTCCCCCGACATCTTCCTCAATCACCATCCTCAATTGGGAAGGGACTTCAGAGAAATTGGTACGGGAAAAACTTACGGAGTGACCAATATTGGCCAAAACATCTGCACTCCTGTTTGCTTCCCGAAAGATATGGTGCACCTGAACAACCCAGTTATCATCTTCAAGAAGGCTGAGAATTTCTTCTAGGAGAGGAGTTAGGTATTGGCATTGGAACTACTTAGAATTGATCATATTGACCACTACCTCGCAATCCAATTCTGCAATGACCCTGTCGAGGTGAAGACTCTTTGCCATCTTGAGCCCACGAATCAGTCCCCAAATCTCCTCCACTATTGAGGTAGAAACCCCCAAATTGCAGTAAAACCCTGAAATGAATTGCCCATTGGCATTCCTGATTAAACCACCACAAGCAGAGAAGTGAGTTCTTTGAGAGTGAGATCCGTCTGTGTTGAGCTTGAAAACGTTATGCGATGGCGGAGTCCACTTGATATGCACAACTTGTTTGCTAGCTAAACCAACTGACGGATCTGAACTCAAGAGCTCATTGTGTGCAAATTCTATTTGCCTGTTTATCGAGTGAAGCATATCGTCCAAGCTAGAGTTAACCCCTGCGAAAACCACTTGATTACGCTCTTTCCAGATGAAGCTGAGAGCAATCCCAAAGAGAAGCGACCAGTTCCACTGACCCTGCCCCGCATCTCTTGTGAAAAGGTTACCCTGCAACCAACGATCGAAGCCCATGCTGAAGAAGCTACTCTAGTGGTCATCCGCCACGAATCTGTTCCATAACTCTACCATCACCTCACAATCCCTGAATACATGAGCTAGGGTTTCCGGAGCGGCTTTGCAACGAGGACAGAGTGAGTCATTTGAGAGGTTCCTGATACACCTCTCCTCATTTGTCAGCAATATTCCGTGGGAAAGCTTCTAGATTAGAGCTTGGATCTTGGGCGGACCAACCCATTTCCTGATCCTGTTAAAGGGGAAGCTACGGTTAGGGTTCTCAAGCTCTTTATAGAGATGTTGATGGGCGGATTTGATGGAAGAGAAGCCATCTGACGAGAAATTCCAGATGGGGAAATCCTCAAGACCCGGAACTGGGGGCTTGATGCTGGCAATCCTCTGACAGATGTTATCAGGAAGAACTGATTGAATCTCCTCCCAACGCCAACCTTCCGCAGAAGCAAAGGCTGACACTTTAAAGCTCCAGGTATGATTCTAAATTCACTTTTAGACTATCATTATAAAACACAAATTAATTTTTTTAACTTCAATTCTTTTAAAATCAAGAGTTTAATTGATATACACTAACATTATAAAGCCTTTTTAGTATACATTTAATCATAAATTGTCATGTCAATAATTTTTTTTACTCTTATCCTAACTATATTAAAAGTCATTCATTAAGTGATTGGTGATTAATCGACAGTATAAAAAACTTTATCCTATTAATACACAACAATTAATATCTAAAATCAATTCTATCAAAATCTAAATCAAACCTAATCTACATCAAAATCAATCCGTTTCATTTGAGTACTATAATTGTTTCCTTATTAAAAAAGAAAAGAAAAAGACTATTAACAATTGTTGGTTGGTACCTCACGTGGCTGGCTTTTGTGGTGCACAGCCACAAATCATGTGAAGTTGAGGATCAGTGAGTGGACTTTGTGGGCTCAGTGAGGGCCACATCCAAAGAGATATCTTTCCCTTTAATTCATTAGGAAGTTTCATGGAGTGGAGTTTTCTGTAGAGCCTAGAGGGAGAGAAGAAACTGCGGAGCCTTCTTCCCTGCGTTTTGGGTTGCCACTCATTCGTCATCAAAATAGACAAGCTAAGGTCAAAAGTCAACACTATGAGATTTCAAGTCCACAAAAATTCTTACATTTTTTTATATGAAATACCAACTATATTAGCGAGCGAGAGAAGATTTACGTGTATTCTTTTTTTAATAACTCGTGGTTCTTTCATTCTCCTACAAGTTTAATGGGTGTTACGGATTTGGTAGAAAAAGAAATCATTGACGGTTGACGGAGACTCACTGTACAGAACTATGAAGAAAAACTAAAATCAGAAAGTTTTTCTAATTATTATTATTATTATCATTTTTTTTTTTCTAGTTATTGGTAATCAGTGTATTTGTCAATTTTTTATTTAAAAAAGGATTAAATTGATATATATTGACAATGTAAAGATTTTTTACATAGTCAACCAATCAGAAATTGATACATCATTAAAAAAGTTTGACTCTTATCCTAACTACCTTAAAAGTCATTCTATCATGATTTCTGATTGGTTGACAGTGTAATAAACTTTACACCGACAATGTATACCAATTAAACTATTTAAATAACATTAAAAGTTTATTTTCGTATTTTTATTATAATTAATGTATGCTTCAAATATGATAATTATTGTATTAAAATAGATATACCGATTCGGAAATGAATAAAAGGTCAAGCAAACACCAGCGAATATCATGAATCTGTCCTACTACAAGTGTTTTTTTTAGCAAGTTCGTTCTATTAAGGGAAGCTACATAATAAGTGTTTTAAAGTTTACTTTTCTAAGATTTGGCATTTTTTGCTAAATAGTGTTGATAAAGAAGTTAGTTAAAAAAAACATTAATATCATATGTCAAATGGTAACTAGTTACATTACAAAACTGTCATCTTATTTTCATTATGTTTTCTATTTTTAGAAATTTGTATTGGAAACAACTTTTTTCTGTCTTCACTATTTCCTGTACAAATTTATGAAAACGAGAAATATAATGAAAATAATGTGGTATTTTTGTAATTATTTCTAAAAATAAGAAATTAAAAACAAAGCAGACAGCCCTTAAATTTTCAATGTATCAATAAATCATTTTCCAATACAATTTTTATATTTTATATTTATTAACCAATGTCCAATACATTAAGACACTGATTAGTATTTGTGTTACTTTTAATTTTAAAAAATGTTCAATGAGTTATCACTTTGAAAATAATTTTAGCAATTCATTGCTCTCAGCCTAAAAATTATATAAGGGTATTGTTAATGAGTGCCCTAAGGAGTAAGGACATTGATTAAAGAACTCATACAAAAAAAAAAATTTATTGAGAAATTAAATGTAATCCTTTTCAAAATATTAAATACACCATTTTTTATATAAATTTTTATTTTTTAATTTATTAAATAATGCTCTACAGATACCCGTCAAAAAATTTACTGGGAGAGTTTGGAATTTGTACCAACAGAAGGGGGATGTAACTAAATCGTGAATGTAATTAAATCTTGCCTTCCCAAGTAACTGGATGGTTAGTTCATATCCCTAAAAAAAAAAAAAAAACTGGGATGGTTAGTTAGAGTTGAAAAGTTGGCAGTAATAAGCAGAGTCTCCTTCCCCTTTTAGGTAGCGTTTGGTATAAGTTTTAAAAAAATATTCTCGGGAATGTAGATAAGGGAATAAAAATTTCTCATATTTGGTACAAGTTTTAAAAATTTATTCCCAGGCATAAAAGATTCCCAAGAATAAAATTAGTGAGTGATAGTTATAAAATTAGGAAAACTCTATTCCCATGTGTAAAGTTGGGAAAGAAACATTCCCGGAAAATGTGGTTCCCAGGAAATGTAGTTTGTCTGAGAATAAAACATCCCAGGAACCAAACGTCACCTTAAGGTTGTGACCACTGAATAGACCTAATATTGTGTCTCATTTATTATGATATTTATACACCTAAAATTAATACTCAATTCTATATATTTATACTTTTCTATATTTATATATTTTTTTCTCTAAAATCAACACCCAACAGGCCAACACCTAAAAAATACACTCCCCACTACGTTATGCATTCTATGTCTATGGAGGAGGTATTAAAATTCATTACTCGTTGTTACGCCCATAGTGCGAGATCCACTCGCTGTTTAGTGTCTACGGTCAAACCAAAAATAACCCACCCATTTGAAAGGACCATCTATCTTTCAATTATTGTGTGCATGTTTGGTTTGGAATTTGGAGGGTTGAAACATGAAAGTTCCCTTTGCTTATAGAAAAAGTAACTATAGAATTCAGAACGTGTTTGTTTTAAATTTAATGTCCAATAAAATTAAGGTTAAAATAATGTTTTAATCCTTATATATGTCACTCATTTATAAATTAATCCTTATACAAAAAAATATTTTTATATTAGTCCCTACACGTGCAACCGTTACCAAATAGGTCGCTGACGTTTAACGACCGTTAATGACGATCATTAAGTTGGTCCCTACATGTGTCACTCATTTTTAAACAAATGCTGGTGCCCCCGATTGGTTCTTGTATGTGTCACTCATTTTTAAATTGGTCCCTATATGTGTCACTCATTTTTAAATCAGTCCCTACATGTTTCACTTATTTTTAAATCGGAAGATTCCTTCTCACACCTCCTCCATCTTCTCTCTCCCTCTCTCAACTCTTCCTTTCCCCAAATTGCCCCCGATTGTGCCCTAGCAGCAGCAATCTTCCGATTGGCCCACACTGCCACCTACGATGAGGTTTCGCGGCAATTCGAGATCGCTACAACCAAGGCGTGCCGCGGGTTCTTCGTGGTTTGCAAAGCCGTTACTGAAAAATTGGGGCATTTGTTTGAGCTTCGTATCGATTATCGGAGGGTTGTTATGGAGAGCACGACGGCTTGTAGGCAAGCCTGCTGGAATCTTCAACAGCACTGGATTACACTCACTCAGTTGGCTCAACATGGAATGATATTTGTTCCGATCGGATATGAAAGTTGGTTAAAATTCCAACTGAGTGATTCCAGTAGGCTTGCCTGCAAGCTGTTGTATTTCATATCCACTCTGTGAGTGTAATCCGGTGCTGTAGAAGATTCCAGTAGGCTTGCCTACAAGCTGTTGTGCTCTCTATAACAACCCTCACAGAATCGGTACGAAGCTCGATCAAATGCCCCAATTTTTCAGTAACGGCTTTGCAAACCACGAAGAACGCACGGCACACCTCGGCTGGAGCGATCTCGAATAGCTGCGAAACCTCGCCGTAGGGACTAATTTAAAAATGAGTGACACATATATGGACTAATTTAAAAATAAGTGACACATATAGGGACCAATTTAAAAATGAGTGACACATATAAGAACTAACCGGGGGCACCGACACGTCTAGGGACTAATTTAAAAATGAGTGACACATATATGGATCTACTTAATGATCGTCATTAACGGCCGTTAAACGGCAGGGACCTATTTGGTAACGATTGCACGTGTAGGGACTAATATAAAAATATTTTTTGTATAGGGACTAAATTAAAAATGAGTGACACGTGTAAGGACTAAAACTTTATTTTAACCTAAAATTAATTATGGGCTTGCTAGAATTGATTTTAAAAGAAATAAGATTTTCTACCTTTTCCGTTAGGTAGAATTGATTCTAGATATAATATCCACAAATTTTTTTTGTAAGCATTGAGACCACTATATTAAGTAGTTTTTTTAGACACTTGGTATCCAAAAATTACATTGAATTTTAATTAATTCGAGTCAAATTAAAAATATTCATTTTTTATATAATCATTTTATAGCTATGAAGTATTCACCACTATTAACAGTGACTAATCTCCATCGGGGAACCTATTGGGTACACAAGGTGAGTTCTCCCCTCTCAACCTGGTTTTCTCCTTACATGACAGTCAGGATTCGAACCTCTGACCACTTGCTTAAGATATCCAAATCCCTTACCACTTGGACCAAGAACATGTTGGTAAGGAAAAAAAGATCCATTTAAGAAGTCAAGGCTTTTCTAACATTTATTTTTTCATACACAATACTTGAACATACACTTTTTTTAAAAGAAAATCAAAGTCATCTGAACCAATATACTTACTCTATTTCACTATGTTAAATAGTTAACCTCTAATAGTTTTTTTTAAACATTTTTTAAAAATAAACTCAATCAAAATTTATAGGATTTATTTTATAATAATGGACAAAATTATATAAAAAAAAACACATGAAATAATTCATGGTTTTTTTATTATGTGTAACTTTGTACAGGTTAAGAAACCTAAAAATAGCAATTATTTATTAAAAAACTTAATATTTTAATTTAAAAAATATAAAATATATAAGTTATTATATAAATTTTTCGAGATTCTTAACATGTACAAAATTATACGGGATAGAAAAATTCATAATTCATTTACATAGCACCCCTTTCGTAGTAGTACGTTCACAGCCACTGAGCCACACCCAAATTGTGTATTCTCTTATCTATAAAACGAACCTATCTCCTCCTCTCTTGGTATCAAATGAAGCTCTTGCAAGATCCAAGTTGGGAACTTTCTTTGTATTTGCATGTTGGGTTGCATCTGGATTTGAGTTTTTGAGAAGAGGAGAGAGAATTGGGAGGGGGTTGAAACCCGGTGTTAGTGCCATTGTAGACATCACGGCTATTCTCAGAGTATCTCGGTCCGTATGTCATGCCCGAGCTGTACGACGCAAGGGTTGCGTGATTGAGACCAACCCTTCGCCGCACGGTGGGCGTGGTGCTTTGCCTTCTGAAGGTGGTAGCCCCTCCGACCTACTCTTCCTCGCTGGTGGTGGTTCTTCTTCTTTTTCTTCATCTTTTGTAGTGTGCTAGTTTATTCTTAGTTTAAGGTTAAAGCAATTAAAAGATATTTTTTGTTAAGATCTCTTTGAAGCTGTTTGTTCTTGTACGTAGTTGTTGGGTTTGAGTCTTTAGTGTTTGGTAACAAAAAAACAAAACAAAAAAAGATGTTGAGAATTAAGAGGGTTCCCACTGTGGTATCTAATTATCAAAAGGAGGAATCTGGAGTCGGGGGTTGCGGTCGAAATTGCCTCAAGAATTGTTGCCTTCAAGGTATTTCAACTAACTCATTTGTATTTATATTTCTGATTAATTTTCTGTTTATCATGCATCAATCAAATATTGGCTATACCTCATGTCTGATTTCATTTGTTTATTTTTTAAACAGAGGCAAAGCTTCCTTTGTATGCTTTTAAAAGGGTTAACAAGGTTACTGGAAAGGAGGACTTGCCCCTCCATGAATGCGGGGAGCCCCCTGTAGCCTTTCTAGACTCGCTTCTTCTTGGGGAGGTAACTCTGTAATTTTGATGATGGAGAGGGAGGGTTTAACAAGTTTTTTTTTAAAATTATTATTATTTTATTATTATTATTATTGTTATTATATAGTTGTATTATCATGATAATATGTGTTGAGTTCTGTTATTTAAACCTTAAATCTTGGACACTTTGTATGATATTGGATGTGTTTATCTCTATCTCATTTATTTTTTTTATCCTCTTTATATACACGCATTCCAAAAATATATATAAAAAAAGGGGACACCGTATCGTGTCCTATTTTGATGATCAAGAATCATTTCTCTTATGTGTTAAGGTTGTTTCCAATTTCATGGCAGTGGGAAGATCGCATGCAGAGAGGGCTTTTCCGCTATGACGTTACTGCCTGTGAAACCAAGGTCTAGAATTTCCTTTTTGTGTGTCTCTTGATAGTTGTGTTTTTTTTTTTTTTTTTTTAGTTTGCATGGATATGTTATTATAGTATATGTGCTTGTTTTCATGTGTTTTTTTTGTGGTAATGTTGGTATAGGTGATTCCGGGTGAGTACAGTTTCATTGCCCAGCTGAACGAGGGTCGGCACCTCAAGAAAAGACCAACTGAGTTCAGAGTGGACAAGGTCCTCCAACCCTTTGAAGAAAACAAGTTCAACTTCACTAAAGTTGGGCAAGAAGAGGTCCTGTTTCAATTTGAAGCCAGTGAAGATGGTGAAGTCCAGTTCTTTCCCAATGCCCCAATTGATGTTGACAATTCTCCTAGTCTTGTTGCAATCAATGTAGGGTTACTTTTTAATTAGCTTTTGTTCCGATTTTGTCCTTGAAGGTTCATTAGACCATGTGTATGATGTTGTAGGCCTTTAATATAGGATGCTGTTTGTTCATTGAAACAGGTCAGTCCTATCGAGTATGGGCATGTGCTATTGATTCCTCGCATTTTTGAGTGTTTGCCCCAAAGGATTGATCGTGAGAGCTTCTTGCTTGCACTTCACATGGCTGCAGAAGCTGGAAATCCATATTTCCGATTGGGTTACAACAGCTTGGGTGCTTTTGCAACTATTAACCATCTTCACTTCCAGGTACTGGATACCGAACATCTTGACATTACCACCTTATTGGACATGTTATCATTTGCTCTGTCTGTAATTGATAGTTAACACTAGTTAGTTGATTAGTTAGTTAGTTAGTTAGTAGGGGAGTAGGGAGTAATAAGACTTGTTGCCTATAAATAAGAGGAGAGAGTGAGAGAAAGGATATCTTGTCTTTTGGGAATAGTTGGGGCCTTTGGACAATGGAGAGTCCAAGTCTCTCGAATACTTGGGAATTCATTTTATTTCCTTTGTAATCTGAACTAGTTCCTATCAGTAATCAAATTGCAATATGGTGATTTGGCATATTCAGGCTTATTACTTGGCTGTGCCCTTTCCTATTGAGAAGGCTCCCACCAAGAAAATTGCTACTCTAAGTGGTGGTGTGAAGACATCTAAATTGTTAAAGTATCCGGTCAGAGGTCTTGTCTTTGAGGGTGGCGATACGCTGGAAGATTTATCAAACATTGTTTCAGATGCTTGTATTTGCCTTCAAAACAACAACATACCTTACAATGTTCTTATTTCTGGCTGTGGAAGACAAGTCTTTCTGTTGCCACAGGTAAAATAATTCTGGAACTATTTTAACTTGCCTAATCTACTTTCATTAGCTACATGGATAATATTTTGGATTATTTATGCAAATAAATGAACAGTGTTATGCTGAGAAACAAGCTCTTGGAGAAGTGAATGCTGAGCTTTTGGAAACTCAAGTGAATCCTGCTGTGTGGGAAATTAGTGGGCACATGGTTTTGAAGAGGAAGAAGGATTATGACGAGGCATCCGAAGCCAATGCTTGGAAGCTTCTTGCAGAGGTTTCCCTCTCTGAAGAGAGGTTTGAAGAAGTCAATTCTCTTATTTTTGAAGCCATTGCATCTGGTGAGATAGATACCGATACGCAACGTCTCGAGGAAGTTGATGCGCTTACCTCAGGTTCTCACTCTGACCCTGCTAAGATGGCTGGTTCACAAGAATGTATTGTTCTACAGTAAAAAGGCTCTGATGGACAAATTCATAGTGATTTTGCAGTAATGAAAATAAATAAATTAATGTATCATGTTATGGTTGGTTGCACTTGCTGAAGTTTGTAGTATTATTATGTTCTGCCTTAAGGAGTAAAGGATGTATTTGCTTCTATGTGGCTTTATGATGCATTGTGATGCTTCATGGTCTATGTGAAAGTATAATGTAATAACTGCTCCGCAGAGCTTGTTGTCTAGTTAGTTTTTGCGATTTTGTGTATGATGGTGCTTGACCTAACATTACTGTCTCTCTAGTCTCTACCTTATGAGAAATTAGGGATGCATATATAACCACCTTTTAATAAGTGGTAAAATTCTATTTTAATATTTAAGCGAATGTCTTAGTTTAAGAATTTGACGCAATTCTTTTGTTTACGTTGAGTTGAGGAATGTGAGACTTATTACCCAAGTTCAAGCATAGTGTTGTTGATTTACGTTTGAGCATAGACACTAGGAGGTGATATTTCTATCCTAATTCATTTCAAGCTTCCTAGTTGTTAGAAACTTAGAATGGGATACTAATATGTATGTCTAGCCCAATAAGTTAGCAAATAACTTATTTGATTAGATTATAAGTTTGTGGAACTAAAATAGAGAAATTTGAAAGATAAGTTTATTTCATTAGCATGTAGCTTTTTTTATAAGCTATTTTATTGGATATAGCTTATACCTCCACTTTATCCGACCCAAACATCATAAAATAAAATTTATATAAAAAATGATATAAACATGTCATTTCATTTATATTATTTAATTAATAAATAAAAATATTAAAAAATAAGTATAAAAATAAAAATTAATATTCTAATTATAAAGAATCAACTAGAATTTAAATGAATATATATATATATATATATTTATTTATTTTATGTCATTTTATATTTATAAGTTAGTTTTCAATCAATTGAAATTTATCAAACACTTCAAATTCAATCAACTAGCTTTTCAAATATCAATTAAAATTTAGTTTATCATTTATAAGTTAGCTTATCAACTATTTTTGTCAAATAGACTATTTAGTTTTTTTCTTTAAAAAGAAAATCCAAACTAAGATATTTAACATCTATTTATCTCGGGCCCAAGAAGAAAGAGTTGAAAGTGAGACCGACAAATATAAATAAACCCAAACAAAATCTAATCTACACAAAATAAAAATAAAAATTAATGAATGGAAGAAAATATAAAACGGGACCTCGGTACTGTAGAAAATATAAAACGGGATCTCGGTACTGTATTACAACACAGTACACGAAAAAAGAAGAGGTACAAAGCGATTTGTGGTGGAGACGTAACATTAGGCGATCATCGCTACGACGCGCATAGGTTGTTTGGCACCCGCCGACGGAAGAGATAATCATGAAAACCTAGAGATAATAGCATTCAAAGGTATATTCTCCCTCCGCCTCTGCATAAAAGGATATTGTCACATTTTTAACTTCTACTTTTTTTAAAAATAAAGCATATGATAATTGGGTATTGATGAGTATTTCAATTTAGATGTTCATTCCTTATTGCCCTAATTGTTTATATTTTTACAATTTTTACTCCCAACAGTGACTTCTTTTTAACGTTAACGGGACCTCGGTACAACATTACAACACAGTACACGAAAACAGAAGAGGGACAAAGCGATCTATGGTGGAGACGTAACATTAAACGATCATTGCTATGACGCGTATAAGTCGTTTGGCACCCGTCGTCGGAAGAGATAATCATGAAAAACTAGAGATCGTAGCATTCAAAGGTATATTCTCCCTCCGCCTCTGCATAAAAAGGATATAATCACATTTGTAATTTTGATCTTTTTTTTAGAGTAAAGCACATGATAATTGGGTATTGATGAGTATTTCAATTTAGATGTTCATTTCTTATTGCCCTAATTATTATTCTTTTTTGAAATTTTACTTCAGGTCATTAATCTCCTCTTGCAGGCAGATGCTGCAGGGATTGTTATTGTTAGGGAATAGTTGCCTTAATGGAACTAGATCTTTCTTTTAATGTTCTGTCTTTTTAGTTTTCTTTTGTTGGTTTCCTTTTCGATGTCTTTTGGCCTTTCTTTTATCTGTTATACATAAAATCTTCCTTTCAAGTTCAACTATTGTAGTTTTATTTTTTATTAAACTTAAAGTAAGATAAAATTAGGATTTGGTCGTGTGAGGTGATATAATGCATAAATGGGCTATCACGAGGGTTTTTTAAGCCAGGACATTCATATGGAATTTACGTTACAATTACTATCTTTTAGAGGCATTGCCTTTTTCATGTGAATTAATATCCAATACACATGTTCATGCCTTGGAGATTCATGATGTGCATGATGCCAAGTAAATTAGGCCTAAATTGTGCTACCTTTAGAAAGCATTGCCATTTTCATGTGAATTGCTAATGTGTCCATGCCTTGGAGATTCACGATGAGCATGAGGCCAAGTAAATCAGGGCCTAAATTGTGATAACTTTTAAAGGCATTGCCATTTTCATGTGAATTACTATCCAACTAGCATGTTCATGCTTTAGAGATTCATGATGTGCATGATGCCAAGTAAATCAGGGCCTAAATTGTGCTACCTTTAGAAAGTATTGCCATTTTCATGTGAATTGCTAATGTGTCCATGCCTTGGAGATTCACGATGAGCATGAGGCCAAGTAAATCAGGGCCTAAATTGTGATAACTTTTAAAGGCATTGCCATTTTCATGTGAATTACTATCCAACTAACATGTTCATGCTTTAGAGATTCATGATGTGCCTGATGCCAAGTAAATCAGTGCCTAAATTATGCTACCTTTAAAAGCATTGCCATTTTCATGTGAATTGCTATCCAACTAATGTGTCAATGCCTTGGAGATTCATGATGAGCATGAGGCCAAGTAAATCAAGGCCTAAATTGTGCTAACTTTTAAAAGCATTGCCATTTTCATGTGAATTACTATCCAACTAATGTGTTCATGCTTTGGATATTCATGATGAACATGAAGCCAAGTAAATCAAGACCTAAATTGTGGTACCTTAATTCAAGGATTGGTTAACAAAAAGTTTTAAGCTACTCTTAAACAATGTTCCTCGCCCATAGCATTAGCACGCGGTTTTGGGTGCCATCTATGTAAGAAAAACATGTCCATTTAGGTTGTTAGAAAAGCAAGTTATCTTTACAATATACACATTTTTTTTTTTGCATAACGAGGGTAGAGGTCCATGTATATATATAGCTTTCAAGGCCTAGCCTTCTTACCAGTTATCCAAGATGACACTCAAAGCACAATCTTTGACATTTGTGGCATTATTGCTACTGTTGGTGATTGCAATAGATGCAAATCCAAAATCAGAAGTAGTGTACAAAAATGTCACTAATGTCGCCTTACCATCATCACCGCCAAAGCAGAATGAAGATGTGAACCAATTACCCTATGAATGCGGGTACCTACCATGGATATGTAGCCGAGGAGACTTTCCACTAAGGTTTCTATGCTGTAGAGGCCGTTGTGTGGATGTGACTTCGAATGTAGACAATTGTGGGTTATGTGGGATAAGGTGCCCGTTTAATTGGCAATGCTGCAATGGGTTTTGCAGAGATATAAACTTCAACCCTTTCAACTGTGGTAGGTGTGGAAATGTATGCCCCATTGGGAGCATATGCTCGTATGGCTTGTGTTCCATTCCGCAGCCATTATTGCTACCAATATTCTCTCCTGGGTCACCAGAGCCAAAGCCACCACAATCACAACCCCACCAACCTCAATACACTAAAAAGCCACCCGCAATGGAGTAAATTATAAAATATTGTGGATGATGTTCTATTTATAGTTATCTATGGTTTCAAGTTTGTGCGTTTGTTTTATATGGTTTTCAAGTTTTCATGTTTGACGGTCTGTTCAAGTTATAAATTATGTTGGTATGAATCATATGATATATAGTCTTAGTTAAGAATATTGGAAGTTGGTGTTACATTTGATATTGTATGTTGTTTGATGGTTTCTAATATTAATATAAAAGTCGGGTTATGTTATATAAAATTTATGTGAGATAGAACAAGACTTGGTAATCTCCTGATTAATGTTAGCAGATAATGGTTGCATTAGTCTTAGTAGTTTAGATTAAAACTTTTCAAAGAAGTTAGAGCGATTATTCATATTTCTAGTATAAAAATGACAGATTCTTCTTACATATGAATGCAATCCTTTCTGGGGAATTTAACAACACCGGAATCACTCGATTTCAATTTGTGTCTACAAGTGCAATTGGGTTAGACGACTTGATCCTCACCAGATATGCCATCCCAAACGACATCTAATCTCTTCTGCGCAACCTCAACCCTTGGATGAGGTTGCAATCATCGAGTCCGAGGCTTCCTCTGAACCCTCAAGCCCGCCCCAGTAGCAGTGGTTATGCCGACGAAAGAAGGTGAAATTCCGACGAGAATCAAACTTGACAGGAAGGACCATGTTTGAGGACTAAAATGAAATGTTTATAAATTAAAGGATTAAATTAAAATCAAATAATAACTTAGAGGATTAAAAATATATATTTTTTTAACCTTTTTTAAATTCACAATTAACGAAGTAAACGAATACAACTTTGAGTTTTAATTTTGAGATGTCCTCCGATTGGAATTTCAAACCACCGATACAATGCAAATACCTTCTACCAAGAGGAGAGGATAGAACGGGAAGAACCACATGATTGAGGGAGGTCTTGCTGGATAATAAATTAACAAGTTAAGAAATAAAAAAATAACTTTTTATTTAGAAACTAAATACATTAATTATTAAGTTCCAACCAGAAAAATGTGTTGTAGTGTAGGAATAATGTAGGAATCTTGAGAGGATATTAGATCTCACCTCACGCAAGCCATGTAGGAAGTTGTATGACACAATGGTCTCTCAAAAACAACCCGAAAACAATAGTAATAATGTTATTTGAATATCTGAAAATACGGCACCTAATTGATGCTCAAAATCATTATTATTAATGATATATTTAACTTGACTAATGCATACACTTATTATAAATGAGTAACTCGTTAACCGATACCTTACAAATTTTTGGTAAATGAAGCTCAACACGTTTTTGGTAAGTTATTCCTTTTGATGTACCCATTAACTAACTTCAACACGTCACTAACCACCTTTTAAACATTCATGTTTTCAAATTACATTACTGAAGAGTTTGACCGAGGATATCTTTGGATAGTATTTTATATAAAATAATAAAGAGTTATACTATCTAATACCAATCATAATAAGGGGGGAAAGACAACACATGGTAATTAACCAAAAAAAAGTCATGGTATGCAATGAAATATAAAAAAAAAGTTGGACCAAAACACATCTGCAAATTTTGAAGTTCTTTATGTTCAGTAATAATTTTTATTTAGAAATCAAATAAATCATTTATATGAACTACAAACACTATTTGGATAATTATATACATATTTTTAGTTCAATTTTGAACATCGTACATTCATACAAGGACATGTTACATCTTCAAGCTTTAAGAGTACAGTTGATGGCCTCCTCCTGATTTTTTATTTTCAGTGCTGCAGCATTGGCTATGTGTTAATTTTGTCTCCCATTCCACTTACTTAACCTTTGTCATCTCAGTTTCCTCTCCCCCTCTTTTCTTTAGCTGTTCATGATTGTGGTTCAGTTTCTTTGTTGTTTCCAAGTTCTTCCTGAGTGAAACAATCTCTCTCATATAGTAGTGTTGTCTGTCTATCACCAATCCAAGGAATAGAGAGAATCCTGTCAAGTAAATCCCCATTTATAATGTTTGAAATCCATGTTATGTTTTGCAAATAATATGTCAGGACTGAGTAGAAGTGCTAAACCTGAAATCTATGTTCATTGATAGAATTCATTTGGTAGACTGGTTTCAATTAGTTAAATGAATTAACCAAGAATGACTAGTGACAAAGATAAACTTTAGTTAGTACCATCTTCAAAATTATATATACAGCCTCTTAAAACAAATTAATATTATTTTATTGGAGGGCATATATCATTTTTGTCTGCTACAAACCAACCCCATAATAACATATGCATACATATACATGCAGGGTACTTTAGCTTGACTAATTACTCATCTATGTTTGGTGGGGTAATGCTTCTTTAAAGTTGGGGTGTATGCAAAGTGAACAAGATATATCTACTCTTAATTTAATTTAGTGTATTGTTGTATTAACTTGTTAAATTATATTTTTACTATGCAAGGTATTAGAAGCAAATAAGGAACTTTTTTGAGTAATTACCCATGAGAAAGGCTTCCAATAGACGTTGTGCCATAAGAACTTCATCAGTTGGATTAACCATGCCAGCATCCTTTGAACGCTTTTGGATTTTGGTTATTGTATACACAGTGGAGGCAAAGACCACAATCATGGTTGCTGCTACAGTTTTTGTGACTAATGGGACCCTCCCTTGCTTCAAAAGGTCTAGCCCCTTGATCACCAATTTCCTTATTGGATTTGCAAAAGATAGTATCAGGATGAATGCCATTTGGATCACCACAAGTATAAATAAAAGTTGTATCATCTTTGCTGAACTGCTTGAATGTTGATTTGGGTGGTGAGTGTAAGATGAGAGCCAAGACCAAAAACCAGCTCTTCTTTTAACATTTTAGTACCATATGTTTGTTTATAAATGTGTCAGCTGCTTTTGGACAGTCGAGAGGTTAGGCAAAGAATTATTCCATGCTTTCCATGACCCCCGGAGGCACAGAATAACTTTAAGCATGAGGAGTCAATGGCAACACGCTTGATCAGAATAAAACTGAATATGACTTGCAAGCCTTCTTTCTTTGCCTTTCTACTTCAATTACATCTCTCTTTTCAGTTTTGCCTGTGAATATATAATGTCCTGCTTCGTGATTACCGTATGTGGTGTGTGTATATATGCATAGTTTTTCACTTTTTCTGCGAAAGATGAAGGCCTTAAGTATAGTAAAAGAAATAAATACATGTAGCAGATTAAGCTTTGACAAATTCACAGTACTTATTTTTAAAATTTCTAATAAGTATTGTTTTTTTATGTAAAAAAAACTTCATAAAATAACTCAAAAGTTTACATGATGTAGCCTCTATACGTCCATGAGCTCACATGATCTATACATGAGCTTGGATGCATAATGTATGACTGTGATTGTGGATGGAGAGAGGATGAAGACAAATTGGCAGGAGAGAATCCATTTTCTCACAGGAAAGAGGTATGAGATTGATTTTGGATTTGGATCTACTCCTTTTGTTCTCTCATATTTCTTCTCATGTTATGAGAAAGAGACAAAAGTAAATTTTAATGGACCCTACACATAAAATGAGAGAAAACATGAGAGAAGAAAAGAAGATGATCCAAATCCGTTAACTAATGCTCCAAGTGAGGCAAGTGGCAAGACTACAATTGGTAATTTTTTTTTCTTCCAAGGCATGCTTGACAATTGACAATTTGACATTAATATCTTCATAAAGCTACTTATGCATTCTTGCAACACTTCCTTTCTGTTCATGCTAAAAAGGCTGCATTCTATTCAACACAACAAAAGTTACAATGACTAATATCAGAATGGGGACCTCTGGAGCCACTTGTGGCGCTCTGATCTGATATCATGCAGTTGCCTCAAAAATACTACAAAAACGAACAGCCCTTTATATATAGTAAATTATTAGTCAACATTCATAGGGTGAGATGAAGTCCCTAATGTAGTCAATGCATAGTCTTCAACATCCAAAGGGTTTTTTGAAGTCCCCGCAGCATGTTGTTGTTTCCCTTCTTCACTAAGGACTCCTTTAGCATATCCAATTTCATTGTTGACTCTCGAAAAATATGATGGATCATCCTTCAAGGCACTTCCCTTGGCCTCATCAACTATAGGACTATTATTCTCCACCTGCTTGATTGCTTCTTTGGTTGGTAATTTTCTTTCTGAATTATTTTGAGAAGCTTCGGTGGATGCATGACTCTCTTCTTCACAGTAATACTTTGCAATAGTCATTATGTCTACCATGCAGGTTTTGTCCATTAATGCAGTGGCATTCTGGTTTGGACATGACAAATTAGAATCATAAGGCTTCCTTTCTGGCTTCAAAATCTTTTCACCTTGAATCAACTTTGATCCCTTCCACCAATTGAAGTACTCCAATGACACACAAGGCTTGTAAAATTTTGCAGGAACATAAAAGCTAAAATTTCCCCTGCATCTTGGCTGCATAGCAACAAACTCTCCAGGCAAATGCTGGTCCATTCCGAACTGCATCGCAACCCGGTACGGCATATACTTCTCAATACAATGCAACCCCACAAGCTCATCTGGACACAAACACAATCCAAAGGACCTTAACTCCTCTGCTGAATTTGAACTGTCAACAACCAATTGTTCATAGTCTTTGTAATGAGACACAAAGCACCAATTTTTCAAATCAGCAACAAAAGGGCGCCACTGAAAATTACATGCTGATTTCAAAGTAGATGAAATTAGTGAGACACCAGCATCTGAGTTTAACCTGTGCCACCTTGCAGCTCTAGGCTCACCTGGCTTAAGTTCTTTGGGAAACTTTGGTGCAAGAATAGGAAACCTTTCAATTGCCCATTGGTGCACAATTTGAAAAGGACCAAGCACTGTGACTGATTCCACCACAGAAGAGACAACTTGTTGTTTAAGCAACCTCAAGCTCTCATAGAGGCTAGCAAGAACAGCAGGGGCCAGAGCCACTGTCGTCCCTTGAGACAAGTGAATTGCAATGGGGAAAACATGTCTCCCAATGTTGGAATCAGAAAGAGAGGGAAAGACAAACCTTGATAACCACAGGGAAAGAAACCCCACATGCTCAAGCTCATGGCTTTGCTCCTTCTCCATGAAGAACTTTATCCAACACCCTTGAGAGCGAGTCCACATCTTCCTTCGAAGCTCCACTAGTTTTGCTTCCATTGCAAGCAAGTCTTTTGAGAGAGGAAGAGTCACAGGCTCACCAAGCACTGAAAACCCACCAAGAATCATGACATCTTCAAGTGTGATGGTGGCTTCACTCCATGGAAAAACAAAGGTATTAGTCTGTGGACACCAGTATTTCACCAACTCAAGAATCAAACTTTGGTTTCGTCGAATCTCATATAGAGAACTCAAAAGGGCATCACAGATACCTGCTTTGTGCCATGTGAAAGCATGTTTTCCAGTTAAACTCTCAAACCAATCACCCCATTTTCTCTGTGGTTTTTTCCACCCTTTGAAGAGAACCTTAGGATTAGAATGCCCCTTTTGGTCTTTCTGAGATTGAGTTTGATCAGAAACAAGTGGGAACCTGGAAGCTTGGTTAATGCTTCTAGCATATGGTTTCAGGAATCTGGCTATTCTTAGTGTGGGTTTTCCACCCTTCTCTGAACAAACCATTGTTGCATTTTGAGACTCAAATATGCAGAAGCTTTTTGGTTCTTCCTCTATTGCCATTTTTTGTTTGGATGGACAGAGGAAACTGAATGATGATCAAGGAGAAATGAAAAAGGTGTGCCAAAGAAGCTACTCACCTCAGAACAGAAGTACGTTGTGTCCTCTATCCTCTATATATAGCAGAGCAGACGAGAGAGATAGAGAGAGATTTTGAAAAGAGTGGCACCTTGAAATATTAGTTATTTACGAGTTCCAAGATACCCTCAAAGGAGGCGACACCTATTTTCTTGTCACTGTCTTTCAAATTATTGTTACTCTAAAAAAAATGGAAGTTGTGTATAACCAAAAAATATACACTCACAAGTTTTTTTTTTTTTTTTTTTTTTATTGAGGTGTGTTATATGAACATCCAAAATGGACACTTAAGAATGTGTATATTTACACAATTGTCATTGTGTCTAGGATGTCCAGAAAAAAATATCTCAAATGGGTGTTCAAATATCATTAGTGTTTTTGTTAGGAGTAATAATATGAGTGTTGCTGGGGAATGCCTTGGTCATTGTTTAAAGAATTCAAATAAGGTGATTACATATTGAAAAATTAAGGGCTTGTTTGTTTATTTTCTGTTTTCTATTTTCATTCCCTATTTTAAGAATATTACCATAAAATTAATTACAAAATTGTTACTTTGTTTTCATTATGTTTCATGTCTCCAAAGATTTGTACTGTAAACAATTTTTTATTTGTTTTCATTGTTTCTTATACAAATCTTTGAAAATAGAAAACAGAATAAAAACAAAGTAACAATTTTGTAGTTATTTTTATTGTAATTATTCTTGAAATTAAGAATTGAAAACAGGAAACAGGAAATAGGAAATAGGAAATAGGAAATAGGAAATAAACCAAACAAACCCTAAGTATATCTCTTTCCAATGTATTGATTATGACACCATTTTTTATTTATTTATGAAAACTTTTTTTTTTTTTAGATTTCTTAAACAATGCTCTTGAACACTCTTAGCATTTGCCTAATAATGATCCAGGATCTTGCTAATTAGTGTCATAAGTGTATTGATTAAGGAATTCAATAAAAACAAGTTTCATTGGAAAACTAAAGATAACATTTCTCAAACTTTTGAATACATCACATTCCAATGAAAATTTTCTTTTATTTTTTTATTTCTTAATCAATATCCTAAAAGCATTGTTAGGGGTGTCAACCTAGTTGTGATGCCTAGTTCTATTGTGATGTCTTACCATGCCTTAGTTTATTGAAAAAAATAAAAGCAGTATTTAGCATTCTCCTAATTATAATAGGAGTAATAAACTAAATTATGAGGCAAATGTAAGCATATGATGATGATGATAATAATAATAATAAACAGGAGAATGCTAACAAGTGCTCTTAGGGCATTGTATAAGGAATTAATATTGGAAATTTTGTATGAAAAATGATGTATTTAGTATATTGGAAAAGTGTTAAACTTAGTTTTTCAATGTAAATTTTCCTTTTATGCATTCTTTAATCAATATCCTAAGGACACTCGTTAGCAACACCCAAATTAAAAGGGCATGTTCGTGGCTGCTCATCCGTGGGATCTATTTACCCACATACTCATGTTTTAGTTTCCATCAAGGGAAGGGAAGCTGAGTCCCACTTTGTTTTTCTCTTTTCTTTTTAATGTTTAAGGGTAGTCGGCTTGGACATTGGCACTTCCCATTTGCAATTATTTTTAAATTATGAGTTTTAAGTATGTTTTAGGGGTTAAATTGTGTTTTAGTAGTGTAAAAAAGTGAGAGATAAGTTGTGTTTTGTTAGGATAAAAAATATATATTGCATAGTAAAATTATATGTTAGGATAAATGTAAAAACTTACTTGTATTAGTGTATATGCATAATATGTGTGTGTAGCATGTGGAGTTATGATGAGTGGTATCTGTAAGTTGTAAGCGGTGTGATTAGTAAATCAATTCCCCTTTAAAAATCGTATAGGATTTCAGCTTTTTTCCCAATCATGGTTGTTACCAACATGGATTTGTCATTTTGGTCTCACCAAGTTATTAAGTGTGTGTTTGGATGAGCGTTTGACAAACGTGATTTTGGATGAAATTGATTTTGTAGAATTGATTTCAATACAATTGAGTTTGAAGTAAAGTGAATTATATTTGAATGTTTTTACTTTGAAAGCAAGTTTGATGTAAAACTTAGTATAATTTTTCAATTCAAAAGCAGAAGCTATTCTAAGCTGCTTCTGGTATAATCAATTTTGGTTGCAAAATTGGTTCCCCAAACATGTAACCAAACGCCTCTTTTTTTATCAGAATCACTTTTAACAGGTACAGAAGCACTTCTGATGTCTCCAGAAGTGAAACCAAACATACACTAAATATTACGGCATCTCTGATTTAACTTGATTAAGAATTTTGTTTGTTTGATGAATGTGCAAAATAAAGGTATTTTGCCTCTTACATATAATTTTACATTGCCTGACCATTACAGATAATTTATAAAATTTAACAAGACTATGAACTTCATTAGAATCTATTTAAACCACAGACTCCTGCTATTGAGTATACACGTCAACCTTGGTCCTCAAATCCATTATTTGGATATTCGGATTTGGGTTCTTGTTGTTGGATATAGTTACGTTGAAAATTCAGCTGAGTTAATTTTAGAGGTTCTTTTGTAAAACAGATACTATTTTCATTTTTAGTAGCAGTATCACTTTTACAATTGTTTGATTCCTTTGTTCTCTACGTATATGGGTTCCGTTGTACTTTCAATTTAATATATTTTTTGCTTATAAAAAAAAAAGGTATATGTCACCCAGAAATTGGAGGACTAGGGCTTTTTTTTCTATCCTTCCATTATGATATAGTGATCTTACTCCTCATAACATGAAGTTATCCAAGTTAATACAAGTTGATAAGGATCTATTGTGGTACCTTACACTTACTTTGAAAGTTGAGATATTCAAAATGAACCGTCAGAATGTTGCGGGTATCGATCCGAAAGTGATTGATCGTCGTAGAAGTGGACTGTAACCTCAAATAAACTTTATCTATAAGGTTAGGGGCTCGAATCTTGAAATCGCCATTTTGGACAGGACTTAACTACCACCATTGACCCGAAGATTAGTTTCACAACTTTTGTCTACGAAAATACTTGATCAAAGACCAAAAAAGAATGTTGTGGGTATCAAAATTTTTGTTTGATTAGGCATCTCCTATCAATAATTGTCTCAATAAGTTTCAGCATTTCATTTCCTCTGGCTGATTTTTGAAAATAAATGTAATAATTCTAGAATTTTGTCGGGAATACATTAATTTAACTCAATATTATGCACGATATATAGAATAAACTTGAGGCAATATTTTTACTAGAACTTTACCGACTAAAAGCCCTTATTAGATGATTCTGTATTTATTTCTGGAACTTCAATCTTTAAGTTCACTGCATTATTTTAGAAGCATGAAGACGCTATAGATAACAGCTAAACTTGAACCGAATAAGGATATAAAATTGAGTTGTAACAGATTTTTCATCAAGTGAAAAGTAAAAACAAATATCAAAGCATGTAGTCACTTTGAAACGAATCACATTATTACTTTAGGTAAATCCCTACAGTATAAGTTCATAGTCGTTTCATACAATTTCTGAGCCAAAAACTGTGACCCTCTTCATATTAAATGAGAGGAATAGAGAGAAGAAAAAACACAAACATGCTGAGAATTAACATCAGACAGAAATTAGGATATGATCCTAGAGTTTGCTCATTATAAATTATAAATCATGACCAGCCGCCATTTAACACCCAAACATTGTAGCCATTAAGGTATTTGAATTTTAAGATGTTTAATTTACTCCAATGAACAAGAGCTGCACTTCATATGTCTAGCAGAAGCCTGCGAGGATCCTCAACAATATCTTTAATGCGTCGCAAAAAGAATACCGCTTCTCTTCCATCAATTAATCTATGATCATATGTTAGAGCAACGTACATCATTGGTCTTGGGACAACATTTCCTCCAACAACCATCGGACGAGACACTATGGAATGCATACCCAATATTGCCGACTGCCAAAAAAACAATAACTGGATGAGATTTATTTCGAATAATCAGTTTTACATTTTACCACAAATTGCTCATAATTATTAGGCATTATAAAAAAGAAACCCATTATCCAAATTTAACTACCGACAAGGAATAGATCAGAATAATTGGCTTGATATTTTGACACACAACGCATGAAAGATAGAAGTAAACTAGAGAAGCCCTTGTTTGTTCCCACTTCCTGTCATCAAACATAGTCAATAGGGATCTGTTGAGTAGGGAAAGCTATCAATGATTAAAGCTCCGTACAAGCTCCTTGGATTAGCTTTTTTTAGAAGCTCCTTATCTTTAACTTTTGTTCTTAAAAAAAAAAAAATCCTTTGTTTTTAAGAGCTTTCAAAAATAAGCATTTGGCCCAGCTTCTATTTTTAAGGAGAAGCCAAAAAAATAAAGAAAACTCGAGCTAAACACTACCTAAGTATCATCATATTTAGAAAGATAAAAAAAAACTCCAAATATATACACACACAGAGAGAGAAAATGTTTTATAATTTTTTTTTTTAAAAAAAAAAATGGAAAAGAAAAACACAACAAGTGTTATCTTAGTAGAACTTCCAAACCTGAGGGGGGTTGATGATAGGGGTACTCAAAAGGCTCCCATAAACACCACCATTGGATATTGTAAAAGTGCCACCAGCCATCTCATCAATTGATAAAGTTCCATTATTTGCCTTCTTTGCAAAAACATTGATCTGCTTTTCTATATCCGCAAAGTTCATGGTATCAGCATTGCGGATAACTGGCACCACGAGGCCCTGGGAAGGCAATGAAAGAGTAACATTCATTGTAATTCCAACACAAAAGGCTTGATGATAATTTTCACGGCCAAGCAAAAATAAAAAGACAAATTCAGTATTAGGAACTCGATGAGATACGGATATTGAATAAATAGCAGGCCTATTATTAGGAAATTAAATACCCATTCCAAGCACAAACTGAATGCCGGGATCCATATTTCCAATGGTTATGCCTTGTTGCACATTTTATATTATTAGTGTATCCATGTCATTCTACTGTGAACTAAGGTAATTGAATATTCTCGCCTATCATACATGGAAGATAATCATATATACTTGTTAATTAGCTGCACGATTTTTATTTATTAAAAAAAATTAAAGATGGCTCCACTATCCAATCATTAAAATACCACTTCTGATGACAAGCCATGACAACATCAATTGACCAAGGTCGACCAGAAAAGTCCCACAGATTTGTCCACATAATAAAACAAAGAAAATAAGGTTAAGGTGACTGGTAAAAACCTTTGGAGTACCAACAGCTATGCTGATATCTATGTAATCTCTGTATATAATATCATCCCCATCGATGACTGCATTTACAATCTCTTGATGTTGGAGTGCACTGACAGCAGCCTAACATAGACCATACAAGTTCATGAGGAAATAAAAATAAAAAAACCCATATATTTTACTCTATACTTCAGTAGTTTGAAAACATACTTTGATAAATCCGGACATAAGTCCCAATTTGACTCCATGCTTTTCAACAAAAGCATCCTTGTAATCAGCACGGAGCTTCATCAAATTAGTCCTATCATTAAGAGCAGAACAATCAAGGAGAGAATGACAATGGTAATCGACTGTATAGGGCCATGACAAGAAACACAGCATTAATAATTGGTAATTAAACAAATCATGTCAACTTTTTCAACTATTCAAGTCTACATAAGAACTGATTTTCCTTCCTCGTTTTCACAAATTTAATCAATGGCCAGTTAATGCACTGGTGCTATCATTAAGGCATTACCATGATACTGGTGCTATCACACATACACTTGCAAGGTGGCCAGTTAATGTAAAATACCATGAGGTTAAAAGATAAGTATAAATTAAGAAAACGAAGGGAGTGCCAATGCTCCCCCCACCTCCATCTAAGCAACAAAAAATAAGAAAGGCACGTCTACTAGGCTAGCATTCAGAATCAGGGAGAATATGTATCAGATTTTGTTGATCTGACAAATCACCTAGAAACATTAACATAAATGTCATGACTTTCCAATGCATCATAGTATAGTACACAGACCATTGGTTAAGGACTTCATTAGTTTTAGATTAGTGTTCCAAGTGGACCATACCCAAAATACCCAAGTTATAATTCAAAGGAAGGCATCACCAAATAACATGATATAGGAACTACTTATACGCAAAGGAAAAAACCCTACAGCTGAGAAATATTCAAAGCTTTTGTTGCAATTTGTCAATCAATAAAACTTACATATCAACTTCATTAATCGTTGTCAGCATAGCATATGTGTTTTGGGAATCTTTCAACCGTCCACCAACTCGTTTCCGAAGCCTTGTCATAGTAACCTTTGATAATGAAGAAAGGCATCAAGACGACTTTCATGAATGCTAAACAGAATTCAGGTAAGTACAATAATCATAAAACCACAATGACTCACTCGTCTTTCTCTTTCCTTAGGGGGGAGCTGGGGCTCAGAGGGAGAGCTCTGTGGAGGAGGTGTCTTGGACTTCTCTGTAACAGGAGCAGTTTCAGCTTTAGGTGCTTTCTTTTCTTCACTAATCTTTTGGGTTGGCTTAGGAGCGGCTTTCTCAGGTGTAGTCTCAGATGGGGCAACGTGAGTTGTAGCGTCAGCAGACCTTGAAATGATTGCTATCTTATTACCTGGCTCAACAGTATCTCCTTCATTGGCTAGAAGCTGCAAATCAAATAAATAGACCACACAAGCAGAGCTTAAAAAAGAAGGAAAAAATAATAATTTCCGTCATTTTTTAGGGTGATGTGGGGGGAGTAGAAACATTTTAAACCTCTTAAACAGTACCTTCAGAATCACACCTGACTCAGGACTAGAAACATCAATTGTAACCTAATAAAGGAATAAGAAAAAAATACAGCATTAATTAATTAGGAAATGAGAAAATTCGATCTACTTAAAACCGTCAAAATCCTTCACAAAGATTTCTGTGTTTGTTCAACATAGCACCTTATCTGTTTCAATCTGAGCAATTGGTTCATCAATATTAACCCTGTCACCAGGCCCTGCTCCCATGCACCAAAACATAACATGTGGCAGTCAATCACCAAGAATCATTGAAAATAACAATTCATGTAGATGAAAGCTAAAACATATACAAGTAGTTAACATACTCTTCAAAAATTTCGCCAGAGTTCCATCAGAAATAGATTCAGCCAATGGAGGGACCACAACATCGACCGTATCTCCTTTTTGTCACAGATATATAATATAAGTAACATTTGATATCTTAAAAATATTAGCAAACAAAAATTAAACAGGTTAAACAATGTAAATGCCAGGTGCATGAAAAGCTGCATTAATCAAATCTTAACCTTCATAGGTGGACAAATTAAGTACTAACTCCATACTAAGTACTAAAATGAAACTGCATTTTAGAAAATTCACCAAATTCCTACAAATAAGCCCCAACGACAAAATACATAGAAAATAGAAAGAACTTCTGAAATTTAATATGTAGTCACATAGTCTGCACATGACACTACAAAACCAAGACCAGACCAATGATCCAAGGATTACCACTCACTCTATACCATACTGAATCTTACAGGAGGCTCTATCTTTTCAAACAAATAATTCAAAACAATATATTCTATTATAATAAATCAGTTATACGGTAGCTGAAAATTCATAAATCATACACATGCAACAGTCTTTTATAACCATGGATTTTGTGAAATATTCCTCTTTCAAAACGCTACTCCTCTAATAGACTAATAATAAGCATGAAAGCATGCACTTCTCTATTATCCTTCATAAATAAAAGAAAGGTTTAATTATTCAGTTGGTCCCTGAACTTTTGAAAATTTTCAAGTCGGTCCCTAAACTAAAAAGTTTCTAATTAAGCCCCTAAACTTATATCAAATTTTCAATTAGGTCCCCAAAGTAGAAAATTCGTTAGTAAACTGTTAAATATTGGACAGTATTACTGATCGCATCCTTGGCTGTGCACTGATCTGCATCGACTTGCACTAATCTATACTGACTTGCACATTCTGCACATGCAAATACTGCATTGCAAGTTATCTCCTACTACTGGTTGATTGGGTGGAGGATAAACATTGAGACATTGTCACGATAGTTGTTGTGCAATAAGATAAAGTGAGATGTAGAAAGCTGCAGGTGGGGGAACTATTTCAGACGAAGCTATTTTGGGGAAGGGGGGTGCTATTTCGTGAAACAGAGATTGGAAAAGGAAGGTAGTAGCAGCCCAAGATAGAGGAGAAGCATTCACCCATCACGTTTTGGCAATCTCGTTCACCATTTGGGTCTCCTGAAACCTTAGATACAAATTTGGGGGAAAATAAATTCAGGTCGCATTTCACATCAACAAGGTTGACGGCCACTGGACAGAAATATACTTTAGGGACCCGATTGAAAATTGAAAATTTGATACAAGTTCAAGACCCAATTAGAAATTTTTTAGTTCAGGGATATTTGAAAATTCCCAAGTAGTTTGAGGACCAACTAAATAATTAAACCTAAAAGAAACTCAAACTATAGAAATAACTTAAATGACAGAAAACTGAGAACACATCAAAATCTCACCACTTTCTGAAGAAAATGGACGCCTCCATGTTTGCATGGTAGCCTCTTGACGAAAAACCTCCCTACATAGCAATAAGGTAACCAAAACAGTACCAGTGACCATAAGAGACAGTAACACCTCTTCCACTCTATTCACTCACTAATTAATGATTGGAATAAAATAATCAGTAAAAATCCTTCATTTTAAATTAAATAATTATTATATTTGCACACACATTACACATAGAAGGTAGGCAGTAGGAAATAACCAAGTAGATCTGCTATTTTAGCACCCCCAAACTCCATGTAAAAAGTTCAGCAACTTTATTTGATTGAATACAGATGAAACCATAGATTACAAAAACAAATGCATGTAAGTTTTTTTTTTTTTTTTACAAAAATGCCATTTAGACTTATGTCTCTAGGACATCCAATTCCCTTAATAACACCACTGAATTAAATACTTGGTTTTAATATGAAGATGAATGCTTGACATGCATGTTAATGTCCATAAGCTAGCAATATCAACATACACGAACAAGTGTTAAATTTGCAAGTAAACTAAAACCGAAAGAAGGTAAGGAAGTTATGCTGAAACTAAATTTATCGCTAGGAAAATTTAGGGTGTACTCAGCTTTGAAATAATTCCATACTTCCATTTTCTTGCAAGAACTTTTTATTACCATTTTCTTTTCGTTTTGTTTTTATCCAAAAAATCTGCTTGGTTAGGAAACAGAAAATGTTTCCAGATTATTTTATTTTCATCTAGCTATTTATTTAAACCATAAGAATGTTGTGGAACTCCAAACCTAATTCCAACATTTAAAGCCCTGGTTGGAGAGCTTGGTCTTATGTTTCCAGATTTCAGCTAATTTTAAATATTTATATAACCATAAGTCTACAACAAACATGTTTGCACTCTTACTGACTCATTTTTCTGGTTTTGAGCCAAGTGCCAACCATTTTTTGCATCAATTAAATAGAATCTGAAAGCAATAGTTGAAGCCTAAGACTCATAAATAATGTTACTAACCTCATAGGCTTTAAATTAATCCAGCATCCTGCAACAACAATAAAATTGATGTCATAAATTGCAGAAATCATTTAAGTTTGTTAGAATATTCTGTATTTTATGGTGCTAATATGGTTTATGTATGATAGAATCAATTAGGAGCAATCTTAGGATTTATTCTTATTAGAATTGTATATCCTTGTGAATGCTGATCCTATTATATAAATTATCTTGTGTGGTCTGTCAAATGTCAAGACACATAACTCAGCCCTAATTCACTTGGTCAAAAGTAAGTTAATACCGGCTAACGTGTGTGTGTGTGTGTGTACCCAAAATTACCAGGTGTTATATGACAGAAGCTCCGGACATTTCCACGTCCTCCTGATTGAAATGCAATCTGGGAAACATAATAAAAAATAGTAGTAAGAACATTCCAAGGAAATGACTAACAAGTAATCCTAAACGTCTAAACAAGAAGCCTAGGTGATGATGCAAGAAAAGGAGGTGATATCCCCTCAAGGTAAAAAGCGTGCAAGGGATACACTTTATCAAGGAAAGATAAATGATATAAGCATGTATGTTAATAGTTCGAAGAAATACTTTATTAGATTAGAGAATTCAATAGATTGAAGATAAGAGAGTACTAGTAAATAAAATTGATAATACGATATACTACAAACTGAATAAGATTGTTCCAAGAGATTTACATTTAAGCAGTCTCTGGGGAATAAAAAGCAGGCAGTTCAATGATAAAGCTAGATATCAATTATCAAGTTGGAATTGAACAATCCTCACTGAATCCAATCACATTTTGAACAAACTCAAACAAAACAGAAGAGAACCAGTCATAAACAGAAACAGTGATGACCCATTTCTTTTCAGACCATTGAAAAATCCAGAAACGTAAGAAGTGGGTCAACACAGAAAATAAAAATGTAGTTAGCAAACGAAAAGCAACAGATGAACATGGGATTCTTTCAAGTTAAGAAAGAAATATTATCAAAACTAATTACAACTGTTTTGCACAAGTAGGGAGTGACTAGGGAGTAAGAAATAAGGACCCAATACTTAGACAATTTGAGCAAATGATAAATGTTTATGCAGATTGTGCATTAAACACATCTCGAAAATATCAATTTGAGTAATCATATGTAATTTACAGGAAGAAAAAATGCATAATAAGAGAGTAGTATACATAAAATTAAGACAAATACCTCTTTTTCCACAAAAGAAGAAACTCTTGTAGGAAGTGATGGGCCAGACCGGATTTTCTGCACCGACTGACCCAGAAGCTGAAATAAATGCAGAACAGGTATCAGGTTTCACTTAAACTTCAACCGTTCAACTTCAATCAATAGATTCACACACACACACATTCAAATTGAAATCTCATCATAAAAGATTAGTAAGACTGAGTTCTCACCAAAGACGGGCTTCCAGAAGCAACCCTTCGCCTTATGACACCAAACATGATTGTGCTGTCAGGTATCTCTTGTTCGTCTTTCTAAGTACAACCCTAATTTGACAAATAACACAAGTCAATTCAGTGTGAACATAACTACATAAGATGCGCGCATAGATTACGCCTTCGATCCATTTGGCTCCAAAAAAATTGTTCTAATAACAATAACAATAATACGTAGATTGTTATGTATAATCCTATTTCAGCTGCTCTAGATGCAGATTTAAAAGCTCTATGATTTGAGAAATTTTGCTGGAAAAGAATAGAAATGCGATTTTCTGAGAAACCAAACAGAGAAAAGAGAAGTGTGATGAATGTAAAGGGATTGAACCTTACCTGAGTGCAAAACGCAGAGATCGAAAGTTAGGGTTGATGTTGATCGTGGAGCGGAGGCAGAGAAGATAGCCGCTACCGAGTTCTGAATAAGCGAATATTTTACTTTTCTTCTGTCTTCTGCTTCTTTAGTTTATTGTATTTGTCCAATTTCCCTTTTTTTGGTTAGGTTAAATTAAAGTTTTGGTCCCAATACGTGACACTGATTTTCAATTTGGTCCCTATACGTAAAAAGTTATCAATTTGGTCCCTATACATGACACTGATTTTCAATTTGGTCCCTATACGTAAAAAGTTATCAATTTGGTCCCTCTATACGTAAAAAGTTATCAATTTAGTCCCTATACGTGACACTGATTATCAATTAGGTCCCTATACGTGACACTGATTTTCAATTTGGTCTTCACCGCTAATTGGTCCCTATATAAGAGTGACCAAATTGCAAATTATTATCACATGTAGGGATCAAATTGAAAATAATTGTCATATGTAGGGACCGATTTCAATTTTTTTTGTTGAATTGGTCCCTATATGTGACAATAATTTGTAATTTGGTCATCTTATATCGGGACCAATTAGCGGTGAGGACCAAATTGAAAACCAGTGTCACGTATAGGGACCAAATTGATAATTTTTTACGTATAGGGACCAAATTGAAAATCAGTATCACGTATAGGGACCAAAAGATTACTTTAACCTTTTGGTTATTGTCTGTCTTGCTTATTTTCCAAGTCAAATATCGCGTGCTTTAAATACTTTTATTTGTAATTTTTAATTTAAATGCAAATACTATTAGGAATTTAGGATTTAATTACAATCCACGATCCTCTCAATCAATCATATATTTCTCATCCACCTCTTCTTGAGCAATTAAGTGATTTTATGAAAAAAATTTAGATACCCAGATTATTTTTTAAAAAGCTTTTTTCTTCTCATTTCAGCTGTTTTCTAACAAGCTACAAGACTCAGTTATTTTCTAAAAAAGTTTTTTCTAACCAGCGTTTATTCACAACATTCTCCATCTTTACTATATAAAAGTAATTATTTTTATACCACTTAAACGAAATAGATTAGCGTAAAATCGCTTTTCAGTAAACATTCTCAAACAAAAACAGATTTTGATTATAATTGATTGTTTAAAAACAGATTATCAGCATAATCTTTTTTTTCAGCTTTCCCAAACATACTCATTCTGGTTATCTGATATCTTTTAAAATATTTGAGTTTTTTTTAATGATAATCCTAAAAATCAGATACAAAATGACATGTATTTGATTGTTATTATACAAAAAAAACTTTAGAATTAAAATTAAACTCATTTGGTCAAAAACAAAATAATTAAACTCATAGTATAGTATACGATATAATCAAGCCTTTCGTCCATATTCAATGTGACTTGGTTCTATTCTCAAAGTTAGTAGATGGTATATACATTATTTTACAATAAATCCTAGTTAAAATTGGTGGTGTTCCTTAACCTTGTAAGCTAATGTATCTTCCCATAATCTAAGCTTTGTTTTTTTTATAAAAAAAAAAAAAAAAAAACTCATCATCAAGTGTAAAGAAAAATGATATTTTGACATCAGTTTTCAACAACAATACGAGATATCGTATTATTTTTGTCTCCCACATGTTATTGGACCTAATAATACATTTTTTTGACTATATTGTATGTTTATACAGTGTTGGACAACATCATGTTATTACTCAGGTGCCAATCTACGTGAATACAAATCCCTTCGCCGGTAGCCATCCCTGCAAAATTGATACCAATAATTGCAAATTTGATTGATTAGGCGTTGTCCACACCCATAGTGAAAACGATATTTTGTGTGATTATTATTACACGGATAGATGCATAGTACTTTGGATTTTCACAGTTGTAAACTTTTAATTAATTTCTGTCAACCTACCTCTTTATCATCTTCAAGATTTGTTTATGCAATTCCATATAAATATCTTTATCTTGAAATAGGTAACACCTTTTTGACTCAAGCCATATTTTTGAAGACTTCGTCGGGGAGCAGTATTCGGTGGTCAGTGCTATATACTGCTTACGTCGAACTCTCTTTGTATGAGGACTAACCCTGGAGTGGATATCCACTCCTAATAACCTTGAGTTTCAGATCTTTATCTTGTTTAAGAGCTTGATTGTTAAATGGCCCATAGAGCCCATTAACAAAACCAATTAATGGCCCATGGGCGAAGCCATTTAAACATACCTTAAATAGAGATATTTCTAATTCAAATTTACTCTAATTTATATTTATTAAACCACTTTTTTTTTTATAAAAGAAGGAAAATATTAAAAACTTAAGCAATAGTAGGAGGATGACAGACTCTCCCAAGTCTTTAGAAATGATAAAATCCAACAAGGGAAAAGAATGCTCTAAGGCAAAAAAATCGAAAGAATTTGAATGCCCCCTGTTAGCCGGCATATATGGTTAGTGTAAAAAAATTACATTATGGTCACACATGTTTGTTTTTAATCATAACTATTTAAAAGTCACACACGAGATGGTTTGTAATTTTTTGATAGTGTAAAAGGAATCAAAATTAAACTTTTAGAAATATGGTATAAAATGATAATACATAAATTATATGATAATTCAATGGTAAGAACTAGAGTATATGTTTCACGAAAAACAAAGTTATAATACATGTGAGTTCTGATAATTGATCTAAATTGTTACATTTGGTAATTTACACTATGCAACTGATCATCCGATTACTACCCATAAAATAACTCAATCGCTTGATTCACATTGGCTTGATTCGTATAAATTTTATGATTTTTTTTTTCAGAGTATCCTCTTACCCGATAGGTGAGAGACTAATCTCTCGGGGTAAGGTTAGGCGTCTAATCTAACTGGGGACCCCTCTCAATAGCCTTTTTTTTTTTTCTTTTTTCATACACATAAATCCGTAGATCCAACCCAAGACCTCAATACTTAAGAGAAGCCTCTTCCACTTAGACCAACACACATCGGTAATTTTATGCTTTTAAACTGCCTATAGCCACTTGCACAATATCATCACCTGCCTAAAATTTTATTACATTTATTATTTTATCAATACATCTGTCTCGAAATTTTAGAAAATCAAAAGAAAGCTACATGGGTTAGGTGAGATTATTATTATTATTATTATTATTATTATTATTATTATTATTATTATTATTAAATTTTTTTTTTTAGTTCCATGGGGAAACAAATTTAAACCCAAAATTAAAAAGGTGGGAGCCTTGGGTTGAAAGATCTTAATTGAACATAGCAGTGATAGACAAGCAATAGGCTTCCCGCGCTTCTCAAAGGGTCCAATTCATTACTTGATTTAATTTAACGACACTTATGAAGAGGAGATGCTTTTCACTATTTCACAATATTTTGCTGCAAGTATGATATTAGCCAAAAGGGCTATGCTACAATTGCTTGCATTGACAATAATACTTCTCAAATTTTTTAATCAAACATGTAAACGAGTTAAACTGAAAATCCTTTTCAACCATGCTCGTTTCATAATTCCAAATTCAAATGTAAGTTTTATAAAAGTCACAATAGTAATCAAACCAGACAAACAAGAAATACATAGCATAATTACACGCTTGGTTTTGCGACATATGGGATAGAATATAATAATAGCTACATAAGACCAGCGTGATGGTATTATTTAGGGTGTTTATCATAAGTTGTAAGGCACCGGATCATATATTGGCCAGGGACATGATGGCTATATAGTTCATAAAACTTTATAGGACTAATTCTTTGTCTCCTCACCAAAGTCTTCCATTATTGGGACACCACCATCAATCCTTCCATAAGTTCTGGCTTGAAACTCATGGAAAGCCCTACAAAATTCAGGACTCGCATGCCTCTCCATGTTGCCATGTCTTGTTGCACTTGCATCTGTGTAGTTCTTTGATTCTATAACTAGTGTATGGACCCGTGCCATACATGGGGAATATACAGTTTTTTATTATTTTATTTTAAATGTTTAATTCTTGATTTTATGTTCTTATGGTAAATAAATTTTGAGTTTAATTAGTATATACTGTCAGTGTTTTATACTATTAGTATTTTAAATTTTTTATTATAGTTGTTTTCTTGTTTATTCAAACCTTGATTTGTGATTGGTTGATAGTATAAAAAAATTTACACTAACAGTGCATACCAATTAAACTCATAAATTTTTGTGGGGAATTATATACCAAAATTTGTTAAATAATTATTTTGTCTGAACAGTCAATCACAAAATGTAACAAATATTAACCCTAATAATTATCATTGATACTACAATACATATAGTGACTCTTAAATGTATAGTAAGTACATACGATCTACAACACAGTTTTATTATTAAAAATATAACTTAAAAAATAAGACATATATAAAGAATATATGAAAAAGCATAATATTTGAAAATAGATATTAAAGTTTTATCGTGAATTTGTTTTTTTTTTAAACAAAATTATAAAATAACACTTACCATTTCTTCTCCTGCTACATTAATATCGTACTTTTGTGAATATTTAATAGTAAATATATATCTTCAAAGAAACAACTGCATTTCGAGCTGATAAATCATTTCTCAATGTAATTTATTTAAACATTGATATTAAATACGTCTCAGTGATCTTCACCATGATATGAATTTATAGAAAAAATATATTTATCAATCATATTATTAGTTTTCTTCTATCTAAAAAAAATCTATTTAATTTAGTTGTTCTCTTTTCCTGTGTAAGTCAATCCTTTTTTTAAAATATATTTATCTATCATATTAATTTTTCTCTCTTAAAAATCTATTTGATTTATTCTCCACTTTTCCTCAAGCAAATAAAACATTTCTAGAAAATATATCTATCTATCATATTAATTTTCTTCTTCTCTCTTGAAAATTATATTTGATTTACTTTTTCTCTTTGCACGCTGCAAGTTGAAAACTTTTAGAAAATATATTTATCTATCAAATTATTTGTTTCTTCTCTCTTAAAAATTTGTTTATTTATTTCTCATTCTTTTCCCTGCAAATTAACTATTTTTAGAAAATATATTTATCTTTATCTATCATATTATTTTTATTCTTCTCTATTAAAAATCTATTTGTTTTATTTCTTCTATTTTCCCGGTGCAAGTTAAGAATTTTTTATTCTCTCTTAAAAAACTATTTTGAGTTAATTTTCCTCTTTCCCTCGTGCAAGTGGACCATTTTTCGAAAATATATTTATCTAATATATTATTATTATTATTTTTCTCTATTAAAAATCTAGTTGATTTATTTCTACTACTCTCCCGTGCAAGTTAACTTTTTTTAGAAATATATATTTATCTGTCATTCTATTTTTATCTTCTCTCTTGAAAATCTATTTGATTTATTTAACCCTTTTTTGTGTGCAAGTTAACCATTTTTAGAAAATATATTTATCTATATCATATTATGTTTTTTCTCTATTGAAAATCTATTTGAGTTAACTCCACTCTTTTCCCAGTGCAAGGAATCATTTTTAGAAAATTTATTTATATATTATATTATATTATTATTTTTATTCTTATTCTCCCTTAAAATCTATTTGATTTATTTTTTTTCTTATTTTTTTATGCAAGTTAAACATTTTTAGAAAATATAGTCATCTACGATGTTATTTTTCTCTACTCTTTTTCCTTATAATATAGGAAGCCTATTTTCTTGTGTCTTGCACCAAATGTTATGCATATTTGTTTAATAGTATAATTTTTTATATTTTTAAATTAGAAAATATTGATTTGTATTCGCTATTATTATTGGATGTAATTTTTTCTATATAAAATATCAAATATTATTAAATTTAATTAACTAATTAGTAAATTAAAATAAAAAATATTTTTATGTCTTGGAACCATATTATATTATTATGTAGAATAGATCAATCTTTTTCTGGATGATAAAACAAAAATTCTAGATATGTTTTATTACATCAATTACATCTAAGTGTAAATTAATTCGATTTTTCTATCGTGGAATTAATTATACATTAATTAGGTAAAATAAATTTCAAAGTTTCTTGATAAAATAAAATATTCAATAAATTAATTAATTGAGAACATAGTAATAAAAAATAATTAAATCAATAATTAAATTATTAAAATAATGAATTACAAAAGGTAATGAAATGAAATTATAATACAATGTATTTTTTCTTAGTAATTCATATGTAAATATGCTTACACGTAAAAAATAATAATTCTATGCTCATACCTAATTCATATCTATTGCTTTGCTGCACTATATGTTGGATTGTGGTGGTTACTGGTTAGGCATCTCTTAGTTGGCCTCTAATTGGTTCTGTTGTTTCCCTTATTTAGTAGCATCTTTGGTGCTCTTGTTATTTCTCTTTTTCTTTCTTTTTTTACTAATTTACTTGGTTGAGACTTTGTAATATCAATGTTGGCAATGTGTTCTAATATTCTACTTACATTTGTCCTTTCTTCCTTGTTCTCTTTTGGTACCCCTTGTACCCTTAATCAATATACTTTTGATTCATAAAAAAAAAATGAAATTTCTCTCTATATGCTTTCATGTAGAATAGAAAGAATTAGTGCTTATAAAAAACATGAATGTCACAAAATAAAATTATGAAAATTTACCACATGTGATAATTAGAAAGTTTTAAATCAAGTAAAAATGAAAAAAATAATTATGAATACATTACAAAGATTCATATTCAAATGAAAAAAAAAACTATTTATTACTAATTGATCAAGATGGTTATGATTGATCATGTAAAAAAAAAAATTTAATATGATTGAAAATAATGAATGATATATTAATAATATTTATTGACATGCTTTAATATTGAGTGTCTTTAAATGATAAAATTTTACGATAATTAACTTTAGGTAAGAAATAAAATGTACCTGATTTCGACACATGCTATTATCCAACATGTCAAAACTTTATTATTATTTATTAATAAATAAAAAATAGTAGATCATAGATAGATAATAAATCTTATTGACTTCCATATTATCATATTTATCAAAATAATATTAATCAAATCAAATTATAAACATTGATAAAAAAAAAGGTGATAAAGGAATTATATCCTTCAAAAAGTACCAAATTGATTATGTCCATTCATCAATGGTAAATAAAACTAAAAACTGAAAGAAGAATTTTTTTTTTTTTAACAGAATGAAAACTGATTCTTTAATAACATTAACATGATTAGTTAATCCAAAATTTCGGATAATAAAGATTTAATTACAAAATATCATATAAAAAAAATTTCGTAACAATTTTTAAAAAAATATGAAAAACATTTAGGTTCCGTATATGTTAAATTGATCTCCATTTTTATTTAATATTTCCTTCGTTAATTATTTGAAAAATATGTTAAGAAAATATACCAAAATTCTATAAAAATACTAAAACATAAGAATAATAAAAATAAAAATAAAAATAAAATTAGTATGGTTACGCAAAAAATGCTTAGACTATTACTACTTACCTCCAATCCCCTAGTGATCATAAACATACTTATTCTTCTTGATGGTTTCCTTTAATGCTATTTGTATCTCTTCCATTTTCTATGTGTACCTTTGGCTTTGACTGTTGGTTTCTTGTTCTATGTGCTACATAATTTGTTATTTTTTTCATCATATTTGAGAGGCAACAATATCATACTTGCACAAAAGTGAAAAGCTAATTACAAAAGAAAACGCAAATAAAAAACTTATGAGTACAAAATATGGATTCATTAATACTAAAAAATAATCAATAACATCAAATAATTAATAATAATTTAGAAGAGAAAACCCACATTTGATGGAAAGTTGGTGTTATGAATAGAATAATAGTGACAATATGCAATAGAATAAAAACAAAAACCAAATAACATCGATTATTTGGAGTTGAAATATAGAAAAGATTAATCATAAAATAGAGAAAAAAAACTCACCTTCAATCGAAATTCTCAAGTAATAGCTGCAATAGATGAGAAGAATGAAGAAGAAAAGTATATATAAAATAAAATGTGAGAACAAAAATAAAGGAATAAAAGAACGAATATAAAAAAGATAAAAGAGGAGTCATAAAAGTCATACCAGATAAAGAAGAGTTGAAGGGTTGAAGGAGAAAGAGAAGAAGGGCTAGGAGAACAAAAGAATTGAGAGCAGGTGAGGAAGAAAGTCACTCACTTTAAATAAATTATCTGATATCTGATTTGAAATCCGAAATTTTCTAATAAGTAATTATCTTCATATCCCTTAAATGGCACAGTTATGGATCATTACAAATTTGAACCTTTTATGGACTTTTAATATTGCATTTTGAATGCAAATTGCATGTAGTTAAGGAAATTGTATCAATTGTATTAATCCTTACCGAATCTTCAATTCAGAAAATTTAATCACAAATCAATTGTATTAATTAATTTTGCATCATTTAAATTTATTTGATAGTATCCATTTTCAAATTACAAAATAAATGTTGATTTATTTATTGAATCAATACATTATTGTTTGATTGAGTGTTCATAATAATTAATGAGTAATTGGGCTAAACTCTTGCAGTGAATAATTAATGAGTATCCATTTTTGAATTACAAAATAAATGCTGATTTATTTATTGAATTAATGATAGATGTATTGTAATTATTATTAGTAATATCTTTAATAATAATATGAATAACAGAACATATCGTATCAAAATGTGAATAATAATTTTTGTCATTTTATTATTGATATTAAAAATTATTTTTTAAATAATGTACATATAGTATCATTCTAACTTTTTTTTATTTTAAAAATTAATATCACTCTGTCATTCTACATTATTTTTTGTCATTTTTTTTAATATTATTGCTTGGTTGATTTTGTATATCAAATCTTGAGCAAATTTGATTATTTTTTAAAAAATATTAAAATAATATTGGATGAGTATCCGAAATTGCCTGCATTCTATATTAATAGTTATGCACTAACATTTAATACGTCATTCATTACCATTTAGTGGAGACATATTTGAAAATCTAATCACAAGCTTAATTCCTAACCTAGCATCCAAAGCATAATAAAGAGACATGTAAATTCAAAGCTAGCTTGCATTGTAGGAGTGACATGTGTAATTTCGAAGCTGGAAATAGTGACATGTGTAATTCCGTACCTGAAAACTGTGACAGATTTGTATATTATATAGATATTATTAATTATTATTAGTCAAAAGACTTATAATCACATATATATTAATTTTATCCGTAAAAAAAATTAATTTTATGAGATCTATCCATCATTAAATCTTTAACTTGTTTGATGATTCAAGAAATGATACATTAATAAAATTCATCAATACCGAGTGTTGTTGTACATTCATGTACATTTTTTTATAAAGAATGAGAGAGGAAGAAGCGAAAAATGTGAGTCCCTCTATAATTTTTTTAAATAAAAGAAAGTGTAAAGAATGAGGATTATTTTAAAAAAATCAATAATCAAAATGACTTCTGGCTAATCAAGTAAATTAAGTGAAAAAAAGATATGTCTGTAATTTTTTGTGACGAGGTTATGAAAGAAGGGGAAAATTGAGTTTCAGACTCTAGAGTATCTCACCATTAACTTCCAAATTTGAGGGATTAGTAGTCGAATCAGTGTTGTGACTGCTTATGGTTCTAAGTATGGTTTTGAGTGGGGGTTGGCGTGGAGGTTCAGGAGAAGTAGGTGAGGGCTCTTTTGGTTCTTTATGTGCTTGAGTACTCTTGATCGGACCCATGGCCCAAATGAAGCTGGCCCAATAGGAAGTAATGCTCATGCCCTCCAAGGATGGGAAGATTCTCTGCTACCTAAATTTAGGGATCCCATATCTTTTAGGTGCTGTGTTGTCACCCAATTAGTGGGTTTGTTATTTGTTTGTTATTATTTAGAAATTAGGTCATTTCCTTTTACACATGTAAGCCTCTATATATGGTAAGAAATGATATGAATGAAGGCAGAGAAAGTATTAACAAGAAAACTCTATCTTCTTCCTTATTTTCTGAAGGTATTTTCCTGGCCTCTAATACATGAAAGTCATGAAATCATATCCCCTCATATCCATACCCTATCACTTGGTGCTTTCATTCATGAACTATGCCTCCTCATTTTCATCCCCACCATTTCAAAACTTTCATCACTGACCTCAAAACTTCCATCATTGAATATAAAGTTTCATGGGATCAATACAATGAATCCTTCTTGGAGCTCATTCAGATTTTGCAAGCCGAAATCCACACCCTTCGCAACATCCCCACTGCAAATCCACTACCCACAAGCCAGCTTCAACATCCATCATACCCTTCTTCACAACCACACCAAACCATCATCACTGAGCAACCCTTCTCTGTCTCGGATCTCCAACAGCAACCCCCACAGAACCCAAACCACATCAGGTCTGTTGCCATGACCAAACCACACCAAGAACCGTTACCTGCGAAATTTGCGGACAAGGCCATTTCGGATCCAAGCTCTGAGTTCGTTGCCACGCACAGGGAGCCTATCATCGAGGTCTTAAAGGACATGGGATCGCTTTATGTCAGCTCCAAAACGCATGGCGGCACCATCGTCGCGCCGCCGCCTTGGGACACCGTCTCTGCCATCAGAACTATCACGTCCCAGGGATTACACTCTCAACAGAAGCAACCCCATAGTGATTCAGACATCGCCATCGATCCGAGCCACAAGCCAAATGGTTCTACTGAATCCGTGACCACACACCTGAGTAAACCTATGTGGCCATGGCTGCCATGGTCCCCTTCGAACAAGGAAGCGCAGAACACAGAGAGAGTTTCGCAGGGAATGGGTGAACCACCGAAGGGAACCTGCTTGGTGAGTTTTGTTAGCTATTCGGGCCTCTTCGTCTTCGATCCCGGTGGTGCTATCCCAGATGTCTCCCGCTCCGCCGTGCAATGCCGTCATCACGGTCGAAGGACCCCGTCGCGACGTCATGTGTCTTATTCGGCTTCGTCTTCTCCGTTCACCTCAAGAGCATCGCCGTCAACACTTGACTCGACCATAGCAACCGCACCGCATTTTCCGCCGCCCGAGTCGCCGGAATCGCGAAACCAGTGGCACCTGTCGCCACTGAAACTGCAGCCATGGGAGGAAAGGGGTTGTTGCTGGGATCAGAAACGTAAAGGAGGAACATTTTAGAAAAGGGGCAGTAGTGGTATTACAAAAAATAGGTCAGTTTTGTGACCTAATGGGCCAAGCCCAAACTCTTCTTATTTCTGATTTTGCAAAAGGGGTTTCAATGTCACACTTGCAACATGGTGGGCCTATGCTACAAACTGAAAAAGAGGCCCAATTTATTAAAGAATGGATAGTATTTCAAGAAGTACATGGGCCACAACCTACTCTTCTATTTGAATCAGGGGCAAAGAGGGAAAGCTACCAAAAAAACTCACTAGGTGACTTAATGGGTCAGGCCCATATCATGAAGAAAGAACAAGACACTTTCAGATTCCAAAGAGACCTTGTTGGATGTGCAATCCATATTGGGCCTATTTCTCATAATTTTTTCAATATTGGGCCACAATTTTTAAATATTTCACATTCCAAACAGCAACATATGCTCAGCTTTTTAGTGAGCATTGGCAAATGGCAACAATGGGACCCTGGCGGACATTTGGCTACATCTACAACTATCAGATCATTCCAGTTCAAGCAGTGGGACCCAGGGAAATTTGTTTTAAGGTCAAATTTTTTACAACCTTGAGGACAAGGTTGGTCTTGATGGGGTATGGAATGATAGGACCCATGGCCCAAATGAAGCTGGCCCAATAGGAAGTAATGCTCATGCCCCCAAGGATGAGAAGATTCTCTGCTACCTAAATTTAGGGATCCCATATCTTTTAGGTGCTGTGTTGTCACCCAATTAGTGGGTTTGTTATTTGTTTGTTATTATTTAGTAATTAGGTCATTTCCTTTTACACATGTAAGCCTCTATATATGGTAAGAAATGATATGAATGAAGGCAGAGAAAGTATTAACAAGAAAACTCTATCTTCTTCCTTATTTTCTGGAGGTATTTTCCTGGCCTCTAATACAGGAAAGTCATGAAATCATATCCCCTCATATCCATATCCTATCAACTCTTCTCTGTAGATACACAGAAGAAAAATTATAAAGATAATTAATAAGTTTTCTGTGAGGAAATTAAGGCAATTTCAAGATTTGAAGCTTTTTTTAGATAAATAAATAAAATCAAATTCGATAGATTCCACAAATAAAAATAAATTTGAATCCACGTAGTTCTTTGTTTCTACAATATTATTTATTATCTTTTTTTACACTACAATATTATTATTATCAGTTAGAAGACTTATAATCAATATATGTATCTTTATTTTATGAGATCTATATATCCACCATAAAAACTTTAACTAGCTCGTTTGACGACTCGAGAAGTGATAAAATAAAATTCCTCAACGTCGAGTGTTGTTTTATTAAGTTTAAGAATTTTTATTTTCCTCAGTTTTCATTGTTATCAACCACTTATAAGTTTTTTTTTGAAACTAACCACTTATAAGTTAAGGGACACTTTTTGGTATAAGTACGTCTTGATGGTAAAAAAATCCTATAAATGAATTTTCAATGCAATTTCATAAATAAATCATATAAATCATATTTATAAATTTCCTACCCTAATTTGTAACTCCACAAATACCTAAGTCTAAACAGATAAGAAAATATGATTTTTCCCCCCTAAAAAAGTGTTTTTCTATAATCTCATTCTATATATTCAGGTCTTATACATTTATTTTATTAAAAAAACGAGAGAGGAAGAAGAGAAAATAGTGAATCTCTCTAATTTTTTTTAGGCTAAATTACACTTTTGGTCCTCAATTTGTTATTAAATATTCAATTTGGTCCCCAAGTTTTTAAACGGTTCATTTTGGTCCCCTAATTCCTTAAACTTGTTCAAATAGGTCCTTCCGTCAAGTTGACTAACGGTGACGTCAAGTTGACTAAGGGACGACAATAAACATTTTAAAAACTTGAGGACCAAATTGAATATTTTAAAACATTTTTGGGACCAAAATGAACATTTTAAACCAATTTGGGGACCAAAATGAATATTAAAATATTAAATTTAATGTCACATGGCACCAAAATATTCAACTAAATGCCACGTGACATTAGGTTTGAGGTCGCCGTTAGTCAACTTGACGGAAGGACTTATCTGAACAAGTTTAAGGAATTAGGGGACCAAAATTAACCGTTTAAAAACTTGGGGACCCAATTGAACATTTAATAACAATTTGGGGACCAAAAGTGTAATTTAGCCTTTTTTTTTTAATAAAAAGAAAGTGTAAAGATTGAGGTGTAGAAATATCATTGTTTGTTTAAAAAAAAATCAAGAATCAAAATTACTTCCATCGAATCAAGTAAATTAAAGGGGAAAAAAGGACACGTGTCTATAATTTTATTTTGTAGGGAGGCTAGGAAAGAAGGGAAAAAATTGAGTTTCAAACCCTAGTGTGTCTCACCGTTAACTTCTAAGTCAGAGGGATCATAAGTCGTCGAATGAGTATGATGACTGCTCCTGCTTCCAAGCATGCTTTTGCGTGGAGCTTGAGGAAAATACCAGTCTGATTCTCCTAACTTATCAACCTCTGCATTATGTGGCCAAGTACTCTTCTCTATAGATACACAAAGGGAAAATTATATAGCTAATAAGTTTTTTTGTTGAGGAAATTAAGGCAATTTTGGGATTTGGAGATCTTTTTTAAGATAAAGATATAAAACTAAATTCAAACGAATCCCACAAGTAAAGGAAAAATTGATTATATGAGAGGAACCTAAGGTAGCGTTTGGTATCTGTAATGTTTTATTCCCAGGCAAACTACATCCCTGGGAATGTGATTCCCAGGAATAAAGTTTTCCCACCTTCACACTTGGGAATAGAGTTTTCCCAAGTTTATAACTATCATTCACTAATTCTATTCCCGGGAATCTTTTATGCCTGGGAATAAATTTTTAAAACTTGTAACAAACATGAGAAAACTTTATTCCCATGCCAACATTTCCGGGAATACTTTTTTAAAACTTATACCAAACGCTACCTAAGGGAAAAAGTGGAGAGGATATATATATATATATAAAACAAAGTTTATTCAATGCAAAATCCCAAAAAGCCTATAAAAGTTGCAATTTTGTGATACACTGAACAACACATTAATTTCTTTAAAAAAACATTAATTTAAATAATAACTGACAGATGACGATATTATTATGCATTTCGTTCGGACAACACCTGTTAATTAAGAAAGGTAAAATAATTTTTTATAAATAAAAATAAAATTCTTAATATATTAAAAGTTTATGATTTTTATTTTATTTTTTTATTTTTATTTTTATTTTTTTATTTTTTTGATAAGCGTTTATGATTTTTATTTAAAAGATCTTATTTTAATTTCCTTAATAAATACTCTTAACAGACTTGTTAATCAAAACCTAGTATTGTTAAACTGCTAAAAAAAATGCCAATATTAATTTTGGACGATCACAAAATGATAGAACCACCTCTCCAGTAGTTCATTTCCAAATCCTGGGATGATGTTGGATTTACATGCTCAATGACGTTACCTTCGTCATCGTACGAGTGCTGGTTCTCTGCATGCACATATAACAATTATACATAAAAATGGTAAGTTAACAAATTAAAAGTTATAAATATTTGTGTTATTATCCATAAACTTTATGTTAACAAAGTAATTAGAGTAGTGTAACAGGCATACTGGTTTTTCTTTTTGTACAATCATTATGGTAGTTACATTTTCTCTCTTTGTGTATTCTTATACTCTTTTTATATACGGGTTTGAGTACCATTCATACTTGTTTATATATAGTTTGGCTTATAAAAAAAACGTAATTAAGTCAAGTCGATGACGACACCCACATAGGAAAATTTTCTGTCGCTGATTTTAAACAAAATTTATATTTAATTAAAGTCTCATCTACTCTCTACATATGCTAACAAAAAAAAATGGAAACTATATTAATTATTTGGGTAAAAGAAGCAAAGGAAGGACTCACGGGGTGAAGCCTCCCACAGTTCATGATGAGCCGAGACATGGGAAGTGAGGAGGAAAGGAAAAAGAAGAACAAAGGGAAGATAAGCCTTTGAGTTAGCCATATGGAATACGAGACAATAGGTGAATGTGTGTGACACAACGTTCCAATTTGTCAATATTTATAGGCTGAGCCTGAGAGAGAACCCAGAATAATAACATACACGTAAGTAGGGGAAATTATTGTGTATTACAGTACTCTACTAAAATTGTAAGACATGACATCAAATAATTATATATGCATGTTATTATATTCAAAATAAAATACTATTTAATTAATTTGATTTAAACGGTTACAATACTATTGAGAATATTACTTGTAAGAGTGTGTAAATAATTTTTCACAGCTACGAATAGTAATTCAGAAGTTGCATGCATGGTCACTTGGCTAGTATAGGAAGCCAAAAGTCAAGTACCTTCTGGAAATTTATCATAGGTATCTGGTATTATTTTTTATACGATTTCTTTTTATAAGCAAAAAAATATATTGATTAGGAATACAAGGGGTACCCCAACCCATATACAAATTAAAACAACCAAATAAGATAATTAGAAGATAGGAAAAGTGTAAGTGAAATGCTAGGACATCACTTATCCAGAATTGATATTACAAAGACCTAACCAAAGAGGATCAACATAAAGAAGCAGAAGCAACTATAATGGGAAACCCAAAACCAGAATCCAGAAGACAACTTTTTTTTTTTTTTGATAACCCAAAACTTGTATATATTTAGGGTACTTGGGGTACCCTAACCCGTATACATTGTCTGGAAGACAGCTACTAAAAAGCCAGCACCTGAACTCAGAAAAGACAGGAAGAGTCTAATCGAGATACAAAGAGGTAGATGAAAATATTTATATGATATTAATTTTGATACGTTGTTAGTACAAATATATATATATATTTTTTGATATTTTAGATATATAAATTATGTTATGTGTGATTTTTTTAATATTTATAATAAGAATTAAACATTTTTTAGAAATTAATATATCAATTTATGGTTGATTGATAATATAGAAAAATTTACATCGCGGTGCATAATAATTAAATCTTTTTTATATAAAAGTTGATAATTATTGAGCAACTGATTTATTAAATTACAAATTTAAATATTTAGGTTTAGTAAACTCGAAGGTGTTACCTGATTTTATATATAAAGAGATATATTTGTTTTTCCCTTTTTTTTTTTTTTTTTACGAATACATGGTTTTATAACTTGTTATTTTATTACTGAAGGTAATCTGAGCTTCTCGATTTTTTTTAATAGAAACCAAGCAAAATGTTTAATTAATTTGGTTGTTGAACATTAATTTATTCTTCATTGTTATGTCCTTTTAACTTTTACGTGCATTCATGAGTTCTCTCTTGTTTTTTTTTTTAAAGAATTTCAGTAAAAACAAGTTTTCATTCAAAAACTAAAAATAACATTTAATAAAAATATTTAATGTATCACTTCATAATAAAAGCTTTCTTTTATTGATTCATCATTCAATGCCCTTATGACTAAGGGTGGCAAATGGATGGATCTGATGGATTTTGATTCGGATTGCAATGGATCAGATCAAAATAATCCATCAATCCATTTCGATCCATTAAAAATATATTAAAAAAATCCAATCCATCCATGATCCATTTAATAAAAAATCATCCAACACATCCATTAGTCATTTTTATATGGATGGATATCCAACCCATCCATTTAAAGTATTTTTTACACCAAAATTTTATTTTAACAATTTTTACATACTAAATATTTTATCTACTCTACTAAAAAAATATTAAATAATTTTTCTTCTTATCTAGAATTTTCAGGACATTAATTAAATACATGAATTTTAGACTAAGCCACCTTAAGAAGAAATTAGCAAATTTTAGACTCACTAACAGCATTGTACGTCAACTAGTAGTAGTAATCTCTCATTCAAGCAAATATAAAAGGTAGAATTAAAAAAAAAAGTGAATAGAAAAAAAAAGGAAAGAAATGGAGGAAATATTTGAAGTTACGGATCTAACATGGTTGAGTTTGCTTTGTAAAATATGGGAAGTAATGAGAATGTGTTGACCATGACCGAAATCATTATTACATTCATAATAAATCAAAGAAACACAAACAACTTTATATATGAAGATCTTAGTTTGACCCGTGGGCCAAATCTCCTATGCTCTTTAAACCGAAACTTTAGGGAATTAAACAAAACTGTTGGTAGGAACTTGGAAGAAAGAAGAAAGGAATACCTTGGGCTGTGATTCGTGAAATCCATTTCCTTTTTTTTTGTTTGATCCAATGGATTAAAAAATATATCGGATGGATTATTAACCATCCATTAATAAAAACAATCCAACCCATCTAATCCATTTAGTAATTTTTTTAATTATTGGATGGATTTTACTGTGGATGAACCGGATGGATAATTGGTCCGCAGATACTTTTGCCAGGACTACTTATTACACTTGCAAGCATTTTTCCATGTATATACTAGCTAGTATCCTTTTTTGTACAATAGTTAAGAAAACATATATATAAGGAATATTTTTTAAAAAACGTCATTCTTTAATATATTAAAAACATCATTTTGATATTAATTTGTAAAAAAAAAAAATCATTTTTTTTTAATTCCTTAACCGTTATCTCTACAGGGCAATGGATAGTCAAACCATTATGTTATAAGTATAACATTTTTTATTTTTCGTGTGTTGCACAATTTTTTGTCAAACTTGTTATTTGTGAAAATATCATAAAAATAAGTTATTTTTTATAAAACATAAATTTTAAACCTTGAAGAGGAGATGTTTTTTACTATTTCACAATATTTTGCTGCAAGTATGATATTAGCCAAAAGGGCTATGCTAATTATACATATTGCTCGGATTGACAAAAATACTTTTTTTCTTTCTTAAATCAACAAACAAGTAAACGAGTTAAACTGATAATCCTTTTAAATCATGCTCATTTCATAATTCCAAATTCAAATGTAAGTTTTATAAAACTTACAATAGTAATCAAACTAGACAAACAATAAATACATAGCATAAGTACACGCTTGGCTTTGCGACATGCAAGATAGAATATAATATTAGCTACATAACTACATAAGACCAGCGTAATGGTATTATTTAGGGTGTTCGATCATCATAAGTTTTAAGGCACCCGATCATATATAATAATATTTGCCAGGGACACTATGGCTATATAGTTCATAAAACTTTACAGGGCACTAATTCTCTGTCTCCTCGCCAAAGTCTTCCATTTTTGGGACACCACCATCAATCCTTCCATAAGTTCTGGCTTGAAACTCACGGAAAGCCCTAAAATATTCAGGACTTGCATGCCTCTCCATGTTGCCATGTCTTGTTACACTATAATCCGTGTAGTTCTTTGGTTCTACAATATTATTTATTATTAGTCAGAAGACTTATAATCACATATATGTACATTAAATTTAAGAGGTCTATTCATCATAAAATCTTTGAGTTTAATTTCTATGCACTGTTATTGTATAAACTTCTATACAATTTTATAAATAAATATAATTTATAAATTTTTATCATAAATTGTAACTCCATAAAACCTAAGTCTAAACAACTAAGACAATAGATTTTTTTTCTTCTAAAAAATTAGTTTTTATACACCTCATTTTGTGCATAATGTCCTACACATTTATTTTACAAAAAAAAAAAAAAGAGGAAGAATAGAAAACAACGAGTCCGTCTCTAATTTTTTTTTAAAATAAAAGAAAGTATAAAGAATAAGGTGTCATAATATCATTATCATTTTATTAAAAAATCAAGAATCAAAATTACTTCGGGCGAGTCAAGTAAATAAAGTGAAAAAAGATATGTTTGCAACTTTTTGTGGGAGGCTAGGAGAGAAGGGGGAAATTGAGTTTTAAACCCTAGAGTGTCTCACTATTATCTTCTAAATTTGAGGGATCATAAGTAGTCAAATGAGTATGGCGACTCTGGTTTCAAGTATGGTTTTGCATGAAGCTTGAGAAAAAGTCCAGTACCTTTCTTGTTCTCCTACCTCATCAACCTCTACATTATATGACTGAGTACTATTTTCTATAGATACAAAGAGGAAATATTGTACAACTAATTCTTTTTTTGTGAGGAAATTAAGGCAATTTTGAGATTTGGAATTTTTTTTAAGATCTAAAAAGATGAAACTAAATTCAAATGGATCCCACAAGGCCACAAATAAAAATAAAATTGATTTAATTTGTATATGAGAGGAACCTCAAGAGACAAAAAATTGAAGAGGATACAAATCCACTTCAAAATTTGTGCCATGTCAACTATATTTAAAATATCCAAACACGCACACACAAAGTTTGTTTAATGCAAAATGCCAAAAAAAAAAAAAAAACCATACTAGCAAAGTTGTGGGAGATATATATAAACTTTAACGGAGGGCATTAATACTTTGTCTCCTCACCGACGTCTTTCATTGTTGAGCCCCCACTATAATTCTTCGCGTAAGTTCCGGCTTGAATCTCACGGAAAGCCCTCCAAGAATTTGGCTTTGGATGTGTCTTCGGGCCGTGTATGCGATGCCTCGTTTTCTTTGGTTCTACAATATTATTTACTATTAGTCAGAAAACTTATAGTCATATATATATATATATATATATATATTATATATATTTTGACAATTTTAAGTTAAATCTAATGACTATGATTTAATCCTTCTACTTTCACATAAATAAGACTCTCTTACTTAATATGCCTTATATATATATATATATATATGGGGAATGCTACAATACACCCACTGGTATTTAAGAATGAGCATTTTAGCAGCATGTATCTTTTGATTTGGACTAAAAACCCAACAATCTCTTTTAAACAAACTACTTAAATGAGTGGGTATTAATGTAATCTACTCTTTTTAATTTTAAATTTTTTAATTGCCGTCTCTCCTTGTAATTAATGTTTGGTTCCCTCTCACCTCTTAATTTAAAAAGTTTATACTTTCTTTTTCTTCTAGTTAATGATACTGGATGTACAAGAAAAAAAAATAATGATACTTGAAAAATAAGTTGAAAAAACAAAAGATTAACGTGTGTTTTTTCAGACAAGAAAAAAAAAACTATTTTGTACACCAAAAAAATAAACTATTTTTATAATAAAACTAATTTTATATTAACATATTCTTATAGAGTAACGTGTTATTAATTTTTTTTTTAAGAAATGTGTTTCAAGAAACTATTTTACGTTAAAAATATTTAAAATATAAAGTGTTATTATTAATATAATGTTCCATCATTGTAAAAAAAAAAAAAGTTCCATCAAAAAAATATTAATATAACGTATGACATTGTTTTACAGTAAAACTATTATATACATTTAATTTTTAATTAATATTAAGACTATAAACTATTATAAAAATAAAAGTATCATATTTTCAACATTTTTTTCCGGTAAAAACATTTATTTTAAATTTTCAACACATTTTTATTATTTAATAAACTTAATGTAAAATATGGGAAATATTAACTATGAGGTGAGAGAGAACTAAACATTAATTACAAAGGAGAGAAGAAAATTAGAAAATTTTAAATTAAAAAGTGTAAATTACATTAATACCAACTCATTTAAATAATTTGTTTAAAAGAGATTGTTGGGTTTTTAGCCCACATCAAAGGGTGCATAATGCTAAAATGCTCCTTCTTAAGATCTAGGGGGTGTATTGTAGCATTCCCATATATATATATATATATATATATATATATATATATATATAGGGAGCAACTCAAGTGAGAGGAGTGTATTATTATAACAGATGAGAGGAGTAAATCTGGACCTTTGGATCATATATGAATGGTTAAGGTTAGAACATAAAGTCATGTGATTTTTTAAGCGATTACATGACTACCAACTAACTTCTAATCCTGACCATCTATGTATGACTTAATGACCCAGATTTATTCCTCTCACTCTCACAATAAGACACTCCTCTCACCTGAGTTGCCCCATATATATATATATATATATATGGGTCTCCGCGGATCCAGGACCCTGGGTCAGTGCGGGCAATATATTTCCGAAATAATTAATAATAATTATATTAAATCCATTTATTATTTAAATATAAGCAATCATTTAAATATAATTTGTTAAATAATAAGCCATGAATTATAATTGGAATGTTAAAACGTTAAATAGTTAAAACCAATATTATAAAACCCGAACCGGTCATTGACTCGGTCAAATTAATGGGCTAATGGGTTATTGGTCGAACTAATAACATGTTTGGTTAAAAAAAATTAAACGCCAACGACCGTTCTATTCCGCGTCAGAGGAAAGCTCCAAATTGGAGCTCTGGTCAAAAGGCTAAAAATGCACCTCAGGAAGGTAAAAATGTGTGTTTGCGTCCTTGTTGATCTAAACCAAACATGTTGTAAATCACTGGTCGGACTACTTGACTCGATTTATTATTATTATTATTATTATTATTATTATTATTATTATTATTATTATTATTATTATGTGTGGACAACATTTATGTTGCAAAAAATGGGCCATGAGCCTGCAAAAAATTCTTTGTTCATTTCTTATGAGCCCAGCCTTATCCTGCCCTATCTTTGGCCCATGGAATGGAGGCTACCATCAGCCTTTCATGTCAAACTAAAAAAAATAAAGACCAAATAAAACAAAGGTGACTCCCCAGTTCCATACTTAGAAGGCAAGTGACTATTTTTTTTTTGACACAAGGCACGTGACTATATCTTTGGACACCAAATAATTATTAACTACAATTTAATCCTCCACTGTCATTTGAAACCGTGTCATTTGAAACAATTATGTTATTCTAACAACCCACATACGACAACTCCAGCGACAACTCCGTATATCTTCCGGAAATTAAATTCCGGAGCTATAAAATGAAAATTCGTATATTTTTACATTTTCAAAAATTAGCTTCGGGACATGTACACTTTTACACATCCGAAATTTAATTTCCGGAAGTGTGATATGAAGGGGGACATGTGATTTTTTACAGGTCTGAAAAAAATTATACCTCTGAAAATTAAATTCCGGAAGCTCTAAGCACATATGACACTTCATTTTACACATCCGGAAATTAAATTCCGGACGTGTAAGATTTTACACTTCATTTTACATGTCACATGTCCCACTTCATTTTACACTTCCGGAAATTAAATTCCGGACGTGTAAAAGTTTACACATTCGGAATTTAAATTTCGGAAGTGTAAAAACATACGAATTTTAATTTTACACCTCCGAAATTTAATTTTCAGACACTTCCGAAATTTATTTTCCAAAAAATGTACACATATAGTTGTCAAAACCGGTTGTCAAAAAATCATTTCTGCATTTGAAACACCTCTCTGTCAAGCATTTATTTTATACTACTTTTCACTTCTTCAGGGGTCAATCGTTTCAACTCCCAAACCATCATTCCCTTGCCCTTCACCATTCTATTCACCACTATCACCGAGCAAAAAGGGTGGTGCGCAGAGGAGAACACGGACCAAATTGCGGAGAGGAACATGTGCGCACGGATCCGCCGTACTGGCCACAGTGTGTTGTGTTGTGTTGTGTGAGAAATGAGAGAAAGAGGAATAGGACCAACTTGCAGTCAGCAGCAGTGTTTGATGGACGGGGTCGGCGGACAGATGACATATATGTGTGCAAATTTTGTCAGCTATGGGGGCAAAAAAAATGAATATAGGATAATTATAATTTTTTAAAATGAGGGGTACATGTGTGCACCCTCACTCAAACGTGTGTCCGAATATATATATATATATATCATAAAATATTTAACTTGTTTGACATTTTAGGAAGTGATAAAATAAACTTTATCATTGCTGAGTGTTGTTTTATTAAGTTTAAGTTTTTTTAATAAGCAAGGAATATATTAATAGGGAATACTAGGGGTTTCAAACCCTATAGTGTCTCACCGTTAACTTCTAAATTTGAGGGATCATAAGTCGTCGAATGAGTATGGTGACTGCTTCTGCTTTCAAACATGCTTTTGCGTGGAGCTTGAGGAAAAGTCCCGTCTGGTTCTCCTAACTCATCAACTTCTGCATTATATGGTCGAGTACGCTTCTCTACATATACATAGGGAAAATTACACAGCTAATAAGTATTTTTTTTTTTTTAGGAAATTAAAGGCAATTTTGGGATTTGGAGTTTCTTTTAAGATAAAGAGATAAAACTAAATTGAAACGAATCCCACAAACAAAAGGAAAAATGATTTTGTATATGAGAGGAACCCTAAGAGAAAAAAAATGGAGAGGATATGTAGCAATCCACTTCAAAATTCACGTGTCATGTCAACTACATTTAAAATATCTAAATATATATTAAAAAACCAAAGTTTGTTTAATGCAAAATTCCAAAAAGCCTATATAAAATTTGTAATTTTTGTGGTACACTGAACATATTAATTTAAATAATAACTAACAGATGACGATATTATTATGTATTTCGTTAGGACAACACTTGTTAAGAAAGGTAAAATATTTTTTCAAAATAAAAATAAAATACTTAATATATTAAAAGTTTATTATTTTATTTAAACGATTTTATTTTAATTTCTTTAATAAATACTCTTAGCAATTAGCACACTTGTTAACAAAAACCTATTATTGTGAAACTTCTAAAAAAAATGCAATATTAATTTTGGTCGATCACAATACCAACGTCTTCCAATCTTGGAGTCTCATAACCATGTCCCACAAAGTGCCTGAAACCGGGCTTCCTAGAACCATCTCTCCAGTAGTTCTTTTCCAAATCCTGGGTTGACGTTGGATTTACATTATCAATTATGATGGATCCATCGTCATCGTACCAGTCCTGGTTCTCTGCACGTAACAAATATACGTAAAAATGGTAAGTTAGCAAATTAAAAGTTATAATCATTACGAGAGAGAAAAACTTTGTGTTATCCATAAACTTTATGTTAACAACGTAATTAATACAAAGTTGATTACCACACCCACACGGGAAAATTTTCTATCGCTAATTTTAAACAAAATTTATATAAAATTTAAGTCTCATTTACTTACTCTGCTAACAAAAAACCATGGAAACTAAATTAATTATTTGGGTGAAAGAAGCAAAGGAACTAAGGAAGGACTCACGGGGTGCATCCTGCGACATTGTATGAGCCAAGACATGGGAAGTGAGGAGGAAAGCAAAAAGAAGAACAAAGGAAAGATCAGCCTTTGACTTAGCCATATGAAAAAGGAGACAATAGGTGAATGTGTGTGAACACAACGTTGCAATTTGTCAATATTTATAGGCTGAGCCTGAGAGAGAACCCAGAATAATAACATACACGCAAGTAGGATAAATTATTGCGTATTACAGTACTCTACTAAAATTGTAACACATGACATCAAATAATTATACATCCATGTTATTATATTCAAAATAAAAATATTATTTAATTAGATTTAAAACGGTTGCAATACTATTGAGAATATTACTTGTAAGAGTGTGTAAATATTTTTTAATAGCTACGAATCATAATTCAGAAGTTGCATGCATGGTCACTTGGCCAGTACAGGAAGCCAAAAGTCAAGCACCTTTTGGAAATCTATCACAGGTAACTTGGTATATTATTTTTTTTATACGATATTAATTTTGATATACCGTTATCAGTGTAATATTTTTTATATTTTTAAGCGATTATAAATTATGTTATGTGTGCTTTTTAAAATTTTTATGATAACAGTTAAACACATTTTAATAATTAATGTGTCAATTTATGATTGACTAATAATATAATTTTTTTTACATTGTGGTGCATATTAATTAAATCTCTTTTATATAAAAATTGATAATTATTGAGAAGCTGATTTATTTAATTACAAGTCTAAATATTTAGATATAGTAAAACTCGAAGGTGTTAGATGAATTTATGTACACTTTTTTATTTTTTTTATTTTGTTAGAAATACGTGGTTTTATCACTTGTAATTTTATTACTGCAGGTAATCGATGCCTCTCAAATGCCAATTTTCAATATTGCCCTTATTAATTACTGTTATTAATTATAGGTCATCATAATATTAATTAAAATTAGAAGGGTGTTTTTAGAAATTTACATGAGTATTAATTACAATTAACTCATTCAAATACATTTCATTGGTCTATGTGTTTTAGGGTTTTATTTATTATATTGTAGACTAGAGATAGTATTAATGTATTCATTGTTATGTCCTTTTAACTATTACGTGCATTCATGAGTTATCTCTCCTGTCTTCTTCTTCCTTTTTTTTTTTGTTTATAACTACTTGCTCGCACGTAATTAATTTTCCCATTCACAATTATGTCTGAAACAATTCTTGAGAAGCCACTATAAGATGCGTTCAGATTCTCTCCATTTAGGGAGGAAATGGACATCTTCAATCCAGTTATTCTCCGGCTGTCATGTGTCCTAATGTTGCATCAACGGCCCAGATGTTATTATTTTAAATAAAATCATTTTAAATTAAAAAAAGAAACTGAAGATGGAAATAATTGATAAAGTCAGACCAAACAGCAAACTGAAAAGTATTTTGGTTTAGATTTAATCGGTTCACCAGACGGTTTAACTGAATAATTTATAACATAAAATTTTATAACAAAATTATAACATGTAGTACTATAAAATATATTATAATAATTAAAAATTAAACAAGAAATTAAAAATTGAACTTACCATCTCTATAATATGATAAAGTTATTATAAATTTTATAACTTTTAATTTTATACGTTTTAATTTTTAATTTTGTAAGGATTGAGGAGGTTGTTTTAAAAAAAAAATTTTTTTACAGTTTTTAATTTTTTTTCTTCTAAAAAATTGGTCAGATCCTGTTTAACTCGGCCAAAACTCAGTCAACCTAGTTTTTCACCGGTTTAAAGCCGATCTAGTCGAATATAAGGTTTGGACCTCTCTACAGGAAAGGATAAGAAGCTGGTTCACTGTTAAACTGGTCCTTGATAACCTTGAGGTAAACAACCTATTGTGTTTTCTTTCTCTTCTTCCTGAGGACACCTTTACCCTCTTACTCTTCTGACTACTTTAGATTTATTTTTTTCCTTTGTTGCTTTCATCTCCTCTCCAGAACACAATGTCATCGTCGAGCCGCTCAAACCCTGTGACGTCACTGTTGCCACCGCCCCACCCTTGTGTTGCTCCGCCCCACCCTTGTGCTGCTCCGCCCCTGCTTCTTAGCTTCTTTCAACTTCAGAGCCGCCGCATTGCCCCATCGAGGTATCGTCGCACCGCCACCTCGCCCCAATATTGCCCCTCTCCAGTGTCATCGCACCATCGCTCAAATTGTAAAATGTCAAAAAACAATTTTAAACAGAACCCATATCTTATTATAATCCATCATCATATCTTCGTCCTACACAGTTTTCAACAAAAAAAAAAAATCATCGGGTTTTCACCAAAACAGAAAATGGGTTGCAGACAAGAAAAAATTGAAACTTAATCAAAATAAACAGGATTGAATATGTTTTTAGTCCGTCATTTTTTTTTTACAAAAAATCGATTTTAGTCTCTCGTTTGAAAAATGTACTTTTTTAGTCCCTTGTTTTTTAAAATGTATAAGAAATGGTCCCTATATCACACCTCCATTTGAAAAACGGGAAACTAAAACCGAATTTTTGTAAAAAAATGAGGAGCTAAACATGTGTGACAATAAAAAAATGAGGGACTAAATATGTGTGGTTTAGGGACCATTTCTAACACATTAAAAAATGGGGACTAAAAACGTACATTTTCTAAATGGGGGATTAAAACCAAATTTTTATCAGAAATAAAAGATTAAAAACATATTTAACCGAAATAAATATTAAGAAGAAGTACTTGCTCCGCAATAGTAGCTACTGCCGCTCATTTCTGTTTTCTTTTTTTATTTTTTTAACTTAAATCAACATGAAATTTGGCCATCGATGCAGCATAGGGACACATGGAAGCTGGAGAATGATTGAATTGGAGATATCCATTTACCCCCTAAATAAATGGAGAGGAACCGAACCCCTACAAGATATACATTGTATTCCGCGGAAATAAACCATTGGACCGACAAGCAATTACTATTAGGGTTTTTCTAATCTGTACAATTTTGTACATGTTAAGAATTTCAAAAGAGTAAATTTATATAGGAAGTTGTATAATTTATACTTTCAAAACTAAAATGTTTAGTTTTCCAATAAATATTTATTGTTTTTAGGTTTCTTACCCTATGCAAAGTTGCACATGATAAAAAAAACCCTTACTATTATAGTTATAGATCTTGCTAACCAGTGCCCTAAGAGTATTTGTTAAGAATTCTAAAATTAGCAAGAGTTTATGAGAAAACTAAATAAACAACTCTTGAGATTAATACACATTCCCCATGAAACGTTGCTATTATTAGTTCCTTAACCGGTGCCCTAAGGGCACTGATTAGTATTCCTCTATCATTATATATATAGAGTTATGTTATTTGAACACAAAATTTAGACACCGTATGTGACATTATATATGTTTATCTTTATCTCTTACTTGTTTTTTATCTTCTTTGTATACACGCTTCTCGAAAATATACTCAATAAACAAAGGGGACACCTTATGGTGTCCCCATTTTGTGTACGAAAATCATTCGTGTATATATATGTGTGTGTGTGTGTGGATTTGCTAACATACACGGTACAACCATCCATTTTTTAGAAGATGTACATTAGCAAGTTATACCTTCGAGCGTATTTTATATTTTTTTAGTTATAGCTTGCTAAAGTACTCCTTCTAAAAATGGGTGGGTGTACATTAGGAAACCCTATAAAGATTTGCTAACGTACACCCACCTATTTTTTAGAAGGAGTACGTAAGCAAGCTACACCTTCGGGTTTATTTTCCATTTTTTAGTTATAGCTTGCTAACGCACACCTTCTAAAAAATGGGTGAGTATACGTTAGCAAAGTTTTTTTTACACTATCAACCAATCAGAAATCATAATATTGATGACATTTAATGTAATTAAAATAAGAGCCAAAATTCTTAATGACATGTCAATTTCGGATTGGTTGACAATATAATTTTTTTTTTTTACACTTTCAGTACATACCAAGTGAGAGGACCTTATTTTTGTGAGAGTGGGAGGAGCAAATCATAGCCATTAGATCCAATCATGAATGGTCAAGATTAAAAGTTAGTTAAAAGATTAAAAAGTCACATGACAACTTAAAAATGTCACATGACTTTTTTATTTTAATCTTGACTATTTATAATTGGATCTAATGGCTATGATTTGCTCATCTCAATAAATAAAGCACTCTCACTTTATATATATATATACATACTGGGGACATATCAAGTGAGAGGGCCTTTTTTATGTGAGAGTGAAATGATTATATCATAGCCACTAGATCAAACTTTAAACGGTCAATATTAAACCATAAAGTCATGTGACTTTTTTAAGTGGTCATGTGACATTTTAAAACCATGAAATAACTTTTAATCTTAACCATCTATATATGATTGTATGTCCCATATTTACTCCTCTCAATCTTATATAAAAAAGGTGATCTCACTAGATATATCCTCTGTATGTATATATATATATATATATATATATATATATATATATATATATATAAGACATGATCTGTTAATATCAGGTGTCAAACTTTTTTCTTACACAAATTTTTAACCATTATTTTGATTTGATATAATGGCTTAAAGTTATCAACTTTGTTGAAGAGGGAGAATAACTAAGAGTAGTGTTAATGTGATGAGAAACTATAGAATTTATTTAATGAGAAGGAATTTTAAGTATCTTGAATTTAATCAAAATCATATTATTTATTTATTAAATATTTAAGGTTCTAATTTATAAATAATTATTATTTTCATTAACTAAAATTGGATAGAAGAAAAAAAAATAGTTTAAAAAAAAAACATATCTATTTTTTTAAGTACAAGATTGTTTTGCCTAAAATTATAGTATCTTGAATTTTTATTAAAATAAAGTATTTATATCGTAAATTTTCGTTAAAACTATAGTATTTTTTATGCACTTCTTTGCTTTTTTATGGTGTAAATTATAATTTTAATATTTTTACTTTTAGATATTGCATATCGTTAATTAAATTTTTTTTTTTGTTTTTTACAATTGTTAAATATTAAATATATTAATATTTAGGTTTTTCTATCCTGTGTAATTTTGCATAGGTTAAGAAAGTCAAAAGAGAAAATTTATATGGAAACTTTTGTATTTTATACTTTCAAAACTGAAATGCTTAGTTTTTTCAATAAATAGTTGTTGTTTTTGGATTTCTTAACCTGTGCAAACTTGTACATGATAGAAAAATTAATATTTTATTCTTTTTAATTTTTCAGATAATTTTTATTAGTAAAAGTATTTTTAGTTATTTTTTATTTATGTTATATCTACAGATAAAACTATAGTTAATTTTATTATTTAGCAGTTCTAAAAAATAATGCATAAAAAAATTAGAAAGTTATTATTAAATTTTAAATGCGGAAAAATAATATAAAGAGACAGGATATGAATTTTTATAAAATTATTCTTCTATCCATATTTAGTTAATAAAAATAATAAATAACTATAAATTAAAACTAAAATATTTAATAAATAAATAATTTTAATTTTAATTAAATTCAAGATACTTAAAATCTCTCCTCATTAAATATATTTTATTTTTTCTCTTCACATTAATGCTATTCTTAATTATTCTCTCTCTTCATTAAAGTTGATTAAGCTTAAGCCGTTAGATCATATCAAAATCAATGGTTGAAAATTGACGTAAGAGAAAAGTTTGATAAATGGTGGAAGAAAATCAATTCTATCAATACATCTGTCTAGTAATGTTAGAAAATCAAAAGAAAACTACTCCCCGCGGTCTCTATTATAAGCAAAATAGTCTCAAACTTTTTGGTCCAATATATAAGCAAATTTTAATTACTTGTCTCCTATTTAATGGCATTATTCCCAAAATACCATTCATTTAATACAATTTTTTTTTTCAACGACTTCTTTTATTTCCAACAACACAAGTTTAATAAATAAGATGAAGGATTCAGTGACCTGTCAATACCTTTGGGGGGATCAGGATGTCAATTGGGTGTCTTTACCGGCGATAGGTAACTCAGGTGGTTTGTTAACAATGTGGGACTCTAAGGTTTTCTCCTTGAAGTTCTTCTTCTCGGGGAAAGGTTTTTTAGGTGTGACTGGGATGTGGTGTAAGAATAATTTGGAATGTACAATAGTCAACATTTATTCTTCATGCTTGTTTCCCGAAAAAAAGGAACTATGGCGTGACTTGGTAATGTCAAAAAATGGGTTTGGTGGTCAGTTGTGGTGTGTTGTTTGGGATTTCAATGCGGTGAAGAGATCCTCGGAAAGGAAGGGAATTAGGAGCAGGAATTCTGAATCGGAAAGTAAGGCATTTCAAGATTTTATAGATGACTTGAATTTGATAGATTTGCCGGTGCTTGGAAATCGGTTCACTTGGTTTAAACATGAATGGGACTGCTATGAGTAGAATTGATAGGTTTTTGCTTTCTGAAGGGTGGATTACTGAGTGGGGTGTGGGAGCTCAGTGGGTCGGAAAAAGAGATGTTTCAGACCACTGCCCTATTTCATTAAAGGATGATGGGGCAGATTGGGGTCCAAAACCGTTCAGATTTAACAATTGTTGGTTACAGCATGAGGATTTTAAACAATTTGTGATTACAAGTTGGACTAACCTAAGGGTGGTAGGTTGGAGAATTTATGGCTTTAAGGAAAAGCTTAGGAAAATGAAGGAGATGTTGAAAGTGTGGAATGTGGAAGTCTATGGAAATCTGGAAACTAGAATAAAAGGTTTAGTTGAAAATCTAAATGAATCAGATGCTCTTGCTGCTATTAGGATGTTGAGTGAGGAGGAGATAACATTGAGGAGGAGAACAAATGAGTCCATGTGGGAAGCTAAGCGGCAAAAAGAAAGTCTATTGCTTCAAAAATCTAGAGTTAGATGGTTGAGAGAGGGTGATTCAAACTCCTCGTATTTTCATTCTTGTGTAAATTTTAGAAGGAGGAAGAACAATATTGTGGCACTACAATTAGGGGATATTTGGTTGGAGGATCCGATCAATGTAAAATTGGAGGTGGTCAACTACTTTACGACCCAGTTTTGTGAGCAGAGTAGAAATCGACCTTTATTGGATGGACTGAACTTTAAGGTTTTATCAGAAGAAAGCAGGGTGGGCTTAGTCAAGCCTTTCTCTTCAAAAGAGATCAAGGATGCAGTGTGGAATTGTGATGGGGATAAAAGCCCCGGCCCTGATGGATTTAATTTCACTTTTTTCAAAAAGTTTTGGAATACTATCAAGGATGAGCTAAGGGCAGTTGTTCTCGAATTCCATTCGAACGGCTCCTTGCCTAAAGGAGTTTGTTCCTCTTTTGTGGCTATGATTCCGAAGAGGGAAAATCCACAGTGCTTGAATGATTTCAGGCCAATCTCCCTAATTGGATCAATTCATAAGTTGATCTCTAAGATTCTGGCAGCCCGGCTTAAGATAGTAATTGGTTCTTTGATTTCGCCTTGCCAATCGGCGTTCATCTCTAATAGGCAAATCCTTGATGGAGTTTTGGCCATAAATGAGGTAATTGATCTGGCTAAAAAGTCAAAGAAAAAATGTCTGATTTTCAAGGTTGATTTTGAAAAGGCCTATGACTCGGTAAACTGGGATTTCCTAAAGTACATGATGGGTAGAATGGGTTTCCCGGGTAAATGGTTGAGATGGATGCGAGCTTGTGTTTTCTCAGGGAAGGTGTCGGTTCTAGTAAATGGGAGTCCCTCTACTGAGATCTTGCTAGAGAGAGGATTAAGACAGGGCGACCCTATGGCACCTTTTCTTTTCCTAATTGTGGCTGAAGGATTGAGTGGTATGATGGATAGGGCGGGGGCGATTGGTAGATTCACTGGTTTTGAATATGACACATCAAAAAGTTTTTCTCACCTACAATATGCGGATGATACTCTTTTAGTGGGGAAAGCTTCTTTTGATAACCTATGGACAATGAAGGCAGCTCTTAGAGGTTTTGAACTGATATCGGGGTTGAAAGTAAACTTTAACAAAAGCTGTATTTTTGGTATTAATGTGGATGGAGAATTCCTTCAGGCGGGATCTAATTTTCTTTGTTGCAAAGTGGGGGGGTTACCGTTCTCTTACCTAGGTCTTCCAATAGGTGGTAATCCAAAGAGGTTGTCAACTTGGAAGCCGGTCATTGATGTGTTAAAGAAGAGGTTGTCTAAGTGGAGGGGTAAACTTCTCTCAATGGGTGGGAGGATTGTGCTTTTGAAATCAGTGTTGTCTAGTATCCCACTCTACTTCCTATCTTTCTTTAAACTTCCAAGGAAAGTGCTCAAGGTAATAGTAGGAATTCAAAGATCCTTTCTGTGGGGGGGTACTGAGAATAAAAGAGGCATTGCCTGGGTAAAGTGGTCGACAGTGTGTAAACCAAAGGAGTGTGGAGGTTTAGGAGTTAAAGATTTAAACCTCTTCAATAAAAGTTTATTAGGTAAATGGAAGTGGCGCATACTACAAGATAACAAGGCCTGCTGGTTTGACATTATAAAGTCAAGATATGGTATACAAAGAAACTTGCCTGAGGCGCAGGCTTGGAATTCTAGAAATTCATCACAATGGTGGAGAGATGTCTGTAGTATTGAGAATGATAATTCAGTACCGGTTAACTGGTTCACAAATGGGGTAGGGAAGAAGGTGGGTAATGGATCAGACACCCTTTTTTGGAACGAGAAATGGTTTGGTGTGAACTGCCTTAAGGAAGTTTTCCCAAGACTATTCTCCCTGGCATTAGATAAGTCAGCTACTGTTTGTAACATGGGTCGGTGGGTTGGGTTAGTGTGGAAGTGGGAGTGGAGTTGGAGGAGGGCGTTGTTTGCTTGGGAGGTTGAGCTACTGCAACAGTTCTCTGATACATTGGTAGATGCTGTCATCTGCAAAGATGTGGTTGATAGGTGGGTCTGGGGTTTAGGTATAGATAGTTTTTACTCTGTTAAGTCTGCCTATGATCACTTGGTTTCTCATACTCTCCTATTGGGTCACCCACAAGAGCTCTCGGATATCTTCAACGATTATTGGTCAAGCTGTGCACCAAGCAAGGTGCTAGCTTTCTCTTGGCAACTACTACAAGATAGAGTTCCGACTCGGTTAAATTTGCTCCAAAGGAATATACTGAATGATTCGCTCTCCTGTTCCTGTGTACTGTGTGGTCAAGCACAGGAGTCTTCTGCTCATTTGTTCCAAAACTGCTCCTTTTCTGCAAGGATCTGGAGGTGGTTATACAGATGGATTGGTTTTGACTTAGAGGTTCCACCAGAGATTGTTAGCCACTATCTGTTGCATATAGATTTGTTCAGAGGGAGGAAGTTGAGGAAGGTCAGAAGTCTGTTTTGGCAAGCAACAATCTGGTCTATCTGGTTAAAAAGGAATGCAATTATTTTCAGGAATGAGCCGGTTGTGTTTGGGGACTTCATTGAATTGATTAGGAACAAGTCCTGGCATTGGTACTCTGCTGGAAGCAACCGATCTGGATATTCCTTTTCGGATTGGTGTGTTTGCCCTTCCAGTTGTATTCGCTAGATTCTGAGTGAGAAACAAAAATGGCCGCTGTGACTGATTATTGCTCTTGCTGTCATTGTGTATACCTTCTTGTGATGGCTTTCGGTTCTGAGTTGAAGTATCTCAAAAGTGTGAGGGTTAAAAAGGGGAGAATGCACTTGCCTAGAGTGGAAAAGTGAGGATGTGTGCCTGTGAGGATGTGAAAACTGAATTGTTTTTATGTTTGACTGCTTGCTACCTTTTAGGTGACAGCAGTCACTAACTTTAACCTTATTTTTGTGGACTTTTTTGTTTCTTTCTTGCAGGTCTGGGCTAAATGGTGGAATTTTCCCTTAATGAGGGGAAGGGGCTTGTGAAGTCATTATTAATGTTAGGAGTGTATCATGAGAGAGTCTTCAGGGTAGTGTTTTTCTGAGAATATGGGGTATAGGGTGGTTCAGTTTTCATATGAGTTTCTCAAGGGTATTGTCTCTGTGTTACCTAACGGTCTGTCTATCCATTGAGTGTTTGTGTCTGGTAGTCTTGGTGAGTGAAATGAGTCAGTTATGGGCTATTGTAAGTGACCTTTATGTTTGAGTAGCAGGTTCATTTTTGATGTTGGTTGTTTGGTTTTGTGAGGAGTCCTTTTCCTGTCTGTCATGAGTCTGTGTGTGGTTCAGTTTCTCAACGGTACTGAGATTGTATTCCTGTATTTGCTTTTCAAAATTGCATTGTTCTGGTTAGTAACTAAGTAGCATTTTGGTTGGATTTGAGATTGGCTAAAGGTGTTATGGCACAGTTTTGTGTGCTGTGTTTTCTGATTCGAACAAGCATGGAAGGGCTCATAACAGGATAGAAAAAGCTGGTTATAGCTATAGTTGCAGGCTAAACTAACTCATAAGGTGGGATCCTCTTCACTACTTGCTTTAGCATATTGGTGTGCTCTCTTTTGGTTTTTCTGCTGTGATTCACAACTTTGGAAGTTTTGTTTCAAGTGAAAGGATAGCCAAACTTCATTCTGCATATGTATTGGTCTTACTGCTATGCCTAATCACTTTAGTTGACCTCTGTCCTATACGGCTATGTGGGTGTGCTGGTGTTTTTGGTTCTGGCGCTATACTTCTGGAATTTGGTGGCTTCTAGTCTTCTTGTGGAAACAATTGGTTTGGATGTGCCATTAGTTCAGTAGTGTATTTTGTGATTCTGTTATTGCTTTTGTCTTTCTTTCCTTGTTTCTTTTTCTTGGTTAGGACTTTGTAATATCAATGCTAGGAAGGTGCTTCTAGTATTCTACTTACATTTGTCCTCTCTTATTTGTTCTCTTTTGGTTCTTGTATATGGGTCGGGGTACCCCTTGTGCCCTTATCAATATACTTTTGGCTTATCAAAAAAAAAATAAGATGAAGGATAATTTAGATGACAAACTTAACTTTTTTAATAAGATTAATAATATTAAATGAGATTAACTAGTCATCTTAATATGCGTATTTATTTAATTTTTGCTTATAATAGAGTTTAGAGGGAGTACTTGGGTTAGATTAGTTTTTTTTTTTTTCATTACTTTTTTAGTTCCATGGGGAAACAAATTTAAGCCCATAATTAAAAAGGTGGGAGTCCTGGGTTGGAAGATCTTAATTGAACATAGCAGTGATAGACAAGCAAAGTTTTTTTTTTTTTTTTTTTCGCGACCGGATAGACAAGCAAAGTTGTAGGTTTCTCAAAGGGTCCAAATCCAAATCATTTACTTGATTTAACGACACTTTTTGAAGAAGGGATACTTTTTACTATTTAACAATATTTTGCTGCAAGTATGATATTAACCAAGAGGGCTATGCTACATTGCTCGGATTGGCAAGAATACTTCTCTTTTTTTTTTTTAATCAATAAACAAGTAAACGAGTTAAACTGAAAATCCTTTTAAATCTTGCTCATTTCAGAATTCCAAATTCAAAAGTACGTTTTATAAAACTTTAGTAATGAAACCAGACAAACAAGAAATACATCGTAAAAAAAAAAAAAAAAAACACAAACAAGAAATACATAGCATAATTATACATTTGGTTTTGCGACATATAGGATAGAATATAATATTAGCTACATAAGACCAGCGTAATGGTATTATTTAGGGTGTTCTTCATAAGTTATTTGCCAGGGTTATGCACTGGTTATGGCTATATAGTTCATAAAACTTTAAAAGGGCACTAATTCTTTGTCTCCTCACCAAAGTCTTCCGTTACTGGAACACTAAAATCAATTCATCTTTCCATAATTTCTGGCATGAAACTCACGGAAAGCCCTACAAAATTCAGGACTTGCATGCCTCTCCATGTTGCCATGTCTGGTTACACTTGCATCTGTGTACTTCTTTGGTTCTACAATATTATTTATTATTAGTCAGAAGACTTATAATCACATATATATATTAATTTTATGAGATCTATCCATAAAATCTTTAACTTGTTTGATGATGCAAGAAATGGAAAAAATAAAATTCAGCAACACCGAGTGTTTGTTTTATTATAAGTCTAAGATTTTTATTTACCTCAATTTTCACTTTTCACTTTTCAACCACTTAATTAAGTTGAGGGTCAGTTTGGTAAAGATACATCCTTATGGTAATAAAGTCTATAAATGAATTTTGATCAATGCAATTTTATAAATAAATTTTATTTATAAATTTTCTACCCAAATTGTAACTGCATAAAATATATAAGTCGACTAAATAGCTAACGAAATAGGATTTTTTTCCTAAAAATTTGTTTTTTATACATTGTTGTACATTTATTTATTTTATAAAAAATGAGGGAAGAAGAAGCGGAAATAGCGAGTCCCTCTATGATTTTATAAATAAAAGAAAGTGAAAAAAAAGAGGTGTACAAATGCTATTATTTAAAAATAAAAATAAAACATCAAAATTACCTCTGGCGAGTCAAGTAAATTAAGTGAAAAAAAGACATGTCTGTAATTTTTTGTGAGGAGGCTATGAAAGAAGGAAAAAATTGAGTTTCAAACTCTAGAGTATCTCACCAATATAACTTCAAAATTTAAGGGATTACAAGTAGTCAATTGTGTCTGCTTTAAGTGGCCGACTACTCTTCTCTATATTTATACATTAAAAAAAAAGATTACACAGGTAATAAATAAGTTTTGTGAGGAAATCAAGGCAATTTTAGGATTTGAAGTTTTTTAGATAAAAAGATAAAATCAAATTCAAATGAATTCCACAAATAAAAACGAAATTTATTTTATATACGAGAGGAACTAGATGAAAAAAAATGGAAAGGATACAAATCCACTTCAAAATTCATGTGTCATGTCCTCTATATTTAAAATATCCATATATATTATTGTTTAATGCAAAATGCCAAAAAGCTCTAACAATATATTGTTCATAAAACTTTAGCGGGCATTATTTCTGTCTCCTCACCACTCACCAGCGTCTTCCATTGTTGGGACACCACTATAATTCTTCCCATAATAAGTTCTGGTAAACTCAAGGAAAGCTCTCCAAAAATCAACATTTGAATGCCTCTCCATGTTGTGATGCCTCGTTACTTTTGAATCCACGTTGTTCTTTGTTTCTACAATATTATTGACTATCAGTCAGAAGACTTATAATATTATTGACTATCTATATTATTGACTATCTATATATTCTTTGCTTATGAAAAAAAAAGTCAGAAGACTTATAATCAAATATATCTTTATTATATATATATATATATATATCCACAATAGAATCTTTAACATGTTTGACGACTTAGGAAGTGATACAATAAAAAAATTCATCAATCCCAACTGTTGTTTTAATTATTAAGTTTAAGATTTTTATTTACCTTAGTTTTCACTTATCAGTTTTCAACCACTTAAGTTAAGGGGCACTTTGGTATAGGTACGTCCTGATGGTAAAAAAATCCAATAAATGAATTTCAATTTTATAAATAAATCATATTTATAAATTTTCTACCCCAATTTGTAACTCCATAAGTACCTAAGTCTAAACAGCTAACAAAATAGGATTTTTTTATAAAAAAAAATGTTTTTCTTTACATCTTCTATATATTCATGTCCTATACATTTATTTTATTAAAAAAAAATTAACAGTGAGTCCCTCTATTTTTATTAAATAAAAAGAAAGTGTAAAGAATGAGGTGTAGAAATATCATTATTTTTTTCTCAAAAAAAAAAAAAATCAAGAATAAAAAAATTTTCCTGCGAATCAAGCAAATTAAAGGAAAAAAATAAAAGACATGTCTATAGTTTTTGTGGAGAGGCTAGGAGAGAAGAGAAAAAAATGAGTTTCAAACCCTAGAGTGTCTCACTGTCAATTTCTAAATTTGAGGGATCATAAGTTGTCGAAAGAGTAAGGTGATTGCTTTTGGTTCCAAGTACGTTTTTGCGTGGAGCTTGAGGAAAAGTCCAGTTTGATTCTCCTAACTCACCGACCTCTGCATTATGTGGCGGGGTACTCTTATCTATAGATACACCCAGAGAAAATTATACAGCTAATAAGTTTTTTTTTAAAGGAAATTAAGGCAATTTTGGGATTTGGAATTTTTCTTTTTTTAAGATAAAGAGATAAAACTAAATTCAAATGAATCCCACAGATAAAAGCGAAATTGATTTCGTACATGAGATCAGGAACCTAATTAATTAAGGACAACACTTGTTAATTATGAAAGGTAAAATATTTTTTTCTAAATAAAAATAAAATTCTTAATATATTAAAAGTTTATTATTTTTATTTAAAAGATCTTATTTTAATTTCCTTAATAAATACTCATAGCACACTTGTTAATAAAAGCCTAGTATTGTTAAACTGCTAAAAAGATGCATGCCAATATTAATTTTGGATGATCACAGAATGCCAGAACCACCTCTCCAGTAGTTCATTTCCAAATCCTGGGATGATGTTGGATTTACATGCTCAATGACGTTTCCTTCGTCATCGTACGAGTGCTGGTTCTCTGCACGTATAACAATTTATACGTAAAAATGGTAAGTTAACAAATCAAAAGTTATAATCATTACGAGACAGAAAAACTGTGTTATTATCCATATAAAACTTTATGCTAACAACATAATTAATACAAAGTTGATGACCACACCCACACGGGAATATTTTCGACCCCTGATTTCAAACACAATTTATATAAAATTTAAGTCGCATTTACTCTCTACATATGCTAACAAAAAAAAATGGAAACTATATTATTTATTTGGGTGAAAGAAGCAAAGGAAGGACTCACGGGGTGAAGGCTCCCACAGTTCATGATGAGCCAAGACATGAGAAGATAGGAGGATAGAAAAAAGAAGAACAAAGGAAAGATCAACATTTGATTTTGCCATGTTGATATGAAAAAGGAGACGATAGGTGAATGTGTGTGACAGAGTTGCAATTTGGCAATATTTATAGGCTGAGCCTAAGAGAGAACACAGAATAATAACATACACGTAACTAAGAGATATTATTGCGTATTATAGTACTCTACTAAAATTGTAAGACATGACATCAAATAATTATATATGCATGTTATTATATTCAAAATAAACGGTTGCAATACTATTGAGAATATTAGTTGTAAGAGTGTGTAAATATTTTTTCATATCTACGAATAGTAATTCAGAAGTTGCATGCATGGTCACTTGGCCAGTATAGAAAACCAAAAGTCAAGTACCTTCTGGAAATTTATCATAGGTAACTGGCATTATTTTTTTGTACGATATTAATTTTGATTTGTTAGTGTAATTTTTTTTGATATTTTTGATATATAAATTATGTTATTTGTGATTTTTTTAATATTTATAATAAGAATTATACATTTTTTAGAAATTAATATGTCAATTTATATTGATTGATTGATAATATAAAAAAATACATCGCAGTGCATTATAATTAAACCTTTTTTTATATAAAAGTTGATAATTGTTGAGCAACTGATTTATTAAATTACAAGTTTAAATATTTAGGTTTAGTAAACTCGAAGGTGTTACTGTGTTACCTGATTTTATATACAAAAAGATATTTTTTCCCTTTTTTTTTTTTTGTTACAAATACGTGGTTTTATAACTTATTATTTTATTACCGAAGGTAATCGGAGCTTCTCAATTTTATTTTATAGAAACCAAAATGGCTTAGACTTTTCAGGTAAAATGTTTAATTATTTTGGTTGTTGAACAATAATTTATTACTGAACGACATTTAAGGGTTGACATCTCCCAATCAGGTTTTCTCCATGAGCAAGAGCTGGGGATCAAACCCTGACCACTTGCTTAAGGGGCACAAGTTCGTTACCACTTGGACCAACCACATGTTGGTTATATACTAGTATCCTTTTTGTACAATAGTTAAGAAAGCATATATATAACGTATATATTAAATGTCATTCTTTAATATATTAAATATATAATTTTGATATTAATTTGTAAAAACAATCTATATTTTTCTATTCCTTAACCATTATCTCTATCTATAGGGCAATGGATAGTAAAACCATTATGTTATAAGTATAACATTTTTTTTTCGTGTGTTGCACAAAGTTTTGTCAAACATTTTATTTGTGAAAATATCATAAAAAATAAGTTTTTTTTCAAAAATATAAATTTTAAACTAAATTAATTTGAAACATTAATCTATATTCGATATTATACAATAATTGTAAAAAATATTGGTATATATAAAACGAAATATTATACAAGTTGAAAAATTATAAGTAAAAATTCTAATATAATAAAATATAAAATTTTAAAGTGCAATGTTTGATTGTGAGTATTCAAGTTTTTTCTGTAAAAAAATAAAACAATTTTTATTAAGAATCATTGAAGAGAATATACTTTTTCGAACAAAATGAAATAAATGAAAGTAAGTAAATGATCAGTAAATTTATGTATGAGGTTTATAAAATGATAATTCGTGAATGTAATTATAGATGGTGATATACTAGGAAGTACTATGTCAATGGTGTTATAAATTAAATCAAACAAGTATGTATTGCTTGCTTTGTTGATAATTCAGGAGCTGTGTAAATAGATAATCATAATTACATATATCATAATTAGATAATCATAAATATATAATCATAATTAAAGACGAAAGTTATGCTACTGTATATTAACGCTTAAGTATAAGGGACGCCTATTAGTTGTTGTGTTCCCAAGGTGCATCACCCGATGTATCCATGCTGCGACAAATTTTTCCTTGTGAGGAATCAAACACGTATTTTTCACGTAGTCACAAAAAATAAGAAAATTAGAACATGCATCTTCAAAGTTCCTCATACGCTCTACAAAGTCACACTCATTATGAGAGTCCATAATATTATCCCAAGCATCCATCACAATGTCCCACTTCTGCCTCGGGTGCACCAGCATTTGGCCTTCATATTCTTAACAATGTCGAATTGACATTATAACTGAGTTGAACTAGGAAAGACAGTGTGAACTGCGTTCATTAGCGCAACCTCTCTATCGGTCACTATTACTTGAGGTATTGAATTTTCAATTAGGAATAGACCTCGTAGCCTCTGAAATGGCCAGATGAAGTTATTACTTTGGTCGGACTCCACATAGGTAAATGCAATGGAGAATGTCAACTCTGTTGATGTAACACCAACAATCTCAAGTAACAACAATCGGTGCTTGTTGGTTTTATAAGTAATGTCAATAATCATCACAATGGAGAATGCATTCAGAAGTTTTACAACATCCGGATGTGTCCAAAATATATCTCTAACAAACATCGGACATGTCCAACCTATGCCAACATACATACTTATTACGCTCAATTAAATTCAGCAAATGTTGCATTTATGTTCTAGGACCTCTTTGAGAGATCCTAAACTTTTGCCGTTCATTATAGACCCCTTTGATGGTGGTGCGGTTGTCCTTATTATGCTCCTTCAATGTGATTAGTATGTTTCTTGGCTTAACCAAGCTCTTTGTCATATCATCGACCAAATACCTCTCTTGGACAGTTAGGTGACCAGTGTATGCATGACCAACCAATGTCTCTGCTAACTCAAGGTTGTGAAAGCCACACACTACATTAAGTTTCCATCCATCACCATTTTTCAACGGTTTTCCTGTTAATTTGAAAGGACATTCACATTTCTTAGTTCCAGTCACCTTGCGAGGTAATTCCTTCTTGTATGGTCTATACTTTCCACCCCTTTAACCACCAAGAATCACTACCGTCGTCCTTCAATTACCTCATGTGTCCGACCTATGAATGACGACAACAACACCATTCTCTCTATACTAACTTTTTGAGCCCAATTCAACATATCATCTCGAGATGGAAATACCTGACAATACAAATTCAGCATGATGTTATAACATTCACACATAGGCATAACATAACACTAATAATATTTCATTATTCAACTACCTTTGTAGTAGTGAATGCACCACTACAATCAACATGATTTTTTACACTCGGAACATCCAACCTCTCTATGCTCACAGGATTCTGGAAAAAAAAACATATTAGTTTTTTTTTCAAGACTACAATCAAGGCAAATGAATTTTTTTTCTCACATCTCCATCTCTTCCCATATTAATTGACATGTCCACATCCTCAAATAGATTGACAAAATAGTCTTCCATGTCCACTGAACACAACCTTAAAACTACATGCATCATTACAAATAACAAGAAGATAACATTAATTTATTTTATAAAAGCCGGATCAGGAAATTTTGCACATCTAGAGTTTAATTTCCTAATGCACAATTTATACATCCGGAAACTAAATTCCGGATGTGTAAAATTTAACACATTCGGAAATTTGTTTCCGGATATATAGATAATAACAACCGCAAATGCAAATCTGGAAATTAAAATCCGATAGTATAAAATTATTAACGCCCGGAAGCTAATTTCCAGATGTGTCAAATTTAACACATCCGGAAATAGAAATCTGGTCAATGTACGCATTACTTTTACTCATCCGGATTTTAATTTCCGGATGTATATTTTGAGTGTCCAGATTTTAATTTTTGGATTATTTCCGGAATCTAAATTCCAGAAGTTAAGAATAAGAAAACATATACAGAACACTCACATGTTCATTGACGTGCAGACCGCTACGACCTTTTTGCAAAACGAAAACAAATATGCTCGCGACCATTTTATCTTCGTCCCATCTGTAAACCACTCTCAAACCAATTTGAAAACACTCACAAAACAATCACCGGTTCATTGTTGTGTGACAATGGTGGAGGTAGTGAGAATGGTGGAGGAGGTGACAATAATGAGAAGAGGTGAAGTATTGTGGTGTTTTCAGCGTCCGGGGGTTGGGTGTAGGGTGGGGTGGAGGAAGTGTGTGATAAATAATAAGGGTATTTTTAGAAAAAAAAAATATATAATTTTTTTTCAAAGTGTAAGGAGTATTATGCAAGGTATTAATAGCAAGCTCGTTAAAACTTCTCATCTTTAAACCCCGTCCACCGATGGCAAGTGGGTAATCCACGAGCTGAATTGTCATTAGCTCAACCCAGCTCGTGGCCTTGGGATTAATTTTAAAAGCTCGATTGTTAAATTGGTGTAAGTATAGTAGCCCATCGAGCTCATTAACAAAACAAATTAACGGCCCATGGGCAAAGCCATTTAGACATACCTTAAACAGAGATATTCCTAATTCAAATTTATTCTTATTTATATTTATTAAATCACTTTAGAAATAGGATTTAATTGATATATATATATAGTTAGTTTAAAAAAATTTACATTATTAATCAATCATAATTTATCATATCTATTTGACTTTTGTCGTAACTAAAATATATGATGATTTATATTAGTTGACAGTGTAAAATTTACATTGATAGTGAGTCAAATTTAATTTTTTTAGAAATATGGTATAAAATGATAATACATAAATTATAGGATAGTAATTCAATGGATAAAGACTAGAATACATGTACGAAAAACAAAGCTGGTTTAACTTGTATCTTTTTCTCCTCCCTGCTCTTTCGTTTCTTTCTTGTACATGGATTTTAAGTACCCCTTATGCTTGTTATAATACAATTTAGCTTATAAAAAAAAAAAAAAGGAAAAACAAAGCTAGAATACATGTGAATTCAGATAATTGATCTAATAAATTGTTATATTTGATAATTTACTCTATGCAACTGATCTGATTACTACCCATAAAACAACTCAATCATTTGATTCACATCAGCTTGATTTGTATAAATCTCATGCTTTTAAACTGCCTAGCCACTTGCGCAATATCATTACCTGCCTAAAATTTAATTACATTTATTTATCTATTTATTTATTATTTTATCAATAGATCTGTCTCGCAATTTTAGAAAATCAAAAGAAAACTGCTTGAGATCGATGAGTTTTTTATTATTATATATTTTTTTAGTTCCACACGGGAAAACAAATTTAAACCCAAAATTAAAAAGGTGGGAGCCTCTTGGGTTGAAAGAGCTTAATTGAACATAGAAGTGATAGACAAGCAAAGTTGTAGGTTTCTCAAAGGGTCCAATTCATTAATTGAATTTAACGACACTTTTGAAGAGGAGATACTTTTTACTATTTCACAATATTTTGTTGCAAGTATATATGATACTAGTATTTTTGCACCCGTACATTGCTTACTATTATTATTGATAATATTATTATCACTGATAACTTAAATTGTGCCTTTATATGTACCAAACTTTTTTTTTCCCTTTATCTCAAATTAAGTCCACTATGTCAAACATTTTCTTTACTTATTTCACATTTTGCTTTCAATATTTCCTTCCCACCCATATTGGTGGTACTCATTCATCTCCAAGAATTTTTATTTATAGACAGAAGTGATCAGCAAAAACCTTGAAACAATTTTATCTATAATTTGAGTGCAAAGAATTGAATATTATTTTTATTTTAAAATGATATTATAATACGTAATGTACACTATGTGTTAAGTGTTCTTCTTTGATTATTACTAATGATCAACTAATCCTCTTAAATCATGTGGTGCTGACACGTGTCCCTTTGTTAGGAAATCAGCAATTCCCCTTATTAATTAGTATAGATATAGATTTATTATTTAAAATAGAAAAAACAAAGGCAAGGATGTAGAAAAAAAATAGATTAAAAAATATGAATAGCTCTGCCTCTATTTATGTCAATTCAAATATTGCCGTGTTTGACTCCTAAAACATTGTACCTTTACCGGTTTGTAAATATTTTAAAACAAAAATATATATAAATTTTAGAAAATAAAAAAATATTAAAAAAATTTCATCACTTGACATGTGGTTTGCATCATTGTGCTACACTAAAATCAGCATTTCCCCTTATTAATTAGTATAGATATAGATTTATTATTTAAAATAGAAAAAACAAAGGCAAGAATGTAGCCAAAAAAATACAAAATATGAATAGCTCTGCCTCTCTTTACGTCAATACAGAGATTGCCGTGTTTGACTCTAAAAAACAACGTACCTTTACCGGTTTGTAAATATTTTAAAACAAAAAATATATAAATTTTAGAAAATTAATAAAATAATAATAAAAATATTTCATAACTTAACATTTGGCTTGTACTATTGTAATGCACAAAAATCAGAATTTCCCCTTAACAATTAGTATAGATATAGATTTATTATTTAAAATAGAAAAACAAAGGCAATGATGTAGCTTTAAAAAAAGGTATTAACAGAAAAAATTAGGGAAAAAAACAGTTAAAAAAGATTAGCAAAAAAAATTAGGAGAAAAAGTAATTAGGAAAAAATTATTAAAAAAAATTAGGAAAAATTTTTTTTTTTACAAAAAATATTTAAAATAATTAGAAACAAATATTTCAAAAATAAAAAGTAAGAAAAATGAGGAAAAAAATAACTTGAAAATAAATATATTTTTAAAAAAGTTAAAGTAATCTTTTAGTCCTTATACGTGACACTGATCTTCAATTTGGTTCGAATCTTACGACCCTAAACTTTTTTTAAGAACACGGTAGCTTTGTTACCTTTCCTGGCTAAAAATATTTAAAAACAAAAAAAATTAGAAATTTTAAAAATTTAATAACAATATCCGAACCAATTAAAATTGGTTTGCTTTGATTCGGTTCGAACCGAAAAATATTAAAATATATATATATATATATATAAATAAAAATATTAAATTTTAAATTTTAAACTATTAAATTATATATACATTAAAATATAAGTATATAAAAAATTTCAAATTCATCGAATTATTGGTTCGAGTCTTACTACCCTAAACTTTTTCGAAAAACACGGTAGCTTTGTTACCTTTCCTAGCTAAAAATATTTAAAAACAAAAAAAATTATAAATTTTAAAAAGTCAATAATAATATCCGAAATAATTAAAATTGGTTTGGTTTGATTCGGTTCGAACCGAAAAATATTTTAAAAAAAAATATACATACATATATATATAAATAAAAATATTAAATTTTAAATTTTAAACTATTAAATTATATATACATTAAAATATAAGTATATATAAATTAAAACATCAAGAATATGACAACTCTATTTTTACTATTTGTCAATTTATGATTGGTTGACAGTGTAAAATTACACTGTCAATTTATACAAATAAATTGAAAAAAAAAAGTATCAGCAAAAAAAAATTATCAGAAAAAATTTTAAAAATTAAGGTAAACGAAATTTTTTTTTTAAAAAAAACGTAAAAAATTTTTAAAAAGTAAAAAAAAAAAGATTACATTTTTAAAAAATAAATAAATTTTTTTAAAAAAAAAACCAAAAAATCTTGGTGCTAACACATATATGTACAGTAAAATTCCACCTTTTATATTAGTGTAGATTAGCCAAAAGGGCTATGCTACATTGCTCGGATTGACAATAATACTTCTCATTTTTTTTTTAATCAACAAACAAGTAAACGAGTTAAACTGAAAATCCTTTTAAATCATGCTCATTTCATAATTCCAAATTCAAATGTATAATATATATATATATAGTAATCAAACCAGACAAACAAGAAATACATAGCAGAAGCATAATGGTATTATTTAGGGTGTTCATCATAAGTTGTAAGGCACCCGATCATATATAATATTTGCCAGGGACATGATGGCTATATAGTTCATAAAACTTTAAAGGGCCCTAATTCTTTGTCTCCTCACCAATGTCTCCCGGTACTGGGACACCAAAATCAACCTTTCCATAAGTTCTGGCTTGAAACTCACGGAAAGCCCTACAATATTCAGGACTTGCATGCCTCTCCATGTTGCCATGTCTTGTTACACTTGCATCTGTGTAGTTCTTTGGTTCTACAATATTATTTATTATTAGTCAGAAGACTTATAATCACATATATATTAATTTTATCGGTCAAAATATATATATATTAATCTTATGAGATCCATCCATAATAAAATCTTTAACTTGTTTAATTGATGATTCAAGAAATGATAAAATAAAATTCATCAACAGAGTGTTGTTTGTACATTCATGTCCTATACATTTATTTTGTAAAAAATGAGAGTGGAAGAAGCGAAAACAGTGAGTCCCTCTATAATTTTTTAAATAAAAGAAAGTGTAAAGAATGAGGTGTAGAAATATTATTATTTAAAAAAAAAAATCAAGAATCAAAATGACTTCTGGCTAGTCAAGTAAATTAAGTGAAAAAAAAAATACATGTCTGTAATTTTTGTGAGGAGGTTATGAAAGAAGGGAAAAAAATTGAGTTTCAAACTCTATAGTATCTCACCATTAACTTCCAAATTTGAGGGATTATAATTAGTCGAAATAGTATTGTATCTGCTTCTGGTTCTAGGTATGTTTCCGCCTGGAGGTCCAGGAAAGGTAGGCGAGGGGGGACCTTTTGGTCCTTTACGTGCCTGATTACTCTTCTCTGTAGATACACAGAAGAAAAATTATACAGATAATTAATAAGTTTTCTGTGAGGAAATTAAGGCAATTTCAAGATTTGAAGCTTTTTTTTGGATAAATAAATAAAATCATATTTGAATAGATACAACAAATAAAAATAAATTTGAATCCACGTAGTTCTTAATTTGTTTCTACAATATTATTTATTATCTTTTTTTTTCTTACACTACAATATTATTTATTATCAGTTAGAAGACTTATAATCAATATGTGTATCTTTATTTTATGATATCTATATATCAACCATAATATCTCTAACTTGTTTGACGACTCAATAAGTGATACAATAAAATTCATCAATGTCGAGTGTTGTTTTATTAAATTTAATATTTTCTATTTTCCTCAGTTTTCACTGTTATCGACCACTTAAGTTAAGGGACACTTTTGGTATAAGTACGTCCTGATGGTAAAAAAAATCCTATAAATGAATTTTCAATCCATTTTCATAAATAAATCATATATATTTATAAGTTTTGTACCCCAATTTGTGACTCCACAAATACCTAAGTCAAAACAGATAAGAAAATAAGATTTTTTTTTCCTTCTAAAAAAGTGTTTTTTTATACATCTCATTCTATACATTCATGTCCTACACATTTATTTTATTAAAAAAACGAGAGAGGAAGAAGAGAAAATAGCGAGTCTCTCTATTTTTTTAAATAAAAAGAAAGTGTAAAGAATGAGGTGTAGAAATATTATTGTTTGTTAAAAAAAAATAAATCAAAATTACTTCCATCGAATCAAGTAAATTAAAGGGGGGAAAGACATGTCTACATGCAATTGTTTTTGTAGGGAGCTAGGCTAGGAGAGAAGGGAAAAATTGAGTTTCAAACCCTAGAGTGTCTCACCGTTAACTTCTAAATTAGATGGATCATAAGTCGTCGAATGAGTATGATGTCTGCTTCTAGTTCCAAGCATGCTTTTGCGTGGAGCTTGAGGAAAATGCCAGTCTGGTTCTCCTAACTCATCAACCTTCGTACTGTGTATTGGTGGAGTCGTCGGCTCTATAAATACACATAGGGAAAATATATAGCTAATAAGGTTTTTTTATTGAGGTAATTAAGGCAATTTTGGGATGTAGAATTTTTTTAATTTTTTTTATTTTTAGGATAAGGAGATAAAATTAAATTCAAATGAATCCACGAGCAAAAGCAAAATTGATTTTGTATATGAGAGGAACCTAAGGGAAGAATGGAGAGGATAGAAATCCACTTCAAAAACAAAGTTTCATGCAAAATTCCAAAAAACCTATAAAAGTTACAATTTTGTGGTATACATATTAGTTTAAATAATAAAACTGACAGATGACGATATTATTATGCATTTCGTTAGGAAAACACTGTTAAGAAAGGTAAAATATTTGTTTCGAAATATAAATAAAATACTTGATATATTAAAAGGCTATTTTTTTCATTTAAGAGATTTTATTCGTTAGGAAAACACTTGTTATTAACTAATTCCTTAATAAATACTCTTATATAGCACACTTGTCAATAAAATCCTATTATTGTTAAACTGCTAAAAAAATTGCAATATTGAGTCAAAAAAAAAAAATTTGCAATATTAATGTTGGATGATCACAATACCAACGTGTGCCAATCTTGGGGTCTGAATCTGATAACCACGTCCCACAAAGTGCCTAAAACTGGGCTTGCTGGAGCCATCTCTCCAATAGTTCTTTTCCAAATCCTGGGATGATGTTGGATTTACATACTTAAAGTTTCCTTCTTCATCGTACCAGTGCTGATTCTCTGCACGTTTAACAATTATATGTAAAAATGGTAAGTTAACAAATTAAAAGTTATAATCACTACGAATGAGAAAGAATTTGTGTTATTATCCATAAACTTTATGTTAACAACGTAATTAAGACAAGTTGATGACCACACCCACACGGAGAAATTTTCTATCGCTGATTTTAAATGAAATTTATATAAGATTTAAGTCTCATCTACTCTCTACACATGCTAACAAAAAAACATGGAAAATATATTAAATATATTGGAAAATGCTAACAAGTGTCCTTAAGGCATTGTTTAAGAAACCAAAAAGAAAAAAATTGTATGAGAAATAGTGTATTTAGCATTTCGAAGAATGTAACACTTAGTTTTTCAATACGAATTTTCCTTTTGTGAGTTCTTAACCAATGCCTTTTGTGGGTGAAAGAAGCTTAAAGGAAGGACTCACGGGGTGAATCATGAGCCAAGACATGGGAAGTGAGGAGGAGAGCAATAAGAAGAACAAAGGGAAGATAAGCCTTTGAGTTAGCCATATCTCTGGAAAAGGAGACAATAGGTGAATGTGTGTGACACAAAGTTGCAATTTGTCAATATTTATAGGCCTGAGAGATCGAGAACCCAGAATACCCCCTTCGATTCTTAATATAAGAAACAAAACCCTAAAACACACATATCAAGAAAATGCATTAAAATGAGCTAATTATAATTAATATTCATATAAATTTCCAAAAATACCCCTTCTAATATTAATTAATGTTTTGATGGCCTATAATTAATGACAGTAATTAATAAGAGCTATATTAGAAGTTAGCATTTAATATGTGTGAAAATTGATATATGTTTCTTATATTTTGGACAAAAAAAGTACTCATTTGTTTATTATATTAAGGATCAGAGGGAGTAATAACATACATGTAAGTTGGAGAAATTAAAATTGTAACTCATCACATCAAATAATTATACATCCATGTTATTATCAAAGAACTAAAATATTATTTAATTAGATTTAAACGGTTGCAATACTATTGAGAATATTACTAGTAAGAGTGTGTTAGTATTTTTTAATAGCTATGAATCATAATTCAGAAATTGCATGCATGGTCACTTGGCTAGTGAATGAAGCCAAAAGCCAAGTACCTTCTGGAAATTTATCATAGGTAACTTGGTATCATTTTTTTTATACGATATTAATTTTAACACGTTGTTAGTATAATATTATTTTATATATTTTAAATCAATTATAAGATATTTATCATAAGAGTTAAATACTTTTTAATAATTATTGTGTCAATTTATGATTGATTGATAATATAAAAACACTTTACATTATAATATATATTAATTAAATCCTTTTTTATATAAAAATTGATAATTGTTGAGCAGCTGATTTATTTAACTACAAGTTTAAATATTTAGATTTAGTAAACTCGAGGTGTTACTTGATTTTATAGACATTTTTTTTTGTGTGTTTACAAATAGAGTTTAATTTGTATACACTGACAGTGTAAAGTTTTTTTACATTGTCAACCAATCAGAAATTGACACGTCATTATAAATGTTTGATTCTTATCCTAACTATATTAAAAGTAATCAATTCCATTATTTCTGATTGGTTGTCAGTGTAAAAATTTTATACTGACAGTGTATACAAATTAAACTCTTGCAAATATGTGATGTTATGACTTGTTATTTTATTACTGAAGGTAATCGGTGTTTCTCGATTTTATTTTATATAAACCAAAATGGCTTACCCTTTTTATCAAAAACCTAGAAGCCATTAGAATGAGCTTGAACAATTAGGGAAGAACACAATGAAGAAGAAGAGGAACTGGGAGAGAGAAATTATCGAGAATGCAAGAGAGCAAATGATTCAGGCAAAAATGTTTAATTAATTTGGTTATTGAATATTAATTTATTCAATGCAAATTTTTTTTTATAAGCCAAAAATTATATTAATTAGAGGGTATAAGGGGTACCCTGACTCATATACAATAACAGGACAAAGAATCTAAGGGAAGGAACAATGTAATTAACTAAAATACTAGAGACCCAACATTGCTATTACAAAGACCTTCCAAACCACCAAACAGCAAAGGATACTTACAATTCATTCTTTGCTATGTCCTTTTGACTTTTACATGCATTCATGAGTTATCAATCCTTTTTTTGTGGTTTATAACTACAATTGCTTGCATATAATTATTTTTCCCATTCAGAATTATGTCCGAAACAATTCTTGAGAAGCCACTGCAAGATACATTGTTTTAATGTTTTCTGCGGAAATAAACCATTCGACCAACAAGCAATTATATTATATATTTTATAAAAATAATCAGTATTTTAGGACAACAGTTAAAGAAACATCTAAATATAAGCAATACATTTTTTTTAAGGATTAAATAATAACTAAAAAAGAAAATATTAATAATGTTGATTTATCAAAATATTATTGAATATCGGTGTAAAAACATTTTACACTAACAATGTTTAAAATTAAACTCTTTTTTTGAAAACAACGTTCTTTAATATGTTAAATACATTACTTTAATATTGATTTCTAAAAAAAATATTTTTATTCTTTAACCATTATCTTAGGCTAATGGATAGTATAAAACCATTATATTATAACTAGTATTGATTTTCGTGTGTTCCACAAATTTTTGTCAAAATTTTTATTTGTTAAAATATCATAACAAAATAAGTTTTTTTCTCTCTCTAAAATATAAATTTTAAACCAAATTAACCTGAAACATCAATCAATATTAATACAATAATTCAAAAAAGTTGGTATCGGCATAAAACAAAATATTATACAAGTTTAAAAACTATAAGTAAAATTTCTTATATAATAAAATATAAAATTAAAAAGTTCAATTTGAATTGTGAGTAATTAATATTTTATTATAAAAAATAAAATAACTTTTATTAAGAATCATTGAAGAGAAATATTTTTTGAAAAGTAAATAAAAATAAGTAAATATTAGTGGGTTTGGTAGTTATAAATTATAATAATTAGTTATCAGTTTTAAGAATATATTAAATAGTAAAAAATAAGAAATTAGTCTCATAAACCACTCAAGTGAAGAAGTCTCACGAATTTCCTATCAAGGTTAAATTAAGGTTTAGCGACTTCAATTTTAAAAGGAAGATAAAAAAAACGTTAACTTTTAGCAAAAAGTGCCTTTTCTCGTATTTCATACAACACATCGCACAAATTGTATAATAACAACCTACCATACCAAAATCATTTTGGTAGTGGAAATACGAGGAATGTTTTTTAAACATAAAATTGAGGATACGGCCATATGGTGTCACATTTATTTTTGAATGTATTTTTAAGATGCAGGTATACAAAGAATGATAAAAAATAAGTGAAAGATAGAAAAAAAAACCACATATGATATTACATACAGTATCTAAAATTTATATTCAAATAATACAACTCTACAAAACACATTAATGGAGATACAAGGACAAATGATTACATTTCGGATATATAATGTCTCTATTTTCAAGATGAATAAAGAACTTTCTCTACATTTTGTTGAAGATAAAGAATTCTATAAACAGAACAAAGTATTCAAGAACTTTTACACCGAAGAGCTGTTGCAAAGTTTTGCATTGGAGCACTAGGAGTTGTCATATACATTCGTTCATTACATACATTCTCCCACCAATAATGTTTTTTGAACACAAAAATAGGACGTCCTTTTTGTTTTTTGATGTATTTTCGATATGCGTGTATATAAAGATGATAAAAGTAAGTGAGATCAGATAGAAAGAAACACATATGGTATCAGATACGGTGTCTAAAATTTGTGTTCTAATATCAAAACTCTTCTCCCACCGTCTGTTGGTTCATTTTCTTAAATCTAAAATCCATAAAGAAGTAATTACCTCCTTTCAAATTTATGCCTAAATAACTGTTAAATTTAAAAATTGACACTTAAATACAATTCATGTGGATTTTTTTTAACAGAATACAATTCATGTGGATGAAAACTAGGTTTTTTTTGCCATTTTTTTGTTATTGGTAACGATCTGATATGCTTGTCAAGATTTTGTCAAATAATGACTTTTTTAAACGAAAACCAATTTTTTTTTTGTGTTTAGTGGTTAATTTAGTATACTTTTAAAAAATAGGAATGTAAAATTTATGCATGAATTTTCATTATTATTTTATATGTATTATAATTTTATACATACTTCATCCATGAATTTTTTTATCGCGGATATACTAAAATAACTCTCGATAAAAATAGAATTTTTACATTATGGATCAGTTTAGAATCCTTAAGAAGGGGAAACAATTTTAAGAGATAACTATTTTTTATAATAATATTATGGGTTCTTATTTCTCGGATATGTACATACTCTTTATTATTATCTAGTTTTCTTCTTATTATTACATGAAGTAGTGATACTTACATGAGTTACATCATTTGTTTTATATATATATATATATATATATAATCAATACTTACATCATTTGTGTACGAGGTTTGTAAAATGATAAATCGTTAATGTAATTATAACTATTTGAAATGTTTTTGTTATATATGTTTTCTTTCTTTTTAATTTGTTACCTTTGACTAATAGATAGATGTTTGCGTAAATCTTTATTAATATTATTTTTTATATGTTTCTATTTTTATAAAAAATAAGAACCAATATTTTATAATAATATTATGGGTTCTTATTTCTCGGATATGTACATACTCTTTGTTATTATCTAGTTTTCTTCGTATTATTACATGAAGTAGTAATACTTACATGAGTTACATCAATTTTTTTTTATATAATCAATACTTACGTCATTTGTGTACGAGGTTTGTAAAATGATAAATCGTTAATGTAATTATAACTATTTGTAATGTTTTTGTTATATATGTTTTCTTACTTTTTATTTTGTTACCTTTGACTAATAGATAGATGTTTGCGTAAATCTTTATTAATATTCTTTTTTATATGTTTCTATTTTTATAAAAAATAAGAACCAATATTTTTTTTTTGATAAGCAAAAATGTATTAATAAAGGGTACTTGGGGTACCCCAACCCATATACAAGAACGAAACAAATTACAATGGATGAGGAAAAAATGTAACAGCTCAATCAGAAGTACTAAAGGACACCAAATAAGAACCAATATATTAATCAATTGAAACTATAGGGATTAAAACTCATATAAATGAATAATATAAAGACCAATACCTTAGTGATAAAACAAAATTGCAAATGAGTGATTCTCCTAAAAAAAACAAATGAATAAAAATTTAGGTACTGCTATTAAAAAAACAATACTGTAAAATCTAAAATCCAAATAATCTAATCTATATAAACTAATTGATTGTTTTATTCATTTTCTTAATTACCCGGTGCATTGCAAAGGTACAAAACAGTAGTTGCATAAAATATATATATAAAGAAAAAAGGGACCCTGTGTGTAAGTGTAAGCATGTCGACTCTTTACAAAAAAAAAAAAAATCCCACTCTCAATTCTCAAACGTTATCCCAAGCAGACTGGGTGACCACAAAGCACTAAAACTATCTTTCTGAAGGAGGAGGAGGAGAGCTTTCCAAACTGAACAAGCACAAGAATGGGGTGCCTTCAGCTCAACTCTTCATTGCTTCCCATGCATGCAAAACTCAAACCGCAGCAACATATCACCAAACTATTATGGCTTACTAGCAGGACTACTATTCCACAGAGCCACCACTTTCCTTCACAAAGGACCAAAGCACTTCCACATTCCATTGTTGTTGCTGCTACTTCCCCACCCAATTCCGGTGACCTTTCGGCCTTTCTCCCAATAAGGTCTGCTTCTCTCTTATCCTTAATCATCATAGGATAGTTCACGGTCATAATATTTGACACTAGGAGATATAACAATTAACAAACCTTTACATTGCAGTGCTCTGCTTCTGTCAGTGTACTTCATAGCAAATTTCATTGTGCCAGAGTTTCTCACCAAGGCTTTCGGATTGGATAAACTGAACGAAGACCAGAAGGCTGATGAGTGACGATGTAAGAGCAAGGTCACAAATGAAGAAACATGATTACTTAAATGTGAGAACTGAGCTCAGGATGCTTCACTGTCTACCGCAGGGTTGTATGAATTTGTCATTCGTTGTATCTTTAGTTTGTATTTCGATGACAAAACCATCTCCAAACCATTTCTGTTGTTTATTAACACCGTATTACTGCTGTTTTATTTTAGACTTAGTAGCGATTACAATTTCATGAAACCAAATTGTTCCTACTCTTGCTTCAATGGGTAGGGTGGTCTGCTGCAGTGGATCTGGAGAGCTTCAAAAACGGTTGGCCATGGTTGTGGAGTAAATACAAAGCTACTCCAATGCTTAAGTCACCAATGATACAAGATGGTTAAGTTTACAGGCAAAAGAGACAACACAAAAAAAAAGCACTTAAGTACTCAACAGTAGTCTGAAAGCTATATCTTCAATTTCGTCGGATCAAAGAACTATAAAGTATTCATTAAAATTTACAAAAGAATTCAACAACCAAGCTTTGGAAAAAGAATAACGAAAATTTACAGTTATCAGCTTAAAAAAGAGGGGGGGGGGGGGGGGGGGGGGGGGGGGATACCCAAAAAAGAGTGTGGCTTATCCTAAAGCTGGAATCTGTCTAAACAACTGTCCAATCAGCTTCGAGGCAAGGAGGTTTCTCAGCAGGAGATGGGCATCCAGATTTAGGAGGCTTCTTTGAAAACAGAGATGACTTGCTGTCAAAGAAACTAGATAAAGATTGCCGAATTGACTTTTCCTCATCGTTTATCTGATCATTTGAGACAGGCTTTATCAATAGTTTATCTTTGCCAGCAAAGATAACGCCAAGCCTCTTAAACCGGTTCTTTGGTTCTCCAGTAGTCATGGTTGGTTCTTCTGTTTGCTTTATCATCTTTAGTGCTTCCTCAGGATTTAGTAAAATAGTCTCCACGGTTTCATATACCTACACAGGATGTTATCATTTCATTTCAATTATCTTTTAATTGATGTTACTACCAAATAGTTGCAGACAAAAATCACCAACACCCAGTATCATTATCAGTTTACATATCCACAGGAACTATTTTTCATTCTCATGGGCTCACAGGTGGAGTTATATAGGCAAAATGAGCTTGACCACTTCAAAAAAGTAAATTAAAGGATACAAGTTTCATAAATTGAAAGTCCTGAAGAATTCCTTTTTCCTCAAGACTTCCCTTTATAAATTTATATAGTTTCAAATAGGTGGATAAAGCAGGGGTTTTGAGTTCACTCCACTGGGTTACATATAGGCCATTCGTTAAGGTGTTTAGAGGGGCGTGTCAATTAATACTAGCGATGCCAGTAAGGTTTGGGGGAGCTACTATATAACTTCATAAGTTAGTCACTAATAGTATACGAGAACCCACCTGGACAAGGTCGTCAACTTTCTCACACAATTTGTTGCTTTGGCATGTGGCAACTACGTAATCCTTGCAGTCGTAGAACAGCTTTGACAAGTCGTTGTTATCAGACAGCATAGGTTCAGCTATTGCAAATCCTAAACCAAGCTGTATAATTAAGACCAAATGTTATGGTTAGAAAGGCATAAAAATTATACAATCGTTAATCAATAGAGAAACCTTTTTTAACAACTCAACTTGTTCAAAGAAAGAACAGGCTGAACTTCTATTGAGAAGCTTTACATAATTGCAGGATCATATGTTAGTATAAGTTCATGTTTGGGAAAGATTAATTCCCAAGAAAAAACTTCTATTTTGGAAAAAAAAAAAAAAGTTGTTTTAGGTTTAGTATGATATATTTGACAAACCTGATTAAATTACAAAAACTATTTTTATGAGAAAAAACGATTTTTAGATAAGCTAGATGTTTGATGATAGTTCTTTTTAACAAAAATTGATGAAATAAAAAAGCAAATGCTTCAATCTTCATAAAATTTGAATGGTCAGTCCAAGACCATCCAGGTCCTTGTGGCAAGAGCCAAGAAGCAATTCTTCTTGGGAATCGCTATGTCATTTTTTTGTCAAGTGGTCAAGTGGAGGAGAAAGATGACACAAAGCTAATAAGAGAATTTCACAAATTTTGAGTGGGTTCACTAATAAAATCTTTTTGTCTCTCTTCCAGTCGACCACTTGACAAAGAAATAGCATGAGGATCACACCCCCTCCCTGCATGGCAAAAATTTAAAAGGAAATCTCCCTTTCATCTCCTTTATATAGGCAGCTGATTGTGTTTCATAGGTACTCTCTTATTTTTCTTTTCCCCTTTTCTAAAGTGCAAAATCGAAGTATTTATAATAACAATTAAGACAGAAGTGTTAAAATATATTTAAAAAAACAGAATATTGATACAGATTAGGGGTCATGGTGGGAATTCTTGTCAACTAAAACGAGCATCAATTGCAGAACAGAACAGATTTCAAAATGCATAATATGCCTATGATGAAGAGTTCAATAACATTAACTGGATAATTTATCCAAAATATCTGCCTTGACTTTTCAACTGTTTCTAAGGTGACCTAAGAAAGATTGAAGCATTCAAGTCACTCTTCCACCAGGTCACTTTTAGAGATTCCTCACATTTGGGCAATAAAATTCTATTCTAGATGTACAGTTACCAACATATATGGCAGTCTTACATCCGAAGGAACTTAATTTTCCTCACCAACTTTGCAACTATCTCGTAAATGAGTGCCTAAGAAATGGGCAATAAATTTCTATTCTAGATGTAGGGTTACCAATATATATGTCAGTCTTACATCTGAAGGAACTTAATTTCTCTCACCAATCAGATGATAGTAATGTTTGCTCATATCTCGTAGGTGAGTGCCTCAGAAATTACTTTAAGAAGTAGCTCCGCATAAGCTATTGTCTATTGATCATGAATTTATGAGAATGCCTGGATTGTGAAACTGCAAGCATGCATATGATAAAGAGTAAACCCGTGCCACCTGAAGTTCTTTCAACCACCGGAGTAGATAATATGTTGCCTTGGAGCAATAGGGAGGTTTTGTGAATGGACATGAGGACACACCCAATTAACATGCCAGTCTTACTGTTCTAAATTCACATAAATGCCTAGATAGCAATAAATTCTCGCCTATGACAACTATTTATACATTACAAAAGTAGTGTGATAAAGGAAAAATAAAGAACTTACTAACGAAACAAACAGCTGCCCGAAAAGCTCAGAAGGATGGATGTCCTCAAATGCATTGAGGATGCCCTCCCTACAAACAAACGTCAAATGGCATTCAAATTAGATGGCTTTCAGGGTATGTTTGGATGGAGGGTTTTGGAGGGGAAAAATGGAAGAATTATCTTTCATTTCTAAATTAAGAAATCTATAAAATGTTTATGAAAATGAATAAAGGGGGATTGGAAGGTTATATGATCATCTTTCATTTTATTCCTTCATTTTAAAAAAAAATCTCAAATATATATTAGAATATAGATCAGAAAGATTAAATCGTCCCTTTTCTTTCCCTTCAAAACCCTCCATCCAAACAAACCATAAGGGAAAAATGAAAATTAATACAAAAAAATGATTATCTAGACTTACACTGCCAAATCCTCATCAAAGAGCGGTGCCTGTTTAACAGCCGGTACTGGTTTAGAAGTTTCCCACAATTCACGCCACAAATTACCTACCATCAACATGTAATGGAATTCAGAGAAGTTTTTTCTGATATGATTTCATAAATGCCCAACAGTGCTAGTGTTTCTTACAAAATATACGTGTTATAATGAAACTAAGACAATGCTCAGGATTCACTTATCTGCATACATGTAACCAGATATGTGACATTTGATTTAGGCATTATATATCATATAAATTTCATAAAGATTGAAACATAAAATGTCATCACTTTCAACTCAATGGTTTGCGCAAGGCAGTTAGGAATATGAAACCTGAAGATCTTATGCTGACGCCAATTGATTCACAATGAAATTATCAAAAAATTCTAATTCTACTGTCAGTCATCCTGAACCTGAAACTGAGCAGCTTACCACAAAAACTCTCCCATAAGCATGCACTAAACAATTTCTGCCATATACAATGTGGATTTCACAGATACTGTCCTCACAACTCACCAAAATACAACCTCTTTTTTGGCAATTAAAGTCATAATAAACACCTAAATGATGGTTAAATTTATAAGCATACTGCAAAAGTTTTTTCAGAACTGGCGACAAGATACAATGAACAAAATATTTTTGTTTTAAGCAAATAAAATCGCATGCTGATGGTCCATTGAAATAGACAAAGACCGCAAAATTGTATTGCAGTAGAAATTTAAGTAATAATTTGTGATGGCAAAGATTGTTAGTATACCTTCTTTTTGCATTCGCCGACTTAGCTGACCTCTGGCAGACGACTCGCCACCATCAATAACATCACTATCCTCAGTACTTGCTTCATTTTCTGACCAATCAGGGGGCGAGTGCCACCTTACAAAATCCTCCAAAATACATCCAGGATTTGCAGCCTAAAATATGATAACAGACAGAACTTTAGGCACATTCAAAGCATTCAGAATATCAGCAAGGAAAGTTCTCTTCAAGGGAGATCCTGACCTTGAAAGCCTGCATGTCGGAGCGGAGTTGAGAGCACGCAGCACCAACACTGACCATAAAAGGTAAGGAAAGTTATCAATCAATGCCTAACTGATACTAACTATAAGCTATTACATCATAGATGAAAATCTGCAGTGAAAGGAAGCTAGCATTTGCATATTGGTCACATGAGAAATAGAAACATGATCATCAATTTATTACAAATTACAAAAGAAAGACATTCTGCAAATGTTCTGTAGATGAAATAGTCCATCAATTCAACTTCTAGAAATTATTACTAGAACAGATCAAAGTAGACATCCATGGGTCATATTTCCAGGCCTTTGTCCAGGGTGTACATGGTGAGATATGGATCAGTAGGCCATAGGTTTAGTTCGTGGCAAATTATTAAAAAAGTATACATGAACACATCTAACAAGCAGTGAAAAAGCCCAATAAACAAGATGAGATTGATTATTTAATCAGAAGGTTTGTTTGTTTGTGAGTGTGTGTGTGTGTGTATACAAGAAAAATGGATTTATAATTTAAGATAACTGACTGGGTTACAGATGGATCCCAGTCAGTATACAGACCTCCCTGTCCGCAGCACAAACTCCTCATTTTCTCTAATTAGATCTTCTGTAAGCAAAGGTCCTTCCTGCATGAACCGGTCACAAAGATTTCAATCAAGTATAGGAGCAAGTTTAAGCAGTAATTGTGTAGCATAGATATCTATCAAACCTGAGTGAAAGGTGAGTACACAGGTTCGCCAGTTTCCAACAATGTCAGATCTGCAGCCGGGCAATCTGCACCAAGTCGAAGAACAAGCTCCCCAGTACTTAATCTAGCATATAGAACAGGGCTTGCAGGACTTCTGTCATTATAATTAGCTGAGTGTTTTATATTTGAATTAGCTTCCTTCATCATACATTCTAGAGATTCAGTGGCAATAGTACTGAGCCTTTTCCGAGAGATGCAACAATTAATTACTTGAAATTGTTGATGTAGAAGACACGACTTCAGATCTGGGATCTCATCCCCGGGGACTCCAGGTAAATGTTGTTCTTCAGACCAAAGTTCTCTCAGCTGCAGAAGTAAAACATAAAATAAAGAATCAAAAAAATCAAAATATTCCTTTTCAACTGGTAATTGAGAAAGAAAATAAAGGAGCAGCATTATTCAATCCTACTTCAGTTCTAGTTAAAAATTCTAAACCATAAATTCATGTAGGACTTCTTTCCTTTCTTTCATGGACAAGTAGATTTAATCCCCACCCAAAAATTATAGAAAGGTAAAAAAAACTTCCCAGGATACAAAGGATTGAGTTGTTTGAAAGCTATCTCAGACTTCCCAATGATATAGCATATGACTTTGCTGCCTTTTTATTTATTTTCCAAATGGGAAGGGAAGTAATAGTTTGATGAAAACTTTATTAGACCCAAAAAAAGGGAAGAAATATTCTCCTTCCCCACCCTCAATACAAAAAGAAAAAATATATATTCCCAAATAGCTAAAATAACTGCCAGAAAATCAAAAGAGAAAAGAACTAAATTTCTCAATATGGCATCATGCAGTTTTGTATATTTATTTATTTTGGTCAAAATCACATAATCTAAGATGATATGAAGATATATTCAAATCAAGATAAAGATGCTGCACTCTATTAATAAGGTTGTAACAGTAACTTCTGACAATAGTTCATATATCATAGAATATTCTAGGTTAACAATGAAGTGTTTACATAATATTATAAATTCTTATCGAGTTAAACATACTTCAACAACAACTCTGCACCAGAAAAGAGCCATTTTCCGAATGGTCTTGAAGTTTCCCATGATTTCGGCTAGCTTAACGACAAGGCTTTCAGGAGGAGCACCATGAATATCTCTTGGCAAAGATGTTTTCATGGTTTCCTCGGGATTGGAGTTGATCTTCCTTCTGAGAAACTCTCCCTCTGCGAATATCTTGCAAATATTACAATGAAGGTGAAAGATCATCACAGGATAATGAGTTATATAAAAAAAAGAAGACAAACATAAAAAGGTTAATTAATGTAATTACAAATCAGCAAGCCACCTATAATTCATATACCTGGATCAAATAGAGAATTAATCAAATGCAAAACTTTCTCATCGCAACTAAACTCAGAGGTTAGTTTGTCCTCCTTTTCACGCAACACTAAAGCCTTCACTGCAGAAAGACTTAAGCCTGCCCTCTCTCTGGCAGGTGAAGAACTTCCTGATGAAGATATAAAATCTTTCACGGACTTTGTTTTACTTCCAGCCCTAGTCAAAAGGTCCAAAAATTTTAAGTAAGAGCCTATTTGTATCGCTAAGCTGAAAAACCTTTCTGAATGACAGAAACAAAAGTATTAAGTTATGGGATTAAAAATATTTGCATACTACAATTGATAGTGCCAAACAAGAAAGGCTCTTTCAGCAGCAAGAATCTCGCCAACACATATATAGAGTGTGAGAACAGAAAACTTTAAAGTAGTTCATGGAAAGTGGTAGGGAAAAGGGGCAGGAGAGTTGCAAACAAGTACAACTTACTCAACAGCTATAGCCAATTGCTTCAATACAGATGACGGAGGAATGGGATCTTTAGTCGCAGCAGTTAAGCCTTCAACCAAGGGAATTGCTTCTGAAGCCTAAATCAAAGTTTTTACTCACGTAATTAAAGCAATCCATTTGTATAATTGAATTGGCAAATCAATGATATATTCTCAATTGTATTTTCAAATGAATTTACTGGAAAGAGGCAATCAACCATTGGATACATAATAAGCATACATTACTAACTCATAACAAGCATACCATGCATTCCTATCTTATAATATTTACTTACTAGTGTAAGTTGATGACACAGTCTAACAGAGACTATCTTGAAAACAAAATGTTCACAGTCAGCATGCATTATCATATTTTCATAACACCCTGGCATAACTGCCTGGTTTAGAAAGTTCAATCTTCTGCACATAATTGGAAGATAAAGCGATAAACCCTTGAGTAAAATGTTTCAGATCTTCTTACCTTGGCCTCAAGATCATTCTTCATATTCAGGATGTACAAGTTTTCGTCGTAAAATGGAATTGCCATGTTTGCGTCCCCAACTTTATTTGTATCTTCAACTTCTTTTCTCCCTAACTGGATGTTCTTGATTCTATCTCGCCAATCCTGCTTTATTCCTATATGTGGAGGCCTCCACTTTATGTGCTTCAATTCATTGAGAAGCTGCACCATCCCATTACAAAAATCGAAAGTTGAGTAATTAGTAATTACCACTCATTACATGACAAATGTTGTCTAAAAAGTACAGAGAGATAACACAAACAAATAAATAGACACGTTCTAATCATCTTTAAGATAAGATTTTTGAAAGTTGCGAATGAGGGAGTCCGAAAAGGATAAAACTTAGGTACAATTCCATTGGTATATTAGATGTTTTTCAATAGTAATAGGACATGAGTATCAGCTCGTCAATGAAAACATAACATGTGTAATAGCTGTTACATATGTCTTGTTGCCATTGGAAAACAGCACCTAATGTAAGTCTTGTCCATAAGAAAACTAGAGCAAATATTCTAACAATTAATTGTGGACAAAACTGGGACATCATCTTCATGCCATGTGTGGATGCCAAATTAATCCTGAGGAAGGACAGTGAGGGAATGAATTAAATGGGAAACAGGGATACATGCTCCAATCTCAGTAACCTAATCAAAATTTTCCTTCCCGTAATGACCTTCAATCAGAACCTAGATTACCCAAATTATTTTTTCATGTAAATACCTATTACACAAATTTTATAGACAACGGTTAAACGCTTCTTCCAGGTTCAAGTTGAGTTCAAATTGAAAAACAACCATAAAGCGTTGAACAATTAATTAATTAATTAATAACTAAAAACCAGTATCATAACCATTCCATTACCTTGGAATGGTTCTTCTGGTTGTCAGGAGAATCAAGTTCCTGTCGCCTGGTCAAGTTGTTGGAAGATTGCTTATTCTCATGATCTTCTTCATCGATCAACACAAATTGAGTCAAATAAATAGTCAATGCTCAATAATAAAATCCAAAAAGAGAAAAGACAAAAGAAAATGCAGATTAAAAATAGCAAATAGGGAGGAAAAAAAATGGAAGAGAATATTGTGTGATGTGGCGTGAGGAGGAGGACCTGGATCAGATTTGAAAACACGCTCCGCTTTCGCAGCTGCGGAATGGAAGGCGGTCCTCGCTTTCGACACAAGAGAAATTGTGGGCGCCTCCATTTCCTGCGCTCAGGATGCGCACGTTAAGCCTACGAATGGATGAAGAGCGAAAAAGAGTGGAAGAACGAGGTGGCGTAGTTGAAGGCTCTGCTGTATTTGTAGTGTACAAGAAGAGATAAGTAGTAGAACCATTACAACACAGAAGTGGACGAAGAAGACGATGAAAAAGAAGAGCAAGTTGATGCTGATGATGATGCTTCCTATGAACTACTACACGGTAGTGGAAGATCACAAATTCAGTGTTCTGACTTCTGCACCAAATTATTCCAACGCGGGATTTTTTTTATTAAAGTATATTTAAATATTGATTTAATCCATTATGGGTTTTTGTTAAATGCATTAAATAATGAGTAATGATATTTGCACACCCGAAAGTTGACACCTTGATTAATCTGTATAGATAGTTAGTTAATTCAGTTTATTATATGGTTAATCACGTGTAAATATTTGGTTAATTCATGATGATTCATTAATCATATAAAAAACTGAATTAACCAGATATTTGCATGTGATTAACCAAATATTTACATGATTATGGAAAATAAGCTTCATATAACCCATTAACCATATAATAAACTGAATTAACCAAAAAAAATTATATGATTAACCAAGGTGTCCACCTGGGTGTCAAACCCAGGTGAACACCTATCATTACTCTTAAATAATAGTGACCGGCCTAATTCATTACTGTGGAAACAATTTTGTTAGGATAAAATACATTTTTTTATCCTTTATCTATTTGTGAAAATTCGTTTTGATCCTTTATCTTTTAAAAGTTTCATTTTGGTCCTTTATCTTTCAAATGTTACTCAAAATGATCCTTCCGTCAGATCTGTTACCGGATTCCATTAATGACCCGCCGGAGATCCGCCGGAATCACGACAGTTCTTCTCAAAACTTCTTCCCCTTATCTTATTTCTTCTAAAATCAAATTGTATATACTCATCATTCTCAAAACCGCTTTCCTTTCTTCTATTTTTTTTTTCTAAAAGCCATCTTCACTCTCCTGCCCTTACAAACCCTAGCCTCTTCTTCTAAAAAAATCACAGTTTAACATAGTCAAATTATAACAGTGCTTGCTTTTAAAAGATTTATATTCTGGCTCTACTTACAATCCACATTGTTAAAATACAACGTGAGAAAAATGTCAGCATACCTAACAAGACGGAAAATTTACACTTTACAACTCCTAAAACGTTTTCCTACACACTTCCCACATCTTCTGTACTATGGATAAACCTGAAGAATTTTAATCATCTAAAGCAATTTCCACTATCTTGTGTAAGTCGTCGAATAGAAGCAGAATAAATCAAGTTAGCTAACACATCATCAAATTCTTCAAGTTCACTAGAATCTCGTAATCGACTGTATGATAGAGCAATAAAATCTGCTGCAATTTCAACCAACTTCCACAAAGAGAGGCTATAAGCCATTTTGATTATTTTAATGGACAGATGCTTTGCAGAATCAAGACAAGACATAATCACATCCATCTCGTTATAATTTGAGAAGAAGAAGAGGCTAGGGTTTGTGAGGGGAGGAGAGTGAGGATGGGTTTCACAAAAAATTAGAAGAAGGGAAATGGGTTTTGAGAAGGATGGATATGTGTAATTTGATTTTAGAAGAAATAAGATGAAGGGGAAGGAGTTTTGAGAAAAACTGCCCAGAGTCCGGCGAAATACCCAGATTCCGGCGGATTTCCGGCGAGTCATTAACGAAATCCGGTAACAGATCTGACGGAATGATCATTTTGAGTAACATTTGAAAGATAAAGGACCAAAATAAATATTTTAAAAGATAAAGGACCAAGACGAATTTTAACAAATAGATAAAGGAACAAAAAGGTGATTTAGCCATTGTGTTATTTGCATGGAAAATGCTAACAAGTGCCCTTAGCGTATTATTTAAAGAACCAGGAAAAGAAATTTTGTATGAGAAATGGTGTATTTAGCATTTCGAAAAGTGTAACACTTAGTTTTTCAATACAAATTTTTCTTTTGTAGGTTACTTAATCAATGCCCTTAGGACACTCGTTGGCAAGACCCTATTTATAAAACCACTTTCGGACAACTTTGGAACAAACTTGGACAATGGTTAATAACATTTAAACATCCACTGAGCTGGATTAGACACAATTTTGAACATCATTAACCGTTATCACCGAGATGGATAGCTCATTAGCTATCCACTAAGCTGCATTAACTATCCACTAGGCTGCATTAACCAAACTTTTGTACTACTACATCATTAACCAAGCCTCTAGTACATGTGTATCCATCAACTAAGTTCAATGTACCATTAATCATACTTTTGAATGTCATTAACGGTTGTCGAAAAGTTGTCCAAAAGTTGTATTTCAAAACTTACATGTCAATATGTCATAAATGAAAAGGAACATTTTACTAAGTTGGACACCTAACGTATAATAATAACGATATTTGAAGTTTTTAACGCCTGATTAATCATGATTTTGAATATTATTAATCAGGTGTCGTATGTACTCATTTTCAGTGGTTCAAATAACATAACTAATATGTAAATGCTATTACTATATATTAGCACGCTATTCTTGCTTGAATTAATTGCGAAATATTTATTATGTCAATAATCGATCACATGTATGATTTGGTTTTGATTGCATAAAACATCACTTTTGTATAATAAAATATTAAAAAGTGATAAAGTTATCTATATAATTTAATAATATATTTTTAGTAGTTAATTTTGTAGAAGTGAAATCAAAAGGATATAATTGATTTCAAAATAATTTAACATTTTCTAAACAAATTCAAGCTTTGTTTCAAAAAAAAAAAAAAAACAAGTTTCAAGTGTTTGACTCGACTCGAATTCGGCTCGTTTCCATTCCTACATTTCAAAATAAGGTTAAAAAACTTATATTTTTTAATTTGTTATAACATTTAAAAAATTATAAATCAATATAAATAAATACTCTATGCTAATATTATATAATAATTATGCAAATATTATAAATTTATAATTAGGCTTTTTTCAAATCTAAGTTATTGATTCTGTTCAAAAAAAAAAAAAAGTTATTTATTAAATAGATGAGACTAAAAAGATGTTAGAACATAGGCCATCATGTGCTTTCTTGTAAAGAAAACGATGCCGTATAATCGGTAGTTCTATAGTCGTTACTCATTGCTGGGATACACCTATATAAAGGAGACCGCTCATTTTGTTTCTTTACCCGCTCAAAATATCTTGGTTTGATTTGATTTTCAGTTCGCTTCCTCGCTTTGCCGGTACCGCAGAATCGAATTCGCCGAAAATGGAGGTCATGGACGAGATCGATGCCGTTCCTCAGGTCCATCTTTCTCGCATTTTGCTTCAAAACTTTCGTCTCTTAATTACTGGTTTCCTCCTGAGATAACCGCGTAGTAAAATTGAAAGAAAATTGCACAGTGTTTCAGCTAATTATTCTACTTGTGCTCAGCGATCATGCAATGGAACAACACATACTACTGCGTTTTGGATCAACGATGTTTAAATTTGAATGGCGCCTTTATTCTCTATGTTTAACGAGATTACTGCAATTTTCTGGATAGATACTGGACAAATTAATTATTCATTTGTAGATTACGCTCTTTATTCGTTTAAATTGATGAACTGAAGTTGAAACTCTAATCGAACGAGTTAAACCATTTTGACGATGCTTAATTGTGATATTTCGAGCTCCAAAAATGTAACACTGTGACTTTTTATTCTTTAATGACTTTTTAAGTTTTGAGTTTATTGGTAATTACTGTAACTAGATTTGTTCTAAAAGTATAATTCAAACATAGTATATATTGACAGGTAACAATTAAACTAGGCTGATGAATATTGAGTGATATCATCTTTAGTCTATTACTTTTATGCATGGCTATTGGTTACTTCCGAAAAAGCAGCCATGGCACCGTAAAAATCACCTATAAAAACATTTGTAAAAGTGGATACCATATACTGAGAAGATGGTTTTTCCATTTAAAAGAAAAGGCACGCTGAAATAAAGGATGCTGTCTTACGACTGTCATTTTATCATCTGTCATATTAAAAAGGGAAAAAGGGAAAATAGTTGAATAGATCAGTAACCCTGTTGAATTTTGCAGGCTTTGTATGAATGATCAATATGATACCAACATGCATGTTTAGGAAATTGGGCTCCTTCATTTGTCTTATGCTAACGCTCAATTGCTCATAGCCAAAATAAAATCAACCATATAGTCATAATTAATTTCCTAGGGATTATGCATGAATAACTCCTAAGGTTCAGCACTTGGTTCTTATAACCTTTTCACTTAAATTGAGTTTTGGTTCACTGCAACCTTCTGTCCTTAATTGAATTGTTCACACATCAATGCAGGTTTACATGGCTTGCATCCTACTTGGTCACAGGTAACCTTTTCGTAATAGCTCCAATCTTGCAATAACACTGGTGCAGAAACAAAATGAGAGTTTCCTTCAGTTAGAAGTGAAATTGTGTGAAACATGGTGTTTCTGTAAGGATATTTGAAATGATAAGGTAAATTGTTTTAGAGACATTGACAATTAAAAATAACGTATAATGTACCAATAGGCAGGGGAAAATGGTTAGATAATTGTAAAAGGTATGTTTAGATGAATGTGCTTGCTCCTGTTACATGTTTTCCACTTTTATTTTTTTACTTCTCTTTTAATGAACAATAGTGACTCCTTGGACATGGGAACTTCTCTGCCTGAATTTGAATAGTGTATTGTTTAGTGAGTTCTTGAACATTCTTTGCAGAATAGGAATTTCTTATTATGATTCCAGCCTTCGCCAACTTTATGTGCTTGAAGTTTGGGATGATGGTGACAAAGGTTTTCCAGTTATTGATCTTGGTATGGTTTCTTTTTTTTAATCTTTGTCTAGTTTAATTTTAGTTTAGTGTCTTTTGCTGCGCCCGAATGGGACGGTCGCGACAGCGAAAGTGTCTATGTTCCTCCTTGATGCCATGTTGCATGATAGTTTAAACTTGAAGCATTGACGTGTTGTCTTTTCACATGAGTTTCATCATTTTGCTTCATATACCCCTATTGACTTCATGTTGAGCTATCTTGCTAGTAATGAGTTTTTAGTACGCGAATGTCTTATTGCTTCATTAATCGGTGCAGTGAAATATCAAGCAAACCCTTTGGTCATTTACACTAACACTAAATGTGAAGAATCCTTCTTGTCTGCTCTGCAACGAAGTGGTATGGTGCACATCATATGGTTGAGTTATGAAAGACTAGATTTTGGTACCCTTTTACTCATTGAAGTGATACAGATGAAGTAGCCGAGGCTCCTACTGTGAAGTTTGTAAAAAATTCAATATTCAGTTATGAGCAAGCATGGCATAGGTATTGAAGCATTTATGATCTTAAATAGAATCTTTAAGGCATGTGTTTGCAGTGAACTTGTCCATGATATATTGAATCCTTGATAGACATTGTTTTATGTAGATCTTTTAGATGTTTGAATATTTGGAATATTAAAATTTTATTTTTTTTAAAATGAAGTTCTTATGTTGCATGTTGATATGTCTAACCTATGCAACATTTCAAAATATGAATGATTAATATCATGCTCAAAGGCACAGCCACACAAAAGGTGACACAAGAAAGGACTTAGAATTAGGTTCATCCCTTCAGCATACGGTTGGCATCATTGCCTTTCTTTCTCAACCTAGAAAATTTCTTTTGTTTTTCTGATTTCCAACTTCAGTGAGAGGGTTGCAAAAATCTTAATAATTTTCATTTTTATTTCTTTTAATCAGCATATGCATTATCTTTCGTGATGATTTGAAATGGGGCTATTGTTTGACATCTTTTATTTTATGAATTTTCAACTTTAGCACTAACGAGAAATGAAAAAGTTTGCTGCAATTTCAGTATTCTATTTACTTCTTCTCTCGATTTTCAGATTAATTTACCTTCGGGTGGCGGGGATGGATGATGGATTAAATGTCAAGGAGAGGATTTACTATGTGAGTCTGAAATTACCCACTATTGTAACTTGTCATCCTCAATTATGTGCAATGCTCCAACACCTTTATATGTATTTTCACCTTTTACATCCCTGTTACAACTGCAGTTGAGTTCCATGATGGACATGGGAAGTGAAGTACAAGTTCGTGTTAGTGGTGGTCTTCTTGCTATATTAGAGAATGAAAGGATTGTGGATACTCTTGAGCAAACAGAATCTGGAAATACATCCATTACAATAGACTCTGTAGCAGAAATTTCACTGTATCCTTTTTCTTATTTTACTCAATCCTTAAAGGCATTCCATCTATTACTACGTCTCAACTTTGGGTTGTTTGAAAGGAGATTATGTTGAGCTCAAAATTTGTCCTTCTTTAAAATGGAGATGTAGAAATAAGTTTCTCAAACTTGATGCAGCAGCTCATGAAGCATTACAAATATTCCAAATAGACAAGCACCCAAGCCACATGGGCATTGGTAGAGCAAAAGAAGGGTAATTCCTGACTTATTCTTAGATTTTCTACTCTTAAAATATGTAAATATCAGGGATAATATGTCTTAATTGCAGGTTTTCTGTATTTGGAATGATGAATAAGGTTTGTCGGAGTTGTTTAAATTTCAATTTAGTGTGTGCCAATTTCTTACCGCACATGATTAACCGTTTGTCCTGTATGCAGTGTGTGACTCCAATGGGTAGACGTCTTTTGAGGTAACAGTTATTAAAATAGTGAGGTAAATAACGTGTACATCACTCTAACTGGAGTTTTCCCCCATTTCAGAAACTGGTTCTTGAGGCCAATACTTGACCTTGAAGTTCTAAACTACCGTTTAAACTCAGTATCCATTTATGTGTTCTAATTATGCTTAGTAATCTCAGAGTCATGAGTTCCTGTTGGAAGAAATTTTTACTTTATATCAATGTCCCTTTGTAGGTAAAATAGCTATTTACCTCATGTCTTCAATTAATTAATGATTTAATCATGAAAATTGATAATTTTCTTTAACGGGAAATAGATATCTTTCTTTCTATGCAAAGAAGAACTAGTTGCTTCTTTACGCGAAACCCTGAAATCTGTAAAGGACATCCCTCACTTGCTAAAGGTACGAAAATTCCCTCCATCTCTCTTTAATTTTGTTTCCTTTTTGTTCTTCTACATACTTTCCATTGCCTATTCTTTAAGCTCTCTTTTATAGATCCTGTCGTGTTAGGAGCCAACAAATGATTGAAAAGCAGCATGATGTATGCTCATTTTTTTAAAAAATAATTATAGGATATTTTCTTTTGAAATCTTGATTACAAGCATTGAACATTAGTAACTGTTAAAGAACGATCTTTTCCTCTCTTCCATGCCGCATTGATAATGTGCCATAAACTATGATCATAAAGTGTTGTTATGTGAAGATAGAGGCATTCTGTTTGTGGTACAGTTATAAATTATGATATGCTGATTATTTATCCATTTTATCCTTTTCAAATATGATTATTAAGCATAAGCCTGTTTTCCTTGTATACTAATCCTTTTAAAGATTTAATTTCAATTATCAAAGAAATTTGACTCTCCAAGCTCTATATCCACCAGCTCTGATTGGACAGCTCTTCTGAAGGTAAATTTATCTTTTATGCCTTTCAATTCTGAGATTCAAATTGGGTGATGAATGGAAAGTGCTTTCTAATATAATCTAGTTGCCTTGTGCTGTTGGAATGCATGTTTGTTTAAAGAAATCTATGTTCTGTTCTTTGAATTTATATTTACATGACCTGCCAACGTCCTTGAAAAAATACATATATTTCTAAACTATTTTTCTTATATTACAATTAACCTGGAATCAAAGGTTCGTAGAGACTCGGACTCCCCTCTCTCTAGCTGTTCCTATTTTCCTATTTGTCTTTACTTATAAGTAATGAAAAATGGCATTGTACAAAAGTGTTGCAAGGGTGAGGAGGTAAGGTTGAGCTCAGGCTTAGTCATGTCACTGAAGAGGTGGCAAAAAGTTGAACCAGCTAAATGATATGAAGACTCTTATGTTGTTTTCATTGGTAAATAATACATTAATGTGTAAGATGAGTAGAATCTTTAACAGTCTCTGGCTTCTGTTTCTAGTTCATGTGATTTGCTCCCAGTTTAAAAATTTACATATATTAATTTATGGTTTATAAAGAATAAAGAATTATATAAATATGTGAATTATTTCAATATCATTGTTTACTTTAAATCATATGGGTGCAGACTTTTGCATAATATTTTGGGATTATCCATATTTTAGTCGTGATGAGCATATTGTGCATTGGTATTGTTCCTGTGCATGACAACCTCTTGTTAGAAAACAAGATATTAGGGTTTTCTTACCATATTTGGCACTGATTACTTTACTGTAAATTTGACCCCTAAGTTGCGCAACTAGCACTGTTTTTTATATTCTTTCTATCTTTTAGAGTATTTGTGCGCTGTTGCATGTAAACAAGATATTTGAAGTTGGAATTTCCGAAGGTCTTCGAGAAGAATTGAAGTACTTAAACTTGGATATTGTTGAGAAGGTACTCATCTGTTCTATTCGAGTGCAATTGTATAGGTCCTAGCTTAAATGATTTTGGTGTATAACATTACTGCAGGCAAGTTCATGCATAACAACAGAGCTCGCTTATGTCTATGAGCTAGTAAGTTTTATTTGCTTTCTCCTCTGCTAGTTATCAGATAGAAAAAGCAAAAAATAAATTGTGTATATTCAGAGATTGAAATGATGCTGTACTGTTCCTTTATTAAACTTTGTTTTGAACAAAGGACGTACGACTTTGGGACGGAGGAAGCTGCATGTAGTTATTCACTTATTCTCAGCAGGATATCCTGCTTGTATTTGTGCTGCTTTTCTTGATCTAGACTCGTTATCTCAAATAGATGGATGCTTCAGGCATCGGATTTTACAGAAAAAAAAATAAAAGGCACATTTATCTAATTTGGTTGGGTATTAATGATTGTATTGTATTTTTCCTTCATCTGGATTGTTTTAACTGACAGTGTCTTTTGCAGGTAATTGGTGTTATTGATGTACATAGAACTAAAGAGAAGGGATATGCGACAGTGGTGAAAGAAGGTTTCTGTGATGAGGTTCAAGCCATTTTCTTCTTTTCTTCACCTTAAAGATGGATTGTTTGAGTTTCAGCTGTTTTTTCACATAAAAAGCTTTTTATAAATAATCTAATGTGTTTGGACATTTTAAATTTTAAAAAAAGTTTTTTTTTTTTCTGAAAAAAAAAGCTGTTTTGAAACATCTACTATGAAGGACCGTTAGATTCTTCTGATAAGATTATTTTCGTCTCCTCCAGTCGTGCCCCCAACATATTTCGGTCAACTCCTGTACACTTTCATCTGAACACTTTCTCTCTCCAAAATGAATGTCATACAGCAGCATCAACCTAATTTGTTATTTTAAAACATTTGTTATTTTATTTGTAATTCTTTTTGAAAAAATTATTAAATTTAACATCCAATCCAACATAAAATTCTTTAGTTTATTTAAATGAAATATTTATTATTTATATTTAAACATTCTAAAAATAATATATTTTCATATGTATTCATGAGAAAATGTTACAAATTTTATTCAATTTTTTATAATAGAAAAAAATTGATGACAATATAAAAAAATAAATAAATACTTCAACAAGTTTTAATGTTAAAACACATCAAATATTATCAATATAAACAAATAACTTCATATCATTTTTCATAATTTACTATGGAAAAATAATTTTTTTTGCATCCAAACTTAATAGATTATCTTAAAATCGTTTTTCAGCAAACATATCAAAACAAAAACAGATTCTGATTATAATCGATTCTCACAATAATCGATTATCAGCATAATCTATTTTTTTTCAGTTTTCCCATTTGGGAAAGATTATTTTCCCTCATTTCAGCTGTTTTTTAGCTTAAAAGCTGTTTCATAGATAGTCTATCATGTTTGGCATTTTGCTTAAATTTATAAAAAAGCTTTTTTTAGGGAAAAAAAGCTGTTTTATGCCATCTAGTTTTTTCTAGCTTAAGATTGTTGTGATTTGATTATTTTTCAATCTCAAAACTTTATTCTCTGTTTACCCCTACAAAACTAACTTCTAAACAAATATTATTAAATTATACAAATAACTTCATACTCTTTTTCGTAATTTATTATATAAAAGTTATTTTTTTTGCACCACCCAAACGAAATAGATTATCTTAAAATCGCTTTTCAGCAAACAGACCCAAACAAAAACAGATTCTGATTATAATCGATTATCACAATAATCGATTATACAAAAATTGATTATCAGCATAATCTTTTTTTTCCAGCTTTCCCAAACATACTCTTAGTATCTCAAAATAATGAATTTAGGTAATCTATCTATGTGTTTCACGTTGAATGTCATGTTGTCATCTAACTGTTTCATCATGCATGTGCATAGTTGGATAAGATTTTAAGTGATGGATTAATCTATAGATGTTAAAGTTTAATCTTAATGCATATAATTTTCTTCCTTTATGAGGTAAACTTTGTCTTTACTGTCGCTAACATTTAAATTTTTCGACTTTGGATAACTGTTTCATTATGCATGTGCATAGTTGGATAAGATTTTAAGTGATGGATTAATCTATAGATGTTAAAGTTTAATCTTAATGCATATAATTTTCTTCCTTCATGAGGTAAACTTTGTCTTTACTGTCGCTAACATTTAAATTTTTGGACTTTGGATAAATTTGTTTTTGTGTAGTTGGATGAGCTGAGGCAGATATATGAGGAACTGCCAGAATTCTTGGAAGAGGTGGCTTTGGTGCAAATTTTAATTAAGGAAAACAAGTATACTTTTTTTATCATAGTGTTACACTTGTTGCAGGTTTCGTCATTGGAACTTGCACATTTTCCTGTTCTATGCAAGGACAAGCTTAATCCTTGTATTGTTTATATACAGCAAATAGGTAGTTTTGACTCTCCATTATATTTATATCCATAAAATGTGGTAACGGGTCATTTCATTGCCTTCCTTTCTGAAGTATATTTGCTAATAGGCAGCTTTCATTTTTTTAATGGAATAATTCATAGAGGTGATTGATATATGGTCATGCTTTACTTGCACTAATATTTGTTGACTGTCATACCAACTTTGAAGCATGTGCAAGCTGAAGGCAAATAGAGCTGGAGACTGAGGCCCTTGGTCCAATGTTCACCAACTGTGTCATCAGGCTTTTAGTTCTTTAGGATTTTGTGTTCTAATCCCACCACGACCTGCCATTTGATTTTATCCTCTCTTGCATAAGGAGATCCTAAACACTCTATTCCCCTTCCCAAGTTGTAGATGTCATAATATAACCAAGAAAAATGTGTTGAGTATTAAGGAGTTAATAAAATCAAATGCTTTAGAAGAACAATGAACTCAGTTGAGTGTCTGAATTCTTTAGGTCACTGATTGCAGTATCTGGATTAAAAATAAAATATTAAAAAAATATTTTTGGCTGTTATATAAGCTTGTGGAGAAGTCCAATAGTCTCTGTTACACAATTTATTGTGACACCTAATTTTACCTGTAGCGCTTGCGATGTTGCTTTCAGATTTCATGTGTCTACATTTTATGCTAAATTAATATATTCTGTGCTAGAGCTTTTCCTCTACGAGTGATTGAAATTTAATTTAGATTTGGCAAGGATGGCATAATCATCTCAGTAGTCCAATGCTAATTGTTATCTAACATATTGCTGGCTTAGTTGTTGTTAGATGTGACTGTGACATACTATATTTTATTCTTTAGCTTTAGTTACATTTTATTATTGCATATTGCTTTTGTTAATTGTAGGATATTTAATGTGCATCTTTGAAGAAAAACTTGAAGAAACCACTCTGGAGAAACTTGGAGATTGGGAATACACAGTATGTTCATGCTTGCACTTGGTTAAATAATACGTAATTAAGATATTTTGTTTTGATGGTAATCATTTCAAATATAGTTTTGTGATGCAGATGGAGAGACAAAAAGATACTTTTATCGTACTCCAAAGACACGAGAATTGGACAATCTTCTAGGTGATATCTATCATAAAATTCTAGGTATTTAAATGTATATTTGATATTTCCTTGATGTTTTTAAATTTAATGTGTCTATGTCTCTATTTAATGTTTTCTCATATACTGTTAGTTGAAGTTAAAAATAAGAGTTCAATTAAATAATGGATTTAATTGTTATGTAGAATAAAGATTTTTTACACAATAATTACTACATTATTAAAAATATTTGATTCATATAAAAACTACCATAAAAATCGTAAATGAGATAATCTGTGATTGATTCACGTGTAAAAAACTTTATACCAACTACTCAAAGAGTATCAAAATTTAACTGAACAGTAGACGCAAAAGAGGGTTGGTACAACTTGTAGGATTGAACTGCGTCGTCTAAAATGTTTTGGGTTCACTTCTTGGGGATCCGTGATTGATACATAGGTCATTTGTAAGTCGTCACTGAGACTTATGGCATGCTCAGAGCTCTGAATGGGGCAACCTCTCTTCCCCCTAAACTTTTGCCAACCAAAAGATGAGTAAAACTAGATTATATGGAGCGCAGCATTTGATATTACGTGCTGATACATAAGAAATTAGAGCTTAAAAAACACATGAAAGACTTGTGAGCTTCACAGTTGTAATATTTGGTATCTTGCCCAAATCTTACTAATTTCTGAATTGTATCATTCAAGATATGGAGAGGGCGATCACCAGAGACTTGTTTTCTCATATACTATTGTTCTCAACCCATTTGATAAAGGTGGCAACTTTTGCAGCTGAACTGGACTGGTAAAAGAAAACGTGTCATTATAATTACTTGTGCTTGCCCTGATTTCCTTTTGTTGATATGTTTTCTTTTGGGATACGAAATGGGGCCAATTGTTGATAATTTTATTTCAGCCTTTTGTCAATGGCATTGGTTGCTCGGCAGAACAATTATGCCAGGCCTTGGTTAACTGAAGAAAACTTGCTCGATATAAAAAATGGAAGGTTCAAAACATCTAGTTTGAAAAGAACTTCTTGAAAATGGAGAACTATTAAAATGATTAATGACAAATATTGTGTTCTGTTTGTAGGCATGTTTTGCAGGAAATGACTGTAGACACATTTATTCCTAACGATACTAAGATTCTTCACGAAGGTAAACGGATGTAGACATACATAATTGATATCAGCTAAATCATGTCCTAAAAAAAACCCAATTGGATCAATTATACTATTTAATCCCTGTTCAGCTGTTCTTTATGTCAGGAAGAATTAATGTCATTACTGGTCCTAATTTTTCTGGGAAGAGTATCTATATAAAGCAGGTCAGTTTTTAGTTCTTTATCTTTGTGGGATATGTATTCTCTAGGATATTTCGTCCTAGTGTTTTATTTAGCAATACTATTGAAAAGGTCATCTTATTTATGACTAATGCTTCTTGTCTCCAAAAGTCCAAATTAATTGTATGTTTTAGAAATATTTGTTAGATTATTTTTTTGTTTTGTCTCCTATTGATTGTTATGTTTTATTTTATGAAAACGGGTTGAATGGATAGACTAGTATTTTCCCTACAAACCTATTTGATTGTGTGATCCATTATTGGTTTGAGAGTCACCATGTATGTCATTTTTTATTGTTGGGCTTGAGCGTCAACTCAACAGTGAGTGTGTTGGATTACAATGGATTATGGTGTAGAGCTTGGTAGGCCTAATATTCATGATGAATGAACAACGTTGAGGGCAGGATCCCCACTTGACTCCACCCACTGTGCATTGCTCCATCGATGTAACAGTTTAAATAAGAATGAGTTCGCACTTTGGCATAAAAAAATTGGTGATATTACTTTTGTCTGTATGTCTTGGAATGCAATTTAAATTAATAATTTTGGTGTTCTAATTCCTAATATAAATCTTGTGAAATCTTACAGTATTGCTTTAACATTACGTGTTTTAACTTCTGATTCCTATCATTCATCTCGTTTGACAACCCTACAATGGTCAGGGGAGTTTATGAATCTTTAAACAGAAAATTCCACTGTAGAACAAAGTTAAGATCCTAAACTGAATAATGAGAGATAAAATCCCAGTAGAACTACCGGTTCCTATACAGCAATTTAATAGATCATAAATATAAACAAAATGATTTGTTACATGTTTGCAGGCCACATGTGTCTCTCTATCCTAATATCTGTGTCACGATTCTGAGACTAGTAGCCATTTATTACCACACTGACCCGCAGCTAGATACTTATGGTATAGCACTTTGGTACTTTTGCCGAATGTTGGATATGTCCATTTAGCACGGAACATTTCTGTGAGGGGCTGTGTTAAAAGACAAAAAAAAGGGGGGGAAAAAAGATGAATTCTTGGGCTTCCACAGAACAACTTATCTTATAGTGATTTCTTGACATACTATCTAGTGTCTAATGTATGGCTGCTACATGGTAACACGGTCCTTGCTGCTTGTTGGTCTACGATCAAACAGTAACAAAAAGTGTTTTTGCAGGTGGCTTTAATTGTTTTCCTCTCCCACATTGGTAGTTTTGTGCCAGCTGATGCAGCAACCGTGGGTCTGACTGATAGGTGTGATTTTCTTATCAGTTATAACCCATGTATTTTGTGAAAACAGCAGTTATATCTTTGTATGTTGACCTTAGTAATTACAATCTTAATGTTATAATTATACCAATGGGTACAAATGTTGCAGAATATTTTGTGCAACAGGAAGCAGGCTTATGACAGCAGAGCAATCAACATTTATGATTGATTTGCATCAAATAGGGATGATGCTCAGGTATACCGAGAAAAAGGCTAATTAGGATACCTCCAATATATTGAACTAACAGCAATCGAGAGCAGAATCTGTATAATCTCCTAGTTTTTGGAATGTTGGGCATTATGATCCTCTATTCCATATTACTCACTTATTTTATAATTACAGAGGTTTTTTCTTAATGGTTTTATCTGAGCAGTTAAATAGATGGATGGTTCCAGGAGAATTGTAGTTTACTAAAAGAATAGTGTGTCTGTGTGTGTATTTGATGTCGAGAAAACTTGCAGGCATGCTACTTCAAGATCTTTGTGTCTGGTGGATGAATTTGGCAAAGGTACTCTTACAGAAGGTCAGTTTCTCCTATGTTTATGAAGTATCTAAATCGTAAATATGTATGTGTGTATGTATTTTTAGCATAAACCTTTTCAATCTCCTGTCAGACGGCATTGGTCTGCTTGCTGGGACAATAAATCATTTCGTCACGTGTGATGAGCCTCCAAAGGTTTAAACTTCTATTCCTGAAAATATGGCAAATATATCTGTTTGATTTTCCTTCAAATTTGAAAATTGAGAGCCCGTTTGATTTGTTTACTGTTTATTGTTTTCATTTTCCTGTTTTATTAATAATTGCAAAGGTTTCTTTTTGTTATTTTTATTAATTAGCTGTCAAGGTTTATTCCATATGTTATATACTTATATGTATATATTTATGAACTGATCAACTTTCGGTAATCATGAGGCAGATGTTAAAAATTCATTCCTTTATCTATGTTGATAACTAGGAAGCAACTTTGAAGCTTTTGTATATTCTTAAGCATCAGTGTTTTGGGACATTGTCATCGAAGACAATTTTCCCCTGGAAATTTTTTATGCAGAGGAAGTGTTACCTCGAACTATTGAGTCAAATTGTAATTGAAATTTATGATTATAAAACCCGTGAAATGAATATATGCAATTGTTGAGAGTCCCACATTGACTAGAGATATGGCCTAAGTAATGCATACAAGGATTGGGCCTCACCTTACAAGCCGGTTTTGTGGGGTTGAGTTAGGCTTACAAACTCAAATTTTAATATAGTATCAAAGCCTATCCTAGATTTGTTATTGGGCCAAGATCTCTGTTATTCCACCCGCAAGTATCCACGCTCCAGATGTCCAGTCCTGGACGTGAGGGGGTGTGTTGAGATCCCTATTATTCCACCTGCATCAGTCCACGCTTCAGTCCTGAGCATGAGGGGGTGTGTTGAGAGTCCCACATCGACTAGAGATATGGGCTCAGTAATGCATATAAGGCTTGGGCAATCCTCATCTTACAAGCCGGTTTTGTGAGGTTGAGTTAGGCCTAAAAACCCAAATTTTAAGAGCAACTATTCATTTGTTTCTCTTTCTGAAAGCTAAGATTTTAATTGGTCATTTGTTGTGTGAATTTTGTAGGTTTTTGTGTGCACTCATCTCATGGAGTTAATGCAAGGGCATTCCTTAACAAAGGTTATGCTTGTGCATCACTGTGGAGTTAAAGTTTTTAAACTCTCAGTTGAGTCGTCATGAACAAAATTTCTTTGGACGATTTCAGTCTGAGCAGATTCAGTTTTACACAATGAGTATACTGAGGCCTGATGACAATTCCAGACATATCGAAGACATTGTATTTCTATATAGGTATCTTTTTGTTGATTCTGCCATGCTGTGCTCTAAGAATTGTATTTACCATCATATGGCCATATGATGTCCGCGAAGTTGACAGGATATATATTGTACTTTACTTGATCAGATATTTTTAAAAGATATATGTTTACAAACGAATAAAAACTTTTTTGCCAGACTCTGGAGTTAAAAACTGAACGCCAAAACTTACATATTTTAGCATACATTTGATTCAATTAGCTCGTACTGATACATAATAATCTGCATATGAATGATAGTGACTCCAAGTCTCCTCGTACTTTGTCTAGAGTATTGAAATTAGTATTAAATTGAAGCGGTTCTGCTATCTGAGGAGATTTCAGCTCTGTTATGATATTTCGTGCAGGCTTGTTCCTGGGCATGCACATCATAGCTATGGTATGCTTTTGCTTTATTAATATTCTGTGTCTTTTGAAATGTTGATGAAAATGACGTGTAGTTTTTGGTATCCTGCAGGGCTGCACTGTGCACTGCTTGCAGGTAATTTATAAGATTACTGGTGTTTAAAAATGATATTACCTGATCTAAAAATTATATAAATCACATCTCTCTCTCTCTCTCTCTAGAGACACACACACACATTTTTTCTTTTGTTAATTCTTGGTTGTGTTTGTTACCACATTGCATTGTAAGAATGTATACTTGGTTTTGAACCATAGCAATGGTGGAGTTGAGAAGCTGACAGGTGGGTGGAACATGTGATATTTGGAGGCCATTGTCAAGTCACTTTTCGGGTTGAAAGTAATACCTCTCTCAGGAAGCCTTAAATTTCTTGAGAAATCTATTGGTAAAGAATGCTCTTAGGATGGAATTTGAGAATTTCAATTTCATTTAAATCTCAAAAGTCAAGTTGTAAAGCATTTGAAATACCTTAATATTATCATATTGTCTTTGCAAGAGGTGAGGAATGTTAAAAACACTGAAATAATGTCTTATGCTGATTTGAAACCGATCAGCCTCGAGAAGCTGCCACTAAGCAAAGTAAAGGAAATCAAAGCATTATTTGATTTTCCGATCACTTTCACCTGATATCAATTAATTTAGTCAGCTTCATAAAGTTCGCGCTTATTGTAATGAAATTGGCCATATGTTATGTTCATCCTCAGAGTCACTGGTGTAAATAAAATATTTATATTATATGGATGCATTATCTGGTAGGTGTAATACTCATGTTGAACAGTCTTAAATGTTTTTTAATTATGTTTCTGTAATGTGATGAAGAATGTTCCAAGTCTGCTTTTTCCACTTTGCTTTTCTGACAGAACAAATTGCATGGTTCATGCAGGTGTGCCAGACAGGATTATAAAAAGAGCAGCATTTGTGTTGGATGCTGTTGCAAATAACGAGTTTGTTGAGCGGTTATGCAATGAGAATATCTCAGCTCGAGATCAACAATACACGGTGCTATTTCAATTTCAAAGTTAAATCATAGATATTGTTTGCTTCTCTTAAAAAAATTTTATTTATATTTCTGAATTGAATGCAGGATGCCATGGAGAAGTTGTTGAAATTCGATATTGACAATGGCGACTTAAACCATTTTCTTGAGGATATATTTTCTCTTGTTCCTACTGCGTCATGACTGAAGTCTCTCCTTTTTTTTTTCTTTGATAGTTTCCAATAAGGAATGTATGTTTTCCTTATCGACAACTTTTTTCTTTCCTTTCTTATTTTTTTAAAAAAGAATAAAATTGTTCATAGCTTGGATTCATATCGACTCTTGATCTTGAAGCAATTGGATCTTCATCGTCTTCTTAGTAAACCATCACTACCCGATCATTGAAAACGGTAATAGCTTCGATGTACTGTCCATCATTTATATGGTGTAAATTCTAATTAATAGTCGAATATATGACCACGTATTTCACTTTCTGTTAGGTTTATAGTTGCTTTTTCTTTGATCTGGTTTCATTCTTTATTTCGTCACTTTGATTTCTTATTTGGCAAATTGTCATTTAATATAATGTGTCATCTCTTTACATCATCATTGTCGATGACACATCATTTCCATTAAAAGTTTTAATACACCATTTCCATTAAAACTTCAAAGTTTTAATGAAACTGTGATGAAGAAACACATTGAATGAAAATTTGCAACAACGGACTAAATTGACAAAATTAAATAAGAGACCAAAAACAAAAAAAGATAAGGAACTAATTACTTATTTTGTATTACATTATAAACTCGTAGAAGATCTTTCCTATAGGAAATGCATCTTTTCATGGCTTCACCAACATCCCATGTTGCGCCTTTCTGACGTTATCTACCATACTCTCTAATTAAAACAATGCATTTGGCTAATTGGTGATCACTTTCCATGAAGCCTACTTTGGGGATTCTAATCGTGTAACGAATTTGGCTCTATTTTCTTTGTTTCTATTGTCCAAAATTTGTGTTTTGGATAATGAGTAACAAAATGTCATATGAAGGGGAAAAATAATTGCCAATTTCAGGCAGCTACTAGCTGTTTCAGAGTAATAGGAGATGTGTAAGTAGAAGGACCATTGAAAATTCTATCAACAAAGATCCGAGAAGCTGCCTCCGATGGATGGAATTGATCCCAAAAGATGTGGTCTTGTCTATTGGGACAAACGCTAGACACCGGCAAGCAAGGAGCCTTGGCTTTCAGCTCGCCTAGTCCACAACAAGCAGCTTTCACCTCTGCAAATCCTGAAAGATATATAAACTCATTTTAGATCCCAATAAAAAATCTTGAGTGTGAAAGACTACTCGCATTACCATAGGAAGCTGGATTCTGAGTAAGGTCGATGAGGGCAGCGTAAGTGTCAAAGTAGGAGTATCTTATGCCTTCATTCTCCGATTGCAATTCCTTCAACATGGATTGAAGGCCTTCATTGTATTTCACCGACCAATAATTGGCTTCTACAAAACATTCTGTATTGTTCTTGAGCCTGAATGCAGGGCAGCATCCAAGTGCGCCAACTCCAGCAATCTCAAATTTACGAGCACCATGGTCGTATAATCGCTGCCAAAAAATTGTTACCAAAATGAAAAAAAGACAAAGTAAATAACATAAGAGTTCACCCTCTAAGCATAATTACCATAGAATAGAAATAATATTAACATCATGTCATGTCATGTGTTACCTTTAGTTGAGCTTTAAGCGAGAAAACCATGGAATCCACATACTGCTGTGGGGTGCTTTTCTTACGTAGATCTGATGACTCAAAATAGCCAAAAAGATCGTTGCTGCCAATCACCACCGCGAAAATTGATTTTGAGAGATGTTTCTGCAGAGCAGCTGCTCCCACTTGTTGTGTCATTTTCTCGTGCACGGTAGTGTAGTAATCCACTTGCTTTGTCAAAGGTATTGATTGTCTCTGAAATAAAATAATTAACTTAGTTAACAAGTGATAACATCAAGCGGGGATAGCTCAGTTGGGAGAGCGTCAGACTGAAGATCTGAAGGTCGCGTGTTCGATCCACGCTCACCGCAAATTGCTTTTTCAATTTTTATCTTTGTTGGCCATGTTGTCTTCGGTAACCAAAGGGAACAGCGTTACTGTCTCTTTTATAGGGCCCACATCCTTCAAAAGTTAATCCAAAAACACCAATCCCTTTTTCTGGAGGCCCTTCTTTTGTGTCCGTGTTGCGGTGTTGGATCAGATTCCCATAATCCTTTTTGGGCAGAAAAAAGGAGTGGGACGAAAAAAAAAGAAAACAAGTAAATGCAAAAAGTGGGGAAATGGAAATTTAAACTAAAGTGGGTGACTTACATAACGTTCATCTGAACCATCAAATATTCCAGCACCTCCAGAGGCAAAGCTAACACCATCCATGAAGGACACATTGTTTTTGTTGTCCTTTGATACTAGGAATAGGTAAGGTGGCGAAGTTGGCAGACCCAGTTTCTCAGCTGCGTGTCACCCAGTCATCCATTTGAGACAAATATTAGCAACAACAAAAAAAAAAAAAAAAAACTATCTGCCAATATATATATATCTCTATATTTTACTATTGTGTGACTCATAAAACAGACAGAAGTTAATGCCGTTAACGTTTGGTCCTGAACATATGAGGTTTCCCCCATTCATTTTTTTTTTTTTTTGGATATAAGGTTCCCCCCATTCTATTGTATTGCTTTTGGCCATGATAGTAAAGCAAGTAGTTAACTTTATGAAGTCTTTATTTAATGTCATTAGGATATTGATTAAAAAAGTTAAAATGACAAGTTTTTATTAAAAATAACATATTTAATTTTTCAATAAAAACTCATCTCTTTACTAGTTTTTTAGGATACTTATTAGTAACGCCATTTTTTTATAAAAAGAAAATCTTATAACTAACTGCTTTTAAAAAAATGATTTTTGATTTTTTATAATTGTAAACAAACATAAATCTGTTTTTGTTTTTCTTTAAAATCTCTAAAAATAATCACTAAATTATTTTATAACAAAATCATTTATCTTTTAATCATAAATAAACGGGCTCTAAATCGGAGGTTGGTGTCCTAGAATGCTTTTCTAGTGTCGAGTATATCAACCGTATGGGTTTCTTACAATAGAATTACTGAAAACAATGAATCCGCCTTACTGTTTTGCCCAAAAATATTAATTCATAATCGATGTATAATTCCACCACAAATTTTGGCCAGGGCCTGACTAACCAGTATCATAATCAATAAATGCTAATTTGTTTAAACTAAATATATCATTTTTAGGTTAAATATATCATTTTTCAAATGAAACACCTATAAGAGATATTAGTTTACTAAGTATCTAGTAATTCCAAATTAGAAGACTTATGGGCTAAAGATCCAGCTACATAGGAACCAGAAAATAAATACTCCCTCCGATCCATATTATAAGCAAAAATTTAATGGAACACACATATTAAGGTAGTTAGTTAATCTCATTTAAAAGAGTTATTGGAAATAAAAAATTAAGTTTGTTGCCTAAATTGTCCTTCCTCTTGTTTATTAAACTTGTGTTGTTGAGAATAAAAGGAATCATTGAAAAACAAAATTTGTATTAAATGAAAGATATTTTGAGAATAACTTCATTAATTAGGATGAAAGTAGTTGAAATTTGCTTATATTTTGAACCAAAAAATTTGGAAACTTTTGCTTATACTGTGGATCGGATGGAGTTTAACATATATATACACACATGACTAAGAAATAAATTGGACCGTAGATAGAATTCAATAAATGAGAAATTCTCACTTTAAGTTGTCTTTAAAGAAGAAAAGTACTTTCTCAAAACTAGATGTTGAAGTGTAGAAACTAATGATGAGATTATAGGAAAAGAAGTCTGTAAAGGACTGATTTTGGAATTTTCGACCAAGATTGTCAATTTCAAAGGTACCATACATTTTAATCAACAAATATTGATTGTAAGAATATTTAGTGGGCCAATGGATGAGTCAAATTTGAATGGTACTTTACCAATAAAATCCGCAGCGTTCTTGCCATTGCTAAATCTGCCAGTTGGTTTATGGTTTGCAAAGTCAATGCCATAGTAACGATGATTAGCCTTTGCAAGTGAAAGAGTCAAGTAATTGTTGTTGCCCACATCTACGAGTGAGTCTCCAAACACATAAACGGCCGGAGCCATTTGAGCCTTTGAGAAACCAAAGCTGAAGAAGATGGAGAAGACAAAGGTAATAAAGAGACACCTCAGGAAAACTCTGTAATCCATATTGGAATATATTTGTCAGCTTGAAATTGTTTTTGGTTTTGAGTGTGTGGATTTAAATAAGGGTTGGGTTGGGAATTTTGAGCTTTAAAGATATGCTATAATAACTGGATAAACATCACACGGTTATTTTTTGGTGAACCCGGATATACTCTGGCCGGGAGCCAGAGATTAATCCCTCGAGGTACTGAGATCAAAGGTTGATCTCTCCTAATAGATGCTCTTTCATACACATGAGCCATGAATCGAACCCCTGACTACATACTTAAGGGGCTCAATTATCTACCAACTGTATCATACCATATTGGTTAACAACACACCTTTATGCGTGTAAAGAATCAATTGATTGAAGGCTAAAGAGAGTTAGTGGAGCAAAGCGCACTCTCCAGACATTCAACCCACTTTGTGAATACTGACCCGCTCTGTGTGTATGTCATATATGGTAACGTTTTCAAAAGGTATTGTAATGCATCATCTCGAACCTATGAGTTGGTAAAATTAGATCATAGGTGTGTATAAAATGAGACCAGATTATAATCAGATTTGGTTAAAAATATTTAAAGATAATCTATATAGACATTTAAGTGAGAATACTTTGTTATACTGAGAAACGAGAATAATGAATCTTGATTATTAGATCTTATTTAAATGATCAAAATTATAAATTGAATACATGTGACTTTTTTTTTTAATTGATTATGTAACCACTAAACAATTTTTAATTAATCTTAATATCCATGCATGTATAATAGTATAATTAGGATTCATTGAAATTACATTTAAAGTATTCTCATTATTATGCCCATATGTGTATACGTGTGTAATCAGTATTATTTAAATCTTTGTGCTTTGGTCTTTACATTTATGATATTATTATTATTATTATTACATGTAGCTGATAAACCTTAAAAGCCATGTATCACGTGACAAGCTTACGTCAAGACACTTGATTCCAAGTTTATATATCAGTTCTTTATGATTAAAAATTTGAAAAATGGGTTGTAAATTAAACCTGAGGCGGAGCCACATCAAAATATGCAGAATCCGACATCAAAAGCTTCATTCGGCACAAAGTAAAAGGTTCTATTTTATGTTCTACTCCATATAATTAACGGTACTCTAAAATAAAGGTTTAAAAGCCGGGTCAAACTCTGTCAAAAAAAAAAAAAACCAGGTCAAACTCTAATTTTTATGATGAATTTTACCGTATATCAGGATGAAGAATTTTCTTCCTCCATCAACACTTTCATTCAGTGATTTTATGTAGCACGTATCATTGATGGGTAGTAAACGTTGAACGTCCATAATGATTCCCCAACATTTTGGTAACGAAAGCTATGATAAAATTTGAGGAAATTACATAGATTTGGTTTAATTATGTTAAAGTATATTTTATTTAAAAAATAATTCAATCTCCTTTTAAGATTTTTATTATCATTACACTCATCTCTCCTAAAGGTGATATTAAAATTAAGATAATGCTAGGCAAATTTGTATGAGAAATTGGTATATTTATTATTTAAAAAAGTGTTAAACTTAAATTCTCAATAGAAACTTTTTTTTATGATTTTCTTAATAAATACTCTTAGGACACTCGTTAGCAAGATCCTTAAAATTGGAGTATATTATAACCTTCTTTAAAAGGAGATTGATTTAACTTTTAAAATAAAAAAGTCCAATATTAACTAAAATATATAGGAATTCCATTAATTTTTGCGACAATTTATCCCTTTCCCAATCCAATTGGCATCCATAGATATATTCTGTGTCAGCCAAAATATGCTTCACATCCGCATTCGCCTGGAATTGCTGTACCATCGCCCCCATGTTCCTCCCACTTCCCTATGTTTATTATGCTTTTGTCCCGATTAGAATCTCTAATTAACTAAACAAACAGTAATCAAATTCTTTTCGAAGTTTCTCTGAGCTCAAATCTTTAAGTTAATAACTTTCATCACACACTATAGGGCCTTAAAAAACATGTCATTAGTGTAGGAATGTAGTTTTCATGCAGTAATATTTTGCTTTTTAAACATTATAAAAGACAAATGTTTTTTTCATAATATTTTTTAGATAATAATAAAATAACATTTGATTTATATGAATATGAATAAAAATGTATATATATATATATATATATATATATATATATATTATGTCTTGTTTGTTATATCATCAGAAGTTTTTAGCTTTCTAGATGACTATTATTATTATTATAATTGAACTCTTTTACAATACGAAAGACTTGGTTGTATTATTTTATTTTATTTTATTTTATCTTTAACTAATAAAGATTGATAGTTTTACTTTATGTGCAGGGACTACCTTGTATTAAAAAAGCTAATAAATACTGCAGCATTGCAAATTGCAGCTCACATTTCAATATATATACAATCTGATACATTTTTTTTCCTCAATAACCTCCATCCCTTGACATCTTAAGGACGAAGAAAACCACCACTCACCCAATATTTCTTTTCTGGCAATATGTCGTTTATTCGTCTTCACTGTTGATGCGTTTAAACTTTAATTAAACAACTTCATTGTAGAAGCTTTTCGCTATAAGACACTGACAAATATATAAAAAGACTAAAGACACGAGAGAAGCTGATGCAATAGACAGGGCAACCCATAAAATTCTTCCACAATAGGACCAACCAGCTAGCCATTGCTGACGGTGGCTTGCTTTCAGCGATTATTTAAGTTTTAACGTGGCAGAACACCTATACAACAATTCCGCACTCTGAAAGTTGCTCCATACATATCACGTAATACCATATATATACAGCCTTTTTTTTTTAAGTTGTTGTTAAACACACGCTAAATTTTAGTATGTTAAAGATCAACGATACACTTTAAATCAATTCAAATGTGGGATATACGTTTACTTACTAATTTTAAAGAGAAGCTCATAAAATATACCTAATATAAAAAAAAATTAAAATATGTATATCATATCCTATCTCTAGCATGTCTATCTAACGGTTTGGTCTAAGGTACACCACCCACCAACGTGCACCACCCAAATGACAACTGGGTCCATTCAATTTGTCACATGGTTTGGTCAAATTGTCAAAAGGTGGGATTGGATTAAAGTCAACTTAACCAAGTGGCAATCTGAACTAATCAGATTGTGTCATTTGGGTGATACATCACTATACCATTTTGATAGGTGGTGTACCATATTCTTCACCCAATCTAACACTAACTTACAGTCAAATATAACTTCTTCCTCTTTTGGTAGAAAGTCAAATATAACTTTTGTAACGAGCAGGGCCATGGAAAAGGTAAGGTCATTGAGGTTGGAGGAATGATATTTGAATATCAAATCTTAGACATCGTATGTGATATCATATATGTTTAGCTCTATCATTGACTTACTTTTTCATTTTCTTTATATACACATATCTCAAAAATACACCAAAAAAACAAAGGGACACCATATGGTGTCCCAATTTTGCTGTTCAAATATAATTTTTGTTGAGGTTATTGCCTTAGGCCGCCCATTTTACCAACACTTATTACTTATGCTTTCAAATATACTTTCTATTATTTATATATAAAAATAATTAAGTTGGAAATATTTTTTTTTTGGATGAAAAATTAACAAAAATGATACTGTTAAATTATACTAATTTTTATTGTGCTTTTTTTTTTTGGATTTTTAAAGTATAGTACGAATTATTTTATAATGTTTGTAAGTGTAAAATTTATGTTTTAATTTTTTAGAAATTTTTAATATATATATATGGATGTAAGTGGTTCAACCAGTGGTTGATCTATTGACTTAGGGTCCTGATCGAGTCGATCATAGATCCAAGTTTTATAATATTGTATTGATAAATTATTTTTTCAATTCAAAAGACTAAAAAAAAAAATATAAATTAAAAATTTATCTTATGCCGTAAAATTGCTCTCCACCGCCCTGTAACTAGACGTTGAGTCACGGTCAATTAACAGTCCCTCCTCGCTATTGTCAAATATGTAATAGCATAAATAGTGACATTTTGGCGTTGTTTAATTGGGAGCCTAGGGTGGAAAAATATTTCATGATTGATACAAATGTGATGTGATGGCATACATATATATATATGTTAAAAAAGTTTGGTTGAAGTATACCCCTCTCCCTATTTGCACATTTCAACAAATCACTGAAAGTAAAACAGTTATGAGATGAATATATGGAGCTATATATAAATAAAAATGGGGGGTGAGAAGCATTTGCACAAGGACCCCTGACCTGAGTTATTGAGGTTGATGCTTCAATCCCCAATGAGATTATAGGTTTTTAATTTTTATATATTTCAAGAGCATTGTTCTAGTTTAATAAAAATGTAACAGAACTTTTATAATTATACACAGTGTCAGAGAAAAATATTATTAAATTAAAATCAAGTGGTTATATAATTTTTTAGAATAATACCTAGAGAATATTTTAAAATTTCTCCAATTAGAAATATGTAGGGATGGATTTTGGGGCGAGCACCCATACCCACCTCCCTCTCCAATATTTGAGGATTTGAGGGAAGAAGGAGAATAGGAAAAATAAGGGATTAGAGATAGGAAGAAGGAGGAGGAGAGAATGTCCTCAAGTGTCATGTCCCATATAATCTATAACTCATAGCTTGATCAGCAAGTCCGTCAGTTTTGGATGGAGAGTTACAAAAAATGAGCGAATTTGGCAATGTGAGGATCGAAATCGAGCATTTAAAGGCATGAGGACCAAAATCACCCAAATGCTATAGTAGGGAAACTAAAAATACAATTAAACCTTTTTTGTTTCCTCCTAATTTTATCTTGTTGATTGCCGACTTTCCATGTTGGTTTTTCCCCTCAAATCCATGTTGGGAAGTTGGCATCCTATTTGTTTGTCGACTTTTCTCGTTACAATTTTTTAATTTTTTTTTAAATTTAATAAAAATAATTTTAATAATTAAAAAAATACATATAGAAGGGAAGCTGATTTTTGAGAAATCGACTTCCTAATGGGTTGAGAAAAATGTGTAGTTTAGGAAATAATGAGATAAAATGTGTATTTTAATAAAATAAAAAAATTGAGTTTATTTTAAGATTTTTGCCTATAGTTACACAAAAACCATTAAGTTCATGACTTTGATAAAATGGCATATTTGACTTTATTTCTCTTACAATTTTTGATACAGACGTCACTCATGAATGTCCATATGTTTCAGGTTGATGAAATCATATGGAAACATATGTTTGCCTTGACTTTTATTGCCTTTTAGACAGTTCTCGATGCCTACCTATGTGGGAAATAAAATGACCATTGATATTTATAAAAAAAATCTTGCTAACCAGTATCATAAGAGTATTGATTAATGAATTAAGAAAAAGAAATTTTGTCTTGAAAATCATAACTTTCAAACTTTTAATATAGGGTCATGCTAGGGAATTATAAAAAGTAAGTTTTTATTAGAAAACTAAGTATTTCACTTCTCCAAATATTAAATACACCATTTCCCAATATAAACTTTTTTTTCTTGGTTCCTTAAGGGCATTCGTTATTTCGTTTTAATATATACTAAATATACCACTTCCCAAGATAAAATTTTCATCTTTATTTCCTTAATCAATGTCCTTAGAAAATTGGATAGCATTTGTCTTTATAAAAATAAAAAAAAAGGGTCTTGCTAACCAGTGCTCTAAGGATATTGGTTAAGGAACCCAAATATAGAAATTTGTTATTGGAAAGTATGACTTTTGAATTTTCAAAATGTTGAATAATCATTTTCCAATATAGAATTTCTATTTCTGATTCTTTAACCAATGCCCTATGGGTAGGGATGGCAATGGGTAGGGTTTGGGTAGGGTATCATAGTACCCGTCCCCATACCCACGTTTGAAAAAATTACCCGTACCCGAACCCGTACCCTCGTGGGTAGCAACTTTAGTACCCTTACCCGTACTCTCTGGATACCTAAGTACTCATACCCGCACCCATACCCTCACTTTAACAGTGAAAAAGTAAAAAACAACAAAAGAAAGTTATAACAATTAAAAAACAATTCAAAGGTCTTTTAAATCCACTAATAAATATTACAAATCAAAATATTTAAATAAATAAAAACACCCAAAAAGGAATTATGGATGCAACTAGGTTTAGAAAGTTAAGAATCTTTAGATTAATTTTGGTTTTATAATTTGTATTATAGTTAAAATTATATATATTAGTAATATAAATAAATAAATAATTATATATACGTATACATATGTGTGGGTATGGGGCGGGGTGGGTACATAGTACCGGTACCTGCACCCGTACCCATTCATTTTTGCGGGTAATTACCCGTACCCGGACCCTTACCCATTGTGCGGGTAATTACCCTACCCATTGTAGGTAACTTTGCGGGTACCATATGGATAAGATACAAATTGTCATCCCTACCTATGGGGCACTGATTAGCATTTACCAAAATAGGTGTGTTATATGAACACCCGAAGTGGACACTCAAAAATGTGTATTAATAGTGCACTTATATTTACACAATTGTCATTATATATATTTACATAATTGTCATTGTGTCTATGATATCCGAAAAAGGTATCCCAAAATATCATTAGTGCTACCCAAAAGAAATTAGAAAGAAAGATGTCCACCGTAAATGGGATCCTGCCAAGCCTTCTTATTGTTCAGCTGGGAGGAGAACTTGAACCACTCGTTTTTCTAATTGCCGACTAATTCGGTCGCCAATCATCCAAGACAAAGTTTATCACAAATATAATTCTTTTCCTTATTCCTACATCATTAACGGGAGATTCAAATATGAAACAACACCGTATACGTTAATAGTTTTTTTTAACAAGTGCAGTATAAAGTTTTAAATGAAAAAAAAAAAGATTTAATATTTTAAAACTTTGAAAAGCTTATTTTTTTTTTTTATTTAAGACTCCTTATTTTTATTTCTTAGAATGCTCTAATCACAAAGGCCATGTCTAAAATTTATTTAGTTAGACAATTTTTTTGGAGGGACATAGTCTAAATAATTATAAAAAATTAAAAAGAATAAGAAACACAAAGATTGAGGAGGGAGAGTAATTGCATAGCTAAAAAAAAAGAGAGAAAAAAGGTAGAATTAAAGTATTTTTGTATTCTTGGGGATAAATCACTACTAGAAATTCATGATTTTTTTGCAGATTTTTTCCGCAAGAATTTCCTGTGAATTTTGCTGTACTTTTATTTTTTATTTAAGAAATAAGGGTTCTTCCTGTAGATTTAAATTTGTAGGAAATTTTAACATTTCCTGCGAACTTTCCTATGGATTTAAATTTTTCGCAAGAAAACCTGCAGGAAATTTTCAATGGATTTTAAAATTAGCAGGAAAAAATTATTCACGAAGGTATTACCTATGGACAGAAACATGTTTCTTGCAAATTTTTGAACTAAATCCTTAGGAAAATCCGCAGGTAATCAGAGAGTTTCTATTAGGGTGCATTTGATACGCATTAATGCATAGGACAAGCAGGACAACACAATACAATCCCTTGAGTCACATGACAACTTTTTGTCATGTACATCGTTTGATAGATAATAGACAGCACAAATAAAATAATATTAATTTTACTACGATACCCTTTGTAATATATATTATTATATATTAATATATGTAAGTATTAGGCAATGTATAATATATTTTATAATATATATCATACTAGTGTATGGACCCGTGCCATGCAAGGGGAATATACAGTTTTTTATTATTTTATTTTAAATGTTTAATTCTTGATTTTATATTCTTAAGGTAAATAAATTTTGAGTTTAATTAGTATATACTGTCAGTGTAAAGATATTTTATATTGTCAACCAATAAGAAATCGCCACATCACTGAAAATCTTTGATTCTTATCTAAACCTCTTTAAAAGTCATTCAAACTTGATTTGTGATTGGTTGATAGTGTAAAAAAATTTACACTAACAGTGCATACCAATTAAACTCATAAATTTTTGTGGGGAATTATATACCAAAATTTGTTAAATAATTATTTTGTCTGAACAGTCAGTCACAAAATGTAACAAATATTAACCCTAATAATTATTATTGATACTACAATACATATAATGACTCTTAAATGTATAGTAAGTACATACGATCTACAACACAGTTTTATTAATAAAAATATAACTTAAAAAATAAGACATATATAAAGAATATATGAAAAAGCATAATATTTGAAAATAGATATTAAAGTTTTATCGTGAATTTGTTTTTTTTTTAAACAAAATTATAAAATAACACCAATCATTTCTTCTCCTGCTACATTAATATCGTACTTTTGTGAATATTTAATAGTAAATATATATCTTCAAAGAAACAACTGCATTTAGAGCTGATAAATCATTTCTCAATGTAATTTATTTAAACATTGATATTAAATACGTCCCAGTGATCTTCACCATGATATGAATTTATAGAAAATATATTTATCAATCATATTATTAGTTTTCTTCTATCTAAAAAAAAATCTATTTAATTTAGTTGTTCTCTTTTCCTGTACAAGTCAATCCTTTTTCTAAAATATATTTATCCATCATATTAATTTTTCTCTCTTAAAAATTTATTTGATTTATTTCTCCATTTTTCCTCAAGCAAATTAAACATTTCTAGAAAATATATCTATCTATCATAATTTTCTTCTTCTCTCTTGAAAATTATATTTTATTTACTTTTTCTCTTTGCACGCTGCAAGTTGAAAACTTTTAGAAAATATATTTATCTATCAAATTATTTGTTTCTTCTCTCTTAAAAATTTGTTTATTTATTTCTCATGCTTTTCCTGCAAATTAACTATTTTTAGAAAATATATTTATCTTTATCTATCATATTATTTTTGTTCTTCTGTATTAAAAATCTATTTGTTTTATTTCTTCTATTTTCCCTGTGCAAGTTAAGAATTTTTTATTCTCTCTTAAAAAACTATTTTGAGTTGATTTTCCTCTTTCCCTCATGCAAGTGGACCATTTTTCGAAAATATATTTATCTAATATATTATTATTATTTTTATCTATTAAAAATCTAGTTGATTTATTTTCTCTATTAAAAATCTAGTTGATTTATTTCTACTCCTCTCCCGTGCAAGTTAACTTTTTTTAGAAAATATATTTATCTATCATGCTATTTTTATCTTCTCTCTTGAAAATCTATTTGATTTATTTATCCCTTTTTTTTCGTGCAAGTTAACCATTTTTAGAAAATATATTTATCTATATCATATTATGTTTTTTTTTTCTCTATTGAAAATCTATTTGAGTTAACTCAACTCTTTTCCCCGTGCAAGGAATCATTTTTAGAAAATTTATTTATATATTATATTATATTATTATTTTTATTCTTATTCTCCCTTAAAATCTATTTGATTTATTTTTTTCTTATTTTTTATGCAAGTTAAACTTTTTTAGAAAATATATTCATCTACGATGTTATTTTTCTCTACTCTTTTTCCTTATAATATAGGAAGCCTATTTTCTTGTGTCTTGCACCGAATGTTATGCATATTTGTTTAATAGTATAGTTTTTTATATTTTTAAATTAGAAAATATTGATTTGTATTCGCTATTATTACTGGATGTAATTTTTTCTATATAAAATATCAAATATTATTAAATTTAATTAACTAATTAGTAAATTAAAAGAAAAAATATTTTTCATGTCTTGGAACCATATTATATTATTATGTAGAATAGATCAATCTTTTTCTGGATGATAAAACAAAAATTATAAATATGTTTTATTACATCAATTACATCTAAGTGTAAATTAATTCGATTTTTCTATCGTGGAATTAATTATACATTAATTAGGTAAAATAAATTTCAAAGTTTCTTGATAAAATAAAATATTCAATAAATTAATTAATTGAGAATGTAGTAATAAAAAATAATTAAATCAATAATTAAATTATTAAAATAATGAATTACAAAAGGTAATGAAATGAAATTATAATACAATGTATTTTTTCTTAGTAATTCATATGTAAATATGCTTACACGTAAAAAATAATAATTCTATGCTTATACCTAATTCATATCTATTGCTTTGCTGCACTATATGTTGGATTGTGGTGGTTACTGGTTAGGCGTCTCTTAGTTGACCTCAAATTGGTTCTGTTGTTTCCCTTGTTTAGTAGCATCTTTGGTGCTCTTGTTATTTCTCTTTTTCTTTCTTTTATTTACTAATTTACTTGGTTGAGCTTCGTAATATCAATGTTGGCAATGTGTTTTCTAGTATTCTACTTACATGATTAGTTAATCCAAACTTTCGGATAATAAAGATTTAATTACAAAATATCATAAAAGTTTTTTTCGTAACAATTTTAAAAAAAAATATGAAAAGCATTTAGGTTCAATATATGTTGAATTGATCTCCATTATTATTTAATATTTCCTTCATTAATTATTTGAAAAATATGTTAAGAAAATATACCAAAATTCTATAAAAATACTCAAACATAAGAATAATAAAAATAAAAATAAAAATAAAATTAGTATGGTTACGCAAAAAATGCTTAGACTATTACTACTTACCTCCAATCCCCTAGTGATCATAAACATACTTATTCTTCTTGATGGTTTCCTTTAATGCTATTTTGTATCTCTTCCATTTTCTATGTGTACCTTTGGCTTTGACTGTTGGTTTCTTGTTCTATGTGCTACATGATTTGTTATTTTTTTTCATTATATTTGAGAGGCAACAATATCATACTTGCACGAAAGTGAAAAGCTAATTACAAAAGAAAACGCAAATAAAAAACTTATGAGTACAAAATATGGATTCATTAATACTAAAAAATAATCAATAACATCAAATAATTAATAATAATTTAGAAGAAAAAACCCACATTTGATGGAAAGTTGGTGTTATGAATAGAACAATAGTGATAATATGCAATATAATAAAAACAAAAACCAAATAACATCGATTATTTGGAGTTGAAATATAGAAAAGATTAATCATAAAATAGAAGAAAAAAAACTCACCTTCAATCGAAATTCTCAAGTAATAGCTGCAATAGATGAGAAGAATGAAGAAGAAAAGTGTATATAAAATAAAATGTGAGAACAAAAATAAAGGAATAAAATTACAAATATAAAAAAGATAAAAGAGGAGTCATAAAAGTCATACCAGATAAAGAAGAGTTGAAGGGTTGAAGGAGAAAGAGAAGAAGGGCTAGGAGAACAAAAGAATTGAGAGCAGGTGAGGAAGAAAGTCACTCACTTTAAATAAATTATCTGATATCTGATTTGAAATCCGAAATTTTCTAATAAGTAATTATTCTCATATCCCTTAAATGACACAGTTATGGATCATTACAAATTTGAACCTTTTATGGACTTTTAATATTACATTTTAAGTGCAAATCGCATGTAGTTAAGGAAATTGTATCAATTGTATTAATCCTTACCGAATCTTCAATTCAGAAAATTTAATCACAAATCAATTGTATTAATTAATTTTGCATCATTTAAATTTATTTGATAGTATCCATTTTCAAATTACAAAATAAATGTTGATTTATTTATTGAATCAATACATTATTGTTTGATTGAGTGTTCATAATAATTAATGAGTAATTGGGCTAAATTTTTGTAGTGAATAATTAATGAGTATCCATTTTTGAATTACAAAATAAATGCTGATTTATTTATTGAATTAATGATAGATGTCTTGTAATTATTATTAGTAATATCTTTAATAATAATATGAATAACAGAACATATCGTATCAAAATGTGAATAATAATTTTTGTCATTTTATTATTGATATTAAAAATTATTTTTTAAATAATGTACATATAGTATCATTCTAACTTTTTTTTATTTTAAAAATTAATATCACTCTATCATTCTACATAATTTTTTGTCATTTTTTTTTAATATTATTGCTTGGTTGATTTTGAATATCAAATCTTGAGCAAATTTGATTATTTTTTAAAAAATATTAAAATAATGTTGGATGAGTATTCGAAATTGCTTGTATTCTGTATTAATAGTTATGTACTAACATTTAATACGTCATTCATTATCATTTAATGGAGACATATTTGAAAATCTAATCACAAGCCTAATTCATAACCTAGCATCCAAAGCATAATAAAGAGACATATGTAAATTCGAAGCTAGCTTGCATTGTAGGAGTGACATGTGTAATTCCGAAGCTGGAAATAGTGACATGTGTAATTCCATACCTGAAAATGTGACAGATTTATATATTATATAGAATAGATATAGATATAGATATAGATATGATAATATATTATTACTGCCATAATAATATTATATATATTATTAATATGTGTTATTTACGTATTTGAAAAAATTCGAGAGAGAGATGGGTTTTTTTTTTTGGGGGGATGTAAAGATAATTTTGTCTTTTTTGGTAATCTGTCCATGGGACAAAAAGTTGTCCCATGGTTTGGTAGGAGACAAAATTTTGGGTTTTTGTCATGTCTCTCACCCCATTTTTTGTCTTGTCCTCTGACCACTTTTCAAACCAAACGGGGGACAAAAAAATTTGTGCTATCTAGTCCCCTGCATTTTTGCAAATCAAACACACCCCTAGTGAATACTAAATAGTTAGACAAAAATTAATGTTATATTTTAAAAGAAACATTAAATAGAATACTTTATGTTAGGCAACAATTAAGTTCGGAAAAAAGGAAATGACCAAAATAAAATCAAGTCATTTTTCAGTACACAATACTTACAAGTTACAAATGACAATAAATACATTTAATAAGGGATAGAATTGCTTAAAAAAAGTTATAGTAATAATTTAGAGATAAAATTCTAAATTAATAGCAATTATTAAATTAATTCTTCAAATCCCCGACGGAGATTAGTCACTGTTAACGGTGGTGGATACTTCATACCTATAGCATCATGGTTACCAAAAAAAATTAACTCTTCAAAAATAAATTATTAAATTAACATAAGTTTATTTTAAAGTGACATAAAAATTCAAATGACTCAACAAATAAACTAGTTTAATAAAATTTATCACTTAAAATTAAATTAACAATAAGTGAAAATTATTAATGAGATAAATAGTTTTTTAGCCTTAAACGACGGCTTAGTTGACCTTTTAGGGAGTCATGACCTTGCCACACTTATTAACAAAACTAATATGTCAGAAACCTTTTTTTTTTTTTTTTAATAAACTCATACCATGTTAGAAACTGATAAGTATCTTGTGCAATGTATTAATTTTTTAAAATTTAGAAAAAGTATAAATAATTAAAATAAAATAAAAATATTTTTTTGACGAAATATAAATAATATATACATAATCGCAATTTAAGCAGAATCTAAAATTTATAAATTTTTCAATCCATAGATTCATATGTATGAAAAAATATTGTTGAAAGAAGTCCCACTTAGACATCTCATTTTGTCTAATTAAATTCTCTTATATTAATTTTTTTGAAAGAACTAAACCGAGTCAATTTTACTTATTTTCGAAATTACAGATCAGAGACCAATTTTACTTACTTCTAAATTCATAGGGACACAGGTCAAAACAAAAAAGAAATATTTTTATTGGAAAACTAAGTGTTACACTTTTCGAAATGTTAAATACATTATTTCTCATACAAAATTTCATTTCTTGGTTGCTTAAACAATGTCCCAAGGGCACTTGTTAATATTCTCAAAAAAATATTGATATATTTATAACTAACAATAACATATTTAATCCAAATATTTATTACTCTATTATACTCAAAGATCAGATTATTATTATTATTTCATCTCTTTCTTTTAGTTCTTTTCTTTCTATTGCCAAAAATTACTGTTACAATTTAATTTAGGAGAATGCTAAACAGTGTCATTAGGGTATTGATTAATGATCTAAAAATAAAAATCAATAAACTTTTGTTTTTTTGGGGTTTTCTTAACCAATGCCCTAATTAAGGGCACCGGTTAGCATGAGTATGACCCTTTAATTTAACTCGCGAAGGATATAATATTATTATCGTTTTCATCAATCATCAACGCATTTAAGAATTCAAAACTTCAATGATAGGTTTATGTGTTCAAGCTTCTGCATTCAATTTAAACCTCTCGGAGATAAAAATGTATATATTGAGGATTGTAGGTGGTTTTTGTTTAGGCGTACTGCTAGGTAGCGAGAAGTTTTGCGTTGGGTAGGTATTACTGTTGGGTAAGTTTTGGGCACATGATAGGCGAGTTCTACGGTGAGAGACCTGTTTAGGTCTCTCACCGTGAGAGAGTGATATTAGCCATTGGATAATGATTTCCACCGGATGCTATCATGATGCACCTACATCAAATCTTCCCTCTCACTTCTAGCTTCTTCTGCTTCCCCCACCTTCAGCCTCCTTCACGGCGGCCACCCAGCCAGTCTCCTTCACGGCGGCACCACCACCACAAGCCTTCTACGACCTCCTCCTCGCCTGCCTCCCTGCCGACCTCTCCCTCAGATCCGTCGCCTGCCTCTGCGATCTCCTCTACCGTTCTAGAACTACTGTGTGCAAGGTGCGCAACCTTGAATCTGGGACTCACACTGAGCTTGAATGCTCCTGCAGAGATGATTGGGGACTGGGGAGGGGGAAGAGGGGTGGTTCCTGGTCGCAGGTCTCGGGTCTCGGAGGAGGCTGAGGAGAACGGCGGAGGCAGCGACAGTGACGCGAGAGCCTTTAATCTCGAGGGAGATGCCGGTCAAATGGTTCCCTTCGTAGTGCCCAACGTGTGGTTGTCCTCCGGATCTGTGGTGACGGTTGGGCTCTATGATGGCGGCGATACGGACGGAGGAGGGTGAAGCATTCGATCGGACCCATGGGTTTCAGATCTGAGAGATTATGTGTTGATGATGTTTGCTCTGCTGTAATGGGTAGCAAGGGACAGAGTGAAGACGATCGGACCCACGAGGTTGGCGGTGGTTTGTGGCGGTGGCGGAGAGGTTGAAGACGACGGATCCGACTAGCAGAGAAAGCGGCGACTGTGAAGGTGACGGTGGCGCCGGAGCTGCGGTTGAAGATGGTGGGCGAGGTTGAAGGAGGGTGCCGGCAGAAAACTAAATTAAAAAAATGATTTGGTATGGAAGGTACATGGTAACATCTGTGGAACACCTTCATCTAACGGATAATAATAATCTGGGAACTCTCTCACCGTGAGAGACCTATCTAAGTCTCTCACGGTAGAACTTGCCGCACATGATATCGTGATAACTTTTTTAAAACCTTTTTAAAAGATGGAAAATGTGATCATGTTGATGCTTTAATTACTAGATCTTTATTGATAAACTTTACTCCCTCTGGTCTCTATTATCTCTATTGTAAACAAAAATTAAATGGGACATACATATTAAGATAGTGAGTTGATCTCATTTAAAAAAGTCATTGGGAATAAAAATTAAGTTTGTTACCTAAATTACCCTTCCTCTTATTTATTAAGCTTGTGTTATTGAGAATAAAATGAGTCATTGGAAAACAAAATTTGTATTAAATGAAGGGTATTTTGAGAATAACTTCATTAAATGAGAAGAAAGTAGTTGAAATTTGTTTATATTTTGGACCAAAAAATTTGGAAATTTTTGCTTACATTGTGGATCGGAGGGAGTATTTATTTAAAGAATAACTCTCAAAGATATCATCACCAAAATAAAATATGAAGAAATAATGGAAGCAAGTTTGATGATCTTGACTAAACATTATTTACATTTTTGAGTGTATAGGATTCATGGTTTCAGGATCAGAATACGAAAACAGCATAGCCAAACATTGTTTCATTTTTTTTTTTCCCTTTTGATGAATGATATTGATTTCTTAATTACTATTACTATTGAGTCAAAAAAAAAAATTACTATTACTATTACTACGCGTCAAAACATACGGCTCACGAAGTAATTTAATATTAATATTAATTAATCCTCGTAAAATTTGAATTATTTCAATCTCTCTGTGCTAGCTTCCCAAAGGTTGAAAGACAACTTTCAAACTGTTATATCAAAAAAATAAAACTTTCAAACCAACGAACTTCTCGAGAAACTGACATAAAACTTGAATTACTAATTAGTAATGAATTAAACTCTAGTGTATTTTTAGTGTGAAGCTTTTCATATCAATAATAAATATATATTATTAAATAAATGGTTTTTGAAAGAATTTTGTAAGATTGGTATATTTTTATGACATGACACAATATTTTTTTTAATGTTAATAACATATTCAAATTAAACCCAAAATATTGGAGTCACGTGACAAAGTAACTAACGATCCATAAAAGCAAACTTTTAAATAAATCTTATTAAAGTCAGCATTTAGAGAAATTTTTTCTTAAACATGACCTAACCCAAATTAGACTCCCCTTGTAAATTTTTTTTTATTTAAAAAAAAAACACAATTTTAATTACGAATACACAATAAGTTGTTGGAGGCTCCTTGGGTGATTGGCATTAATAAGCTGCTCATCATGCAACATATCTTTTAACTGTCAGATTTTGAAGAAAAAAAATTGGACGGATGGGATGAAGACATGGCTACTGGTTCTCTCAGTCATGATTAATTTGTCATTTGTCCGAGTCGTCGTTGCAGGAGTAGCAAGAGGAAGGAGAGGGAGCATCGTTATCGTCCGATTGGTGAACCCGTAAACGTATAATGCAGTGGAGGTTGTGGTGTTTGTGCGTGGTGCTGCTCATGTATAAGGCATCTCCTTCAGTGGTGCTAGATCTGGTTTTCACGGTGGGGAGATAGAAAGTGTGGTGAAACTAGTTCTCGAAGGGAGGAGGCGAAAGTGTATCGTCTGGCTCTGGAACTGGTTCGTGTGGCAAAGGATGACGTTGCGCGTGGTGGTGGATGATGGCTGCATGTGGCGAGAGAAATTTGGTTAAAGATTGAAATTAGGGAGATGCAGAGGGGAATCTTGGTGCAAAGCTCTTCGGGACAAAAGTTGTTGGAGCAATTGATGTTGGTGAAGTCCTTGAGATGCTTAAGGCCGGGTTCGCCAAGCTTCTCGACAACTAGCACAATGGGTTTGACATCGTGGGAGGCGGAGACGAGAAAGATGAAGGGCAAGTGGGGACAAAAGGAGAGGAAGAAGGCGGGGGAGGGGGGAGGGAGTTTGGAGGAGAGAGAAAGTAAAAAGTTGAAATATTAAAAATCTGACAAGAGAGACGAAGGTAAGAGAACATGTGGTTCTACCGGCTCCAACCAGTAAAATATGATCTCTCACCGTAAGAGACATTCAACCTCATTGCTCACCATAGATCTACGGTGGACAAAATTAATTTTGAATTAACTGATTTTATAAAATTGATTTTGGTTAAAAATGAGTTAAACATACAGTGATTTATGTTTGAATACATTAAAAAAAAGTGATTTTTATCACTTTCTGTTATTTGGATATTTTGTATCAAAATTGTTTTTGAGTCTATAATTATCAAAATGAGTTTAAACATATACATATAAAAAATTGCAAAATTTAGAATTGATTTTACCTCATCGTGAAAGCTACAAATAGTTGTTTCGGCTTAGAATTGATTCTGGAACCAAAATGGCTTATCATAATCGAAACCCAACATCAGGAAAATCTGATCAAACCATATTTGACTATTATGGCTCGTTTGATGGTCAGGATAAGATAGATAGGATAGGATAAGTTATCATATCCTGTCAGAAACTGTTGTTTGGTGTGCCAGCAGGATAGGATAAGTCTATCCTGTCACCTATCCTATCCTGTCCATCTAGTTAAAATTTTATCCTGAGGGGGGAGCTGGGTTAGAACTCAACAGGATATGATAAGGTGATTTAAAGTATAATAAAGTATAAAAATATTTATATATAAAATAATTAAAGTATAATAAAATATAATATGGTTACAAAAAAGGTATAATAAAACATAAAATAATAAAAATATTAATAATTAATTTTAAAAATTATTTTCATTTTGTCAGAAGGCTAATTTTATTAATGTATATTATTGTAAAAAACTAAAAAAATAAATAAATAATATTCTAATAATTTAACTATATGTAAAGTAAAAACTAAAAATGAATATTTAAAATTATAAAAAAATTAACTTAAGTTAAACAATATTTTAAAATTTTAAAATATTATACGCAATTTTATCAAAAGGACAATTTTGTCTTTTTATATAAACTTAAAAAATGAAAATTATAAAAAAAAACTTAAATCTAATAAAATATAAAAATATTCAGAACAAAAACAAAATTTTTAAAATTCATACTAAAATTACAATGCTATTCAGTTGGTTATCTGGTGGATACCAAACTTCGGATAGGATAACAGCTTATCCTGCTCATATCCTATCCTACTCATATCCTATCCTACTCCTATCCTGCTCTCTTATCCTATCCGCCTCTATCATATCCTGACCACCAAACGAGCCCTTAGTCTATTACAAAATAAGGTTTGGAGGTTCCATCATGAAACCAAAGACCCACTTATTTGGGCAACTAATTGCCAAGAAGCTCTCAATAAATTGTGCTGTGTTAGTAATCGTGCTTATTAAGCAATCACAGATTAACCATGGTCCCACCAGAGGCCGGACCCATTATCATGTGGGACCCAATAAGACCTGAAATTCAGAATGTTAAATTGCTGGGTAGCAGTTGCCTGAGCTTCCTTTATTGCACTGCTGATCCGAATCCCTATAATATTTGGCTCTGTGCCCTACCTAACAATACCCCACTCTCCACCTTCCCATCCCTATCGTTCAACTTTCAAACACCCACAACCACTGCCGTCTATCACTTCACCTTCTCCAATCGTCAGTTGAATCTGGACGGCTCTGATCACATGTTTCACAAAACTTTGAACACGACAATTAATAAATGAAATGCCGATTCTCTCCTTCGCTCAGCTTTATAAAGTGTGTGAAAGGATATGTATTTTTCCAGTGGCTATTTAGTCAAAATGCTCTGCTGGGCTGGGCTACCACCGTTAGATCAAGGCCGTCCATTTCAAACTTTGTTGAATTGCGTCACGGCGATTCAACCACACGATCTAGCTGCGCGTCTACAACACTCTCCGTCACCCCACCACGGCTGCATTTTTTCAAACTTTTCCGCTCTTTTGGTTCTTTGTACTCATTACAATCTCACAAAGGTGCATTAATTAGCTTCACTAATTAGTATACTGTTTCATTAGTACAAGTATTTAAGAATAGAAATGATTAGAAGTTTAGAACGCTCTCAAGTTTACCATCCTAAAACTGCATGAAATCCTAACCTTTAACTATACAAATATTTTATTTTATGGTAGCATATTGATGACAAATATTGAAAAACTGTACAATTTGGTATTGCAGTTGTCTTAAAAGTTAAAACTGCGAAATATCTTAATCCGAAGGAAAAAGATAATTTTACATGAATATATACACATAATCGTCTCAAAGATAGGAATGGATATTTGAAATTTTTTGTATTGTGTGTGATGTAAAGTAATGAATGAGTTTTTTTTTTTTTGGAAAGAAGTGATGATGGAGTTTTTTCCCTTCATTTTTTGCTGTAATTATAATATATATAATTTATCATTTATGTGACAATGAATGTTTACCATTATTTGCTGTAATTATATATATAAAAGAAAGGTGAGATAGAGAACAATAAGAAAGACCCTACAACCAAAAAAGAATATGTCCTGTTGAAAAAAGAGGATTTTGTTTTGGTAAATTGACCAAAGAGTATTTAGTCATAAATTAGCGGAATCATTTAAAAAATTGACTTAAAAAGACTTTCCAATTGATGGAAGAGACTGAAGATAATACAAAATTTTGATCAAGACCGCAAATATAAAAAAAAAATCTATTGTAACAGATTCACTCAAGAGTTAATTAGTTAAGTCTATTATGAACTTCAAAAGTTTAATAAAGAAGTAATTAAAGTTCAAATTCCATTAGCATTGTCAACACAAGATAATGTGAGAAATTTACTATAACTTTCCTTATAAGGATTTTTCCTTTTGTCAAAAAAATATCTTATAAGAATTTCAAATGTTAGCACAACTTGAGAGTGTATAATATAAGTTAATTCTAATATTAATTTATAGAATAATTAAACTATTTACTAATAAATTGTAATATTTATATATGAATTAATAAAAGAATTTCTCAAATTTTTTCCCTATTATTAATAATTATAATTATAATTATAAAGAAAAAAGCAGGACGTGGGATTTACGCTGCAGGAGTGTGAGTAGGAGAAAACGAGGATATATATAAGAAAAAGCGGAAATGACGAATGATACGGGCAGCATGGAAAGGGACACGTATAATGGTTCCGGGCAACGGGCAGCAGAAGACGCCGTCATTCCAAGCCACTGACGCCGTTTCACGCGCACAGACTCACACTCACGAAAAATATTTCTATTTTATTTTATTTTATCACTAACGCCTCAAACCACTCACACTGTCACACATACCCACACACCCAAACCAAACCAAACCTCATCCGAACCTGAGCTCCGTAGCTGGACACCCAGGCTCGGACCTCACTGAAAAAAGCCAAGGCTCACCCTCGAAAATAATGGAACCCCAAAACCCAAAGCAAGTGCGAGAAACCCAAACCGAAAGCGTTCTCTAGAGAGAGAAACTCGGTTCTGGAGAGAGAAAGCAACGACAGATGGGTCAGATCGTGAGGAGGAAGAAGAAAGGGCGTCCCTCCAAGGCAGATCTAGCTCGCCGGAGCGGCGAATCTCCGGCGTCATCTCAGCTCGACCTGCGACGGAGCCGGCGGCGGAGGAATGTGAGGTACAACAACATGATAGACTACGACGATTACCTGGACGAGGAGGAGGAGGACGACGAGGACGAAGACGAGAGGCGGCGCGAGAAGAAGAAGCTCAAGCTCGTCATGAAGCTCAACCAAGGCGCCGAAGACGAAGAAGAAGATGATGAAGACGACGGTGAAAACAACAACAACAACAGCGAGTCGGTCCCCACGCGCGTGAGGTCGCGTGCTGTTCACGCGCCAGATGAGGATAAGGCCGTGAGGATGAAAGGAATCACCGGCGGTGGAAATGAAGAAATGGAAGAGGATGTGGAAGAAGGTGAAGAGGAATTGGAAGAAGAAGAAGAAGGGAATGAGGATGCAGAGGAACACGAACTCGAACACGAAGAGGAAGGTGAAGATCAAAGTGAGGTAAACGATGAGAAATTTCGTGAAAATGGATATGGTGCTATGCTATGAAGAAAGGCGTGTGTGGTGGAGAAAGAGGAACGAGTACTGTGTCCACCTCAGCTGAAATCACTGAGATTTTTTTGTGTTTTGATATCTCTAAACAATTGGTCCATGATTTCAATATCTACACTTTCTCTCTCTTTCTCTCTATCTCTCTCTGTTTTGTGGTTTTTTTTTTCCTCTTTCTATTTCTATTTCTCTCTCTCTGTCTGTGTCGGGATCTTGGGAGGGATAACTATAACTAACGGGTCAACTGTCAAAAACGAACACACACTCTGATTACGCTTCAATCCATGTTCTTCTTTCTCTCTCTAACCCACCCATGTTCCTTTCTTTCTCTCTCTCTCTCACTATGTCTATAACTATAATAACCTACGAATTGTTGTGTCTGGCTCTGTCTGTCTCTGTCCCTGTCTCTGTCTCCATCGCACACACTCTTATATATAAACGCAGTCTTTGCCTTTTTGCTTTATTTAAGGTTGTACATTATTAATTCGTGTGCTTGTTTTGTTTGTTGCCTTGGGGGATGTGGTGTGGTTTTCTTGTGACAGGTAAAGGGCAGAAAAGTGGATTCCAAAGGGCTCCACTCTGTTTCAGGTTTGTGTGATTTAATGGGTATTTGTTGTTTTCGACTTTGTTGGTTGGTTGTTGTAAAACGTGTTGGATACTGAAAGGGTACACCATCAATTCACCACTGTTTCTGTTTCTCAACTAGCTGATTCTTTCTTTCTTCTTGTTTCTACTGTTAGGAACTCCATCAAAGCTTTCATCTGGGATTCCCTTGCCTGATAAGAGAACCCTTGAATTGATCCTTGACAAGCTTCAAAAGTAAGGGGTTTAAGTTTCCCTTTTTTTGTTGCGAATGATTTGTGTGGCATCTTCCATCATTACATGATGATGCCATGTTTTTTCCTTTTTTCTGGTGCTGTTTTTTGACTTCGGGTTGTTGTGGGTGTGATTGATGACAGGAAGGACACGTATGGTGTGTATGCAGAGCCCGTTGATCCAGAAGAGGTGTGTGGACTTTCATTCCTGTGAATTGTTAGCCTTGGTGTTTGGAATGCATTCTGAGTTGAAAGGTCAAATTCTGTTTTAATGCAGCTTCCTGATTATCATGATGTGATTGAGCATCCGATGGACTTTGCCACAGTGAGGAAGAAGTTGGCAAATGGATCTTATCCCACCTTGGAACAATTTGAGGTTTGTACATATGTCTCAGCTGATCATGATTGGAGTCGGAGGAGGTTTCTTTTCTTTTATTAGATTTTGATTGTTTTTGCTTTGTGATTTATATTGGGTTTGTATGTTGCACTTCTACTCACTTTTTATTTTAAAAATGGTAGAAAGTGTGTCATACACTACTTGAATTTAAGACTCAGCAATTGACTTAATTAAAGAATGATTTTACTTTCTCTTTTCTTTAGTAAATTCAGCAAGGAATGCTGTTATTGTTTACGAATCAGGCAAAAAGGGGGTTTTGAGCAAGATGCTGCCACATGCTATTGGCATGACACAACATTTAGGATTGATAACTTGTAGGTAAAATGGAGTCTGTCAGGATATTGTTCACTTATGATGACAAAGAGCATGCTACAGACAGTAGTGATATGGGTGTTTTTGAGAGATATTCATGGCAAACATTTGTGGGAGTATAATATTAATGAGGATTACGTGAAATTTAGAGCAAGATAGAGATGTGGTTTTTATTTCCCATAAAGGAGTATGTTTTTTAACCTACCGATAAGATTGGGTTTGGGTAAAGATGTAGAAGTTGGAAGAAAATTTTCTGTTTTCCGCTCAATTGTAATTTTTTCTGTTTTGGAGAATAGATGATAGTCTCTTTTTACTAGGTGTTAAGATTGCAGCTTTGCTCTTGTGGACATAGAGACCTAAAACTTTATCCTTGTGGTATGATCTTGCATAAATTAACCTATGAGCACCCCAGACATTTCCATAGATGTCTAATGTTATCAACAACCCTATCTTCATCTATGTGTTCTCTTCTTTGCTTATTGCCATGAACTTTAGGTATAAGTGGTCTGAAGGCTGTAAGGCCTACTTTGTTTCTGGCTTCCTATTCTTCATGGGTGTTACTCAGGTTGTAATAATGCCAGACAAGATATGTTAGACTTGATCTTAGGTTCTAAATCTTTATCTAATAGGAAAGCAGAGGCAATGCCTATGTGATATACCATATGGTGCACTGCCAGACCTCAAATATTCACTCTTTCAGTTAGATGTACAAAAGTCTAGAGTAGAAGTTTAGTTTGAAAAAACAATTAATGGATCCCTTTAATACATAACAATCCTTAGTTTTCTTTGTTCCATTATCTCCCCTTTAATACATAGGACTCCTTAGTTCTCTTTGTTACATCATCTGAACAAATTTGAAAATGTGCTACTGTGCATGGATAGTCTTCCTGATCGAGTTGAATATTGAAAGATGAAAGATTTTATTGTTATTACCTGGACATCTGAATGCATTTCTTGATTGCAGAGTGATGTATTTTTGATTTGCTCAAATGCAATGCAATACAATGCACCAGAGACTATATACCACAAGCAGGTATAAAGCTTAGCTGACTGCTTTAGCTTGTTTCCCTTGAAAGAAATGTGGCAACTAACCCCCTCTCTGTGCTTGCTTTATGGTCCTTTTATTTGCTACAGGCACGATCAATACAAGAACTAGCACGGAAGAAGTTTGAGAAGCTAAGGATTGACTTTGAACGCTCTCATAGTGACCTGAAGTCAGAACAAAAGACAAGATCTAATTCTTTGGTTAAGAAGCTATCAAAGAAGCCACTGGGTCATACTTCACAGGAACTTGTTGGCTCTGATTTCTCCTCAGGTGCAACTCTTGCCACTATTGGTGATGTACAGCCCGCTTCCCATCCAATGCAAGGTGTCATCTGTGAAAGGCCTGGCAATGTTGATGGTCTTTTGGAGGGGAATGCTTTCTTGATTGATACAAATCAAGAGAAAACAGAAGATTTTTTATCAGGTAGCACATAAGAGATCAAGCACTCCTCCATCTGTTTTGTTACATTGTGCCTTCATTATTCAATTCTTCGCGCACACTCAAAGTAGGATATTAATGTCAACAAGATCTAGCTATTCTCTTTTGACTGTATTAATTTATTGTTTCAGGGAAGGGTCTGCTCTCCAAGTTGGGAAGGAAGTCATCTGTACAAGATTATGAACGTCGTGCAACTTATAATATGTCTAATCTACCAATGACTAGATCAGATTCGATATTTACAACCTTTGAGAGTGAATTTAAGCAGCTAGTTACTGTATGTATCAAAAGGACTGAATTCCAATCCTTGAATAGCTAGATTTCTTATCTTGTTTAAAGCATTTACTGTTGTATTTTTTGGTAACAGGTTGGACTTCAAGCTGAATATTCCTATGCTAGGAGTTTGGCTCGTTTTGCTGCAACTCTAGGACCTACCGCTTGGAGAATTGCTTCCCAGAGGGTTCAGCAGGCACTCCCATCTGGCTGTAAATTTGGTCGTGGTTGGGTTGGAGAGTATGAACCGCTTCCAACCCCAGTATTGATGCTTGATAATCGTGTCCAGAAAGAACCTAGTTTGGTAAAGAAGTTGCAGTCTACTTCTGAATTGATAAAGGTTGAGAAAAATTGTAAGAGTGTGGATCCCACCATCAAACAACCTGTTAATGGGCCAATATTTGAGGGAAAACAGCCTTCAGTTCATTCTGGTAGTGGTCTTACATCAGAAGGAAAACCATCTTCCATTGGTTCTGTGGGAGTAAGACCCAATGCTCCTGTCAATCTTTATCAGCAACCCAATGTCCAAACCAGGAACCATAGCAAGTCCGAGAATAAGGGTTTGAAACAAGTGGAGTTGAACTCTTTACCCTCGAGTGATCAGAATAATGCCAGTCTAGTCGCAAAACTTACCAATAATGCTCCTGCAGCTGTGTCTAAGCCCAGAGAGATGGTACCAAGTAACGCGAATATTTTGCCATCTATTCCTTTCAAGCAGCCAGATGCTAATGGAGTTGTTAGTGGTGAGTTGCCCAATGGAAAAGTCAGGAGTGCTAGTATGAATAGACGGATGACTGGTCCATCATCTGAGAGTACATCGAATCAAACATGCAGAGCAGCTCCCTTTGTTGCCCCATCATCTGAGAGTACATCGAATCAAACATGCAGAGCAGCTCCCTTTGTTACCCGGGGACAAGAGCAGACTCTTAGTGACCCAGTTCAACTGATGAGGATGTTAGCCGAAAGGGCTCAAAAGCAACAGCCTTCCAGTTCTTCTAATCATTCCCCTGTTGACACTCCACCAGTGACACCATCAGTTCCATCTGGACGGAGAGATGACTCGAGCAATGCTTCAGCAGCAGCTGCCCGTGCATGGATGTCTGTAGGGGCAGGGGGGTTCAAACAAGGTCCTGAGAATTCTAGTTCACCTAAAAATCAGATTTCTGCAGATTCATTGTACAACCCAGCACGAGAGTTCCATCAGCATATTTCACGAATTAGGGGGGAGTTTCCTCCTGGCAGAATGTCTTTCCAGTCCGAGAAGAACAATTTTCCATTTCAGGCACTTGTACCTCAACCTGTTCACACAGTCGGTGTTTCTCAGTTTCCAAATCAACCCATGGTTTTCCCTCAAGTTGCACCTTCTGACCTATCAAGATTTCAAATGCAGCCACCTTGGCGAGGTATCCGTCCTCATAGTCAACCACGACAGAAACAGGACACACTTCCTCCTGACTTGAATATTGGCTTCCAATCACCTGGGTCACCTGCAAAACAATCTTCTGGTATGCTGGTTGACTCACAGCAACCGGACCTAGCTTTGCAACTATGACGTGGCATTGCATTTTTGGTTTGGATGTTTCCACAAGAGTTTGACTGATAATGGAATTTTCGGCTCCTGTCATTGGATGTTGATTTTGATCCAAAAAGCCTTGCATAATCGAGGAAAAGGATACCATTTTGCACTTCTGGAAGAGATGAAATAAATACCACGTGCTGGAGAATATTGTTATCCCTTGGATCTTATGATTTTGTTGAGTGGGATTTGGCACAGGGTGGGTCAAAACGAGTTTGCTTATGTTCACAAGACTCCGGTGGATTTTGTTTTAAGTTAACTCCACGACTTTCATCTTTTCCAGATGAGGATTACCGAGTTACTGCAACATGTCCGTGTTCTATCCTGGAGTTGTAGCCATAGAAAATATCTACGGGTCAATTGATTATGATCAATAGCGTTGCTTAGATTTTTCGATTAGCAGGCGAAAAATCGTGTTGATGCCATGTACATTCTTTACAAATGGATTAAATTCAGTTGCCTAGATATTGATTTCATTGGATGATTACTTGTGTATCTGAACTGGTGGTAAGGCATCACTTCTTAGTTCTTAATGCTGCTATTGTAATGTAAATGAGATTTAGATGCCATTAATGCAAAACCACAACTGTGGCATCCATATGGCACCCAAAAATTAATCTATTTTTCTGAGTTATGCTTTTTACATGTCATTTTTTGTACTTCATGTATTGTTTGGATGCTTAATCCAGGTTTCGTATACACATTGCGTTTCATCTGGATAAGGTAAGTGTGAAAAGAAGAAAAGATAATGTTGATGAAATTGTGAGCACACATCCCCCCTCCCCCATTTTCTTCTGTGACAACTGACAATCTATCCCCCATTTGACATTGAAGGGGAAGAAGACAAAATATGGTCTGTTTTCTTGCTTCTTTTTAAGTTGAAGGGCAAATTATGATAAGTGAAAATTGTTGGAGTTTGGTTATGACAACTCTAACTTGGGATTCCATTCGTCTACCATTTAAGGATGTTAAGCCTTTGTTTGTTAGAGTAGAAAATAGCAAGAGAAAAAACAAGAAGAGAGAAAAGGAGGAGAAAATATACTTTTATCTTGTTTGGTGAAGGAGAGAAATAGGGAAGAGAGAAGAAAATTGTTGGGACCCACCTCAAATTTTTCTCTCTCCCCAAGTGAGAAGAAAATGGAAGAGGGAGAGAGTGTTTCATGTAAAATGACTTTTATACCCTTCTTTTTGGGTTCTCATTCAATTATTTAATAAATTTAAATAAATTGAATTAAATTAATCATTTATTTAATTAAATTAAATTGAAATAAATAAAATAATTATATTAAACAAATAAATTTTATTTAAAATAACTTAAATCAGTTAAATTAATTTAAATTATTTGATTAGTTAAAATAACTTAAATCAATTAAATTAATATTTTTATATTGATTTTTTAGTTAAAGATATTTTTGTCTTTTAAAAAAAAAAAATATTTTTCTCTCTTCTTATTTTCTATCCAACCAAACAAAGGGGAGAGAGAGAAAACACATATTTCTCCTCTATTTCTCTCATATTTCTCTTACACCAAATAACACATAAAATCTATTCTATTTCTCACCTCTTTCTCTTTTCTCGTTTTCTTCTCACAACCAAACATACCCTAAGTGTCTTCCTAAACAGTTTTGACAATATGTTAATAGTATATTGACTTTACTTTTCTGATTTTATTGTTGAATGTTCTTGGCTAAACCTAAGTAACATTGCACATGTTAAGGAATCAAAAATAGAAATGTTGTGTTGAGAGTTGTGTATTCAAATCCTTAAAAGTCTAAAAGCTACTCTTTCCAATGTAATATTTCTATTTTTTGATTTCTTAACATGTGCAATGTTGTACAGGTTAGAAAAAATCCATTTCTTTTTACTCGCATGGCAAGAGAAAAAAAAATATACTCCCTCCGGTCCACAATATAAGCAAAAAATCTCAAATTTTTTGATCTAAAATATAAGTAAATTTCAACTACTTTCATAGTATTTAATGAAGTTATTCTCAAAATATCCTTCATTTAATACAAATTTTGTTTTCCAATGACTCCTTTTATTCTCAACAACACAAGTTTAATAAATAAGAGGAAGGGTAATTTAGGTAACAAACTTAATTTTTTATTCTCAATGACTCTTTTAAATGAGATTAACTAATTATCCTAATATGTGTGTCCCATTTAATTTTTGCTTATAATAAGGAGTATTTGTTACTGTCATTACTGCTTTGAAACTAGAGCACACCATGAAAAATGCGAGGAACTGAATTTGCCTCGGAAGTAACAATTCCCAATACATTCCTCTTTGCTCACCTTCCTTGAATGGTGGTGTTGTTAATGAGAACTGAGAAGGGCCATCTACCTCAACCTCAAGTTTTTAAGTGAGAAAATGAGGTGCTGTTGTTATATCTTAGTCTTTGCTGAGTTTTCATATTGGTTTTTACAAGGTGGTGATTTTTATGAGTGCAGCCATGCCAACACAAAGTACTTGTTTTGCCACATCCTTGTGTCCATGTCGTAGTTTTGCTTCATTTTGTAATTAAACCTTGACGATTTAATGATATACTCCTAATAAAGAATATAGACTTAGGAATAAAGTTGATTTTAATAATTATCTTCCTTAAACATAGAGACTGTGGCAATCCATAATTTACTCAGCTTTGCTCTTTGCTGTTGCAGGCTCTTGCATTTAGATCTTTTTTCCTTTCTGTATCTTCCTATCTGGCTCCGAGGTAACAAACAAGGGCCACGGCTTAGTGTTCCTAACTTTTGAAATGAAATTAGATCATTGCAATACTAAAAATAATTGCAGGCAATCTAGTCACGGATTCTTCAATTCATACCAAGTATTCACACGAATAAGAAAAAAAAATTTCCAAGTCATTACTACTCCCTCCTGTCCTTATTATAAGAGACAAATGATTATTTTTATTTGGTCCAAAATATAAGAGACATGTATATATTTTAACAAATATTAAATGCTCATTTCTAATTTTACCATTATTTATAATATGATTTATATTTACGAAACAGTATCAACTTTCTATACAAGTAGGTTTGTTCATTAATTATTGAAGGGTTAAATTTATAAATTTATATGAATATTAATTACAAATAACTTATTTCAATATATTTCCTTAGTCTATCTATTTTAGGGTTTTACCTTTTATATATAGGATCAGAAGGAGTATTAGAAGATACCAGGATAAGATAATCTCTCTTCAACTACCGAGGGAGCCAATCGTTATTTACAAAAAAATAAGCAGCAGCCACAGGACATTGCTTTTCTAACTTGGAAAAGGCTTTAAATTGGCAAAAGCTTTTTCTTCCACAAGCTTTGATTGAATTCATAAATGGGGAACTCTCTCTCTCTCTCTCTCTCTCCGTTTTTTTTTTTGCTATAGAAAGTTTAGATTGGAGGAAGGCATGCCCCCTTATAAGGTAGGAGAATGTCACCAATCTCAGTGAGTATTTATGATGGAATTTACATATTGTTCACCAACATGGGAGATCTAGAAATTGAATCTAAGTCACAGCTAGTGTAAATAAAAAACTTGACTAGATGTGTCAATCCCTATTGGCAAATGGGGAACTCTCTATGAGAAGGGACTTATAAAAACCATTAATAATTTTTTTTCCCGCTAATGATAAAAAAATTAACAGGTTAGCTAATTATATTAGTGTCCACGTGTATACAAACCACAAAACCATGTTGGCAGAAGAGGAATTATGAACTAGTCACAACAACGATGTGCCATTTATCATAAAGTACCTATATATGTCGTTACAGGAAGCAAATATATTTGAGAGAAATGATATTATGACACCAAAAGTTGACACCAACTTTTAATACAATAGTTAATTCAGTATATTGATTGGTTAATCAATCAATAATATCAAAAGTGAATTAATCAACCAATATACTAAATTAACCATGGTGTCAAAAGTTGGTGTCAACTTTTGGTGTCCCAATATCATTACCCTATATTTAAGTTCTGCCTATCTATGTTTATTAACTCTCCAAGTACCTATATATAGCTACAAGAAGCAAATATATTTATGTTTTGCCTGTTAATTTATTAACTACAAGTACCTATATATAAGCTACAACAAGAAGCAAATATATTTAAGATGTGCCTATCTATACTCCATCCAATCTACAATGTAAGCAAAAATTTCTAAATTTTTTGGTCCAAAATATAAGTAAATTTCAACTACTTTCTTCTCATTTAATGAAGTTATTCTCAAAATACCCTTCATTTAATACAAATTTTGTTTTCCAATGACTCATTTTATTCTCAATAACACAAGCTTAATAAATAAGAGGAAGGATAATTTAGGTAACAAACTTAATTTTTTATTCCCAATGACTCTTTTAAATGAGATCAACTAACTATCTTAATATGTGTTTCACATTTAATTTTTGCTTACAATAGAGACCCGAGGGAGTATTTATTAACTCCGTTTGACTTTTCCAGTCGGGAAAAAAACAAAGCTCTGTTTGACGGTGGATTCTAGGGTGAGGTACCTAAATAGGTGCCTCACCGATGAAACTCCAATTTTAACCATTAGATATAATATTAAAATATTGATTGGTTCAGATTTGACTGTCCAAAAAAAAATTTGTAACCTTCTCTTGGCTAAACAAGTCACCAAAGAAAATTCAAAGACAATTTTACCCTTACTCATTTGACCTCTTATCCTTCACCCCACATCCCCACCCACTAGCCTCCAGCGTCCCTCTCACTACCCAGCCCAGTTTTCTACAAGCTTGCATCACTATTGCAAACAAATCTAACACAAGACAATCTCCTATATTACTTTAAGGCTTTGTTTGTTAGAGTAGAAAATAGCAAGTGAGAAAACAAGAAGAGAGAAAAGGAGGAGAAAATATACTTTTCTCTTGTTTGGTGGAGGAGAGAAATAGGGAAGAGAGAAGAAAATTGGTGGGACCCACCTTAATTTTTTTTCTTTTCCCAAGTGAGACGAAAATGGAAGAGGGAGAGAGTGTTTCATGTAAAATGACTTTTGTACCCTTCTTTTTGGGTTCTCATTCAATTATTTAATAAATTTAAATAAATTGAATTAAGTTAATCATTTATTTAATTAAATTTAAATAAATAAAATAATTATATTAAACTAATAAATTTTATTTAAATTAACTTAAAACAGTTAAATTAGTTTAAATTATTTGATTAGTTAAAATAACTTAAATTAATTAAATTTTAATATTTTTATATTATTTTTAGTTGAAGATATTTTTGTCTTTTTAAAAAAAATTACTTTTCTCTCTTCTTATTTTCTATCCAACCAAACAAAGGGGAGAGAGAGAAAACACCTCTTTCTCCTCTATTTCTCTCCTTATTCTCTTACACCAAACAACACATAAAATCTATTCTATTTCTCACCATTTTCTCTCTTCTCATACTCCTTCTCACCTCTTTCTCTCTTTCCCTTTTCTTCTCACAACCAAATAAATGAGATAATCTCCTATGTGCGAGTCCCTATTACTTTCATCACTCTCTATGTGCGAGTCCCAATCGCTGGAATCTTCTTCTCCAACACTAGCAAACCTTCAAAAATCTGTATAAAAAATTCTGATTAACAAAAAAAAAAATTTGATTAACCCAAAAATATATTAAAAAAAATGAATTTATCCTTTTTATCAAACCTAACTGCAAATGTTCCCTTTCATTTTTGTTGATTTGCTCTGTAATATGATTAGCGGATTTGGGGTCATGTGGGATATACTTAAATATGGCAACTGTGGGTAAATGACAATGACCATAAGTCCATAACTTAGGGGCGCTAACTCAGGTTGCCATGTGAAGATATACTTTGGTCCCAACCTATGTGCGCCAATGTCTCCGTCAACTGCGTCCTCTGCCGTAACCACCACCAACCGCGCCGGCCACCGTCCTTGCCAGTTTGTTCCAGCCGCGCGCGTCCTCTCTGATCCAGCCAACCTCCCTTCCTTGTTTGGAGATTAGAGTTTTATTTCGATTTTATTTTATTTTTTTTTAAAAAAAGAGGCAAATCCTGCCATGATAGATGATGGAATGGTAGTCGCTAGTTGGATGGTGGTTGACGAGGTGGAGGCTACGGTGGTGGCAGTGGAGGTCCTTCAACCGGTGAGAGAAGCTTGAGGGTTGATGGTGGTCGATGGTGGGTGACAGACAGGGGTGGAAAAAGGAACAAGGATATGATTGGAATTTACAAAATAAGAAAAATTAAGAAAAAGGGAATGACTTATAATAATAGGTAAATTATCTCCTTCACCGATGAGGCACCTATTTAGGTACCTCACCCTAGAATCCACCCTGTTTGACTTTTATAATACCTTTTTGGGTGTGTCTGGGAGTTAAATTTTGAAGGTAAAGGAAGGGAAAGGGAAGGAAAGGTGGGATGTCACCTTGTTTAGGAGTTTAACAAAATGGAGGGGATGATTTTCTGGAGTTTTACAAACCCTCCAAAACCCTCCCTCATGCCATATTCATGCTTCCCCCAAATGGGGATTTTTTTGGAGGGTAATCAACCTAATTTACCAATTTAACCTTAACAATTTCAAACGGGACCTGGGCGGTGATGAGGACTGTGATGCATCAGCATTCATGTGTTTTGTGTTTAGATGATAAGAGATCTGGTGGAATATGAATGAGGGAGAGCTTGAGAAATAGAAAACCAGAAAACAGAGCTCCTGGCTTCGTTAGTGGAGGACTTGGGAGTGGATGTATATATATTTAATTTATATTATTACTCTTTTGAAGATTAATTTATATTATTTTAACATTTAGAATACTATATTCAAATTATGTCCCCCTGTTTTCGATAAAATAAAAGTATACAACTCTTCACACTTTAATTTGTAATTGCTCTTTACTAATTTATTGTGATTAAATTTTTTTTTTTTATAAAATTACGATTGATTATGACAAAATGTAAACACGCAATTAAAAAAATCAATAGACCAAACAGCACAAAATTAGAGTGAGGAAATTATGTAGAAAAAAAAATTTAGTGCATAAATATTTTTTTTTGGAGAAAATTATTATTTTTATTTTGGTTTAATATTATTTATAGAATATTAATTATGTTACTTTTTAAATAAGGATAAGATTGTAATAGCATGTCATAAACCCTTAATTTCCTTCTCCTCATACAATATACACTCACAAACAAGATGGAGATAATACTCTCCTTCCCCTCCTCTCCCTCTCCTTTCCTTCCCCTTTAATCCTTTCCCTTTCCTTTCCCTCTGAACTTACAAACAAAGCCTTTCTCTTTCTTTTGGGGGAAAACTTGCCAGAGAGCGGTGCACGTACCACAACAAAATCTGCAATCCGCACGGATTAGGACTAGGGAAATCCTTGATTATTTAAACTATTTTACAAAGGGAAAATATTATAAATATGCATAAATGATAAAAAATTGAATTGAAATATATATAAGATATAATGTTACTTGGTTTCAAAGTGAATTTTAGCTGAGAAATGATAATCAATTCACTGTATAAGTAAAGGTAGAAGATTATAAAACTAATTTTAACTATCATCAAATCCTCAATTACATCCAATGTCTCTCACACAATACATAATATCAAGACAAAAATAAAAAACACAAAATACCTAAGTTTTTACAAATTACAATTGTTTTCTATGTATTTCCATATTTTGAAATGTCGTATGATTTTTATATTTTCAATACTATAAATAATAGGACCAAGTGTTACCTCTAATAAATATTTGAGTGTCTTTGACAAATTAAATAGACAAATTTCTGCCCTTTTTTTCCTTTATCCAGGTATCTCACATCTCCTCTGTAAGAGATTAATCTTGTTTGAGGTAGTGAATTGTCCTTCCAACAAGTGCTTTTTTAGATTTCAAAATCTTGGGTCCTTTAACCACTAAAGCTTGAGCTTCATTTGCCACTTGAGTGTTGAGAGTGGACAAAATTTATTTAGGTTGTGAAACTTTAGCTTATTGTTATTATTTAGTTAGTATTTACAAAGACGCTAAGGAAAATGTTTACATTCATATTTTATTGCCAATAAATAATATCAAAACTCCATTATTGATTCAGCACAAATTTTAACACAAATAAATAATATTCTGTGTTTGAAACGTAAACAAGATAGCAAAGATCAAAATTTTATCAATATAGTTCTAATACCATGTTAATTAGAAAATGTAACACCTGAAAACTTAAGCTGTTAATAACTGAAAGTTTTCTTGGTGATTCAAAGTTCGAAAGACTAAAAATAATGATAACGGATTAAGCAAAACTACTGTACCTCCATTAATAAGTACTACTTTTATCTTTAACGATTGGTAAAAAAAAAAAAAAAAAAAAAAAAAACGATTGACAACACCATACAAACGAAAAAAACAAATACAAATTATTTAAATTTATCATATGCATGGGACAAACTATGAACCAATAACAGTGAGTAACCTGTTGACGACAGAATCATCAGCATCTTTATTCACAAGACTGATCAAGGAGACCATTTTGCAGATAGACGAGCAAATGAAATCCGAAGTCTTTGTTTTGGCTTATTGCTGGTGGATGATCCTTTTTTCTTCGAGTTTTTTAGAGTACAAACATTACCATCGCATATGTATCTTTTGGATTCTGATGATGTCTCAGAGAAGCACCCGAAGATGTTTGAAAGATACAAAGCCATTCAAAATGAGATATGCAATGCAACTCTAAATAAAAAGATTGCTGCGCGATGCTAGTTGTTGTGTATATATATAACTATATTTACAAATACATAATAATAGCGGTGGTTGGGGGCACAAAGGATGGACAAAATGCTTGGTCAATCAATATTGGCTGGCTCACATCACAATCTATGAAAATTTGAGTTTCCAGTTTATAAATTCAGGACCACGCGTTGTCTTTCATTGAGAGAAAGTTCACATTACACTATTAATTAGCCCTATAGTCAAATCGTGGGTTGTTTATTTTTCTCTGTGTTCACATGTACACTTCCATTGGTTTCTAGAACTATTTTTCAATTCAATTATGTTTTCCCCGTTAGTTGGTTAATAAATATTCATGGATTATATAGAGAAGATATTTGTTAGACATTGTCATATTTTTTATTTTTTATTTTGCTGTAGATAGTTTGACATTGGGAAACCTTTTAGTCTTCCAACGTGTGAGAATTGACCCTCTCCCTCACACCAACACAGACACATGAGGAAGTAGGTGACCATTGCAATCAATTGCATAGAAGAAGAGAGCTAACCCTCTAGTCCTATATATAAGAGGCAAAACCCTAAAATATATAGACCAAGGAAATACATTGAAATAAGCTATTTGTAATCAATATTCATATAAATTTACAAATTTAACCCTTCAATAATTAATGAACAAATTGAAAGTTGCACTGTCTCGTAAATATAAACCTTATTATAAATAAGGGTAAAATTGGAAATGAGCATTTAATATTTGTCAAAATATATGCATGTCTCTTATATTTTGGACAAAAAAAAGTAGTCATTTACCTCTTATAACAAGGACCGGAGGGAGTATTTTAGTGTGATGACATAATTTTGCCTTGTTGGGTTTTGTCGGGGCCACGAAACTCCCAACCACCATGAAAACAAACACAAGAACAGTGTAAATCAACTTGAACATAGAACAATCAAAAATAAAAAGAAAAAAGGGTAAAAGAAAATGACCAACAGGACTTAGTGGTTCGGCCACACATACCTACGTCCACGGGAGAGCGCAATTGATCTTCTCCCCTATCTTAATCAAAGAGATACAAAGTGCTTTACAATAGAAATTCCCTATAACCCTTGCTTATTCTTGTACACCCATGAATCATATATCATGCCTCCAAGAACTACACCCAAGGTTGTTACTTCTACTCCTATACACATTTTCCAATCTCTCTCTCGCAAATCACTCCATGATTTCTCTCAAGATAGAATTGCCTCACACTCATAATCTGTCTCTTCTTTTTCGCACTCTTGTGCATTACACATTCATCACCTATTAAATGATATGTATTTATAGATCGACATATACAACAATCACTAATAGCTCCTTGACGAGTCATCAATCCATGTGAAGTCCTTCAATCCTTATAAAGTCACCAATCATTGTGAAGTTTTAGCATCCAAGTTAGTTGTAACATTCAACTAACTAACCAACTCCTCAATTGCTTGCAAACTGACTTCACATTCTATTCATCCAAAACCGTGAATCTATTCACAATATCAGCAAACATGTGAATCTATTCACTAACAATAGTGGTGAATCTATTCACAGGGGCAACAAAGTTGTGAATCTATTCACCCACAATTGTGAATCTATTCACAGCAGCTATAAACAAGTGAATCGATACATGAATCACTCTGAATCAATTCACAGAAGCTCTAGAGTCTTGATTTTGAGTTCTCAACATGTCTAACCAACACAACTTCAAATGTGTTTACAGATAGAATTCCAACTTCACAGAAAAAACAAAAAGAAATAAAGGTAATGTTTGGTTAACACAATGAGATTGGAAAAAATAATTAAGAATGATATATTGGGATAATGTGTATAAGAATCTGGAAAGGAAATATATATTTAACAGTATCCTAGGACAATGAATTAAAAAGATGAGAAATTCATCATCCAATTTTTTTTTTATAGACAAATGTTGGTATATTAATTAGTTGTTATGTTAGATTTTCTCCTTTGTCAGGGTTTAAATTATGGACTTCCAACTCCTTCAACACCTCATACACGTCGCTCAAATCGGTTGAGTTACCCCACCCCCTCATTCACCATCCAAATTGAGTGACCATTCCCAGCATTTCGATATCTAGAATGGTAAATATTTTTTTTTTTGACTAAATTAGTGTTTTGGTCCCTTATCTTTATTTTAGTTTTCATTTTGGCCCCTTATTTTTTTTTGTTCCGTTTTGGTCTCTTATCTTTTTTTTTTAGGTTTCATCTTGGTCCCTTCCGTCAGCTTTGCACTGACGGTGTTAGATATCCATCGCCACTAGCCGGAAACCGCCTCCGCCGCCGGAATCTGGGTTTTAGATTGAGAAATCCTTTTTCCTTCTTCCTCCTTCTTCTTTCTTCCTCCTTCCTCATTTTTCTTTCTTTCTCCACGAAATAGTGACAACATCAATGAGATTTAAGGAAGGGGAGAGGAAGGAGGAAGAAGGAAGGGGAGGAAGAAGGAAGAAGAGAGAGTGGAAAACAAGATTTTCTCTCTCTAAAACCGAGATTTTGGCGACAACGGCTGTTCTAATGACTGACCGCGGCGGTTTCCGACAAATGACGGCGGCAGATTGAGGGAAGGGAACAAAATAAGCTAACGGTTGCAAGATAGGGGACTAAAATGGAACAAATAAAAGATAAGGGACCAAAATGAAAACTAAAATAAAGATAAGGGATCAAAACAGGGATTTAACCTTTTTTTTTTACTATAGTAGTTAAACCAAAAATATATAATTAATAGATAACGGATAGTTATTTTAATCAACAATTATAATCAGAGCAACACTCCGACAACTCTTTTACCAATTGATTATCTTTCTTCTCTCACGTCCCCATAAATTTAGCTATCGCCTATAGAATAAAAACACATACATACATACATATTAATCCCTCATTAGTCACTAATAAATTCCATTTCTTTTTCCGAGATTGTTCATAAAATCATCTATCTAATCTATATTGTATATAGAAGGAATTATTTTTATTGAATCTGTGATATGAAAATTTGAGTTTGTCATTTGCAATTTGTTTTGATATTTTGCTCCAATAAAATTTATTTCATGAAAAGGAATTGTCTTTTGAATTTGTCATGTAGAAGCTTGATTTCACAATTTTTTTTCTCTGCAACCAAAAATATACCCAAACCACCCGCATCATCCAATCTGGACCTATATGTTCTCCAAAAATGATATTTTGACACACTTTCCCGATATCAATACGGCGACATCGTATATACCGCACTGTGCGGCACTGTAGCTGCATTGTAGCGGTTTTTTTTTTTATATTTTTTTTATAAAAATTTTTTTGGTTAAGTATGTAAATATCTGGTGAATCAGGTACAAATATCTGGTTAATTCAGTTCATTATCTAGTGAATAAGTATTTTTGAGAAATAAATTTTTTGGTTAAGTATGTCCAAATATCTGGTGAATCAGGTACAAATATCTGGTGAATTCAGTTCATTATCTGGTGAATGGGTTTTTTTTGAGAAATAAAATTTTTCGTTAAGTATGTGCAAATATCTGGTGAATCAGGTACAAATATCTGGTGAATTCAGTTCATTATCTGGTGAATGGGTTTTTTAGAGATAAAATTTTTGGTTAAGTATGTGCAAATATCTGGTGAATCAGGTACAAATATATGGTGAATTCAGTTCATTATCTGGTAAATGGATTTTTTTGAGAAATAAAATTTTTATTTTTTTTAAAAAGTCAAAATTTATAAATAAAAATAAATAAATAAATAAAAAATAAATAAATAAAATGCTACAGTAACACTACAGTAGCGCTACAGTGTCGTAGATGTCCTGTATGGTGTCGCTTTGGTGTGTTCAAATATCACACCAGATATGGAAAGAAGTGTTATTTGTACAACTCAAATGGACACCAACACCATATACCATTCACAATATTTTTAAGTTTTTTTCTTAATTTTTTTCACACAATCCAATAAAATGCAACCTTCTCTTACTAGGTGTCTATATGGTGTCTGATACAAAGTTGTTCAAATAACTTTTCTGATTTGGAAAAATGCACAACTCTAACTACCAAAAAAAAAAACCCCAAATTAATCCACCTGCCCTTCAACAAAGAGCAATATTTCCGCATGGAGAACTTCCCCCTGGACTGCTATAGCAGTTAAAAACCAGCAGAAATTGGATAGGTTCCTTCCATAGAAAATTTGCAGCAATTAAGGTATGTATTTATATGCCAAAGCTGTGATTTAAACAGCCCTCAAGTTATTTTTCTTCCTGACACGTGATTTCAAGCAATACATGGGATTGGTGCACCAATCTATCTATGTATGAAAATGTCCATTAAGAATAACTTGCCTCTATATATTAAGAAAATTGGAAGCATTTATTTGCTTACCATATGATATTGCCTTGATCCATGCCCTTCTCTTCTAGCTAGACTCATTATTTGGAAAACTTTCCTTCTTTGTTGGATTGCAATATTTGAAAAAATATAGCTGTTGGGTATCACTCACTATCTACAATACATATACTCTTCTCTTGCCAAATTTTATGTAAGATTTCCTTCTTGTTTCTTGGATGCCAGATATTGTCTTTGGATTTCTTTTCATTTTTGAGAGTATTTGACATCATGATTTCTGGTAGGTGTGCAGCTTGCAAGAGTCAGAGAAGGAGGTGCCCTTCGGATTGCATTTTTGCTCCATATTTCCCTCCCAATGATCCTCAAAAATTTGCTTGTGTTCACAAAATATATGGTGGCAGCAATGTTGGAAAAATGCTTCAGGTAACTGCTCAATCAAATAGTAACAATATTTAATATCACTATATGCTATAGTATATAATATGGAAAGAGTTGGTCGATATCAAAGTTGGAAAATATTATATACAAAAGATTTATGTTCAAATGATATCTTTGTAAAATTTTGATGCTGTAGCAAATTCCACCCTATGCACGAGAACAAGCTGCGGATACTTTGTACTTAGAAGCACAATGTAGGATTCAAGACCCTATTTATGGGTGTGTCGGGATTATCTCTAAGCTGTATCAACAAATCCACGATACACAGATTGAGCTTGCCAAAATCCAAACTCAAATTGCCTTCCACAAGCTCCAAATCCCGCAGGTTGAAGTTGAATCAAACTTCAATGTTTTGTCAACAATTGAAGCTGAATCAAACTTGGAAGTCTTGCCAGCAAGCATGGGACAGTTTCAATATGATCATCATTCAAGTCAAGCTCCTTGGTTCAATTAAAACTTGTTTTCCAATAGATTCAATGCAATTGCTTGATTTTATACGTTGATGCTACAACTACATTAAGAAACTCTATTGCTTTTTTTTTTTATGGTGGTTGTTATTATTTTTGTCCAATTTTGAAGAATGCTTGAAAGAGAATAATGATTGATAGTTATGTTACTGAATAATGCAGTGATCGATCTGTTGCATGTTTTATACCTTTTTCACGATGTTAATGCTAGGCATTGGCTTTAAATCTTAAAATATTTCACATATGTACCCATGCTTTGTAAAGGTAATTACTCACGATAAATTTATAGACGATATATGTGAATAAATAGAACAGGCTTCTTCAACATTTTCCTTTTGGTTTAGATGAATTTTTCTGAAAATATTGAGAAATTTAGAGATTAATCAAATTGTTATAAAATGGAGGGGAAATAGCTTGATTCAGAATCTACTTATACTATATAATTTCTGAAGCGCGAGCAAGTATAACTAACTAGCTTTTATTCTCAGTATTCTCCATTTCATCCAAATAGCTGATATGTCAATCACTCTTATTTTTGTCCTTTTATTTTACATTTTAAAATCATTTAGTTCCAATTTACATTTCCTATAACAATAATTAAGGTAAATTAAATGCATTCAATTAACAAATTGTTATTCATTGCCCAACGGTTCAGACCCTTTGATTGCCATTCACTTGGCTTTTTCTCTTTCAACATGTGCTTTTATTTCCTTATTCAAAATATAAATTCAAAGGCTATTCAAGTCTTATGTTTTTTTGGTTTAATTTTTATGTACTATCAGGGTAAAGAAATTTTTAAACAGACATCTAATAATATCTTGATAACTCAATGTCATTGTTATTTCTCTATCTTATTATTAAAATAAAAGCACACATATCAATATGAGATAGTGGATTTCAGTATAAAACTTTTTATATTAACAGTACACACTACTTTATTCCTATGTTTTTTATAGCCTTCTTTTACGGTTTCCTTTTTTAAGGCATATTGAATCAGGCCATCATAGGCAACGAGTGTCAAATGTCTGAAGTCGTGAATTATAATAAGTTAACACTAGAAAGATGGATGTCAACGCGAATATATTAAATATGGTTAACTGGTAAACAAGGTTCCTAAATTTAGTTTGGCCTACAATTTTATAAGTTAAACGGTCATATACGTATTCAAATTTTGCTAATATAATCATATTAGAGAAGACTGCTCATAAATAAATAAATAAATAAAAAATAAAAAAAAAACAACAACAACAACAACTTAGTGAAGTCTTCTTTTAAGACTTAAGTGTGACTCAATTCGCAAGTGTACGTGGTCAAATCTTGCTGAAGTAATCAGCAAGACTTCTGCCCAAACCCACCAGAGAAATAGAATTTCCCGTCTAACCTTAAAAACACATAAATATATAAATATAATATATAAATATATATTAAAATATAAGTATTCGAACTTAAAAAAAGTTTATCTTCAATTTTATATGCATGATCTCATAAAATCATGTATCAACAGATAGTTTTATTTATAAAACTTACCACTGGTCGTAAATAGAGTTAGGTACTTGTGTGTTGTTTTGGATCCCCAAAATAAATTTAACCCAAAACAGTCAACTATGAAACTAGGGACTTCTAAAAGAAAATTAAGATAAAAGATGATAAAAATTCAACGAGTTTCGCTATTGAATTCATAGCTTCATCACTGTATAAGCCCATTTCCTAAATACATGCCCTCTCAGAGGATTAAGCACCTGTAGCTGGCTTCTTTCCGTCAATGAACAACCCCATCGTTTTAAACCAACGCATTAGATTTCGGTGTTCCTTCACATATAGCCATGCTTGAAGAAATTTGAAGAGGCTCTCATTTACTCCTCGCTCCTCTATGTAACTGTGAAATGCATCTCTCATCCTTTCATCTAGTTCTCTGTCAATATATAGATAAGTCAGCAAAAAAGTTCTGTACCATTCCCAGTTTCTCGCTAACAAACACTAGATTTTAGAATAGAAATTAGGTATATGGTATGAGACAAAAGGGCCATTCTAATACAGCATGGTGTACATATTTTCCAACAAAATAAGCAGAACTAATTTGTTTTAATGCAAAACACAATTCAGTATTTTCTTTTAGTTAACCCTGCCAATCCTTCATAGCTAGGAAAGCAGTGAAATGAATCACCACAACATTGACAGTAATTTAACTAAACACTTACATAAATTTCCAAAGAGAAATTAACGGACTCACATGGTGGCAATATTTCTGATAATCAGTTGTTGATTTGGAAACGAGAGTCCATACACTTGGTGCAAGGCTTTGGAAAACAATGAACCCCTTTAAATTGATTAAGAGGCTCTTAACATCATTTTCGTACAGCTTTGTCTTTTGGTTGTTTTATTACAACAGGAGACTATCAGACTACTAGAATCAACATATAAGCTCCACTCACAAGAGAGGAAGTGTGCTTCATGGAGGGCAACTCTACTTCAATTCCATTCTTCTAATCCTAAAATAGCTAAATAAATTGCAAAGCTTTTTCCTTACCATGAAAATAATCTTCATTTGTTATCATATGTATTGAAAACTGTTCTCGCCATTAAAAAGAGAAAATGAAAGCTGTTGGCCCTGTCTGATTCTATTCTTTCATAGCTTATATTCTAATATACTCTAAGGCTATGTTTGTGAGTTGGTTTTTGGAGGGAAAGGGAAGGAATATTAGAATGTTATCCTTGTTTGGGAGTTTCAAAAAAAGGAGGGGATGGTTTTGAGGACTTTCATAAGCCCTCCAAACTCCTTACTTGCCTCATTTTCCTGGTTCCCCCAATTTGGCGGGGTTTTGGAGGAAAATCTTTCATTTCCTTCCCCTCGCATAATACATACTCCCAAATAAGGAGAGGGATAATGCTCTCCTTCTCCTCCCATTCTTCCCCCTTGATCCCCTCCCTTTCCTTTCCCTCTTAACTTGCAAACAAAGCCTAACAGTTGCAATGAGTCAATGAGACCTGCCAACCTTAATTCTGAATCTCCAAAACTACATATAAGCGTACTAAAAACTCATAATTTCTCTTCCCTGGAGTCATCCCAATAGTAGAATGGACCTAAAAGAATATGGCCAGGCATTAAATCTACCAGGCAGGACATCTTGACTCCATAACCCTGAATATACCATTATTGACAATAGAAATCTTCACAGCAAAGAGCATAACTTTGAGCCTTTTCTATCAAGGAGTTGCTACGGTACCCATAAGGGAATCTTACCTGAGGTGAGGTATCTAATATTTTTTCATTGTCAGTTTTCCCATAAATGTTTGAAAAAAATTCATTAAATATAATCAACAAGCAATAAACCTTTGACAACATACATCCATGAGCACAAAACAATCATCACTTCCTTACATTTCCTTCAATCTAGTGGTGAATTCAACCCTAATTAGCTTAACTAACATTCCACACCCTTTAGGTCTAGTTATGGCTCTAGTGCTTGAACCTAGTAGCTTAACTAACAATGTTCAACTTCAACATAACTTATAGCTAACAAGGTGATTGGACATAACCAAAAACAGAGAATGAGAAATCATGACGACTTACGAGAAAACAGGGCCAGTGTATTGGGAAGGAACAAGGAGGTAGCCATCGTCTTGGAGCTTAGGTCTCATGGAAACAGAGTGAATCCCCAAAGCATCCTCGTACAAGCCACATAGGAAGATCACGGATTCGTTCTGGCCAGGTTTGGAGACATCGACGTGAATGAAGAGCTGGTGAATGGAACCGTCTTCGTCGTCGTCGCTGGCCAAACGCATAACGTAGATGCTCACTTCTTCGTCTTCATAGCTGCGCTTCAGAACGGGACCGTTGGAATCAAGCGCGCCCTTCACGATCGTGAATGGAGATGGAGGACCTACTTTCTGTGATGCACAGTGAAAACAAAAAATGTGTGAGAATCTAAAACCCTAGCAGAGAGAAAGAGACTAAAAGATAGAGAGAGAGAAGAGAGAGTACAGGGGGCATGTTCATCTTGGCGACTTCCAGGTAGTGGTCTTTGAGGGAGCGGAGAAGGACGGAGTCCACGGCTGAGGAGATGGTGCTGGCGCTGCGGACTCGCGAGAGATACGGGCGGCTGAGTGCGGCAGCGGCGCCGACGAATGCCCTCTTCCACATGGCTAGTTACTAGCTGTAGCCGATGGAAGCCCTCAAATGTGCGAGCGTATATAACTCATACAGTCAAGTACTACAGAACATTATAGTTACTCGATAAAATAATGTTATTAATATCTTGATATTTAATAAAGATTAAAAACTCAAATCACGCCATTTCAAGATAGTGGATGGAAGAAGCCATCATATAAACTCAAGTGATTTTGGGCAGGTGTGGTGTGATAGTTTGTGAAGTCCTGCACAAAGTAATGATTTTAAAATCTGAATATGATATATAGAAAGTTGCGAGATTAACTCTCAGACTAGAGATGATGATTAAGTAAAACTCTCACCAATATAACAATAAAGTAAGATTTATTTGAGAGCATGGTCCACTTCCACTATGACAAATCATTTGTGTATTTGATTAGAGTCAATAATTTACAATATATATTTGTTTTTAAACATTAAAGTTTATTACATGAAAAATGGTTAGAAAAGGAGTTTTGAGATAAAAATGACTACATTATATCAAACTCAGGCTCAAAGTGAGACTTTTGTCATAATTGTTGATAAACTAGAACGTGTTTTGTTAGTGTCGTCTATATTTACTTTTAAACTACTCTGGAAATTATTTCTTTTCACAAAAGAGTAATCACATCTAAAAAGTATTTTTTTTTGTCGACAAAATTGTGGTTGTAACGTTAAAACAACTTAACATAAGAAAAACATAAAGAAAGTAATCACTTTCAAGCACCTCATTAATCAACGTGTGGAAGTTTTATTAATAAACTTCAAAACAAAATTATTTGGCAAAGAGAAGTCGTGGGTAATATTCTCTCATTCTCTGTAGTCATGGTCTCTTGCAGATTAATTTGCATAACATCATCCCTATTTCATCAATTATTCCAATAAAAGTCTATTAAAACGTATGAACACTTTCGACCTTTGACAATGAAGTAGCCATGATTCTCATAATTCCATTAAGCAAAGTCCCTCTTAGCAGCATCACTGTTAGGGGGCACCATGTCAATGACCTTCAGCCAAACATCATGCAGAAGGTATTTCTCACATTGGCTTCCATCTAAAGAACAAAGAGCCGTTTCCCTGCTTTGAGGTAACGAGGAACTTCATGCTCTATCTATTTATAGGAAATCAAGTTCTCCTTTCAACTGAAAAACCATAATCAAGGTTGGTTGTTTTGGGTCTCTCTTTGGAATAAAATCCTTTATGTATTTTGAATGAAGAACTTCTTTCAAACCAATGAAAATACATGTACATATTAAAAAAATTCATTTCCTCAATAAACCAAACAACAGGCAATCATGTTTCTTCCATAACATTGAAAATTGAAAATAAACTTTCACTTTGTCCAAACCTCACTTCTCCTCAAACAAAGTCCACCTTGATCTCAAAAAATTTCACAGTAAAAGTTTTATTCTACTAGTTCTGACACCAATTCAGAGCTCTGTGATCTTTCCAACTTGTTAAAGGAGATGTTGTACATTCAATGAAAAACAGTCTAACATAAAACTTCTTACATATGTACCAAAGAAGTTAAGAGTACATTTTAGGGTAACCGAAAAGATACACGCGATTTCAGAACTATGAGCTTCGGCTGTTAAGAGATTTGCTTACTTGTGAGGCTAAGACCGTTGCCTTGGCTCTTGTGCTCATCAACATCAACTCTCGCACTGCACGACGCTGATGTTGCCGAGCATTTTTTGCTCGCTTTGGAGCTAATCGGTTGTCCCTTTCCACAAATGCAAGTCTGAATTTTTCAGCCAATGATAATTCAGTGGAACTCGAAGAAGGTGGAGAGATGGGCTTCATTGCAAACCCGTGCACTGTCCATGTTCTGGGATCAATATCCTTGACAACTGCATCATCCAATACGATATTTTGAGATGCTTCCCAAGGAGCCTGAGTTCCCACGAACCCGAAGGGATCTGACTTAGGATTTACTACAATACGTGGGCACTCTGTGGAAATCTCATCTAAAGAATTATTATCGATGTTTGGCTGCAAAAAGAAAACACTATATAATTAAATTAACATAAACACTGGAGAATGCTTCAGTACCCATCTTTTTTTTTCAAGGGTGCAGTACCCAGAGTGAGTTCTCAAGCATTACATTGGCCATTTATTATTTTTAAACAACTATCATGAAAACAACATTCAAAGAATGCTTGGCAACTCACCCTGAGTATCATTCCCATTAGGGTACCATACAAATTCCCTAAATCACTTCTTCAACACATATCGGTCAATAGAAAATATTTGCAATTCCTATTTTATATATGTAATTGCCATAAGAATCAAACAAAAGGACTTATCCATCACAAAAAGGATTTTTTATTTGTACAATGGCTATCAATCTCAACTCTCACGTGTTAAACGTGATCCACAATTTCCTCTGATGAACTTGTGTGAGAAGTAACAATAATTGGAATCATTCCAGACAGACGCTGGACCATGCTATTATCAAGTAATCAGTTGGGTTGAACTATTGCTAATCTACAGTTGGTAATAGCTCCATGCATATCTACCTTCCTATCCCTTTCTTTTTTTCCCACTCCTCACCCCATCCCTCTCATCAGGGCCGAAGGAGGTGCAGTGTATGTGTCTCTCTGTCAACCAATCCTACCATAAAACAAAGGCATCCAGATATGCAAGAAAACATACATTTTTGCATTTCAGAAAGGACAAAATCTGCATTAAATTACAAATTACCATTATGGCATTATCCAGTTAGAAAGTTTTTTAAGTTCCTACCCATACAAGCCACCTGAGTGATTGTGCACCACTAGCAATTTCTTTCGTATGAAGCTCCTCCCAAGAATCCTCCTCCACATAATCCAGCCTTGGTTTAAATATACTCAAGCATCTCCGAGAAGTGTTGTCACTCCTTGGACACCCTCTGCAATATTAATTATGGTTCACAGCCTGTTATGAGGTTTGTAATCCTAGTTCAAATACAATCATGTAGACAGTGCGATTGCAGTGGATGAAAAGAAGAATATCACGTGATATAGTAGGAAACAAGCATCATGTGGGGAAATAACTCAACTTATAAAACTTTAACCAATTACATACTTTTTCACCTTGTCAACTTATATTAAAAAAAAAAAAAGAATAAAAATACAATAATATTCCCATTAACTATGACATCTCAAATTTCAGATAATGTTTCCAAAACCAAATACAAAAGCCAAAGGCATTATAAATAGATGAGTAAGTAAATATGTTTTGATCATTTTTATAAGTGCATATTCAAAAAAAAAATGTTAAGAATGCAACAGTGATGTGAACATGGTATAAAAATGGTCCATTGCAGCAAAAATTCAACTTTTCAAATTTTATGCATTGAATGACAACTGAAATACACACTAAAGCAGCACATTGGGCAGATCTATTAACAAAGAATTATAACTTTAAATGTTTAAAGCAAGATATATACCCGCATCTCAATGTCTCCAATAAATGGCAGTGCTTCACAAGTTCTGATATACCAATAGCAGTAATTTTGGTGCACCGGCTGCAAATAATCTCAATACATCAAGTGATTCTGAAAGAGAGAGAAGTATAACATAAAACACACTAGAAACTGCAAATATGTTTGTTAGCATGCTAGACATGAATGAAAGTGAAGAAAATTAATCATCGCATCTGGTAGAAGTAAAACCATGAAATACAAGTACAGCCACAATGGAAGGACTACCTAAGCAGAAACTTAACTACTTAACTCTATATTGATAAGCCACTTTCAGTAAACTCGTGATATAGTTCAAACAGCGAAACATTTCCTGGAAATGTGACTCCTAGTTGTCTATTGTATGGGGCAATCACAAGTTATTGTGGTATAACATAAGCTTAAGACCACAAGATAAGCATTATGAATGAAATGTACTATGAAACTTGAATATATGTCCTTTTATATGGATTCATCTATAGTTTTCTCAGTTTCCTTCTACCTCTAACTATTGAGATATTCTTTACCTGATCTACTCTTCCTGTCAAGGCTTCTAATGATCTTCTCACATCACCTAACCAAAGCGAAAGTCTACCATCTTTTCCTCAATAGATACTAGCTGTCTAGCTCTACTTTAACACTACGCTTATGCTCTTGTTGGCTTTTTACTAGCTAACATTCAGTACCATAAAACATAACAGGTCTTGAGAGACACTTTTCTATCACAAATAACACCCAAAGCACTTCTCCATTTCATCTACCTAGCTTGAATGAATCATATGGACTATATCTCCCTCTATTTCACCGTCATTTTGTATGATAGATCCAAGATACCTAAACCATGCTTCGTTAATTTTGTTTTTAAAAAAATAGTTCATAGTTTTCTACCTTATATCTAGAGCTTTAATGAATCTGCATACTTCAGCTGCTTTTATCAAGCCAGAATCAGAAACATCTGAGCCAGAGACATCAAGAATTTCCCAAGATGTATCAGCTAACGCAATCAGAACATCATCATTCAGCAACTTTCTTCTTCTAGCAATAGCTGCCAATGCCATCTGCCATTAAGTGTCAATACTTTAACAGTAGTAGTGATGTATACATAACGAAGGTTTCCTTTCTTGGGGGGAGGACAAAACATAATGAAGTATTCTCAACAATGGATATATAAGAAGTGTTCAAGAATATACTTGTTCACCAAGTCGGTGCCTCGAAAAAAGATTTATTTGAGAAATAAAACAGGTTCTCATGGAGAAAAGTTTCCAGATGTTTAGTGTAGATTTGCATTGCATACCAGCATATGCTATAACTAAAAATTCACTTTTAGACAAGTATATGCATTGGGATAAATAACCTAATAGAAGATTTGAAGAGATAGAATCATTCTCTATCCAAAGCTACCTTTATATCAGCTGGCAAGTTTACAGCAATCTCACCCAAATCAGCAACAATATCCTCCATATGTCTGCCAATAACTCCAATGCACAGGCTGACTAAACTCGGAGGCTTTTTCTTCTTAGGAAATAATCCTGCAGAAAATTTAGTTAATGCCATATTTGTGCCATGTGATTCAGAAAAAAGAACTAGCAAATGGTGCCACTGCCACCAAGGTTTAAACGTATGAAGTCAGTGTAAACTAGCCAAACCTCTCAAAATAACACACACCTAGTGGCTCCTTCAAAGGAAAACAAATTTTAATCATTCTTATTCGGGTGCATAATAAGATGGTAATACAAACAGATTCTAAGGTCAAAACCAAACTAAGCAAAGTGCTGTTGCCACGAAATCAGGTGACATGGTCAATCAGAAAATACCGGTATGAAATCAACAACAATAAAAGTTCCAAATGAGGTTTTTTTTTTTTATTAAGACTTGTACTTGAAAAAGAATCAATGCATTTCAGAGACGTTTCGTGAAAGCTCTTGCAAATTTCAATGAGCCCAAAAAAAAGGAACAAGTGCAATTAATCATAGAACTCAGAAAGTTTAAAGCTTTAGCAATAACAAAAGAAAAACAAAAGTGCCCACTTCAAAGAAAGGATTAGAAAATTACCGGGGAATTGAGGGTGGGTGATTGGAATGGAGGGGTTGGAGTTGAAGTTGGATCGTGGATTCAAATCGAGGTTTTGCAAGGAATTTGCTAATGCCTTGGCAGCTTTTTTACCTTTATCCATCAAAAATCAAAATGAAAAAAACAAGTGCCGCACGACAATATGAGAATGGAGAAAGACACAAGACGAGGATGATGATCTGCTGTAATCACCTTCTTTCTCTCTCTCTCTCTCTCTCTCCGGAATCAACGAGAATGAGAAAGCCGCCTTTTATGTTCATTAGTTTGGATTAGATTAGATAAAACTAGCAAGTAGCAACTATCCCTCTCTCTTTTTTTTTTCTTTTTTTTTTTTAATTTCTTCTTCTTCTTCTTCTTTTTTTCTTCCTAAACTGAGTTAGCAATTATCCCTCTTATATAAGATTAAGATTATATAAACAAAATAAAATTATAAATGACAAATAAATAGCTAACTTAAGTAGATTTTAAAATATAAATTCATTAAAGGTATAAATAGATTATTTAAATCTTAATTTAATACTCATAAAAAATTAATTCAAATATTAATAAAGAGAAATTAAGAAAATTTAGTTTGAATTTTTTTTATAAAAAAATATTAATGGAATTGATAAAATCAATGAATAACAAAAAGAAAGATGCAATTAATTGGTAAATATACACTAGTGCAACATATGCTTTTTAACGTCAGGATTTAACATCGGTTCAATTTTAACCGATGTAAAAAACGAGGCTGTGACATTTTGAAATTAATGTCAAAACTTTTGACATCTGTTCTTAAAATAACCAATGTTAAAACTTTTTAACATCGGTTCTAAAAAATTTTATGAGCTGCCTTCCAACTATTATTTTCATGAAGAATTATTTTTTAAATTTTTAAATTTAAATTAAATTTGAGGGGAATGCATTATTTTCATGTAACAAGCTAGCTTGAGGGGAAGTGTTAGAATATCAGAGAAATATCTGATAAAATATTTTCATATCTTAGAATATTTTAGAGTATTCTAGATGAATTCTTAGGATTTATTTTTTATTTATTTTTTATGATTTAATTTTCTATTTCATATCTTAGAATATTTTAGAGTATCCTAAATGATCTCTTAGGATATTTTTCCTTATTTCTATTTTATGATAAACTCTTTTCATATCTTAGACTAGGATTCTACTTTTAGGGTTATCTATTTACATCACTACATCAAATCAATCAATATTGGTTTATTTCTCAATTTTCCTCATTCCCTACCTAAAACCTCCCAATACAACAATAAATTTTTTTTCTTCTAAATTTAATGTGGAGTTTCAACCCTATGTCTGATCCTTCTGATGATTGTATGAAAGTTACATGGCATCTGGTCACTCGAGGCCAAATAATGAGTAGACATATTTTTCAATTCCATGTGTGTCATCTCTGTCAGATTCAGAAGAAGATGATGAGGTCACAGAGTCAAAAATTAAAGCCTTTTTGGATGAGAAGGTATTGCTTTTAGTTGGAATCGAGTTAGCCTTAGCTGTCAACTTTTGATCAATCTTTTTCTATACTAACCGTTATATGCGATTATGGCAGGCTCTTGAACTGAAAAAGCTGTGGACACCTTCATATGAAGAGTTCTACAACAGTTTATATACATCTTGCTCTCCCACTGTGATTAATGGCACAAGTGATGAAACTGCTGCCCGAAAATACTTGAAATTACCAGCATCTCCCCCAAGGTTTGTGTGGGATAATTCTTTGCTTTATTGCAAGCATCAGTTAATTTCAGAAATATACAGTAATTTAAGTACTAGATGTTCTTGCAGTTTAAGCTTTTATGAGAGACAGAGGAAGTGGAAAAACACAGGAGTTGCTGCAGCTTTGTTGGGGTTGTTAATGTTCTCCCATGCTCTGTGTTGTTGTTCAAAATAAACCTAAAGCTTTTTTTTTATACAATGTTGCTTGAAAATTTTCACTTTGGGTTGAGAGATGAATCTCAGGTTTATGCCCAATTGTATTATGAATATAGAAATAATCAGAACTGTGTGGTAAAGATTGCCTATGAATCTATTGCCACTTATCCCTGTTTTTCTTCTTATAGTAATTTTTTTATCAATGATAATTGCAGTTTGATTTGTTAATCTTATGTACAGAATTTATCTCTTGATAGGAAACTTCCTAGACCTTATGAGTTGTTGTTTTTCCACAAAGTATGCCACAATCCCTTGTAATGAATTCTGATCGGTCGAGAAACATTACTTCTCATTAGTGATTATTGGATATAATAAAGGCTTGGGCTAAGTTGCACCACCCAAAATTTACATCACCCATGTGACAAATTGTGGGCCAATCAAATAGTCATATGGGTGGGTCAAATTTTCAAACCTTGATTAGTTAAAAAATCAAATATCCATGTGTCAAAATGATTGGTTCAACACTTGCCACATGGGTAGTGTAATGGGTGGTGTAAATTTTGGGTAGTCCACCATAGAATGAACCATAAATAAATTGATCAATCAGTATTCATGGAACATGGTTGTGACACACTTTATCAAACAAGATATGTTGTCCCGAGTTATTAAGCAATTTTTGAGTTGGATCCTGCTAAAATGGGCTGTGCTGGTTAAATGGTGAAGTACTAACTTTATACTAGGGCTAAGTTATGACCGTAATGTAGCAACTTTATAGATGGTTACATCACATAAATCAAATTATAAATCTTATGACTTATCTGCTGTATGCTGCAAGACCTGATGAGTAATGACAGAATCTGTAATTCTCTATAAACATTGAAATTATGGTATTAATAATTCTAAACTGGGACTGATTTATTTCAAATGTAATTGTTAGTTTCTTTCTGCAAGTTATGAACATTATAACCCTCAAAAAACATGCTAGTTGAATTATATTTGATAGCATAATAAACTTAGATGGAATTGAATTATATATTTAATTGGAATTAATGCACGGTAAAGATTTAATTATATTTAATAGTTACGTCATTAAAAAAATAAACTTTTGTAATAACTATCTAAATTAAAAGTCATATAAAACAACTTTGGGAGAAGTTGCCCACTTAGACGCATCACAGTATCTCGAGAGATTAGTCTCTCTCACCTCTCGAGTGAGAAGATACTCTTGCACTCCGAGAAACCAAAAAATATATGATGATCACAATTTGAAAGTATTTACTTGATAATGATAATCAACACAAAATTACCCTGTATTGAAACCTCCACTTGGTTAATGTCCTAATTTATGACTCATTAATCGTTTTACTTAAAAAAAAAAAAAACCTTTGGGTCAGCATCTTATTCCTTCTATATAATTATGGCCATATCTTCAGTTTCTATCATAATAAGCCTTCATCCTACTCATGGGAATGGCACCCAGATGCTTAGCCTTTGCAATGTTGCTGCTTGTTGCTGGCATCTCAGCAGATTGTCATGATTACATGTTGCCACCCATTTTACGGAAATGTCACAAGTCCATCCAAAAGGCAGGGCCGCAGATTCCGCCATCACGAGCCTGCTGCAGGATCTTGCAAGGTGCTGATGTCCCTTGCCTCTGCAAATATATTACCCCACCCATTGAGGCTGAGATCAGTGTGCCAAAAACTGTCTATGTAGCCAGGACTTGCGGATGCTCAGTTCATGTAGGAACCAAGTGTGGCAGTAAGCTTTAATTTTATTTTATTTTTTTTGATTAATTTGATGTCATGTATATAATATTTCCCTTTATTACTATATGTTATAATATTTCAATACTTCATAATACCATGAAAATGAATGGCACGGAGGGAATAAATAATAGCCTATAGGCATTAATCATAGAATACAACCATCATGGCTCATCTTCATAATGTATCATTGTATTTTTTTTAGGTGTTTATGGTGCTATTCTCAAATTAGAAGAAGATACTTATAACAGTTTCATTAATGAAAATATAAAATTATACATGTCTTGATCTTAATTAGTGAAAAACAACACCATAAATACCTATAAAATAATACTTATGTTTTGTCCATTTTTTTTCCCTGCTACATCCCCCACGCTGAGGCTATCTTTCAAATTTTATTACCCGGCACGAGAAAAAAAAGTGATGTCCTTCATATAATTGCTATTAAGATTAAGGCCTTTGTATCATAGAATACAATCATCTTATTCATATGGATTATTGTTTTTTTTTTTTTCATTCGGTGTAAGGTTTTTCGGTAATGATTTATTTTGAAGTGCTTGTTTAGGTTACACTGTTCCTCATGGTCCTTCTCATCCTGCTTAATCTCGCGTGGCATGAATTGCAGCATTCAGGAAACCATGCAAATAAACAAGGCATAATATAGCGAGCGTTTTTTTATTTGCCTCCTTTTGTATTTAGCTGGTTTGATCTAGCTGGATTGATCGAGTGAAGAGTTAATTGAATTTTTTTTTTTTTTTGATCAACAAAGTATATTTGTATATATAATATTAGTACAAGATGTACTTGACCATTTACAACCCAATGTTTCACTATATACAAGTCCCACCCCATTTCAATTCCAGGTACAATACCATTGGACCAGTCAATACCATAAATTTTGTCCCACCCAGCCAATTAGCTATATTTCTCTAATAGCAAACCTGATACACGCCAAAACACCCTCCCATCAAAACAGAACAAACAGAGCAGCCACTAAACCATTTTTAGCTAAACAGAATTCCCGTCCAACTATTCCCAAATCTGCATAAAATTCAAACCTCATCAGAGCCACACATACAAAAACTTCTGCTTGTTTATTTATTAATCTATTGGCTCTGTGTGTTCAGCGCCAAAATCCCTTGCTTAATCGCTTCACTTGCAGCATACTATATAACCACCTATTGCCTCCCTGCAGCGATTTTTGTACATTCCAGTGGACATAAACACCAGTCAGAGAACAAAATAATCCCATCCAAACTGCTGTTCACCCAGCTCCAAGCTCTGCATTTCACCAAGTCTAGCCTTCTAAGTAAATCTGGTTTGCTGTCGTGAAAAACAAAATCATTTCTTTCAAGCCATATTGTCCATGTAACAGCATGCCAGATTATCATTCCTCTTTTCTTCCTTTCCTTTCCTCTGAACAGACCCCTATGTTGTAAGTAATGCTGTGAAATTGTCATTGGCTGTGCCAAAGAAACATCCAACCAACCATACACCTTGTTCCATAATGCATAGATTAAATCACATTCTAGAAACAAATGTTTTTCAGTTTCTACAGTCCTTTTGCATATGACACATCTTTGATCTTCCATTGTAAGTTGCACACTTCTCTTTAGTAGGTTCAATTTAGTTGGAATTCTTCCCTGTAGCAACTGCCATGAAAAAACTAGTACCTTTGTTGGTACTTTTCCTCTCCATAGCAATCTCGACACAGCCTGATCTGCTACATTCAGATTCTGCACACCTGAGGTTTGCTCTTCCATAGTCCTGTAAGCTGTCTTGGTGGAATAAGAACCCGATGCATCCAGTCTCCATATCCAATGATCATCTATATCCCTTGATAGAGTAATCGCTTGTATAATAGCCTTTAACTCCTTTACCAAATCTTCCTCCCAAACAAACATTTGTCTCCTCCAATTAAAAATCCACTCCCAAGATCCATCCCTCCAAAGAACACATTCTTCTATCGAACTATTCTTTTGTTCCGAAATTTGGTATAATCTTGGAAAGACATCCTTCAATGATGTTGTTCCTAACCAAGAATCATCCCAGAACTTTGTCTTATCACCCCTGCCTATCTTTCTGATTAAACCTCCCCTAAACCAATCAGTCACATTGTCTAATTCCCCACACCTGGCTATATCATTCCACCATGAAGATACCTTCTTATTTCTATTTATCTCCCCCCACATCGTGCTAACATCCACCTTTCCATATCTAGATCGCACGACCCCTGCCCACAAACTCTCTTCCCCCCTTAGTAGCCTCCATCTCCACTTTCCTAACAAAGCCTTATTGAACTTCTCAATATTTTTTACCCCTAAACCTCCCTCCTTTTTTGATCTACACACTCTCTCCCACTTAACCCAAGCTATTTTTCTCCTCTCACCATTCCCACCCCATAGAAAATTCCTCTGTATTCGTACCAAAGACTTGATAACCTTTTGTGGAACCTTGAAAATTGATAAGAAGTAAGTTGGGAGAGAATTCAGAACAGAGTTGATGAGAGTTACCCTTCCACCTACAGACAAATGCTTCCTCTTCCATGTAGATAGCCTCTTCATTAACGAATCGATCACCGGCTGCCAAGTATTTATTTTCCTCGGATTTGCACCTATAGGGAGTCCCAAGTATTTGAACGGAACCTGTCCCGTCCTACAATTCAAGAACACTTCTGCATCTTGCTGGAACTGCTGTTGTACATTTATCCCAATGATTCGGCTTTTGTGGAAGTTCACCTTTAAACCGGATGCCAATTCAAAACACCTGAGGATCGCCTTCATTGCCCATAGGTTCTCCCAACTTGCCTCTCCCACAAGAAGTGTATCATCTGCATATTGTAGAATGGATACTTCCACATCTTCACTGCCAACCTTGAATCCCCTAAAGATTCCCAGATCCACTGCATTTCTCATCATACCCGCAAGTCCCTCAGCAACCAGAAGGAATAGAAAAGGAGCTAATGGATCTCCTTGTTTTAAACCTTTTTGAATACTGATTTCCTCCGTGGGGCTGCCATTCACCAGAACCGAAAGATCTCCCTTGAAGATGCATTCTTTAATCCACCCTTTCCACCTATCATTCATGCCAAACCTACACATCATATATTCCAAGAACTGCCAATTTACCGAATCATAGGCTTTCTCAAAATCCACCTTGAAGATCAAACATGGCTTTCTTGTTTTCTTCGCAAAATCCACCACCTCATTAATTACCACTGCTCCATCAAGAATGTTTCTTTCTGGCAGGAAAGCCGATTGTGTAGTTGCAATAATAGTAGACAACACCTTCTTCAGTCTTGTTGCTAACAACTTGGCCAAGATTTTGTACATACACCCTAAAAGAGCTATCGGTCTGTAATCTCCTAAATTTTGCGGATTGTTTGATTTAGGAATTAAGGCTAAGAAATATGAAGACAGTCCCTTTGGTAGTTTCGCATTCCCGTAGAATTGTTCCACCATCCCCCACACATCTGTCTTCAAAGTTGCCCAAAATTTTTTTATGAAGCTAAAGTTGAAACCATCCGGACCCGGAGCCTTATTTCCATCGTAGCTCCACACCGCCACCTCTAGCTCTTCCATAGTGAATGGTAATGTTAAGTCTGAGATCTGAGATGTATTTAACTGCTGAAATTCTATACCATCAAGGACCGGTCTGCACCAATCTGCTTCAGTAAACACACTGGAATAGAATTTTTTAACCTCCTCTTTAATTGCTCCCACCTCCTCCAACCACACATCATTGACAAGTAATGCAACAATCTGATTTTTTCTTCTTCGGGACTTGATACAAGCATGAAAGAAGCTTGTGTTAGCATCTCCCTCGCTTAACCATTTTTGACGTGATTTCTGTCTCATCAAACTTTCTATGTCCCTCATTTTCTGCCACAACTCAGCAAACAGTTCCTTTCTCAAAACCACTTCTGATTCTGATAAGCCCGAATTTTCTGACTTCTTATCAATATCACATATAGATGCTTCCAGTGATTTGATTTTCCCATCTATATTTCCATATACGGCCCCATTCCAATTTTTAATGACAGACTTTAATTGCTTCAATTTTTCCTTGATAACAAAGGCCTTCCAGCCACTAAAATGATCCATTGACCAGCAATCCTCCACCACTTTGTTGAATCCCGTGTGTGACAGCCAACAATTGTTGAATCTGAAAGGTTTAGGGCCCCAGTCTTGATTGCCCATCTTTAGAATGATTGGACAATGATCAGATACATCTCTCTTCATAGCCCATTGTGAAGTTACCCCCCAATTTGTGATCCACATTTCTGAGACTAGAAACCGATCTAATCTACTCATTGATGAGCCATCTGCTTTGTACCAAGTGAATTTTCTCCCTAGTAATGGTGGATCTACTAACTCCATATCCACTATAAAATTTCTGAATTCTTCAATCTCTACCCTTGCAACATGGTCCGATTGACCTTTCCTCTCATTTGCATTACTAACAGCATTAAAGTCCCCCATTAGGCACCATAGTCCTACTCCAAACCCTCTTTTAGACATTACCAATTCCTCCCATAATCTTCTCTTACCCTCCATACTACATGGAGAGTAAATGTTCACCACAAAGCACCTTTCTTTTTTACGACCCCAATCCAAACACATTCCTGAAAAACCATGACCTGAGAATGAAAAGACCAACTTCCCTTTACTAGAATTCCATAGAGTAAGCAATCCACCGGAACTTCCAGAAGCTGGATAAGCAATCCATCCATAATCAACTCCCCCCCACAGTTGCTCGCATATCCTGTCCTCAACCTGCTCCATTTTTGTTTCTTGAATAGCAATAAGATCAAGTTTTTCTCCCAAAATGAATTCGCGGATCTTTCTTTTTTTAATCTCCGCACCCAACCCTCTGATATTCATTGATCCTATCTTCATAAATCACCATTTTGGACACCATTTGAGGAGGCCTCCTTTCTATCTCTCTCCTCTAGCTCCACAATTCTCTCAATTATCTGTTGCTCATCCCCAATACATTTAACTCCTATCATTTTTCCTATATCAAGTGTTTTTCCTGCTGCTCTATTTGACATCTTTTGCAATATCAGTTGATTACAATGAATGATCGTACCTTCTGAAACTGACAGACCCGTGTGACTTTGATCATGGGAACCAGGATCAATTGGATCACTGTGAGATTCTTCTGACTCATCATCAACAAGAGCCCTTCGCCCCAGAGTGCCTTTACCTCTATCACCCAAATTCACTGCCTCTTGTACCTCCACCTCGACCAATCCATCTGGTGTACCCAATATTTGTTTGTTCTTCGTGACACTGCAGTCAGATTCGGCATAGTTTTCCTTCCCTAATACTCCCAATTTGCTCCTGCATTGATGTTGATCACTGTCCCCTGCTGACAGAGAAGAGACCCGGAGTATATCATTTTCCCCTTTTTTGTCAAAGGGCCTAATACCTTCTGCTGCTGACTTTCTTTTCGACTTTCCTTTCTTTCCTTTTTTTCCCCCACCACCTTTCTTCATCTTTTCCTTCACTTGGTCGAATGTAGCATTAACTTGTTGGGTCTTAACATTTAAAAGAGCCTGCTTATCACTGATAAGGTTCACAGCTTGCGCAGACTTAACCAAAGCTGGAGAGTTCCCATCACGCTCCTCATGCATCAAAGGCCCAAGTTCCTCTGAAATCAACACTGGCCCATCATTTAAAGTTGATAAAAACTGCCTCAGCTCCCTACATACCTTAACCCCCTCATTTGACACCATTATTTTTCTCCCTATTGGCCCAACCGCTGATAGTATATGATCCTCATGATCACTCAAATTTCTAGTAGGCCCAATAGGGGGACTTATTAATAGGCCCAGACCATTGGGACAAGCTTCACCTGATTTCCCGCTGCCTGGATGTACTTCTTTTTCACTTTGTACGCATATTTCAAAACTCAAGTTATGGGGACTAACAATAGTCTCTGGAACCCTGCTTGGACTTCCATCACCACCATCAAATCTGTCAGAAAGGCTATGTAATTTTGAATTTGAAAACCTCTCTCCACCTTGACCCGAACCCAGCAACCCATCCACCGAACCATCACCTCCACCTTCCCCCTCTTCTTCATCGGAGCCTGCAAGATCACTGTCCACCATGGAATCCGATTCTTCTGAAGTTGACTGATCAGTATCAGAGCATCTACAATCTGTCTTTAGCTTGAAAACTGATTGTCTGAAAACATCTTCAATCAACCTTATGGAATAGAGTTTGTTGTTTATCATGACTCTAACTGTCTTATTAACTGGCTCCGGAGCAGAGACTGTCGCAAAAATGCGCCCCACATCCATCCTCAACTTCTTGCTAGTACTTTCATCCATGTTAACATATTTTCCAACCATACCCACAACCGTCCTAAACACATCTTCCCTCCAGGCATGTATTGGGACTCCCGTGATATTTAGCCATACCGATCTCTCTCTGGCCACATCCTCTTGGCTCCACGGGCTGAGCTCTTGAAACCAATTCGGTAGACATATAGAGTCTTCCCCCAAAAATTGTTCAATCGCTCCCTCTTCCTTTGGTTGTAGTAGTACCAAATTCCCCCCCATTGGTATTGTTTCAATGGAAAACACTCCTTCCATCCTAAGATTATTTTGCAAACTGAAAACACCTTCAGGATGAAATGTTTTTGCAACATAAGCTCCTTGAAGCCATTTCATTTCCTCATCTGTTACATTAAAGGTGATGCCGTTCCATTCATTCTCAATGGCCCCACCTGCCTTTCCACCCCCTTGCCTCCTTTCTTTAAACTGATTTTTGTTGTTATCATTAAAGACACCCCCCTTCCCCATTACTGCTCTTGAAAAGGTCATACCATTTCTGATAAAGTTTCCAGCTGTTAAAGTTATTTTCCTTCTCTGTGGTCCCACCATATTGATTTTGTTGCTGCTTCGATCATATCTTGGTATATTGATATTCAACCGCTTATCACCAATCATTATGGAATTCAATTTCGCCTCCAAGTCTTTTGGATTTTGTACACCTTTGAATTTCACAAATCCAAATCTCAAACCCCTCTTGTCCCTCCTTGGAGGAATATATACATCTCTCACATCTCCCCACTTTAGGAAGATCTTTCTCATCTGCTCCAGCCCAATGTTGTCCGGAAAATTGGTAAAGAAGTAAGATGTCAAGATGCTTTCCTGTTTCCTTCCTCCTCTATTTTGATCTGAAGTTGAGCCCTGATCCCAGCGCCTTCTAAAACCTGGTCCATTTTTCCAAACACTCATGTCATTGCTTGTGTGTTTGAGAAAAGGGACCTGTCTCCCCGGCCCTACCACCTTGATTCCTGCTTCGTCTCTTACTGTAAATCTCACACCATTACGCTCTGCTTCTCTTTCTAACTCACACTCTCTCATAACTTCTCTCGATCGGTTTACTTTTCCAAAAAAGAGAAGGAAGAATTGTTACTTGTGCTTCCAATTCCTTAACAGCATGCTGAAATATAAGAGTTAATTGAATGTAACTGATCAGAAAAGACACAGCTTTGTTACAGTGTTTTTGTTTATTCTTTGTTTCATGGATATTACCGTTTCACTTCTTTTTATATTGTCTTAATCTAGGATGAAGTGAAATGATTAATGATGGATTGAAATGAATTGGTAAAAATGCAATAATCTATTGCTTGGGAGTTTTACATTAATGGAGTGAGACGATGATGATAACCAAAACCATTTCATCTCACATAAACCCTCCAATTCTCATACCTTCCAAATTGGAGGGTTTTGGATCTCATTCTCCATTCCTTCGTTAAACTTCAAAACAATAAAGTTGTATGCTTTTATCTTCTCCATTCCAATTCATTACTAACCACTCTATTACTAATCGGTCCACTCCATCTCTTTCAACACTCCCAAACACAACCTTAAGCTTAAATTCTTTAATTAAATCTCTAGTACTAACGTCCACAACTAAAGTAATTAGATATTAGTGTATGAGCAGTTTAATATTTTTTATCCGCTTTTGCAAGGAGTATCCCCGGTTGTACATTGAGACTAATTTCCTTCATGAGATTTGAAGACACTCAAAGTGGGATACTCTCTCCCAACCAAGTTTTTTTCCACTGTGGTTTAAAAAAATCATTTTCCAAAAGAACGTACAATACTAATATAGGTGGAAAAATTAGTTTTCCACGTCATTATATATATATATATATTACTGGAGAACAATATGTAAAGAAGTGAATACTCCAAAATTCTTATATAAAAGGTTTTTTTAAAAAAAATAATAATAATAATGTGTCCCGTTAAATAAAGTATATTTCTTAGTTTCTCACCGTTCTTATAATTTTTCACATGCAAATGGTGGAACTTTCATTCGATATTTATGTTTTGTTACTCCTTTCAAAAAAAAAAAAAAGATGTTTTGATACTCCTTTATTATGCATGCATCTTCCAAATATCATTGTTTATTTAGATTACTATCCTTTTTTTTTTACACAAAAACATTTAGATTACTATCCTGTTCTGCAGATTTAACATTATTTTATTGACCCGATCTATCATTAATTAATATCACGTACTATGTTTCGACAACATACACGATTCCATTTTATTTTATACAAACCAGTGTAATTACCCGTGCGATGCGCACAGGAAACTTATCATATAAATTTTATTTTTCAATATTTTTAAATTATTTTAATATAAATATAATGTACTGAAATATATTTAAAAATATGAATATTAACACATATGTCAGTTAAATTACTATCAAAGCATAAAATAACTATCTTAGGAACAAATACCACCACTTTTTTTTTTTTACAAAGGGAAACTACTGCATTTCATTAAAAATCAAAGATCCAATACATGTAGGGATATCAGAAAAGAAATGAGGCACCACTTAATTTTTATTGATATTATTTATTGATTAAATACTTTTTTTAGAATATTGTTTTCATCTTTACTTGGTCCCAAATAAAATGATAACTCTACATACCTTATAAAATATTTAAATAATAAATATGAAACAGTATCGTTACACATTCCGTTAAGGTGATGTTTGGTTCAAATAGTGTTTTATTACGAGAGAAACTACATTCCTTGGAATCTCATTTACATGAATATTTCTTCCGCGCCTCTATACTTGGGAATAAAGTTTTCACTTTCATTTACTAATTTTATTTATGTGTATCTTTTATGACTGAGAATAATTTTATAAAACTTGTATCAAACATGAAAATCGTTTATTCCTATACTCATATTCCCAAAAATATTATAATAACACTTTTACTTAATGCCACCAAAGTGTTGCAACAGCGTGATTTTACCCACTGCACTCAATTTGAACAAATAATGTAGTTGATGGGTTTCAATGTAGTTGGTACACTCCAATTAGAGTAATCTGTTGGAAGACTTCAATACTTAACAAACGATAATATGGCTTCCGAATTGTTCTCTCTATAGTGATGATCTTTGAATAAGTTTTGTGTTTCCTTAAATCTATTAAATGAAGCACGCATAATTTCTATCTCCGTCATATATTAATAACCACAGATTAAAATATTTATAAATAGTTGAAATTTGCTTCATTATTTTCATATAACCCAAGTGTGTGTATAATATTAAAAAAATGTAAGCATTTTAAATCAGAACATTCTTTGCCAATGATACTAATTTTAATAAACATATAGTCTACCCTTTTTATAAAGAGTGTTGAACTTGTAACTTTTTGTTTTGTTTGCTGCAGTGATTCTTGGTCTATTTTTGCACCAAAGTACTCCAGAGGTTCCTTAATGGCTTAATCAATATACACTTGTCATTAATTTATCTTATACTCTAAACTGAATTTTAATAAGATGCATTTGACTGAACTGCATGCTTGATGTCACTTGCCAGTTGCCATCAACTTAATGAGATTTAGGTAATTAAAAGTCAGAACTCAACATCACATATTAAGATGAAAAATGTTGGAACTGAAATGTCTTCCCTTAAGTATGGCAAAAGACGATAGCTGAAAACACAATTGTTCTCAATTGGAGTTAGAAATATAAGACACAAAGCATCAACACATGTTTGTGTGTTTCCCAATTCAAGGAATCTCCTTCGCTGCAAAAATGCCATTGTAAACCAAGAGATATTTTCCTTCATGTGATTGAATTATAAATACATCACTACTTCTATCGATGAAAAAATTGATGACAATATTTACAGCTACGCTACTACTCTTCTTTCACATTAAGGAATTGCGGTTTCGCCAAAAGTTGATTACACATTTACACTAAGGTGGGGCTTCTACTATTTTATTTATAAGCTTCGCCACCTGTACAATCATAGTCGTAAGTTCACAATGGGAAACAAAACAAATTTTCACTCTATTAATACTGCACAGTATCTAAATTTAACAAATTTCAACCATATCCATCATAAAATCATAACATGATAAGTTAACAAATTTCACTCTATAGGCACCACTAATGCTCAGATCAAATGCTTAGGAAAAATCATGTCTACAATTTTTAGGTAATGAATTAGCTTGACCAAATAGTTGGCACATTTCAAGAACATAAGAATATACAATGTGGTCAAAGGTTGGAAAGTTCAGAAGAACATTCTACCAAAAGTTTGAGATGGACAATCACTGATACATCTATTTCTCCTGATCAACACTGTCCTTCAAGACATTGTGTTTCATCTTTAAAATTACTGGAAACAAAATTTTTGACATCCTTTTAATCCATTGTTTGCTTTCTATATGGGTGCTATGGTACATTGCTACCATTGTCAGGCTTTTTATTATGGTGCCATCTACACTCTTCAATTTCAAATCTATGCCATCATTTCACCCATCCTACACATAGTAAATGTTGGTTCTTCTAAAACAGAGTCCCCCACAAATGTTACAATATTCAGTATTCACAAGTCACAACTGATGCTGCTATTTGTTTTTTACCCTTTTTTTTTTCCTTCCTAATTCCATAAATTCTGCAATTGTTTTGAATGCTATATAATATTATTGGGCAAGAAACAATTAAAAATTGTATCTCTCAAGATCTGTGTCAATCACAACCGATTGATGTTTGGTATAAAGATTAATTTAATGGATTTTTTATTTGGATAAAAGAAGAAAATTATCAAGATGAAAAGAAAGAATTACAAAGATTTGAAGGAACTATTTTCCTGTTAATGTGTTTCAGTTCTTACAATATGTAGGAAATCCATGATGGTTTGGATTTTTCAAATGATGATGGAGGATACTCTCCTCGAATTTTCTATGTGAAATTCTCAACAAAGTCAATAACCATCCAATGCACATTTCAAAATAGTTAACACTCCTTCAAGTCTCAAATGCACCCACATTTCAAAATAGTTAACACTCCTTCAAGTCTCTAATGCACTCCTTCAAAATAGTTATAAGCATATGGTTTCTCCTATGTAAATTATTGAAAAACATTTCAAGTCGATCCATGATTATTGACAAACTATGCCAAATACTCCTTTACAAAGCATACCTAACAATAGCATACACCAAAAGATAGCAATAAAAGATCCATAATGCACAATGGGGGATTAAATTAAAACTTTAACCTTCCTCACCTCATGCCTTGGTCACTTCTTTCTTAATAAACAAATGCTGTTATCACTCTTCATCAAACACCCCACCAAGCCATACCCATGAACTAAAGCATGGCAATAAATTGGTTCCTTCCTTACCTCTATCTCTAAAATTGATCATTCATTTATATATTATACCATCTGCTAGTATATGACAAAACCATGTTAACCTATATAAATCATAGGCTACATATAAGAATGAGAAAGTTACCTAATGACAAAGAAGTCACTAACTTTTAAAATTTTAAAAATCAGAGACTTGCTTAAAACATACCCAACTAAGAGAAGTTTAAGTAAGAGAGTATAGATATTACTAATGCAAATTTCACTAAAGTCTCCTTCTAAAAAGCTTATTGACTTTGCATATTGCATAAAACTTTCTAGTTCTAGCATTCTAGAATTTAGTGAAGGAATTACCGCCGGAATTCAAAAGGAGAAGTCTCACATGATGATGATGATGATGATTAAGCACAAGTTTTTATCTCAGGATAAAAGTTTAAAAGAAAAAGTTCCAACCTGGCATTTGTAGAGACACCCGTAAACTTTACCCAGTTTTGTAATAGTCATCATGAACTTTTGAATCCAGATGGGAAGTCCTTAAACTTTCTGATATCTGCAAATAAACCCTTTTTCCATTAGCTAGACAAAAAAATATTCATTGCATGTGTTCATTAATACATGACAATCTTTCATTAGCCCACGTCACTTTTTAAGACATTAAAAAAAATGTTTTTAATTCAATTTCTGTTTTACTACTCAGAATATTCTAGTTTCTAAAATAAATTGAAGTAGAAGGAAAATGTTTAAAATTCTCAAAAAATGATGTAGAAAAATTGAAAGATTGCCACAAGTATTAATAAAATTGTCACCTCTTTATGTCTCTACTAGGGTTATCACACGGGTACAGTTTTGTTAAATATCAATAATTTTTTTTTATAAAAAATATTAGTTGTATTTTTTTTTTGTGCTAAAAAATATTTGGCAGTTAGCAATTAGTTTTCCAATTGGTTAGTGAAATAGGATTACGGGTGTAAATGTTGTTTGGATAAAAATATCAACAAAAATCTTTTAGACCTCCTACTACTATTTCTCTATATCACTTATGTGCATGTCCATGAATCATGTCTCTTATCAATTTAGCAGTAGATGGTATTCATCTGCTATGGATTAGAACGCACGAGCAAATTTTAATTAATCCAACTCTAATTCAACTGCCAATTACAATTGTTATTTTCATTTTGATTTAGTGAATGGTTTTTGTTCTTTAACCCAAAAAGTGTCATTGTTAACACATTTAATTTTACTTTTTGGCAATGGCAGATCCAAGACCCTGAGCCAGTAGGGACAATTTATTAAAAAAAAAAAAAAATAATTGTTGCTCATTTGATGGTAATTTTATATTAATTTCTTTTTCTGAAGATTGTTGCTCATTTGATGATAATTTCCTTTTAATTTTCTTTTCATTATATCCTGCAATTGAAAAAGAGTTAAGTTTCTATGTATTATCACTGTAAGGGATTTTAACCACGACATCTAATTATATTTTGACAAATCAACATCATTGTTAATTATTTCTCTTTCTTGGTTAATAGAAACATGCAGGTTACACTTGTCAAAATGTTACTGGGTGTCAGTGTATAATATTTTACACTAATACTAATTTAATCTATTAAAAAAATTAATACATTTAATATTGTGTTTAATCAATCAATTTGGTGAAAAAACATAGTTGTCAGAAAATCCACAAATTTGGGCATATTAAAATACTAACCTATCAATATTTGTAATCAACCATCATCAAGAGAAAGAAATGATCAAAGAAAAGAAGGCAATGACATGGGTGCAATTATTTCAAATATGGGGTGCAAATTAAAATACATAAGGTATTTGAACAAAAATTAAAAAAGTGAGTGGGTGCACTTGCCCACACTAGGGACAATGTGGATCCGCCCTTGCTTTTTGGCACAACATTCTTCTATCCAATGGGTCTCCAAACAAATATGATATGTATAAAAGTAGTGAAGTTAAATTTTAAAATTGCTGATAAAGAAACTAAATATGAGTAGAAATATATTTGAAAAAATTTTGATACAAATTTAGTCCAATATAAATAAGCAAGTTAATGTCAATGAAACACCTTGCAGATGAAGCAAACAACAAATAAAACTTTGCAGAAATTTTCTACCACGTGGTCCTCTACAAATTTACAAAGAAACTTTGGCTAACAGCTCATAGCATTTTTCAGCATTCCAAATTCCATTCTACGGTTTATTGATAAAGTTGCACTCCCACTATTGACATCACATTTGAGAACATTAACAATGATTCCCAAGAGTTGTGTTCTTTCCATGTCTTTTTTTTTTGTTTCTTCCAATGTATTTGGACAATTCATTCTACGATTTATTGATAAAGTTGCACTCCCACTATTGACACCACATTTGAGAACATTAACAATGATTCCCAAGAGTTGTGTTCTTTCCATGCCTTTTTTTGTTTTGTTTCTTCCAATGTATTTGGACAATTCATTTTACGGTTCATTGATAAAGTTGCACTCCCACTATTGACACCACATTTGAGAACATTAACAATGATTCCCAAGAGTTGTGTTCTTTCCATGCCTTTTTTTGTTTTGTTTCTTCCAATGTATTTGGACAATTCATTTTATGGTTCATTGATAAAGTTGCACTCCCACTATTGACACCACATTTAAGAACATTAACAATGATTCCCAAGAGTTGTGTTCTTTCCATGCTTTTTTTTTTGTTTCTAATGTCTTTGAACAATTCACTTTATTTCTCAAATTCATTTAATGCTCTCCCAACAAAGAGTTGTGTCATTTTCATTCCCTATCGTTATTTTTTTGCTCTCTTTTTTTTTCAGTAAGTTGTAACCCAACGTGTTTGAATGTCTTTCTCAAATTCAGAAAACTAAAATATGTTTTAGTAATATAGTTTTTTCTACTAACTCATGTTGATATGATCCAATCAAAATGAAGATATATATAAAAAAAATATGAAATTTTATTGCAAATTCATATACTCATTTAGAAACTAATCATGTGAATTGTAAATATTTAAAGTATTATCTTCATATTTAAAACATTAAATCCAATATAAATAAGCAAGTTAATGTCTATGAAACACCTTGCAGATGAAGCAAACAACAAATAAAATAAGCAAATTACAATTGCTTAAAAGTAAAACCAACAAAAATAATAAAATAACCAACAAACAGATAAAACAAATAAAAAATAAAAGTTCCCAAAAAAATGTCATGTTGCCACGTCAATGTACAATAAAAAATGCCTGTCAGTCATTATAATTGTATAGATCTTTAAATTTATATTCTATATTATTTATTTAATTTAATTATTAATAGGTAAGTTGTATTTTTTTCCTTACGTATTATCATACCTATTAAAAAAAGACAATATAGGGTTGTTTCTCTCAAAAGGTTTATGTGTTTTAAAAAGTTGTTCAATTATTTTTTTTTTCATATTTTTAGAGTGCTTTTATGTGTAGTATTTTAAATAATATTTTATAAGATTAACTTTTGCCAAATAATATAGTCAATATAGATTTAATCATAGTGTAAATTAGTTATATAATAAATTAATTTACATTTATTTATTTATTTTTTCAAAATTTCTAGATATCTATATCTTAATATCTTTAAGGTGGTCAGTGGACTTATAAATTTTTTAAATAATAAACTCCTTTTTTTTTACAAAAAATAATAAACTCCTAATTAGATTATAATTTTGTCTTTATTAATAATATAATATTCATAACTACAATATCGATAGCTTGTCTTAATGTTTTTGGCTCTTATACAATACTTATTACTAATATAATATTAATAACTACAATACTTAACACTGTAAAAAAATTAAAGTAAATTTTTAATAATATAATATTAATAACTACAATATCAATAGTAAACTAGTTTGTCAAAAAAAAAAAAACTACAATATAAAAAAATATTTTTTTTTACCATAAAAGCAATTTTTATCTAAGAAGGTGTTTGTCAGCCCACATAAAAATAAATCAGCTCATTCCATCCAAAAAGTAGTCAACAAATTAATAAAAAAAATGAACAAATTAAATAAACAAATTGCAATTGAAAAAAATGAATTGGAAAAATGTTCGGATGGGCCCCACCCTGTTTTCATACACTACACTCAATATAAATTAATAAAAAAAATGGAATTAAAAATTGTTTGGGTAGGCCCCACACTATTTTCTTGTTTTCATACACTACACTCAATATAGATTAATAAAAAAAATGGAATTAAAAATTGTTTGGGTAGGCCCCACATCAAATTGGGCCCCACACTATTTTCAATAAGTCCAACGAAAATAAAAAAAATGGAATTTGATATATTTAAGTGGAGCCCACAGTGAAATGACTTCCCCTTTATAGACAGTGGCTGCCACATGTAATGTACAGTAGAAATCAATACTCAGCCTTTATATTTTATAGATAAAGTCTGAGTATAAAAGTAGTGTTCAATTTTAAAATTGCTGATAAACAAACTAAATATGAGTATAAATATATTTGAAAAAATTATGATACAAATTTAGTCCAATATAAATAAGCAAGTTAATGTCTATGAAACACCTTGCAGATGAAGCAAACAACAAATAAAATAAGCAAATTACAATTGCTTAAAAGTAAAACCAACAAAAATAATAAAATAACCAATAAACAGATAAAACAAATAAAAAATAAAAGTTCCCAAAAAAATGTCATGTGGCCACGTCAATGTACAATAAAAAATGTCTCTCAATCATTATAATTATATAGATCTTTATATTTATATTTATATTCTATATTATTTATTTAATTCAATTATTAATAGGTAAGTTGTATTTTTTTCCTTACGTATACCTATTAAAAAAAGACAATATAGGGTTGTTTCTCTCAAAAGGTTTATGTGTTTTAAAAAGTTGTTCAATTATTTTATATATCTTTTTGGAGTGCTTTTATGTGTAGTATTTTAAATAATATTTTATAAGATTCACTTTTGCCAAATAATATAGTCAATATAGATTTAATCATAGTGTAAATTAGTTATATAATAAATTAATTTAGAGTTATTTAATTTTTTTTTCAAATTTTCTAGATATCTATATCTTAATATCTTTAAGGTGGTCTGTGGACTTATAAATTTTTTAAATAATAAACTCCTTTTTTTTTACAAAAAATAGTAAACTCCTAATTAGATTATAATTTTATATTTTTAATAATATAATGTTCATAACTACAATATTGATAGCTTGTCTTAATGTTTTTGGCTCTTATACAATACTTTTTAATAATACAATATTAATAACTACAATACTTAACACTGTATAAAAATTAAAGTAAAATTTTAATAATATAATATTAATAACTACAATATCAATAGTAAACTACTTTGTAAAAAAAAAAAAACTACAATATAAAAAAATATGTTTTTTTTACCATAAAAGCAATTTTATCTAAGAAGGTGTTTGTCAACACACATAAAAATAAATCAGTTCATTCCATCCAAAAAGTAGTCAAAAAATTAATAAAAAAATGAACAAATTAAATAAACAAATTGCAATTGAAAAAAAATGAATTGGAAAAATGTTCGGATGGGCCCCACCTTGTTTTCATAAATTACACTCAATACAATTTAATAAAGGATAAAATACCATTTTGGTCCCTTAACTTATTTTTTAGATTCAGTTTGGTCCCTTAACTTTTAAAATGTTCAATTTGGTCCCTTAACTTATTTTTTAGATTCAGTTTGGTCCATTCACTTTTAAAAAGTTCAATTTGATCCCTTAATTTATGTCTGTTGACCTAAGTTAGTCATCTCCGTCAACGAGTCATTAACAGTGTTAATTTTTGAGGATCCGGTTGAAATTCGCTAACAATTTAAAGGACCAGTTTAAATCTCGTTAACAATTTAAATGACCAATTTGAAACAAGTTAATAATTTAAAGGATCAATTTGAAATTCATTTAACACTGTTACTTTGAACATTTTAAAAGTTAAGGGACCAAGTTGAATCTAAAAAATAAGTTAAGGGACCAAGATGGTATTTTAGCCTTTAATAAACAAATGGAATTAAAAATTGTTTGGATAGGCCCCACATCAAAATGGGCCCACACTATTTTCTTGTTTTCATACACTACACTCAATATAAATTAATAAAAAAAATGGAATTAAAAATTGTTTGGGTAGGCCGCACGTCAAAATGAGCCCCACACTATTTTCAGTAAGTCCAACGAAAATAAAAAAAACTGGAATTGGATATATTTAAGTGGAGCCCACGCTGAAATGACTTCCCCTTTTTAGGCAGTGGCTGCCACGTATAATGTACAGTAGAAATCAATACTCAGCTTTTATATTTTATAGATAAAGGCTGAGTATAAAAGTAGTGAAGTTAAATTTTAAAATTGTTGATAAACAAACTAAATACGAGTAGTAATATATTTGAAAAAATTATGATACAAATTTAGTCCAATATAAATAAGCAAGTTAATGTCAATGAAACACCTTGCATATGAAGCAAATAACAAATAAAACTTTGCAGAAATTTTCTACCACATGGTCCTCTACAAACTTATGAAGAAACTTTGGCTAACAGCTCATAGCATTTTTCAACCTTCCAAATTTCATTCGACCGTTAATTGATAAAGTTGCACTCCCACTATTGACACCACATTTGAGAATATTAATAATGATTCCCAAGAATTGTGTTCTTTCCATGCTTTTTTTGTTTTGTTTCTTCCAATGTATTTGGACAATTCATTCTACCGTTTATTGATAAAGTTGCACTTCCACTATTGACACCACATTTGAGAACATTAACAATGATTCCCAAGAGTTGTGTTCTTTCCATGCCTTTTTTTTCCCCCTTCCAATGTATTTGGACAATTCATTCTACGGTTTACTGATAAAGTTGCACTCCCACTATTGACACCACATTTGAGAACATTAACAATGATTCCCAAGAGTTGTGTTCTTTCCATTACTTTTTTTTTCTTTCCCTTCCAATGTATTTGGACAATTCATTCTACGGTTTACTGATAAAGTTGCACTCCCACTATTGACACCACATTTGAGAACATTAACAATGATTCTCAAGAGTTGTGTTCTTTCTATGCCTTTTTTTTTGTTTCTTCCAATGTCATTGAACAATTCACTTTATTTCTCAAACTCATTTAATGCTCTCCCAGCAAAGAGTTGTGTCCTTTTCATTCCCTATCGTTATTTTTTTGCTCTCTTTTTTTTCATTAAGTTGTAACCCAACGTGTTTAAATGCCTTTCTCAAATTAAGACAACTAAAATATGTTTTAGTAATATAGTTTTTCTACTAACTCATGTTGATATGATCCAATCAAAATGAAGATATATATAAAAAAAATATGAAATTTTATGGCAAATTCATATACTCATTTAGAAACTGATCATGTGAATCGTAAATATTTAAAGTATTATCCTCACATTTAAAACATTAAATCCAATATAAATAAGCAAGTTAATGTCAATGAAACACCTTGCAGATGAAGCAAATAACAAATAAAATAAGCAAATTACAGTTGCTTAAAAGTAAAACCAACAAAATTAATAAAATAACCAATAAACAGATAAAACAAATAAAAAATAAAAGTTCCCAAAAAAATATCATGTTGCCACATCAATGTACAATAAAAAATGCCTGTCAGTCATTATAATTGTATAGATCTTTAAATTTATATTCTATATTATTTATTTAATTTAATTATTAATAGGTAAGTTGTATTTTTTTCCTTACGTATTATCATACCTATTAAAAAAAGACAATATAGGGTTGTTTCTCTCAAAAGGTTTATGTGTTTTAAAAAGTTGTTCAATTATTTTTTTTTAATCTTTTTAGAGTGCTTTTATGTGTAGTATTTTAAATAATATTTTATAAGTTTCACTTTTGCCAAATAATATAATCAATATAGATTTAATCACAGTGTAAATTAGTTACATAATAAATTAATTGAGAGTTATTTAAATTTTTTTTCAAAATTTTTAGATATCTATATCTTAATATCTTTAAGGTGGTCAGTGGACTTATAAATTTTTTAAATAATAAACTCCGTTTTTTTTTTTCAAAAAATAATAAATTCCTAATTATATTATAATTTTATCTTTTTAATAATATAATATTCATAACTACAATATTGATAGCTTGTCTTGATGTTTATGGCTCTTATACAATACCTTTTAATAATACAATATTAATAACTACAATACTTAACACTGTATAAAAATTAAAGTAAATTTTCAATAATATAATATTAATAACCACAATATCAATAGTAAACTACTTTGTCAAAAAAAAAAACTACAATATAAAAAAATATGTTTTTTTTTTACCATTAAAGCAATTTTATCAAAGAAGGTGTTTGTTAACCCATATAAAAATAAATCAGCTCATTCTATCCAAAAAGTAGTCAACAAATTAATAGAAAAAATGAACAAATTAAATAAACAAATTGCAATTTAAAAAAATGAATTGGAAAATGTTCGGATGGGCCCCACCTTGTTTTCATGCACTACACTCAATATAAATTAATAAAAAAATGGAATTAAAAATTGTTTGGTTAGGTCCCACATCAAAATGGGTCCCACACTATTTTCTTGTTTTCATACACTACACTCAATATAAATAAATAAAAAAATGGAATTAAAAATTGTTTGGGTCGGCCCCACACTATTTTCAATAAGTCCAATGAAAATAAAAAAATTGGAATTGAATATATTTAAGTGGGGCCCACACTAAATGACCCTTTTATGGCTCGTTTGGTGGTCAGGATATGATAGGGGCAGATAGGATAGGAGAGCAGGATAGGAGTAGGATAGGATATGCGCAGGATAAGTTGTTATCCTATCGGACGTTTAGTGTCCACCAGATAACCAACTGGATAGCATTGTAATTTTAGTATGAATTTTAAAATTTTTGTTTTTGTTTTGAATGTTTTCATATTTTATTAAACTTAAGTTTTTCTTTATAATTTTCATTTTTTAAGTTTATATAAAAAGACAAAATTATCCTTGTGATAAAATTACATATAATATTTTAAAATTTTAAAATATTGTTTAACTTAAATTATTTTTTTTTAATTTTAAATATTCATTTTTAGTTTTTACTTTACATATAGTTAAATTATTAGAATATTTTTAATTTATTTTTTAATTTTTTACAATAATATACATTAATAAAATTAGCCTTGTGACAAAATAAAAATAACTTTTAAAATTAATTATTAATATTTTTATTATTTTATGTTTTATTATACATTTTTTGTAAGCATATTATATTTTATTATACTTTAATTATTTTATATATAAATTATTTTTATACTTTATTATACTTTAAATAACCTTATCCTATCCTGTTGAGTTCTAACCCAGCTCCCCCGTCAGGATAAATTTTTAACTAGATGGACATGATAGGATAGGTGACAGGATAGACTTATCCTATCCTGCTGGCTCAACAAACAACAATTTCAGACAGGATATGATAGTTTATCCTATCCTATCTCTCTTATCCTAACCACCAAACGAGCCCTTATAGGCAGTGGCTGCCACGTATAATGTACACAGCCTTTATATTTTATAGATACAAACAAATAAAGGGTTGGTAGAGAATGATACCAAACCACGTATATCTTCCAGGAGAAATGCTTCCCTGACACACTTTTTTGACACACATACGCTTATACCGTATAGTGCCGCACAGTGCGGCACTGTAGCTGCACTGTGCGACACTGTAGCGCACTTTTCTTTTTCTTTTTTTTTATTTAAGTTTTGGTTTTTTTTTTAAATGTTATTTTTTGATAAATAAATTTTTTGATTAAGTATGTGTAATTATCTGGTGAATCATGTACAAATATCTGGTGAATTCAATTCATTATCTGGTGAATGGGTTTTGTTGAGAAATAAAATTTTTCGTTAAGTAGTGAATCATGTACAAATATCCGGTGAATTCAGTTCATTATCTGGTGAATGGATTTTTTTGAGATAAATTTTTTGGTTAAGTATGTGCAAATATCTAGTGAATCATGTACAAATATCTGGTGAATTCAGTTCATTATCTGGTGAATGGATTTTTTTGAGACAAATTTTTTGGTTAAGTATGTGCAAATATCTGGTGAATCATGTACAAATATCTGGTGAATTCAATTCATTATCTGGTGAATGGGTTTTTTTGAGAAATAAAATTTTTCGTTATCTGGTGAATCATGTACAAATATCTGGTGAATTCAGTTCATTATCTGGTGAATGGGTTTTTTTGAGAAATAAATTTTTTGGTTAAACATATACAAATATCTGGTGAATCATGTACAAATATCTGGTGAATTCAGTTCATTATCTGGTGAATGGGTTTTTTTGAGAAACAAATTTTTTGGTTAAGCATGTACAAATATCTGGTGAATCATGTACAAATATCTGGTGAATTCAGTTCATTATCTGGTTAACGAGTTTTTTTAGAAACAATTTTTATTTTTTAAAAAGTCAAAATGTAAAAAGAAAAAGAAAAAGAAAAAAAGATGCTACTGTAGTGTTACAGTAGCATTACAGTGCATGATGTCCTGTGCGCGTGTCCCCTGCACACAACTCATCTTCCAGAAGTCACACTCAGTCACTAGCATCACACCACAAAGTTATTTTTTCGACATCCTTCTAAATATTATGTCTAAATCGAACGAGTTGTTACAATTTAAGAAAATTGGTCACACATGGAAAAATAAAAACGCATTTAATATTAGTTTATCATTAATATAAAATTTTTAATCAACAATACATACTTTGAAACTCAATTAAACAGATATAAATGAAATAATGTTAAGTGTTTTTCTTAACTGCATTGTTAAGTGTTCATATACCTAGATTTAAACAAGAAGTGTAAAAAGAGCTATGCTATTTATGCCATTTTTACCATAAACTGTGTATAACTGTTGATGGTTTTTAAGCATTTCACATAACAATAACTAATGAGGGGAAAATTCACATTGTATTCCCAATATGATCCCCAATGGAGTAGCCAAAAGTAGGATAAATAGTTGACTTGTACATGCCTTGTGCGCATAAATATTTGGAATGCATGTTATAGTAATGATATATATATATATATATGACACATTATTTATTATTAAATAAATTTTATATGAAATCTATTAAATTATATTAGATTTTTTTATTAAATATTATTTAGTATTAAATTGTAATGAATCCTACTGGAAATTCAATCGATATTAAAAAAAAAAAATCAAAAAATGTAATGTTTATGACGGTTGTTTAAGATAAAAATTTCTTTTTCCTTCAAAAAATAAAACTAAAAATTTCTTTATGAGAATCATAATGTGGCATTCAATATTTCAATCGAGTGGTGGATTTCAACTTTTCCCGACAGCAATGGACCATCCCATTTTCGGTTATCACTACTTTAAAGATTTTTTTTTTTAGCTTAATTACATTTTTGGTCCCCTATTATTGGTCATGTGTGATTTTGATCCCTGAAGTTTTTTGTGTGCACATTTGGTCCCCCTGCTTTTTTAATCTTGCAAATTTGGTCCTTCTGTTTAATGTCTGTCAATTTTTTCAATGATCAACATATAGGAACCACTTCTCTAAGCATACACAACCTCTAGTTGAGGTTCTCCCTTCTCTGCGTCTTCGATTCAGCATGAACCAGTGGTTCTTTTCTGCTATTTATTGGTTTAGTTCCTCCTTTTCGGGACCTTTTTTGGTTCGTCCACATGATTATTTACCACAATAGCTCAAAAAGAGTTTCTATGCCCTTAGAGCAGTGATTCTGTATGCTTAGAGAAGTGATTTTTCTATGTTGATCATTGAAAAATTGACAAACAATAACAGAAGGACCAAATTTGCAACATCGAAAAAATAGAGGGACCAAAATGTGTACGAAAAAAACTTTAGGGACCAAAATTATATATGATCAATAGTAGGGAACCAAAACTGCAATTAAGCCTTTTTTTATTATTAAATATGTCAGTTTAATATAAATCTATATATTAATATATCTTTTTGACAGATCTATATATTAATATAATTGTAATAAAATAAATATATTAGATAATAATATAAAATATTTAAAAAAATATATCACATATCAATATAAAAAAAAAGTATTAAGTAAGTTTCATATTCAAGAAATTGTTAACTTAAATGGTTAAAAAGCAGTGATTCAGGAAAAGAACACACTTGCGACATGCCAAGTTTCTTAGAATAAAAAGAACAGTTTCTTGTGCCTAACATTTTCAAAAAACAATAAATATCTCAACGTGTGGTTGGTCCGAATGATAACGAGTTTAAGTCTCTTAAACAATAACTCAGGGGTTCAACTCATGACATTTGTGTAGTGTAACATCCTGATATATATATATTAAGCGAAGTAACTCTCATAAGAGTTACTCCTGGAGTAGGTGGATCCCCATCCATATATATAAAACTAAATGAAAGATAAACTTACTAATCTAATGAAAGTTAAATGGGTTCTTTAATAAATTAACATAGACAATTGGATTAGAATAGATTGAAAGGTGGGGATTTGAAGTAAGTGATTTAAACTTATTCTTGGAGGAAGTGGATCCCTACTCATATATATATATATATATATATATATATTAATTCAGGGAAAATATGTGTGTAATTATTTTTACGGACCCACATGGATTTTTAGTTTTTTACACTTAATTTCACACGTGATTCATGCTCCTTGCTATGGACAAAAATAAAATGCCTCCACTCTTAATAGTTAATATTGCCTAATCAAACTGCATATCACTGCAGGTCTACGGCTGCTCCGTATTTTTAATTATTAATATAACAATATCATTATTTAAATACTCCTATCATGTAGCCGCCGACATTTTTCTAGAATAAAGTATATTTAATTCACTCACACGTGATACATGTTGGTATGACTATGTCTGCCCGGATTGATTTATGCATTCACAAAGTCACAAGATATATATTATTAGATCAATCTTGTTTTATTTTTAATTTTTTTTAATGCACATTCAAATGTATCTAATTAATGGTTTATATCATTGAATCCATGAATGGGTGAAAATAATGAATGTAGGGAATCCAAATCCCCAATAGGGTGTTGGTCTAGTAAAAGCAACTAGTCCCCCAAAAGGGGGAGAACCTCGGGAACCCAGGTTCGATTCCTTATGGAGTCACCCCAATTGGGAGGCTGAGAGCCAATGAGTAAAACCGTGCTCAATAAGCCGAACCAAATATTAGTTTCATAGCGTACAAAGGGCCTAAGCTTTTGGGATACTTTAGTGGACCCACTCGGCACAAAGGGATAATTAGGGTAGAGTCCAAACCAAAAATATAAGTAAAAATATAAACACTTTTGTTAGCATATTATTGAAAAATTATACTTATTGTTTTATAATATCTGACTTAGTTACACTTAATAATATTCCTATTCAAAAGTTATATTTTTCTCCTTTTAAATAAAATTAGTGTAGTTTTGTAAGTTTTAATCATCATGATTCAAGAGATGATAAACATTAAACATACAATAATAATGTAGACCTCCGAAAAAGTTCCACTTACTTTTTCAAATAAGAGGAAAATGTCCCCCCATAACTTTTTTTTTTTTGAGGCCAAAATATCGTCATGACTATATAACTATAATAACCAGCTCTCTCTTATTGACCTCCCAACGCCCCTCTTTATGATCTCTTAACTATATATAATTCATCCATTTCAACAATCATACCACCACCACCTTCTACACCTTATTCTCCTTTTACTTCTGTAGTTCAAGTTTTTCTTCTTATTCTCAAGTTCAACTTTTCCTTTTGCTCGGTAAGTTTCTCATTCTCCCTATGGTTGGAGCTATCCTCCGCACCAATGGCATCTCCACGGTTCATTTTTCACGCATATCAAATCATGACCGTTCCCTCTTGGCCCCTCCTAAACCCACAGTACTTAGAACAACTCAACCTCACCTTTATTGGACCTCCCTGCATGTCGAAATTGAAGCCCATCTCAAGCATGCCATTCCCATGAAAGAACCACTCGTGGTTTTCGAGCCCATGCACCACCTGCCCTTCGCCGCTCCCCGCACCGCCGTGCCGGCTTTATGCCTCGCGGCCTGTGAACTTGTTGGCGGTCCCCGTCAACAAGCCATGGCCGCAGCATCCGCTTTGTTTCTCTTGCATGCAGCTACTTACACACACGAGCACCTTCCTTTAACAGATGGGTCCAAGCCCAAGCCCATTGTCCCTCATGCATACGGTCCCAACATTGAGCTTCTTACCGGTGACGGGATTGTCCCTTTTGCGTTTGAGCTGTTATCAAAATCCGATGACCCGACCCAAGGCAACTCGGATCGGATCTTGCGCGTGATCATTGAGATCTCACGTGCCGTGGGTTCGGAAGGGGTGATAGATGGACAGTATAGGAAACGTTTGGGATCCCAATCGGACGGTGGCGAGGATTTGTGCAACGTGGAAAGCATCGAGCGGGTTGTGGAGAAAAACGAAGGTGGGTTGCATGCATGTGGGGCTGCATGTGGAGCTGTGTTGGGAGGTGGGAGTGAGGAGGAAATTGAGAGATTGAGAAGATATGGGTTTCATGTGGGGATGATGCAAGGAATGTTGAAAAAGGGATTGAGGAAAGAAGTGGAAGTGGTGAGAAATCTCGCACTCAAGGAATTGGAATTTTTCAAGGGTAGAGAGGTTGATGCAATTTCTACTTTCATTCATGTTTAAATAATAAATTGAATTTAATAAGAAAAGTAATTAATGTTGGGAACCAGTAAACTAGAGAATGCGTAGTGCAAAATTTGAATTATTCATTAACTGGATTTGGCTTATTTATAAGCCTTATTTTACAAGAATAACCAAAGACTAAGCATAGTAACTAATCTAATTGAATCAGTTACAGTTAAAGTCAAAGGCTAACTAACAATACTTAACAAAACTAATCTAAGTAAAGCTCAACAAATCCTCTCTTACACTGAAATTGCAAACTGCAATTCAGGTTATCCATACAATTCAACCATTCCCAATCTATTCCTAAGACTAGAAAGACTTTAATTTCAAAGGTTTTGTCATGATGTCAGCAAGCTGATCCTGTGACTTACAAAAAACCAGATCAATGATCCCATCTTTGCTAAGATCCCTTAGAAAATAGAAACTTACATCAATATGCTTGCTTCTTCCATGTAGAATTGGGTTCTGCTGAGCATGCCCGAATGTCTCCAGAATTCTCTTTAACCATACACCTTGGCAGGCACAAGAAGCAGCAGCAAAAAACTCCTTTGCAATGTTGCTGCTTGTTGCTGGCAGCAGATTGTCATGATTACATGTTGCTACCCATGTTACGGAAATGTCACAAGTCCATCCAAAAGGAAGGGCCGCAGATTCCGCCATCACGAGCCTGCTGCAGGATCTTGCAAGGTGCTGATGTCCCTTGCCTCTGCAAATATATTACCCCACCCATTGAGGCTGACATCAGTGTGCCAAAAACTGTCTACGTAGCCAGGACTTGCGGATGCTCAGTTCATGTAGGAACCAAGTGTGGAAGTAAGCTTTAATTTTATTTTATTTTTTGATTAATTTGATGTCATGTATATAATATTTCCCTTTATTACTATATGTTATAATATTTCAATACTTCATAATACGATGAAAATGAATGGCACGGAGGGAATAAATAATAGCCTATAGGCCTTAATCATAGAATACAACCATCATGGCCCATCTTCATAATGTATCAATTGTATTATTATTATTATAGGTGTTTATGGTGCTATTCTCAAATTAGAAGAAGATATTTGTAACAATTCATTAATGAAAAGAGAATGCTAACGAGTGCCCTTAGGACACTCGTTAAAGAATCTGGAAAAATAAGTTTTCATTGGGAATTGGTGTATTTAGTATTTAAAGAAGTGAAAAACTTAATTTTCTAACGTAATTAAACTTACTTTTTATGGATTCCTTAACGAGTGCACTAACCCTTAATGAAAATATAAAATTATACATGTCTTAATCTTAAATACCTATAAAATAATACTTATGTTTTGTCCATGTTTTTTCCAGCTACTTCCCCCACACTGAGGCTATCTTTCAAATTTTGTTACCCGGCACGAGAAAAAAAGTGATGTCCTTTATATAATTGCTATTAAGATTAAGGCCTTTGTATCATAGAATACAATCATCTTATTCATATGGATTATTGTTTTTTTTTTCATTCGGTGTAAGGTTTTTCGGTAATGATTTATTTTGAAGTGCTTGTTTAGGTTACACTGTTCCTCATGGTCCTTCTCATCCTGCTTAATCTCGCGTGGCATGAACTGCAGCATTCAGGAAACCATGCAAATAAATAGGCATAATATAGCGAACGTTTTTTTATTTGCCTCCTTTTGTATTTAGCTGGATTGATCGAGTGAACTCAGTGAAGAGTTAATTGAATGTAACTGATCAGAAAAGACACAGCTTTGTTACAGTGTTTTTGTTTATTCTTTGTTTCATGGATATAACTGTTTCACTTCTTTTTATATTGACTTAATCTAGGATGAAGTGAAATGATTAACAATGGATTGAATTGGTAAAAATACAATAATCTATTGTTTGGGAGTTTCACATCAACGGAGTGAGACGATGATGATAACCAAAGTAATTTCATCTCACATGAACCCTCCAATTCTCATACCTTCCAAATTGGAGGGTTTTGGATCTCATTCCCCATTCCCTCATTAAATTTCAAAATAAAAAAGTTGCATGCTTTTATCTTTTCCATTTCAGTTCATTATTAACCACTCTATTACTAATCAGTCCACTCCATCTCTTTCAACACTCCCAAACACAACCTTAAGCTTAAATTCTTTAATTAAATCTCTAGTACTAACATCCACAACTAAAGTAATTAGATATTAGTGTATGAGGAGTTTAATATTTTTTATCTGCTTATGCAAGGAGTATCCCTGATTGTACATTGAGACTAATTTCCTTCGGGAGATTTGAAGACACTCAAAGTGAGATGCTCTCTCCCAACTATACCATTGTGGTTTAAAAAAATCATTTTTCACAAAGGACGTACAATACTAATATAGAGGGAAAAATTAGTTTTCCGCGTCATTAACTTAACGAATACAAAACGGATTTTGGAAATAAGCTTTTAGTCCCTGGAAAGTTCACCAATTTTGGTTTTAGTCCTTGTAAAAAATATTCTTAGGATTTCGTCCCTATATTTTCGAAAATTTTGTAAATAGTCCCTATTGTTACGGCTGAGTACTAGAAATCATACTAGATGAATAATTTTGTCAATTTTAACCCTATGGCCTTAATGTATGATTTTATTTATACTTTCTAGCCAAATTTTGGAGCAAGTCGGACAAGAACGAGAAATTACCTCGGTACCCCCTAAGTACTAGATATCATACAAAATGAAGGAATTTAACAATTTTAACCTTATGTCCCAAATATATGATTTTGTTTCTATTTTATGACCAAATTTTACAGCAAGTCGGATAGTAAAATAAAATTATCTCGATACCCATGAATATTAGATAGCGGAAAAAGATGACGGTAGGGACTATTTGCAAAATTTGTGAGATTACAGGGACGAAAACTTAAGAAAAAATTTCACAAAGACCAAAACCAAATTTGATGAATTTTGTAGGGACCAAAAACTTATTTAAATCATATATATATATATATATATATATATATATATATATATATATATATATATATATAACTCGAGAACAATATGTAAAGAAGCGAATACTCCAAAATTCCAAAATTCTTATATAAAAGTTTTTTTTTTTTTTTTTAAAGAATTTAATGTGTCCCGTTAAATAAAGTATATTTCTTAGTTTCTCACCGTTCTTATAATTTTTCACATGCAAATGGTGGAACTTTCATTCGATAAATATGTTTTGTTACTCCTTTCCAAAAAAACAAAGATGTTTTGTTACTTAGGGATGTAAACGAGTCGAGCCGAGCTGAGAACTTAAAGCTTGAGTTTGGCTTGTGAAAAAAATGGAAAGCTCAAGCTTGGCTCATTTATTTAAACGAGCCTAACTAAAAGCTTGAACTTGGCTTGTGTAGCTCATTTATAAATTAACTATTTTTCATTTATGAAAATGTTCCTTAACAAAAAATCATGCATAGTTTTAACACTCATTAAAGTTCTATATATTTCCATAATGTAAATAAAGATACTAAAATCCTCATCATCAGTTTTTTGGTAGAATAATCTCCTTCAAAATGTTGTCCACCTAAGTAAATAAAAATACAAACGGTGCATTTTAGTGTTTTTTTTTGTTGCTTGTAGCCGTAGGTTAGTAACTTGGTATTATAATAGGATACAAATGGTTTTCTTTATATTAGAGATTTAAGAGTAGGCATTAAAAAGACTTTTCATTAGGATAATAACAAAAATGTATTGAGAGTGGGTTTAACTATTGGGCCCAAAAGATATTTGGACTAAAATCAGATTGGTTGTGACCCAACCATTAATTTTGAAAGTTTTTAGTTGTATGAAAGACAAGTTCATCCATCAGCAATTCGTTAAGAAAGAATAAACAAATGAAAAATGTGGTAGTATTAGTATATATAATATATTATTTATATAATTTGTTTGGGTCATAATATTATATATAATTTAAATTTTTTAAATATATATACGAGCTATTCGCGAGACCTTAATGTCGAACCTATAAGGCTTGGGCTTGGCTCATTTAAATAATTGAGCTCACTTTCAAGCTTGAGTTTATTTATTTAATTAAACAAACGAGTTTTATCGAGCATTTAACGAGTCGAGCCCGGATAGTTCACGAATAGCTCAACTCATTTACACCCTTATTATTACTCCTTTATTATGCATGCATCTTCCAAATATCCTTGTTTATTTAGATTACTATCCCTTTTTTTTTTTACACAAACATTTAGATTACTATCCTGTTCTGCAGATTTAACATTATTTTACTGACCCGATTGAATTAATTAATATCACGTACTATGTTTCGACAACACACACGATCCCATTTTATTTTATTTTATACAAATACAAACAAATAAAGGGTTGGTAGAGAATGGTACCAAACCACGTATATCTTCCAGAAGTCACACTCAGTCACTCGCATCACACCACAACGTTATTTTTTCTACATCCTTCTAAATATGCCTAAATCGAACGAGTTGTTACAATTTAAGAAAATTGGTTACACATGGAAAAATAAAAAACGCATTTAATATTAGTTTATCATTAATATAAATTTTTTAATCAACAATACATACTTTGAAACTCAATTAAACAGATATAAATGAAATAATGTCAAGTGTTTTTCTTAACTGCAATGTTAAGTGTTCATATACCTAGATTTAAACAAGTGTAAAAAGAGCTATGCTATTTATGCCATTTTTACCATAAACTATGTCTAACTGTTGATGGCTTTTAAGCATTTCACATAACAATAACTAGCGAGGGGAAAACTCATATTGTGTTCCCAATATGATCCCCGACGGAGTAGCCAAAAGTAGGATAAATAGTTGACTTGTGCATACCTTTTGTGCATAAATATTTGGAATGCATGTTATATATATATAGAGCAAATTTGAACCATTAAATCATATATGGATGGTCAGGATTAGAAGTTATTTGGTGGTCATGTGATCACTTAAAAAAGTCACATGACTTTATGTTCTAATCTTGACCATTCATATATGATCCAAAGGTCCAGATTTACTTCCCTCATCTCTCATAATAACACACTTCTCTCACTTGAGTTGCTCCCTATATATATATATGACACATTATTTATTATTAAATAATTTTTATATGAAATCTACTAAATAATATTAGTTATTTTTATTAAATATATTATTTAGTATTAAATTGTAATGAATCCTACTGGAAATTCAATCGATATTAAAAACAAAAGAAAACAAAAAATGTAATGTATATGACGGTTGTTTTTATCTTTTTCCTTCAAAAAATAAAACTAAAAATTTCTTTATGAGAATCATAATGTGGCATTCAATATTTCAATCGAGTGGTAGATTTCAACTTTTCCCGACAGCAATGGACCATCCCATTTTTGGTTATCACTGCTTTAAAGATTTTTTTTTAGCTTAATTACAGTTTTGGTCCCCTATTATTGATTATGTGTGATTTTGGTTCCTGAAGTTTTTTTGTGTACATTTGGTCCCCCTGTTTTTTCAATGTTGTAAATTTGGTCATTCTGTCCAATGTCTGTCAATTTTTTCAATGATCAACATAGAGGAACCACTTCTCTAAGCACACACAACCTCTGGTTGAGGCTCTCCCTTCTCTGCTTCTTCGATTCAGCATGATCCAGTGGTTCTTTTATGCTATTTATTGGTTTAGTCCCTCCTTTTCGGGACATTTTTTGGTTCCTCCACATGATTATTTACTACAATAGCTCAAAAGGAGGTTCTATGCGCTTAGAGCAGTGATTCTGTAAGCTTAGAGGAGTGATTCATCTATGTTGATTATTGAAAAATTGACAGACAATGACAGAAGAACCAAATTTGCAATATCGAAAAATCAGAGGGACCAAATGTGCACGAAAAAAACTTTAAGGACAAAACTACACATGACCAATAATAGGAGGACCAAAACTATAATTAAGCATTTTTTTATAAAATATGACACTTTAATATAAATCTATATATTAATCTATCTTTTTGACAAATCTATATATTAATGTAATTATAAGAAAATAAATATATTATATAATAATATAAAATATTTAAAAAATATATCACATATCAATATAAAAAAAAGTATTAAGTGAGTATCATATTCAAGAAATTGTTAACTTAAATGGTTAAAAAGCAGTAATTCAGGAAAAGAACACACTTGCGACATGCCAAGTTTCTTAGAATAAAAAGAACAGTTTCTTGTGCCTAACATTTTCAAAAAACAATAAATATCTCAACGTGTGGTTGGTCCGTATGGTAACGAGTTCAAGTCTCTTAAATAAATATTGGTCAGGAGTTCTACTCATGACATTTGTATAGTGTAACATCCTAATAAATAAATAAATAAATAAGTGGATCCCCACCCATATATATAAAACTAAATGAAAAATAAACTTACTAATCTAATGAAAGTCTTTTTTTGCCACCCATATATATAAAACTAAATGAAAAATAAACTTACTAATCTAATGAAAGTCTTTTTTTTTTTTTTAAAAAAAAACTTTATAAGACTAATCTAATGAAAGTTAAATGGGTTCTTTGATAAATTAACATATGCAATTGAATTAGAATAAATTGAAATGTGAGAATTTGGAGTAAGTGATTTAAACTTACTCTTGGAGGAAGTGGATCCCACTCATATATATACATATATATATTCAGGAAAAATATGTGTGTAATTATTTTTACGGACCCACATGGATTTTTACACTTAATTTCACACGTGATTCATGCTCCTTGCTATGGACAAAAATAAAATGCCTCCACTCTTAATAGTTAATATTGCCTAATCAAACTGCATATCACTGCAGGTCTACGGCTGCTCCGTATTTTTAATCTATATCTATATTTATATTTATATTTTGTAAAAAAATAACATGATAGATAATATGATAGATAAGTATTTATTCTAAAAATGATTAAATTGCAGGGGGGAAAAAGAAGAAATAAAACGAATAGATTTGAAGACAAATTGTGTTAATGGTAAGAAAATCAATAAGAAAAGAATAATGAATAAAATTTGAATTTTGAAATACAATGAATGTTTGAATTGTCATATATTGATTGATAATCCCCAAACCAATATACGCACATAATTGAAAGAAGATGCTTCTCCCTGATAATGTACATTAAAAAACTCAAACAGTGCTGAATATGGATGTGAATTGGGCACTCCTCATTATTTATTAATGACCTGCTGATGGATCCACCTTATAAAAATAGAACATTTGATTTAGAAACCTGAGCAACAATTATTGAAGAAAATTTTAATATGAAACAGAAATAATCAGCGCATTTAGTAAAAAAAAATAAAGAAAGAAATAATCGGCGCATAATCTTAATAACCAATTCCAGTCAATCACATTTGTTGTTAATTTTCAATCATTCAATGTATGGATTAGCTATTCAATTTCGATATATATGTACGTTACCATATTCCAAAACATATGGCCATTTGCTTACTCAATTGCACGGGAAAAAGATGAAAAATAAATAAAATAAAATTTTAAAAGAGAAGAAAATAAATAATAAATAATATGACACATAAATATATTTTCTGAAATATTAATTTGCACGAGAAACGAGTAGAAATAAATCAAATAGATTTTTAAGAGAAAATATTTATATATCTAATAGATTACAAAAATCTCATAGTTAAACTTATAACAAGATTTATCTTTTATAATTTACATAACAACAATTTAAAATACTTTGCATAATTAACCTTATAAATCAACAATTTTTTTGTATATAGTTTCCAACAACAAAAATTTAACCAAAAACATGAAATCAACAAGTATATATTTTATGAAATCCAGAGAAATTAGTATATTCCTCGTGCATAGCACGGGTCGATACACTAGTTATTAATATAACAATATCATTATTTAGATATCATGCAGCTGCCGACATTTTTCTAGAATAAAGTATATTTAATTCACTCACGTGATACATGTTGGTATGGCTATGTCTGTTCGGATTGATTAACGCATTCACGAAGTCACAAGATATATATTATTGGATCAATTTTTTTTTTAATGCACACTCAAATGTATCTAATGGTTTATATCAGTGAATGCGTGAAAATAATGAATGTAGGGAATCCAAATCCCTAATAGAGTGTTGATCTAGTGGAAGGAATTAGCATTCATAAGGAGGAGAACCTTCGAATCCTTATGGAGTCACCCTAATTGAGAGGCTGAGAGCCAATAGGTTAGACCTTGCTCAATCAGTCGAACCAAATATTAGTCTCATAACGGGCACAAAAGGCCTAAGCTGTGGGGATACTCTAGTGGACCCACTCGGCACAAAAGGATAATTAGGGTAGCGTCTGAACCAATATATATATATATATAAACACTTTTGTTAGCATATTACTGAAAAATCTATACTGATATAAAAGGTGGAGAGACAAATTTACTGTACATACATGTGTCAACACCAAGATTTTTTGGTTTTTTTTTTTAATTAATTTTTTTTTTACTTTTTTTTTTAAAAAATAAATCTTTTTTTTTACTTTTTAAATTTTTTTATGTTTTTTTTTTAACGTTTTCCTTAATTTTTAACCTTTTTTTTTTTCTGATAATTGTTTTTTGCTAATACTTTTTTTTGTTGAATTTATTTGTATACACTGACAGTGTAAATTTGTTGACACTGTCAAACAATCATAAATTGACAAATAGTAAAAATAGAGTTGTCATATTCTTGATGTTTATATATATATATATATATATATATATTAGTATTTTCCGGTTCGAACAGAATCAAACCAAACCAATTTTAATTAGTTCGGATATTGTTATTGACTTTTTAAAATTTATATTTGTTTTTGTTTTTAAATATTTTTAGCCAGGAAAGATAGCAAAACTACCGTGTTTTCGAAAAAGTTTAGGGTCGTAAGACTCGAACCACTAATTCGATGAATTTGAAAATTTTTATATACTTATATTTTAATGTATATATAATTTAATAGTTTAAAATTTAAAATTTAATATTTTTTATTTATATATATATATATTTTAATATTTTCCGGTTCTAACTGAATCAAACTAAAACAATTTTAATTGGTTCGGATATTGTTATTGACTGATTAAAATTTATAATTTTTTTTGTTTTTATATATTTTTAGCCAGGAAAGGTAGCAAAGCTACCGTATTCTTCGAAAAAGTTTAAGGTCGTAAGACTCGAACCAAATTGAAAATCAGTGTCACGTATAAGGACCACAAGATTACTTTAACCTTTTTTTTTAAATATATTTATTTTCAATTTATTTTTTCCTCATTTTTGTTATTTTTAAATTTTTTTTAAATAATTTTTTAAATTTTTTTTATAATTACTTTTTTTCCTAATTTTTTTTAAATAATTTTTTGCTAATTACTTTTTTTCCTAATTTTTTTTGCCAATCTTTTTAAATTTTTTTTCTAATTTTTTTTGTTAATACTTTTTATTAAAGCTACATCCTTGCCTTTATTTTTTCTATTTTAAATAATAAATTTATATCTATACTAATTGTTAACGGGAATTTCTGATTTTTGTGTAGCACAATAGTGTAAGCCAAATGTTAAGTTATGGAATATTTTTATTTTTATTTTTATTTTTATTTTATTAATTTTCTAAATTTTATATATTTTTTGTTTTAAAATATTTACAAACCGGTAAAGGTACATTGTTTTGGGAGTCAAACACGGCAATCTCTGTATTGACATAAAGAGAGGCAGAGCTATTCATATTTTGTATTTTTTTTTTTGGCTACATTCTTGCCTTTGTTTTTTCTATTTTAAATAATAAATCTATACATATACTAATTAATAAGGGGAAATATTGATTTTAGTGTACCACAATGGTGCAAGCCACATGTCAAGTGATGAATTTTTTTTTATTTTCTAAAATTTATATATATTTTTTGTTTTAAATATTTACAAACCAGTAAAGGTACAATATTCTGGGAGTCAAACACGACAATATCAAAATTGAAATAAATAGAGGCAGAGCTATTCATATTTTCTAATCTATTTTTTTATACATCCTTACCTTTGTTTTTTCTATTTTAAATAATAAGTCTATGTCTATACTGATTCATAATGGGAATTGCTGATTTTCTAATAAAGTGACACGTGTCGGCACCACATGATTTAAGAGGATTAGTTGATGATTAGTAATAATCAATGATGAACACTTAACACGTAGTGTACATTACGTATTGTAATATCATTTTAAAATAAAAATAATATTCAATTCTTTGCACTCAAATTACAGATAAAATTGTTTCAAGGTTTTTGCTGATCACTTCTGTCTATAAATAAAAAGCCTTGGAGTTGAATGAGTACCAATATTATGAGTGAGAAGGAAATATTGAAAGCAAGGTGTGAAATAAGTAAAGAAAATGTTTGACATAGTGGACTTAATTTGAGATAAAGGGAAAAAAAGTTTGGTACATATAGAGACACAATTCAAGTTATTAATGGTAATAATGTTATCAATAATAATAATAATTGATGACCCGTGCATTGCACGGGTGCAAAAATACTAGTTATACTTATTGTTTTATAATCTGACTTAATTACACTTAATAATATTCCTATTCAAAAGTTATATTTTTCTCCTTTTAAATAAAATTAGTGTAGTTTTGTAAGTTTTAATCATCATGATTCAAGAGATGATAAACATTAAACATATAGTAATAATGTAGACCTCCAAAAAAGTTCCACTTATTTTTTCAAATAAGAGGAAAATGTCGTCATAACCCTTTTTTTTTTTTTTTTTTTCTGAGGCCAAAATGTCGCCATAACTACATAACTATAATAACCATCTCTCTCTCTTATTGACCTCCCAACGGCCCTCTCTATGCTGCTTTGACTTTTTGGTGGTGGTAACATGATATTGTGATGTGTGTTACATGTTATTCCATGACTAATTGACTTCTTGATGAGTAACTTGACTTGTTGTGCCTTATGTTTCGTCCAATAATCATTGTTAAGTGTTTATAATCGATTATAAAGTGTTTATGTATGTATGCAAAGTATGAACCTCTTGAGCTTGATGTGTGATTCTAGATTTCTATGACTGGTTGTATGTTAGTTTTGAATATATTCTAAGTTCCTCATTAGGAAAACATGCAAACAATGAAACATTTAAAATTATAGAGTAATTGGGTGATTTTGAAGTATGCACTTTGAGAAGAAACTCGATAACAATATCATATTTTTTTGTGGTTGTGCTGAAATCGAATCTGCTTGAACTTTTTTTTAAAAATAAAAATAAAATAAAATACCAACATGTGCTTTTAACATGATGCCCCTTTGGAATTGTTCATATATGTGTTAGGATCATAGATAACAAATATCAACATATTTCAATGAGTTTTGAGCTTTATAAGTCACTAATTACAATAAGTATTGTATGCTAAAATTTTATGAGCTGAGTTCAAAACTTACATGAATTTTCTATACTAATTGACAATGATTGTTTTCTTTATTAAAATAAAATATGGCAATACACTTATATGTGTAGCTGTTATGCCTATTTAATTTTGTAGCAGTTTGAATTCATTTGTATTGTTAGAAAAATCAAGACTTTACATAGCAAAAAAAAAAAAAAGACAATTTGTAAACTTTCTATAACTTCTTCAATTTTGATTATATATGAAAAAAAAATGTTTTTCAATTTTTTTTGTTGTATTGATATGTAGATTGGTACTCTAAAATGTTTTCGGGGCTTCCTAAAAAAATAGAAGTATAAAAAAAAATGAGGGAAGTTCACCTTGCTTAAGCTTTATTCATGTTGTTAATATTTTTTTTCTTTAAAAAAAAAACTTGTTAAAAATTATCGTTGATCCTTGATGTGAGAAAATTTCCCTTAAATGACGTCGACAATTTGTTTGCTTTCTGATTTTGAAATTTTAAATGATTTATGTAGTCGTTTTGCTTTTGAATGATTGTCTTGGTATTTACATGTCATGATGACTTAATTGTTGATGCGTTTAAAGAAATTCTAAGAGTTTTATTTTGCTAGTTGCATTGTGTGAATAAATAGTTGTGATTCAATTTTATGAGAACTAAATCATAATTGTAATCCTTCCAATGTTACACCTCATTTTGGCACCTTTTGATGTGATTGCATTGGGTTTGATTTCGAAAAAAAAAAATTGTTATCAAAATGTGTTTTGCAATAATCCTCGAGAATGAACGTTAATTTTTTTTTATATGAATGATATGATTATGATTGTGTATAAAAAAAATACTATTTCCTTGGAGATTGAACATCTTTAGTATGCACAAAATATACTAGGAAATAATATTAAAAGTCAAATCAAAGGAATATGTTTGCTATATTGTGTCCACCGTTAGTGTATACGTAAAATTTCTCTATTTTATTTTGGTAGTCAGATTTTAAATGTTGCCCAGAATCTTATATTTCGTGTTGTAATTGAATTATTTGCATGTCACATTTTACTTATTTGACTTTTATCTGCTATCGTTTTTTTGACTCTTGACTTGTGCATGCTTGTTTAAATCCATCATCGTTATATATATGTTATCTTAGAGGTTGCGCTAGATAATTTCCAGTGTGGTTTGAGTATCACGTCACCAGTCAGGTCTATTGTTTTTCGTTTTTTTTTTTAACAAGAAAATGTGTAAGCAAATTTCGAGGACGAAATTTCTTGAAGGAGGGGAGAAATGTAACATCTCAAAAATTGACTACAAGTTAATTTGGTAGGAATTAAATTATTAGAATTATTATATTTCAATTTTGAAGTGTTTAAAATCTCGTAAGTGACTCAAAAAAGGTTAAATAGATAGTTTGAGTGTTTTAGGCCCAATTTCGCATAATAGACTTCCTATGACTTGATACCTAACTTCAGATGGATATTTCATAACCAAAGAGAACTTGTTTGAATTTGAGGTCTTCATAAGAAATGTAGCTCTATCTCTTATCTTTCCATAGACACCAAATTCGTCTAAATTGTATTCTTGTAGCTCAAGTTATGACCAAATTCGTATACACTATTCATGTTCCAGCTTCAGAACCGTTTTTAAAACTTCTATCCCAATTTTGACCATCTAAACGTTCGTTTCAGATTTTGTGGTCTTCATAAAAGTTGTAGATAATTATTTTATCTTTCCAACGATATAAAGTTTATAATTTTTGGATGTTTATAACTCAAGATATACACGAAATACAGCACCAGATGCACAGTAAGCGGGCTTAGCGCGTTTTTACACGTTTTGGGCTATCGGGGCCCTATAAATAGAATCTTAACACTCTTAGGATTAAGAAGAGAGAGCTGTGGAAGAGGAAGTCTAGGAAGAGGAAGATGAGGAGAACTCTTGGCAAACCTTAGGATTCGTCGTAGGAAACGCTTAGAGCTTTTTGGAGATATTCAAGAGGTGAGTAAAAACAACCTTTTCTCAACCTTCCATGGTGCAAACGATTTGGGGAAACTGAGTTTTTAATTTAAATTATGATTTTGGAGTTTGAGGACCCATTTAATGGTCATCTGGGATGACATATTGCATTGTGCATAAGTTGGTCATTACCTTCCGGAAAGGGATGACGGTATATATTCTATTCTGGGAATAGGATGAGAGATATCACCATCTAGGATGGGATATCAAATTATTGAAAATATCCACATCTGGGATGGGATATGAGATACCTCCATCTGGGATGGGGAAGGCAGTGGGACGCCATTGCATGGATATGAGCTCATAGACCTTAGTGGATCTGGGTTTCACACCGGTTCTGGGAACCAAAGAGTCAAGTCAAGTGATTCTGGGAATCACCGAGTCGTGTTCATGGAGTTGTATTGCATATAGTATGCATGATTGACATGATTAAAAGCTTGAGTTGTGAATGTTTTGACTGCTGAGTTATCCTTTTAATTATATGTGATTTGGAACAACTTTTGCTTATTTTAAAGGGGTTATTATGTATAGAATTTTTGCAGGTACCATGGTTGATTTTCCAGTTACCATGCCGGCTGAGAACAATACTATTTTGCGAACATTTTTATTAAAAAAAATTTTATTCACTGGGATTATAAATCTCATTAAAAGTGTTGTTTTCAGAGCACGAGGACATCGTCAGTGAGATCAAGGAGACTTGAAGACTTAATACTTGAGTTTAGTTATTTGTTATATTTGGTTAGTATTATGTTCAATAAGTAGCCTTTTGTGGCTGAAACTATATTGTTTTATTTTATGGTTTGGTTATTATTAGTAGACGCCCGGGTTTTGAGACAATTAAAATTATTTATGTAAGGATTATCTTACCAATGTTTATTTTTAAATTATTGAGGTATTTTCTGACATATATAATTTGTGAAAATTTTATTGAAGTATTTATGCCTTATTGAATGTTTTAAGGGATTTTATTACATTTTTTTTTGTTGAGTCACTAATGTAATGAAGGACGTTACATCATCTTTGGACACAGTCAATGATGATGTGACACGTCACCAAAAAAAATTATTAAAATAAAATTAAAATTAAAATTAAAAATTAGAAAACTCTTGCACTTTCCCACGGATCCCATCTCGCTGACCGGATTCCCCCCTCTCTCCAATGTTACACCTCCTTCAACCCAGAAACCCTTTCTCTCTCTACCTCTTAAAACATCATCGAATCATGTTTTCTGAGAATGATGATGTAAATATCCAAATGTTATAATAAAGTAATCTCTCTGTAACAAAGAAAACATCCTTATAATTATTATCATGAATAGAAATTTAGTTTGGTTGGAACTTGAGTTAGGATTTTCGGTATGACGATGAGGAACAGGAAAGAAAGAAGAAAATGGGGAGCATGAATTTTTTTTTTTTGGTTGGAGAAGCAAGCAACTAAAGCAAAAAACACAGCAGAAAATAATTTCAACCAACAACACACCACCAACTCCGGGTCATCACCTGAACAATCAATGGTTATTGCTTTACTATTGCTTTTAATACCCATAAAGAAAAAAAAAAGAAATTGTGGAAATGACAAGAAGATATTTAATGGAGAAATGGGTAGTTAGATCCCTCCACGGTCCATCATCTACTCATCTTCCTCTTCCTTCTTATTTTGTTTTATTAAACAAACTATTACATTTAGGCTTTGCAGAAGAAGTTTCTATTGATAAAAAAATTGTTTCCTCATTTATCAGCTGTTTGCATCTTCAATTCTTCATACGCACCGATTACATATTCAGCTGTTCGCATCTCAGAAAAATGACATTTTGGGAGTTAGAGAGAGAAAGGGTTTCTGGGTTGGTAATGATAAAGGTAGCAATGGTAGTGACGTTTCCTCTCCAGGTCTGAGACTAACGAAAGAGGTGAAAAGAAGGAAAACAGAGCTTCTGTATTACTCCCTCTGGTCCTATATATAAGAGGCAAAACCCTAAAACACACAGATCAAGGAAATGCATTGAAATAAGCTATTTGTAATTAATATTCATATAAATTTACAAATTTAACTCTTCAATAATTAATGAACAAACCTACTTGTATTGAAAGTTACACTGTCCCGTAAATATAAACCCTATTATAAATAAGGGTAAAATTGGAAATGAGCATTTAGTATTTGTCAAAATACATGCATGTCTCTCATATTTTGGACCAAAAAAAGTAGTCATTTACCTATTATAATAAGGACCGGAGGGAGTATTAGTTAAGTTTTGTTATTTTTTAGTTTTAATTTTAATAATTTAATTTTTTTATTTTTTGGTGACATGTCACATCATCATTGATTGTGTCCAAAGATGATGTGTTGGGTATGTGCCTACCCAAGTGTTTCTCCTCTTAACTATATATAATTCATCCATTTCAACAATCATACCACCACCACCTTCTACACCGTATTCTCCCTTTACTTCTGCCGTTCAAGTTTTTATTCTTCTTCTCAAGTTCAACTTTTCCTTTTGCTCTGTAAGTTTCTCATTCTCCCTATGGTTGGAGCTATCCTCCGCACCAATGGCATCTCCACGGTTCATTTTTCACGCATATCAAATCATGACCGTTCCCACTTGGCCCCTCCACAAACAAGGTGTGCTCATGAGGGCACTTTACAAATCCTTGCTTGCTAAAGTAGGACTCAATTATACTGTACCATGCTCTAGGGGCTTGTTTAAGGCCATACAAAGCCTTTTTTAGCTTGTAGACCTTGTTCTCCTCACCCTTCTTTTGTTAACCTAAGGGTTGATCAATGTAGACCTCTTCATTTAGCTCACCATGGAGAAAAGCACTTTTTACATCTAGCAGAAACACACTCCATCCTTTGAATGCAGCTAGAGCCAATATTGTTCTGATTGTGTCCCATCTTGCAACTGGGGCAAACACTTCATTATAGTCTATTCCATGCTGCTGTGAGTATCATTTGGCCACAAGCCTAGCCTTGTGCTTTTCCACCTTTCCATCTTCATTGCATTTGGTCTTGTAAATCCACTTCACTCCTATTGACTTAGTACTAGGAGGCAGTGTTGTTAATTCCCAAGTGTTGTTTCTTTCAATGGCACCAATCTCAGCATCCATGGCTTTCATCCAAGTGTTGTGCTGAGATGCCTCCTCATAAGATTCAGGATCTTCTGCTTCACTGAAGATTGCCAAATTGTGCAGCTCCTCATTTGTGACATAGTCTTCCAACCATGATGGTTCTCTTCTGGTCATCCCTTGAACTGTAATTGGTGTGGCTCCAATTTGTGCATCAAACTGTGGCTGTCCTGATCCACCAGGACCAGTGTCATTGGCAACTTCAGCATCTGCATCAACTTCTGAATTAGTGCTTCTGAATTAGTGCTTCTGAATCATCATCTTCACATTCTGCTAATCCTTTTCCTGCTCTCCCTCCTCCATTTCTCCAGTTCCACTTCTCTAATTCTGCAAACTTCACATCTCTACTCACAATAATTCTGTTTGTAACAGGATCATAGAGTCTATATGCTTTAGACTCATTACTCACTCGTAAGAGAACACATTTGATGCTTTTATCATCTAACTTCTTACTTTTAGCATCTGGCACATGGGCATAAGCAAGACATCCAAACACTCTAAAGTGTTTTAATGAGGGTTTAATACCACTCTATGCTTCTTCAGGTGTAGCATTCTTCACAGCTAGAGTAGGACTTCTATTCAACACATACACTGATCAATTTACTGCTTCTGACCAGAATTCTTTAGGAACATCCTTGTCTTATAGCATGCTTCTAACCATGTTCATGATTGTTCTATTTTTTCTCTCTGCCACTCCATTCTATTGAGGAGTGTATGCTGCATTGAGTTGTCTTCTAATGCCATCGCTGCTACAGAAACTATCAAATTCTACTGATTTGAACTCTCCACCCCTATCTGTTCTTAGGCAGCAAATAGAGTGTCCAGATTCCTTCTCAACCATGATCTTGAACCTTTTAAAGGTTTCAAAGGCAGTAGACTTTTCAGACAGAAAATAAATCCAGGCTTTCCTACTGAAATCATCAATAATGGTTATGAAATACCTTTTATTACTGTTGGTTTCTGGTTTTATTGGTCCACAGATGTCTGAATGAATCAACTCTAGCTTCTGAGAAGCTCTCCAATAACTTTATTTTGTTATCACCTCTCTGTGCCGCTTTCCTGTCATGCAACCATTGCACACTGCAGATGACTCCTTAAGCTTAGGCAAGCCTTTAACCATTTATTTCTGAACAAGAACCTTAAGCCCTTTGATGCTGAGATGACCATATCTGTAGTGCCATAGGTGTGTATTATCTTCATTCTCCATTTGCAAGGAAGAAGGAAAAAGTACATGAGCAGTAACAACAAACATGCGATTGGCAGACATCTTGCTTGACATAGTGAGGCCCTTTTCATTGTGAAAGACTTTACACATGTCCTTTTGAAACACAACAGTGAGATTCCTCTACTGGAGCTGACCTATGCTCAATAGGTTGTTCTTTAACTCAGGGATAAAGAACACATCTGAGATTACTTGTGTGATCCCATTAATCTTCAATTTAACACGTCCTTTTCCTTTCACTGTCATTATTGAATTATCACAAAGTTTTACTGATTCTCTGAATTGATCATCTAAGTCAAAGAACCAGTCCTTGCATCCACACATATGGTTACTGCACCCTGAATCAAGAAACCAGACTTTGTTTGTTTCAATGGACTGATCATCACCAAAAAACATAAGTAGCACCTCCTCATCTTCATCAAACTCTGCATAATTGGCATTTTCTTCCCAATTAGGGCACTCATATTGGAAATGCCCCAATTTGTGACATTTGTAGCACTCAACAAGTTCTTTATCAAAGAACTGTCTTCCTCTTCCTCTACCACCTCTGCCACGACCCCTTCCTCTACCTCGTGATCTTCCAGCATTTGTAATCTTTAGGGCCTGCTCCTCCTCTTTATGTCCTCTCATTCTTTGCTCATGAACCAAAAGACTACTCTGCAATTCATCAATGGTCATGGTGTTAACATTGTTTAATTCTTCTATTGAGCATACCACATAATCAAACCTTGTTGTCATCAATATCAAGATTTTCTCTACAATAGTGAGTCGCTCCATCCTTTCACCATGAATCTTCATCTTGTTTGCAATAGCCAAGGTTGTTGCAAAGTATTCATCTGCAGTTTCACCTTCTTTCATTCCAAGAACCTCGAATTCTCTTCTTAAGGCCTGCCATTGAGCCCTTTTCACCTTCGTGGAACCTTGATACTTCTACTTCATAGAGTCCCAAATAGCCTTTGCTGAGTCTTTGTCCAAAATTGTTTCCATGATGCTTCTATCAATTGCCTGGAAAAGATAGTTCTTGGCTTTCAAGTCTTTCAATTTGCTCTCTTCAGCTGCTTTCAATTGTTCTTGGGTAGCACCTGCTGGTGCTGCAGTAGTCCCAATCTCCACCAAGCTCCAATACTCCTTTGATCAAAGGAGACTCTCCATCAATAGTGCCCAATGGTCATAGTGACCATCGAACTTGGGGATTACTGCCTGAAGAAAATTTCCTTACACTCTTTTACTCTTTTAATCACACTTTTGTTCTCTCAAATACACGAAACTGCAGTTTTGTGTATCGGGCCCCGTGAGGAGCTCTGATACCAGCTGTTGGGAACTAGTAAACAAGAGAATGCGTAGTGCGAAATCTGAATTATTCATTAACTGGATGTGGCTTATTTATAAGCCTCACTTTACAAGAATAACCAAAGACTAAGCATAGTAACTAATCTAACTAAATCAGTTACAGTCAAAGTCAAAGACTAACTAAAAATATTTAACAAAACTAATCTAAGTAAAGCTCAATAATTAAGATACTTAATATTGCAAATGAAATCCAGATGTGGAAATATAATTTCCACTTATATAATTTTTAACTTTTTCATTTATTTTTAAATTTAAATCCACGTTTTACTCACGGTTGAAATTTTCAATATACCCCATGTATGAGCCCTTTACATGCATCCTTCATCATTTCCCAAGTATTTGATGACATCTTCAATAGCTCTTCCTTGCATCAAAAACATCAAAAACTCTCGAATCGAGTCACACGCATTTTCTCATACTTGCAAGACTTTCGATAAAAGACATATTTGTACATAGATTCACCAACCATTTATGTTGCATTTAATTGACCAAGCAAAATGTTTTCGTTCTTGTTTAATGTATTAACCATTGCTTTTGGAACTAATAATTGTAACAACTAATATGTATTCATCGAAATGAATTGGATTCGAATCCCTTAAGTCATGTGTTCGAGGATTTATGTGTAGAAAAAAAAAGAGATTCTTCTTTAATTCAGTGACTCGCTGTATTTCAAAAGTTTAATTTTTAACATATGATATGTGAGAACATATATTTCAAAAATGGAAAAAAAAAAAAACTCCAACATGGAAACAATGTTAAGATACATTTGACCTTTGAAAAACTAGGAAGGGTAATAAAAATGCATGGCATGGGTAAGATATAAAACTCAAGTCTAATTCGTTTTTACGCATGTTTTACAAAAAAAAAGGCTACTCTATAAGTTGCTTCTATGAAATGAATCATTCTCCTTATAGAGATCAAGCTTGACAATCGATAGAGACTGTTGTGGGTTCCCCCTCCCTCCTCAGTGTCATACATTTTTAGACATTATAACACTATTATTTTTCTATCATTATTGAACAAAGACATGCAATTGGTGGAATGTCTCTGAATTTCCTTCACCATGAGTCCACGATTTAATAATTTGCCCTTGTAAATAATAAAAAAGTAGGCCTTTCTAGCAGAAGTGATCTAATAATAATGGAATTACGTTATTTTAATATTCGTAAATTCAATTATACTATTTATTTAATATATTAGTGCCTATTTGGTTCTGCGTTGAGCAACATCCAACACACGTTCGTAATGCTCTTCTGTGATTTTATTGGGTTGAGAGGATGTTTGGGTCTTGGTTGAAAAAGTGATGCGTCCACTTGAAATCGATTCTAGCTGAAGTAACCCCCTTAGCTTTCACTTCTAGCTGAATCGATTCTTATCCAAGTTTCATATGATTTCTCAACTTTGCCATTGCGATAATTTCTCAACCCCTGCTAAGCGTTTCTGTCTCTGGTGTAGTTGCATCGCCCTATGTCTCTAGGTTAGAGAAGAATAATATACACACATGTATATAAAAGTATGATATTGGGAAAAAAAACATTTCTGTCACAAATTTCGTCTCTTCTAAATTTGGACTAATATTAGGTATTCTTTGAGTTTGATCAAATTTATACTACATTTATTTAAAATGTTAACTCATTTAGCAACTTGGATTCTCTCTGGCCCTCTGCCTCTGTAGCAGAAAAATAAAGGAGGAGAACAAAGATAATGGAGAGAGAATGGACAAATGATGAAGAGAGAGAATAAAATTAAAAGAGAGATGGAGAGAGTAGTGTCGGAGAGGATCAAAATCCCTCATTTGGTTATGTTTAGAGTTTAGACTTTAGACCAACAATTAATTCATCTAAAGTTTAGTGAAATTGCAAACAATTGAAAGTTCTTGCAAAGTTTTTGGGAGATGGAGACAAGGATGACCCAGAGAATGTCTCTCTTTCAGTAGAACAAAATAATGATAATGCTGCTGAGGATGATAATTTCACAATGGTTATTTCTAAATCTCGGAAGTATAACCTGAGAAGGAATAGAAAGCTTAATACTAGATTTACTTGATTTTTCTTTTTTACATGGGTTTTGGTTTATGTCCCTTATGATTTTTTTTCTTTTTTTTCTTCTTCATTTTAATAAATTTATGGTGACTTGATCACCTATTTAAAAAAAAAATTGCAAACAACTTTGACGTAGCTGCTGATATGTTACATCGCGCGTGCTAGCATGCACTTGGTTAACTTTCGTGTAGGCTGCACCACTCAAATTAATATTAATTATTTTTTTCTTCTTATTTTTATTAAAAAGGGTCCATAATTTAAATGACAATTACACCCTTCATTCATTCTCATCCATTTTCTCCACACCACCATTTCCAACCTTCCGCCATTCTCATCCTGGCCACCACTTGTTTCGTCGCCGGCTACCACTGCCGCACTTCTTCCTTCTACGGCTCCACCTCTTCCGACCCGCTTTCACAGTCCATCTACCTTATTTCCATCTTCATCGTGGTTTCCTTCTCCGACGACAACATCCCAATCCACCACCGTCGTCCTCCGACTGCACCACCGTTGTCGTCCTCCCACCGCGCGACCACTGTTGTCCCCTACAGCACCACCCCACTGGAACGAAGTAGAAACCCGATTACAGGGCTATATTGGTGGGGATGGCTTCTGGGCAGAAACCGGTGCAGAAGAAGCTTCAGAATGAGACGACGGTGACTCTGTTCTCGATAGGAACCGGAGGGATTCATAACAACCGAATGAGAACCCTGCCAACTGTACCAATCGCTGCTCCGTTCAGAATGAGAACACCACCAGATCTGGGTTTGGTTTAATTTTCGTTGGTTGTTGTGTATAGTGACTAAAGGGAAGGGGATGACGGCGGCAGCGGAGGAGGGGGCGACGGCGGGGGGGATGGGTAGCAGCTGTTACGTGCGTTTGTCGTGTCTGCCACCTTTTTTGATGAGTGGACAGTGGCAGTGGAGGAGGGGTTGGGGAAGAATGGTGTTAGGGAGAAAATTGGAATTTACACCAAGGCCAAATAATTAAGAAAACAAACTTAGAGTGTGTTTGGGAAAGCTAGAAAAAAAAGATTATGCTGATAATCTGTTTTCAAATAATCGATTATTGTGATAATCGATTATAATCAGAATCTATTTTTGTTTGGGTATGTTTACTGAAAAGCGATTTTAAGATAATCTATTTCGTTTGGGTGGTACAAAAATAATCACTTTTATATTAAAAAATTTATATATGAGCCAAAAGACTTGACTTTTGCCTCAGGAAAGGAAAACGCCTCAGGAAAGGAAAACGCTGGAATTGGAAACAGCCCATACAACCTGCTGATCATAAAACGCTGGAATTGGATATATATCAGCTTTTTTGGATTCTAATCAATTGACCCAAACATAACTGCAGTTTCATAAAATAGCTTTTTTCTCATAAAACAACTGTTTACTATTGAAAACCCATGTTCCCAAACAAGCTCTTATCAGTAATAAATAAAATATTCAATCTATCTAGAAAGATCAACGGATCATATTGGATGAGCATGAGACACCTTTTATTGGATGTGCATCTTAGACGGCACCTGTTAGATCTTAGATGTCACACAAGGTGAAAAGTTATATCAGCACTATCAATGTTCAGCTTAAGCAAAGGTTATTGTCAATATTTATATGGACTTTTCCTTTTTCTCATTAATACAATGAACATGCCTCACGTATGAAGAAATAAAGAAAAAAGCCAATTAACACGTCAATATATAGCTTTAATTCAATTATGTCATATATGACAATGAGTTTGAAGTAAAACAATGATTTATGGCTTTATGATTCAATTTTGATACATTCACCGATTCACCTTTCACATCCATCATTGTGTTTGTATGATGCTCTAAACAACATACCATGAATTTGAGACAAATAAGAGGAGATTGAGATCACTTGAGTTTGTGCCACAACCAATTTGATTCATTGTTTTTCATGGTGAGTGGCAAAATGAATATTTTATACCCCAAGAATGAACACAATATCCATTGCTAAGTAACCACTAACTACAAACCCACTATATACATTACAAATGTGAAATAAGTAGAACTAGTGCTATTGAAGAGACCCCTTCATAGTGATTCAAGGAAACCAGTTTTTGTGAGCACAGCATTCCTCACTTTGCTAAGATCCCTACCTTTAAGGGTTCTCCCAACACCTTCTAAAACAGAAAATGAGGATATCTGACTCCTTGCAAGCCTTCTAGCAATAAATTCATGTGGGGGAACCTTGGAATCATACTCATCATCTTCCTCTGCATCCTCATCATCATCATTTTCATCATCAACAGAATAATAGAAATCATAATCATCAAACCTTGAAACATTCCTGGGGCCCTTCTCATTTTGGCCATTCCTATAAATCTTTGACCAGTCAGGAATGTTGACAGGTGCTGATTGCTGAAAAACTTTGGCTTCATGGGAGGAACTACCACTACCACTACTACTATTACTAGCTCTTGGGACCATTCTTGCAGAGCACTCCTTGTCTTTGGGCTTTCCAACTCTAGTACCATTGTCTTTGAGAGTAGCCCAAACTTCTTCTTCTTCAAACTCTCCATCTCTCAAACACTTCCATATCCCACTGTGCTGCCTAACTACACTATATTTATCTTCCATTAGTCACTTCCTACATATATAGCCCACATAACTCAAATCAGAAGAAACTTTTTGCAAGTGATTGAACTAGAATTTTTGTTTCCTCCAAAGTCTGATTAAATTTTCACAACTTTAATAAAAACCAAAGAAAAGGAGAAGATGTACATACATAAAGAAATCACAAGAGGTGATCATACAATAAGATATTTGATATTTCATTAAGGGGAACCTGGAATCAGAAGCTTCAAACAACCCACCTTTATATTGATTCTAAAGTGGTGTTCTGGTATATGCAAAGCAAAATTCAGTTGAAATTAGAGCTATCACATTCTATTCTGATACCAAAATTTAAATTTGACAAGGATCCTGCTATTTCTGAGTCCAAAAATTTTTCCTTACCTCAATATGCTTGTAGGTGTTGACAGATTTGATGAGGGAACAAAAACACCAACAGGAACTGAATGGCAGCTGCAAGTCCTCAAGGGGCAAGAATAAGACAGTCCTAACACTTGTCCTTAGCAATCCCCTAAATGATGGGTCTAACTCTTGGTACCTGAGAAGAATAACCTTTGATAAGATAGAAGGGGCAGTAAAAGATTTTACCTGACTCTTTTAACTAACTAACTTTACTGGATAAAGTATATGTGAATCTTTAATGTAGAATAGTGTAGAAGGAACAAGGGACAGTGATCTAACTTAGTGGATGCTGAGTTTTACAAACTTTACCTTATAAGTAATTCACCAAATAATAAAAACTTCACCTGATAAGTATTTAGTCCCGAATGGTGGATGCCTCTTCACCAAACCTTAGCTGCAGATATATGGAACGTCATCATATATCATATTCATATATACTTAATTCTAAAAGAGGAGTACAAAAATAATGGTACATCCATTCCCTTTTGAATGGAGGGCTAATAGATAAAAATTGGCTATTGTCAAGCAAACAGACAAAGAATCCAAATTTTCAACAGAAGAATACAAATGCTAGGAATTTGCTCGAAAAAAATATTGCACACATGACACAAGGTACAACCATTTTTTTTATGTTGGCAACGGCGTATCATGTAAAGGAAGATACCATAGCTACTACCATAGCTTATTAAAAAATAAAATAAAAAAATAGCTGCTACGTAGTACCTAATAAAATAATAACACTAGGAAAACTTATACCATGAAGATGCAGAGAAAGAGAAAGAAAATTAGAACAAGAAATCATTCCATGTTTCTGGAACATATATTTAAAATAAGTGCTCCAGAAAGATATTAATTATTAATTTTACGTTAGTATCTTAAAATTTATATCAATTTATTGAAATTAATAATAAAAATCATTTTGAAGCACGCACTTGTGCTGTGTCATTGAGTATAGTCACGTTAGAATTTATCAATTAGCACACGGAAAATATTATGTTCTGGCACAAACTGGCTCTGTCGTAAAAGGGGAAAAAATAAAATTTAATATAAATGAAGTTTAAAACGAAAGGAAATGCTTCGTGGAAGGTTCTGCTGTTGAACACCAATAATGTGACCCACATGCACCAAATTGCATAGCCGTCATTCAATGTATATAGACACCTATTGCAGAGTTAGAGACAAAAACAAAACAATAGATTGTCAATGAGAATTTGCACTGTCTTTAGCCCAATCAACCTTCTTTGATTCCTCCTAAAATTAAGTATGAATCTTAGACAAAGAATCCGAAAAAATATTCTTGTTGCTAAAGCTGAAATCTGCAGCTGAGCATTGAAGTGGCGGCTTCTCTACAGTGTATTAATAGCATGGGACCAGGAAAACACTTAACACTGCACAATTAAGTGATTAACTGGATGAAGGCTATGGGGCACCGTCCACCAAAGTGGTGCAGTGGTATACCATCCAAGTGACACAATTTGAATCAATCATATTGTCACTTGGGTGGTGCACCACTTTAATGGGTGGTGCACCTTAGACAACACCGATTAATGTAACACCCTGTTTTTCGGTTTAATTTTAATTAAGTTGGATTTATCGTTTAAGGGCTTAGTGGGATTTTTGGCTAAAAGTCCCTTTCTGGTACATGAGCACGCCCATGCTCATTAGCCAGCAAGCCCGTGCTTAAAGTCAGAAGCGTGTTTCTGATTTTAAGTTGAGCACGACCGTGCTCAACAGTGAGCACGCCCGTGCTCAACAGTGAGCACGCCCGTGCTCAATGCGTGGACCGCGTCTCGTGACGCTAAGTGGAGCACGACCGTGCTCAAGGGTAAGCACGACCGTGCTCAGGTCCGGAAGTTATATACGTGAACAGAACCCGAGGGTTTACGTTTAACCCTAGTTTTTGGTAGCAGCAGCCTTGTGTGTGCGGCCAGAACGAACTTTCTTCCTTCTTCCTCCTTCTTGAGCAGTTTGGTGGACAGTGGAGGCTCTGGGAGACTGTTGGATCATTGGTGTTAGTTTCGTAGGTAATGTTCGTTTCCCTTTCCTTAGTTTCCTTTCATTATTGTGAATAGGGAACTAACCCTTGGTTGTCTGTTGATCCAAGGTTTGTTCGGTGTAAGTCGCTGTAAAGGGGAAGAGCCGGTTCGTTGCTTAGGACACCGAAAGAGCTACCTTCAATCCAGGTATGGGGAGAAGGGTAGTATATTCGTAGGCTTGGGGTTAGAGTAAAGTTAAGGGGTTCCCATAACCCCGGTTGATGCATGTTATGTATGTATGATTGGCTGATTAGTGGATAACATGCTAATGATTGATAATATGTTATGGTTATGTTCATGGTTGTTGAGTTTAAGTTGGTTGTATTGCTATGAACATGTTGATATTGTTGGTTGATGCCACTGTTACGTTGATGTTGATTTTATTACTGAGTTTAATCCGTGAAATACGTTGATAACTGATTTAGGATGTTTAATGGATTAAATCACTGTTTTTGGTTAAGTATCAGCCTCTGTCCCTGCCCAGAACAGCACTGTCGCCCGATGAGCACGACCGTGCTGAACAGGGAGCACGACCGTGCTCCCAGTTGAATTCTGGGGAGATGGCCGCGCTGTTGAGCACGGCCGTACAGGACAAGAGCACGATCGTGCTGCTGAGCACGACCGTGCTCATTAAGAAGCACGACCGTGCTTCACTTACAGGGGAGCACGCCCCTCACGTGCTTAAGCACGACCGTGCTGGGTTACGAGCACGACCGTGCTCAACCCACTGAGACAGAATAAGATTAAAGGACTTAAGGGGTTTTTAACCGCACTTCCCTATGATGATAACTGATTAGACAACTTGGTAAATGTTACTAAAGATAAATAAAGATGATGAGAGGGTGAGATGTTAAGTCGATACCCTTTTTGGGTGCCACAAGCTGATGAGCTGTGCCTTGGTGCTTTTTGGCCAAGGAAGCCATGACCCCACGGTTTGGGTCTAAGGTGTTGTTGTTGTTGTGTACCTCGGTGGCCGAGAGTTTGCCCCAGGTACTGCGGTTGATTTCGCTTAAGTCCTCAGGTAGATTCCGCGAGGCAAGTTGGTGCGGTTGATCCCGCTGTTACCTTCGGTCGATCCCGTTGGAGTTATGGAGGTGGTGTTGCTGTTGTTGTTGTGTTGCATACGCATTGCATCGGAGTTGTTGTTTAGGGATGTTCGACATAGGGGAGATCGTCCTAGAGTACGGCGATCCGGCCATCCACGGTTGGAGTAGATTCTCCTAGCGCCCCCGTGACGAGGCATTCGTTGGTTTGATGCGTTGGCTATCCAAGGAGTAGATTCTCCGGCGTTGAGTAGATTCTCAATGTGGATATGTAACTCCGAAGTCGTTCATCCCGAGTTTAGTGGATCCACATGCATTGATGGTTTAGCGGAGTAGGACTGCATTGCATTGCATAGCATAATGATGATGTTGGTGTTTGATGTGATGCTGCTATGTTTGTGGTTTACTTTACTGGATATCTCCATGCTAATATGTTTATACGATTCTTACTCCCTATATATGTTTGTTGTTTGTGTTTGGCCTGATTGGCACATTGCAGAGGATGACGAGCAGCCCGGCGAGGAGTGACTCTGAGGAGCCGCCACTCATAGTAGGGCTAGTTATGTTGCGTAGTTATTAGTTTCAGTTGTAATTCCGTGGATTTTATTCCAGAACGGTTATACCAGCTCTGTATGTGACATCGGGGTTGGGTTATATTACTTTGGTTGGTTATGTTTTTATCGTTTAAAACTTATTGGATTTCCGCGTTGTAAATGGTTCATGTGGGACTTTTCTACCCATGGACAATTGTTTATTTTATCCAGTATTTACATGTTTTCCTTTAAATGTTTTTAATTTAGATGACTTTTAACATGCGGGGTAGAAGGGTGTCACAATTAACTGGGAGATATTGCCAAATTTTCTACCCATAAAAAAGATAAAATGTTAAAAGTTGAAAGGTAATTAATATTTAACTAATATTATTGGTGTTATTTCACTTGTTATTAATTTGTGTAACTAGGGGCAAAAAGTCTTTTTATTTATTTATTTATTATGATTCTTAACCTTTAATTTAAATATGTAGCAGTAATATGATTGACGCTTATAGCGTTCTCAAATAATTAAATAGAAAAAAAGATCAGCAACTATGACTAATGTGCATTCTCTCAACTCTTTCATGCAAACTTTGGGAAATTTTATAGTACCTCAATGATTATTGTATATCTCAAGCCAAGTTGTCAATGTCATCTTTGAGAAGAGGAATCCAACAAACTTCCCACTTGAATTAAACTGAAAGGGCTTCACTAACACCTATATTCTTGTCTTAGCCTCAGGCGCTGTTTAGAAATGACATGATCTTGTAATCTCTTCGCAAAATTTTGGTAGAATTCTGGTGTTTGCAAATTATTGCATTTTTTGGGGTTTGTTCATGTGCAAGCATTTGTTGAAAGAGTCTGGCTGGTGATTTTAAGCATTTGCAATGCTTAGATCCTCACTCTTCTAAAAACATGTTTGTTTCAGTTTTTTTTAAAAAAAATTAAAGTGATTTCTAACACTTATACGCATATTTATTTGGTTGAATTTTTAAATTTTTGAAAAAATTGTTCTGTAGAGAGATTTTATTTTAAAACTAATTCATTCCTATTCAAGATAATAGTGATATACGTATGGTTTATGGAACTTAAGGATGGAAAACATCAATGTCGTAGATCGTTTCATCAATTTTAAAAAGATTTATTTTTTATTAATAAATAAATAATATTATTAAAAGAGAAAAAATTATCTTAAAATAATTTCGCTCTTGCATAATATTAAAATAGCGAAACTATATATTATACCCTTACGGTCGTATGACACTTAATGATGGAAAATCTATACATCAATTTCGTATATTGTTACATGAATATTAGAAGGTTTTTATTTTTTATCAAATAAAAAACATTATCAAAATAGAAAATGTGAAAGCATTTTATTTTAAGATAAATTCCCTGTTGCATAAGGTTAAAGATGACAAAATAGAAAATAGAAAATTATTTATTTATTTATTTTATAAAAATGATTGCTGAAAGGACATTTTACTTTAAAATATGAAACAAACAAAGAACACACAATATTTATTTATTATTATTTTTTTGACAAAAGAACACACAATAGATAAGATACTCAAAGTATAATAATTATAATTTACACAATTTAAATATCTAAAATTCATTTCACAAATTTTATTTTAATATGTGTTTTTGTTGTTATTAAAGATATAGATATAGTATTAACAAAAAAAAAGATATAGATATAGGAATAAAAAAAAAAAATGATATAGATACCCATTTAGCCCATTTACCTAGTAGCCAGATAAAAAGAAGAGCGATTTGCTACCTACACTCCCCATATTTGGCATCCACCCTTACACGCCTTCCGGCATTTAAATGCCGGATTCAGAAACTATGTTTCCAGCATTTAATTGCCGGAAAATTCTTAAAATTTGAAAAAATGTGTTTGAGATCCTCTGTCCCACATTCATGTCACATTCTCTGTCCCCCACCAATTATAATTTATCATTTTATAAAATAAAATATTAATTCATTAACACGAATGCACATTCTCAATTTTTGATTGGTTGGGGACACCAAGACACCATTTTTTGAGACAGGAGATTTGTATCCTTCCGGCAAATAGATGCCGGAAACATAATTTCTGAATCCGGCATTTAAATGCCGAAAGGCGTGTGAGGGTGGATGCAGTTCCGACATTTAAATGTCGAAAGATGTGTGGGGGTGAATGTCAAATATGGGGAATGTAGGTAGGATGGCCCAAAAGAAGACAAAAGTAAATAAGGAAGCCCGACCCAAACTAAAGCCGAACGGAGGATAAAAAGGGGCATGAGGGCGGCGCGTAGTGGAAACGCCAAAAATAAGGCCGCGCGTAGTGGAAACGCTGAAAAGAAGGACGCGCGTAGTGAAGACGCTAATAAGAAACAAATAAATAGGGAGGATATGAGGCTGGGTTTTTCACACTTTGCATTGCAATATACGCAAGAGAGAAAAACGAAGGAGGCGCGTAGAAGCGCGATGGAGGAGAGGATGTTAGCCGTGCGATGCTGTCCGATACGGCGGTTGGTGAGATGGGTTGGAATGTAAGGCCTTCTGTCATATGTTTGGTTCTTGATTCACAGTGATGAAGCCATGCTAAAACAGAAGGACCAAATGGCAGAGTTTTACGCAATAATAAAGGCATGTATAAAAAAACTTTCAAGAAATCAAGCAAGAAGTAAGAAAAGAAACTCAATTATTTTTTTATTTTATTTTTTGCAGCCGCATCATCAACTATAATCAATTATAATAAATAACAGACTATCAAGTTCCGTTGTCGTCCAGCGGTTAGGATATCTGGCTTTCACCCAGGAGACCCGGGTTCGATTCCCGGCAACGGAAAAACAATTTTTGTCACTTCACTTTTTCCGTAGTCTCAACTTCACAAGTAGGAGGATGAATACCAAGATCAGAATCACCTTCCTTTATCTCCATAAGTTTTTACTTTTGTCAATATTAATATTATTTGATTATACTCACTAATTTAGGACTCTAAATTCCACAATGTGTGTAACTTTAGGTGTAAAGGGTACGTTGTTCTACCAAGAAATAATCTTTTAGATCATTGCTGAAAATCTTTCTGAAGAAGAGATCAAAAGGTTTGAAGGCATTGTTTACAAACATGGACACGAAGTGCAGCAGCTTATGGAGGGTGTAAGCTATTATTCATTTACAAGGTTTGCCCTCTATTTCTTCCAAACTTAAATTCCTTAGCTTAAATAAAATGTTAAATTAGTATATGATATGATTTTACAACACGCATTGATATGTAAGAATATTAACACAATAACACGTAGCAGAATTTCAGATTTGAACAATGTCTTCAGACTTCAGCTGACCTTTGTTGTCCTCAAGTGAATCAATAGGTGGATAGAAGATAGGCTGAGCTTTTATAGTAATGCATATCTTATGATAAATTGTAGCTACATTGTCTATTTGGCATATTCAAGATAGGCTGCCATACGTAATTGTGACAACTTTAAAGTGACCAAGAATGATGTTGAAAAGATTATTGATTGGGAGAAGACATCTCTAAAGCAAACTGAAATTCCTTTCATGCCTGCTCGTGTTCTACTGCAGGTTTTTTCCACTCCCATGAATCAATCCTCGATTTGAAAATCTGGAATTTTTGTTATTTTTGTTCCAAGTCATTTGCTTTTGTTAACAAGGATGCTACTGGAGTTCCAGCTCTGGTTGATCTGGCTTCTATGAGGGATGCCATGAAGAATCTTGCCAGTGATCCTAACAAGATCAGTCCTTTGGTTTGTAGCCAATATATCTACATTCTCTTCAACTACATGTTTGCATATTCATATAGGAAATGCATTTATCATCCTTTCGGATAATCAGTATGGAATTTGATGTAGCAAGATCAGAGGATGCATTACAAGCAAATATGGAATTTGAGATCCAAAGGAATAAAGAGAGATTTGGTTTCCTTAAATGGGGATCATCTGCTTTCCATAACGTGCTTGTTATTCCTCCTGGGTCTGGAATAGTCCACCAGGTAGATATAATACAAAGTAACAGATATTGTCATTTACATTGTTGATGTATTGGTTATTGGAGGCAACTCTTTCTTATGAACCTGTGTGTCACCATCCAGGGAAAGAAAGTAGAAGGTTAAATAAGAATAAAAGAAAATACAAATGCAGGTTACAAATGGACAATCTGACATTTCAATGAATTTGTAGGTAAATCTGGAATACCTTGGACTGTTAGTTTTCAACACTGATGGCATTCTCTATCCTGAACCTGATAGTGTGATTGGTACTGATTCTCACACACCAATGATTGATGGGTTGGGAGTTGGAGGAATTGAAGCAGAGGCAGCAATGCTTGGACAGTTAAAGTATGTGGAATGATGATGGTTTCCCTTCTCATATAAATCAAGACAAGTCCATGTTATGAAATATCTAGTGTTGCCCATAGCCTATAGAGTGTTAATACTATGGTCAAGTTGTGAACTAGTGTACTAACTGTATGATCAGCTGAAATAAATAAAACAGCGTGCATTTTTCTGTAAAAAATTGTTGCTGGGAAGCCATTGCATCTTCTGGTAATTTTAACAAAATTTCGTTTCTCTAATACTAATTGTCAAGTTCATCATATATTTTATGGTACTTTGTTTGGATATAGATGTTACCTTTTTCATTGTACAGTCTTCAATTTCGAATGTAATTCTTCAGTTGGTTTCCTTGATCGTTCTGAACCTTCCTCTGTTGTCAAAATATGGAAAAAATCTTTATGTTTGGATCATGCAGTAACATTGACTTTATCTTATAGTAGCATTTTCCTTTCTATTCTTAATTAGTCTAGTCATAAATTAATCTATTTTCCAGTTCTATTATAGGTTTGATGATCATGATAATTCTTTTCTGGCTTGAGTTTTGAAAATGTGACTTGCATTCATGCCTAAAGGCTGTACTTTTGATATGACAGCCAATGAGTATGATATTGCCTGGTGTTGTTGGATTCAAGTTGTCTGGAAAATTGCATAATGGTGTCACAGCTACTGACTTGGTTTTGACTGTGACCCAAATGTTGAGGAAGCACGGTGTTGTTGACAGGTTGGTTGAATTTTATGGTAAGTTAATTATATCGGTGCAGTTTCACAAATGAATGAGCTTATTTAAATATGCTTTCAGGTGAAGGCATGAGAGAAATGTCGTTGCCTGATAGAGCTACTATTGCAAACATGTGTCCTGAATATGGGGCAACAATGGCATTCTTCCCTGTAGATGATGTCACACTGGAGTACCTCAGATTGACCGAAAGAAGTGAAGAGACAGTGAGATGGTCTTTCTTTTCCTTGGAAGTAGTTTGCTTTTCTCAGTATAAAACTTAAATGGAATTATTATTTGACCAAGTTTGCTTGCTTACAGGTTTCAATGATTGAATCATATTTACGTGCAAACAGATTGTTTGTTGACTGTAAGGAGGTAATATCTTCTGTTGCAATCAGAAGCATATGTTTGTAGATCTAATGTCATGAAACTTTTCTGTCGTGCAGGCTTGCCGTGAAAGAGCATACATATCTCATTTGCAGTTAGACCTGAGAGAAGTTGAATCTTGTGTTTCAAGGCCCAAGAGGTAATAGTTTTTCACTTGTATTCCTTCGTATTGGCACTTTCTCTCTTTCATCCTGTTACACTTTTGTGCTTTCTGAAAGGCCTAATGATCGAGTTCCATTGAAAGACATGGAAGGCAGATTGGCATGCATGTCTTCACAACAAAGTTGGATTCAAGGTGACTTGGAGCTTGCAGTTGACTTTGGTCTTTTTCAAATAGATACAATATATGAATATATAAAACCTGGACAAGAAATATTCGTTTACTTGGTCATGATGATCAAAGTTGGCACATGATACACACTTTCATTTTCAATAGCAATACTTTATTGACTCAGTTGACATAGGCACAACCAAATCTTGTATCTTGACATCTATGGATGAATACTGTGGATTGTTTATTGCTGTGAGTGATGTCCTGACTTATAAGTTCAGTGGATGAACACTTTGACCTCATGCTATGTGCTATCGTGTTGCCCATTTATGCTTTGTGTTTGACAGAGTTTTGCTCAATTGTTATTATTATTAAATTTCTAGCAGGGATTTGGGATATCAAAGGGAGAAAAGGATAAAGTGGTGAAGTTTTCTTTCCAAGGACATCCCGCAGAACTAAAGCATGGAAGCGTTGTCATTGCCGCCATTACAAGTTGCACTAATACATCAAACCCTAGTGTAATGCTTGGGGCTGGTCTTGTTGCAAAGAAAGCTTGCGAACTAGGTCTGGAGGTTAGTCTCAAAACTCAACACCTAAATGCAAAATTATAAGGAAAGTCAACTGCAAACATTCAGCTCTGATTGATTCAATCTTCTAACTGTTATATCAATCACTTAGATATGGCGTTTCTATGTGCTTTATATCAGGTCAAGCAATGGATTAAAACAAGTCTTGCTCTTGGCTCCAGGGTTGTTACAGAATATCTAATCCAGAGGTTTGCCATATGCCCATGCTTCTGTCATCAGTTGCAGACATATTTCTATGAAGTACATAACTTGCTTATGCTCTCTTTTCATTCAGTGGCCTGCAGAAGTATTTAAACCAGCAAGGCTTTCACACTGTTGGCTATGGTTGCACAACTTGTATTGGGAATTCTGGAGAACTTGATGACTCAGTGGCATCTGCAATTTCAGAAAATGGTACACGATGAAATGCGTGATATTCTTTTCTTGTGGGCATCTTCAGTACACGCCAACTATTGGGTGTTCTTTTCAATTCAAATGGCTTTGATCTTATTTAACATGGAAGCTGCTTTAAGTTACTTGTGTGTGTTTCCTACTCTAATCCTTTTCTTTGCAACCATTGCAGACATTATTGCTGCTTCTGTTCTTTCTGGAAATCGAAATTTTGAAGGACATATTCATCCACTAACAAGAGCTAACTACCTTGCTTCTCCTCCATTGGTGCTTGTCTATGCGCTTGCCGGCGCGGTCTGTGTGTGTTCTTTTGCCTTTTGAATTTGTTTAGAAACAATCTTCAATGTTGAAGACACTTCAAAATCTAATAGCTCACGTATTGAGAAAATTTAACTGCAAGAGACAAGGTAATTCCAAGAGTACCTTGAATTTAATGCATAGCTTTGATGGATGAAGGTCCAAACTGACTTGGAAGCAATAGTTTCTTCCAGGGAAAAATATGTTTTTAAAGTTTATGACGTCCACTTACACAATGCACTACTTCCTTCAAACATCTTTATGCAATGTCTAGTGAGTGGTAAACAACTCTCTATAGTACATAAAATCAATTTTCAATTTTTGCTGAATCATTGAAATAAAATTTTCCTCTTTCCGCACCTCTAAATGTGAGTAATAAAGAGAAAGAGAGAGGAAATTTTCTTTTTCATATGCTTATTTTTTACTTCAGCTCAATGACAATTTACATCTCAGGTTGACATTGATTTCAGTACAGAGCCAATAGGGACAGGAAAGAATGGAAAAGATGTGTACCTAAAAGAGATCTGGCCTAGTGATGAAGAGGTCTCAGAGGTAGAGAGAGAACAGAAAGTTGAAGCTATGATATTAGCGTAATATTGTTATTTTCTTCTGAAGGTTATCTAATGATTAGACATTGATGAGTATTTGCTTGTTATGACCATAGAGGCTCTTCAAACTTATGTTTTGCCTGGGATGTTCAAGAGCACTTATGGGGCTATTACAAAGGGCAACCCTATGTGGGATCAGCTCTCAATCCTTGCTTCCACTCAGTACTCATGGGATCCAAACTCCACATACATTAATAAGCTCCCTTGTTTTAAGAACATGAGATAAAGGACTCCTATTGCTTGCTCAACTTTGGTGATGGTGTTACCACTGATCATATTTCTCCCCCAGGGAGTATCCACAAGGATAGTCCTGCTGCAAAATACCTGCTTGAGCATAGTGATTCCTATAGTAGTCGTCGAGGAAATGATGAAGTGATGGTAAGAGGCACATTTGCTAATATCAGCCTTGTAAACAAACTTCTAAATGGAGAAGTGGGTCCAAAAACTATTCACATTCCAACAGGAGAAAAAAATGACTGTCTATGATGCAAAGTAGGACAGCTACTCGACATGCTTTATCCAACGTCCCTTCGTCGGGGTGATCATTGACTCCATTGATGAGGTTAACCAAATCAGGGAGTTTTATCTCGTTATTGTCAGACTTCACCCCAATAAATGTCTCACACTCATTTTGGGTCACCATTTTACCCACAACCGGTTTACCATCAATTGGTAAACCAGTTATCATCATAACATCTTCGAGCGAGGCCAAAATAGATTTTACTTTTGCCTATTTTGAAGGCTCCGGTGTCTACCTCGTATAGTTGAGAAAGGATTGAAAAAAGAGATACAATATGTGACAGCTTGCTCTGGACGTCAAACATCTTATCGAACCCAGACCCGAGCAATTTGGGTAACCGATTATTGTCTGGAAGAATATTATTGTTTTAGTGAGATATCGGTGAGACACAAAATTATCTAATGATATTATATTTTGTATGATTCATCAGCGATATTTTGCCACCTTCTAACACTGCTACTTATAGTTGTGAAATGGAAAATTCTCACTACCTATCAATAATATGCATCGTCTACGGTCTATCCTATTATACTGATGACTATGATTATATGATATAAATAGCATAACCCCTGTTGCTGCTTTCCCATCACGACAATGGTATTTGTTTTTCATCTAATGAAGAATCAGTTCTCATAGAAAGCTTGAGGAGAAGCAAAAAGGATAAAACAAAGGCAAGAAGCAACACAACTGAGGCCAGGACAAAAGCTGGAAACAATATATATATATGAAATCAAATTTGGTAGGCATCATTGAATAACATTTCACAACATATAATTCAGCCACTACCTTTTACTATTTGACACAAATAATATTGTCTTCTGTTACCAGCAAATTTAGTGTTTATTTATTCCAATTTGAACACTATAAAATATTGAACTAAAAAATCAACCGCTCACATTCTAGTTTCTATATAAAATGGCAGCTGGTAATGACACCGGTGTTTTTATCTGTTAGAAATGCTCATCATATATGAAATTTTCTCCTACATTAAGGAGCGAAAGCAGTAATTGCCGAGAGCCGCAAAATCCACTTTCTCCTAACGCTTCCATGGCTTTTCTACTTCTCCTTCAAAGCGCAAGGCTCTTCCTTACAACGTGAATATTATATTAAATGATGAATTAGCATCGACATGAAGGTTGAACAATATTCTAAAACTTTAATATTTTATAAAAATATTAACTGAATATAGTTTATCTTTAATTTATTTTATTGTAATCCATAATATTAATCATTTATTAATATATTTTTTAATATATTTCCACTATAAGAACTTTAATATTATAGTTTAAAATATAAAATGAATCTGTACAGGTATTACCTCAAGTGGCATGGCAGTATCTAAATTCAACTAACAGTCATGTGTGCGAGGGATTTCCAATAATGGAAGTCGACGGCAAGTTGGAAAGAGGTTGTAGAACATTGTGTCTCTTCATGATTTTTAAATATTTTCTAATGGGTATGTTTTTCATGATTAAATGTGTCAATTTATCAAGTGGTATATTCATGAAAGGTTGCAGTCATTGTTTCAAATACATGAAATGTTATTTCCTTCACTAAGAGGCATAAGTTGGTCTATAAATAGAACCACTTATGCACAATTGGCCAAATTTCTGCAAGCTAGATCACTCCCTTTCTTTCCTTCTGCGCATAGAGAATTAAGGAAACTATTATTCTGTAAAATATCATTAACGATACACTTGATTTAGGGTATGCAAGATTCTCTCCTGAAAGGATTCGCTGGTTACACCTGTTGCATCCTATCTACGCAAGAGATTGGTGGGGCCGAATCTAACCTAAAGCCTAGTATTCTTACATGTTTTGGAGGTTGCACATGTCACTTGTTCTTCTCTTCTTTGTTGCAGATCCATACCCCATTTTCTAATAATGTGTAGTGATGAACAATTATCAGTATAAGATTGGAATTTAACAGGCATGTGTAGTAGTCACGAGCAATTATAAATGTAAGACTGTAAGTTGTTGTTATTATTATTATTATTATTATTATTATTATTATTATTATTATTATTATTATTATTATTATTATTATTATTATTATTTTATTTATTTATTTTCCTTTAATTTATCTATTTTTTAAAATTAAAATGATATCTATGTATTTATTTTCCCAATTTTATTTATGTATTGGCAAGAACTAACCAGGTGGGGGAATGAAACAGAAGAGAGAAAAGGGGAGTGTGTCAGTCTTGTCCAATTTCCTGTGTCTGTGTTGTGTGTAGCATTCCATAAGATGCCCTCAGCTCAAGATCCATTCTACGTTGTCAAGGAAGACATTCAACAATCTGTAAGTTTTTTCTCCCCCAAATTACTTAGGTTTCCTTTTCTGCTCAATTGGGAAAATATAAATTTGCAATTTTTCTTTTAACAATTATGTATTGCTTTCAAAACTGATGCACGATTTCTCTACTACTTGTATCACTGGATCCGTCACTTTACGTGATTCACCATCTCGATTCTGATTGCTGAAATTGGAAACAATTATTTGAGTGAATGGACATTGTTTTTTTCTTTTTAAGGTTTTATTAGTGATTGGGTTTTTTTCTTGTTCTTCTAATCTCTTAGGTAATTAATGTGATCTTAATGTAAATTTGAGATTTTGAAGAAAACCCATTTGCGATCTGTAACTGTGGACGTGATTTCTTACTGGTTTATATGTAATTGGAACAGGACATACTGAAAAGAAATTAGGTGATTGATTTGTTTGTGGCTGTATGATTTTTTTTTCGAGTAGGATTCTATATATTTTACTGTCTAATTTTTATTTTTCCTTTTCTGCTAAGATTGATAAGTTGCAATCCACTTTTCACCAATGGGAAAACACTCCTGATGCTGGGGAGCGATCACATCTTTCAAAGGAAGTTCTTGCTGATTGTGAAAGTATTGAATGGCAGGTATACCCATTGCATATGCAAAACTAACGACAAGTTAGCTTATAAATTTTTGTTTTGAATGATTTTTTTCATTCTTCCAATATGGTACTACCATCATTGGATCACTTAAGGTATGTTTGGCTAGAGTATGATCAAGTAGAGAGGGAGGGAGTAACCTTCCCTTTCTGGGGATTTTTTTGGAGGTAGTAAGGAAAATGAGGGGCTCACGCACAACTGTCCAAAATCCTCCAATGTATGCCAAGTACATGGTATTCTTTAGTAGCAAAAACAAAAGAATAGTTCACTCCTGAACACTGCAAGAATGCAAAATATTTGTAACTAAATATCATTGTTGAAATATAATGTGAATATAATAGCTTTATTGATAATAGGATATTTGTAAAAATATATTATAATATTTTATTTTTGTTCATCACTCCATTTCCTTTCCCTTGTTTATTTTAAACATCCAACCCCTCCATTTCTTCCCTTCCCTTTTGGTTATTTTTTATTTGATTCCTTCCCTTCTCTTTGGGTGTCCTAGGAAAGGTGAAAAATAAGGAAGGGAAGTAAAATGGAGTCAGATTGAAATGTCTTGATTTTCACTCTTTGTTGGTTGTTAGAGATTGGGAAACAGATAAAAGTCACCTTCAGTTCCACAAGCACACCCTTAGTCTGTTAAGAATCTGTAGCCTCTCTTCATTATGCATCTTAAGCAAGGTTAATGTTTGGAGTGGATCTTCTCTTTGTTGCATATGGTTTTCTTCTTCTGCAATATAACCAATTCAAGCGACTGAAGTATGTTTTTTCGATAGAAAGGTGGATGAATTGGACAAAGCAATTGCTGTAGCATCTAGAGATCCTTCTTGGTATGGCATTGATGAAGTTGAGATTGAAAACCGGAGGAGGTGGACCGGCAGCGCTCGTGCCCAGGTATCCATAACGTATGCCAAGCTTTAGTAAGAGTGAGGAGACCACAGTCAAATATTTTCTTAACATAATGTACAGTGGTTCATTGTGTTATTTTCTTCTTAGTATCACACACATCATACGTTTTGGATTCTCTTGTCTCTTTATATCTACATGTACTCCTGAATGATTTTAGTGTATTATTAGGTGCGCACAGTGAAGAAAGCAGTGGAAGCTGGCAAGGGCTCAAATACGACAAACCATGCTAGTTTCAATGGGATGCACAAGGAATTAATGAGGCTTCCTAATTCTCACCAAACTGATACATCCAACCAATATGCTGCCCACAATAATGATGATTTCATAGAGTCAGAATCAGATAGACAGATGCTTCTGATAAAGTACTTCTTTCCTCTCTCTCTATCTCTCTCCCTCCCCCCCCCCCCCCCCCCCCCCCCCCCTCCTCCTGCAGGTGGCATTGAATTAAGCATTTGGTTTTTATCTGGCATTGCCTCACTCACTTCAATTGACTTTGTGCACATATTCATGAGATTGAACTGATGAACTCTAGTCATGGTCATGTTTTTGCATATGAAGTGGAAAAATATTGTCTTTGTTGTTTGCTTTTGCATATGAGGCTTGTTTGTTGTCGTCTTTGTCATTGTCGCCGTGGTTGTTTGTTTGACGTCTTCAGTTGATTGAATTATATTGTCCAGTCCGCTCCTTTGCTTAGGGAGCTCCTTTGTACTTGCTTCAAATTATGAAGACATTCACAGTTTTATGCTGCTCTACTACTTGTAAATTTCTGTTTTTAGAAGGACTTTATTTCTCATTATCATCATTGCTGATTATTTGAGTGTTGTTTGGATCTACTATTACTATTAAATAAGAATCATAACTAAAACCATGGATTTCCTTTTTCTTTCCTGTGGAAGAAAAGGTAAATGGGAAGAAGAAAATATAATAAAGACAGAGGGGCGGGTAACCTTAACACGGGTAAAATCATGAAATACAGTGTTCAAGAGTTTATAGAAATTTTTGGGAGTGCATCTTCTCTGGGAAAAGTATCTTCCTCTGGTTGCTGTTTTATTTTGATTTATATTATATCAATTGGTGCTGATAGGAAACAGGATGAGGAGTTGGATGAGCTTACTCTAAGTGTCCAAAGAATTGGAGGTGTTGGACTTACTATACATGAAGAGCTCCTTGCGCAGGTAGATTTGAGAGGTTTTTTGTTCTATGATTCTTGCTATTTTGATTAAAAAATAAGAGACTAGATAACTTTTGTTTAGTTATGTGTTTCCTTCAAATGTCTTTAGAAGTCGTGCTCTTTATGCCTGTTATTATTTCTGCGAGAAATTTCTCATTCTAAAAATGTGAAAATATTTATGCCTCAGGAAAAGATTATAGATGATCTGGGTTCTGAGATGGACAGTACATCTAATCGTCTTGATTTTGTGCAAGTGAGTTTCTGCCTCTAGTTTCCATTGTCTCATTAAAGTGTTTATGACCTATCCCACTTTAAAATTGCTTTCATTAATTAATAATATAAAGGGAGAAAAACTTTGAATGTTGATATGTGGAAGTTGAAACGTTTCTCTTTTTTGGTTTAATGATTTCAGAAAAAAGTGGCAATGGTCATGAAGAAGGCTAGTGCAAAGGGACAGATCATGATGATATTGGGTTTGCTGGCCCTGTTCATTTTCCTCTTTATCTTGGTATTCTTCACATAGTCAAAGAGGTGGCCCTTGTACATGAAAAGATATCCCAGTTTTTGTGAAGAAGTTACAAGATTTATCATTTATGGGACATGGGATATGCCTATTAATTAAATAGAGGCCTTGTTGTTTTCTCGAAGGCGGTAGAAAATTGTAATTGTAATTGTGATAAAAAGGGGAAGCAATGCATTTAAAGAATCACGAGGATTTCAATTATGAACAAGTTATTGAGAAGTGGCTTCAAATCCAAGAGTAAGGTGAATTGAATTTCTATAAAGTTTTCTCAACAAATAAGCTCGATGAGAATTTTTTTATTGATGCCATCTGAATGCAAATGATGTTACATCCAGTTTTATACCGCAAAGCACTCTTTTATGTCTCTTGGGACATCTACCACACTTGCTGGAGCCTCAAATTTTCACAATGGGGTGTCCCATCTTTTTACAATAAAAGGATCCATCATCTTCAACTCAGATGAAGGAAAACTTAGCTAGCCACATGAATAATCCCTCTCAAATGTTTGCTTCAGGTAAGGTTCCAAATTCCAATCTCAAAACCCAGCCAATTCGGCACATTTTGAGAATTCTACCTAAATAAGAGTGGTCAAGGGAAAAACGACACCGTGAGCGATCATTGATCGATATTGAGTTCCAATGGTGAGGGGGCAAAATCTCCCGGGCGATGTGATTGATGAATTGGAGCGTATTTTTGGCAAACTCAGCTTCAATCAACACCATTATTTGACTGTGTTATATTTCATAGTTGAATATGAAAGTCATATTCTAAGCCCTTCTTTCTATGCCAGGTTTTATTTTGAAGATATTAACTTAGTTGTGTGTTTCTTATTTGATGCATAAAAACATCTTTAGGATATGAGTGACTGAATATCGAATGTCTCTCTCCCAGGAGGGAGATAGAGGCTCGCTTGAAAGTGAAATGTGATAGGCTATCTGATGCAATCTAAGGCTTCTACTAGAGAGGTGCATAAATTTAAGGTCTAAAAATTGTTACTATACCCAGCTTGCAAACTTCTGTCCTGCCTCATGAGACGATTTAGTTTCTTTGTGGATAATCTAATTTAATAGCCTACATAATCATGTCTAGATTTTAGTAAAAGTAGTTACTAGTTAGGTGATGGAGTGTATTGATGAAAATGACCAATGATATGACTAACAGGATCAAACTTCGCTTTAATTTTGGTAATCTGAATAGCATGGTTGAAGGTTTATTTGAGTTCTGCTGGTTTCTTTTGTTCCACAAGATTGAGGGCTATATAGATCCTGAAACCAACATTCTGAATTAGGTCCTGGAGCAGATACTTGGCGTTCTTATTAAACTTGTTGAAGATTTGAAGTTGGAGCATCAACATAAATATGTGAGTAATAGATTCCACTAGCTTGATAGCTGAGGTGTATATTTTTTACTTGCTCCGATGTATTTGTAGGTTGAACTGCAGAAGACATGGCTCTGTAAAAGGTGAGACCATGAGTTCAAAATTGAGGTTGGTTTATTATCTGCTACCCTTGCTGGGATAATTATCTCCAAAGTTTACCAATTATGTTTCATAATTATTAATGTTATCTGCAGATAATTCACAAAACTTTGCTGTGATTAGTATTTCTTAATAGCTGAAGTCTAAGTCAAATTTAAATTTAAATTCAGGGTTCTTCAAGAAGGTAGTATTATATTATGTGTGTTTGGATAAGCGTTTGATGTTGACGTGTTGAATGGTTAAATTTTAGTGGATGGGGTGTAGTAGTAAATGAAATGGGTCTAAATATGCAGCTTCAAGGCACAATCCTTGAGATGACAGGGCCTAACTCCTAAGTTCAATTATTTGAATGGAAGCTTTTGATTTTATGTTAGATAGTGGGGTATGGATCTGCAACAAAGAAGAAGAAAAACAAAGGTAATGCGCAATCTCCAAGGCATATAGGAACACTAGGCTTTAAGTTCGATTCGCCCCCACCAATCTCTCATCGTAGATTGGATGCAACAGGTATAACTGGCGAATCCATTTCAGAATACAATGGAGAACCTTGGTTTGGTTTGCACACCCTAAACCAAGCGTATCGACAATGGCAGTTTACAGAACAATAGTCTTCCTAACTCTCTCTGCCCGTAAGGGAGAAAAGAAGGTGATTTGGAGTGAAGAATGGTTGAGAGATTCTGAGAATTTTCGTGTCCTTCACTGCATGCAAATGGTTCTATTTATAGACCAACTCATGTCACTTGGTGAAGCAAAACAAACTTTTGAAAAAAAGTTGCAAGAATTCAACGGTTAAATATATTTAACGATGTATGCTTAGCACAAGTATGCTGTGTGGCTCAGTGGTTACAACGTTCCACATAATCCATGGCGGTGCGAGTTCCTCTGTACAGCAGTTTACAGAACAATAGTCTTCCTAACTCTCTCTGCCCATAAGGGAGAAAAGAAGGTGATTTGGAGTGAAGAATGGTTGAGAGATTCTGAGAATTTTCGTGTCCTTCACTGCATGCAGATGGTTCTATTTATAGACCAACTCATGTCACTTGGTGAAGCAAAACAAACTTTTGAAAAAAAGTTGCAAGAATTCAACGGTTAAATATATTTAACGATGTATGCTTAGCACAAGTATGCTGTGTGGCTCAGTGGTTACAACGTTCCACATAATCCATGGCGGTGCGAGTTCCTCTGTACAGCAGTTTTAGTTTTATGCTCGTTATGCAACGGACTGAAAAATGAAATGGTAAAATGGCATCGCATGGAGTCGAACCCGGATCTTGTGCTTAAGGGGCACGCCGGCTGGCCACTAGGCCAACGGATACAATGTGTCAGTGTTTGATCGTTATGTTTATTTAAGTAACGAATTTGGGCGTTGCTGAATCCTTTGAAAGATTGTTTTGCTTCACCAAGTGACATGAGTTAGTCTATAAATAGAACCATCTGCATGCAGTGAAGGACACGAAAATTCTCAGAATCTCTCAACCATTCTTCACTCCAAATCACCTTCTTTTCTCCCTTATGCGCAGAGAGAGTTAGGAAGACTATTGTTCTGTAAACTGCCATTGTCGATACGCTTGGTTTAGGGTGTGCAAACCAAACCAAGGTTCTCCATTGTATTCTGAAATGGATTCGCCAGTTATACCTGTTGCATCCAATTTACGATGAGAGATTGGTGGGGACGAATCGAACCTAAAGCCTAGTATTCCTACACACCTTGGAGATTGCGCATTACCTTTGTTTTTCTTCTTCTTTGTTGCATATTCATACCCCACAATCTAACATTTTATACCTTCACCTTCAGGAGGGGGGAGATACAGTTTGTCTCACTTTGGTCGAAATAGTGGTCTGATTATAGTTAAGAATTAAAAAATTGACGGGATTGCACTATGATTGGCCTGAAAGAGTTTCTTTATGCCCTGAAAGTAACCCCTTCTTTTGTTCTTCTACAGACAATCATGACAAAATAACACAAATCGGAAAATACTATTTAAAAAAAGGAAAAAGAAGAATTCTTGTAACAGCCAGCACACCACTCGGGATAGGATATAAAAAAGTTACAGAATCTCCAAGGTCCAAAGTTACAGAATCTGGGCCTGGATGCTTCTTTCTATATCTACCACTGTGTTTGGGTGTGTTTTCAATCCTACCACCAAGAATAGGATGCTCCATTCACCCAAAAGCACCTCATATTCTGTACGTCATTGCAATTTGCTCATGCAGTAACATTCAGACCACCTCGTCCTCTATATATACCCCACCCCACCTTCCCCTTCTCAAGTACCAAATTCTCTTCTATTTTGTTTTCCAAGCCTTCCTCCCTCACAGGTTTGTCTCTCCTTCAAAGCGTGATCTTCCTAGCTCATGTAAATTCTTGTTTGAAATATTATGTGTTCATGTTCATTAAATACTATGTTCCAAGCTTGGTCTGATGGTCTCTATGTCTAATAAAATAATCCACAAGTCAGATACTTTCTTTTTTTTCCCTTTTTTTATGAATTATATGATGTCAAGGAAAAGGGTGTTTGGTGTTTGACAATTAATCATAAAAGTTAGGTGCTTCTTTATTTCTTGTAGCCTAATAATGGACATGACTTTGTCATGAAGCAACTCTACTAAAAAAGTTTAAATTTAAATTATTAGGTGAAGGTATATGAACAATTTTATTATATTTTCAATGATTTTATGAATTAATTCTCTCAAACACTTAAGTAGTCAGATAAAAACATATGAATGATTTTATTGTTTGTCTAAACTTTTGGTGTTTGATTCATGATAGAACATTAGTCATTTGATCCACGTAGCTGACGCCACTAGTGAGATAAGGCTTGTCGTTGTTGTCTTAACTTTTGGTGTTGTTTTGTTGCAATAGTTGGGTAGTGGGTGATCAGTGTTGAGAAAGCAAGTGTACATGGTTGATTTGGGAATTGAGATCCCCAGCAGTTTTGATCCATTTGCTGAGGCAAAAGAATCGGATGCCCCGGGGGCAAAAGAGTATGTGCACATCCGCATACAACAGAGGAATGGGAAGAAGAGCTTGACAACGGTGCAAGGGCTGAAAAAGGAGTTCAGCTATGAGAAAATCCTGAAAGACCTCAAGAAAGAGTTCTGCTGCAACGGCAATGTTGTGCATGACAAGGAGCTCGGCAAGATTATCCAACTCCAGGGTGATCAGCGCAAGAGCGTTTCTCAGTTCCTCGTTCAAGCTGGTCTGGTCAAGAAGGACCAGATCAAGATTCATGGTTTCTGACCAACTAGGGTGACACTTTTATTATATGCTTATGTTTTTGTTAATTAAGGTTGTTGGGTTTGTGAGTTTGATCACAGTGTTTATGGAATAAATAAAGTAACGAGTTTTGAGTATTTAGTGATTTTATTGCTGTCATTTGATTGAAATCCACGCATGTGGTTGAATGTTTGCGACGCACCTTACTCCTTATGCATAATAATTGATGATATGATTTTTATTGTAATTTAAATTAATTTATTGTGTTTAAAATAGTTTATTAAGAATTATTTTAATAATTTTTTTTAGAATTTAATCAAAATCAATTATGAGTGTGTCTAATTGTGAGCTGATTTCATTACTTTCAAATTACTAATCTTGTTTACACATTTGTATATATCCCTATAAAGAATGGCTCTGAAAAAACACAATTTTACATTCAACCTTCTTCCATTGTACCATTAGATATAGAAGCATTGTCACTAGGCACAATCCAACTGCGTCTACTTCAAGCGGAACATATTATAACCTGGTGTGTTTGTCATCACAAATGGAACCAAGGGTATGTCACTTTTGCTGCAAGCAGTAAGGGCCTGTTTGCTTTGTTTTCATTTTCCTGTTTTCAATTCCTGTTTTCAAAAATAATTACAAAACTGTCACCTTATTTTCATTCTGTTTCCTGTTTTCAGAAATTTATACAGGAAACACTGAAAACAACTTTTTTCTGTTTTCAGTGTTTCCTGTACAAATTTCTAAAAACAGGAACCAGAATGAAAATAAGGTGGCTGTTTTGTAATTATTTCTGAAAACAAGAAATGAAAACAGGAAACTGGAAACAAAGCAAACAGGCCCTAAATGAAATAAACCTGTCATTATATGTATCAACTTCAGATATGATTTCCCTGATTGTAGCTTCATCACCCATTCCATATTCTTTCATGACTGTTTCCAGTTCTGTGATGGATTCAAACAAAGACCAAAGTAAATGTATCAGTATTCCAAAAATCCAATCAAGTTTGGTATATTCACCAATTGGTGATTTTGTGACGAAACTGCTTCTTGACTTAAGAGCCTTGTTCATGATTAAAAACTAGAGTAATATGCATGACCCAACAGCCAAAAGATTCACATGGAAGGCGTAATTTAACTTCAAAGTCAAAAGCAACAGGGTTTGAGAATGTATACCAGAGGAAAAGATTGGCTAAATCCATAAAGTAACAGTTCGGAGAAGAAATCAAAGATAGAAGGACTAACCCACTTTTGTCTTTATCAAAATATTGGAAGGCCTTGTAAAGATGCTCATCTCTTTCTGACCTGTGTCTATGCATTGTAGCAGTGATGAATTCTATGTATTCAATTGTGTCATTTCCTTCTACATCAGCCTTAATTGAGGCAAAGGAATTTAAATTTGGACTGCTTCAAAAGGAAAAAAGAAATAGAAGACAAATCTTGTTAAATCAATAATAGCTTACATCCACCATAAGCTGCTGCAGTTCAGCTTCAGTAAGCTTTAAGCCAAGTCTCTTCTTCAATGTCATCCTTCATCTTCAATAATATTTTATTTTCTAACAAATACATAACATACTAAATAAACACCTGAAATGGGAATAGAAAAATCTATACATACATGAAATAGCCTTTGGCTCTTGTTAGTTTTTAAGTAATTGAATAGTCTTCTTGCAGCTTGATTTACCAATGTAAATTGCCACAGTCAAGAAAAAGTAACGGACAAAAGAAAAAAAAATGCCAGGCTCTAATACAAAGTGATTATCCCATTAGGATACACAATATAACTCCTCTAATCCATATATCTATTTCCTTACCATCTCTACTTATGGAGCAACATAATAAGCACTCCCAGCTACATCGTGATCCACCTTTCCTGGAAAGAAAATTAAAAAGGTTAACCATGCATTGTAGGAATACAAACACTAGTTTAATTACAAATACAATATATTTAGTTCTTACCTATATTTCATATCTTATTCCAACCTTAAGAAGTCTCTTATGCGGAAGTGCCATCAATTGACTCTACTGGCGAAAGTTCTTCCTCAAGAAGCTGTAAGCATAATTGACAACTATTTTTTTGATGATGGATGAATTTGGATGTGCCACTACCTCTGCTTCCCCTAGCAGATAAACCACACCCTCTTCCAGTGCTTTCTCTATAAAATTTATCTCTTCCTCAATTCCTTCCCTGGACCGGGATGACTCAGTCACGTCAACATCCACCGGTTGAATGGAATCTAAAGAAGGATGAGCCAAATCTACAGAATAGTGTGGGATGTCTCATGTCTGTCATCTCATTCCCATTTGCTTTTGAACTAAGAGCAGGTCCTTGTTCAGTTGCTGTTGTTGTTTTCTCAACCTCGAGCAAAAAGTTTTCATGTCTAATGAATTCTTTGAGGTTTTGCATCAGTTGGTTCTCAAATTCTAGAGGATCCTCAAGCACATCATTATAGCCATATCTCACCACACAGTGAAATAATCTATACTCTCTTGGCTCCACTTGCCTGAACAGAAACCTCTCTTCCAATGCAACTCTACTAAAAGGAATTGCCTTGGTGGAAACAAAAACAACAACAGAATGAACGGATGGCATGTTGGCAATAAAGTGTGGCAATACAGGAGGAATGCCTTGAACAACATCACAATACAGCAGACCAATGGCAGGCACATGGTGTATATTTGGGTTGTTGACCAGTTCTCTCAAGTGGTCAATGGAAAACTGGTTCTTGAGTTCATATATGCATTTTTCCTTGTGCACATAATGCCAGACTCCCATGACCACGGTCAAAAGCATAGAGAATAAAAGGGGAAGAAAACCACCTCCAGTGAACTTGGTTAGTTGAGATGATAAATAAATCATCTCAATGCAACCAAATGGCAAAAAGAATAGAGCAACCAGCAATATGCTTTTCTCCCAGATAAGGAACATTATAAGGGAAACCAGGGATGTTGTGATCATCATATCACAAACCACTGCAATCCCTGCATCAAACATAGCACTTGGTCACTTGTCATGTTGCCAAGTCTAATACAATAAATAAAGCTTAGAATTTTTTTAACTTACAATCTTACATATAGAAATTTGAAGTGCTCAAGCTAATAAGATGTGTGTATGTGTAAGCGAGAAAGAAAGAGACTTGGTAAGCATAATTACCATATGCCCTACTAATTTTTTCTGTGGTCTTGAAGGCAGCACTGACCACAATGCAAGCAATCATGAACATGTAGTTGACCTCAGGAATATACACCTGCCCCCCATGCTTGGTGGAAGTATGCACAACCTTAACCCTTGGGAAACAACCCAAACTTAAGGCTTGGGATATAATGAAAAATGCTCCTGAAATCATTGCCTGGCTGGCTATGATGTCAGCAGCTACAGCAGCAACAAATGTTGGCCAATATAAGGACCCTGCATGTTATTCACGATAAAGAGAAAAAGAGAAAAGCAACACCAATTAAACTTTGGTAAATAAATTAAAACAACTATCAATAGATTTTTGAAAACTAATCAACTTACCAGGTATACTTTCATAGAAAGTATTAGACACTTTCCCAGGAAACTTTCGTAGATATGCTGCTTGTCCACTATATGCAGCCAATATTGCAGGAAATGTAATAAAAAATAAGAAGCTAATCTGCAACATATATTACAATCTCAGTTTAATTGGAAGTATAATAAAATTGAAGTTTGGAATATATAGTTTTATCTTGATTTAAGAACAGTAACTTTTTTGTCATGGTCTATGCATCTATTTTCCTTTTCTATACATTCACGCATTGTGCCTCCTGCGGAGACTAAACTTATGTGAGTTCTGCACAAAAACTAATCTTTGTGCAAGAAATATATGATTAGAAAAATGAAATTATGTTTAACAATCATAAAGCACAATGGTCTCTGTCAGGCTATCATCACACCAGTATGTTATATTTGTGCTTATACAAGAAAAATCCTTAAACTTGGAGGTATTGTGAATTACTAGTGTATAAATTTATTTATTATTTATTTACTTACCTGAATGGCTTGCACATTAAAGTGACCCAAGTCAGCAAACATGGCCTCGGATCATATAATTATGCAAATATATCAGTTAAAACTTTAGAATGATGCAACTTAATTAAAAGATTAAAAGCGTACATGAGTAGATGAACCTCACCTGTTATGCACAAAAAATACTCCACCAAGTGATATCCATGCTTCTTTACCATTGCGTTTGAAGTAATCGTAATACTCCAAAGTCATATTTGAATAAATTAAAAATATGGAGACAGTCATGGGTGTTGAGATTTGTTTTTAGTAAAGGATCTCTTACAATTTAACAATTTGTATGAAGAGGAAATAGCATGAATACATAGTAAAAAAGGGAGGAGAAATAATTACAAGCATCTTGGTAATTGCTATAACCAATTTGCCAATTGATTTTGGGCATTAACCGAGGACAAAAAATTGCAGTGACAACCCGACTCTTGTATGCTTACAGAAGGATTGAGATCCTCCCTCTTTTTTTTTTTTTTTCTCTTATTATGTTTCCTCATGTTATAAGAGAGTAAGATACAAAAATAAAGTAGAGAATCCAAATCCCAAAAGAACCACAACCACAGCAGTTTTAACTAGTAGCATGCCTTGTAAAAGTTTGACTTGTAACACATCCTTATAACGCGTGAGCAAGCTTCAATAGTCATTCACCTAAAACATTGCAAAGATTAAATGTCAGCACAAAGTATCAAGTATACCTTGGCCTTCAGGAAAAAGATCAAGGTCAATCCAGAAGGATCATTAAAAATTATAGGCCAGATGCCATTAAAATTCCAAAGATTACTAGTGTTAACGATATCTTAAGTTGATAAGTGCTTGCTTCTACAATAATTTGCTAGCTAGCAAAAAGATACAACTATTTCGTTACTGAAATTATCTCATTCCTAAATATGAATAGTAGAAATTAAGAGTGTTGGCTCAAATTAAACTGCCAATTCAGTATCTATAAGTAACTAATGAGCATAAATACATGCAAAACGCCACCGAGAGAAAATATGTAAAACACACAAACATTTGTTTTTGGAAGGGAAAGAAAGAATATGAGAGGTAGAGGAAACGGATGGGGATCTCCTATCCCATTTTGGTGTACCACACCATGTCTCAACCAATAATATCTTACCAAGTATTCTACCTTTTCAATATTAAATTAAATTTTAACTTACATGGCAAGATATTATTGGCTGGGACATGAAAGACAGTGAGGGAGATGAAAAGAGAGCAGCAACTTAAGAAAACCAAATTTAAAAGAATAATTTTAAATCCTCATTATATATCCTCCTAATAATCCTCTTAATCACCACAATCAAAAAAATAATCCTCTTAATCACTAAATGAAGAAAGTATTAATTACTTAATACATTCTCAAGACATTGAATGCATTTACTTTTTTATTTAATACTTTCTTTATTAAGTATTAAGAGGATGGTTAGGCAAATATAGCAAAACTCAATTTAAAAATGTGTTACCGAGGAATTCTCCTCTCGCATCCCATGGGCGATTTTCAAAAGACTTCCCAATAGTACTGCCTCTCTTATCTAGAGTTCCCTCCTCGTAGCAGTAATGTGGAAAATAATCATTGAACTTTTTGCTTCCTAGTTCATCGACTCCATTAAAGAGAAAGCCTCTCAACAAATCCTATGGGATAAAGCAAGATGCGAGGATCAGTAAAACTAGACTGCAGAGGAATAAAACCGAACTCAAATTTGGGCTACCTTTGCAAGTGTGTCCCCAATCAGCTTCTTCAAAACACCTTGTCCGGGATCCTACTTTCCAAATGTTTCCACGAACCCAGCCCGCCAAAAAATTAAAATTAGAAAAGAATTTTACATTCTAAATTTAAGCCCATGTTAAATTGGATGCCCACTGTTATCTAGTTCAAAACTTCATCTCAAACTTCTTTGTCAATTTTTTCCTTGTTTGAATAGTAGAAAACAGCTTTTTATCAGTTCTAGAAACAGTAAGTTACCTAGCTCATTTTCACATCACATAACTGAACAACTGATGCTGAATGAGTGAAGTTTCTCTATGAATTAGAGAATCCTAAACCAATTATACCTATCACAAGCATGAGAATTCTTATGGCCAGATCACCGATCATATGACGGACTAAGGGGAAAATTCTGAGACAAATCCAAACTACCTTTTCTGCTCTCCATGTCAGATATCTATGTTGTGCTTGAAGATTGTGTAAAATCTGAGAATCATCTGTCTCCTTAACTGCCTTGCCTACCAATTCCAACCATACCTACAAGATTGACATTCACAAAAAAAAAAAAAAAAAAATTATAAATTTATAAGGTCAACTATTTGAAAGTTTACCAAATATATTACCCTTAGCAAAATATGAACCGTCAATTCATATAGTTGACCACGATGATGAGGTTAATACCTTGTAGTAATCCATGAACGCAGAATACAGAATATCATAATTTTGTGGGCTAGAAGTAAACTTTGTCCAAATGACAATTGGCGAAAAGAATTTTATAGATTCACTCGTAAGCTTCCCACCCCACGAAAAAAGCTGCACGAAACCTTTGTTCAGTCAACACTAAGTCCTTTTAGAAAGAGCTACTATAATAATTAACACAAACAAAAATGCAACCACGACCATGAAGACTTTAATAAACCAATACGAACATAATGAGAAAATTACAAAAAAGGATTCTCAGTAAAAGTATTTCCAGTCTAAGAAATCACTCATGTGGTTAATCAGGTCAACAAGTAGTCACTCATTAACCAATATTTAAACATTGTTAACTCGAGTGATTAATTGTTCCTAAACTAAAAATAATTGTTTTATTGTAATTTTCCCTAAAATATTTGTAGTTACCTCGGCATATTTAAGCCCCAGAGGAATTAGGCTTTTAAAGTACTTTTCCTTGTACTCACACTGGTTGATGATATCATGCAAGGGGTTCAGGTCCCTGTCATCATTAATGCAATGGTAGAAGGTTAGTGTAATTTGTCCTTAATGTTTGAAGCTATAAATGGCACAGTAGAAAACCTTTATCACATTGCCAATGCCATCAGGAATGAAAAATTAGACTTCTAAGACATTAATGCTGTAAAAAAAAAATTTTTTGGGGGGGGGGGGGAGAACACTGCATGCTATCACACTGTTCTTCACAGATACGGTCCAAGCTTGATTTCTAGGTTATTTTCTTCTCTGTTATGTTATTTTGGCCAAAGTCCCAACTGTCAACTATGTAAAGAGCATGCACTGACAAGATGACTGAATGCACTTAAATTGAGGGAGAAGCAATGCAACCTAACGAATTTTTGAAGCATGTTGCACATCAGATCCTCGAGTTTGTAGTTAAAGATCAAGAAATGCATTTTCCCCCCATCTTTAGTGGCTTCATTTAATACTTGTTCTAAGATGAACTTCCAGTCTTGGACTAAGAGGAGTCAATACCAATCAACCCGAAAGCCCATCAATTCAAATTAAAAAATATCAACTTCAGCTATAAAACTTGAATGAAAAGTAAAGGCCAATATGGATAATAAGGATGATTTTGGTACATATATCTTAATTTTAAACACTCAATTAAAGACATCTTAAGATGATAGATCAAGCAAATTTTGTTGAACCTTATTTCAGGATCCTGTAATTACAAAACCACATTTTGAAGAGAACAAATTAAGCAAATCAAGTAAAGAAATGTGATCGTACTTCTGTTGATTACCTGATTATAGTGCTAAACTTAATCTTCATCAAGGTTCGATAAAAAATGTAGTAAACTGAAGGGCTAGTAACTTACAGTAACATCGAGATCTTTTCAATCAAGAACATATCAGAAAAGAGACATGAACGTATTTGACAAAAGAATGAAAGATTCTCTTAAAATTATTGCCAAGTAAATTCACACCTATGCAAATACGGTATCTTCTTTTATCAAGTTCAACCGAAGACCTGCTAAAAGACTAATTGATACACCTATATTAGTAGGAAGTACAACATATGCATTTATCATACCAAATGAAGACATAAAGTTCCATGTTGTATAATTCCCAAAAGTCCAAAAGTATAAACATGCATAGTTCAGAAGTTGGCTAATATTGTGCAGTTAAAACTGAATGATTCACCTTTGACTTTACAATGTAAAGCAACCCAAGATAAGTTTCGTAAATTACTGATAAACTTTTTTTAGATAGGAAAAGTTGCTTTGCCATATATAAGTTCCCATAAGCTGAACTGTGGATTAGGAATTCGTTTAACAATTGCAAAGATACTCCATATTGCTAGCATTTTCATAACTAAAAGTAAAGAATGAAGAAGAACGTCATTTATACAAATATAGAAGCAGATTGCAATAGCTATGAAGAAGATTCTTACAACACAACAACGTTTGTTCTTGCAGTGGTGAAAAAGTTAGCACAAAATATGGGGACATCATATTCTGCTTTTGGAAAGACGGCAAAATCCAAAACCTGCACAAGAGGTTCAAGACAGACAAAAGAAGTAGCAAGCATCTTGTAAAACCAACCTTCAAGATCAGTTAATTTTACATGAAGAAAGAATGCAGAATATTTCAGTAGTGACTTCTCAAATTTTTTAATCGGTGAAATTAAACTGCAATCTGCAAAACAAGATCAAGTTCACATCATGATGGAAACAAGTTACTACAAAAGGCTGAAGTCTGATGCCTTGTACTCAAATGAGGAGGACCAAGAGATATAATAACATAATTAAGAAAAGAAGCAATCTTCAGCCACTTAAGCAGTGCTTGGTTTGTTTTCGGTTTTCATTTTCAGTTGATGCATTTTCACTCATAAGTGCAAATATGCTAACTTTTTTCACTTTGTTTCCTATTTTTAAGATTTTATGAAAGAAATAGTGAAAACCACAAAATCTAGTTTTCATTGTTTCCTTCACAATATATTGAAAATGGAAACAAAGTAAAATAAGTGAAAAGGGAAACAAAGTAAAAATAAGGTAGCATTTTTTGTAAATACGAGTGCAAAAGTATCAACTGAAAATGAAACCAAAAACAAACCAAATTCCCTATTACTTTTCCCAATGGTGTGCTGCCTACTTCAAAGTAGCAGCAATATGATTAAGGATAGAAAATTGTTTCATAGTAAAATTAACTAAGCTAGAAATGCCACGGTAGGAAATGATAAGAGGCATTTTGATTTTGAAGTTCAGAGAGCAGGATAAGATGGTTCATGTAGTAGAGTCAACATGTTTATAGAAAATAATTCTGTCGTGGATTATATTGTTAATTACTATTATGAAGCAGGGAATGTATCAGCATTACGCCTCCTGAGGATCAGAGATGTCATGTCATATGAAAACAGATAAAGAAGGGCATTTATTGGATCTGTTAAAATGCATTACTTCGGATGAGAGACCCTTCATTGATAAAGGAAAAAGAAAATTAAAATTGGCATAAATATGTACACATAAAGTTAGAATTTGATATCACTCCAGCTATAATAAATTACCAGCAAAGGCAGTTGATAGGAACATTACCAGAAAATGAATGATACAGGTTATTCGAGAGAACCTGATCTCTCCCTGGTCCCAACTCTAATTCTCACCAAATGACTCCCTCTCCCTCTCAACCCCTATTCCTATTTATAGGCAACATGCCTTATTTATTTTTTCTTACTATTTCAGTCTAACTAACTAAGCATCTTAACTAAAAAACCTATCAGCAGTTGTTAGAAAGTAGTGGAAACCAATCATATATCAAATTGATAAGACACCTGCATTGTTTCTGACTCAATGATCAAACTTCGTAGAAGCCTAATCTTGGCAGCTTGGAATGATAGCATACTCAGCTGTCCTTTCCCATCCTTAGAATTCACGGAACTATACTTTTCCTAGCAACACAAGAAAATGTAACACAGCTCAGTAGCAAGAAAAAGATGAAGTATAAGATTTAAGGGTTTAGTAATTGAAGAAAGAACTAGCTAATGGTCAGAGATGTAATTCTATCAACCAGAACAGAACAACACACCTCAAAATGTGTAAAATAGAAAGGAATGAACCCTAATGAAGCAAGCATTACAGAAAGGGGAGACAATGGAAAATATTACCTGTAGAGGAGAAGGGAGCAAGTGGGTGTGGCGTCTGGTTTCATTCAAAGCAAAATGGACAAACTTGTGATAAGATACTGAAAAGCAGCTTAGTATGTAAGCTGCTTTTCTTTTGGTCGGAGTGGATACAGAGATAGTAGGAGGAGCAACTCTAACTCTATCTCTATGTTGCAAACAAAACCTTGAGGAACAACCAACCTCCATTCAGCAAACCCAAACGCTTTCTTCTGCGTTTTTTTTATTAAGCTTTTAATGCTTACACAATTTTTTGATCAGAATGCTTACACAATTTAACACTCCTTGTCTTTGCTTCCTTAATTTATCGTTACAGTACAGACCCATGTCTGTCGGCCCGTGTGAGCAGGTCGGAGCTCCATGTTTTCGAAATGTGGTGGATATGGGTAATTTATTTGTTTTAGTTTGCATCTTCTATTTTCTATTTTAAAAAATCATAATAATTATAAAAATTCTACCGTATTTTCTTTTTGTTTTTTATTTTAAAGGTTAAAATGCACTTCTCCTCCCCTAATTTAGTAGCACTTTGGAGAAATAGCAGTGTTAGTCCCCCAGTTTGTTGACTGTTCAAAATTTAACGGGATCTGCCTACATGGCTAATGGACGTGTCCTACGTGGCACTGACACGTTTATAATATATATTAAAATAATAATAATAAAATAACTTTTTAATTAAAATAACTTTTTATTATATATTTAATAATTTTAAATAAATTCAAAAATATTGCATTTTTTGTCCTTCGCAAAAATGATCTCTCTGATTTTGCAATTGGCGAAAATTATCACCTAACTTTTTCCAAGTTGGCAACTTTGTTAATGGTTATGTTGGGTTAAATTCTCAATTAATAATGACAAATTGAAAGTGAAGCTCAAACTCAAACTGATAGTCAAGCTGAATGCATTAAAGGTCACTACATAATTGTTCCAGTATTTGATAGACTGCTAAAAGTATAGTGCTCTAAGTGAGCTTTCAAAAATTGATGTGTGATGTGTGGAATGTCGTTGCCGTGTGATGTCTGGGATCCTTATGGCATGCCAGCAAGAAACCAATTTAATTATGAGACTTCCATTGATTAACCTATGCATTTTGTTAACTACTAATTGAGTCAATGTTAATGATTGTAATAATGGCGTGAAAATTTGTTGTGCAAATATCATATATGGTAGTCATATAGTGTTAATTTTGATGGATTTAGAGTGTCACAGAACGGAGCATGTGAGGGATCCAAATCCTTGTTTTGATATAAGGCATTTTAACCTTTATACACAAGTCTCATAACTCCTTTGCAAAAGTCAGACAAATTTATCAAGACCTATAGTCTGGACGATTTGTGGTTCTGGGAATCTTATATATCTTTTTTGGAAAAGGCAAAAAATTCATTAGTCAAAGTACAAGAGATACTCTTATAAAAGTATAGATAACCTTTTACGGTCAATATTTCCTACACACCTACTTCATGCTTATTACCTAGTTAAAACACCAAAACACCTGCTAGATAGGAATACACAAGGCTAAATAGATACACCAGCCAAGTAAAAACATATAAACAACATAGTGTATATTTGAATGAGCTTTTGACAAACGTAATTTTAGAAGGAATTAATTTTGTAAAATTGATTTTGATTAAAAAGGAGTTGAAAGTGAAGTGATTTATGTTTGGATGTCTTCATGAAAAAAGTGATTTATATACTCAACATCACTTATCAAGTCACAAATTGCATAATAAATTTTTGGATCCAACGTGAAAGCTACAAATTTCAGCTTCAAGATGGACGTGAGTTTGAGGCTATAATCACTTTCTGACCACAGGAGCCAAACATCAAAGGTATTCAGTCAAATCATGTTTGACCATGGCAGAAGCACTTCCAGCACATTAAACCTTCAAACCAAACACACACAGAAGCTACTCAAGGGAGCTTCAACTGAAACGCGATTTTAATACACAGAATCATGTTTCCACACTCCATCCAAACATCTAGGTCGACCATTATTTTCACGTTTGACCCAACAAACGCACGTTTAAGGGGAAAAAACATGGAACCAAACACACCCTTAATTAAAGCCTTTTTTTTTGGGTGGATAGTCGCTATCTTCATTGAAACCAGTTACAGAGTCACATGTAAGCAATTCTAGTTGTTTTTAGCCACATATATGTGAAGTCCAGTGAAGTGTTTAGAAGGTATCAATATACGAAAAAGCTAGGGGAATTGGTTATTACATACATTAGTTATCGAAAATTCTGTTTTGCAAGATGTCATTATATGGAGAAATTCTAAACTGATCTAAGAGTAATACTCATAACTATTTAGATTAGACTGTAAAATAATTTTAGTCCAACCGCCTCTATGGTTATTAGGTGCCAAATGTTGCAATTTTAGTGGAGTAGGGCATTACTCCAAAAGTGTAGAAGAAATTCTCCATTATATGATAGAGCTACAAACAATTTGGTTCAAGGTGTCATCATATGATATAAAACTAAGTATGATGTGCACAATGCCAGTTACCAAGACGAGTCACAGAAGCCAGAGGGTGTGCAGAACTAGTTGCTGCAGTAAGGTGTTTCATGTTTCCCATCAATGGTGGTCCAGCAAATGCTCGATTCATTGTACTCTTTTAGGGTCTGTTTGGGAGTTTGGAGGGGAAGGAAAGTGAGGGGATCAAAGGGGAGGGAGGGGAGGGGAAGGAGAGTATTATCCCTCTCCTTGTTTGTGAGTGCATTTTGTACGAGGGAAAGGTTTATAACATGCTTTTACAATTTTACATTTATTTTAGAAAATTAACATAAGTAATATTTGTTAAATAATATTAATGCACCTTTCAAAAAAAAATTTAATACTAATGCAAAAAAAATTATTCATTTTCCTCTAAAAATTGGGGTAAACCCCCCAAAAAACTCCAAATTGGGGTAAACCAAAAGTTGAGGTGAGGAGGGGTTTGGGGGGTTTTCTAAAATCCTAAAAAACTTCCCCTCCAAATTTTTGCACTCACAAACAAGGAAGAGATTCTCATAAACCTTCCATTTCCCTTACTTCCCCTCCTAAACAAGACTCGCAAACAGACCTTAGGATATGGTTATCCTTTTTATTGGGAGTTGGGGAGGGACTGCTTCATTCCTCATTTCAATGACATTATCAGAAAGAAAAATAAAATAAAAAAGATGTTGATTTTTATTGCTTTTTGATTTTCATCTTGGCTCATCAAAATCTCAAGGACATTATACTTTTCTTCTCAAATAGAGGTCACAATAAGAAAAAGTTCATCTAAATTTATTAAAATCAAGGTGTTAAATTAGAAACCAAACAAACTAACTGTGTCCTGTTACAAATCCATGGATCAAAGAGATGAAGATCAAATTGAAAGCATATTGATACTCATGAGGTAACATTGTATTGATTGATTGAAAAAAGATGATGAATTATACAATAGGTGCTCTTATTTATAGTGAGTATAAAGGACTAACTAAATTCAGAAACTAACCTAACAAACTAACTGACTCTTTAATCTCTGTTATGTACAAGTTGAATGCAATATGTACTTGTTACTTTTAACTCATATTGATGTAAGAATCAATTTTCAGTTCTCTATGAAGTACTAAAGAATAATCTGAAGTAAATTCTGCTTGAAGAGTCAACCCTGGCTCTGTTGCTGATGAGGAACAACCTCTAGATTATAGTCCTCAAAAGTTGTCTACAGAATTAAGAGTTTTTCTGAAGAACTTAGTTCCCTGCCACCATGAACCACAAGTTTTCTTCTTACTAACTGATTTCCCTTTGATTCTTATGTTATGTCAACTGGATTTGATCATCGTGATGATTTGACATAATTTTGTGGACAGCACCTATTCTCCATTTAACTTTGTGAACAGCTATAATTATAAAGTGTTTGTGCACAATGTCAATTGCTATTTTTATAGAGGAGTCAAAGTCACACATGGTTGCAGAGCTAGTTGCAGCATAAGGTGTTTCCCGTCAATGGTGGTCCTGCTCTACTTTGCTTTAGTAATACCTCTGATTTATGTGCAGTTGTGGAGCGCAGATGTTAAATTCTTTACACCATTATAGGAATGGCTATCGTTTTTATTGGGAGTTGGGGAGGGGCTAGATCACGTGATGTGGTAAACATCAAATATGGAGCCAACCAAGGGTAAGCTAGTTGTCACATACCATCACATTGAATGTCCAACCAATTTTGCTTGCAAGCAAAATTTGAAGGAATGGCCTCCAATTGTTTTCTTTTGGCTTGACCTCTATACCACTTATCAGTCTTCATAACAAGCAACAAAAATATCAATTACCAGCATCCATAAACATTTTATTTCATCTATGGAAGGATAATCCTTAATATACAATAGTAGATGAGGATATAGTTTGACAAAATGTATAATCTAACTTCGAAAATCACCTTTCCTAGGTGAGTCACTACTTTTATGTGTCCAAAAATAATTAAAACATGACTCAAGAACAGCTTCACATGCCTATGATATAATATTTATTGATGACATTGGGAAGCCCTTCTTAGAAGCAACTATACACCTTTTCACTAGGGATTCAGAATAGCACGCCTTGTTGTTGGGTTCCACTCCTCATCATTGTACAAAATTCTTCGTAGTTGATTCTACCATCCTGAGAATGATCCACAAAATAATGTGTTAAAAATGGTACTAGAATAGAAACTTGTAGAAGGAAGTCAATAGAAAATAGGCTTACATTGTCTGCATCAACTTCAGATATAATTTCCCTGATTGTGGCTTCATCACCCATTCCATATTCTTTCATGGCTGTTTCCAGTTCATCCCTTGTAATAAATCTGTGATGGAATCAAACAAAGACCAAATTAGATGTGTCAATATTCCTCAAATCCAATCAAGTCTTGACTTAAGAAGAAATGGGGTTACTGGTCATCTTGCCTTGTTCATTATTAAAAAAGTACGACAACTAGGAGTGGTTTCGGCCACTATGGCTTTGGGCTCTCAGTTCTGAGAATTGAGATCTTTTATCTTATACTGTTTCCTTGTTTTCTTTTCCATACTTGTGCTCCTTTTCAGAAATTTATGCATTGTTACTGTTTATCTGTGAGTTCATTTCCCAATATAAAGTATTTCCAGAAATTGTGTGTTTGTCTGAATTTATCATCAAGGTCTCACTTGAGACATATCAGTGGAGTATCATCTAGTGCTGGAAACTAAGGAAGTGGACTGAGCCCAACTCAGTGAAGAAAGGCAGGCTTTTGAAGAAACAATTGTGATTGTTATTATGAGTTTCAGCCTGGTAAAGGCTTTTAACACAACAGAAATTTGTAATTTTCCTTGACAAGTCAGTTTCAACAACTGTGAAGGATGGGTTATTTTTTTGGGCGTGGCCATTTACAGACTATTTGGTTGTCGAGATTCCTCAAGAGGAGCAATTGTGCAAAGGGGAAATTTAGCTGTGGGATTCCAGTGACAGTGAGCTTGGCTGTTAGGTTCACTTGTCTTGCAAATTTAGTATATGATGCAGTTTTACCAACTTGTAGACAAAATAACATTGTGATAAAACTGATTTCATCCAAGTATTGGAAAGGTCCAGAGCTGATCATGTTGTGAGAGGTGCAGTAGATAAACACTTTCTTCTTAGACAATCACATGCCGGGAATTTAGGCATACTGTATGGTATTTTTATGGAAAATGAACATGGGCCTCATATTAGCCTCATATCAGAAGTCAAGAAACAGGAGTAATGATACACCTTCTGGACTTGAGGATAATCCATAACGGTTTCTTATTTGACCCTGGTGGAGTTTATATAATTTTAAGGGTTCTGTGAACAACCTTGCCTATGTTGTTTTCTTATTAGATGTGGCACACTTGTGTAGACCAATGCAAGACGTTTCTGGGTTGCTGATCCACAAAGGCCAGATTGTGGCCACTAAGCTTGATGCATGTCTCTCTTGTAAATTGGGCTTGGACCTAACTCAACCCCACAAAATCGACTTGTAAGATGGGACTATCCAAGCCTTATAAGCACTACTTAGGCCATATCTGTAGGCGGTGTGGGACTAAATACACCCTTCACACCCAACACAATGAAGGTGTTGGAGGCTGCAATGAAGGCAGCCCAATTTGCCACAATTAAGGTGGCTAGGGGCGAACCACAATTAAGGCGGCTTTTCCAACCGTCTCACTGCAGTGCATGAGAATGGAACTGTTGTAGTTCCTGTAATAATGCTTTGCAAAGGGTTTAAATTAATCAATGACATAGAGAAGCAAAATGATGGGCTATTTGATATAGCTGCAGCAACCATGGGCAAGCTGAGCAATGTTGCCTGTATTGTTATCATTACTATAGAGATGAACCAACAGCCTGACAGTGTCAAAGTGATCACTTGCCAACTTGCTTCAGGTGGATGGTCAGGTCGAAGTTCTTCTCCATAGCTTGGTCATCACGTTTCAAGTTATGGGTCCCTGGTGGATGCTCTTTTTAGCTACTACAAGACCCTTCCCAATCTTTCACCTAGAGGACAAGGTGAATCTTTTGGGGGGAGTATTGTTAGACCCCTATAATGAGACGTATGTGAGGAAGGGTAGAAAGGGAGGCAGTGGTTTGAGCCAAAGGTACAGCTGTACAGTAAGGGCAAGATGGGAAATATTCAAGTTAATGACATGCAGCATGACAGTTTGCCTATGTGGCATTGGGAAAGGGGAAGGAGAATTCAGTTGGGGGTTGGGATGAATGTGAGGATAGCAGAGAGTGAAGGTAGGCAGTTATTGAGTGAGGTTTGGGGGCCTTTTAGCAGGGAGGCTACAGGTCTCTCAAATGACCTGGGGTATCTTTGGTATCTTGAAAATCTTTTCTGTTTATGTAAGTGTTGATATGTTTCTCCTTTCTAATGTAATGGCTTCTTGGTACTGGTTTCTCACGAAAATCAGTATCTAGAGGAGTTTCTTACTAGATATTCAATAAAATCAAATTGTTCAGTATCAGGTTCCTAACAGAAATTTAGTCAACCTACATGACAACAAACTCGAGACACTGAACCCAACAGCCAAAAGAGTCACATGGAAGGCATAATTTAACTTCAAAGTAAAAAAAGCAAGGGGTTGAGAATGCATACTAGAGGAAAAGATTAGCTAATTATGTAACAGATTGGAGAAGAAATCAAAGATAGAAGGCCTTACCCACTGTTGTCTTTATCAAAATATTGGAAGGCCTTGTAAAGATGATCATCTCTTTCTAACCTGTGTCTATGCATTGTAGCCGTGATGAATTCTATGTAGTCAATTGTGCCATTTCCATCTACGTCGGCCTACATTTAGGCAAAGGAATTTAAGTTTGGAAGGCTTCAAAAGAAAAAATAAAGAGGGCAAATCTTGTAAAATCAATAATAGCTTACAGCCTCCATAAGCTGCTGCACTTCAACTTCAGTAAGCTTTGAGCCAAGTCTTTGCAATCCCGCCCTGAGTTCTTCATAGGTTATTGTACCACTATTGTCAGTGTCCATATTTGTAAACATTGCCTTCAAACCTTTGATCTCTTCTTCAGAAAGATTTTCAGCAATCACCTAAAAGATTATTCAAAATTCACTCAGTTTTCTTGAATTGGTAGAACAACGTACCCTTACACCTAACGTTACACAGATTGTGGAATTTAGAGTCCTAACGAGAGAAGGCATAATGACATTTTATGTTTCTCAATGTTTAAAATTATCATTTTCTATTTCTCCGTTATGGATCCATAGACTCAGTGGTAGTGACTTTGCTTAATAAGCATTGAAGAGCATCATGCAGCTTGTGGCCGGACTTACCTTGAGGGCAAGTTTCTTAAGTTTATTCATTGCTCTGAATTGCTTCATTCTAGAAAGGACTGCGCTGTCTATTGGCTTGTCAGAAGCATTTCCATCTTCTCTAATCCATGGGTGCTCTAGTCATTCATACAATACACGGATTTAATTAGCAGAGAAATAAAAATAAGTTAACCAAGAAAATTCTTAATGGTGCCAAAACCATGCTATCAGTCAACAGTAATAGTAGTGGGAAACATGTATGAGTCACAGCATCGAAACATTGTTACTGTCATCCTTCATCTTCAATAGTATTTCCTTTTCTGTCAAATACATAATATAACTAAATAAACAATTTACATGCAGACAAGAATGATAACAGAAGAAACAGTATATTTGTGAACATATCATCAATGAAAAGTCTTAGGTCTCAACAACTAATATTTCACATACAATGTTGGTCTGTGTTGTCACACCAGTATGGGTATAGAAAGATCTATACATAATTACATATATGAAATAGCCTTTGGCTCCTATTAATTTTTAAGCCTTTAATTCAGGTTTTTTATGCAGTACTATTAACTGTAACAACTGGTATGTATTGAAAAAAAATATCAAAACCACTCTAATGATGTATCATCTCAATCTATCCCCAGTAAACACATAAAAGGGCCAAGTGGGAAAGAAGCTCAAACCATTAAACACTATTAGGATACAGTTTAATAAAATGCAATATCTGGTGAGGAGAAAACACAATAAAAGTTACTTACCTAGAACATGAGTAGAAGTAATGCGTTTCTTTGGATCCTGTGTAAGCATCTTACGAACAAGGTCCTTAGCACTGTTTGATATGCTTGGCCATGGATGACTTTCAAAATCAATATGACCCTTCAATATGGCATCAAATATTCCCTTTTCCGTCTCTACAACACATATTTTATGAAAAAATTAGTCAAGCCTAAAAGTAACGGAGAAAAGGGGGAAAAAACTAGGCTCTAATACAACTATACAAGGTGATGATCCCATTTGGAAAAACAAAATCACAGTTTACCTGCCCAAAATGGAGGTACACCACTTAGTAAGATATACAATATAACCCCTGCACTCCATATATCTATTTCCTTCCCATATCTACGACGTAGAACTTCTGGAGCAACATAATAAGCACTCCCGACTATATCCCGCCACACCTTTCCTGGAAAGAATTAATTAGAAAAGGTTTAGTATACAAGCCAAGTGGAAGGTAATCTTACTTTTTAATCAAATAAGTCCTCTGATTAAAAGACAAGAAGTTACCTAATTAACATACTAAAAATGGAAGTTGCCTAATTAACATACTAAAAATGCACATCATGAGTATCATATGGTTGAATAAAAATTATATATGAGAAACTCTTCATAGATAAAGATGGAACTTAAATAACCAATTAAATTTTCTTTCTAAAATTTGACTTTTACCTGAGATAGTAACGTTTTCAAACCATTGAAAGTTCAAGAATTTCATGAAAGGAAAGAAGAACACAACTACTGTAACATAATAACCTATGGAATAAATCAAATAATAGATTCTGGCTCAATTGACCCAATCATGTCAGCTTACTGCTGCTAAAGAATTAATTAGGATGGACCACGTGAATATTCTTTATCCTATCAAACTTAAATATTGCTTCATATCATGTCTACCAGTGTAGTGGTACCACGATGTGAAAGGAAAAAGTGCTACCCTTGCAAAGACTTTAGTCTGCATGTTTGTAGATTTCAGCTATGCTTTGTATCCAAGCATACCATATTACATTACTTTCGGTATCCATACTCACAGAAAAAATAGTTCATAGATCAATTGGATAGCTAAGACGTACACCAGAAAAAAGCAGTGTTACTGGAATGTGATAAACTGTATGCACACACACGAAGAGAAAAGAAAAATTATATGAAGCTTTTTTGAAAATGGAGAATGCTAAGGAGTAAGGACACTAGTTAAGGAATCCAAAAAATAAAATTTTCATTGAGAAGGACTAATTAAGTACAATTTGATATTTTAAGAAGTGATAAACTTAGTTTTCTAATGAGGATTTATTGTTTTTAGATTGCTTAAGGCAGTGGTTAGCATTACTCTTTAAAAATTAATTGGAATAAGTTAATTCTGATCAACATCTTTAAGAAAACTTTCCCATAAACAAATTAAAAGGTTACTTTGTAAGTCTTGAAAAATCTATACTACTGATGACAGGTATTGGCAATGCACTGTAACTATTAGGAAGCAATACTCAAACTTGAAGATTATGCTACAGTTCACATATTTTACTTTCTATAAATATCAAATATTAAAATTTTAAAGATATTAGAACTGCAAAAGGCAATAAATGGATAAAGAAGTTACCTTCTTCAATGAAGACAGACAAGCCAAAATCTGTTGCCTTGAGAAGTGCCTTTTCATCCTTACTGGATAACAAGAAATTCTCTGGCTTCAGATCCCTGTGCATCACCCCCATAAAATGGCATATATGAACAACATTAACAATCTGTCTGCATATTGAAGCAGCAGCCCTTTCACTGTAGTGTCCCTTTAGCAATAATCCTATCAAAAAGCTCACCACCAGCACACAGCTCCATAACAACATGAACAGAATGCTTATCCTCATAAGCACCTTTGAATTCAACAATGTTGGGTTGTCCACTCAAATGCTGCATGATCTGAATCTCCCTCTTTATATCCTCCTTGTCAGATTTGCTAACAAGCTTCCTCTTTGAAATGGATTTGCAAGCATATTGCAAGCCAGTTGAATTCTCAGTGCAAAGATAAGTAACCCCAAATTGGCCTCTCCCCAATTCTTTTCCAAGTGTATATAACTGCTTAACATCCTCAAATGGTTTCCCAAGAATTGTGTCTGGCCTTGGAACAGGTTTTGGGCTTGGAGCTGGAACAGTGGGCTTCCAAGGTGCATTCTTTTCGGGTAATTGGTGATAAGGTTGATGAGAAGGGGCTGTTTTTGATTGGTTAACAAAGGGTTCATGGGACTTGTGATTGTTCACACCAGCACCACCAGCTGCATCCCCAGCATGTGTATGTCTGTAACCATTGTGTTCTCTCTCTGATCCTTTTTTACTGTAACAGCCTCCCATGATTATGACACGGAAACAAGAAGAAAGAATAGATTTTGATCAGGTACAACAACAACACTTGAAGCTGATTCAGTCAAAGTATGAAAAAGGAATGAACCCAGATGAGAATTGAAGATGGGTATGCAGATTGATGGTATAATACTATTATATAAAGGTTTTGATCAGATGAGGAACATGCATAGGGTGTGGTGTGGAAGAGAGGGAGAGAGAGAGAGAAAAAGAATGCAAAAATTGGGATCAAAGTATCTGGTTTTTAAAGGAAGAGATTATGATACGGAAAGTAATTAAAAGGTGGGAACCAGGAACCAGGTCAAATATTGGATTTGGACTTTATATAATTTATGGAAAGGGGGAAAAGGTAAAAAACGGAAAAGGGGTTGAAGATTGATACGAGGAAAACAATGTAAGAGGGAGGACAGAGTCGAGAGATTGAATTGAAGAGAAGGTTCGTGGTTAAAGGGACACCATTGTTGCAATGCTAATGAATCCAATCCAGGTCCCAATCACATATGCCTCCACCGCACCGCATTATTCTCTGTCCTCACTCGGACTCCTCATGCACCTAGCATCTTGAATCAACATATATTGAAGAAAAAAAGAGGTAAGATATCTAAAAACAAAATTAAACTAAAAAACTTACGTGCAGTCATTGGTGTTTGCGGTTCGGTTTGGATCGATTTTAAGGGAAAAAATCATCTGATGTGAAGATAAAAAAAAGCATGCTGTTCGGCTCAGTTTGGATAACTTCCTTAAAAAAAATCCGATCCGATCCGATCCAATTAAATACGATTGATCGGTTCGATTGATTAGATTTTTAACCATACATCATTACTTATTTATATTATGTTAAATAACATATTATAAGCATCATATAATCTACTTGTACCAAAAAAAAAAAAAAGTATTATATAATCTACCTAATACTTATTAGGTTAAAAAGAACCTAAATTAGTAGATTATATGCAATATATAAAAATAGCATGTGGTTTAGACATAGCATTGAGAAATGAACGATGAAATATCACGATAATGCAATAGAAAACAGTGGCAAGCCTAAACCATTGATCGTACTTCTGTACTCAGCGTCCATTGAAAATGGATTAGAAAATAAGCTAATGGAATAGTCACGTTTCCAGCTTCTAATAGCGATACCAGGGAGTAGGGAGTGAGGGACATAGAGTTAATAACAAATTGCATATAACAACATAAATAATCAGTTCGGTCTGGTCCGATTCCTGCAGATAGAACCGAAAACCGAACCGATAGGTTCTCATAAAAATCAATCCAAAAAAATCCAATTAAATTCGGTTTCCATCAGTTTTCGGTTATTTTGGATCGGTCTTGCGGTTTTTTTTTTGATCGGTTGGATCTGAACACCCCTACATGCAGTTTGTTGTTTTTCTATTTTTATTTTTATTTTTTTTTAAGGTATCTTCCGCGCACAGAAACTAATCCCTCGAGCCGGGTAGGACCACAAGGTCGACAAAGCTTTTAATGCTGCTGCATTCTCAGAGTCAGGATACGAACTCGAGACCTCTGGGTAAGCTGAAAGAGACCCGTATCATTTCATCCAAGCATTCTTGGGTTGTTGTTTTTTTATTCTATTCTATGTGTAGTTAGATTTTTAGGAAAAAGAGTGAAATTTTAAAAAATAGAAGTTGAGAAGGATATTTGTATTTTCTTGAGAGAGAAAATTAAATAATAAATTAAGTTGTTCTCAAGTAAATAATATACTGCGTCAAAAAAAAAAGTAAATAATATACTCAAAATTGATTTTAAATGGATGAATAAATAAGTAAAAAAAAATAGCCTAAGATGCTGATGTTTGGATATATTTTCTATACGAACATTAATAAATTTTAATTGCGATAAGCTTTGCGTGTAAGAATTAGTATTGTATATTTGTTCATAAACATCTCAGCATGAGCATGATACACCAAGAAACAAGAATCAAATCAGTTTTAAGTTCGAAACATTTTATAAGGCCTAGATTTATCTTTTGTTTTTTTGACAAAGAAATTTATCTGTTGTTGTTAATAAGTTCTTCAAGCATTATATAATTATCACAGGTAGGTCATTATCAAAAAAGGAAAGAAAAAAAAATCGTGACATGTCCAAACTTGAATAGAGCCTTCTTTTTCTTTAATTTTCTTAAATGTCAAACAAAAAACCAGTCATCTTTATTCAGATAGGAGAGAAGATAAAAGTATAATAGGGACAAGGAATGCTGAACAATCTATTTTTTTTTTTTCATTTCCTACGATATCATCTACCCATAACTGCAGAGATAATCCCTCAAGATATTGGACAATATTAAAGGATTGACCTCTCCCAACCAGATTTTCTTCATACGTAAGAGTTAGGGATCGAACCCTTGATTACTTGCTTAAGAGGTCAAGCTCGTTACTACTTCCACTTGGATCGATTATACATTGGTAGGCTAAACAAACTTTTTGAACAATGCTTTTTAAAAAAAAAATTTATTTCCTAAACAAATAAATAATTTTATTAATATTTTGGAAAAAAAAAGTCTTTTAAATAAATGTTATCTTTGAAGTGAATAATTAAATGGGTATTTATTTTTTATTTGATCTAAAGTGCATTTTAACACATTAAAATTTAATGATAACTGTATTCTTGCTTATTTAAAAACAATATTATTTTAATGAAATATATTATTCATGTTTTATATTTTTATTCGATTTTTCATAAAAATATAAAAACTAATTAATAAGTGATAAGTAATCTTTATTATTGATTTAAAAACTAAAGAATGGATAAAAGATTAAAAATGAAATATGAATATGAAATAATTAATAACATAAACTAATTGCCCTCATGATTAGGAGAAAAACAAACCTTTTGATAGCATTTGGTATTTGAAATGTTTTATTATTTGGAAAATTATATTCTTGTTAATCATATTTTAGGAAATATTTCTATCCTATTTTCATGTATGAAAATAGAATTTTCTCAAATTTTAAACTATCATTAACTAAATTTTATTCACAAAAATTTTTTATGTCTAAAAATAAATTTTTAAAATTTATATCAAACAAGATAAACTTAAGCTCTTTAGCCAAAATTTTCGGGAATATTTAGCTTTTGGTCACGATGATCTCATGGTGATGGAAAAACATGATCGTCAACAAAGTGGGACCCGTTTGACACGTAAATCATTGTTTATCGACGCGTGTATAATGGGCCACTCTTCACTCTTGTAGTAGTTGGCGCTGAAACAAGAAAACGTGTACACGAAAGAAAACTCACTAATTTATGAAACAACTTTAATATTTGCTATCTTTTGACAAAAAAAAACTTTAATATTTGCTAGTGGAGGCGGTTTTGATTTCATTCTCCTTTGGATAATGTTTATTACATTACATATAATAAAACTCACTAACTTATGAAACAAGAAAACGTCTTCTTATAATATTCATTTGGTTCAGATTGACAGATCAGTTTCGATCCATTACAGATTCAATCAAGACTTGGGCATCAACATTACAAATCTGGAGGCATGGATAATCCGGTCACTTGATTTTGCCATATTTGTAGGTATTTTGTCGTGTTATGCTATTAACCTGGGTGTTGTGAGTTTGTTCGCAGATCCAACCTTTTTGGGTTTTTTGCGATGTTGAATTTGTGTTGTTTTCAATATATTTTACCAATTTGAATGAATGAATATCATTTTTAGTCAAAAAAAAATGTTTATTACATATTTAAACACATAAGTATAGAAATCGTGACATTTTACATGTGTTTATTTCTATTTCTTGCTTACATTTTATCATTTTTATATAAACGTATTTCGAAAACACATAAAAAATCAAAGGGGGCAACATATGGTGTCCCCTTTCTGTGTAAAAAAAGTATTCTTGTTATTACATACACATTACTTCGTATAAGTGGTAAAATTATATGTCTTTCGTAAGATTTTATGTTTGAATCTTATAAATAAATAAAAAAACAACATTTTCTCTTATAATCTCTTTTTAATATATTATCTCTTATTAGTCGAAATTCACGTGGATTCTACATAATTTAAGATAGTATCATCCACGCGAATTTCAATCCATAGGAAATAGAGTATTATAGAGTGTGTTGGTAGAACTCCTTATAAAAAGTAGTAGAGGTGCTCGCAGATCGGTTTGTATTGACTTTGAGTCAAAAATGTGTCTGATCTAAAAATAAAAACAGTTGCAGTTCGGTCTAGATTAGATTCTCTATCAAATATGAACCAACTCAATCCTGTTAAAAGTAGTTTAGATTGGATTAGATGATTAGGTTTTTATCGTTATGATAACTAAAAAGTAAGTTTAAATAACATGAAAATATAACATACAACACACTAAAAATTAAAATATTACGAACCAAGTCAACTAACAAATATCAATTTTATGTTTGAAAGATAAAATAATAAAAAATTACATCATATCAAACTTATACGCATATTGTTAGGGAAAAAAAAAGTCTAATAATAAATATTAAATTTTATATATATAGTTCAGACCGGTTTGGTTTGGTTTTCAAAAGTTGATTTCGAATTTCGATCCGATTGTTTTTCACAAAAAAAGTCCAAAAATATCCGATAAAAATCAGTTTGTTTGGTTTTCAATTTTTATTTGGATTGATTTGGATATGAACACCCCTAAAAATAGACGTTGAGTCCAACATATGACTTTTGATCTGACTTCGTAAGGTTGAATTTGACGGAAATGACTAATATGAAAACAAAACGTAATATGTAGGACTAATTTGAAAAGAAAAAACTTAAATGACCGATGTGAAAACTATAAAAACATATAATACCAATCTACTTACTTTGCCTAAAAAATTTAGTAAACGGTCCTTTTTAACGATTTACAAATTATTAGGAGATTTAATGCATGAGATGTATTCATATTAAAAAAAATAACCAGTTGCTGAACTAAATTACACGGTATACGAGCATAAGAATCAAGAACTTACCATTTTATGCATGTGTAGAGATTTATAGTTTCAATGAGGCAAAATAACAGATAGAAGATGAGAATAAGAGTTTTTTTTTTTTTTTTAAGCAAAAGAATAAGAAACTTTGATTATGTTAATAACTTATCCATTATAAAAGAAATAATTTTGCTAAATTGTCGTTATTAAGTTTTTTATAATGTCAACCAGTTATTATAAATCATTTATGTATGACTTTTAAGATTGTTATGATAAAAATCAAACATTTTTAATGATATGACAATTTTCATAATTAGTTGATGTAGTGTAAAAAGTCTTCATATATATGCATTACTTACCAATTAAATCCTATAAAAAAATTTGCCACAAACTCATTAATCAAAACAATTCATATGAATTTAAGCACTTTGTAAGAGTTATGCAACAGAATTTATCACAAATAAAACAAATCAATACGTGTTACACAATATTTTATATTCAAATAATTGAAGTTTTAAGAAATATGTGACCATGTACTAGATCGACATCAAATAAAATATCCAAAATGAGGTTCGGGGCCTCCAAAACGTTATGCCCCCACCAAAAGCAATTGTTTTTGTTTTATTTGGTGAACAGTCTAAAGTAGCCAAATCATAATGGCAAGTCTTTTTGCTTCTAATCATTCACTTTCCCTCCTAAATCTCTTTCAGCTAAAGTAGTAGTACCCTAATTACATCTGAAAACATGTAACACACTTACCCAAAAAACATGTGACACACGATGACCTGATCTTATGCAGAGAGGGACAACTTATTAAAGATGGGTGTCTGACTGCCTACGATGCTCATATCTAGTACTAGTATAAGGGTTATCCTTACACAGTAATAACTTTTTTTAACACAAAATCGAGACATAAATGTGAGATACTGGGTGCGATAAATATTAGCAGGTCTGGTAAGTATTCATATATTTATACGTTGTCCAACAACTATTTCAAATAACAGTACTGCTTACGTAGTTATATCTAAGAGTATGTTTGGGAAAGATTATTTTCCCTAGTTTCAACTGTTTTTTAGCTTAAAAGTTGTTTCATAGATAATCTAACATGTTTGGTATTTTGCTTAAATTAATAAAAAAGCTTTTTTTAGGGGGGAAAAAAACTGTTTTATGCCATCTAGTTTTTTCTAGCTTAAGATTATTGTGATTTGATTATTTTTCATTCTCAAAACACTCTTCCATGTTTACCCCTACAAAACTTATTTCTAAACAAATATTATTAAATTATACAAATAACTCAATACCTTTTTTCGTAATTTATTATATAAAAGTGATTTTTTTTACACCACCCAAACGAAATAGATTATCTTAAAATTGCTTTTCAGCAAACAGATCCAAACAAAAACAGATTTTGATTATAATCGATTATCACAATAATCGATTATACAAAAATTGATTATCAGCATAATCTTTTTTTTTCAGCTTTCCCAAATACACTCTTAATCTAACTTTCGGATTAGCATCCTCTATAGTTGAAAAGAAAAACTGCAAATGATCCCTACCTTAAAAAAAATGTTAAAGAAAAACATGTGTATAGGTGACAACAGCCATTGGATGTTAACTGCACTACCTGCAGTTCAAATATGAATTAATGCAACTGCACACGATCCATATCCCTAACTTTGGTAATTAATTAATTGAGAGGCCATGCAAATATATCACTGATGATTAGAGCTAGGTACGCGGACCCGTCCGGTCCATTTAAATCCGGTCCGCATAAGTCCACACTTAAACAGACCGGACTTAATGGTCCGCATGATAAACGGATTCTAGAAAATAGAGTCCGCGTCCGATCCATACAGTCCACGGACTAAACAGACTGTCCGCAGACTCTGCACTTTTTTTTTTTTTTTACATACCAAGCATAAAAAAACAAATAATACCTTATGTAGAAAAACAAACCAAATAAACATTAAATCCAAACAACAACGGAGACCATTAAAGTGTAACCAACAAGGATCACAAAGACAAAATCTGTTACTATTATGGACAATAAAATTTGAATTATATTCTTCAGCAGGTTTGACTTGAATTTGGAAATTGGAATTGTAATCCAGAATCTGTTACTATTATTTTGTGATGAACATAGACAAAATAAACTGCAGGTTGCAGTGATAGGAATAATATGAAAATAAATAAATCATGACTAAATAGTGCATATAAGAAATTGAATAAATTTCAACTTTATACCCTCAACAAAACGAGACTAATACAACTAGAAAAGATAAGCAGTGTATACGAGACTAATACAGCTAGAAAAGACATTCTTTACAAAACTTTAGCTCCAAGACAGTGTATACAGATTACAGAGGTCTTGAAGAGTAATACATGACTGATGAAGGGTAAAAATATGGTTCAAACATATATGATATATCCAGCATGTACATTAACAAGGAACTGAATTGACACAAGGGAGACACCTCTACTGCAGTAAACCGGAAACCCTGGCCAATGTGCTTGACTAACGATGCATCATCTTCAGCAATTGCATGTGGGTTGGCATGTACGGTCAGTTCTATTAATTCAAGCCAAATCCACCATAACTCATGACTCATGCTACACACATACACATGGGCTGTTATGTTTTTTTTGCCCAACATAGGTGATTTTTTTTATAAAAAAAACCTGCACCAGTCCACGGACGGGTCCGCGAATCGACGGATTGAGTCCGTTAAACCCACGGGTTAAACGGACCAGACCCAAAAAGCCCACATTTAAATGAACTCGTATTTTTAGGTGTCCAAGTCCGCACGGATTGCGGGTTAAACGGACAGTCCGCGGACCCGGGTCCATATACCCACATCTACTGATGATACCTGTACACAACACCACAAGTTAATCAGCATAGTGAGATTCAGATGAAATTAAAGGTAATGAAATCTCTTTGTATTGAACATGACTTGTTTCCGCCTACAGAACTTATTACTTCAATTGTGCATTCTCCCTCCCTCATTGAAACAGCTCTTTATGCAACCTACCTACCATACTTGCTTTGTGTCCAAGTTCAGCACGTGGTATTGGAACAATATGATGGAAACACATAAAATAGAAATGCATTAAACTAAATTAAATTACAACTGGAATTAGCCTTACGCCTATAAGAAGAAGAATACTCTCAAGAAATAAATTAATGTCAGAAACTAAACCGTCTATGAAGGTTTCAGGTGCCATCTCTCATCTCTACTCCGAGTTACTAAAATTTATTTAACAGTGAGATAAATTAACATAAAGAAATCCTTATCCTAATAGGGGAAAACATCTTTTAAACAAATTGATGTAGAAAGAGAAGGATAACCGAAGTATTTGGAAAATTAGATGTAGTGCAGCCAATGAATTCATCCATCTCACCATTCACCTTGCTAATAGCTGTTCACAAAGTTAAATGGAGAATAGGTGCTGTCCACAAAATTATATCAAATCATCACAATGATTAAATTCAGCTGACATAACATAACATAAGAATCAAAGGAAGATCAGTTAATGAGAAGAAAACTTGTGGTTCATGGTGGCAGAGAACTGGGTTCTTCAGAAAAACTATTACCTCTGTAGACAACAGAGCCAGGATTGACTCATCAAGCAGAATTTACTTCAGATTGAGACTCCCTATTCTTTAGTACTTCATAGAGAACTGAAAATTGATTCTTGCATCAATATGGGTTAAAGTAACAAGTACATATTGCATTCAACTTGTACATAACAGAGATTAAAGAATCAGTTAGTTTGTTAGGTTAGTTTCTGAATTTAGTTGGTTAGTTAGTGTTCTATACTCGCTATAAATAAGAGCACTTATTGGTCTACTTCATCATTTTTTTCAATCAATCAATACTATGTTACCTCATGAGTATCAATATGCTTTCAATTTGATCTTCATCTCTTTGATCCATGGCTTTGTAACAGGACAGTAGTTTGTTTGGTTTCCAATTTTACTGTCATTTTAACACCTTGAGTTAATAAAATTGAGATGAACTTTTTCTTATTGTGATCTCTATTTGAGAAGAAAAGTAGGATTTTGATGAGCCAAGATGAAAATCAAAAAGCAATAAAAATCAACATCTTATTTTATTTTATTTTTTCTTTCTGATAATGTCATTGAAATGAGGAATGAAGCAGCCCCTTCCCAACTCCCAATAAAAAGGATAACCATATCCTAAAATAGTATAATGAATTGAGCATTTGCTGGACCACCATTGACGGGAAACACCTTACTGCAGCAACTAGTTCTCCAGAGTCCAGACGCTATGTGACTCGTCTTGGTAGCTGGCATTGTGCACATCAGACTTAGTTTTATATCATATGATGACATCTTGAACCAAATTGTTTATAGCTATATCATAATGGAGAATTTCTTCTACACTTTTGGAGTAATGCCCTACTCCACTAATAAAATTGCAACATTTGGCACCTAATAACCATAGAGGCGGTTGGACTAAAATATTTTACAATCAAATCTGAATAGTTTTAAGAGTATACTCTTATAATGACATGTTGCCAAACTGAGTTTTCAAAAGCTAATATATATGTAATAACCAACTCCTCTAGCTTTTTTATATAATCATACCTTCTAAACACTTCACATATGGCTTAAAACAACTTTAATGTCAAAGGGCTAGATGATGGAAGGAACTGATTACATGTTGAGATACCATGTAAAAGGTCAAGCCCATCTATCTAAGTATTAAGATGTGAAATTTTTAGTCCCCATGTTTCAGTGACTGATATTTTCACCTTAAGATAGACTTCTAAAGTAGTTTGCTTTTCTTTTTTCTTTTTTGGTAAAAAGAGGGGCTAAAGCCTAGAACAAAACAAACTAAAAAAGAGAAACAACACGGGATATGTAAACCCATACAAATCATCAAACATGATCCTAGTTTGTATCGTATAGATAACTGCTGCTTGAAATTGGGACGTTTACTATTAATTTTGTATTGAGTAATGATATCCATACAATTAAATTTTCCACATACTCTTCATGGACATATACTCAGTTTCAAGATTGGGAAGTGGGGATTTAGAGACGTCCAAGTTCAAGCTTGGCAACTTTTAGTTAAAAAATTCTTTCAGTTTCTGTTGGTGTGCAATGTTTCCCCCCTAAATATGCAAATACTTTTTCCATATGATAAACTCCACTTATGGGTCGTTTGGTGGTCAGGATAGGATAGGAGCAGATAGGATAAGAGAACACGATATGAGTAGGATAGGATATGAGCAGGATATTTGTTATCATATCCGATGTTTGGTGTCCACCAGATAACGCAACCGGATAACATTATAATTTTAGTATAAATTTTAAAAAAAATTTCATTTTTATTCTAAATGTTTTCATATTTTATTAGATTTATTATTTTTTTATAATTTTCATTTTTTAAAATTTATATAAAAAGACAAAATTCTCCTTGTGGTAAAATTACATATAGTTTTTTAATTTTTTTAAATATTGTCTAACTTCAATTTTTTTTAAAAAATTTAAATATTCATTTTGAGTTTTTTAATTTACATATAGTTAAATTATTAAAATATTTTTTAATATTTTTCAGTTTTTTAAAATAATATAAAATAACAAAATTAGCCTTGTGATAAAATAAAAATAAATTTTAAAATTAATTATTAATCTATTTATTATTTTAAATATTTTATATTTCACTAAACATTTTTTTAACCATGTTATATTTTATTATACTTTAAAATATTATTTTATTATATTTTAAATCACCATATCCTATTCTGTTGAGTTCTAACCCAGCTCCCCCCTCAGGATATAATTTTAACTAGATGGACATGATAGGATAGGTGACATGATTGGCTTATCCTATCCTGCTGGCTCACCAAACAACAGTTTCAGACTGGATATGATATCTTATCCTATCCCGTCCCTCTTATCCTGACCACCAAACGAGTCCTTAGGTTTTTTTTTTTTATGAATTGTCAATTTTCAAATGAGTATAATTGGTATGTACTATCAGCATATAAGATTTTCTTACATTGTCAATTAATCATAAATTGTTACATTATTGAAAATCTTTAACTCTTATCCTAACCATTTTAAAAGTCATTCATATTATCATTTGTGATTCGTTGATAGTGTAAAAAACTTTACACTAACCATACATAACAATTAAACACTTTTCAAATTATGCACAAACTTGCGAGTTGTGCAAACATTATTTTCCTCAGATGTAATTATACAAACTACATTTTGCAATTCAAGGAGAGCTAACAATATATTCTCTAACACTTTTTTTAACACTCTCTTTTATTAGTTAAAATTCAAATGAGACCGACTATTTTGGAAATAGGTCCAACTAATTCACATGGGTCTCATTTAAATTCTATAGGATCAACGTGAATTTCAACATGATTAGAGAGTGTGCTAGTTTTTTTCTTTGCAATTCACATGGACTGCACTAGTAACTATCTTGGATTGTATAAAAAAATGGTGGTGCAATTCAATTAATTGGGTCATATGAACTTTCACAATCCACCTTATTAAAAATGAAATTTTGGAGATGAAAAGCCATTATGGCTTAACTTGTGGTATAGAAACTGTTTTAAGTAAACATTTTTTTTCCTATTTAAAATTCCTTTCTTGTGTTAATAAACAGAGAATCTTGTTTTATTCCTTCATATCTCACCAAATTTTGGTCTGGATTGATGTTTTGCAAATCAAGTATATTAAATTGGCGACCCTTTCGAGTATTTATTTTGAGATGAATGAAAGAAGATAATATATGGTTGGACAAGTATTTGATAAAAGTGATTTTGAATGAAATTGATCTTGTAAAATTGATTTGGTTATAACTGGGTTTGAAGTGAAGTGATTTATGTTTGAAAGTTTTCATTTTGAAAGTATGTTTGATGTAAAACTTAGTTTAAATTTTCAACTTAACGTAAAAGCTAATTTTTGTAGCGTCTAGTCAAAATGCCATCTGAATGCAAAATCAATTGTGCTTGAGAGAAATCAAACACCACATTTTTCGAATCAATTTTGGAGGTTTCAAACGTCAAACAAGAGACACATAATCACAGGTTGAGGTGGCGTGCTCTAAGGCGACAAAATATCAGAGCCATATCTACCCATCAGTTAATGCAATTAAGTCACTCGTTACTTATTTATGAACTGCTAACTCTATTACTCAGCCCACAGAAGCAATATAACCAGGAACCACCTTTCCAGCACCTTGTTTTAGTTAGTTTCCTGTTTTTCTCTGCCTAGCTGTTGACACCGAATATCTAAAGTTTACTTTATTGCAAGGAAGGACAAGAAATAGTAAGTAGAAACAATAGGACAGCCAATTCAACCACCACCTCAGTTAACTTTTGTGTGCGTGATATGCTCTTCAAGAACTGCTATAATGAATCCTTCTGACCAGTGAGAACTAAAATGAACCCCACTGAAGCACCATTAGGTTTAACTGACATAGTATTTGATCTGATATTACATTCTACATCATGGTTTAATATTTATCAACACTTCATGGCAACAGTGAAAAGTAATTATTGGTTATAATTCCTTTTAGGTAATCAACATAGTGCCCCCTGCAGCCAAATTGGAAAACAAAAGCAAGAAAAAATTGGTGGTAACTAAACCACCATGTGGAGTCTTCTCTTTTTAACTTTTTCATTTTTTTCTTTGTGAGTGTAACAACATTCTTTGGTGCGACATAAAATGTTCCTATCAAGCCTAAATAAGCTCGTTCAGAGTTTTGTTTTCATGTCCCTTTTCCCAAAAAAAGAGATATTTTAATGTAGCAGTTCCCACATATTTTGCCTAGTTTAATTATGCAGACTTCAACATGCTACAGTTTATGATATTTTGGAACTATGGGAACAGATAGTTAATTTATCTTACAAATTTTCAGTGCTCTCAACAGTAACATTATTTTATTTTTCAAACAAAAAAGAACCATCTACTCTTTTTATCTACTTCACAAGTGGCATACACGTAATCACTGAGTCACCACTATGCTTTTAGTTTAATACTATATCTGATCCTTAGATTCCATGCTTGTAAAGATATTCATATGGTTTTGGCAACTATTGAACGTGGCTTTCCTCAGCCTATAAATGCTAGTGTCTCCGCATCATTTTCAGGCAATACATTTAGAGCATTTTCTTTCCCCCTCATTTCGAAATGCCTATTACCAACACTTCTCCAACTATGATAGAAGCAGTAACAAGGTGTAAGGAAGTTTTTTCTTCGTGGGGTTTGGCTGGCATTTGTGGTTCTGCAGTTGGACTTTTCATGGTAGTTGTGGAGAGAGTTCTTTTTGCTGTATTCACTTGCATTCTGGCACTAGGTATGATGCATTTCCCCCCTGTCTATTTATTAGTAGCATTCTCATGGCTTTGGCTTTGTCCCCAGAAGTCATTGATCTGCTCACTGGTTTACAAAAAACATTGCTATATTATCTTATGTTATACATTTCATAATTTAGGAGAAATAAGAAGAAGAGTGAGAAAATAAGATAAAATAGTGCTTGGCATGAAGTCATTAACCACTTATACATTGTAAAGTCACTAGAAATAATCTTTGTTATAATGGACTTTATGGTGTTATGACCAATGTTTAATCTTTGGCACAGGAGGGTCAATAATAGGAACCATTGCAGGAGCCATAAAAGGCCAGACCACAGAAGCTGGTTTTCTTGATGGGGCTGGCAAAGGAGCAGTCACAGGAGCCATTGCAGCTATAGAAATGATTAATTTTGCTGCTGTTGGTGACCCATTGTCCCAGGTAATACCTCTAATAATTTGGTATTAGGATGTTTCATATCTTTTGAAGACTCTATTATCTCACCAGTAACTAGCATGTAGTAGCTACACTTATTGTACACTTCTTTTACTACTGATCCCTACCCTAGTCCAATGGCAGTGGCATTCTTCTTAGCTCTAAGTTTTGGTGTGGACTTGCAGACTGCCATGTTGAGCAGCTTATTGAATGGGAAAGTCTTCATGGAATGGATATGTCCAGCTGCTGCAAGAGCCTATCAGTTGCATGTAAGTGTATAAATATAAAAAGGCTATAAGTAAATGTGACATTGGTGGCTTGGTTTGAAGACTATGTAGTGCTATTCGAATCAAAGTTTTACTCACATTTGGTGAAATTCATTTGTTTCAGATCAACACACCAGAAACAATTTTCAGAGAACTATCAGATATTTCTGATATCAGAGGAGTCACAGGGATGCCCCAGAATTTTATTATTAAGCTTCCTTTTCAGCAATTCAACTCCAGCAAAATGTTGAAATTATGCAACAAGTTATGCTGCCCAATTTGCTTACAGGTGAGAAATTAATATCTCAAATCCCTCTGAAATTGCCCTGGTTCAAGAGAAGCTGAAAGTTGTGTTTAGGTAACCAATAAATCAATCGACACTTTTGTCCATGAACTACACATAGAAATGGACTAAAATTAATATAGAATTAATGACATGGTCAAGGATTATGCACCAATAAATAATATATTTATAGGATGAGTGTTTTATAAGATCTATTGTTGGATTAAACTTATGAATGCATCATGAATAATATTATGCTCATCAAATTTTCTTTTAATGATATTATATTTTACCCCATCATTACTATTTTAACATACATTAGAACTTTGAGGCAAGTGAAAATGTCCATTCTTTGATCTAAACTTACAAATATTTAAATTTTGTATGGAAAATCAATATGATAACTTAGTAATTCAATAGTCATATTGATTAATCATCTTTTAAATCAACTCTATCGTCTTTACAGTGTCAATAAATTAAATTCTTCACATTTTGATTTGCAGGATTTTGAGGATGGAGAGATGGTCAGGATACTTCCTAAATGTGGCCACCATTTTCATTTAGAATGCATAGACAAATGGCTAGTCCAACAAGGATCTTGCCCAACGTGTAGAACTTATGTTCCTGATCACATTCACGAATAGTAGTGCTTTTATTGTTGTGATGTAGTTTGAGCAATTGTTTATACATTAACTTAGTATATAATTTATTAATGCTTTTGACAAGTCGGTGCCTGTTAATGAATTAATCAACTTGCTTGTAAAAAAAAATGAATTAATCAACTTATAATTAGTAACCTCTTCTAATTAAGAAATAAAAAGATACCAGCATTTATACTTAAGTTTCCATCTATTAACATAAAGATATAGGCTCTGTTTGGTAAAAACTAGCGGATAGTGGATAAGCTAGCAGATAGCGGTAGCGGATAAACTAGCGGATAGTAGATAGCGGATAAGCTAGCTGATAGCGGATAGCTGATTAGCTAGCGAATTGAATTTGAAGTGTTTGGTAAAATTAATGGTTGGACTAGCTGATAAATGTAAAATGACATAAAAGGATATATTTGCATTTTTTTATGTAAATTATAAGTATATATATTATTTATATTATTTATTTTAAAATAATTATCACTTATAATAATTTATTTTATTCTAAATTATTTATCGTTTATCACGTCAAATTTTTTTTATTAATCGATTAAAAAATTCAATCATTAATTTTAAATTTTAATATTAATTTAGTTTTAGTTATTTTTAATAAATAAAATGGAATAATAAAAATAAAATTATATATTGATTTTGATTTTTATATAAGTTTTATTTTTTATAGGTAAAAATATATTTTCCACTTTTTTATCTTAAATATAAATCTAAACAACAAAATTAATTCTTATTTATATACAATTTTAATATGATGATCATGTTAGAAATATATAGACAATTCTTAAAATGTATGGACTCATCATGATTGATTATAGGGCTCACTAGTTATAATTCACAAACTCTGTTTCTTTATCTTTTCAACAAGAATGTATCTTGCTTTATCGTAACATGAGAGGATCTGAATCCAAAAAATTGTCCATCAATGAATAAAAAAATTCAAACCATCAATGCGCACACAATTCTCCATTTTTAAGGGAGATGAAAAATTGAAAATTCTTGCATGAGTATGTAGAAGAATTTTTCTTTTTCGAAAATCATAATTATCCTTAAATATTTGCATGAAACCATGTAACAACTACAAATTACATAGATGTAGTGAATACGGATCTTGCTTCTTCAAATTGAGAAAGTAAGAGTATATATATTCACTATTGATTTGATAAAATTTATAAAGATCTCCATCCAATAAGACTATCTCTAGCGACAATTCTTATCCGGGTTCTTAAAGTTAAGAACTTTTCTTAACTGGGTTCACCAATGGAGGAAGATGGCAAAGATGCCACGTATAAGAACCACTCTTATATAAGCATCGGTTTTTAACCATTAAGAAATAATTGCGAGATAACTTGTGGGACCCATTTTAAATAAATATAAAAATGTGAGATAACTTGTGGTCGATTTTGAGTTCTCAAAGAGTTTCACTATATGAGTGAAAAGTTGCTAAAATTCCAAAACCCGATGTGGTATGGTAGGATTCATGAAAGAAAAAAAAAGGTTAAGAACTTCTAATAATGTTCTCTTTTGGAGATGCTCTAAAAGTATAGACAACCTTGTATTCTCACTTTTAAGACAAATTCACTCAAGAAAAATAAAGTCAAATTATTATAATATGTCCGTAAGAAGAAAAAAACATTAGTGCATCCTTTTTTTATTAATATTTAAATAAATTTTTTTTAAAATATTTTAATTAGGATTTTATAAAAAAAAATTAAATAAGTCTTTACAATTTCAAGTTTTAGAGATTGAATTTTAAATAAGTCTGTATAATTTCAAGTCTTTATAAATATGAGTATACATTTAATTTTTCAAAAAGTTTACATTTATCTAAAAAAATTTGAGATTATATGAATTTATTTAAAAATTAAATAAAACTGTATTGTAAAACATTCGTTTAATCTTGGAAATTGTATACCCAATCGCACTTGGATGAGATGACACGGGTCTCTTCCAGCTTAACCAGAGGTTTTGAGTTCGAATCCTGATCCTGAGAATGCAGCAGTGTTAAAACTCTTGAGGGAGAGCTTTGCCGTCCTTGTGGTCCTACCCGATTCGAGGGATTAGTCTCCGTTGTTGGGCGCGAAGGATACCTTGGGAACCAAACTAAAATCTTGGAAATTATATGACAAAAAATGCTATTTTCGAATAAATTATAAATGACATTTGTTGATTTTTTTTGAGTTATGATATTTGAACATCTAATTTTAAATATCGTATGTACGTGATACCATATATGTTTATTATCTCATATGATATCCCAAATTTGGTGCTGAAATATAATTCCACTCTCTCTCTCTGTTTTTTTTTCTTTCCGGAAAACGATGTTTGTTGAAATTTTATTTGACTGTACTGTAGTCTGCAACTACATATACAGTGTATTTGGGTTCCCCTTCAGTTCACAGACCAAAACAAAAGAAAGACGAAGCACCCATCTTGTGTGTGTGTGAGAGAGAGAGATGGCGTCGTGGTGTGCTTCAACTTCAAGGTGCCTCCAGATTCCGGCGGTAGAGGGCGTGACACTGCGCAATAGGGCTTTATTGGCGGTGGGCGGCGCCTCCTTCTGCCGTTCGTCGAGATCGAAGCGCTCCTCGCCATTCACCTGCTTAAGCATTTCCACTGATGCTCGTATGTACCCATCCCCATTTCCTCCTCTTCTCTCTTTTTCAACTTATATACTTCACCTCCCTTATTGTTATTGTTAATTTTTAATAACAAAATTAACTTCTGACAAACAGATTGATATTGCTTCTATAACACCTTTCATTGCTTACTGCTAACTATTCATGAATTTTCAAAGGTCTTTTGATACTTTTAATGCATTGCGATGCTCTTTTCACTTATATCAAAATCCTATTTAGGTATGAAGGAAGTTGTTCAAACTGAAAAGGCCCCTGCGGCATTGGGCCCATATTCTCAAGCTATCAAATCCAACAACCTTCTCTTTGTCTCAGGCGTTCTTGGCCTTGTTCCTGAGGTTTCCCCTTCAACTTCACACTTCCAATTCTCTCATCATTTATTTGTATTAATATATGTGCAATGCATTTATTAGTATGTGTTTTGCTTTCTAATGCATGCAGACTGGGAAGTTCATCTCTGATAATGTTGAAGATCAAACGGAGCAGGTACAACAACAGACCTTTGCACTTCCAGCATTTCATTCAGTTGACTTTTCTTAATTCTTAGTGTTTGTACTTTTTCCCATTTATCATGGCTTGGTTGGTGCATATGAACTTTGATTGCACATGTGTGGCTTGGTTTTCTAGTTCCTATAATCATTAGACACTGCTGATGTACAACAATCAGGACTCAATAATTGCTCACTTCCCAAAATTGGGTTTCAGTTCTGATTTATTTTGACTTGACTTTCTTTCTCTTTCTAGAAAGGTGGCTCCTGAGTTTCATTAGTTTTTTGTTTGACAATCTTCAGGTGCGAAATTCGCCTTCTACTCTTAGTACACTTTTGCAGAATTAAGCATAACTGTTTACAATGTGAAATTTCCAATATAATGATGGGGGTATTTGAAACTAGCTTTTATAGGAGCTAGCATTGGCAATTACCAACCAATTGATTCATTTATTGTGCATTAATTTGTATACATGTCATTTCCCCCTCCATAGGCTTACACTTTTTTCTGTTTTTCATGTAAACGGATCAGGATCCTATCATGTTGTGGGAAACAGCAGCAGGGTCCTGTTCAACAAATCTCAACCTTATATATTAAATTAAAGCTTATCTACTTCTTTTCAAAATAGATATGTTTGATGCACATGTAAGGTTAAGATTTAATCCTATTTTCCCACAACAGGAGAGGATCTTGATCCCATGTAAACTACTATCTCACATCCTAGTAACCTAGGCTACTAGCGTTTTCTTGATGTTGCATAGCATTGCAAGTGAAAGTGCACTTGCTGATTCGGTTAATGACATTTGAAATAATTATTACATGTTGCAGCTTCTCAAAAATATGGGGGAAATCCTTAAAGCTGGCGGTGCCAGCTATTCCTCAGTTGTGAAGACAACAATCATGTATGGATTCTCACTCTTTCGTAGTTTGGATTGTGTTGAGCTCCAGCAAGATGACTAGTTTTTGACCGTTTATTTTCTGCAGGTTGGCTGACTTGAAGGACTTTAAGAAAGTCAATGAGATCTATGCTAAATGTGAGTTCCCTAATAGTGATTTTATTGTTCCTTCACACAGTCTACATTCTTGCGTAAGAATGAAGCATGCGATAGCTTGTTCAGTTAAAAGACAAGTACCACTGACCCATTCTATGTTGCTGATTGTGGAATCCCCATAGGGACAAACTGCTAAATTGTGTTAATTACCTTACCGATGATTTTAACTTCTGATAATAAGTTATATTGAGCTGTAAAAATTGATACAGCTCGGATTATGGGCAAAGAACGTGTTTGCTTGGCTAGATAATAGGTGATGTTGTCATTTGTTAATTGTCATAATATATACTATGGGTAAAAACTAGATTGTTAAAGAGAATCTAGTATTTCCATGAGGTTTTTCCCCATTAATTGGTATTCTATATTTTTCATTAATACCATTAGTAACTTAAGTAGTCTTAATTTACCTTTGGTTCAAATGGTTTCAGACTTCCCTTCACCTGCCCCAGCTCGTTCAACCTATCAAGTAGCTGCCTTGCCATTGGATGCCAAGATTGAAATTGAGTGCATAGCTGCACTATAAGCACCGGTTTTAATAGTTTACCTGGCTCCTTCAGCAAACTCAGGTTAATAATGAACGTGGAAACATAACCTAGTATTGGAGTTTTATTTTGGTTTGTTCCCCTTAGATGATGATGCTGTTGTCATTACTCATTACTATTATTGCTTTAGTATCCTAATAGGAAGGACTTTAATCATCGGATTCTCTCTCAAGATTATGTGCCCCATTAAAAGGGAAAGAACTAAGTCAGCGACAAGGTTTTTTGTTTGCAGCTTTTGTAATATTGTATCACATAAGATGGGCAATGATCGAGTATGATATGAACTCTTCGGATTGTTGCAAACAGGATCTTTGGCTAAACTTCAAAGAAACCTCGTTTTGTGCCCTAACTACTTTGAAAACGGATTTGGATCCTTATTTTTCTCTCACGTTTTCTTTCATGTTATGAAAGAGCAAGATATAATTCAAATTCAAATTATCTTTTGAAAACTCATCCATATATAACTCTAAATTTTTTGCACTGTGCACATGTACTCCCCGTTAGACGGTTTTCTGCTCATGTACGATGGTCAAATATGTAGCTCCAAGGGTATGTTATGTTTGGTTTACTATTGCAAAATATACTTTTGAGTCCAAAAGTATGTTTGCCTCGGGATCTTCATATATATTTTGTCCCAAACATATGTTTCCAACTTCTCAATTAAATCAAACATGAATTACATATAGCTTCTTGGCATTAGTTCTGGTCTTGTTAGCTTTTATGTTTTAGTCAGGTAGTGGTCTAGTTAACTTGTGGTTCGGGACCAAGTTCCGTGACTTTAAGAAATTGGTCAAGCCAGAATTCGATTTCGCGACTGCCGATAGTGGACCCTACGTGAATTAGGTCTTAAACTCTAAAGAGATAGTGTCAAATTAAAGAGTAAAGACCCAAAATGGTCCCTCAAATTTTTCAAGTAGGACAGTTTGGTCCACGAAAAAAATAAAGGACAATTTGGTCCCCCAAATTTTAAAACGGGGGATAATTTGGTCCTTACGGAGGGACTAGAACGTCCCCCGTTATGAAATTTGGGGGACCAAGTTGTCCCCCGTTTTGAAATTTAGGGGACCAAATTGTCCTTTATTTTTTTCAGGGACCAAACTGTCCTACTTGAAAAATTTGAGGGGCCACTTTGGGTCTTCACTCCAAATTAAAAAAACCACATTTAACAGTTTCACTTGCGTAACTTGTTGAGTGTATATTGTAAGGGTAACGTTCAAGTTGGATTAACGTTTATATCATTTTTTAGTAGAAGATTTAGTTTTTAGTTTATAATAATGGGAAATGTAAGTAGACCGTCGATAAATTAACTCTAATGTAATGTGAGACCTATTTGATAATTTATTCATTAATGATAATTAAGTGTCGTGTACAATTATTATGATAGAATTTTTTTTTCTCCTGGGTTCGAACCCTTACATTGGAGACACTTTGTTGAGTTCAAGTTCACCTACAGCTAGAGTACTACTCTTTTTTTATTTATCAAACAGAAAAGCAAGAAAACAGAAAAACTGCAAACTACAATCTAGTGAAGATAGTTCCCATCACATCAGCTAGCAAAATGCTTGATAACTGGTGAGGACAAGAGTTCCAAAGCATGAGATCATGATCCAAATTAGCACCATATTTGACAAGCCAATCTGCAGCAGCATTTCCTTCATGCAAGGTATGTTGAAAGGAGAGACCCAAAGCAAAATCCTTGTAATGTCTGATATGATCAATAACTAGAGCATGTAGATGAGTGATATGAACCCCTTGCTCAATTCGAGACAACGCTATTTGAGAATCAGATTCACAAACAAGCTTTTGATAACCAGCCTCCCAAACCAATTTTAGACCATAATCAATGGCTCATAGCTCAGCTTTGATATTTGTTGTAATACCAATCCAGAAAAGCCACCAAGCCACTGACCTTGAGTACTTTTTTTTGACAGGTACTACTTTTGGATTAAACCCTACATTTTAACTTAACATTATGATAAATTTTAATATTATAAATGCATTATTCCGAAACTGCTTATAAAATTTAAGGCAAATTATTTAAAAAATAATAATACTCACACATACTTGTATATTTATCACTTCATATCACACTTGATCACCCATTTATCAAACATATTTAACCAAAGATTTACTATTTACTTAAATACTAATTTTATAATTTCATTTTTTATCTTTGATTAGGTGATCTCATATGCATTCCTATCAAACTAACATTTGTATTATGTGCATTTCCTTCCCACCCCGAATACATATGTGAATATCATATTTAAATCACAAGAACACCTAACATTCTGAGTGACGATTGTCTTTGATTCTCAGCAGGAACCCATGCACTTATAAGTTTACCATCAATTGGACCAAGAAGACATCACTATGCGAATGGAGGAATATGGGGGGGATGTTTTTCATAGGGCAACAACGGTGTTTTTAGAAACACATTTATTTCACATACAAGAAAATTGAATTACACATGTGTTGAAAGTGCCTCAAAATCAAGTTTAAAAGTGCAGAATTTGATGATCAGACAGCTGGTAATCGATTACAGTAAGGCCGTAATCGATTACGGACCTTATGTCTGAGTTCAGGACTGTGGACAGAGAGCTGGTAATCGATTACCAGGATATGGTAATTGATTACGGTAATCGATTACCAAGAATCGCGTAATCAATTACGACGCGTCAGTTTCTGATTTTAAGAGCTCGTGACAGCAGAAACCGAAATAGATTTGGGGGTTTCTTAAGTGCGTTTTTCAGAGCGAAAAAGAGAGAAAAACCTAGAGAATACTATCATCTTGTAATGCTTTGATTCTATTGTGATTAGAGAGAAGAATCAAGAGAGGATTAGAGAGAGATCAAGGATTGTGTGAAAATAGAGAGACGAAAGGCTTGGGTTCTCTTATTTGTTCATCTTGAGTATGGTGGAGTGAAGATCCAAGGGATCTCTATTGTAATCTTGATCAAAGTTCATAGTGGAGGAGGCTCTCTCCCGTGGATGTAGGCCACATTGGCTGAACCACGCTAAACTGTGTGTGTGCTCTCTATCTCTTCTTCCCTTTCTCTTTTCTTGCTGCTGTAATTGAATTACCTGATGTGGTAATTCAATTACCACATATTGCTGTGCTTGATTTGCATATTTTTGCGCTAGTTCTTGGTGGTTGTTTGCTATAGTATTTCTTCTATATTAGTTGTATTGGGTTTAGATTGTGGAAACTCTATTTCTTGGTACTGTGTAGTCTTTTGTGTATTGTTTCAGGGATCTTCTTTGGGTTCTTTCATACACACGAACCAACAACATGAGTAACATAAAAGACCAACTATCAAATGTGATAAATGTTGGAAACCGATCTTTTCATTTGAAGGTGCTCATCCATAGCCATAAATGCTTTTCAAATTTCTTCTCTAACACTATCGATCGCTAGATCAGTAATGATTTTTTGAAGAGTTGTGTTACCATGACACAACTTTTTGACACACATACGGTTTACACCGTATGTGTGCAGGGATAGGGACACGCGCACGAGATAATGAGCACATCACGACACTGTAGCGCTAAAAGCTATTTTAGCGCTACAGTAGCATCTTCTTTTTTTTTTTCTTTTTTTTGAATTTTGACTTTTTAAAAAATAAAAAAAAATTGTTTCTAAAAAAACCCATTCACCAGATAATGAACTGAATTCACCAGATATTTGTACATAATTCACCAGATATTTACACATGCTTAACCAAAAAAATTATTTCTCAAAAAAACCCATTCACCAGATAATGAACTGAATTCACCAGATATTTGTACATAATTCACCAGATATTTGCACATACTTAACCAAAAAACTTATTTCTCAAAAAAATCCATTCACCAGATAATGAACTGAATTCACCAAATATTTGTACATGATTCACCACTTAACGAAAAAATTTATTTCTCAAAAAAACCCATTCACCAGATATTTGTACATGATTCACCAGATATTTGCACATACTTAACCAAAAAATTTATTTCTCAAAAAAATCCATTCACCAGATAATGAACTGAATTCACCAGATATTTGTACATGATTCACCACTTAATGAAAAATTTTATTTCTCAAAAAAACTGATTCACCAGATAATGAATTGAATTCACCATATATTTGTACATGATTCACCAGATATTTGCACATACTTAACCAAAAAATTTATTTCTCAAAAAAATCCATTCACCATATAATGAACTGAATTCACCAGATATTTGTACATGATTCACCACTGAACGAAAAAATTTATTTCTCAACAAAACCCATTCACCAGATAATGAATTGAATTCACCAGATATTTGTACATGATTCACCAGATAATTACACATACTTAACAAAAAACATTATTTATCAAAAAATAACATTAAAAAAAAAACCAAAACTTTAATAAAAAAAAAAATGCTGCAGTGCCGCACTGTGCGACACTGTACGGTGTAAGATGTAGGATTGTGTGTCAAGATAGCATTGCTGTTTTTTGAATATCACACCTGAACACCGTATGCCCGACACCGTATTTGAGTTTTACATAGCAAAATAACCACAGACGAGACAAAAATAATAAATAATGAGTAGGGCATTTATTTTTGTTTGATGTTGGTGTTTAAATTTGTTACTCCCTCTGGTTCTATATATAAGAGGCAAAATCCTAAAATACAGATCAAGAAAATACATTAAAATAAGCTATTTGTAATTAATATTCATATAAATTTACAAATTTAACCATTCAATAATTAATGAACAAACCTACTTATATTGAAAGTTGTATTGTCTCGTAAATATAAATCATATTATAAATAAGGGTAAAATTAGAAATGAGTATTTAATATTTGTCAAAATATATGTATGTCTCTTATATTTTGGATCAAAAAAAAGATAATCATTTATCTCTTATAATAAAGATTGGAGGGAGTATTATACAAATAAGATAGCTCACTCAGTTTTGGCTTGTAACCAATTTACTCTCAGCATAAAAAATGACGCCACAATTATCCTCCCCAGCCGTCATATCTTATGCAGATTTTTTATAGGTATCTATAAAATGTTCAATCTGGTTGTTCCAAAAAAAGCATAATTGAATCACTTATGATGTGAGAAAATACAAGTGGAAACCCTATGAATAATATTAATATTATTATCTATTTAATTAATAATAAAAATTCGAATGTGATACGAAGGATCAGAGTGGGGCAAGGTGCTGAGGATCAAGGCAAGGTAGGTATCTACCTGCTTCTAGAAACATGAAAGGGACAGTAGCATCAGAAAACGGTTACCAACCAGGCAGACACTGATATTTTTTGTGACAACATTAGAAAACGCATCATATAAAAGAACCATTCTGTTTCCGAAATCCAAATCCAACACAGCGCTTCCGAAGGCAGAGTAAGATTCATGTCACTCTCTTCTCTTACGTGTTAAACCTCTATATTTTTTCGTATTCTTGCCTTCAAAGCAATTCATTCCTCCCATAGATCTGCAAATTTCATTTTATGACCCTTCTTTTTGGTTATTGAAAATATTATATACTTGTCTTGTTTGTGTATCTTCTCTCTTATCTGGAGCTGGATATATAGTGTAATTGCATCTGGGCTTGCTTTTTCTTCCTGATTTCTGCTCCACCTTCTTCAAAGTTGTAATCTTTTCAACTTCATGCCCTCGTTTATGCGTTCCTTTTTTTCCCCCTCGTATTCAATTTCAAAATGTTTCTGCCTGTAGCTGAAAATTTAGGATTTTTCTTTTCATTAATCAAGTTGGGTTCCAGCAACTGAAATTGAACCGTGTTTGTATTTGTGGCGAATTGATAAATTATAGGTCTTGTTTTGAGGGGTTACTGCATGTCACATAAATATTTTAGAAAAAACAACGTCTTGGATGAAGATGTTAGAGTTCATATATAATATTGTTCATTAGAGATTACTGTTATTATGTAATCCTAGGTGTGCCTTTTTTATCATTTCTTTTGGATTTTGATCAATGATTGTGATTAATTTTCAGGGTAATAGCTATCTACGATCTACATCATGGAAGGGATTGTTGTGAGAAGAGTCATTCCCTCAGATAATAGTTGCCTCTTTAATGCAGTTGGGTAAGCAATGAAATATTGAAATACACCCCTTTTTTCATGCAATATTGGTGGTAGCCATGATTCCACTTGTAATTTTTTTCTCCATTTAATTATGTTTACTCATTTCAGATATGTTATGGATCACGACCAAAACAAATCTTCCGAGTTGAGACAGGTAATTTGCATGTATTATATTTTATTTGCTATGAATAGGAAAAGTGCATACTAACATCCAACTGCTTCATTTCAATGCATGTTATGACAATTTGATTCTATAATTGAATATCAGATAAGGGGTGCTTAGTGTGCTGCTACTGAACCTTCATTCATAGCCATTGAAATATTGTCTCTTAACTATTTTGTTATGCTAATAATCATTTACAAAGTTAATGTGCTCCGCTGTGCAATTCAAAGGTTATATCCAACTTAAATGAATTTGTGTTGGCTTGCATGTCACTTTGCTTGTATCAATTCGAATTAGTTTATGAAACAAAACAAAAAAATTCACTAAAGAAATTTTGTTTTTATCATTTGTGGGACAAATGTTCCTTTACGACATATTATATAGAAATTTAGGTAAACTGACAATTGGCTTTTGATTCATAAAATGGTTACCACAAATGCAAAGGATGATTGAAATAATTAGATATGAATGTTCTCATTGTTCTCTTGGACTCTTAACTGATGATTCTTAGTTATATCCTTATATTGTCATTTGTGTTTTACATGGAAACTTTTTCAGATGCATCTATAAATGCATGTTGGACATAGTTTTGCAAAAACTTGGCCTTGAAGTATTATATAAGCGTGCATAAATGTTTTCCCCCTTCTCTGGTTGTTCTCAAATCTTGATGTGGAACTTTAGCAACTTTTTAGTAATATGGTCGTCAAGCCCAATGCTTTTCCACTCAAAGCTGTCCATGAAATCGCTTACAACTAAAACTGTGTCATCACTCATCAGTAAATCATATATATATTTTTCATATGCAAGACATAGTTTGTCACTTGATAATTATCCATGAAGCGGTATCTTTGTATCCTTGTATTGCCTAATATCTTTATACGTTAATCATGTTATTGACACCTTTTATTTATGTATTTTGACTTAATATTTTGTAATGTTTAATTTGCTAAAGGTTATAGCTGCCACAGTAGCAAGCGATCCACAGAAATATTCTGAAGCATTTCTTGGGAAGCCAAATGCAGAGTATTGTAGCTGGATTCTCGACTCAGAGAAGTGGGGAGGTTAGTTTGAGCTATCTCTTCCTAATCATGGCAGTTGTAATTATAAATGTATTTAATGGAGAGAAAAAATTAAAAAATTGTCAATATTTGCCTTCCTAGTTGGGAACTTTTGGTATTCTAGTGTGTTCAATGTATGACTGTATAACATCAAATAAGGATAACTCGTTTTTATTTGGAACTTGGAATGTGATGAAACTTACACAAATTTAGGTTTATTTAGATTTTTAATTTTTTGCCTTTTGCTCAACTTTAGTACCATAAATATAATAAAAGGATATATGAGCAAAAAATTAGTATCCTAAATTTTAAGAGGCATATACATTAAATTAAGATTACAACAATCTTCTACACCGGTCAGTAGTTCTTTAAACTTCAGATGTTTCATTTTTAACATTAGGCTTCTGATGAAATTTTATGGGTCCAGATTTTGTAGTTGATGGGTTTAACATGCGTTTCAAAGGGTATTTCAAACTCTCTTGCACACTCAATAACAAATTTAGCAATAGAGCACTATTAGTTTTCGTTGGTTCAATATGCTAATTAAGCTATATTTCCTTGCAAAGGTGCAATTGAACTTTCAATATTAGCAGATTATTATGGACGTGAAATTGCAGCATATGATATCCAGACAACGCGCTGTGATTTGTATGGTCAGGTTAGCCATTTTGATGCGTTCTATAAGCTCTCAAGTTTTGTCAACTTCATATAGCTGAAATTTTCTGTTCTCTTCTTTTGTGGTTACTTTTGACAGGAAGGGAATTATTCTGAAAGGGTGATGCTTATTTATGATGGTCTCCACTACGATGCTTTAGCTGTATGTTTTTTCATGTACCAGAAATTACTTGTCATCCATCCATTATCTTTCATGAACTTTTTGATTGGGGAAGAACCTTAGAATCTATATTGAAATGTATCTTCTCATGAACTCCTAAAAATAACTTTACTATGACTTGAGCAGTAAATTGTTAGAATTTCTAGTATGCGGTATTTCTATTATCTGCCACACACACACAGCACATAAAAAATTTAGCTGCATATGTATTTTTCATTCATTTTTATGGGGCCTAATGATTACAACTTATATGGGTCAGATGTCTCCCTTTGAGGGGGCTCCTGAGGAGTTCGATCAGACGATATTTGCTGTACAGAAAGACAGAACCATTGGACCTGTTGAGGGGCCTGCTCTTAATTTTGTTAAGGAGCAACATAGGTAGTATTCAATTCTTATTAGTCCTTTATCTCAAAAGAAAGCTTGAATATGTGGAAAGAGGTGAAGAGTAGCATATTGAGATGATAATTGAATTACATATTACATAAATCTTCATTTTTGGGTTTCTTTATGGCAGTTTTTTTTTCCTGTGAATTTCCCTATGACTTATAGGTCTGAATGTGTTTAAAATTTGCCAGACCTTTTACATTTTGTCTTAGTGTCTATATATTGACAAACCATACAGGTGAAATTATGCACATTTTTAAAGTGAAAGTGAATACTTTGACTGTAATGTGTCTCCAAGTAGGAACACATATTTTAACCTTGTGAGAACAGGAAGGGGAGTCATTTGAAACACTTGCCTTATTTGTGTCTTGCATGATGTGATCATTTGAAAACCTGTTCCAATTATTTAAGCTTCCACTGCCCCTTTAATTTATGTTATGCCCACACTAATAGTATGGCTACACTTTCTCAGGAAGCGGAGTTACACTGACACTGCCAACTTTACTCTGCGCTGTGGGGTTTGCCAAATTGGAGTAGTTGGTCAGAAGGTCATTCGTCAAATCTGATTTTTTGCTTTATGTTTTGTTATAGGTTCTTGCTTACCTATCTTAGCCCAATCTCTTTCTCTGAGTACACTTCTCTGTTAATATATTCAGGAAGCAGTGGAGCACGCTCAAGCAACTGGTCATGTTAACTTCCAAGAATATAGATGATACACTGCAAGATACAAATTTACATGTGTGTCTCGGTTGTCATTGGTGCAAAGATAGTTGCTTTGTTGCATTACCATAAACCATAAACTATTTTATCATTATACTCAAAAGTGATTAAAATACATTGTTTATGCCTGGGAATTGTTGTACCAATAATGATAGTTCCGTAGTCTCAATCCATAGTTATTGAAATTGTAACTTGTAACAAATTTTCCGGCAGCAGACTAGATGAAGAAACTAATCTTCTTTCATTATTGTCCCATAAAGATTTGTTATCAACACCATTTAGCTTGCTTTTCTTTATTTGGTTTTTAGTGAATTAGCTACAAAACGCTTTCTATATAAGAATGTTTCCCCCTTCCTTCTCACCCAAAAATTAGCTGTTGTTTTTTCATTGTTGATACAATCATTGTTTTAAAAACCAGCTGGGCCAACCATAAAAGGGAGCGGCTCAAGCCAAGGTTCAACAACCAGTTTAATCGGTGGTCCAATTGGATTGTATACATGTACATATATTTATAGGTGAAGGCTATGATGTATCATTCGGCACCATAGCTTTCACCATATATATATATATATAGTGAAATAAGATAGTTGAATCCTAAGTATATAATGAACAAGTCGATGCGGGTGATAATTCAACCGTTTGGCTTAAGTACTCAAGTTCTTATTTTCTTCTTAATTAATAATATTTTATTGAAGAGATAGAATTAGAATTAAAAGATTGAAAGAGATAATATATATATATATATAAAAAAGAGAGAGATTGAAAGAGAAAACAAATAATTCCAAGCCGTGGCTTAAATAGTGTACGAGCCTCCGTGTATACCTCTCACGATTCACTTTGATTCATAACACACGGCCTTGGGATTTGCAGTGCTTTTGTCCAATTCATTATGCTTTTTACAGTAAATGACATAACTATCCCTGACTTTTTAAGTTGTTTTCACAAAGAGATGTTGGGTATTTTTGTCAAAATAAAATGGTGCAAGCTGTTAAAATACTCCTTCATAAAAACTAGTGGGTGTATTGTAACATTTCTCTCACACACGCACTACATAAAGAGATCAATCAATAAGAAAATATTCAAGCCAAATCTAAATTAAATTTTTCAAAAGCACACAAAACAAATCCAAGCTGCAAAGTTAAACTTTAGAGTAAATTGCAACAAATAGAATCTTGAAAATAGTAAATTAACAATTCATGATCAATACTTCTCAAATATAGACGGATCTTGATTCAACCAAGCATGTGTATCATTACGATCATAGTAGCTTTCATCATCAGTAGCATTATCTGTAGCAAATATTTGAAGATCAACTCCTTCACTTGGACCACTTGCATCAACTTGTTCTACATCATCAACTTTCCCACTACGATATTTTTCTCAGTTTTAGAGGTATAGATACTCATCACACATTTACATGTTATCTCTATTATGCTTTGCTACAAGGGATTCAAGACGAATGGATGATAAGGATTTGAAGGGTGGGGACAGAATTTCAGAAACTCTCATTAATGCAATCAAAGAATCAAGGGTTACAATTATTGTTTTCTTTGAAAACTACGCATTTTCATCGTGGTGTCTCGATGAACTTGTGCATATCCTTGATCGGAGAACGTCAAAACACCAGCGGGTTTGGCATATATATTACAAGGTGAAACCGTCGGATATATGGCATCAGAAAAACAATCATGACAAAGCCATGACAACACATGAAAATAGATTATCGAAACAGTACCACATAACAATAACTCATTTTACTGTTATAGGGTACTGTTTCAATTACTTATTTCATATATTGTCATGGCTCTGACATAATTGTTTATCTGATCTCATACATCTGACAATTTCACTTTGTAATATATGGGCCAAACCCGTTGGTGTTTTGACGTTCTCCGATCAAGCATATGTACAAGTTCATTGAGACACCATGATGAAAATGCGTAGTTTTCAAAGAAAACAATAATTGAAAACCTTGATTCTTTAATTGCTTTAATAAGAGTTTCTAAATGTTTATCCCTGCCCTCCAAATCCTTATCATCCATGAAAGTCTTGAATCACTTCTTAGATATAACCTGTAAAGGTGTGGCAGGTATCTATACCTCTAAATTTGAGAAAAACACCATAGCCCAGCAAGGTTTTTTTGACCAATGCCATAACCTTTTGCATAGTTTTATATTCATAACTACGAAAGCATAAAGTAATTTAAAACTCAATAAGTCTATTTAGAACAACCATTTGTTTTTTTCTTATTAATCTGAATTGTTACTTCAATATATATTAAGTTTGACTAATCAATATATATTAAGTTTGACTAATCAATCTTCACAAAACATATTATCATATAAACTTCAAAACTACAGTGAAACTGAAAAAGGAGACTGATAATACCTCGTATCTCAAAAACATTACTTGTTAACAATCAACAATAATTAAAAGACCAGACTGAATTTCGTCTTTTAGAAATTCAAGGATGAGACCTTTATTAAGTAAAATAACCATATCATTAACAAATAATATTATGAGACTAGACATTGCTGCACGAAGAGGCAAACAGCTTTAACTTCGACACTGGTCATGAATGGTGCAGTGTCCCATAAAATGGTGCAGCTTTATCTTCAACACCGGTCATGAATGGTGAAGCTTTATCTTCAAAACAGCTTTTCTTTAAGAATAATGCTAAGTGAACACAAAAATTTGACACAGATACGGTGACACCGTATAGTGTGGTACAGTACAGTATTGTAGCTGCATTGTAGTGGGTCTTTTTTTTTTTTAATGCTTTTTTTTTTAAATAAATTTTTTGGTTAAATATGTATAAATATCTGGTGAATCAGGTATAAATATATGATGAATTCAATTCATTATCTTCTGAATGGGTTTTTTTGAGAAATAAATTGTTTGGTTAAGTATGTGCAAATATCTGGTGAATCAGATACAAATATCTGGTGAATTCAGTTCATTATCTGGTGAATGAGTTTTTTTTTAGATAAAATTATTGGTTAAGTATGTGCAAATATATGGTGAATCAGGTACAAATATCTGGTGAATTTAGTTCATTATCTAGTGAATGAGTTTTTTTTTTTTTAGAAATTAATTTTTTCGTTAAGTATGTGCAAATATCTGGTGAATCAGGTACAAATATCTGGTGAATTCAGTTCATTATCTGGTGAATGAGGTTTTTTGAGATAAAATTATTGGTTAAGTATGTGCAAATATCTGGTGAATCAGGTACAAATATCTTGTGAATTCAGTCCATTATCCGGTGAATGAATTTTTTTGAGAAATAAATTTTTTATTTTTTAAAAAAGTCAAAATAAATAAATAAATAAGTGGCGCTATAGTGAGCTACAGTGCGTTACTGTAGCATCATGTCACGTATTGTTGTCGCTCCTGTGTGTTCAGATATCACGCCTCTTTCTTAAATATAGTACTACTAGTGTAGCTAGCGTGGGAGGAGGGTAACAAGAGGACAAAGCTTCTTTTTTTTTTTTTTTTTTAATTAACAACCAAAATGCTTACTTGCTTGCTTTTTTAAATTTATTATTATTATTATTAATTTGGGTTTGGATGTTGGGCTCAAAACTTGTAACCATAAATGAAATGGGCAAAGTCTGATAATGCATCGGGTCAAGGGTATGAACAAAATATTTTTTTAGTTTTTTTTTGGCACATTTTTATATTTTTTTTATTTTCAATAATATTAATTAATAAGAGAATATTCCCCAACAAAATTAGGTGTTCACACATTTCTTCACCTTCCTTTTCGAAACCTTCTTTCATGGGTAGCGATGGCTTTTTCATAATAGAGAATGCCTTAAACCCAACGATTCCACTTTGTAAAATATGGGCCAAACTTGTTGGTTTTTCATCTCCATACTCTCCAGGATTTTAACAAGTTGATCAAGACAAAGTGAACGAATATCCATAGTTTTTTTAAGCTGGTCAATACTATTTTTTCCATATACATGACTCTAGAGATCGAACACAAGACCACATGCTTAAGGGATTCAGGTTCTTTCCACTTGGGTCAACACACATTAGTAAAAAAAGAAAGAAAGTATGTTTAGTTTGTAAAAGTATTTTCTATTTTCTATTTTTCTATTTTTATTAATAATTATAAAAATGATATCTTGTTTCCATCTAGTTTTTTGTTTTTATGTACAAATCTCTAAAAACAAATGGACAAACTCAAAATAAGATGACATATTTTAGAATTATTAACAAAATAAAAAATATCTTATCAAACCAACCACACCCTAACAAATAATGTAATGCTGAATAGGTATCCCTCACCTACTCCAAGTTTGGTGTCAAGTTTTTTGTTTCTGACCAGGGATAAAGTTAGAAGTTAGAAGAAGTATAAGGACACCAATACAAAGACTAAGTAGGCACCTGGACATGAGTCTAGTGTTATGATGTTGGACCCATGCCTATTTCTCCCTTCGATTGAGAAAATAACTTGATTAATTACAACCAAATTTCCAATTTCCAAACCAAGCTTTTTCCAACATAATAATAATGTCGAAATTGCCAATGCACTGCTGCTGCTCTCCATCGAATTAATCGATTCAACCGTGTTTATATCCTCTCTATACTATTCAAAGTATTGTCATCCACTGTTAGAATGCTATGCTATTTCAAGCGGGCAATGTATGTTGAAGGAGATAGAGTGTTAATATCTGTTGACAATCATATGAATATAATTTTTGAAACTCAGCACTTAATTGGTAAAGAAATTTAAGAAAGTCTCGTTGAAAAATCCAACGCAGAGATAAGTCTTTGCCATCTCGTGTAATGTAGGACGTAGCACAAATTAAAGGGTAGTATATTTTTTGTATGTACAGTAGAAAAGAGCAAAGATTGTAAGTACCTAGTCACCCACCCTGGTTTAAGTTCCCCCCTACAGAGTACAAGACTCACAGACACGTGAAAGGAAGAAGCATGATTGACCCATTAATTAGGCCAATACAGTAACTGATCCATCTCAATTGACCTCTGGAATGCTCTGAAGCGCAGGCTTCCACGAGTTACTATGGGACGACAACCCTATCAAGTGTTCCAAAACCTGCTCCACCTTCAATTCCTTCACGTTCATTTTTAACAAGCAACTCCTCCAATTCCTTCTTTGTTATCTTTATCTTTACCTCCATTTTTGTTGTTGTTGTTGTTGTTGTATCAGCAGCAAAAGAACCACCATCCTCTGCTGTCCAAGATTGCTGCTGCTGCCTTAAGCAATTGCCCATTCCTGGTGTTGTACTTTTGGAATATGATAAATTAAGAGAGAAAAGGAAAGAGAGATTTGGAAATGGCTTTGAAGTAGGTGATGATATATATATGTATAACGAAAGGAATTGGGAAAGCAGGGAGATACGGTCGCACCTAATTTATGCCTCGTCGGATTTTCATGCGTGGCAACTGTGGCTTCTTGCTGAATCAGCATTTTCAATAAAGACGTACTTTACTCCTTCCAAATTTCTCACATGCTTGTAAGAAAAGGCAATCGTTAATTAGTATTATGAAAGTATTGATTAAAGATACAAAGATAAAAAATTATGTGTTGAAAAGTAATGTATTTCATTTTTTTCAATATTTAAAAGTTTCAATTCTCAATATTTTTTTTTATTCTTTAATTAATATCCTCAAAACATTGATTAACAACATCTTGTAAAAAAAAAACAAATGCGTTTTCGCTCGTACATAATTGTATAACATTCCCCTAACAAGTAAAAAAATATAAAAGTTTAACAATACACAAAAATGTCCAATCACTTTATATATACTTGGCTATTACCTTATGGAAGGCACGAACAACCCCAAAACCAAAGCCAAGCCCGCCGATAGTGTCACCACTGAAACTAATATACTATAATACAGCCAAAATTGAATTGTTGTTTAATGTTTAGGTGTGAACGTGATTGTGTTCCGAATCTACCAAGTATAGATTTTGAGTTTAATTTGATGTATTATTAATGTATTTTTTTTTTAAAATCAATCTATATGCATATATATAAGGATAGGAATAGGTCACGCCACTCATCGGGAACCTATTGCCTAACCTATTTAATGTCTAGCTCGGCCTAACTTATTTCGTAAAAATGTCAGGTCAAGCTAGGCTTTTTAAAAGCTAAAGAGGCCAGTCCTAAGGCTTTAAAAAAAACCTACTAGACCTATCAGGCCAACATATTTAACACATAGACATACATAAATATATTTGAAAGTAAAGACCTATTGGTCATGTAGTGATCTGCTTGCCTATTTATTTGTGAATGCCTATTGACCTATTTATTAGTATAGGTCTACCAACTTCTTTGTCATTAGAGACCAACGAGCCTATTTACAAGTGAATGATTATAACCTATTTATAAGTGGAGGCATATTTAAAGGTCTTGTTAATGAGTAGGCTTTCAGAACAGGCCAGGCTTTAAAGTAGGCTAGGCTCAGGCCAGGCCTTAGAAATTGGCCTATATTAGGCTAATAAACCAGGCTCGGGCCTCGGGATTGGAATACAGACCAGGTCTAGGCTTATCAAGGTTTAGCTCGGCCTAGCCTATTCCTACCCTTATATATATATATATATATATATATATATATATATATATATATATATATATATATATATATATATATATATATATATGAGTTTTAAAATAATTATTATAAGAAACAAATATTTGTAATGATTTTTTTTAATAATTTAAAAATATATAATTAAATTTTGGTTGAAATTATAAAAACCATAATTTAGCTGATCATATAACATAATTAAATCTATAAAATCTTTAAATGAATACTATATTTTTATATCGTTCTTTCTTAGGCATTTCCAATAATGATAAATCATTGCAAAAGAAACTATTTTTTCTTTGTATTCACTATTTATATATTAAAAAATAAAAATAACTACTACATCCGATCCTTAATATAAGAAACAAATGGGTACTTTTTTTTGTCCAAAATATAAGAAACATGCACCAATTTTCACACATATTAAATGCTAATTTTCAATATTACCCTAATTTATAATAGGATTTATATTTACAAGATATATTAACTTTCCATACAAGTGAGT